>CM057337.1:668769187-671269187 GCA_030015575.1 Agapanthus africanus
ATTCGATATTGTTTTCCTGCACCTTGTGCACTTGATTTGGATTCTTGCGCATACTTGACGCGCTTGATGCGATTTTGGTGCACACCAGATGCACTAAATCGGGATTCTTCATGCATATCAGATGCACCGAATTTTTTTTTCAGGCACACCCGTTGCTTTTGAGAGGTGTTTCACACCCGTTGCACTTAGAGTTTGGTTTCTGTGCACATGTGTGGCACATTCATTAATTTCGATTTCCGTGCGCACCAGACGCACGTGGCATTCTTATATACATTTTGGGATTTATTTTCTTTGAGCAGTATGTTTTTATAATATTTACTATTTGGTATAATAGCTGAGAGGACAGTACCTGAATATGTTTTTGCATGCACTGATAGTTATCGAAGGGATTTCAAAAAAGTAGCTACAGTCTCAGTATTTTTCCTACGTGTCCGAGATGACACGACACATTTTATAAAGGAAACCCTTCTAAATTATTTTAAAACAGCGGGACGTGTGTGATAAACAAGGGATATATATATATGTATATATATATATATATATATATAGTTATTTTTCTACAATAAACATCCGCTACTTATGCTGTGATACGCGCATCGCACAGCGACTTGAAAAAGGTTTGGCATGCATTTCTTCCAGATGTTTTGACGAGTTTACAATGATACGTACTATGTACATGTTATAGTTTTGATGTATGTCGTATTGGTTTTCGTATTGAACTTTGACATTGGTATCTTCACCGTGACTCCGATGATTGCGTGATGCTTGACGGAGTTTTGACTTTGAGTTATATACTCGTTTTTCATGCGCATGCATTACGCTAAGATGTATTTTAAGTATTGATGATTTCGGAGCCCCGACGACTTGAGTGTTTTGCTGAAATGTTTTAGTTTTGAGGGAGTTTTAATTTAAATTCGGGGACCGAATTTCTTTAAGGGGGGAGAATGTAACGTTTTGAAAATCGTTTAGGTGAAATCTCAGATAATCGGTAAAATAACCGGTGTTTTCCGTAAAAACCAAGATATGATTATCTTTCAACATAAAATTAAATATACCTATTCTAGCTATGTAATTGCTAGTATTTGGTAGTTAGTGGGTCACTTACAAAATTTCTAGTTACAAAAATATTTTCCGTAATTAATTATTTTAAATATTATTTTAAGCCTTCACTAATACATTTAATTAGGGATAATTACAAATTTGAATGGGTTAATACAAGTTTAGTGAACCATGACCACTTAGAATCAAGTATGTAGCATGCTAATTCTCATTCACTTGTCTCCATAATTCTAGAGAAGTCTAGGGTTAGAAATGAAATAAAATGAATTAATTAAGGAAATGAGTTAAAATATGAATGATGGGGGTGTTTTCTTGTCATGGGATTTTCCTCACACACTCACACAATTCACACACTCTCCCTCCACTTACTATTGGCCGAGCCCCATGGCTGTCCCCCACACACAAACCTCACACTTAAAGATGAAAAGAAAAGAAATTGGAAAAAGAAAAGAGAATGAAAGAAGTATGGTTGTTATTATATTGAGGTATGAGTATTGTCTTGACTTGATTTTCCACACCTCACTCTCTCTCCTCTCTTCTCTAACTTTGGCCGAGCCCCCCTCAAGTAGCCCCGCATTTCTTGACCTCATTTTCACTTCAAAAACCCTCACAAAATTCTTCAAAAATCAACACAAAAATCTCACAAATCCCTAATCCAACCTTTACCCATTATTTCTTTGCCCAAGCTAGCATGAATCAAGAAGCAAGATGGCTTTTTGGAGGCTTAGTTTCATGTTGATCTTATGTTTGTGAGGTATAAATCCCAATCCATGTTTAAATTGTTGTTAAGTACATCCATCTAAGTTAATTAAGTGTTTAATTTTGGTTTTAATTTCAAGTTGTGGTTCTCAAGTCAGGGTTACGAATTCAAACTAGGGTTTGATCACTTGATTTTAGTTTTGATGTTTAGTTTAACATCTTATGTTTTGCAAAACCTAACCAAGTTGCTAGTTTGCTAATTGTAAATTTAAAATTTGTACTAATTAAGCTTGTTGCAAACTAGATTTTTGTGATTAAGGTATAGAGGTGAGTTTAAAATATAATTAGTATTGGTGTGGTCTAATTAAAATATTTAGTGACCTTTGTGGCCACTAGAATTGTTAAAACATCTAGATTTAAAATAAATTGGTAATTGCTGCTTACTAGGTTTTCGGAAAAATAGCTTTTAAGGTGAGTTTGAGGTTTTGGTGATTTATAACCTATTTCATATTATACTTAATGTGTCGTGAGTACGCAAGTGGGTTTTAGACATGGCTGTGGTCACGTATTGTGACCCTAGTCGGGGTTGTGGCGTTGTCGCGAGCGCGTTTGTGCACCAAGTGTGTGCGCGTCTTATTGTGCGCATGGTTGAATTGTGTCGTTTGTTCCATGACTATTCATATATTTATTCTCTTATTTCCCTGTGTACAATTCTAGGATCGGGTGCAGAGGCGTCAGACGCGGCGTGGAAAGACAGGACGGAAATCGAAGCAAATTAGCCGAGGCGTCCAGATCAGTAGATATATATCTACAGGGGAATTCGGGTGGATGGCGTATGTCACCCCCGCAGTTTCGTAGTGTAATATATGAATCCGTTATATTATATATATAAATATGTGTATTGTGATACGTGGATGATTATCAAGATAGGCTTTAGGTGTTCGCAGGTTAAATTTAGTGTAATTGTAAGATAGTGCATAGTGTAATTTCTTAGTCGCGAAACCCTAGAATAAGGTATACATACACACACATGCACACACGGGTTATGTTTTGGTGTATATGATATATATATATATATATATATACGTATACACGCATGATGAGGATAGTATATGATTCTTGGAGATGAGTCGATGTGATTGGGCATGATGCCGTGAGATCGGTGATGTGATTTGGGTCGTGTTATGAGATACGACATATTATATTAGCGGATTGATGGGCGATGTGTTTTCATACACACGCGGATATATGTTGATGGTATCGGTATGTACTAGACTTAGATCAGTACCCTAGTTCATGATATTATGATGATGATACCATATGAATAATGTATTATATCTCATGTTCGACCCGTACCCCGATTTTAGGATGTCGTACGAGGGATTTACCGTACGAGATACAAAAATTATGATAGATCCGCACTCTTGATTTGAGGATGTCGTATTATATAGTTTATCATAAGTGACGCTATTGAGGCGGGATTACCGACTACTAGATATATCGATTCGGATTTAGGTGGTTTTCCTTACCCTTTTGATTAGTCGCTTAGCTTTGTCCTGTAGTTTACTTAGTAGATGTTAGACTGGGCTCGGGTAATACTTATTTCCAAAACTAACGAATCGTGAGTATTTTAAATTACAGGCCAAGGGGTACTACGGATATTTCAAAGGACGTACCTTTTACATAAAAACATCGTAGCCCCTATAAACCACGATTCGTGCCCTTTCAAATGCCTAAATTTTATGACTCGTACCTATAAATGTATATTCTTATATGTTGCGTTTATTATTCATTTTCCGTATATTCTTGCTGTTCACATCGCATTGCATGCTTAATTGTGTTTTCAATAGTTATTATGAACCCATGCTGTCAGGACACCAGCACCATTACCGATGATGCGTATGTCCCACGCACACTTGCTTGCCGGCTCACACACATCATCATCGGTAATTGCCATGACACGTACACTTTAGAAGTTTTACTTCATTGACATAACTTGCTAGCTGATAGTTCCAATATGTTATTGCTTTTATATGCTAGTTTAATATTGCATTCCTTGCTTGATATCAGATGATTCATATATTCATTTGTCATGCAATATTATGGAGTTTTATGCCGGTAATTCACTGTTTATTTACTCTTGAGTTTGGGATTTCGGATTTCCATGAGATTTCTGGATTTGGAGAAACCGCAAAGATTTTATAACTTATTATCGTTTTAAAGATAGAAAATTATGGTTTTCTCGTGATATGATGTGAGATATGTCCACCATGAGTTTTTTCGGCTCTTGAGCAGTATCATACACCCGATTCGAGGAGGAGGATGAATCGTCTGCGGGTGCATGGTGGACCCGGTGCGGTCCCCGGAGCAAGATGGTCACAGATGATGGCGTTGAGTCTGGCAGGGGAGCACTACCGACCAGTTATTTGTGACACGGCGGATATCCAGAGGATACCGATATAGTCGTGAGATTTGATGATTTGGGCCAGTCCAGATTGCCGGAGCCCAGGGCCAGTCCGGATTGCTGAAGCCTGAGATATTAAGACATTGAGATATTAAGGTTAGATGACAGGGGCCAGTCCGGATTTCCAGAGCCCGAGATATTGGATATTGGGGTATATGTTTTGTGTCGATACTTGACACGGATTTTATGTTGATTTCATTGATGATACCGCAATTTTTATATACAGAAATCTCACTAATTTAAGAAAACAGTTTTCTCATTCATGATGTATTCTGTTTTCATTTGTAATGCATTCATACATCATATATATGATATGTTGCTACCTAAGGCACTGACACGAGCACTTGGTATTACACTTCTGTTAGATGTTTACCCTGGCCACTATCTGATGTTTCAGGCTATATATATTATATGGTTATATTATTGTATGACCTAGGATAGAGTCATATATGCGATTTCTTCTTGGTGATGTTTTCTACTCACGAGTTGGCAACTCACCCCTGTTGTGCCATAGTTTCTTCCAGGTTTTGCCGTACAGGTTTCATTGCGGCTTGCTGGCACACTGCTTCCTTCCGGGTGATTGCTTTGGTAGGTGGATTCACTTGCATCGTGACCACCATTGCACTTTTATTTATTCAGTTTTATCTAGTAACTCCATCAACCAGACTTGTATATTTGATAGACTTAGAAGACCAGTATATATATTCTTTCGAGCTTAGTGTCACACGCTGTATTATTATGGTTTTTCTCTGATTTTCTTGAGGATATTGCTTTTTTTGATAAGTTTTGATCCTTGCCCTTCAGCGTTGTATATCATATTGCATTGCGTGGTTGTGTCTGACAATTAGTGAAGAGCTAGCTCTCGCTTAGGGATGTCTTTATTCATTATGTATATTATGCATGTTTGTACCCGTTTGGGGCCAGTATTTACAAAAGAGACTCTGCCGAAATTTTCGGGAAATATGATGTTTCTTTAAAATGTTTAATGCCGCTTATTTTATTAAAACCACTTGCTTTAAAACAAGTTTCCTTCACTTTCTCTTGAAAATGGTTTAGATTTATGGGCTTTTGGCTTACTTGAATTAGATGGAGTCCTATAGACTTCATATGATTCAAGTGCTAGTCACGTGCCATTTCGGGTCGTGACACGATAGGAATGAAGCTACCGCCTCTCATGATGTATACTCCGGGTGTGCCCTATTTCAAAGGTGGAGAAGAACCCCCATAACAAACGAAGGGGGTAGACAGAGACCGAAGAAAGAAGAATTGTATTGAATGCTACACCGGGATCAGCAGCTTCCAGTATTTCCTATACCATCAGAGGGTCCCGCATCCCATCGATGAGTGTAATGCCTTCAAGAAGTAGTGGCAAGGATATGTATCCCACAAAAGATACTGGAAGAAGGAGAAGCGAAAGCCTAAGGCTAGCCGACTCAAAGATAATAACTTGGAAGTAAGCAAGGTAGGGTTAGTGACAGAAAATTGCCATATGAACAAAACCCGGTCCTTAGAAGAAGGAGGCTCAAATCTTCCTTCCTTCGGAAGGGACTCCTAAGATGAGATATTTTATCACCCTTCGTTCGAAAGCTCCGCCTCAGCAGAAGAAGTGATAAAGGATTGTAGCAAAATACAGCTACGAAACCGCACATTTCCCGAAAAAAACCTTGGACCTTCGAAGAAACAGGACAGGGGAAAAGGAAAGGCAGTTGAATAAAATAAGGTAGACAAAGACGTCGCCAAGGAGCTCACCGCTAAGGACCCGCCTAGGAAAACTAAGGTGGATTTTAACGTCCTGGTCCATCTAAAGAAGCTGCCATCATACTTGAGCATATATGATGCTCTCTTCTTGTCTAAAGAACTTTGGGAGACTATAATCAAGGCTTTGGGAAACCTGATCAGTTCCAGGCATTCTTCACAGAGAGAAAGATGACAGATGAGCTCGTAGAGGCCAATACCGCAGATATTACCTTCAGTGAAGAAGATCTGCTGTTGGGAACATTCGAGAATAACAGACCCCTCTCTGTAGCCGAGTGCTGTGAAGACAAGAGGATAAATAAGATCCTCATTGATAAAGGCGCTCAAGGAACTGTCTATGGATTCTCAATATCTTGGCTGGGAGAAGATCACCATCTTGGGGTTCGACTCACAATCTTCATGAACAATCGACTCTGTGGTGTTGACGCTTCGCTTCGGACAGCTTGTAACGGATGTCAAGCTCTATGTCATCGAAGGCAAGACATGTTACAAAACTTTATTCGGTAGACCTTGACTACATGAGTACAATGGCATCCCTTCTACACAACACCGGTGTATGAAATATTTCAAGTATGGCCAAGAGCACACCATTACTGGGGAGCTCAACCCTTTCTCGGTAAATGAAGTATGGAAATAAGAAGATGCTAAGTACTTCTTTTCGGATTTCGAAGATACTGAGAAATGCGGCAAACCGAAGAACAAACAAGTACAAGCGGCCACCATCCCATTCTTTGGAAGCGATTCTGAAGAAGAAGAGATAGTGTTCAAAGGTCAACCTCCGAGAGAGACCAATGAACCACGCTCAACAATCCACATTCCAGTCTTTGGCAGTGACTCGGAAGAAGAAGCTGATGCGGTATTCTCTATCCACCCACGGGTGAAGGTTCCTGATGCAACGGATCGAACTCTTCATGTTACAATTGCTCCTCCGCACCACTACAAAGAGCTTGATACACTCACAAACTACAGCATACAGGAGCTGGTGACTTTTCACGTACTGCCCAGATATAGAGGAGAAAGGGAGATTCTCTTCTACAAATCGAAAGAGACCAGAGTATAGAAAGAGATCTGGTATGGACTCAATCTGAACCTCGATAGATTACAGCCCATCTGCATGCCGAGATACTTCACGAAAGGATTAAAGGAATTCTTGATGCATTAAGGAGTACCGTTCGAGCAAATTGTTTGACAAGCCAAGTTCTGTAGAAGAATCTGGGAAGTTCTTGGGACTCGCCAAATCAAACCGAACAGGAAGATGGATACTACTGGCATGGGATATGTCCAACCCAAGAAGCGGCTACAAACTCACAGCTACCATGTCATAAATGAAGAGGAATAGGCTTTGCTGATATACAGCATGGCCGAATAGGGGGCAGGGCCCGCAGAAAGAACTCTGAGCCAGTCACTAGAAGAGCAGACTGATAGGATGATAAGGAAAGCCTGTTAAGCCAGCTGATAACCAAAGCTGTGAAATGGCTGATATGAAATGGCCAAACAATAATACCCTAACGAACAAGCTATGGAAGAAAAGAAATATGAGTCTCCCCAACCTTAGCTGCCTCTATCTTCCTTTTTAAGATGAGGATTTTGAGCTAACGAAGACAGGAACAAGGAGATAGTTGATGTCAATACTCAAAGACAACAAAGTAGTCTTAGGATGCCCATTAACCAGCATAAGGTCAGCTGCAGTCCTTCCCTAGTAAAGAAAATAGGACGGGAATAATCTTTCCCTCTAGATAAGACGAGGAAAATATTTTCCCTCGTCATGAAGTATCAGATGTTATCACTTCCGAGGCTTCGGCGACCCGAACAAGTAAATGCAGTTGATCACCCAGATTATTGCCCATATCACCGGGTTATAAGCCACCTGATCGAGGAATGATTCGTGTTAAGAATTGTATTGAAGACAACTACAAACAAGGCAGATTTATTCTATCGGACAGTTGGCGGATAAACCAACCACAAAGGTATGAGCCGAAGAAAGCTTATGCCATCAGATTGTGACCCGTTCGACCCAGAAAATGGAAGCGAGCTTATACCTGTCACACAATAAGGCTCTTAAGTGAGGGAAAAGATGAAACTTGAGCTCTTCGATTGCTTTAAAAATGAAGAGGAGGATATCTCAGAAATGTCGTCAGCCCCTAAAGAGCAGGAAGATGGAATTCATACCACTCCTGATGAATTGAGGAAAATAGATCTGGGAACGAAAGATGATTCAAGACAAACATTTGTCAGTAAGCTACTGTCTGATGAATAAGTAGCTGTCTTAAAAGATGTGCTCATGGAATATAAAGATTGCTTTGTTTGGAATTACTCTGAGATGCCAAGTCTTGATCCAAATGTAGCGGTTCACAAGCTGTCCATAACCCCCGGGATAAATCCAGTTAAACAAGCACCAAGAAGGATGCGGCTCGAACTCAAAATGAGCATCAATCATGAAGTCAAGAAACTCATAGACTCCGGCTTCATCAATGAAGTCCATTATCCCGAATGGATTGCCAATATCGTCTGCATGATGAAGAAAAATGCGATTGTTCGTATTTGCGTGGACTTTCCAGACCTCAATAAGGCATGCCTGAAAGATGACTTTCCCATACCAGTTACCGAGTTGATGATAGAAAATACATCTACTCATGAAGTCTTCTCATTCATGGACACATCTTCAGGGTACAATCAGATAAAGATGTATCCTGAAGACAAGAAGCATACGGATTTCTGCACACCATTAGAAGTCTACTGTTATAAAGTGATGCAATTCGGCCTAAAGAATGATGGAGCCACATATCAAAGAGCCATGATGAAGATATTCGACAACCTTATACATGAGATCGTCGAACGCTAGATCGACGATTTGGTAGTCAAAAGAAAATCTCACGAAGAGCACTAGGAGCACTTAAAAATAGTTTTCAAACGCCTTCGAAAATTCAACCTGAAGATGAACCCACTGAAATGCTCCTTTGGAGTCTCTTCCGGCAAATTCTTGGATTTTATAATCCGTCACCGAGGGATCGAGATCGACCCCTCCAGAATTAGGGCAATTATGGAAATGCCCCCGCCAAGAAATCTCAAGTAGCTACAATCTCTTTAAGGAAAGCTCGCCTATATTCGACGGTTTATCGCCAATCTCTCCGTTAAATGCCATCCATATAGCCATCTGATGAAGAAAGGGACTCCCTTTATATGGGATAAGAAATATCAAAATGCACTGAAGGAAATCAAGCAGTACTTGCAGAATCCGCCGGTATTGGCCATCCCGGTTAAGGGAAATCCCCTTATCTTATATACAACTGAAAGTCTACACTGGCACCACAATGAGGTTTTAGTAGCATCAAGCATGCCAAGTTTTAAAAAATTCGGATGCTAAGCTAGACTAACCAAGATTTTAACTAGAATATTAGGATTTCCTATGATGATATCAAGAACTAAAGAGAAAGAAAGAACCTACAATTTTTGATGACCGTGTCCTTCTCTTCTAAAGCTCCGGATTGTAGTCTACGAGACTCCACTAGGCTCCTCTTCGAGTTTGAACGAGCCTCCTCCGTGATATTCGCCCGGAAGAAGATCCACCCGAAGTCCCTCTAGCTCAAGCTACCTCTTCACTAAAATATCTTTAGTGAAGGAAACAAACTACACTTGATTGCTAATCAAGTGTAGGATGGTGAAGTAGTAGTTTGGTTTAGCTCACTAGTTTGATCAAAGTTCCATGGTTCACATCACATGTGAGGAGTTGGAACTTTGAAGCATGAAGAGGACGAAGAAGAAGAGACCAAGAGAGCAACTCAAGAAAAATAGCTCAAGTCAAAAAAATGAATGAGAGTGTATGGCTACTCACTTGACCCTCACTTTTTCAAGCATGGAGTAAATTGCAATATAAAATTGCAACCATGCTTGAATAGTGAGTCAAGAGTAATAAACAAATAATAAAGCCCATGCCTCACCATCCTCCTCATTTTCCACCTCATTTTCTATTTTCCAAAAATAAAAATTCATGCTATGCTTCATATATATTTATATATATATCAAATATATATATTAATACATATATGAAAATATTAAGTGAGCTAATAATATAAGTTAAGATATAATTATATCAAATATAATATATATCACATTATTAAATCAACACTTGATTTAATAATCCGGTTATATCACATATAACCGACTAATATCATTTATCTGTATATCACATTATCAAAACAAGGTTTGATTCGATATTCTGGTTATATCACATATAACCTGACCGACATCAGATAACTGCCAAATTACAATACGGTATCACATACTAGTATTTAATAAGGCCTCCGCACATATCATCATATGTGACCTACTTCGTTTCGCTTGAACCGGGAAACTTCTGTATGGGACTCTAAAGACTCGTCAATACGACAGCAGTAAAAGATGGTCACATCGGTCACCCACAAGCCGTCGGCGGTACTAGCTGGACGTAACGGCTACCCAAGTATTGAGCGGTATGAAGATCAATAAGCAAGCTTTTCCATACTCTCCATGAAGCCTATCAGTAACACTTACCGTACAGTCCGGTCTCTTCGTCTAATATGTCGCATATCATGTCTAGGGGAGGAATCGTCATACCGCAGTAACGTGATAAGTCATGCCGATGTCTGGCTCATAACGGTTCGAGAAACTACTGATAAATCTTACTAATAAATCTCATCAGTAGCCTTGGCCAGGGACTTCCAGTTATAACCAGTCGAGCATAGCTCAACATCAACCCTCAATACCGGGAGAGACGAAACCCTCCTATCGCTCATTGCCTCCATGTGACTCAGACTGTATCCAAAATCCATCACTTTGCACGACTCCTTTGAGCCGTGGTAGGGAGGAAATCAAAGCACAGTGGGAGCCACACAAGACTCTATGACGATCTCGGGTCTATAGACTAACATGTACCGGTGTCACCAGAGAACTGCTATTTGACGATAGTTATACTACCAACTAGGAGTTCTCGGCGAGTCATGTTCAGTGTGCCCATTCTCTAATGAGCACCTTTGTACAATCTTTAATGTCACACACCAATGATTGTGGGATCAACCATCGCCCCATACAGGATCAAGAAACTTACACACTAGTCTACTCTGGAATATCGATTCCCTGTCTCGATATTCCCCCGACTAGGAACAGTTGAAGGATGCGCTTGTAGACTACACATGTCCCAGCAGTATGATCTCCATCATAGTCCTGGTAGTCAAGCTACATCCTAAAGGCTTTATCAACATGTAAGAGAGATGGTATAAGAATAACAGTCTACATGTTAAGATAAAGGCAGCCAGATAGCATACTATCATGTCGAGCAAGATAGTCCTCTATATATATGTCCAAGAATCCAATATATCATACAATAATGGCCTCTAGGGCATACATATTCCTAACAATCTCCCACTTGCACGAAGGACAGTTGTTGCAGTATCTCATATCCAACATCCCAAAAAGCCTCTCGATTAGCATTTGGGGAACGGCCTTAGTGAGTGGATCCGCTGTGTTATCCTCTGTGTCAACTCTCCTGACCTCGATCTCCCGGAGATTAACTATCTCCCTGATAAGGTGATACTGCGTAAGAATATGTCTGGATCGCTGATGGGACCAGGGTTCCTAGGTTAAAGCCACAACTCCATTGTTATCGCAATACACAGGTATTGGATGCTCAATGGTAAGAACCTCACCTAATCCATCTTATGAACTTGTACATCCAGACAGCCTCTTTGGCAGTATCGATGGTAGAGATGTATTCAGCCTTCATCATCGAGTCTCCTACAGTATCTTGCTTGGAACTCTTCTAACATACCGTCCCTCTACTGAGGGTCAAGACAATACCCGAGACTGACTCACAGTCGTCCTTGTTACTCTGGAAGCGCAAATCGGTAAAAGACTCCACCTGGAGTTCACCGTTACCATACACCAAGAACATATCATTAGTCCTTCTTAAATACTTAAGAATGTTCTTCATAGCTGTCCAGTGATTTTCCCCAGGATCTAATTAATGCCTACTCATTACACCTAGTGAGTCAACTATATCCGGTCTCATACATAACATTGCATACATGATTGACCCGACTGCAGAAGCATATGGTATCCCTTGTATGCGAGCCCTCTCCAAATCAGTCCTGAGACATCTTTTTAGAGAGAGTGATTCCTGAACAAGCGGGTACATTACCACGCTTAGAATCTTCCATACTAAATCTCTTTAGTATAGTGTCTATGTACCTGGATTGGGACAATCCCAACATCCTCTTAAATCTATCTCTATAGATCTTAATCCCCAGGATGTAGGAGGCATCAGCAAGATCTTTCATGGAGAACTTATGTGATAAGAAGAGCTTGATTGAGTGTAGTATAGGAACAACGTTTCCTATCAAGAGTATGTCATCCACGTACAATACGAGGAAGACAACCTTACTCTCTACAACCTTCTTGTATATACAAAATTCATCTATATTTTTGATGAAATCAAACTCTTTGATAGCCTCATCAAAATTGAAGTTCCAGCTCCGCGATGCCTGCTTTTATCCGTAAATTGATTTAAGAAGCTTGCACATGCTTCCGCTGCTCCCACTGTCTATGAAGCCCTCTGGCTGTTTTATGAACACGCTCTCTTCTAAATCACCATTTAGAAAAGCAGTCTTGACGTCCAACTGCCAAATTTCGTAGTCATGGTATGTAGCAATGGCAAGTAGGATCATAATTGACTTAATCATGGCAACAGGAGAAAAATTCTCATCATAATCGACACTTGGTTGTTAATGAAAACCTTTTGCTACAAGTCTAGCTTTGAAAGTCTCAGCTTTTCCATCTATACCATTTATCTTTCTCAAAGATCCACTTGTTCCCAATGGGTTTTACCCCTTCAGGAGAAACATCCAAAGTCCATACTTTGTTGGTGTATATGGATTCCACCTCAGATCGCATAGCATCCAGCCATTTCACAGAGTCTCCACTTGTGATGGCCTGCTCAAAACTAGTCGGGTTATCATCTTCCATGATGCAATCCTTGTTCCCTCCGTCTATGAGAAAACCGTAGTACTCTCAGGTGGATGAGGAACCCTACTAGATCTACGGAGTGGCTGGGGTTCGTTGGGTACTATTGGATCCTCCGGTTCCACCAAATCATCAGTTCTAGTTTGTTTAGCCGGAACTCTTCCAGTTCTACCTCATTGCCACTAATTTCTTTTACAAGAAATTCCTTTTCTAAAAAGGTGGAAATTCCGAGAAACAAACACCTTTTGTTCCTCGGTATGGTAGAAGATATACCCTCGCGAATGTTTGGGATATCCTACAAACTTGCACAGAACTGACCTTGCCTCGAGCTTGTCTGGAATTTTCTTTTTAACATAAGCCGGACAACCCCAAATCTTAACTTGTTTAAGAGATGGTCTCTTCCGATTCTATATCTTATATGGAGTGGTAGGCAACGGATTTGGTCGGAACTCTATTCAATAGATATGCAGCCGTCTCAACTGCATAACCCCAAAAAGGAATAGGCAACTCAGCTGTACTCATCATAGAGCGTACCATATTTAATAGGGTGCGATTCCTCCACCCCGATATACGTGGTGTGGTGTACACGGAGGAGTAAGCTGAGAGAGAATCTCATTCTCTTTTAAATAGTTTCGGAACTCCGTGCTTATGTATTCTCCTCCCCGATTAGATCGAAGGACTTTAATACTTTTACCCGTCTGGTTCTCTACTTCATACTTATATTCCTTGAATTTGTCAAAAGCTTCAGACTTGTGTTTCAACAAGAACACATGTCCACACCTTGAGAGATCATCGGTGAATGTAATAAAGTACGAGCAACCATTCTTGGTATGTGTAGACATAAGGCCACATACATCACCATGTATCAGTCCCAAGAGTTCAGTAGCTCTTTCTCCGTTTCCAGTAAACGGAGTTTTGGTCATCTTTCCTTTGAGACATGACTGGAAAGTTTCATAATATGTAAATTCAAACAGATTTAAACATGAATCTTTATGTAACTTAGCTAGTCTTGTTGCATTGACGTGATCTAGTCTACGATGCCACCAGAAGGCTTCGTTCATTTCTGAACTTTTCTTCTAGTATGTGTTCTGTACGCTTAGAACTGTGATTTGATTCAGAACGTATATACCGTTACACAACGTACCAAACCTAATCAACACTTGATTTAGAAAAATGTTCGTAACATTATCCTCTAATGTGAGATTATATCATTCTTTAGTTAGTAAAGAAACTGATATAATATTACACATCATTTTTGGTACGCAGTAGCAATCGTTAAGAATCAATGTATTACCTGTTAGTAACACAAGGTGATATTCGCCAACTGCTTTGGCTGCAACAATTATATCATTCCCTACTGTTAGAGATTTATCACCTTTTCCAAGTTCTCTACCTCTCTTTAGCCCATGTAACAAATTACATACGCGGGATCCTGATCCGGTATCTAATACCCAGGACATAGAGCAAGCTGAGAAACGGTTCTCAGTTATGAACACAACCGAAGATGATGCATCAACATGCTTTTTCTTCAATCGGGTTGTGTGGGAATCCTGATATTCCCATATTCTTTGCTCAAAATTATGACAGTTATAAGATAGAGCGGAACCTATTCCAGTATAAAAAGTAGGTTCGGTCAATACATCCATATTATTATCTTGATTAAGGCATGTCATTGGTCGCTACCAGGAGAGAGAAAAGATAATCACTTTGTGTGCACTCTTTGCAAGATTAGATTGATTATAATCTTATCTAATCAGGATGCCTCCCACTATTTTTATCAAATCTTCCTTCAAACCCTAAAAGGTAAAATTAACCAGGATTAATTAAATTCTACATGTTCACTAACCTGTCAGCCAGTCCAGTGTCGGTACCCCGAAGGAGGTTCCCCGTGCTTTCGCACGGACCTAATTAAAATAAACCTTATTTTCCTAGAGGCATAACCCCGTTGACACCTTTCTAGACACCTACTGGATTAGATAATTGTAAAGTGCAAAACTCTCCCAGGAGTAACTCTTACTCGCAGTGGGTATCGGGATCCAACTATCATATAAAAGGTATGCAATCTCATTGCAAATTCAACTCTTGAAATTCCCAATATCTGTTTTTACCCCATACGATTTATGACCTTGACAAGGTCAACAAACCATAAACCGCAAGTCAAATTCAACCCGTTCATTTCATGATTGAATTAAACCCACCCGCACGACCCTTGACAAGATCAACAAGGCCGTACGACTACCCTAATCCAATTGCATCACATGCTGGCAGATAAGTACTAATTAGCTACCGCATACTACGCCTTGGCAAAGTCAACAAACGCAAAACAAATACTAAATAGCACTTATCTGAAATGACGGAGGGCTACGCTGGTTTTTAAGAAAACCCTATGCGTAATGAACTTGATATCGTTGTAGAATTTAGTGATTTGGAGTGTTTTAAGCTCCGTTTTAAAATCGAATAGTTTTGTAGCGTTTGCCATTTTTGCTAAAGAGGTCACTACCAGTGAACGGATCTCGGCTCTTTCCTCATCGAATGAAGTGATGGATATTCATCAAGGAATGTCACTATGTAAAACAAGAACTAGAGCAGCTATCAAAATTAAATGAGTAAGTTGTAGCATTTGCTAGTTTCCCTAAATTGGTCACTCCCGGTGAAGAGATCTTGGCTCTTTCCTCATCAAATGATGTGCTGGATATTCATCTAGGAATACCACTATGCAAAGCAAGAACTAGAGATACCTGTTTTTAAAATCTTGATTTTACAACATATTTAGGTTTCTTTTCTTCATTAATCTCATTAAAGAAATCCCATAATTTAATGTTTCCTAAACATCACAGGAAAAATGAAACGAAAATAGAACGTACGCTTATGCCATCCACATTCGCCACTGAGCCCCGTCATGCACCGTTAGGTTACTTAACTAAAGCAGAGCGGGGGCTGGACTAGCGCGGGTGCAAAATATAAGCAACATTTATTATATATAATATATATAATACAACATTCGTCTCACGCAGTTATATGATCACATCACAGAACCAAGCAGCAGAAGCAACATATGAAATATTGGATATACTAGAATGTCTGTATTTTAAATTCAGCCAGTAATGTAAAACAAGGATTCCACAGTCCTGATGAATAGCGAAACCCACATCCCTAGACCCCTACAAGAGCGACAAGTAACCCTACCAATTCTAGAGTTAGGGGATCCGTCTCAACTCCTTGAGATGGTCTCCCACTGGACTCTAGAACCCCGTTACTTGTGCTCCCCGGCTTGGGTCTATCCTAATGCAGAAAAGTAAATAATATACATCAATGGTGACATCATCCTCAACCCGGAAATATCCCAATAAAAGAATATTAATATAGATTTTACATGAATGAAAATGAAAAAACTCTCATCTCACATAAAAAAAACCCGGCTATTCAATCACGACGATCCAATAAAACATATCACCAGCAACACATAACATCTCATGATATCAACGTACGTAAATATGCGTATCCCAAATTCCGTTGACATATATCAACGAGATTTGGGATACCCCACATATTACACTTACGGTCGCAGAAAAGAAATGGAAAACTACAATAATTAGAATCCGTATTTCCTTAGACATCATAAACCCGGAATATCTCATATTCTGGATTTCATGCCTAACTTATAAACCTTGCATTTTAGTATCAAATTGAAAACTCTTTTGAATAATCTGTAGGATAATTCAACAAGATTCCCGACTAAGTGATCGTGTACTATACGCAATTGCGACGGAGTTTTGGTCCGAATCAAAACTCCGTGGCAATCGATCAAATGAGACTAAACGGCTAGATTTACAATATACTAACTAGTTTTCACAAAACTAATTATTTCGGATTGTAAAAATTGTATCACATATCATCATAATCTATACGATGCTAAACATTTCAATCGATTTAACATACACCCACAAAATCCAGAGACTCACAACTGGAGAATCATTAAAAATACCCAAAGAGTGCATGATACCAAAATGGAGCAGCAGGAGAAATATGACACCAAAAGACCATTAACTAGCCAAGGAACCGTGGCCAAACAAGGGGTTTGGCATCGCTTCCATGGCAGTTTGTTGGCCTTGGGTCCTTAAATTTCTACTGGCTCCATAAAAAACCCTGCACGATTTTTTAGATATTTTTAATCACGAAAATTTCAACGTTTGAAAATTTTGACAGAAACTAAACAAAACGGGAGTTTCGAAAACCGATCGAACACTTTAACATCGTAAAGACCTTCCCTAATATTCTAGCTTGGCTCTGATACCATGAAAGTCTACCTTGGCACCACTATGAGGTTTCAGTAGCATCAAGCATGCCAAATTTTAAAAAATTTCAGGTGCCAAGCTAGACTAACTAAGATCTTAAATAGAATAGGGTTTCGTATGATGATATCAAGAACTAAAGAGAAGGAAAGAGCATACAACCTTTGATGGCCATGTCCTTCTCTTCTAAACCTCCGGATTGTAGTCCATGAGACTCCACTAGGCTCCTCTATGAGTTTGAACAAGCTTCCTCCGTGATCTTCGCGCCGAAGAAGATACACCCGAAGTCCCTCTAGCTCAAGCTACCTCTTCACTAAACTATCTTTAGTGAAGGAAACAAACTACACTTGATTGCTAATCAAGTGTAGGATGATGAAGCAGGGGTTTCGTTTAGCTCACTAGTTTGATCAAAGTTTCATGGTTCACATCACATGTGAGGGGTTGCAACTTCGAAGCATGAAGAAGAAGAAGAAGAGAGCAAGATAGAAACTCAAGAAAAATGGCTCAAGTCAAAAAAATGAATGAGTGTGTATGGCTACTCACTTGACCCTCACTTATTCAAGCATGGAGTAAATTGAAATATAAAATTGCAGCCATATTTGAATAGTGAGTCAAGAGTAATAAATAAATAATAAAACCCATGCCTCACCATTCCTCCTCATTTTCTACCTCTTTTTCTATTTTCTAAAAATAGAAATTCATGCTATGCTTCATATATATTTATATATATATCAAATATATATATTAATACATATATGAAAATATTAAGTGAGCTAATAATATTAGTTAAGATATAATTATATCAAATATAATATATATCACATTATTAAATCAACACTTGATTTAATAATCCGGTTATATCACATATAACCGACAAATATCATTTATTTGTATATCAAATTATCAAAACAACACTTGATTCGATAATCCGGTTATTTCACATATAACCTGACCGACATTAAATAACTGCCAGATTACAATACGGTATCACATACTCGTGTTTAATAAGGCCCTCGCACATATCATCATATGTTCCCTACTTCATTTCTCTTGAACCAGGAAACTTCTTTATGGGACTCTTAAGACTCATCAATACGCCAACAGTAGGTGATGATCACATCAGTTACCCACAAGCCGTCGGCGGTACTAGCTGGAAGTAAAGGCTACCCAGGTATTGATCGCTATGAAGATCAACAAGCAAGCTTGTCTATACTCTCCATGAAGCTTATCAGTAACACTTACCATACAGTCATGTCTCTTCATCTGATATATCGCATATCATGTCTAGGAGTGGAATCCTCAGACCCCAGTAACATGATAAGTCTGTTAGATATGTATGCCCTAGAGGCCATTATTGTTTAGTACTAGATTGTATAATACATTTTGGAAGCTTGGGATATATATATACGGTTTTTACGACAGTCTTGCTCGATATAGTAGTATGCTACTTGGTTTGTTTCTATCTTAATATGTATATGTTTCTTTTAACATATCGCTGAAATATATTGATGGAGCCCTTAGGATCTTTGCTTGACTACCGGCGTTGTGATGGCGATCACACTAGTATGGGCTGGGTAGTCTATAAGCACATCCTTATTTTGGTCCCTAGTTGTAGGACTATCGAGACAGGGCATCGATACTCTGGAGTAGACTAGCGTATGCGCTTCTCATCCCAGCTTGGGAGATGGTCTGTCCCACAGCCGTCAGTACGTCGTACTTGAGATAGTATGCGGGTGCTCGTTAGGTTACGAGTACACTGAACATGACTCGTCGGGAAATGTTGGTTGGTATTATACCTATCGTCAGTTATCAGTTCCCAGGTGACATGAGGACAGCTTAGTCCGTTGACTTGACACTGTCACTTCGCCTCGAGTGTGTTCCCACTGTTCTTAGATTGCTACCCTACCACGGCTCAAAGGAGTCATGCAAACAAGTAGCAGTTGGGTGCAGTCCCGAAGCATTTGGAGGCAGTGACGGTTAGACAGGATTCGTCTCTCCCGGTATTGGGGGTTGATATCGCGCTGTGTCTAGGAGAGCCATTACACATAGTCGTCCCTGGCCAGGGCAAGCGAGATTTGCTGGTAGTGTTACCAGTAGTTTCTCAAGGTGTTTTGGGCTATACTCCGACACGACTTGTACCACTATTAGGGGACTGACGTTTACCGCCCCCCTAGGCCCGCCATGCGATACTCTTAGATGAACAGACCGGACTGTACGGAGACTGTCACATTCAGGCTCAGTAGGAGTTCAGATGGGTTTACCTCGTCAGTTTTCTTATCGGCATCTACCTGGGGATCGTTACGTACAGCTAGTGCCGCTTGCGGTCTATGGTTAAACCCACTGCCAGCGTAGTGTTGAGTCTTTAGTGTTAGGTCCACGTTACCTCTCCCGGTACTTTCGGGGTTGCGGAAACGGTAAAACAAAAATTTTTCTGGACTTGGCAACATGGACCGTAAAAGCCGGATCTTTGCTAAACAATACACTAGCATCCTAACTAGAGATCTATCTACTCGGTTAGGAGTTATACCTCAACTTGAACTCCTTCTCTTCTTGTTGTTCTTCTCCTTACTTGCTCCGAGTCTTGATCCGGACTTTGGTCACCTCCGCGGCCTTCTTGAGTCGTAGACGATCCACCCGAGAGATGTGCACCGAGCTCCACCTCGATCCGAGATAACTAGGGCAAAGAGATTGCTAGTCTAAAAGCCCTAGGTTGTGTAGAAGTAATGAAGGGATGGATTTGTTTTTGTGAAATCTTTATCTCTCAACACATGAGATCAAAAGATCAAAACAAGAGGAGGAAGAAGAAGGAGGAGCTAGCAACCATGGTTCATATCTTTTTTCTTCTCACTTGAAAAAACAAGAGAGAGAATGAGAAAGAAATTATGATACAAAGAAAAGAAACCATGGATACAATAATGCAAAAACACCATCATTGCTAATCCCATCAAGATAAAGTTTGATGGCTACATTGAAATGACCATTATCATAATCCAAAAGGAAAAAGAAAAAGAAAAAGAAAAGAAGAGTGTAGATCCCTCTTGAAAGTCAATGGTCAACACGGTCAACCGGTCAACAAAGTCAAGAGAGGTCAACGGGGTCAAATGGTCAATGCAATTAGCCATCATAAAATTATCACTAAAAGGATTAGTAAATGATATCCGCGGCTCATAATGGTTTTGACCAAACGAACTGTCAAAACCCTAATGAGTCCGCCTCAAAATGGTTTTGACCGAATCAACTGTCAAAACCCTAATGAGCCTGCCACATAACGGTTTCGGCCGAACCAACTGCCAAAACCCTAATGAGGCACCTCCTCCTTCATCGCTCCGGAAAACTGTGCATACACACCCGCATCCGCATTCCGTAGAATGCGGATGCGCAGAAGACAAAACAAATCCATCCGTGCAATACTAGGATCCGGCTTAAACCAAAGCCCACTAGTACTGCCTGCCCGAACACTGTACGCACACAAGTGTACGTAAGTGATCGCAGCCCTGCCGTAAAACCATACGGCCTCTACACGTTTCACTCAGTGCTGGGAAACTCTTTGTGTGGGACTCTAAAGACTCGACACTACGCTGGCAGTGGGTTTAACCATAGACCGCAAGCGGCACTAGCTGTACGTAACGGTCCCCAGGTAGATGTCGATAAGAAGGCCGATGAGGTAAACCCATCCGAACTCCTACTGAGCTTGTATGTGACAATCTCCGTACAGTCCGGTCTGTTCGTCTGATACATCGCATGGCGGGCCTAGGGGGCGGTAAACGTCATTCCTCTAATAGCGGTACAAGTCGTGTCGGAGTGAAGCCCAGAATACCCTGAGATAACGCTGGAAACCTACCAGTATATCTCGCTTGCCCTGGCCAGGGACTACTCGTGTAATGGCTCTCCTAGACACAGCGCGATGTCAACCCCCAATACCGGGAGAGACGAATCCTGTCTAACCATTACTGCCTCTAAGTGCTTCGGGACTGCTCCTAACTACTACCTGTTTGCACGACTCAGTAGAGCCGTGGTAGGGTAGTAATCAAAGAACAGTGGGAACACACTTGATGCGAAGTGACAGTGTCAAGTCAGCAGACTAAGCTATACTCATGTCACCTGGGAACTGATAACTAACGATAGGTATAATACCAACCATCAGTTCCCGACGAGTCCTGTCCAGTGTACTCGTAACCTAACGAGCACCCACAAACTATCTCAAGTACGACATACTGACGGCTGTGGGACAGACCGTCTCCCGTGCTGGGATGAGAAGTGCATACGCTAGTCTACTCCGGAGTATCGATGCCCTATCTCGATACTCCCATGACTAGGGATGTGTATAAGGATGTGCTTGTAGATTACCCAGCCCCCACGAGTGTGATCGCCATCACAACGCCGGTAATCAAGCAAAGATCCTAAGGGCTTTACTAATGCGTATAGGTGATATAATAAATAAACACACATGTACACATTAAAGCAGAGACAAACCAAGTAGCATACTACTATATTGAGCAAGATTGTCTGTACAACTGTGAATATCCCAAGCTTCCATCAAGTAATATACATACTAGTATGATACAGTAATGGCCTCTAGGGCATATACACCAACAATCTCCCACTTGCACTAAGGCCATGTACTGGCGTATCGAAGACCTATCATCTCGATCAGCCGCTCGAACTGAGTCTGGGGTAAGGCCTTCGTGAATGGGTCCGCTGTGTTGTCCTTTGTGTCCACTCTCCGCACCTCAATCTCCTGGCGATCAATGATCTCCCTGATCAGGTGATATCGCCTTAAGATGTGCCTGGATTTCTGATGGGACCTTGGTTCCTTCGCTAAAGCTATAGCCCCATTGTTATCGCAATACAAAGGTATCGGGTCAACAATGGACGGAACCACCTGAAGTTCACTAATGAACTTCTTCATCCAGACCGCCTCTTTTGCGGCATCGCTTGCAGCAATGTATTCAGCCTCCATCGTCGAGTCTACGACGGTATCCTGTTTGGAACTCCTCCAACATACCGCCCCTCCGTTGAGGGTAAACACAAAACTCGAGACAGACTTTTTGTCATCTTTGTCACTCTGGAAGCTTGAATCGGTAAAGGACTCGACCCTGAGGTCTCCATTACCATAAACCAGGAACATCTCCTTAGTACTTCTTAGGTACTTGAGAATGTTCTTCACTGCTGTCCAGTGGTCCTCCCCTGGGTCTGACTGATACCGGCTTATCGCGCTCAGCGCGTAAGCTACATCTGGTCTTGTACATAGCATCGCATACATTATAGATCCTACCGCCGAAGCGTATGGTATAGTGCTCATGCGAACCCTCTCCTCGTCAGTCTTAGGAGACATCTTCTTGGAGAGGGTAATTCCGTGCAATGCGGGTATGTTACCGCACTTGGAACCCTCCATACTAAATCTCTTTAGTACGGTCTCTATGTACCTGGACTGCGAAAGTCCCAATAGTTTCTTGGATCTATCTCTATAGATCTTGATTCCGAGAATGTACGAGGCATCACCCAGGTCCTTCATGGAAAACCTTTGTGACAAAAATAGCTTGACCGATTGTAGCATAGGAATATCATTTCCTATCAAAAGAATGTCGTCCACGTACAAGACTAGGAATACGACAGTTCGTCCTACAATCTTCTTATAAACACAAGGTTCATCTTCGTTCTTGATGAAATCAAATTCCTTGATTGTCTCATCAAAACAGATGTTCCAGCTCCACGATGCCTGCTTTAATCCATAAATGGATTTAAGCAACTTGCACACCTTCCCGCTGCTCCCACTATCTACGAAACCTTCTGGTTGATCCATCTAAACGCACTCTTCCAAACAACCGTTTAGGAAAGCCGTTTTAACATCCATCTGCCAGATTTCATAGTCATGGAAGGCAGCAATGGCAAGTAGGATCCGAATGGATTTGAGCATAGCCACCGGAGAAAAAGTTTCGTCATAGTCCAAACCAGGTCTTTGACGAAAACCTTTTGCAACGAGTCTAGCCTTATAGGTTTCCACCTGCCCATCTACACCAAGTTTCCTTTTGTAGATCCATTTGCATCCAACGGGTTTCACCCCAGGTGGAGCAATATCCAAGGTCCACACTTTATTGGCGTACATGGACTCCATTTCGGATTGCATTGCTTCCTGCCACTTATCAGAGTCCCTACTGATAATGGCCTGCCTGAAACTGGTAGGGTCATCTTCTTCCAAGATGCAATCCTCTCGATCCCCGTCTATGAGAAAATCGTAGTATCTCTCGGGCGGATGAGAAATCCTACCAGATCTGCGGAGTGGCTGAGGTTCTTCTGGGGTTATTGAATTCTGAGGTTCTGTCAAATCTTCAGTTTCATTTTGTGGTCGCTGAATTTCTTCCAGTTCTACCGAACTCCCACTTGTTTCTTTTGCAAGAAATTGCCACTCTAAAAAGGTGGCGTGGCGAGATACAAACACCTTCTGTTCCTCGGTGTGGTAGAACAGATATCCTGTGGAGTTCTTAGGATATCCCACAAATTTACATAGAACTGAACGTGCCTGAAGTTTGTCCGGATTTTGTACTTTTACATAGGCCGGACAACCCCATACCTTAATACGCTTAAGATACGGCTTTTTACCATTCCATATCTCGAACGGTGTCTTAGGCACAGATTTAGACGGAACATCGTTCAACAGATATGCCGCCGTCAACAGCGCATGTCCCCAAAATGAAAGAGGTAACTCGGCATTACTCATCATGGAGCGAACCATATCCAGTAGGGTACGATTCCTCCACTCCGATACACCGTTGTGCTGTGGTGTATAAGGAGGAGTAAGCTGAGAGAGAATAACATTCTCTTTTAAGTAATCTAGGAATTCCGTGCTTAAGTACTCCCCTCCTCTATCAGACCGGAGGATCTTGATACTTTTGCCAGTCTGGTTCTCTACTTCGTTTCTGAATTCCTTGAATTTCTCAAAAGCTTCAGATTTGTGTTTCATCAGATACACATATCCGAACCTAGAGAGATCGTCAGTGAATGTGATGAAGTACGAGAACCCACCCCTTGCATGTATAGACATCGGACCACATACATCACTATGTACGAGTCCCAAGAGCTCTGCTGCTCTTTCTCCATGTCCGGTGAATGGAGATTTGGTCATCTTCCCTTTGAGACAAGACTGACAAGTTTCATAAGATGAAAACTCGAACGCATCCAAGAGTCCATCTTTATGCAACTTACTCAGTCTTTTCTCTCCGATATGACCAAGTCTACAATGCCACAAGTAGGATTCATTCGTATCTGAATTCTTCC
The DNA here is from genome assembly GCA_030015575.1 of Agapanthus africanus. NCBI lineage: Eukaryota > Viridiplantae > Streptophyta > Magnoliopsida > Asparagales > Amaryllidaceae > Agapanthus > Agapanthus africanus. The sequence goes on from CM057337.1 coordinate 668,793,725, forward strand.
TCTTGCGTGTGTTTTGTATATTGAGAACTGTATTCTGATTTAGAACGTAGATACATTACGCAGTGTACCCTCTGCAACCAGTACCTTATGAAGGTAAATGTTCATGATATTCTTGTCAAGAACAAAGTTATATCCATCTTTATCGAGTAAAGAAACTGATATGATGTTGCAAACCATGGAGGGTACATAGTAGCAATCGTTCAAAATCATAGTCTTGCCATTTGGCAATACTAGGTGATATTCACCGACGGCTGCCGCATTAACTTGTGCTCCGTTCGCTACTCTGAGCGACATATCACCCGGTGCAACTTTCCTACCTTTTCTCAGTCCCTGCAATAAATTACAGATATGAGATCCTGATCCGGTATCAAGTACCCAGGAGGTAGGGCTGACTGTAAAACAGTTCTCAATTACAAGAACACCTGAAGTAGATGCAAAACCATGCTTCTTCTTCAACTGGGTATCCTGGAAATCCATACAATCCCCTTTCCCTTGCTCATACTTATGACTGTTGTCACAAGTTGGAGCTGAACCAACGTTCTCCAGCCCCAAATAAGAATTCGGATCGGTCAAGCGATACATTTTATTATTTTGATTAGGGCGTGAAATGGTTGCTACCTGGAGAGAGAGAAAAGAAACACTCAGCGGACGCTCTTGCAAGATTAGATTGGTTTATTAATTTATCTAACCAGGATGTCTCCCACTGTTTCCTCAAATTCTTCTTAAAACCTTTTTAAAAGAAGAACTAGCCGGGATTTAATTCACGTCACGATACTTGCTTAACCTTTCAGCCAGGCTAGTGTCGGTACTTCGAGAGAGGTTTTCCAACGCTTTCGCGAAGTTCCTTAATTTAAGAACCTCTTTTCCCTGGGGGCGTAACCCCGCTAACACCTTTCTAGTCACCTACTGGGTTTATAGCATTGACTGTTAAGTGAAATAATCTCCCGAGAGTAATCCAACTCATCAGCGGGATCGGGATCCAACTATCATTGTGTGATGACCTAGATGGAATCCACTCTAGTCACCACACTCCAGAAGGTATGCTAAATATGCAAGTCTCAGTACTTTTGAAACTCCCGATGTGGTTTTTGCCCCTAGGACCCAAGTGACCTTGACTGAGCCAACATATCAAAGGATCCTAGTCAAGTTCAACCCGTCATTATCTTGACTGCATTAGACCCACCCGTACGAGTCCTTGACTGAGCCAAAATGACCGTACGACTGTCCTAACCAATCACTTTGTATCCTACGGAAAGATATTACATAGCTACCGTACACTACGCCTCGGCTGAGCACGAAATACGTAGCACGAATACTAAGCAATATCAATCCGAAACGACGGAGGGCTACGACTGGGTTTTGGCGAAAACCCGTTAACGTAATGAACTTGATATCGTTGAAGGAACGTGATACACTTTTTGAAAATATAGTGGCGAAAACTTTTGCTAAAGAGGTCACTCCCTGTGAAGGGATCTTGGCTCTTTCCTTGTCGAATGAGGTGCAGGATATTCCAAACTGAATACCTCGATGCAAAGCAAGAATAATCGACTATAGCGAAGTTATTACCCTGACGCAAACTTTTGTCCAAGGGGTCACCCCGATGAAGGGATCTCGGCCCTTGCCTCGTCGACTGAGGTGCAGGGCATTCATAACCGAATATCTCGATGCAAAACAAAAATGAACGTCCTTGCAATAACAGCTTTTTGCAAAACTTGTTCCAACAACGTCTTTTAGGTTTATTTTCTTGCATTAGTTCTTTTAATGCGTCCCATCATTTAAATCCTACCATTGCAGAAAACAACCAAAATATGACGTACGCTTATGCCATTCGCATTCGCCACGGGGCCCCGTCATCACCCGTTAGGTTACTTAACTAACGACAGAGCGGGGCTGGGCTAGCGCGGCTGAAAAACATAAGCAACGCCTAAATAGTTATTATATATAGATATACAGCAATGATAGCCAATCCAGATCACAGATGAACACTTTGGATATACTAGGAACCCGCGATTCGTTCGAGCCTGTAACGAAAAGAGGATTACACGGTCGCGATGAATAGCCAATACCCCACCTAAGACCCCTACGGGTGCGGCAAACTACCCGCCAAGTACCCAAAGCGAAGCAACCTCCCTCATCGCCGTGAGTAGGCCACTCGGCACTTCGAGATACTCGATAGTTTGTGCACCCCCTCCATGGGTCTATCCTAGGAGCAAAAACAGTAAAAAGAATTATACAATGACGGCTACAACCCCGACCCGGTTGTGCGGCCATACAAATAATATTACATCAATTTACAAATTTATTACATGAATGAAAGAAAAAGAAACTCTCATCTCACATCCACCCCGGCTATTCATCCGCAACAATCCAACGAGTTCATATACACATACCATCAACAACACAGATCACAGATGTGTATAACCCTCAATAATCGGCGTATAGCGATTAGTAGACGTTCAATACACATATAACATTACAGATATAACTATTAGCCAAAGTCTACAGAACATCGACCAAAAACTACGGACTTTTAAGCCCCAAAAACAAATTTTGCTTTCTGGAAAATCTGGGCAGAAAAGTCATATACCAAAAATCCCAAAATACCCAAATATGAAAACTGCAAGAAAAAGATTCCGCAACAGAGCCAAGGGAGCCGCGGTTCCGCGGCATAAGCAAGCTTATGCCGCGGAAACGCGGCGCTTTGGATGAGTTGGGGAATGAAATTTTTCCAGTTTTCAAATAAAAGCCTGAGCCGATTTTTAGTGTATAAATTTTTAATTTTGGAACAGTTCTAAAATTCGGCAGAAACTGAATTTTCCGGGGTAATTTTGCGGGTTTTTGTCCGGTCGATATTCTTAATACTTTGCTAACATGCTAGGGTGTGTTTAGTTAGGCTCTGATACCACTGTTAGGTCCACGTTACCTCTCCCGGTACTTTCGGGGTTGCAGAAACGGTAAAAATTTTTTTTTCTGGACTTGGCAACATGGACCGTAAAAGCTGGATCTTTGCTAAACAATACACTAGCATCCTAACTAGAGATCTATCTACTCGGTTAGGGGTTATACCTCAACTTGAACTCCTTCTCTTCTTGTTGTTCTTCTCCTTGCTTGCTCCGAGGCTTGATCCGGACTTTGGTCACCTCCGCGGCCTCCTTGAGTCGTAGACGATCCATCCGAGAGATGTGCACCGAGCTCCACCTCGAGCCGAGATAACTAGGGCAAAGAGATTGCTAGTCTAAAAGCCCTAGGTTGTGTAGAAGTGATGAAGGGATGGATTTGTCTTTGTGAAATCTTTATCTCTCAACACATGAGATCAAAAGATCAAAACAAGAGGAGGAAAAAGAAGGAGGAGCTAGCAACCATGGTTCATATCTTTTTTCTTCTCACTTGAAAAAACAAGAGAGAGAATGAGAAAGAAATTATGATACAAAGAAAAGTAACCATGGTTGCAATAATGCAAAAACACCATCATTGCTAATCCCATCAAGATAAAGTTTGATGGCTACATTGAAATGACCATTATCATAATCCAAAAGGAAAAAGAAAAAGAAAAGAAGAGTGTAGATCCCTCTTGAAAGTCAATGGTCAACACGGTCAACCGGTCAACAAAGTCAAGAGAGGTCAACGGGGTCAAATGGTCAATGCAATTAGCCATCATAAAATTATCACTAAAAGGATTAGTAAATGATATCCGCGGCTCACAATGGTTTTGACCAAACGAACTGTCAAAACCCTAATGAGTCCGCCTCAAAATGGTTTTGACCGAATCAACTGTCAAAACCCTAATGAGCCTGTCACATAACGGTTTCGGCCGAACCAACTGCCAAAACCCTAATGAGGCACCTCCTTCTTCATCGCTCCGGAAAACTGTCCATACACACCCGCATCCGCATTCCGTAGAATGCGGATGCGAAGAAGACAAAACAAATCCATCCGTGCAATACTAGGATCCGGCTTAAACCAAAGCCCACTAGTACTGCCTGCCCGAACACTGTATGCACACAAGTGTACGTAAGTGATCGCAGCCCTGCCGTAAAACCATACAGCCTCTACACGTTTCACTTAGTGCAGGGAGACTCTCTGTGTGGGACTCTAAAGACTCGACACTACGCTGGCAGTGGGTTTAACCACAGACCGCAAGCGGCACTAGCTGTACGTAACGGTCCCCAGGTAGATGTCGATAAGAAGGCCGATGAGGTAAACCCATTCGAACTCCTACTGAGCCTGTATGTGACAATCTCCGTACAGTCCGGTCTGTTCGTCTGATACATCGCATGGCGGGCCTAGGGGGCGGTAAACGTCAGTCCCCTAATAGCGGTACAAGTCGGGTCGGAGTGAAGCCCAGAAAACCCTGAGAGAACACTGGAAACCTACCAGTATATCTCGCTTGCCCTGGCCAGGGACTACTCGTGTAATGGCTCTCCTAGACACAGCGCGATGTCAACCCCCAATACCGGGAGAGACGAATCCTGTCTAACCGTCACTGCCTCCAAGTGCTTCGGGACTGCTCCCAACTACTACCTGTTTGCACGACTCAGTAGAGCCGTGGTAGGGTAGTAATCAAAGAACAGTGGGAACACACTTGAGGCGAAGTGACAGTGTCAAGTCAGCAGACTAAGCTGTACTCATGTCACCTGGGAACTGATAACTACGATAGGTATAATACCAACCATCAGTTCCCGACGAGTCCTGTCCAGTGTACTCGTAACCTAACGAGCACCCGCATACTATCTCAAGTACGACATACTGACGGCTGTGGGACAGACCGTCTCCCGTGCTGGGATGAGAAGAGCATACGCTAGTCTACTCCGGAGTATCGATGCCCTATCTCGATACTCCCATGACTAGGGACGTGTATAAGGATGTGCTTGTAGATTACCCAGCCCCCACGAGTGTGATCGCCATCACAACGCCGGTAATCAAGCAAAGATCCTAAGGGCTCTACTAATGTGTATAGGTGATATAATAAATAAACACACATGTACACATTAAAGCAGAGACAAACCAAGTAGCATACTACTATATTGAGCAAGATTGTCTGTACAACTGTGAATATCCCAAGCTTCCATCAAGTAATATACATACTAGTATGATACAGTAATGGCCTCTAGGGCATATACACTAACAATTAGAGTCCTACACAGAGGGTTATTCTCTTTTAGGCAAAACGAGTAGAGGTCGCATGGTTTTGCGACGGGGTTCGTTCACATCCGCGCACTTCTGCACGTTTGGTGTCCGGACAGCTTATACTAGCGGGCTTAAACCGTTTAAGCCAGATCCTAGTTTATGTTTTGGTATTGGTTTTATCTCATTGTATTCGTGTTCCTCGGAACACGGATACGGGTGTGTATGCACAGTTGACTGAGACAGAGGCAGAGGATTTTCATTAAGGTTAATGACCGTTGTCTTTTTCTTAACCCTAATGTTTATGTGTGAAATATGATTATTAATATTAGTTAATTATAATTGTGTTATGGTTAGGGTTGTTGACCATTTGACTATTGTTGACATGTTGACCTAGGTTGACAATTTGACCATCATCATTTCATATGAAAGATGCTCTTTAATTCTTGCAAAAGTAATTAATGTGAAATGATAATGGTCATTTCAAGATTAACCATCATAATTATCTTTAGCTAATTATTTATTTATCATAATTCACATATATGTGAGAAGGTTGGCTTTATCTTCTTATTCTATCATTCTCATTCTCTCTCATCCTCTTCCTCTCTCTCAAAGCTCTCCCCTCTCATGAGTTGAGAACCATTTGAGCTTGAGATAAAACCTTCAAAATTACTCTCTACTCTTTCTAAGGTACTAGGTTTAGCACACCAAGCACCTTAGTTACTTCTAGTTTGAGGTTAGAGCCAAAGGTAGAGGCCCTCGGGTGGATCTTTCTTCGGCAAGAGAAGGCGACGAGGAGAACTCGTTCATCACACTCCAAGGAGCAAGAAGAGAAGGACTTCAAGACTTAGGTATAACCTTTCTACATAGTAGTTAGAACTTGTAGATTTTGTGTTAGTTTTTGTTTAGCCAAGACCCTGTAGGGTTCCTAGGCACTCTCAAGAGGTCTCACAAGGCATCAACCATGCCAATTTCAAAAATTACGGTGCCGAGAAACCCTAATACGGATCGTTGGCTAGAAGTTTAGGCGATAAAAGCAACTAGTTTACAACTAAGCTATAAGAACGGAAATACAACCTTTGTAGATCCGTTTCTCCACCTCCATAGCTCCATGATGAAGTCCTCTCCGCTGTCCAAATCGAACCATGACTCTGGCATCGGCTTCATCGGAGAAAAAGCGGGCTAGGTCATCGACGACGATGCCGAAGATGATCTACGTCGAGGCATCACTAGATCAAGCTCCACCTTCACCAAGACATGAAAACTTGTGAAGGAAACACCCTATACTACTTGGCAAGAGGTAGAGGATGAAGAAATAGGAAGTGGGTAGACTTTAGAATTGGATTTCTCACTCATTTCATCAATCCACCATTGATGAAGTCAAGCTTCTTCATCTTGAAGAAGAAGAAGAAGAAGAAGATAATATGATAAGTCTTATAATAAGAATAATAAAATCATTCTTATCATAATCATGAACCATGGTCAAGTGTATAGAACTAACTAAGGTTTAAGTGAATGGTTAGGGTTAAGCATGAGACAAAATGGTCACTTTAGTCAAAGCTTCATGAAGCTTCAAAGATAAAACAAAACTAGCAACCATTTCCCCTTTTTCTTTCCAAAATAAATAAATAAATAAATAATAAAGAAAAGCAAAACCCTAATCATTAACTTAACCATGGTTTAATCTTTACACTTAACCAAGTTAACATGTATCATCAAACATGATACAATCAAGCGCAAAAAAGTATATCACATATACAACTTGTGAACTTCTAGTGAGAAAATCCATTTAAGTGAACCTATATTAGTTAATGTAAAGTGATATATCAAATATATAATTATACATTAAATCATTAAATCAACACTTGATTTAACGACCCGGTCATATCGCATATAACCGACTAATATCAATAGTAACAACTTATCGAATCAACACTTGATCCGATAACCCGGCTATATCGCATATAACCGATCAATGTCACAAATCGCGAGAATCGAATTCAGTATTACATACTGGTATTATTCTCGGTCCCGCACACATCTCATATGTGCTCCTATTTCGTTTCGCTTGAGCCAGGAAACCTCTGTTTAGGACTCTAAAGACTCGTCAATACGCCGGCAGCAGGTGATGATCATATCAAACACCCATAAGCCGCAAGCGGTCTGCTAAACGTAACGGCCACCCGGGTATTGAGCGATCAGAAGATCGACGAGCAAGCCCGCTCACACTCCTGTGAATCCAACCAGTAACACTTACCGTACAGTCCGGTCTGTTCGTCTGATATGTCGCATATCTCGTCTAGGGGTGGCAAACGTCAGACCCCAATAGCTCGATAAGTCGTGTCGATATGAGGTCTATAACAATTCGAGAAACTACTGGTAACACTTACCAGTAAATCTTAGCAACCCTGGCCAGGGATTTCCTGTTATAGCCAATCGAACACAGCGCAACATCAACTCCCTATACCGGGAGAGACGAATCCCCTCCTATCGCTCATTGCCTCCATGTGATTCGGGACTGTACCCAAAAACCACCGTTTTACACGCCCTCTTGGACGTGGTAAGGTGGAAATCAAAGCACAGTGGGAACCACATAAGCCTCTATGACGATCTCGGGTCAACAGACTACTCTGTACCAGTGTCACCAGAGAACTGCCATCTGACGTAAGGTATAATACCATCTGGGAGTTCTCGGCGAGTCCGTCCAGTGTACCCAGTCTCTACTGAGCACCCGTATATCATCTCTGATGTCAAACACCAATGGATATGGGATCATCCATCGCCCATCTGTATGGGTCGAGAAGGTATACGCTAGTCTACTCTGGTATATCGATGCCCCGTCTCGATACACCCACGACTAGGGACTTTGAAGGATGTACTTATGGACTACCATGTCCCCACTAGTATGATCCGCATCATAGTTCAGATAGTCAAGTACACATCCTAAGGGCTTTACCAACATGTAACAGAGAGACAATCAATGTACACGTTAAGGTAAAGAGCAACCAGATAGCATACTATCATGTCGAGCAAGAAAGTCCTCCCTATATATGTCCAAGCATCCACTACAATATACATCCTATGTATAGTAATGGCCTCTAGGGCATACATATAACTAACAATCTCCCACTTGCACTAGGGCCATCTGATGGCAGTGGTTGTAGTATCTCATACTCAACCATCCCATAAAAGTCTCTCTCTGGGAATAGGCCTTCGTGAGTGGATCCGCCGTGTTATCTTCTAAGTCTGCTCTCCTAACCTCGATCACCCTGGAGATCAACTATCTCCATGATCAGGCGATACTGCCTTAGAATATGTCTGGATCACTGATGGGACCTGCGTTCCTTGGCATAAGCCACAACTCCATTGTCTCACAATGGTAGGAACGTAGTTCATCTCATGAACCAATATACACCCAAACAGCCTCTTTGGTAGCATCTTAAGTAGCTATGTATCCTGCCTTTATCGTTTAGTATGCCACGGTATCTAGCTTGGAACTCTTCCAACATACCGTCCCTCCACTGAGGGTAAAGACAATGCCTGTGACTGACATTCAATCGTTCTTATCACCCTGGAACACTTCCAGTGATTTTCCCCAGTATCGATTGATACCATCTCACTACAACTAGTGAGTATCCTAACATCCATTTAGATCTATCTCATAGATCCAAAATCTAGGATTTAGTAGGTATCATTATGATCCTATATGGAGAATCATTGTGATAAGCGGAGATTGATCGAGCGTAGCATAGGAAACTCTTTCCCTATCAAGAGTATGTCATCCACGTACTCTATGAGGATCACTACCATACTCTCTACTACCTTTTTGTATATACAAGGTTCATCTACCATTTTGATGATGTCAAACTCTTTGACTAATCCATCAAAACAGATGTTCCAACTCCGCGATGCCTGCTTTTTCCAATAAAGCATCTTGTACACGTTTCCGCTGCTCCCACTGTCTACGAGGCCCTCTGGCTGTGTACTTACAGACGTTCTCTTCTAAAACATCATTTAGAAAAGCTGTCATGACACCCAACCACCAGATATCGTAGTCATGGTATGTAGCCGTGGCATGTAGGATGTGGATGGACTTAAGCATAGCCACTTGAAAAGGTTTCATCATTGTCCACGCCTGGTCGATGACGAAAACCTTTAACAAGTCTAGCTTTGAAAGTCTCAACTTTTCCATCTACACCAAGTAATCTTCTCAAGATATACTTGCTCCTGATAGGGATTTAACCCTTCAGATATAGCACCCAAAGTCCATACTTTGTTGGTGTACATGGATTCCATCTCAGATCACTAAGCATCCAGCCATTCTTACAGAGTCTTACTCCTGATGGCCAGCTCGAAACTAGTTGGGTCATCATCCCATGATGCAATCCTCGCTCCCACTGTCATAGAGAAACCAAAGTATCTCTCAGGTGGGTGAGGAACCCTACTAGATCGGCGGAGAGGCTGAGGTTCGTTGGAATCTACTGAATCCTTTGGTTTTACCAAATCATCTGCTGTTGTTTGTATAGCTGGAACATTTCCAGTTCTACATAACAGATCTTGCCTCGAGCTTGTCCGGATTTTGCTTTTAGACATAGGCCAGACAACCCCAAATCTTAACCATCTTAAGATATGGGCTCTTCCCTTTCCATATCACATATGAAGCGGTAGGCAACTGATTTGATTTGAACCCTATTCAATAGGTATGCAGCTTCTCAAGTGCATAACACCCAAAAGGAAATAGGTAACTCAGTAGTACTCATCATAGAGCACACCTTATCATATATGGTGTGATTGCTCCACCCCGATATATCATCGTGCTATGGCGTATACGGAGGAGTAATGCTGAGAGAGAATTTCATTCTCTTTTAGAATAATCCAGGAATTCCGTGCTCAAGTATTCTCCTCCTTGATCACATCAAAGGACATAATACTTTTACCCGTATTTTGGTTCTCTACTTCTAACTTATATTCTGTGAATATCTCAAAAGGTTCGGACTTGTGTTTCAACAGGAACATAGGTCTGAATCTCGAAAGATCATCAGAGAATGTAATGAAGTACAAAGAACCAGTCTTGGCATGTGTAGACAGGGGACCTACATACATCAACATGTATCATCCCAAGAGTTCACTAACTCTTTCTCTGTTTCCAGTAAACAGAGCTAGTGTTATTATATCTTTGTGACATGACTGGCAAGTTTCACAAGATGTAAATTCAAACTGATTTAAATATGCATCTAAATGTAACTTCAGCTAGTCGGGTCGCATTGATATGACCTAGTCTACAATACCTCAAGAAGGATTCGTTCATTTCTGAACTCATCCTCTTGTGTGTGTTCAGTATACTAAGAACTGTAGTTTGATTTAGAACATCAATGCTTTTAGATAACGTGCCTGAACCGATCAACTTTTAATATAGGAAATGTTCAAAACATTATCCAGCAATACAAAATTTTATCATTTCTTTACTAATAAAGAGACTGATATGATTTTGTATATCAGGTTTGGTATCTAATAACATTCGTTCAGAATCAATGTATTTGGAATACAGGGTGACAGTGACCAACAGACTTGGCTGCAACTCTTGCCCCGTTTTCTGCCTCATGAAACTTATCACCCGTTCTCAGTTCTTGACCTTTCTGTAGCCCTATGTAACAGATTACATATCTGGGATCCTGATCTGGTATCTCATACCCAGGACGTAGAGGATACAGAGAAACAGTTCTTTGTAACGAACACACCCGAAGATGATGCATCAGCATGCACTCTCTTCGTTTGGGCGGCACGGGAATTCTGGTAATCCCCAATTTCCTGCTCTGTCTTATAACAATTATAAGTTGGAGCGGGACCAACGTTCCCCAGCTCAGTATAACAAGCGGGTTCGGTCAATTTTCCGTATTATTATCTTCATTAAGGCGTGATATGGTCGCTACCTGGAGAGAGAGAGAAGAAAACACTCAGCGTGCGCTCTTTCAAGAATAGATTGGTTATTATTTTATCTAATCAGGATGGCTCCCACTGTTTTTATCAAATCTTCCTTCAAACCTTAAAAGGAAAGACTAGCCGGGATTAATTACACGCTACAGGTTCGCCAATCTTTCAGCCAGGCCAGTGTCGGTACTTTGAGGGAGGTCCCCCGTGCTTTCGCACGAACCTAATTAATGTAAACCTCGTTTTCCCAGAGGCGTAACCCCGTTGACACCTTTCTAGACACCTACTTGATCGGCTAATTGTAATGTGTAAAACTCTCCCAGGAGTAACTCTTACTCGCAGCGGGTATCGGGATCCAACTATCTTATAGAAGGTATGCAATCTCATTGGAAATTTCACCACTTGAAATTCCCGATAATATTTTGCCCCTAACCTCCTATGACCTTGAAAAAGGCCAACAAACCATAGGATGCTAGTCAAGTTCAACCTGTCATTTCCTGATTGAATTAAACCCACCCGCACGGCCCTTGACAAAGGCCAACAAGGTCGCACGACTACCCTAATCCAATCTGCATCATATGCATAAGCAGATAAGCACCAGTTAGCTACCGCACATTGCGCCTTGACAAAGGCCAACAAACGCACCACGAATACTAACTACTACTTATCTGAAATGACGGAGGGCTACGACAGGTTTTTCTGAAAACCTATTGCGTAATGAACTTGATATCGTCGTAGAATCAAATGATTTTAAAATGGAGTGTTTTTGAGGCTTTTCTAGTTTTGCTAAAGGAGTCACTCCCGGTGAAGGGATCGTCGGTCCTTTCCTCGTCGAATGAGGTGCGGGATATATCATATATATCACTGTGCAAAGCAAAAACTCTTAAAAGCAATCAAAAGACAAACCGAGTGTATAGCATCTGCCAGTTATTGCTAAAGGAGTCACTCCCGGTGAAGGGATCTCGATCCTTTCCTCATCGAATAAGGTGCAGGATATATCACATATACCTCTGTGCAAAGCAAGAACTGTAGCTACCTGTTTTATTTTTGAAATTCGATTCTACAACATCTTTAGGTTTCTTTTACTTTCATTAATCACATTAATGAAGTCCCATCATCTAAAGTACCTAAACATCACAGATAAATACGACGTACACTTATGCCATCCGCATTCGCCTCGATGTCCCCTCGTGCACCGTTAGGTTAGGTAACTAACGGCAGAGCGGGGCAGGGCTAGCGCGGGTGTAAAACATAAGTAACGCCTATATAATATATCATATATACTATATAAAGTATCTATCACAGAACATATCACATGATCACATCACAGATATCGCAGCAGAAGTAACATATGGAATATTGGATATACTAGGACGTCCGTGTTTTCAATACGAGCCAGTATAAAACACGGATTCCACGGTCATGATGAATAGCCAAACCCACACCCCTAGACCCCTACGAGAGCTGCAAGCAACCTTACCAATTCTAGAGTTAGGAGACCCGGACTCGACTCCTCGAGTTGGTCTCCCACTGGACCCCAGAACCCGGTTACTTGTGCTCCCCTCCTTGGGTCTATCCTAGTGCAGAAAAGAAAATAATATACAAAGGGTGACAGCTTCCGCAACCTGGAAGTGCCCCAATAAAAGAATATTGCATACAAGCTTTTACATGAATGAAAATGAAAAACACTCATCTCACATAAAAACCCCCGGCTATTCGAACACGACGATCCAATATAACATATCCAGCAACACATAACATCACATGTCATCAACGTAAGTAAATATGCGCATCCCAATTGTCGTTGACATATAGCAACGAAACCAGCGATATCACATATTACACTTACGGTCACAGAAAAGAAAGAGTAAAACTACAACAGTTGGAATCCACAACCTGCATAGACATCGCATGCCTAATCAAATGAATTTCTTAGACATCGCATGCCTAACAATTATAAACCCCGCATTTTAGTCTCATTATCGAAAACACTTTTCAATATCAAGTCGGGTAATTCAACAAGATTCCCGACATCCTGATCGAATGCTCGTCGCAAACTTTAGTAGACGGTCGCACCCCCGATACCGTCGACGAAGTGCACCAAGGCGGAACACCGCTGCCGGGAGCACCCGAACGGACGCTTTCGGCGACGGGGTTCTCCTACAGTCACTTGGTCGGGGCTATAGAGTTAGGCTGTCTATTAAGTTTACCGGGCGAGTATCCGCATACGCTACGTGATTGCGACGGACTTTTGATCGCATCAAAATTCCGTGGCAACCGATCAAGTGAGACTAAAGTGCTATGTTTATAACATTCATTCAGTTATCTCATAACTGCTTGTGAATTCCAATTATTGTATCCCATTCCAGATAAATAGAAAATGTTAAACTTTCCGATCGAACATTCGAACACCCAAGTTTTCCCGAAACCACTCAACACATGAAATAAGTTTAAAGACATTCACTTCATGCCTCAGTACCAACGGTCCAGCCGTAGAAGGGTCAAGCCAACGCCTCACATGTGGCACGCCGTACTGCCCCAAACTCTATGGTTCAAAGGGCAGTTCAAGACGGTCACATAATCGAGTTAAGGTTTGTTGTCTTCTAGAGGGACCATCGCATTACTTGCACTACTTAGAACGCCTTTAAACCATGGAAAAATCCAACACTTGAAAATTTCCCGGCGGGGGAAAAGTGGGTATTTATATCCGGTCGAACTTTTTAACAGTTTCTAAAATATCCGGAAAAACTTAAACGAAATTAAATTATCCGATCAAATTAACGAATCCCCAATAAAACCCTAGAAAACTCAACACTTGAGTGGAATTAAAAAATTCAGATAAAAAATTGCCAATAAAGGACCTAAGAATAAATATATGAAATTTGAGGGACTAAGTCCAAATTTGGGCCGCGGAAGAGCCGCCAAACCCCTGGTTTGGCCGCGATTCCGCGGTCGAATTATGGAATTAGGGGCCCAAACTTCACAGTAATTCTTAGTTTTTCCTGCTTACTTTTCTGCATATTTTTAATTCACAAAAATCCACGAATTTCAAAAATGTACAGAGAGCATTTTAGGGTTTGGGTTTGGGTTCGATCGGACTTCTAATTCCGTCCACGCATCGCCTAAGGCTCTAGCTAGGCTCTGATACCACTGTAGGGTTCCTAGGCACTCTCAAGAGGTCTCACAAGGCATCAACCATGCCAATTTCAAAAATTACGGTGCCGAGAAACCCTAATACGGATCGTTGGCTAGAAGTTTAGGCGATAAAAGCAACTAGTTTACAACTAAACTATAAGAACAGAAATACAACCTTTGTAGATCCGTTTCTCCACCTCCATAGCTCCATGATGAAGTCCTCTCCACTGTCCAAATCGAACCATGACTCTGGCATCGGCTTCATCGGAGAAAAAGCAGGCTAGGTCATCGACGACGATGCCGAAGATGATCTACGTCGAGGCATCACTAGATCAAGCTCCACCTTCACCAAGCCATGAAAACTTGTGAAGGAAACACCCTATACTACTTGGCAAGAGGTAGAGGATGAAGAAATAGGAAGTGGGTAGACTTTAGAATTGGATTTCTCACTCATTTCATCAATCCACCATTGATGAAGTCAAGCTTCTTCATCTTGAAGAAGAAGAAGAAGAAGATAATATGATAAGTCTTATAATAAGAATAATAAAATCATTCTTATCATTATCATGAACCATGGTCAAGTGTATAGAACTAACTAAGGTTTAAGTGAATGGTTAGGGTTAAGCATGAGACAAAATGGTCACTTTAGTCAAAGCTTCATGAAGCTTCAAAGATAAAACAAAACTAGCAACCATTTTCCCTTTTTCTTTCCAAAATAAATAATAAAGAAAAGCAAAACCCTAATCATTAACTTAACCATGGTTTAATCTTTACACTTAACCAAGTTAACATGTATCATCAAACATGATACAATCAAGCGCACAAAAGTATATCACATATACAACTTGTGAACTTCTAGTGAGAAAATCCATTTAAGTGAACATATATTAGTTAATGTAAAGTGATATATCAAATATATAATTATACATTAAATCATTAAATCAACACTTGATTTAACGACCCGGTCATATCGCATATAACCGACTAATATCAATAGTAACAACTTATCGAATCAACACTTGATCCGATAACCCGGCTATATCGCATATAACCGATCAATGTCACAAATCGCGAGAATCGAATTCAGTATTACATACTGGTATTATTCTCGGTCCCACACACATCTCATATGTGCTCCTATTTCGTTTCGCTTGAGCCAGGAAACCTCTGTGTAGGACTCTAAAGACTCGTCAATACGCCGGCAGCAGGTGATGATCATATCAAACACCCACAAGCTGCAAGCGGTCTGCTAGACGTAACGGCCACCCGGGTATTGAGCGATCAGAAGATCGACGAGCAAGCCCGCTCACACTCCTGTGAATCCAACCAGTAACACTTACCGTACAGTCCGGTCTGTTCGTCTGATATGTCGCATATCTCGCCTAGGGGTGGCAAACGTCAGACCCCAATAGCTCGATAAGTCGTGTCGATATGAGGTCTATAACAATTCGAGAAACTACTGGTAACACTTACCAGTAAATCTTAGCAACCCTGGCCAGGGATTTCCTGTTATAGCCAATCGAACACAGCGCAACATCAACTCCCTATACCGGGAGAGACGAATCCCCTCCTATCACTCATTGCCTCCATGTGATTCGGGACTGTACCCAAAAACCACCGTTTTGCACGCCCTCTTGGACGTGGTAAGGTGGAAATCAAAGCACAGTGGGAACCACACAAGACTCTATGACGATCTCGGGTCAACAGACTACTCTGTACCAGTGTCACCAGAGAACTGCCATCTGACGTAAGGTATAATACCATCTGGGAGTTCTCGGCGAGTCCGTCCAGTGTACCCAGTCTCTACTGAGCACCCGTATATCATCTCTGATGTCAAATACCAATGGATATGGGATCATCCATCACCCATCTGTATGGGTCGAGAAGGTATACGCTAGTCTACTCTGGTATATCGATGCCCCGTCTCGATACACCCACGACTAGGGACTTTGAAGAATGTACTTATGGACTACCATGTCCCCACTAGTATGATCCGCATCATAGTTCAGATAGTCAAGTACATATCCTAAGGGCTTTACCAACATGTAACAGAGAGACAATCAATGTACACGTTAAGGTAAAGAGCAACCAGATAGCATACTATCATGTCGAGCAAGAAAGTCCTCCCTATATATGTCCAAGCATCCACTACAATATACATCCTATGTATAGTAATGGCCTCTAGGGCATACATATAACTAACAGATCCTTCATGAACGGTCCAAGCTACCTATCGAGGAAAATTTTGATTTTTACCTATTCCGCCTCCCCGAAAGATCTGGGGTGGGTAACGTGGACCTAACAGTGGTATCAGAGCCTAGCTAAACACAAACTAGCAAGTTAGCAAAGTATCTAGAACTTCGAAAAAGGCAAAAAACCGCAAAACACCCCGTAAAACCGAAGTTTCTGCCGATTTTTATTTCTGCTCAAAAAATAATAAATCATGTACTAAAAATCGGCTCAGGCTTTTGTTAGAACAGGCAAGAAAAATGATCCAGTGAGTCGACCAACTCACCGCGGTTCCGCGGAAAGAGCTTGCTCCTGCCGCGGATCCGCGACCGAGGTGACTCGGCTGTGGATCGTTTCTCCTGCAGTTTTCTTCTGTTGGTGTTTTGTGATTTTTGATATGGTTTGTTTCTGCCCAGAATTTCCAGAGAACAAGTTAGTTTTTGGGGTGGTCACAAATCCGTATTTTGATCGAACTTCTTTACACTTTGGCTAATGGGTTATATCTGTGATGTGATATATGTATTGAACGTCTGCTAATCGCTATACGTCGATTAGTGCGGGTTATACATATCTGTGATCTGTAATGTTGATGGTTTGTGTATATGAATTCGTTGGATTGTCGCGGATGAATAGCCGGGGGGTTGTGAGATGAGAGTGTTCTTATTCTTTCAATTCTTGTAATATGTAAATTGATGTAATATTATTTGTATGGCCGCACAACCGGGTTGGGGTTTTAGCCGTCATTGTATAATTTCTTTTACTGTTTTTGCTCTTAGGATAGACCCAAGGTGGGGTGCACAAACTACCGGGTATCTCGAAGTGTCGAGTGGCCTACTCACGGTGTTGATGGAGGTTGCTTCGCTTCGGTTACTTGGCGGGTAGTTTAACGCACCCGTAGAGGTCTAGGGTGGGATTTGGCTATTCATCGCGACCGTGTAATCCGTTCTTCGTTACAGGCTCTTACGGAGTGCGGATTCCTAGTATATCCAATGTGTTCATCTGTGATCTGGAATGGCTATAATTGCATGTGACGAATGTGTATATATCTATATATGATATCTATTTAGGCGTTTCTTATGTTTTGCATCCGCGCTAGTCCAGCCCCCGCTCTGTCGTTAGTTAAGTAACCTAACGGGTGATGACGGGACCCCGTGGCGAATGCGGATAGCATAAGCGTACGCCATATTTTCGTTGTTTTCTGCAATGGTAGGATTAATTGATGGGACGTATTAAAATTAATGCAAGAAAATAAACCTAAAAGACATTGTTGGAACAATTTTCAAAAAGCTGTTATTGCAAGGACGTTCTCTTTTGTTTTGCATAGAGGTATTCGGTTATGAATGCCCAGCACCTCAGTCGACGAGGCAAGGGCCGAGATCCCTTCATCGGGAGTGACCCCTTGGACAAAAAGTTTGCGTCAGGGTAATAACTTCACTATAGTCGATTATTCTTGCTTTGCATCGAGGTATTCAGTTTGGAATATCCTGCACCTCACTCGACGAGGAAAGAGCCGAGATCCCTTCATAGGGAGTGACCTCTTTAGCAAAAGTTTTTGCCACTATATTTTCAAAAAGGTTATCAGGTTCCTTCAACGATATCAAGTTCATTACGTTAACGGGTTTTTCGCCAAAAACCCAGCCGTAGCCCTCCTTCATTTCTTATAAGTTATACTTAGTATTCGTGCTGCGTTTGTTGACTGTGTCAAGGCACAGTGAACGGTAGCTAAGTTTTGCTTATCTGCTGGATACAATATGATTGGTTAGGACAGTCGTGTAACCTTGTTGACTGTGTCAAGGGTTATGCGGGTGGGTTTAATGCAATCAAGATAATGACGGGTTGAACTTGAGTAGGACTCTTTGATTTGTTGACCGTGTCAAGGTCACTTGGGTCCTAAGGGCAAAAACCACATCGGGAGTTTCTAAAGAAACTGAAACTTGCAGATTTAGCATACCTTCTGGAGTGTGGTGACTAGAGTGGATTCCATCTAGGTCATCGCACAATGATAGTTGGATCCCGATCCCACTGATGAGTTGGATTACTCTCGGGAGATTATTTCACTTAACAATCAATGCTATAAACCAAGTAGGTGTCTAGAACGGTGTTAGCGGGGCTACGCCTCCAGGGAAAAGAGTTTATTTAATTAAGGAACTTCGCGAAAGCGTTGGAAAACCTCCCTCGAAGTACCAACACCAGTCTGGCTGAAAGGTTAAGCAAGTATTGTGACGTGCGATTAATCCTGACTAATTCTTCTTTTAGGGTTTGAAGAAGAATTTGAGGAAACAGTGGGAGCCATCCTAGTTAGATAAATCAATAAACCGATCTAATCTTGCAAGAGCGCACGCTAAGTGTTTCTTCTCTCTCTCTCCAGGTAGCAACCATTTCACGCCCTAATCAAGATAATAAAATGTATCGCTTGACCGATCCGAATTCTTATTCGGGGCTGGGGAACGTTGGTTTGGCTCTAACTTACGACAACAGTCATAAGTATGAGCAAGGGAAAGAGGATTATATGGATTCCAAGGATACCCAGTTGAAGAAGAAGCATGGTTTTGCATCTACTTCAGGTGTTCTTGTAATTGAGAACTGCTTTACGGTCAGCCCTACCTCCTGGGTACTTGATACCGGATCAGGATCTCATATCTGTAATTTATTACAGGTACTGAGAAAAAGTAGGAAAGTTGTACCTGGTGATATGTCGCTCAGAGTAGTGAACAGAGCACAAGTTAATGCTGCAGCCGTCGGTGAATGTCACCTAGTGTTGCCAAATGGCAATACTATGATTTTGAACGATTGCTACTATGTACCTTCCATGGTTTGCAATATCATATCAGTTTCTTTACTCGATAAAGATGGATATAACTTTGTTCTTGATAGAAATATCATGAACATCTACCTTCATAAGGTACTGGTTGCAGAAGGTACACTGTGTAATGGTATCTACGTTCTAAATCAGAATACAGTTCTCAATATACAAAACACACGCAAGAGGAAGAATTCATATACGAATGAATCCTACTTATGGCATTGTAGACTTGGTCATATCGGAGAGAAAAGACTAAGTAAGTTGCATAAAGATGGACTCTTGAATACATTCGAATTTTCATCTTATGAAACTTATCAGTCTTGTCTCAAAGGGAAGATGACCAAATCTCCGTTCACCGGACATGGAGAAAGGGCAGCAGAGCTCTTGGGACTCATACACAGTGATGTATGTGGTCTGATGTCTATACATGCAAGGGGTGGGTTCTCGTACTTCATCACATTCACTGACGATCTCTCTAGATTCGGATACATGTATCTGATGAAACATAAATCCGAAGCTTTTGAGAAATTCAAGGAATTCAGAAACGAAGTAGAGAACCACACTGGCAAAAGTATCAAGATCCTCGGATCGGATAGGGGAGGGGAGTACTTAAGCACGGAATTCCTAGATTACTTAAAAGAGAATGGTATTCTCTCTCAGCTTACTCCTCCTTATACACCACAGCACAACGGTGTATCGGAGCGGAGGAATCGTATCCTATTGGATATGGTTCGCTCCATGATGAGCAGTGCCGAGTTGCCTCTTTCATTCTGGGGATATGCACTTCAAACAGCAGCACATCTATTGAATCAAGTTCCATCCAAATCCATGCCTAAGACTTCGTATGAAATATGGAGTGGTAAGAGTTTGTATCTTAAACGTAATAAGATTTGGGGTTGCCCAGCTTATGTCAAAAAACAGAACCCAGACAAACTTGAGGCACGGGCAGTTTTATGTAAGTTTGTGGGATACCCAAAAGATTCAAGTGGGAATCTATTCTACCATGCAGAGGAACAGAAGATAATTGTTTCCAGGAATGCCACATTTTTGGAAAAAGAATTTCTTGTTAAAAATATTAGTGGCAGCATGGTAGAACTGGATGAAATTCCAGAAACACGAACTTTAACTAAAAATTTGGAGGAACCGCTAGATTCAGTTACACCCAACGAACCTTAGCCACTCCGCAGATCTGGTAGGATTTCTCATCCGTCCGAGAGATACTACGGTTTTCTCATAGACGGGGATCGAGAGGATTGCTTTTTGGAATAAGATGACCCTACCAGTTTCAGGCAGGCCATTATCAGTAGGGACTCTGATAAGTGGCTGGATGCAATGCAATCCGAAATGGAGTCCATGTACACCAATAAAGTGTGGACCTTGGATATTGCTCTACCTGGGGTAAAACCCGTTGGATGCAAATGGATCTACAAAAGGAAACTTGGTGTAGATAGGCTGGTGGAAACCTATAAGGCTAGACTCGTTGCAAAAGGTTTTCGTCAAAGACCTGGTTTGGACTATGACGAAACTTTTTCTCCAGTGGCTATGCTGTTAGTGTATATGCCCTAGAGGCCATTACTGTATCATACTAGTATGTATATTACTTGATGGAAGCTTGGGATATTCACAGTTGTACAGACAATCTTGCTCAATATAGTAGTATGCTACTTGGTTTGTCTCTGCTTTAATGTGTACATGTGTGTTTATTTATTATATCACCTATACGCATTAGTAGAGCCCTTAGGATCTTTGCTTGATTACCGGCGTTGTGATGGCGATCACACTCGTGGGGGCTGGGTAATCTACAAGCACATCCTTATACACGTCCCTAGTCGTGGGAGTACCGAGATAGGGCATCGATACTCCAGAGTAGACTAGCGTATGCGCTTCTCATCCCAGCACGGGAGACGGTCTGTCCCACAGCCGTCAGTACGTCGTACTTGAGATAGTATGCGGGTGCTCGTTAGGTTACGAGTACACTGGACAGGACTCGTCGGGAACTGATGGTTGGTATTATACCTATCGTCAGTTATCAGTTCCCAGGTGACATGAGTACAGCTTAGTCCGCTGACTTGACACTGTCACTTCGCCTCGAGTGTGTTCCCACTGTTCTTTGATTGCTACCCTACCACGGCTCTACTGAGTCGTGCAAACAGGTAGTAGTTGGGAGCAGTCCCGAAGCACTTGGAGGCAGTGACGGTTAGACAGGATTCGTCTCTCCCGGTATTGGGGGTTGACATCGCGCTGTGTCTAGGAGAGCCATTACACGAGTAGTCCCTGGCCAGGGCAAGCGAGATATACTGGTAGGTTTCCAGTGTTGTCTCAGGGTGTTCTGGGCTTCACTCCGGCACGACTTGTACCGCTATTAGGGGACTGACGTTTACCGCCCCCCTAGGCCCGCCATGCGATGTATCAGACGAACAGACCGGACTGTACGGAGACTGTCACATACAGGCTCAGTAGGAGTGCAGATGGGGTTCACCTCGTCAGTCTTCTTATCGACATCTACCTGGGGACCGTTACGTACAGCTAGTGCCGCTTGCGGTCTGTGGTTAAACCCACTGCCAGCGTAGTGTCGAGTCTTTAGAGTCCCACACAGAGAGCTATTCGCCTTTAGGCTAAATGAGTAGAGGTCGCATGGTTTTGCGACAGGGTTCGTTCACATTCGCGCACTTGTGCACGTTTGCTGTCCGGACAGCTTATACTAGCGGGCTTTGGTTTAAGCCGGATCCTAGTATATGATTTGAGATTGGTTTTTCTCATTGTGTTCGTGTTCCTCGGATCACGAATGCGGGTGCGTATGCACAGTTGCTTGAGATTGAAGGAGAGGACCTTGATTAGGGTTAATGGCTATTGTCATTTTATTAACCCTAATATTTATGTGTGTGTTATTGTTAATTAGTAATTAGTTTAATAATTATCCATGGTTATGGTTGTTGACCATTTGACTTCTTTGACTTGTTGACCTAGGTTGACACTTTGACCATCATCATTTCTTTTGGAAGATGCTTTTTGATCTTTGCAAATTGAAATGATAATGATCATGTCATGATTTACCATGATAATTATCTAGCTAATTATTCAATTAAATTAATCCACACATATTAGTGAGAATGGCTCTATTATTTTCTCATTCTCTCATATCATTTCTCTCTCTTGTTCATCCTCTCCCTCAAGCTCTCTCCCTCTCATGTGTTGAGAAACAAAAAGCTTGAGAAAAACCTTCACTTGATCTTCTCTACTCTCTTCTAGGGTTCAAGTCTTAGCATTTCTTGCACTCTAGTTACTCCTAGCTTGGAGTTGAAGCCAAAGGTGGTGGCTTTCAAGTGGATCTTTCTTTGACGGGAGAAGACAAGCAAGGTGAACTCTTTCTACCATTCCTAGGAGCAAGGAGAGAAGGACTAAAGACCAAAGGTATAACCTTTCCATCACTTAGCTACTTTGTAGTTAGGGTTAGCAAGTTTATGTTTAGCAAAGATCCTCACAAGCTTGGTCCATGTTGCCTAAGTCCATAAAAATCCAATTTTTATTATGTTTTCCGCCTCCCCGTAAGCACCGGGGTGGGCAACACGGACCTAACAGTGGTATCAGAGCCTAACTAAACATAAACTAGCTTGGTAGTAAAGTGTATCGAAGTTCGAAACGGAAAAATCGAAAAAACCAAGTTATAAAAACCTGAGTTTCTGTTAAAACTTTTTCTGGTCAAAACAAAATTTGTTATATCCCAAAAATCATCTCAGGCTTTTCAGAAGAAAACCACCAAAAACGATGCATTAACTCAACCAAATCGCCGCCCTTCCGCGGCAAGAGCAAGCTCTTGCCGCGGAACCGCGGCCAACTTTGTGAGTTACTGCATCGATTTTGGTGCAGTATGTTTCTTACATGGTTTTAGGATTTTTCAGATATATTATATGTGCCCAGATTTTCCAGAATAGAAATTTGTTTTTGGGGGCCTATAAATCCGTATTTTTCCGAACTTCAATATACTTTGACTATGTTGGTTATATCTGTGATGTTCTTATGTATTAAACGTCGGCTAATCGCTATATGACGATTAGTCGGGGTTATACATATCTGTGATCTGTGATTGTTGTTGATGGTTTGTGTATATGAACTCGTTGGATTGTCGCGGATGAATAGCCGGGTGGATGTGAGATGAGAGTTTCTTTTTCTTTCATTCATGTAATAAATTTGTAAATTGATGTAATATTATTTGTTTGGCCGCACAACCGGGTCGGGGTTGTAGCCGTCATTGTATAATTCTTTTTACTGTTTTTTCTCCTAGGATAGACCCATGGAGGGGTGCACAAACTACCGGGTAGCTCGAAGTGCCGAGTGGCCTACTCATGGCATTGAGGGAGGTTGCTTCGCTTCGGGTACTTGGCGGGTAGTTTGCCGCACCCGTAGGGGTCTTGGGTGGGGTTTGGCTATTCATCGCGACCGTGTAATCCGTTTTTCGTTGCAGGCTCGAACGAATTGCGGGTTCCTAGTATATCCAAAGTGTTCATCTGTGATCTGGATTGGCTATCATTGCTATATTGCTATATATAATAACTATTTAGGCGTTGCTTATGTTTTACAGCCGCGCTAGCCCAGCCCCCGCTCTGTCGTTAGTTAAGTAACCTAACGGGTGATGACGGGGCCCCGTGGCGAATGCGAATGGCATAAGCGTACGTCATATTTTGGTTGTTTTCTGCAATGGTAGGATTTAAATGATGGGACGCATTAAAAGAACTAATGCAAGAAAATAAACCTAAAAGACGTTGTTGGAACAATTTTTCAAAAAGGCTGTTATTACAAGGACGTTCATCTTTTTGTTTTGCATCGAGGTATTCGGTTATGAATGCCCAGCACCTCAATCAACGAGGCAAGGGCCGAGATCCCCTCATCGGGAGTGACCCCTTGGACAAAAGGTTTGCGTCAGGGTAATAACTTCACCATAGTCGATTATTCTTGCTTTGCATCGAGGTATTCATCTTACGGATGCCCAGCACCTCACTCGACGAGGAAAGAGCCGAGATCCCTTCACAGGGAGTGACCTCTTTAGCAAAAGTTTTCGCCACTATGTTTTTCAAAAAGACTACCAGGTTCCTTCAACGATATCAAGTTCATTACGTTAACGGGTTTTTCGCCAAAAACCCAGCCGTAGCCCTCTGTCATTTCTTATAAGTAACACTTAGTATTCGTGCTGCGTTTGTTGACTCCGTCAAGGCGTAGTGTACGGTAGCTAAGTACTGCTTGTTTGTATCGGTATATGGGATTGATTAGGACAGTCGTATAACCTTGTTGACTCCGTCAAGGGTTATGCGGGTGGGTTTAATGCAATCCAGATAATGACAGGTTGAACTTGACTAGGACTCTTTGATTTGTTGACTCCGTCAAGATCACTTGGGTCCTAGGGGCAAAAACCACATCGGGAGTTTCAAAAGAACTGAAACTTGCAGATTTAGCATACCTTCTGGAGTGTGGTGACTAGAGTGGATTCCATCTAGGTTATCACACAATGACAGTTGGATCCCGATCCCACTGATGAGTTGGTCTACTCTCGGGAGATTATTTCACTTAACGATCAATGCTATAAACCTAGTAGGTGTCTAGAAAGGTGTTAGCGGGGTTACGCCCCCAGGGAAAAGAGGTTATTTAATTAAGGAACTTCGCGAAAGCGTTGGAAAACCTCCCTCGAAGTACCGACACTAGCCTGGCTGAAAGGTTAAGCAAGTATTGTGACGTGAATTAAGACCCGGCTAGTTCTTCTTTTAAAAGGTTTTAAGAAGAATTTGAGTAAACAGTGGGAGACATCCTGGTTAGATAAATTAATAAACCAATCTAATCTTGCAAGAGCATACGCTGAGTGTTTCTTTTCTCTCTCTCCAGGCAGCAACCTTTTCACGCCCTAATCAAGATAATAAAATGTATCGCTTGACCGAACCGAATTCTTATTCGGGACTGGGGAAAGTTGGTTCAGCTCTAACTTGTGACAACAGTCATGAGTATGAGAATGGGAAAGAGGAAAGTATGGATTTCCAGGATACCCAGTTGAAGAAGAAGCATGGTTTTGCATCTACTTCAGGTGTTCTTGTAATTGAGAACTGTTTTACGGTCAGCCCTACCTCCTGGGTACTTGATACCGGATCAGGATCTCATATCTGTAATTTATTGCAGGGACTGAGAAAAAGTAGGAAAGTTGCACCGGGTGATATGTCGCTCAGAGTAGCGAACGGAGCACAAGTTAATGCGGCAGCCGTCGGTGAATATCACCTAGTATTGCCTAATGGCAAGACTATGATTTTGAACGATTGCTACTATGTACCCTCCATGGTTTGCAACATCATATCAGTTTCTTTACTCGATAAAGATGGATATGACTTTGTTCTTGAAAAGAATATCATGAACATTTACCTTCATAAGGTACTGGTTGCAGAGGGTACACTGTGTAATGGTATCTACGTTCTAAATCAGAATACAGTTCTCAATATACAAAACACACGCAAGAGGAAGAATTCAGATACGAATGAATCCTACTTGTGGCATTGTAGGCTTGGTCATATCGGAGAGAAAAGACTGAGTAAGTTGCATAAAGATGGACTCTTGAATACGTTCGAATTTTCATCTTATGAAACTTGTCAGTCTTGTCTCAAAGGGAAGATGACCAAATCTCCGTTCACCGGACATGGAGAAAGAGCAAGAGAGCTCTTGGGACTCATACACAGTGATGTGTGTGGTCCGATGTCTATACATGCAAGGGGTGGGTTCTCGTACTTCATCACATTCACTGACGATCTCTCTAGGTTCGGATATGTGTATCTGATGAAACACAAAT
Organism: Agapanthus africanus; assembly: GCA_030015575.1. Lineage (NCBI taxonomy): Eukaryota > Viridiplantae > Streptophyta > Magnoliopsida > Asparagales > Amaryllidaceae > Agapanthus > Agapanthus africanus. The sequence continues at coordinate 668,819,761 of CM057337.1, forward strand.
CTGAAGCTTTTGAGAAATTCAAGGAATTCAGAAAGGAAGTAGAGAACCAGATTGGCAAAAGTATCAAGATCCTCCGGTCTGACAGGGGAGGAGAGTACTTAAGCACGGAATTCCTAGATTACTTAAAAGAGAATGGTATTCTCTCTCAGCTTACTCCTCCTTATACACCACAGCACAACGGTGTTTCGGAGCGGAGGAATCGTACCCTATTGGATATGGTTCGCTCCATGATGAGTAGTGCTGAGTTGACTCTTTCATTCTGGGGACATGCGCTTCAGACAGCGGCGTACCTATTGAACTATGTTCCATCCAAATCAGTGCCTAAGACTCCATATGAAATATGGAGTGGAAGAAATCCGTATCTTAAGCGATTTAAGATATGGGGTTGTCCGGCCTATGTGAAAACACAGAAACCGGACAAGTTAGAGGCACGGTCAGTTCTCTGTAAATTTGTGGGATATCCTAAAGACTCACTAGGATATCTGTTCTACCACACTGAGGAACAGAAGGTGTTTGTATCTCGCCACGCTACCTTCTTAGAAAGGGAGTTTCTTGCAAAAGAAACTAGTGGGAGTTCGGTAGAACTGGAAGAAATTCAGCGACCACAAAATGTAACTGAAAATTTGGAGGAACCGCTAGATTCAATAACCCCAAACGAACCTCAGCCACTCCGCAGATCTGGTAGGATTTCTCATCCGCCCGAGAGATACTACGGTTTTCTCATAGACGGGGATCGAGAGGGTTGCATCTTGGAAGAAGATGACCCTACCAGTTTCAGGCAGGCCATTATCAGTAGGGACTCTGATAAGTGGCAGGAAGCAATGCAATCCGAAATGGAGTCCATGTACGCCAATAAAGTGTGGACCTTGGATATTGCTCCAGCTGGGGTAAAACCCGTTGGATGCAAGTGGATCTACAAAAGGAAACTTGGTGTAGATGGGCAGGTGGAAACCTATAAAGCTAGGCTCGTTGCAAAAGGTTTCCGTCAAAGACCTGGTTTGGACTATGACGAAACTTTTTCTCCGGTGGCTATGCTCAAATCCATTCGGATCCTACTTGCCATTGCTGCCTTCCATGACTATGAGATCTGGCAGATGGATGTTAAAACGGCTTTCCTAAACGGTTGTTTGGAAGAGTGCGTTTACATGGATCAACCAGAAGGTTTCGTAGACAGTGGGAGCAGCGGAAAGGTGTGCAAGTTGCTTAAATCCATTTATGGATTAAAGCAAGCATCGCGGAGCTGGAACATCTGTTTTGATGAGGCAATCAAGGAATTTGATTTCATCAAGAACGAAGATGAACCCTGTGTATATAAGAAGATTGTAGGACGAACTGTCGTATTCCTAGTCTTGTACGTGGACGACATTCTTCTGATAGGAAATGACATTCCTATGCTACAATCGGTCAAGCTGTTTTTGTCACAAAGGTTCTCCATGAAGGACCTGGGTGATGCCTCGTACATTCTGGGGATCAAGATCTATAGAGATAGATCCAAGAAACTATTGGGACTTTCGCAGTCCAGGTACATAGAGACCGTACTAAAGAGATTTAGTATGGAGGATTCCAAGCGCGGTAACATACCCGCATTGCACGGAATTACCCTCTCCAAGAAGATGTCTCCTAAGACTGACGAGGAGAGGGTTCGCATGAGCACTATACCCTACGCTTCGGCGGTAGGATCTATAATGTATGCGATGCTATGTACAAGACCAGATGTAGCTTACGCGTTGAGCACGGTAAGCCGGTATCAGTCGGACCCAGGGGAGGACCACTGGACAGCAGTGAAGAACATTCTCAAGTACCTGAGAAGGACTAAGGAGATGTTCCTGGTTTACGGTAATGGAGACCTTAGGGTCGAGTCCTTTACCGATTCAAGCTTCCAGAGTGACAAAGATGACAGCAAGTCCGTCTCGGGTTTTGTGTTTACCCTCTACGGAGGGGCGGTATGTTGGAGGAGTTCCAAGCAGGATACCGTCGCAGACTCGACGATGGAGGCTGAATACATTGCTGCAAGCGATGCCGCAAAAGAGGCGGTCTGGATTAAGAAGTTCATTAGTGAACTTCAGGTGGTTCCGTCCATTGTTGACCCAATACCTTTGTATTGCGATAACAATGGGGCTATAGCTTTAGCGAAGGAACCAAGGTCCCATCAGAAATCCAGGCACATCTTAAGGCGGTATCACCTGATCAGGGAGATCATTGATCGACAGGAGATCGAGGTGCGGAGAGTGGACACAAAGGACAACATTGCGGACCCATTCACGAAGGCTCTACCCCAGACTCAGTTCGAGCGGCTGATCGAGATGATAGGTCTTCGATACGCCAGCACATGGCCTTAGTGCAAGTGGGAGATTGTTAGTGTATATGCCCTAGAGGCCATTACTGTATCATACTAGTATGTATATTACTTGATGGAAGCTTGGGATATTCACAGTTGTACAGACAATCTTGCTCAATATAGTAGTATGCTACTTGGTTTGTCTCTGCTTTAATGTGTACATGTGTGTTTATTTATTATATCACCTATACGCATTAGTAGAGCCCTTAGGATCTTTGCTTGATTACCGGCGTTGTGATGGCGATCACACTCGTGGGGGCTGGGTAATCTACAAGCACATCCTTATACACGTCCCTAGTCGTGGGAGTACCGAGATAGGGCATCGATACTCCAGAGTAGACTAGCGTATGCGCTTCTCATCCCAGCACGGGAGACGGTCTGTCCCACAGCCGTCAGTACGTCGTACTTGAGATAGTATGCGGGTGCTCGTTAGGTTACGAGTACACTGGACAGGACTCGTCGGGAACTGATGGTTGGTATTATACCTATCGTCAGTTATCAGTTCCCAGGTGACATGAGTACAGCTTAGTCCGCTGACTTGACACTGTCACTTCGCCTCGAGTGTGTTCCCACTGTTCTTTGATTGCTACCCTACCACGGCTCTACTGAGTCGTGCAAACAGGTAGTAGTTGGGAGCAGTCCCGAAGCACTTGGAGGCAGTGACGGTTAGACAGGATTCGTCTCTCCCGGTATTGGGGGTTGACATCGCGCTGTGTCTAGGAGAGCCATTACACGAGTAGTCTCTGGCCAGGGCAAGCGAGATATACTGGTAGGTTTCCAGTGTTGTCTCAGGGTGTTCTGGGCTTCACTCCGGCACGACTTGTACCGCTATTAGGGGACTGACGTTTACCGCCCCCCTAGGCCCGTCATGCGATGTATCAGACGAACAGACCGGACTGTACGGAGACTGTCACATACAGGCTCAGTAGGAGTGCAGATGGGGTTCACCTCGTCAGTCTTCTTATCGACATCTACCTGGGGACCGTTACGTACAGCTAGTGCCGCTTGCGGTCTGTGGTTAAACCCACTGCCAGCGTAGTGTCGAGTCTTTAGAGTCCCACACAGAGAGCTATTCGCCTTTAGGCTAAATGAGTAGAGGTCGCATGGTTTTGCGACAGGGTTCGTTCACATTCGCGCACTTGTGCACGTTTGCTGTCCGGACAGCTTATACTAGCGGGCTTTGGTTTAAGCCGGATCCTAGTATATGATTTGAGATTGGTTTTTCTCATTGTGTTCGTGTTCCTCGGATCACGAATGCGGGTGCGTATGCACAGTTGCTTGAGATTGAGGGAGAGGACCTTGATTAGGGTTAATGGCTATTGTCATTTTATTAACCCTAATATTTATGTGTGTGTTATTGTTAATTAGTAATTAGTTTAATAATTATCCATGGTTATGGTTGTTGACCATTTGACTTCTTTGACTTGTTGACCTAGGTTGACACTTTGACCATCATCATTTCTTTTGGAAGATGCTTTTTGATCTTTGCAAATTGAAATGATAATGATCATGTCATGATTTACCATGATAATTATCTAGCTAATTATTCAATTAAATTAATCCACACATATTAGTGAAAATGGCTCTATTATTTTCTCATTCTCTCATATCATTTCTCTCTCTTGTTCATCCTCTCCCTCAAGCTCTCTCCCTCTCATGTGTTGAGAAACAAAAAGCTTGAGAAAAACCTTCACTTGATCTTCTCTACTCTCTTCTAGGGTTCAAGTCTTAGCATTTCTTGCACTCTAGTTACTCCTAGCTTGGAGTTGAAGCCAAAGGTGGTGGCTTTCAAGTGGATCTTTCTTTGACGGGAGAAGACAAGCAAGGTGAACTCTTTCTACCATTCCTAGGAGCAAGGAGAGAAGGACTAAAGACCAAAGGTATAACCTTTCCATCACTTAGCTACTTTGTAGTTAGGGTTAGCAAGTTTATGTTTAGCAAAGATCCTCACAAGCTTGGTCCATGTTGCCTAAGTCCATAAAAATCCAATTTTTATTATGTTTTCCGCCTCCCCGTAAGCACCGGGGTGGGCAACACGGACCTAACATATGCTCAAATCCATTCGGATCCTACTTGCCATTGCTGCCTTCCATGACTATGAAATCTGGCAGATGGACGTTAAAACGGCTTTTCTGAACGGCTGTTTAGAAGAATGCGTTTACATGGATAAGCCAGAGGGTTTTGTAGACAGTGGGAGCAGCGGGAATGTCTGCAAGTTGCTTAAATCCATTTATAGATTAAAGCAGGCATCGCGGAGCTGGAACATCTGTTTTGATGAGGAAATCAAGGAATTTGATTTCATCAAGAACGAAGATGAACCTTGTGTCTATAAGAAGATTGTAGGACGAACTGTCGTGTTCTTAGTCTTGTACGTGGACGACATTCTTTTGATAGGAAATGACATTCCTATGATATAATCAGTCAAGCTATTTTTGTAACAACGGTTCTCCATGAAAGACCTGGGTGATGCCTCGTACATTCTGGGGATCAAGATCTACAGAGATAGATCCAAGAGACTACTGGGACTTTCGCAGTCCAGGTACATAGAGACCGTACTAAAGAGATTTAGTATGGAGGATTCCAAGCACGGTAACATACCCGCATTGCAAGGAATTACCCTCTCCAAGAAGTTGTCTCCTAAGACTGACGAAGAGAGGGTTCGCATGAGCACTATACCCTACGCTTCGGCGGTAGGATCTATAATGTATGTGATGCTATGTACAAGACCAGATGTAGCTTACGCGCTGAGCGTGGTGAGCCGGTATCAGTCAGACCTAGGTGAGGACCACTGGACGGCAGTGAAGAACATTCTCAAGTACCTAAGAAGGACTAAGGAGATGTTCCTGGTTTACGGTAATGGAGACCTCAGGGTCGAGTCCTTTACCGATTCAAGCTTCCAGAGTGACAAAGATGACAGCAAGTCTGTCTCGGCTTTTGTGTTTACCCTCAACGGAGGGGCGGTATGTTGGAGGAGTTCCAAACAGGATACCGTCGCAGACTCGACGATGGAGGCTGAATACATTGCTGCAAGCGATGCCGCAAAAGAGGCGGTCTGGATAAAGAAGTTCATTAGTGAACTTCAGGTGGTTCCATCCATTGTTGACCCAATACCTTTGGATTGCGATAACAATGGGACTATAGCTTTAGCGAAGGAACCAAGGCCCTATCAGAAATCCAGATACATCTTAAGGCGGTATCACCTGATCAGGGAGATCATTGATCGCCAGGAGATCGAGGTACGGAGAGTGGACACAAAAGACAACACGGCGGATCCATTCACGAAGGCCTTGCCCCAGACTCGGTTCGAGCGACTTTTTGAGCTATTGGGTATGCGGTACGCCAGCAGCTGGCCTTAGTGCAGTCGTTGGGTATGCGGTACACCAATTACTGGCCTTTAGTGCAAGTGGGAGATTGTTAGATATGTATGCCCTAGAGGCTATTATTGTATAGTACTAGATTGTATAATACATTTTGGAAGCTTGGGATATATATACGGTTTTTACGACAGTCTTGCTCGATATAGTAGTATGCTACTTGGTTTGTTTCTATCTTAATATGTATATGTTTCTTTTAACATATCGCTGAAACATATTGATGGTGCCCTTAGGATCTTTGCTTGACTACCGGCGTTGTGATGGCGATCACACTTGTGGGGGCTGGGTAGTCTATAAGCACATCCTTATTTTGGTCCCTAGTGGTAGGACTATCGAGACAGGGCATCGATACTCCGGAGTAGACTAGCATATGCGCTTCTCATCCCAGCTTGGGGGACGGTCTGTCCCAAAGCCGTCAGTACGTCATACTTGAGATAGTATGCGGGTGCTCGTTAGGTTACGAGTACACTGGACAGGACTCGTCGGGAACTGTTGGTTGGTATTATACCTATCGTCAGTTATCAGTTCCCAGGTGACATGAGTACAGCTTAGTCCTTTGACTTGACACTGTCATTTCGCCTCGAGTGTGTTCCCACTGTTCTTAGATTGCTACCCTACCAGGGCTCAAAGGAGTTATGCAAACAGGTAGCAGTTGGGTGCAGTCCTGATGCACTTGCAGGCAGTGACGGTTAGACAGGATTCATCTCTCCCGGTATTGGGGATTGATATCGCGCTTTGTCTAGGAGAGCCATTACACATAGTCGTCCCTGGCCAGGGCAAGCGAGATTTGCTGGTAGTGTTACCAGTAGTTTCTCAGGGTGTTTTGGGCTATACTCCGACATGACTTGTACCGCTATTAGTGCTGGATATGTTATATTGGATCGTCGTGTTTGAATAGCCGGGGGTTTTTATGTGAGATGAGTGTTTTTCATTTTCATTCATGTAAAAACTTGTATGATATATTCTTTTATTTGGGGCACTTCCAGGTAGCGGAAGTTGTCACCTTTTGTATATTATTTACTTTTCCGTATTAGGATAGACCCAAGGAGGGGAGCACAAGTAACCGGGTTCTGGGGTCCAGTGGGAGACCAACTCGAGGAGTCGAGTCCGGGTCTCCTAACCCTAGAATTGGTAGGGTTGCTTGCCGCTCTCGTAGGGGTCTAGGGGTGTGGGATTGGCTATTCATCACGACCGTGGAATCCGTGTTTTATACTGGCTCGTATTGAAAACACGGACGTCCTAGTATATCCAATATTTCATATGTTTCTTCTGCTGCGATATCTGTGATGTGATCATGTGATGTTCTGTGATAGATACAGTATATAGTATATATGATATATTATATAGGCGTTACTTATGTTTTATACCCGCGCTAGCCCTGCCGTGCTCTGTCGTTAGTTACCTAACCTAACGGTGCACGAGGGGACATCGAGGCGAATGCGGATGGCATAAGTGTACGTCGTATTTATCTGTGATGTTTAGGTACTTAAATGATGGGACTTCATTAATGAGATTAATGAAAGAAAAGAAACCTAAGATGTTGTAGAATCAAATTTTAAATAAAACGAGTAGCTACAGTTCTTGCTTTGCACAGCGGTATATGTGATATATCCTGCACCTTATTCGATGAGGAAAGGACCGAGATCCCTTCACCGGGAGTGACTCCTTTAGCAATAACTGGCAGATGCTACACACTCGGTTTGTTTTTGATAGCTTCTATAGTTTCTGCTTTGCACAGTGATATATATGATATATCCCGCACCTCATTCGACGAGGAAAGGGCCGACGATCCCTTCACCGGGAGTGACCCCTTTAGCAAAACTAGAAAAACATCAAAATCACTCCATTTCAAAACTTCATTTGATTCTACAACGATATCAAGTTCATTACGCTCATGGTTTTTATGAAAAACCTGCGTAGCCCTCCGTCATTTCAGATAAGTACTAGTTAGTATTCGTGCTGCGGTAGTTTGGCCTCCGTCAAGGCGCAGTGTACGGTAGCTAACTAGTGCTTATCTGCTTGCATATGATGCGATTGGATTAGGGTATTCGTACGGCGTTGTTTGGCCTCCTTCAAGGGTCGTGCCGGTGGGTTTAATTCAATCAGGAAATGACGGGTTGAACTTGACTAGCGGACTATGGGTTGTTTGGCCTCCGTCAAGGTCATAGGACGCTACGGGCAAAATATTATCGGGAATTTCAAGTGTTGAAATTTGCAATGAGATTGCATACCTTCTATGAGATAGTTGGATCCCGATACCCACTGCGAGTAAGAGTTACTCCTGGGAGAGTTTTACACATTGCAATTAGCTAATCAAGTAGGTGTCTAGAAAGGTGTCAACGAGGTTACGCCTCTGGGAAAACGAGATTTACATTAATTAGGTCCGTGCGAAAGCACGGGGGACCTCCCTCAAAGTACCGACACTGGCCTGGCTGAAAGATTGGCGAACTTGTAGTGTGTAATTAATCCCGGCTAATCTTTCCTTTTAGGGTTTGGAGGAAGATTTGATAAAAAGCAGTGGGAGCCATCCTGATTAGATAAGATAATAACCAATCTGATCTTGCACGAGCATACGCTAAAGTATTTTCTTCTCTCTCTCTCTCCAGGTAGCGACCATTTCATGCCCTAATGAAGATAATAATATGGATGTATTGACCGAACCCGCATGTTATACTGTGCAGGGGAACGTTGAACCCGTTCTATCTTTTAAGTGTTATAAGAATGAACAGGAAACAGGAGAATATCTGGATTCTCAAGCCGCCCAAAAGAACATGCATGTTGATGCATCTTCTACAGGTGTGTTAGTTATTGAGAACTGTTTCTCAGTTCACCCTACGTCCTGGGTATTAGATACCGGAACAGGATCCCACATATGTAAACAGTTACATGGGCTACGAAAAGGTAGAGAACTGGGAAAAGGTGATCATTCCGTTCAAGTTGGGAATGGGGCAAATGTTGCAGCCAAAGCAGTTGGCGAATATCACCTTGTATTACCAAGTGGTGATACACTGATTCTAAATGAATGCTATTATATACCGAACATGATGTGCAACATTATATCAGTTTCTTTATTAAGTAAAGAAGGATATAATTTTGTATTACAGGGTAATGTTATGAACATATTCCTAGATCAAAAGTTGGTTGCATCAGGCTCGTTGTATAATGGCATATTCATTCTCAATCAAAATACAGTCCTCAATTTACAAAACACACACAAGAGGAAGAGTTCTGAACTGAACGAATCTTTCTTGTGGCATTGTAGACTGGGTCACATCAATGTGACACGACTTGCTAAGTTGCATAAGGATGGATATTTAAATTCATTTGAATTTTCATCTTATGACACTTGCCAGTCATGTCTCAAAGGCAAGATGACCAAAACTCCGTTTACAGGACACGGAGAAAGAGTTACCGAACTCTTGGGACTAATACATAGTGATGTATGCGGTCCCATGTCTACACATGCCAGGGATGGTTCTTCGTACTTCATTACATTCACTGACGATCTCTCTAGATTCGGATATGTGTTCCTGATGAAACACAAATCAGAAGCTTTTGAGAAATTTAGAGAATATAAACAAGAAGTAGAGAACCAAACGGGCAAAAGTATTAAGATCCTTCGATCTGATCGAGGAGGAGAATACTTAAGTAACGAATTCAGAGATTATCTAAAAGAGAATGGGATTCTCTCTCAGCTTACTCCTCCTTATACACCACAGCACAACGGTGTATCGGAGCGGAGAAATCGCACCCTATTAGATATGGTGCGCTCTATGATGAGTACAGCTGAGTTACCTATTTCCTTCTGGGGATATGCACTGGAGACTGCTGCATACCTGCTAAATAGAGTTCCGACCAAATCAGTGCCTACCACTCCATATGAGATATGGAATGGCAAGAGACCATGTCTTAATTTTATTCAGATATGGGGTTGTCCGGCCTATGTTAAAACACAAAATCCGGACAAGCTCGAGGCAAGGTCTGTTCTATGTAAGTTTGTTGGATATCCCAAACATTCGCGAGGGTATATCTTCTACCACTCCGAGGAACAAAAAGTGTTTGTTTCTCGACATGCCACTTTCTTAGAAAAAAGTTTTCTTATGAAACAGATAAGTGGCATTGAGGTAGAACTGGAAGAGGTTCCAGCGACACAAAATATAACAGAAGACTTGGTAGAACCAGAGAATTCAGTAGAACTCGACGAACCCCAGCCTCTCCGCCGATCTAGTAGGGTTTCTCGTCCACCAGAGAGATACTACGGTTTTCTCATTGACGGTGGAAGCGAGGATTGCATCATGGAGGATGATGACCCAATTAGCTTCGAGCAGGCCATCACGAGTAGGGACTCAGTGAAATGGCTGGATGCTATGCGGTCCGAGATGGAATCCATGTACACCAACAAAGTATGGACTTTGGACGTTGCTCCTGAAGGGGTAAAACCCATTGGGAGCAAGTGGATCTTCAAGAAGAAACTTGGTGTAGATGGGAAAGTGGAGACATTCAAAGCTAGACTTGTTGCAAAAGGTTTTCGTCAAAGACCAGGTGTGGACTATGACGAAACCTTTTCTCCAGTGGCTATGCTTAAATCCATCCGGATCATGCTTTCCATCGCTGCATATCATGATTACGAAATCTGGCAAATGGATGTTAAGACCGCCTTTCTAAATGGTGATTTAGAAGAGTGCGTGTACATGACTCAGCCAGAGGGCTTCGTAGATAGGGGGAGCAGCGGGAAGGTGTGCAAGCTGCTTAAATCCATTTATGGATTAAAGCAAGCATCGCGGAGTTGGAACATCTGCTTTGACGTCGTTATCAAAGAGTTTGATTTCGTCAAAAATCCAGATGAACCTTGTATCTACAAGAAGGTGGCAGAGAGTAAGGTTGTCTTCCTCGTATTGTACGTGGACGACATACTCTTGATATGAAATGATATTCCTATGCTTCAATCGGTCAAGCTCTTCTTATCACAAAGATTCTCAATGAAAGATCTTGGTGATGCCTCCTGCATATTGGGAATTAGGATCTATAGAGATAGATCCAAACGGATTTTGGGATTGTCCCAATCCAGGTACATTGACACCATACTAAAGAGGTTTAGTATGGAAGAATCCAAGCGTGGGAACTTGCCCACGATCTCTGGAGTCACTCTCTCCAAAGAGATGTCTCCCAAGACTGATTTGGAGAGAGCTCGCATGCAAGGGATACCCTATGCTTCGGCTATAGGCTCTATCATGTATGCGATGCTATGTACCAGACCCGATGTAGCATACTCACTAAGTGTAGTGAGCAGGTATCAAGCTGATCCTGGAGAGAGTCACTGGACAGCTGTGAAGAGCATTCTCAAGTACTTACGAAGGACTAAAGAGATGCTCTTGGTGTATGGTAACGGAGAACTCCAGGTGGAGTCCTTTACCGATTTCAGCTTCCAGAGTGATAAGGACGACTCTAAGTCGCAGTCGGGATTTGTCTTTACCCTTTACGGAGGGGCGGTTAGCTGGAAGAGTTCCATGCAGGAAACCGTAGCAGACTCGACGATGGAGGCTGAATACATCGCTGCCAACGATGCTGCAAAAGAGGCTGTCTAGATCAAGAAGTTCATTACTGAACTTGGAGTGGTTCCATCCATTGAGCATCCAATACCTTTGTATTGCGATAACAATGGAGCGGTGGCTTTGGCCAAGGAACCCAGGTCCCATCAGCGATCCAGGCATATTCTAAGGCGGTATCACCTGATCCGGGAGATAGTTGATCGCCGGGAGATCGAGGTCAGGAGGGTTGACACGAAGAACAACACGGCGGATCCACTCACGAAGGCCATTCCCCAGATACAGTTTGAGAGACTCTTCGGGATGCTCGGTATGCGATACTACAGCAGCTGGCCCTAGTGCAAGTGGGAGATTGTTAGTTGTATGTATGCCCTAGAGGCCAGTATTGTTCATATGATGTATATTATATTGGATGCTTAGAAATATATAGAGATGACTTTCTTGCTCAATATGATAGTATGCTATCTGGTTACTCTTTATCTTAACATGTATACTAGTCTCTTTATACTGTCTTATAGTTACATGTTGGTAAAGCCCTTAGGATGTGTACTTGACTACCTGGACTATGATGCAGATCATACTAGTGGGGACATGGTAGTCCATAAGTACATCCTTCAAGGTCCCTAGTCGTGGGTGTATCGAGACAGGGCATCGATATACCAGTGTAGACTAGCGTATACGCTTCTCGACCCATGAGATGGGCGATGGATGATCCCATATCCATTGGTGTTTGACATCAAAGATGGTATACGGATGCTCAGTGGAGACTGGGTACACTGGACGGACTCGTCGAGAACTCCTAGATGGTATTATACCTCACGTCAGATGGCAGTTCTCAGGTGACACTTGTACAGGTTAGTCTGTAGACCCGAGATCGTCATAGAGTCTTGTGTGATTCCCACTGTGCTTTGATCTCCACCTTACCACGTCCATGAGGGCGTGCAAAACGGTGGTCTTTGGGTACAGTCCCGAGTCACATGGAGGCAATGAGCGATAGGAGGGGTTTCGTCTCTCCCGGTATTGGGAGTTGATGTTGCGCTGTGCTCGATTGGCCGTAACAGGGAAGTCCCTGGCCAGGGCTGATCAGAGATTTGCTGGTAAGTGTTACCAGTAGTTTCTCAACCCGTTATGAGCCTCACATCGGCACGACTTATCGGTTATTGGGGTCTGACGTTTACCACCCCTAGACTTGATATGCGACATATCAGACGAACAGACCGGACTGTACGGTAAGTGTTACTGGTTGGATTCACAGGAGTGTGAGCGGGCTAGCTCGTCGATCTTCTGATCGCTCAATACCCGGATGGCCGTTACGTTTAGCAGACCGCTTGCGGCTTGTGGGTGCTTGATATGATCATCATCTGCTACCGGCGTATTGACGAGTCTTTAGAGTCCTACACAGAGGTTTCCTGGCTCAAGCGAAACGAAATAGGAGCGCATATGAGATATGTGCGGGACCGAGAATAATGCGTGTATGTGATACCGCATTTCATTCTCGCGATGAATGTTTCGATTGGTTGTATGCGATATGACCTAGTTATCGAATCATTGATTCGATAAAACGATACATTGGATACTGGTCGGTTATATGCGATATGACCGGATCGTTAAATCAAGTGTTGATTTAATGATTTAATGTATAATTATATATTTGATATATTACTTTGCATTAACTGGTATTGGTTCACTTTAAATGGATTTTCTCACTTGATGTACATGTTGTATATGTGATATACTTTTGTGCACATCTTTGTATCATGTTTGATGATACTTGCTCATTTGGTTAAGTGTGAAGAATTAAACCATGGTTAAGAGATGATTAGGGTTTTGCCTTTTTATTTATTTATTTGTTTATTTATTTAGAAAAGGTTTAGATGAGAATGGTGGCTTTCTTTGTCTCTTATTGAAGCTTCTTGAAGCTTTGACTTATGCAACCATTCTTGTCTTCATGCTTAACCCTAACTCATCCAAGTAACCATGGTATATTCTCTACACTTAACCTTAGTTAGGATATGATAAGTATTGTTTTCTTTTTCATTTTAAATACTCATCATATTCTTTCTTCTTCTTGATCATCTTCTTCTTCAAGAAAGAAACCTTGATGCCATCAATGGCAACTTGAGTTCTAAAGTGAGAAATCCAATTCTAAAGTGAACCCACCTCCTATTTCTTCACCCTCTACCTCTTGCCAAGTTGTTTTGGGTGTTTTCTTCACAAATTTCATAAATTTGTGAAGTCGGAGCTTGAACTTGTGATGCCTCGACGTAGATCATCTTCGGCACGAAGCCGACGACCTAGTCCGCCCAATTCTCCGATGAAGCCGACGTTTGAGTTCGGGATTCGAGATGGACAGCGAGAGGACGCCTACGTGGAGCTAAGGAAGTAGATATCCGGATCTACAAAGGTTGTAGCTTCTGATCTTTAGTTAAAGTGTTAACTAGTTTCGTTTTTCGCCCAGAATTCTAGCCGACGATCCGTATTTGGGTTTCTCGGCACCCATAAAATTTTAAATTGGCATGGTTGATTCCTTGTGAGACCTCTATAGTGTGCCTAGGAACCTTTCAATTAGGGGACTGATGTTTACCGCCCCCCTAGGCCCGCCATGCGATGCTCTTAGACGAACAGACCGGACTGTACGGAGACTGTCACATTCAGGCTCAGTAGGAGTTCAGATGGGTTTACCTCGTCAGTCTTCTTATCGGCATCTACCTAGGGACCGTTACGTACATTTAGTGCCGCTTACGGTCTGTGGTTAAACCCACTGCCAGCGTAGTGTCGAGTCTTTAGATTCCCACACAGAGGGTTATTCGCCTTTAGGCAAAACAAGTAGAGGTCGCATGGTTTTGCGACGGGGTTCGTTCACATCCGCGCACTTCTGCACGTTTGGTGTCCGGACAGCTTATACTAGCGGGCTTTGGTTTAAGCCAGATCCTAGTATATGTTTTGGGATTGGTTTTATCTCATTGTATTCGTGTTCCTCGGAACACGGATACGGGTGTGTATGCACAGTTGATTGAGACAGAGGCAGAGGATTTTCATTAAGGTTAATGACCATTGTCTTTTTCTTAACCCTAATGTTTATGTGTGAAATATGATTATTAATATTAGTTAATTATAATTGTGTTATGGTTAGGGTTGTTGACCATTTGACTATGGTTAACATGTTGACCTATGTTGACAATTTGACCATCATCATTTCATATGAAAGATGCTCTTTGATTCTTGCAAAAGTAATTAATGTGAAATGATAATGGTCATTTCAAGATTAACCATCACAATTATCTTTAGCTAATTATTTATTTATCATAATTCACATATATATGAGAAGGTTGGCTTTATCTTCTCATTCTATCATTCTCATTCTCTCTCATCCTCTTCCTCTCTCTTAAAGCTCTCCCCTCTCATGAGTTGAGAACCATTTGAGCTTGAGATAAAACCTTCAAAATTACTCTCTACTCTTTCTAAGGTTCTAGGTTTAGCACACCAAGCACCTTAGTTACTTCTAGTTTGAGGTTGGAGCCAAAGGTAGAGGCCCTCGGGTGGATCTTTCTTCGGCAAGAGAAGGCAGCGAGGAGAACCCATTCATCACACTCCAATGAGCAAGAAGAGAAGGACTTCAAGACTTAGGTATAACCTTTCTACATAGTAGTTAGAACTTGTAGATTTTGTGTTAGTTTTTGTTTAGCCAAGATCCTTCATCAACGGTCCAAGTTACCTATCGAGGAAAATTTTGATTTTTACCTATTCCGCCTCCCCGAAAGATCGGGGGTGGGTAACGTGGACCTAACAAAGTCATGCCGATGTCTGGCTCATAACGGTTCGAGAAACAACTGATAACTCTTACCAGTAAATCGCATCAGCAGCCCTGTCCAGGGAAGTCCAGTTATATCCAATCGAGCATAGCGCAACATCTACCCCCAATACAGGGAGAGACGAAATCCCTCCTACCGCTCATTGCCTCCATGTGACTCGGGACTGTACCCAAAATCCACCTGTTTGCACGACTACTTTGAGCCATAGTAGGGAGGAAATCAAAACACAGTGGAAGCCACACAAGACTCTATGACGATCTTGGGTCTACAGACTAACATGTACCAGTGTCACCAAAGAACTGCTATGTAATAATAGGTATACTACTAACTAGGAGTTCTCGACGAGTCCTGTTTGGTGTACCCATTCTCTAATGAGCACCTGTGTACAATCTTTGATGTCACACACCAATGGTTGTGGGATCAACCAGGGTCAAGAAACGCACACTCTATTCTACTCTGGAATATCGATGCCCTGTCTCGATATCCCCTCGACTAGGAACAATTGAATGATGTGCTTGTAGACTACACAAGTCTCAGCAGTATGATCTCCATCATGGTCCTGGTAGTCAAGCTATATCCTAAGGGCTTTATCAACTGTGAGAGAGAGACAATATAAGAATACCAGTCTACATGTTAAGATAAAGGCAACCAGATAGCATACTATCATGTAGAGCAAGAAAGTCCTCTATATGTATGTCTAAGCATCCACTATATCATACAATAATGGCCTCTAAGGCATACATATTCCTAACAACAACTGCCCTTGATGGTTCTCTAGGCGCGCTATGGGCACTGGAGAATAACCAAGGAAAGGAAAGGGCCTTGTACTATCTAAGTCGAGTCCTGCTGGGAGCAAAAAGCAACTACTCTCCTATCGAGAATTGCTGCCTAGCACTGACCTTCACGATAATGAATCTCAGACACTATGCCTTGGCCTATGAAGTGCACCTCATATCAAAGGTGGACTCTCTTAAGTATCTGATAACGAAAGCAATGTTGATAGGAAGGCTCGCCAAATGGGCCCTTCAATTGATGAAATTTACAATCCTTTACCGCCCCTTCAAAGTGGTAAAAAGACAATCCATCACCGACATCCTTGCTGAACACCCGATTCCAACTGACTCTCCATTGAACTATAAGCTGCCGGATGAATATGCGTTCAATGTGGTTGAAGAGACAAAAGAATCAGGAAAGCACCACTACGAATTATACTTCGATGGAGCTTCCTTGATGAAAGGACGAGAGAAGAATGTCCCAGTAATCAGGGTAGGGATAGGCCTTATTATCGTAACCCTTCAAAGTTGAATAATCCATTATGCCATTTCGTTGACGGAGCCTAAGACCTACAACGAAACCGAATATGATGTGCTTATAGTCGGTCTTAAGATTACGATCGATATGGGAATCGAGGATCACCACATATACGAGGACTCTCAATTGATTATCATGCAAGTCAATAGAGACTACAAAACATACAAGCCGGAACTGATAAAGCATGGCAAAAAAGTGCAACAACTGCTGACGCTGTTGCCTTCATATATACTGTAAAATGTGTCACAAGCGGAAAATAGAAAAGAGGATGCATCAGCTAAGTTGGCCAAAGAGTTGGCCGATGGAAGCCTCGACGATGTAAGGATCATCATTCAAAGTCGCAAGATCTTAGCCCCGGCTGAGATATCTTCATAACCTCTAGCGGAAGCCGTAGATGAAAATGTCCTTCGAACGGAAGAAGTTGAAGAAGAAGAAGATGGCCGGCGAGAAGTCTTTATAAACTACTTCAAGTCTCAACGGATGCCTGCAGATGTGTCTCAAAGGCATCAGCTCATGAAACAAGCCTTATCGTTCGTCTTAACCGATGGAACTCTATATAAAAGGTCTTTCGACCATATATGGCTAAGATGTTTGGGACTGAAGGAAGCCAAAAAGGTTGTCCAAGATATTCACGGTGGACTTTGTGGATCCCTGATCAGTCAAATTTATTGCACATTTGTATGAACATTTTCCCTATTATTATTAAGTACTAAAAGGTGTTATTTGTAAATTAAGAACATTTGTGGGTTTATTTGTAAAAAGATTATTGTCATATGTTTCTTAATTTATAAATAATATAATTGGGAAATATATGCATATCATATTTAATTAAAATATTCATGAGATTATTTATTATTAAAATATGCATATCATATCAAATATTCTTAAACAATATTCTTAAGGTATCATATCAATTAATTGGTTGGAATAATATCTTAAAATAAAACAAATGTTACTAACAATGTGATTTGAGATATTATGCAGGTATTATAATAGATCGGCTAAGGACTGAAATCTATGTATGAGATCCACATCAAATCGAATTACTAAACCAAATCTGCCGAATATTAGGAGCAAACTGAAGAATCTCGCAACGGTAAAGACTAAGAGCAATATTTTCAGAATATTTTTATCAAAAGGATCTCCAAATATCGAGAGAGAAATACAAGAAAAATTTGGAAGCTTAAACCCACCATACGGCGGCGGATCTGTGGTCAAAGGGCACCATGGGCGGCGGAAGCGCGGTCTTCTGGCAGCCGTAGGATGTGAAACTTCAGGGTCTTGATCGTAATTTGACACACTTCAACATGGCGTCTAGGGTTTCATATTCCATAGCCTATAAAAAGACCGAGAGCTATCTATTTATCATCGAACTATCTATCTATCGATCGATTAAGATCTAGCGAGCAAACTAGGGTTTTGTAAATTACTTTTTCAGCGAGCAACTTTTATAACGCATGAGTAAATCAATAAAGGTAGTTTTTTTCTTTTAATTTTGTCGCATTTACTTTCTGCATTACTTTCCGCATTTACATTATGCATTTACTTTCTGTGTTTTTAATTTTAATTATGGGTTCCGTATTCTTCCAACTTTCTTCTACTTCGCTAATATTCATGAGTGGGTAAATTCTTACTTGGTAGGGTTTGAAGGATATGGTAGAATAATTCATGAAAAATATCTCTTAAATTCATTTTAAAGTTTTAATTTTTATAAACATTAGCAAGATGAATATTAACCCTCTTATCGGGCGCGCTATCAATTCATGATAGTCACGACCACGATTTGAGATTTGTTAATAATCGTTTTGCTAAGGGCTTGAGATAAAGAGAGATCAATAGAAGGAAAAGGGTCAGTAGAGGGAAACCCTAATTCCCTCCAAGAATCCTAATTCACATTCATCAATATTTCTCTAGTATTAAATAATTAAAAGAATTAATTTTAAATTTTCATCCATTAACTACTAAATCCTATAAGCCTTATAAGCCCTTCTATTATAAACTTTTCAAACCTTCTTAGTAATAAACGATATCCCACCTTTCTTCTATCAACTCGTCTAAAATAAGTAAAACGGTTCACTATTACTCTGTAGATGACCTGTACTCACTAGCGGCTAGCTATTGCGACACCGTTATTGATTGCGGTAATATAGAACACATACAAAGACACTTTTTCGAACCAATCAAATGGCGTCGTTGTCAGGAAAACGGTCATAATATTTTTCTTGTTATTCGGGTTGATTTCTTATAAAAACAAGAAAAAATAAAAATAAAAAGAGAACCAAAACTGCATTTTTTTGTTTTTAACGATTCTTGTGTGAGTTTTGCAAGGAAATCTGGAGTAATTGGAGTGAGCCAACAGAGATTCAGAGACTTTCAACTTGGACCAGATGAGCAGTGGTGTGCTGTGGAGAAGTTTGAAGGGGAGAACTCATCAAACGGCGGCGGAACCGCGGCCCAACGAAGCATTTGGCGGCGGAAGCACAGCCACTTTCGGGAGTTGAGCCCCTAAAATTTTCTGGTATTTTCACATCATCTTCCTCTCTCTTCTAAAGCTCCAATAAGCTGTTTTTATCTGCAGGATTCTTTGCGAACAGCGTCGCTAAAAAATCATTTTGTGTGTTTTTGAATTCAGTTTGTTTTGCATAATTAAAATGGACATGAAGGGGCAATAAACCCAAATTCAGATTATGTGGGGATTTCATCACCCTTCCTAGGCCCCACAAATCACAAACGAGTATACTATCCCCCTACATTATAAAAAATATCTAGACTAAGTCCCTAAGGACAGTCGTGCTCAATTAGGATAAAGTAGGGTTGCGGGTAATCTGTTTCTTATTTGCATTTCTCTTGTGGTTTATAAAGCAGTGGTTACTTAATTAGGCCCGCTATTTCGATGATTCGTATAGCAGATACCTCCCACATACCTGGTACTTACCTGGCTGCAAGATTGATAAGGAGGTGATAGAGGATTGATCCTACGTCTTGTCCTTTGGAAGTCTAAAAGCGGTCTGGTTGTAAGTCGATGTCGCACACCCCATAGGGTTTGTGGAGAGGCGGAATTTACAAAATTTTTTTTTAATACAAGCAACATTGACTAAACTTCCAAGATCATTCAGAAACCTTAACTAACAAAACTCATAAAGGTTCTAAACTACTATGATAGTGGTTTATACTTCTAAGATACAAGTCCTTTGGGTCTTCTTCTCCTCTTCTTGAGCTCCTAGATGGTATGGATCAAGCTTGGTCGTCGGCTTCCTCGTGTCGAAGACGATCCACCCGAGTGTCTATGGTTCAAGCTCTAACCTCAAGAATGAGGTAACTAAAGTACCTAGTTCGCCAATCTAAGTAGCTTAGGAGATGTAAAGAGTTAATTAGACTAATTTATCTTAAAGAACCCTAGGTTTCGCAACACATGTGAGAGTTAGGGTTTGAAGAAGAAGGAAGAGAGCAATGGAGAGAGAATGCAAAGTGTAGAAATGAGCAAGTGAAGAATGGCTAAGTCTTTAACCAGAAATTCAAGCTTTCATTATTTTTCCATAGAAAAATGTAACTATGCTTGAATAGTAAGAGCAAATGAATAAACAAAAGAATTAGCCATACTTCATCCCATGCCTCAAATATCTCCATTCCTCCACCTCATTATCTATTTTCCAAAAATAGATATATGCAAAATGAGGTGTCTCTTTCTAGAAGCACTTCTTATAAAATTAAAAGAATGGCCTGACCGTATATACATACTCGTATTCGTACTATAAAAAATACGAATACCAAGTGATAAAAATAATCCAATAATATAATACTAGAATGCGGCTTAATTTTAAACCCGCTATTATTATCCGTTCGAACAAAATCCGTATAGCTAGTACACGTATATGATCGGAACCCTGAACGTAAAACCATACGGCCTCTACATCGTTTCGCCTGAACCGGGAAAACCCTCTGTATGGGATTCTAAAGACTCGACAGTACGCTGGCAGTGAGTTTAACCACAAGTCCGTCAGTGGCACTAGCTGTACGTAACGGCCACCTAGGTACCTATCGAAAAGAAGACCAACGAGCAAACTCATCCGAACCCCTACCGAGCCTGTCCGTGACAATCTCCGTACAATCCGGTCTGTTCGTCTGAGAGTATCGCATGCCGGTCTAGGGGATGGAAAACGTCAGACCCCTAATAACCTAACAAGTCGTGCCGATGTGGCTCAAGACCATCCGAGAATCTACTGGTCTAACTACCAGTAATTCTCAATCCGCTCTGGCCAGAGACTTAAGGCGTTGTCCAACCGAACACAACGTGACATTGACTCCCTATACCGGGAGAGACAAATCCCCAACAATCGCTCGCTGCCATCATGTGGCTCGGAACTGTACCCAACTAAAACCTGTTTGCACGACTTAGTAGAGCCGTGGTAGGGTAGTAATAAGTGGGAACTCATCCGAGATAAATGACGAACTTATGTTGACAGACTATCTATACTCATGTTACCAGAGAACTGCTATCTGACGATAGGTATAATACCATCTAGCCAGTTCTCGACGAGTTTATCCAGTGTACTCACCCTCAGTGAGCACATATATACAATCTTAGGTGCATCACACCAATGGCTGCGGGACCAACCATCAACCCTCGTCAGGGTCTAGATATGTACATACTAGTCTACTATGGAGTATCGATACACAGTCTCAATACTCCTATGACTAGGGTCATTTTAAAAATGTGCTTATCGACTATCCAACTCCTACAAGTATGATTGTCATTACAACGTTTGTAGTCAAGCAAGCATCTTACGGACTTTATCAATATGTATACGAAGTATGAAATAATAAGTAAACCACATCACATGTTAAGATAAAGACAAACCAAATAGCATACTATCATATCGAGCAAGATTGTCCTGTACATACATATCCCTAGTATCTTATACAATGAAAGCCTCTAGGGCATACATATCCAACACTAATGACTTTACCTAGGTGACCCTAGCTCTAGTTATTGATTGTGCATTTTGTGGTTGGTTGAGTCAAGACTTGTGTCCGTCACTTTTTCAAAGCAAACCCTTTTTAAAATCGTTCTCACATGTTATCACGCGCTGCCACGTGTACTAAACCCGCTTAGTGCATGATCGGCTGGACACGGAATTCTAGTGCCCGTCTAGTCCGTGTTTTTGCTGTCGACTCCGAAGTCGAACTTCTTCACCTTCTTTTTCTCTTCCACCTGCCACATCTCCCGAGATGGACGGACCTCCACCGGATTTTAACAGCACCTCCTGGCCACCACCCGTAGGTGCACAAATTCAAAATCCACCACGCATCGCTCTCTAAGACCGATGCTACCCCACATGCGGACCCCTTCCTACGTGTCTGTCTCTTCCACCAGCTAATAGGGATAATTTCGAAATTAAATCCCACTTCCTCAACTTGTTGCCCAAATTTCACGGGCTTGAATCTGAAGATGCATACGATTTTATAACCAAATTCGAAAATGTATTTGCAATGATGAGCACCACCTAACTTTCAGGAAATGTTATCCGATTACGTCTTCTCCCTTTTACCTTGTGTGATCTCGCAGAGAAGTGGCTTTATAGCACCTCCTCACATTCTATCTCCAATTGGGATGAATTTGTTAAAGCATTCCTTAAGAAATTTTACCCTAATATCATAAGACTACTCGTATTCGGAGCGAGATTAACCAGTTTGCCCAACTTCCCAATGAGCCCTTTTGGAAATGCTTTGAACGGTTTAAAGATCTTCATGTCCAGTGCCCTCATCACGGAATCAAAAGATGGCAACTTTGCCAAATTATGTATGAGTGCATTAATCCGGCGACAAAATAAATGCTTGAATCCATTTGTCAATGTCATTTCATATCAAAATCCGATGAGGAAGCGTGGTAATTTCTGGAAGATCTCGCCGAACAAACATTACAGTGGGAGAGCATAAGACCAATAACATCTTCTTCATCTAGGACAGGTATCCATCAGCTCAACGCTTCCGTCGCAATGAAAGCCGAAATGACTGCGATGCAAAAGAAACTCGAAGCTATTGAAAGTAAGTTCTCTTCAGCCTCCCTAAACCAAGTTATGCTCCCCAAAACCGTGTGTGGTTGCTGTTTTGACTCATCACATTTAACGGAGGAATGTCCTTTGAATCCTCCGTCTTAAGGTCAAGAACAAACTAATGCTGCTTTTCAACAATGACCAAGAAACGATCCTTATTCCTTCACATATAATAAGGGATGGAGGAATCATCCTAATTTTGCTTGGAACCAAAACCAAAACCAAAATCAAAATCAGTTCCAAAGTCAAAATAATTATCAAAGGCTACCTTCACAGCAGCAACAACCACCAGAGTAAATTCAGCAGCCTTTTCAAACCGCAATCATTCTAAAATCCAGCTAACAACTTTACCCTATACAAAAATTCTTTCCAACCACAAAACAATGTTCCTCCTGCCGGTACCGATAAAATTTCTGCACTCGAAAGAAGCATAGAAGCTTTTATTAAACAATCCGCGTAAACGTCAGCAAATTTAATTTCTTCTATCCAAATTCTAGTGCAACACACTGCTTTCCACGGTGAAAGCATCAAATTGATCGAAGCACAAATTGCATAGTTAAATGCCGCAATGAGTGAGAGAGAGAAACGGAAACTTCCATCTCAACCTTTACTAAATCCCGGCCACCTACAAAACGCGAACATTGTTCTTAACCAACAAAATCATAACGTGGGTGCCATAACTACATTGAGATCGGGAAGAAAGCTGAACAACCAGGTTGGTGAACAAGTTGATGATTTCAATGACAACCTGGCTACAACTTCTACTTCTGCTTCTTCTAATCAAACATCATCTTCCGAGTCCATTCTCCGTTCTCCACCGGGCTCGAACTCTCAGTCCACTTCCCTGAATAAATTACCATCTCAGACCACTCCAAATCCAATTTTGGGATCCATTCCATCTCCACAAGTGTTGGACCCAACCCCTGTTAATAAAGCTCATTTTCTAAACCGGTTGAGGCCTAACAAACCAAGTCCACAAATAGAGAAGATTATGGAAATTTTTAAGCAGGTTAATATTAATATTCCTCTCTTCGATGCTATCCAACAAGTCTCATCCTATGCAAAAATTCTTAAGGACTTGTGCACAAAAAAAATAAAAAATCAAGTACCTAAAAAGGTTTTCTTAGTGAGCAATGTGAGCGATGCTCTTACCCAAAATTTGCCCAAGAAACATAAGGACCCCGGTTGTCCTACAATATCTATAACTATTGGAGGTAAAAACATCAATCGCGCTCTACTCGATCTAGGTGCTAGTGTTAATTTGATCATGTATTCTGTTTATGAGCAATTAGGCATAGAAGAGTTGAAACCTACGCAATGCACTTTCTAGATGGCTGATCGATATATCACCCGCCCTGTGGGTGAGATAGAGGACGTGTTGATCAAAGTAGGGAATTTATATTCCCTGTGGATTTTATAGTTTTAGATACACGGCCTGTGGCGAACCCACGGAACTAAATCCCGGTGATTCTTGGTCGACCTTTTCTCGCAACGTCAAATGCAGTAATCAATTGTCATAACGGTTCCATGAACCCATCCTTTGGGAAGATAACAATTGAAATTACATTTTCAAGGTAGGAAGTCAACCCTCCGAATCTTCTGCTCATATGATTAATATATATTCTGTCAACGAGATAGCTCCCGACAGTTATGAATTTGAGGAGTTTTACGATAATGATCTCGACGCCACTAGTGCGTTATTGTTTGATCCATCTACTCCGTACACGAATAGGGAATACGAAAAGTCCACTTTCCTTGATGATCTTGATTCACGAGAACCTTCTGTCGACAAGTCCACCCACAAGTTCGAATCATTTAACTTGTTGAACAAGTCAGTCGAGCTATCCAAGTCAATCTCATACGCTAGCTATGAATGGAGTCCGAGTATCATTCCCTTACCCTATCTTCTATCGTCTCTCTGCCGACACTTTATCTCAAGCCACTACCGTCTCATCTTAAATATGAATATTTAGGTGAGAATGAGTCTTTACCCATCATTATATCAGCTTCTCTAGCCTTAGAGCAAGAGAGAGCTCTTATGTCTGTATTGAGATCGAATCGGTAAGCTTTCGGTTGGACAATGGCGGACATCAAAGGGATTAGTCCCTTGATTGTTGAACATCATATATATTTGATGGATGAATCCAAACCATCCCGTGACCCACAAAGACGGTTGAATCCTATCATGAAAGAGGCAGTGAAGAAAGAAATCATCAAATGCTTAGATAATGGTATAATTTACCTAATATCTGATAGCCAATGGATAAGTCCGATTCGCGTGGTCCCTAAAAATTCTAGCATCACGGTCAGAACTAATGAGGCTAATGAGTTGATTCAAACACGCACTCAAACCGGATGGCGGGTATGTATTGATTATAGAAAACTCAATGCCGCGACGAGGAAAGATCACTTCTCTCTACCCTTCATTGACCAGATATTGGATCATTTAGCCGGGCATGAGTACTACTATTTTTTAGATGGATACTCAAGCTATAACCAGATTCCCATCACCAAAAAGGATCAGGATAAGACAACTTTTACTTATCCTTTCGGTATTTTCGCTTATAGACGCATTCCCTTTGGGTTATGCAATGCTCCCGCTACATTTCAGCGGTGTATGATAGGGATATTCTCGGACATGGTCGATAATTTTCTGGAGATATTTATGGACGATTTCTCCATATTTGGGGATTCCTTTGAGAAATGCTTTTGTCATCTTGACGATGTTCTTATCCGCTGTAAAGACAAGAATCTAACTTTGAATTGGGAAAAATGTCATTTCATAGTTCAAGAAGGTATTATCTTAGGGAATATCATTTCACGAAAAGGAATTGAGGTAGTCAAAGCTAAAATAGATGTCATTTCCAACCTTCCTCCTCTCAAATGTGTCAAAGATATACGATCCTTTCTCGGTCATGCCGGATTTTATAGACGATTCGTTAATAACTTTAGCAAGATTGCTAGACCCTTAACTCTTCTTTTGGCCAAGAATACAACATTTCATTTCGATTCGAATTGCGTGACTACTTTTGAATCACTTAAACGTTCCCTCATTACAGCCCCCATTCTATCATCTCCAGACTGGAATCACCCTTTTGAGATTATGTGTGATGCATCCAAATTTGCTATTGGTGCAGTCTTAGGATAGCACATCGATAAGATACCACATGTAATTTATTCTGCGAGTAGGACCTTAAACGATGCGCAAATGAACTATACAACCTCCGAGAAAGAACTCTTGGCAGTTGTATTTGCATTAGAAAAATTCAGGCCCTACTTAATAGGCACTCCGGTTGTAGTTTATGTAAGTCGACGCCTCACACTCTACAGGCTTGTAGAGAGGCGGAATTAACAAACAGAAAATTTTATTGTAAGCAACATCGACTAATCTACCAAGATCGACCATAAACCCTAGCTAGTAATACAACTTGAAGGTTCCAACTGCTATGTACAAAGTTATACCTCCTAATTTCAAGTCCTTCGGTTCTTGTTCTCCTCCTCCTCTTCTTGAGCTCCTCAAAGAGTGTACGAATCGCTTGATCGTCGGCCTCCTCGCATCAAAGATGATCCACCCGAGAGTGTGTACTTTGAGCTCCTACCTCAAATCTGAGGAAACTAGGGTACCTAGTATCCTAATCTAAGTAGCCTAAAAAATATAGAGAGTGATTGTGGATTGATTAGTCTTAAGAACCCTAGGTTTCTCAACTCATGAGACAATTACGGTTTGAGGAAGAAGAAGAGAGCTTGGAGGAGGGAGAGTGTTGAGGATAGAATGATAATGAATATGGATAATTGTGATGACTATGAAGCAAAAAATTCACCACAAAATATCTCAATGCACCATGCCTCAATAGTCATCCATGAGTCACCAAGTGAGTCACCAAGTAGCCATGCTTCATTCATGTACTTAATAACACCTCATAACTCCACCTCATTATCAATTTAACAAAATGAATTAATCAACAAATGAGGCGTCTTCTTCTAGAAGCACTCTTGCATAAATTACAAGAATATCCCTCACTGTATATACATACATGTATCCCTATTCCGAAAAATACGAATACAAAGAGAAAAAATAATCCAATAATCTAATACTAGGATCCGGTTTAAACCAAAGCCCACTACTATTATCCATCCGAATCATGATCCGTGTAGCCAGTACACATATATGATCGTACCCTACCATAAAACCATATGGCCTTTATATCGTTTTGCCCGAAGCAGAGAAACCCTCTGTATGGTACTCTAAAGACTCGACAGTACGCTCACAGTAGGTTTAACCATAAGCACGTCACCGGTACTAGCTGCACGTAACGGCTACCCAGGTATCTATCAATAAGAAGGCTGATGAGCAAACTCATCTAAACTCCTACTGAGCCTATCAGTGACAATCTCCGTACAGTCCGATCTGTTCGTCTAAGATACTCGCATAACGGGCCTAAGGGGGCGGTAACCGTCAGACCCCTAATAGCGCAATAACTCATGTCGGGGAAAAGCCCAAAAACACCCTGAGAAACTACTGGAGTATCTACCAGTAAATCTCGCTTGTCCTAGCCAGGGACTTTGTATAAAGGCTTTCTATACACAGCGCGATATCAACCCCCAATACCGAGAGAGACGAATCCTATCTAACCACTACTGCATCCCAGTGCTTCGGTTCTGTACCCAGCCACTACCTGTTTGCATGACTCATTAGAGCCATGGTAGGGTAGTGATCTTAGTACAGTAGGAACATACTTGAAACGAACAGTGATGTCAAGTCAACGGACTAACTTGTACTCATGTCATCTGGGAACTGCTTCCTGACGATAGGTATAGTACCAACCAGCAATTCCCAGTGAGTCTTGTCCAGTATAACTCATAACCCAATGAGAACCTGCATACTATCTCCAGTACGACGTACTAATGGCTGTGGGACATAGCATCTCCCCTGCTGGAATGAGAAGCATATACACTAGTCTACTCTAGAGTATCGATGTCCCGTCTTGATAATCCTACGACTAGGGACTTGTATAAGGATGTGCTTATAGACTACTCAGCCCCCACTAGTGTGACTGCCATCACAACGTTAGTAGTCAAGCAAAGATCCTAAGAGCTCTATCAATATATATAAGTGATATGCTAAAAGAAACATACACACATATTGAGGTAGAAACAAAGCAAGTAACATACTACCATATTGAGCAAGACTGTATATATATCTGTGTATATCCCAAACTTCCAAAATGTAATATACAACCAAGTACTATACAATAATAGCCTCTAGGGCATATATCACTAACAATCTCCCACTTGCACTAAGGCCATGTATTGGTATATCCCAGACCTATCTTCTCGAATAGCCTCTCGAACATTGTCTGAGGGATGGCCTTTGTGAGTGGATTTGCAGTGTTGTTCTTTGTGTCTACTCTCCGCACCTCGATCTCCTGGCAATCCACGATCTCCCTGATCATGTGATACCGCCTCAAGATATGTCTGGACTTCTGATGGGACCTGGGTTCCTTCGCTAAAGCTATATCCCCGTTGTTGTCACAATACAAAGGTATTGGATCAACAATGGATGGAAACACCTGATGTTCTGTTACGAACTTTCTCATCCAGACTACTTCTTTTGCGGTGTCATAAGCAACAATATACTCTGCTTCCATCGTCGAGTCAGCAATGGTGTCCTGCTTGGAGCTTTTCCAACAGACCGCCCCTCCATTGAGGGTAAATACATAACCCGATATGGACTTGGAGTCATCCTTGTCACTTGGAAGCTGGAGTCAGTAAAGGCCTCGATTTGTGGGTCTTTTCCACCGAACACCAAGAATATCTCCTTAGTCCTTCTTAGGTACTTGAGAATGTTCTTTACTGCTAGCCAGTGTTTCTCCCCAGGGTTTGACTGATACCTGTTTACCACGCTTAGTGCGTAAGCAACATATGGTCTGGTACACAATATCGCATACGTTATAGAGCCTACCGCAGAAGCGTAGGGTATAACAGGCATGCGATCCCTTTCCAAATCAGTCTTTGGAGACATCACTTTAGAGAGGGTGATTCTGTGACAAGCCGGTAGGTTACCGCACTTTAAATCTTCCATACTAAATCTTTTCAGTATGTTGTCGATGTTCCTGGACTGTGAAAGTCCCAACATCCTCTTAGATCTATCACGATAGATCCAGATCCCCAGAATGTAAGAGGCATCACCCAGGTCTTCCATGGAAAACCATTGTGACAAGAATCCTTTGACTGATTGTAGCATGGGAATATCATTTCCTATCAAGAGAATGTCATCCACGTACAAAACGAGGAATAAAACAGTTCTCCCTACAACCTTACTATAAATGCATGGTTCATCTGGATTTTTGATAAAGTCGAATTCATTGACCGTCTCATCAAAATAGATGTTCTGACTCCGCGGTGCCTGCTTTAATCCATAAATGGATTTAAGCAACTTGCACACTCTTCTGCTGCTCCCACTCTCTATGAAACCCTCCGGCTGATCCATATAAACACACTCTTCCAAAGTTCCATTCAGAAAAGCGGTCTTTACGTCTATCTGCCAAATTTCATAATCGTGGAAGGAAGTAATGGAAAGAAGGATCCGAATGGATTTGAGCATAGCCACTGAAGAAAAAGTTTCATCATAGTCCAAACCAGGTCTTTGACGAAAACCTTTTGCCACAAGTCTAGCCATATAGGTTTCAACCTGTCCATCTACACCAATCTTCTTTCTGAAGATCCATTTGCAGCCTACGGGTTTTACCCCTTCTGGAGCAATGTCCAAAGTCTATACTTTGTTGGTGTGTATGGAATCCATTTCAGTCCGCATTGCATCCAGCAATTTTACCGAGTCTCTGCTCTGAATGGCTTGCTGGAAGCTAGTTGTCTCATCATCTTCGATGATGCAATCCTCTCTATCCCCGTCTATAAGAAAACCGTAGTATCTCTCGGGTGGATGAGACTGCCTACTAGTCCTGAGGAGTGGCACGGGGATGTCCTATTCTTTCGAAACTTCTGGTTCAACCATGCTTTTAGTAATAGCTTGTGGTTCTGGAATTTCTTCCAGTTCTATTGCGCTCCTACTTATCTCTTTTTCTAAAAATTGAGTTTCTAAAATGTGGGCATGCTGAGAAACAAAAACCTTTTGTTCCTCTACATAATAAAAAAGATACCCCCTAGAGTTCTTTGGGTATCCCACAAACTTACACAGTACTGAGCGTGCCTCAAGCTTGTCCGCATGATGCTTTTTTACAAAAGTTGGACATCCCCATATCTTTAGATATTGAAGATAGGGTTTCTTCCCACTCCACATTTCATATGGTATGGTAGGCACAGTCTTGCACTACTACAAAGAAGGGTCGCCCCTACGGATATATACGTAGGGGCGAAAAAATACCCCGTAGGTGCAAAGGCCGCAGGTGCAAGTTGAGGCCCTGAACTTGCCCCTACGGTTAATTTCTTGTCCCTACGGATAAATGTGTAGGTCCAGTTTCCCCTACGGATTAAGCCGTAGGGTATAAGATTTTATATTATTTACGGTTTATTTTAATAAATTACTTGGCCCTACGGCTATACCCGTAGGGGCATGTACTGCCCCCTACGGACATATGGGTAGGTACGTTTCCGTAGGGGCATAAATTCAGGATTCCTGATATTTTGCCCCTACGGTTAACGCCGTAGGGGAGAGTCAGTGGCCCCTACGGATATAGCCATAGGGGCTTTCCCAACCCCCTGGCACTGAGATCTGGGGGAAATATCAGTTACTGCTGATATTTTGCCCCTACGGACATATCCGTAGGGGTAGCATGTGTGCCTACGGTTTAATCCGTAGGTACATATTATCTGAAATTTTTTTAAAAAAATGGGCTGCTTGATTTTTTCCCGCCCTGTGCACAATAATATATACATCAATCAAATCATATATTGCAGTATTCATAATCACATCTCACGCATATATATAATATACAAAAGAAACACAAAAACTGAATATGATATAAATACAAACCAATATCAATATCGTTTCAAAATGTAGTACAATGTGTATGATATAAATAAATACATGTTTCAAAAAAAAAGAACCAAAAATCTACCCTAGCTCGGTCCAGCTCCACCTCTGAATAACGATAGAATAACGCGCGCCTGCTCCTCGGTCAATAAACTCTGCAATTCGTCGCGAGCGGGAGTCTGAGTGGGCGGTGGAGCTACAGGAGCTGTCTGCGGAACCGCAGCCGATGTAGTGGCTTGCGGAGCCGCAGCCGAAGGAGATGCGTGTGGAGGCTCGGCCGATCTACCCTGTCGCGTCTGGATATAATGTGTGTAAGAAGCGTGTAAGAACTGTTTATTATTCGAATTCGTATCATTATTAAGTTATTTCGAAACCCTGTTTGGATATCTAGTTTGGAAAAGCGTTGTTTATTTCAATTACATATGTATGTATGATTAATCAAACTTAAGTCTAAAACCAAATAAGCTCAAGCTACGTATTAATTATGGATATGTTGATATGTATATAATATGAAATGATATTTTACTATAAAGTAGTATACATACCAGCATCTCCTTCAACTCCTGAACGCTGGCCCTCAAGCTATCCAGTTTATGCTGGATACGTCGCTCACTGGAGACGGAGGAAGTAACCACCGGGGTGGAGTCCAACCTCATATGGGCCCTGCTAGATCCCAGTCCTCGGCCTCTCTTCCAACCTCCGTGGTGCCGTCCGTGTGCGGCGTCCAGGACTGGGGTCAGCAGCCTCGAATGTTGCCTTCCCCCTACCAACTGTCAGAACATTATATTTAGCACATACTGGTCTATAAAATTGACAAGAAATACCAAAATCAACAAATTCAAAGCCTTACCTACAGAGATAGAAGATGTGCTCCTCTGGTATCTGCATGTATCAAAATTTGAATAATATTAATTAATTTCAGTACATACATACTAACAAGGTAAACTCGCATATAGCGCTGCTTACACATATGACAGGGAGTGAACAAGCTCTTGTAGATCATCAGGCGCAAATCTAATCTCATCAAGCAGCCCATGATAATGAGTTGGACGACTAAGAGCAAAAGGAATGTGTGTATATTTATGATATAGCATTCTAAATCAATATACATGCCCTATATAATATATAAACATACCTGGAGGAACGGGAGTGGCCTCTGTCCCTGATATGGACGCATCACCAACAACTAGACAATCAAACATTGACAATATAAGTAATTTTGACATAAAGAGGCATGTATATCTATAATATTACATTCAAAATGAATATTAGAGAGCGCACCTGCAATGAGAAGTGATAAAAGTATCACCCAACAAGAGTGTAATTTACAGAATCAGTTGAGACTCTTAAAAGTCATAGAAGAACCCGACCTGCACAAATCTGATGTATGCTTTCCATTGGACACTAAGAAGTCTCTAAAGGGAAAAGCCTATGTGAAAGCCATCATTAGTTCATATCAGAAGATTGATGCTGAAACAGAGAACGAGGAATGTCATTTTTTTCTTCTTCCGTCACATTACTGTCTTCTCCTTCTGCCACATTACTGTCTTCTCCTTCTTATTATGTGCGCGTGCAAATTCAATGACTATATTGAGAATATGGATTAATAGTGGGTAGGAAAAGTATTTCTCAAATGGCTTTTGCGTCTTAAAACCATAAACTACTAAGTAATGGCATACATAATTTTTTTAGTATAAAGGTTGTTATTTTAAGTTTTCCCTTATAGAGATATGATCTAACTGCATCTATAAACTATAAGTGTGCAGAAAATTATGATAAGAAACCATAAGAAAGGGTCGTAGCCATGCATAACCTTGAATCTACATACCAAAACATGCACTTATTGTCACCTTACCTTGGAATATAAAATATCTTGGAAGACTATAAGCGAGCATTTAAATCTTGATAGCTTTTGACTTCAACATATATTTTTCTCAAGTACCATGAAATATACTTGCTCCGTATAAACCATTTTCAGGAAGATGGATTAATAATGACAAATTATCCATTGTGGCTCACTAGGTTAGTATTTTCTCTTCTATTGACCATCTTTCTAATCTGCTTGGTAAATTTATTCGGAACCGGCTGCGAATCATTAAAAGACATGCATAAGAAAGAAAGCTAAAATACAGATATATAGCACCGATACATCGAAACTTCATAGTTGCGATGGCAATCCAGAGATATTTATTTCTACACACGTGGTGCGCGTGCGAATGCGTCAGGCATCATGGACAAATATTTCAGAACATAGAAAGTATTATTCGTATAAAGTAATTAAAACTTTTAAACACCTTGGGTAGATATTTTCTTAGTTGATGCAATCATATCATGAGGACTAAATTTAAGCTATTATACATATGCATATGTATTTTTCTAACCTAATATATCACACACACACACACAGAGAGAGAGAGAGAGAACACCTGGTAGGTAAAGAAATCAGGTAGCAGGATCCTGAAGAAATGGAGTCCATAGCATTGCTCATCATCATCATCCATGATCCCTTTGATAATATTTTTTCAAAGGGATCACGGATGATGATGATGAGCAATGCTATGGACTCCATTTCTTCAGGATCCTGCTACCTGATTTTTCTATCTACCTGGTGTTCTCTCTCTCTCTCTCTCTCTCTCTCTCTGTGTGTGTGATATATTAGGTTAGAAAAATACATAAGCATATGTATAATAGCTTAAATTTAGTCCTCATGATATGATTGCATCAACTAAGAAAATATCTACCCAAGGTGTTTAAAAGTTTTAATTACTTTATACGAATAATACTTTCCATGTTCTGAAATATTTGTCCATGATGCCTGACGCATTCGCACGCGCACCACGTGTGTAGAAATAAATATCTCTGGATTGCCATCGCAACTATGAAGTTTCGATGTATCGGTATGCTATATATCTGTATTTTAGCTTTCTTTCTTATGCATGTCTTTTAATGATTCGCAGCCGGTTCCGAATAAATTTACCAAGCAGATTAGAAAGATGGTCAATAGAAGAGAAAATACTAACCTAGTGAGCCACAATGGATAATTTGTCATTATTAATCCATCTTCCTGAAAACGGTTTATACGGAGCAAGTATATTTCATGGTACTTGAGAAAAATATATGTTGAAGTCAAAAGCTATCAAGATTTAAATGCTCGCTTATAGTCTTCTAAGATATTTTATATTCCAAGGCAAGGTGACAATAAGTGCATGCTTTTGCATGATTTGGTATGTAGATTCAAGGTTATGCATGGCTACGACCCTTTCTTATGGTTTCTTATCATAATTTTCTGCACACTTATAGTTGATAGATGCAGTTAGATCATATCTCTATAAGGGAAAACTTAAAATAACAACCTTTATACTAAAAAAAATTATGTATGCCATTACTTAGTAGTTTATGGTTTTAAGACGCAAAAGCCATTTGAGAAATACTTTTCCTACCCACTATTAATCCATATTCTCAATATAGTCATTGAATTTGCACGCGCACATAATAAGAAGGAGAAGACAGTAATGTGGCAGAAGGAGAAGACAGTAATGTGGTGGAAGAAGAAAAAAATGACATTCCTCGTTCTCTGTTTCAGCATCAATCTTCTGATATGAACTAATGATGGCTTTCACATAGGCTTTTCCCTTTAGAGACTTCTTAGTGTCCAATGGAAAGCATACATCAGATTTGTGCAGGTCGGGTTCTTCTATGACTTTTAAGAGTCTCAACTGATTCTGTAAATTACACCCTAGTTGGGTGATACTTTTACCACTTCTCACTGCAGGTGCGCTCTCTAATATCCATTTTGAATATCGATAATATTACATTCAAAATGGATATTAGAGAGCGCACCTGCAGTGAGAAGTGGTAAAAGTACCACCCAACTAGAGTGTAATTTACAGAATCAGTTGAGACTCTTGAAAGTCATAGAAGAACCCGACCTGCACAAATCTGATGTATGCTTTCCATTGGACACTAAGAAGTCTCTAAAGGGAAAAGCCTATGTGAAAGCCATCATTAGTTCATATCAGAAGATTGATGCTGAAACAGAGAACGAGGAATGTCATTTTTTTCTTCTTCTGCCACATTACTGTCTTCTCCTTCTTCTTCTGCCACATTATTGTCTTCTCCTTCTTATTATGTGCGCGTGCAAATTCAATGACTATATTGAGAATATGGATTAATAGTGGGTTGAAAAAGTATTTCTCAAATGGCTTTTGCGTCTAAAAACCATAAACTACTAACTAATGGCATACATAATTTTTTAGTATAAAGGTTGTTATTTTAAGTGCGCGTGCAAATTCAATGAAAGTTAGATTTGAGGATACCCATGTATGAGTTGTATTCTATATATGTGTGTTTCGATTTATGATTTCGCTTAAGTGTAGGGTTGTTTTTACTTAAATTTCAAATGTATATACATGCATACTGTCTTCTCCTTCTTCTTCTGCCACATTACTGTCTTCTCCTTCTTCTTCTGCCACATTACTGTCTTCTCCTTCTTATTATGTACAGTACTTCCACAAAATACGTGTTGTCATTTCTAAATGGAAGTTTCTCAGTGCCACCATAGTAGCAGAAGATGGAATTGTTTATCGCCACTAGATTATGCTAAGCCTCGGATAGATTAGGCAAACATGATCTAGAAGAATATAATTAGCAGAGGAAATATGCAAATAAACATGCATGCAAGCTGACATTAAAAGATTAATATAACAGAGATGTCTACTGATGATTTGTAAGATGTTATCGCAGGTAGGACAACTGCCAATTCTATGGCTTGTGGCCACCAGCGACTGCTTTCTCACCACAGTAAAAATAATGAGGGACTATAACATATCATGAATTCGATATGCACCGTGATTTCATAGCATATGTCTATTAACCTATAATGTATAAGTTCTCGGCGTTGATTGCAGAGGTGCATACAGTCTGAACTAGTAAATATACGTAAGAAGGAAAAAGAAGAAAAGATTCATAAATATGGTTGGGCCAGAAACAGACTTAGTCACTGAATGACATATAACTGATATTCCTTGATGTAGAAATCAATACACCTTTGATAACAAACTCATTCTTTTTTGGGAGATATATGAATAACCGACTCTGACCCTCAGCATTCCATTGAACACATGGAAATCCATCGTATCTCATATCCAGCCACCTCACTTCACCGATCCTATGATCGCCCTCTTGAGGACGCACAGCCCTAGCCGCAGCCCCAGCCCAAACCCTAGCCTTAGGTGGTGGTGATGAATGTGAATCCTCATGTGATTTTGCATATTATTGCAAGAGCGTTAATGGGTTTTCAAGATTTGTACGTAGTCAAGAGCAATTGTGAGCAAGGAAAGTAAAAATAGTTTTGGAATTTTATCAAACGGTTGGTGAGCAAACTAGCAAAACGTTTTGAATGAAAATATAATGTAAAATAATTTCGAGAATCAAAAGTGATAAGCTTTGTTAATGATATGGGAGAGAAGCTTGCTTTTTCTTTTTTGTGAGAAATATTTTAGGTTTTTTTTCCTTATTTCTGTTACATCCTGACCGAAGAACTTTCACAATTGTTAAAATTCAACATTTTGGTCAGTCCTCTCCTTTATTGATATGCATGTGATGTGAGGGTTGGATTTAACACAGCAACCATTGTTCATCAATATATATTACCAAATAAAGCTCTTTATTGTTGGTTATGTTGGTTTCATCCTATTCTTGCCTCAATTTGGTGTAATTTGAAATGGCCTACGATTCTAGGGTTTGATATGGGATGGCAATAGAAAAGAGAATTTGTTCTCAAGTTATGATCGAATACCATAATAAATTGGGAGTTGGTTAGGATTGTGAAATTGTGAAAGTAGTTGCATTTTTTTCAAGTATGATCTTGTGAAAATCGGATGAAATATTTAACATCATTTTGTTGTTATTTAGGATTAGCACCCTCTAAAGGATTTTAAGTTAAGATAATGGATATGGATCTTTTGTCAGGATAAAGAAGATCTGCACATGCATAAATACTAGTATAAGATAATTCAAAATTTGGGACAACGGATACATACCGCTAAAAGATATAAATCGAAAACCTAAACAATATTTTGTGATAAACTTAAGTGTTCTTGCAAACTAATACAAATCTTGTTAAAAATTTGATAAATTGACCTTCCCCTTCCCCAGCCCTAGCCCCAGCCCCCAGCCCCAGCCGCACCCCAATAAAAAATTTGATAAATTGACACTTCCCCTTCCCCGACCCCGACCCTAACCCTACCCCGACCCCGAATCCGACCCCGCAGCCCAGCCCCTGCCCCAACCCTAACCCGACCCCGACTGCGACCGCGACCCCAGCCCAACCCCAACTCGCGCGCCATGAACCTTAAAAGCCCAAAATAATCCAATAAATTCTTTAACTTACCTCGAGATTTACTCACCTGAACGGCTGTTGGGGCAGGGGCGACGATCTGAACGGCGGTGGCGACGACCTTAACCGCGGTGGCGACGAGAACTCCAGTGGCGACGAAACCGGCGGTAGCCACGAGGAGAACAACCTTGGCGGCGACGGCGTGGCGCATTGGGGGCTTATTTTCGCGCCCGATCGAGAGAGAGAGAGGGAAATGAGCGTAGGCGATCGAGATCTGGGATTTTATTAAATCGATATTTACTTGCCCCTACGGATATATCCGTAGGTCCTTTGTTTGCGGCTCCGTAGGGGCAAACACCTAATTAAGAATTAATATTTTTATTCTTGGACGTCTTTGCCCGTAGGGGCAACCTTTTAGCCCTACGGATATATCCGTAGGGCCAAGTTATTTCTGCCCCTACGGATTAAACTATCCGTAGGGGCAACCCCCTATTTTACTAGTGTTGGTAGGAACCTTGTTTAAAAAATATGCAGTTGATTCTAGTGCATAACCCTAAAAGGATCGCGGTAACTCAACGTTACTCATCATGGAACGTACCATATCCAATAAGGTTCGGTTCCGCTTTTCCGATACACCGTTGTGTTGAGGTATGTATGGAGGAGTAAGCTGAAAGAGAATTCCATTCTCTTTTAAGTAATCCAGGAACTCGGCACATAAGTATTCACCACTTTGATCAGATCTAAGTGTCTTGATACTTTTTCCGGTTTGTTTTTCCACTTCATTCTTATATTCGCGGAATTTCTCAAAGGCCTCGGATTTATGTTTCATCAAGAATATATGTCCATACCTAGAGAAATCGTCCGTAAAAGTAATGAAATAGGAATAATCACTTCTTGCATGTTTAGCATTGGACCACACACGTCGTTGTGTATGAGCCCTAAGAGCTCGCTCGCTCTTACTCCATGTCCAGTAAACGGAGTCTCTGTCATCTTTCCTTTGAGGCATGATTAACAAGTTGTATAAGACTGATATTCGAACGGATCCAAATATCTCTCTTTATGTAACTTCGTCAACCGTGTTTCATTGATATGACTCATTCTACAATGCCATAAGAAAGCCAGATTTAATTCTGGAGACTTTCTTTTAAGTGTATTCTGGACGCTGAAAACTTGGTGTTCGTTTAATACGTATATACCGTTGTTTAGTGTACCCAATCCAATCAAACCATGATATAGGTGGATGTTTACTACATCGCTTACAAATGTAAAATCATAACCTTCTTTAGATAACAAAGATACAGAAATGATATTATAAGTAAAAATAGGTATACAAAAACAGTTGCGCAAAGCCAAAATATGTCCACTTGTCAATCCTAAGTGATATTCCCCTACGGACACAGCATCTACGCTCACTCCTTTTGCAACCCTGAGGGTCATATCACCCGCCTTCAAAACTCTACGGCTTCTCAGTGCCAGCAATGAATTACATATATGAGATCCTGATCTGGTATCCAATACCCAGAAAGTAGAGTTGATTGACAGACAGATTTCAATCATAAACACACCTGAAGCCGAAGCCACAACTTACTTCGAACCCTGGTTCTGGGCTTTTCAGGCCCTGTAGTCCTTCTTCCATTGGCCCTTTTTGTGACAATAGAAGCATTCTTTCTTCCCTACTGTTGGCCCCAACTTTTGCTCTGCCCTTTCCCTCTACCTTACTGACACCGCCTTTCGGCTTGGTGGGGGCCTTCTTCTTCTTCCCCTTAGCTTTCGCCTTGGATCTAGAAGAGGAAGATCCCCCAATAAGCAGAGTAGGTGTCTCCCTGGATTTTTGCCGGGTGCCCTCAGCGCTCCATAACATGTTGAGGAGTTTTAGAAGTGTAACTTCCTTCCCTTGAATGTTGAAATTCAAGATAAACTGGGCGTAGGTAGAAGAGAGGGACTGTAGAATCAAGTCAGTGTATAACTCATTCTCCAACGTGGTCTCCAGGTCCGCGAGCTCTTCAATCAAGCTGATCATCTTAAGGACGTGTTCCCCTACAGATGACCCGAAAGCCAACCTCGCTTGAAATAATTGAAGGGTTCCTAGGAACACTAATGAGATCTCACAAGTGATCAAACATGGCTAATTCAAAAAATTTCCATGTGCCTACAAACCCTAATACAGATCATTAACTAGATGTATAGGTGATGCGATGCAAGTAAACAACTTTAACTTAAAGGAAAGAGGCTACAACCTTTGTAGATCCGGTCCTCCACCTCCATGGCTCCGTGATAAAGTCCCCTCGCTGTCCATATCAGATCCCGGACTCTAGCATCGGTTTCATTGGAGAAAAGGGCGGGCTAGGTCGTCGACTTCGATGCCGAAGATGATCTACGTCGAGGCAACACAAGATCAAGCTCCAACTTCACCAAGCCATGAAACTTGTGAAGAAAACACCCTATACTACTTGGCAACAGGTAGAGGATGAAGAAATAGGAAGTGGGTTCACTTTGGAATTGGATTTCTCACTCATTTTCACAAGATGCCATTGATGGAGGCAAGCTTTC
The DNA here is from genome assembly GCA_030015575.1 of Agapanthus africanus. NCBI lineage: Eukaryota > Viridiplantae > Streptophyta > Magnoliopsida > Asparagales > Amaryllidaceae > Agapanthus > Agapanthus africanus. The sequence continues at coordinate 668,859,072 of CM057337.1, forward strand.
TTCATTGTTGAAGATGAAGAAGAAGAAGAAAGAATATATGATAAGTATTATTTAAAATAGAAAAAAATATGATACTTATCATAATCTTAACCTTAGTTAGGTATAGAGAATTGACTAAGGTTAGGTTGAATGGTTAGGGTTAAGCATGAGACAAGAATGGTGGACTTGTTCAAAGCTTCATGAAGCTTCAACAAACAAACAAAGAAAGCCACCATGATTTATTTATCTTTCCAAAATGAAAAAATAAATAAATGAATAAGATAAAAGTAAACCCTAACCACTAACTTAACCATGGTTTAATTCTTTACACAAACCTAAGTGAGTATGTATCATCAAACATGATACAAACAAGTGCACAAAAAATATATCACATATACAATGTGCATATCAAGTGAGAAAATCCTTTTTAAAGTGAACCAATACTAGTTAATGCAAAGTAATATATCAAATATATAATTGTACATTAAATCATTAAATCAACACTTAATTCAATGATCCGGTCATGTCGCATATAACCGACTAGTATCCAATGTATCGACTTATCGAATCAATCCTTGATTCGATAACTAGGTTATATCGCATACAACTAATCGATACATTAATCGTGAGAATAGAATACGGTATCACATACATGCATTACTCTCGGTCCCGCACATATCTTATATGCGCTCCTATTTCGTTTCGCTTGAGCCAGGAAACCTCTGTATAGGACTCTAAAGACTCGTCAATACGCCGACAGCAGATGATGATCATATCAAACACCTACAAGCCACAAGCGGTCTGCTAAATGTAACGGCCACCCGGGTATTGAGCGATCATAAGATCGACGAGCAAGCCCGCTCACTCCTGTGAATCCAACCAGTAACACTTACCGTACAGTCCGGTCAGTTCGTCTGATATGTCGCATATCTCGCTTAGGGGTGGTAAACGTCAGACCCCAATAGCTCGATAAGTCATGCCGACGTGAGGTCCATAACATTCGTGAAACTACTGATAACTCTTACCCGTATATTACTGCAACCCTGGCCAGGGATTTCCTGTTATGGCCAGTCGTGCATAGCGCAACATCAACCCCCAATACCGGGAGAGACGAATCCCCTCCTATCGCTCATTGCCTCCATGTTAATCGGGACTGTACCCAAAAACCACCTGTTTGCATGGCTCAGTAGAGCCGTGGTAGGGTGGAAATCAAAGCACAGTGGGAGACACACAAGACTCTATGACGATCTCGGGTCAACAGACTAAGCTGTACCAGTGTCACCAGAGAACTGCCATCTGACGTGAGGTATAATACCATCTGGGAGTTCTCGGCGAGTCCGTTCAGTGTACCCAGTCTCCACTGAGCACCCGCATACCATCTCCGATGTCAAACACCAATGGATATGGGATCATCCATCGCCCATCACATGGATCGAGAAGATATACGCTAGTCTACTCTGGAATATCGATGCCCCGTCTTGATATTCCCACGACTAGGAATATTGAAGGATGTACTCATTGAATACCCAGACCCCACTAGTATGATCTGCATCATAGTCCTGGAAGTCGAGTACACATCCTAAGGGCTTTATCAACATGTAATCAGAGAGACAGAAAGTATACATATTAAGATAAAGAGTAAACAGATAGCGTACTATCATGTCGAGCAAGAAAGTCCTGCCTATATATGTCCCAGCATCCACTACAATATACATCCAATGTACAGTAATGGCCTCTAGGGCATACATATAACTAACAATCTCCCACTTGCACTAGGGCCATCTGTAGCAGTAGTTGTAGCATCTAATACTCAACCATCCCCTAGAAGTCTCTCTTTGGGAAAAGGCTTTCGTGAGTGGATCCGCCGTGTTGTCCTCTGAGTCTACTCTCCTAACCTCGAACACCATGGAGATCAACTATCTCCATGATCAGGTGATGCTGCCTCAGAATATGTCTGGGTCACTGATGGGACCAGGGTTCCAGGGCTAAAGCCACACTTCCATTATCATACAATGGCAGGAACCTAGTTCATCTTATGAACCTTTATACACCCAAACTGCCTCTTTGGTAGTATCTTTAATAGCGATGTTACCAGCCTTTATCGTCTAGTTTGCCACGGTATCTAGCTTGGAACTCTTCCAACATACCGTCCCTTTACTGAGGGTAAAGACAATGCCTGTGACTGACATTCAGTCGTCTTTATCACCGTGGAACCCATCCAGTGATTCTCCCCAGGATCGATTGATACCATCTCACTACATCTAGTGAGAATCCTAGCATCCAATTACATCTATCTCATAGATGAAAACTCAGGATTTAGGAGGTATCACTTTGATCCTATTGGAGAATCCTTGTGATAAGCGGAGATTGACCGAGCGTAGTATAGGAAACTCTTTTCCTATCAAGAGTATGTTGTCTACGTACAATACGAAGATGACCACCTTACTCTATACTACCTTTTTGTATATACAAGGTTCGTCTACCATTTTTATGAAGTCAAACACTCTGACTATCACATCAAAACAGACGTTCCAACTCCGCGATGCCTTCTTCATTATGTAAAGCAACTTGCACACGTTTCCGCTGCTCCTACTGTTTAAGAAGCCTTCTGGCTGTGTTCTTATAGACGTTCTCTTCTAAATCACTATTTAGAAAAGTAGTCATGGCACCCAACCACCAGATATCGTAGTCATGGTATGTAGCAATGGTAATTAGGATCTGGATGGACTTAAGCATAGTCCCTGGAAAAGGTTTCATCATTATCCATGCCTGGTAGATGACGCAAACCTTCAACAAGTCCAGCTTTGAAAGTTTCAACCTTTCCATCTACACCAAGTAATCTTCTCAAGATATACTTTCTACTGATGGGGATTTAACCCTTCAGATATAGCAAACAAAATCCATACTTTGTTGGTGTATATGGATTCCATCTCAGATCGCTAAACACCCAGCCATTCTTACAGAGTCCCTGCTCTCGATGACTTGCTCGAATCTAGTTGGGTCATCATCTCATGATGCAATCCTCGCTCCCACTGTCATCGAGAAACCGAAGTATCTCTCAGGCAGGTGAGGAACCCTACCAGATCGGCGGAGAGGCTGAGGTTCGTCGGAAACTATTGAATCCTTAGGTTCTGTCAAATCATCAGCTGCAGTTTTGTATAGCTGGAACCTTTCTAGTTCTACAGAACTGATCTTGCCTCGATCTTGTCCGGATTTTGCTTTTGACATAGGCCGGACAATCCCAAATCTTAACTAACTTAAGATATGGGCTCTTCCCTTTCCATATCACATATGAAGTGGTAGGCAACTGATTTGATTTGAACCCTATTCAATAGGTATGCAGCTTCTCAAGTGCACAACCCCAAAAGGAAATAGGTAACTCAGTAATACTCATCATAGAGCACACCATATCTAATATTGTGCGATTGCTCCGCCCTGATACACCGTTGTGCTGCGGTGTATTCAGAGGAGTAATACGGAGAGAGAATATCATTCTCCTTTAGAATGGTCCAGGAATGCCATGCATAAGTATTCTCCTCCCTGATCTTATCATAGGACATAATACTTATACCCGTATTGGTTCTCTACTTCTAACTTATACTCTGTAAATACCTCAAAAGCTTCGGACTTATGTTTCAACAGGAACATATAACTGAATCTTGAGAGATTATCAGAGAATATAATGAAGTATAAAGAACCAGTCCTGGCATGTGTAGACAGGAGACCTTACATACATCATCATGTATCAGTCCCAAGAGTTCATTAACTCTTTCTCTGTTTCCAATAAACAGGGCTATGGTCATCTAATCTTTGTGACATGACTGGCAAGTTTCACAAGATGTAAATTCAAACTGATTTAAATATGCATCTAAAATGTAACTTCAGCCAGTCGGGTCGCATTGATATGACCTAGTCTACAATGCCTCAAGAAGGATTCGTTTATTTCTGAACTCTTCCTGTGTGGTCTGTATACTAGGAACTGTAGTTTGATTTAGAACGTCAATGCTTTTAGATAACGTGCCTGAACCGATCAACTTTTGATATAGGAAATGTTCAAAACATTATCCAACAATACAAAATTATATCCTTTCTTTACTAATAAATAGACTGATATGATTTTGTATATCAGGTTCGGTATCTAATAGCATTTGTTCAGAATCAATGTATTGGTAATACAGGACGACAGTGACCAACAGACTTGGCTGCAACACTTGCCCCGTTTTCTGTCTCATGAAACTTATCACCCGTTCTCAGTTTTCTACCCTTTTGTAGCCCTATGTAACAGATTACATATCTGGGATCCTGATCCGGTATCAAATACCCAGGATGCAGAGGATACTGAGAAACAGTTCTTTGTAATGAACACACCCGAAGGAGATGCATCATATGCACTTTCTTCGTTTGGGTGGCATGGGAATTCTGGTATTTCTCTATTTCCTGCTCTGTCTTATAACAATTATAAGTTGGAGCGGGACCAACGTTCCCCAGCTCAGTATAACAAGCGGGTTCGGTCAATACATCCATATTATTATCTTGATTAAGGCGTGATATGGTCGCTGCCTGGAGAGAGAGAAAAGAAAACACTCTGCGTGCGCTCTTGCAAGATTAGATTGGTTATTTATTTTATCTAATCAGGATGGCTCCCACTGTTTTTATCAAATCTTCCTTCAAACCCTAAAAGGAAAGAATAGCCGGGATTAATTACACTCTACAAGTTTGCCAATCTTTCAGCCAGGCCAGTGTCGGTACTTTGAGGGAGGTTCCCCGTGCTTTCACACGGACCTAATTACAGTAAATCTCGTTTTCCCAGAGGCGTAACCCCGTTGACACATTTCTAGACACCTACTTGATCGGCTAATTGTAAAGTGCAAAACTCTTTCAGGAGTAACAATTACTCGCAGTGGGTATCGGGATCCAACTATCATATAGAAGGTATGCAATCTCATTGCAAATTTCAACACTTGAAACTCCCGATAAAGATTTTTCCCCCTAGCACCTATGACCTAAACTATGGTCAACAAATCATCAGTACTAGTTAAGTTCTACCCGTCATTTCGTGATTAATTAGACCCACCCACATGACCCTTAACTAAGGTCAACAAAGTTGCGCGACTGTCCTAACTAATCACATCATATGCGGTGTAGGAAGACATCACTTAGCTACCGTACACTGTGCCTTAACTAAGGTCAACAAATACAGCACGAATACTAAGTACTCTACTTCCTAAAATGACGGAGAGTTGCGAATGGTTTTTATGAAAACCTTTAATGCTTTGAACTTGATCTCATTGCGGAATCAAATGGTTTTTAAATGGAATGTTTTTGAGGTTTTTCTAGTTTTGCTAAAGGGGTCACTCCCGGTGAAGGGATCATCGGCCCTTTCCTCATCGAATAAGGTGCAGGATATATCATATATATCACTGTGCAAAGAAGAAACTATAGAAGCAATCAAAAGACAAACCGAGTGTGTAGCATCTTCCAGTTATTGCTAAAGGAGTCACTCCCGGTGAAGGGATCTCGGTCCTTTCCTCATCGAATAAGGTGCAGGATGTTCTCAAAGGAACACCGCGATGCAAAGCAAGAACTGTAGCTACCTGTTTTATTTTGAAATTCGATTCCACAACATTAATTAGGCTTATTTTCTTTCATTAATCTCATTAATGAATATCCCATCATTTAAGTCCACCTAAACATCACAGATAAATATAACGTACGCTTATGCCATCAGCATTCGCCTCGATGTCCCGTCTGCACCGTTACGTTAGGTAACTAACGCCAGAGCGAGACAGGGCTAGCGCGGATGTAAAACATAAGCAACTTCTATATAATATATCATATATACTATATATCATATCTATCTGAACAAATCACATGATCACATCACAGATAACACAGCAGAAGAATCATATGAAACATTGGATATACTAGGACGTCCGTGTTTTTAATACGAGCCAGTATAAAACACGGATTCCACGGTGGTGATGAATAGCCAATCCCACACCCCTAGACCCGTACGAGAGCGGCAAGCAACCCTACCAATTCTAGGGTTAGGAGACCCGGACTCGACTCCTCGAGTTGGTCTCCCACTGGACCCCAGAATCCAATTACTTATGCTCCCCTCCTTGGGTCTATCCTAATGCGGAAAAGTAAATAATATACAAATGGTGACATCATCCGCAACCTGGAAGTGCCCCAATAAAAGAATATTACATACAAGTTTTTACATGAATGAAAATGAAAAAAACACTCATCTCACATAAAAAAAACCCGGCTATTCGAACACGACGATCCAATATAACATATCCAGCAACACATAACATCACATGTCATCAACGTAAGTAAATATGCGCATCCCAATTGTCGTCGACATATAGCAACGAAACCGGCGATATCATATATTACACTTACGGTCACAGAAAAGAAAGTGTAAAACTACAACAGTTGGAATCCGCAACCTCTTTAGACATCGCATGCCTAACCAAATGAAATACTTAGACATCACATGCCTAACAATTATAAACCCCGCATTTTAGTCTCATTATCGAAAACTCTTTTCAATATCAAGTCGGGCAATTCAACAAGATTCCCGACATTTTGATCGAATGCTCATCGCAAACTTTAGTAGGCGGCCGCACCCCCGACGCCGTCGACGAAGTGCACCAAGGCAGAACACCGCTGCCGCGAGCACCCGAACGGATGCTTTCGGCGACGGGGTTCTCCTACAGTCACTTGGTCGGGGCTATGGAGTGAGGCTGTCTATTAAGTTTACCCAGCGAGTATCCGCGTACGCTACGTGATTGCGACGGACTTTTGATCACATCAAAATTCTGTGGCAACCGATCAAGTGAGACTAAACCGCTAGATTTATAACATCCATTCAGTTATCTCATAACTACTTGTGAATTCCAAATGTTGTATCACATTCCGGATAAATAGAAAAATATTAAACATTCCGATCGAACAATCGAACACCCAAGTTTTCCCGATACAGCTCAACACATGAAATAAGTTTAAAAACATTCACTTCGTGTCTCAGTACCAACGGTCCAGCCGTAGAAGGGTCAAGCCAACGCCTCACATGTGGCACGCCGTACTGCCCCAAACCCTAAGGTTCAAAGGGCAGTTCAAGACGGTCACATAATCGAGTTAAGGTTTGTTGTCTTCTAGAGGGACCATCGTGTTACTTGCACTACTTGGAACGTCATTAAACTACGGAAATATCCAACAATTGGAAATTTCCCGGCAGGGGAAAAAGTGGGTATTTATATCCGGTCGAACTTTTCAACATATTCTAAAATTACCCGGAAAAATACACTGACAAAATTAGACAATCCGATCGAAACACCGAGTCCCCAATACAACCCAGAAAACTCAACTCTTGAGTATAATTTAAAAAATCCTAGAATATCCAGAACCAAAGCATAAGAATTACTGTGCAAAATTTATTGGCCAATGTGACCAAACGGCCGCGGAACCGCCGCAGAAGCCATACTTCTGCCGCTGTTCCGCGGCGGTTTAGATGAATCACGATCTCGTTTTGCACCATAATTCTTAGATCTTCCTGCTGAATTTTTTAAGAATTTTTAATCTGGAAAAAACCCAGTTTTTTGAAAAAAGTCCAGAGAGCAAATTTGTGTTAGGGTTTCGGTTCGATCGGACTTCTAACCCCGTCTACGCATCGCCTAAGGCTCTAGCTAGGCTTTGATACCACTGAAGGGTTCCTAGGCACACTAATGAGGTCTCACAAGTGATCAAACATGGCTAATTCAAAAAATTTCCATGTGCCTACAAACCCTAATACGGATCATTAACTAGATGTATAGGTGATGCGATGCAAGTAAACAACTTTAACTTAAAGGAAAGAGGCTACAACCTTTGTAGATCCAGTCCTCCACCTCCATGGCTCCGTGATGAAGTCCCCTCGCTGTCCATATCAGATCCCGGACTCTAGCATCGGCTTCATTGGAGAAAAGGGCGGGCTAGGTCGTCGACTTCGATGCCGAAGATGATCTACGTCGAGGCAACACAAGATCAAGCTCCAACTACACCAAGCCATGAAACTTGTGAAGAAAACACCCTATACTACTTGGCAAGAGGTAGAGGATGAAGAAATAGGAAGTGGGTTCACTTTGGAATTGGATTTCTCACTCATTTTCATAAGTTGCCATTGATGGAGACAAGCTTTCTTCATTGTTGAAGATGAAGAAGAAGAAGAAAGAATATATGATGAGTATTATTTAAAATAGAAAACAATATGATACTTATCATAATCTTAACCTTAGTTAGGTGTAGAGAATTGACTAAGGTTAAGTTGAATGGTTAGGGTTAAGCATGAGATAAGAATGGTGGACTTGTTCAAAGCTTCATGAAGCTTCAACAAACAAACAAAGAAAGCCACCATGATTTATTTATCTTTCTAAAATGAAAAAATAAATAAATGAGTAAGATAAAAGTAAACCCTAACTACTAACTTAACCATGGTTTAATTCTTTACACAAACCTAAGTGAGTATGTATCATCAAACATGATACAAACAAGTGCACAAAAAATATATCACATATACAATGTGCATATCAAGTGAGAAAATCCTTTTTAAAGTGAACCAATACTAGTTAATGCAAAGTAATATATCAAATATATAATTGTACATTAAATCATTAAATCAACACTTGATTCAATGATTCGGTCATGCCGCATATAACCGACTAGTATCCAATGTATCGACTTATCGAATCAATCCTTGATTCGATAACTAGGTTATATCGCATACAACTAATCGATACATTAATCGCGAGAATAGAATACGGTTTCGCATACATGCATTACTCTCGGTCCCGCACATATCTCATATGCGCTCCTATTTCGTTTCGCTTGAGCCAGGAAACTTCTGTGTAGGACTCTAAAGACTCATCAATACGCCGGCAGCAGATGATGATCATATCAAACACCCACAAGCCGCAAGCGGTCTGCTAAACATAACGGCCACCCGGGTATTGAGCGATCAGAAGATCGACGAGCAAGCCCGCTCACACTCCTGTGAATCCAACCAGTAACACTTACCGTACAGTCCGGTCAGTTCGTCTGATATGTCGCATATCTCGCCAAGGGGTGGTGAACGTCAGACCCCAATAGCTCGATAAGTCATGCTGACGTGAGGTCCATATCATTCGTGAAACTACTGATAACTCTTACCAGTATATCACTGCAACCCTGGCCAGGGATTTCTTGTTATGGCCAGTCGTGCATAGCGCAACATCAACCCCCAATACCGGGAGAGACGAATCCCCTCCTATCGCTCATTGCCTCCATGTGAATCGGGACTGTACCCAAAAACCACCTGTTTGCACGGCTCAGTAGAGCCGTGGTAGGGTGGAAATCAAAGCACAGTGGGAGACACACAAGACTCTATGACGATCTCGGGTCAACAGACTAAGCTGTACCAGTGTCACCAGAGAACTTCCATCTGACGTGAGGTATAATACCATCTGGGAGTTCTCGGCGAGTCCGTTCAGTGTACCCAGTCTCCACTGAGCACCCGCATACCATCTCCGATGTCAAACACCAATGGATATGGGATCATCCATCGCCCATCACATGGGTCGAGAAGATATACGCTAGTCTACTCTGGAATATCGATGCCCCGTCTCGATATTCCCACGACTAGGAACATTGAAGGATGTACTCATTGACTACCCAGACCCCACTAGTATGTTCTGCATCATAGTCCTGGAAGTCGAGTACACATCCTAAGGGCTTTATCAACCTGTAATCAGAGAGACAGAAAGTATACATGTTAAGATAAAGAGTAACCAGATAGCGTACTATCATGTCGAGCAAGAAAGTCCTACCTATATATGTCCCAGCATCCACTACAATATACATCCAATGTACAGTAATGGCCTCTAGGGCATACATATAACTAACAATAATTTCTTCGAGGTCTCATATCTTGCGATACAGCTCTCCATATAAATCTTTCGTATGGAGGAAGATGGAAGCAATGTCCATCTTTTCGTGCCGCCTCTGGTGTTCATTATCCAAAGAGGCGAGCACGAGGCACTTGGCTTTCGCACTATCAATTTCCCAGGTCTTATGGATCTCAATATCTGCGATGCTGGAATCTGGACCTGGGACGGCGGGGGCTTTGGCAATAAGGAGGTAGCCCAGCCTGTCATAGGTTATGGCCATCTGGATATTCCTTAGCCAATCTTTATAGTTTGGCCCCGTCAATCTGTTTTTATCTAATAGTAACTTAGGACCGGTCATCTTGGTCGCTGCAATTAGGAGAGAGTGAAGAAACACTTAGCATGATACTCTTACAAGTTTAGATTGGTTTTAAGTTTATCTAAACAGGATGCCTCCCACTGTTTCTCGAATCCTCCTTCAAACCATAAAAGAAGAATTAGTTAGGATTAATCCCACCCTACAATTCTTGCTTAACCTTTCGGCCAGTCTAGTGTTGGTACTTCGAGGGAGGTTTTCCAACGCTTTCGCAAAGTTCCTTAATTACATAACCTCTTTTCCCTGGAGGCGTAGCCCCACTAACACCGTTCTAGACACCTACATGGTTTACAGCAATGATTGTTTAGTGAAAAATCTCCCGAGGAGTAGCGGATACTCACAGTAGGATCGGGATCCAAATATCATCGTGTGACAACCTTGAAGGAATCCTACCAAAATCATCACACTTCAAGTGGTATGAAACACTAGCAAGTTTCAATTTCCTTGGAAACCCCCGATGTGGATTTTTGCCCCAAGCTCTTATGACCTTGACGAAGGCCAACATATCATAAGTCGCAAGTCAAGTTCTATCCATCATTGTCAAGGTTAATTTGAACCCACCCGTACATACCCTTGACGAAGGCCAAAATAGTAGTACGACTGTCCCAAACCAACGCATCTATCTATGCTACAAATGAATATTCAGCAGCTACCAATCACTATGCCTTGGCGAAGGTCAAAATACATAGCTTGAATACTACTGAATATCCATCTGAAATGACGAAGGGCTACGAATGGTTTTGGCGAAACTGTAAACGTAATGAACTTGATATAATTGAAGGAACCATGATAGCTTTTAAAGGAGTGGTTTAGGCTCCGCATTTAAAAGTTGTTTTTTGAAGAAAACCGAGTGGTTTTGAAACTGTTCCAACAATTCAGCTTTGGTTTGTTTTCTTTGCATTAATCAATTAATATTGTCCCATCATTTAATCCTATCACTGCAGAAAGAAACGAAAATACAACGTACGCTTATGTCATCCGCATTCGCCATGGGGCCCCGTCAACCAACGTTAGGTTACTTAACTAACGGTAGAGCGGGGGCTGGACTAGCATGGGTGCAAAACATAAGCAACGTCTATTATATATCATATATATATATATATCCATTAATCTCATGCAATAATAGGCAGATATAAACATCACAGAGAATGGAAAAATGGATCAACTATGAACATATGCATTTCAACGAGCCACCTATGAAATACAGTCTTCTATGGTCGTGTGAATAGCCAAGTATGAATCATCCTAGACCCCTACGAGTACGAAAAGCTACCCGCCAATCCTAGAATTGGGTGACCTGGGTCTTGACTCCTCAAGATGGCCACCCATTGAATCCTGGAACCCGGTAGCATGTGCACTCCTCCGTGGGTCAAACCTAGATGCGGAAATGAAAAATAATATACAACCGGTGACTCCATCCTCAACCCGGATGCGTCCCAATAAAATAATATACAAGAATTATTACATGAATTACAAAGAATCCACTCACATCTCACATCTAGATTCACACCGAGCTATTCACACAACGATCCATGAAACCATTCGCATCAAAACATCACAAGATATGTGCAACCCCTTCTATTCGACATATAGTGATTAAAAGACATTTAAGAATACATATACACATCACAAAGCTTGTAAAGTAACCCACGATGTTATAATATCCGTGCACAATTAGCGAACAAAACTAATTTTTCAAGACTTGAAAAACTGTCCACTAAGGTCACCAAAAAAATCGTTTTAAGCCAATCCGGGAGTCGAAACGAACTCGAGACCCTTCCGATCCTTCACAAAAGCGAGGGGAAAATTAACTATCGATCTGTGGGCCTCGGAGGGGTACCCATCATGGTGGCCCTCAAGGGGAGGCAGACTCGAGAGCACCCTTTTGGGGTGCTCTTGGGTCACCAACCCCCAAGGCCACCTTGTGGTGGTCTTAAAGGGTGGGCCTAGCCTTGGGCCCCCTTTGGGGTATCCCTGGGGTTCCCATGCTCCACCCCGCGGCTTCTCAGTTCAAACCGTGAGCCCGCGGGGTTTGCAAACATCTTAAAACAACTCTTTTGGGACAGTTTTTGTCGACAGTCCGTGTGCGACAAAAACGGCTGATTTTAAACATCGTTACAAGCTATCTAAGGCTTATGGAGTGGCTCTAATACTATGTAAGTCGATATCGCACACTCTACAGGCTTGTAAAGAGGCGGAATTAACAAACAAATTTTTTTATTGCAAGCAACATTGACTAATCTGCCAAGATCGACTATAAACCCTAGCTAGCAATACAACATGAAGGTTGTAACAAATATGTAGAAAGTTATACCTCCTAGTTTCAAATCCTTCGGTTCTTGTTCTCCTCCTCCTCTTCTTGAGCTCCTCGAAGAGTGTACGGATCGTGCACTTGATCATCGGTCTCCTTGCGTCAAAGATGATCCACCCGAGAGTATGTACTTTAAGCTCCTACCTCAAATCCGAGGTAACTAGGGTACCTAGTATGCTAATCTAAGTAGCCTAGAAGATATAGAGAGTGATTATAGATTGATAGTCTCAAGAACCCTAGGTTTCTCAACTCATGAGACAATTAGGGTTTGAGGAAGAAGAAGAAAGCTTGGAGGAGAGTGTGTGTTGAGGATAGAATGATAATGAATATAGCTAATTGTGATGACTATGAAGCAAAAAATTCACCACAAAATATCTCAATACACCATGCCTCAATAGTCATCCATGAGTCACCAAGTGAGTCACCAAGTAGCCATGCTTCATTCATGTACTTAATAACACCTCATACCTCCATCTCATTATCAATTTAACAAAATGAATTAATCAACAAATGAGGTGTCTTCTTCTAGAAGAACTCTTGCATAAATTAAAAGAATACCCCTCACCGTATATACATAACACGAAAAGGACACGTGTCGCGCTTGGCGCTAAGCGCCAATTTATAAGCGCATTGCGCTTTCAATTTGTAAGCGTGTTGCGCTAGTTTTGTGGCGCACCATCTAGTGACACGTGGCACGCTTGATGCTAAGCGCTAGCCCATGAGCGCAGTGTGCTATTTCAGAAGCGCAAAGCGCAAGTTGCATACATGGTTGACACGTGGCATGTTTTGGCGCTGAGCGCCGGTCCAAGGAGCGCAGAAGCGCAGTTCAAGAGTGCAAGGCACTTTTCAATAGCGCAAAGCACATTTGATCAAATTTATGATCTGTGAACAAATTTATATTCTTTTTAAAGGAGGCTTTGCCTCAAGATTCAAGAACAACAGTTCTTATTTTTTGAAAGGGCTTTGCCTTTGTAGATCAATGATCTATGAATGAAGAACATGTTCTTCTTTGATTATGTGATGAGATCTTTTGATCTCTTTTATGAAAGACCTTGGTCTTTATAGATCTACGATCTTTTAAGAAGATAATTCTTCTTTTTTAACGAGATGATTTCATCTCTTTGTTCAAGAATCATTCTTTACCTTGAAAAAATAATCTTCTTTTGCTAAGAGCTTTCTCTCTTTCTTTTGAGTTTTCTCAAAGTTTGTAGGGGGTTTCTCTGGTGAGAGCCGAGTATCCTAACCAACTAGACTACAGCGGAGAGACGCGACCGCGTAGGTCCGTCTTGCCTAAATTTAGGGCAGATGCTAATTGGTGCTATCCGTCCACCACTCCGAAGATGCCAAGTTAATTTATGGCACCATGTATCGAAGGTTTAAACAGATGCGGCCGATGTAGCAGACTTCGTCAGATTCCCCCTCGTTTGAGGGTGTTTTGATTGTGGGGACGCTCTTCCCTGCAGCCACAAGCCCCTGCAGTTAATTACGCTACCGCATCACGGTAACCACTTTCTCCTTCTCCAGATGGTCACTTTGTGTCGTGGGTATTTGTTTTTGTTTGTGGTTACCCATGGATTGTATACGGAGACTAATGTGTGTTGTCGCCCGTAGGGATTGGATTAGTCCAAATCCGTATCTTCTTAGATTTGGGTTTGGGGTTTGGGTTTAAGGACACGTTAGCCTCATTTAAGACTAAGATCAACTTAAACGTATGTTAAGGATACGTTAGTCCAATTTTTAGACTAAGATCAACTTAACAGGATCATTTAGATCCAACAAAAGAGCAATTGGACTCTAATGTTTAGTTTAGGGACATCGCGGTCGATTACCAGTTTAAGGACATGTTGGTCCAATGTTAGTTTAAGGACATCTCGGTCCAGTGTTAGTTTAAGGACGTCTCGGTCCAGGTTAAGGACATCATAGTCCATGAGTTTAAGGACCCCACAGTCCGGTTTAAAGACATCATAGTCCATAAGGTTTAAGGAAATCGTAGTCCATGAGTTTAAGGACCCCACAGTCCGGTTTAGAGACATCGTAGTGTTAGTTATATGTATGCCCTAGAGGCCATTACTGTACATAGGATGTATATTGTAGTGGATGCTGGGACATATATAGGGAGGACTTTCTTGCTCGACATGATAGTATGCTATCTGGTTACCCTTTACCTTAACGTGTATGCTGATTGTCTCTCTGTTACATGTTGGTAAAGCCCTTAGGATCTGTACTTGACTACCTGGACTATGATGCAGATCATACTAGTTGGGACATGGTAGTCCATAAGTACATCCTTCAAAGTCCCTAGTCGTGGGTGTATCGAGACGGGGCATCGATATACCAGAGTAGACTAGCGTATACCTTCTCGACCCATACAGATGGGCGATGGACGATCCCATATCCATCGGTGTTTGACATCAGAGATGATATACGGGTGCTCAGTAGAGACTGGGTACACTGGACGGACTCGCCGAGAACTCCCAGATGGTATTATACCTCACGTCAGATGGCAGTTCTCTGGTGACACTGGTACAGAGTAGTCTGTCGACCCGAGATCGTCATAGAGTCTTGTGTGGTTCCCACTGTGCTTTGATTTCCATCTTACCACGTCCAAGAGGGCGTGCAAAACGGTGGTTTTTGGGTACAGTCCCGAATCACATGGAAGCAATGAGCGATAGGAGGGGATTCGTCTCTCCCGGTATAGGGGGTTGATGTTGCGCTGTGTTCGATTGGCTATAACAGGAAATCCCTGGCCAGGGTTGCTGAGATTTACTGGTAAGTGTTACCAGTAGTTTCTCGAACAGTTATAGACCTCATATCGACACGACTTATCGAGCTATTGGGGTCTGACGTTTACCACCCCTAGGCGAGATATGCGACATATCAGACGATCAGACCGGACTGTACGGTAGTGTTACTGGTCGGATTCACTGGAGTGTGAGCGGGCTTGCTCGTCGATCTTCAGATCGCTCAATACCCGGGTGGCCGTTACGTTTAGCAGACCGCTTGCGGCTTGTGGGTGTTTGATATGATCATCATCTGCTGCCGGCGTATTGACGAGTCTTTAGAGTCCTACACAGAGGTTTCCTGGCTCAAGCGAAACGAAATAGGAGCGCATATGAGATATATGCGGGACCGAGAATAATACCAGTATCTGATACTGTATTCGATTCTCGCGATGTGACATTGATCGGTTATATGCGATATAGCCGGGTTATCGGATCAAGTGTTGATTCGATAAGTTGTTACTAATGATACCTGTCGGTTTTGTGCGACATGACCGGATCATTGAATCAAGTGTTGATTTAATGATTTAATGCATAATTATATATTTGATATATTACTTTGCATTAACTAGTATCGGTTCACTTTAAGATGGATTTTCTCACTCGGATGTGTGCATTACATATGCGATATGATTTTGTGCACTAGATTGTATCATGTTTGATGATACATACATTTTGGTTAAGTGTAAAGAATTAAACCATGGTTAAGTGGATAATTAGGGTTTTGTTTTTCTTATTAATTTATATATACATTTATTCTTTTTGGAAAAGAAAAAGAGCATGAGAAAATGGTGGCTTTCTTTAAATGCTTCATGAAACTTCATGAAGTCTTTGACTTTCTAACCATTTTTGTCTCATGCTTAACCTAACCATTCCACTAAACCATGATTGATTCTCTACACCTAACTATGGTTCAATTATGATAAGAATGAATTTCTTTTCTCATTTTCTTTATTCTTATCATAATTAGCTTCTTCTTCTTCTTCATTTCTTCACATGAAGAAAGCTTGCTCCATTAATGGCAAGTGATGAAAAAGAGTGAGAAATCCAAATCTAAAGTCTACCCACTTCCTATTTCTTCATCCTCTACCTCTTGCCAAGTAGTAGAGTGTGTTTTCTTCACAAGTTTCTTGACTTGGTGAAGTCGGAGCTTGATTTAGCGATGCCTCGACGTAGATCATCTTCGGCATGGACATCGACGACCTAGCTCGCTTATTCTCCGATGAAGTCGATGCTAGAGCCCGGATTCTTTTTGGACAGCGGAAAGGACTTCGTTGCGGAGCTATGGAGGTGGAGCACCGGATCTACAAAGGTTGTATATCCATATCCCTTAGTTAAGTGTTAACTAGTTAGCTTTTTCGCCTAGATTTCTAGCAAACGATCCGTAGTCGGGTCTCTCGGCACCCGTAAAATTTTATATTGGCATGTTCGATGCCTTGTGAGAACTCATTAGGGTGCCTAGGAACCCTACACGTAGTCTATAAGGTTTAAGGACATCGTAGTCCATGAGTTCAAGGACCCCACAGTCTGGTTTAGAGACATCGTAGTCTATAAGGTTTAAGGACGTCGTAGTCCATGAGTTTAGGGACCCCACAGTCCGGCTCAGAGACATCGTAGTCTATAAGGTTTAAAGACGTCTTAGTCTATGAGTTTAGGGACCCCACAGTCCGATTTAGAGACATCGTAGTCTATAAGGTTTAAGGACGTCGTAGTCCATGAGTTTAAGGACCCCACAGTCCGGTTTAGAGACATCGTAGTCTATAAGGTTTAAGGACGTCGTAGTCCATGAGTTTAAGGACCCCACAGTCCGGTTTAGAGACATCGTAGTCTATAAGGTTTAAGGACGTCGTAGTTCATGAGTTTAAGGACCCCACAGTCCGGTTTAGAGACATCGTAGTCTATAAGGTTTAAGGACCTCGTAGTCCAAGAGTTTAAGGACCCCACAGTCCGGTTTAGAGACATCGTAGTCTATAAGGTTTAAGGACGTCGTAGTCCATGAGTTTAAGGACCCTACAGTCCGTGGAATGTGTGGTTGTCGGGACCCGTCACCTCTCTGAAGACGTTGAAGGATTACAACGACAGATATCAGCGGAGAAAAGAGATGTACCCTTGAACCGGTGTGAGTTGGTTGAAGGATCTGTAGTCCAGTTTGGGACTGAGATCTGTTAAATATTCATGAGCAGATGGGTTCAGTTCAATATAAGTTGAGGACTAATGGCCAATATTGGGCTAAGTCCAATAAGATTAAAATGTTTAACATTTTATTGTTCTGAGCTATTGAGCCTTTATTTAGGCTTGGCCTTTTTAATAATGCTAAGCATTAGATCCTGACACATTCTTTTGTCTTGTATTTAATGCATAGCATTCATCAGAATAATGTGTGTTCTGACAACTCGCCACGTGGCGCACTAGGCGCTTTACGCCAATTAAAGAGCGCATTGCGCTTCTGCCAAGTAGCGCACACGAAAAGGACACGTGTCGCGCTTGGCGCTAAGCGCCAGTTTATAAGCTGTTGGGGTAAAAATTTACACCCCGGTTGACCAAGTCAAAATCAAAGTCAACCCCAAGCCAAGTGGGCCCAAGCCTAGATCCAGTGGGCCCATGCCCGGGTCGAGCCAGAACATGAAGCGGCCGACCTCCCCCCATGCCAAGATAAAAATTTTGTAATAAATAATTTTGTTGTATTTCTTTTATTTTATTTTATAGACAAATGTAAGAAAAAATAGGCATAAAACCAAATTTTTGTAAAGCCCATGGCTTATGTGCAAAAAGAAATGGCACATGAGCCATGGGATAGGCAAAATGCCATTTTGTGAAGCCCAAGGGGGCTATGTGTAAAGTGTATGGCCTATAAAGGCAAAGATAATGAAATATCCCAACAACTTTTTCTCTCTCCAAAAAAAAAAGTTTCAGATCTGAGATCTTTCTTTCTTCTTCAAGGTTCCAAAACCTTCTTCTTTCTTTTGAGTTAAATCAAGAGTTTCACTCTTCCTTTTTCAAAACTAAATAGTTTTCCACCACAAAACCCATTAAGGGGAACTCAGATCTGTCATCAGATCTCAAAAAGAAAAGATTTTTAAAACTCACATCTCTTTATCTCCAAGATCCGGCCAGCAAAGGAAGAAGAAGGACCCATTTCCTTAACCCAAAGTATCTTAGGAGTTTAACTCCACCCTATTTTCTCTTTAGAGAATTTCCGGGGCTAAAAACCCCCCTTTTTCCTCACTGGTGCGCTAGCGCTCGAGCGCAAAGCGCCCACGTGCCAACACGTGGCGCGCTTGAGCTCCAGCGCACTGCGCTCGAGCGCAAAACGCCCACGTGCCGACACGTGGCGCGCTTGCGCTCCAGCGCCTCGCGCTCGAGCGCAAAGCGCCCACGTGCCGACACGTGGCGCACTTGCGCTCTAGCGTGTTTGCGCTCTGCGCTCGAGCGCAAAGCGCCCACGTGCCGACACGTGGCGCGCTTGCGCTCCAGCGCTTTGCGCTCGAGCGCAAAGCGCCCTCGTGCCGACACGTGGCGCGTTGCGCTCCAGCGCTCTGCGCTCCAGCGCTCTGCGCTCCAGCGCAAAGCGCCCACGTGCCGACACGTGGCGCGCTTGCGCTCAAGCGCCTAGGCGCTGGCCCCACGCATCCTTTGGATGTCTTTTTCCCCTTTATTTATATATACATGTATATATATACATATGCATACATTTGTACACATACACATACTCCATGACACTGTCCCTATTAGAAAAAAATTTCTAACGGGGCGCTGCCCCGCACCCCGCAAGGGGGCTGCTAGCCCTCTTGACCCCCAGCCCGCTATCCGGGTAGCGGGACCCCCGTAAAAACTCTGCGTGGCTCCCGATATATCCAAACCCCCCCTTTCAAAACAAAACACACGTACACTGCACATTGAGTTCGCATGACCAGTTTAACCCGTCAATCGGAGGTTCCCTCGCTCCAAAGGCGAGGGGTAATTATCGGCAGCTTAGTTCGCGGCTGCCGGAGATTCGGATCCCCATAATCATTAAACCCTGGCCTACCCTAGGCAGGGGGAATCTATAGTACGCCTGACAAGCGCGCGTGTATTCCCATCTCAATGGGGTGACGAAAAACACCCTACAGATTCAGGCACGCCCAGTGGGACCAATCTCTCCTCCCATATTTCGGGTAAAACGTTCATGCGAACTCAATCAATACACATATCGATTGCCTATACTGAAATGATGTTTTTTTTTCCGTGCAGCAATCAACCTTCGACGACAATGTCTCCCCAGACGAATTCAGCTTCCAACGTGACCCCGATCCCGTACGTGGTCAAGATCAATGCTCTTGTGGTTCTCCCCGCAAGCCTCAGTCGACAGTGGGAGGAACCGCCCCGCCAGTTTGGCTCCGTCATCATTTACCCTGCCGGAAGCGCTCATCTGGCGAAGATCCCGGCGGAACAGGTGGCCAAGCCGGTCTCAAGGGGTAAGAGGCTGAATGTCGTGATCGCCAAGGCACTACAACCGAAACTTAAGATGGTATCCGAACGATTCTCTGGTGCTCCAGCGGGGGGCAAGAACTTCGGTACAAAGGGCAACATCAAATGTTGCGGACGAGCTCAGGCGATGACTCCAACAAATGCACAATCGAGCGTATCTCCAAGGCCCTCCATCGACCGGTATGCGGCGTCTTCCCAAAGAGCCAAAGTCTGCCAGATGCTTAGAACAGAAAAGTTAAGGCAGAAGCGGTGTTCAAACCATAATATTACATTTTTCATTCCCCTATTCTTATCCGTTTTATAAGTAAACAGGTACTCTTGACGCACGTTTGTTGCATGTTACAGGATACAGGGCTTGGATGCAAATACAGTGAAAAAGACGGAAGTTGATACAGAAAAGGGACTTTTGACCAACAAGTAGACGGATCCTAGTCTAGCCTAGATGAAGAACAGTGCAAGGTCCAAAATGTTAAAGCAAACGGTCAAAAATCCTTACAAGTTTTCACTGAAGATCTGGAAAAGACTAAGAAACCCAACAGAGAAAAGAAGTATAAAAATAGGAAGCCCAAGAAATCCTGAACCAAGTCAAGAATTTTGGTGAGCCAATCCCACCAAAGGGCCGCGGATCCGCGGCCCAAGCCAACATTTGCCGCGGATCCGCGGCCATTCAGAGCCCGTGTCGGTGGATTTTCCTCGTGTCAGTGCGTCGGTGCGGGTGTTGGGATTTTTCGAGGGCATATCTGTAATTGCACATGCGCGAGACTCTGAAACCCTAATTTTACCTGTTTACTTATAAATTGTAATCTCAAATCTGTAAAACCCTATGCCTATTTTCAATCAATAAAAATTCAGAATTTCTGGGAGTTATATTCAGATCTGGTCTATATTGCTTGGAGAGAGCCGTCACCCTTAGTAAGTAATTTTATTTCTGTTCCTTTTGTTAAAATGTTTTCTCATCCCCTAATGAGCGAGTAATCTCCTCGCTTGTTAGGGTTAGCCTTAGGGAAAGGGTTGAGAGATGAGATCTCTCACCCCTTTCAATGCCACCTTCACCTAATGAATTAGAACTCCATGCATACGCGCACAACCGCTCCCTGCGGCATCCTAGCCCTCGAGGTAACGATGAACCGTAGTACAAAGGGCCGGTTGCGTGCATTTTCCATAGGGGTTAGGGTAATTATCAACAAAGGAAGGATACGAATCTAGAGGAAGAACATCTTCCCAAAAGATTCGGATCCACTTTATTGATAATTAACGTAACATCTAATAGATCTAAAAAAGAAGGCATTGAAAGCGGTGAGGAAAACGTTAATCTCCAAAACTTCCTTTAAGCCTAACCCTAGCAAGACTCTGAATTAGATTAATTAGATCCAGTTTTTATAGATTTTTATAAACCAACCAAAACAACATTTTGAATCAACTCGTTAAAACACATAAAAGAAATTTACCCGTCTCTGTGGATCGACCCGTACTCACCGGCTAGCTGCGAAGCGACGCCGTTCTTGATTGCGGTTACAAATATTTTTGATCTATCTTTTAGAAAGCGCAAGCACGCTAAATTACTTTAATCAAGCGGCTCAGGTATCGAGCCAACAAGAGGGCCAAGGCTTCGGCCAAATGGAATCATGTGAAGTTTCAAGTGCAGGGTTGCCCCGCGACGACGGCTGAGTCGGACGTAAGAATCAGCAATTCCTTCGAGTCTCTGAAGTGGGTTCAGAAAAATGCCATGACCGCCAGAATCAAGAAGACAGCGGTCCGAACGATTCTACAAAGAGACGTGTCCCGGCCCCAACAGAAAAAGTATGACACTGTCTCTTCGAGAGTTTATCAAGCACTCTGTGCCGCACGAAAGCAGCGGGGCAGACCCAGAAAAGAAGCGCCATCACCATTCAAGAACCTGGTTAGGCCAGCCGCCTTCAATCGACTACCAGCTACCGAAACAAGGGGGTTAAGACAGCAATCCGTGAAATCAGCTGCCAGTGATAGAAAGACGGCCGGATATATCATCCATACGGTCTATATGGCGGGCGGGCGCCCCAGCGACAACCTTCGCAGCAAAAGCAAGGATGGGGCCACCACATCCCAAGCCCAATCTAGCCTGAATGTGGTTGTCGCTGCCCAAGAACAGCCGCCCCCGCTGGATGAAGAGAACCCTCTCGATGAGGATGATAGGCAGAAAGACCCCTCGGTCCATGCAGAGTCAAGCTCGGACAGCGAGGAGGAGCCGACTTTCCGCCCCAGGACTGCGGAACAAGAGCTGCTTCAAGAGCTTCGAAAACAGCTCAGGAGCAAAGATAAAGAGATGGCCAAGCTCTATTCGAAGATTGACGACTTAACGAACGTGGTGATGCAGCTTACGGCTCAAATTGCTCGAGCGCCTCCCAATCAAGCATAAGCCGCTACTAATCAGCTGGGTGATGACAATCCGAGGCAGCCAATGCCTGTTCCTTCGGGTCCAAGACTGGTCGAGCCGCATGAAAGCCGGCCACACTCCGCTTCTGGGGATGCCTTGGCCCCAGATAGCACTATCCCGCTAATACAGGATCGGATAATGGATTTGGTCACCAGCAAGGTTAAAACATTGGTGGCCGAAGCTGAAGCTCAGAAAGAAATCGGCAGTAGTGGGCGGCCATACCCCGCGCAGTACGATCTGATTGAGTTCCCGAGCGGCTACGTCATTCCTAAGTTCGGAAGATTTGATGGAACGGGGAATGCAAATCAGCACGTCGCCCACTTCAAAGCATCGTGCGGAAATACAGGGGGCAATGACGCGCTCCTTCTTCGTCAGTTTGTCAACAGCCTGACCGGTGTCGCCTTCGACTGGTATGCGAGTATACCGGACGGGTCCGTCATTACCTTTGCCCAAATGGAGTCCCTGTTTCGGCAAAGGTTCATGAATGTCAGTGATAAAATCTCCATTGCCGACCTTATGAGGACCAAGCCGGGGAAGAATGAAAGCAACACCGACTTTATCGCCCGATGGCGTAATCTTACAGTCAAGTGTGAACCGCCGCTGGAGCAGGACCAGTCCGTCAGCCTTCTCATTGGGAACCTCAGCAATTGGATGGTCCCCATTCTTGTGTACAGCGGGCCTCAAGACATTTCAGGAGCTAACCAAGAAAGTTCAAATGCTGGAACGCTCGAAGCAAGAGTCCCCGCCGGACTCTCAGAGAGACAAAACCTGGAAAAGCAAGCGGGTCGACAACCGTAGATGCGGGAGTTCCAGCAGTACCAATGTCTTCAATGCCTCCGACAATGAAGAAAAGCGAAGGGCGGGCGAATCCAAAACCAACCGGTCTCGAAAGCCATTGCTGGGAGGAGATGGGCCTTCCCTAGAGGAGAAGAAGAACAAGGTTTACTCTTTTAGAAGGGACAAGGTCCGTAAGATATTTAAAGATGCCTTGAACAACGGCCTACAATTGCCGGAGTCGAAAAGACCCCAGGAAGCAAAAATGACCAACAATCCTCTGTATTGCCCGTACCACCGAGTAGTGAGCCATGCGATTGAGGATTGCTATATCTTCAAAGACTGGGTCGAGAAGCAGTACAAGGCTGGAGAGATCGAGCTATCCAAAAGCGTGTTCGTGAACAATCAAGTTGCAACCGCCAACTTTATACAGACAGAAGTCGAAGCCTTCTGGGAGCAGACAGCTGAACCTGCTGCCCTGACAAACGAAACTGACTCATCGTGGCCCCCGTAGAGCACGTACATATCTAATAAGACGAAGAAGATGCTAAATCTGCTTCAGAAAGAGCCCGGGATGGAATGGGAGAGACAGAAGAAGCCTACCAGTCCAGCTGCCAATGCGGCTCCATCAGGCTCAAAATCCAAGAAGCTCAAGAAGAAGAAAAGTGCAGATCGGCGCGAAAAAGAGTCTGCAGGGAGATCGACCATTCAAAAATATATCGATTCCCTCGAAGAATATGAACAAAAGGAAAGAACATTGATTCAATTGAAGGAGTTCTTCCCTGTACAAGCGCTGAAATTCTGGAGGAGTTAGAAGAAGACTCCAATGAAGAGATCCCAGTAGTGACCTGCTGCGCCATCCATCTTGGCGGCGACTCCGAGAATGATCACTGTTTTCCCGAAGAGGACGAGGAGCTCACCACAAAGGCCAATCAAATCCAGCTCAGAAGTGGCAGGGCTCTACCGCCAAATCAGGGCAACGCCCCAAAAGGGAAGGAAAAACGAGTCGCTAATGAAGAAGATGGCAGAGAACCGGCCGATGAAAACATAAGTCCTTCCTCGGTGAACTATAATGTCTTGGCACATCTCCGGAAGCTTCCATCTCTCCTGAGCATCTACGATGCCTTGGTCCTATCTAAGGAGCTTAGAGATGTTCTCATTCACGCTCTACAAAACCCCGAGCGGTATCAGGCTCACTTTGCGGAAATTAATATGAAAGAAGCCCAGCACGCTTTGCATGCCGCCGCAGTCACATTTAAGGATGAAGACTTGCTACTGGGAACGGCTGAGCATAATCGGCCGCTTTACGTGACCGGGAACAGTGACGGAGATCGAATTAATCGCATATTGATTGATCCGGGGTCCTCAGTGAACATCATGAACTTGCGAACTCTGAAGAGTTTGTCAATGGACGTCCGATACCTGTCAAGGGAAAGGATTGTCATTCAAGGCTTCAACCAAAATTGCCAGCAAGTTCTGGGGTCCATAGCTCTGCCAATCAAATTCGGGGATCTACAAACTGAAGCTAAAATATACGTGATCGACGCCGACACGTCTTATAAGATTCTCTTGGGGCGGCCATGGCTCCACGATTATGGCATCATTCCGTCAACTCTCCATCAATGCATGAAGTATACTAAAAATGGCGAAGAAAGACGCATTGACGGAGACATCCAGCCGTTCGGTGTGCATGAAGTCCGCTATGAAGATTCTCGGTACTTTATGAACCACCAAAATGCTAAGCCATAACTGACTGGGGATAGACCAGCCCCAAGGCTCAAAAGCGAATCTGCGCCGGCTGTAACTTTCAAAAGCAAAAATGCCAAAGTGCGCCCGCATTTCGGTAGCGACACTGATGAGTCCGACGCTGGAAGCCCGTCCTTCCATAAAACTCGCCCTCGTTTCGGCAACGATACGGATGAATCCGTCACTGAAGCCCCCATCTAGCAGTAAAGTCCGCCCTCATCTTGGTAGCGACACTGAAGAGTCATAGGAGGAGGACCTGTTGTGCAACAGCGGTGCAGATTGGACCCCCACGCAACAAGCGAAACTACGAGAGGCCTTCGAAGTTCCAGAAGGGTCCCTAGCCGTTACAAGGGTACCAGAGCAAATGTGCAAAGAGCTCGATGCATTATCAATCACTACCGTGGACCAGCTGAAAACTTTCTACGTTCCCGGGAGGAAAAGTGGACAGAAGGGCATCCTGTTTTACGGGTCAAACCCCGTTGTGCATCCGGACGATTTGTCTGTCGCATGCCTTCCATACGAAAGAGGCATAAGGGTCGTCCTCAATCCCAGATACTATGCGCCCGATATGCGGGAATACTTCAAAAAGTGCGGATGCCGGTTATATCAAACGGAGTCCGAAGCAAAGTTTTACGAAGGGCTATGGTATCCTCCCCAGGTCCGAGCACTCATCGATGGACGAATTCCAGATAGACGGGGCATAGGCTACATTCAACCTGATTCCAAAGCATGCTACATGATCCATGTTGGTAAGGCCAGCGAAAGATCAAATGATGATGACGAGATAGCCGAGCCAGAAGAAGCTCCTCAAGAGCTCGAAGATGGTGGACAAGCAACCTTTGACGAGCTAACCGAGATTGACTTGGAACGCCCGATAATCCAAGGCCGACCTACATCAGCTCACTCTTGTCGGAGGAAATGAAAGAGCAGATAATTGCCCTGCTGCGTGAGTTCGTCGACTGCTTCGCGTGGACGTACAAAGAAATGCCTGGCCTTTCCCCTGAGGTAGCCGTGCATAAGCTGGCTATGTCTCCTGATGCTAAGCCAATCAAACAAGCTCCTCGAAGAATGAGAAGGGAGTTGGAAGAAAGGGTCATCGAGAAAACCAAGAAACTCATCGATGCCAGCTTCATCAGGGAAGAGAAATATGCGGACTGGATTGCATGCATAGTCCCAGTGAAGAAGAAAAATGGGCAGATCCGAGTTTGTGTCGATTTCAGGGATCTCAACAAGGCATGTCCTAAAGACGACTTTCCGCTACCGGTCATGGAAATGATGGTCGATGACACCTCAAATTACGAGTT
This sequence comes from Agapanthus africanus, assembly GCA_030015575.1. Lineage (NCBI taxonomy): Eukaryota > Viridiplantae > Streptophyta > Magnoliopsida > Asparagales > Amaryllidaceae > Agapanthus > Agapanthus africanus. The sequence continues at coordinate 668,885,127 of CM057337.1, forward strand.
GTTCACCTTTATGGATGGCTCGTCTGGATATAATCAGATCAAGATGTCGCCTGAGGATGAGAAACACACAGCATTTCGAACCCCGATCGGAATATATTGCTACAGGGTAATGCCGTTCGGATTGAAGAACGCAGGTGCTACATATCAAAGGGCAATGACTAATATCTTTGATGACCTAATCCATAAAGTCGTCGAATGCTATGTTGATGATCTGGTCGTCAAGACTAAAGCCAAGGCCGATCATATCCAAGATCTCAGGACCGTTCTCACTAGACTGAGGGAATACGATCTGAAGATGAATCCTCTGAAGTGCGCTTTTGGCGTGTCATCGGGAAAATTCCTGGGCTTCATAGTCCGACATCGAGGGATCGAAGTTGACCCATCAAAGATAAAGGCCATCATGGAGATGCCCCCTCCGAAGAGTCTGACGCAGCTAAGATCTTTTCAAGGCAAGCTTGCTTACATACGGAGGTTTATCTCAAATTTATCGGGGAGATGTAGGCCCTTCTCAAAGCTCATGAAGAAAGGAGCTCCTTTTATCTGGGATGCCGAATGTCAAGCAGCGTTCGAAAGCATCAAACAATACTTGTTGCACCCTCCAGTGCTGGCCGCTCCTATTCCAAATAAACCGCTGATTCTCTACACTGCCGCGCTGGACGAGTCACTCGGTGCGCTCCTTGCCCAGAATAACGAGGATGGAAAAGAAAATGCCCTCTACTACCTCAGTCGAACTCTAGTCGGGGCGGAACACAACTACTCCCCAATCGAAAAGCAATGCCTGACTCCGATATTTGCTGTGAAGAAGCTGAGGCACTATCTGCTGGCTCACCGGGTTATGCTAATCTCCAAGGTCGACCCGCTCAAACACTTGATGACCAGAGCAAGCCTAGCCGGCAGAATGGCAAGATGGGCCGTCATGCTACTTGAGTTTGACATAGTATATACTCCTCAAAAAGCAGTAAAAGGTCAAGCTCTTGCAGACTTCCTCGCCGCTCATCCTATACCAGAGGGGTCACCACTCAATTGCGAGTTGCCCGACGAACAAGTGCTGCACCTAGAGAATGACGAGCCATGTTGGGAGCTCTACTTCGATGGGGCCTCATCAATAAGAAGCTTCGGCCGATCAAGCATCCCGGAGGTAAAAGCGGGGATAGGATTGGTGTTTATCACGCCATCAATGGGAACCCTACGGCCTTCTTTCGCTCTCACCGAGCCTCGGACAAACAATGAAGCTGAGTATGAAGCCCTGATAGCTGGTTTGGAGCTTGCCATAGAAATGGAAATTCTTCGGCTACGGGTTTACGGTGACTCCCAGCTTGTTGTCAACCAAGTAAGCAGCGACTATAAGATATACAAACCCGAGTTAGCTCGGTACAGAGGCCGAGCAGTGGAACTCATGAAACGGTTCACTCACATTGAACTAATGAGAATCCCCAGAGCGTTGAACGGAAAGGCTGATGTACTCGCTCGCTTGACCAAGGAGCTGGCTGATCCTGACATGGACGAAATTCTGATCACAGTCAGGAGCCGGCAAATTCTACCCCCAGTCTCTCTACGAGAAGAGGAAAGCGCTGAACAGAAGAGCAGTCCTGCGGAAGAAGCTTCAATCATCCAAGACGAGCCCGATTGGAGAGAACCCTTCACAGAGTACCTCCGATACGATAAGTTGCCCGAAGAAAAATCTGCGAGGATTCAGCTGAAGAAGAGAGCTCTCCGATACGTGTATGTAAATGACACGCTATACCGCAGGTCATATGACCAACTCTGGCTCAGGTGCCTGTCATCGGCCGAAGCCCAAAAAGTTATGAAAGAAGTTCACTCAGGCGTTTGCGGTGCTCACCAATCTGGCCCCAAGATGCGACTTCAAATCAAACGGCTTGGGTATTATTGGCCCACCATGATACGGGACTGCGGAGAGCATGCAAAGAAATGTTATATTTGCCAAATTAATGGTGATTTTATTCACAAGCATCCCAATCCATTGCATCCTACGGTGGCGTCGTGGCCCTTCGAAGTCTGGGGCACCGACATTGTTGGCCCAATTGATCCTCCGTCATCCAAAGGCCATCGGTTTATACTGGCCACGACAGACTACTTCTCCAGATGGGCTGAAGCTTTCCCGCTAAAAGAAGTCAAGGCAAAAGATATTCTGACATTCTTCCAGCATAATATTCTATACCGCTTCGGTACACCAAGAAGAATCATTTCTGACAACGGGCCCTCTTTCAAGAGCTTCAATGTCTCAAGGTTCGCTACTCAGCACAAGATAGATTGGAGGTATTCCTCCATCTATAATCCAAGAGCCAATGGGCTAGCCGAAGCCTTCAATAAGACTCTATGCAAGCTCCTGAGGAAAAATGCTTCAGCCAATAAGAGAGACTGGAATCTCAAGCTTCACGAGGCATTGTGGGTATATCGTACCACGCACCGTACTCCAACTCAGTCCACTCCATACTCATTGCTCTTCGGAGTGGAGGCGGTCCTCCCCCTCGAAGTCGAAGTTCCAAGCTTAAGAATGGCCGTTCAGCATGAGTTGACGGAGGAGGAAAACGTGCTCCTTCGACTTGAAGAACTCGATGCCCTCGAAGAAAAGAGGCTCGCGGTGCAGCAAAATCTGGAGCTATACCGAGCCCAAATGTCACGGGCCTATGACAAGATAACCCGTCTCCGCGCTTTTAAGAAAGGTGAATTGGTGTTGGTCCTCAAAAGACCGATTATCCCCAATCGACATGCCATGGGAAAATTCGAGCCAAACTGGGAAGGACCATACGTCATCGAGAAAGTGTTCGACGGAGGATCCTACCAACTAATAAGTGCCGAGGGAGAAAGGCCCATGCCACCCATCAATGGCCGATATCTCAAGAAATACTACACGTAAATGCTCCAAGTCGCAGGCGAATTGAGCACATCAGCCTTACGGTCTGGATCAGGCATCCTGCAAAACCGTATACAATCCACGGGCGTAAATGACCCCTATCTCTCCCAAATCCTGCCGGTGAGACTGCTTTTAAAAGTTCCACCAGCGGTAAAAAAAGAGAGAGAGAGAGAAAAAAATAAAAAAATAAAAAAATAGAAGAAATAAAAAATAATAATAAACGGTATGTCCACAAGCAAAACGGGCACGGATGAAAACCCGAAAGGGCTCCGTGAGTAAAAACAGCAGGACTACCGGCGAGTCTGCAAAAACCCGAAAGGACGCAAACTCATGAAAAGAGATGAAATACTCTCGCAAAGTCCTCTCGACCTTGTGAGGAGAAAACCCCTGCGTGAGATCCTTACGACTCACAAAGGAGCAACACACTTAGGAATCCTCACGATTCCTAAGGAGAAAATACACCTGCGGGATCCTTACGACTCGAAGGGAGAAAATGCTTTTATGGGACCCTCACGGCCCATAAAATTGAAAAACCTTAGGTGATAGGGACCCAAACCTGTCTCCTAAGCCATCGTTCCCCAACGGGCAACGGCAAATGATGAGTCGCTCCTGGCATTTCGCTTCAGTGTTAGCGGTGCTGATGCCGACCAAAAACCCAAATCCCAAGTCCTCCCAAAGCAAATGACGAGTTGCTCCTGGCATTATTCCAGTGCAGCAATGCTGATGCTAAACAGGATCCAAATTCCAAGTCCCCAAACGGCGAATGATGAGTCGCTCCTGATACCATATTCCAGTGTAGCGATGCAGACGCCAACCAAAATCCAATTTCTCAAAATTCTCCGGCCCTACGGTGGGTCCCCAAATTGACCATCGTATACAATCCACGGGCTCAAATAATTCTCATCATACCCATGCCCCACCGTAATCACCAGTTACGCGGCCGGGCTCCTCTTTGGGAATGATGCTCCATTGATAAGACCCACTCATGTGTCCTCACGATATATGATGAGAACAAACCTTTGTGGGATCCTTACGACTCATAAAGGAAAAACACACTTAGGAGTCCTCACGACTCCTAAGGAGAAAATACACCTGCATGATCCTTACGACTCGTAGGGAGAAAATGCTTTTATGGGACCCTCACGGCCCATAAAATTGAAAAGTCTTAGGCGATAGGGATCTAAACCTGTCTCCTAAGCCATCGCTCCCCAATCCCCAAATGGCGAATGATGAGTCGCTCCTGGTACCATATTCCAGTGCAGCGATGCAGACGCCAACCAAATTCCAAATGCCATACCCCAACGGCGAATGATGAGTCGCTCCTGGTACCATATTCCAGTGCAGCGATGCAGACGCCGACAAAGTCCCAAAATTTTTTCGGCCCTACGGTCTGGATCATACATCCTGCAAAACCGTATACAATCCACGGGCGTGAAACAATCTCAACCTCTCCTAAGTCCTACCGGTGAGACCATATTCAAAGTCCCACCAAAAAAATAAAAAAAATAATAATAAAAAAAAAAAAACCAATTCCCAAATCCTCCCGGGGCAAATGATGAGTTGCTCCTGGCATTATTCCAGTGCAGCAATGCAGATGCCAAACAAAAACCAAAATCCCAAAATCCTCTCAATGACAGATGATAACTCGCTCCTGGTACCATGTTCCAGTATAGCGATGCTGATGTCAACCCAAATCAAAATCAACAAGTCAACTTCCACTCCGACACCGCAGAAAGCGGAGCAAGTCAGAATCCAATCTCGACACCGCAAGAAGCGGAGCAAGTCAGAATCCAATCTCGACACCGCAAGAGGCAGAGCAAGTCAAATCAAGAACCGACCGTCCAAGTCGCAAAAAGGGCCGCATCGACCGTCCAAGTCGCAAAAAGGGCAGCATCGACCGTCCACGTCGCAAAAAGGGCAGAACCGACCGTCCACGTCGCTAAAAGGGCAGCACCGACCGTCCAAGTCGCTAAAAGGGCAGCACCGACCGTCCACGTCGCTAAAAGGGCAGTATCGACCGTCCACGTCGCAAAAAGGGCACCATCGACCGTCCACGTCGCAAAAAGGGCAGCACCGACCGTCCAAGTCGCTAAAAGGGCAGCATCGACCGTCCAAGTCGCAAAAAGGGCAGCACCGACCGTCCATGTCGTAAAAAGGGCAGTGCCAGCTTCCCAAAAAGCGGGAACCAAATCAAGTCGCCTCCACGTGAAAGAAGATCCATCAATTTCATGCACACGACCCACATATGTGGTGTGCATTTATTGATGGGGGGCAATTTGTTGGGGTAAAAATTTACACCCGGGTTGACCAAGTCAAGATCAAAGTCAACCCCAAGCCAAGTGGGCCCAAGCCTAGATCCAGTGGGCCCATGCCCGGGTCGAGCCAGAACATGAAGCGGCCGGCCTCCCCCCATGCCAAGATAAAAATTTTGTAATAAATAATTTTGTTGTATTTCTTTTATTTTATTTTATGGACAAATGTAAGAAAAAATAGGCATAAAGCCAAATTTTTGTAAAGCCCATGGCTTATGTGCAAAAAGAAATGGCACATGAGCCATGGGATAGGCAAAATGCCATTTTGTGAAGCCCAAGGGGGCTATGTGTAAAGTGTATGGCCTATAAAGGCAAAGATAATGAAATATCCCAACAACTTTTTCTCTCTCCAAAAAAAAAAGTTTCAGATCTGAGATCTTTCTTCCTTCTTCAAGGTTCCAAAACCTTCTTCTTTCTTTTGAGTTAAATTAAGAGTTTTACTCTTCCTTTTCCAAAACTAAATAGTTTTCCACCACAAAACCTATTAAGGGGAACTCAGATCTGCCATCAGATCTCAAAAAGAAAAGATTTTTAAAACTCACATCTCTTTATCTCCAAGATCCGGCCAGCAAAGGAAGAAGAAGGACCCATTTCCTTAACCCAAAGCATCTTAGGAGTTTAACTCCACCCTATTTTCTCTTTAGAGAATTTCCGGGGCTAAAAACCCCCCTTTTCCTCACTGGTGCGCTAGCGCTCGAGCGCAAAGCGCCCACGTGCCGATACGTGGCACGCTTGCACTCAAGCGCCTAGGCGCTGGCCCCACGCATCCTTTGGATTTCTTTTTCCCCTTTATTTATATATACATGTATATATATACATATGCATACATTTGTACACATACACATACTCCATGACACTGTCCCTATTAGAAAAAAATTTCTAACGGGGCGCTACCCCGCACCCCGCAAGGGGGCTGCTAGCCCCCTTGACCCCCAGCCCGCTATCCGGGTAGCGGGACCCCCATAAAAACTTTGCGTGGCTCCCGATATATCCAAACCCCCCTTTCAAAACAAAACACACGTACACTGCATATTGAGTTCGCATGACCAGTTTAACTCGTCAATCAGAGGTTCCCTCGCTCCAAAGGCGAGGGGTAATTAACGACAGCTTAGTTCGCGGCTGCCGGAAATTCGGATCCCCACAATCATTAAACCCCGGCCTACCCTAGGCAGGGGGAATCTGAAGTACGCCTGACAAGCGCGCACGTATTCCCATCTCAATGGGGTGACGAAAAACACTCTACAGATTGCGCGCTTGCGCTCGAGCGCCTAGGCGCTGGCCCCACGCATCCTTTGGATGTCTTTTTCCCCTTTATTTATATATACATGTATATATATACATATGCATACATTTGTACACATACACATACTCCGTGACACTGTCCCTGTTAGAAAAAAATTTCTAACAGGGCGCTGCCCCGCACCCCGCAAGGGGGCTGCTAGCCCCCTTGACCCCCAGCCCGCTATCCGGGTAGCGGGACCCCCGTAAAAACTCTGCGTGGCTCTCGATATATCCAAACCCTCCCTTTCAAAACAAAACACACGTACACTGCACATTGAGTTCGCATGACCAGTTTAACCCATCAATCGGAGGTTCCCTCGCTCCAAAGGCGAGGGGTAATTAACGGCAGCTTAGTTCGCGGCTGCCGGAGATTCGGATCCCCACAATCATTAAACCCCGGCCTACCCTAGGCAGGGGGAATTTGTAGTATGCCTGACAAGCGCGCGCGTATTCCCATCTCAATGGGGTGACGAAAAACACCCTACATAAGCGCATTGCACTTTCAATTTGTAAGCGCGTTGCGTTAGTTTAGTGGAGCACCAACGAGTGACACGTGGCGCGCTTTGCGCTAAGCGCCAGCCCATGAGCGCAGTGCGCTATTTCAGAAGCGCAATGCGCAAGTTGCATACGTGGTTGACACGTGGCATGTTTTGGCGCTCAGCGCCGGTCCAAGGAGCGCAGAAGCGCAGTTCAAGAGTACAAGGCACTTTTCAATAGCGCAAAGCGCATTTGATCAAATTTATGATCTGTGAACAAATTTATGTTCTTTTTAAAGGAGGCTTTGCCTCAAGATTCAAGAACAACAGTTCTTATTTTTGAAAGGGCTTTGCCTTTGTAGATCAATGATCTGTGAATGAAGAACATGTTCTTCTTTGATTATGTTATGAGATCTTTTGATCTCTTTTATGAAAGACCTTGGTCTTTATAGATCTATGATCTTTTAAGAAGACAATTCTTCTGTTTTAACGAGATGATTTCATCTCTTTGTTCAAGAATCATTCTTTACCTTGAAGAAATAATCTTCTTTTGCTAAGAGCTTGCTCTCTTTCTTTTGAGTTTTCTCAAAGTTTGTAGGGGGGCTTCTCTATATCAGACTTGAAGTCATGGGGCCTTTATATAGGGCAATTGATTTGTTAAATCAGTTGAAGAGATCTTTCTCTGATTGATTTGGGGATGTTTCCTGCCGTTGGATCTTTGATCCTAAGGCTTCTGTTTTGCAGAAGATAATCTTCTTGTTTTTAACAAGATTGGAAAGTTCTTTCCATAACAGAATTTTACTTCTGATTAATTAATAATTTATTCTTAGATCTTTTAATCTAACGGTGGGGAATTCTTAATTCCAGCGCTGGCACACCTACGTTTGTCACGTGGCGCAGGGCACAGCGCACCTACGTTTGACACGTGGCGCGCAGCGTAGCCTATGCTAGCGCACCTGTGTTTGACACGTGGTGCACAGCGCAGAGCGCTGGATCTGAAGCGTTGCTTCAATTTTTTTGAATTTTGAATTTTAAAACAGAGCTTTGCTCTGATTGGGGGTGCGCTGCCTATGGCGCAGCGCACCTGGCGCTAGCCCATCTGTGTTTGACACGTGGCGCACAGCGCAGAGCGCTGGATCTGAAGCGTTGCTTCAATTTTTGAATTTTGAATTTCAAAACAGAGCTTTGCTCTTATTGGGGAAAACAAATGGCCCCCACCGTTGCGCTCACGTAGCGCACACGTGAGTGCAGCGGTGGCAACATCTGAGCCCTTGGATCAACTCAAAAGTTGAAGAGGCGGTTCAATGCCTATAAATAGGACCTTTTGTCCATGATTCTGTTCATCTTCTTATTTGATTTTCTGCGAATTTTATTCTCTCACAAAGCATATCTCTCCATCTTAAGAATTTTAAGAACCGAAATTCTGCCAAAATTTTAGGTAAAAACTTTTTAGATAATCTAGGGTTTTACCCTTTTAACAGTGCCTTTCTCTTTATAGATCTTTGATCTACAGAAAACCCATTTAGGGTTTCATTAACAGATCTTTGCTCTCATGAACCCATAGATCTAAAAAGATCTTTTCTTGGGTTTCTTAGCCCATAAACAGAGCCTTGCTCTTTAGATTTCTTAATCTTTGATGAAGAACTCTTAAGTGTCTTTTCATGGATCTTGAAGATCCCAGAATTTTTTATTCATTAAAATTAATCGATTTTAATTTTCTTTTCTGATGGGTTTTTCCATCATCATTACAGAGCCAGGCTCTTTAAGGAATTTTATTCCTTCATGATCAGAGTTTGACAAGTGTCACTCTGTCATAGAGCTTTGCTCTCATAGGGAGATTTTCTCCCTTTTCCCGAGGGATCTCTCATTCAATGAGAATTTTCTTGAGTATTTCTTCATTAATTAACAGTCTCATCCAATGATGAGGCGGTTTTATTAATTATCAATTGATGAATTGTCATCTAGATTTTGTGGGTCCCCCTTTGGTCTCCTTTTCACTGCATTGCAGTGTGGTACAAATTTTAAAGTACCGTTAAAATTAAATTATAGTACTGACAGTTGACTTCTGTCCCTCTTTTCGCAGGCAACATGTCTTTCGATGCTTCATTTCCGTTTGTTCGTTCAGAGGGAGGATTCCCTGAGGCACCTGTGGACCGGGAGGTTCTCGCGCTCATCAAAGACCGTGACCCGAAACACAAAAATCTTCACTTGTGGGGTAGATGGTATGACCAGATTATCAGAGGTCGTCAAAGCTTCTCTTGTGTGACGCCTTCGGAGCCTATCTCGGCGATTCCGTACGCAGATGCACCCCCGGTGAACTATACCGTAGAGGTTGTCAATTGGACTTCAGAGGGTCTTCTTCAACCTTCGATTGCCGCCGTACCTATGCAGCTGCCAGCGGCTTTAGAAACCCTGGGGTGGCGCATATGCCAGGGCGAGTCACGCCCTTGGGGACAGCCCTACAACATCGGGCTAACTACTCGTCATTCGGCCGGGTACTTGCAGTGGGCCCGGTTCATCTTGTCGGTGAAGAAATCGCAGCTGCAAAAGCTCGGCCTATACCTTGCGGTTTACGCTTCGTTGTTCCAATATTCTGCACCTCCCACATAGTGGATTAAGGCGTTCTTGGAGCAGTGGAATATCCCTACCCATACCTTCCTTCTACTGGACAGAGAGGTCTCCATTTCCTTAGAGGAATTCGCCGAGGTTTCTGGTCTACCGGTCAGGGGGGAGAACTACGAGGAGTTGCTTCCTTCAGATGAATACGTTTTTGCCACCAAACCTGTGGTGATGGGCCTCACGCCAAAGAACTCCATTCAGCACCAGTTCCCCAGTCTGATAAAGGTGCTGAACATGTACGAGAGCCTCTTCCTGGAATCCGGAGGTCGCGGGGTCAGTTTTGCGGACTTCATTGCCCGGTTTCTTCGCCCGGAGATTTTGTCGCAACGAGGCGAAAAGTTTTCCAAGCTCGATGATCCCTTCGGCTTTGGCTTGGACCGTCAGCCGGTACTGGAAACTGATCAGAAGGGTTTCTTTTTTCCTGACGCTGCGGTCATCCCTCTGTCAGAAATCCCCGCCCCGGGCATTGATGAGAAGGCATTTTTTCATGGGTTTCTTAGGCTATGGTTGAGTTGGTTCGCGCTTCCTATGCATCCTCGTTACATGAGGCCCTCCGTCTTCTACCCCGCGCATCGCATGGTTGCCGGAATACAAGTGGCCATCGGGATCGCCGGGTTAACCCACCTATACCATGGTCTTTGCGTAGCGGCGGATACCACTGAACCGGGGGTGCATCCTGCCAACTTCCCGGTGCATTACTTCACGTCATGGATGGAGATGCACGTGCTCGGGGTCTTCGGCATTCACAAGAGATCTTCGTTTTACGAGAGATGCAAGTTCCCTCGGATTATGCGGCTGGTTGACGCCTCCATCGTAAGTCCGTCACAGCGAGAAGCTAGGGGCTTGCTCCTTCATCCGCGCACGGTCGGAGATGGTATGTCTTTTACGGACAAAGTCCTGACGATCGGCTAGGAAACTTCCAAGACGGTGCTGGCATTGCATGACGTTTTTAAGGACAGGGCATCCGTGTTGAAAGCCCGGGAGATTCTCCATTTATACTCCATCAGGCCGGGCTTTCTTGTATTCAGGCAAAATGATGCGGCGCTATTCATGAGATACAACCCCCATCATTTTGCCCAGCAGCTGAGTTATAATCAGGGGGTCCCGCTGGAGGCTTTCTTGGTAGAATCCGCTGCCACCAGAGAGGGAATGCGGGGCGCGCTACATCACTTCATGCGCTTGAATACGGGCTCTCACTTCTTTATCAGTGAGCCGAGTTGTGTCCCAAGGGCACTCAACGTACACGTGGCCTGGTATCAACACGCAATAGATGCTGTTATCAGGGAAGAGAGGCGGCTGCTACTCGATTGCAAGAGTGCGCCCCCTACCGGCAATCGCAACATCCCTTTGAAGCGACGGACCATTGTCCCCCTCCGCTAAAGAGGTCGCTGCAGTTGAGCCTCCATGCGTGCTAAGCCTTACGCGCGGGTTGCCCGTACTCCTGTGGAGACGGTGGATGTACCATCGGTGCCCCGTGCTCCCGTGGAGACGGTAAATGTAGCTTCCCCCGAATCTGGCATGGGCTCAGATATCAGGACTCGTCGCCCCAAGGTGCCCACCAAGCGTAAGATGGTGTTAGCAGCAACCGGAGCTCGCTCGCAGAAGAGGAAGAAGAAGTCGCTCTTCTCTGCCGACGTCGTATTTGGTAAGGAGCATCATGCTCCTTATAGTGAGGGCTTGAGCGAGAATGGGGCAAATGAAGGCTTATTCATGCCACCAGATGATACTGATCTGGCGGCTGACATTGCAGCTTCTGAATTAGCAAGCCACAAAGAGGGGTTGGCTATCCTCGTGCGATCAGGTAATCATTAGCTGTATTTTTCTCCATTGCATCATATTTCTATTATCGTATTTTGACTAACGCTTTTCCTTCTTTAACAGGCATTTCCATTGAAGAAGTTCTCGCAACTTCTCTCAAGACTTTTGAGGAAGAGGAAAGACTTCGAGTATCCTTAAGCATCGGTATGCTTCAGTTTATCGTGTCTCCGCTCCTTTTTTTTATAGGTGATCTGACCCCGCTTTATCTTATCACAGGGACCACAATGCCGATCCCGCAAGCTGATGTGGAGATTCTTCCCGGGCCAGCCACCAGAGTCCCGGCCTCTTCGGCACTGCCAAAAGAGGCCTTACTCAAACGACCGATGACGGAAGCCCTGACGGCTCTAGAGGTAACCCTTGGTGCGGACGATGATGTCCGATTGACGGAGGCGTCTAGAAGGTCCGCTTTGACGGCTCGGGCAGAAAGGAAGCGCCGAATGTGCGCGGCAAGGGAGCATAGTGCTGCCTTAGCCGCGGGTGTGGGTTCGAGCACCGCTACCCCTGCCCCTACTCCTTCGGAGGAATCCCCGGCTGCCTTGTCCACTGCCTATAGACGGGAAGCACGTGTGGCTCGGGTAGCAAGCGGAAAATCAACTCAAGGTAATGTGACAAGGGGTTCTGTTGTCAAAGTTATAACTACCAATTCTCATATATCTTATCTTGCAGGGCCGAGTCTTACCGAAGAAGTGGCGGCGACTGCTGAGCCTGGGGTAGCGGTAGAGGAGGTAGCCATGATTACCGAACCTAAGGCGGCGGTAGGTGAGATGACCACCATTGCCGGACCCGAGGTGGCGATGGGTGAAATAGCCACAATTGCTGAGCCCGAGGTGCCCGCTCCCTCTCAAGAGTCGGGCACCGCCCCGATCATTGCTCTTTCCGCCTGTGGCTCCTTGCCATCTCCTAGCGTCACAAGTGTTACGACGGCTCTCGCAGAGTCAGGGGATGAGGCGACGGGAGGTGAGACCATCCTGATGGAAGAGGATGAAGCAGTTGTTGTATCAAGTGACGCTCTCGTCGTGGTTCCGACTGGCGACTCATCAGGTAGATTTTGTGTGATTGCTTTTTTTTATTTTGCAATCCTTCTCGATCTTTCCTGACAGTATTTATCTTGTTTCTAATGCAGGTGTGGCAAGCGTTGAGGTCGCGCTACCCGAGGCAGCGCCATCAGCTACCGCTTTGACAGTGACACCTCCACCACCCTCTTTCGTACCATCTCAGATCTTGGAAGGTGCGGATTCATGACCCATCAGTCTTATTTTTTAGGCTGTATAACTTATGTACTGACGTTGCATTACTGCGTCCTTGCAGGGGTCCTTTTTGACCACCTGTATCAGGTGTTGCACCCACACTTCTCCTTCCTGTCAGAGATTAGTCCGCCTGGTGGTGTTGGTGAGTATCTTTTCTAAATCACTTCTTTTCTTTAACGGGCAGTCATATTATTGCTAATCCCTCTTTGTATTGCTTGTATCCTTACAAATCGAAGGCGGAGACGAGGCTATCGTTGCGCCAACAGTACTCCCAGCTCTGCCCCTTGTTGCAGCCGGTATAGTAAACTCTGTTTTCGTGTATTTTCTTTATTTCCTGAACCGACATCTGACTATGATTTATTTTGCATCGATCACATCGACTCCAACCCCGTTCGAGTCTCACATTATTATGCCGGCAGGGCCCTTTTCCAGACGTCCATCCTCGAAAGGCGCCGCGAATAGTCAGCGCATGCTGAGCGACTACATTGAGGAGCTTGACGTGGAGACTCCCACATCTGCTGTGGATTTTGCCGCGGAGGTTAACCCTATGCAAGCGACGCTCGTGAACTTTCATAGTGAGGGCGTCGTTGAGTCTTGGGTTAATCGCTGCAGGGAAATTGAGGCTTGCCTGCACGAGCTTGAGCTTAGGCGTCCTGCTCCTGAGGTTCTGGCTGTGAGCACTCAACGGGCTGCATGGATCGAGCAGAGTACTTCTTACTTCCGCTATCTTGAACAGGAAGTGGCTTTAAAGCGGAAGGAATGTAAAGAAACTTCAAGCGAATCTGCTCGACTGCATTCTCAGGTTGATGCGAAAGCTGCCCAGTTGAAAGTTATCTTTGAATGCCTTCTGCGATGCGTTTCTGACGGGTTAACACTGAGGCAGAAGTTCGACGTCGTCGAGCGGGATGCACAAAATCGGGAAGCAGCTCAGTGGGTCATCGAGGAACGGCTTTCGTCTTACTTGCAGCAGCGAGCCTAGGTCGAAGCAGAGTTGGCCGCGGCAGCTGATCAAGAAAAGGGGCTGAGGAAAGTGCGCGAGCGGCTTATCGAATTATTGAAAGCGCTTCCCTATCAATAATTTTTTTTGTATCATTTGTAATTTTGAATAAAATGTATTCTTTCTTTTATTCATTCATATGATGTATTTTGTACCCAATTGAATTCATGAATAAAAGATACATTTCCTTCGCAATGTCTTCTGTCATTTTTCTTTTTTCTTCTTTCTTTTGTTATCAGCATGTTACCTTAGCAAACATAGCCGGCAGATGATAGGGTGAGCATCTTGTTTTGGCTTCTTCGAGAGGTAGTGATGGCTTAGGAAGCAGGTTCAGGTCTACTACCTAAGACTTTTCAACTTTATGAGCCGTGAGGGTCCCATGAAGACTTTTCTTCCTACGAGTCGTGAGGATCTCGTAAGTGTCTTTTCTCCTTAGGAGTCGTGAGGATTCCTAAGTGTGTTTTCCTTATAAGTCGTAAGCATCTTATAAGAGAGTTTTCTTCCTTATGAATCGAGAGGACCCGTAAGTGTTTAATGAGATTGACATGTAGATGACGTATTTCCTGTTGGATATAGTGCCCTCAGAGTCAATTATTGGATCGCAGGCACGTGATTGCAATGATTGAGGGAGGACCTATACCGGTAGGACAGTCTTACTCGAGATGATAGTATGCTATCTGGTTTATCTTTATCATCATGTACTGTTTTAGGTGACATGATATGTATCACTATTACACGTTGATAGAGCCCATAGGATTCTTGCTTGACTACCAGCAGTATGATGGCGATCATATACGTGAGAGCTGGGTAGTCTATAAGCACATCCTTAAATGTGGTCCCTAGTCGCGGGAGTTTCGAGACAAGGCATCGATACTCCAGAGTAGACTAGTGTATACAGTCGAGACCCCGACGAGGGGTGGTGGTCGATTTCACAAGCCATTGGTGTCAGTTGGTTCACCTAAGATGTACAAAGGTGCTTATTAGGTTATGAGTACACCGGACAGGACTCTCCGGGAACATGCTAGCTGGTTTTTGAAACCTGTCGTCAGATAGCAATTCCCAGGTCACATGTGTACAGGTTAGTCTATCGATCTGAGATCGTCATTTGTCTTGTGTGAGTTCCCACTTTGCTTTGATTATTACCCTACCACGGCTCAAAGGAGTTGTGCAAACAGGTTTTACTTGGGTACAGTCCCGAGCCACATGGAGGCAATGAGCGGATCGGCAGGGGATTCGTCTCTCCCAATATTGGGAGTGAGATCGTGCTATGTCTGGAGAGACATTACACAAAATCCATGGCCATGGTAAGCGAGATTTACTGGTAGGTATTCCAGTAGTACCTCAGGTGTTCTAGGCTACACTCCGACATGACTTATACCACTTTTGGGGGTCTGACGTTTACCAGCTCCCTAGGCCCGATATGCGATACTCATAGACGAACAGACCGGACTGTACGGATATTGTCACGCATAGGCTCAGTAGGGTTCCAGGATGAGTTCGCTCATCGGACTCCCTTTCACTCAGTACATAGGCAGCCGTTACGTACAGCTAGTACCACTGACGGCTTGTGGTTAAAACCACTGCCAGAGTATTAACGAGTCTTTAGAGTACCCCACAGAAAGTTTCCCAGTTCAGACGAAACGTTGTATAGGCCGTATGGTTTTATGGCAGGGTTCGAACGTACACGTGCACTTGTGCACATGTCACGTTTTGGACGGATAATACTAGTGGGCTTTGGTTTAAGCCAGATCCTAGTATTATACTATGTAGATTTTGTCTCATTGCATTTATATTAGGTCGGAATACAAATGCAGGTATGTATATACAGTTGCAGAGTTATCCTGTAATTCATTACGGGATCGCTTTTTGAAGTTTCCAGTTTGTACCTTCGATTTAGCCGTTTTTCCTTTTTATTGTTCATGGCTGAATTTTCCTTGGAGGGGGTTCCTTGCAAAAGTGGCTTTACTAAATGCAGGTTTTTTTTTGTAGTAACCGGGGCCCCAGAATTCCCCAGAAACCTTCTTGATGTTTCTTGATTGATTGAGTGATTTGTGAGCCATCTTGTTGCATTTATTGCTTTGGATATTTGTAAAGATATTGGTGTGGCAATTTTTTCTAAGGATCACCCTATTTCTTTGGCCAATGCGCACCCCCCTTCTCTTCTTCATGGTATGGCCGAGACCCTTTTTGGGCAGTCCCAATTTTGGGTGTGTAAGGATTGATTCATTTTCATTGCATCAAAAAATCCTTAGCAAATCCAAAGCTCCATTTCCATCTCACTTCCAAGTTTTGCAACTTCAATCAACCCTCATCCATTGACTTGGATGATTTGAGGCAAAGTGTTCTACACATATTCTACAGCAACCTTGGATCCGTCGGCTAGCAAATTTCGTGTCCGAGTTGCCTCGTTTCAGAGGCGGGAGCCCGTAAAAAGATTCGTTGATGTGGCGCAGTTTTCGGCGAGGAGAAGATCGGAGATCGAGTGAGATCAAGGAGTGAATTTCGTCGGCGCACCCGCAACATGCTAGGGGCAGAGATTAAAGACCGAAGGACACGGATCGATCGGTATAATCTCTAAACCCCCTTTTTCAGAATACTAGTTTATAGTTAATGGAACGATCCGGGATCGAGATGCGGTTAGCGCCAGTTCGAAAAAAGTTTTTGTTCCGCATTTAGCCTCGGAAAGACGGCCGAGGCGCTGCCGCAACCCAACATTTCCGTGACGGGGTCATATGGATGACGTACTTCCGAGACGGGGTCATATGGATGACGTATTTCCGAACGGGGTCATGTGGATGACGTATTTCCAAACGGGGTCATGTTGATGACGTGTTTCCGAGTGGGGTCATGTGGATGACGTATTTCAGAGCGGGGTCATGTGGATGACGTATATCCGAGACGGAGTCATGCTGATCACGTATTTCCGTGACGGGGTCATGTTGATGACGTATTTCCGAGACGGGGTCATGTGGATGACGTATTTCCGAGCGGGGTCATGTGGATGACGTATTTCCGAGCGGGGTCATATGGATGACATATTTCCCAATGGGGTTCTGTGGATGACGTATTTCCGCGACGGGGTCATGTTGATGACGTATTTCCGTGACGGGGTCATATGGATGACGTATTTCCGAACGGGGTCATGTGGATGATGTATTTCCGAACGGGGTCATATGGATGACGTATTTCCGAACGGGGTCATATGGATGACGTACTTTCGCGACGGGGTCATGTTGACGACGTTGCGTCTGTTGTAATGAGACGAATATAGAAGTGGTCTCCAGGTTGTCCGGGAACCACCGAGATCTGGAGTAGGGCCTTTGCCGTAGCTCCAGGGTTGATTACAGCGTCTGAATCCTGCTGGAATAGGGAAGAACGCTGTTGATGATCTCTAGGCTATCCCTGAACCGTCGAGATTTGGCTTCGTTTTCTGATGGAGCCTGGGGAGAGAAGGTGTGATTCCTTCTTTGTTTGTGCCTCTCGATTGTATACAGGGATTGATGTGATATCACCTGTAGGGCAAAAATTTCATTTTATTTTATTTCTTTCCACGATGCTCTATCATTTCAGCTTTTATATCGCGAAGGTCGCGATTGCCCAATCATTTCGGCTATTTTTCGCAGTGCCCAATCATTTCGGCTTTTTATTTTATTTTTACTCGTGGCATTTTATTGCGAGTTGCCCAATTATTTCAGCTATTTTGCATGCATAGATTTTTTTACTTGCTGATTTAGTTGCAAGTTGCCCCGTCATTTCGGCTATTTCGTATGCACGTGTGGCTCGCTAGCTTCTCGCTGCAAGCCTGGAATTAGACACCGATTTCGGCATCAGCACCGCTACAACTGGAATATTGCCAGGAAGGAATCATCATTTGCCTCTGTCGATGTCAAACAAAGGTGGCTTAGCGAACATGGTTAGGGTCCTGTCGACTAAGGCTTTTGACTTCATGAGCCGTAAGGGTCTCATAAAGGTATTTCTCCCTGCGAGTTGTGAGGATCTCGTAGGTGCTTTTTCTCCTTAGGATTCGTGAGGACTCCTAAATCCATGGTCTCCTATAAGTCATAATCATCTTACAAGAGTACTTTCTCCTCATAAGTCGAGAGGGCTTACAAGGGGGTTCACCATGCAAACATATCCCTAGTCACGGATGGGACTTTGTTAGGGGAATGTTTATTCGCGCCCGTGGATTGTATACAAGGGTCAATACTGAACCGCTTGTAGGGAAAAATCGGAGGTTGTGGTGGCCGCTTAAGAACAGGTTCAGATCCTGTAGCTTAAGACTTTTGAATCTTATAAGCCGTGAGGGTCCCATAAGAGGGTTCTCCTTACGAGTTGTGAGGATCTCGCAAGTGTAATTTCTCCTTAGGAATCGTGGGGATCCCTAAGTGTGTTGCTCCCTTGTGAGTCGTAAGGATCTCACGCAGGTGATTCCTCCTCACAAGGTCGAGGGGACCTTCAAGTGTCTTTTAACGAGATTGCGCCCTTCTGGGTTTTCACAAAACTCGCTGGTAGCCCTGTTGTTTTTACTCACGGAGCCCTTTCGGGTTTTCATCCATGCCCATTTTGCTTATGGACATAACGTTTTCTTTTTTTTCTCTTTTTTTTTATTCTAACGAGGTTGCGCCCTTTCGGGTTTTCACAAAACACGCCGGTAGCCCTGCTGTTTTTACTCACGGAGCCATTTCGGGTTTTCATCCGTGCCCATTTTGCTTATGGACATACCTATTTCTCTTTTTTTTTATTCTTTTTTTTTGTATCAGCTTTGGAATGCTGCAATCCACCGTAGTTTTATCGACATCTCGGTCAACAGCTAGTTTTAGGACATAGTGGTCCATCGTTAGTTTAAGGACGTTTCGGTCCGTTGTTAGTTTAAAGACGTTTCGGTCCATCTTTAGTTTAAGGACGTTTCGGTCCGCTGTTAGTTTAAGGACGTTTCGGTCCGCTGTTGGCTACCACTTATAGAGTTTGGGCTTAGGAAGATAGAGAGCGGACATAGTCATCGTCATCTATCATTGACCTAGGCCGTGACTCGTCAGGCGTAGTACTTCTTCAGGAAGCGACCATTTATTGGCTTGAAGGGTCTTTCACCATGCATGTCCATGAGTAGATAGGCCCCACCCTGGTAGACTTTGTCTGTGATATATGGGCCTTCATAGTTCGGCTCGAATTTCCCCCATTTAGCACAATTGGGGATCATAGGTCTTTTGACCACTAACACGAGTTCGCCTTGGCGGAATGTTCTTGGCCTAGTCAATCTTTCGTATGAGCGCGTCATCTTTGCTTTATAAGCCTCCAGACTTTGTTGCGCTGTGTGCCTGGTTTCATCAAGGGAATCGAGCTCCTCAAGCCGAAGGTGAGTATTCTCTTCGTCCGTTAGCTCGTAATGAACTGCTACTCGTAGAGAGGGTAGCTCTATTTCGAGGGGGAGTACCACCTCCGCACCAAATACCAACTCGTACGGCGTTGTGTTACTGGCCGTTTTGAACGTAGTTTTATATGCCCAGAGAGCTTCATGCAGTCTCTCATGCCAGTCCTTTTTATTTCGAGACACCGTCTTCTTCACGATCTTTGTCAAGGTCTTGTTAAAAGCCTTGGCTAAACCATTAGCTCGGGGATTATAGACTGAGGGGTATCTCCAGTCTATGTTATGTTATTGTGCGAAGCGGCTGATCTTGTGGCTTCTATAGGCTTGCCCGTTATCGGAGATGATCCGTCGTGGAGTTCCAATCCGATAAATGACGTGTGTCTTGAAGAAATGGAGGATATTCTCCGTCTTCACTTCCCTCAGCGGTACTGCTTCTACCCATTTGGAGAAGTAATCAGTTGTCGCCAAGATGAATCGATGTCCTCTGGACGATGCTGGTTCGATGGGCCCGATTATGTCAGCCCCCCACATTTCGAACGGCCAACTAGCCACTGTTGGATATAGTGGATTTGGATGCTGATGGATAAAGTCCCCGTGAATCTGGCACGAATGGCACTGCTTCACATATTTGAGACAGTCTTGGATCATCGTGGGCCAATAATAACCCATCCGTTTGATCTTCAGCTTCATCTTCGGCCCGGCTTGGTGAGAACCGCAGAGTCCGTCGTGAGTTTCTTGGACGACTCTCTTTGCCTTTTCAGGTCCCAAGCATCTTAGCCACAGAGTATCAAATGACCTTTTATACAGAGTATCATTGACGAAGGCGAAAGACAGAGCTCGTTTCATAAGCTGATGTTTCGAGGACGCATCTTCAGGTGTTCGACGGGATTTGAAGTAATCTATAAAGACATCCCTCCAATCCTTAGCCTTTTCTTAGTGTTTTATTTGCATAGCCATTTGCTCGGTCGCTCCCTTTTCTTCAGACGACTCTAGAGATATTTCTGCCGGTGTGAGAACCCTACGGCTTTGCACCAAATTTCCACACGTCATCGAGGTTCTTGTCAGCCAGTTCTTTAGCAAGCTTGGCTAATGCATCCACCTTGCTATTTTCCGCACGCGGTATGCTTTCCAGGGTGTAGGAGGGAATTTAAGTGAGTAGTCGCTGTACTCTCTCGCCGTATTTCACCAACTCAGGTTTGCACGTCTGATAGTCGCCGTTTACTTGACTGACGATCAGTTGGGAGTCTCCGTATATGTGAAGGTCTTCAATTCCCATGTAGATGGCGATCTCGAGACCTGCTATCAAAGCTTCATACTCGACTTCGTTGTTCGTCCTCGGCTCTGTTAAGGAGAAGGCAAAACGCATTATCCCTCCTTGTGGAGTCATGAAGATGAGGCCTACCCCTGCTTTGATTATAGGGGTGCTTTGTTTACGCTTCTTCATGGAAGATGCTCCATCAAAATAAAGTTCCCACCGGGTATCACCACCATCCATCGTGTCAAACGCATGTTCGTCTGGCAGTTCGCAATTCAAAGGAGAATCGGCAGGTATCGGATGCTCAGCGAGAAAGTCGGAGATGGCCTGACCTTTCACTGCCTTAAGAGGCCGATAAGTTATCGAGAACTCCATCAAGAGCAAGACCCATTTAGCAAATCGTCCTGTTAATATGGCTTTTGACATCAAATATTTGAGGGGATCCACCTTTGATATGAGGCGGACTTCATGCACCAACGCATAGTGCATGAGCTTCGTTATCGCGAAGATCAATTCCAGGCAATGTTTTTCAATGGGAGAGTAATTGCTTTCTACCCCCAGGATAACTCGACTCAAATAGTAGAGGGCTCTCTCCTTCCCCTGGTCGTTCTCTTGTGCCCATAGTGCTCCTAAAGAACCTCCGAGGGCTGTTATATACAGAATGAGAGGCTTTCCCTTGACCGGAGCAGCCAGCACTGGAGGATTCTGCAGGTACTGCTTGATTTCGTCCAGAGCGCTTTGGCATTTGTGATCCCAGACGAACGGGGTTCCCTTCTTCATCAGGTGACTGTAAGGGCGGCATTTGCCTGAGAGATTGGCTATAAATCACCGGATATACGCGAGCTTTCCTTGGAGAGACCGCAGTTGCTTGAGAGTCCTTGGTGGTGGCATTTCCATGATCGCCTTGATCTTTGACGGATCTATCTCAATGCCCCGGTGTCGGATGATGAATCCTAGGAATTTGCCCGAGGAAACTCCGAACGCGCATTTGAGAGGGTTCATCTTCAAGTTGTATTGTCGGAGGCGCTGAAACATGATCTTCAGATGCTCTAAATGTTCCTCGTATGATTTGCTTTTTACTACGAGGTCGTCAATATAGCATTCGACGATTTCATGTATGAGGTCATTGAAGATCTTCATCATGGCCCTCTGATAGGTGGCACTGGCATTCTTTAGACCGAAAGGCATTACCTTGTAGCAGAATATACCCAAAGGGGTCCGGAAAGCGGTATGCTTTTGGTCCTCATGGTGCATCTTTATCTGATTGTACCCTGATGAGCCATCCATAAAGGAGAAAACTTCATGAGTGGACGTATTGTCTATCATCAGCTCAGTGACTGGTACTGGAAAGTCGTCCTTTGGGCAAGCTTTATTGAGATCCCGAAAGTCCACACATATGTGCACCGTCCTATTCTTCTTCATCACTGGGATGATGTTGGCGATCCAATCAGGATACCGAACCTCTTGGATGAAGCCGGAGTCGATTAGCTTTTTGACCTCAGCGTTGATGCTCATCTCAAGCTCGAGCCGCATTCTTCTCGGTGCTTGTTTGATCGACTTGACGTCCGGGGAAATCGCCAACCTGTGGACAGCAATCTCTGGATCTAGTCCTGGCATCTCGGAATAGTTCCATGCGAAGCAATCTTTATGCTGCATGAGCAAGTCCTTTAGCGCATTCACCCTTTCTTCAGACAACGGCTCACTGACGATCGTCGGTCATGGGTCACTTGCCGTCCCTAAATAAATTTTCTTGAGGTTATCTGCAGTAGTATGTATCCCATCTTCCAGCTCTTTTGGTGCCGGCAGAAATTCTGAGATTACCTCGTCATCATCATTTTCGAAGCACCAAGGGAGTTCATCCATGCTCTCAGGCTCTTCTTCTGACAACATTATCACATGACATGTACAAGATCGCTTCCAAGACCGATGTTGATCTGGTTCTACTCCCGCGGCTTTGGGTTCATGCTTCTGCGGCGGGGTTACCCTCCAGCTGCTGGATAGAGCGAACCTGCCTTGCTGATATTGGTCTTCGACCCAATTCTTGAATGTGAAGCAGTCTTCAATAGGATGTCCTATTGCCCTATGATAGGAGAAATAGTCCGGGTGAGAGACTTCGCGTGCTTGCTCGGGGTGCTTGGACTCTGGGAGTGTCATCATCTGATGTTTTATGACAAGATCGAATATCTTCCTTGTCTTGTCTTGGGGAAAAGAATATGCTCGGCCCATCTTTTTTATAAGAGACGAATCCGGACTGCTCGATTCCTGATCGCGTGGCTTCTTGGACCCGCTTTGTTTCTGTCGAATGCCTTTCCCGTTATTTGGTTTGTTTCCGCCTCTGCGTCGGGCCTTTTGTACAACAGGTTGACAAGGAGGAGCATTTTCATTTCTCACAGCCTGTTGAAGGAGGCGTTGCGTCCTGGATTTCTCGTAGATGGACATTTCGTGATTATGGCCGTCTCGAACCTTTTGACCTGCTTCCCTTATAAGCTTGTCCATTTGTTCTTCGAACGACGGACTGGGCATTTTCACGGCGGGAGCTCTTTTTGGTTCATGGTTAGCCTCTTCCCACAGAGCATCTCCTTCTTCATCAAAGTCATGTATGACGTAGCAGTCGCGGAGTAGCTCCCGTTTCTTGGATTGAACATATCCAAGCTCGGTCGTTTCCATTCTCCCGTTGGGAAACTTTCGTTGAGTTCCGGGAACGTTCCAGATCCTGTTATAGAACCGTGCTTGTCGCGCAGTTTGCTTAAGGGGTACACCTTAGCGCTTCAATAGCCTTTTCAAGCCTTCTGTGTAATATCTAGGCAGCCGGATGGGCAGGATCCTGTCGAGCGTAGAATCGGCGCCATGTCAAATTTCTTTTTTCACTTTTGTTTCCCCGGATCGGTAGAATAGGATCGCCTTTCCACCTTTTCTCCTGGGAGGGACGTAAAATGTCTGCAGTTTTTTCACACTATAAGTTTTAAGTGCATCGAGCTCTTTGTAATACGCTTGTGGAACTATGGTGATTTGCAAACTCTGATTATCGCCAGAGAAGGCTTGTATTGATGGCCGAGCGGAAAATATAGCATTAATCTCATCTTCCGAGTCGCTGCCGAAGATCAACGTTGGGGCGGACGGTCCCGGGTTGTTGCGTTGTGGCGGCCCTAAATAAATGTAACATTTCAGAAAAATAAAATATTATTTTTGGGAATTTTTATAATTTAATATTAATTTTTAATGAATATTTTAATATTGCGGCATAATTAAATATCGATAAATGGGAAAAATTATGGAAAAATTATGGGAAATTCTAAAATAGGGTATTTTATGGAATTATGTCATTTTTAAGTTTTTATGATGAATCATATGCTAATTTAGTGCTAATCGCGATTAAAAATCGTTAATCGGACTTTAAGCGTGTTTTGTGCACATGTCTTTTTCCACACTTGTTACATTTTCTTACATGTTTTGGGTGCATAGTTTGTTTTGGGTTTACTATTGCATGGAGAAGGAAATAAAAGGAAAAGAAAACAAAAGGAAAAGTGAAAGAATGATTAAGAGAGAAAGAGTAGGTGAGGGGTTTACTTTTGACTTGTTGAGCCATCCCCCCCATCATTTCTTCAACCCATTTTCTCTCTCCCTCCTCTCATATGCTGCTGCTGCTCCCTTTCCCCTCTTCCTCCTCCATCTTCAATCCCCCTAAACACCATGGATACAACTCCAAAACCTATTCCCTTTTCACAAAAATTGTTCACAAGCACGAGAGGAACACATTGGACCTAGAAAGAGAGGATTTTGAGGACTTTGAGCAACTCAAGAATTTTCTTGAGTTGCCAAAGGAGGTAATTTCTACACCATTAGAGTAGTGTTTCAATTCCTTATGCATCCATACTTTTTTCATGTCGATATCGAGTGGTTTTGAGGACTTTGGAAATTCCAAGTTAGGGTTTAGGGTTTGAAATGAAATCAAAGGTGAATTGAGGTGTAATTAGGGACTACAACCCCTGTTGTGATGTTACATTGGACAAAACCAGAGACTAGAACCCGGAATACGGATTTATGAAAACGATATCGGGAAAACCGTGATTCTGTGAGTGTATTTGGAAATCTGCTATCACCCCGAGACTCCTTAAATTATTTTGGATTGACAGTGAGATGTGCAGGAAACTAGGAACCACCACCCAAAGCCCTAGCCCCTATCCCCTCCTTCAGGCCACCAATTAATCCATTTTGGCCGCAATTTGCGGCTAGAGCATGGGTTCTGGGATCCGTGTTGGTTCTGTAGCTTTATCCCCTATAAACTAGACCCTTGGCATATGCAATTTGGACGGATTCCACATAGGGTAGAATCTGGGGTAATTTTCTTATGTTGGCACATGGTTTACGACTTGTTTTAGCATGGATTTTGGTATTTGGTGATTCGTTTCTGTCGGGTGGCGTTTGAACGTCAACGGCAAAGGGTTATTGGTCGTGTTTGCATGCGAGACTATAGGTTTTTACCTATGAGAGTAGCGTGTGCCGTTTTGGTTTCCGATGTGATTTCATATGCTTTTGCGATTGTATTATCTTATAGGTACCCTACGCGATGTCGAGGCATTGAAGATGAAGATGGCGACATCGGCATCGACACACAAAGAGCAAGGTGAGTAGATTTATATCTACGGGGAGAAGTCGGGTGGATGGCGTATAGCACCCCCGTAGTTCGTGGTGATGTATACGAATACGTATACACACATATATTTACTATATGTTGTTTGAGTTGGTTGATGATAAAGATGGATTTTTGGTGTTCTTGGATTGGTTTAGTGGTAGTTGCGAAACCCTAGAGTAGTGGTTGCACCTACACACACACACACGCACATACTTGCATACATTCTTTCTTTTACATGTGCGTATATGAGATTATATATTTATGTGTTCACATGGGTATAGGACCATGTGTTCATATACTGGATTTGAGATGAGTCGATGAGATTCAATTTGAGGCCGTGAGATCGGTGATATGACAGGGTTCGTATTTAAGATACGACATGATGTTTTAGCGGGTCATTTGGCGTAGTGTTTCATACACCTGCATGCATACATAGATGGTATCAGTATTGTACTAGACGTAGGTCATTATCCCGAATCATGATATTTGATAAAGATGATACCAGATGAATAGTGTGATTGATGTGACTTTGACCCTACCCAGATTTGGGATGCCGTACGACGGATTTATGTACGAGCTATATATTGATGCTAGATCCACACTCTTGAATTGAGGAGATCATATTATAGATATTGTATCGACTGTAATACTTTGTGGCGGGATCACCGACTAATATATATATATATATATATATATATATATATATATATATATATATATATATTGTTAGGTCCACGTTACCTCTCCCGGTACCTTCGGGGTTGCAGAATCGGTAAAACAAAAATTTTCTAAACATGGTAACATGGACCGAAAAGCCGGATCTTTGCTAAACAATACACTAGCATCCTAACTAGAGATTTATCTATTCGTTTAGGGGTTATACCTCAACTTGAACTCCTTCTCTTCTTGTTGTTCTTCTCCTTGCTTGCTCCGAGGCTTGATCCGGACTTTGGTCACCTTCGCGGCCTCCTTGAGTCGAAGACGATCCACCCGAAAGATGTACACCGAGCTCCACCTCGAGCCGAGGTAATTAGGGCAAAGAGATTGCTAATCTAGAAGCCTTAGGTAGTGTAGAAGTGATAAAGGGATGGTTTTGTCTTTATGGGATCTTTATCTCTCAACACATGAGATCAAAAGATGAATCAAGAGGTGGAAGAAGAAGGAGGAGCTAGCAACCATGGTTCATTTCCTTTTTCTTCTCACTTGAAAAAGCAAGAGAGAGAGTGAGAAAGAAATTGTGAACTAAAGAAAAGTAACCATGGTTGCAATAATTCAAAAACATTATCATTACAAATCCCATCAAGATAAAGTTTGATGGCTACATTGAAATGACCATTATCATAATCAAAAATAGAAAAAGATAAATAAAAGAAGAGTGTAGATCCCTCTTGAAAGTCAATGGTGAACTCGGTCAACCGGTCAACAAAGTCAAGAGAGGTCAACGGGGTCAAATGGTCAATGCAATTAGCCATCATAAAATCATCACTAAAAGGATTAGTAAATGATGTCCGTGGCTCATAATGGTTTTGACCAAACGAACTGTCAAAGACCTAATGAGTCCGCCTCAAAATGGTTTTGACCGAATAAACTGTCAAAACCCTAATGAGCCTGCCACATAACAGTTTTGGCCGAACCAACTGCCAAAACCCTGATGAGGCACCTCCTCCTTCATCGCTCCGAAAAACTGTGCATACACACCTGCATCCGCATTCCGTAGAATGCGGATGCACAGAAGACAAATCCATCCGTGCAATACTAGGATCCGGCTTAAACCAAAGCCCACTAGTACTGCATGCCCGAACACCACACGCACACAAGTGTACGTAAGTGATCGCAGCCCTGCCGTAAAACCATACGGCCTCTACAAGTTTCGCTCAGTGCAGGGAAACTCTCTGTATGGGACTCTAAATTCTCGACACTACACTGGCAGTGGGTTTAACCACAGACCGCAAGCGGCACTAGCTGTACGTAACGGTCCCCAGGTAGATGTCGATAAGAAGGCCGATGAGATGAACCCATCCGAACTCCTACCGAGCCTGTATGTGACAATCTCCGTACAGTCCGGTCTGTTCGTCTAATACATCGCATGGCGGGCCTAGGGGCGGTAAACGTCAGTCCCCTAATAGCGGTACAAGTCGTGTCGAAGTGAAGCCCATTACACCCTGAGATAACACTGGAAACCTACCAGTATATCTCGCTTGCCCTGGCCAGGGACTACTCGTGTAATGGCTCTCCTAGACACAGCGCGATGTCAACCCCCTATACCGGGAGAGACGAATCATGTCTAACCGTCACTGCCTCTAAGTGCTTCGGGACTGCACCCAACTACTACCTGTTTGCACGACTCAGTAGAACCGTGGTAGGGTAGTAATCAAAGAACAGTGGGAACACACTCGAGGCGAAGTGACAGTGTCAAGTCAGCGGACTAAGCTGTACTCATGTCACCTGGGAACTGATAACTGACGATAGGTATAATACCAACCATCTGTTCCCGACGAGTCCTGTCCAGTGTACTCGTAACCTAACGAGTACCCGCATACTATCTCAAGTACGACGTACTGACGGCTGTGGGACAGACCGTCTCCTGTGCTTGGATGAGAAGCGCATACGCTAGTCTACTCCGGAGTATCGATGCCCTGTCTCGATAATCCCACGACTAGGGACGTGTATAAGGATGTGCTTGTGGATTACCCAGCCCCCACGAGTGTGATCGCCATCACAACGCCGGTAATCAAGCAAAGATCCTAAGGGCTCTACTAATGCGTAAAGGTGATATAATAAAGAAACACACATGTACACATTAAAGCAGAGACAAACCAAGTAGCATACTACTATTTCGAGCAAGATTGTCTGTACAACTGTGAATATCCCAAGCTTCCATCAAGTAATATACATACTAGTATGATACAGTAATGGCCTCTAGGGCATATACACTAACAATCTCCCACTTGCACTAAGGCCATGTACCGGCGTATCGAAGACCTATCATCTCGATCAGCCGCTCGAACTGAGTCTGGGGTAAGGCCTTCGTGAATGGGTCCGCTGTGTTGTCCTTTGTGTCCACTCTCCGCACCTCGATCTCCTGGCGATCAATGATCTCCCTGATCAGGTGATACCGCCTTAAGATGTGCCTGGATTTCTGATGGGACCTTGGTTCCTTCGCTAAAGCTATAGCCCCACTGTTATCGCAATACAAAGGTATTGGGTCAACAATGGACAGAACTACCTGAAGTTCACTAATGAACTTCTTCATCCAGACCGCCTCTTTTGCGGCATCGCTTGCAGCAATGTATTCAGCCTCCATCGTCGAGTCTGCGACGGTATCCTGTTTGGAACTCCTCCAACATACCGCCCCTCCGTTGAAGGTAAACACAAAACCCGAGACAGACTTGCTGTCATCTTTGTCACTCTGGAAGCTTGAATCGGTAAAGGACTCGACCCTGAGGTCTCCATTACCGTAAACCAGGAACATCTCCTTAGTCCTTCTTAGGTACTTGAGAATGTTCTTCACTGCTGTCCAGTGGTCCTCACCTGGGTCTGACTGATACCGGCTTACCGCGCTCAGCGCGTAAGCTACATCTGGTCTTGTACATAGCATCGCATACATTATAGATCCTACCGCCGAAGCGTACGGTATAGTGCTCATGCGAACCCTCTCCTCGTCAGTCTTAGGAGACATCTTCTTGGAGAGGGTAATTCCGTGCAATGCGGGTATGTTACCGCGCTTGGAATCCTCCATACTAAATCTCTTTAGTACGGTCTCTATTTACCTGGACTGCGAAAGTCCCAGTAGTCTCTTGGATCTATCTCTATAGATCTTGATCCTCAGAATGTACGAGGCATCACTCAGGTCCTTCATGGAGAA
Organism: Agapanthus africanus; assembly: GCA_030015575.1. Classification (NCBI taxonomy): domain Eukaryota; kingdom Viridiplantae; phylum Streptophyta; class Magnoliopsida; order Asparagales; family Amaryllidaceae; genus Agapanthus; species Agapanthus africanus. The sequence goes on from CM057337.1 coordinate 668,913,870, forward strand.
CCGTTGTGACAAAAATAGCTTGACCGATTGTAGCATAGGAATGTCATTTCCTATCAAAAGAATGTCGTCCACGTACAAGACTAGGAATACAACAGTTCGTCCTACAATCTTCTTATAGACACAAGGTTCATCTTCGTTCTTGATGAAATCAAATTCCTTGATTGCCTCATCAAAACAGATGTTCCAGCTCCGCGATGCCTGCTTTAATCCATAAATGGATTTAAGCAACTTGCACACCTTCCCACTGCTCCCACTGTCTACGAAACCTTCGGGTTGATCCATGTAAACGCACTCTTCCAAACAACCGTTTAGGAAAGCCGTTTTAACATCCATCTGCCAGATTTCATAGTCATGGAAGGCAGCAATGGCAAGTAGGATCCGAATGGATTTGAGCATAGCCACTGGAGAAAAAGTTTCGTCATAGTCCAAACCAGGTCTTTGACGAAAACCTTTTGCAACGAGTCTAGCCTTATAGGTTTCCACCTGCCCATCTACACCAAGTTTCCTTTTGTAGATCCATTTGCATCCAACGGGTTTTACCCCAGGTGGAGCAATATCCAAGGTCCACACTTTATTGGCGTACATGGACTCCATTTCGGATTGCATTGCATCCTGCCATTTATCAGAGTCCCTACTGATAATGGCCTGCCTGAAACTGGTAGGGTCATCTTCTTCCAAGATGCAATCCTCTCGATCCCCGTCTATCAGAAAACCGTAGTATCTCTCGGGCGGATGAGAAATCCTACCAGATCTGCGGAGTGGCTGAGGTTCGTTTGGGGTTATTGAATCTAGCGGTTCTTCCAAATTTTCAGTTATATTTTGTGGTCGCTGAATTTCTTCCAGTTCTACCGAAGTCCCACTAGTTTCTTTTGCAAGAAACTCCCTTTCTAAGAAGGTAGCGTGGAGAGATACAAACACCTTCTGTTCCTCAGTGTGGTAGAACAGATATCCTAGTGAGTCTTTAGGATATCCCACAAATTTACACAGAACTGACCGTGCCTGTAGCTTTTCCGGTTTCTGTGTTTTCACATAGGCCGGACAACCCCATATCTTAATAAAGTTAGGACATAGTTTCTTACTGCTCCATATTTCATACGGAGTTTTAGGCACAGATTTGGACGGAACTTGATTCAAAAGGTATGCCGCTGTCTGAAGCGCTTGTCCCCAGAATGAAAGAGATAACTCAGCACTACTAATCATGGAGCGAACCATATCCAATAGGGTACGATTCCTCCGCTCCGATACACCGTTGTGCTGTGGTGTATAAGGAGGAGTAAGCTGAGAGAGAATACCATTCTTTTTTAAGTAATCTAGGAATTCCGAGCTTAAGTACTCCCCTCCTCTATCAGAACGGAGGATCTTGATACTTTTGCCAGTCTGGTTCTCTACTTCCTTTCTGAATTCCTTGAATTTCTCAAAAGCTTCAGATTTGTGTTTCATTAGATACACATATCCGAACCTTGAGAGATCGTCAGTGAATGTGATGAAGTAGGAGAACCCACCCCTTGCATGTGTTGACATCGGACCACATACATCACTGTGTATGAGTCCCAAGAGCTCTGCTGCTCTTTCTCCATGTCCGGTGAACGGAGATTTGGTCATCTTCCCTTTGAGACAGGACTGACAAGTTTCATAAGATGAAAACTCGAACGCATTCAAGAGTCCATCTTTATGCAACTTACTCAGTCTTTTATCTCCGATATGACCAAGTCTACAATGCCACAAGTAGGATTCATTCGTATCTGAATTCTTCCTCTTGCGTGTGTTTTGTATATTGAGAACTGTATTCTGATTTAGAACGTAGATACCATTACACAGTGTACCCTCTGCAACCAGTACCTTATGAAGGTAAATATTCTTGATATTTCTATCAAGAACAAAGTTATATCCATCTTTATTGAGTAAAGAAACTGATATGATGATGCAAACCATGGAGGGTACATAGTAGCAATCGTTCAAAATCATAGTCTTGCCATTTGGCAATACTAGGTGATATTCACCGACGGCTGCCGCATTGACTTGTGCTCCGTTCGCTAGTCTGAGCGACATATCACCCGGTGCAACTTTCCTACTTTTTCTCAGTCCCTGCAATAAATTACAGATATGAGATCCTGATCCGGTATCAAGTACCCAGGAGGTAGGGCTGGCCGTAAAACAGTTCTCAATTACAAGAACACCTGAAGTAGATGCAAAACCATGCTTCTTCTTCAACTGGGTATTCTGGAAATCCATACAATCCCCTTTCCCATTCTCATACTCATGACTGTTATCACAAGTTAGAGCTGAACCAACGTTCCCCAGCCCCGAATAAGAATTCGGATCGGTCAAGCGATACATTTTATTATATTGATTAGGGCGTGAAATGGTTGCTACCTGGAGAGAGAGAAAAGAAACACTCAGCGTGCGCTCTTGCAAGATTAGATTGGTTTATTAATTTATCTAACCAGGATGTCTCCCACTGTTTCCTCAAATTCTTCTTAAAACCTTTTAAAAGAAGAACTAGTCAGGATTTAATTCACGTCATAATACTTGCTTAACCTTTCAGCCAGGCTAGTGTCGGTACTTCGAGAGAGGTTTTCCAACGCTTTCGTGAAGTTCCTTAATTTAAGAACCTCTTTTCCCTGGGGGCGTAACCCCGCTAACACCTTTCTAGACACCTACTAGGTTTATAGCATTGATCGTTAAGTGAAATAATCTCTCGAGAGTAATCCAACTCATCAGTGGGATCGGGATCCAACTGTCATTGTGTGATAACCTAGATGGAATCCACTCTAGTAACCACACTCCAGAAGGTATGCTAAATCTGCAAGTTTCAGTACTTTTGAAACTCCCGATGTGGTTTTTGCCCCTAGGACCCAAGTGACCTTGACGAATAATCAACAAATCAAAAGGTCCCAGTCAAGTTCAACCCGTCGTTATCCAGGATTGCATTAGACCCGCCCGCATGATCCTTGACGAATAATCAACAAAATCATGCGACCGTCCTAACCAATCGCATCTATCAGTGCAACAGAGAATTATTACTCAGCTACCGTTCACTGTGTCTTGACGAATAATCAACAAACGCAGCACGAATACTAAGTATTAATTATCTGAAACGACAGAGGGCTACGGCTGGGTTTTTGGCGAAAAACCCGTTAACGTAATGAACTTGATGTAGTTGAAGGAACATGATAGACTTTTTGAAAACATGGTGACGAAAACTTTTGCTAAAGAGGTCACTCCCTGTGAAGGGATCTCGGCTCTTTCCTCGTCGAGTGAGGTGCTGGGCATTCGTAAGATGAATACCTCGATGCAAAGCAAGAATAATCAACTATGGTGAAGTTATTACCCTGACGTAAACTTTTTTTCCAAGGGGTCACTCCCGATGAGGGGATCTCGGCCCTTGCCTCGTCGAATGAGGTGCTGGGCATTCATAACCGAATACCTCGATGCAAAACAAAAGTGAACGTCCTTTTAATAACAGCTTTTTGAAAAATTGTTCCAACATCGTCTTTTAGGTTTATTTTCTTGCATTAGTTCTTTTAATGCGTCCCATCATTTAAATCCTACCATTGCAGAAAACAACCAAAATATGACGTACGCTTATGCCATTCGCATTCGCCACGGGGCCCGTCATCACCCGTTAGGTTACTTAGCTAACGACAGAGCGGGGGCTGGGCTAGCGCGGCTGTAAAACATAAGCAACGCCTAAATAGTTATTATATATAGATATATAGCAATGATAGCCAATCCAGATCACAGATGAACATTTTGGATATACTAGGAACCCGCGATTCGTTCGAGTCTGCAACGAAAAGCGGATTACACGGTCGCGATGAATAGCCAATACCCCACCCAAGACCCCTACGGGTGCGGCAAACTACCCGCCAAGTACCCGAAGCGAAGCAACCTCCCTCAACGCCGTGAGTAGGCCACTCGGCACTTCGAGATACCCGGTAGTTTGTGCACCCCCTCCATGGGTCTATCCTAGGAGCAAAAGCAGTAAAAAGAATTATACAATGACGGCTACAACCCCGACCCGGTTGTGCGGCCATACAAATAATATTACATCAATTTACAAATTTATTACATGAATGAAAGAAAAAGAAACTCTCATCTCACATCCACCCGAGCTATTCATCCGCGACAATCCAACGAGCTCATATACACAAACCATCAGCATTACAGATCACAGATATGTATAACCCCCACTAATCGACGTATAGCGATTAGTAGACATTCAATACACATATAACATTACAGATATAACCATTAGCCAAAGTCTACGGAACATCGACCAAAAAATACGGATTTTTAAGCCCCAAAAACAAATTTTGCTTTCTGGAAAATCTGGGGAGAAAAATCATATTTCAAAAATCCCAAAATACCTATATAAGAACACTGCAGAAAAGAGAATCGCCAACCGAGTTAACTCGGCCGCGGTTCCGCGGCATAAGCAAGCTAATACCGTGGAACCGCGGCGCTTTAACCGAGTTAGGTGATCATTTTTCTTCAGTATTCTATAAAAAGCCTGAGCCGATTTTTAGTGTATGATTTATTAATTTTGGAACAGATCTAAAAATCGGCAGAAACTGAATTTTTCGGGGTGTTTTTGCGGTTTTTCGTCCGGTCGATATTCTAAATACTTTGCTAACATGCTATGGTGTGTTTAGTTAGGCTCTGATACCACTGTTAGGTCCACGTTACCTCTCCCGGTACCTTCGGGGTTGCGGAATCGGTAAAACAAAATTTTTCTAAACATGGTAACATGGACCGAAAAGCCGGATCTTTGCTAAACAATACACTAGCATCCTAACTAGAGATTTATCTACTCGGTTAGGGGTTATACCTCAACTTGAACTCCTTCTCTTCTTGTTGTTCTTCTCCTTGCTTGCTCCGAGGCTAGATCTGGACTTTGGTCACCTTCGCGGCCTCCTTGAGTCGAAGACGATCCACCCGAGAGATGTACACCGAGCTCCACCTCGAGCCGAGGTAACTAGGGCAAAGAGATTGCTAATCTAGAAGCCCTAGGTAGTGTAGAAGTGATAAAGGGATGGTTTTGTCTTTGTGGGATCTTTATCTCTCAACACATGAGATCAAAAGATGAATCAAGAGGAGGAAGAAGGAGGAGCTAGCAACCATGGTTCATTTCCTTTTTCTTCTCACTTGAAAAAGCAAGAGGGAGAGTGAGAAAGAAATTGTGAACTAAAGAAAAGTAACCATGGTTGCAATAATTCAAAAACAATATCATTACTAATCCCATCAAGATAAAGTTTGATGGCTACATTGAAATGACCATTATCATAATCAAAAATAGAAAAAGAAAAAGAAAAGAAGAGTGTAGATCCCTTTTGAAAGTCAATGGTCAACTCGGTCAACCGGTCAACAAAGTCAAGAGAGGTCAACGGGGTCAAATGGTCAATGCAATTAGCTATCATAAAATTATCACTAAAAGGATTAGTAAATGATGTCCGCGGCTCATAATGGTTTTGACCAAACGAACTGTCAAAACCCTAATGAGTCCGCCTCAAAATGGTTTTGACCGAATCAACTGTCAAAACCCTAATGAGCCTGCCACATAACGGTTTTGGTCGAACCAACTGCCAAAACCCTGATGAGGCACCTCCTCCTTCATCGCTCCGGAAAACTGTGCATACACACCTGCATCCGCATTCCGTAGAATGCGGATGCACAGAAGACAAATCCATCCGTGCAATATTAGGATCCGGCTTAAACCAAAGCCCACTAGTACTGCCTGTCCGAACACCACACGCACACAAGTGTACGTAAGTGATCGCAGCCCTGCCGTAAAACCATACGGCCTCTACACGTTTCGCTCAGTGCAGGGAAACTCTCTGTGTGGGACTCTAAAGACTCGACACTACGCTGGCAGTGGGTTTAACCACAGACCGCAAGAGGCACTAGCTGTACATAACGGTCCCCAGGTAGATGTCGATAAGAAGGCCGATGAGGTGAACCCATCCGAACTCCTACTGAGCCTGTATGTGACAATCTCCGTACAGTCCGGTCTGTTCGTCTGATACATCGCATGGCGGGCCTAGGGGGGTGGTAAACGTCAGTCCCCTAATAGCGGTACAAGTCGTGTGGGAGTGAAGCCCATTACACCTTAAAGATAACACTCGAAACCTACCAGTATATCTCGCTTGCCCTGGCCAGGGACTACTCGTGTAATGGCTCTCCTAGACACTGCGCGATGTCAACCCCTAATACCGGGAGAAACGAATCCTGTCTAACCATCACTGCCTCCAAGTGCTTCGGGACTGCACCCAACTACTACCTGTTTGCACGACTCAGTAGAGCCGTAGTAGGGTAGTAATCAAAGAACAGTGGGAACACACTCGAGGCGAAGTGACAGTGTCAAGTCAGCGGACTAAGCTGTACTCATGTCACCTGGGAACTGATAACTGACGATAGGTATAATACCAACCATCAGTTCCCGACGAGTCCTGTCCAGTGTACTTGTAACCTAACGAGCACCCGCATACTATCTCAAGTACGATGTACTGACGGCTGTGGGACAGAACGTCTCCCGTGCTGGGATACAAAGCGCATACGCTAGTCTACTCCGGAGTATCGATGCCCTGTCTCGATAATCCCACGACTAGGGACGTGTATAAGGATGTGCTTGTGGATTACCCAGCCCCCACGAGTTTGATCGCCATCACAACGCCGGTAATCAAGCAAAGATCCTAAGGGCTCTACTAATGCGTAAAGGTGATATAATAAAGAAACACACATGTACACATTAAAGCAGAGACAAACCAAGTAGCATACTACTATTTCGAGCAAGATTGTCTATACAACTGTGAATATCCTAAGCTTCCATCAAGTAATATACATACTAGTATGATACAGTAATGGCCTCTAGGGCTTATACACTAACATATATATATATATATATATATGTGTGTGTGTGTATGTATGTATGTATGTATGTATGTATGTATGTATCGACTCAGATGATAGGCGGTTTCCTTACCTTTCGTTTAGCCTGTTAGCTCAGCCCTATAGTTTAGTGGAGTTGTTAGACTAGATTCGATTCCTATTTATTTCAAAAACTAACGAATCGTGGGTATTTTAAAAGACAGGCGAAGGGATTCTTTGGATATTTCAAAGGACATATCTTTTCTTAAAAACTCCGTAGCCCTTATTTTTAAAACACCGTGATTCGTATTATTTCAAAAGGCACTACTGTATGATTTATATTTATATTAAATGCAGATTAGTTATCGTTGTGTCTAGTATTCAGCTCCGCACATTATTGCTGTTCGCTCCGCATCGCATACTTATATTGTGATTTCATATACCATTATTGATATCATGCTGCTAGGACACCAGCACCATTATTGATGATGCGTATGTACCACGTACACTTACTTGCCGGCTCACACACATCATCATCGGTAATTTCCATATCACGTACACTTTAGAAAATACTATTACATTGACATAGCTTGTTAGCTAATAGTTTCGACATGATATTAGTGTACTTGCCTTATATGCCAGTTTAGACATTTCAGTTACTACTTGCTACTTAATGCATATTTTTATTCACTGTTATGCCGCATTCATGGATTTTTATGCCTACATTCACTGTTTTACGTGCTATTGGTGATTTGGATTCGGATTTTCATGAGATTTCCCGGATTTGGGGGGAAAACCGCAGAAACATATATAAACTTCTTCTCTCTCTTTTTAAAATGAAAAGTGCGGTTTTCCCATGATGTATGAGTCGTCCACCATGAGTTTGCTGATGGATTTCGAGACCCGATCCGAGGAGCTGGATGAACCGTCTCGGGTACATGGTGGACCCGGTATGGTACCCCGGGGCAAGAAGTTCGAGGAGTAGACGATGAGCCTGGCAGGGGCAGACTACCTACCGGTGATTTTACCTGACGCGTCGGATATCCGGAGGATACCGTCGTGGTCTTATGATTGGATGTTAGGGGCCGATTTGGACTGACGGCGCCCTAGATAGTGAGATTTAGACATTGAGATTTTGAGATATTGAGGTACTGAAATTTGATGGTACAGGCCAGTCCGGATAGCCGGAGCCCGAGATATTGAGATATTTGGATTTATGTTTTGTGTCGATGCTAGACACTGTTTATGCTAATTCCATTTATGATACCTCGTTTTAAAAATACAGAAATCTCACTAAGTTATGAAAGCAGTTTCTCCATTTACATGTATTCTGTTTTCATGCATTCATACCTCATACATATGATATATTGCTACCTGAGGCACTGACACGAGTACATGGGATTACACTTGGGTTAGATGTTTACCCTTGCCACCTTTCCATGCTTCAGACTTACGTTTTGAGGATTATATATATATATATATATATATATATATATATATATATATATATATATATATATATAAAGTGATCGTATGACCTAGGATTGCGTTATTCATGCGATTTCTGCTCGTAGATGTTTTCTACTTACGAGTAGGCAACTCATCCCCGTTGTGCCACAGTTTCTTGCAGGTTTGCCGTACAGATTTCGTTACGGCTTTGCTGGCACTACTTCTATTTCCGGGTGATTTGCTAGTAGGTGGGTTCACTTGCATCGTGACCATCATTAAACTTTGTATATTATTATTCAGTTGTATCTAGTAAACTCCATCAACCAAACCTGTATTTATTTCAGAGATAGAGACAAGTGATGTTTATTCTTTCGACCTTAGAGTCGCGCGTTATATTTCTATGGATTTCATGCCGTTTTGAGTTTCCTTTTCTGTTGTGATCCTCACCTTTCGGTGTTGTATAATATATTGCTTGCGTGGTTGTGACCGTCGCTTGACGAAGAGCTAGCCCCCGCTTGGGGATGCCTTTATTCATTATATATGCTTTATCAGGTTTTGTACCCGTTTGGGGTCGGTATTTACAAAGGAAACTCTGCCGAAATATTTAGAAAAGACTTGTGATTTTAAAATGCATATTTCGGCGTATGTTGCAAACTACTTGATTTAAATTGGTTTTTCCTTCACTCTACTACTTTTCTTGGTTTGGATTTCTGGGTTTTCGGCATACTTTGATTACGTGCGCCTCGAGACATTTCGTAGTTTAAGTGCCGGTCATGTTCCGTACTTTCGAGTCGTGACAAAGTTGGTATCAAAGCGTTAGGTTTTACCTTCGGGGCGTAGGATGACCCTTGGTTGATGGAGTCGGTAGCTTGAGTAGAGTGACGTACCGTACGTATGTTCCGCGGCATATTTACGATAGCTACTCCACTTAAGAAGCCTTAGGATGTACATTTCTTTGCTCAGTATTATATTCATTCTTGATCTAGCCTCATCGGTACCAGTTATGGTTTTGCTGCCACGATTACGGGCAGGGAGAGCTACGACTAGAGTTGCGGTCAGCGCGAGCTCGTCACGAATAAGTACTGACCAGAGCGTAATTCCGGCGACACACGATTGCAGAGATGTGTCTTTTTATTATGTTTTCGCGCCACGAGCGTTTGATGGATCGCTGTTATGAGATTACTTGGACATGCAGATCAGCACCAGAGGATTGAGCCACTGATAGAAGCCAGCCAGATTTTGATGACCGTTGATGTATTGCTTATTCATGATAATTGAGGTACTGTTCAGCGTGCAGACGAGTAAGACGGTTATTGCTGCGAACGACGAGATATCGCCCCAGATGTTGGAGCTATTGCAGTGCGAGTTATACTAAGAGATGATAGAAGGTCGCTAGTCACCGAGGATGAATGACTAGGACATGTAGTTCTTTCGCTACCCCGATGCGAGGTCATCAGATAGATTGATTCCAGCTAGAGACGACTTCACGCGGATACGTTGAGAGTCGATAGAGGCGATCGAATGTCAGAAACCTATTATTCCAAGTTTAAAGTATGCGGAAATACATGCAGGCAATTCTATGGACCCTCTAGAAGAATGAAACCCTAACTCGACATAATGACCGTGTGAAAGCCTTCGAACCTTAGGGTTTGCGGCAGTTCCGCGGCGCCATTAGTGAGGCTTGGGTTTGCCCTTCTACGGCTGGACCATCGATGCTGTGGTATGTACTCGATACTATTAAACTGTACCCAAGATGTTGAGCTCTAGGGGGATTATGAGGTTTTGACGAATCGATCAGATGGTTCGACTTCATTCAGATGCTAGGTGGTGAGATGCACTTCTTAGGAAACTCCAGATACGAGGATAGCCGTTGGAGCTCAGTTCATGCAGCCACGACGAGACGAGTCCGAAGCAGTCGACATTAGAGAAAAGTGGAGTAAGAGGTTCGTACCAGATCTGGATGAGAGGACGTTCCATTCCACCGACATCAGTGATGCGATACGCATGCCGAAGCATTGTACTTGGATATACCTTCCAGAAGGAGTCGCGATGAGTATGCAGTCGTTCCGGAACAAGAAACAGATATAGTAAAGGACGATGACTTCCGGACAGTTTGGCAGAGACGAGATTTGGGAGAGACCTCGACAGGACCTTTCTGGAATAAATTACGAGAAGACTTGGACCCAGGAGTGGTCATGTTACACACACCGGCAGGCCAGAGTTCATGATCTTCGATGAGACATGCTATGAGTGACCACGACAGTTGGCCAGAGATTCTTGGAGGATGTTCTTGAGCGGGACTATTCCGCCATATTTGATTTCGGTATTTTGGGCGGTCTATTCGCATGACTGATTTTGATGATTGAGTTTCATGATATTTGTTTTCATGCACCATGGTTGCACCTACTGAGTATTTATGACTTTTGCACAGTTGTTGCACTTGATTTCGTTTCCGTGCCTTGGTTTCACATGTTTATGATTTATGGGTTTCATACAGTTGAGTTGATTTTGAACATATGTACGCACACGATTTAGTTTTTTCACTCGGTATAGTTCACATATGCTTGCAGTGCAGTGATACGCATTTTGTGCACCACAGTTGCACTGGACTTCGATTTCGATTGTGATGTTCGATATTTGTTTTGTGCACCTTGTGCACTTGATTGGATTTTGCGCATGTTAGGCACTTGATATTGGATTTCATGATTTCGTGCATGATGGATGCACCTGATTTGGGGTTTTGCGCATGTTGGGCGCATATTATGAGATGCGATTTTGGTGCATATCAGATGCACTAAATCGAGATTCTTCGTGCATGTCAGATGCACCTGTTTTTGCTATCAGGCACACCTGTTGCCCTTGATAGATATTTCGTGCACACCCGATGCACTTAGATATTGTTTCTGTGCACATGTATGGCACATATATGGATTTTGATTTCCGTGCGCACCAGACGCACGTAGTATTCATATGCACATTTTGGGATTGATTTCTTATGGAGCAGTACGTTTTTGTGATGTTTTATTATTGCTTTCGTACTGAGCAGGACGAGTCAGATGACAGTACCTGAGTATATTTTGCATGCATTGATAGATTCCAAAGGGATTTCCAAAAAGCGAGCTATAGTCTCAGTATTTACCTACGTGTCTGATATGACACGAAATGTTTAAAACAAGGAAACCCTTCTAAATTGTTTTCTAAACGGCGGAACACACATATTAAACAAAAAGTATATACGTATAGAGTTATTTTCTTACAATTGGCATCCGCCACTGTGCAGTGTTATGCGCATTGCACATCGACTTTAAAAGATTTGTCATGCATTCCCTTCTGATATTTACATGTATAGATTTGATATTTGCATGCATAGTTCCGATTTATATCATATTGGTTTTGCTTTGGATTTGGCATTCGTGTCTTTACCATGACTCCGATGATTGCGGGACACTTGACGGAGTTTCGATTTTAAGTTATCTGCTCATTACTCATGCACATGCATTGCGCTATGATGCGTTTTATGTATTGATGATTCCGGAGCCCCGACGACTTGGACTTTCATTTGAAATATTTTAGAATTTAGGGGTTTAAATTTAAATTCGGGGACCGAATTTCTTTAAGGGGGAAGATTATAACATTTCAGAAAAATAAAATATTATTTTTGGGAATTTTTATACTTTAATATTAATTTTTAATGAATATTTTAATATTGCGGCATAATTAAATACCGATAATGGGAAAAAATTTGGAAAAATTATGGGAAATTCTAAAATAGGGTATTTTATGGAATTATCCCATTTTAAAGTTTTTATGATGAATTATATGTTAATTTAGTGCTAATCGCGATTAAAAATCGCTAATCGGACTTTAAGCGTGTTTTGTGTACATGTCTTTTTCCACACTTGTTACAGTTTCTTACATGTTTTGGGTGCATGGTTTGTTTTGGGTTTACTATTGCATGGAGAAGGAAATAAAAGGAAAAGAAAAGAAAATGAAAAGTGAAAGAATGATTAAGAGAGAGAAAGAGTGGGTGAGGGGTTTACTTTTGACTTGTTGAGTCATCCCCCCATCATTTCTTCAACCCATTTTCTCTCTCCCTCCTCTCATGTGCTGCTGCTGCTGCCTTTCTCCTCTTCCTCCTCCATCTTCAATCCCCCAAAACACCATGGATACAACTCCAAAACCCTATTCACTTTTCACAAAAATTGTTCACAAGCTCGAGAGGAACACATTGGACCTAGAAAGAGATGATTTTGAGGACATTGAGCAACTTAAGAATTTTATTGAGTTGCCAAAGGAGGTAATTTCTGCACCATTAGAGTAGTGTTTCAATTCCATATGCATCCATACTTGTTTCATGTCGATATCAAGTGGTTTTGAGGACTTTGGAAATTCCAAGTTAGGGTTTAGGGTTTGAAATGAAATCAAAGGTGAATTGAGGTGTAATTAGGGACTACAACCCCTGTTGTGATGTTATATTGGACTAAACCAGAGACTAGAACCCGGAATACGGAGTTAAGAAAACGATATCGGGAAAAACTGTGATTCTGTGAATGTATTTGGAAATCTGCTATCACCACGAGACTCCTTAAATTATTTTGGTTTGACAGTGAGATGTGCAAGCAACAAGGAACCACCACCCAAAGCCCTAGCCCCTACCCCTTCCTTCAGGACGCCAATTAATCCATTCTGGATGCAATTTGCGGCTAGAGCATGGGTTCTGGGATTTGTGTTGGTTCTTTAGCTTTATCCCCAATAAACTAGACCCTTGGCATATGCAATTTTGACTGATTCCACATAGGGTAGAATCTGGGGTAATTTTCTGTAAGTGCACGGCGGCGCCCCGGCCGTCATTCCGAGGCCAAAATGCGGAAACGACACTTTTCTTTAACTTTTGGAACCGGCACCACCACACACTATAAACCCAGATCGGGACATTAACCTACTCCTAGCTAACTAAAGAATGGGGTTGAGAGATATACCGAGTGATCCGTGTCCTTCGGTCTTCTCGTCGTCGTCTCGATCTCCCCGCGGAATCTCCGGTCTTCATCTCCTCGTCGGAAGGGTACCACATCGCCGGGTTCTTTTACGGGCTCCCACCTTTGGACCAAGACAACTCGGGCACGAAGTTGGCGAGTTGACGTATCCAAGAATGCTGTAGATGAAGTGTAGGATGGTTTGTCTCTTGGGGTTACTAGAAGTTGCCCTTTTATGAAGTGGAGGAGAAGATGTGCTTTGAAATGGTGCTATGGGATTTTGTATGAGCAAAAGAGATAAAAATCCCACTACCAAAATTTTGGACAGCCCCCAACCTCCTTGTTATGGCCGGCCATGTTTCATCAAGGGAGAGAGAGAGAAATCAAGTGGGGGGGAAGCCATAATACAAGCAAGAGTAAAGGGTGAAAGATCATGATGAAAAATTGTCACTTCAATAATCATACCCATAACAATCAACCATCATATCTCCACAAGTCAAGCCATCATGAACATAGAAGTCAATGTATGGTGGAACCATCATGAAACTACCAATTACAAGAAACACCCTCCATAATGCTAATTTGCACATTTGCAAATAAGCCCTCCTCCACCAATTTTTAGCCAAGGAAAGAAACAAAGGAAAATGGCCGAAACGGAAAGCAAACTGGCAATTTCATAAAAGTGATCCCGTAATAAATTACAGGAAAACCCGCTACTATATATACATACCCGCATTTGTATTCCGACCGAAATACAAATGCAATGAGACAAACTCTACACTGTACAATAATAGGATCCAGCTTAAACCAAAGCCCGCTAGTATTATCCGTCCGATCATGATCCGTGGAATAACGCACGTATATGATAGAACCCTGCCATATCTCCATACGGCCTCTACAGCGTTTCGCCCGAAACTTAAGAAAACGGTCTGTGGGGGACTCTAAAGACTCATCAATACTTTGGTTGTGGGTTTAACCATTAGCACGTCAGAGGTATTAGCCATACGTAACGGGCTACCAGGTATTGACCTAAAGGGACGTCGATGAGCGAACTCATCCTGACACCCTACAGAGCCTGTCAGTGACAATATTCGTACAGTCCGGTCCGTTCGTCTATGAGCATCGCATGGCGGGTCTAGGGGTTGGTAAAATTCAGACCCCCAAAAGCGGTACAAGTCGTGTCGGAGTGTAGCCTAGAACACCCTAAGATACTACTGGAATACCTACCAGTAAATCTCCTGCCTTGGCCAAGGACTTCGTGTAATGGCACTCCTAGACACAGCGCGACCTCACCCTCAATACCGGGAGAGACAAACCCCTTCAGATCCACTCAGTGCCTCCATGTGGCTCGGGACTGTACCCAACTAAAACCTGTTTGCACGACTCCTTTGAGCCGTTGTAGGGTAGTAATCAAAGTACAGTAGGAACTCACACGAGACAAATGACGATCTCAGGTTGATGAACTAACCTGTACACATGTCACCAAGGAACTTCTATCTGACGTCAGGTATAATACCAACTAGCATGTTCCCAGCGTGTCCTGTCCGGTGTACTCATAACCCAATGAGCACCTGTATACATCTTAGGTGAACCAACTGACACCAGTGGCTTGTGAGACCGGCCACCATCCCTCATCGGGTCTCGACTGTATACACTAGTCTACTCTAGAGTATCGATGCCCTGTCTCGAAACTCCCACAACTAGGAACCTTTTAAGGATGTGCTTATAGACTACCAGCTCCCACGTATATGATCGCCATCATACTACTGGCTGTCAAGCAAGAATCCTAAGGGCTCTATCAATGCGCAATAGTGACCTGTAAGGCCACCTGAAGCAGTACACGATGATAAAGGTAAACCAGATAGCATACTATCATCTTGAGTAAGACTGTCCTACCGGCATAGGTCCTCCATCAATCATTGCAATCACGTGCCTGTGATCCAATAATTGACTCTGAGGGCACTATCTCCCACTTGCACTCAAGGCTAATTATTGCGATGTCGCATACTCACAGCCCGTGTGATACCGAACACCCAACTCCTCTACTAATCAGTCTCACAAAACCAGTTTGCGAAACTAATGTGTTCCAGGAATAGCCTCAGTGAGTGGATCCGCCTTGATGTTTCTTTCTATGTCTCTCTTTATCTCAAGTTCGTGGAGAAAGCCATCTCCCGAAATGAGCAATACCTGTCTTAGAATATGTCTGGATATCTAATTGGACGTAGCTCATAAATGAACTCCAAATCCAAACTTCTTAGACTGTATCGTCAACTGAACTTAATCAGTATCCTGCGTCATGCCTCCCTTAGTATCCCCTTGGACCTGTCCAAAATACTGCCCCTCGTCAGAAGGAAAACTATAACTCTGACAACCTCTCTATCATCCATGTCACCTTGGAAGCCTGGAATGATAACTGTCTCCTAAAAGAGGATGTTGTTATCATATCCCTAGAACATCCACTTATGTTCTAAAACTGCTTCCGTTTGTTTCTCCAGGATTGGATCAATATCAACACATTGCATCTACTGCAAAAAGCAACATCTGGTGTGGTGCTTGACATATCATGATTGACTCAATTGCCTAAGCAAGTGATCTGCCAATCATGCACATCCCTCTCCACTTTAGTCTGTAAGACACCTTTAGAGAGGGTGACTCCATCACCTGCAGGTACACTACCGTGCCTGGAGTCGTCCATTCTAAAACACCTTCAGAATGCTGTCTAAGTACCCTGATTGGGAAACTACCCAAATCCAGATCTAAAACCATAGATCCAGTAACCAGAATGTCTTGATATTATATCCAAGTCCCATGTGGAGAAACCACTGTGTGACAACCAAAGTATAACCGATCGTAGTATAGGAACATCACTTCCTACTCTGTGTATGTCATCCAAATACCAGGACATCACACCCTACTACCTTCTTAACAGATCCATCCCCTATTCTGATGAAGTCAAACCTATGACTGTCATATCAGAAATAGATGATCTATCTCCGCTACATCTGCTTTAGTCTATAAATAGACATAAGCCACTGTTCACCAATGCTTCCGCTTCTCCCACTGACTACGAGAACCCTCTGGCAGAGTCATATACACGTACACTTCTAAAGCTAGTTTAGAACGACGCTATACTCATCCTCCTGCCGGGTCTCGCAGCCTGGAACAACAGCAATGGCAAGTCTGGGTAAACAAGAACCTCCCTGTCACCGTCCTTGAGGCTACCGGAGTATCTCTCGGGTGCCTGAGGTTACCCACCGTATCTGCGGAGTGGCCTAATGGAATGTCAAACCAGATTGAATCTTTAGGTTCTTATCAAATTTTCAGTAATCGTTTGTGGTTCTGGAATCACTTCCAGTTCTACCATACTCCCACTACTGTTTTCTGAAAAAATCCATTTTTTTATTAAAACTGTGGCGAGTCAAGAACAATATCACTATTGATCTTCCAGATGGTAGAAAGTCAACCCGCGTCATAGCCTGGGTCAACCCACAAACAGCCATTACAGAAACGTGCCTTGAGTTGTCCAGTGTCTGGTTTTAAGCATAAGCCGGACAACTCCCCGTACCTTAACATCGTTAAGATATGAACTGTTCTATATCCAATACAGAAACAGAGGCACTGATTTAATTGAACCAGATTCAAATTATGCAGCTGTCTCCAGTGCATGTCAACTAAATGGAAAGAGGCCGATCAGCGTTACTCAACTTAGGAATGCTTCCAATTATGAGTAACCTGAAAGAGAAGCAAGTTCTCTTAATCATTACTATCAACTGAATACCATACATAAGTATCTATATCTTCGATCATCTTGAACAATCCCGATACTTGCAATACCTGGTTCTCTACTTTATTCATATACCTATAACTTCTCAAAACTTAGACCTTGCATTTCTACAAGACACTTGTCTAAAGACTAGAGAAGTCATAAGTAAACCGAATATAGTACGAGGACCAACCCCTCTGTCCTAATGGACACTGGACAACATACAATACTCTGTATAAGTCCTTTGAGGCTGATAACTCAATCCCTGTGTGTCATAGGTTGAAAAATGTACTATGGTTATGAAGGATTACACCGCTGTTTAATACTCCTTACCTAACCATCAACTGATATAGGTAATTGTCATGGACATAATTTCAAAAAGGTATATCTCACTCTATAAAAATAGACGTACAGATATATCAATTTGAAATTGGTGCATAACAGCGGATATTCAAAACCAAATATTTGCCGTCCGGCAAACAGCCCAGGCGATTTCCTCAAATATCACCAATTACAACGAATTCCGATATAATGAGGACGATCACCTAATTCCCAATAACTTACTCTCACTCATCATCTGTAAAACCATACAGATGTGAGAATCATACTTGGTAAATACATACCCTGGAGCAAGGGCTAATTGGGAAATCAGTTTTCTTTTAACAGCACACAGTGAAACTGAAACATTGAAGTGTCTTGTAGGGGTATCCGGGTATTCCTAGTAATGCCTCTTCCATTATCCGATTCATAACTGTAACCGTATATCTCTTTGCCATCTCTCCAAATCCCTTCATATGTCTTTAGTCATTACCTTCTGTACACCCTCTTAGGCTAAATGGTTTTCTTCCTTCCCTACCGTTCGGCACCAGCCTATGGTTTGGATGAAGACTATCCAATAAGCGTAATGGGTGTACTGTCGTAATCCTAGGAGCACTCGCAACGCGAGAGAAGGTGAAGATAAAAGACACCTGAATAAACCTTATTCCTATTTCTCCTGAACCAGAATCCATCCCCGAACTGGAACAAGTTCCTTTCGAGTTCGTATATAACCATACGATGGATTATCCAATAAACTATAGATCTTCGTAGTGATACGGAGTGTCCTGGAGAAATACAAAGGTGAAGTGGGAGTAGTACTGAAATACTTGGTTTGGTCGTGAATAGCAGTCGCAATTTACTTTGCCCTCCTTCTAATCCCTTTTTTTGTCTTTACATAATACCTTCTGTATACCATCGTTAGGCTAATTGTTTTTCTTCATTCCTTACCGGTCGGCACCTGCCTATGCTTTGGAAGAAGACTATCCAATTTGCGTAATAGGTGTATTATCCCCTAATCTAAGGGGCACTCGCAACCTGAGAGAAGGTAAAAAGAAAAGATAGATGAATAGTCCTATTCATTTTCTCCAGAACCAGAAACCATCCTCGAATAAGTTCTTTCGAGTTCGTATATAACCATACGTTGGTTTTATCCAATGGAAGTGGACGTTTGTAGTAATACGGGGTGTTCTGGAGAAAAGGGTAAAAGTAGGAGTGGCAATGAGGTATGCAACTCTGACAATCCAAAAGCCAGTGTTTAAGAAGGTTCGGTCAACTTGCTCACTGAGTCATGGTCAAGGGTCGGGTAATGGTCGCTGCCAAAGAGAGAGAGAGAAAAGAAACACTCAGCTTGCACTCTATCCTAGATCAGAATGGTTACCAATTTATCTAATCAGGAAACCTCCCACTGTAACGTAAAATTCTCCTCCAAACCTGAAAGAAGAATTAGTCGGGATCACCCGAGGAGTAAACCAACTAATCAGTGGGAATCGGGATCCAACTATCATCGCATGATAACGTGACGGAATCATCTCACGTTATCACACTCCAGAAGATATGCACATATCTGGCAAGTTACAGTTTCTTTAGAAACTCCCAATGTGATTTTTACCCCATGCTCTTATGACCTTGACTTTGGCCAACAAATCATATGTCACATGTCAAGTTCTACCCGTCATTCTCCAGGTTAATTTGAACCCACCCATACCTACCCTTGACTTTGGCCAACAAGACAATACGACTGTCCCAAACCAACGCATCTATCTATGCTGCATATGAATATCCAATAGCTGCCAATCAATATGCCTTGACTTTGGCCAACAAACATAGCTTGAATACTATTGACTATCCATACGAAACGACGGAGGGCTACGAATGGTTTTCGGCGAAAAACCTTTAACGTAATGAACTTGATATCGTTGAAGGAACCGGATAGCTTTTATAAAAATATAGTGATGAAAACCTTTGATAAAAAGGTCACTCCCGGTGAAGGGATCTCGGCTCTTTCCCCATAGAATGAGGTGCAGGATATTCCAACTGAATACCATGATGCAAAGCAAAAGTAAACGACTAAAGTGAAGTTATTGCCCTGACGCAAACTTCTGTTCAAGGGGTCACTCCCGGTGAAGGGATCTCGGCCCTTTCCTCATCGACTGAGGTGCAGGATATTCCAACTGAATACCACTGTGCAAAACAAAAGTGAACGTCCTTGCAATAACAGCTTTTTGAAAAATGTTCCAACAACATCAGAATAGGTTTGTTTAGCTTGCATTGATCCGAATCAACGCAGTCCCATCAATTGATCACACCAATAAAGAACGAAAATAATGATGTACGTATATGCCATCCACATTCGCCACTGGGTCCCGTCATTACCCGTTAGGTTACTTAACTAACGACAGAGCGGGGACTGGACTAGCGCGGATGCAAAACATATACAACAACTACTAGTATATATATCAATATATAATATTCGCTCAAGGCGTGATAAAATGCAACATCACAGAAATGTAATAAGCATCACAGAACAATACAGATATCTGGGATCCCCGGGTTTCATAGAGCCGCTACTGAAACCCGACGTTCCCCTGGTCGTGTGGATAGCCTGTGCAATGAAATCCTAGACCCCTACGGGCGCGGCAAGTTACCCGCCAAAACCTAAAGCGAGGCAGCCTCCTTCAACAACGTGAATGGACCACCCAACACATCACGGAATCCGGTAACTTGGGCACCCCTCCTTGGGTCAACCTGTACCCCCTACGAGTGCAGCGAATAGCCCGCCAATTCTAGAGTGAAGCCCCCTCCGTCTCAAAGCCATGAGATGCGGGCTCGTTGCCCTCTAGAACCCGGCTATCCGTGCACCCCTCCTCGGGGTAATCCTAGTACAGAAAGTAAAATATACATACAACGGGTACATCGACCTCAGCCCGGTCGTGCCCCAAAAGAATAATATACAAACAGGCAGTGACGGCAGTCTACATGTCGGACGCTCGCCCCGCAATATCAAATGTAAATAATAAACCAAACTGTACTACCATTGCATCCAAGCTATCCACCACGACAATCCGCAACATCACAGCACAACACAGAACATCAACGTGAATGTCACATTCGCAAATCCGTCTAAAAGGGCTATAGCAGTTAGACAGGATTTACCGATCAAATGACATTCACGGTCGCAGATATAATGTAAATACTGTGAACTAATATGTTTAAAATTTTCGATCGACTGAATTTTCCGAAGTGGGCCCTAAGCACAACTGTAGCACTCAAAAACATCTGGACCCAAAACGAATATACCAGAAACCCTATTTCCATGTCAGAGAGCCACTGTAAAAGTTTGATGCAGTGAAGCCAAAATTAGGCGGCGGATCCACGGCCAAAACGTGGTTTTGGCCGCTGATCCGCCGCGCTATAGTAACTTCAGCTTACCAAATTTTCACATAATGCATAAGAAACCCTGCACGTATTTTTACAATGTACCAAATAATTTTTAAAGCACTGTAAAATTTCGACAGAAACTTGACATGGAAACGCGATTTTTTTGAAAATCCGTTCGATCGAACTTGTAAACACGTTAGAGCAAGCTAGACTAGGTTAATGGCGTGGCTCTGATACCAGTGTAAGTGCACGGCGGTGCCCCGGCCGTCATTCCGAGGCCAAAATGCGGAAACGATACTTTTCTTTAACTTTTGGAACTGGCACCACCGCGCACTATAAACCCAGATCGGGACATTAACCTACTCCTAGCTAACTAGAGAATGGGGTATAGAGATATACCGAGCGATCCGTGTCCTTCGGTCTTCTCGTCGTCATCCCGATCTCCCCGCGGAATCTCCGGTTTTCATCTCCTCGTCGGAAGAGAACCACATCGCCGGGTTCTTTTACGGGTTCCCACCTCTGGACCGAGGAAACTCGGGCACGAAGTTGGCCAGTCGATGTGTCCAAGAATGCTGTAGATGAAGTGTAGGATGGTTTGTCTCTTGGGGTTACTAGAAGTTACCCTTTTATGAAGTGGAGGAGAAGATGTGCTATGGGATTTTGTATGAGCAAAAGAGATAAAAATTCCACTACCAAAATTTTGGACAGCCCCCAACCTCCTTGTTATGGCCGGCCATGTTTCATCAAGGGAGAGAGAGAGAAATCAAGTGGGGGGGGGGAAAGCCATAATACAAGCAAGAGTAAAGGGTGAAAGATCATGATGAAAAATTGTCACTTCAATAATCATACCCATAACAATCAACCATCATATCTCCACAAGTCAAGCCATCATGAATATAGAAGTCAATGTATGGTGGAACCATCATGAAACTACCAATTACAAGAAACACCCTCCATAATGCTAATTTGCACATTTTCAAATAAGCCCTCCTCCACCAATTTTCAGCCAAGAAAAGAAAGAAAGGAAAATGACCGAAAAGGAAAGCAAACTGGCAACTTCATAAAAGTGATCCCGTAATAAATTACAGGAAACCCCGCTACTGTATATACATACCCGCATTTGTATTCCGACCGAAATACAAATGCAATGAGACAAACTCTACACTGTACAATACTAGGATCCGGTTTAAACCAAAGCCCGCTAGTATTATCCGTCCGATCATGATTCGTGCAATACCACACGTATATGATCGAACCCTGCCATATCTCTATACGGCCTCTACAGCGTTTCGCCCGAAACTTGAGAAAACGGTCTATGGGGGACTCTAAAGACTCGTCAATACTTTGGTTGTGAATTTAACCACTAGCACGTCAGAGGTATTAGCCATACGTAACGGGCTACCAGGTATTGACCAAAAGGGACGTCGATGAGCGAACTCATCCTGACACCCTACTGAGCCTGTCAGTGACAATATCCATACAGTCCGTTCTGTTCGTCTATGAGCATCGTATGGCGGGCCTAGGGGGTTGGTAAAAGTCAGACCCCCAAAAGCGGTACAAGTCGTGTCGGAGTGTAGCCCAGAACACCCTGATATACTACTGGAATACCTACCAGTAAATCTCCTGCCTTGGCCAAGGACTTCGTGTAATGGCACTCCTAGACACAGCGCGACCTCACCCCCAATACCGGGAGAGACGAATCCCTGCAGATCCGCTCACTGCCTCCATGTGGCTCGGGACTGTACCCAACTAAAACCTGTTTGCACGACTCCTTTGAGCAATGGTAGGGTAGTAATCAAAGTACAGTGGGAACTCACACGAGACAAATGACGATCTCAGGTCGATGAACTAACCTGTACACATGTCACCAGGGAACTGCTATCTGACGTCAGGTATAATACCAACTAGCATGTTCCCGGCGAGTCATGTCCGGTGTACTCATAACCCAATGAGCACCTGTATACATCTTAGGTGAACCAACTGACACCAGTGGCTTGTGAGACCAGCCACCGCCCCTCATCAGGGTCTCGACTGTATACACAAGTCTACTCTGGAGTATCGATGCCCTGTCTTGAAACTCCCACGACTAGGGACCTTTTAAGGATGTGCTTATAGACTACCAGCTCCCACGTATATGATCGCCATCATACTGCTGGCTGTCAAGCAAGAATTCTAAGGGCTCTATCAATGCGCAATAGTGACCTGTAAGGTCCCCTGAAGCAGTACACGATGATAAAGGTAAACCAGATAGCATACTATCATCTTGAGTAAGACTGTCCTACCGGCATAGGTCCTCCATCAATCATTGCAATCACGTGCCTGTGATCGAATAATTGACTCTGAGGCCACTATCTCCAATATTTTCTTGTGTTGGCGCATGGTTTACGACTTGTTTTAGCATGGATTTTGGTATTTGGTGATTCGTTTCTGTCGGGTGGCGTTTGAACGTCAACGGCAAAGGGTTATTGGTCGTGTTTGCATGCGAGACTATAGGTTTTTACCTATGAGAGCGGCGTGTGCCGTTTTGGTTTCCGATATGATTTCATATGCTTTTGCGATTGTATTATCTTATAGGTACCCTACGTGATGTCGAGGCATTGAAGATGAAGATGGCGACATCGGCATCGGCACGCAAGGAGCAAGGTGAGTAGATTTATATCTACGGGGAGAAGTCAGGTGGATGGCGTATAGCACCCCCGCAGTTCGTGGTGATGTATACGAATACGTATACACACATATATTTATTATATGTTGTTTGAGTTGGTTGATGATAAAGATGGATTTTTGGTGTTCTTAGATTGGTTTAGTGGTAGTTGCGAAACCCTAGAGTAGTGGTTGCACCCGCATACACACGCACGCACATACTTGCATACATTCTTTCTTTTACATGTCTGTATATGGGATTATATATTTATGTGTTCACATGTGTATAGGACTATGTGTTCATATACTGGATTTGAGGATAGTACTTGGGATTTGAGATGAGTCGATGAGATTCGATTTGAGGCCGTGAGATCGGTGATATGACAGGGTTCGTATTTGAGATATGACATGATGTTTTAGCGGGTCATTTGGCGTAGTGTTTCATACACCTGCATGCATACATAGATGGTATCAGTATTGTACTAGACATAGGTCATTATCCTGGATCATGATATTTGATAAAGATGATACCAGATGAATAGTGTGATTGATGTGACTTTGACCCGTACCCAGATTTGGGATGCCGTACGACGGATTTACGTACAAGCTATATATTGATGCTAGATCCGCACTCTTGACTTGAGGAGATCATATTATAGATATTGTATCGACTGTAATACTTTGAGGCGGGATCACCGACTAATATATATATATATATATATATATATATATATATATATATATATATATATATCGACTCAGATGATAGGCGGTTTCCTTACCTTTCGTTTAGCCTGTTAGCTCAGCCCTATAGTTTAGTGTTGTTGTTAGACTAGATTCGATTCCTACCTATTTCAAAAACTAACGAATCGTAGGTATTTTAAATGACAGGCCAAGGGATTCTACGGATATTTCAAAAGACATATCTTTTCTTAAAAACACCGTAGCCCTTATTTTCAAAACACCGCGATTCGTATTATTTCAAAAGGCACTACTGTATGATTTATATTTATATTAAATGCAGATTAGTTATCGTTATGTCTAGTAATCAGCTCTACACATTATTGCTGTTCGCTCCGCATCGCATACTTATATTGTGATTTCATATACCATTATTGATAATATGCTGTTAGGACACCAGCACCATTACTGATGATGCGTATGTACCACGTACACCTACTTGCCAGCTCACACACATCATCATCGGTAATTTCCATTGTCACGTACACTTTAGAAAATACTATTACATTGACATAGCTTGTTAGCTATTAGTTTCGACATGATATTAGTGTACTTGCCTTATATGCCAGTTTAGACATTTCAGTTACTACTTGCTACTTCATGCATATTGTTATTCACCGTTAGGCCGCATTCATGGATTTTTATGCCTACATTCACTGTTTTACGTGCTATTGGTGATTTGGATTCGGATTTTCATGAGATTTCCTAGATTTGGGGGGAAAACCGCAGAAACATATATAAACTTCTTCTCTCTCTTTTTAAAATGAAAAGTGCTGTTTTCCCATGATGTATGAGTCGTCCACCATGAGTTTGCTGATGGATTTCGAGACCCGATTCGAGGAGCTGGATGAACCGTCTCGGGTATATGGTGGACCCGGTATGGTACCCCGGGGCAAGAAGTTTGAGGAGTAGACGATGAGCCTGGCAGGGGCAGACTACCTACCGGTGATTTTACCTGACGCGTCGGATATCTGGAGGATACCGTCGTGGTCTTGTGATTGGATGTTAGGGGCCGATCTGGACTGACGGTGCCCTAGATAGTGAGATTTAGACATTGAGATTTTGAGATATTGAGTTACTGAGATTTGATGGTACAGGCCAGTCCGGATAGCCGGAGCCTGAGATATTGAGATATTTGGATTTATGTTTTGTGTCGATGCTAGATGCTGTTTATGCTGATTCCATTTATGATACCTCATTTTAAAAATACAGAAATCTCACTAAGTTATGAAAGAAGTTTCTCCATTTACATGTATTCTGTTTTCATGCATTCATACCTCATCCATATGATATATTGCTACCTGAGGCACTGACACGAGTACATGGGATTACACTTGGGTTAGACGTTTACCCTTGCCACCTTTTCATGCTTCAGACTTACATTTTGAGGATTATATATATATAGTGATCGTATGACCTAGGATTGCGTTATTCATGCGATTTCTGCTCGTAGATGTTTTCTACTCACGAGTTGGTAACTCACCCCCATTGTGCCACAGTTTCTTGCAGGTTTGCCGTACAGGTTTCGTTACGGCTTTGCTGGCACTACTTCCATTTCCGGGTGATTTGCTAGTAGGTGGGTTCACTTGCATCGTGACCATCATTATACTTTGTATATTATTATTCAGTTGTATCTAGTAAACTCCATCAACCAAACATGTTTTTATTTCAGAGATAGAGACAAGTGATGTTTATTCTTTCGACCTTAGAGTCGCGCGTTATATTTCTATGGATTTCATGTTGTTTTGAGTTTCCTTTTCTGTTGTGATCCTCGCCATTCGGCGTTGTATATTATATTGCTTGCGTGGTTGTGACCGTCGCTTGACGAAGAGCTAACTCCCACTTGGGGATGCCTTTATTCATTATATATGCTTTATCAGGTTTTGTACCGGTTTGGGGTCGGTATTTACAAAGGAAACTCTGCCGAAATTTTTAGAAAAGGCTTGTCGCATATTTCGGCGTATGTTGCAAACTACTTGATTTAAATTGGTTTTTCCTTCACTCTACTACTTTTCTTGGTTTGGATTTCTGGGTTTTCGACTTACTTAGATTATGTATGCCTCGAGACGTTTCGTAGTTTAAGTGCCGGTCATGTTCCGTACTTTCGGGTCGTGACAATAAACTATCTCTTCTTCCTCCTCGGTATCACTCCCGAAGACCGGAATAGTGGTGATTGCTTTGTTCTTCGGTTTGTGATATCTTTCCTTGTCCTCAAAATCTGGTAAGAAGTATTTTGCGTCTTCGTTCTTTCGGACTTCGTTCATGGAGAATGGGTTTAACTCTCCCGTCACAGTGTATTCGAGACCATCCTTGAAATACTTCATACACTGATGTTGTGTAGAAGGGATGATGTTGTACTCGTGTAAACCAGGGCCGGTCGAGCAAAGCATTATAGCATGTCTTGGCGTCAATGACGTGAAATTTAATGTCTGTGACGAGCAACCCAAAGCGTAATGTCAATATTACAGATCCGAGCATCCATGATGACTGAGATTCGAACCCGGAGATGGTGATTTTATCGCGAGCGAGGTGTTGAACGCTCATGCAGATTTCCTTTAACACCCTCACGTTAAGGAGATTGACGGAAGACCCATTATCGACCAGGATTTTTCCTATCTTAATATCATGACAGTATCTAAAGACATATAGTGGACGGTAGTGCTTGCATGTCCCAAGGAGGAGATCTTCACCGCCGAAGGTGATATCGGCTGTGTGTACTTATTCCAGCCCGTCTTTCATCTTTTCTTCGGCGAGGAAAGCTTGGAATTGCTCGTGCTCCTGCAGTGCCTTGATCAAAGAATCTCTCGCCTCTTTGGATAGCAGAAGGGCGTCGAGAATACTGAGCTGCGAGAGTATCTTCCTTAAGTGTGCCAGAACGTTGTAGTCCACCTTGTTTTTCTTTGGCGGGTCTTTGCCTGTCAGCTCTTTGACGGCTTGGTCATCATGGATGATATCCTCAGGGACCTTTTCTTTTCCCTTATCCTTTTTATTTGATCCCTTGTTCGAGGGTCCGAGATTCTTTTCGGGTAGCGTACGATTGCGTAGTTAAATGTTCTCGCAGCTCTTCGGTTCTTCTTCTTTTCCTGAGGTGGATTCCTTAAAGAGAGGGCCAAGAGTCATTTCTTCGTCAGAGTCGCTCCCGAAGGTGAGAGCTTGAGATCCCCCGGCGTTGACCATGCGACAGTTGCCGGTAGTTCTTTTACGCTCCTCGGTCGTACTTCTTTGCTCCCGACGAGTTTTGCGTTTCATCCGCTTGAAATGCTGCCGGTGAGCCACATATCCCTGCCACCATCTTTTAAAAGCGTTGCACTCTTCGGTGGGGTGCGTAATCTTTCGGTGATATAAGCAGTAGCTAGGATGTGTTTCCGCTTCACCAAGGGCGTTTCCTTCGGAGGATGGCAGCTTCATTCCCATTGATATGGCTTTAGCGAATCTTTTCCTCGTCTTGAACCTGTTTTTATTTGCGGCGGATGTACTTTGATCTGGCGGGAGTGTTTCAACCCTTTCGTCCAGTCGCCGGCGTTTGGCTTTTTCAAATATTGCCATCTCACGCTCCCGATCAGCTTTACTTTTCAAAAGAGCCTCGTTTAAGAATGCATCGATTATTTTGTCTGATGGTCCTAGAAGTTCCGGTTCAGGGTTTGCCCCCAGTTTCTCGGTGCAAGGAGCTTCTTTACAGTCTATCGATGAGTGAGAGATCACATGGCAACTTGACACGTAATCTTCAGATTCAACCGACGAGTCTTCTCCATCATTTCCGTCCTCAAGGACGTGGCTGAAGAACTCTTGGAGCGTGATTGGAGTCCGCGCCTTCTAGTTATACTCTTCCAACGCGTCAATTTGCTTTTGTAGGTCCGTGCACTTGTTGCCAGGCTTCACGGGCTTCTTGGATTTCTTCTTCTTCTTTGAAGATTTTGACGGCTGGATGTAAACGCTTTGGCTATCACTACCAATTTATCTTCGAGCGATCGAGTTCTGTTATTTTGGAGATCAACTGGTCTCGGGCCACCGGGCTGCTGTTGAGCATTGGCGACGACGATCGCTTTCCCCTTTCCCTTCTAATTTCGAGTCTCCGGCTTTGGAGGAGACGGTCTATAACCCATCTGGTCTATTTAGGCCAGCTTGTTGATCAAGGCTAGGAATGTGGTCGGCTTAAAGAACATCATGAATTGTGAAATAGTTGCATGAGGGTCTAGGATGCCCATGAACATGCCTACCGCCGGTGCTTCTTCGATGCGTTGTTTGCATTACGACCACAGATTCCGCCATTAGATTGCGTATTGAACCCACGTCTCGCCTGGCTTCACCCTGGCATTGATCAATGCCGTTATTGGGGTGCGTCCACTAGCACTTGCGAATCGCTGTGTGAATAACAACTCCATTTCTGTAAAAGTCTTGACGGAGTCGTTTAGAAGTTCGGAGTACCACTCAAATGTCGTCTCTGACAAGCTGCCGACGAATTGGCGGAGCAAAAGCTTATCATCACCCCCGGTGTTGCCACATAGAGCCCTGAACTGGGCGACATGCTGGTGGGGATTGCCCGTCCCTTTGTACACATGGAATTTGGGGATTGTGTATCCCGGCGGGTACTTTATTTGGTCAAACCATCCTGGATACGGTCGCCCAGTTTTAACGACTTGGCTGACCACTTCATTCGCCTGGTGAGCTCGTATTTGTTGAGCAATATAGTCATCCAGAGCTGCCTTGGAAATAGTTTCCTCTTTGGCTGCTGAAAGAGCCGGAGGACGGTTCGATGTCTCCCCTCTGTCGTCTTCAATAATGATCGGAAGGTCTTCAGCTGGAGGATCCGGCTGTAACATCATCCCGACCATGTTTTGGAAGGGAAGCGCCATTCGTTTTATGTTGGAAGCTTGTTCTGCGGCTTCTCTGTCCTTCTTTTCGAGGCCTCTGCGTAGGAAGTCGGCATCGGTTTCCTGTTCATGACGCTGCTCTGATGATGCCTCCGGGCTTTCTTTTGGCCCGGTGAGTAGGGCCATTTGCGTCAGCATTTCTTGAAGCTTCTGTTGCTGCTCTTGAGCTTTTGTCACGGATCGGGTGAGCGGTCGGTGGCCCGTCGAAGCGCGGCTTTCCTCTTTTCCGGAAGCCATGTAAACAGTATGCACCGTTATTCCCCTAGACTTGGGGCGTTTAAGCCCAGCGTCTTTGTGGCCCGCCACGTTTATAGGGGCTTTCTCTGGCCTCCTTCTCTTTTGAGCAGCTGACGTTGAGGGGGTCATTGCAGCAGGCACCTAGGTGGTTGTCATCCTTTGTGGCTTGCCAGGACGGTTCTCTTCCTACTGAACCTTCAGCTTATTCTGTCGGCGGGGATAGTCTTGATCAATCACGGACTCCTGGACCCATCGCCAGACTTTGTAAACTTTGGAGGACAGCCGTTGATAGGGCTGATCCGATTTTATTTCTATAACATTCTCCACCGGCGGAGGAGATCTTTTCAGTACGGCGGTAGGAGAGTTCTTGTGCACATTGTTCAGCAGTTCAAAGCTGTTCCCGGTTGGAACAGCAGCATTGACTTCCACCGTTGGGGCTGGTGGAGTTAGCCCAGAGGGGGAGTTGCCCCCAGCATTTCTTACTCGGTGCCAGTAGAGACGTCGAGCGCGTCGAGCTGTTGGGATGGTTTCAGCTTGAGGGGTGACTTCATCTTGCCTCCTGTTCAGGTGAGGCGTTGCCAGTACCAGCCTCTTGAAGACCGACGACCGTTGAGTAGCGGTATCCAATCTGTCAAAGACATACTTTTGAGCAGGAACGGGAGCCGGAACAGTCAGTATTGTGAAGACTGAGCCTTTGGCAGGAGAAGCCGCCTTGACGACTTCGGGAGCAGGGATGGCTATCCTCTTCGGAATAACCTGTTCTGCAATTGTAGGATTCATCATGGGCCCACATGAACTTTGGCCCAATCTGGCGAAGACTGAGGCGCTGGAGCTGGACGACCCGTTGAGGGGGGCCACTGTAGTTGCAAGAAAATCAAAGACCGACTTCTCAGGAGCTTCTTGTGTTGGTATAGGAGCGCTGAAGCTCATTGGCGGGAGTATGGTCCCGAAAAACAATCCAGTGGTGGTCTGAGTGACCTGTTCAACCGACATCGTGAACAGGGAGGCCGCTTGGGGCCCGTAAGCTGTCACGACCCGAAGGTACGGAATATGACCGACACTTAAATTACGAAGCGTCTAGAGGCGCAACGTAATCTAAGTAAGCCGAAGCCCAGAAATCTAAACCATATAAAAGAAGAAGTAAAGGAAAACATATAGGAAAACAAGTTTAAAATCAATATCAAATTTTCTCAAAAATTTCGGCAGAGTCTCCTTTGTAAAAACTGGCCCTAAACGGGTACAAACAAGTATAATATATACAAACAATAAAAAGGCATCCCCAAGCGGGAGCTAGCTTTACGCCAACAGGCGGAAACAACCACATAATGCATAATAATATACAACGCCAAAGGGCGAGGCTCAAAACTCAAAAGAAAACAAATACACCAGATACCATAATAATACAAGCGTGACTCTAAAGTCGAAATAAATAACTGGTCCTTTAAACTTATCAAGTAATACAAGTCTGGTTGATGGAGCTTACTAGATACCAATGAAATAATAAAAGTACAATGGCGGTCCTAATACAAGTGAACCAACCTACCAAGCAAATCACCCTGAATGAAATGATGTGCCAGCAAACTGCCAAGGAAACTTGTACATCGAACCTGTAATAAAATTTGGCACAACGGGGGTGAGTTTCCAACTCGTGAGTAGAAGACATCTGCGAAAAGAAATCAAATGCACGACGCTATCGTAGGTCATAATAATATACTAATATATCACTAGTCATCTAGTAGTGCAGGGTAATAAACTACGCGTAAGTGCAAATGCTCTGTGCTCGTGTCAGTGCCTCAAATAGTAATATGTCGTGTGAATGAGTATGCATGCACCATGAATGTAAAAAAATCAACCCTGAAATCTGGATATATCTGTATAAAAAAAGTCTTTAACTTTCATTATAGTAAAATTTGTATAGAAGTCTGAAACATCATCGATGAAATGCATGGAAATCCGAGTCAAGCATCGACACAAAACATGTAAATCTCAAGTCTCAATACCTCATAGTCTTAATATCTCGGGCACCGTCTGTCCGGATCGGCCCATATCATCAAATCTCATGACAACGGTCGGTATCCTCCGGATATCCGCCACGCCAGACATCACCGGTAGGTAGTTTTTCCCAGCCAGGCTCATCGTCTACAACTCGATCTTCTTGCCCCGGGGTACCATACCGGGCCCACCATGTACCCAAGACGGTTCATCCACTCCTCGAATCGGGTCTCGAAATCCAACAGAAAACATGAAATCTCATGGTGGACGACACATACATCACGAGAAAACCGCAACTTATATTTTAGAAAGAGAGGGAGAAAGAGAGAGAAGTTTTTATATATATTCTTGCGGTTTTCCCCAAAATCCAGAAATCTCATAGAAATCCAAATCCCAAAATCATGAGTAAGTAAATGGTAAGTGTCGGCATAAGCCCCATAATACTTCATGATAACATGAAAATGTGAATGCATGAAATGTCTAAGGAATAAATGCAATGTCTGGACTAACACCTGAGAGTAATCACAATACTATATTGATCTAGCCTTTAGCTGATTCTATTATAAAAGATAATATGTTTTAAAGTGTACGTGACATGGCAATTACCGATGATGTGTGTGTGAGCCGGCAAATAAGTGTACGTGGAACATACGCATCATCGGTAATGGTGCTGGTGTCCTAACAGGCAGAATTTCATATTAACTACAGAAACATATCTATGAACATGCAACGTGATGATTACAATTTGAATATAAAGGTAAAATGTGTACTAACCACTCATTTGGAACATACATATCTAACTAGAACTATATGACTCGAGCCTAAATTAGTATCTATCTAACCCCCTAAGGAACTAAACTAAAGGAACTAGTCGATAGGAAATAGGAATCCACCTAAGGTCTGAGTCCATATCTGTAATAGTCGGTGATCCAGCCTCAATATCGTCACGTACGTAGTACGACTTTCTCGAATCAAGAGCGCGGATCAATCATCACATCTATGCCTCGTACGGTAAAATCCATTGTACAGCATTCCAATATCGGGGTACGGGTCAAGTATTACCTACGTACATCATCATTCGTATAATATCATCATCAAAAAATGTCATGATCAAAGGTACTATACTGTAATCGCATACATCCCAATAAAATCAATCATATCTCATTGTCCGCGTACATATACATCGTCAATTGTTCCTCAGAAATATCATGTCATATATATCATATCGTAATCTGGTCACACGTATATCATATTGTAACCAAGTCACACATATATCATATCGTAATCAAGTCACAGGTTACAGTCCGGGTTCTATTCTAGAGTCTCGTATATCTCAATGTCATCATCACCTACTATCGTTTATGTATACATATCCATTTTCTCATTTTCCAACGATCCTCTAACATCATAACACGACTGTATAGCCAATAGATCACGGCATCAAGCCTGGTTATATTGTCCCATCCCCATGTATCATATCACAACCTTATATCACATATACATGTTGTGCATATATATACCTACACACAGTCCTATATATATACACATACACATATACCCCAAGTCAAGTTTCTGTGTGTGCGTGTGTGTGTGTCTACCTGAAACCTACGAATTTTCTCCAAGACATTCATCCTCTGGTAAAGTCTATCTAAATCAGGCTAGTCCAACCTAAGGTCTTTAATAGGTCCTACTCGCCAAGAATCCAAGGTCACGTCCGACTCCGTAATGACAATAACTAATATTCCCATTTTACGTTTGCGGGGGTGCTAAACGTCATCCACCCGACTTCCCCCGTAGATATACATCTACTCACCTGTTCTTTGTCTGCCGAAGACGATGTCGCCCTCCTCTTCTTCCTCGTCTAAAGTCCACGTGAGGGGTACCTATACGTAAACATATATAATTTCGTAACTGAATCACGGATAAAACCAAAACGACGCACGAAACGCGCATAGGTTAAAACCTATGACCCGCTCATGCAAAGGAACCAATATCGCTCGATATCGGCGTACAAACGCTGATTGATCGAGATAAAACACCAACAAACAACTTGTAGTTTCAAAACTCATTATTTATAATATAAAACATGGTTTAAATTATCGAAACCCTAAAATCAATCAAATCGTCCGATTTCGTAAAAACCTGAAAATGCCAATTTACCGTTTTACTTCAAAACTCGATGTTTAAATGAAACTAATGGTCATAATATTCATTAAACAACATAACTAGATTATAGAAACCATTACTATATTTTTCTCACACCATTTTGTCTTAATATAAAATTTCTAGTTTGCAAATTAGCCAAAATTAACACTTGTTAAGCAAAAATTCACAATTCCACTACTAAACTTGATTTTGCATATATTAAAGTGTTAAACCACTCCATGAAACCTTAAGAATAAGCTAAAACCCTAATTAGATTTTTAATACTACATTTTAAATTAATTTCTATAACCTAGTTTACCGAAATAGCATATTCATCACATTATATTAACTAACAATTTGAAAGTAATAATTAGATTAGGTCTTTCATTCCTTTAACAAGTTAATATTCTCATTAAAACCACAATATAATGATAAAAACCTTAATTAGAATTTTAACACACCAATATATATAATTTATAAAAATCTAGTTAGCAAAATTGCTTAATTTAAACAATTTTGAATGCACAAATTATAATACATCAACCATGCTAGATTTTTCCATTATAAAAATGTTAAGCTACTTATTATAACCCCACTTAATTAATAAAAATCCTAACTTGATTTTAGAAACCCTATCTTTAATTTTAAACTTGCAAATAGAATTAATTAAGAAAATCTAAATATGCTAAATAAAAGCATTTAACAACAATTTATCATAAGAATAAAAATTATACCTTCAAAGCATGAGATCCAAACATGAAAATATGCCTCCAAAATAATGGTTTCCAACTCCAAATTCCATGCTAAATAGGTCAAAGGAAAATGGTAGAGGTTGAATGTTGATTTTTGAGGTTTATTTTGGGAATTTTTGATGAATTTTGATGATTTTTAAAGGAAAAATGATGGGGGGGGGAATTTTGGGGCTGCCCATGGAAGTGAGGCCGGCCATGAGGTGAGGAAAAGAGAGGAATAAGTAATGAAGAATAGTGTAGAACATTCTCCAAAGAAATACACATTTTATGTCTTTTCATAAATTTCTTTATTTTATTAATTTTCTTAATTCAATTCATCATAGAAAACTCTAGAATTTTAAAGACAATTCAAGAAGAGATTAGCAAGCTAAAAACATAATTATAATATGTCATGGTTCACTTTTGAAAAATAAACCCATTGCAAATTGTGATTTACACTAATTTAATGTATATTTAAAAGCTTATGTTAATATTTAAAATAATTAATTTAGGAAAAATATTTCATTAAACTAAAAATTTATAAGTGACTAAATAAACACCATTTACTAGTAATTACATGATTAAAATAGGTCTTTTTAAATTTATAATGAAAAATAATTATTGTTAAGTTTTACGAAAAATACGTTTTATTTTACCGAAAATCAGAAAATTCACTTAAACGATTTTATTTATTTAATTATTTATTTAATTATTTTTAAAACGTTACAATCTTCCCCCCTTTAAGAAATTCGGTCCCCGAATTTAAATTAAAACTACCCTAATTACTAAAACATTCAGCCAAAACACTCAAATCGTCGGGGCTCCGAAATCATCAATACATAACTAAAATCAACTCCGTCAAGCATAACGCAATTATCGGAGTTATGGTGAAAATAGAATATCCAAGCCCAATACGAAAACCAACATAATATACATCAAATCTATAACTTATATATAGTGCGCATCGTAGTAAAATCGTCTAAACTTCTTAATAAAGAAGCATGCAAAAACCTCTTTCGAAAATCGTCGTGCGATGCACGTGTCACGGCATAAGTAGCGGGCGTTTGTTTTTAAAAAAAATAGCCATACATATATATTTTTTAATTAACATACACGTCCTGCCTGGTTACTAAACCAAATAGTAATCATTATAAAAACATACTGTTCAAAATGAAATCGATCCCAATCACAGTATAAAAAATATCATGTGCGTCCGGTGCGCACGAAAACCGAAACCAAATACAGATGCCACGAATACGCACAAAAACAAAACTGAGTGCAACGGGTGTGCACCAAAAACATCTGTCAAGTGCAACGGGCGTGCAAGACACTAATATCAGGTGCATCTAACCTGCACAAAACCCCGGTTTAGTGCATCTGGTGTGCACAAAATCGCATCAAGTACGCCAGGTGTGCGCAAGAATCTTAATCAAGTGCACATGGTGCACAAAAATATACACCGAATATCAAAATCGAAATCACAGTACGAAAAATGCATGAAAACTATGTCGAAGAATACGTCAAAATCATGTGTAACCATATGCACGAAATCAAATCAATATTTCAAAATGTATAAACCAAATCGAGTGCACCGGGTATGTACAAAACAACATCAATACAACTGATATATGAAACACGAATAGAATTTAATGAATGTACACATAGAAAATACCAATCGTAGAACAAAATCCTCAAAATACCAAAATCTAAACAACGGAAATGTGAAACTCAAATCACCAAATCACAATCGTAAACACTATCGTCAATGTGCGCCTTTTCTAATGTCGACTGATTCGGACTCGTCTCCTCATCGCTATGCTGACTGCGCTACAAACGGCTATGCTCGTATCGAGAGCCTCCCGCGTAATCTATCCCTTCACCTGATATCCGGACTACGTTAAATTTTTCGATCGACTCATCAAAATCCCAAAATTCCCCGAGAGCTCAATACTCAAGTACAGTTTAAAAATATCCAGTACATGCCCCAGCATCTGCAGACCAGCCGTAGAAGGGCAAACCTAAGGCTCACTAATGGCACCGCGGAACTGCCGTAAACCCTAAGGTTCAAAGGCGTTCTCGTGGTCATTATGTCGAGTTAGGGTTTTATTCTTCTAGAGGGTCCATAGAAATACCTGCATGTTCTTCCGAATACCGTAAACTTGGGAAAATGGGTTTCTGACAATCGTTCAAACCCTTTAACATTGCCTGGACGGCATGTGAATACCCTTCGTCCGCACGCTAAACAATACTTCAATCCTCAAGAATAAACGATACCCTAATGGTCATCACATACGATCCGCAGCTCCCTCTGCCCGTGCGACCGTGGTAATAGAAACCACCCTCCGATATCGAAGAAGATAGATCAAATGAACGAATGAAATACGGTGCAGAGAAATATACATCCTAAGCCTCCTTAAGCAGAGTAGCGTATCGTAAGTATGCCGCGGATCATACCCACGATACATCACTCTACCTAAGTCACCTACTCCATCAACCAAGGGTCACAATAGACTTATACGAGGTTAAATCTAGCGCTCTGATACCAACTTTGTCACGACCCGAAGGTACGGAACGTGACCGGCACTTAAATTACGAAGCGTCTAGAGGCGTAACGTAATCTAAGTAAGCCGAAGCCCAGAAATCTAAACCATATAAAAGAAGAAGTAAAGGAAAACATATAGGAAAACAAGTTTAAAATCAATATCAAATTTTCTCAAAAAATTCAGCAGAGTCTCCTTTGTAAAAACTGGCCCCAAACGGGTACAAACAAGTATAATATATACAAACAATAAAAAGGCATCCCCAAGCGGGAGCTAGCTCTACGCCAACAGGCGGAAACAACTACACAATGCACAATAATATACAACGCCAAAGGGCGAGGCTCAAAACTCAAAAGAAAACAAATCCACCAGATACCATAATAATACAAGCGTAACTCTAAGGTCGAAATAAATAACTGGTCCTTTAAACTTATCGAGTAATACAAGTCTGGTTGATGGAGCTTACTAGATACCAATGAAATAATAAAAGTACAACGGCAGTCCTGATACAAGTGAACCAACCTACCAAGCAAATCACCCTGAATGAAATGATGTGCCAACAAACTGCCAAGAAAACCTGTACATCGAACCTGTAATAAAATTTGGCGCAACGGGGGTGAGTTGCCAACTTGTGAGTAGAAGACATCTGCGAAAAGAAATCGAATGCAGGACGCTATCCTAGGTCATAATAATATAATAATATATCACTAGTCATCTAGTAGTGCAGGGTAATAAACTACGCGTAAGTGCAAATGCTCCGTGCTCGTGTCAGTGCCTCAAATAGTAATATGTCGTGTGAATGAGTATGCATGCACCATGAATGTAAAACAATCAACCCTGAAATCTGGATATATCTGTATAAAAAAGTCTTTAACTTTCATTATAGTAAAATTTGTATATAAAGTCTGAAACATCATCGATGAAATCCATGGAAATCCGTGTCAAGCATCGACACAAAACATGTAAATCTCAAGTCTCAATACCTCATAGTCTCAATATCTCGAGCTCCGTTAGTCCGGATCGGCCCATATCATCAAATCTCACGACAACGGTCGGTATCCTCCGGATATCCGCCGCGCCAGACATCACAGGTAGGTAGTCTTCCCCTGCCAGGCTCATCGTCTACAACTCGATCTTCTTGCCCCGGGGTACCATACTGGGCCCACCATGTACCCGAGACGGTTCATCCACTCCTCGAATCGGGTCTCGAAATCCAACAGAAAACATGAAATCTCATGGTGGACGACACATACATCACGAGAAAACCGCAACTTATATTTTAAAAAGAGAGGGAGAAAGAGAGAGAATTTTTTATATATATTCTTGCGGTTTTCCCCAAAATCCAGAAATCTCATAGAAATCCAAATCCTAAAATCATGAGTAAGTAAATGGTAAGTGTCGGCATAAGCCCCATAATATTTCATGATAACATGAAAATGTGAATACATGAAATGTCTAAGTAATAAATGCAATTTCCGAACTAACACCTGAGTGTAATCACAATACTATATTGATCTAGCCTTTAGCTGATTCTATAATAAAAGATAATATGTTCTAAAGTGTACATGACATGGCAATTACCGATGATGTGTGTGTGAGCCGGCAAATAAGTATACGTGGAACATGCGCATCATCGGTAATGGTGCTGGTGTCCTAACAGGCAGAATTTCAAATTAACTACAGAAACATATGTATGAACATGCAACGTGATGATTACAATCTGAATATAAAGGTAAAATGTGTACTAACCACTCATTTGGAACATACATATCTAACTACAACTATATGAATCGAGCCTAAATTAGTATCTATCTAACCCTCTAAGGAACTAAACTAAAGGAACTAGTCGATAGGAAATAAGAATCCACCTAAGGTCTGAGTACATATCTGTAATAGTCGGCGATCCAGTCTCAATATCGTCATGTACGTAGTACGGATTTCTCGAATCAAGAGCGCGGATCAATCATCACATCTATGCCTCGTACGGTAAAATCTATCGTACGGCATTCCAATAGGGGTATGGTTCAAGTATCACCTACGTACATCATCATTCATATAATATCATCATCAAAAAATGTCATGATCAAAGGTACTATACTGTAATCGCATACATTCCAATATTATCAATCATATCTCATTGTCCGCGTACATATACATCGTAAATTGTTCCTCAGAAATATCATGTCATATATATCATATCGTAATCTGGTCACACGTATATCATATCGTAACCAAGTCACACATATATCATATCGTAATCAAGTCACAGGTTACAGTCCGGGTTCTATTCTAGAGTCTCGTATATCTCAATGTCATCATCACCTACTATCGTTTATATATACATATCCATTTTCTCATTTTCCAACGATCCTCTAACATCATAACACGACTGTATAGCCAATAGATCATGGCATCAAGCCTAGTTATATTGTCTCATCCCCATATATCATATCACAACCTTATATCACATATACATGTTGTGCATATATATACCTACACACAGTCCTATATATATACACATACACATATACCCCAAGCCAAGTATCTGTGTGTGCGTGTGTGTGTGTCTAATGACAATAACTAATATTCCTATTCTACGTTTGCGGGGGTGCTAAACGACATCCACCCGACTTTCCCCGTAGATATACATCTACTCACCTGGTCCTTGTCTGCCGAAGATGATGTCGCCCTCCTCTTCTTCCTCGTCCAAAGTTCATGTGAGGGGTACCTATACGCAAACATATATAATTTCATAACTGAAACACGGATAAAACCAAAATGACGCACGAAACGCGCATAGGTTAAAACCTATGACCCGCTCATGCAAAGGAACCAATATCGCTCGATATCGGCGTACAAACGCCGATTGATCGAGATAAAACACCAACAAACAACTTGTAGTTTCAAAACTCATTATTTATAATATAAAACATGGTTTAAATCATCGAAACCCTAAAATCAATCAAATCGTCCGATTTCGTAAAAACCTGAAAACGCCAATTTACCGTTTTACTTCAAAACTCGATGTTTAAATGAAACTAATGGTCATAATATTCATTAAACAATATAACTAGATTATAGAAACCATTACTATATTTTTCTCACACCATTTTGTCTTAATTTAAAATTTCTATTTTGCAAATTACCCAAAATTAACACTTGTTAAGCAAAAATTCACAATTCCACTAGTAAACTTGATTTTGCATATATTAAAGTGTTAAACCACTCCATGAAACCTTAAGAATATGCTAAAGCCCTAATTATATTTTTAATACTACATTTTAAATTAATTTCTATAACCTAGTTTACCAAAATAGCATATTTATCACATTATATTAACTAACAATTTGAAAGTAATAATTAGATTAGGTATTTCATTCCTTTAACATATTAATATTCTCATTAAAACCACAATATAATGATGAAAACCTTAATTAGAATTCTAACACACCAATATATATAATTTATAAAAACGTAGTTAGCAAAATTGCTTAATTTAAACAATTTTGAATGCACAAATTTTAATACATCAACCATGCTAGATTTTTACCTTCTAAAAATGTTAAGCTACTTATTATAACTCCACTTAATTAATAAAAATCCTAACTTGATTTTAGAAAACCTATCTTGAATTTTAAACTTGCAAATAGAATTAATTAAGAAAATCTAAATATGCTAAATAAAAGCATTTAACAACAATTTATCATAAGAATAAAAATTATACCTTCAAAGCATGAGATCCAAACATGAAAATATGCTTCCAAAATAATGGTTTCCAACTCCAAATTCCTTACTAAATAGGTCAAAGAAAAATGGAAGAGGTTGAATGTTGATTTTTGAGATTTATTTTTCGAATTTTTGATGAATTTTGATGATTTTCAATGCAAAAATGATGGGGAAAAATTTTTGGGGCTGCCCATGGAGGTGAGGCCAGCCATGAGGTGAGGAAAAGAGAGGAAGAAAGAATGAAGAATAGTGTAGAACATTCTCCAAAGAAATACACCTTTTATGTCTTTTCATAAATTTCTTTATTTTATTAATTTTCTTAATTCAATTTATCATAGAAAACTCTAGAATTTTAAAGACAATTCAAGAAGAGATTAGCATGCTAAAAGCCTAATTCTAATATGTCATGGTTCACTTTTGAAAAATAAACCCATTGCAAATTGTAATTTACACTAATTTAATGTATATTTAAAAGCTTATGTTAATATTTAAAATAATTAATTTAGGAAAAATATTTCATTAAACTAAAAATTTATAAGTGACTAAATAAACACCATTTACTAGTAATTACATGATTAAAATAGGTCTTTTTTATAATGAAAAATAATTATGGTTAAGTTTTACGAAAAATACGTTTTATTGTACCGAAAATCAGAAAATTCACTTAAACGATTTTATTTATTTAATTATTTTTAAAACGTTACATAAGCTATGCCTCCATATGAGGCGGAACGTGAATTGCAGTTGCAGCTGGAACACTTCATGCAAGTGGACGCCATTGATCCTTCGCTTTCTTCACCAAGCAAAACGCCAAATCTTAGTACTTCGAACCCAAGGGCAACCATTAGAAAACCGTGACTCGTTCGCGAACACGACACACGAAGTGTAGAGTGGAAAGAGGAAAAGATCCCACCGGGCATGCCAGAATCTGTTTACCGCCGGAACACAGAGACGCGACCGCGTAGATCCGTCTTGCCTGAATTTGGGGGCAGATGCAAATTGGTGATATCCGTCCACCTCTCCGAAGATGCCAAGTTGATTTATGGCACCATGTATCAAAGGTTTAAACGGATGCGACCAATGTAGCAGATTTCGTCAGATTCCCCCTCGTTTGAGGGGTTTTTGATTGTGGGGACGCTCTTCCCTCCAGGCGCAAGCCCCTGCAGTTAATTACGCTACCGCATCGCGGTAACCACTTTCTCTTTCTCCAGATGGTCACTTTGTGTCGTGGGTGTTTGTTTTTGTTTGTGGTTGCCCGTGGATTGTATACGGAGACTAATGTATGTTGTCGCTTGTAGGGCGTGGATTAGTCCAAATCCGTATCTTCTTAGATTTGGGTTTGGGGTTTGGGTTTAAGGACACGTTAGCCTCATTTGAGACTAAGATCAACTTAAACGTATATTAAGGATACGTTAGTCCAATTTTTAGACTAAGATCAACTTAACAGGATCATTTAGATCCAACAAAAGAGCAATTGGACTCTAATGTTTAGTTTAGGGACATTGCGGTCGATTACCAGTTTAAGGATATGTTGCTCCAATGTTAGCTTAAGAACATCTCGGTCCAGTGTTAGTTTAAGGACGTCTCGGTCCAGGTTAAGGACATCGTAGTCCATGAGTTTAAGGACCCCACAGTCTGGTTTAGAGACATCGTAGTCTATAAGGTTTAAGGACATCGTAGTCCATGAGTTTAAGGACCCCACAGTTCGGTTTAGAGACATCGTAGTCTATAAGGTTTAAGGACGTCGTAGTCCATTAGTTTAAGGACCCCACAGTCCGGTTTAGAGACATCGTAGTCTATAAGGTTTAAGGACGTCGTAGTCCATGAGTTTAACGACCCCACAGTCCGGTTTATAGACATCGTAGTCTATAAGGTTTAAGGACGTCGTAGTCCATGGACCCCACAGTCCGGTTTAGAGACATCGTAGTCTATATGGTTTAAGGACGTCGTAGTCCATGAGTTTAAGGACCCCACAGTCCGGTTTAGAGACATCGTAGTCTATAAGGTTTAAGGACGTCGCAGTCTGGTTTAGAGACATCGTAGTCTATAAGGTTTAAGTACGTCATAGTCCATGAGTTTAAGGACCACGCAGTCCGGTTTAGAGACATCGTAGTCTATAAGGTTTAAGGACGTCGTAGTCCATGAGTTTAAGGACCCCGCAGTCCGGTTTAGAGACATCGTAGTCTATAAGGTTTAAGGACGTCGTATTCCATGAGTTTAAGGACCCCACAGTCCAGTTTAGAGACATCGTAGTCTATAAGGTTTAAGGACGTCGTATTCCGTGAGTTTAAGGACCCCACAGTCCGGTTTAGAGACGTCGTAGTCTATAAGGTTTAAGGACA
This sequence comes from Agapanthus africanus, assembly GCA_030015575.1. Lineage (NCBI taxonomy): Eukaryota > Viridiplantae > Streptophyta > Magnoliopsida > Asparagales > Amaryllidaceae > Agapanthus > Agapanthus africanus. Next base: position 668,956,586 of record CM057337.1, read on the forward strand.
TCGTAGTCCATGAGTTTAAAGACCCTACAGTCCGTAGAATGTGTGGTTGTCGGACCAGTCACCTCTCTGAAGACGTTGAAGGATTACAACGACAGATATAAGAGGAGTAAATAGATGTACCCTTGAACCGGTGTGAGTTGGTTGAAGGATCTGTAGTCCAGTTTGGGACTGAGATCTGTTAAATATTCATGAGCAGATGGGCTCAGTTCAATATAAGTTGAGGACTTATGGCCAATATTGGGCTAAGTCCAATAAGATTAAAATGTTTAACATTTTATTGTTCTGAGCTATTGAGAATTTATTTGGGCTTGGCCTTTTTAATAATGCTGAGCATTAGATCCTGATACATTCTTTTGTCTTTTATTGAATGCATAGCATTCATCAGAACAATGTGTGTTCTAACAACTCGCCATGTGGCGCACCAGGCGCTTTGCGCCAATTAAAGAGCGCATTGCGCTTCTGCCAAGTAGCGCACACGAAAAGGACACGTGTCGCGCTTCGCGCTAAGCGCCAGTTTATAAGCGCATTGCGCTTTCAATTTGTAAGCGTGTTGTGCTAGTTCAGTGGCGCACCAGCGAGTGACACGTGGCGCTCTTGGCGCTAAGTGCCAGCCCATGAGCGCAGTGCGCTATTTCAGAAGCGCAAAGCACAAGTTGCATACGTTGTTGACACTGTAAGTGCACGGTGGCGCCCAGGCCGTCAATCCGACGCCGGAACGCGGAAACGAAAACTTTTCTAGAACTTAGAAACCGGCACCACCGCACACTATCAACCCGGATCGGGCCATTAACCTAGCTACTAGCAAACTAGAATAAGAGTAGAGAAGCTATACCAAGCGATCCGTGTCCTTCGGTCTTCGTCTCCACTCCGATCTCCTCGCGGAATCTCCGGTCGTCGCCTCCTCGTCGAAACGGGTACCACATCGCCGGGTTCTTTTACGGGCTCCCACCTATGGACCGAGGCAACTCGGGCGCGAAGTTGGCGAGCCGACGCGTCCAAGGTTGAAGTAGAGAAGTGTAGAATCCATTGTCTCGTTTGGGGTTTATGTAGTTGATATGGAGATGGAGGAATAGAATGGAATGAACTTTCAAGTGGAGCTAGAATTTGTGTAGCATGAAAATGAGATGAACAAATTTTCCTCACATAAAATTAATCCCTCTTTCTCACCAAAGTGGCCGGCCCCTCTCATATCAAAATGGTGGAGAGAAAAAAATCAAAACCAAGAAGGGAGGTGAGTGTAGGAAAAGGCAAAAGGAGACCACATCCAAAAGCAAGCCTCACATCAACTTCTAATCCATTCTAATCTCAATTAATGCAAGAAATGATCACAAGAAAAGAATGGAATCAAAAGATGCTATCATAAAGCCACAAAAGCAAGAAACCCCTCCACAATAAGTTATTTGCAAACTTGCAAATAACCCCCTCCATCAGAAAGTCCGGCCGCGAAGGAACAAAGGAAAACTGCCAGAACAGAATGCAAACTGGCAACTTCAGAAAACTGATCCCGTAATAAATTACAGGAAAACCCCGCGACTGTATATACATACCCGCATTTGTATTCCCACTGAACACAAATGCAAAGAGACAAAATCTACACTGTCTAATACTAGGATACGGCTTAAACCAAAGCCCGCTAGTAAAATCCGTCCGATCACGATCTGTGCAATACCGCACGTATCTGATCGAACCCTACCATATCTCCATACGGCCTCTACAACGTTTCGCCCGAAACTTGAGTAACTGTGTGTGTGGTGGACTCTAAAGACTCGTCAATACTTTGGCTGTGGATTTAACCACTAGCACGTCAGAGGTATTAGCCATACGTGACGGGCTACCAGCTATTGACCAAAAGGGACGTCGATGAGCGAACTCATCCTGACACCCTACTGAGCCTGTCAGTGACAATATCCGTACAGTCCGGTCCGTTCGTCTATGAGCATCGCATGGCGGGCCTAGGGGGTTAGTAAAAGTCAGACCCCCAAAAGCGGTACAAGTCGTGTCGGAGTGTAGCCCATAACACCCTGAGATACTACTGGAATACCTACCAGTAAATCTCCTGCCTTGGCCAAGGACTTCGTGTAATGGCTCTCCTAGACACAGCGCAACCTCACCCCCAATACCGGGAGAGACGAACCCATGCAGATCCGCTCACTGCCTCCATGTGGCTCGGGACTGTACCCAACTAAAACCTGTTTGCACGTCTCCTTTGAGCGTGGTAGGGTAGTAATCAAAGCATAGTTGGAACTCACACGAGACAAATGACGATCTCAGGTCGATGAACTAACCTGTACACATGTCACCAGGGAACTGCTATCTGACGTCAGGTATAAGACCAACTAGTATGTTCCCGGCGAGTCCTGTCCGGTGTACTCATAACCCAATGAGCACCTCTATACATCTTAGGTGAACTAACTGACACCAGTAGCTTGTGAGACCGGCCACCGCCTCTCGTCGGGGTCTCGACTGTATACACTAGTCTACTCTGGAGTATCGATGCCCTGTATCGAAACTCCCACGACTAGGGACCTTTTAAGGATGTGCTTATAGACCCCATCTCCCACGTATATGATCGCCCTCATACTGCTGGTAGTCAAGCAAGAATCCTAGGGGCTCTATCAACGTGCAATGGTGACCTGTAAGGTCACCTAAAGCAGTACACGATGATAAAGATAAAGCAGATAGCATACTATCATCTTGAGTAAGACGGTCCTACCGGGATTGGTCCTCCCTCAATCATTGCAATCACGTGCATGTGATCCAATAATTGACTCTGAGGGCACTATCTCCAACAATCTCCCACTTGCACTCAAGGCTAATTATTGCGATATTGCATACTCACAGCCCGTATGATACCGAACACCCAACTCCTCCTCTACTAGTCAGTCTCACAAAGCTCGTTTGCGAAACTATTGCGTTCGAGGAATAGCCTCAGTGAGTGGATCCGCTGTGATGTTTCTTTCTATGTCTCTCTTTATCTCAAGTTCGCGGAGAAAACCATCTCCCGAAATGAGCAATACCTGTCTTAGAATATGTCTGGATGTCTGATGGGACGTAGCTCATAAATGAACTCCAAATCCAAACTTCTTAGACTGTATCGTCAACTGAACTTAATCAGTATCCTGCGCCATCCTTCCCTCGGTATCCTCTGGACCACCTATCCAAAATACTGCCCCTCGTCAGAGGGAAAACTATAACTCTGATAGCCACTCTGCCATCCAGGTCACCTTGGAAGCCTGGAATGATAACTGTCTCCCAAAGGAGGCTGCCGTTATCATTTCCCTAGAACATCAACTTATGTTCTAAAACTGCTTCCAATCGTTTCTCCAGGATTGGATGAATATTAACTTACTGCATCTACGGCAAAAACAACATCTGGTGTGGTACTTGACATCTCATTATTGAATCAATTGTCTAAGCAAGTGATCTGCCAATCATGCACATCCCTCTCCACTTTAGTCTATAAGACACCTTAAGAGAGGGTGACTCCATCACCTGCAGGTACACCACCATGCCAGGAGTCGTCCATTCTAAATACTCTTAGAATGCTGTCTAAGTACCCTGATTGGGAAACCACCCAAATCTAGATCTAAAACCATAGATCCAGTAACCAGAATGTCTGATATAATATCCAATTCCTATGTGGAGAAACCACTGTGTGACAACCAAAGTATAACCGATCGTAGTATAGGAATATCACTTCCTACTCTGTGTATGTCATCCAAATACCAGGACATCACACCCTACTACCTTCTTAACAGATCCATCCCCATTCTGACGAAGTCAAACCTATGACTGTCACATCAAAAATAGATGATATATCTCCGCTATATTTGCTTTAGTCTATAAATAGACATAAGCCACTTGTCCACCAATGCTTCCGCTGCTCCCACTGACTACGACAACCCTCTGGCAGAGTCATATACACGTGCACTTCTAAAGCTAGTTTAGAATGACGATATACTCATCCTCCTGCCGGGTCTCACAGTCTGGAACAACAACAATGGCAAGTCTGGGTAAACAAGAACCTCCCTGCCACCGTCCTTGAGCATACCGAAGTACCTCTCGAGCGCCTGAGGTTACCCACCATATCTGCGGAGTGGCCAATGGAATGTCAAACCAGATTGAATCTTTAGGTTCTTTATCAAATCTTCAGTAATTGTTTACGGTTCTGGAATCACTTCCTGTTCTACCATACTCCCACTACTGTTTTCTGAAAAAATCCATTTTTACTAAAACTGTGTTGAGTCAAGAACAATATCACTATTGATCTTCCAGATGGTAGAAAGTCAACCCTCGTCATAGCCTGAGTCAACCCACAAACAGCCATTACAGAAACGTGCCTTGAGTTATCCAGAGTCTAGTTTTAAGCATAAACCGGACAACTCCCCGTACCTTGACAATGTCAAGATATGAACTGTTCTATATCCAATATAGAACCAGAGGCACTGATTTAATTGAACCAGATTCAAATCATGCAGCTGTCTCCAGTGCATGTCAACTAAATGGAAGGAGGCCGATCAGAGTTACTCAACTTAGGAATGCTTCCAATTATGAGTAACCTGAAAAAGAAGCAAGTTCTCTTAATCATTACTATCAACTGAATACCTTTCACAAGTATCTACATCTTCGATCACCTTGAAGAATCCCGATACTTGCAACACCTGGTTATCTACTCTATTCTTATACCTATAACTTCTCAAAACTTGGACCTTGTGTTTCTACGAAACACTTGTCTAAAAACTAGAGAAGTCATAAGTAAACCGAATATAGTACGAGGACCAACCCCTTTGTCCTCATGGACACTAGACAACATACAATAATCTGTATAAGTCCCTTGAGTCTAATAACTCATTCCCTGTGTGTCGTAGGTTGAAAACTGTACCTATGGTTAAGAAGAATTACACCGTTGTTTAATGCTCTTTACCTAACCATCCACTGATATAGGTAAATGCCATCGACATAATTTCAAAAAGGTATATCTCACTCTATAAAAATAGATGTACAGATATATCAATTCAAAATTTGTGCATAACAGCGGATATTCAAAACCAAATATTTTCCGTTCGGCAAACAGCCCAGGCGATTTCCTCAAATATCACCAATTACAACGAATTCCGATATAATGAGGATGATCACCTAATTCCCAATAACTTACTCCCACTCATCATCTGTAATACCATACAGATGTGAGAATCATGCCTGGTAAATACATACCCTGGAGTAAGGGCTAATTAGGAAATCAGTTTTCTTTTAACAGTACACAGTGAAACTGAAACATTGAAATATTTCGTAGGGGCATCCTGGTATTCCTAGTAATTCCTCTTCCATTATCCAGATTCACAACTGTAACCGTATAATTCTTTGTCATCTTTCCAAATCCCTTTATATGTCTTTAGTCATTATCTTCTGTACACCCTCTTAGGCTAAATGGTTTTCTTCCTTCCCTACCGTTCGGCACCAGCCTATGGTTTGGAAGAAGACTATCCAATAAGCATAACGGGTGTACTGTCCTAATCCTAGGAGCACTCGCAATGCGAGAGAAGGTGAAGATAAAAGACAACCGAGTAAACCTTATTCCTATTTCTCCTGAACCAGAATCCATCCCCGAACTGGAATAAGTTCCTTTCGAGTTCGTATATAACCATACGATGGAGTATCCAAATAAACTGTGGATCTTCGTAGTGATACGGAGTGTCCTGGAGAAATACAAAGGTGAAGTGGGAGTGGTAATGAAATACTTGCTTTGGTCGTGAATAGCAGTCGCAATTTACTTTGCCCTCTTACTAATCCCTTGATATGTCTTTACTTAATACCTTCTGTACACCATCGTTATGCTAATTGGTTTTCTTCATTCCCCACCGTTCAGCACCAGCCTAAGGTTTGGAAGAAGACTATCCAATTTACGTAATAGGTGTACTATCTCCTAAACCAAGGAGTACTCGCAACCTGAGAGAAGGTAAAAGGAAAAGACAACTGAATAGTCTTATTCGTTTTCTCCAGAACCGGAAACCATCCTCGAATAAATTCCTTCGAGTTCGTATATAACCATACGATGGTTTTGTCTAATGGAAGTGGACGTTCATAGTAATACAGGGTGTCCTGGAGAAAAGGGTAAAAGTAGGAGTGGCAATGAGGTTTGCAACTCTGACAATCCAAAAGCCAGTCTTGTAAGAAGGTTCGGGTAATTTTGGTCACTAAGTCATAGTCAAAGGTCGGGTCATGGTCGCTGCTAAAGAGAGAGAGAAAAAAACACTCAGCGTGCACTCTAACCTAGATCAGAATGGTTATCACTTTATCTAATCAGGAAACATCCCACTGTACCGTCAAATTCTCCTCCAAACCTGAAAGAAGAATTAGTCGGGAACACCCGAGGAGTAAACCAACTCATCAGTGGGAATCGGGATCCAACTATCATCGCATGATAACTTGACGGAATCCGCTCACATTATCACACTCCAGAAGGTATGCGCATATCTGGTAAGTTTCAGTTTCTTTAGAAACTCCCGATGTGATTTTTACCCCATGCTCTTATGACCTTGATTTTGGCCAACAAATCATAAGTCACATGTCAAGTTCTACCCGTCATTCTCCAGGTTAATTTGAACCCACCCGTACCTACCCTTGACTTTGTCCAACAAGGCAGTACGACTGTCCCAAACCAACGCATCTATCTATGCTGCATATGAATACCCAACAGCTACCAATCACTGTGCCTTGACTTTGGCCAACAAACACAGCTTGAATACTATTGACTATCCATATGAAACGACGGAGGGCTACGAATGGTTTCTGGCGAAAACCTTTAACGTAAAGAACTTGATATCATTGAAGGAACTGGATAGCTTTTTATAAAATATAGTGACGAAAACCATTGCTAAAGAGGTCACTCCCGGTGAAGGGGTCTCGGCTCTTTCCCCGTAGAATGAGGTGCAGGATATTCCAACTGAATACCACGATGCAAAGCAAAAGTAAACGGCTATAGTGTAGTTATTGCCCTGACGTAAACTTCTGTCCAAGGGGTCACTCCCGGTGAAGGGATCTCGGCCCTTGCCTCGTCGACTGAGGAGCAGGATATTCCAACTTAATACCACGATGCAAAACAAAAGAGAACGTCCTTGCAATAACAGCTTTTTGAAAAAATGTTCCAACAACATCAGAACAGGTTTGTTTAGCTTGCATTGATCCGAATCAACGCAGTCCCATCAATTGATCACACCAATAAAGAACGAAAATAATGATGTACGTATATGCCATCCGCATTCGCCACTGGGTCCCGTCATCACCCGTTAGGTTACTTAACTAACGACAGAGCGGGGACTGGACTAGCGCGGATGCAAAACATATACAACATCTACTAGTATATATATCAATATATAATATTCGCTCAAGGCATGATAAAATGCAACATCACAGAACAATACAGATATCTGGGATCCCCGGGTTTCATAGAGCCACTACTGAAACCCGGCGTTCCCCTGGTCGTGTGGATAGCCTGTGCAATGAAATCCTAGACCCCTACGGGCGCGGCAAGTTACCCGCCAAAACCTGAAGAGAGGCAGCCCCCTTCAGCAACGTGAATGGACCACCCAACACTTTACGGAATCCGGTGACTTGGGCACCCCTCCTGGGTCAACCTGTACCCCCTACGAGTGCGGCGAATAGCCCGCCAATTCTAGAGTAAAGCCCCCTCCGTCTCTACGCCATGAGATGCGGGCTTGTTTCCCTCCAGAACCCGGCTATCCGTGCACCCCTCCGCGGGGTAATCCTAGTACAGAAAGTAAAATATACATACAACGGGTACATCGACCTCGACCCGGTCGTGCCCCAAAAGAATACTATACAAACAGGCAGTGACGGCAGTCCACATGTCGGACGCTCGTCCCGCAATATCAAATGTACATATAAAACAAAACTGTACTACCACTGCAACCAGGCTATCCCCCACGACCAAACCGCAACATCACAGCACAACACAGAACATCAACGTGAATGTCGCGTTCGCAAATCCGTCTAAAAGGGCTATAGCAGATAGACTGGATTTACCGATCGAGTGACATTCACGGTCGCAGATATAATGTAAATACTGTGAACCAACATGTTTAAACTTTTCGATCGATCAAATTTACCTAAGTGGGCCCCAAGCAGAACTGTAGCACTCAGAGAAAATCTGGGCCCAAAAAGAATATTCCAAAAACCCCAATTTCAACTCAGGAGCTCTCTGTGAAAATTTGGTACAATGAACAGTTAAAAGCGCGGCGGAACCGCGGCCGAAGCAAGGGTTTGGCCGCGGTTCCGCGGTTAAATAGTGAGTTCAAGCGACCAAATTTTTACAGAATGCTTAGAATTCCCTGCATGTGTTTCTGCAACCACCTGAAAAATTTTCTGAGCTAAAAATATTTCGACAGAAAACTGATGCAATGAAAACGCGGGTTTTGGAAATTCCGATCAATTGAACTTGTAACCATGTTAGAGCAAGCTAGACTAGGTTAATGGCTTGTCTCTGATACCACTGTAAGTGCACGGCGACGCCCCGGCCGTCAATCCGACGCCGGAACGCGGAAATGAAAACTTTTCTAGAACTTAGAAACCGGCACCACCGCGCAGTATCAACCCGGATCAGGCCATTAACCTAGCTACTAGCAAACTAGAATAAGAGTAGAGAAGCTATACCAAGCGATCCGTGTCCTTCGGTCTTCGTCTCCACTCTGATCTCCTCGCGGAATCTCTGGTCGTCGCCTCCTCGTCGAAACGGGCACCACATCGCCGGGTTCTTTTACGGGCTCTCACCTCTGGATCGAGGCAACTCGGGCACGAAGTTGGCGAGCCGACGTGTCCAAGGTTGAAGTAGAGAAGTGTAGAATCCATTGTCTCATTTGGGGTTTATGTAGTTGCCATGGTGATGGAGGAATAGAATGGAATGAACTTTCAAGTGGAGCTAGAATTTGTGTAGCAAGAAAATGAGATGAACAAATTTTCCTCACACAAAATTAATCCCTCTTTCTCACCAAAGTGGTCGGCCCCTCTCATATCAAAATGGTGGAAAGAAAAAAATCAAAACCAAGAAGGGAGGTGAGTGTAGGAAAAGGCAAAAGGTGACCACATCCAAAAGCAAGACTCAAATCAACTTCTAATCCATTCTAATCTCAATTAATGCAAGAAATGATCACAAGAAAAGAATGGAATCAAAAGATGCTATCATAAAGCCACAAAAGCAAGAAACCCCTCCACAATAAGTTATTTGCAAACTTGCAAATAACCCCATCCATCAGAAAGTCCGGCCGCGAAGGAATAAAGGAAAACTGGACGGAACAGAATGCAAACTGGCAACTTCAGAAAACTGATCCCGTAATAAATTACAGGAAAACCCCGCGACTGTATATACATACCCGCATTTGTATTCCCACTGAACACAAATGCAAAGAGACAAAATCTACACTGTCTAATACTAGGATCCGGCTTAAACCAAAGCCCGCTAGTAAAATCCGTCCGATCACGATCCGTCTAATACCGCACGTATCTGATCGAACCCTGCCATATCTCCATACGGCCTCTACAACGTTTCGCCTGAAACTTGATTAACTGTGTGTGTGGTGGACTCTAAAGACTCGTCAATACTTTGGCTGTGGATTTAACCACTAGCACGTCAGAGGTATTAGCCATACGTGACGGGCTACCAGCTATTGACCAAAAGGGACGTCATTGAGCGAACTCATCCTGACACCCTACTGAGCCTGTCAATGACAATATCCGTACAGTTCAGTCCGTTCGTCTATGAGCATCGCATGGCGGGCCTAGGGGGTTGGTAAAAGTCAGACCCGCAAAAGCGGTAAAAGTCGTGTCGGAGTGTAGCCCAAACACCCTGTGATACTACTGGAATACCTACCAGTAAATCTCCGGCCTTGGCCAAGGACTTCATGTAATGGCTCTCCTAGACACAGCGCCACCTCACCCCCAATACCGGGAGAGACGAACCCCTGCAGATCCGCTCACTGCCTCCATGTGGCTCGGGATTGTACCCAACTAAAACCTGTTTCCACGTCTACTTTAGCGTGGTAGGGTAGTAATGAAAGCACAGTGGGAACTCACACGAGACAAATGACGATCTCAGGTCGATGAACTAACCTGTACACATGTCACCAGGGAACTGCTATCTGACGTCAGGTATAAGACCAACTAGCATGTTCCCGGCGAGTCCTGTCCGGTGTACTCATAACCCAATGAGCACCTGTATACATCTTAGGTGAACCAACCGACACTAGTGGCTTATGAGACCGGCCACCGCCCCTCGTCGTGGTCTCGACTGTATACACTAGTCTACTCTGGAGTATCGATGCCCTGTATCGAAACTCCCACGACTAGGGATCTTTTAAGGATGTGCTTATAGACCCCAGCTCCCACGTATATGATCGCCCTCATACTGCTGGTAGTCAAGCAAGAATCCTAGGGGCTCTATCAACATGCAATAGTGACCTGTAAGGTCACCGAAAGCAGTACACGATGATAAAGATAAACCAGATAGCATACTATCATCTTGAGTAAGACTGTCCTACCGGGATAGGTCCTCACTCAATCATTGCAATCACGTGCCTGTGATCCAATAATTGACTCTGAGGGCACTATCTCCAACAGACACGTGGCATGTTTTGGCGCTGAGCGCCGGTCCAAGGAGCGCAGAAGCGCAGTTCAAGAGTGCAAGGCACTTTTCAATAGCGCAAAGCGCATTTGATCAAATTTATGATCTGTGGACAAATTTATGTTCTTTTTAAAGGAGGCTTTGCTTCAAGATTCAAGAACAACAGTTCTTATTTTTGAAAAGGCTTTGCCTTTGTAGATCAATGATCTGTGAATGAAGAACTTGTTCTTCTTTGATTATGTGATGAGATCTTTTGATCTCTTTTATGAAAGACCTTGGTCTTCATAGATCTATGATCTTTTAAGAAGATAATTCTTCTGTTTTAACGAGATGATTTCATCTCTTTGTTCAAGAATCATTCTTTACCTTGAAAAAATAATCTTCTTTTGCTAAGAGCTTTCTCTCTTTCTTTTGAATTTTCTCAAAATTTGTAGGGGGATTTCTCTATATCAGACTTGAAGTCTTGGGGCCTTTATATAGGGCAAATTGATTTGTTAAATCAGTTGAAGAGATCTTTCTCTGATTGATTTGGGGATGTTTCCCACCGTTGGATCTTTGATCCTAAGGGTTCTATTTTGCTGAAGATAATCTTCTTGTTTTTAATAAGATTGGAAAGATCTTTGCATAATAGAATTTTACTTCTGATTAATTAATAATTTATTCTTAGATCTTTTGATCTAACGGTGGGGAATTCTTAATTCCAGCGCTGGCGCACCTACGTTTGCCACGTGGCGTATAGTGCAGGGCGCAGCGCACCTTGCGCTAGCACACCTACGTTTGACACGTGGTGCGCAGCGTAAAGCGCAGATTACGCTAGCGCACATGTGTTTGACATGTGGCGCACAGCGCAGAGCGCTGGATCTGAAGCGTTGCTTCAATTTTTTTGAATTTTGAATTTTAAAACAGAACTTTGCTCTGATTCGGAGTGCGCTGCCTAGGGCGCAGCGCACTGGCGCTAGCCCATCTGTGTTTGATACGTGGCGCACAGCGTAGAGCGCTGGATCTGAAGCGTTGCCTCAATTTTTGAACTTTGAATTTCAAAACAGAGCTTTGCTCTAATTGGGGGAAACACCCGTATCCCTATTCTGAAAAATACAAATACAAAGAGAAAAAATAATCCAATAATCTAATACTAGGATCCGGTTTAAACCAAAGCTCACTAGTATTATCCGTCTGAATCATGATCCATGTAGCCAGTACACGTATATGATCGAACCCTACCATAAAACCATACGGCCTCTGCATCATTTCGCCCGAAGCAGGGAAACCCTCTGTACGGGACACTAAAGTCTCGATAGTACGCTCGTAGTGGATTTAACCACAAGCATGTCAGTGGTACTAGCTGCACGTAACGGCTACCCAAGTATCTGTCGATAAGAAGGCCGATGAGCAAACTCATCCGAACTCCTACTAAGCCTATCTGTAACAATCTCTGTAAAGTTCGGTCTGTTCATCTATGATACTCGCATATCGTTCCTAGGGGGCGGTAACCGTCAGACCCCTAATAGCGCAATAATTCATTTTGGGGAAGAGCCCAAAAACTCCCTGAGAAACTACTGGAGTACCTACCAGTAAATCTCGCTTGTCCTGGCCAGGGAATTTGTGTAATGACTTTCCAAACACAGAGCGATATCAACCCCCAATACCGGAAGAAATGAATCCTATCTAACCACTACTACCTCCCAGTGCTTCGGGACTGCACCCAACCACTACCTGTTTGCCTGACTCATTAGAGCCATGGTAGGGTAGTGATCTAAGTACAGTGGGAACACACTCGAGAAGAATAGTGATGCCAAGTCAATGGACTAACCTGTACTCATGTCACCTGGGAACTTCTACCTGACGATAGGTATAATACCAACCAGCAGTTCCCAGCGAGTCTGTCCAGTGTAACCCAAAACATACTATCTCCAGTACGACGTACTAATGGCTGTGGCACATACCATCTCCCCTGCTGGGATGAGAAGCGTATACACTAGTCTACTCTGAACTATCGATACCCCGTCTCGATAATCCTACAACTAGGGACCTGTATAAGGATGTGCTTATAGACTACCCAGCCTCCACTAGTGTGACCGCCATCACAACGCTAGTAGTCAAGCAAAGATCCTAAGGGATCTATCAATATGTATAAGCGATATGCTAAAAGAAAATACACACATATTGAGTTAGCATACTACCATATTGAGCAAGACTGTATATATATCTTTGTATATCCCAAGCTTCCGAAATATAATATACAAACTAGTACTATTCAATAACGGCTTCTAGGGCATATATCACTAACAGTTTACACTGATCATTCTGCTTTAAGACATCTTTTATGGAAGAAGGATACTAAATCCAGGCTAATTCGTTGGATCCTTTTATTACAAGAATTTGCCCTTGTCATAAGAGACAAGAGTGGATGTGAAAACATCGTAACCGACCATCTTTCACGATTTTCTTCTTCACCAACGTTGACCTTACCAATAAATTATTCTTTTCCAAACGAACATCTCTTGACCATATCTTGCGAACCTTGGTTCGCTGATTTTGTGAATTATTTAGCAACGGGACTTCTACCCAGCGAATGGTCAAATCATGACAATCACATATTTTTATCCCAGGTGAAACATTTTTACTGGGACGAACCTTATTTGTTCAAGTATTGTCCCGATCAGATCATTCATCGATGTCTCCCTAATAATGAGTTCAAGAGTGTATTGTCCTTCTGCCATGATCAAGCAAGTGGCGGTCAATTTGTGTAGGGTTCCTAAGCATGACAGCAAGTTTTCGGGTAGCATCATCCATGCCAAATTAAAATTTTGCCATACTTAAACAACCCTAAACAAGATCTTATACTAGAGAATCATACGAAACTAAAAGCAAACAACTTTAATTCTAAGTGATTAGAGATTACAACCTTTGTAGTCCGTTCATTCGCTTCATAAGCTCCAAGTTGTGGTCCCTTCGCTGCGATCATCAAGCTTCCGGATCCTTGAGAGGCTCCATGAGGTGAATGATGCTTGCTTGCTTGAAGTCTTCATAATACAAGATGATCTACGTCGAGGCAACACGAACTCAAGCTTTCACTTCACTAATATGGAATTAGTGAAGCTAACACTCTAATCTAAATGGCTAGTATAGAAGAGGATGATGAAGTAGGAATTTTGCTCACTTTATTATTTAATTTCTCACTATTTTCTTTATCTCCTAAAAAACAAAAGAGAGAGCTTGAAGGAGATGAAGGGGGAAGAAGAAGAATGAATAATTGAGATGAGGTTAGAAATGCAACCATGGTGAGTTATGTCATCCTTAACCCATGTAGAGAATAAACCATGAGCTAGGGTTAAAGGTTAGGTTAAGAAATATCTTAAGTAAAAACAAAAGAGGTGGACTTTAGTCAATGTTCTACAAGCTTCATCCAAAAGATCAAGCATGACTAATTCTACTTTATTTGAATTACTTAATAATAAATATAAACCCTAATCTTAACCTTAGCATGGTATAAGTCTCTCACACACAAGTTGCATATATAACCTAGCATGATACATAATATATATCACATATATATAATGTATATACAAGTGAGAAAAAGAAATAGTCAAGTAAGCTAATATTAGTCAATGTAAATTCATATATCAAATATATAATTATACATTAAATCATTAAATCAACACTTGATTTAATGATTCGGCTATATCACATATAACCGACTAATATCTTTAATATCAACTTACCGAATCAACACTTGATTCGATAACCCGGCTATTTCACATATACCCGGCCGATATCACATATCGCGAGAATAGAATACGGTATAACATACACGTATTATTCTCGGTCCCGCACATATCACATATATGCTCCTACTCCGTTTCGCCTGAGCCAGGAAACATCTATGTAGGACTCTAAAAACTCGTCAATACGCCGGCAGTAGGTGATTATCATATCAAACACCCACAAGCCGCAAGCGTTCGGCTAAAAGTAACGGCCACCCGGCTATTGAGCGATCAGAAGATCAACAAGCAAGCCTGTACATACTTCTGCGAATCCAATCAGTAACACTACTGTAAAGTCCGGTCTCTTTGTCTGATATGTCGCATATCCAGTCTAGGGGTGGTAAACGTCAGACCCCAGTAACTGATAAGTCATATAGATGTGAGGCTCATAACGGGTCGAGAAACTACTGATAACACTTACCAGTAGATCTCCATATCATCCCTGGCCAGGGACTTCCTGTTATAGCCAATCGAACACAGCGCAATATCAACCCCCAATACTGGAAGAGACGAGACCCCTCCTATCGCTCATTGCCTCTATGTGATTCGGGATTGTACCCAAAAGCCACTGTTTAGCACATTCTCATGAACGTGGTAAGGTGGAAATCAAAGCACAGTGGGAATCACACAAGACTCTATGACGATCTCGGGTATACAGACTAACCTGTACCAGTGTCACCAGAGAGCTGCTATCTGACGATAGGTATAATACCAACTAGGAGTTCTCGGCGTGTCCGTTCAGCGTATCCAGTCTCCACTGAGCACCCGTATACCATCTTTGATGTCAAACACCATTGGATGTGGGATCATCCATCGCCCATCATATGGGTCAAGTTGCCTATACGCTAGTCTACTCTGGAGTATCAATGCCCTGTCTCGATACACTCTCGACTAGGAACAATTATAAGATGTACTTATGGACTACCCTTGGCCCAACTAGTATAATCTCCATCATAGTCCTAGTAGTCAAGTACACATCCTAAGGGCTTTATCAACATGTGAGAGCAAGACAGTAACACAATACAAGTCAACATGTTAAGACAGAGCAATCAGATAGCATACTATCATATCGAGCAAAAAAGTCCTCTCTATATATATCCAAGCATCCACTATAATATGCATCATATGTACAACAATGGCCTCTAGGGCATATACATAACTAACAATCTCCCACTTGCACTAAGGCCAGCTGTTGTGGTATCTCATACCCATCATCACGAAGAGTCTCTCAAATTGTATCTGGGGTATGGCCTTCATGAGTGAATCTGCAGTGTAGTCCTTCGTGTCAACTCTCCTGACCTCAATCTCCCAGCGATCAACTATCTCCTGGATCAGGTGATACCGCCTCAAAATATGCCTGGATCTCTGATGGGACCTGGGTTCCTTGGCCAAAGCCACTGCTCCATTGTTATCGCAATACAATGGTGTTGGATGCTTAATGGACGTAACCACTCCAAGTTCGTTTGTGAACTTCTTCATCCAGACAGCTTCTTTGGTAGCATCGTTGGCAGCGATGTATTCAGCCTCCATCATCGAGTCTGCCACGGTTTCCTGTTTGGAACTCTACCAACAAACCGCTCCTCCATTGAGGGTAAAGACAAATCCTGAGTGCGACTTAGAGTCGTCCTTATCACTTTGGAAGCTCGAATCAGTAAAGGACTCCATCTGGAGTTCTCCGTTACCATACACCAAGAACATCTTTTTAGTCCTTCTCAAGTACTTGAGAATGTTCTTCACAGCTGTCTAGTGACTCTCTCCTGGATCTGCTTGATACCTACTCACTACACTTAGTGAGTATGCTACATAGCATCACATATATGATAGAGCCTACTGCCGAAGCATAGAGTATCTCTTCCATGCGAGCTCTCTCCAAATCAGTCTTAGGAGACATCTCTTTGGAGAGAGTGAGTCCAGAGATCGTGGGTAAATTCCCACACTTGGATTCTTCCATACTAAACCTCTTTAGTATGGTGTCAATGTACCTAGATTGATACAATCCTAGTATCCGTTTAGATCTATCTCTATAGATCTTAATCCCCAAGATGCAGGAGGCATCACCTAGATCTTTCGTTGAGAATCTTTGTGATAAGAAGAGCTTGGCCGAGTGCAGTATAGGAACATAATTTCTTATCAAGAGTATGCCATCCACGTACAATACGAGGAAGACAACCTTACTCTCTGCCACATTCTTGTATATACAAGGTTCATCTATGTTCTAGATGAACTCAAACTCTTTGACTAAAACATCAAAACAGATGTTCCAACTCTGCGATACCTGTTTTAACCCGTTGATGGATTTAAGCAGCTTGCACACCTTTCCGCTGCTCCCACAGTCTACGAAGCCCTCTGACTGAGTGTGTAGGGTTGCTAGGCACTGCCACAAGGGTCTATGAGACATCAACCATGCCCGATTAAAATTTTAGCCGTGCCGAACAACCCAAAGCCGGATCTATAAACTAGAGTTTAGGTGAAAACAAGCATGTTAAACTCTTTAACACTAAGAGAGAGGGATTACAACCTTTGTAGATCCGGTCCTTCACTTCTTAAGGTCCGTGTTGAGGTCCCTTCGCTGCGATCATCGTGTTCTAGACTCTCGAGAGGCTTCACGAAGAGAAAGATGCAGTCTTGCTTCCGATCTTCGATAACATAGATGATCTATCTTGAAGTTTCATTAACACAAGCTAACACTCACTAAATGAAGTGACCTTCATCTAAATGGCAAGGGTAGATGAGGATGATGAAGTAGGATTTTTGCTCTCATTTTTTTTCATATTCTCACTCACTTTCATCACAAATATCAAAGCAAGAAAACTTTGCAAAGGAGGAAGAAGAAGAAGAATGAATAATTTCTCATTTGTGATGAATAATGAAAGGATGATAATGATTAATCATGCAACCATGGTCAAGGATGACTCATGTTGAGATTTAACTAGGGCTAGGGTTTGGGTTGGGTTAAGAATGAGTCACACATAAATATCAAGCATAATGTCTCATTCAGGACAAAAGAAAAGCTTCTAGAATCTACTAGAAGTCTTAACCCTAATCCAAACCCTAATCCTGTTTAAACTCCACAAAACATGTTGCATTAATAACCATATCATGTTACAATATTATATATCACATATATAATATTTATCGTAACAAAATAAAATAATACAATTAACATATATCGCATATATATCAATGTATTACCCGAGTGAGAAAAAGAATCTTTTAGTGAGCTAATATTAGTTAATGTAATTTAATATATCATATATATTATTATACATTAAATTATCGAATCAACACTTGATCCGACAATCCGGCTATATCGCATATAACAGACTAATACGATGACCCGGCTATATCACATATACCCGGCCGATATCTCATATCGCGAGAATCCAATACGGTATCACATACCGCATTATCCTCGGTCCCGCACATATCATATATGTTCTCCTACTCCGTTTTGCCTGAGTCAAGAAACCTCTGTGTAGGACTCTAAAGAATCGTCAATACGCCGGCAGTAGGTGATGATCATATCAAACACCCACAAACTGCAAGCGGTCAGCTAAACGTAACAGCCACCCAGGTATTGAGCGCTCAGAAGATCAACAAGCAAGCCTGTACATTCTCCTGTGAATCCAATCAGTAACACTCCCGTACAGTCCGGTCTTGTCGTCTGATATGTCGCATATCTCGCCTAGGGGTGGTAAACGTCAGACTCTAGTAGCTCGATAAGTCATGTCGATATGAGGTCTATAACAGTTCGAGAAACTACTGATAACACTTACCAGTAAATCTCAGTAACCCTGGCCAGGGATTTCCAGTTATAGCCAATCGAATACAGCACAACATCAACTCCCTATACCGGGAGAGACGAATCCCCTCCTATCGCTCATTGCCTCCATGTGATTCGGGACTGTACCCAAAAGCCACCTTTTTGCATGCCCTTTTGAACGTGGTATGATGGAAATCAAAGCACAGTGGGAATCACACAAGACTCTATGACGATCTCTGGTCAACAGACTACTCTGTATCAGTGTCACCGGAGAACTGCCATCTGACGTGAGGTATAATACCATCTGGGAGTTCTCGGCGAGTCCGTCCAGTGTACCCAGTCTCCACTGAGCACCCGTACACCATCCTTGATGTCAAATACCGATGGATATGGGATCATCCATCGCCCATCATATGGGTCAAGATGCGTATACGCTAGTCTACTCTGGTGTATCGATGCCCTATCTCGATACACCCTCGACTAGGAACAGTTATAGGATGTACTCGTCGACTACCGTGGCCCCACTAGTATGATCTCATCATACTCCCAGCAGTCGAGTACATATCCTAAGCGCTTTATCAACATGTAATATAGATACAATCAGAGTACATGTTAAGATAAAGTACAACCAGATAGTATACTATCATGTCGAGCAAGAAAGTCCTCCCTATATATGTCCAAGCATCCATTACAATATACATCGTATGTACAGTAATGGCCTCTAGGGCATACATATAACTAACAATCTCCTACTTGCACTAGGGCCATCTGTTGTGGTATCACATACCCAACAATTAGCTACGGTTGAAGTATCTCATACTCAACCATCCCATAAAAGTCTCTACTGGGAAAAAGGCCTTTGTGAGTGGATCCGCGCTGTTGTCCTCTGTGTTTACTCTCCTAAACTCGATCTCCCTGAAGATCAACCATCTCCATGATCAGGTGATACTGCCTAAGAATAATATCTGGATTTCTGATGGGACGGTAGTTCCTTGGCTAAAGCCACAACTCCATTGTCACACAATGGTAGGAACGAAGTTCATCTCATGAACCTATATATATCCAGACTGCCTCTTAGATAACATCCTTGGTAACGATGTATCTTACCTTTAATCGTCTAGTATGTCACGGTATCTAGTTTGGAACTCTTCCAACATACCGTCCCTCCACTGAGGGTAAAGACAATGCCTGCGGCTGACATTCAGTCGTCCTTATCACCCTGGAACCTTTTCAGTGATTCTCCTCAGGATCGATTGATACCATCTCACTACAACTAGTGAGTATCCTAACATCCAATTAGATCTATTTTATACATCCAAAACCCAGGATTTAGGAGGTATCACTTTGATCCTATATGGAGAATCCTTGTGATAAGCGGAGATTGACCGAGCGTAGCATAGGAAACTCCTTTCCTATCAAGAGTATGTCATCCACGTACTCTACGAGGATTTACTCCCTACTACCTTTTGTATATACAAGGTTCATGTACCATTTTGATGAAGTCAAACTCTTTGACTACTACATCAAAACAGACGTTCCAACTCCGCGATGCCTGCTTTATCACATAAAACATCTTGCACACGTTTCCACTGCTCCCACCGTCTACGAAGCCCTCTGGCTATATACTTATAGATGCTCTTTTCTAAATCAACATTTAGAAAAGCAGTCATGACACCCAACCGCCAGATATCGTAGTCATGGTATGTAGCCGTGGCAAGTAGGATCTGGATGGACTTAAGCATAGCTTTGAAAGTCTCAACTTTTCCATATACACCAAGTAATCTTCTCAAGATATACTTGCTCCTGATGGGGATTTAACCCTTCAGATAAAGCAACCAAAGTCCATACTTTGTTGGTGTATAAGGATTCCATCTCAGATCGCTAAGCATCCAGCCATTCTTACAGAGTCCCACTCCTGATGGCCAGCTCGAACTAGTTGGGTCATCATCTCATGATGCAATCCTCGCTCCTACTGTCATAGAGAAACCGAAGTATCTCTCAGGTGGGTGAGGAACCCTACTAGATCGGCGGAGAGGCTGAGGTTCGTTAGAATCTATTGAATCCTTTGGTTCTACCAAATCATCTGCTATAGTTTGTATAGCTGGAACTCCTTCTAGTTCTACCTCATGACCACTAATTTCTTCACAAGAAATTCCATTTCACAAAGGTGGTATGTTGAGAAACAAAACATTTTTGTTCCTCCGTTAGGTAGAAGATATTCCCTTACGTATGCTTGGGATATCCAACAAACTTCCACAGATCTGTCCTTGCCTCAAGCTTGTATGGATTTTGCTTTTTAGACATAGGCCGGACAACCCCAAATCTTAATAAACTTAAGATATGGGCTCTTCCCTTTCCATATCACATATAAAGTGGTAGGCAACTGATTTGATTTGAACCCTATTCAATAGGTATGCAGCTTCTCAAGCGCATAACTCCCAAAAGGAAATAGGAAACTCAGTAGTACTCATCATAGAGCACACCATATCACATAGGGTGCTCTTGCTCCGCCCCGATATACCATTGTGCTATGGTGTATACGGAGGAGTAATGATGAGAGAGAATCTCATTCTCCTTTAGAATAGTCCAGGAATCCCGTGCTCAAGTATTCTCCTCCTTGATCTCATCAAAGGACATAATACTTATACCTGTATTTTGGTTCTCTACTTCTAACTTACATTCTGTGAATATCTCAACAGGTTCGAACTTATGTTTCAACAGGAACACATGTCTGAATCTTGAGAGATTATCAGAGAATGTAATGAAGTACAAAGAACCGGTCTTGGCATGTGTAGACAGGGGACTTTCATACATCAGCATGTATCAATCCCAAGAGTTCCCTAACTCTTTCTCTGTTTCCAATAAACAGAGCTATGGTCATCTTATTTTTGTGACATGACCGGCAAGTTTCATAAGATGTAAATTCAAAATAAATTAAATATGCATCTAAATGTAACTTAGCTAGTCGGGTCGCAATGATATGACCTAGTCTACAATGCCTCAAGAAGGATTCATTCATTTCTGAACTCTTCTTCTTGTGTGTGTTCTGTATACTAAGAACGGTGGTTTGATTTAGAACGTCTATACTTTTAGATAATGTGCCTGAATCGATCAACTCTTGATATAGGAAATATTCAAAACATTATCCAACAATACAAAATTATATCCTTCTTTACTAATAAAGAGACTGATATGATTTTGTATATTAGGTTCGGTATCTAATAACATTCGTTCAGAATCAATATATTCTGGTAATACAGGGTGATAGTGACCAACAGACTTGGCTGCAACACTTGCACCGTTTTCTGTCTCATGAAACTTATCACCCGTTCTCAGTTCTCTACCTTTCTGTAGCCCATGTAACAGATTACATAAACGGGATCCTGATCCGGTATCACATACCCAGGACGTAAAGGATACTGAGAAACAGTTCTCTGTAATGAACACACCCGAAGATGATGCATCAACATGCACTTTCTTCGTTTGGGCGGCACGGGAAATCTGGTATTCCCCAATTTCCTGCTCTGTCTTATAACAATTATAAGTTGGAGCGGCACCAACGTTCCCTAGCGCAGTATAACAAACGGGTTCGGTCAATATATCCGTATTATTCTCTTGATTAAGGCGTGATATGGTCGCTACCTGGAGAGAGAGAAGAAAACACTCAGCATATGCTCTTGCAAGATTAGATTGGTTATCTAATATATCTAATCAGGATGTCTCCCATTGTTTTAGTCAAATCTTCCTTCAAACGCTAAAAGGAAAGACTAGCCGGGATTAATTACACGTTACAAGTTCGCCAATCTTTCAGCCAGGCCAGTGTCGGTACTTTGAGGGAGGTTCCCCGTGCTTTCGCACAGACCTAATTAAAGTAAACCTCGTTTTCCCAGGGGCGTAACCCCGTTAACACCTTTCTAGACACCTACTTGATCGGCTAATTGTAATGTGTAAAACTCTCCCAAGAGTAACTCTTACTCGCAGCGGGTATCGGGATCCAACTATCTCATAGAAGGTATGCAATCTCATTGCAAATTTCAACACTTGAAATTCCCAATAATATTTTACCCCTAGTGACTTATGACCTTAACTATGGTCAACAAATCATAAGCACTAGTCAAGTTCTACCCGTCATTTCTTGATTAAATAGACCCCACCCACATGACCCTTAACTAAGGTCAACAAAGTTATATGACTGTCCTACCTAATCGCATCATATGCTATATAGGAAGACATCACTTAGCTACCGTACACTGTGCCTTAACTAAGGTCAACAAATACAGCACAAATACTAAGTACTCTACTTCCTAAAATGACGGAGGGTTACGACAGGTTTTTAAGAAAACCCTTTGCGTAATGAACTTGATATCGTCGTAGAATCGAGTGATTTTAAATGGAGTGTTTTTGAGGCTTTTCTAGTTTTGTTAAAGGGGTCACTCTCGGTGAAGGGATCGTCGGCCCTTTTCTCATCGAATAAGGTGCAGGATATTTCACAAATATCACTATGCAAACCAAGAACTATAGAAGCAATCAAAAGACAAACCGAGTTTGTAGCATCTTCTAGTTTCACTAAAGAGTTCACTCCCGGTGAAGGGATCTTGGCTCTTTCCTTATCGAATAAGGTGCTGGATGTTCTACAAGGAACACCGCTATGCAAAGCAAGAACTAGAGCTACCAGTTTTTTAAACAAGTTTCTACAATATCTTAGGTTTCTTTTAGTTTCATTAATCTCATTAATGAAGTCCCACTTAATTATGCTTCATAAGCATCACATTTGAAACGAAATCTGCAATATAACATATATAGAATATAAACATTCGTCTCAGGCAGTAATATGATCTCATCACAGAACATTGCAGCAGAAGAAACATATATGAAATATTGGATATACTAGGACGTCCGTATTTTAATACGAGCCTGTATAAAACACGGATTCCACGGTCGCGATGAATAGCCAAACCCACATCCCTAGACCCCTATGAGAGCGACAAGCAACACTGCCAATTCTAGGGTTAGGAGACCCGGTCTCGACTCCTCGAGATGGTCTCCCACTGGACCGTAGAACCCGGTTACTTGTGCTCCCCGCCTTGGGTCTACCTAATGCGGAAAAGTAAATAATATACAATGGTGACATCATCCTCAGCCCGGAAGTGCCCCAATAAAAGAATATTACATACAATTGAATTTTACATGAATGAAAAAGAAAAACTCTCATTTCACATAAAACCCCCGGCTATTCAAAACACGACGATCCAATATAACATATCACAACAACACATAATATCTCATATCATCAACGTAAGCAAGTATGCGTATCCCGATTGTCGTTGATGTATAGCAACGAAGCCGGCGATATACCATATACTACGCTTACGGTCACAGAAAAGAAAGTGTAAAACTACAACAGTTGGAATCCGCAACCTTCTTAGATATCGCATGCCTAACGAAATGAATTCCTTAGACATCGCATGTCTAACAATTATAAACCCCGCATTTTAGTTTCATTATCGAAAACTCTTTTAAATATCAAGTCGGGCAATTCAACAAGATTCCCGACATCCTGATCGAATGCTCGTCGCAAACATTAGTAGACGGCCGCACCCCCGAATGCCGTCGACGAAGTGCACTAAGGAGGAACACCGCTGCCGCAAGCACCCGAACGGATGCTTTTGGCGACGGGGTTCTCCTACAGTCACTTGGTCGGGGCTATGGGGCGTCGCTGTCTATTAAGTTTACCCGGCGAGAATCCGCGTACATTACGTGATTGCGACGGACTTTTGATCGCATCAAAATTCCGTGGCAACCGATCATTTGAGACTGAAGTGCTAGATTTATAATATTCAAATTAGTTATCTCATAACTACCTGTGGATTCCAATTATTGTATCACATTCCAGATAAATAGACAATGTTAAACTTTCCGATCGAATAATCAAGCACCCAAGATTTCCCTAATATATCTCAACACTTGAAATCAGTTTTAAAATATTCATCACATGCCACAGTACCAATGGTCCAGCCGTAGAAGGGTCAAGTCAACGCCTCACAAGTGGCACGCCGTACTGCCCCAAACCCTAAGGTTTAGTAGCAGTTCAAGACGGTCACATAATCGAGTTAAGGTTTGTTGTCTTCTAGAGGGTCCACCGCGTTACTTGCACGACTTAGAACGTTCTTAAACTCGAGAAAAAATCCAACTTTTGAAAAAATTTCCGACAGGAGAAAAAGTGAGTTATTGATATCCGTTCGAACTTTTTAACAGTTTCTAAAAATTATCCGGACAAAACTAAACAAAGTTAAATTATCTGATCGAATCAACGAGTCCCCAATACAACCCTAGAAAACTCAACACTTGAGTGGAATTAAAAAATTCCCAGAAACAAATTACAAGAAAGGACCTAAGAATAAATATATGAAATATGAGGGACTAAGTCCAAATTTTGGCCGCGGAACCGCCAACAAACCCTTGGTTTGGCCGCGGTTCCGCGGTCAGTTCATCGATTTAGTGGAACGTACTTCACAGTAATTCTTAGTTTTTCCTGCTTGTTTTTCTGAGCATTTTTAATCCATAAAAAATCAACATTTTTGAAAATGTACAGAGAGGGGTAAAATCGGGGTTTTCCGGGTTCGATCGGACTTTAAACTTCGTCTAGACTTCGCCTAAAGCTCTAGCTTGGCTCTGATACCACTGTAGGGTTGCTAGGTACTGCCATAAGGGTCTACGAGGTATCAACCATGCCCGATTAAAATTTTAGCCGTGTCGAACAACCCAAAGCCGGATCTTTAAACTAGAGTTTAGGTGAAAACAAGCATGTTAAACTCTTTAACACTAAGAGAGAGGGATTACAACCTTTGTAGATCTGGTCCTTCACTTCTTAAGCCCCGTGTTGAGGTCCCTTCGCTGCGATCATCGTGTTCCGGACTCTCGAGAGTCTTCACGAAAAGAAAGATGCAGTCTTGCTTCCGATCTTCGATAACATAGATGATCTACCTAGAAGTTTCATTAACACAAGCTAACACTCATTAAAAGAAGTGAACACCTTCATCTAAATGGCAAGGGTAGATGAGGATGATGAAGTAGGACTTTTGCTCTCATTTGTTTTCATATTCTCACTCACTTTCATCACAAATATCAAAGCAAGAAAGCTTTGCAAAGGAGGAAGAAGAAGAAGAATGAATAATATCTCATTTGTGATGAATAATGAAAGGATGATAATGATTAATCTTGCAACCATGGTCAAGGATGACTCATGTAGAGATTTAACTAGGGCTAGGGTTTGGGTTGGGTTAAGAATGAGTCACACATAAATATCAAGCATAATGTCTCATTCAGGACAAAAGAAAAGCTTCTAGAATCTACTAGAAGTCTTAACCCTAATCCAAACTCTAATCATGTTTAAACTCCACAAAACATGTTGCATTAATAACCATATCATGTTACAATATTATATATCACATATATAATATTTATCGTAACAAAATAAAATAATACAATTAACATATATCGCATATATATCAATGTATTACCCGAGTGAGAAAAAGAATCTTTTAGTGAGCTAATATTAGTTAATGTAATTTAATATATCATATATATTATTATACATTAAATTATCGAATCAACGCTTGATCCGACAATCCGGCTATATCGCATATAACCGACTAATACGATGACCCGACTATATCACATATACCCGGCCGATATCTCATATCGCGAGAATCCAATACGGTATCACATACCGCATTATCCTCGGTCCCTTACATACCACATATGTGCTCCTACTCCGTTTTGCCTGAGTCAAGAAACCTCTGTGTCGGACTCTAAAGAATCGTCAATACGCCGGCAGTAGGTGATGATCATATCAAACACCCACAAGCTGCAAGCGGTCAGCTAAACGTAACAGCCACCCAAGTATTGAACGCTCAGAAGATCAACAAGCAAGCCTGTACATTCTCCTGTGAATCCAATCAGTAACACTCCCGTACAGTCCGGTCTCGTCGTCTGATATGTCGCATATCTCGCCTAGGGGTGGTAAACGTTAGACCCCAGTAGCACAATAAGTCGTGTCGATATGAGGTCTATAACAGTTCGAGAAACTACTGATAACACTTACCAGTAAATCTCAGCAATCCTGGCCAGGGATTTCCGGTTATAGCCAATCGAACGCAGCACAACATCAACTCCCTATACCGGGAGAGACGAATCCTCTCCTATCGCTCATTGCCTCCATGTGATTCGGGACTGTACCCAAAAGCCACCTTTTTGCACGCCCTCTTGGACGTGGTATGATGGAAATCAAAGCACAGTGGGAATCACACAAGACTCTATGACGATCTCGGGTCAACAGACTACTCTGTACCAGTGTCACCCGAGAACTGCCATCTGACGTGAGGTATAATACCATCTGGGAGTTCTCGGCGAGTCCGTCCAGTGTACCCAGTCTCCACTGAGCACCCGTACACCATCCTTGATGTCAAACACCGATGGATATGGGATCATCCATCGCCCATCATATGGGTCAAGATGCGTATACGCTAGTCTACTCTGGTGTATCGATGCCCTGTCTCGATACACCCTCGACTAGGAACAGTTATAGGATGTACTCGTCGACTATCGTGGCCCCACTAGTATGATCTCATCATAGTACCAGTAGTCGAGTACATATCCTAAGGGCGTTATCAACATGTAATATAGCGACAATCAGAGTACATGCTAAGATAAAGTACAACCAGATAGCATACTATCATGTCGAGCAAGAAAGTCCTCCCTATATATGTCCAAGCATCCATTACAATATACATCGTATGTATAATAATGGCCTCTAGGGCATACATATAACTAACAGAGTCATGTACATGCACTCTTCTAAATTACCATTTAGAAAGGCGGTCTTAACATCCATTTTCCAGATTTCGTAGTCATGGTATGCAACAATGGCAAGTAGGATCCAGATGGACTTAAACATAGCCACTGGAGAAAAGGGTTCATCATAATCCACACCTGGTCATTGACGAAAACCTTTTGCAACAAGTCTAGCTTTGAAAGTATCAACTTTTCCATCTACACTGAGTTTCTTCTTAAAGATCCATTTGCTCCCAATGGGTTTTACCCCTTCAGGAGCAACTTCAAAAATCCATACTTTGTTGGTGTACATGGATTCCATCTCAGATCGCATTGCATCCAGCCATTTCACAGAGTCACCACTCATGATGGCCTGCTCGAAGCTAGTTGGGTCATCATCTTCCATGATGCAATCCTCGCTCCCACCATCAATGAGAAAACCGTAGTATCTCTCAGGTGGATGAGGAACCCTACTAGATCGGCAGAGAGGTTGGGGTTCGTCGGGAACTATCGAATCCTCTGGTTCCACTAAATCTTCAGTTATAGTTTGTGTAGTCGGAGTTTCTTCCAGTTCTACCTCATTGCCACTAATTTGTTTTTCAAGAAATTCCTTTTCTAAAAAGGTGGCATGTCAAGAAACAAACACCTTTTGTTCCTCACCGTGGTAGAAAAGATATCCATGTGAATGTTTGGGATATCCCACAAACTTGCAAAGAACTGACTGTGGCTCGAGTTTGTCTAGATTTTGCCTTTTGACATAGGCCGGACAACCCCATATCTTAACTAGTTTAAGACATGGTCTCTTCCCACTCTATATCTCATATGGTGTGGTAGGTACAGATTTAGATGGAACTTGATTCAATAGGTTTACTGTTGTCTCAAGCGCATAACCCCAAAAGGAAATAGGCAACTCAACATTGCTCATCATAGAGCACACTATATCTAATAAGGTGTGTTTCCTCCGTTCTGATACACCGTTATGCTGTGGTGTATACGGTGGAGTAAGCTGAAAGAGAATCACATTCTCTTTTAGATAATCCAGAAACTCATTGCTCAAGTATTCTCCTTCTCGGTTAGATCGAAGGATCTTAATACGTTTACCCGTTTGGTTCTTGACTTCTTGCTTATATTCTTTGCATTTCTCAAAAGCTTCAGACTTGTGTTTCAACAGGAACACATGTCCGTATCTTAAGAGATCGTCAGTGAATGTAATGAAGTACGAGAAAACATTCCTGGCATGTGTAGACATGGGACCATATACATCACTATATATCAGTCCCAACAGTTCTGTAACTCTTTCTCCATGTCCACTAAACGGAATTTTGATCATTTTTCCTTTGAGACATGACTGGAAAATATCATAAGATGAAAATTCGAACGGATAAAATATTCATCCTTATGCAACTTAGCTGGCCGTGTCGTATTGATATGACCTAGTCTACAATACCATAAGAAAGATTCATTCATTTCTGAACTCTTCCTCTTGTGTGTGTTTTGTACATTAAGAACTGTGGTTTGATTTAGAACGTATATGTCATTATTTAACGAGCCTGATCCAATCAACTTTGGATTCAGGAAGATGTTCATAACATTATCCTGTACTACAAAATTATATCCTTCTTTACTCAATAAAACATATCAGGGTCGGAATGTAATAGCATTCGTTCAGAATCAATGTATTACCATTTGGTAATACAAGGTGATATTCGCCAACTGCTTTTGCTGCAACATTTGCACATTTCCCTACTCTTATAGAATGATCACCCTCTCCCGGTTCCCTACCTTTCCTTAGCCCATGTAACATATTACATATGTGGGATCCCGATCCGGTATTTAATACCCAGGACGTAGAGTGAACTGAGAAACAGTTCTCGATAACTAACACACCCGAAGAAGATGCATCAACATACTTATTCTTTGTTTGGGCGGCATGGGAATCCGGACGTTCCCCTATTTCCTGCTCAGTCCTATAACAATAATAAGAAAGAACGGAACCAACGTTCCCCTGCTCAGTATAATAAGCGGGTTCGGTCAATGCATCCATATTATTATTTTGATTAAGTCCTGACATGGTCGCTACCTGAAGAGAGAGAGAAGAAAACACTTTAGCGTATGCTCTTGCAAGATTAGATTGGTTTATTATCTTATCTAATCAGGATGTCTCCTACTGGTTTTATCAAATTTTCCTTCAAACCCTAAAGGTAAGACTAGCTGGGATTAATTACACCTTACAAGTTCACCAATCTTTCAGCCAGGCCAGTGTTGGTACTTTGAGGGAGGTTTCCCGTGCTTTCGCATGGACATAATTAGAATAAACCTCATTTTCCCGGGGGCGTAACCCCGTTAACACCTTTCTAGACACCTATTTGATCGGCTAATTGTCATGTGTAAAACTCTCCCAGGAGTAACTCTTACTCGCAGTGGGTATCGGGATACAACTATCGCATAGAAGGTATGCAATCTCATTGAAAATTTCAAAACTTGAAATTCCCGATAATGCTTTTGCCCCTAACCTCCTATGACCTTGACAAAGGCCAACAAACCATAGGATGCTAGTCAAGTTCAACCCATCATTTTTTTATTGAATTAAACCCACCCGTATGACCCTTGACAAAGGCCAACAAGGTCGTATGACTACCCTAATCTAATCGCATCATATGAATAAGCAGATAAGTAATAGTCAGCTACCGCACACTACGCCTTGACAAAGGCCAACAAACGCAGCACGAATACTAAATAGTCTTTATATGAAATGACGGAAGGCTATGCAGGTTTTTAAGAAACCCATGAGCGTAATGAACTTGATATCGTTGTAGAATCAAGTGAATTTTTAAAAGGAGTGTTTTTGAGGCTTTTACTAGTTTCGCTAAAGTGGTCACTCCCGGTGAAGGGATCTCGGCTCTTTCCTTATCGAATAAGGTGCAAGATATTTCACAAATACCACTATGCAAAGAAAGAACTATAGAAGCGATCAAAAACAAAACCAAGTGAGTTGTAGCATCTGTTAGTTTCGCTAAAAAGGTCACTCCCGGTGAAGGGATCTCGGCTCTTTCCTTATCGAATAAGGTGCTGGATATTTTACAAGGAATACCGCTATGCAAAGCAAAAACTAGAGCTACCCTTTTTGAAAATTTGATTCTACAACATCTTTTAGCTTTGTTTTATTTCATTAATCTCATTAATGAAGTCCCATCATATATGCTTCCTAAGCATCACAGAATAAACGAAAATACAACGTACACTTATGCCATCCACATTCGCCACAGTGTCCCGTTATGCACCGTTAGGTTACTTAACTAACGGCATACCGGGGAGGGACTAGCACGGGTGCAAAACATAAGCAACGTTTATTATATATCATATATACAATAATAAAGTATTCGTCTCACGCATATAAAATGATCACATCATAGAATAACAGCAGCAGAAGATAACATATGAAATATTGGATATACTAGGAGGTCCGTGTTTTATTTTGAGCCTGTATAAAACACGGATTCCACAGTCCCGATGAATAGCCAAACCCACATCCCTAGACCCCTACGAGAGCGGCAAGCAATCCTACCAATTCTAGAGTTAGGAGACCCGGACTCGACTCCTCGAGTTGGTCTCCTACTGAACTCTAGAACCCGGTTACTTGTGCTCCCCTCCGTGGGTCTATCCTAATGTAGAAAAGTAAATAATATACAATGGCGACATCATCCTCAACTCGGAAGTGCCCCAATAAAAGAATATTACATACAATGAATTTTACATGAATGAAAATAAAAACTCTCATCTTACATAAAACCCCCGGCTATTCAAAACACGACAATCCAATATAACATATCACAGCAACATATAACATCACATGTCATCAACGTAAGTAAATATGTGTATCATAATTTTCGTTGACATATAGCAACGAAAACGGCGATACACCACATATTACACTTACGGTCGCAGAAAGGAAAATATCAAACTACAATATTTGGAATTCACAAACACTTTAGACATCATGAACCCGAAATATCACATACTTCGCATTTCATGCCTAACTATATGAATTCCACATATTGTATCATATTCCAGAAAAAGCTAGACGACGTTAAACATTCCGATCGAATCAACAAACACTCAAAATTTCCCAAAAAGCTCAACACTTGAGCGCGGTTTCAAAATACTCAGTACATGCCACAGTACCAATGAACCAGCCGTAGAAGGGTCAACCAATGCTTCACCTGTGGCGCCGCGGAACTACCGCAAACCCTAGGGTTTAGCGGTGGTTCTTACGATCACAGAATCGAGTTAGGGTTTCGTTCTTCTAGAGGGTCCACCGCATCACTTGCACGATATTTGAATGTTCTTTAACTATGAAAAAATCCAACACTTGGAAAATTTTCCGGCAAGGGTTAAAGTAGGTATTTGATATCCGATCGAACTTTTTAACACCGTCTAAATAACCCGAAAACAAACTAGAATTACGAATACGAAACACTCTGAATAGCCAATACATAAAGATAACATCGCATGCAAATTTAGCAAAAACAAACAACATCTGAAATACCAAACCCCAGAGACTGGAACACTGTAAAATTTCAACCCAAAATGCCCTAACTTGGCCGATCTGGCCGGATTTCCTACACATGTGGCCGGCCAAAAAAAGGTGAGGGGGGTGAATTTTCTACAGTGTTCATATTGTATCTCATACAACATTCTGTAGTTGTTTAATTAATTTTTTGACTCTCAGAAAATTTCGACAGAAACTAAGGTTTAGAATCGGGTGTTTCGGAGTTGTTTCGGTTTCGTAATCCTACACGATCCTTCTAATTCTCTAGCTAGGCTCTGATACCACTGTAGGGTTCCAAATCACGACAGCAAGGTTTCGGGTGGCATCATCCACGCCAAATTAAAATTTTGCCATGCTTAAATTACCCTATACAAGATCTTATACTAGAGAATCATACGAAACTAAAAGAAAACAACTTTACTTCTAAGTGATTAGGGATTACAACATTTGTAGTCCGTTCCTTTGCTTCATAAGCACCAAGTTGTGGTCCCTTCGCTGCGATCATCAAGCTCCCGGACTCTTGAGAGGATCCATGAGGTGAATGATGCATGCTTGCTTGAAGTCTTCACAACCCACGATGATCTATGTCGAGGCAACACGAACTCAAGCTTTCACTTCATTAATATGGAATTAGTGAAGCTAACACCCTAATCTAAATGGCTAGTATAGAAGAGGATGATGAAGTAGGAATTTTGCTCACTTTATTATTTAATTTCTCACTATTTTCTTTATCTCCTTAAAAACGAAAGAGAGAGCTTGAAGAAGATGAAGGCAAAAGAAGAAGAATGAATAATTGAGATGAGCTTAGAAATGCAACCATGATGATTTATGCAATCCTTAACCCATGTAGAGAATAAACCATGAGCTAGGATTAAAGGTTAGGTTAAGAAATATCTTAAGTAAACACAAAAGAGGTGGACTTTAGTCAATGTTCTACAAGCTTCATCTAAAAGATCAAGCATGACTAATTCCACTTTATTTGAATTACTTAATAATAAATATAAACTCTAATCTTAACCTTAGCATGGTATAAGTCTCTCACACACAAGTTGCATATATAATCTAGCATGATACATAATATATATCACATATATATAATGTATATACAAGTGAGAAAAAGAAATGGTCAAGTAAGCTAATATTAGTTGTCATGCCCCGCTTCCCGGTGTACGGCGAAGGGGACGCGACTGGCCGCTATGTATTTACTCTGAAGTAAATACGCTAAGCGTATCTAAGCAATATAAATGATAAATGCACAAGAGACAAAAGATATAACAGAACAGCAACTTTATTTATTCACATACTTTTTACAATACATGGAAAAGTAAATACATGGGATAAAGCGATGCTTAAACAGTGGCATAACAGAAATGAAAAGTACTGAAATGAAATGTGTACAATGAATCTAAAGCTCTGGGTCGTGGGCTAGCTAATCCAAGTCCTCGCTGGTGGGCTCGATCTCCTGAGTGTCCAGATCACCTGACAACATTCCAAAAAAGAAAGAGAAGGAATGTCGTCAGCGAACAATCGCTCGGTAAGTCCTAAAGATAAGGGAGATGTAGAATAGACAGAGAGAGTGTAACTTTTAAACTTGTATTATATTGTTAACGCTGTTGTTTGTAGCTTGGTACAGAAGGATGCCAGTGTATACGAGAGGAGTCTCTATATGCCAGAGACTAAAGGCAAATGGAGTACAAGGAACCGTTTATGCCACGGTACAACAGCAACGGAATACAGGTTAGGTGTCTTAAATCTTGCAGTCTCGTGACACTTCTAACACCTTTCGTACCAATCTACCCCGTAGAAACCCCGCGATGTCTTTATTGTATAGTTGTATTATATTGTAAATTGTATTGTCTTGTATAGGTGGATGACTTGCCGAAACCATGATATCAGTAAAATGGATGTAACTGGAGAATCAAGTAGAGGGAAGTATATCCATGGTTCGGTTCATTCAATACAGATTGAATGTATGGATTCATGTTCAATTTTAGTTTTTACTTGAATAATATTCAAGTCAGATTATTATAATGAGACTCAGTCTGAGTCAGAACAATTAGAAAAGAAATCGAAGTCCTGAATTAGGTTTTGGTGTTATCGGTAACCGCTGCATATGGGCGGCAGGATTTGTTTCTTTTTCAAAGACGATTACCATGTTGATAACACCGTTTGTTAAGTTGTATACCTTAAAATATGCAAGCACCCACTTCTCCGGCTCCCTGATGCTCAAGAGATTGGTCCCGCTTAAACCTATATTTACTAGGGTCCTTAGTGTAATTTATAAAATTTGAGGGGGTTTTAAGTAAAAATAATTTTTTATAATTTACAAAATACACCACAAGTATTTAATTATCGTCTTTAGAGTTTTCATAACTGTGGATTTTATATTTATGACATTTATAGTGTATAAACCTATTTTTTCATAATACATGGTGTTTAATTGTAAAGTGTTGGACTTGTATGGAATTTCATGGTATTTTCATGTAAAAAGAAAAATTGGAATATTGATATTATAACAAAAATAGATATTTTGATAATACATATATATTTATATATTTATAAAATTAATTTTTAATTTATTATTTTCTAGAAATCTCATTTTCATAAGATATTTGTATTTTTAATCTCTTGAGACCGAATGCTCCTTGCGGAGGTCTAAATCTCGCACTACTAAGCCCGAGGATGTGCGATAATCTGCACCATCCCGAACGGGTTCCCCAAAATGGGTTGTAGCGGCGCTTTGCAAAGATTTGTAAAAATACGTAATCTTGTAGAAAACGGTTTTTTATAAGTTAAAGGTAGTTTTGTGTAAAACGGTATTTGCCAAATCTATATTTCCCAAAAGGTATTGTGCTATATTGCATATGAGTGTTGTGAAGAGATAGGTCATTATCTCGTGATCTAACTAAAGGTATAACAAGATTAATGATGTTTTGAAGTCGAAACTATACTACATGGTATTTTACTGAAAAGGGGCGACAAAAGTTGCAAAATAAAATATTTTGCTATGAAATTTGTTCAACATATTTTGTTAATGATTAATAGTCAAGATGTAAGAGTTTTGTATGGTTGTGTTAGGGAAAATTGAACTTTACAAGGAAAACCGAATCGGAAGTCGGATTTAACTCCGCTTCCGTCGGGTTTTAGTTTTACAAATTTTTAGAATGGAATAGAGAAGGGGGAGGAGGGACTTACAGGTTTAGAGTCAAGAGAAGAGGAAGAAGAAGTGGTTGGAGGTGCCGATGCGTCGTTTCGTTGCCGGGAGCTCCTAGGGTTGTTGTCGGAAAATTACCGGAGTTTCGCCCTTCGCTAACTCCAATTGCACACTAAAATTCTAAAGAATTTTCTTGAGAGTTTGGACAGAATTGTGAGTGAGGGGTGTGTATTTAGGGGTGGTATTTATAGGGTAAAACTAGGGTTAGGGTAGGTGAAAGGGTGTGAAGAAAAAATGTATTAAATTGTATTAAAATTGGATTTATTGAGATTTTAAAGGGCTCTGTTAATGTGCAGAATTTTTAAGGTGTACAGGGGAGTTAAGAAGCCAAAAAGACACAAGTTTCATGTTGGAAACAACTCGATCCGACCGAGTTCGGCCGGCGGCGGCGGCCGAGTCGGTCGATCCGCCGGCCGAGTCGGGCCGGGGATCGCCGTCAGGTGGCCAGCATCGTTTGGTATTCCCTCTGGTCCAGTTTTTTTTACATGTGAAGTGGGGTTTTTACGAGTTATGCACGTGTAGACCCTTGGACTTCTAAAAATTTGAAAGAAAACAATATTAAAAATAATGTGGGGGATGGGATTTGAACTCTGGTGCTTTGGTTCAGCAGTGCAAGGTCTTACCAATGAGCTACAAGCTCTTTCTTTCTATTAAAAAGCAAATCAAATACTTATAGTACTCACAGGAAATGCAAATACCCCAAGTATACATTAACTTTTAAACAAATTTTGGTACACTAAAATTGGAGTTGTTACAGTCTACCCTCCTTACAATCGTCCTCGAAATTTACAAATTTTATTTTAAGGACTAGTTGTAATACCCTAGTTCATTTATACCGGTTCTGTTTTGGGTATTTCTTTATTTATGGCTATTTCTTGATTTATTGTGTTTTGGGCGTGAATAATGTAATTGATATCTGTGTTTGCATTCGACCCGACCCGCTTGCTTGAAACCCGTCTTGATTCCTGTTTGTGATTTATCCCAGCTAGTTATAAAGATCCGTGCACTTTCATGTTGTATATTCTGCATATATGCATTATATCTGGCATCTGCATTTTTCAATATAACATATAAAATCAAATAAAATATTTTAAAAATATCTTGCATGGCCTGCATGATACCCCTAACCCTGTCGTAGCATCCGTACATCGTGTTCTCATTCTGTTCAGTGAAACAGACTCGTTTAGATAGCGACGTGCACACTGCGTGCATCCGTTCTTGGGGGTATGCATTTTCGTTACCCGGATATCCTATTTTGGTTTTGGTTGACACGTATATTATCCGTATTTTCAAACCATAATTTTAGACCCGACCCGGTCGTATTTTGGACTATTTTTGTATTAGCCCGAAAACTCAAATTTACTAATATTATATTCTTAATATATTATACTGTTCTATACGAATAAATTTTTAAAACTAAATATATTTATATATATATTTACCTAATAAATCCACACTTCCTATATCTGCAGATTTATTATATTTTTTTCTTTTAAAAATTTAAATCCCAATCCTATCTCTCTCTCTCTACATTATATATATATATATATATATATATATATATATATATATTACTAACCCTATTATACCCACGTCCTCTTCTCTCTCTCCCTCCTCTTCATTATTTCTTTTTCCCGCCGCCTCCTGGCTCGAACCCAGGCCCACACCCCTCTCCTGCCCTCGTCGCCGTCGTCGCCGACCTAACCCTCGCCTTCCTCTCTCTCGTCGCTCTCCTCTCTCCTATACGCAACCATCGCGCGACACCCATCACCGCACGACCCATACCCGCTCCCTTCGCTCGTCTCCTTCGCCTTCGCTGCTGGTGACCCTCTCCTCCTCTACCCCACGACGAGATCCCCTACACCCGAGCCCCCCACTGCAACCCAGAACCTATTGCTTGCGCACCTCGTCGCTGCCGGAGCTCGCCTCGCTGTCGTCGCCGTACGCCGCCGACCTCCCTCACCACCTTCTCCTCCCTCTGTCCTCTCTCCAAAACCCTGAGTCCCTGCACGAAACCCCTGCAAGAACCAAGCCTAAGAACCCACGGCCTTCACCTCGCCCTCGCCTGCACGCCCACGTCGCCGAAGCTCCAACCTCCGTCGTAGCCATCCCCATCACCACTACCTCCTCTCCTCTTCCCTGCACCTCGAACAGAGCCTAACCCCAATGGCAACCCAAACCAACGACTTGAGAACCCTTACCGTTGTCGACCACTGCTGGCGACCGCCTTATCGTCACAACCCCATCATCTTCACTCCCTCTTCTTCCCATACCCGACCTGCACGCCCCGACACCAAGAACCCCGATCCCGACTTCAAGAACCCGCAACCCCACTGCCTCGCTGGAAAAACACCGCCTACAACTCGCCGTCGACGGCCCCTGGTCGCCGTCTTCTCCCCTGCCTCGCCTCTGACCCCTGAGCACCAAAACCCCAGAAGCAACCCACCTCCTCCTCTTTCTTCTTCCTCTTCTCTCTTCTCTTGCTTTCTTGATTTCTTGGGTTCCGATCGTCGCCAAAGCCGTGCCGTCGCCGACGATCCGGGCGACCCAGTGGGCATCCCAAGCCAGCGTGGTCGTGTTTTTTCTTTGCTTAGTTTAGTTCTGTACGCCGTGTGTGCATTGCGACATTTACCCGACGTCGGACGCAGCGTACGCACCCCATCGTGAGATCCGTTCAGGCAAGTTTATCTTGCTATATGCTATAATATAAATTTTGCATCCATATGAATAAAAATATCACATGTTCAGTGCATTGTACATCCATGTTACTGTTTTACAGTTTTTCGATACCCGTACGCATCCATATCATTAATTATATATCTAGTTGCATGCCAGGCCATACTATTTCATATTACTGTTACCTTGGCACCCCATGCTTGATAATGTGCATCCTACGTGGTCATGGAGTTGTAAATGTAATCCCTGATAGATATTTGTGCATCCGTGTTTTACAGTGCATCCGTACTTTTATCGTGCATCCGTACTTGCTACAGTTTTATTATAAGCATCTGTTTGATACATGTGCACTACCTGACATGACTTGATATACCACTGCTTGACTTGATACCTGATCCTGTTCCTAATGCCGACAATCCTGACTTGTTGTCCCGATGGACATATCATGTTGTCCATTAAGATAAAACCTGTACCTGCTTGATCCTGTGTTGGCATTAGCTCCAGATTTATCAATACCTGACTGGAACACATAACCATGGGGGTAAGGGGAAATCAATGATGAAACCCAATTTGTAACTCAACAGTTCGACGCTTATACTGATCAGTTTTATGGGCTAGGCCATCCTCGGGATAATGCTGCTGACATCATTCATTTGTACATGTTTCCTGTTTAATGCCTAGCGACATGTCTCGGATTTCAGCTCTAGAATCTAAACCGTGGTCCCGGGCACGCATGGGATACAATTTAGTTACATCGACGATTCATTAAATTGATTTCAAAGACTTGAGAGTAATTAACCTAGTAGCATAGATTACTCACCGCATGCACATACACTTCACTATTCCATATTCGTGTTACTGTTATACACTTACTACTGTTCATACTCATGCCCGCATATCTTGTTACCTCCTGATTATATTTTATTTTTTGATATCATGACGCACTGACGTCTGGGTTCTGCATGGCCCAGATCCTCTGTCTCTTTCGTAAGCTGATCAGGAGTATTTCCGCCGTCAGGCCAAGCAGTGAGGATCCTGTTAGTATCTAGTTTAGTTTAGTTTTATTGTCGTACTTTCATTTCCTGATGTGAGCCCGTATTTGGGACGTACTTTCCAGATGTTATTGCTTATTGGATTTATTGCTTCCGCACATTTATATTTCTTAACTCGTTTATTCTGGCATATGGACATGTACTAGATAGTTTATTTTATTTCTACTGTTCTTGATATCTTATAGACAGCCGTAATGTGACTGTGGATGGATGTTTCCTAGCCACAGGTAGCATGGTTGGCTCTGTCACGTGCCGATCTTAGGGCACTCTGGGATGCGGGGCATGACAGGGTTTGTTTGGTATCAGAGCCATAGGATTTAGGTTAATCGGGTTTGATTCTTTTGTAGTTGGGTATTAGACCCAATACACGAATCAG
Organism: Agapanthus africanus; assembly: GCA_030015575.1. Taxonomy (NCBI): domain Eukaryota; kingdom Viridiplantae; phylum Streptophyta; class Magnoliopsida; order Asparagales; family Amaryllidaceae; genus Agapanthus; species Agapanthus africanus. The sequence goes on from CM057337.1 coordinate 668,995,445, forward strand.
AAAACCCGTGATTAGGAACATGTCCTGCCACATTGTTGACGTGATACTTGAATCTTATCTTTCTCTTAACCCTTTATCTTGACGAGATGGAATGACTTTGCATCTCGGTTTGAAAGCCTTTTGGTTCGTTATTGTTTCTCCATTCCTATTCCTTTGATTCTGATAATAGGATTTGAGCGACATGAACGGAGTTATGTGATTGTAACTATGAACTGCAGCATGGTTACAATGCGGTACTCTATTTAAGTAACTTGGAATCCCAGTCTTGATTCATTTTCTTGATTTATGGTCGTGATATTACCTTTCTTCTCTCGGTTTCATTGCTTATCAGTTCATGTTTTATCGCAAGCTTGAATCCTGTTTACCGTGCTTATCTTCTTCAGTGTCTTGGCTTCTGATGAAGTCATTTCGGCTATCCTACTCGTTCATGATTTTCCCGCATTAGCATTATTCGATTCTGGTGCATCCCATTGTTTTATGTCCTCCAAGTTTATTGTTGCACGTTCGATTTCTTGCACGACCATGTCTTGTTGTTAGGACATATACACTGGGAATGGGAAGATCATATCTAGTAGCGAGTGCAAAAATTGTTCAGTTGTTATCTGCGGACGAGAATTATTTTGCAGATTTCTTGGTGATCGATACCAGCAGTTATGTGTTGTCTTGGGAATGGACTTTCTTCGCACTTTCCACGCTCACATTGATTGTAGAGCAAAGAAAGTGATTTTCCAGATTCCCGGACATCCGGAGTTTGTATTTGCTGGAGGTAGTAGTTCTGTCGTGCCAGTCGAGTTTAGAGCTAGGCCGACAAACACCGTTCTTTCGTCTATAGAAGTTGAAAGGGAGGAAGCGCCAGCTGTAGTTCGATAGTTCATGGATGTGTTCGAGGAAATCTCGGGTTTACCGCCAAAACAAGATGTGGAGTTCGTGATCGATCTTGTTCGTGGTGCAGCGCCAATCTCAAAGACATACTATCCGATGGCACCAGTAGAGTTGGAAGAAGTCAAGAAGCAGGTTACCGAATTGCTAGAAAAGGGTTGAATTCGTAGCAGTATTTCACCTTGGGGAGCTCCAGTTCTTCTAGTTAAGAAGAAAGATGGCACAAGGAGGATGTTCATCGATTATCGAGAATTAAACCGGGTAACTATTAAGAACAAGTACCCGATCCCTCGCATTGGCGAATTATTCGAGCAACTTAGTGGCGCAAGGGTATTTTCGAAGCTGGATTTGCGATCCGGATATCATCAAGTTCAAGTTAAATCAGAGGATATCTGCAAGACTGCGTTCTGAACTCGATATGGACATTACGAGTATTTAGTGATGCCATTCGGAGTCACGAATGCACCGGCGATATTTATGGACTTGATGAACCGAATCTTCTCACCGTTCTTGGACCAGTTTATATTGGTGTTCATCGATGATATTCTGGTCTACTCGAGGAGCCAAGAAGAGCATGCAGAACACTTGAGGATCACACTGCAGACATTGAGGCATAAAAGATTGTATGCAAAGATGAGCAAGTGCGAGTTTTGGCTTGAAGAAGTGAAGTTTTTGTGGCTCATCGTATCCTAAGATGGAATCGTTGTTGATCCTGAAAAGATTGCAGCAGTTCAAGATTAGACGATTCCGAGGAATGTAGCGGAGATCCGAAGTTTTCTGGGACTTGAAAGATATTACAGAAGATTCGTAGAGAATTTTGCTCGATTGGCTGAGCCTTTGACCAAGCTTACATGGAAGGATATACCGTTCGTTTGGACGGATGGTTGTACTTCAGCTTTTGAGGCGTTGAAGCAAAGGTTGATAACCGCTCCTATTTTGACCATACTAGACGGTTTCGGAGGATTGGTGATTCACAGCGACGCGTCTGGAAAAGTTTTGGGATGTGTTTTGATGTATCATAGGAAAGTTATAGCCTATGCATCGAGAAAATTGAAGACCCACGAGAAGAATTACCCAACTCATGATTTGGAGCTTGCAGCAGTGATTTTCGCTTTGAAGATTTGGAGACACTACTTATTGGGCGAAAGGGTCTAAGTATTCACCGATCACAAAAGCCTAAAGTATGTGTTCATGCAGAATGAGCTTAACATGAGACAACGTAGATGGTTGGAGCTGATGGCTGACTATGATCTTGATCTCAAGTACCATCCGGGAAAAGTTAATGTAGTGCCGGATGCGCTTAGTTGGTTTCCAGCAATTCGGATGTTGACTGCACAGAAAGAGCTTATTGAAGATTTTCGGAGATTCGAATTGGAGATCGTGCTACCGCATTCTTCAGGACAGTTGATGCAGCTATAAGTACAGTCGCCGTTAATCGATACTTTTAAAGCAGCACAGTCATAGGATCCAAGGTTGCAGAAGTTTCGAGGACAGGTAGAAGCGGGACTTCGAGCGGACTTGTTGATTCATGAGGATGGTTCGTTGCGATATGGTAACTGTTTGTGTATACCGAAAGGAAACATTCGCGAAGATGTTATGAAGGAGGTGCACAGTTCCGTATATTCCGTACATCCAGGAGGCACGAAAATATACCATGATATACGACAGCATTTCTGGTGGGAAGGCATGAAAAGAAAGATTGCTTGCTTTGTAGTGAAGTGCTTGGTGTATCAGCAAGTTAAGGCCGAACATCCAAGAGTAGCTGGTTTATTGCAACCACTTCCAATTCCTCAGTGGAAGTGGGAATATATAACCATAGATTTCGTGACAGCTTTACCGCGGAGTCCAAAGGGCAACAATGCAATTTGGGTGATTGTTGATCGATTGACCAAGGCAGCTCATTTCATACCGTTTCGAGTTCGTCAGTCGACGGAAGCGTTAGCAGAACGGTACATGCAGGAGATTGTGAGATTGCATGGAGTACCTGTGAGCATCGTTTTCGATTGTGATACCCGATTCTTATCGTACTTCTGGAGGAGTTTACAGGAAAGTTTGGGGACGCGATTGAAGTTTAGCACTTCTTATCATCCCTAGACAGATAGCCAGTCGGAGAGAACGATCCAAACTCTTGAAGACATGTTGAGAGTTTGCATGTTAGACTTCAAGGGTTCGTTGAAGGATCATTTGCACTTGGTGGAGTTCTCGTATAATAACAGCTTTCAGGTGACTATTCAGATGGCTCCATTCGAAGCGTTGTATGGTCGCAAGTGTCGCTCACCCGTTTGTTGGGAAGATGTTGGAGAACGAAGATTGTTGGGACCAGATTTGATCGTGCAAACAGTAGAGACAGTTAATACTGTCCGAAATCACATGAAGGTAGCACAGGATCGACAGAAGAGTTAGACCGATACATCGAGAAGACCTCTAGAGTTCGCTGTTGGTAATCTTGTATTCTTGAAGATATCACCGACCAGAGGAGTGATTCGTTTTGGGAGTCGAGGCAAGCTTAGTCCTCGATTCGTGGGGCCTTTCGAGATTATTGAGCGTGTTGGAGAAATGGCTTACCGATTTTCCTTACCACCATCTTTGGCGAGTGTTCATGACGTGTTACATGTATCTCAACTCCATAAGTATGTTCGAGATGAGACGCACGTGCTGGATCATTCGGAGCTGACTGTAAAGGAGGACTTGACCTATGAAGAACGACCAATGTCGATTGTTGATCGAAGAGAAAATGTCCTTAAGAACATGGTTATCCCTCTCATACTTGTTTTATGGGGGAACCGCTCGCACGGAGAATCGACTTGGGATCGAGAAGACGAGATTCGAAAGAAGTTTCCACACCTCTTTTCCTAGATTCGTGCTTGTTTTTCTTTTCTTGTTCCGGGAATTTCGAGGACGAAATTTTTTTTGTAGTTGGGTATAATATAATACCCTAGTTCATTTATACCGGTTCTGTTTTGGGTATTTTTTTATTTATGGCTATTTCTTGATTTATTGTGTTTTGGGTGAGAATAATGTAATTGATATCTGTGTTTGCATTCGACCCGACCCGCTTGCTTGAAACCCGTCTTGATTCCTGTTTGTGATTTATCCCGGCTAGTTATGAAGATCCGTGCACTTTCATGTTGTATATTCTGCATATCTGCATTATATCTGGCATCTGCATTTTTCAATATAACATATAAAATCAAATAAAACATTTTAAAAATATCTTGCATAGCCTGCATGATACCCCTAACCCTGTCGTAGCGTCCGTACATCGTGTTCTCGTTCCGTTCAGTGAAACAGACTCGTTTGGATTGCTATGTCCACACTACGTGCATCCATTTTTTGGGGTATGCATTTTCGTTACCCGGATATTCTATTTTAGTTTTGGTTGACACGCATATTATCCGTATTTTCAAACAATAATTTTAGACCCGACCCGGTCTTGTTTTGGACTATTTTTGTATTAGCCCGAAAACTCAAATTTACTAATATTATATTCTTAATATATTATACTGTTCTATACGAATAAGTTTTTATAACTAAATATATTTTTATATATATTTACCTAATCAAATCCACACTTCCTATATCTGCAAATTTATTATATTTTTTTCTTTTAAAAATTTAAATCCCAATCCTATCTCAACTCTCTCTCTCTCTCAACATTTTATATATGCATTTTTTTACTAACCCTATTATACCCACGCCCTCTTCTTTCTCACCTTCCTCTTCTTTATTTCCTTTTCCCGCCGCCTCCTCGCTCGAACCCACACCAACGCCCCTCGCCTGCCCTCGTCGCCGTCACTGCCGACCTCACCCTCGCCTTCCTCCCTCTTGCCGCTCTCCTCTCTCCCTTGCGCAACCACCGCGACGACACCCATCACCTCACGACCCATACCCTCTACCTTCGCTCGTCGACTTCGCATTCGCCATCGATGACCCTTGTCATCACCCTCTCCTCAACCCACACCTCTCCTCCTCTACCCTACGATGAGATCCCCTACACCCGAGCCTCCCCACTGCAACCCAGAACCCATTGCTTGCGCACCTCATCACCGCCGGAGCTCGCCTCGCTGCCGTCGCCTCACGCCGCCGACCTCCCTCACCACCTTCTCCTCCCTCTGTCCTCTCTCCAAAACCCCGAGTCCCTGCACGAAACCCCTTCAAGAACCAAGCCCAAGAACCCACAGCCTTCACCTCGCCCTCGCCTACACGCCCATGTCGCCGAAGCTCCGACCTCCATCGTCGCCATCCCCATCACTATGACCTCCTCTCCTCCTCCCTGCACCCCGACCAGAACCTGACCCCGACGGCAACCCAACCCAACAACTCGAGAACCCTCACCGTTGTCGACCACTGCCGGCGACCGCCTTGTCATTACCACCCCATCATCTCCACTCCCTCTTCTTCCCATAGCCGACCTGCATGCCACGACACCAAGAACCCCGATCCCGACTTCAAGAACCCGCAACCCCACTGCCTCGCTAGAAAACCATCGCCTGCACCTCGCCGTCGATGGCCCATCATCGTTGTCGTCTCTCCTGCCTCGCCTCTGACCCCTGAGCAACAAAACCCCAGAAGCAACCCACTTCCTCCTCCTCCTTCTTCCTCTTCTCTCTTCTCTTGCTTTCTTGATTTTTTGGGTTCCGATCGTCGCCAGAGCCGTGCCGTCGCCGACGATCCGGGTGACCCAGTGGGCATCCCCATCCAGCATGGTCGTGTTCTTGCTTTGCTTAGTTCAGTTCTGTACGCCGTGTGTGCATTGCGACGTTTACCCGACGTCGGACGCAGCGTACGCATCCCGTCGTAAGATCCATTCAGGCAAGTTTATCTTGCTACATGCTATGATATATATTTTGCATCCATATGAATAAAAATATCACATGTTCACCGCAATGTACATCCATGTTACTGTTTTACAGTTTTTCGATACCCGTACGCATCCATATCATTAATTATATATCTAGTTGCATGCCAGGCCATACTATTTCATATTACTGTTACCTTGGCACCCCATGCTTGATAATGTGCATCCTACGTGGTCATGGAGTTATAGATGTAATCCAGCATAGATATTTATGCATCTATGTTTTACTGTGCATCCGTACTTTTATCGTGCATCCGTACTTTCTACAGTTTTATTATGAGCATTCGTTTAATACATGTGCACTACCTGACATGACTTGATATACCACTGCTCGAGTTGATACCTGATCATGTTCCTAATGCCGACAATCCTGACTTGTTGTCCCGATGGACATATCATGTTGTTTATTCAGACAAAACCTGTACCTGCTTGATCTTGTGTTGGCATTAGCTACAGATTTATCAATACCTGACTGGAACACATAACCATGTGTCACGACCCATCCCTAAACACAGATGGTATTGTCCGCTCTGGCCGAAACCGCACGGTTTTGTCCCTTTGAATGAACCCGGGGCTACTTCAGATCGTTCCCTCTTTCAGAATGGAATTCAATACTCCCCATTGTTCTGGTGGGTCCCCGTGTGCATCCGTATCGGTTAGATCCCCACCTCGATACCGGATAACATCTCACTTCTCATGGGGTAGGTGGTATTCAGCCCAACTCCACCTAGGATATTACATTCCGCCCCACTTAGAACAATGGTTCGTTCTCGAACCACAGACCTACTTTTGAGGGACCGGCTCTGATACCATATTTGTCATGACCCATCCCCAAACACAGATGATATTGTCCGCTCTGGCCAAAGCCGCACGGTTTTGTCCCTTTGAATGAACCTGGGGCTACTTCCCAGTAGGTCACCCATCCCAGAATTTCTCTGGCTCAAGCACGCTTAACTACAGAGTTTTTCAAACTCCGGAGTTCCGATTCATCCAAAAGGCGCCTCTGTGTTATAAGAGTGGTACCATTCCATTTATAGTTCAGATCGTGCCCTCTTTCGGAATGGAATTCGATACTCCCCATTGTTCTGGTGGGTCCCCGTGTGCATCCGTATCGGTTACATCCCCACCTCGATACCGGATAACATCTCACTTCTCACGGGGTAGGTAGTATTCAGCCCAACTCCACCTAGGATATTACACCATAGGGGAAAGGGGAAATTAATGATGAAACCTGACTTGTAACTCAACAGTTCGACGTTTATACTGATCAGTTTTACGGGCTAGGCTGGGATTATGCTGCTGACATCATTCATCTGTACATGTTTCCTGTTTAATGCCTAGCGGCATGTCTCGGATTTCAGCCCGAGAATCTGGACCATGGTCTCGGGCACGCACGGGATACTATTGAGTTACATCGACAATTCATTAAATTGATTTCAAAGACTTGAGAGTAATTGACCCAGTAGCATAGATTACTCACCGTATGCACATGCATTTCACTATTCCATATTCGTGTTACTGTTATACACTTACTGCTGTTCATACTCATGCCTGCATATCTTGTTACCTCCTGATTATATTTTATTGTTTAATATCATTATGCACTGACGTCTGGGTTCTGCATGGCCCAGATCCTCTGTCTCTTTCGCAGGTTGATCAGGAGTATCTCCGCCATCAGGCCGAGCAGTGAGAATCCTGTTAATATCTAGTTTAGTTTAGTTTTATTGTCGTACTTTCATTTCCTGATGTGAGCCCATATTTGGGACGTACTTTCCATATGTTATTGCTTATTGGATTTATTGCTTCCGCACATTTATATTTCTTGACTCGTTTATTCTGACATATGGACATATACTAGATAGTTTATTTTATTTCTACTGTTCTTGATATCTTATAGACAGCCGTAATGTGACTGTGGAGGGATATTTCCTAGCCACAGGTAGCATGGTTGGCTCTGTCACGTGCCGATCTTAGCGCACTCTGGGAAGCAGGGCGTGACACTAGTTTACAAAGAGGTTAGGATATTTTGCACGCATCTCATCTTCCCTTTCCCATGTCGATTCTCCTGGAGTGTCTTTTCTCCACATCACTCGAACCAAGTTGACTTCCTTGTTCCGAAGTGACTTCATTTTCCTGTCCATGATCTCCACAGGTTGTTGCTCATAAGATAAGTCGAGCTGTACAGTGAGCTCGGAATGATAGAGAATTTGGCTGGGGTCAGTCACATACCTTCTGAGTTGGGATATGTGGAACACATTATGTACTCCTTCCAATGAAGGTGGAAGCGCCAAGCGGTATGCCACTTCACCGACTCATTCGAGTATATCGAACGGTCCAATGTATCTTGGACTTAACTTACCCCATCTTCCAAATCGTATCACTCCACGGTTCGGAGATATCTTTAAGAATACGTGATCTCCTGGCTAGAACTCTAAGTGACGTCTCTTTGCATCAGCCAAGCGCTTCTGTCCATCTTGGGTTATGCGCATTCTTTCTCTGATAGTACGAACCACATCAACAGTTGCTACTATCATCTCAAGTCTAAGAAGTTACCTATCACCGATGTCGTCCCAACTTAATGGTGATCGACACTTCCTTCCATATAGCGCTGCAAAAGGTGCCATTCCTATGCTTGCTTGGTAGCTGTTGTTGTACGAAAACTCCACAAGATGTAGGTGATCTTCCCACAATCCTCCAAAGTCTAACATACACGCTCTGAGCATATCCTCCAAGATCTGAATAATTCGCTCAGACTGACCATCTTTTTGTGGATGATAAGCCGTGCTGAAGTTCAGACTTGTTCCCAAGTTCGCTTGCATCCTTTGCCAAAATTGCGATCTGAACCTGGTGTCACGATCGGAGACAATGTAGACCGGTACTCCATGAAGTCTCACAATTTCCTGTATGAGTTCATGGGTATAAGCGATAGTACATATTTAAAGAGTTTAAATCTTAAGTATATTCTTACCTCCATGTACTTCTTCGCTAATGTCTCAGTTGATTGGCCAACTCGAAATGGGATGAAGTGAGCCGACTTTGTGAGTCGGTCCATAATGACCCATACCACATCGTTACCCTTTGTGCTGTGAGGGAGTGCAGTCATAAAAGCCATTGTGATGTGTTGCCACTTCCATTCTGGGATAGGTAATGGTTAATGTAGTCCAGCCGTTCTGTGATGTTCAGCCTTTACTTGCTGACACACCAAGCATTTACCAACGCTTCTGGCTACTTCACGCTTCATTCCATGCCACCAGCAATTCTGACATAGATCTTTGTACATCTTTGTACCTCTAGGGTGTACTGAGTAGGAAGAGTTGTGAGCTTCTTTCATTAACTCTTCCCGAACAGAACCTTTTGGTACACATAATCTGCTGCCGTATCTCAAAGATCCATCTTCATGGATGATGAAGTCTGTTCTGAGTCCATTTTCTACTTGTTCTCTGATCTTTTGCAACTTAGCATCACTTGCTTGAGCTGCTTTGATCTGATTGGCAATGGTAGATTGAACTTGTAAATTCATCAAACTTGAAGCGTTACCTGGCATGACTACTTCAATCTCCAATTGATGTAAATCTTGTCGATGTTTCTACTGAGCGGTGAGATGCATTGCTAATGGTTGGCGACTAAGTGCATCAGGTACCACATTCACCTTCCCTGGGTGATATTGCAGGTTGATGTCGATGTCCGCCATGAGTTCTAACTATCGCCGCTGCCTTATATTAAGCTCCTTCTGAGTAAACACATATTTCAGACTCTTGTGATCTGTGTATATGTTCACTCGCTCACCAAGAAGATAATGGCACCAAATCTTGAGACCAAAGATTAGGTTGCCAATTCCAAATCATGCGTCGGATAATTGCGCTCATGAGTCTTCAGCTGTCTTGAAGCATGAGCCACAACCTTACCGTGTTGATGTAGAACACATCCTAATCCCTTACCAGATGCATCGCAATGCACTTCGAAACCTCCAGATTGGTCCAGTATAACGAGAATAGGTGCCGATATCAACCTTGACTTGAGTTCTACGAAAGCATGTTCACATGCTTCTGACCATATGAATTCTTCATCTTTACGTGTGAGCTTGGTCAGGGGTGTTGCTATCTTAGAAAAGCCTTCAATAAGCCTTCTGTAATATCCAGCTAAACCCAAGAAACTTCGAATTTCCTTCGCTGACTTTGGTGCCGGCCATTCGCTTACTGCTGAAACTTTCCCTAGATCCACAGAGATTCCTTCGCCCGATACAATATGTCTAAGAAAACTAACTTGATCTAGCCAAAACTCGCGCTTTCTGTATTTAGCGTAGAGTTGATGTTGTCGTAGCGTTTCCAGGACAATTCGGAGGTGTTCGGAGTGCTCTTTCCGACTCTTAGAATACTCCAGGATTTCATCGATAAAGATGACAACAAACCTGTCTAAGTACTCCCGGAAAACTTAATTCTTCAGGTTCATGAATATTGCTGGTGTGTTGGTCACTCCAAATGGCATCATAAGAAATTCGTAATGACCATAGCGAGTTCTGAAAGCCGTTTTATGAATATCAGCTTCTTTGACCTTCACTTGATGATAACCTGAACGAAAATCTAGCTTAGAGAAAACACAATATCCACTTAGCTAATCGAATAAATCGTCGATACGCGGTAGCGGATACTTGTTCTTTATCATTACTTCGTTCAAGACTCTATAATCGATGCACATTCTGTATAAACCTTCCTTCTTCTTCACAAGTAATACTGGTGATCCCCAACTTGAAGCGCTGGGAAGAATCCATCCTTTCGCCAATAATTCGTCCAACTGAGTTCGGACTTCCTTCAAACCTTCCGAACTTAATCGATAAGGTGTCTTGATCACCGGTTGTGCTCCTGGTACTAAATAAATGTTGAATTCAAGAGCTCGATCGGGAGGCAAACCTGATATATCGTCAGAAAACACATCGTCGAACTCTTGAACCACATCTGGCTTTAATCTTTCCTCCGCTTGAATTGCTGCAATCACTGCCTTCTTTGGTTTCGCCTTGTAAATACTTGGCTCCAGGGTACGGTCTCCACTTTTGAAATAGAAGATCGGATGGTCTGGAATCTCGAATACTACCCTCCTTTGACGACAGTCAATGGTAGCATAAAATGTTCTGAGCTAATCCATACCTAGAACCACATCGAAGTTCGGTATGTCCAGCACTTTGAAGTCAGCAAATAATTCTCTGCTGCAGACGACTACTGGACGCAAGCTGTATCCCATTGTTTCCTTTAGAACGCCATTTCCTGAACTGATATTCCAGCTGGATACAAGCGGTGTGACTGGAAACGCATGAGTTCGGACAAACCATTGCGACAAAAAGCAGTGAGATGCTCCAGTATCGAAGAGTTCTAGTGCAGGAAGTGAGGATACTAAGATTGTACCTAAGTAAGTGGGATTTGTTTTAGGTATAGGGAAAAGTATGTAGATAGGTAGCAAGACTAAAAGAAAAGCTTGAGAAGAAAGGGTTACCAGTGATAACTTGGCCAGTGGCCTCAGCTTCTTCCACGGTCATCGTGAAAGCCTGTCGCCGTGGTACATTCCTCCTGGCCTGAGGAGCATTCCTCGGAACATTCCTTTGAGCTTGATGGAACTGACGAGGAGGAGGTGCAGTCGGTGGTCCTCTAGGTGGTGGAGCAGGTAGTGTAAGTCTCGAAGCAGGTGCTTGGATGGCTGGGCATTGCGTGTAAGTGATTGCTGGCCTGGGTGCAGCATATGAGTTTTTTCTACGAGGACAACATACAATATTGTGAGTAGCTGAGCCGCAGACTAAGTAAAGGCTGTTTGAACGCCAGCAGTCCTTCATTAGATGCCCATCTCTCTTGCAGTAGTTACAAAAGGCTGGGCTGGGCCGGTTGTTCGGTACTCCCGGTTTGCTTGGCACAAAAGATGGCCTTGATGAGGCTCCTCCTTCCATCTGATTGGCAGGGTGCTTAAGGCCGGTAGATTGAGGCTTGCCCCTCATCTTTACCACTGCCTCATAACGGCAGGCAGCTTTCAGAGCCGATTCATGAGTCGGAAAATCTCCTGTGGCCAGTGCAGCCTGGATCTCCGAATCCAAACCTTGTTGAAATCGACAGGCTCTGATCTCATCCGTCGGTATCAGGTGTGTCGCAAATCGACTAAGCATGGTGAACTCAGCGTCATATTCAAATAATAACTTGGTCTATATTGAACCTTGTTGCAGATGGATGAACTGTTGTTCCATGTCGAACCTGCCAGTCTCAGGGAAGTACTTTGCGTCGAACATGTCTCGAAAAGTCTTCCATTCGATGGGTTGTTCAAGACGGCTTTCTTCCGCCTTCCACCAATTCCGTGCATTGTCCGTGAGCTGCAGTTTCGCAACACGGACCCAAGCTCCCTCTGGCACTTGTGCCACTGCCAGATCATCTTCGATACTCTGAGCCCATTCCTCAGCTTCCAGTGGGTTTAACCACAAGCACGTCAGTGGTACTAGATGCACGTAAAGGCTACCCAGGTATCTGTCGAAAAGAAGGCCGATGAGCAAACTCATCCGAATTCCTACTGAGCCTATCTGTGACAATCTCCGTACAGTTCGGTCTGTTCGTCTAAGATACTCGCATATCGGTCCTAGGGGTGTGATAACCGTCAGACCCCTAATAGCGCAATAAGTCGTGTTGGGGAAGAGCCTAAAAACACTCTGAGAAACTACTGGAGTACCTACCAGTAAATCTCGCTTGCCCTGGCCAGGGACTTTGTGTAATGACTTTCTGAACACAGAGCGATATCAACCCCCAATACCGGGAGAAATGAATCCTATCTAACCACTACTGCCTCCCAGTGCTTCGTGGCTGCACCCAACCACTACCTGTTTGCCCGACTCATTAGAGCTGTGGTAGGGTAGTGATCTAAGTACAGTGGGAACACACTCGAGAAGAATAGTGATGTCAAGTCAACGGACTAAGCTGTACTCATGTCATCTAGGAACTACTACCTGACGATAGGTATAGTACCAACCAGCAGTTCCCAGCGAGTCTGTCCAGTGTAACTCAAAACATACTATCTCCAGTACGACGTACTAATGGCTGTGGGACATACCATCTCCCCTGCTGGGATGAGAAGCGTATACACTAGTCTACTCTGTAGTATCGATGTCCCATCTCGATAATCCTACGACTAAGGACCTGTATAAGAATATGCTTATAGACTACCCAGCCTCCACTAGTGTGACTATCATCACAACACTGGTAGTTAAGCAAAGATCCTAAGGGATCTATCAATATGTATAAGCGATATGCTAAAAGAAAATACACACATATTGAGGTAAAAACAAACCAAGTAGCATACTACCATATTGAGCAAGACTGTATAGATACCTGTGTATATGCCAAGCTTTCAAAATGTAATATACAAACCAGTACTATACAATAATGGCCTCTAGGGCATATATCACTAACAGTTTACACTGATCATTCTGCTTTAAGACATCTTTTATCGAAGAAAGATACTAAATCCAGGATAATTCATTGGATCCTTTTATTACAAGAATTTGCCCTTGTTATAAGAGACAAGAGTGGATGTGAAAATGTCGTAGCCGACCAACTTTCACGATTTTCTTCTTCACCAACATTGACCTTACCAATAAATGATTCTTTTCTAAACGAACATCTCTTGACCATATATTGCGAACCTTGGTTCGCTGATATTGTGAATTATTTAGCAACGGGACTTCTACCCAGCGAATGGTCAAAGCAAGACAATCACAGATTTTTATCCCTGGTGAAACATTTTTACTGGGACGAACCTTATTTGTTCAAGTATTGTCCCGATCAGATCATTCATCTATGTGTCCCTAATAATGAGTTCAAGAGTGTATTGTCCTTCTGCCATGATCAAGCATGTGGCGGTCACTTTGTATAGGGTTCCTAAGCACGACAACAAGGTTTCGGGTGGCATCATCCATACCAAATTAAAATTTTGTCATGCTTAAACAACCCTAAACAAGATCTTATACTAGAGAATCATACGAAACTAAAAGCAAACAACTTTACTTCTAACTGATTAGGGATTACAACCTTTGTAGTCTGTTCCTTCGCTTCATAAGCTCCAACTTGTGGTCCCTTCACTGCGATCATCAAGCTCCCTGACTATTGAGAGGCTCTATGAGGTGAATGATGCATGCTTGCTTGAAGTCTTCACAATCTAAGATGATCTACGTCGAGGCAACACGAACTCAAGATTTCACTTCACTAATATGGAATTAGTGAAGCTAACACCCTAATCTAAATGGCTAGTATAGAAGAGAATGATGAAGTAGGAATTTTTCTCACTTTATTATTTAATTTCTCACTATTTTCTTTATCTCCTAAAAAACAAAAGAGAGAGCTTGAACGAGATAAAGTAGGAAGAAGAAGAATGAATAATTGAGATGAGGTTAGAAATGCAACCATGGTGAGTTATGTCATCCTTAACCCATGTAGAGAATAAACCATGAGCTAGGGTTAAAGGTTAGGTTAAGAAATATCTTAAGTAAAAACAAAAGAGGTGGACTTTAGTCAATGTTCTACAAGCTTCATCCAAAAGATCAAGCATGACTAATTCCACTTTATTTGAATTACTTAATAATAAATATAAATCATAATCTTAACCCTAGCATGGTATAAGTCTCTCATACACAAGTTGCATATATAACCTAGCATGATACATAATATATATCACATATATATAATGTATATACAAGTGAGCTAATATTAGTCAATGTAAATTCATATATCAAATATATAATTATACATTGAATCACTAAATCAACACTTGATTTAATGATCCGGCTATATCACATATAACCGACTAATATATTTGATATCAACTTACCGAATCAACACTTGATTCGATAACCCGGCTATATCATATATACCCGACCGATATCACATATCGTGAGAATAGAATACGGTATCACATACACGTATTATTCTCGGTCCCGCACATATCACATATGTGCTCCCACTCCATTTCGCCTGAGCCAGGAAAGCTCTGTGTAGGACTCCAAAGACTCGTCAATACGCCGGCAGTAGGTGATGATCATATCAAACATCCACAAGCCACAAGTGGTCAACTAAATAAAACGGCCACCCTGGTATTGAGCGATCAGAAGATCAACAAGCAAGCCTGTACACACTCCTGGGAATCCAATCAGTAACACTACCGTACAGTTAAGTCTCTTCGTCTGATATGTCGCATATCCAGTCTAGGGGTGGTAAACGTCAGACGCCAGTAACCGATAAGTCGTGTCGATGTGAGGCTCATAACGGGTCGAGAAACTACTGATAATATTTACCAGTAGATCTCCATATCAGCCCTGGCCAGGGACTTCCTGTTATAGCCAATCGAACACAGTGCAACATCAACCCCTAATACCGGGAGAAACGAAACCCCTCTTATCGCGCATTGCCTCCATGTGATTCTGGACTGTACCCAAAAGCCACCATTTTGCACGTTCTCATGAACGTGGTAAGGTGGAAATCAAAGCATAGTGGGAATCACACAAGACTCTATGACGATCTCGGGTCTACAGACTAACCTATACCAGTGTCACCAGAGAAATGCTATCTGACGATAGATATAATACCAACTAGGAGTTCTCGGCGAGTCCGTTCAGTGTACCCAGTCTCCACTGAGCACCCGTATACCATCTTTGATGTCAAACACCAATGGATGTGGGATCATCCATCACCCATCATATGGGTCAAGATGCGTATACGCTAGTCTACTCTGGAGTATCGATGCCCTGTCTCGATACACCCTCGACTACGAACAATTATAGGATGTACTTGTGGACTACCCTTGGCCCCATTAGTATGATCTCCATCATAGTCCTAGTAGTCAAGTACACATCCTAAAGGCTTTATCAACATATGAGAGCAAGACAGTAACACAATACAAGTCAACATGTTAAGACAAAGAGCAACCAGATAGCATACTATCATATCGAGCAAGAAAGTCCTCTCTATATATATCCAAGCATCCACTATAATATACATCATATGTAGAACAATGGCCTCTAGGGCATATACATAACTAACACTTTGGTCTAAGAAAAACTGCGGAGAATGTTTTGCAATGTGGATTTTATTGGCCAACGTTATTCAAAGATGCATATGATTATTGCAAAACTTGTTCACGGTGTCAACACATGGGTCGGATTTCATGGAGAAATGAGATACCGCTCCAACCAATCTTGGTTGTGGAGATATTTGATGTGTGGGGAATTGATTTCATGGGCCCGTTTCCAAACTCTTTTGGGAACTTATACATTTTATTAGCGATTGATCATGTTTCTAAATGGGTGGAACCAATACCGTGCCGTACTAATGACAACAAGGTTGTTGTTAAGTTTCTTAAAGAAATTATCTTTTCTCTGTTCGGGCACCCTCGCGCTATCATTAGCGACAATAGGACGTATTTCTGCAATCGGTCTTTTGAGGTATTGATGCGGAAATATTCAATCAACCACAAACTTTCTATGCCCTATCATCCCTAAACTAGCGGGCAAGCTGAGATCTCTAATAGACAGATCAAGAAAATTTTTGAGCAAACGGTTTCTAAGAACCGTAAAGATTGGTCTACTAAACTGACTGATATTCTTTGGACATTTCGTACCACATATAAGACCGATCTTGGTATGTCTCCTTATCGAATGGTGTTTGGGAAGGCTTGCTATCTTCTTGTCGAGATCGAACATAAAGCAATTCTGGGCAATTAAAGAGCTTAATCTCGATTTTGACTAAGCAGGCGGCTATCGGAAGCTGCAATTAAATGAGCTAAGCGAGCTTCATGATGAAGCATATGATAACGCAGTTATAGTAAAGAACCGGACAAAGATATCCCATGACAAAAATCTTTTAAGAAAAATATTCACACCAGGACAACAAGTCCTTCTTTACAATTCTCGTCTCCATCTTCATCCGGGTAAGCTAAGATCTCATTGGAAAGGACCTTTTGTGGTGCGGTATGTATACCCGCACGGTGCATTGAATGTAGAAAATACTAAAAATGGTTCAATTTTCAAAGTAAATGAGCACAGATTAAAACCGTATTTTTCCGCTGACCCATCGGATGAACTCCTGTTCTTATAGGAGCCGCTTTATCATGACTAACTTTCCTCCGCCTCACCTCCATATTTCGGTAACACTGTTTCATCTAAGAATAAAGGTGTGTATAAAAAAATAGAAATATCTGTATGTGCTAAAGAACAATCTTGGGGATGGCTTTTAATTTGACTAACTTTTTGACCTTACTATTTTCCACCCAAATCTACAGTTTTTTGCACTCGAACAACAACATCAGTGAGGACATTGCTACAAACATATTTGGGGGAAGGTTTGTATTTATTAACATATCATTTAGCACTAGGCACTATAAAAAAAATTGAAAATAAAAGTTAGAAACTGAAAAATACAAATGAAGATATTTAAGAAATACAAGAAAATTAGATGTTTTAAAACGAAGCTAGTAATACGTAGTCATGAGCTGTTGTCTCAAGGGTTAGTAAGATGAAGAAATCACTAATCTGCGAATAGAAATAAGTCTGAAAAATAATCTCTATTCTTGAGTCCAAACTTCTGAATGTTGATATCCTACTATACGCACTTGCACACATCTTGAAACTTGGGATAGTAAAGGATACCTTGAAGTACTCTTGCCTAGAAGCCTTAGTATGAAGGAAAAATAAAATATAAATGGTGCATAAAATAAAATTTGAAAGAAAAATAAACATTGGTTTTGTAATTACTTAAGGGAACATAAAAAAAATATAGCGAGGGTGCCTTATCACCTAGTGTCTTAGACCAACTGGTTCAGGAGTCACTGCTAAGCCTTAGGTGTTGCAAGACTGGGATATTGATAATTGCGCCTTAATAAGTGAGCACATTCGGTAATCGGTTGGTTAGTACTCCAAGAAGTATTAACGGTCGCATGAAGAATGTGTGAGCAATTCCATCTAAAACATCACCGACTAAAAAGTACTAAGGAATATGGATAAAGGGTATGATAACTTGAATTGAATTCTCCAAGTGTAGGGATGTCTTTTATACACACGTAGGGGTATATGATCGATGATTCGAGGAAAGATAGGGTAGAAGACTAAAAACGATGTTTTATTGAGGGGGGTGTGATTTTCGAAATCTTTTCAAGACCATTAAGATAGGGCTCATGACAACTGAAAAGCTAGTGTAGTTTGAAACTCTTCTTTTCAAGTTTTATTCTTTTCTATGTTCTTATCTTTGCATATAATTTTTGTTTTCTTTCTTTTATTTTGGGATTTTGTGGGTGTAATCCGCTGAAAACCCTCAGGAGACAACACTCCTCCTATTAGGGACACCTAGATATTTAACGGCTTATTGCACGAGCTAAGTGCAATCGTGTTGCCTACGAAAGTGTGCTAGGTTTTTCTTTTTCTTTTTCTTTTTAATAAATAATTTTCTCAGGACTATCAAAGATAAGTTTGGGGTATTTGATCAATCAAATTTATTGCACATTTGTTTGAACATTTTTCCTATTATTATTAAGGACTAAAAGGTGTTATTTGTAAATTAAAAACATTTGTGGGTTTATTTGTAAAAAGATTATCGTCATATGTTTCTTAATTTATAAATAATATAATTGGAAAATATATACATATCATATTTAATTAAAATATTCGTGAGATTATTTATTATTAAAATATGCATATCATATCAAATATTCTTAATCAATATTTTTAAGATATCATATCAATTAATTGGTTGGAATAATATCTCAAAATAAAACAAATGTTACTAACAATGTGATTTGAGATATTGTGCAGGTATTATAATAGATCAGCTCAGGTTTGAAATCTAAGTAGGAGATTCACATCAAATCGAATTACCAAATCAAATCTGTCGAATATTAGGAGCAAACTGAAAAATCTCGCAACGGCAAAGACTTAGAGCAATATTTTCATAATATTTTTATTAAGAGGATCTCGAAATATCAACAGAAAAAGGAACGAAAAATTTAGAAGCTCAAACCCACCATACGGCGGTGGATCCGCAGTCAAAAGACACCATGGGCGGCAGAAGCACGGTCTTCTGGCAGCCGTAGGATGTGAAACTTTAGGGTTTTGATCATAATTTGACACACTTCAATATGACGTCTAGGATCTCACATTCCAGTGCCTATAAAAGAACCGAGAGCTTTCTATCTATCATCGAACTATCTATCCATCGATTGATTAAGATCTAGCGAGCAAAGTAGGGTTTTGTAAATTACTTTTTCAGGGAGCAAGTTTTGTAATGCATGAGTAAATCAATAAAGGTAGTTTTTTCTTTTAATTTTGTCGCATTTATTTTCTCCATTTACTTTCCGCATTTACATTCTGCATTATTTTTTGCATTTTTAATTTTAATTATAGGTTTTGTATTCTTCCATCTTTCTTCTACTTCGCTAATATCCATGAACGAGTGAATTCTTGCTTGCTAGGGTTTGTAGGATAGGGTAGAATAATAGATGAAAAATATGTCTTAAATTCTTTTTAAAGTTTTAATTTTTATAAAATTTAGCAAAATGAATATTAACTCTTTTATCGGGCACGCTATCAATTCATGATAATCACGACCATGATTTGAGATTCATTAATAATCGTTTTGTTAAGGGCTTGAGATAAATAGAGATCAATGGAAGGACAATGGTCAGTAGAGGGAAACCATAATTCCCGCCAAGAACCCTAATCCACATTCATTAATATTTCTCTAGTATTAAATAATTAAAAGATAAAAAGAATTAATTTTAAAACTTCATCCATTAACTACTAAATCCTATAAACCCTACAAGCCCTTCTATTATAAACTTTTCAAACCTTCTTAGTAATAAACGATAGCAATCCCACTTTTCTTCTATCAATTCGTCTAAAACAAGATAAGCAGTTCACCGTTTCTCCGTGGACGACTCGTACTCACTAGCGGCTAGCTATTGTGACACCATTATTGATTGCGGTAATTTAGAACACATACAAAGACACTTTTTGAACCAATCAATCCCATTAAGCCGATCCAAAGATGAAGCTGAAGATCAAAAAGATGGGTTACTATTGGCCCACGATGATTCAAGATTGCATCGAATATGCAAAACGATACCACTCATGCCAAATACATGCGGACTTCATACATCAACACCCCAACCCACTGCATTCGACCATAGCCAGTTGGCCGTTCAAAATGTGGTGGAACGATATAATAGTCCCCATCGTGCCGGCGTCATCCCGAGGACACCGGTTCATCTTGGCGACGACTGACTACTTCTCCAAATGGGCAGAAGCAATACCGCTAAGGGAAGTAAGGACGGAGAATATCCTCCATTTCTTCAAAACGCATGTCAACTACCAGTTTGGATTCCCACGGCGTATAGTCTCAGACAACGGACCAGCATACATAAGCCATAAGATAAGCCGCTTTGCTCAGCAACATAAGATAGACTGGAGATATTCCTCCGTCTATAATCCCCGTGCTAATGGTTTAGCCAAAGCTTTCAACAAGACGCTAACCAAGATCATAAAGAAAATAATGTCTAAGAATAAAAAGGACTGGCACGAGAGGCTGCATGAACCTTTTTGGGCGTACCGAATGACATTCAAGACAGCCATGAAGACAAAACCTTATGCCTTGGTGTTTGGTGCCGAAGCAGTTCTCCCGCTGGAGATTGAACTCCACTCATTGCAAATGGCAGTTCAATATGAGCTCACGGATGAAGAAAATTCTCATCTTCGTCTCGAAGAGCTCGATGCTCTCGACGAAACCCGCCTTATAGCTCATCAAAATTTAGAAGCCCATCGGGCAATAATGACCCAGGCATATGAAAGACTGACCAGACTGAGGACATTCCACCAAGGCAAACTCGTACCGTTTGTCAAAAGACCGATGATCCCCTATCACGCTAAATGTGGGAAGTTCGATCCAAATTATGAAGGCTCGTATGTCATAGATAAGGTCTACCAAGGTGGAGCTTACCTCCTGATGGATATGCATGCAGAGAGACCCTTTCATCCAATGAACAGCCGATTCCTTAAGAAGTGCTACGCTTGAAAAGTCACGACTAAGGTCAATAATAAATGACGATGCTTGTGTCTTCTCGCTATCTTCCTGAGTCGAAACTCTGAAAGTCCTACCGGATGATATGCCCCCTAATATGTTGATGATGGATCGCTATGTCCCTAAACCGGCACTCTTCCCTATGGTATGGATCATATAACCAAACGTATACATTCCACGGGCACAAAAAATATGTTTCCCATGTTACCCATGGATTGTGATGTCCCTAGACTAGCATGTTACCCTATGGTAGATCTTCCATATTGATCATCGTATACAATCCACGGGCATAAACGATTTCTACCTCCATCAAGTCCCACTTGCGAGGCTGCACCTGAAGTGCCACCGGCTATGAAGCTCTACCAATGATGCAGTCTTCCAGAAGATGTTATGCCCTATGGCATATCTCCATATTGATCACCGTATACAATTTGTTAGTTGTATGTATGCCCTAGAGGCCAGTATTGTACAGATGATGTATATTATATTGGATGCTTGGATATATATAGAGATGACTTTCTTGCTCGATATGATAGTATGCTATCTGGTTACTCTTTATCTTAACATGTACACTTGTCTCTTTATACTGTCTTATAGTTACATGTTGGTAAAGCCCTTAGGATGTGTACTTGACTACCTGGACTATGATACAGATCATACTAGTGGGGACATGGTAGTCCATAGGTACATCCTTCAAGGTCCCTAGTCGTAGGTGTATCGAGACGGGGCATCGATATACCAGTGTAGACTAGCGTATACGCTTCTCGACCCATGAGATGGGCGAAGGATGATCCCATATCCATTGGTGTTTGACATCAGAGATGGTATACGGGTGCTCAGTGGAGACTGGGTACACTGGACGGACTCGCCGAGAACTCCCAGATGGTATTATACCTCACGTCAGATGGCAGTTCTCAGGTGACACTTGTACAGGTTAGTCTGTAGACCCGAGATCGTCATAGAGTCTTGTGTGATTCCCACTGTGCTTTGATCTCCACCTTACCACGTCCATGAGGGCGTGCAAAACAGTGGTCTTTGGGTACAGTCCCGAGTCACATGGAGGCAATGAGCAATAGGAGGGGTTTCGTCTCTCCCAGTATTGGGGGTTGATGTTGCGCTGTGCTCGATTGGCCGTAACAGGGAAGTCCCTGGCCAGGGCTGATCAGAGATTTGCTGGTAAGTATTACCAGTAGTTTCTCGACCCGTTATGAGCCTCACATCGGCACGACTTATCGGTTATTGGGGTCTGATGTTTACCACCCCTAGACTTGATATGTGACATATCAGACGAACAGACCGGACTGTACGGTAAATGTTACTGGTTGGATTCACAGGAGTGTGAGCGGGCATGCTCGTCGATCTTCTGATCGCTCAATACCCGGGTGGCCGTTACGTTTAGCAGACCGCTTGCGGCTTATGGGTGCTTGATATGATCATCATCTGCTACCGGCGTATTGACGAGTCTTTAGAGTCCTACACAGAGGTTTCCTGGCTCAAGCGAAACGAAATAGGAGCGCATATGAGATATGTGCGGGAGCGAGAATAATGCGTGTATGTTATACCGTATTTCATTCTCGCGATGAATGTATCGATTGGTTATATGCGATATAACCTAGATATCGAATCAAGGATTGATTCGATAAGCCAATACATTGGATACTAGTCGGTTATATGCGATATGACCGGATCGTTAAATCAAGTGTTGATTTAATGATTTAATGTATAATTATATATTTGATATATTGTTTTGCATTAACTAGTATTGGTTCATTTTAAAAGGATTTTCTCACTTGATGCACATTGTATATGTGATATATTTTTGTGCACTTGTTTGTATCATGTTTGATGATACTTGCTCACTTGGGTTTGTGTAAAGATTGAACCATGGTTATATGAATGGTTAGGGTTTTGATTATTTACTTAGTTATTTATTTATTTATTCATTTTGGATATTATTAAGAATGGTGGCTTATTTTGTTTCTATGTTGAAGCTTTGACAAAGTCCACCATCCTTATCTCATCCTTAACCCTAACCATTCTAACTAACCTTAGTTTAATCTCTACACTTGACCATGGTTAGTATATGATAAGTATTCATATTAGTTTCTTTTTTAAATAAGAAACTTATCATATTCTTTCTTCTTCTCCTTCTTCTTCTTCAAGAAAAACCTTGTCTTCAACAATGGCATCTTGAGCAAAAGTGTGAGAAATCCAATTCTAAAGTGAACCCACCTCCTATTTCTTCACCCTCTACCTCTTGCCAAGTTGTTTTGGGTGTTTTCTTCACAAGTCTCACAACTTGGTGAAGTCGGAGCTTGAACTTGTGAAACCTCGACGTAGATCATCTTCGGCACGAAGCCGACGACCTAGTCCGCCCAATTCTCCGATGAAGCCGACGTTTGAGTTCGGGATTCGAGATGGACAGCGAGAGGACGCCTATGTGGAGCTAAGGAAGTGGAGAACCGGATCTACAAAGGTTGTAGCCTCTCTCCTTTAGTTAAGATGTTAACTAGTTTCGTTTATCGCCTAAATTTCTAGTCAACGATCCGTATTAGGGTTTCTCGGCACCCATAAAATTCAAAATTGGCATGGTTGATGCCTTGTGAGACCTCTATAGTGTGCCTAGGAACCCTACAGTGGTATCAGAGCCTAGCTAGAGCCTTAGGCGAAGTCTAGACGGAGTTTGAAGTCCGATCGACCCGAAGCCCCAACTCAAATATTGCTCTCTGGACTTTTTCTAAAAATTGGGATTTTTCCATATTAAAAATTCTTAAAAATATCAGCATGAAGATATAAGAATTATGGTACAAAACGAGCTCATGATGCGTCTAAACCGCCGCGGAAACGCGGCAGAAGCATGGTTTCTGCCGCGGTTCCGCCGCCTACTGTTCACAATGCGCAATAATTTTTGCACAGTAATTCCTCTTTTCTGGTGCTGAGTTTTATGGGAATTTTTAATATTTATTCAAGAGTTGAATTTTCTGGGATTGTTTTGGGGATTCGGTGTTTCGATCGGAGTATCAGATTTTGTCTATGTGGCTTTCCGGATAAATTTTAGAATATGTTAAAAAGTTCGACCGGATATAAATACCCAATTTTTCCCCTGTCGGGAAATTTCCAAGTGTTGGATTTTTCCGTAGTTTAATGACGTTCTAAGTAGTGCAAGTAACGCGATGGACCCTCTAGAAGACAACAAACCTTAACTCGATTATGTGACCGTCTTGAACTGCCCTTTGAACCTTCGGGTTTGGGGCAGTACGGCGTGCCACATGTGAGGCGTTGGCTTGACCCTTCTACGGCTGGACCGTTGGTACTGAGGCACGAACTGAATGTTGTTAGACTTATTTCATGTGTTGAGCTGTATCGGGAAAACTTGGGTATTCGACTGTTCGATCGGAAAGTTTAACATTTTCTGTTTATCTGGAATGTGATACAATAATTGGAATTCACAAACAGTTATGAGATAACTGAATGAATGTTATAAATCTAGCGGTTTAGTTTCACTTGATATTGAAAAGAGTTTTCGATAATGAGACTAAAATGCGGGGTTTATAACTGTTAGGCATGTGATGTCTAAGTATTTCATTTCATTAGGCATGTGATGTCTAAAGAGGTTGCGGATTCCAACTGTTGTAGTTTTACTCTATCTTTTCTGTGACCGTAAGTGTAATATGTGATATCGCCGGTTTCGTTGCTATATGTCAACGACAATTGGGATGCGCATATTTACTTACGTTGATGACATGTGATGTTATGTGTTGCTGGATATGTTATATTGGATTGTCGTGTTTGAATAGCCGGGGGTTTTTATGTGAGATGAGTGTTTTTCATTTTCATTCATGTAAAAACTTGTATGTAATATTCTTTTTTTTGGGGCACTTCCAGGTTGCGGAAGTTGTCACCTTTTGTATATTATTTACTTTTCCGCATTAGGATAGACCCAAGGAGGGGAGCACAAGTAACCGGGTTCTGGGGTCCAGTGGGAGACCAACTCGAGGAGTCGAGTCCGGGTCTCCTAACCCTAGAATTGGCAGGGTTGCTTGCCGCTCTCGTAGGGGTCTAGGGGTGTGGGATTGGCTATTCATCACGACCGTGGAATCCGTGTTTTATACTGGCTCGTATTGAAAACACGGACGTCCTAGTATATCCAATGTTTCATATGTTTCTTCTGCTGCGATATCTGTGATGTGATCATGTGATGTTCTGTGATAGATACAGTATATAGTATATATGATATATTATATAGACGTTACTTATGTTTTGCACCCGCACTAGCCCTGACCTACTCTGTCGTTAGTTACCTAACCTAACGGTGCACGAGGGGACATCGAGGCGAATGCGGATGGCATAAGTGTACGTCGTATTTATCTGTGATGCTTAGGTATTTAAATGATGGGACTTCATTAATATGATTAATGAAATAAAAGAAACCAAATGATGTTGTAGAATCAGATTTTAAAATAAAACAGGTAGCTACAGTTCTTGCTTTGCATAGCGGTATATATGATATACCCTGCACCTTATTCGATGAGGAAAGGACCGAGATCCCTTCACCGGGAGTGACTCCTTTAGCAATAACTGGCAGATGCTACACACTCGGTTTGTTTTTTGATTGCTTCTATAGTTTCTGCTTTGCACAGTGATATATATGATATATCCCGCACCTCATTCGACGAGGAAAGGGCCGACGATCCCTTCACCGGGAGTGACCCCTTTATTAAAACTAGAAAAGCCTCAAAATCACTCCATTTCAAAACTTTATTTGATTCTACAACGATATCAAGTTCATTACGCAATAGGTTTTCAGAAAAACCTTTCGTAGCCCTCCGTCATTTCAGATAAGTACTAGTTAGTATTCGTGCTGCGGTTGTTTGGCATGCGTCAAGGCGTAGTGTACGGTAGCTAACTAGTGCTTATCTGCTAGCATACGATGTGATTGGATTAGGGTATTCGCACGGCGTTGTTTGGCATGCGTCAAGGGTCGTGCGGGTGGGTTTAATTCAATCAAGAAATGTACGGGTTGAACTTGACTAGCGGACTATGGATTGTTTGGCATGCATCAAGGTCATAGCACGCTAGGGGCAAAATATTATCGGGAATTTCAAGTGTTGAAATTTGCAATGAGATTGCATACCTTCTATGAGATAGTTGGATCCCGATACCCACTGCGAGTAAGAGTTACTCCTGGGAGAGTTTTACACATTACAATTAGCCGATCAAGTAGGTGTCTAGAAAGGTGTTAACGAGGTTACGCCTCTGGGAAAACGAGGTTTACATTAATTAGGTTCGTGCGAAAGCACGGGGAACCTCCCTCAAAGTACCGACACTGGCCTGGCTGAAAGATTGGCGAACTTGTAGTGTGTAATTAATCCCGGCTAGTCTTTCCTTTTAGGGTTTGAAGGAAGATTTGATAAAAAGCAGTGGGAGCCATCCTGATTAGATAAGATAATAACCAATCTGATCTTACACGAGCATACGCTAAAGTGTTTTCTTCTCTCTCTCTCCAGGTAGCGACCATTTCATGCCTTAATAAAGATAATAATATGGATGTATTGACCGAACCCGCATGTTATACTGTGCTGGGGAACGTTGGTTCCGTTCTTTCCTATAAGAGTTATAGGACTGAACAGGATATAGGGGAATACCAGGATTCCCATGCCACCCGAATGAAGAAAGTACATGATGATGCATTTTCTTCGGGTGTGTTCGTTACAGAGAACTGTTTCTCCATTTGCCCAACGTCCTGGGTATTAGATACCGGGTCAGGATCCCATATATGTAATCAGTTACATAGGCTTAGAAAAGGTAGAGAACTTGGAGAAGGTGATAAAGACATTAGAGTTGGAAATGGTGCAATTGTTGCAGCTAAGACTGTCGGGGAATATCACCTTGTATTACCAACTGGTAATACATTGGTTCTGAACGAATGCTATTACATGCCGAACCTGATATGCAACATTATATCGGTTTCTTTATTGAGTAAAGAGGGATATAATTTTGTATTACAGGGCAATGTTATGAACATTTTCTGTAACCAAAAGTTGGTTGGATCAGGCACGTTGTGCAATGGCATTTATGTTCTAAACCAATCAACAGTTCTGAGTATAACAAACACACACAAGAGGAAGAGTTCAGAACTGAACGAATCCTTCTTGTGGCATTGTAGACTGGGTCACATCAATGCGACACGACTGGCTAAGTTGCATAAGGATGGATATTTAAATCCGTTTGAATTTTCATCTTATGACACTTGCCAGTCATGTCTCAAAGGCAAGATGACCAAAACTCCGTTTACGGGACACGGAGAAAGAGTTACCAAACTCTTGGGACTGATACATAGTGATGTATGCGGTCCCATGTCTACACATGCCAGGGATGGTTCTTCGTACTTCATTACATTCACTGACGATCTCTCTAGATTCGGATATGTGTTCCTGATGAAACACAAATCAGAAGCTTTTGAGAAATTTAGAGAATATAAACAAGAAGTCGAGAACCAAACCAGAAAAAGTATTAAAATCCTTCAATCTGATCGAGGAGGAGAATACTTAAGCAATGAATTCCTGGACTTCCTAAAAAAGAATGGGATTCTCTCTCAGCTGACTCCTCCATATACACCACAGCACAACGGTGTATCAGAACGGAGGAACCGCACCCTATTAGATATGGTGCGCTCAATGATGAGTACAGCTGAGTTACCTATTTCCTTCTGGGGATATGCGCTTGAGACAGCCATGGACCTATTGAATAGAGTTCCTACCAAATCAGTGCCTACCACTCCATATGAGGTATGGAAAGGGAAAAGACCACATCTTAATTATATTAAGATATGGGGTTGTCCAGCCTATGTCAAAAGACAAAATCCGGACAAACTCGAGGCAAGATCTGTCTTATGTAAGTTTGTAGGATATCCCAAAAATTCACAAGGGTATATCTTCTACCACCCCGAGGAACAAAAGGTGTTTGTTTCTCGACATGCCACTTTCTTAGAAAAAAGTTTTCTTATGAAACAGATAAGTGGCATTGAGGTAGAACTGGAAGAGGTTCCAGCGACACAGACTACAACAGAAGATTTGGTTGAACCAGAGGATTCCGTAGTTCCTGATGAACCCCAGCCACTCCGCCGATCTAGTAGGGTTCCTCGCCAACCTGAGAGATACTACGGTTTTCTCATGGATGGAGGGAGCGAGGATTGCATCATGGAGGATGATGACCCAACTAGCTTTGAGCAGGCCATCACGAGTAGGGACTCAGTGAAATGGCTGGATGCTATGCGGTCCGAGATGGAATCCATGTACACCAACAAAGTATGGACTTTGGAAGTTGCTCCTGAAGGGGTAAAACCCATTGGGAGCAAGTGGATCTTCAAGAAGAAACTTGGTGTAGATGGGAAAGTGGAGACTTTCAAAGCTAGACTTGTAGCAAAGGTTTTCGTCAAAGACCAGGTGTGGACTATGACGAGACCTTTTCTCCAGTGGCTATGCTTAAATCCATCCGGATCATGCTTGCCATCGCTGCATATCATGATTACAAAATCTGGCAAATGGATGTTAAGACCGCTTTTCTAAATGGTGATTTAGAAGAGTGCGTGTACATGACTCAGCCAGAGGGCTTCGTAGACAGTGGGAGCAGCGGGAAGGTGTGCAAGCTGCTTAAATCCATTTATGGATTAAAGCAAGCATCGCGGAGTTGGAACATCTGCTTTGACGTCGTTATCAAAGAGTTTGATTTCGTCAAAAATCCAGATGAACCTTGTATCTACAAGAAGGTGGCAGAGAGTAAGGTTGTCTTTCTCGTATTGTACATGGACGACATACTCTTGATAGGAAATGATATTCCTATGCTGCAATCGGTCAAGCTCTTCTTATCACAAAGATTCTCAATAAAAGATCTTGGTGATGCCTCCTGCATATTGGGAATCAGGATCTATAGAGATAGATCCAAAAGGATATTGGGATTGTCCCAATCCAGGTACATTGACACCATACTAAAGAGGTTTAGTATGGAAGAATCCAAGCGTGGGAACTTGCCCACGATCTCTGGAGTCACTCTCTCCAAAGAGATGTCTCCCAAGACTGATTTGGAGAGAGCTCGCATGCAAGGGATACCCTATGCTTCGGCTGTAGGCTCTATCATGTATGCGATGCTATGTACCAGACCCGATGTAGCATACTCACTAAGTGTAGTGAGCAGGTATCAAGCTGATCCTGGAGAGAGTCACTGGACAGCTGTGAAGAGCATTCTCAAGTACTTACGAAGGACTAAAGACACTACTACAAAGAAGGGTTGCCCCTACGGATTTATCCGTAGGGGCAACCCACTGCCCGTACGGATATCTACGTAGGGGCGGAAAAATACCCCGTAGGTGCAAAGGCCGCAGGTGCAAGTTGAGGCCCTGAACTTGCCCCTACGGTTAAATTCGTGTACCTACGGATATATGTGTAGGTCCAGTTGCCCCTACGGATTACGCCGTAGGGTATAAGATTTTATATTATTTTCGGTTTATTTTAATAAATTACTTGGCCCTACGGATATCCCCGTAGGGGCATGTACAGCCCCCTACGGATATATGAGTAGGTACTTTTCCGTAGGGGCACAAATTCAGGATTCCTGACATGTTGCCCCTACGGATAAAGCCGTAGGGGAGAGTCAGTGGCCCCTACGGATATAGCCGTAGGGGCTTTCCCAACCCCCTGGCACTGAGATCTGGGGGAAATATCAGTTACTGCTGATATTTTGCCCCTACGGACATATCCGTAGGGGTAGCATTTGTGCCTACGGATTAATCCGTAGGTACATATTGTCTGAAAATTTTTTTAAAAAATGGGCTGCTTGATTTTTTTCCCGCCCTATGCACAATAATATATACATCAATCAAATCATATATTGCAGTATTCATAATCACATCTCACGCATATATATAATATACAAAAGAAACACAAAAACTGAATATGATATAAATACAAACCAATATCAATATCGTTTCAAAATGTAGTACAATGTGTATGATATAAATAAATACATGTTTCAAAAAAAAAGAACCAAAAATCTACCCTAGCTCGGTCCAGCTCCACCTCTGAATAACGATAGAATAACGCGCGCCTGCTCCTCGGTCAATAAACTCTGCAATTCGTCGCGAGCGGGAGTCTGAGTGGGCGGTGGAGCTACAGGAGCTGTCTGCGGAACCGCAGCCGATGTAGTGGCTTGCGGAGCCGCAGCCGAAGGAGATGCGTGTGGAGGCTTGGCCGATCTACCCTGTCGCGTCTGGATATAACGTGTGTAAGAAGCGTGTAAGAACTGTTTATTATTCGAATTCGTATCATTATTAAGTTATTTCGAAACCCTGTTTGGATATCTAGTTTGGAAAAGCGTTGTTTATTTCAATTACATATGTATGTATGATTAATCAAACTTAAGTCTAAAACCAAATAAGCTCAAGCTACGTACTAATTATGGATATGTTGATATGTATATAATATGAAATGATATTTTACTATAAAGTAGTATACATACCAGCATCTCCTTCAACTCCTGAATGCTGGCCCTCAAGCTATCCAGTTCATGATGGACATGCCGGTCACTGGAGACGGAGGAAGTAACCGCCGGGGTGGAGTCCAACCTCATATGGGCCCTGATAGAGCCCAGTCCTCGGCCTCTCTCCCAACCTCCGTGGTGTCGTCCGTGTGCGGCGTCCAGGACTGGGGTCAGCAGCCTCGAATGTTGCCTTCCCCCTACCAACTGTCAGAACATTATATTTAGCACATACTGGTCTATAAAATTGACAAGAAATACCAAAATTAACAAATTCAAAGCCTTACCTACAGAGATAGAAGATGTGCTCCTCTGGTATCTGCATGTATCAAAATTTGAATAATATTAATTAATTTCAGTACATACATACTAACAAGGTAAACTCGCATATAGCGCTGCTTACACATATGACAGGGAGTGAACAAGCTCTTGTAGATCATCAGGCGCAAATCTAATCTCATCAAGCAGCCCATGATAATGAGTTGGACGACTAAGAGCAAAAGGAATGTGTGTATATTTATGATATAGCATTCTAAATCAATATACATGCCCTATATAATATATAAACATATCTGGAGGAACGGGAGTGGCCTCTGTCCCTGATATGGACGCATCACCAACAACTAGACAATCAAACATTGACAATATAAGTAATTTTGACATAAAGAGGCATGGATATCTATAATATTACATTCAAAATGGATATTAGAGAGCGCACCTGCAGTGAGAAGTGGTAAAAGTATCACCCAACTAGGGTGTAATTTACAGAATCAGTTGAGACTCTTGAAAGTCATAAAAGAACCCGACCTGCACAAATCTGATGTATGCTTTCCATTGGACACTAAGAAGTCTCTAAAGGGAAAAGCCTATGTGAAAGCCATCATTAGTTCATATCAGAAGATTGATGCTGAAACAGAGAACGAAGAATGTCATTTTTTTCTTCTTCCGCCACATTACTGTCTTCTCCTTCTGCCACATTACTGTCTTCTCCTTCTTATTATGTGCGCGTGCAAATTCAATGACTATATTGAGAATGCGGATTAATAGTGGGTAGGAAAAGTATTTCTCAAATGGCTTTTGCGTCTTAAAACCATAAACTACTAAGTAATGGCATACATAATTTTTTTAGTATAAAGGTTGTTATTTTAAGTTTTCCCTTATAGAGATATGATCTAACTGCATCTATCAACTATAAGTGTGCAGAAAATTATGATAAGAAATCATAAGAAAGGGTCGTAGCCATGCATAACCTTGAATCTACATACCAAATCATGCAAAAGCATGCACTTATTGTCACCTTGCCTTGGAATATAAAATATCTTGGAAGACTATAAGCGAGCATTTAAATCTTGATAGCTTTTGACTTCAACATATATTTTTCTCAAGTACCATGAAATATACTTGCTCCGTATAAACCGTTTTCAGGAAGATGGATTAATAATGACAAATTATCCATTGTGGCTCACTAGGTTAGTATTTTCTCTTATATTGACCATCTTTCTAATCTGCTTGGTAAATTTATTCGGAACCAGCTGCGAATCATTAAAAGACATGCATAAGAAAGAAAGATAAAATACAGATATATAGCATACCGATACATCCAAACTTCATAGTTGCGATGGCAATCCAGAGATATTTATTTCTACACACGTGGTGCGCGTGCGAATGCGTCTGGCATCATGGACAAATATTTCAGAACATGGAAAGTATTATTCGTATAAAGTAATTAAAACTTTTAAACACCTTGGGTAGATATTTTCTTAGTTGATGCAATCATATCATGAGGACTAAATTTAAGCTATTATACATATGCATATGTATTTTTCTAACCTAATATATCACACACACACACACAGAGAGAGAGAGAGAGAACACCTGGTAGGTAAAGAAATCAGGTAGCAGGATCCTGAAGAAATGGAGTCCATAGCATTGCTCATCATCATCATCCATGATCCCTTTGATAATATTTTTTCAAAGAAGTCACGGATGATGATGATGAGCAATGCTATGGACTCCATTTCTTCAGGACAACCTGATTTCTCTATCTACCTGGTGTTCTCTCTCTCTCTCTCTCTCTCTCTCTCTGTGTGTGATATATTAGGTTAGAAAAATACATAAGCATATGTATAATAGCTTAAATTTAGTCCTCATGATATGATTGCATCAACTAAGAAAATATCTACCCAAGGTGTTTAAAAGTTTTAATTACTTTATACGAATAATACTTTCCATGTTCTGAAATATTTGTCCATGATGCCTGACGCATTCGCACGTACACCACGTGTGTAGAAATAAATATCTCTGGATTGCCATCGCAACTATGAAGTTTCGATGTATCGGTATGCTATATATCTGTATTTTAGCTTTCTTTCTTATGCATGTCTTTTAATGATTCGCAGCCGGTTCCGAATAAATTTACCAAGCAGATTAGAAAGATGGTCAATAGAAGAGAAAATACTAACCTAGTGAGCCATAATGGATAATTTGTCATTATTAATCCATCTTCCTGAAAACGGTTTATACGGAGCAAGTATATTTCATGGTACTTGAGAAAAATATATGTTGAAGTCAAAAGCTATCAAGATTTAAATGCTCGCTTATAGTCTTCCAAGATATTTTATATTCCAAGGCAAGGTGACAATAAGTGCATGCTTTTGCAAGATTTGGTATGTAGATTCAAGGTTATGCATGGCTACGACCCTTTCTTATGATTTCTTATCATAATTTTCTGCACACTTATAGTTGATAGATGCAGTTAGATCATATCTCTATAAGGGAAAACTTAAAATAACAACCTTTATACTAAAAAAATTATGTATGCCATTACTTAGTAGTTTATGGTTTTAAGACGCAAAAGCCATTTGAGAAATACTTTTCCTACCCACTATTAATCCACATTCTCAATATAGTCATTGAATTTGCACGCGCACATAATAAGAAGGAGAAGACAGTAATGTGGCAGAAGGAGAAGACAGTAATGTGGCGGAAGAAGAAAAAAATGACATTCCTCGTTCTCTGTTTCAGCATCAATCTTCTGATATGAACTAATGATGGCTTTCACATAGGCTTTTCCCTTTAGAGACTTCTTAGTGTCCAATGGAAAGCATACATCAGATTTGTGCAGGTCGGGTTCTTCTATGACTTTCAAGAGTCTCAACTGATTCTGTAAATTACACCCTAGTTGGGTGATACTTTTACCACTTCTCACTGCAGGTGCGCTCTCTAATATCCATTTTGAATATCGATAATATTACATTCAAAATGGATATTAGAGAGCGCACCTGCAGTGAGAAGTGGTAAAAGTACCACCCAACTAGGGTGTAATTTACAGAATCAGTTGAGACTCTTGAAAGTCATAGAAGAACCCGACCTGCACAAATCTGATGTATGCTTTCCATTGGACACTAAGAAGTCTCTAAAGGGAAAAGCCTATGTGAAAGCCATCATTAGTTCATATCAGAAGATTGATGCTGAAACAGAGAACGAGGAATGTCATTTTTTTCTTCTTCTGCCACATTACTGTCTTCTCCTTCTTCTTCTGCCATATTATTGTCTTCTCCTTCTTATTATGTGCGCGTGCAAATTCAATGACTATATTGAGAATATGGATTAATAGTGGGTTGGAAAAGTATTTCTCAAATGGCTTTTGCGTCTAAAAAACATAAACTACTAACTAATGGCATACATAATTTTTTAGTATAAAGGTTGTTATTTTAAGTGCGCGTGCAAATTCAATGAAAGTTAGATTTGAGGATACCCATGTATGAGTTGTATTCTATA
The DNA here is from genome assembly GCA_030015575.1 of Agapanthus africanus. Taxonomy (NCBI): domain Eukaryota; kingdom Viridiplantae; phylum Streptophyta; class Magnoliopsida; order Asparagales; family Amaryllidaceae; genus Agapanthus; species Agapanthus africanus. The sequence goes on from CM057337.1 coordinate 669,029,567, forward strand.
TATGTGTGTTTCGATTTATGATTTCGCTTAAGTGTAGGGTTGTTTTTACTTAAATTTCAAATGTATATACATGCATACTGTCTTCTCCTTCTTCTTCTGCCACATTACTGTCTTCTCCTTCTTCTTCTGCCACATTACTGTCTTCTCCTTCTTATTATGTACAGTACTTCCACAAAATACGTGTTGTCATTTCTAAATGGAAGTTTCTCAGTGCCACCATAGTAGCAGAAGATGGAATTGTTTATCGCCACTAGATTATGCTAAGCCTCGGATAGATTAGGCAAACATGATCTAGAAGAATATAATTAGCAGAGGAAATATGCAAATAAACATGCATGCAAGCTGACATTAAAAGATTAATATAACAGAGATGTCTTCTGATGATTTGTAAGATGTTATCGCAGGTAGGACAACTGCCAATTCTATGGCTTGTGGCCACCAGCGACTGCTTTCTCACCACAGTAAAAATAATGAGGGACTATAACATATCATGAATTCGATATGCACCGTGATTTCATAGCATATGTCTATTAACCTATAATGTATAAGTTCTCGGCGTTGATTGCAGAGGTGCATACAGTCTGAACTAGTAAATATACGTAAGAAGGAAAAAGAAGAAACGATTCATAAATATGGTTGGGCCAGAAACAGACTTAGTCACTGAATGACATATAACTGATATTCCTTGATGTAGAAATCAATACACCTTTGATAACAAACTCATTCTTTTTTGGGAGATATATGAATAACCGACTCTGACCCTCAGCATTCCATTGAACACATGGAAATCCATCGTATCTCATATCCAGCCACCTAACTTCACCGATCCTATGATCGCCCTCTTGAGGACGCACAGCCCTAGCCGCAGCCCCAGCCCAAACCCTAGCCTTAGGTGGTGGTGATGAATGTGAATCCTCATGTGATTTTGCATATTATTGCAAGAGCGTTAATGGGTTTTCAAGATTTGTACGTAGTCAAGAGCAATTGTGAGCAAGGAAAGTAAAAATAGTTTTGGAATTTTATCAAACGGTTGGTGAGCAAACTAGCAAAACGTTTTGAATGAAAATATAATGTAAAATAATTTCGAGAATCAAAAGTGTTAAGCTTTGTTAATGATATGGGAGAGAAGCTTGCTTTTTCTTTTTTGTGAGAAATATTTTAGGTTTTTTTTCCTTATTTCTGTTACATCCTGACCGAAGAACTTTCACAATTGTTAAAATTCAACATTTCGGTCAGTCCTCTCCTTTATTGATATGCATGTGATGTGAGGGTTGGATTTAACACAGCAACCATTGTTCATCAATATATATTACCAAATAAAGCTCTTTATTGTTGGTTATGTTGGTTTCATCCTATTCTTGCCTCAATTTGGTGTAATTTGAAATGGCCCACGATTCTAGGGTTTGATATGGGATGGCAATAGAAAAGAGAATTTGTTCTCAAGTTATGATCGAATACCATAATAAATTGGGAGTTGGTTAGGATTGTGAAATTGTGAAAGTAGTTGCATTTTTTTCAAGTATGATCTTGTGAAAATCGGATGAAATATTTAACATCATTTTGTTGTTATTTAGGATTAGCACCCTCTAAAGGATTTTAAGTTAAGATAATGGATATGGATCTTTTGTCAGGATACATACCGCTAAAAGATATAAATCGAAAACCCAAACAATATTTTGTGATAAACTTAAGTGTTCTTGCAAACTAATACAAATCTTGTTAAAAATTTGATAAATTGACCTTCCCCTTCCCCAGCCCAAGCCCCAGCCCGCAGCCCCAGCCGCACCCCCAATAAAAAATTGGATAAATTGACCCTTCCCCTTCCCCGACCCCGACCCTAACCCTACCCCGACCCCGACCCTAACCCTACCCCGACCCCGAACCCGACCCCGCAGCCCAGCCCCTGCCCCAACCCTAACCCGACCCCGTCTGCGACCGCGACCCCAGCCCAACCCCAACTCGCGCGCCATGAACCTTAAGCCCAAAATAATCCAATAAATTCTTTAACTTACCTCGAGATTTACTCACCTGAACGGCTGCTGGGGCAGGGGCGACGATCTGAACGGCGGTGGCGACGACCTTAACCGCGGTGGCGACGAGAACTCCAGTGGCGACGAAACCGGCGGTGGCCACGAGGAGAACAACCTTGGCGGCGACGGCGTGGCACATTGGGGGCTTATTTTCGCGCCCGATCGAGAGAGAGAGGGAAATGAGCGTAGGCGATCGAGATCTGGGATTTTATTAAATCGATATTTACTTGCCCCTACGGATATGTCCGTAGGTCCTTTGTTTGCGGCTCCGTAGGGGCAAACCCCTAATTAAGAATTAATATTTTTATTCTTGGACGTCTTTGCCCGTAGGGGCAACCTTTTAGACCTACGGATATGTCCGTAGGTCCAAGTTATTTCTGCCCCTACGGATAGGTTAATCCGTAGGGGCAACCCCCTATTTTACTAGTGAGAGATGCTCTTGGTATATGGTAACGGGGAACTCCAAGTAGAGTCCTTTACCGATTCGTGCTTCCAGAGTGATAAGGACGACTCTAAGTCGCAGTCGGGATTTGTCTTTACCCATTACGGAGGGGCGGTTACCTGGAAGAGTTCCAAGCAAGAAACCGTGGCAGACTCGACGATGGAGGCTGAATACATCGCTGCCAACAATGCTGCTAAAGAGGCTGTCTGGATCAAGAAGTTCATTACTGAACTTGGAGTGGTTCCATCCATTGAGAATCCAATACCTTTGTATTGCGATAACAATGGATCGGTGGCTTTGGCCAAGGAACCCAGGTCCCATCAGCGATCCAGGCATATTCTGAGGCGGTATCACCTGATCCGGGAGATAGTTGATCGCCGGGAGATCGAGGTCAGGAGAGTTGACACGAAGAACAACACGGCGGATCCACTCACGAAGGCCATTCCCCAGATACAGTTTGAGAGACTCTTCGGGATGCTCGGTATGCGATACTACAGCAGCTGGCCCTAGTGCAAGTGGGAGATTGTTAGTTGTATGTATGCCCTAGAGGCTAGTATTGTACAGATGATGTATATTATATTGGATGCTTGGACATATATAGAGATGACTTTCTTGCTCGATATGATAGTATGCTATCTGGTTACTCTTTATCTTAACATGTATACATGTCTCTTTATACTGTCTTATAGTTACATGTTGGTAAAGCCCTTAGGATGTGTACTTGACTACCTGGACTATGATACAGATCATACTAGTGGGGACATGGTAGTCCATAGGTACATCCTTCAAGGTCCCTAGTCGTAGGTGTATCGAGACGGGGCATCGATATACCAGTGTAGACTAGCGTATACGCTTCTCGACCCATGAGATGGGCGATGGATGATCCCATATCCATTGGTGTTTGACATCAGAGATGGTATACGGATGCTCAGTGGAGACTGGGTACACTGGACGGACTCGCCGAGAACTCCCAGATGGTATTATACCTCACGTCAGATGGCAGTTCTCAGGTGACACTTGTACAGGTTAGTCTGTAGACCCGAGATCGTCATAGAGTCTTGTGTGATTCCCACTGTGCTTTGATCTCCACCTTACCACGTCCATGAGGGCATGCAAAACGGTGGTCTTTGGGTACAGTCCCGAGTCACATGGAGGCAATGAGCGATAGGAGGGGTTTCGTCTCTCCCGGTATTGGGGGTTGATGTTGCGCTGTGCTCGATTGGCCGTAACAGGGAAGTCCCTGGCCAGGGCTGATCAGAGATTTGCTGGTACGTGTTACCAGTAGTTTCTCGACCCGTTATGAGCCTCACATCGGCACGACTTATCGGTTATTGGGGTCTGATGTTTACCACCCCTAGACTTAATATGTGACATATCAGACGAACAGACCGGACTGTACGGTAAGTGTTACTGGTTGGATTCACAGGAGTGTGAGCGGGCATGCTCGTCGATCTTCTGATCGCTGAATACCCGGATGGCCGTTACGTTTAGCAGAACGCTTGCGGCTTGTGGGTGCTTGATATGATCATCATCTGCTACCGGCGTATTGACGAGTCTTTAGAGTCCTACACAGAGGTTTCCTGGCTCAAGCGAAATGAAATAGGAGCGCATATGAGATATGTGCGGGAGCGAGAATAATGCGTGTATGTGATACCGTATTTCATTCTCGCGATGAATGTATCAATTGGTTATATGCGATATAACCTAGATATCGAATCAAGGATTAATTCGATAAGCCAATACATTGGATACTAGTCGGTTATATGCGATATGACCGGATCGTTAAATCAAGTGTTGATTTAATGATTTAATGTATAATTATATATTTGATATATTGTTTTGCATTAACTAGTATTGGTTCATTTTAAAAGGATTTTCTCACTTGATGCACATTGTATATGTGATATATTTTTGTGCACTTGTTTGTATCATGTTTGATGATACTTGCTCACTTGGGTTTGTGTAAAGATTGAACCATGGTTATATGAATGGTTAGGGTTTTGATTATTTACTTAGTTATTTATTTATTTATTCATTTTGGATATTATTAAGAATGGTGGCTTATTTTGTTTCTATGTTGAAGCTTTGACAAAGTCCACCATCCTTATCTCATCCTTAACCCTAACCATTCTAACTAACCTTAGTTTAATCTCTACACTTGACCATGGTTAGTATATGATAAGTATTCATATTAGTTTCTTTTTTAAATAAGAAACTTATCATATTCTTTCTTCTTCTCCTTCTTCTTCTTCAAGAAAAACCTTGTCTTCAACAATGGCATCTTGAGCAAAAGTGTGAGAAATCCAATTCTAAAGTGAACCCACCTCCTATTTCTTCTCCCTCTACCTCTTGCCAAGTTGTTTTGGGTGTTTTCTTCACAAGTCTCACAACTTGGTGAAGTCGGAGCTTAAACTTGTGAAACCTCGACGTAGATCATCTTCGGCACGAAGCCGACGACCTAGTCCGCCCAATTCTCCGATGAAGCCGACGTTTTAGTTCGGGATTCGAGATGGACAGCGAGAGGACGCCTACGTGGAGCTAAGGAAGTGGAGAACCGGATCTACAAAGGTTGTAGCCTCTCTCCTTTAGTTAAGATGTTAACTAGTTTCGTTTATCGCCTAAATTTCTAGTCAATGATCCGTATTAGGGTTTCTCGGCACCCATAAAATTCGAAATTGGCATGGTTGATGCCTTGTGAGACCTCTATAGTGTGCCTAGGAACCCTACACAATTCACGGGCATAAACGATCCATAACTCTCCCAAGTCCTACTGGCAAGCGATATTAGGTCACTTGCAGCGAAGCTACATCCGAGAGTTAAAAAACGGTACGTCCACAAGCATAATTGGCATGGATGAAAACCCGAAAGGGCTCTGTAAGTAAAAACAGCCGGACCGCCGGCGATCTTGTGAAAACCCGAAAAGGCATAAACTCGTGAAAGGAAAAAAGAATACACTTGCAAAAGAGAAACACACTTAGGAATCCATACGATTCCTAGGGAGAAAATGCACTTACGAAATCCTCTCGACTCGTAAGGAGAATATAATTTCGTGAGACCCTCACGGCTCATAGAATTCAAAAGCCTTAGGTTGCAGGGATCCAAACTTGTTTCTTGAGCCACCATGTCCCCCAAACTACCCTACAAGTAATTCGATGCCAACTCTTGTATACAATCCATGGGCACAAATAAAATATATTCCGACAAAGTCCCACTAAAGGCGAACGACATTTCCCGAATGGTGAATGGCACTTGTGATTCCTCTCGACTTACAAGTAGAAAATACTCTTATAAGGTCCTTACGACTTGCAAGAGAAAATACCGTTTAGGAGTCCTCACGACCCCTAAAGAGAAAATACACCTACGAGATCCTCTCGACTCATAGGGAGAAATACCTTCATGAGACCCTTACGGCTTATGAAGATGAAAAAGGCCTTAGCCAATAGGAATCTAAACTTATTTTCTAAGCCACCATTATCCAAATGAGCAACGGCAAATGATGAATCGCTCCTGGAAATATTCCTGTAGTAGCGATACTGATGCCAAAACATGTATCAAATCCCAAGTTTCCCCAGGCAGATGATATTGTTCCTGACGTACGTGCTTCAGTGTTAGCAGCATTGATACCGACCTGAAGTCAAAACTCTCAACCCCTAAGTCGTTAAACTGGAAAATAAAAAAATGATGATAAAAAGGGCAACTCGCAATAAAAATCAGCGAGTAAATATATATAGCCGAAATGATTTAGCACCGTGAATAAATAGCCGAAATGATTGGGCAATCGCGGAGAATTAAAAAGATGAAATAAAATAAAAAAATTCTGCCCTATAGGTAGTTCGAATCTCGACTTCTGTAGACAATCTATGGCCACAAAAGAATGAAAAGGAGCGATGTGTCTCCCCACGTTCCATCAAATAAATAACTAAGTCTTGATGTCACTCATATAGCACAGAGACTACATGGACGTCCGATTCACTCCAGTAAAGTACGAATGCGGCATCAGCAAGGACCCAAGGGTCAAAACGAAGCGGAGTAATATCATATTCCTAGCTCCAGGTCTCGATAGCAGCATATACACGCCTAAAGACCATTGGATGTCGTCCCATCTCAGACAGGTGCGGTTCTGACTTCCCTAGGACTCGAAGAATGGAGTTTGAGCTCAAGGTAAAGCGCCACGGTGACGTCTAATGTTGAATCTTCTGATAGAAATATGAATATACCAGCCTAAGAGGATTACTTGAGACGTTGTATCTTGCATCGGAAGGGTTGGGTGATACAGCAAGTACGTGGCTACTCAAACCAGCGATCCGAATGAACGTGGATCAAGAAGAAATTGGCTAACATACTGGTGCGACGGACTAAACCCAGTACCACAAACCTAACGGAATCCTATATCAATAGGGTTATGTACATTTAACGTTAGGCCGAGTTTGACTTTACCTAAGGGAGAGATGAACTGAACACTCCAGAACGAGTAAATAAACTAAGCTGAGTCATTTCAGGGCAATCAAAAGAGAGAAAGATGTAAATCATAAAAGATATGTTTCATTTATAGATCAAAATTGTGAGAAGATAAAAGTTACACAAAAAGGTACAATGAAGCAATTAAGAAGGTGGAGCTCTTAACAAATCAGCCAGGCGTTTATTCTCCTGTTGAAGTTCCTTTTCTCGCTCTTCCAAAGAAGCTAATAGGGCTTCGGACTCTTCCTTCTGCTGATGGCGCTCAGTAAGCTTGGGGTCAATTCCATACTTGTCAGCCATGTGTGAAGATGATAACCTCTTTCCTTTTGTGATGAACAATGAATTATTGTAGTGGTTACAAATCTAACCAAGGGTTAAGCATGAGAGAGTTAACCCTTGTAGAGAGTTAACTAGGGTTAATGGTTTGGATTGGGTTAACATAATATCTCACAAATAATATCAAGCAACCACAAAGTCAAAGCTTCATGAAGCATCATGGAAGCTTCATGCAAAAGCTAACCCTAATCCAAACCTTAACCAAGTTTAAACCCTAATCCAATGTTAAATTTGTAACCCTAACATGTTACAATATTATATATCACATATACAATATATTTTGTAACAATAGAAAATAATACAATTAACATATATCGCATATATATCAATGTATTATCCCGTGAGAAAATGAATCTTTTAGTGAGCAAATATTAGTTAATGTAATTTAATATATCATACATATTATTATACATTAAATTATCGAATCAACACTTGATCCGATAATCCGGCTATTTCACAAATAACCGACTAATACGATGACCCGGCTATATCACATATACCCGGCCGATATCTCATATCGCGAGAATCCAATATGGTATCACATACCGCATTATCCTCGGTCCCGCACATATCACATATGTGCTCCTACTCCGTTTTGCCTGAGCCAAGAAACCTCTGTGTAGAACTCTAATGAATCGTCAATACGCTGGCAGTAGGTGATGATCATATCAAACACCCACAAGCTGCAAGCGGTCAGCTAAACGTAACAGCCACCCAGGTATTGAGCGCTCAGAAGATCAACAAGCAAGCCTGTACATTCTCCTGTGAATCCAAACAGTAACACTCCCGTACAGTCCGGTCTCGTCGTCTGATATGTCGCATATCTCGCCTAGGGGTGGTAAACTTCAGACTCCAGTAGCTCGATAAGTCGTGTCGATATGAGGTCTATAACAGTTCGAGAAACTACTGATAACACTTACCAGTAAATCTCAGCAACCTTGGCCAGGGATTTCTGGTTATAGCCAATCGAACACAGCACAACATCAACTCCCTATACCGGGAGAGACGAATCCCCTCCTATCGCTCATTGCCTCCATGTGATTCGGGACTGTACCCAAAAGCCACCTTTTTGCACGCCCTTGTGGACGTGGTATGATGGAAATCAAAGCACAGTGGCAATCACACAAGACTCTATGACGATCTCGGGTCAACAGACTACTCTGTACCAGTGTCACCGGAGAACTGCCATCTGACGTGATGTATAATACCATCTGGGAGTTCTCGGCGAGTCCGTCCAGTGTACCCAGTCTCCACTGAGCACCCGTACATCATCCTTGATGTCAAACACCGATGGATATGGGATCATCCATCGCCCATCATATGGGTCAAGATGCGTATACGCTAGTCTACTCTGGTGCATCGATGCCCTGTCTCGATACACCCTCGACTAGGAACAGTTATAGGATGTACTCATCGACTACCGTGGCCCCACTAGTATGGTCTCATCATAGTCCCAGTAGTCGAGTACATATCCTAAAGGCTTTATCAACATATAACATAGAGACAATCAGAGTACATGTTAAGATAAAGTACAACCAGATAGCATACTATCATGTCGAGCAAGAAAGTCCTCCCTATATATGTCCAAGCATCCACTACAATATACATAGTATGTACAGTAATGGCCTCTAGGGCATACATATAACTAACAATGTGGTTCTACACCATCGTCTCCAAAGCAGCAACTTCTTTCTCCAAGGTCAATCCTTTGGCCATGTCATGAGTGAGGGCTTTCCGGAGTGCGTGGACCCGATTATCATTGGTTAACCGCTCCTCTCTCAATCAGTCAAGTTTCATAGAAGCTGCTTCACCCTCCGACTTCGTTCGAATCAGCTGTAGCATTCTGAAAATTTAAAAATAAATAAAATTAATTTAATTTAATAATAATATGATAAATCACAAAGTAGTTAAAAAAAACAAATAAGTCAATTTTCATAAGTTCCAAGTAAAACAATTTAAATAAAAATTTTAGTATGCAACATAAATAAGTTATAAGGCTTTTAGTGACAATTTTAGCTTCATTTTAATAAAATGAGTGTTTTATAATAAACTAAGTTGTGAGGGGTTTTAGGTAAAGTTTAGGATTTTTGTGCAAATGGAAAATTGTTAAGGGTGTAAATGAAGATGGGATGGAAAATCATTTAGTTCAGAATTTAAATTCAAATTAAAACAAAATTAAAGGATAAGGCTAGAACACCTCATACTTGCATGCACAACACTCACCTCACACCTCCTCCTTTCATGAAATGAGCACTCTTCAACCCTTGACACCTTCTTATACCACCTCACCCTTCCCTCTTCTCATATATAGGATATGTTCAGATCCATTACAAAAATTAAATCTGAAAATTTCTGAAATCAAAACTAAAATAAAGAGAAAAAGAAAGAACAAGAGGAAATAGAAGAAGAAGGAAGCTGGGTTTTCATCACCATCAAGTTAGGACAAGGGGCTTAGCATCTTGGAGGGGTTATTCCAACAACTTTTTGAAGGGTAAAATTCTTAAACACGGTAGGAGATTTAAGTTCTGCTGCTTAGTTTAAATTGAAATGAACAATGTCCTATAAATTCGTATTTTTGTCCAAACTAGGCTCTGTGTAAATCTGCTTTTGTTTGGAAGATAATAAACTTAACAAAACAATGCTAAAATGATGTATGTAACACCTAGAGCAACCCATAGGATCACGAACCAGAGGGCTCGGATTTGGGCCGGCGACCAATATGGGAATTCCGGCGACGCTGGTTTTGTAGGTGGCTAGGTAGTTTTGGTTGGTTGGGTGTATTTCAGTGTATCATTTTGGCTATTTTGGTGTTGTTTAAATAAATTAGTTTCACTGCAGATAGAATCTGGAAGTGTGCATCGGAAAGGATATCTTAAAACACCAAATACGATACGGTTAAAGTGTATCGCGAACTATTTTCTGTCGCGATACAGATTTGAGTTAAAAATCCAGTAAGGTTAAGTGGTTAATAACTCGATATAGTCGTATACAATATAACTAGTACGTGGGAACGGGTGTTTTTCATTTCCGTCATGTCGGAGTAGCCGTTTACTTATATAATTAAATTGTGATATTAGATTCGAATACGGGATTTACGGAGGCAGCGAAGAAAGGAAAAGGATTGGTAATTCCTGAATAGATTCACGTTTTCCGGTGAGTAGACTAAACATCTACCGGGGAATTCTGTAAAGATTGCGTGATACGCCCATAGTTTTATTTAACTTAATGCTTTATTTTGTTATGCCAAATTGACAATATGCATTTATCATTCACATATACTTGTTTAGTTGCTAGAACACTACACAAGATTCGACGAGTCATGCCACGTGCACATCTTATATGTTACACACACCTCGTCGATATTACTATGTCACTTTTACACTTAGCACAATTCTTGTTAAAATGATTCATATCGTACCTTACATACCAATAATAGTAGTAAATTGCATCATTAATATCATGTTAGTATCTGCGTATTTCATGTTGATATAAGAGATAAATGTATTATTGAGGATTTATGGTTTTGAGTTTTGAATACTATTACATATATCCAGTGATTTTATGATTGATATGTCATGTCCACCATGAGATGTTTTATGATTTGGTTTTATTCCGGACCGAGTGGAGGAGATATAAGGTCGCGAATTTTACGTTATCCATACTGAGTGGGGGAGATATACAGTTGGATACATGGTGGACCCGGTCGAGACCGAGGGGCAGGATAGCCGCATGATCGCACGCCAAAAGCGTGTCGGAAGTTCAAAGTTCTAAAGTTTACCGCGATCAAGACGGTGTCGCTATGCAGCTAGCAGGTTGAGCACGGGTCGATCCACAGGGAGATGGTTGTACGTCCTTTCTTGTTTTAGACGAGTCAATAAAGAATTGTATGTGTTTGTTCAATCTAACCTATGTGTACTATTTGCAAGTATAAAGTTGTTAAGAAAAAGATACGAGATTGTAGGCTAAAGAAATTCGTACTCAAAACCTTTGAGCCGAGTCTTGACCAATTGAAACTAAAGCAATCGGCAACAACGTGGATTAGGGGATTTAAGCACGGTATTCGTGGAATCCGGCTTATTTACCCTTGTCCTTCCGTTCTTGTCTCTTGCTTTCACCTCCAGCCAAACCGAACGCAACCGGTGGCGGTTAGGAATCACCGTTACCTTGTTAGGGTAGGGTGCCTAACGGAGCGCTTGCGTATCGTTTGGGCGGAGTTCAATGGAAAATACGGGAAAAGGAAATGAGCAAAGAAACGTTAACTTATAATATCGTATTTCTTCTTAACAATAATAATTACATTCATTCACAAAAAGAACCAAAAAGAGAGAACAAAAAGAACAAAGAAAAGAAAAGAAAAGATTACAAGCAAGTAATTAAAGTGCATGGTAATAAATTGCAAGTAATTAAAGACAAGAATGAAAAATGCAAGAAAGTAATTACAAGAACCATAGAACTCAAAACAAGCATGGGATCAATAGCCAACCCTTAAACTTGCAAGCTCAATCAAGAGGTTGCAAGATCAAGAGAAGGGTAAAGAACGCATGTGAAATGAAGCACTAAGGAGAGAATGAAATGATACAACCCCTTGAGACCAATGACCAAAGCTTAAACTTGCAAGCTCACTTAAGAGGTTGCAAGATCAAGTTAAGGTAGAGAGCTCAAGGGGGAAGCTAAACGAAAAGAATAATACAAAAACCTTCATCTTTATTCACATCCACTCAATGCTCTCACTACATTTCCATGGAGGAAGAATGAAGAAGAAGAAGAAGAAGAAAACTAAAACTAACAAAAAGAGGGCATGAGAATGAACACAAAATTGGACCCTTGGCTTAGCTCAGTTCTGGAGTATTTATAGGCAGGGATCTGGAAATCTAGGGCAACATTCAGAACCTACATAAAAAGACCCAAATACCCCTGAAAATTCATCACCTGAGGGTCCAATTTTGTATACATGTGAATATCCCAAGCTTCCATTAAGTAATATACAAACTAGTATGATACAGTAATGGCCTTCTAGGGCATAAACACTAACAATCTCCCACTTGCACTAGGGCCATGTACTGGCGTATCGTAGACCAATGATCTCGAGTAGCCTCTCGAACTGAATCTGGGGTAGGGCCTTCGTGAATGGATCAGCAATGTTCTCTTCAGAAGCAACTCTCCGAACCTCGATCTCCTGACGATCAATGATCTCCCTGATCAGGTGATACCGCCTTAAGATGTGTCTGGACTTCTGATGGGACCTTGGTTCCTTCGTTAAAGCTATAGCTCCGTTGTTGTCGCAATACAGAGGTATTGGATCAACTATGGTAGGAACCACCTGAAGTTCTGTTAGGAACTTCTTCATCCAGACTGCTTCTTTTGCGGCATCGCAAGCAGCTATATACTCCGCTTCCATCGTCGAGTTAGCAACGGTGTCCTGCTTGGAGCTCTTCCAGCACACCGCCCCTCCATTGAGGGTAAAGACATATCCCGACATGGACTTGGAATCGTCCTTATCACTCTGGAAGCCGGAATCAGCAAAGGCCTCCAACCTGAGGTCTTTTCCGCCGTAAACCAAGAACATCTCCTTAGTCCTTCTCAGATACTTGAGAATGTTCTTTACTGCTATCCAGTGCTTCTCCCCTGGGTCTGACTGATACCGGCTTACCACGCTCAGTGCGTAAGCTACATCTGGTCTGGTGCACAACATCGCATACATTATAGAGCCTACCGCAGAAGCGTAGGGTATAATAGACATGCGTTCCCTTTCCAAATCAGTCTTGGGAGACATCTCTTTGGAGAGGGTGATTCCGTGACAAGCCGGTAGATTACCGCGCTTAGAATCTTCCATACTGAATCTTTTCAGTACAGTGTCGATATACCTGGACTGCGAAAGTCCCAACATCCTCTTGGATCTATCACGATAGATCCGGATCCCCAGAATGTACGAGGCATCACCCAGGTCTTTCATGGAGAACCTGTGTGACAAGAATCCTTTGACAGATTGTAGCATAGGAATGTCATTTCCTATCAATAGAATGTCATCCACGTACAAGACAAGGAATACGACACTTCTGGCTACAACTTTACTATATATGCACGGTTCATCTGGATTTTTGATAAAGTCATATTCTTTGACTGTCTCATCAAAACAGATGTTCCAACTCCGCGATGCCTGCTTTAGTCTATAAATGGACTTAAGCAGCTTGCATACTTTCCCGCTGCTCCCACTCTGATTGAAACCCTCTGGCTGATCCATATAGACGCTCTCTTCTAAATTTCCATTCAGAAAAGCCGTTTTTACGTCCATCTGCCAGATTTCATAATCATGGAAGGCAGCAATAGCAAGAAGGACCCGAATGGATTTGAGCATAGCCACTGGAGAAAAAGTTTCGTCATAGTCCAAACCAGGTCTTTGACGAAAACCCTTTGCAACAAGTCTAGCCTTATAGGTTTCCACCTGTCCATCTACACCAATCTTTTTCTTGAAGATCCATTTGCATCCTATGGGTTTTACCCCATCTGGAGCAAAGTCCAAAGTCCATACTTTGTTGGTGTACATGGACTCCATTTCGGTCCGCATTGCATCTAGCCATCGTACCGAGTCGCCGCTCTGGATGGCCTGCTGGAAGTCAGTAGGTTCATCATCATCTATGATGCAATCCTCTCTATCCCCATCTATGAGAAAACCGTAGTATCTCTCAGGCGGATGAGACGGCCTACTACTCCTACGGAGGGGTGCGGGAATGTCCTGTTCTTCTTGAACTCCTGGTTCTACCAAACTTTCAGTAGCAGTTTGTGGTTCTAGAATTTCTTCCAGTTCTACTACGCTCCCACTCTTCTGATTTTCTAAAAATTCAGTTTCTAAGAAGCGGGCATGACGAGAAACAAAAACCTTTTGTTCCTCTGCGTAATAGAAATAATATCCCATAGAGTTCCTTGGATATCCCACAAACTTACACTCTACTGAGCATGCCTCGAGCTTGTCCGAATGCTGCTTTTTTACAAAAGCTGGACATCCCCACGTCTTCAGGTACTGAAGACAGGGTTTCTTCCCACTCCATATCTGATATGGTGTGGTAGGCACAGTTTTGGTTGGAACTTTGTTCAAAATATATGCAGCTGTCTCTAGTGCATAACCCCAGAATGATCGCGGTAACTCAGCATTACTCATCATGGATCGTACCATATCTAATAGGGTTCGATTCCGTCTCTCCGATACACCGTTATGCTGTGGAGTGTATGGAGGAGTAAGCTGAGAGAGAATTCCTTTCTCTTTTAGATAACCTAGGAACTCGGCACTTAAGTATTCTCCACCTCGATCAGATCTCAGTGTCTTAATACTTTTGCCTGTTTGGTTTTCCACTTCACTTTTGTATTCCAGGAATTTCTCAAATGCCTCGGATTTATGCTTCATCAAGAAAACATGTCCATACCTAGAGAAATCATCTGTAAAAGTGATGAAGTAGGAATAACCACCTCTCGCATGTGTAGACATTGGACCACATACATCGCTGTGTATGAGTCCTAAGAGCTCGCTCGCTCTTACTCCTTGTCCAGTAAATGGAGTCTTTGTCATCTTTCCTTTGAGACAGGATTGACAAGTGTCATAAGTTTGATATTCGAACGAGTCCAAATATCCTTCTGTATGCAACTTAGTCAACCTTCTCTCATTGATGTGACCCAGTCTACAATGCCATAAGAAAGCTTTATTTAAATCTGGAGACTTTCTTTTTAGTGTGTTCTGGACATTGAAAATTTGGAGTTGGTTTAAAACATATATACCGTTATTTAGAGTACCGGACCCAATCAAACCATAATTAAGGTGGATGTTAACAACATCTCTTACAAATGCGAAATCATAACCTTTATTTGATAACAAGGAAACTGATATGATATTACACGTTAAGCTTGGTACAAAATAACAGTTATGTAAAACCAAAATGTGTCCACTCGTCAATCCTAGGTGATAATCCCCGACGGATGCAGCTCCCACACTAGCTCCGTTAGCAACCTTTAGGGTCATATCACCTTCCTTCAGCACTCTACGGTTTCTCAGTGCCTGCAAAGAATTGCAAATATGAGATCCTGATCCGGTATCCAATACCCAGGAAGTAGAGTTGATCGACAGACAATTCTCAATTACAAACACACCTAAAGTCGAAGCCACAGCTTGCTTCGGTTCCTGGTTCTTGGCGTTCCACGCCTTGCAATCCTTCTTCCAGTGCCCTTTCCTGTGACAATGGAAGCACTCATCCTGACCCACTACTGGTACCGCAAACTTTTTCTTTCCCTTCTTTCCTACCTTACTAACACCTCCTCTAGGTTTGGGTGCGGCCTTCTTCTTCCTTCCTTTGGCCCTAGCCTTGGACCCGGAAGAAGATGCACCGCCAACAAACATAGCGGGTGTTTCCTTTGCCTTCTGCAAGGTGCCCTCTGCACTCCTTAACATGTTCAGGAGTTCCGCAAGTTCAACTTCTTTTCCTTGAAGGTTGAAGTTGAGGATAAACTGGGCGTAGGTGGGAGGAAGGGACTGGAGAATAAGGTCTGTATACAGCTCATTATCCAAAGTCGTCCCAAGGTCTGCGAGCTCTTCAATATAGCCGATCATCTTTAGGACATGTTCTCCTACCGATGACCCGACAGCCAACCTCGCTCGAAACAAGTTCTTAGAGGTCTCGTATCTAGCTATACGAGATTGCTCTCCATAAAGTTCCTTTGTATGGAGAAATATGCCATCTAGGGACATATCCTCGTGCCTCCTCTGATGTTCATTGTTCATTGAGGCAAGCACGATGCACTTGGCTCTCGCGCAATCTAAATCCCAGGTTTTGCGGATTTCCTTATCCGCATTGCTGGATTTGGGACCAGGGACAGCAGGTGCCGTAGCGGTGAGGATGTACCCCAATTTGTCATAGGTCAAAGCCATTTTGACATTCCGTAGCCAATCTTTATAGTTTGGCCCTGTCAGTATATTTTTCTCTAAAAGTAACTTAAGTCCAGTCATTTTCAGGGTCGCTGCAATTAGGAGAGAGAGAAGAAAACTCTTTAGCATGATGCTCTTGCAAGTTTAGAGTGGTTTTTAGTTTATCTAAACTGGATGGCTCCCACTATTTCTCGAATCCTTCCTCAAACCATAAAAGAAGAATTAGCCAGGACTATTCTCACCGTACAATACTTGCTTAACCGTTCAGCCAGGCCAGTGTCGATACTTCGAGGGAGGTTTTCCAACGCTTTCGCGAAGTTCCTTAATTAAATAACCTCTTTTCTCTGGGGGCGTAACCCCGCTGACACCTTTCTGGACACCTACTTGGTTTATAGCATTGATCGTTAAGTGACGAATCTCCTGATAAGTAGCATATACTCACAGTAGGATCGGGATCCAAATATCATCGTATGATAATGTTGAAGGAATCCTACCAACATTCATCAAACTCCAAATGGTATGCATCTCTTTGCAAATTTCAGTTTCTTTAGAAATTCCCGATATAAGTTTTTGCCCCATGCTCTTATGACCTTGACGAAAGCCAACAAATCATAAGTCACATGTCAAGTTCTGCCCA
Source organism: Agapanthus africanus (assembly GCA_030015575.1). Lineage (NCBI taxonomy): Eukaryota > Viridiplantae > Streptophyta > Magnoliopsida > Asparagales > Amaryllidaceae > Agapanthus > Agapanthus africanus. The sequence goes on from CM057337.1 coordinate 669,046,378, forward strand.
TCATTATCTTGTTAATTTGAACCCACCCGTATATACCCTTGACGAAAGCCAACAAGGTAATGCGACTGTCCCAAACTAACACATCTATCTATGTAACAAATGAATACCCAACAGCTACCAAACACTATGTCTTGACGAAAGCCAACAAACACAGCTTGAATACTACTGACTATCCATAAGAAATGACGGAGGGCTACGACTGGTTTTGGCGAAACCGTGAACGTAGTGAACTTGATATAACCGAAGGAACCTGATAGCTTTTAAAAGGAGTGGTTAAAGCTCCGCATTTAAAAATATCTGTTTTTAAAATTAACCGAGTGGTTTCTTTTAAATTGTTCCAACGATTTAAACTTTGGTTTGTTTTTCTTTGCATTATAGATAATGCGTCCCATCATTAACCTATCATTGCAGAAAACAACGAAAATATGACGTCCTCTTATGCCATCTGCATTCGCCACTGGGTCCCGTCATCACCCGTTAGGTTACTTAACTAACGACAGAGCGGGGGCTGGGCTAGCGCGGGTGTAAAACATAAGTGACGTCTAAATAGCTATCATATATATAGATATTTTACATTCGTCTGACGCAATGATATACATTCCAGAACACAGATAAACAATATTGGATTTGCAAGCAATCTGTATTTCTTTTGAGCGTGCAAGAAAAGACAGATTACACAGTTGTGATGAATAGCCGATACCCCACCCAAGATCCCTACGGGTACGGCAAACTACCCGCCCGGCAGTTTGTGTACCCCACCTTGGATCTGTCCTAGGAGCAAAAACAGTAAAAAGAAATAATACAACGGTGGCTACAACCGCAACCTGGATGTGCCCCGCAAAATAATATTACAACAAATTACATATACAGCAAATGAATTAAATAATAACCCATTTCAAAACCCCGGCTAAACACCACAACAGTCCAATACAGTTTATATGCACAAACAGATAAAACCATTACAGAAATGTGCAACCCCCTGCCAACCGACATACTAGCAGTTAGGGGAGGTTTACGAACACATTTATCAATCACAGATATAATCCAATATGCAAATACTGTACAATTTCGATCGATTAAACGGATTTAACATTGCTCCAAAACTGCTCTGTAAACTTGAAACCTGAGCAAAATTAAAAATCACCAGAGAATCCCAAATATCACAGAGAACCACCACAAGAAAAATGGGTCCCTGAATCGTCAAAACGGCGGCGGATCCGCGGCGGCAACAGTGCTATGCGCCGCGGATCCGCGGCTCCATAGACGATTCAGGGCACCAAATTTTTTGTGTGTTCTACTACTATCATTTTAAGCTTTCTGAACATCCCTGAAAAATTTTTGGACTTCATTTATAAATCGACAGAAACATGATTTTTCGGGCTTTTCCGGTTTCGTTTTTTCCGTTCGAAATTCATACAAATTTGCAAAAAGGTTATTTATTATTTAGCGAGGCTCTGATACCACTGTAAGTCGATGTACTACACCCCAATACTTGTGGGGAGGCGGAATTTTCAAAAACGAACTTGTTTAGTGAACAAACATCGACTAACCGCTTGAATCGAAGCTAAACTATAAATAACCAAACACAAAGTGTTTCTAAACTACTGTGTTTAGGGATTATACCTAATGAACCAACTCCTTCGTCTTTACGATCTCCTCGTCCTCCTCGGCCTTCTCTTTGTAGTAGATGATCCACCCGAGAGCAAAACTCCAAGCTTAGCCTCTAAACTTGAGGCAACTAACCTTCTTGGATTGCTAATCAAAGAAGATAGATGAGATAGAGTGAGGGTTATGGATTGTTTAGTCTAACTAATCCTTGTTCTCAACACATGAGGGGTGAGGATTAGGGTTTGAAGAGAGTGAGCTTGAGGAGAGAGAATGTGTATGATATTATGAGTGAGAATAGTAAGTTATCATAATATATATGAAGCATTATCTTTTAAAAGAGAAAAGAAAATAAGTGATGAATAATCATGCTTCATAAATATCAAGTGGTGATTCATTATCATGAGTTATTAAGCATTTATGATGCATTAATGACTATGATGAATCACTCTCATGACTCACTAATCTCATTCAATGCATATGACACCTAAACCTCCTTAGTCACCATCTTCTAGAAGCTTCTCGAGTAATTACGAGAACGCCCCTCCGATCCGTAAAAATACGGAAAAACTTTAGACTGTATAAATCCAATAACCGGATACCAGTAACTGGCTTAAACCAAAGCCGACTGGTAAAAACAGTCCAAACGACGTAAGTGTGTAAACACACATACTCGTCCGAACCCTTTGTCGTAAAACCATACGACCTCTATATCGTTTTGCCTGGAGTAGGAAACTCTCTGTGTGGGACTCTAGAGACTCGACTACTACGCTGGCAGTGGGTTTAACCACAGACCGCAAGCGGCACTAGCTGTACGTAACGGTCCCCAGGTAGTTGTCGATAAGAAGGCCGATGAGGAAACCCATCCGAACTCCTACTGAGCCTGCTGTGACAATCTCCATACAGTCCGGTCTGTTCGTCCAAGACTATCGCATATCGGGCCTAGGGGGGCGGCAAGCGTCAGTCCCCTAATAGCGGTATAAGTCGTGTCGGAGCGAACCCCATTACACCCTGAGAAACTACTGGAACCTACCAGCAAATCTCGCTTGCCCTGGCCAGGGACTTTGCGTAATGGCTCTCTGACACAGCGCGATATCTACTCCCAATACCGGGAGGGACGAATCATGTCTAACCGCCACTGCCTCCAAGTGCTCGGGACTGCACCCAACTGCTACCTGTTTGCACGACTCCTTTGAGCCGTGGTAGGGTAGCAATCTAAGAACAGTGGGACACACTCGAGGCGAAGTAGCAGTGTCAAGTCTGCGGACTATGCTGTACTCATGTCACCTGGGAACTGCTCACTGACGACTGGTATAAAACCAACCAACAGTTCCCTGTGAGTCCTGTCCGGTGTACCCGTAACCTAACGAGCACCTGCATACTATCTCCAGTACGACGTACTGACGGCTGTGGGACAGACCATCTCCCCAACTGGGATGAGAAGCGTACACACTAGTCTACTCCGGAGTATCGATGCTCTGTCTCGATAATCCAACGACCAGGGACCTGAATAAGGATGTGCTTGTAGACTACCCAGCCCCCACTAGTGTGACTGCCATCACAACGCTGGTAGACAAGCAAGATCCTAAGAGCTCTATCAATACGTACACTCGCATATTAAGATAGAAAAACCAAGTAGCATACTACCATGTTTAGCAAGACTGTTATATACATGTGAATATCCCAAGCTTCCATTAAGTAATATACAAACTAGTATGATACAGTAATGGCCTTCTAGGACATAAACACTAACAATGTGATGTGGATCTATTGCCATGATTTCCTCGAGCTCTGCGTAGATTTCTTGGATCTTGTGTTGACATTGAGCTTTGTGCATGACATGACAATCGATTTGCCATTTTGTCCCTTAACTGGTATGTGGCAACACACGGATAGAGAGCAGAGACCCGTGTTTTATCTGTTGTTGGCAGTAATCCGGAATTTGTCGTATTTTGCCATGATATTCACTGTTCAGAGCCGAGAACCTGTATTCTGCAATTATGTAGCAAACACTGATTAAAAGCACCTACCTATAAACACACGAGCATAAGAATGGGCGGTATAAAATGCAGTATTCTGTTATGAACAAATACCCCCAAACTTAACTTTTGCTCGTCCCGAGCAAAACCAATTATTCCCAAAAATAAAATCCTAACCGCACTTTCGCAGGGAACGCGATTGCACTCAGCACGTGCAACAAGCCGTTAAACCTCTAGGTGTCCCTAGTAGGGGGAGTGTTGTCTCCTGAGGGTTTTCAGTGGATTACACACACAAAATCCCGTCAAGCTAGTGTCATAAGTTAACATCGATTCTACTCCTACAGTTTAGTATTTACGTTAGAAATTCTATCATCCTAAGTTAGAAATATCCAACCCTTATGTTTCACACCTCCTATCTGTTTTAACTTTAGATCCTATACGTTCCAAAAAAGTTTAGAAAGCTGTTGGTTCTCCTGAGTTTTCCTTCTAAAGTGCGGCCTCAAATCAGGGATTTTTATCAACTTTACAGAAAACACAAGTCTTATTCTTTATTTCTATCTCTTATCCAAACATCAATTGTATACCCCTACGTGTGTGTATATTTGCACCCCTACACTCAAGAATTCAATTCAAGCTATAATACCCTTGCCCTAATACCTAATACTACTTCTTTTCATTTAATGATGGACGGTGTTGCTCACACACCTTTCATGCGACTATTAATGCTTCTTGAGGCACTAACGGCCGATTACTGAATGTGTGAGCTTAAAGCGTAAATAGCCGTTTCCAGGTCTTGACTTAATTCTATTTTTCTTTTTCTTTTTCTTTTTCTTTTTCTTTTTCTTTTTCAAGACCGGATATATTTTTCAACATGCTCTTTTGGTGTTTAGCTTTAAATACCGTTTTTTCTTTCATACTAGGCTTTCAGGCAAGAGTATTTCAAGGTATCCTCTACTATCCCAAGTTTCAAGGTGCGTGTAAGTGCAGTTTGTAGGGTATATACTTTCTAAATTTGAACTCGAGAAAAGAAACTATTTTTCAGACTTATCCTCCAGTAAAGCTTCAATATTTTCCCTTCATCTTGACTTGACTCAAGAACTGAACTCAAGATTACCTATTTCTCAAAAAAAACTGTAAGGACGTATACTTACCAAAGTTAGACAGAATGAGGGTTATTTTTAGGGTTTTCAAATCCTAAGCCTAGAATTTAGTTATTTCTATCCTATCAACTAAACTTTCGGAATAAAGATCTAAGTTACCCTATTAGCTAACTTGACGACAAAGTTTTTATATTTTTTGGAGAATTTTTAATTTTTGTGGGTTTTTAATAAGGTATGTAAATGCAAAATATAAAAATGAATGCAAAGGAAGAAAGCTTACCGAGCACACCCCCAAACTTAAACTTGACAGTGCCCTCGCTGTCAGGCTACACCAAGAGGGTCAAAATTGTCGGCGCTCCCTAGAAACAAATTATATACAAAACAAAAAGGAAAACAAAAAATATATACAAAAAAGGAGTCCCCCCAAACTTAAGTAAAACAGTGTTTTCACTGTTAAGCGTTGAAGTTCAGGATTAGGGGGGAAAGAGAATAGTATCAAGCTATACAAGGCCTTACAAAGGCCAAAAGTTAACACCAACCATTCAAAAATTCTATCTCTGTAAAGCAGTGGCTGGTGAAAGAAGGCGTAGAGAAAAGAAATGGAGAATACGCGAGACCGTATAGAGATAGAAGTGGTATACGGTCTCGGCATATGAGAAGAAAAATGGCGGCAGGGAACAAGAAATGGAGTACGAACTTGAGGGTGGAAATGGAGTGAATAAATTAGCACAAGTTGTGATGACCGATGTGTAAAAAGCGATTGTGCTAATCTATTAACCCGTCGAGAAATGGGGTCAAATCCCTCAAGATTCGTGAGAAACCATTGGTACGCCGAACTTGGTAAACCAGACATATGAAATGAAAGTGAGACGGGTTCTTGCAAGGTCGGAACGATGGAAAGGATGGAGGTAGGTGATTGAGGAAGGTTATTGGTTAAAGGTTCAGGAGGGTGTACACAGTCAATGAAAGGAACAGGATGAATTGGAAAATCCGACTCATCAATTAAAACTGGTTCATCCTCAAAGCTATCCTCAAAATTCTCCTCCAAATTTAGCACATCCATGCATTTCTCTTCAAAATCCAGACGCATATGGGGTTCGGGAAAAATATTTAATGACTCGGGATGATGAATTGGAGAGAAAAACTCTGCCAGATCTACAGGTTCATCAGCCAAAATATTCCCAGCGTCAATATCCTTAATCAAGTGAAAGTCAATTTTCTCCGACATCTCATCAAAAGCATGGATTTCAATCAATTCAGGTTCTAAGATGGAGGTGTAGAGATCAAAAGGATTGTTTGTGGTTTCACTTGGCAAGGTCCCTTCACAATCTGGCAAATCAAACCCTATAAAGTCGCACAACTCATTAAACATTCTATCTTCAATTGATAATTCAGTTGGGACACTTGATAGACTTTCAACATAGGAGTTGTGGGATTCAATTTGAAACGGGTAGGTTTGATTTGGAAGGGGGTACAGCTCACTCTCTCCACTCAAATTCTCAGCCTGTCCTACCGCCTCTTCATACATGGAAAAATTTGGAGCTAGTTGAAAACTAGCTACCGGTTCACTAGGTTGTATGAGGGCGGCCATGGACGCATTCAAATCCATCATTTGTTGGCATGACGCTACCCTAAAGTCTTCCAATGACTGTTCCAGACTAGACATGTGTTGTGATGGAGTTTCAGTAAAAGATTCGAAATTGTTTGGATACTGGAAACTCCCAAATGGCGGTTCGGAAGCAATGTCTAGGGAAGGTGCAAAAGTTGGGTAGGATTGATAGGAATTGAATGGCGGGACAGGAGCAGGATCAACATTTGGATAAGAAGGTGAATGGAATTGTTGATCCCAAGAATCTGTAGTGGTGAAAGGAGTGAAAGATCGGCTACGGGATTGTTCAATACGTTCAGCGATGGACAAAGGACGACTTCCAAAAGGGGTATCAACATAAGCGGGTGGGGGAGGTTGAAAAGGTTGATACAAAGTGGATTGCGAAGGGCAAGTGTTTGTCCTAGACGCGTCTATCCGATCTTTCAAAGAGATTTTGGGCATGGAGGGATCGTTTGACGTTCGGCCAAAGCAAGAACCGTAAGAAGTAATTTCTGGTTGTGGGTACCAAAGTTCGGCAAGAGTTTTGCGAGGTGGGGTACCCATGATATGAAGAGAGAAAGAAAGAAAGGCAGAGAAAAGGAGGGGGGGAAATGTGATTTTTTATTTTTTTATTTTTTTTTGGTTAGATATTAACAAAAGAATGAAATATACACACAAAAAAGAATATGGACAAAAACAATCACGATACAAAAATACCACACACCTAATCGTTCTAGGGTTTACCTAGGTCAACTAGACCTGCTCCAGAACTTGATTGTCGAAGTAAAACTGTGTCAAGAAACGGGCTCAAGATACACTGATCATGAGGCCAGGTAAGTGCAGAGATAAGGGGAGGTTTTCCAACGCTTTCGGGAAGTTCCTTAATTAAATAACCCTTTCTCTTTTGGCGGTTTCGCCGTTAACACTTTCCTAGACACCCCGTAAACAATATACCGTTAAACGAGGTTCTAAACACAGTTAACTTCTCCTAGTGAGCGCGAAGTCCTTAAGGCTTAAAGTCTAATTTCTTTTAAAATTTGTGCAGGTAAACGTTATGCTCAAGTTCGTGATTTGTGGGCCACGGAAAAGGTGATGAAATCCTTTACCGTATGTTGTGGGGTTCGCTTGCCCTTAAGTCCGTATTAATGTATGCAATGCGCAATTCAAAAAATTCTATAAAGAATCAAACAATCGTTTTTTAGTTTAAGCACGGCACTGCAACAAATACGGGTTAGTCAAATTTTTTAGCGTTTGCTAGCGAACTTGCAAAGAATCCTGCAAAGAATAGTATATTGGAAGCGTCGGATTTGAGAAGAAGGTGTTAGTAAAGTACGTACCGTTAAGTTTTGGGTTAGGAAACCCCCGTTGAATCAAATCCGGTAAGCTTGGAAAGTTCGCTTGCGCGGGTCAAACTACCCGGATCTTTGGCACTGTACTTCGTAATCACCTTAACCTTGAATGTACACTTTGCTCCCCACAATCGCAGTTTGCAAATCTGCAAAAATCTGCACTCTTGCCCACAAAAATGATCAAAAAAAACAAAAAGAATATTTTTTTTATTTTAAATATATACAAAAAGAATATTAACCCGAATAACAAGAAAAGAAATACGTTACCGTCTCCTCGGCAACGGCGCCATTTGATCGCACGCCAAAAGCGTGTCGGAAGTTCAAAGTTCTAAAGTTTACCGCGATCAAGACGGTGTCGCTATGCAGCGAGCCGGTTGAGCACGGGTCGATCCACAGGGAGATGGTTGTATGTCCTTTCTTGTTTTAGACGAGTCAATAAAGAATTGTATGTGTTTGTTCAATCTAACCTATGTGTACTATTTGCAAGTATAAAGTTGTTAAGAAAAAGATACGAGATTGTAAGCTAAAGAAATTCGTACTCAAAACCTTTGAGCCGAGTCTTGACCAATTGAAGCTAAAGCAATCGGCAACAACGTGGATTAGGGGATTTAAGCGCGGTATTCGTGGAATCCGGCTTATTTACCCTTGTCCTTCCGTTCTTGTCTCTTGCTTTCGCCTCCGGCCAAACCGAACGCAACCGGTGGCGGTTAGGAATCACCGTTACCTTGTTAGGGTAGGGTGCCTAACGGAGCGCTTGCGTATCGTTTGGGCGGAGTTCAATGGAAAATACGGGAAAAGGAAATGAGCAAAGAAACGTTAACTTATAATATCGTATTTCTTCTTAACAATAATAATTACATTCATTCACAAAAAGAACCAAAAAGAGAGAACAAAAAGAACAAAGAAAAGAAAAGAAAAGATTACAAGCAAGTAATTAAAGTGCATGGTAATAAATTGCAAGTAATTAAAGACAAGAATGAAAAATGCAAGAAAGTAATTACAAGAACCATAGAACTCAAAACAAGCATGGGATCAATAGCCAACCCTTAAACTTGCAAGCTCAATCAAGAGGTTGCAAGATCAAGAGAAGGGTAAAGAACGCATGTGAAATGAAGCACTAAGGAGAGAATGAAATGATACAACCCCTTGAGACCAATGACCAAAGCTTAAACTTGCAAGCTCACTTAAGAGGTTGCAAGATCAAGTTAAGGTAGAGAGCTCAAGGGGGAAGCTAAACGAAAATAATAATACAAAAACCTTCATCTTTATTCACATCCACTCAATGCTCTCACTACATTTCCATGGAGGAAGAATGAAGAAGAAGAAGAAGAAAACTAAAACTAACAAAAAGAGGGCATGAGAATGAACACAAAATTGGACCCTTGGCTTAGCTCAGTTCTGGAGTATTTATAGGCAGGGATGTGGAAATCTAGGGCAACATTCAGAACCTACATAAAAAGACCCAAATACCCCTGAAAATTCATCACCTGAGGAGCCAGTACGGCCGCGTTTCCGCGGCCTAAGCAGGCTTATGCCGCGGAAACGCGGCGGTTTAGATGAGTTGGCTCCTCGGGTTTTGGGTTTTTTCCTGGTTTGGTGTTGTCTGCTATGTGGTATATGACTTTTCTCAGAAACTCTTCACAATTATTCTAGAATTTTAGTAGAACAAAAAGGTGATGTGATGTGGATCTATTGCCATGATTTCCTCGAGCTCCGCGTAGATTTCTTGGATCTTGTGTTGACATTGAGCTTTGTGCATGACATGACAATCGATTTGCCATTTTGTCCCTTAACTGGTATGTGGCAACACACGGATAGAGAGCAGAGACCCGTGTTTTATCTGTTGTTGGCAGTAATCCGGAATTTGTCGTACTTTGCGATGATATTCACTGTTCAGAGCCGAGAACCTGTATTCTGCAATTATGTAGCAAACACTGATTAAAAGCACCTACCTATAAACATACGAGCATAAAAATGGGCGGTATAAAATGCAGTATTCTGTTATGAACACCGCATTGAGGCGGGGGAGCCTAGCGAGGTTACTCGATACCAAAGATGGTAGTAACAATATGGCGTATATATAGATGATAACGATCGGTATTGCTGATTTCAGGATCATTCGAGGAATGATGCATATGAGAAATGGGAGTTTTGTGTCGATGATGGACACGGGGAAATGAGTTTTTATTGGAAATAAATGATGAGATTTCAGTTTTGATTATGAGATTCGTATTACAGATTCATGATTTCCACAGATAATCATATATCATAATTGTTCACGATTCAGTTAGTATGATCGTCATATTTACTTTATTAACCGTTATATGTTAGTTATATTCACTGAGTTGGCAACTCACCCCCGTTGTGCCACAGTTCCTTGTAGGGGTAGAGTGGACGGTTAGTTGCGGTGCAGATCTACGTTTGCAGCTTTATCACATCTTTTGATAGGTGTGTTACATATGTAGTAACCTTCTCTTTTGGTATTGTATTTTGTATCTAGAAAATCTCCATCAGACCTGTATATGGCTTAGAGTGAGAGATGATATGTATATTATTGACAGTTGAGATCATTTAGTTCTATAAATTGTGGTTTCATTTCTTTTTGTCTGAGATTAGTATTGATGCCCTATATACTGAGGTTTTATTTTTCGCTGTTGATATTGTTGATCCCAACTGGGGATGCAACCAAACTTAACATCTTATACTTGTTTAATATTTAAAACTTCATAACATGTGATTTTTACTTAAAAACTAAATTTTCTATTTAAAGAATTCCGCAAAAAGGATTTTGATCTTGGTTTTCGGCTTACTTGGACTGTGTGCATATCTTTAGATATGATACAATCTAGGTGCCGGTCACATCCAAACTTGGGTCGTGACAAAGTTGGTATCAGAGCTTCGTAGTAACCTTACGGAATCGAGTAGGGAATTTAAAATAGGTTGACGTGAGTCCGTGATTAGGATGACCTTTGATTTGATGGAGTAGGTGAATTAGGATGAGTGTATTACTGTACGTATGTTCCGCGGCATATTTACGTTATCGTACTCAGCCTAACTAACCTTAGGATGTATATCTTGATCTATTCTTCCGTTGATTCTCCGTTATTGATTGTTCCTATTCGTAAGCCTTATCAACTCTCGTTTCTTGTTCCAGTTGCTATGGCTACACGGGCTAGGCGAGCCACAGCCAGAGATGCAGCTAGGGTGAGTCCGCCTGTAACGACGACTGGTACACCGGACATTCCGGCGATGCATGACCATGTTGATCCTCCTCGTCCAGATCGCATGACTAGGATTGAGGAGGGCATGTTCGGGTTGCAGCGAGTGGTGGGACAGTTAGCTGAGGCCACTCGAGTACTGAGACAGGATCCGGCACCGACCGTAGCAGAGTCCGAGGTACAGCCTACGCAGACGGTAACACTTGTAGATACGAGAGTGATGGAGGTATCACTTGCAGAGTTTATGAGATTGAGACCTCCGGTATTTACGGGGACCGATGTAGCGGAAGAGCTTCAGTCTTTTCTTGATAGGATGGCGAGGATTGGCATATCATTGCGATGTTCTGATGCGATGTCAGTTGAGCTGACTAGCTTTCGTTTGGAAGGACATGCACAGGAATGGTGTGAGTCGATGGAGAGAGGGCGAGCCACGAGTCTTCCTCCGATGTCGTGGACCGAGTTTTCCACAGTCTTTCTTGCCAGATTTCTTCCCCAGAGTGTGAGGGATGCTAGAGCTAGCAGTTTTGAAGCGTTGCGAAAATCGGCAAGTATGTCGGTAGCAGATTATGATTTACGACTCACCCAGCTATCGCGCTATGCCCCATACTTAGTACCTACGGAGGAGCTTCGGGTGAAGAGGTTCCTAAGGAGTCTGGACATACGGTTGTATCTGGCTATAGGCTCCCGGCATTTTGATACGTATGCGCAGGCCATGGATGCAGTGATACGAGTGGAGGAGCGTTTGAGCGAGGCAGTAGTTGTTCCAGAGCCAAAGAGGAGTAGACCGATCGGGCCAATGATTAGACAGTTTGGCAGAGGTAAAGGCATATATAGTCCAGGCCGCAGTGTCGGACGAGGTTGGACCCAGGGCCAGATGTTCAGTTCTTATCCCGATGATCAGAGACCTCCATCTACATGTTTTATTTGTGGACTTCCCGGACACTTTGCGCGGGATTGTAGATCCCAGGGAGGGACCGTTGTTCCACAGGCTGCTTTACCCCTTCCACCTCCTACGTCGATGGCTTTACTTCCTCCCCTAGTAGGCGCTACACGCCAGGTAGTTGCACCACGAGATCGAGGCTTTGCAGGACGTTCTCAGAGAGGTCGAGGAGATAGAGGTAGAGGACGACATGATGCGGGCAGGGGCCAGGCACCGATATTTTCGCTGACTCCACAGGATGCCCAGACATCAAATGCAGTCATGACAGGTACTCTTACAGTATGCTCGTTAGAGGCATATGTTTTATTTGATCCCGGTTCTATACATTCTTATGTATCTTCACGATTTGCACTTTCTTTGGGGAAAGAGTCATCGTTGTTAGAGTTACCATTAGTAGTGATTACCCCGGTGGGAGATTCTTTTATAGCTCGACACGTATTCAGGTCATGTTCTGTGCGTATTGGTGATAGAGATTCACTAGTTGATCTGATTCTCCTGGATATGTTAGATTTTGATATACTTCTTGGTATGGATTGGTTAGCCGCCTGTCATGCCTATGTGGATTGTCGGGGAAAGGCGGTTAGATTTTATTTTCCAGGTGAACCGGTATTTGTTGTGCAGGGGGATTGTAAAGTAACTCCTGCCAATATGATTTCTGCTCTTTGTGCGGGGCAACTCTTGAAGAAGGGTTGTCACGGGTTCTTGGCTTTTGTTCAGGACTTAGGGGTCTCTAAGATTCCATTGGACCAGGTTCCGATCGCACGAGAATTTTCTGAGGTGTTTCCTGCTGAGTTACCAGGATTGCTACTCGATCGTGACATTGAATTTTGCATTGACTTGATTCCGGGTGCGGGGCCTATTTCTATACCACCCTATCGAATGGCACCGACGGAATTGAATGAACTCAAAATCCAGTTACAAGAGTTGTTAGATAGAGGGCTTATTCGTCCCAGTGTATCACCGTGGGGAGCTCCTATCTTATTTGTAAAGAAGAAGGACGGTAGTATGAGACTGTGCATCGACTACCGACAGTTGAATCGCGTCACTGTGCGAAACAGGTATCCACTACCACGTATAGATGACTTATTCGATCAGTTGCAGGGAGCTGGTTACTTCTCAAAGATTGATTTACGGTCAGGGTATCACCAGTTGAAGGTTCGGAAAGACGATATTCCGAAGACTGCGTTTCGCACGAGATATGGGCACTATGAATTTCTGGTGATGTCGTTCGGACTCACCAACGCTCCAGCAGCTTTTATGGATATGATGAACCGTATATTCAGACCCTTTATTGATCAATTTATTATAGTGTACATAGATGACATTCTTGTTTATTCTCGGAGTCAGACGGAGCACGAGCAGCATTTGCGTATTACGTTGCAGACCTTGAAAGAGCATCAGCTGTTTGCAAAATTCTCTAAGTGTGCTTTTTGGCTCGATAGTGTAGAGTTCTTGGGTCACGTGGTCACGAGAGAGGGTATATGTGTGGACCCAAAGAAGATTGAAGCGGTACAGCACTGGCCCAAACCTGTGTCAGTTACAGAGGTTCGGAGTTTCTTAGGTCTGGCAGGTTATTACCGACGCTTCGTGCAGGATTTTTCACGGATAGCTGCACCTTTGACCGGATTGACTAGGAAGGAGGTTCCATTTCAGTGGACAGATGCATGTGAGCAGAGTTTCCAGCAGTTGAAGACGCGCTTGACGACTGCACCTGTCTTATCTTTACCTTCCGGGTCAGGTGGTTTTGTTGTGTATTGTGATGCTTCTAGAGTGGGTTTAGGCTGTGTACTAATGCAGCACGGCAGGGTTGTAGCTTATGCTCCTCGACAGTTGAAGAGGCATGAACAAAACCACCCCACTCATGATCTAGAGATGGCTGCTGTGGTATTCGCATTGAAGATTTGGAGACATTACTTATATGGAGAGTCGTGTCAAATCTTCACAGATCATAAGAGCTTAAAATATATTTTTCAGCAGAGGGATCTGAACCTAAGACAGTGTAGATGGATGGAACTGGTGAAAGATTACGATTGTGAGATCTTGTATCATCCAGGAAAAGCGAATGTTGTAGCAGACGGTTTAAGTTGGAGACCTGGAGGTAGTTTATCTCATTTGCGCATCTCGCAGAGACAGTCTTCTACAGACTGGCAGATTTTATGTGATAGTCGTATACAGTTTGAGTTCACAGCGACAGGAGGCCAGCTAGCACATGTTCGCACCCGACCTCAGTTATTGGATCGCATTCGAGAGGCACAGCCCGAAGATACTCGTATGGTGGAGATTATGGATCAGGTTAGGAAGGGCAGGGGGATGGAGTTTGTGATTGATGATCATGGAGTATTACGTTTTAGGACTCGTCTATGTGTGCCAGATTCTGACAGATTGAGGTGTGAGATTTTAGAGGAAGCCCATAGGTCAGCATACAGTATTCATCCTGGTTCCACCAAGATGTATCATGATTTGAAGGATGTTTACTGGTGGGAAGGAATGAAGAGGGATGTTGCGGAATATGTTTCGAGATGCTTGACTTGTCAGCAAGTCAAAGCAGAACACCAGAGGCCAGCCGGAGAGTTGCCGCCCTTACCCATTCCAGAGTGGAAATGGGAATAGATTTCCATGGATTTTGTGGTGGTTCTACCCAGGACTAGCAGAGGGTATGATTCCATTTGGGTGATTATTGATAGGTTGACAAAGGCAGCTCATTTTCTCCCAGTAAAGACGACGTATGGTTTTGCACAGAATGCTTAGATTTATATCGATGAGATTGTACGTCTGCATGGAGTTCTGACGTGCATAGTTTCAGATAGGGGTACCCAGTTTACTACCAGATTATGGCAGAAACTTCAAGAAGCTCTTGGCACACGATTGAGCTTTAGTACAGCTTTCCACCCACAAATAGATGGTCAGTCGGAGCGGACCATTCAGACACTAGAGGATATGCTTCGGGCTTGTAGCTTTGATTTCGGTGGTAGTTGGGATCGTCACCTACCTTTGATAGAATTCTCGTACAACAACAGTTTTCAGGAGACGGTCCAGATGGCACCCTTTGAAGCTTTGTATGGGAGGAAATGTCGATCGCCCGTTTGCTGGATGGAACTGAGCGAGAGTTGCATCTTGCGACCGCAGATAGTACAGGAGACTACAGAGAAGATTCAGTTGATACGGGATAGAATGAAGGCGGCCCAATGCAGAAAGAAATCGTATGCAGATCGACGACGTCGTAGACTCGAGTTTAGAGTAGGAGATCATGTGTTCCTTCGGGTATCCCCAATGAAAGGTGTGATGCGTTTCGGGAAAAAGGGGAAGCTCGGCCCCAGATATGTCGGACCTTACGAGATTCTGGAGAGAGTGGGTGCTGTAGCTTATCGCTTAGCCCTTCCACCGAATTTTCCCGACGTGCATCCGGTGTTCCACGTTTCGATGCTTCGCAGGTATCTTCACGATCCTTCTCACGCGATCCAGCATCAGACCTTACAGCTTGAGCCGGATTTATCCTACACAGTGGAGCCAGTCGCTATTCTTGACAGGTAGGTAAAGAAACTACGATCGAGGGTACTTCCGTCTGAAAAGGTTCTTTGGCAAAGAAAGAATCGCGAGGAGATTACTTGGGAGACTGAGGATGCGATGCGAAAGAAATTTCCACATCTTTTCGAAGGTATGTCTAGTTAATTATTTAAAATTCGGGGACCGAATTTTCTTAAGGGGGGATATTGTAGCATTTTGAAAATTTAGAAATAAATAAAATTAATTTAATTTAATAATAATATGGTAAATCACAAAGTAGTTAAAAAAACAAATAAGTCAATTTTCAGAAGTTCAATGTAAAACAATTTAAATAAAAATTTTAGTAAGCAACATAAATAAGTTATAAGGCTTTTAGTGACAATTTTAGCTTCATTTTAATAAAATGAGTGTTTTATAATAAACTAAGTTGTGAGGGTTTTAGGTAAAGTTTAGGATTTTTGTGCAAATGGAAAATTGTTAATGTAGGGTTCCTAGGCACTCAAATGGAGTCTCACAAGTGATTAAACATGCACAAATCAAATTTTACGGGTGCCTACAAACCCTGATACGGATCGTCAACTAGATATATAGGCGATGCAAGCAAGTAAACGGAAATATAGCTAAAGGGAAGGGGCTACAAGCTTTGTAGATCCGGTCCTCCACCTCCTAGGCTCCGTGATGAAGTCCTCTCAGCTGTCCAAATCGAACCATGACTCTCACGGTGGTTTCATCGAAGAAAAAGGAGGGCTAGGTCGTCGACACCGTGCCGAAGATGATCTACGTCGAGGCATCACTGGATCAAGCTCCACCTTCACCAAGCCATGAAAACTTATGAAGGAAACACCCTATACTACTTGGAAAGAGGTAGAGGATGAAGAAAAAGGAAGTGGGTTCACTTTAGAATTGGATTTCTCACACTTTTTCATCACTTGCCATTGATGTAGCAAGCTTTCTTCATGGAAGAAGAAGATGATGAAGAAGAAGAAGATATGATAAGTCTTACAGAAAAATGAAAAAGAATTAATTCTTATCATCTTCTAACCTTAGTTAAGTGTAGAGAATGAATTAGGGTTAGTTTAAATGGTTAGGGTTAAGTATAAGACAAGAAAGGAGACTAAGTCAAAACTTCATGAATGTTCAACTAAAAACAAAACAAGTAACCATTCATTTATCCTTTTCATTTTCCAAAATGAATAAATAAATAAGATAAATGAATAAGTAATTCAGTAAACAAAACCCTAATCATTAACTTAACCATAGTTTAATTCTTTACACTTAACCAAATAAGCATGTATCATCAAACATGATACAATCATGTGCACAAAAGTATATCACATATACAACTTGCACAATTCAAGTGAGAAAATCCTTTTTATAGTGAACCAATACTAGTTAATGCAAAGTAATATATCAAATATATATAATTATGCATTAAATCATTAAATCAACACTTGATTCAATGATCCGGTCATGTCGCATATAACCGACTAGTATTCAATGTATCGGCTTCTCGAATCAATCCTTGATTCGATAACCAGGTTATATCGCATATAACCAATCGATACATTCGTCGCGAGAATGGAATACGGTATCACGTACACGAATTATTCTCGGTCCCGCACATATCTCATATGCGCTCCTATTTCGTTTCGCTTGAACCAGGAAACCTCTGTGTAGGACTCTAAAGACTCGTCAATACGCCGGCAGCAGATGATGATCATATCAAGCACCCACAAGCCGCAAGCAGTCTGCTAAACGTAACGGCCACCCGGGTATTGAGTGATCAGAAGATCGACGAGCAAGCCCGCTCACACTCCTGTGAATCCAACCAGTAACACTTACCGTACAGTCCGGTCTGTTCGTCTGATATGTCGCATATCTCGCCTAGGGGTGGTAAACGTCAGACCCCAATAGCTTGATAAGTCATGCCGACGTAGGGTCCATAACTTTCGTGAAACTACTGATAACTCTTACCAGTATATCACAGCAACCCTGGCCAGGGATTTCCTGTTATGGCCAGTCGTGCATAGCGCAACATCAACCCCCAATACCGGGAGAGACGAATCCCCTCCTATCGCTCATTGCCTCCATGTGAATCGGGACTGTACCCAAAAACCACCTGTTTGCACGACTCAGTAGAGCCGTGGTAGGGTGGAAATCAAAGCACAGTGGGAGACACACAAGACTCTATGACGATCTCGGGTCAACAGACTAAGCTGTACCAGTGTCACCAGAGAACTGCCATCTGACGTGAGGTATAATACCATCTGGGAGTTCTCGGCGAGTCCGTTCAGTGTACCCAGTCTCCACTGAGCACCCGTATACCATCTCTGATGTCAAACACCAATGGATATGGGATCATCCATCGCCCATCACATGGGTCGAGAAGATACACACTAGTCTACTCTGGAATATCGATGCCCCGTCTCGATATTCCCACGACTAGGAACAATGAAGGATGTACTCATTGACTACCCAGGCCCCACTAGTTTGATCTGCATCATAGTCCAGGAAGTCGAGTACTAATCCTAAGGGCTTTATCAACATGTAATCAGAGAGACAGAAAGTATACACGTTAAGATAAAGAGCAACCAGATAGCGTACTATCATGTCGAGCAAGAAAGTCCTACCTATATATGTCCCAGCATCCACTACAATATACATCCAATGTACAGTAATGGCCTCTAGGGCATACATATTACTAACAATCTCCCACTTGCACTAGGGCCATCTGTAGCAGTGGTTGCAGTATCACATACTCAACCATCCGATAAAAATCTCTCTCTGGGAATAGGCCTTCGTGAGTGGATCCACCGTGTTATCCTCTGAGTCTGCTCTCCTTCCCTCGATCACACTGGAGATCAACTATCTCCATGATCAGGTGATACTGCCTTAGATTATGTCTGGGTCACTGATGGGACCGGGGTTCTCGGGCCAAAGCCATACTTCCATTGTCACACAATGGTAGGAACCTAGTTCATCTCATGAACCATTATACACCCAAACAGCCTCTTTGGTAGCATCTTAAGTAGCGATGTATCCTGCCTTTATCGTCTAGTATGTCACGGTATCTAGCTTGGAACTCTTCCAACATACCGTCCCTTTACTGAGGGTAAAGACAATGCCTGTGACTGACATTCATTCGTCTTTATCACTCTGGAACCCTTCCAGTGATTCTCTCCAGGATCGATTGATACCATCTCACTACAACTAGTGAGTATCCTAACATGCAATTAGATCTATCTCATAGATCCAAAGCTTAGGATTTAGTATGTATCACTTTGATCCTATATGGAAAATCATTGTGATAAGCGGAGATTGATCGAGCGTAGCATAGGAAACTCCTTCCCTAACAAGAGTATGTCATCCACGTACTCTACGAGGATCGTCACCATACTCCCTACTACCTTTTTGTTTATACAAGGTTCATCTACCATTTTGATGATGTCAACTTCTTTGACTAATCCATCAAAATAGATGTTCCAACTCCGCGATGCCTGCTTTATCCTATAAAGAATCTTGCACACGTTTCCGCTGCTCCCACTGTCTACGAGGCCCTCTGGCTGTGTACTTATAGACGCACTCTTCTAAAACATCATTTAGAAAAGTAGTTATGGCACCCAACCACCAGATATCGTTGTCATGGTATGTAGCCGTGGCAAGTAGGATCTGGATGGACTCAAGCATAGTCCGTAGAAAAGGTTTCATCATTATCCACACCTGGTTGATGACTAAAACCTTTAACAAGTCTAGCTTTGAAAGTCTCAACTTTTCCATCTACACCAAGTAATCTTCTCAAGATATACTTGCTCCTGATGGGGATTTAACCCTTCAGATATAGCAACCAAAGTCCATACTTTGTTGGTGTATATGGATTCGATCTCAGACCGCTAAGCATCCAGCCATTCTTACAGAGTCCCTACTCTTGATGGCCTGCTCGAATCTAGTTGGGTCATCATCTCATGATGCATTCCATGCTCCCACTGTCATCGAGAAACCAAGGTATCTCTCGGGTGGGTGAGGAACCCTACTAGATCGGCGGAGAGGCTGGGGTTCGTTGGAATCTACTGAATCCTTTGATTCTACCAAATTATCTGCTGTAGTTTGTATAGCTGGAACCTTTCCAGTTCTACATTACAGACCTTGCCTCGAGCCTGTCCGGATTTTGCTTTTAGACATAGGCCGGACAATCCCAAATCTTAACTAACTCAAGATATGGGCTCTTCCCTTTCCATATCACATATGAAGTGGTAGGCAGGGATTTGATTCGAACCTAATTCAATAGGTATGCAGCTTCTCACGCGCATAACCCTAAAAGGAAATAGGTAACTCAGTAATACTCATCACAGAGCACACCATATCTAATATTGTGCGATTGCTCTGCCCTGATGCACCGTTGTGCTGTGGTGTATTCAGAGGAGTAATACGGAGAGAGAATCGCATTCTCCTTTAGAATGGTCCAGGAATGCCATGCACAAGTATTCTCCTCCCTGATCTCATCATAGGACATAATACTTATACCCGTATTTTGGTTCTCTACTTCCAACTTATATTCTGTGAATACCTCAAAAGCTTCGGACTTATGTTTCAACAGGAACATACGACTGAATCTTGAGAGATTATCAGAGAATATAATGAAGTATAAAGAACCAGTCCTGGTATGTGTAGACAGGAGACCTTACATACATCAACATGTATCATCCCAAGAGTTCACTAACTCTTTCTCTGTTTCCAATAAACAGAGCTGAGGTCATTTTATCTTTGTGACATGACTTGCAAGTTTCATAAGATGTAAATTCAAACTGATTTAAATATGCATCTAGTATGTAGCTTAAGCTAGTCGGGTCGCATTGATATGACCTAGTCTACAATACCTCAAGAAGGATCCGTTCATTTCTGAACTCTTCCTCTTGTGTGTGTTCTGTATACTAGGAACTGTAGTTTGATTTAGAACATCAATGCTTTTAGATAACGTGCCTGAACCGATCAACTTTTGATATAGGAAATGTTCAAAACATTATCCAACAATACAAAATTTTATCATTTCTTTACTTGTAAAGAGAGTGATATGATTTTGTATATCAGGTTCGGTATCTAATAATATTCGTTCAGAATCAATGTATTGGTAATACAGGGTGACAGTGACCAACAGACTTGGCTGCAACACTTGCCCCGTTTTCTGTCTCATGAAACTTATCACCCGTTCTCAGTTTTTCTACCCTTTTGTAGCCCTATGTAACAGATAACATATCTGGGATCCAGATCCGGTATCATATATCCAGGATGCGGAAGATACTGAGAAACAGTTCTTTGTAATGAACACACCCGAAGATGATGCATCAGCATGCACTCTCTTCGTTTGGGCGGCACGGGAATTCTGGTAATCCCCAATTTCCTGCTCTGTCTTATAACAATTATAAGTTGGAGCGGGACCAACGTTCCCCAGCTCAGTATAACAAGCGGGTTCGGTCAATATCCGTATTATTATCTTGATTAAGGCGTGATATGGTCGCTACCAGGAGAGAGAGAGAAGAAAACACTCTGCGTGCGCTCTTGCAAGATTAGATTGGTTATATATTTTATCTAATCAGGATGGCTCCCACTGTTTTTATCAAATCTTCCTTCAAACCCTAAAAAGAAAGACTAGCCGGGATTAATTGCACTCTACAAGTTCGCCAATCTTTCAGCCAGGCCAGTGTCGGTACTTTGAGGGAGGTTCCCCGTGCTTTCGCACGGACCTAATTACAGTAAACCTCGTTTTCCCAGAGGCGTAACCCCGTTGACACCTTTCTAGACACCTACTTGATCGGCTAATTGCAAAGTGCAAAACTCTCCCAGGAGTAACAATTACTCGCAGTGGGTATCGGGATCCAACTATCATATAGAAGGTATGCAATCTCATTGCAAATTTCAACACTTGAAACTCCCGATAAAGGTTTTTACCCCTAGCACCTATGACCTTAACTATGGTCAACAAATCATAAGTACTAGTCAAGTTCTACCCGTCATTTCGTGATTAATTAGACCCACCCACATGACCCTTAACTAAGGTCAACAAAGTCACGCGACTGTCCTAACTATCATATGCGATGTAGGAAGACATCACTTAGCTACCGTACACTGTGCCTTGACTATGGTCAACAAACACAGCACGAATACTAAGTACTCTACTTCCTAAAATGACGGAGGCTTGCGAATGGTTTTTGTGAAAACCTTTAACGCTTTGAACTTGATCTCGTTGCGGAATCAAATGGTTTTTAAATGGAATGTTTTCGAGGCTTTTCTAGTTTTGCTAAAGGGGTCACTCCCGGTGAAGGGATCGTCGGCCCTTTCCTCGTCGAATGAGGTGCGGGATATATCATATATATCACTGTGCAAAGCAGAAACTATAGAAGCGATCAAATGACAAACCGAGGGTTGTAGCATCTGCCAGTTATTGCTAAAGGAGTCACTCCCGGTGAAGGGATCTCGGTCCTTTCCTCATCGAATAAGGTGCAGGATGTTCTACAATGAACACCGCGATGCAAAGCAAGAACTGTAGCTACCTGTTTTTATCTTGAAATTCGATTCCACAACATCAATTAGGTTTATTTTCTTTCATTAATCTCATTAATGAATATCCCATCATTTAAGTCCACCTAATCATCACAGATAAATATAACGTACGCTTATGCCATCCGCATTCGCCTCGATGTCCCGTCTGCACCGTTAGGTTAGGTAACTAAAGGCAGAGCGGGGCAGGGCTAGCACGGGTGTAAAACATAAGCAACGTTTATATAATATATCATATATACTATATACTATATCTATCATTGAACATCACATGATCACATCACAGATAAATCACAGCAGAAGAAACATATGAAATATTGGATATACTAGGACGTCCGTGTTTTCAATACGAGCCAGTATAAAACACGGATTCCACGGTCGTGATGAATAGCCTATCCCACACCCCTAGACCCCTACAAGAGTGGCAAGGAACCCTACCAATTCTAGGGTTAGGAGACCCGGACTCGACTCCTCGAGTTGGTCTCCCACTGGACCCCAGAACCCGGTTACTTGTGCTCCCCTCCTTGGGTCTATCCTAGTGCAGAAAAGTAAATAATATACATCAACGGTGACATCTTCCGCAACCTGGAAGTGCCCCAATAAAAGAATATTACATACAAGTTTTTACATGAATGAAAATGAAAAACACTCATCTCACATAAAAAAAACCCCGGCTATTCAAACACGACGATCCAATATAACA
Source organism: Agapanthus africanus (assembly GCA_030015575.1). Taxonomy (NCBI): domain Eukaryota; kingdom Viridiplantae; phylum Streptophyta; class Magnoliopsida; order Asparagales; family Amaryllidaceae; genus Agapanthus; species Agapanthus africanus. The sequence continues at coordinate 669,068,916 of CM057337.1, forward strand.
TATCCAGCAACACATAACATCACATGTCATCAACGTAAGTAAATATGCGCATCCCAATTGTCGTTGACATATAGCAACGAAAACGGCGATATCACATATTACACTTACGGTCACAGAAAAGAAAGTGTAAAACTACAACAGTTGGAATCCGCAATCTCATTAGACATCACATGCCTAACCAAATGAATTCTTTAGACATCGCATGCCTAACAATTATAAACCCCGCATTTTAGTCTCAAAATCGAAAACACTTTTCAATATCAAGTCGGGCAATTCAACAGGATTCCCGACATTCTGATCGAATGCTCGTCGCAAACTTTAGTAGGCGGCCGCACCCCCGACGCCGTCGACAAAGTGCACCAAGGCGGAACACCGCTGCCGCGAGCACCCGAACGGATGCTTTCGGCGACGGGGTTCTCCTACAGTCACTTGGTCGGGGCTATGGAGTGAGGCTGTCTATTAAGTTTACCCGGCGAGTATCCGCGTACGCTACGTGATTGCGACGGACTTTTGATCACATCAAAACTCCGTGGCAACCGATCAAATGAGACTAAAGTGCTATGTTTATAACATTCATTCAGTTATCACATAACTTTTGTGAATTCCAATTGTTGTATCACATTCCGGATAAACAGAAAATGTTAAACTTTCCGATTGAACATTCGAACACCCAAGTTTTCCCGAAACAGCTCAACACATGAAATAAGTCTAACAACATTCAGTTCGTGCCTCAGTACCAACGGTCCAGCCGTAGAAGGGTCAAGCCAACGCCTCACATGTGGCACGCCGTACTGCCCCAAACCCGAAGGTTCAAAGGGCAGTTCAAGACGGTCACATAATCGAGTTAAGGTTTGTTGTCTTCTAGAGGGTCCATCGCGTTACTTGCACTACTTAGAACGTCGTTAAACTACGGAAAAATCCAACAATTGGAAATTTCCCGGCAGGGGAAAAAGTGGGTATTTATATCCGGTCGAACTTTTTAACATATTCTAAAATACCCGGAAAAACACACTGACAAAATTAGACAATCCGATCGATACACTGAGTTCCCAATACAACCCAGAAAATAAAACTCTGGAATAAATATTAAAATATTCCCAGGAAAACCAGCACTAAAAACTAGGAGTTACTGTGAAAATTTAAACAGATGATGGGACGACTTGGCCGCGAAACCGCCGCACAAGCCATGCTTGTGCCGCGGTTCCGCCGCACTCTAGAGGAATCATGCTCTCGAATTTCACAGTAATTCTTAGGAATACCTGCTGATTTTTCTGCATATTTTTAATTCACAAAAATCCACGAATTTCAAAAATGTCCAGAGAGCTTGTTAAAATCGGGGTTTCGGGTCGATCGGACTTCTAACTCCGTCTACGCATCGCCTAAGGCTCTAGCTAGGCTCTGATACCACTGTAGGGTTCCTAGGCACTCAAATGGAGTCTCACAAGTGATTAAACATGCACAAATCAAATTTTACGGGTGCCTACAAACCCTGATACGGATCGTCAACTAGATATATAGGCGATGCAAGCAAGTAAACGGAAATATAGCTAAAGGGAAGGGGCTACAACCTTTGTAGATCCGGTCCTCCACCTCCTAGGCTCTGTGATGAAGTCCTCTCAGCTGTCCAAATCTAACCATGACTCTCACGGTGGTTTCATCGGAGAAAAAGGCGGGCTAGGTCGTCGACAACGTGCCGAAGATGATCTACGTCGAGGCATCACTAGATCAAGCTCCACCTTCACCAAGCCATGAAAACTTATGAAGGAAACACCCTATACTACTTGGCAAGAGGTAGAGGATGAAGAAATAGGAAGTGGGTTCACTTTAGAATTGGATTTCTCACACTTTTTCATCACTTGCCATTGATGTAGCAAGCTTTCTTCATGGAAGAAGAAGATGAAGAAGAAGAAGAAAATATGATAAGTCTTAAAGAAAAATGAAAAAGAATTAATTCTTATCATCTTCTAACCTTAGTTAAGTGTAGAGAATGAATTAAGGTTAGTTTAAATGGTTAGGGTTAAGTATAAGACAAGAAAGGAGACTAAGTCAAAACTTCATGAATGTTCAACTAAAAACAAAACAAGTAACCATTCATTTATCCTTTTCATTTTCCAAAATGAATAAATAAATAAGATAAATGAATAATTAATTAAGTAAACAAAACCCTAATCATTAACTTAACCATAGTTTAATTCTTTACACTTAACCAAATAAGCATGTATCATCAAACATGATACAATCATGTGCACAAAAGTATATCACATATACAACTTGCACAATTCAAGTGAGAAAATCCTTTTTATAGTGAACCAATACTAGTTAATGCAAATTAATATATCAAATATTTATAATTATGCATTAAATCATTAAATCAACACTTGATTCAATGATCCGGTCATGTCGCATATAACCGACTAGTATTCAATGTATCGGCTTCTCGAATCAATCCTTGATTCGATAACCAGGTTATATCGCATATAACCAATCGATACATTCGTCGCGAGAATGGAATACGGTATCACATACACGAATTATTCTCGGTCCCGCACATATCTCATATGCGCTCCTATTTCGTTTCTCTTGAACCAGGAAACCTCTGTGTAGGACTATAAAGACTCGTCAATACGCCGGCAGCAGATGATGATCATATCAAGCACCCACAAGCCGCAAGCGGTCTGCTAAACGTAACGGCCACCCGGGTATTGAGCGATCAGAAGATCGACGAGCAAGCCCGCTCACACTCCTGTGAATCCAACCAGTAACACTTACCGTATAGTCCGGTCTGTTCGTCTGATATGTCGCATATCTCGCCTAGGGGTGGTAAACGTCAGACCCCAATAGCTTGATAAGTCATGCCGACGTAGGGTCCATAACTTTCATGAAACTACTGATAACTCTTACCAGTATATCACAGCAACCCTGGTCAGGGATTTCCTGTTATGGCCAGTCGTGCATAGCGCAACATCAACCCCCAATACCGGGAGAGACGAATCCCCTCCTATCGCTCATTGCCTCCATGTGAATCGGGACTGTACCCAAAAACCACCTGTTTGCACGACTCAGTAGAGCCGTGGTAGGGTGGAAATCAAAGCACAGTGGGAGACACACAAGACTCTATGACGATCTCGGGTCAACAGACTAAGCTGTACCAGTGTCACCAGAGAACTGCCATCTGACGTGAGGTATAATACCATCTGGGAGTTCTCTGCGAGTCCGTTCAGTGTACCCAGTCTCCACTGAGCACCCGTATACCATCTCTGATGTCAAACACCAATGGATATGGGATCAACCATCGCCCATCACATGGGTCGAGAAGATACACGCTAGTCTACTCTGGAATATCGATGCCCCGTCTCGATATTCCCACGTCTAGGAACAATGAAGGATGTACTCATTGACTACCCAGGCCCCACTAGTATGATCTGCATCATAGTCCTGGAAGTCGAGTACTCATCCTAAGGGCTTTATCAACATGTAATCAGAGAGACAGAAAGTATACACGTTAAGATAAAGAGCAACCAGATAGCGTACTATCATGTCGAGCAAGAAAGTCCTACCTATATATATCCCAGCATCCACTACAATATACATCCAATGTACAGTAATGGCCTCTAGGGCATACATATAACTAACAGTTAAGGGTGTAAATGAAGATGGGATGGAAAATCATTTAGTTCAGAATTTAAATTCAAGTTAAAACAAAATTAAAGGATAAGGCTAGAACACCTCATACTTCCATGCACAACACTCACCTCACACCTCCTCCTTGCATGAAATGAGCACTCTTCAACCCTTGACACCTCCTTATACCACCTCACCCTTCCCTCTTCTCATATATAGGATATGTTCAGATCCATTACAAAAATTAAATCTGAAAATTTCTGAAATCAAAACTAAAATAAAGAGAAAAAGAAAGAACAAGAGGAAATAGAAGAAGAAGGAAGCTAGGTTTTCATCACCATCAAGCTATAAAAAGGGGCTTAGAATCTTGGAGGGGTTATTCCAACAACTTTTTGGAGGGTAAAATTCTTAAACACGGTAGGAGATTTAAGTTCTGCTGCTTAGTTTAAATTGAAATGAACAATATCCTATAAATTCGTATTTTTGTCCAAACTAGGCTATGTGTAAATCTGCTTTTGTTTGGAAGATAATAAACTTAACAAAACAGTGCTAAAATGATGTATGTAACACCTAGAGCAACCCATAGGATCACGAACCAGAGAGCTCGGATTTGGGCCGGCGACCAATATGCGAATTCCGGCGACGCCGGTTTTGTAGGTGGCTAGGTAGTTTTGGTTGGTTGGGTGTATTTCAGTGTATCATTTTGGCCATTTTGGTGTTGTTTAAATAAATTAGTTTCGCTGCAGATAGAATCTGGAAGCGTGTATCGGAAAGGATATCTTAAAACACCAAATACGACACGGTTAAAGCGTATCGCGAACTGTTTTCTGTCGCGATACAGATTTGAGTTAAAAATCCAGTAAGGTTAAGTGGTTAATAACTCGATATAGTCGTATACAATATAACTAGTATGTGGGAACGGGTGTTTTTCATTTCCGTCATGTCGGAGTAGCCGTTTACTTATATAAATAAATTGTGATATTAGATTCGAATACGGGATTTGTGGAGGCAGCGAGGAAAGAAAAAGGATTGGCAATTCCTGAATAGATTCACGTTTTCCGGTGAATAGACTAAACATCTACCGGGGAATTCTGTAAAGATGGCGTGATACGCCCGTAGTTTTATTTAACTTAATGCTTTATTTTGTTATGCCAAATTGACAATATGCATTTATCATTCACATATACTTGTTTAGTTGCTAGAACACTACACAAGTATCGACGAGTCATGCCACGTGCACGTCTTATATGTTACACACACCTCGTCGATATTACTATGTCACTTTTACACTTAGCACAATTCTTGTTAAAATGATTCATATCGTATCTTACATACCAATAATAGTAGTAAATTGCATCATTAATATCATGTTAGTATCTGCGTATTTCTTGTTGATATAAGAGGTAAATGTATTATTGAGGATTTATGGTTTTGAGTTTTGAATACTATTACATAAATCCAGTGATTTTATGATTGATGTGTCATGTCCACCGTGAGATGTTTTATGATTTGGTTTTATTCCGGACAGGTTGGGGGAAATATACGGTCGCGGATTTTACGTTATCCATACTGAGTGGGGGATATCTACAGTTGGATACATGGTGGACCCGGTCGAGACCGAGGGGCAAGATAGCCGCATTGAGGCGGGAGAGCCTAGCGAGGTTACTCGATACCGGAGGTAGTAGTAACAATACGGCGTATGTCTAGATGATAACGACCGGTATTGCTGATTTCAGGATCATTCGAGGAATGATGCCTGTGAGAAATGGGAGTTTTGTGTCGATGATGGACACGGGGAAATGAGTTTTTATTGGAAATAAATGATGAGATTTCAGTTTTGATTATGAGATTCGTATTACAGATTCATGATTTCCACAGATAATCATATATCATAATTGTTCACAATTCAGTTAGTATGATCGTCATATTTACATTATTAACCGTTATATATTAGTTATATTCACTGAGTTGGCAACTCACCCCCGTTGTGCCACAGTTCCTTGTAGGGGTAGAGTGGACGGTTAGTTGCGGTGCAGATCTACATTTGCAGCTTTATCACATCTTTTGATAGGTACATATGTAGTAACCTTCTCTTTTGGTATTGTATTTTGTATCTAGAAAATCTCCATCAGACCTGTATATGACTTAGAGTGAGAGATGATATGTATATTATTGACAGTTAAGATCGTTTAGTTCTATAAATTGTGGTTTCATTTCTTTTTTTCTGAGATGCGTATTGATGCCCTATATACTGAGGTTTTATTTTTCGCTGTTGATATTGTTGATCCCAACTGGGGATGCAACCAAACTTAACATCTTATACTTGTTTAATATTTTAAACTTCATAACATGTGATTTTTACTTAAAAACTAAATTTTCTATATAAAGAATTCCGCAAAAAGGATTTTGATCTTGGTTTTCGGCTTACTTGGACTGTGTGCATATCTTTAGATATGATACAATCTAGGTGCCGGTCACATCCAAACTTGGGTCATGACATCAGCTTTTGCTCTTTGGATTCAATAAGGGCATCGCACCGCTCGATCCACTCACTTAGCTGAGCCCTCAATAATATTGCTTTCGGGGTAGAACGTTTACACACAAGCTCATGGAGGCAGGCTTCAATGTGCTGGCAATAGCTAACCTAAGCACGAATTAAGTTTTCTTCATGATGGATACTGAAGGTGACCAGCATAGTGTTGACCACTTCGGCAAACGTTTCCACGGAATATGAAGCCCCGGCACTAAGTTCTTCGATCAGAGCCATTAGCGACTGTTCACCACTCATCGCAAACTTGGGAGATAAACATCGAGCATAGGGACCTACCGCAATGAGTATGTAGGACTCGAAAGGAGGTGGATCTTCTAGAGCTGCTGCAAGTGTCAATTCGGGAAGTGCGGGAGGCTCTTCTAAGTCCTCATCTTCTATTAGTTGTAAAACTACAATTAGGAGTCACTCACATGAATATTAATCTTTGAAAGGAACTGAAAAGAATGAGTAAGAGATAAACTTACCAACACTGGACTCAGGAACCGTACGTGAGGTTGGACCATGACCTAGCCTTTTCCGAATAACTCTGGATAGCTGTGATACCATCAAACCCATATCTGAAACTCCAGACAATCAACATAAGAGTTAGGTCAACACGGAGATTGAGAAGTGTTTAAAATCAAAAGAAAAGTAACCTTCCATTATCAAGCTTAGGAAGTGTAACGTTTTGAAAATCGTTTCGGTGAAATTAGTGTTAATGGGAATTGGGGTTTAGCATTTATCTTTTTTCCTAACCCACACACCCACACCTCACCCTCTCCCCATCTGGCCGGCCCCACCATGACAGCCCTCCCCCTCTCCCTCTCTCCAATCACTTCGTTTTTCAAAAGAAAAGAAAAAGAAAAGAGTAGAAAATGATAGAATTAGAGTGGACTTTGACTAGAGTGGACTTTCCCCACCTCACTCTCTCTCCTCCCTCACCCAATCCCTACCAATTCTGGCCAAAATCTGAACCCACAACAGCCTCTTCATTCTTCATCTCCTTCTCTTTAAAAAAGTTCATCAAAAATGCTTGAAAAATCCAAAAAAAATCAAGCAAAAATTCAAATCAAAATCCACCTCCTACCCATTTTCCCTTGGCTACCATAGCATGGATCTAGGGATTTAGATTTCAATTTGGGAGGCTAAGTGTGCTTGTGGGATCTTCAAATTATTTTGGTATAAATTCTAACCTTTTTGCTTAATGTGTTGTTAATTGCTTAGGTTAGCTTAATTAGGTGTTTAATTAGTTTTTAATTAGTTCTAGGTGCATGATTTAAAATTCAAGAGAGGGGTTTGATTTCAAATTGGTATTTTATGTTGTGAGATTTAGTTTATGTGATATAATTGACATATTAATGTTATGCTAAATCCAATTTAAGTTGCTAGTTTGCATATTTGTTGATTTAAAAGTGATAATTATATAAATGGTAAACTAGGTTTTAAAATTAATTATATTCTTGTGAGATAAAATTCAAATTTAGGTTTTATGTTATTATAAAGATTATATTGAGTGGTTTAATGCTTTTAGTTCATGAAAATCCAAGCTAGATTGTAGTTTGTGCATTTTTGCTATAAAATTGTTAAAATTTAGGTATTTTGTGAACTCGAATTTTATGGTTTATGGAAATTAATGAGATTAAATTATGGGAATTATTTTTATGACTTAATTAAGATATTTAGTGAATATTGTGGCCGCTAGATTCGTTTATACATCGATTTTTGTACTAAAACGGTGATTTATGCTTGCTAGATTTTCGGAAAAATGACTTTTTAAGTGAAATTGGGGTTTTTGTGTGTTTTAACCTATTTTATATTAAAATTAGTGTTCGTGAATGTGCAAATGAGTGTATTTGGGTTTTTCTCGATGGCCTGGCGTTTGTACACCGACGTCGAGAGTTTTGGGTTGATTTGTGAAAGCAACCATAGGTTTTGACCTATGTGGGATTCGTGTGTCGTTTTGGTCATGAGTCGGATTTTAATGCGATACGATGCGTTGTGATATGTAGGTACCCCCATGTGGAATTCGAGACAACAAGAAAGCGCGTGGCGATGTCGGCACCGGCTAGCGAGGACCAGGTGAGTAGATTTATATCTACGGGGAGAAGTCGGGTGGATGGCGTATAGCACCCCCGCAGTCCGTAGTGTAGCTTATATATATATGTTTATATAGGTGTTTTATGATATGAGAATGTTTATTCATGTTATGATTATGTGTTCATGGATTAGCTTTGGGTTAGTTGCGAAACCCTAGAGTTGTTGTTATACCCACATACGCACACACAGACTTGCATACTTTACTTTCTTGTGCGCAGATTGGGATGTGTATACATGTATATATGCGTGGGTATGGGACTATGCATATGTACATTCATATATGCATGCATGGATAATGATGATAGTACTTGGGACTTATGATGAGTCGATGAGATTTGATTTGAGGCCGTGAGATCGGTGATATAGCAGGGTTCGTATTTGAGATACGACATGACGTTGTAGCGGGTCCTTGACGTAGTGTTTCACACACGTGCATACATACTTAGGCGGTATCAGTATTGTACTAGACGTAGATCAGTATCCCGATCATGATATTTGATAGAGAGGATACCACGTGAATAGTATGATGAATGTGATATTAACCCGTACCCAGATTTGGGGATGCCGTACGACGGATTTACGTACGAGCTATATTTTGATGATTGATCCGCATTCTTGACTTGGGATGCCTACTTATAGATATAGTATCGGATATGATATTATTGAGGCGGGATCACCGACTAATATATATACAGGTATGTATATGGATCGACTCAGATGTTAGGCGGTTTCCTTACCTGTAGTCCAGCTTGTTAGCTTAGCCCTTTAGTTTAGTTTAGTTGTTAGATTAGATTCGATTCTTACCTATTTCAAAAACTAATGAATCATGGGTATTTTAAAAGACAGCCCAAGGGATCCTACGGATATTTCAAAAGACGTATCTTTTCATAAAAAACACTGTAGCCCCTATTTTCAAAACCCCATGATTCATGTTATTTTAAAAGGCACCATTTGTAGGACTTATATTAGATTAATGCAGATTAGTTATAGTTGTGTCTAGTATTCAGCTCCCGCTCATTATTGTGGTTCGCTTCGCATCGCATGCTTATATTATGTTTCATACTCCATTATTGATATCATGCTGTTAGGACACCAGCACCATTACCGGTGATGCGTATGTACCACGTACACTTACTTGCCGGCTCACACACATCTTCATCGGTAATTGCCATGTCACGTACACCTTAGAAAATATTATTGCTTGACATAGCCTGTTAGCTAATAGTTTAGACATGATATTAGTGTACTTACCTTATATGTTAGTTTAAACATTGTAGTTATTACCTGCTACTTCATGCATACTGTTATTCATTGTTATGCCGCATTCATGGATTCTCATGCATATATTCACTTTTTACGTGCTGTTGAGGTTTTGGATTCGGATTTCCATGAGATTTTCTGGATTTGGGGAAAACCGCAAAACATATACAAACTTCTTCTTTCTCTTTTTAAATGAAAAGCGCGGTTTTTCCCATGATGTATGAGTCGTCCACCATGAGTTTGCTGATGGATTTCGAGACCCGATTCGAGGAGTTGGATGAACCGTTTCGGGTACATGGTGGACCCGGTAAGGTACCCCGGGGCAAGAAGCTCGTGGTGATGACGATGAGCCTGGCAGGGGGAGACTACCTACCGGTGATTTTACCCGACGCGTCGGATATCCGGAGGATACCGTCGTGGTCTTGAGATGGATGGTAGGGGCCGGTCTGGACTGACGGCGCCCTAGATATTGAGATTGAGACATTGAGATTTCGAGATATTGAGGTACTGAGATTTGATGATACAGGCCAGTCCGGATAGCCGGAGCCTGAGTCTTTGAGACATTGAGATTTATGTTTTGTGTCGATGCTAGACACTGTTGATGCTGATTTCATTTATGATACCTCATTTTAAAAATAGAAAGGAAATCTCACTAATTTATGAAAACAGTTTCTTCATTTACATGTATTCTGTTTTCATGCATTCATACCTCATTCATATGATATATTGCAACCTGAGGCACTGACACGGGCACATGAGATCACACTAGGGTTAGATATTACCCTAGCCATTGTTTTAGGCTGCATGTTATTCATATATTTGAGGATATATTATGATCATTGACCTAGGTTGCGTTATTTATGCGATTTCTGTGCGTAGATGTTTTTCTATTCACGAGTTGGCAACTCACCCCCGTTGTGCCCCAGTTTCTTACGGGTTTTGCCGTACAGGTTTCATTACGGCTTTGCTGGCACTAGTTCCTTTTCCGGGTGATTTGCTATTAGGTGGGTTTATTTGTATCGTACCCCCCATTATCTATCTTGTATATCATTATTCTGTTGTATCTAGAAGTTCCATCAACCAAACATGTATTTATTTTGAGATAGAGACCAGTGATGTTATTCCTTCGACCTTAGAGTCGCGCGTTATATTTCTGTGGTTTTCTTGTGGTTTTGAGTTCCCTTTTGATTTTTGATCCTCGCCGTTGGCGTTGTATATTATATTGCTTGTGTGGTTGTGACCGTCGATTGACGAAGAGCTAGCTCCCGCTTGGGGATGCCTTTTTATTGATTTCGTATACTATTCATGTTGTATCCCGTTTGGGGGCCAGTATTTACAAATGAGACTCTGTCGAAATTTTCAGGAAATTTTTGGATGTTTTTAAAAACCGCATAATTCGGCTTATGCTATTGAAACTACTTGCTTTAAGTTGGTTTTTCCTGCACTATACATCTTTTCTTGGTTTGGATTTCTGGGTTTTCGGTTTACTTAGATTACGTACGCCTCGAGACGTTCGTAGTTTAAGTGCCGGTCATGTTCCGTACTTTCGGGTCGTGACAAGAAGATTCGTAGAAGTGCAAACGAAGTAGGAGGAGCAACAATGGTCATGATGCCAGCCGATTAGGGTTCCCCAGTCTGTAGATCGCCAGAAGTCACAGGGACAGTAGCAATGGATGTCACGGCCAATATAATAGCTATCATGCCTACACCTGAAACTAAGTAAACGTAAGCAAATATGTTTTGCGGAGATAAAAGTGAACATAAGATTGATTCTATGCAATATACCAATGGATCCTATGGGAGTCAGTAAGGCAGGGACCATGACTGTATCCGGGGTGCTGCAAACTTCAAAACCTTCTTCAATAAGTTTGCCTTCATCAGTCTTTATTGCCACGGAAGAGACAGAGTCAGGGTGCACACCTTCATCTCTTGAATCGAAAAAGGCTGTCACTATGCTAGCATCACCAGCAGATGTCTGAGATCCACTAGGGGAAGTAGTGGTGATCGGAGCAACATCAGACATAGGGTCATCACTCTCCATTCTGGAATCTTCATATGCCGCCACCCCATCGGCTGCTTCATCACCCAAGCTGGTCTCTACTGCATCAAACATTTTCATATAAAAAGGATGTTAAAGTTTGAATAAATTTCTATTCGAGAAAACCCAGAAAATAATTAAACCCTACCAAGTTCAACCATAGCATCATGTTCTACTTTCTCCTGAATAAGATGCTCCGCTTCTTCACGAGCTACCCATGCAACTTTCCTGTGAGCGGTCAATAAATTAACTCCATTGTTGGGAGCAGAGTCAGCCTTAGGAATTGCTGAAGTAGGCATCATTGTTTGTCTCGACTCTGTAGCTCGTGGTGGTGCTAAAAAGGCCGGACCATCAGTTGGTAACCTGACAGCCAAAGCGACGGTTACAAAAGGAGGGATGTCCTCCATAGGAGTGTCAGAGGCTCGTATCTCACTCGAGCCAGCACCCACGGCCAGAGTGGCACGACGTTCCCTTTCCTCACATTTTTGACATTTCTTCTCTGCTTGAGCTGTCTGCACAGATCTCTCAAGGATAACCGATAAAAGGAGGTCCTCGTCCAAATCGAAGCTAATCTCAAAGGTTACTGCAACATCCGCCATAGGTTGTTTCAACGACGCCTCTCGTGGCAGCATGAAGGAAGCCTGAGCAACAATTGGTGGTTTCGAAGATTCCGCAGCAGTTGTTAGAGGAAGAACATCCTTTATATGAATACTGGAGGACCGTATTCTGCTCGAACCAGTGTCAGCCATGGAATTCCCTATAAAAGAAAAAAAGAAAGGGATCAAGACATGGATAAGTTAAATTATAGATTCCAAAATGCACAAAACGAATCACACCAAGGCTCATAGAGGAACGAAGTCTCTCTTCCTCCTGGTACGTCCTTATCGTCGCTTGGAGAGCTTCTTCAGCAGAAATGTCTGTTGAGAAAATAAAAGTATTAAATTACACATGATATCTTTCACTCTAGTATATGTAAATAGGCTGAATGAGATATGCATTACGCCGCAAGAGCAGCGAGTGCCGCTTGCTCGCAGGCTAACCGTTCGGATGCTTCAAGAGCTGCCAGAAGATTGGTTTCTACATCTTCATCCTTTGATGCTATGATGGCTGCCTCAAAATCAACATCTTCATCGGCAACGGTCTTTAGAGAAAGGAAATCGTCATTTGTTCCATACTCAGATATATCCTCTCTATAGGGAGAATGGGCCTCCTGACCGAACACAATATCAGCTGAAAACATTAACGGCTTCTTCTTCCGAAAGCCGGGAGCAGCGCTCGACGAGGGGTGTTTCCTCCCCACATGTAACACCTTGGAATGCGATTAGTGTTAATTAAGCGATAATACGTAGTTTTAAGGAAAAGTTTACCAAATCGGGTTCCTCACATTTTATATCAATTAATTAATAGTTTATTATTATTTGATATGGCTTGCACACACACGTACATGTTAATATGAGGGTGTATTTAGTGTTAACCTTGTTTTGCAACCATAATACCTTAAGCTAAACCATTGCCAATTAACATTGCCTTAACCATCCCAAGAAATTTGTGTATGAGAAAATATCTAGTTGGATTTGAGAGAGGTGGCTAGTGAGTCATTGTGCATTTATGGTGGCATTAATTGAGGTGAGGGAGAGAGTGAGCTTAAGGAAATTGTTGACCCTAAACTCACCCTTTAACTCTCTCACTCTCGCAATTTCTCTCACTCTCATTCATTTCTCATATTCTCTCAACTCCCAAGCTGAAACCTCACTCCCTCTTCACAAATCTTTTCAAAAACTTCACAAAACCCTTTTAAACACTTCAAATGTCTTGATTTAGCCACTTAGTTTCCTTGGAGCTTGGAAAGCTAGGATTTTTGAGCAAGAGTGGTTAGGTAATGATCTTTAAACTGATATTTAGGAGTTATAATGTTGTATAGCTTGCTGGTTGTTGTTTTAATCACTCAAGGTATTGTTTCGTGCAAAAACCATATTTTTAGTGTCAACTTTGAGTCTCTGAGATCTGCTGTAGAACCAGGTATTTTCTGAAAAAGTTCCCATCACAGTGACATAGTGTTGAGGTACAGAACCCACCATAAAAACCTGAGAGCACCCCTCTAAATACAGGCCGCGGATTTATTACTTTTGGCCGCAAATTGCATCCAGAGTGGGGGCTGGGGTGTTGGGGTTTGGGCGTAAGGTCTCTGTGGTTGTTTGTGGTCTCGTGATACTTGCAAATTTTACCAATTATTTGTGTATCAAATGTTGGAGATAGTGCCCTCAAAGTCAATTATTGGATCGCAGGTACGTGATTGCAATGATTGAGGCAGGACCTATACCGATATGACAGTCTTACTCGAGATGATAGTATGCTATCTGGTTTGTCTTTATCATCGTATACATGCCTTAGTTCTCTATTGCATGATTGATAGAGCCCATAGGATTCTGCTTGACAGCCAGCAGTATGATGGTGATCATATACGTGGGAGCTGAGGTCTATAAGCACATCCTTAAAGTGTCCCTAGTCGTGGGAGTTTCGAGACAGGGCATCGATACTCCAGAGTAGACTAGTGTATACAGTCGAGACCCCGACGAGGGGCGGTGGCCGGTCTCACAAGCCACTGGTGTCAGTTGGATCACCAAAGATGTATACAGGTGCTCATTGAGTTATGAGTACACCGGACAGGACTCGCCGGGAATCTGCTAGTTGGTATTATACATATCGTCAGATAGCAATTCCCTGGTGACATGTGTACAGGTTAGTTCATCGACCTGAGGTCGTCATTTGTCTCGTGTGAGTTCCCACTGTGCTTTGATTTCTACCCTACCACGGCTCAAAGGAGTCGTGCAAACAGGTCTTTTTTGGGTACAGTCCCGAGCCACATTGGAGGCAAGTGAGCGGATCGTCGGGGATTCGTCTCTCCCGGTATTGGGGGTTGATGTCGCGCAGTGCACGGGTGGCCATCACTAGAAACCCTCGGCCGAGGTAGTGGAGAACTACTGATTTGGATCAGTGGTTTCTCAGGTGGTGATGGGCTTCATGCCGACACGATTTATCGCGTTATTAGGGGTCTGACTTTATCCACCCCCCTAGACTCGATATGCGATACTCTTTAGACGAATGGACCGGACTGTATATACATTGTCGCTGTCAGGCTCAGTAGGGTTTATAGATGAGTTCGCTCGTCAGCTTCCCTTCCAATCAATACATAGGCAAAACGTTACGTGCAGCTTGTACCTCTGACGTGCTAGGAGTTATACCCAGTGCCAGTGTGTTGATGAGTCATTAGAGTCCCCCACAGACACTTTCCCAAGTTCGGGCGAAACGTTGTAGAGGCCGTATGGTGTTATGGCAAGGTTCGGAAAAAGCACGTGCGTTTTCGCACGTGTCGTTTTTCGGGCAGATAATACTGGTAGGCTTTGGTTTAAGCCGGAACCCAGTATTATACTGTGTAGATATAATATCTTTGTCTCAGTTGCATTTATATTCGGTCGTAATATAAATGCGGGTATATTTATACTGATACGGGGTTATCCTGAAATTCGTTTCAGGATCACTTTTGGAAGTTGCCAGTTTCCAGTTTTCTATCAGCCGTCTTTTAACATTCGGTTAAAGACGGATTTATCTTTTCTTCAGTTGAGGTGAGTCAGTGTTCTAGAAGCATCTAGATGAGGTGACTAGGATTAATTGGTGTTGAGTTTTCATTGGATGCATTTAATGGTTCATTAATGCATGATGACTAGGTTTATGACTCATGCTTTAACATTAAAGCATTTTGTTTTGGTTAAGATCTTTTGTTCATGATATTATTTCTAATGGTCACCTCCCTCCTCCTACCATCACCTCCCTCCACCTATATATATGGCCGGCCTCTCCTCTCTCTCTCACTTGCTTGAGTTTTTCATTTGCTAGAAAAGATTATGATAGGTTTTATCGGTGTATGGAATTTCACAGTCCATTTCATTCTATCACCCGATTCCTCGGCAACTTCATTAACCGATCGTCCACGGATTTGGACGAAGTGAGACAAAGTCATCTACTCATTCTCTACATCATTCTTGGTCGTCTCTTCTAGCAAACTTGACGATCGAGTTGCCTCGGTTCAGAGGCGGGAGCCCGTTTAAAGATCCGTCGACGTGGTGCCACCCAGACGAGAAGAACGGAGATTCAGGAGATCGGAGTAGCCGCAACAAGCGTGGGATGATGGTTGAAGACCGAAGGACTCGGATCATTCGGTATAACGTTTCTACCCCTTTGCAATTTGTTAGTTTAGCTTTAATGGCAGATCCGGGTTACGGTACACGATAGCGCCAGTTTCGTTAAAAAGTTTTTGTTCCGCATTTGGCATCTGTTAGACTGCCGGGGCGCTACCGTGGACTTACAGTGGTATCAGAGCCTCACCATTAAGCTATACTAACTTGTGCTAACGCGTTTAAAACATCGATCGAACCGGAAATCAAAAATCACATTTTTCCAATTTGACAGTTTCTGTTGATTTTAAATGGTGTCCTAAAAATATTTCACATATCTCAGAAATCTGTGCAGGGTTTTCTAAGGCACACGACAAAATTTGAGCAAGTGATTCCACAATATAGCCGAGGAAGCGCGGCCAAACCCATGGTTTGGCCGCGGAAGCGCGGCCAAACCCATGGTTTGGCCGCGGATCCGCGGCCATCCTAATGAATCACTGCATCAAATTTTCTCAGTGTCTTCTCTGGTGGAATTTTGGGTTTTTGGTATATATCTTTTGGGCCCAGGTTTTATTACTGTTCTACAGATTTGCGTGGGGCCCACTTTGTGATATTTAGTCGATCGAAATTTTAAATTTGTTAGTTTACAGTATTTACATTATATCTCCGACCGGGAATGTCATTTGATCGGTAAACCGCGTCTGATTGCTATAGTTCTTTTTGACGGGTTTGCGAACGTGACATTCGCGTTGATGTTCTGTGTTGTGCTGTATTGTTGCGGATATGTCATGGTGGATAGCAAAGTGCAATGATAGTGCAGTTTGGATTTATTTGTACATTTGATATTGCGGGGCGAGCGTCCAACATGTGGACTGCCGTCACTGCCTGTTTGTATAATATTCTTTTGGGGCACGACCAGGTTGCGGTCGATGTACCTGTTGTACTATTTTTAATTTTGTACTAGGTTTATCCCGCGAAGGAGTGCACGGATAGCCGGGTTCTGGAGGGCAACGGATCCGTATCTCATGGCTTTGAGAGGCAAAGGGACCCCACTCTAGAATTGGCAGACTACTCGCCGCACTCGTAGGGGGTACAGTTTGACCCAAGGAGGGGTGCTCAATTTACCGGATTCCGTGAAGTGTCGGGTGTTCCATTCACTATGTTGTGGGGACTACCTCGCTTCAGGTTTTGGCGGGTAACTTGCCGCACCCGTAGGGGTCTAGGTTTCATTGCACAGGCTATCCACACGACCAGGGGAACGTCGGGTTTCAGCAGCGGCTCTGTGAAACCCGGGGATCCCAGTTTATCTGTATTGTTCTGTGATGCTTATTACTTTTCTGTAATATTGCATATTATCACGCCTGGAGCGATTATTGTATATTGGTACATATACTATTAGATGTTGTATATGTTTTACACCCGCGCTAGTCCAGTCCCCGCTCTGTCGTTAGTTAAGTAACCTAACGGGTGATGACGGGACCCAGTGGCGAATGCGGATGGCATATACGTACATTTTATTTTCGTTCTTTTCTGGTGTGATTGATTGATGGGACTGCATTGATTCTTATCAATGCAAGGATAAAACAAACCTATATTTGATGTTGTTGGAACCAATTTTAAAAGGTTGTTATTACAAAGATATTTACTTTTGTTTTGCAAAGTGATATTCGGTTGGAATATCCTGCACCTCATTCGACGAGGCAAGGGCTGATATCCCTTCATCGGGAAAAACCCCTTGGGAAGAAGTTTACGTCAGAGTAGTAACTTTAATATAGTCGATTACAGGTTGCTTTGCACCGCGGTATTCAGTTGGAATATCCTGCACCTCATTCCACGAGGAAAGAGCCGAGATCCCTTCACCGGGAGTGACCTCTTTAGCAAAGGTTTTTCGCTACTATATTTTTTTATAAAAAGCTATCAGGTTCCTTCAGCGATATCAAGTTCATTACGTTAAAGGTTTTTCGCCAAAAACCAGTCGTAGCCCTCCGTCATTTCTTTTGGACATTCAGTAGTATTCAAGCTATGTATTTTGACCTTCGCCAAGGCATAGTGTTTGGTAGCTGCTGGGTATTCATCTGTAGCATAGATAGATGAGTTGGTTTGGGACAGTCGTTCTGCCATTTTGACCTTCGCCAAGGGCATGTGCGGGTGGGTTCAAATTAACCTGGATAATGATGGATAGAACTTGACATGTGACTTATGACATTTTGACCTTCGCCAAGGTTATAAGAGCATGGGGCAAAAATTTACATCGGGAGTTTTCAAACATAAAGCAAACTTGCCAGATATGCGCATACCTTCTGGAGTGTGATAACTTGAGTGGCTTCCATCAAGTTATCATGTGATGATAGTTGGATCCCGATTCTCACTGTTGAGTTGGTTTACTCTTCGGGTGATCCCGACTAATTCTTCTTTCAGGTTTGGAGGAGAATTTGAGATTACAATGGGAGGTTTCCTGATTAGATAAAGTGATAACCATTCTGATCTAGGTTAGAGTGCACGCAGAGTGTTTTCTTTTCTCTCTCTCTCTTTGGCAGCGACCTTTGACCGACCCTAGACTATGACTCAGTGACCAAGTTGACCGAACCTTCTTATAATACTGGCTTTTGGATTGTCTGAGTTGCATAAGACATTGCCGCTCCTTCTTTTACCCTTTATATTTCTCAGAACACCCCGTATTACTACGGACATCCACTTCCATTGGATAGATCCATCGTATGGTTATATACGAACTCGAAGGTACTTCTTCGAGGATGGATCCAGGTTCAGGAGAAATAGAATTAGTTTATTCAGTTGTCGTTTATTATCATCTTCTCTCAGGTTGCGAGAGCTCCTTAGTTTAGGAGAGTACACCTATTACGCTTATTGGATAGTCTTATTCCAAACCATAGGCAGGTGCCGAAAGGTAGGGAATGAAGAAAACCAATTAGCCTAAGTAGGGTGTACAGAAGGTAATATGTAAAGATAAAATGAAGGGATTAGAAAGAGGGCAAAGTAAATTGCGACTGTTATCATTCACGACCAAACCGCATACTTCATCGCCACTCCTATTTCACCTTTAAAAGAATAAGGTTTTATTCAGTAGTCTTTTATCATCACCTTCTCTCATGTTGCGAGTACTCCTAGGATTAGGAGGGTACACCTATTATGCTTACTGGATAGTCTTCTTCCAAACCATAGGCTGGTGCCGAACGGTAGGGAAGGAAGAAAACCATTTAGCCTAACAAAAGTGTACAGAAGGTAACGACTAAAGACAAATAAAGGGATTTGGAGAGATGGCAAAAAAATATACGGTTACAGTCATGAATAGGATTATGGAAGAGGCATTACTAGGAATACCAGGATACCCCTACGAGACATTTTAATGTTTCAGTTTCACTGTACATTGTTAAAAGAAAACTGATTTCCCAATTAGAAACTTACTCCAGGGTATGTATTTACCAGGTTTCATTCTCATATCTGTATAGTTTTACAGATGATGAATGGGAGTAAGTTATTGGGAATTAGGTGATCATCCTCATTATATCGGAATTCGTTGTAATTGGTGATATTTGAGGAAATCGCCTGGGTACAGTTTTTTCAAACTACGATGCACAGGTTATGAGTTATTCAACTCAGCGGACTTATACAGAGTACTTTATGTTGTCCAGTGTCCGTCAGGACAAAGGGGTAGGTCCTCATATTATGTTCTGTTTACTTATGACTTCTCTAGTTTTTAGATAAGTGTTTCGTAGAAATACAATGTCTAAGTTTTGAGAAGTTGTGGGTATAGGAATAAAGTAGAGAACCAGGTGTCGCAAGTATCAGGATTCTTCAAAGAAATTGAAGATGTAGATTCTTGTGACTGGTATTCAGTTGACAGTAATGGTTTTGAGAAACTTGTTTCTCTTTCAGGTTACTCATAATTGGATGGATTCCTAAGTTGAGTAATGCTAATTAGCCTTTCTCCATTAAGTTAATATGCACTGGAGACAGCTGCATGGTTTGAATCTGGTTCCAGTTAAATTAGTGCCTCTATTTCTATATTAGATATAGAATGGTTCATATCTTAACAATGTTAAGATACGGGGAGTTGTCCAGCTTATGCTTAAAACCAGACACTGGATAACTCAAGGCACGTTTCTGTAATGGCTGTTTGTGGGTTGACCCTGGCTTTGACGAGGGTTGACATTTCTACCATCTGGAAGATCAATAGTGATATTGTTCTTGACTCGCCACAGTTTTATTAAAATGGATTTTTTCAGAAAACAGTAGTGGGAGTATGGTAGAACTGGAAGTGATTCCATAACCGCAAACGATTACGGAAAATTTAATAGGACCTATATATTCAATCAAGTTTGAAATTCAAATAGCCACTCCGCAGATATGGTGGGTAACCTCAGACACCCGAGAGGTACTCAGTTAGCCTCAAAGACGGTGACAGGGAGGTTCTTGTTTACCCAGACTTGACAGTACTGTTGTTCCAGACTATGAAACCCGGCAAGAGGATAAGTATAACGTCGTTCTAGACATGTTTCAGAAGTGTACGTAGACATTATTCTGCCAGAGGGTTGTCATAGTCAGTGGGAGCAGCGGAAGCATAGTGGGCAAGTAGCTTATGTCTATTTATAGACTTGAGCAGATATAGCGGAGATAAGATCATCTGATTTTGATATGACAGTCATAGGTTTGACTTCATCAGAATAGGGGATGGATCTGTTGGGAAGGTAGTAGTGTGTGATGTCCTGGTATTTGGATGACATACACAGATTAGGAAGTAAAATTCCTGTACTACGATCGGTTGTACTATGGTTGTTACACAGTTGTTTCTTCACAAAGGATATGGATATAATATCTGACATTCTGGTTTCTGGATCTATGGTTTTAGATCTAGATTTGGGTAGTTTCCCAATGTGGGTACTTTGACAGTATTCTAATAGTATTTTAGAATAGATGACTCCTGGCATGGTGGTGTACCTGCAGGTGATGGAGTCACCCTCTCTAAAGGTGTCTTATAGACTAAAGAAGAGAGGGCTGTGCATGATTGGCAGATCACTTGCCTTGGCAATTGAATCAATCATGAGATGTCAAGTACCACACCAGATGTTTTTGCACTAGATGCGATAAGTTTATATTAATTCAATCCTGAAGAAACATAAGGAAGCAGTTTTAGAACATGAGTGAATGTTCTATGGATTTGATGATGGCAGCCTCCTTCGGGAGACGGTTATCATTCCAGGCTTCCAAGGTGACATGGATGACAGAGTGATTGTCAGAGTTATAGTTTTTCCCTCTGACGAGGGACAGTATTATGGACAGGTGGTCCAAAAGGATACTGTGGGAGGCATGGTGCTGGATACTGATTAGGTTCAGTTATCGATACAGTCTAAGAAGTTTGGATTTGGAGTTCATTTATGAACTAGGTCCCATCAGATATCCAGACATATTCTAAGACAGGTATTACTCGATTCGGGAGATGGCTTTCTCCGCGAACTTGAGATTAAGAGAGATATAGAAAGAAACATCAGGGCGGATCCACTCACTGAAGCTATTTCTCGAACACAAGAGTTTTACAAACTAGCTTTGTGAAACTGATTAGTAGAGGAGTTGGGTGTTCGGTATCACACGGGCTGTGAGTATACGACATCGCAATAATTAGCCTTGAGTGCAAGTGGGAGATTGTTGGAGATAGTGCCCTCAAAGTCAATTATTGGATCGCAGGTACGTGATTGCAATGATTGAGGCAGGACCTATACCGATATGACAGTCTTACTCGAGATGATAGTATGCTATCTGGTTTGTCTTTATCATCGTATACATGCCTTAGTTCGCTATTGCATGATTGATAGAGCCCATAGGATTCTGCTTGACAGCCAGCAGTATGATGGTGATCATATACGTGGGAGCTGAGGTCTATAAGCACATCCTTAAAGTGTCCCTAGTCGTGGGAGTTTCGAGACAGGGCATCGATACTCCAGAGTAGACTAGTGTATACAGTCGAGACCCCGACGAGGGGCGGTGGCCGGTCTCACAAGCCACTGGTGTCAGTTGGATCACCAAAGATGTATACAGGTGCTCATTGAGTTATGAGTACACCGGACAGGACTCGCCGGGAATCTGCTAGTTGGTATTATACATATCGTCAGATAGCAATTCCCTGGTGACATGTGTACAGGTTAGTTCATCGACCTGAGGTCGTCATTTGTCTCGTGTGAGTTCCCACTGTGCTTTGATTTCTACCCTACCACGGCTCAAAGGAGTCGTGCAAACAGGTCTTTTTTGGGTACAGTCCCGAGCCACATTGGAGGCAAGTGAGCGGATCGTCGGGGATTCGTCTCTCCCGGTATTGGGGGTTGATGTCGCGCAGTGCACGGGTGGCCATCACTAGAAACCCTCGGCCGAGGTAGTGGAGAACTACTGATTTGGATCAGTGGTTTCTCAGGTGGTGATGGGCTTCATGCCGACACGATTTATCGCGTTATTAGGGGTCTGACTTTATCCACCCCCCTAGACTCGATATGCGATACTCTTTAGACGAATGGACCGGACTGTATATACATTGTCGCTGTCAGGCTCAGTAGGGTTTATAGATGAGTTCGCTCGTCAGCTTCCCTTCCAATCAATACATAGGCAAAACGTTACGTGCAGCTTGTACCTCTGACGTGCTAGGGGTTATACCCAGTGCCAGTGTGTTGATGAGTCATTAGAGTCCCCCACAGACACTTTCCCAAGTTCGGGCGAAACGTTGTAGAGGCCGTATGGTGTTATGGCAAGGTTCGGAAAAAGCACGTGCGTTTTCGCACGTGTCGTTTTTCGGGCAGATAATACTGGTAGGCTTTGGTTTAAGCCGGAACCCAGTATTATACTGTGTAGATATAATATCTTTGTCTCAGTTGCATTTATATTCAGTCGTAATATAAATGCGGGTATATTTATACTGATACGGGGTTATCCTGAAATTCGTTTCAGGATCACTTTTGGAAGTTGCCAGTTTCCAGTTTTCTATCAGCCGTCTTTTAACATTCGGTTAAAGACGGATTTATCTTTTCTTCAGTTGAGGTGAGTCAGTGTTCTAGAAGCATCTAGATGAGGTGACTAGGATTAATTGGTGTTGAGTTTTCATTGGATGCATTTAATGGTTCATTAATGCATGATGACTAGGTTTATGACTCATGCTTTAACATTAAAGCATTTTGTTTTGGTTAAGATCTTTTGTTCATGATATTATTTCTAATGGTCGCCTCCCTCCTCCTACCATCACCTCCCTCCACCTATATATATGGCCGGCCTCTCCTCTCTCTCTCACTTGCTTGAGTTTTTCATTTGCTAGAAAAGATTATGATAGGTTTTATCGGTGTATGGAATTTCACAGTCCATTTCATTCCATCACCCGATTCCTCGGCAACTTCATTAACCGATCGTCCACGGATTTGGACGAAGTGAGACAAAGTCATCTACTTATTCTCTACATCATTCTTGGTCGTCTCTTCTAGCAAACTTGACGATCGAGTTGCCTCGGTTCAGAGGCGGGAGCCCGTTTAAAGATCCGTCGACGTGGTGCCACCCAGACGAGAAGAACGGAGATTCAGGAGATCGGAGTAGCCGCAACAAGCGTGGGATGATGGTTGAAGACCGAAGGACTCGGATCATTCGGTATAACGTTTCTACCCTTTTGCAATTTGTTAGTTTAGCTTTAATGGCAGATCCGGGTTACGGTACACGATAGCGCCAGTTTCGTTAAAAAGTTTTTGTTCCTCATTTGGCGTCTGTTAGACTGCCGGGGCGCTACCGTGGACTTACATCAAAATCAGGGACCACTTTTCTATATTCTTTTGTTTGGGTACGCGTGTTACGTGATCCGACACGTTTCGTGATCTCATTTAGTTGTTGCACGTGGGATGGTTTTAGTGTGTCGCTACATACGTTTGCCGTTAGATGAACACTTATGGGTCGGATTAGAGTTGGTGCGTTGGTCAAACGTCTTGTATACGTGGTATTGATCGCTTTCTGAGATTCGCACTAGTTATGTTTTGTGTTAATAGGATCGCAGGCGGGGACTTCGGACGCTGCGAAGAAAGGGAAGTAGGTGATTGGATTTACCTGGCCCGCGATTGTCGGTGAGTAGATTCAACATCTACAGGGAATTCGCCCATATGGCGTTATGCGTCTGGGCTAGATATGATATGATATTAGCTGCATGTTATATTTCACATATAGATATTGCGCATAACACTTCATTGCATATTATTACTTGTTATGCTTAGACTTGTACCCTTTGGACACTGCACTATTATTAACGGCTCATGTTGCACGAGCACTGATTGTATGCCACTCACAACGTCAATAATTACCATGACACGCACAACATCTATTCATACGTGATATGGTATGGTTAGGGACATTGAGACATTGATTCATATTTTATTGTGCATATGGCACATAGCATACCTATATACCTACATGCTTACATATATGCCTTTCCATGACTACATGCTAGCTACACATATACCTGGAGGGTAGTGTCTTATTATTGACATGTAGATACGCATACTTAGCTTATTATATCTACACATATACCTGGAGGGTATTACATCATTATTGATAGGTAGATACACATATCTTGCTATACCGACATGGTTACGCATACCTGGCTATAGCTACATGTTCACCTTTATATGATGTTGCGTTTGGTTTCGGAGAATTTGGAACCCCATGATATATTCAATAACTTGTTGCAGTTAAATAGCGGACTTCCTTCATATGCTCATATTGTTGTTTCATGTTACATATATTTCATTTCATAGATTTCACATTGATATATGATGTTTCTGGATGTTACTCTTGTGTATATATATAAGTGGTATGGGACGCTTATATATATACATGTATATATATATATATTAGTGGTATGGGACGCTGTTATATATGTACATCTTATATATATATATATATATATATATATATATATATATATATATATCAGTGGTATGGGATGCTGTTATATATGTATACCTATAATATATATCATCAAAATGATCTGTGCATGTATTCTTATTCATTTCGATATGAGGGGCTGATATGATGCTCGATATGAGGGGATGATATGCTCGATATGAGGGGCCGATGTGCCCGATATGAGGGCCGATATGGGGCCGATTTTGAGGGAATTTGGGGATTTAGATTGTCTTGATGGACACTAGTCCGCACGATGAGGATTCCGTGAGGATGACATGTTTTACCCCGTACTCCGCATTTATTCTATATGCATTGCTTCATGTATTTGTAGTACCTGATAGAGTACCTTTCATGACTGTTGCATACACATATTGTCATACTTATGCTATCAGATTACCTGTGATAAATTATTGCTATTAGTTCATACTTGCGATTACTGTATGATGTTATTTACTATTCACGAGTTGGCAACTTACCCCCGTTGTGCCGCAGGGTTTTTAAGGTCTGATCATCAGAGTGGTCGCGGCAGGGTGCCTTGTTATCACTACTTATGCGGATACCTCTACGGTTGGCTGTGAGGTCGTTTGCTTTAGGTGGGTTGCGGTTATTCGATGTTGTACATTGTATATCTCTTGTATCTAGTACTCTCCATCCACCACTTTCATGTATTAACTTAGAGACGAGTTGTGAGGATCGATGTTGTATATTCTTATGACTCTGGTTGTCATGCTCTTGTGAGCCGGCCTTTTTTTTATATATGTGGTTTATCTTTTCTTCGCTACGGTGTCGTATATCTGTTGTGGTGGTTGTTCCGCCGTTGGGCGAGATTTGCTCCCGTTTGGGGATGCTTTACTTTTATCTTATGTTTGTACCCGTTTCGGGGCTAGTTTTTACAAAGGAGGTGTTGCCGAAATTTTTATGAAAAACAAACTTAAGTTTAAAAGTTTTTGCATCGAGATTTTTTAAAGGTGATTTATCTTTCTTTCTTGTAATAGTTTAGATTGCTAGGTTTTCGGCTTACTTAATTGCGTTACACCTGTTGACGTTACGTAGTTTAAGTGCCGGTCATGTGCCCAATTTTGGGTCATGACAAAGTTGGTATCAGAGCGCTAGGTTTTTACCTTTCGGAGTGTAGCATGACCTTGGTATGATAGAGTAGGTAGCTTAAGCAGAGTAATGTAGCATGCGTATGTTCCGCAGCATACTTACGATACGGTACTCCGCCTAAGTGACCTTAGGATTTATTGCTTGAAATTCCTTCCGTGTTTACATATCCTTTTGATCCGATTTCGGTGTTCTTATCAAATCCTGTTTCCATTTCTAGCCTTTATGCCGCCGAAGACTACGAGGGTGCAGAGAGCGGCCGTGAGGGCCGAAGTCAGAGTTGACTCGTCTGAGATGAGGACTGACCAGGGCGGTATGCCCATTGTGCAGGAGCAGATTGTTCCACCTTCGACAGACCATATGGCTATGCTAGGGGCTGGTATGCAGGATTTGCGCCAGATGATGGGGTCCTTAGTTGAGGCCATTCGAGCACAGGGGAAAGCGGTTGTTCCACCCGTTACGGGGACCGTGTCGGTGCCTACTATTCAGGCGGTTGTACCTGCAGCTACGGAGGTGATCACCGTATCGTTATCGGAGTTCATGAGGCTGAGGCCTCCGGTTTTCACTGGCACCGATGCAACTGAGGATCCGCAGTCGTTTATCGACCGGATGGCTAGGATATGTCATTCGCTTAGATAATCCGACACGAGATGGGTGGAGTTCGCGAGCTTTCGTTTGGAGAGTCTGGCCCAGAAGTGGTGCGAGTCCTTAGAGAAGGGCAGAGCCGCAGGTCTTTCTGCTATGACCTGGGCAGACTTTGTGACGGTGTTTCTTGCGCGTTTTCTTCCGCTGAGCGTCAGGGATGCTCGAGCACATAGATTCGAGTCGTTACGCCAGACTCAGGGTATGACGGTGGTCGAGTATGATGTGCTGTTTACCGAGCTGTCTGTGTATGCTCCGTATTTGGTGGCTACGGAAGAGATGCGGGTCAAGAGGTTTGTTCGAGGCCTGCTTACCCATTTGTTTCTCGCTATCAGCGTTCAGCAGTGTGACACCTATGCAGCAGCGGTGGACACAGCCCTGTTGGTTGAGGAGCGTCTTTCTGAGACGTCGGTTGCTCCGGAACCAAAAAGGGTTTGTACTGGTGATTCAGCAGGAAAGCAGGCATTTAGACATCGTGACAGTTCCCGTTCAGATACTGGGGGTAGTGGAGGTCCGGGACGAAGACAGCTTTTTAGCTCTTATTCTTAGGGGAGTCAGCAGTTTACACCTGGATGTTACCAGTGCGGGAGTTTGCGTCATCGGGTTTGAGATTGTACTGAGCCACGTGAGCGCGAGGCAGCTATACCGCAGGTTACCTTACCATCTTCTCCACCGCAGAGGGCATTTCCCCTTTTTCCTGTTGTTGCTCCGCGTCAAACTCATGTGCAGAGAGGTTGAGGACACGGTGGTTTTGTACCGAGAGGGCAGGGTGGTAGAGGCAAAGGTCAGCCAGTCGCCGGTCGAGGACAGGCTCGGATGTTTTCCTTGACTCCTCTGGACGCACAGGCGTCCAATGCAGTGGTTTCAGGTACTCTTTCTGTATGTTCTTTTGAGGCTCATGTTTTGTTTGATCCGGGATCTACGCATTCGTATGTTTCTACGCACTTCGTACCGAGTTTGGGTCGAGAGTCGTTTTTGCTAGATCAGCCACTTGTTGTGATTACACCTGTTGACGATTCTTTTATCGCGCGTTATGTGTTTCGGTCGTGTGTCGTTCAGATTGGAGATAGAGAGTCGTCCATCGATTTGATCCTTCTAGATATGTTGGACTTCGACGTTTTCCTTGGCATGGACTGGTTGGCAGATTGTTATGCGTCGGTGGACTGCCATGAGAAGATGGTTAGTTTCAGTTTTCCGGGAGAGTCTGTTCGGGTTATGCAGGGGGACCGTGGCACCGCCCCTCACAGTTTGATTTCTGCCCTTTGCGCTAGTCGGCTTTTGAGGAGGGGATGTCGGGGATTCTTGGCTTTCATTTGTGATACTGGGGCCACAGTAGGGTCGTTGGACCGGGTTCCTATCGTGCAAGAGTTTCCCGACGTTTTTCCCGATGAGTTACCTAGTTTGCCGCCAGAGTGCGATATTGAGTTCTGCATTGATCTGATTCCTGGCACGGGGCCTATTTCAATACCGCCTTACCGGATGGCTCCGGAGGAGCTTTGAGAGCTTAAGGATCAATTGCAAGAATTGCTTGATAAGGGACTTGTGCGTCCGAGTGTTTCGCTGTAGGGAGCTCTTACTTTGTTCGTCAAGAAGAAGGACGGCAGTTTGAGGTTGTGTATTGATTGTCGTCAATTGAACCGAGTTACGGTTCAGAATAGGTATCCTTTACCTCGCATTGAAGATTTGTTTGATCAGCTCCAGGGTGCGAAACATTTTTCCAAGATTGATTTGCGTTCGGGTTATCATCAGTTGCGGGTTCGGAATGATGACATTCCGAAGACTGCTTTTCATACACGCTATGGGCATTACGAGTTTCTGGTGATGTCGTTCGGACTCACTAATGCCCCAGCAGCGTTCATGGATCTGATGGACCGGATTTTCAGGTCGTTCCTCGACCAATTCATTATTGTGTTTATTAACGACATTTTGGTCTACTCTAGGAGTCGAGAGGAGCACAAGCAGCACTTGAGGATTGCTTTGCAGATATTGAGAGAGCACCAGTTGTATGCTAAATTCTCAAAGTGTGCACTTTGGCATGATCGAGTTGACTTCCTAGGTCATGTGGTGACGGGAGACGGTATTCTTGTGGACCCGAGGATGATCGAGGCTGTGCAGCTTTGGCCCAGACCTGTATCCATGACAGAGGTCCGCAGCTTCTTGGGCTTAGCTGGTTATTGCCGCTGTTTCGTGCAGGATTTTTCGAGTATCGCTGCACCGCTGACCGAACTGACCCGGTAGGGGGTTCCTTTCCTTTGGACTGATGCGTGCGAACAGAGTTTTCAGCAGTTGAAGACTCGGTTGACGACTGCACCCGTCTTATCTTTGCCTTCTGGATCAGGTGGCTTTGTAGTTTACTGTGATGTGTCTCGGGTGAGGCTCGGGTGTATGCTGATGCAGCATGATAGAGTGATTGCTTATGCTTCTAGGCAGCTGAAGAAGCACGAGCGGAATTACCTCACTCACGATCTTGAGATGGCTGCGATAATCTTTGCGTTGAAGATTTGGAGACACTACTTGTATGGGGAGTCATGTCAGATTTTCACGGATCATAAGAGCTTGAAGTACATCTTCCAGCAGAGGGATCTAAATCTGAGACAGCGCCGGTGGATGGAGCTTGTGAAGGATTATGATTGCGAGATCCTTTATCGCCCGGGCAAGGCGAATGTGGTAGCTGACGCTTTGAGTCGTAGGCCTAAGGGTAGCTTGTCCCAATTGAGCGCAGTTCAGAGGCAGTCTTCTGCAGATTGGTAGACCTTGTGCGATGGAAGAATACAGTTTGAGTTCACTTCCACTGGGGGACAGCTTGCTCGTGTCCGCGCCCGTCCGTTTCTTTTAGATCGTATCCGTGAGGCGCAGTCCAGTGATGCCCGTTTGGTTGAGATTTTTGAGCTTGTTCGACAGGGTACGGTTTCAGAGTTCATGATTGATGACCAGGGTATGCTACGTTGTGGGACTCGCTTGTGTGTACCTAATATTGATGGGTTGAGACGCGAGATCCTAGAGCAGGCACATCGGTCAGCCTTTAGCATTCATCCAGGTTCCACCAAGATGTACCGGGACTTGAGAGACATTTACTGGTGGGAAGGGATGAAGCGTGATGATCTGACTTCATGTCGAGGTGCCTGACCTGTCAGCAAGTCAAGGCTGAGCATCAGAGACCGGCTGGAGAGTTGCAGCCTTTACCCGTTCCTGAGTGGAAATGGGAGCAGATTTCCATGAATTTGTTGTGGGTCTACCCAGGTCCAGTCGAGGGTATGATTCCATTTGGGTGGTTGTTGACCGGTTGACGAAAGTGGCTCACTTCCTTCCAGTGAAGACCACTTTCGGTTATGCTCAGTTGTATATAGATGAGATTGTGCATTTGCACGGCGTTCCTACAAGCATTATATCCGACAGGGGCACCCAGTTTACTAACCATCTTTGGCAGAAGCTTCAGGAACCTTTAGGTACCCGGTTGAGTTTTAGCACCGCTTTCCATCCGCAGACCGATGTCAGTCAGAGCGGACTATACAAACTATAAAGGATATGCTTCGGGCATGCGTGCTTGATTTCGGTGGCAGTTGGGATCGTCACTTGCCGTTGATTGAGTTCTCTTACAACAACAGTTTTCAGGAAACTATTCAGATGGCGCCTTTCGAGGCTTTGTATGGTAGGAAGTGTCGATCGCCGGTCTGTTCGACCGAACTATGTGAGAGTAGGGTTTTGGGACCCCAGCTAGTTGAGGAGACTACGGAGATAATCCAGCTGATTCAGGACAGGATGAGAGCAGCCCAGAGCAGACAGAAGTCATATGCCGACCGTCGTCGTCGCAAACTAGAGTTTGCAGCGGGGGATCATGTATTCTTGCGGATTTCTCTGATGAAGGGCGTTATGAGATTTGGGAGAAAGGGGAAGCTTAGTCCCCGATTTATAGGTCCCTTCGAGATCCTTGAGCGTGTAGGTTCCGTTGCTTATCGTTTGACGCTCCCACCCAGTTTTCCAAATGTTCACCTCGTGTTCCATGTGTCGATACTTCGTAGATACCTTCATGACCCTTCTCACATGATTCAGCATGAGACCGTTCAGCTTGAGGGTGATCTTTCGTTCACCGAGCAGCCGGTAGTTATATTGGATCGACAGGTGAAGATACTTCGATCAAAGGTCTTGCAATTTGTGAAGGTTCTTTGGCGTAGCCCGACTAGTGAGGATATCACTTGGGAAGCCAAGGGCGAGATGCGGAAGAAATTCCCTTATCTCTTTGAAGGTACGCTTGTATGAAATTTTAATTTGGGGACGAATTTTCTTTAAGGGGGGAGATTGTAACACCTTGGAATGCGATTAGTGTTAATTAAGCGATAATGCGGGTTTTTAAGAAAAAGTTTACCAAATCGAGTTCCTCACATTTTATATCAATTAATTATTATTATTTGATATGGCTTGCACACACACGTGCATGTTAATGTGAGGGTGTATTTAGTGTTAACCTTGTTTTGCAACCATAACATCTTAAGCTAAACCATTGCCAATTAACCTTGCCTTAACCTTCCCAAGATATTTGTGTACGAGAAAATATCTAGTTGGATTTGAGAGAGGTGGCTAGCACTACTACAAAAAGGGGTTGCCCCCACGGATTTATCCGTAGGCGCAAACCACTGCCCCTACGGATATATCCGTAGGGGCAAGAAATTACCCTGTAGGTGCAAACGTCGTAGGTGCAAGTCTTATCCTTAAACATGCCCCTACGGTTAAATACTTGCCCCTACGGCGTAATGCGTAGGTCCATATGTCCCTACGGATTAGACTGTAGGGACAAAAAAGTTATTTAATTTATCGGTTTATAAAATAAAATAGTTGTCCCTACGGAGTTGTCCGTAGGGCCAAATGTCTGCCCTACGGATACATGCGTAGGTCCAGATGTGTATGGGAAAAATATCAGGTATCCTAATATTTTGTCCCTACGGATACCTGTGTAGGGGCATGTTTAAGCCCCTACGGTCAAATCCGTAGGGACATATTATCAGGGTTTTTTTTTAAAAAAGGGCTTCCTGTTTTTTCTAGCCCTGTGCACAATAATATGTACATCATATATAAAATTAATCAACATGCAGAATATATACCGCAGTATTCATAATCATATCTCACGCATAATATACAGAAGATATCAACAAGCAGAATACGATATCAATATAAACACGCAAACACCACCAATATCAATATCGTCCAAAATATATACAATATGTATCATATAAATAAATACATGTTTAAAATATAAGAATCAAAAAGCTACCATAGCTCGGTCCAGCTCCACCTCTGATAAACGCCGTAATCTGGCGTGCCTGCTCCTTAGATATACCCTGAGTCAATATCTCGAGCAATGCGGAGTGTGCGGGAGTCTGAGCGGGCTGTGGAGCTGTAGGAGTGGTCTGCGCAACCGCCGCCGAGGTAGTAGCTTGCGGAGCCGCAGATGCGGGAGTCTGAGCTGGTAGTGGAGCTATAGGAGTTTTCTGCGGAACTGCAGCCAAGGTAGTGGCTTGCAGAGCCGCAGCCGAAGGAGATTCATGTGGAGGCTCGGCCGATGTACCCTGTCGCGTCTGTTCAATTTTGTGTGTAATAAATGAGTAAGAACTGTGTATTAGTCGAGTTTGTATCATTATCAAGTTATTGAGAAACCCCAATCTATGTATACTTAGGGACTTAGGCCTTATTTAGATATCTAGTTTGGAAAACCGTAGTTTATTTTAATTAGATATGTATGTATGATTAATCAAAGCTAAGTCTACAACCAAATAAGCTCAGGCTACGTACTAATATTGGATATGTTGCTATCTATAATATGACATAATATTTTACTATTAAGTAGTATACATACCAACATCTCCTTCAACTCCTGAACGGTGGCCTTCAAGGTGTCCAGTTCTTGCTGGAAACGTCGCTCACTAGAGCCAGAAGAAGTAACCGCCGGAGTGGAGTCCAACCTCATATGGGCCCTGCTAGGACCCAGTCCCCGGCCTCTCTCCCAACCTCCGTGGTGTCCTCTGTGTGCGGCGTCTAGGACTGGGGTCAGCAGCATCGGATTATTCTGTCCAGTAAAATCGATCCCTGATGCCTCCGCCTTCTCATCCACCCGCTCTACACCCACACTAACCAGTAAAATATAAGTATATCATTTAAATTTGAACCTTTCAAAACAAAAATTTCAAATAGGGGTTGAATAAATATTAAAACTTACGCAATACTCCTAGGTAGCGGTGTCGAGATATCGAAGCTCGCCCATGGAGGGATCTGTCGAGGTGCCGTGGACGGCAAGATACGCGGATAGCACGCTCGGTGTACCACCCTGCGCCAGGGTCTGAGCTCTCTGCAATATTAGAAAATAACTCTTAATATTAGATATATTAGAAAATAACTCTTAATATTGCATTATATCACAAAGGCCGGTCTATTGTAATTTACCGATAACTCGATGGCACGAGTAATATTCCTCGATCTACCTGTATAAGTGGGGCGACCCCTCTTCGTCGACTTCCTATTCTCTTTATTTTGATTGGCCTATTTCTGCACAACACATTCAGATTTAGTTTTCTAATTAAGCAACACAAAAAAATAAATTAAATACTAAACAATGAATTACATTTAAAATACATACCTGTTTGCGATGAGAGTCGAAATATTGGTACAATAGAGGCCATGTATCTACGTCGACTCACGCAAAGGCCGGAGTAGATAGGAGGGCCGCTCTCTCTGCCTTGGGGGTCGCCATCCATAGGGAATAGCAGCCGATCTTCAGCTCATTCCTGTTGTATCGGACCTTCGTCTGCATGTTCTTCATCAGGCCATTGTACAGAGTGTGAAGATCGAGCACCCTTCCAGGGTGATCAGGGTCGGGTACAGGCTGAAAATCGTAATCCAACTGAAAATACAAAAAAAACATTGTTATTGGATTGCAAGTGTTAATAATAAATATATTGGATAAATCAAATGAAAATATATATTAATACCCGAGCCTGATCCCAGAAGAGGGTGAATGAGCGCCGGTGCTGCTCACCCCACTCAACGAGAAGTGGATAGTTCTTCATGAGGCGACTCTCATCCCCCATATACCGGCCGAAACTCTCGGCATAATCGCCGGTATAGCGATAATCAGGGGTAAAAAAAAGGGGAATGCTGCCTCCCCCTAGCTCTGTCGGGCCTCAGCCTGTAGGACTGATTCGGGCCTCGAGTCCCCTTCTCGGGATGGGGAGGCCCTGCGTTTACAAGAAATATCAATACAATCAATATTAAGACATAGTCGTATTAAGAAATCAAGGTTTAACGAAAATTGAAGTGTGATGTATACCTCCGGCGACTAAAGCACGAGCCTGGGCCCGGGCAGCAGCACGAGCGGGACGATAGTTCCACCGGTGAGGAACAGCCAGTGACCCGGACGTAGACGCATCTCCAACTAGAAAATAAACATCAATAAAATTACATGAAGTTCATGTTTATTCTTAAAGGATATGTAAAATGAATAAATATTTTATACTTATTCATACAAACCTGCAAACTGAGCAGAGGGTATGGAAGTGACGGGAGTGGCCCCTGCACCAGACGAGGACGCACCACCTATAATTAGACAACCAAGTATTAGCTATATAAGTAATTGCAAAAGGAATGCGTATATCAATAATATAACATTCTAAATCAACATGTATACACTATAGGATATATAAACTTACCCGTAGGTATATGATATATAAACATACCTGCAGGTGCGGGAGTGGCCTCTGTCCCTGATGTAAGTACGTAAGAGCAAAAAGAATATATGTATATTTATGATATAGCATTCTAAATCAACATACATGCACTATATAATATATAAACATACCTGGAGATGCGGGAGTGGCCTTTGTCCCTGATGTGGACGCATCACCAACAGCTAAACAATCAAACATTGATAATATAAGTAATTTTGACATGA
This sequence comes from Agapanthus africanus, assembly GCA_030015575.1. NCBI lineage: Eukaryota > Viridiplantae > Streptophyta > Magnoliopsida > Asparagales > Amaryllidaceae > Agapanthus > Agapanthus africanus. The sequence goes on from CM057337.1 coordinate 669,103,250, forward strand.
ACATGCATGTATATCTATAATATTACATTCAAAATGAATATGGGTGCAATATACCTGGAGGTGTGGCAAAGTCCACACGGAAGGAGGCATCCTAAGGGGTTTCCGATCGGGGTGCAAGACCGGCCCTCTGAAGCTCCCTACGCAGCTCTCCGGGCGGCAGAACCGCTCTGCCTCTGCCGGTGCCGCGGCTAGAGCTCCTTCCGCTCCTCGCTACTCCCGTCATCGTCATCAAATCTAGATAAAACGGTTCGTGGACGAATTAGACAATCATTACAAGTATTGACTATATATGTATAGATCGTAAAATGTGAAGTAATAATATAACATTACTGATAATCTTTTTCATTTCGTGGGCGCATTAGACATATCTACTTGGATTTCATCATCGATATCATTTCTAACCCACGTAACTTCATGATCAACCGAAAACAACCCGTCTTTCGAAACAGACAGTCGGAGCACTCTAAGTCTTCTCTCTTCTTCATCTTCATCGCTGTTCTCGAATTCTGGGACATCGTAGAATCCCTGGGTTTCCAACGGCATACGACACTCCATCCCGGATGCTTCAAACACTGTGAGTAGTATACTTGGAACGCTTGGTTCGGAAAGATAAACGGATCTTCCTGACCGTAAAATCGAAGTGTGTTCACACTGGTCAATCCATATTCATCTTTCCAAGTCCCAAGATTACTTCTCCACTTATCCGTATCGGTTTACGTATCGTACCAAGTACACTGAAATATATAAAAGGGTTCTGATCGTCCGGGATAGTGGATGCCGAGTATACAATTTAAGTATCCATAATAAATCACACCATCCGATCCTACCGTCGCAATCCCACTATTCTGAGTGGTTCTAAATGTTTCTATGTCCTTAATTTCGAATTTGTATCCAAGGACACCGAATCCTTTATAATATGCAACCTCCATACTAGGAAATTGAGCTAAACATCTTGAATCACTCTCTAATGATGCAGACAAGTTCGGATCGTGGATCTAACAAAACAAATTTTACAAAAAATACATAACGATATAAGTTTAAATTAAAACTGATAGCAATAACATATTATTCGAATAACTTACATGATCTGCAACCCAATCGCAAAAATTATCCTGATGATATTTTTCCAATCGTTCATCATTCCAATCAGGATGCCCCTCACGTACCTCGTTAAAATAAATTCTGTTTTCGACAATAAATTATGACATTAATATTATATCATTTCATACACACACAAACACAAATATAACAATTAATCCAAAAAAACTTACTCTCTAATTTTTTCAAGACATGCGCAATTAAGAAAGATAAACCGGTATATCTTGTTGATAAACATGGTGTCTACCCTCTTATAATCGGCTTTACCATATGGCCCGTCTTGAATTCTTCGAGGCCGGTTAAGTCTCGTCTCAATGTTCTCGTCCAGGTAGCGGGAATAAAATATGGTTGCTTCATCAAGAAGATAACCCTGCATGATAGAACCCTCTGGTCGATTTCTATTACGTATATACTTTTTAAGAGTGTAGAGGTACCTAAAGAAAATATGTTGAATAAATAAATACGGGCATACAGGAAAACAATAATTTTAAAAATTGCGCGAAACGAAAAATTCCACATACCTCTCGACGAGATACATCCATCGATATGGTACCGGTCCGGCTAACTTAGCCTCAGTTGCAAGATGAACCGTCGGGTGTATTATGATATCGAAGAATGACGGTGGGAAAATACGCTCAAACTTGCAAAGTATCAACGCAATAGAATTTTCTAGTTTATCCAGCATCACAACATCTAGTGTTTTAGCGTATAACTCTCTGAAAAAACAACATAGGTCGTTGATTACTAGACCAACCGATTCGGAGAGAGAAGTCCTGAGGGCTAATGGGAGAAGATTCTCCACGATAACATGGTGATCATGAATTTTCAGCCAATCGATCTTTCCTTTCACAATTTTTATCTTCTTCCTGAACGATCCTGAGAAACCTGTGGGGAGTTTCAAATCATGCAACACCTGCAGGAATCTTTTCTTCTCCGGTTGTGACATATGATAAGCGGCATTGGGAAGTACAAACTTGCCTGGTTTACCCGCTACCGGTTTAGGATGCAATTCACTTCTTATTTCCCAGTCCTGTAGATCCATCCTAGCATTGAGGTTGTCTTTCGATTTCCCGTCTTTACAAAGAAACAAGTTGAGTATGTGCTCGGATACTCCCTTCTCTATATGCATGTCATCCAGACAATGACGCACTAAATTTGTTGACCAGTACAGAAGCTCGAAGAAAATGCTTAACTTGTTCCAGAATGGTGGTTTGACCTGTTTTGTCGGATCCATCCCGAAAGTCACATTATTGTAACCATCCCACTGAGCAGTCACGTCCTCTCCGGATAATGGGGCTGGAGGTCCAAGAGCTCCTGATGACCATCAAAGTGAACAGCGTCTGACCTGTAGGGGTGGTCTAGAGGCAGAAAACGTCGATGGTCGCAATAACAAACTTTCCTGCTAAAATTCAAGAATTTCGATGTTGTATGTTGATGGCAATGAGGACATGCTTTGTGACCATGTACGGACCAACATGATAGCATTCCATACGCAGGAAATTCATTAATTGTCTACATTAAAGCCACACACGGTATGAAGGTTGTATTTGTATTTGCATCGTAAGTCTCTACACCATCAATGAACAAAGATTTTAACTCCTCGATCAGAGGTCGGAGATAGACGTCGATATTGTTTCCCGGTGAGTTTGGTCCGTCTATAAGAAGAAGCATCATAAAGTATGATTGGTCCATAGCCAACCAAGGCGACAGATTATAAATTATCATTACAACGGGCCATGTGCTGTGGCTTCCAGCCATATAGTTGAATGGGCAAAAGCCATCACTAGCCGGTCTGAGCCTGACATTGCGAGGATCGCTACTGAATATTGCGTGCCTCCTATCGAAATCCTTCCATGCCGGTGAATCTCTTGGATGGCTCATTTTTCCATCTTCACTTGGAGGAGCACGGTGATGCCAAATCATTGCCTTGGCTATTTTCTTGCACCTGAATAGCCTCTGCAGCCTCTATGTTATGGGAAAGTATTGTGCTATCTTGACAGGTATATCGGACTTCTTATCAGAATCTTTCGGCTTATACCTGGCCTCTCCACATGTTGGACACTCTTTCAAATCTGAATTCTCTTTCCGGTACAACACGCAATTTTTAGGACATGCTTGAATCTTCTCACACTTCAGATCCAAATCAGACATCATCTTCTGGGCTCCGTACCAGCTGTCGGGCACGTTATTTCCTGGGGGCATAGAATCTTTCAAGAACGAAAGAAGCATTGTGAATGACTTGTTGCTCCATCCATTTAGGCACTTAATCTGGAAAAGTTGGACGAACCATGAGAGGGTGGAATATTTTGCATTCTCATAAATTGGTTTTCTAGCATCATTCATGAAATTTTCATATTTATCCGCACGCGGTCCTTGACCGGAAGGAATGTCATCTTCGGTACGAATAGATTCACATAGGGCAGCCTCTACCATATCCTCCATTTCTTCTGATGGAAAGAAATTACCGTCTTCTTCTTCTGCTGCATTACCGTCTTCTCCTTCTTCTCCTGCCGGATTATCGTCTTCTCCTTCTTCTTCTGCCGCATTACTGGGTTCTTCTCCTTCCCCGTGATATAGCCAAGTTGTATAAAGTCTAGTAAAACCATATTTTACGATATGAAGCTTTGCCAATTCTACCTTCTGCCAGTACTTATTCCCACATCTATCGCACGGACAGAGAATCTTCTCTATCATGATCTTATTATGTGCGCGTGCAAATTCAATAAAAGCAGCAACTCCTGCGACAAACTTAAGTTGCATAAGTTGTTGCCAATCCACATACATCCAGCCCTTAACTCTGACGTACTCATGGGCCATGTTAGACTGTATAACATATAAATTGTTGTTATGATGACTATATTGAGAAATCTAAGAACGGGATGGTTACTGACAAAGGAGAAAATCCATGTATATGCTTTGTGTGTGCGTTTGTCGTTGAAAAGAATAAATTATCGATAATTAAAGTTAGATTTGAGGATACTCATGTATGAGAATATGAAAATTTCATATTATCATCGAGTATCATATATTGGTTTTAACTTGAACATCTTGAATCACTCTCTAATGATGAGTTTGTTGTGTATTCTTGTTGTGTGTGTATGTTTCGGCTGTCGGGGGTAAGGCTTCTATCCCATTAAGAATGTATAGAGCGAACACCCATTCGCTTGTGCTATCAACCGTTTCGAGTAAATTTCGGCAGCACCTCCCCGCTGTTCTCCGAGTACACTGTAATAGAATAGATAATCATTTCAAACCTGTGAAACAACGTTGAAATGAACATCTAATCTATCTTTGTACACGGAGAACCAGCGGAAAAGTACCGACGAAATATCTCAAAATAGATGAAAACACAAGTGAATGAAGGTGTTTGCTTTTTACATTCCTAACTTGTCCGCACGGGACAAATCTATCGGTTATCATACGATTGAATCTTCTCGTCACATAGACTACACGACGGTTGTTAGTATCGAGCTATACCGTCTGATATTTAACAACCTTCATATAGTTCTATGTCACGACAAATATCGAACGTATGTTAACCGATAGACGGGGACTAAGTAGCGCTTTGAGTTTCATATATGAGTACCGATGAGAATATGAAAGTTTCATATTACCATCGAGTATCATATATTGGTTTTAACTTGAACATCTTGAATCACTCTCTAATTATGCGTTTGTTATGTATTCTTGTTGTATGTATGTGTTTCAGCTGTCGGGGGTAAGGCTTCTATCCCATTAAGAATGTATAGAGCGAACACCCATTCGCTTGTGCTTTCAACCGTTTCGAGTAAATTTCAGCAGCACCTCTCCGCTGTTCTCCGAGTACACTGTAATAGAATAGATAATCATTTCAAAGCTGTGAAACAACGTTGAAATGAACATCTAATCTATCTTTGTATACGGAGAACCAGCGAAAAAGTATCGACGAAATATCTCAAAACAGATGAAAACACAAGTGAATGAAGGTGTTTGCTTTATACATTCCTAACTTGTCCGCACGGGACAAATCTATCGGTTATCATACGATTGAATCTTCCCGTCATATAGACTACACGACGGTTGTTAGTATCGAGCTATACCGTCCGATATTTAACAACCTTCGTATAGTTCTATGTCACGACGAACATCGAATGTATGTTAACCGATAGACGATGACTAAGTGGCGCTTTGAGTTTCATATATGAGTATCGATGAGAATATGAAAGTTTCATAATATCATCGAGTATCATATATTAGTTTTAACTTGAAAAACGTGCCGTTGAAACAAATTATTGTTCTCCACTTTGCACTCTCTTAACAATGCTACATGCATTAAACAACATATAAGAGCTATCTATAACAACTCTAAACTTTCACTTGTTGCGTTCAACAAAAAGGTTTTTGATATAACAAACACAACCTTTCTCAATTTTTCCCTTGAATTGATGTGAAATTAATAGTATCTATATGACACAATGGATATATTTTCCACACGAAAGGAAAAAGGCAAACAATAGTAAAGCAATTGTAATTCTATCAAGTATCCAGTCTGAAAAAGAATAAATAGAAAACTAAAAATTAATCACTAATGAAAAACAAACAAAAGTGTATCATACAACCAGCAAATTAAAAGGACCATAAAAAAACAACAAAGATTTAATTCTCATCTATGACAATTAAATCGGTGCTCAAGTATTTGCCATCTAAATTAGACATGGACGGAGAGATTTAATATGTAAGTCATGAAAGTTGACGGTCTTCATGCAAGTACATGTATATGCTTGTAAAAACGAATTAATCCAACCCTATGTGGAAGATGCCTATGCAAACAATGTAAAAATCTATTGATCTAATGACTTTACATGGTTTCAACTTGGTAATCTAACTAGTATTAATTTGTGCTAAAAACAACCGACTTTAGATGGGATCAATCTTATATGAGCTCACTTTTGATTACGGCTTCAAATTTTACATTCTTGCAAAGCCTTAAGCACCCACTATTGTTCACAAAGAATATGTTAAAGATGAAAATGCCCTGAGCTAATGAAACGCTAGAGCCTTAGCCCCAGCCGAACCCCAACCCCAACACCAAACACCAACCGAACCCTAACCCTAACCCTAACCCCAACCCCAGTCGAACCCCAACCCCAACACCAAACCCTAACCAAACCCCAACCCTAACCCCAACCGAACCCCAACCCCAACACTAACCGAACCCTAACCCTAACCTAAACTGAACCTGATGCCTAACCCTAACCCTCATCCCTACCCGAACCCTGAACCCTAGCCCTAACATCATCAAAATTATGTTTAATTGGAGATTTACTAACCTGTAGGCGTTGGAGGAGACGATGGAGACGCTTGGCGGTCGAAGACGTGCGCAATCGGCGACAAAGAACTCGACGAGGAAGAACGAGAGCGGCGGCGGGCCGCGAATGGAGGGCGGTGACGATGAAGAGAAAATTGGAGACGCGGGAACGGGAACGAGATCATAGAGAATTTTGGGAATTTTGGGAACAAGGAAAGAGATCGAGGCGTAGGCATTTCTGTGCCATTTTTTATTAAATTCCCATTTAAATGCCCCTACAGACTTATCCGTAGGTCATTGGTTTGCGGCTCCGTAGGTCCAAACAACAAATTACAATTTAATATATTTAAATTAAAACGTCGGGCACCGTAGGGACAACCATTGGGCTCTACGTCTTAGTCCGTAGGGGCAAGAAAAATCTGCCCCTGAGGATTCCATTATCCGTAGGGGCAACCTCATGTTGTAGTAGTGTAGTGAGTCATGGTGCATTTATGGTTGCATTAATTGAGGTGAGGGAGAGAGTGAGCTTAAGGAAATTGTTGACCCTACACTCACCCTCTCACCCTTTAACTCTCTCACTCTCTCAATTTCTCTAACTCTCATTCATTTCTCATATTCTCTCAACTCCCAAACTGAAACCTCACTCCCTCTTCACAAATCTTTGCAAAAACTTCACAAAATCCTTTTTAAACACTTCAAATGTCTTGATTTAGCCACTTGGTTGCCTTGGAGCTTAGAAAGCTAGGATTTTTGAGCAAGAGTGGTTAGGTAATGATCTCTAAACTGATATTTAGGAGTTATAATGTTGTAAAGCTTGTTGGTTGCTGTTTTAATCACTTAAGGTATCGTTTCGTCAAAAACCGTATTTTTAGTGTCAACTTTGAGTCTCTGAGATCTGCTGTAGAACTAGGTATTTTCTGGAAAAGTTCCCATCACAGTGACATAGTGTTGAGGTACATAACCCACCATAAAAACCTGAGACCATCCCTCTAAAGACAGGCCGCAGATTTATTAGTTCTGGCCGCAAATTGCGGCCAGAGTGGGGGCTGGGGTGTTGGGGTTTGGGCGTGGGGTCTCTGTAGTTGTTTGTTGGCTTGTGGTACTTATAACTTTTACCAATTATTTGTGTATCAAAATCTGTGACCACTTTGCTATATTCTTGTGTTTGGGTACGCGTGTTACGTGATCCGACACGGTTCGTGATCTCATTTAGCTATTGCGCGTGGGCTGGTTTAGGTGTGTCGCTACACCCGTTAGCCGTTAGATGAACACTTGTGGGTCGGATTAGAGTTGGTGCGTTGGTCAAATGTCTTGTGTACGTGGTATTGATCGATTTCTGAGATCCGCACTGGTTATGTTTTGTGTAAATAGAATCGCAGGCAGGAACTTCGGACGCTGGGAAGAAAGGAAAGCAGGTGATTGGATTTACCTAGCCCGTGATTGTCGGTGAGTAGATTTAACATCTACGGGGAATTCGCCCACATGGTGTTATGCGTCTGGGCTAGATATGATATGATATTAGCCGCATGTTATATTTCACATATAGAGATTGCGCATAACACTTCATTGCATATTATTACTTGTTATGCTTGGACTTGTATCCTCTGGACACTGCACTATTATTGACGGCTCATGTTGCACGAGCACTGATTGTATGCCACTCACACCATCAATAATTGCCATGACACGCACAACACCTATTCATATGTGATATGGTATGGCTAGGGACATTGAGACATTGATTCATATTTCATTGTGCATATGGCACATAGCATACCTGTATACCTATATGCTTACGCATATCCCTTGCCATGACTACATGCTAGCTACACATATACCTGGAGAGTAGTGTATTATTACTGACATATAGATACACATACTTGGCTATGGTCAACATATCATAAGCACTAGTCAAGTTCTACCCGTCATTTCGTGATTAACTAGACCCACCCATATGACCCTTGACTATGATCAACATAATCACATGGATGTCCTAACTTATCGCATCATATGCTTTGTAGAAAGACATCACTTAGCTACCGTACACTACGCCTTGACTATAATCAACATACGTAGCACGAATACTAAGTACTCTGCTTCCTAAAATGATAGAGGGCTGCGGATGGTTTTTATGAAAACCTTTAACGCTTTGAACTTGATTTTATTGTTGAATCTAAATAGTTTTTAGAAAAGGAGTGGCTTAAGCTCCGCATCTTATAAAACTTGCTTTTTCATAAAAAGGAGCCGGGTGGGTTTCAAATCCGATTCTACAACATCATTAAGTTTCTTTTCTTTTACATTAATCTCATTAATGTATTCCCATCATTTAAGTTCCTAAGCCATTATAGAAAGAAATGAAAAACAGTATTACATATCACATATATAACAATATCACATTCGTCTCAGATATTAAGCAATCACATCACAGAATAATCAGCAGCAGAAACACATATATGAAAATATAGGATATACTAGGAACTCCGTATTTTATATTTAGCCTACGATAGAAAATACGGATTCCACGGTCATGATGAATAGCCAAGCCCACACCCTTAGACCCCTACGAGAGCGGCAAGTGACCCTTCCAATTCTGGAGTTTAGGATACTCGGTCTCGACTCCTCGAGATGGCCTCCCACTGAACTCCAGAACCCGGTCATTCGTGCTCCCCTCCTTGGGTCTATCCTAATGCGGAAAAGTAAAATATACATCAATGGAGACATCATCCTCAACCCGGATGTGCCCTAATAAAAGAATAATATATACAATGAATTTTACATGAATGAAAAGATAAACTCTCATCTCACATAAAACCCCCGGCCATTCGATCACGACGATCCTATACATCATATCGCATCAACAATTGAAAAGCATAAACGACGTTAAAATATATCAATCAATACATCAACATACCCACTGTAGTAATAGATCTCAACACTTGAACCTGCATAAAAATTCCAAGAGAGCATATATGGTACCTACGGATCAACGCAAGAGCGCACGGTCCAAGCCTCACCAACGGCGCCGCGGAACCACCGCAAATACACCATTTGGCAGCGGTTCCGCGATCGTTGTGTCGAGTTAGGCGCTCGTTTTTCTTGGGGATCCATAGAAAACCCTGCTCTATTTTCTGCATATTTTTAATTACAAAAATTCCAACTTTTGCAAAAATTTCCAGTGAGCATGCAAAAATATCATTTTTCATATTCGATTGAGTTTTTAAACGTCGTTCGGTTTACCCTAAAGCTCTAGCTAGGCTCTGATACCATGTTGGTGTGTAGTAGCGCCTCTAGTAAGGTTGCAACATCATAAAGTAGTGAACTTTTAAATTCTAGAGGGCTATTACAAACGAACTACGAATCGTAACTAGAGATTAGGGTAATATCATCATAATAAGAAGTCTAAGCTAAAGGAAAAGGAAATACAACCTTTGTAGCCAACTCCTTCAGTCTTTAGGACTCCTACGGCTTTGCACGAAGCTTGGAACGACTCCGCTCAAGGTCCTTCGTCGTCTACGATGATCCACCCAGAGATTTCTAGATCAAGCTCTTAGCTTCACAAAATGAAGCAAACACTCTACACTAAAGGGCTAGGGTAGTGTAGAATGGTTTTGTGGTTTGTAAACTCACTTAAAACCCCTTTCTTTTTAAGTTCCTCACTCAAAACAAAACTGAAGTGAACTTGAAGAAGGAGGAAGGTGAAGATGGCAAAAGCTTTTGTGAATATAATGAAAACTTATTTTCAATAATTGAAAAGAAAAGATTATATATGAGACACTCTCAAATATAATCATGGTTGGCTAAATATCTAGATATTATTTGGATGGGTTAAAGAACAAAGGAAATATAACCATAATTAAAGTCAATGGTCAAAGAAGAAGTGTGTAGAAAAATGAGTCATTATAGCAAATTTCCTTTTCTTTAAATCATTAACAAAATCTAGATATTTATCAACCATGTAAGTCTTGCATTGCCATCTCCTTTGTATCATCAACCATGACACATATGTATGTGTGTATGTGTGTATGTGTGCATGCACATCATCATGTGTATATGTGAACATACATGCATACATCCAAAAGAAAAAAAGGGTTAATTAAAAGTGAGCTAAAAGATAATATTAAATCAACACTTGATTTAATAAATCGGTCATATCAAATACGACCCAACCAATATTGAATGCCCGATTAAAATACGGTATCATATATTCGTATTTAATCGAGCTCCTGCGCATATCACATATGCACACCACATCACTTCGCCTGAGCTAGAAAAATCCTGTGTGGGACTCTAAGACTCATCAATACGCCGGCTGTAGGTGATGATCATATCAAAACACCTACAAGCCGCAAGCGGTCAGCTAAACGTAACGGCCACCCGAGTATTGAGTGATCAGAAGAAAAACAAGCGAACCCATCAAAACTCCTGTTGATCCATTGGCAACACTTACCGTACAGTCCGGTCTCTTCGTCTGATATGCTGCATATCAAGTCTAGGGATGGAATCGTCGAGCCCTAATAACTCAATAAATCATGTCGATATGGTCTATGACCGGTCGAGAAACTACTGATAACACTTATTAGTAAATCTCATCAGCCCTGGCGAGGGACTTCAAGTCAGAGCCAATCGCACATTGCACAACATCAACTCCCAATACCGGGAGAGACGAAACCCCTCCTATCGCTCACTGTCTCCATGTGTCTCAGGACTATACCCAATAGCCACCTGTTTGCACGACTCAGTAGAGCCGTGGTAGAGTGGAAATCAAAGTACAGTTGGAGAACACACATGACTTTATGACGATCTCGGGTCTACAGACTAACCAGTACCAGTGTCACCAGAGAACTGCTATTCGACGATAAATATAATACCATATAGGAATTCTATGTGAGTCCGTTCAGTGTACCCAGTCTCCACTGAGCACCCGTATACAATCTTCGATGTCACAAAACCAATGGATATAGGATCATCCATCGCCCATCATATGGGTCAAGAAACGTACACGCTAGTCTACTCTGGAATATCGATGCCATGTCTCGATATACCTACGACTAGGAACATTCAAGGATATGCTTATAGACTACACATGCCCCACTAGTATGATCTTCATCATAGCCATGGAAGTTAAGCATATATCCTCAGGGCTTTATCAACATGTATCAAATGAACAGTATCAAGTAAACATGTCAGATAAAGTAAAACCAGATAGCATACTATCATGTCGAGCAAGAAAGTCATATATCAAATATACATATATACATGTCCAAGCATCCACCATACATATAATGGCCTCTAGGGCATACATATATCCAACAGTATCTAGTACTCTCCATCTACCACCTTCATGTATTGACTTAGAGACGAGTTGTGAGGATCGATGTTGTATATTCTTATGACTCTGGTTGTCGTGCTCTTATGAGCCGGCCTTTTTTTTATATGTGTGGTTTATCTTTTCTTCGCTGCGGCGTCGTATATTTGTTGTGGTGGTTGTTCCGCCGTTGGGCGAGATTTGCTCCCGTTTGGGGATGCTGTACTTTTATCTTATGTTTGTACCCATTTCGGGGCTAGTTTTTACAAAGGAGGTGCTGCCGAAATTTTTATGAAAAACAAACTTAAGTTTAAAAGTTTTTGCATCGAGATTTTTTAAGGGTGATCTATCTTTCTTTCTTGTAATGGTTTATATTGCTGGGTTTTCGGCTTACTTAATTGCGTTACGCCTGTTGACGTTACGTAGTTTAAGTGACGATCATGTGTCCAATTTTGGGTCTTGACACCACAGGTACTTTCGAACGACGTATTCCAATTTCAGAACCGATGTTGGATTCAGGTGACTTTGCAGCCGCCACATCGCCATGGGCTCTCACAGTGGTCCTTCATTCGGTCACCATGCTAATCGGACGAGAGGCTGACACCATCAGAAAAACTCTTGGAGGAACCACTGCATTGCCTTCCTTCAAGGGAGGGCAGACGACCAATCGCCGTTTCAACGGAACATCAAGACTACTGGCCGGTGCGGATCCTTTATGATCAAGAAGAAGTCACCTCTCCTCTTTGATGATAGTACTCATCGCATGCTGATACCAGGCAGTATAAACATGTAAGGACTTCGGAATATGGTCCAGCTAGGCCATCAAAAAATGAGACCCCGTATTCAAGGGCATGAAATGGTAGATAACGTCATGAAAGGTCTCTTCTGAAGCGACAGGGTTAATAAGAAAAGCCTCAAGGGTTACACCCTAATCATAGCCTAATTGCTAGGCAAAGAGATGTGGGTTGTAGCGCATGAATAGCACAAAAGTATTTCGCCGATACACTAATTAACCGGGCCTGATAGAGTAAAAGTGCGCGGCTTCCCTAACCTTTAAAATAGAGACCCCGTCCTTCGGCACATCATGCAATGGTTGGACCACTCTCAAAGGTTCTTTGCTGGTGGAAAGAACTTTATCAATAAAAGCCATGACGTCCTCCATTGGGCGTGGAGGAATGAGCAATCGCCGAGGTTCCCATTGCGTTGGATCAGGAAAAGAAGCGTCCACTAACTTCATAACCCGTGGGAAGTTGTATCTATCGTAAAACTCGGGTCCCTTATGTTCATCAAATACACCTAACACGTGCATTTCGATCCATGATGTAAAGTAGTGAAGAGAGAAGTTTAAGGGTTCCACACCGGATGGGAAGTGTTAGCCGCGACACTTAAACCGTCATATAACTAGGCTAACCCCGCAATACCGACAGCCAGACGCGTTTCCTTCGCAATGCGGTGAGCAGGGTAAAAGACAAATGACCTCATAAACTGATGATGCATAGGCATCGCAAACCAGCTGAGCCATAAGCCAATAAAACCTATAAGAAAATTTTCTTTGTTAATGCCCGGGGCAGCGATTTCATCGAAAGAGGTGACGGGAGCATCCGGAATATAAAATTACTTCAGATCTTTATCATCAGCCGGTAGTTTACCTAAACCAAACTTGAAAGGATTTTTGAGCTTCGCAAATTTCTCAGTTTTCCTGGACAAAACATCTGCACGAAGGAAGCGAGCAATGAAGTCTACGAAGCTAACCCTACGTCCTTCTGATTCTAGATATAATCTCTCATAAATAGTTAACACCTTGACGGGACTCGGAAATTTGTGTCAAATGGCGTTCTCGGCCGTTAGACCTATTAGTAGACCTTGGGCACTCTACAAGGATTTTAGAACAAACACAAATAGGGTTTTAAAAAAAACTAAAGAACTCAAGTCAAACTAGGAACATTCGGCTAAAGAACTGAACTTGCAACTAAATACATAGGAGTTTCCATACAAGGTTAGAATCCTACAACCTTTGTAGCATCTTCATATGCTCCAATTTGTGTTGGACTCTAGCTAGGCTCATAGGATGAGTGAACAAGCTTGGTGAAGACCTCCCTTGTCAAAGATGATCCACCCGAGGAAATCCTTCTCTAGCTCCATCTATACTTGATGCTCCAAGCTAAAGGTGAAGAAACTAACATCCCAATTTTGCAAGGATTAGGGTGTTAGGGATGTAGTATGTCACTCTATTTTATCTCACCATTACATTTTCTTTTCTCTTTCTCTTTTTTATTTTGGAGAGGAAGAATAGGAGAGGAGCTTGAGCTAGGAGATGAGAAAAATATGAAAGCTATGGAAAGTCTTAACCATTTCTAAAAATGGTTAAGTCTCTTTTATCTCTGAAAGAAAAAAAATCCTAACCATTAGACTCCCATCTCTTAGCCAAGTGTTCACTCTCTTCTCTCCCCTCTACTTGTCCATAAAATAAGAATGGTCATGCATGTACTAAACCCATGGAACAAGTTAATTAAAAGAGATTGAAAAGAAAAAGGAAAAAACAATATGTAAATTTATATATGTTCACATAACATAATATAAATACACACACACACACACTTGTAATTTCCATATGTATTAAAAATATATGAATGAGACATAAATAAATAGTGAAAAAAATACTAGAAAATACATATATCCAATACATGTATTATCATATTAAATCAGCACTTGATTTAATATCCGTCTTTCCAAAAGACCGGCTAGTATATCCAAAAGTCTGATTACCGTCAGTTCACTAAATAGACTAGTTTTAATCGAACCCCGATACATATGTAATACGTACATTTACATCATATCGCTAGAGTTGGAAAAACCTCTGTATTGGACTCTAAAGACTCGACAATACACTAGCAGTGAGTTTAACCACAAGCATGTCAGCAGCACTAGCTGTATGTAATGGCTACCCAGGTATTAAGCGAAAGGAAGTTCGACAGGCAAGCTCGTCATAGCCCCTACTGAGCCTATAAGTGACAATCTACATACAGTCTGGTCTTTCTGTCAAAGAGTATCGTATAACGGGTCTAGGAGGTTGGTAAACGTCAGACCCCTAATAACCCGATAAGTCGTGTCAGTGTCAAGCTCATCACCTACCAAGAAACTACCGATTTTGCAATCAGTAAATCCTATCCACTCTGGCCAGAGATTTATGATGATAGTCGACCGAACACAGCGCAACATTTACCCCCAATACCGGGAAAGATGAATCCCCAACAATCCGCTCACTACCTCTATGTGGCTCGAGACTGTACCCAACTAAAACCTGTTTGCATGACTCAGTAGAGCCGTTGTAAGGTAGTAATCAAAACATAGTGGGAACTCACACGAGACAAATGACGATCTCAGGTCAACAGACTAACCTGTACTCATGTCACCAGAGAACTGCTACCTAACGATAGGTATAATACCATCTAGCATGTTCCCGACAAGTCCGTCCAGTGTAACTCATAACCAAATGAGCATCTATATACAACCTTTGGTGACTGGCGAACACCGTTGTTGGATGTATATGCCCTAGAAGCCATTATTGTATTGTACAGGATTGTATAATACATATGAATACTTGGGATATATATATACAGGACAGTCTTTCTTGATATGATAGTATGCTATCTGGTTTGTCTTTGCCTCAACATGCGTATATATTCTATTTATATTACATATCTCGAATACATGTTGGTAAAGCTTGTAGGATGTTTTCTTAACTACTATAGTTGTGATGGAAATTATACTCATAAGGTCTAGGTAGTCTATAAGCGCATCCTTAAATTGTCCCTGGTCATTAAAGTTTCGAGACAGGGCATCGATACTCCGAAGTAGACTAGTGTATATATTTCTTATTCCCGTCAGGGAAGGTGGCCTGTCCCACAGCCATTGGTATACGACACCAAAGATAGTATATAGGTGCTCATTAGGTTATGAGTTATACTGGACGGACTCACCGAGAACTTCTAGATGGTAATATACCTATCGTCAGATAGCAGTTCTCTGATGACATAGGTACAGATTAGTTTTTAGACCTGACATCATCATTCATCTCGAGTGTGTTCCCACTGTTCTTAGATTACTACCCTACCACGAATTTAAAGAGTCGTGCAAACAGGTTTTAGTTGGGTACAGTCTCGAAGCAGTTGGGAGCAGTGAGAGATAGAAAGGATTCGTCTCTCCCGTTTTAGGGAGTCGATGTCGCGTAGTGTTCGATTGGTCATCACCATAAAATCTTGACCAAGACAGTTGAGATTTTCTGATCAGTAGTTTCTTGGGATGGTTTTGAGCCACATCGACATGACTTATCAGGTTATTAGATTCTGATATTTTCCACCCCCATAGACCCGATATGCAATAATCTCAGATGAAGAGACCAGACTGTACAGAGATTGTCACTTTCAAGCTCAATAGGGATACAGACGAGTTTGCTTGTCGACCTTCCTTTCGTTCAACACCTGGGCAGCCATTATGTATAGCCAGATCTATATGACCCAGATCTACAAGAAAAGAAGGAAAAAGGATATAATTTTTACCTTTGGGAACATAGTTTCTTAAAATAGATATTAAGAACTAAGATTCTATATGACCCAGATCTTAAAGATCAATGTAATGACTTGATGGATAAAGAAGAGATTAAATCTCAAAAGATGATGACTTCGATGAACAGAGGAGAGATTATAATTCTCAGAAGAATTAAATCTTTTAAAACAGAGTTCAATCTCTGCCAAATTTGTGGTAGTGTCGCACGTGTTAAACACGTGAGCGGCGCACATGATAAGCACGAGAGTGCCATAAGCTCGATAGGTCATGTGATAGGCATGAGAGCGCCATAAGCTTGGCAGGCCACATGATAAGCAAGTGAGCTCCATAAACCCAGCGGCTCATGTGTCACTGAGATGACTCGGTACTTAGCACTGTTGGATGATTTATAGTCCAATTCTCATTCTTGAGTGGGCTAAATCTCTGAAGTTTTAAAAACTTCTCTGATATTAAATCAATTGAGTGTTAGTTATATGTATGCCCTAGAGGCCATTACTGTACATTGAATGTATATTGTAGTGGATGCTGGGACATATATAGGTAGGACTTTCTTGCTCGACATGATAGTATGCTATCTGGTTGCACTTTATCTTAACATGTATACTTTCTGTCTCTCTGATTACATGTTGATAAAGCCCTTAGGATGTGTACTCGACTTCCAGGACTATGATGAAGATCATACTAGTGGGGCCTGGGTAGTCAATGAGTACATCCTTCATTGTTCTTAGTCGTGGGAATATCGAGACGGGGCATCGATATTCCAGAGTAGACTAGCGTATATCTTCTCGACCCATGCGATGGGCGATGGATGATCCCATATCCATTGGTGTTTGACATCAGAGATGGTATACGGGTGCTCAGTGGAGACTGGGTACACTGAACGGACTCGCCGAGAACTCCCAGATGGTATTATACCTCACGTCAGATGGCAGTTCTCTGGTGACACTGGTACAGCTTAGTCTGTTGACCCGAGATCGTCATAGAGTCTTGTGTGTCTCCCACTGTGCTTTGATTTCCACCCTACCACGGCTCTACTGAGTCGTGCAAACAGGTGGTTTTTGGGTACAGTCCCGATTCACATGGAGGCAATGAGCGATAGGAGGGGATTCGTCTCTCCCGGTATTGGGGGTTGATGTTGCGCTATGCTCGACTGGCCATAACAGGAAATCCCTGGCCAGGGTTGCGGTGACCTACTGGTAAGTGTTATCAGTAGTTTCACACATGTTATGGACCTTACGTCGGCATGACTTATCAAGCTATTGGACTCTGACGTTTACCACCCCTAGGCAAGATATGCGACATATCAGACGACGAGACCGGACTGTACGGTAAGTGTTACTGGTTGGATTCACAGGAGTGTGAGCGGGCTTGCTCGTCGATCTTCTGATCGCTCAATACCCGGGTGGCCGTTACGTTTAGCAGACCGCTTGCGGCTTGTGGGTGTTTGATATGATCATCACCTGCTGCCGGCGTATTGACGAGTCTTTAGAGTCCTACACAGAGGTTTCCTGGCTCAAGCGAAACGAAATAGGCGCACATATGAGATATGTGCGGGACCGAGAATAATACCAGTATGTGATACTGTATTCGATTCTCGCGATTTGTGACATTGATCGGTTATATGCGATATAGCCGGGATATCGGATCAAGTGTTGATTCGATAAGTTGTTACTGTTGATATTTGTCGGTTATATATACAATATGACCGGATCATTGAATCAAGTGTTGATTTAATGATTTAATGCATAATTAAATATTTGATATATTACTTTGCATTAACTAGTATCGGTTCACTTTAAAAGGATTTTCTCACTTGATTGTATCATGTTTGATGATACATGATTGCTAGGGTTTGTGTAAAGAGTTAAGCCTTGGTTAAGTAAATGGTTAGGGTTTTTACTTATTTATTCATTCATTTATCTTTATAATTTGGATTAAAAGAAATGAGAAATGAAAAGATAATGGTTGCTTTCATTCTTGATGCTTCTTGAAGCTTCATGCAACTTAGACCAAAGTGATCATTTTGTCTTCATTTCCAAAACCCTAACCATTCTTCTAACCTTAGTTAATTCTCTACATCTAACCATGGTTTAAATTATGATAAGAATGATTTTCATTATTCTTTTGAAAAAACTTATCATATCATCTTCTTCTTCTTCTTCTTCTTCTCCTTCAAGAAGAAAAACAAGTTTCCATCAATGGTGATTGATGAAAAAGAGTGAGAAATCAAATTCTAAAGTGAACCCACTTCCTATTTCTTCATCCTCTACCTCTTGCCAAGTAGTATAGGTTGTTTTCTTCACAAGTTTCATGACTTGGTGAAGTGGAGCTTGATCTAGTGATGCCTCGACGTAGATCATCTTCGGCATCGAAGCCGACGATCAAGCCCGCCCATTTCTTCGATGAAGCCGATGCTAGAGTTCGGGATCCGACTTGGACAGCGGAGGGACATCGTCGCGGAGCTTAGTAAGTGGTGGACTGGATCTACAAAGGTTGTAGCTTCTTTCCTTTAGTTAAAAGTCGTTAACTTGCATCGCATAGCCTATATATCTAGTTAACGATCCGTATTAGGGTTTCTCGGCACTTGTAAAATTTAAATTGGCCGTGTTTGATCACTTGCAAGACTTCATTAGTGTGCCTAGGAACCCTACAGTGGTATCAGACCCTAGCCAGAGCCTTAGGCGATGCGTTGACGAAGTTTGAAACCCGATCGACCCGAAACCCTAACCCGCAAGTGCTCTTTGGACAATTTTGAAAATCGTGGTTTTTTCCAAATTAAAAATATGCAGAAACCTCAGTAGAAGATTCTAAGAATTACTGTATAAGACGGGGCCCCTGAATCCATCAAAGCGCGACGGAACCGCGGCATTATCATGCTAATGCGACGGTTCCGCGGCCCTTTTGTCTCCTCTTGCAATAAATTTTGCACAGTAATTCCTAGTTTGCAGTGCTGGTTTTCCTGGGAATTTTTAATATTTTTTCAAGAGTTGAATTTTTTGGGTTGTATTGGGGACTCGGTGTATCGATCGGATTGTCTAATTTTGTCAGTGTGTTTTTCCGGGTATTTTTAGAATATGTTAAAAAGTTCGACCGGATATAAATACCCACTTTTTCCCCTGCCGGGAAATTTCCAATTGTTGGATTTTTCCGTAGTTTAACGACGTTCTAAGTAGTGCAAGTAACGCGATGGTCCCTTTAGAAGACAACAAACCTTAACTCGATTATGTGACCGTCTTGAACTGCCCTTTGAACCTTCGGGTTTGGGGCAGTACGGCGTTCCACATGTGAGGCGTTGGCTTGACCCTTCTACGGCTGGACCGTTGGTACTGAGGCACGAACTGAATGTTTTTAGACTTGTTTCATGTGTTGAGCTGTATCGGGAAAACTTGGGTGTTCGATTGTTCGATCGAAAAGTTTAGCGTTTTCTATTTATCCGGAATGTGATACAATAATTGGAATTCACAAGTAGTTATAAGATAACGGAATGAATGTTATAAACATAGCAGTTTAGTCTCACTTGATCGGTTGCCACGGAGTTTTGATGTGATCAAAAGTCCGTCGCAATCACGTAGCGTACGCGGATACTCGCCGGGTAAACTTAATAGACAGCCTCACCCCATAGCCCTGACCAAGTGACTGTAGGAGAACCCCGTGGCCGAAAGCATCCGTTTGGGTGCTCGCGATAGCGGTGTTCCGCCTTGGTGCACTTCATCGACGGTATCGGGGGTGCGACCGTCTACTAAAGTTTGCGACGAGCATTCGATCAAAATGTCGGGAATCCTGTTGAATTGCCTGACTTGGTATTGAAAAGTGTTTTCGATAATGAGACTAAAATGCAGGGTTTATAATTGTTAGGCATGCGATGTCTAAGGAATTCATTTGATTAGGCATGCGATGTCTAAAGAGATTGCGGATTCCAACTGTTGTAGTTTTACACTTTCTTTTCTGTGACCGTAAGTGTAATATGTGATATCGCCGATTTCGTTGCTATATGTCAACGACAATTGGGATACGCATGTTTGCTTACGTTGATGACATGTGATGTTATGTGTTGCTGGATATGTTATATTGGATCGTCGTGTTTGAATAGCCGGGTGGTTTTTATGTGAGATGGGTGTTTTTCATTTTCATTCATGTAAAATACTTGTATGTAATATTCTTTTATTGGGGCACTTTCAGGTTGCGGAAGATGTCACCCATTGTATATTATTTACTTTTCCGCATTAGGATAGACCCAAGGAGGGGAGCACAAGTAACCGGGTTCTGGGGTCCAGAGGGAGACCATCTCGAGGAGTCGAGTCCGGGTCTCCTAACCCTAGAATTGGTAGAGTTGCTTGCCGCTCTCGTAGGGGTCTTGGGGTGTGGGATTGGCTATTCATCACGACCGTGGAATCCATGTTTTATACTGGCTCGTATTGAAAACACGGACGTCCTAGTATATCCAATATTTCATATGTTTCTTCTGCTGTGATTTATCTGTGATGTGATCATGTGATGTTCTGTGACAGATATTATATATAGTATATATGATATATTATATAGACGTTGCTTATGTTTTACACCCGCGCTAGCCCTACCTCGCTCTGGCGTTAGTTACCTAACCTAACGGTGCAGACGGGACATCGAGGCGAATGCGGATGGCATAAGCGTACGTTATATTTATCTGTGATGTTTAGGTGGACTTAAATGATGGGATATTCATTAATGAGATTAATGAAAGAAAATAAACCTAATTGATGTTGTGGAATCGAATTTCAAAATAAAAACAGGTAGCTACAGTTCTTGCTTTGCATCGCGGTGTTCATTATAGAACATCCTGCACCTTATTCGATGAGGAAAGGACCGAGATCCCTTCACCGGGAGTGACTCCTTTAGCAATAACTGGCAGATGCTACAACCCTCGGTTTGTCTTTGATCGCTTCTATAGTTTCCGATTTGCACAGTGATATATATGATATATCCCGCACCTCATTCGACGAGGAAAGGGCCGACGATCCCTTCACCATGAGTGACCCCTTTAGCAAAACTAGAAAAGCCTCGAAAACATTCCATTTAAAAACCATTTGATTCCGCAACGAGATCAAGTTCAAAGCGTTAAAGGTTTTCATAAAAACCATTCGCAACCCTCCGTCATTTTAGGAAGTAGAGTACTAAGTATTCGTGTTGTGTTTGTTGACCTTAGTTAAGGCACAGTGTATGGTAGCTAAGTGATGTCTTCCTACACCGCATATGATGCGATTAGTTAGGACAGTCGCGTGACTTTGTTGATCTTAGTTAAGGGTCATGTGGGTGGGTCTAATTAATCACGAAATGACGGGTAGAACTTGACTAGTACTTATGATTTGTTGACCATAGTTAAGGTCATAGGTGCTAGGGGTAAAAATCTTTATCGGGAGTTTCAAGTGTTGAAATTTGCAATGAGATTGCATACCTTCTATATGATAGTTGGATCCCGATACCCACTGCGAGTAATTGTTACTCCTGGGAGAGTTTTGCACTTTGCAATTAGCCGATCAAGTAGGTGTCTAGAAAGGTGTCAACGGGGTTACGCCTCTGGGAAAGCGAGGTTTACAGTAATTAGGTCCGTGCGAAAGCACGGGGAACCTCCCTCAAAGTACCGACACTGGCCTGGCTGAAAGATTGGCGAACTTGTAGAGTGTAATTAATCCCGGCTAGTCTTTCCTTTTAGGGTTTGAAGGAAGATTTGATAAAAACAGTGGGAGCCATCCTGATTAGATAAAATACATAACCAATCTAATCTTGCAAGAGCGCACGCAGAGTGTTTTCTTCTCTCTCTCTCCAGGTAGCGACCATATCACGCCTTAATCAAGATAATAATATAGATGTATTGACCGAACCCGCTTGTTATACTGAGCTGGGGAACGTTGGTCCCTCTCCAACTTATAATTGTTATAAGACGGAGCAGGAAATAGGGGAATACCAGAATTCCTATGCCGCCCAAACGAAGAAAGTGCATATGATGCATCTCCTTCGGGTGTGTTCATTATACAGAACTGTTTCTCAGTATCCTCTGCATCCTGGGTATCTGATACCGGATCAGGATCCCAGATATGTAATCTGTTACATAGGGCTACAAAAAGGTAGAAAAACTGAGAACGGGTGATAAGTTTCATGAGGCAGAAAACGGGGCAAGTGTTGCAGCCAAGTCTGTTGGTCACTGTCACCCTGTATTACCAGTACATTGATTCTGAACGAATGTTATTAGATACCGAACCTGATATACAAAATCATATCTGTCTCTCTGTTAGTAAAGAAACGGTAAAATTTTGTATTGTTGGATAATGTTTTGAACATTTCCTATATCAAAAGTTGATCGGTTCAGGCACGTTATCTAAAAGCATTGATGTTCTAAATCAAACTACAGTTCTTAGTATACGGAACACACAAAAGAGGAAGAGTTCAGAAATGAACGAATTCTTCTTAAGGTATTGTAGACTAGGTCATATCTATGTGACCCGACTGGCTGGAGTTACATAAAGATGCATATTTAAATTAGTTTGAATTTACATCTTGTGAAACTCGCCAGTCATGTCACAAAGATAAGATGACCATAGCTCTGTTTATTGGAAACAGGGAAAGAGTTTGTAAAACTCTTGGGACTGATACATGATGATGTATGTGAGGTCTCCTGTCTACACATGCCAGGACTGGTTCTTTATACTTCATTACGTTCTCTGATAATCTCTCAAGATTCAGACATATGTTCCTGTTGAAACATAAGTCCGAACCTTTTGAGATATTCACAGAATATAAGCTAGAAGTAGAGAACCAATACGGGTATAAGTATTATGTCCTATGATAAGATCAGGGAGGAGAATACTTGTGCATGGCATTCCTAGACCATTCTAAAGGAGAATGAGATTCTCTCTCCGTATTACTCCTTTGAATACACCACAGCACAACGGTGCATCAGGGCGGAGCAATCGCACAATATTAGATATGGTGTGCTCTATGATGAGTATTACTGAGTTACCTATTTCCTTTTGGAGTTGTGCACTTGAGAAGCTGCATACCTATTGAATTAAGCTCGGATCAAATCTGTGCCTACCATTCCATATGAGATATGGTATGGGAAGAGCCTATCTCTTAAGTAAGTTAAGATTTGGGATTGTCCGGCCTATGTCAAAAGCAAAATCCGGACAAGATCGAGGCAAGGTCAGTTCTGTAGAACTGGAAATGTTCCAGCTATACAAAACTGCAGCTGATTTGACAGAACCAAAGGATTCAATGGTCCCCGACGAACCTCAGCCTCTCCGCCGATCTGGTAGGGTTCCTCATCCGCCTAAGAGATACCTTGGTTTCTCGATGACAGTGGGAGCGAGGATTGCATCATGAGATGATGACCTAACCAGTTTCGAGCAGGCCATCGAGAGTAGGGACTCTGTAAGAATGGCTGGATGCTTAGCGATCTGAGATGGAATCCATATACACCAGCAAAGTATGGACTTTAACTGCTATATCTGAAGGGTTAAATCCCCATCAGGAGCAAGTATATCTTGAGAAGATTACTTGGTGTAGATGGAAAAGTTGAGACTTTCAAAGCTAGACTTGTTAATGGTTTTCGTCATCGACCAAGAGTGGAAAATGATGAAACCTTTTCCAGGGACTATACTTGAGTCCATCCAGATCCTACTTACCATTGCTACATACCATGACTGCGATATCTGGTGGTTAGGTGTCATGACTGCTTTTCTAAATACTGATTTAGAATAGAACGTCTATAAGAACACAGCCAGAGGGCTTCGTAAACAGTGGGAGCAGCGGAAACGTGTGCAAGTTGCTTTACATAATGAAGCAGGCATCGCGGAGTTGGAACGTCTGTTTTGATGTGATAGTCAAAGTGTTTGACTTCATCAAAATAGTAGATGAACCTTGTATATACAAAACGGTAATAAAGAGTAAGGTGGGCATCCTTGTATTGTACGTGGACAACATACTCTTGATAAGGAAGGAGTTTCCTATGCTACGCTCGGTCAATCTCCGCTTATCACAACCATTCTTCAAATAGGATAAAGGTGATACCACCTCGATCCTGGGGAGAATCGCTGGAAAAGTTCCAGGGTAATGAGGACGACTGAATGTCAGTCGCAGGCATTGTCTTTACCCTTGGTAAAGGGACGGTATGTTGGAAGAGTTCCAAGCTAGATACCATGGCAAACTAGACGATAAAGGCTGGTAACATCGCTATTAAAGATACTACCAAAGAGGCAGTTTGGGTGTATATTGGTTCATAGGATGAACTAGGTTCCTACCATTGTGTGACAATGGAACTGTGGCTTTGGCCCTGGAACTCTGGTCCCATCAGTGACCCAGACATATTCTGAGGCAGCATCACCTGATCATGGAGATAGTTGATCTCCAGGTTGATCGAGGTTAGGAGAGTAGACTCAGAGGACAACATGGCGGATCCACTCACGAAGGCCTTTTCCTAAAGAGAGACTTTTAGGGGATGGTTGAGTATTAGATACTACAACTACTGCTACAGATGGCCCTAGTGCAAGTGGGAGATTGTTAGTTATATGTATGCCCTAGAGGCCATTACTGTACATTGGATGTATATTGTAGTGGATGCTGGGACATATATAGGTAGGACTTTCTTGCTCGACATGATAGTACGCTATCTGGTTGCTCTTTATCTTAACATGTATACTTTCTGTCTCTCTGATTACATGTTGATAAAGCCCTTAGGATGTGTACTCGACTTCCAGGACTATGATGAAGATCATACTAGTGGGGCCTGGGTAGTCAATGAGTACATCCTTCATTGTTCCTAGTCGTGGGAATATCGAGACGGGGCATCGATATTCCAGAGTAGACTAGCGTATATCTTCTCGACTCATGCGATGGGCGATAGATGATCCCATATCCATTGGTGTTTGACATCAGAGATGGTATACGGGTGCTCAGTGGAGACTGGGTACACTGAACGGACTCGCCGAGAACTCCCAGATGGTATTATACCTCACGTCAGATGGCAGTTCTCTGGTGACACTGGTACAGCTTAGTCTGTTGACCCGAGATCGTCATAGAGTCTTGTGTGTCTCCCACTGTGCTTTGATTTCCACCCTACCACGGCTCTACTGAGTCATGAAAACAGGTGGTTTTTGGGTACAGTCCCGATTCACATGGAGGCAATGAGCGATAGGAGGGGATTCGTCTCTCCCGGTATTGGGGGTTGATGTTGCGCTATGCTCGACTGGCCATAACAGGAAATCCCTGGCCAGGGTTGCGGTGACCTACTGGTAAGTGTTATCAGTAGTTTCACATATGTTATGGACCTTACGTCGGCATGACTTATCAAGCTATTAGGGTCTGACGTTTACCACCCCTAGGCAAGATATGCGACATATCAGACGACGAGACCGGACTGTACGGTAAGTGTTACTGGTTGGATTCACAGGAGTGTGAGGGGGCTTGCTCGTCGATATTCTGATCGCTCAATACCCGGGTGGCCGTTACGTTTAGCAGACCGCTTGCGGCTTGTGGGTGTTTGATATGATCATCACCTGCTGCCGGCGTATTAACGAGTCTTTAGAGTCCTACACAGAGGTTTCCTGGCTCAAGCGAAACGAAATAGGCGCACATATGAGATATGTGCGGGACCGAGAATAATACCAGTATGTGATACTGTATTCGATTCTCGCGATTTGTGACATTGATCGGTTATATGCGATATAGCCGGGATATCGGATCAAGTGTTGATTCGATAAGTTGTTACTGTTGATATTAGTCGGTTATATATACAATATGACCGGATCATTGAATCAAGTGTTGATTTAATGATTTAATGCATAATTAAATATTTGATATATTACTTTGCATTAACTAGTATCGGTTCACTTTAAAAGGATTTTCTCACTTGATTGTATCATGTTTGATGATACATGATTGCTAGGGTTTGTGTAAAGAGTTAAGCCTTGGTTAAGTAAATGGTTAGGGTTTTTACTTATTTATTCATTCATTTATCTTTATAATTTGGATTAAAAGAAATGAGAAATGAAAAGATAATGGTTGCTTTCATTCTTGATGCTTCTTGAAGCTCCATGCAACTTAGACCAAAGTGACCATTTTGTCTTCATTTCCAAAACCCTAACCATTCTTCTAACCTTAGTTAATTCTCTACATCTAACCATGGTTTAAATTATGATAAGAATGATTTTCATTATTCTTTTGAAAAAACTTATCATATCATCTTCTTCTTCTTCTTCTCCTTCAAGAAGAAAAACAAGTTTCCATCAATGGTGATTGATGAAAAAGAGTGAGAAATCAAATTCTAAAGTGAACCCACTTCCTATTTCTTCATCCTCTACCTCTTGCCAAGTAGTATAGGGTGTTTCCTTCACAAGTTTCATGACTTGGTGAAGTGGGAGCTTGATCTAGTGATGCCTCGGCGTAGATCATCTTCGGCATCGAAGCCGACGATCAAGCCCACCCATTTCTTCGATGAAGCCGATGCTAGAGTTCGGGATCCGACTTGGACAGCGGAGGGACATCGTCGCGGAGCTTAGTAAGTGGTGGACCGGATCTACAAAGGTTGTAGCTTCTTTCCTTTAGTTAAAAGTCGTTAACTTGCATCGCATAGCCTATATATCTAGTTAACGATTCGTATTAGGGTTTCTCGGCACTTGTAAAATTTAAATTGGCCGTGTTTGATCTCTTGCAAGACTTCATTAGTATGCCTAGGAACCCTACATTGAGTTCATATACTCATGATATCTAAGTTGACCTTAGTCCCATACAATACTAAAAGTCCTTAGTTAAATAAATTGAGTCCATATGCTCATATGTTTTAAGTTGATTTTAAACTAAAACTAGATTAACGATCCTTAAATAAATAAAATATTCCCTTGAACTGATGGACCTCATCGATATGAGAAATGTGACCAATGTTCATTCCCAAATCTAATATATACGGATTTGGACCAATCCACACCCTGCGGGTGAATACATATATTAGTCTCCGTATACAATCCAAAGGCAACCCCAAAATAAACAAAATATAACATGACACAAAGTGATATACAGGGAGTAAAGAAAGTTGTTATCGCTTGGCGATAACGTAATTAACTGCAGGGCTTGCACCTGCAAGAAAAAGCCTCCCTACAATCAAAAACCCCTCATCCGTGAGGGGGATTTGAAAAGTCCAGCTACATCATTTGGATCTATCCAAACCTCCGATATATGGTGCAATAAATCAACTTGGTATCTTCGGAGAGGTAGATGGATATGTTCCATATAGTATCTTCCCCCGTATTCAAGCTAGACACGCTCCCCATGTCTCGGTCCGGTTTCAGGCGGTAAACGGTTCCTATACTACAATCGGTCAAACTTTGGTTGTCACAAGGTGTTTCTCCACATAGGATATGGACAATAACTCAAGGATTCTGGTAACTAGATCTATATCGATAGATCTAGATTTGGGAAGTGTCCCAATTCGGGTACTTGGACACCATTTTAAAGTGGTTTAAAATGGAGCATGGTGGTTTACCCGCAGGTGATGAAGTCGCCCTCTCTAAAGAGATGTCTTCTAGACTGATGAGGAGAGGGACTCGCATGACTGACATATCACTTGCTTAGGCAACTGAGTCAATCATGCGATGTCATGTACCAGACCAGATATTGCTTTTGCACTTGCTATAGTTTGCGGATATTAATCCAATCCTGGAGAAACAAAAGGAAGCAGTGAAGAACATAAGATGATATTCTTGGTGTGTGGTAATGGCAGCCTCATATAGGAGACGGTTACCGGTTCTAGCTTCCCAGGTGACCTAGATAACAGAGATGTTGTTAGTGTTTTGAGTTTACCCTCTTCTAAAGAGCAGTATATTGGATAGGGTTCCAATAGGGATATTGAGGTAGTCATGGTATAGGATGCTGGTTATGACTCAACGAAGAATACAGCCTAAGAATTTGTTGGATAAAATTGTTCGTTTATGAACTTGGTCCTATCAAGTATCCAGACACATTCTTGAAACGGGGTATTGCTCGGTTCGAAAGATTGTTGATCTCTGCAAACTTGAGATATAGAAAGATAAAGTTGGAACAATGTAGCGGATCCACTCATTGGGATTATTTCTTGAACACGGAAGTTTCTCAAACGAGCTTTGCGAAACTTATTATTAGAGAAGTTGGGTATTAGGTAACACACGAGCTATGGATATGCGATACCACAATAATTGGCCTTAAGTGCAAGTGGGAGATTGTTGGATATAATGCCCTCAAGGTAATTATTGTAATTGCAGGTAAATGACTATGATAATTGAAGAAGGACCAATAAAGATAGAACAGTCTTACTCGAAATGATAGTATGCTATCTAGTTTGTTTTTATCATTATGTGTATACGTTTTACTTGTTATTACGTGTCGCTAATGCATAATGATGAAGCTCATAGGATTCTTGCTTGACTACCAGCATTATGATGGCGATCATATACATGAGAGCTGGGTAGTCTATAATCATATCCTTAAATGTCCCTAGTCGAGTGAGTATCGAGACTGGGCATCGATATTCTAGAGTAGACTTGGTATATATGTTTCTAGACCATGATAAGGGGCGGTGACCGATCTCACAAGCCATTGGTGTTTTGTCACCTAAGATAGTATATAGGCGCTCACTGGAGGTGAGTACACTAGACGGACTCGCCGAGAATTTCTAGATGGTGTTATACCAATCGTCAGATAGCAGTTCTCTAGTGACATGAGTATAAGTTAGTTCTTTGACCTGAGATCGTCATTTGTCTTATGTGAGTTCCTACTATACTTAGATTACTACCCTACCAAGGCTCAAAGAAGTCATGCAAACAAGTTTTAGTTGGGTACGGTCCCGAACCACATGGAGGCAGTAAGCGATTATCAGGGATTCGTCTCTCCTGGTATTAGAAGTCGATGTCGTGCTGTGTTCGGTTGGCTATCTCCATAAATCCATGGCCACGGTGGATGAGATTTACTGATAGGAGTTCAGTAGTTTCTCAGTTGGTGATGAGCTTGACTCCGGCACGACTTATCAGGTTATAAGGATCTGACGTTATCCACCCCGTAGACCTGGTATGCGATACTTTCATATGAAGAGACTGGACTGTACAGAGATTGTCGCATTCAAGCTCAATAGGGTACGGATGGACTTGATTGTCGATCTCCCTTTCGCATATACCTGGGTAGTCGTTACATACAGGTAGTGCTACTTCCGTTCTTGTGGTTATGGATTTATCAAATAATCACTGCCAGCGTATTGTCGAGTCTTTAGAGTCCCACACAGATGGTTTTCCTGGTTCAGACAATAAATGTAGAGGTCGTACGTTGGTATGTATAGGTGTCCGATTAAATATGTGTATATGCTACACAGACTTTAATCTGACGGTTGATAAAACTAGCCGGCTTAGAATTAAGCCAGGTTATTAAATCAAGCTTTGATTTAATAATATATATAATATATTTTAGTATTATGTTCACTATTCTTTTTCTCTCTTGGCTATCCGTAATTTTTTATACGGATACGAGTATATATATTTCGATACGTATACCGGTGATGTATTCTGTATTTATACGGGAAAACTTCAAGAAGGAGGACATCTCATTTATGAATTTCCTTTTATGGAAATTCAAGGGAATGAGGTGGCATAGTGAGGTGGCATAAGCATGGTTGAGAGT
The DNA here is from genome assembly GCA_030015575.1 of Agapanthus africanus. Taxonomy (NCBI): domain Eukaryota; kingdom Viridiplantae; phylum Streptophyta; class Magnoliopsida; order Asparagales; family Amaryllidaceae; genus Agapanthus; species Agapanthus africanus. Next base: position 669,133,174 of record CM057337.1, read on the forward strand.
ATGGTTTGAGAGGGATGGGCTTCTTTCTTTAATGCAAAAATGTTATGTCACACTTTCATTTATGGTTAGAAAAATATGAAGTCACTCTCTCATTCCATTCTCATGAAACACTTAGCCATTTTCATGAGGTGAGCTCTTATCTCCTCCATCTTCCTTCTTCTTCATTGCTCTCTTGAGCTTTGAAATGAGAGCAAAACATTAGGGGAAAAATCCCTACATCACCCTCGCTCCATTCTTAGCGAGCTTGGAGCGTCAGTTGGAGATTGGATCAGTTTCCCTCTGGTGGATCATCTTCGGCAAGGACGGTTGCCTCTCAAGTATGTTTCCGACGGCCTACGAGTACCTTAGAGGAGTCTTTCACGATTAGGTGGACACACGACAAATATTGTAGTCTTTATAACCTTATGTGTTGTTTTCTAGTTTAGTGTTTGGATCGGATTCTAGGTTGCGGTTTTCTCGCGCCAGCTAGAAATTTTTGTTCATTCTTTCTTCTGCTGCTGCGCATTGACCACGAGCATCGGGGGAACCCCAAAAAAATTCTTAACATAGATACGGTGATCTGAATCAAATCTTGTCTCTAACATGAACTGATCGAATTTAAGATACCACTGCCTTGGATCTTATTTAAGGCCATCCAAACTCTTTCGTAGTCTACAAACATTGTTTTCTTTCCTCTTCACCTCGTATCCCGGTGGCTGCATCATATAGATTTTATCCTCCAAATCTCTATGAAGGAACGCTGTTTTCACATCTAGCTTCTTTAAGTTCAAATCCTCCACCGTCGCGATACTGAGTATCACTCGAATTGAAGTCATCTTCACTACTGGAGAAAATATCTCTTGATAGTCTATCCCAAGCTATTGCGCATATTCCTTGACTACTAAGCAAGCCTTGTATTGCTTCATGCCATCAGCCTTATCCTTGATCCTATACACCCACCTATTCAGCAATGTCTTTCAACCCTTGGGTAGCTTCACTAGATCCCATATACGGTTCTTCTTTAAAGAATACATCTCTTCATCCATAGCTTGCTCCCACTGCTTGCTAACACTGTCTTGCGTATCCTCTGTAAGGGATTTAGGCTCTCCTGAATCTGTGTACAATATGAATTCGGTCACTAATCTTTCAGACAGCCTCATCTTTCATGGAGTTCTTCTCAGAATTGGTACATCTGGTTGCTGAACTTGGTCTTCAACCTGTTCTTGAACTTGATCCTACACTGAAGTAGTCATCTTCTCCATATTCCGAGGCACCTGATTGATCTCCTTAGTTCTATCTAACTCGATGAACTCAGATACTGCACCATTGATTATCATGTTTTTACCGTGTCGTTTTAAAGTTGAAATAACCGCAATCAAAAACGGTGTCGCGTGTAGCGAGCCGAGATAAATACGGGCCGTCCACAGGTAGATGATAGGTTTTTAAGCTTGTTTTAACGAGTTAAGTCCATAACTTGAATTATTTTTATTCTAAGTGTCGAAAATATGATATTTTCAAGAAAATGACTTGTTAGGGGTAATTTTAGGTTAGCTTGAGTTAGGATGATATTTGTTGTTTCCTTATAAACCTAACTTGATATTGATGCTAAGGCAATCGGCAACAACGCGGATTAGGGAATTTGAAGTACGGTATTTGCGATTGTGCGCTAAATCTGTATTTCTTGTCCCTTGTCCTTGCGTTCTTGTCTCTTGGCCTTATCTTTCAGCAAACTACTCGCAACCGGTCACAATTAGGATTCACCGCTATCGTGGTAGGATAGGCTGCCTAACGGAGCGGATTTCGAATCGTTTGGTCGGAATTTCAATTACAAGTTAGGGTTTTTTTAAGGTTTTTTAGCAAACACTTTTCCTAACACAAACTAACCATATTCTACCCTTAACAAGTTATACAATTACTCACACATATTCACAAAAACAAAATAAAACACAACAAGATAAAGGCGCATAAGAAAAATTGCAAAGAAAAGTAAAACAAAGGTTAAAAAACTAAAAACCGATATATCCGATAAGCAATTTCTTCAAGTATCCTTCAGTCCAAATCTTAATATAAAATCAAAATACCAAACTTTAAACTTGCAAGCTCACTTAAGAGGTTGCAAGATCAAAGAAAGGCAAAGAATTTCACAAGATCACAATTATAGTAATCAAATGACATGAAATGAGCAAATGAGAAATTTTTATTGATTTTCAATGAAGATACAAACTAACTTGAATTTAAGAACCTAAATCTTAAGCTTATAAGTTCATTGAAGAAGTTACAAGGCAAAGATAGAGGGAAAGAGCTCAAGAGTATAAAAGGAAATACAAGTTAACATCTAATAAAAGACTTGTTCTAAACTAAAAACATTGCCAAAAGTATATCCTCCTCCTTACTCTCTGTTCTGATATTTATAGGCACAAAATCAGAATAAACAAACAATACAATAAGGATGATGTGACAACAATTAATGACCAGAAGAAAGATGGAGCGTCTTGGAGCATGTAGGGCCGGCGGCGCCGGTTTTATTGAGGATCTCACCGGTTAGGTATTGACATTTGGGGCTCGTTTTGGCGTAGTGATCTTGTGTGCTTCCCATGATCTCACTGATAATGTTTGATTTTTCTAATTAAGCTTGGATTGCACTCAGTGGATTTGGAAGGAAAATATATCTTTTAAATCACATCACAACTTTTTCATTCACTCACGACTCATTCCTACTTGCCTCTCCACTTGCACAAGTCATGATTTATATGTGCCCACTTGTGCTATGCAGGCCATCAAGGTTCATGCATCACAATGTGTTCACACTTGTATTGTGTTTGACCATTTTGCATAAAAATGTGTACACTTGCAAGTTGCAAAAAGAAACTCTTTGAATATTGATCGGTTTTCTGTTCTGGTTGTAGTGTCGGCTCACAAATGCCGTATACGTGCATTTGAGTGTATTTTCAGTATTTTGTCACGGATACCTGTAATCTGTATTTATTGAGCAGACACAGATTAATAGTACAGATATATCATAAAAATGATAATGATTGAGTGGTATTGAAATACAGTTTTTCATGATGAACAAATATGTCCAAACTTATCTTTTGCTCATCCCGAGCAAAACAAAATCCTAACCTCACTTTCGCAGGGAACGCAATTGCACTGAACTCATGCAACAAGCCGTTAAACCTTTAGGTGTCCCTAATAGGAGGAGTGTTGTCTCCTGAAGGTTTTCAGCGGATTACACCCACAAAATCCCATTAAGCTAGATTTTTGCGAAATAACTGCCAATTCTCAATCCTAGGGTTTAGTATCAAAGATAGAAATTATATCATCCTAAGTTTAGAAATATCGAACCCTCGTTTTTCATACCTCACTCATTATTTAACAGGATCTTATACGTCTTTTAATGTATGGTGCAAATAGCGTCGTTATGTTTCGAAACGTTCGATTTAAAGTCAACATGTCAAAAAAATAAGGACCGGGTTAAAAACTTCAAAAGGATCATACCAGTTTTCAAAGAGTTAAGTTTTTCTCAAGTTTTGTTTTCCAGCTAGGTTTCAAATTCAGAATTTCTATCAGTTTTAACAGAGAACTTGGTCTTATACTTCACTCCACCTTTTACTTGTTTTCGTTTTATACACACCTTCGTGAACGTGCAATAGTCTTTAACATAGGATAAAACCTTCATATCTCCATTAAAAATATTTATAAAAACTTGTCTTTTATCAAGATTATTCTCACACAAAGGACCGTTAGGAATTTTAACTCGGAGAGAATACTTGCTTGACTTTATTTTAAAATGGACTTTCTAGGCTTCTTAGCGAGCTTTGGGCAATTGCACCCAAACCAGTTAGTTTTAGAGCATTAGGTGTAAAAACACCCCGGCGGACTTAATTGCCTAAGTTACCTAGGTCTTAAAACAAAAAGACTTATTTTAGCGTGAAAGTTATAACAATTTAATATGAACGGAGATATAGCCAGTTGTTCAATTCTTTTCAAGATATAAGACATGTTTTTGTGTAGGTAAGGTGTGCAATTACTCCAATTAAGTATAAGATGGGTTATTTTTCAGACTTAGTTTTATTAAAACTTCAATAATATCCTTTCATGTCCATTTTGCTTTATAAATTCTTCTCGATATTACATATCTCAGAAAAAAATAGTTTGATCCTGACAGAGTAATTTTAAAGGTGTTTTAAGACATATCAAACTTTTTATCTAATTTTTCAAAACTCACAACACGTGTAGTGTGATGAAAAAGAGATATATTAGCTACTGTTAAATTCCAAGGAGGGTTATCGTTCGGTTTTTCAATATCTAGACATAAGATTTAGTTATTCCTATTTTATCATATTAAACCATCGATATTTTGAATTTAAGCTTTACTACATGCTAACTTAACGACAAAGTTTTTATATTTTTGGAAATTTTTCAATTTTTATGGTTTATTCGGTTTTTTAATACAAACAGCAGAATGCAATACAAAAGAAAACGTACAATGCAGCTACATGCAAAATAAAAAGAAAAAATACACGATATGAAATGCTGAAATGCAAGAAATATGCAAATGCAATATTATATGCTTAATACAGATAAAAATCCCATCTCAAAAATCACCCCTAAACTTGAAGTGGATGATGTCCTTATCATCGCTTTGCTTTTCCCTTTCCTTTGCTCTTACTGCTTCCACTCGCCTCATCTTGGTTTCCTAAGATCTGGCTCAACTGCTGTTTTATTTCTTTGTTCTGCCGGATCAGTGTCTTGATACCGTGGACCTCCATCCTGTGTAACTCATAAGGATCTGTCGGTACATCCTCATTCAAGTAGATCTCTGATGAAGTCTGCAATGCCGCATACTCGCTAGGGTCATAGGGTGACCAAATCTGCTGCTCACTTCTGATGTCAGTATAACCCGGTGAAATCCTCTCAACCTTGACTAGGACTGTGTCATACATGGTGACACAGGTATCAAAATCCTCCTCCTCCATGTAGTAATGGCAGATCTGAGTGATGAGGACTGGAAGTAACAGTTTGCGCCCTGTGACACCCTCCATGATTGTTGAGAACAACATGTACACAATGCAGAATTAATGGTTCTTCTTCATTAAGAAGTGGACGACATGACCCATAATCGCCGGAAAAGAAGAAACTCAGATGAGCCCTTTTACATTTCGGTATACCCAGCGGCAAGCAGTATAGACATTTCGATACATCTGCTGGGCATTTAGCCCAGCATCTCGTAGTTCGCACCTAGATCTCACAATCGTTTTATACTCGGCGAGTTCTAATGGATATTGAAATCCAGGTCGGGTAGGGATGTTGGTAACCCTTGAAATTGTTTCTACGGAGAACACCCTCTTTCTTCCCTGAAAATGAAAATGAACATGAACCCTCAATTGCTCGCCTGCTCGCAACGTATCGTAGAACTCATCTACCAATTCTTCAATAGCACACAACCCCTCATCCCCATACAACAAAAATTCCCAACCCATTTGACAGATTGCATCATAAAAATAGCTCCCATATACCTCATGGGTGAAAACATCGACAAAATTCTTTTCGCAATCAAAGGGAGCCATTACTGTGGGTATTCGAACTTTTCAGGAATAGCAAACAATAGTGGAGATGTGAGGAGAGAGAATATTACAGTGAGGAGGAATGAAATCGTCAATTGGTGATAAGAGGGTCGGCGACGACGGGAATTGTGAAGGTTTCGCCGGTCGATTGGGGGAGATTGGGGCTAAGGTTTCTTTGTTGAGTTGGGGAAGAGGAGAGAAGACAGAAAATAATGTTTGAGTGTTTTAGATTGGGGTTCGGGTCGGTGGTTGGGTATTATAAGAAGTTGTTTTTACAGGAAACCCCCTCCTTTCTCTTTTCATTTTTCTTTTTTTTTTCTTATATACACATTCCCCTCCCCTTTTTCTCTTTCTCCCTTTTTTTAGTTTTTTTTGTTTTGTTTTGTTTCAAAAACTGAGCATCACCAGACAAGATTGCTCGTCAAAAAGAAAAATGGATATGCATAGGACAAGAATATCCACACACACACACACACATACACACACACACACTGTAGGGTTGCTAGGCACGCGCACAAGGGTCTACGAGGCATCAACCATGCCCGATTAAAAATTTAGCCGTGCCGAACAACCCGAATACTGATCTTTAAACTAGAGATTAGGCGAAAACTAGCATGCTAAACACTTTAACACTAAGTGAGAGGGATTACAACCTTTGTAGATCCGGTCCTTCACTTTATATGCTCCGTGTTGAGGTCCCTTCGCTGCGATCATCGTGCTCTGGACTCTCGAGAGGCTTCACGAAGAGAAAGATGCAGTCTTGCTTCCGATCTTCGATACAAAGATGATCTACCTTGAAGTTTCATTAACACAAGCTAACTCTCACTTAAATTGAGTGAACACTTTCATCTAAAGGGCAAGGGAAGATGAGGATGATGAAGTAGGATTTTTGCTCTCTTTATTTATCTTTTTCTCATATTTATTCATCACTTGGAAAAAGCTAGTAAGCTTTTTCATGAAGAAAGAAGAAGGAAGAAGAAGATGAATATCATTAGAATTTTTCTTTTGTGATGAATAGAAAGAATAATATGATGAATAATGCAACCATGGTGGACTAAACCCATGTAGAGAATTAACTAGGGTTAGGGTTTGGGTTGGGTTAAAGCATGAGTCACTTGAAAATATCTTTCACAAAACAAAACCAAAACCTTCTAGAATCATCTAGAAAGCTTAACCCTAATCCAAACCCTAATCATGTTTAAACTCCACTAAACATGTTGTATTAGTTATCATATCATGTTACAATATTATATATCACATATATAATATTTATCGTAACAAAATAAAATAATACAATTAACATATATCGCATATATATCAATGTATTACCCGAGTGAGAAAAAGAATCTTTTAGTGAGCTAATATTAGTTAATGTCATTTAATATATCATATATATTATTATACATTAAATTATCGAATCAACACTTGATCCGACAATCCGGCTATATCGCATATAACAGACTAATATTTATCCGTACCGATTCATCGAATCAACACTTGATCCGATGACCCGGCTGATATCAAATATCACGAGAATAGAATACGGTATCTCATATCGTATTATTCTCGGTCCCGCACATATCACATATGTGCCCCTACTGCGTTTTGCCTGAGCCAAGAAACCTCTGTGTAGGACTCTAAAGAATCGTCAATACGCCGGCAGTAGGTGATGATCATATCAAACACCCACAAGCTGCAAGCGGTCAGCTAAACGTAACAGCTACCCAGGTATTGAGCGCTCAGAAGATCAACAAGCAAGCCTGTACATTCTCCTGTGAATCCAAACAGTAACACTCCCGTACAGTCCGGTCTCGTCGTTTGATATGTTGCATATCTCGCCTAGGGGTGGTAAACGTCAGACCCCAGTAGCTCGATAAGTCGTGTCGATATGAGGTCTATAACAGTTCGAGAAACTACTGATAACACTTACCAGTAAATCTCAGCAACCCTGGCCAGGGATTTCCGATTATAGCCAATCGAACACAGCACAACATCAACTCCCTATACCGGGAGAGACGAATCCCCTCCTATCGCTCATTGCCTCCATGTGATTCGGGACTGTACCCAAAAGCCACCTTTTTGCACGCCCTCTTGGACGTGGTATGATGGAAATCAAAGCACAGTGGGAATCACACAAGACTCTATGACGATCTCGGGTCAACAGACTACACTGTACCAGTGTCACCGGAGAACTGCCATCTGACGTGAGGTATAATACCATCTGGGAGTTCTCGGCGAGTCCGTCCAGTGTACCCAGTCTCCACTGAGCACCCGTACACCATCCTTGATGTCAAACACCGATGTATATGGGATCATCCATCGCCCATCATATGGGTCAAGATGTGTATACGCTAGTCTACTCTGGTGTATCGATGCCCTGTCTCGATACACCCTCGACTAGGAACAGTTATAGGATGTACTCGTCGACTACCATGGCCCCACTAGTATGATCTCATCATAGTCCCAGTAGTCGAGTACACATCCTAAGGGCTTTATCAACATGTAACATAGAGACAATCAGAGTACATGTTAAGATAAAGTACAACCAGATAGCATACTATCATGTGGAGCAAGAAAGTCCTCCCTATATATGTCCTAGCATCCACTACAATATACATCGTATGTACAGTAATGGCCTCTAGGGCATGCATATAACTAACAATCTCCCACTTGCACTAGGGCCATCTGTTGTGGTATCACATACCCAACAATTAGCTGCGGTTGAAGTATCTCATACTCAACCATCCCATAAAAGTCTCTTCTGGGAAAAAGGCCTTTGTGAGTGGATCCGCGCTGTTGTCCTCTGCGTCTGCTCTCCTAACCTCGATCTTCCTGGAGATCAACCATCTCCATGATCAGGTGATACTGCCTAAGAATTATATCTGGATTTCTGATAGGACGGGGGTTCCTTGGCATAAGCCACAACTCCATTGTCACACAATGGTAGGAACGGAGTTCATCTTATGAACTTATATATCCAGACTGCCTCTTTGGTAGCATTCTTGGTAACTATGTATCTTGCCTTTAATCGTCTAGTTTGTCACAGTATCTAGCTTGGAACTCTTCCAACATACCGTCCCTCCACTGAGGGTGTAGACAATGCCTGCGACTGACATTCAGTCGTCCTTATCACTCTGGAACCTTTCCAGTGATTCTCCTCAGGATTGATTGATACCAACTCACTACAACTAGTGAGTGTCCTAACATCCAATTAGATCTATCTTATAGATCCAAAACCCAGGATTTAGGAGGTATCACTTTGATCCTATATGGAGAATCATTGCGATAAGCGGAGATTGACCGAGCGTAGCATAGGAAACTCCTTCCCTATCAAGAGTATGTCATCCACGTACTCTACGAGGATCACCACCATACTCTCTACTACCTTTTCGTATATACAAGGTTCATCTACCATTTTGATGAAGTCAAACTCTTTGACTACCACATCAAAACAGATGTTCCAACTCCGCGATGCCTGTTTTATCATATAAAACATCTTGCACACGTTTCTGCTGCTCCCACTGTCTACGAAGCCCTCTGGCTGTGTACTTATAGACGTTCTCTTCTAAAACATCACTTAGAAAAGCAGTCATGACACCCAACCACCAGATATCGTAGTCATGGTATGTAGCCGTGGCAAGTAGGATCTGGATGGACTTAAGCATAGATCCTTAGAAAAGGTTTCAACATAATCCATACCTGGTCTATGATGCAAACCTTTAACAAGTCTAGATTTGAAAGTCTCAACTTTTCCATGTACACCAAGTAATCTTCTCAAGATATACTTTCTCCTGATGGGGTTTTAACCCTTCAGATAAAGCAACCAAAGTCCATACTTTGTTGGTGTATAAGGATTCCATCTCAGATCGATAAGCATCCAGCCATTCTTACAGAGTCCCACTCCTGATGGCCAGCTCGAAACTAGTTGGGTCATCATCTCATGATGCAATCCTCGCTCCCACTGTCATAGAGGAACCGAAGTATCTCTCAGGTGGGTGAGGAACCCTACTAGATCGGCGGAGAGGCTGAGGTTCGTTGGTAACTATTGAATCCTTTGGTTCTACCAAATCATCAGCTGCAGTTTGTATAGCTGGAACCTTTCCAGTTCTACATAACAGACCTTGCCTCGAGCTTGTCCGGATTTTGCTTTTAGACGTAGGCCGGACAACCCCAAATCTTAACAAACTTAAGATATGGGCTCTTCCCTTTCCATATCACATATGAAGTGGTAGGCAACTGATTTGATTTGAACCCTATTCAATAGGTATGCAACTTCACAAGTGCATAACTCCCAAAAGGAAACAGGAAACTTAGCAGTACTCATCATAGAGCACACCATATCATATAGGGTGTGATTGCTCCGCCCCGATACACCGACATGCTGTGGTGTATACGAAGGAGTAATGCTGAGAGAGAATCTCATTCTCCTTTAGAATAGTCCAGGAATTCCGTGCTCAAGTATTCTCCTCCTTGATCACATCAATGGACATAATACTTTTACCCGTATTTTGGTTCTCTACTTCTAACTTATATTCTGTGAATATCTCAAAAGCTTCGGACTTGTGTTTCAACAGGAACATATGACTGAATCTTAAGAGATTATCAGAGAATGTAATGAAGTACAAAGAACCGGTCATGGCATATGTAGACAGGGGACTTTCATACATCAGCATGTATCAATCCCAAGAGTTCATTAACTCTTTCTCTGTTTCCAATAAACAGAGCTGTGGTCATCTTATCTTTGTGACATGACCGGCAAGTTTCATAAGATGTAAATTCAAACTAATTTAAATATGCATCTAAATGTAACTTCAGCCAGTCGGGTCGCATTGACATGACCTAGTCTACAATGCCTCAAGAAGGATTCGTTCATTTCTGAACTCTTCCTCTCGTGTGTGTTCTGTATACTAAGAACTGTAGTTTGATTTAGAACGTTTAATGCTTTTAGATAACGTGTCTGAACCGATCAACTATTGATATAGGAAATGTTCAAAACATTATCCAACATTACAAAATTATATCCTTCTTTACTAATAAAGAGACTGATATGATTTTGTAAATCAGGTTCGGTATCTAATAACATATGTTCAGAATCAATGTATTCCGGTAATACAGGGTGATAGTGACCAACAGACTTGGCTGCAACACTTGCACCGTTTTCTGCCTCATGAAACTTATCACCCGTTCTCAGTTCTCTACCTTTCTGTAGCCCATGTAACAGATTACATATGTGGGATCCTGATCCGGTATCTCATACCCAGGACGTAAAGGATACTGAGAAACAGTTCTCTGTAATGAACACACCCGAAGAAGATGCATCAGCATGCACTTTCTTCGTTTGGGCGGCACGGGAAATCTGGTATTCCCCAATTTCCTGCTCTGTCTTATAACAATTATAAGTTGGAGCGGGACCAACGTTCCCCAGTACAGTATAACAAGCGGGTTCGGTCAATTCATCCATTTTATTATCTTGATTAAGGCGTGATATGGTCGCTCCCTGGAGAGAGAGAGAGAAGAAAACACTCAGCGTATGCTCTTGCAAGATTAGATTGGTTATCTAATATATCTAATCAGGATGTCTCCCACTGTTTTAATCAAATCTTCCTTCAAACCCTAAAAGGAAAGACTAGCCGGGATTAATCACACGCTACAAGTTCGCCAATCTTTCAGCCAGGCCAGTGTCGGTACTTTGAGGGAGGTCCCCCGTGCATTCGCACGAACCTAATTAAAGTAAACCTCGTTTTCCCAAGGGCGTAACCCCGTTGACACTTTTCTAGACACCTACTTGATCGGCTAATTGTAATGTGTAAAACTCTCCCAGGAGTAACTCTTACTCGCAGCGGGTATCGGGATCCAACTATCTCATAGAAGGTATGCAATCTTATTGCAAATTTCAACACTTGAAATTCCCGATAATATATTACCCCTAGTACTTATGACCTTAACTAAGGTCAACATATCATAAGCACTAGTCAAGTTCTACCCGTCATTTCATGATTAATCAGACCCACCCTACATGACCCTCAACTATGGTCGACATAATCACATGAATGTCCTAACTAATCGCATCATATGCTGTGTAGGTAGACATCACTTAGCTACCGTACACTACGCCTCAACTAAAGTCGACATACGCAGCACGAATACTAAGTACTCTACTTCCTAAAATGACGGAGGGCTACGACGGGTTTTTAAGAAAACCCTTTGCGTAATGAACTTGATATCGTTGTAGAATCGAGTGATTTTAAATGGAGTGTTTTTTAGGCTTTTCTAGTTTTGCTAAAGGGGTCACTCCCGGTGAAGGGATCGTCGGCCCTTTCCTCATCGAATAAGGTGCAGGATATTTCATAAATATCACTATGCAAAGCAAAAACTATAGAAGCAATCAAAAGACAGACCGAGTTTGTAGCATCTGCTAGTTTCACTAAAGAGGTCACTCCCGGTGAAGGGATCTCGGCTCTTTCCTTATCGAATAAGGTGTTGGATGTTCTACAAGGAACACCGCTATGCAACGCAAGAACTAGAGCTACCAGTTTTTTTAAACAAGTTTCTACAACATCTTAGGTTTCTTTTATTTCATTAATCTCATTAATGAAGTCCCATTATATTTTGCTTCACAAGCATCTCTTTTGAAACGAAATCTGCAATATAACATATATCTCATATATATAATATAAACATTCATCTCAGGCAGTAATATGATCTCATCACAGAACATTGCAGCAGAAGAACATATATGAAATATTGGATATACCAGGACGTCCGTGTTTTCAATACGAGCCTGTATAAAACACGGATTCCACGGTCGCGATGAATAGCCAAACCCACATCCCTAGACCCCTACGAGAGCGGCAAGCAACACTGCCAATTCTAGGGTTAGGAGACCCGGTCCCGACTCCTCGAGATAGTCTCCCACTGGACCCTAGAACCCGGTTACTTGTGCTCCCCGCCTTGGGTCTACCTAATGCGGAAAAGTAAATAATATACAACGGTGACATCTTCCGCAACCTGGAAGTGCCCCAATAAAAGAATATTACATACAAATGAATTTTACATGAATGAAAAATAAAAAAATCTCATCTCACATAAAACCCCCGGCTATTCAAAACGCGACGATCCAATATAACATATCACAGCAACACATAAAATCTCATATCATCAACGTAAGCAAGTATGCGTATCCCGATTGTCGTTGATGTATAGCAACGAAGCCGGCGATACACCACATACTACGCTTACGGTCACAGAAAAGAAAGTGTAAAACTACAACAGTTGGAATCCGCAACTTCCTTAGACATCGCATGCCTAACCAAATGAATTCCTTAGACATCGCATGCCTAACAATTATAAACCCCGCATTTTAGTCTCATTATCGAAAACTCTTTTCAATATCAAGTCAGGCAATTCAACAAGATTCCCGACATCCTGATCGAATGCTCGTCGCAAACTTTAGTAGACGGCCGCACCCCCGATGCCGTCGACGAAGTGCACTAAGGCGGAACACCATCCCCGCGAGCACCCGAACGGATGCTTTTGGCGACGGGGTTCTCCTACAGTCACTTGGTCGGGGCTATGGGGCGTGGTTGTCTGTTAAGTTTACCCGGCGAGTATCCGCGTACGCAACGTGATTGCGACGGACTTTTGATCACATCAAAATTCCGTGGCAACCGATCATCGAGACTAAACTGCTATGTTTATAACATTCAAATTAGTTATCTCATAACTACCTGTGGATTCCAAATATTGTATCACATTCCAGATAAATAAACAAAGTTAAACTTTCCGATCGAATAATCAAACACCTAAGATTTCCCCAATGTATCTCAACACTTGAAATCAGTTTAAAAACATCCATCACATTCCACAGTACCAATGGTCCAGCCGTAGAAGGGTCAAGCCAACGCCTCACATGTGGCACGCCGTACTGCCACAAACCCTAAGGTTCAGAAGCAGTTCAAGACGGTCACATAATCGAGTTAAGGTTTGTTGTCTTCTAGAGGGTCCACCACGTTACTTGCACGACTTAGAACGTTCTTAAACACGAGGAAAAATCCAACTTTTGAAAAAATTTCCGACAGGAGAAAAAGTGAGTTATTTATATCCGCCGGAACTTTTTAACAGTTTCTAAAATTATCCGGACAAACTAAACAAAGTTAAATTATCCGATCGAATCAACGATTCCCCAATACAACCCTTGAAAACTCAACATTTGAGTGGAATTAAAATATTCCCAGAAAAAATTAACAAGAAAGGGCCTAAAAATAATTACATGAAATTTCAGGGACTAAGTCCAAATTTTGACCGCGGAACCGCCGCAAAACCCATGGTTTCGCCGCGGTTCCGCGGTCAAATTTTCGAGTTAGAGGTCCGGACTTCACAGTAATTCTTAGTTATTCCTGCTTAATTTTCTGAGAATTTTTAATTCAGAAAAAATCACATTTTTGAAAAATGTACAGAGAGGGTTCTGTGTCGGGGTTTCGGCGTACGATCGGACTTTAAACTTCGTCTAGACTTCGCCTAAAGCTCTAACCTGGCTCTGATACCACTGTAGGGTTGCTAGGCACGCGCACAAGGGTCTACGAGGCATCAACCATGCCCGATTAAAAATTTAGCCGTGCCGAACAGCCCGAATACGGATCTTTAAACTAGAGATTAGGCGAAAACTAGCATGCTGAACACTTTAACACAAAGTGAGAGGGATTACAAGCTTTGTAGATCCGGTCCTTCACTTCATATGCTCCGTGTTGAGTTCCCTTCGCTGCGATCATCGTGCTCTGGACTCTCGAGAGGCTTCATGAAGAGAAAGGTGCAGTCTTGCTTCCGATCTTCGATACAAAGATGATCTACCTTGAAGTTTCATTAACACAAGCTAACACTCACTTAAATTGAGTGAACACTCTCATCTAAAGGGCAAGGGAAGATGAGGATGATGAAGTAGGATTTTTGCTCTCTTTATTTATCTTTTTCTCATATTTATTCATCACTTGGAAAAAGCTAGTAAGCTTTTTCATGAAGAAAGAAGAAGGAAGAAGAAGATGAATATCATTAGAATTTTTCTTTTGTGATGAATAGAAAGAATAATATGATGAATAATGCAACCATGGTGGACTAAACCCATGTAGAGAATTAACTAGGGTTAGGGTTTGGGTTGGGTTAAAGCATGAGTCACTTGAAAATATCTTTCACAAAACAAAACCAAAACCTTCTAGAATCATCTAGAAAGCTTAACCCTAATCCAAACCCTAATCTTGTTTAAACTCCACTAAACATGTTGTATTAGTTATCATATCATGTTACAATATTATATATCACATATATAATATTTATCGTAACAAAATAAAATAATACAATTAACATATATCGCATATATATCAATGTATTACCCGAGTGAGAAAAAGAATCTTTTAGTGAGCTAATATTAGTTAATGTCATTTAATATATCATATATATTATTATACATTAAATTATCGAATCAACACTTGATCCGACAATCCGGCTATATCGCATATAACCGACTAATATTTATCCGTACCGATTCATCGAATCAACACTTGATCCGATGACCCGGCTGATATCAAATATCACGAGAATAGAATACGGTATCTCATATCGTATTATTCTCGGTCCCGCACATATCACATATGTGCCCCTACTGCGTTTTGCCTGAGCCAAGAAACCTCTGTGTAGGACTCTAAAGAATCGTCAATACGCCGGCAGTAGGTGATGATCATATCAAACACCCACAAGCTGCAAGCGGTCAGCTAAACGTAACAGCTACCCAGGTATTGAGCGCTCAGAAGATCAACAAGCAAGCCTGTACATTCTCCTGTGAATCCAAACAGTAACACTCCCGTACAGTCCTGTCTCGTCGTCTGATATGTTGCATATCTCGCCTAGGGGTGGTAAACGTCAGACCCCAGTAGCTCGATAAGTCGTGTCGATATGAGGTCTATAACAGTTCGAGAAACTACTGATAACACTTACCAGTAAATCTCAGCAACCCTGGCCAGGGATTTCCGATTATAGCCAATCGAACACAGCACAACATCAACTCGCTATACCGGGAGAGACGAATCCCCTCCTATCGCTCATTGCCTCCATGTGATTCGGGACTGTACCCAAAATCCACCTTTTTGCACGCCCTCTTGGACGTGGTATGATGGAAATCAAAGCACAGTGGGAATCACACAAGACTCTATGACGATCTCGGGTCAACAGACTACTCTGTACCAGTGTCACCGGAGAACTGCCATCTGACGTGAGGTATAATACCATCTGGGAGTTCTCGGCGAGTCCGTCCAGTGTACCCAGTCTCCACTGAGCACCCGTACACCATCCTTGATGTCAAACACCGATGGATATGGGATCATCCATCGCCCATCATATGGGTCAAGATGCGTATACGCTAGTCTACTCTGGTGTATCGATACTCTGTCTCGATACACCCTCGACTAGGAACAGTTATAGGATGTACTCGTCGACTACCATGGCCCCACTAGTATGATCTCATCATACTCCCAGTAGTCGAGTACACATCCAAAGGGCTTTATCAACATGTAACATAGAGACAATCAGAGTACATGTTAAGATAAAGTACAACCAGATAGCATACTATCATGTGGAGCAAGAAAGTCCTCCCTATATATGTCCTAGCATCCACTACAATATACATCGTATGTACAGTAATGGCCTCTAGGACATACATATAACTAACACACACACACATATATATATATACACACAAAAATAGTATATATATATGCCCAAACTTATTTAAAACAGTGTTTCCACTATTTATGGCTGGATAACCGAAGTTTGGTGGTAAACGGAGAAAGATTAGGCAATGTAAACTAGCTCCTGCAACATCAGGAGCTCCTCCGATGGTTCAGCGGTAAGGAACGGTTTCAATCTGTGTCCGTTTATATTAAAAAACGAACCGTACTTTAGATTTTCCAAATCCACCGCACCGTGCGGGTATACACATTGCACAAGAAAAGGTCCCTTCCAGTGAGATCGAAATTTACTAGGATGGAAATGGAGTCGAGTGTCGTAAAGAAGTACCTGTTGTTCAGGAGTGAAAGTTTTGCGCGTAAGGTGTTTATCATGAAACGCCTTCATTCGGTTCTTTATAACAACCTCGTTCTCGTAACCCTCATCCCGAAGCTCGTTTAGCTCGTTAAGTTGCGGCTTCCGACAGCTGCCCGCATCTTCAAGATTGAAATTCAGCTCTTTGATCGCCCAAAATGCATGATGCTCAATTTCCACAAGGAGGTGGCAAGCATTTCCGTACACAAGCCGATAGGGAGACATGCCAAGATCAATATTGTACGCAGTTCGAAATGCCCAAAGGGCATCGGTTAACTTCAAAGACCAATCTTTACAGTTTCCAATATCTGCTTGATCTGTCGATTTAAAACATCGGCTTGCCCACATGTTTGTGGGTGGTAGGGCATGGATAGCTTATGATTAATCGAGTATTTACGTATTAAGGCCTCAAAAGACCTATTGCATAAATGTGTCCCATTGTCGTTAATGATAGCGCGAGGGTGCCCGAACCGAGAAAATATGTTTTCTTTTAGAAATCTAACGACAACCTTGTTGTCGTTCATCCGGCTCGACACTGCCTCGACCTATTTAGAGACATAATCAACAGCTAAAAGAATATACAGGCTACCAAAAGAGTTGGGAAACGGGCCCATGAAATCTATCCCCTATACATCGAACATCTCAACAACCAAGATTGGTTGGAGCGGCATCTCGTTTCTCTTGGAAATCCGGCCCAAATGTTAGCACCGGGAGCAAGTCTTGCAGTACTCATGTGCATCTTTAAAAAGTTTTGGCCAGTAAAAACCACACTGCAAGACTTTCTCAACTGTCTTTCTTGGGCAAAAATGCCCGCCACATGCTTGATCGTGGAAAAAAGACAACACACTCTTGAACTCGTTTTCCAGAACACACGGCGGATGATCTGGTCTGGACAATACTTGAACAAGTAGGGTTCGTCCCAGTAAAAGTGTTTTACTTGAGAGAAGAATCTAAGTTTGTCCTGACTCGACCATTCGCTTGGTACAAGTCCAGTAGCTAAACAGTTCATAATATCTGCGGACCAAGGTTCGCACGATACCGTCAAGAATTGTTCATCAGGGAAAGCATCGTTAATTGGGAGAGGAAGCATCGGCGAAGAAGGATGTCGTGAAAGATGATCGGCCACTACATTTTCACATCCTCTTTTGTCCTCGATGACAAGGTCAAACTCTTGAAGTAATAAGATCCAACGTAATAGCCAAGATTTTGCATCCTTTTTTGCAAAAAGATGTCTCAGAGCAGAATGATCAGTGTAGACAACGACCGGGGAGCCGATGAGATATGACCTGAATTTCTCCAAAGCGAATACAACCGCCAAGAACTATTTCTAGGTTGTTGTATAGTTCATTTTTGTGTCATTCAGGATTCGGCTTGCGTAGTAGATTACGTGCGGCATCTTATCGATGTGATGTCCTAAGACCGCACCGATAGCAAAGTCAAATGCATCGCACATAATCTCGAAAGGATGCGTCCAGTCGGGTGAAGAAAGAACGGAAGCAGTGGTGAGTGAGCTTCTCAAACATTCAAAAGCAGTCAAACAGCTCGAATCGAAGTTGAACGTGGATCCTTAGCCAGAAGAAGAGTCAAGGGTCTAGCAATTTTGCTAAAGTCCTTGATAAACCGTCTTTAGAAACCGGCATGGACAAGGAAAGCTCATATATCTCTAACGTATTTAAGAGGAGAGAGGTTGGAAATGACATCAATCTTTGTTTTGTCAACCTCAATACCATTTCGCGAAATGATATGTCCTAAGACAATACCTTTGCCCACCAGAAGTGGCATTTCTTCCAGCTTAAAATGAGATTTTTATCCTTACATCGGGTAAGGATAGCGTCAAGATGTTGCAGACACTCGTCAAAAGAATCTCCAAAGATGGAGAAATCATCTATGAATATCGCCAAAGTCAGAGAATATTCCCATCATAGACCGCTGAAAGGTAGCAGGAGCATTGCATAGCCCAAAGGGCATGCGGCGATATGCGAACGTGTCGAAAGGAAAAGTGAAAGTGGTTTTGTCATGGTCTTTCTCGGCGATGGGAATCTAGTTGTAACCTGAGTAACCGTCCAGAAAACAGTAATACTCATGTCCGGCTAATCGTTCGAGCATTTGGTCAACGAATGGTAGCGGAAAGTGATCCTTCCGCGTTGCGGCGTTGACTTTTCGATAATCAATGCATACTCGCCACCCAGTCTGGGTGCGAGTATGGATCAACTCATTTGCCTCATTTTTTATGACCGTAATGCCCGAATTTTTAGGGACAACGTGTATAAGACTGACCCATTGGCTGTCTGAAATAGGGTAAATGATACCACTATCCAGGCATTTGAAGATCTCCTTTTCACAGCCTCCTTCATGACTGGATTTAATCGCCTCTGTGGAACCCTAGCTGGTTTGGCATCATTCATCATGTGAATGTGATGTTCAACGATCAGAGGACTAATCCCTTGATGTCCGCCATAGTTCAGCCAAAAGCTTGCCGATTAGATTGTAAGACCGTGACAAGGGCTTTCTCTTGCTCTAGAGCTAGAGAAGCAAAAATGATCACCAGAAGAGTTTCATTCTCACCTAAGTAAGCATACTTGAGGTGAGATGGCAGTGGCTTTAGTTCGAGCATGGGACGAGAAACAACTAAAAGAAAGATCGGTGAACGCGTCTCGAACTCAAAGGATTCTAAGAGGGGTTCAAAACAAGTGTATACAACGGAGTCGGATGGTTCAACCAACTCATCCGAAAATTCAAAAGATTCAAACTCTGGTGGTGATAACCTAAGATCATTTAAAAACGTGAAGTACTCGTATTCGTTTTCAGAGTCGGAAGCAGCAGGTTCAAAGAGAAACGCATTAGTGGTGTCAAGATCACTGTGCTCAAATAAGAATTCTTCAAATTCACAGTCCTCGGGGGTGATCTCCTGAATGGAACAGACATCCAGTATATGAGCACTCAGTTCAGATAGATGATTCCCAAACCTAAAAATGTTGAGTTCAATTGCCATGTTGCCAAAAGATAGGTTCATGGAACCATTTCGACAATGGATCACGCATTTGAGGTTGTAAGGAATGGGCGACCGAGTATCATCGGAATTTGATTCCGGAGATTAGCTACAGGTTGTGTATCTAAAACAATGAATTCAACGGGGATATGAAGTCCCTAACCTTAATTAATGCATCCTCTAGCTCACCCCTAAGGTGGGTGATAGATCGGTCGGCCATTTAAAGAGTACATTATGTAAGTTTCAGTTCTCCTATACCGAGTTGCTCATATACTGAATAAGGAAGAGGTTAACACTAGCACCAAGATCCAAAAGAGTGCGATTGATGTTCTTATCCCCAATGGTTATTGAAATCGTAGGACAGCCAGGGTCCTTCCATTTTTGTGGTAAATCTTGGGTAAGAGCATCACTCACGTTACTAGCCAAGAAAACTTTCTTTGGTACCTGAGATTTCCTCTTCTTAGTGTACAAGTCTTTTAAGATTTTTGCGTTGGATGGGACTTGCTGAATTGCATCTAAGAGGGGAATGTTGATGTTAACCTGTTTGAACAACTCCATAATCTTCTCCATTTGTGGATTTTGTTTATTGGATCTCAACCAGTTTGGAAATGGAACATTTTTGAAATTGGTTGAGTCCAATGCTTGTGGAGGAGATTGTGGAGATGGAACAGAACCCAAAACTGGAGTTTGAGTGGAGTGAGATGTGGATCCGTTCGAAGCAGCAGTTGAAGAAGAAGAGCCTTTTGAAAAATGGAGAATAAGCTCAAAAGAAGAAGAAGAATGAAAGGAAGAAGCGGCTGTGGTGTCATCATCATCAATTCTTACGCCAATGTTGTTGTTCAGCATTCTTCCAGATTTCAACGTAGTCACGGCACTCACATTATGGTTATGTTGTTCAAGAGCAATATGTACATTATGTGGATGACCAGGATTTGGGAGTAGTTGAGATGAAAGCTTTCCTTTCTCTCGCTCGCTCAAGGCCGCATTCAGTTGTACAATCTGGGCTTCAATGGTCATGATGCTTTGCCCGTGTGCGGTGGTGTGTTGCACTAGAGACTGAATAGAAGACTGGATGTTGGTGGTGGATTGAGTCGATTGCTTTACAAATGCTTCTAGACTCCGTTCTAGCGAGGAAACGTTATCGTTATTTGATGGAACAAAGTTGTTTTGAGAAAAAGAATTGTTGTAAGGTGCAACGTTGTTCGTCGGGTTCTGAAAAGGTTGGGGTTAAAAAGGTTGCTGAAATTGTTGTTGTGCTTGTTGTTATGGAGGGGCCCTCTGAAAGTTGTTCTGCCCTTGGAACTGGTTCTGATTCTGATTCTGGTTTTGATTCTGGTTCCATGAGAAATTAGGGTAGTTCCTCCATCCAGGGTTATACGTGGAAGAGTATGGATCGTTTCTTGGTCTTTGCTGAAATGCTGCATTAACCTGATCCTATCCTTGAGATGGTGGATTGTAAGGACACTCTTCGGTCAGATGAGATGGATCTGAGGGAGATGAGAATTTTCTCTCAATTGCTTCCAGTTTCCGCGTGATTGCAGCTATCTCGGCCTTCATTGCAATTGAGATATCGAGTTGGTGAACTCCTGTCCTAGAGAGACCAGAAGAAAAAGAAGAAGTTGAAGCGTTCGGTCGGGTGCTCTCCCATTGAAGCGTCTGCTCCGTAAGATCATCGAAGAATTGCCAACCTTCCTCGTCGGATTTAGATAGGAAGTGTGTAACGCTTTAGAATTCGTTTAGGATAATTATATATTAGTTAGAGTTATAACATGTGTTTTTCTATAAAACCTAGTTATAATTATTTTTCCACATAGACATAAATATACCCATTTTACTTATGTGCTTGCTTATTTTATTGGTATTTATTAGTTATTTATTTAATTATTTGTTCACTTAATTATTTTGTTATGTATTAATTATTAAAAATTATTTAAACATGCACACACACACACTAATCTAGTATTAATCCTAGGATAACAATATGTTAATCAAGTTTTTGCAACCATGGCAACTTAATCATATTTTTGTAACATGTTTTTATTCTCTTTCTTTCGAAACATTATAGATAGTTCTAGAATTATGTAGAAAACGGAAAATGAAAAATGAAAAGAAAATGTTGCATGGTGCATTTAATGAGAGGCATGGTGTGAAGCCATGGCATGGTCTTCTCTCTCTCCCCCCCCCCCCCAACTCCCTAGATATTTCCATTTCTTTTTCTCTCTTCTCCCTCATTCTTCTCTAAACTGAAAAAACCCTCCACCTCACTAAAAACCCTACTAAATCAACACAAATTCTTCACTAATCCTCTAAAAAATCATATTTTCAAACCTCTTTAAGAGTTTGTTCAAGAAAGTCTTCATTTTGGATGGTAAATCATATCAAGTTAGGGTCTTTTACAAATCTTTGAGGTATGAAGAACAAGTTTACTCATTACTTTGCTAATCTTTGCTTTTAATTGTCTTAATTAGGTGTTTAAGTAGTTACTAGTGTAAGTCTAGAATTAAGTGAGGGTTAGGTTAAGTTTAATGTTTTAATAGCTTATTAGGGTAGTTAATAGTTGATTAGTGTCTCATAGTCTTATTAATCCTGCAAGTTTTCACTTAAATACCATATTGTTTTAGTTTAGTGTTTTAAAACGGTTTTTAGCTAAGTTTTGTGATAATTGTGATCTGCTACTGTTGTGTTGATCTACTATTTAATCTAACAAGACAGTAGAGTAGTGATAGAGCCCTGAGTTCACTCTAGATACCCGGACCCAAACCCACATAGTTCGACCAACGGGATTGATGATTTCCCCGGAGCCGCCGGCCTTCAGGCTGAGTTTAGTGTTGGGGTTTTGTGGGTAGTTCTCTATGAGTCTTTTAGGGTATTTGGTATTGTTTGTTTTTCCTAGTTTTGCTGCAGATAAAATCTGGGACCGTTTTCCTTTTATGAGAATGTTTGGTTAATGTGCGATACGTTCATTTCGATCCTTGATTTAGCGTTTACTGTGTATAACATCTCCTAGGTATGGTTTGTGACGTTTTCGTTCACGTTTTGTGCACCAAGTGCACACGTGTTTATCTTGTGAGTGTTAGTTCTTTCGTATCATTTTGTCTTCGCATTTTATCGAATGTCTAGTCTTATATGTTATATTTGTGCGATTCTAGGATCGGTTGCGGAGACGTCGGACGCGGCAAGGAAAAGAAAGGCAGTGATTGGATTCAACTAGCCGAGGCGTTCCTGTGAGTAGATGTCCATATCTATGGGGGAATCTCTTGGATGGCGTAAAGCGCCCGATAGCTAGGATTTAGTTATAATTCTTGTTTTCTTATGCGTATATCATATTCATATTGCACTTGTATCATCATGCACATTGATATTATCACCTAGGACACTTGCACCTTACCACTGGTTCATGCCGCACGTGCACTATTTTATGCGAACACATACGCCATTGGTAATTACTATGTCACGAACACTATAGAACTTGCTTAAGAATCGGTATTTGCGCATTGCATCATTATTGATATGTAGTCTTCAAGTCATTCATTTCATTGCATCATATTGATATCATGGACATTCACCATCATCGACATATGTATGTATTGTGATTCTTCTTGGAGATTTCCATATTCATGAGATTTCTAAATTTGGAGAAAACCGCAAAAAGACTTTTATAAACTTATGATCATTTTAAAATAGAAATTGCGGTTTTCTCGTGATATGATGTGTGGCGTCCACTATGAGTTTTCTTGGTTATTGAGCCACGTATGTACATATACCCGATTCGAGGAGAGAGGAGGCACCGTCTGCGGGTACATGGTGGACCCGTTGAGGTACCCTGGGGCAAGAAGGTCGTATAGAGAGAGGTTGAGCCCGGCAGGGGAGCACTACCTACCGGTTATTATTGGCCTGGCGGAGATCTGGAGGATACCGACCGGAGTCATATGATTCAGATAGATTGAGGGCTGATCTAAGAGACTGTTAGTTATATGTATGCCCTAGAGGCCATTACTATACATGAGATGTATATTGTACCGGATGCTTGGACATATATAGGGAGGAATTTCTTGCTCGACATGATAGTATGCTATCTGGTTACTCTTTACCTTAACGTGTACACTGATTGTCTCTCTGTTACATATTGGTAAAGCCCTTAGGATGTGTACTTGACTACCTGGACTATGATGCGGATCATACTAGTGGGGACATGGTAGTCCATAAGTACATCCTTCAAGGTCCCTAGTCGTGGGTGTATCGAGACGGGGCATCGATATACCAGAGTAGAGTAGCGTATAGCTTCTCGACCCATGTAGATGGGCGATGGATGATCCCATATCCATTGGTGTTTGACATCAGAGATGATATACGGGTGCTCAGTGGAGACTGGGTACAGTGGACGGACTCGCCGAGAACTCCCAGATGGTATTATACCTTATGTCAGATGGCAGTTCTCTGGTGACACTGGTACAGGTTAGTCTGTAGACCCGAGATCGTCATAGAGTCTTGTGTGATTCCCACTGTGCTTTGATTTCCACCTTACCACGTCCAAGAGGGCGTGCAAAATGGTGGTTTTTGGGTACAGTCCCGAGTCACATGGAGGCAATGAGCAATAGGAGGGGTTTCGTCTCTCCCGGTATTGGGGGTTGATGTTGCGCTATGCTCGATTGGCCATAATAGGGAAGTCCTTGGCCAGGGCTGGTTTAGAGATTTACTGGTAAGTGTTACCAGTAGTTTCTCGACCCGTTATGAGCCTCATATCGGCATGACTTATCGGTTATTGGGGTCTGACGTTTACCACCCCTAGACATGATATGCGACATATCAGACGAGGAGACCGGACTGTACGGTAGTGTCACTGTCAGGCTTTTTACAGAAGTTGGAGCGGGCTTGCTTGCTGATCTTCTGATCGCTCAATACCCGGGTAGCCGTAACGTCCAGCTAGTACCGCTGACGGCTTGTGGGTTCTTGATATGATCATCACCTACTGTCTGCGTATTGACGAGTCTTTAGAGTCCTACATGGAGGTTTTACTGGCTCAGGCAAAACGAAATAGGAGCGCATATGTGATATGTGCGGGACCGAGAATAATGCGAGTATGTGATACCGTATTCTATTCTCGCGATGTTTGTATCAATTGGTTATATACGATATAACCAGGTTATCGAATCAAGGGTTGATTCGATAAGTCGATACATTGGATGTTAGTCGGTTATATGTGATATAACCGGATTATTAAGTCAAGAGTTGATTTAATAATTTAGTGTATAATTGTATATGTGATATACTAATTTACATTAACTAATATTGGTTCACTTAAGCATTTGTTTTTCTCACTTGTGCACAACTTAATATATATGTGATATATATTTATTTATGTTTATTTTTGTATCATGGTTGTTGATACAACTATCATGGGTGTATGAGACATATACCATTATAATTAGATTAGTGGGGTTTTAATATACAAAGTAAATACAAAATTAGTGGATAATTGTTCAAGTGCATGAAGCTTCATGAAGCTTGTGAGTGCATTGACCAAAGTCCACTAGTTTTGTTTTACTTAGGATTTTTATAAACCTAACCACTATAATTAGCCATGGTTATGTCTCCACATGAGTTAGTATATGATACCCACTCACCCATGGTTAGCTCACTCTCTCTCTCTTGATTAGTTTTCATTCTCATTTTGAGCTCATCTTCTTCCTCCTTCAAATTCTTACTAGGGTTTGATAAAGAGAGAGAAACATTGTGAGAAAAGAAATTCTAAAGTGTACCCATATCCTATTTCATCATCCTCTACTAGACTAGCACTTTAGTTTAGGGTGTTTGCTTCACTAATTCTCTAGTTAGTGAAGTAGAAACTTGAGTTCGTATTCTCTCGACGTAGATCATCTTCGGCCTCGAAGACTTAGACTTCAAGCAAAACCGTTGCCCTCTTCTCATGGAGCCGTCCGAGAGTCCGGGTGTTCGATGATCGCAGCGAAGGGACTACTACAAGGAGCTTTAGAAGTGAAGGACCGATCTACAAAGGTTGTATTTTGTATTCACTTAGATGTAATGTTATTTACATGCATGTGTTACCCTAATTATCTAGCAAAGATCTTGTTTAGGGTTATTCGGCACAGCTAAAATTTTAATCGGGCATGGTTGATGCCTTATAGAACCTTGTTAGAGTGCCTAGTAATCCTACAGTGGAATCAGAGCCTAGCTAGAGCATTAGGCGATGTGTATACGCAGTTAAAACTCCGTACGAACCCCGATACGTCAAAATGAACCCCTCTCTGGACATTTTTTAAAAACTATGTTTTTTCTGTATTAAAAATACCTAAAAAATCAGCAGGTAAATATAAACATCACTGTAGAAAACGAGCACCTAACTCGTACGGACGGCCGCGGAACCTCGGCAATGCCCTGCTTGTGTCGCGGATCCGCGGCCGTACAGTGACATGTTGCTTTTGTTTTTGTACAGTAATGTCTATTTCAGTTAGTGTATCTTTCTGGGTATTTTTAATTTGACTCAAGTGTTGAGTGTTCTGGGGTTTATTTTGTATTCGTTGATTCGATCGGAAAATTTAATTTCGTTATGTTTTTCCGGATAATTTAGAAAGTATTAAAAAGTTCGAACGGATATCAATAACTCATTTTTTCCCGACCCGGAAAATTTCCAAGTGTTGGATTTTTCCGTTGTTTAAGAACGTCTAAATCGTTCAAGTTACGCAATGGACCCTCTAGAAGACAACAAACCTTAACTCGATTATGTGACCGTCTTGAACTGCCTTTTGAACCTTAAGGTTTGGGGCAGTACGGCATTGCCACATGTGAGGCGTTGTCTTGACCCTTCTACGGCTGGACCATTGGTACTGTGGCATGTGATGGATGTTTTTAAACTCCCCTCAAGTGTTGAGAACTATTTGGGAAAACTTGGGTGTTTGATCATTCGATCGGAAAGTTTAACATTGTCTATTTATCTGGAATGTGATACAATATTTGGAATCCACAACTAGTTATAAGATAACTAATTTGAATGTTATAAACACAGCAGTTTAGTCTCAGATGATCGGTTGCCATGGGATTTTGATGCGATCAAAAGTCCGTTGCAATCACGTAGCGTACGCGGATACTCGCCGGGTAAACTTAATAGACAGCCATGCCCCAAATCCCCGACCAAGTGACTGTAGGAGAACCCCGTCGCCAAAAGCATCCGTTTGGATTCTCGCGGCAGCAGTGTTCCGCCTTAGTGTACTTCATCGACAGCATCCGGGGGTGCGGCCGTCAACTAAAGTTTGCGACGAGCATTCGATCAGGATGTCGGGAATCTTGTTGAATTGCCCGACTTGGTATTGAAAAGAGTTTTCAATAATGAGACTGAAATGCGGAGTTTATAATTGTTAGGCATGCGGTGTCTAAGGAATTCATTTAGTTAGGCATATGATGTCTAAGGATGTTGCGGATTCCAACTGTTGTAGTTTTACACTTTCTTTTCTGCGACAGTAAGTGTAATATGTGATATCGCCGGTTTCGTTACTATATGTCAACAACAATTGGGATGTACATATTTACTTACGTTGATGACATGTGATGTTATGTGTTGTTGGATATGTTATATT
Source organism: Agapanthus africanus (assembly GCA_030015575.1). NCBI lineage: Eukaryota > Viridiplantae > Streptophyta > Magnoliopsida > Asparagales > Amaryllidaceae > Agapanthus > Agapanthus africanus. Next base: position 669,160,386 of record CM057337.1, read on the forward strand.
GGATCGTCGCGTTCTGAATAGCCGGGGGTTTTATGTGAGATGAGGGTTTTTATTTTCATTCATGTAAAATTCATTGTATGTAATATTCTTTTATTGGGGCACTTCCGGGATGAGGTTAATGTCACCATTTGTATATTATTTACTTTTTCCGCACTAGGATAGACCCAAGGAGGAGAGCACAAGTAACCGGGTTCTAGAGTCCAGTGGGAGACCAACTCGAGGAGTCGAGTTCGGGTCTCCTAACTCTAGAATTGGTAAGGTTGCTTTCCGCTCTCATAGGGGTCTAGGGGTGTGGGTTTGACTATTCATCGCGACCGTGGAATCCGTGTTTTATAGAGGCTCAAAATAAAACACGGACGTCCTAGTATATCCAATGTTTCATATGTTTCTTCTGCTGCGATATCTGTGATGTGATCATTTGATATGTTGTTATAGATACTGTATATAGTATATATGATATATTATATAGACGTTACTTATGTTTTACACCCGTGCTAGCCCTGCCCCGCTCTGCCATTAGTTACCTAACCTAACGGTGCATGGGGGGACATCGAGGCGAATACGGATGGCATAAGTGCACGTCGTATTTATCTGTGATGTTTAGGTGACTTAAATGATGGGACTTCATTAATGTGATTAATGAAAGAAAAGAAACCTAAAAGATGTTGTGGAATCGAATTTTCAAAAACAGGTAGCTACAGTTCTTGCTTTGCATCGTGGTGTTCCTTGTAGAACATCCTGCACCATATTCGATAAGGAAAGGGCCGAGATCCCTTCACCGGGAGTGACCCCTTTAGCAATGACTGGCAGATGCTACACCCCTCGGTTTTGTCTTTTGATTGCTTTTCTAGTTCTTGCTTTGCACAGTGATATATGTGATATATCCTGCACCTCATTCGACAAGGAAAGAGCCGAGATCCCTTCACCGGGAGTGACCTCTTTAGCGAAACTAGCAAAAGCCTCAAAAACACTCCGTTTTAAAATCATTTGATTCTACAACGATATCAAGTTCATTACGCAATAGGTTTTCAGAAAAACCTGTCGTAGCCCTCCGTCATTTCAGATAAGTCCTGCTTAGTATTCGTGCTGCGTTTGTTGACCTTGTCAAGGCGTAGTGTGCGGTAGCTGACCAGTATTTATCTGTTTATGCATATGATGCAGATTGGATTAGGGCAGTCGTACGGCCTTGTTGACCTTGTCAAGGGTCGTGCGAGTGGGTTTGATTCAATCAAGAAATGACGGGTTGAACTTGACTTACGGTCTATGGTTTGTTGACCTTGTCAAGGTCATAGATCGTTCGGGGCAAAAAATTATCGGGAATTTCAAGTGTTGAAATTTGCAATGAGATTGCATACCTTCTATGAGATAGTTGGATCCCGATACCCACTATGAGTAATTGTTACTCCTGGGAGAGTTTTACACATTACAATTAGCCGATCAAGTAGGTATCTAGAAAAGTGTCAACGGGGTTACGCCTCTGGGAAAACGAGGTTTACTTTAATTAGGTCCGTGCGAAAGCACAAGGAACCTCCCTCAAAGTACCGACACTGGCCTGGCTGAAAGATTGGCGAAGTTGTAGGGTGTAATTAATCCCGGCAAGTCTTTCCTTTTAGGGTTTGAAGGAAGATTTGATAAAAACAGTAGGAGCCATCCTGATTAGATAAAATAATAACCAATCTGATCTTGCAAGTGCGCACGCAGAGTGTTTTCTTCTCTCTCTCTCTCTCTCCAGGTAGCGACCATGTCACGCCTTAATCAAGATAATAATACGGATGTATTGACCGAACCCGCTTGTTATACTGCGCTGGGAAACGTTGATCCCGCTCCAACTTATAACTGTTATAAGACAGAGCAGGAAATATGGGATTACCAGAATTCCCGTGCCGCCCAAACGAAGAAAGTGCATGATGATGCATCTTCTTCGGGTGTGTTCATTACAGAGAACCGATTCTCAGTATCCTTTACGTCCTGGGTATGAGATACCGGATCAGGATCCCACAAATGTAATATGTTACATGGGCTACAGATAGGTAGAGAACTGAGAACGGGTGATAAGTTTCATGGGATAGAAATGGTGCAAGTGTTGCAGCCAAATCTGTTGGAAGATATCACCCTGTATTACCAGAATACATTGATTCTGAACGAATGTTTTAGATACCGAACCTGATATACAACATCATATCAGTCTTTTTATTAGTAAAGAAGGATATAATTTTGTATTGTTGGATAATGTTTTGAACATTTCCTATATCAAGAGTTGATCGGTTCAGGCATGTTATCTAAAAGCATTGACGTTCTAAATCAAACTACAGTTCTTAGTATACAGAACACACACAAGAGGAAGAGTTCAGAAATGAACGAATCCTTCTTGAGGTATTGTAGACTAGGTCATATCAATGCGACCCGACTAGCTGAAGTTACATATAGATGCATATTTAAATTTGTTTGAATTTACATCTTGTGAAACTTGCCGGTCATGTCACAGAGATAAGATGACCATAGCTTTGTTTATTGGAAACAGAGAAAGAGTTAGTGAACTCTTGGGATGATACATGTTGATGTATGAAGGTCCCCTGTCTACACATGCCAAGATCGGTTCTTTGTACTTCATTACATTCTCTGATGATCTCTCAAGATTCAGACATATGTTCCTGTTGAAACACAAGTCCGAAGCTTTTGAGATATTCACAGAATATAAGTTAGAAAGTAGAGAACCAAAACGGGTATAAGTATTATGTCCTTTGATGTGATCAGGGAGGAGAATACTTGAGCACGGGATCCCTGGACTATTCTAAAGGAGAATGAGTTTCTCTCTCAGCATTACTCCTCCGTATACACCACAGCACGTCGGTGTATCGGGGCGGAGCAATCACACCCTATGTGATAAGGTGTGCTCTATGATGAGTACTACTGAGTTACCTATTTCTTTTTGGGAGTTATGCACTGGAGAAGTTGCATACCTATTGAATAGGGTTCCGATCAAATCAGTTGTCTACCACTTCATATGAGATATGGAAAGGGAAGAGACCATATCTTAAGTTTGTTAAGATTTGAGGTTGTCCAGCCTATGTCTAAAAGCATAATCCGGACAAGCTCAAGGCAAAGTCAGTTCTGTAGAAGCTTGTTGGATATCCCAAGCATACGTAAGGGAATATCTTCTACCACAACATGCCACCTTTGTGAAAGGGAATTTCTTGAGAAGAAATTAGTGGTCATGAGGTAGAAATGGAAAGAGTTCCAGCTATACAAACTTCAGCTGATAATTTGGTAGAACCAAAGGATTCAATTGCTCCCAACGATCCTCAGCCTCTCCGCCGATCTGGCAGGGTTCCTCACCCACCTGAGAGATACTTTGGTTTCTCTATGACAGTGGGAGTGAGGATTGCATCATGAGATGATGACCCATCTGGTTTCGAGCAGGCCATCAAGAGTGGGGACTCTGTAAGAATGGCTGGATGCTAAACGATCTGAGATGGAATCCATATACACCAACAAAGTATGGACTTTGGTTGCTTTATCTGAAGGGTTAAATCCCCATCAGGAGCAAGTATATCTTGAGAAGATTACTTGGTGTACATGGAAAAGTTGAGACTTTCAAAGCTAGACTTGTTAAAAGGTTTGCATCATAGACCAGTTCTGGCTAATGGTGAAACCTTTTCTGGGGCCTATGCTTAAGTCCATCCAGATCCTACTTGCCATTGCTACATACCATGACTACAATATCTGGCGGTTGGGTGTCATGACTGCTTTTCTAAATGATGTTTTAGAAGAGAGAGTCTATAAGTACACAGTCAGAGGGCTTCGTAGACAGTGGGAGCAGCGGAAACGTGTGCAAGATGTTTTATGTGATAAAGCAAGCATCGCGGAGTTGGAACGTCTGTTTTGATGTGTTAGTCAAAGAGTTTGACTTCATCAAAATAGAAGATGAACCTTGTATAAACAAAAAGGTAGTAGGGAGTATTGTGGTGATCCTCGTAGAGTACGTGGATGACATACTCTTGATGGGGAAGGAGTTTCCTATGCTACGCTCGGTCAATCTCCGCTTATCATAAGGATTCTCTATATAGGATCAAAGTGATACCTACTAAATCCTGGGTTTTGGATCTATGACATAGATCTAATTGGATGTTAGGATTCTCACTAGTTATAGTGAGATGGTATCAATCGATCCTGGGGAGAATCACTGGAAAAGTTCCAGGATGATAAGGACGACTGAATGTCAGTCGCAGGCATTGTCTTTACCCTCAATGGAGGGACGGTATGTTGGAAGAGTTCCAAGCAAGATACCGTGACTCACTAGACGATTAAAGGCAAGACACATCGTTACCAAAGATGCTACCAAAGAGGCAGTCTGGATGTATATTAGTTCATGATATGAACTCCGTTCCTACCATTGTGTGACAATGGAGTTGTGGCTTATGCTTAGGAACGCCCGTCCCATCAGTGATCCAGACATATTCTAAGGCAGTATCACCTGATCATGGAGATGGTTGATCTCCAGGGGATCGAGGTCAGGAGAGTAGACTCAGAGGACAACACGGCGGATCCACTCACAAAGGCATTTTCCCAGAGAGAGACTATTATGGGATGGTTGAGTATGAGATACTACAACCACTGTTATCAGATGGCCCTAGTGCAAGTGGGAGATTGTTAGTTATATGTATGTTAGTGTATATGCCCTAGAGGCCATTACTGTATCATACTAGCTTGTATATTACTTAATGGAAGCTTGGGATATTCACAGTTGTATAGACAATCTTTCTCAAAATGGTAGTATGCTACTTGGTTTGTCTCTACTTCAATATGTGCATGTGTTTCTTTTAGCATATCGCTTATACATATTAGTAGAGCCCTTAGGATCTTTGCTTGATTACCAGCGTTGTGATGGCAGTCATACTTGTGGGGGCTGGGTAATCTATAAGCACATCCTTATACAGGTCCCTAGTCATAGGACTATCGAGACAGGGCATCGATACTCCGGAGTAGACTAGCGTATACGCTTCTCATCCCAGCACGGGAGGTGGTCTGTCCCACAGCCATCAGTACGTCGTACTGGAGATAGTATGCGGGTGCTCGTTAGGTTACGAGTACACTGGACAGGACTCGTCGGGAACTGATGGATGGTATTATACCTATCGTCAGTTATCAGTTCCCAGGTGACATGAGTACAGCTTAGTCCGCTAACTTGACACTGTCACTTCGCCTCGAGTGTGTTCCCATTGTACTTAGATTACTACCCTACCACAGCTCAAAGGAGTCGTGCAAACAGGTAGTAGTTGGGTGCAGTCCCGAAGCACTTGGAGGCAGTGACGGTTAGACAGGATTCGTCTCTCCCGGTATTGGGGGTTGACATCATGGTGTGTCTAAGAGAGCCCTTACACGAGTAGTCCCTGGCCAGGGCAAGCGAGATATACTGGTAGATTTCCAGTGTTATCTCAGGGTGTTTTGGGCTACACTCCGACACGACTTGTACCTCTATTAGGGGACTGACGTTCGCCACCCCCTAGGCCCGCCATGCGATGTATCAGACGAACAGACCGGACTGTACGGAGATTGTCACATACAGGCTCAGTAGGAGTTCGGATGGGTTTACCTCATCGGCCTTCTTATCGACATCTACCTGGGGACCGTTACGTACAGCTAGTGCCGCTTGTGGTCTGTAGTTAAACCCACTGCCAGCGTAGTGTCGAGTCTTTAGAGTCCCACACAGAGAGTTTCCCTACACTGAGCGAAACGTGTAGAGGCCATATAGTTTTACGGCAGGGCTGCGATCACTTGCGTACATTTGTGTGCGTATGTTGTTCGTGCAGGCAATACTAGTGGGCTTTGGTTTAAGCCAGATCCTAGTATTGCACGGATGGATTTGTTTTGTCTTCAGTGCATTCGCATTCTACGGAATGCGGATGCGGGTGTGTATGCACAGTTTTGAGGAGTGATGAAGGAGGAGGTGCCTCATTAGGGTTTTGGCAGTTGGTTCGGCCAAAACCATTATGTGGTAGGCTCATTAGGGTTTTGGCAATTTGTTCGGTCAAAACCATCATGAGTCGGAGACATTGTTTACTAATCCTATTACTGATAATTATATGATGGCTAATTGCTTTGACCATTTAACCTTCTTTGACCACCCTTGACTTTGTTGACCGTTTGACCAAAGTGGACTTTTGACCTTCATGAGAGGTCTAGAGTTTTCTTTGGATTTCTCTTTATTTCTTGAGTTATGAAAATGGTCATGTCATTAGTGCCATCAACTTTATCATGATAGGATTAGTAATGATAATATTTGAGTATTATTCCAACCATGGTTGTTTTTCTCTTCGTAAAGCTTTTTCATTTCTTCATTCTCATTCTCTCTCTTAGAAAAGAAATGAGAAAGAGTTCCATGGTTGCTCCTCCTTCTTCCTCCTCTTGATTCTTCCTTTAATCTCATGTGTTGAGAGAAAAAGGATTCCACTTGACAAAACCATCCCTCTACCACTTCTACACAACCTAGGGCTTCTAAATTAGCGATCTCGTCGCCCTAGTTGCCTCGGCTCGAGGTGGAGCTCGGTGTACAACTCTCGGGTGGATCGTCTTCGACTCAAGAAGGCCGGGAAGGTGCCCAAGGTCCGGATCGACACTTGGAGCTTGGATGGACGAGCGGGACAGCGGAATGAAGACCCGAAGGACCGGTTTCGTGAGGTATACTTTCTACAGCATAGTAGTTAAAGCCTCTTCTAGTTTACTAGTTACTAGTTTAGCAATGATCCGTGCTTTAAGTCCATGTTGCCTTGCGCCAAATCATTGTTTTTCGTCGTTTCCGCCTCCCCGTAAGAACCGGGATGAGCAGCATGGACTTACAGTGGTATCAGAGCCTAGCTAAACATAAACTAGTAAGTTAGCAAAGTATTTAGAATATCGATCGAAAAAAAGTCGCAAAACACGTCCGCAAAACCTCAAGTTTCTGTCGATTTTCATACTGCTCAAAAAGTGATTTAAAATATATGAAAAATCATCTCAGGGTTTTGTAAAAACACTGCAGAAAAACGATCCAGTGACTCGATCAAACGACCGCGGTTCCGCGGCAATAACATGCTCATTGCCGCGGTTCCGCGGCCGATTTGACTCGGCAGTGGATCGGGTTTTGTGCAGTGTTTTAGTTTGGCTGTTTTGGGATTTTTAATACATGTTTTTTCTACCCAGATTTTCCAAAGAGCAAATTGACTTTTGGGGTGGTTAAAAATCCGTATTTTGATCGATATTCCGTAGACTTTGGCTAATGGATATTATCTGTGATGTGATATATGTATTGAACGTCTACTAATCGCTATAAGTCGATTAGTGGGGGTTATACATATCTGTGATCTGTAATGTTGATGGTTTGTGTATATGAACTCGGTGGATTGTCGCGGATGAATAGCCGGGAATGGATGTGAGATGAGAGTTTCTTTTACTTTCATTCATTGTAAAATTTGTAAATTGATGTAATATTATTTGTATGGCCGCACAACCAAGTCGGGGTTGTAGCCGTCATTGTATAATTCTTTTTACTGTTTTTGCTCCTAGGATAGACCCAAGGTGGGGTGCACAAACTACCGGGTATCTCGAAGTGCCGAGTGGCCTACTCACGGGTTGAGGGAGGTTGCTTCGCTTCGGGTACTTGGCGGGTAGTTTGCCGCACCCGTAGGGGTCTAGGGTGGGGTTTGGCTATTCATCGCGGCCGTGTAATCCGCTTTTCGTTGCAGGCTCGAACGAATCGCGGATTCCTAGTATATCCAAAGTGTTCATCTGTGATCTAGATTGGCTATCATTGCTATATATCTATATATGATATCTATTTAGGCGTTGCTTATGTTTTTCAGCCGCGCTAGCCCAGCCCACGCTCTGTCGTTAGTTAAGTAACCTAACGGGTGATGACGGGGCCCCGTGGTGAATGCGAATGGCATAAGCGTACGTCATATTTTGGTTGTTTTCTGCAATGGTAGGATTAAATGATGGGACGCATTAAAAGAACTAATGCAAGAAAAATAAACCAAGTAAAAGTCGTTGGAACACTTTTAAAACCACTAGGTTCTTTTCAAAAACCAGTTTTTTTAAACGCGGAGCTTGAACCACTCCTTTTAAAAGCTATCTCATTCCATCGATTATATCAAGTTCACTACGTTCACGGTTTCGCCAAAACCATTCATAGCCCTCCGTCATTTCGTATGGATATTCAATAGTATTCAAGCTATGTTTGTTGACCTTCATCAAGGCATAGTGATTGGTAGCTGTTGGGTGTTCATATGTAGCATAGATAGATGCGTTGGTTTGGGACAGTCGTATTACCTTATTGACCTTCGTCAAGGGTATGTACGGGTGGGTTCAAATTAACCTGGATAATGACGGGTAGAACTTGACATGTGACTTATGATTTGTTGACCTTCGCCAAGGTCATAAGAGCATGGGGCAAAAATCCACATCGGGAGTTTCAAAAGTACTGAAACTTGCTAGCGCTGCATACCATTTGGAGTGTGATAATTCTGGTAGGATTCCTTCAGTTTTGTCACGCGATGATATTTGGATCCCGATCCTACTGTGAGTATATGCTACTCTTCGGGAACTTTCTCACTTAATGATCAATGCTATAAACCAAGTAGGTGTCTAGAAAGGTGTTAGCGGGGCTACGCCCACAGGGAAAAGAGGTTACTTAATTAAGGAACTTCACGAAAGCGTTGGAAAACCTCCCTCGAAGTACCGATACTGGCCTGGCTGAACGGTTAAGAAAGTATTGTACGGTGAGATTGATCCTGACTAATTCTTCCTTTATGGTTTGAGGAGGGATTCGAGAGACAGTGGGAGCCATCCTGTTTAGATAAATTAAAAACCAATCTAAACTTGCAAGAGCATCATGCTAAGTGTTTTCTTCTCTATCTTAATTGCAGCGACCCTGTGACCGCACCTAGGTTACATCTAGATAATAAAATGACTGAATCTGACTGTTATGACTGGCAAAGGTCTGTCCAAATGTCCATTGCCCATGACAAGCTGGGACACCTCTTGACTAATCCCACCCCTGCCGTCTCAGGTCCAGCTTCCCCTGTCATGGATATTCATATCCGCGACTCATCGGAAAAAGACTGTGCGAAAGCTAAGTGCCTCGTGTTAGCCTCAGTTGATGGTGCATACCAGAGGCAGCACGAGAAGATGGACTTAGTTTCTATCTTCCTCCATAACAAAGATTTTTATGGAGAGCAATCTCGTATCGCAAGATATGAGACCTCGAACGAATTGCTTTGGCTATCGGGTCATCTGTAAGGGGCAACGTCCTTACAGAGACCAGCTCTTTTGAGCTCGCGGACCTGAAGACCACGTTGAAGAACGGGTCAAATGCTGACTTAGTTCAACAGTCCCTACCTACTACCCTGAAGGAAACCAGGGAAGTAGAAAGAAAGGGAAGGGCAGAAGTTTCGGGACTGGATGTAGTAAAAGAAGGATGTTCCTATTGTTACAGGAATGAACATTGGCAGAAGGATTGCAGGGCTTGCAAAGCCAGTAGCCAGAATTCGAAGCATGTTTTGGCTTCGGCTTCGGGTGTGTTTGTAATAGAGAACTGTATGTCAGTTAACCCTACCTCCTGGGTATTGGATACCGGATCAGGATCTCATATCTGTAATTCATTACAGGCTCTGAGAAACCGTAGGGTTATCAGGAAAGGTGATATGACTCTCAGGGTTGCTAACGGAATGAGCATGTATGCTGAATCCGTAGGGGAATATCATCTAGGACTGACAACTGGGCAGATATTGATTCTGCGTAACTGTTTTTATGTACCAGGTGCGACTTGTAATATCATATCTGTATCCTTAATTTCTAAGGAAGGATATGATTTTACTTTTGTAAGCGATGTAGTTAACATCCACCTAAATCAAGTTCTGATTGGGTCAGGTACATTACAAAACGGAATATACGTATTGAATCAAGCTCAGATCTTCAGTGTCCAGAACACACTTAAAAGAAAGTCTCCGGAAACAAATCAGGCTTTCTTATGGCATTGTAGACTGGGTCACATTAATGAGACACGGTTGTCAAAGTTACATAAAGAGGAATACTTGAATCCGTTCGAGTATCAGTCTTATGCCACTTGTGAATCTTGTCTCATGGGAAAGATGACAAAGACTCCGTTCACTGGACACGGAGAAAGAGCAAGCGAGCTCTTGGGACTCAAACACAGTAATGTGTGTGGTCCAATGTCTACACATGCGCGAAGTGGTTATTCATACTTCATTACTTTCACAGATGATTTCTCTAGGTATGCGCATGTCTTCTTGATGAAGCACAAATCCGAGACTTTTGAGAAATTTCAGGAATACAAGAATGAAGTTGAAAAACAAACAGGCAAAAGTATCAAGACACTGAGATCTGATCGAGGTGGTGAATACTTGAGTGCCGAGTTTCTGGGCTACTTAAAAGAGAATGGAATTCTCTCTCAGCTTACTCCTCCATACACACCACAACACAACGGTGTATCGGAAAGGAGGAATCGAACCCTATTGGATATGGTTCGTTCCATGATGAGTAAGGCTGAGTTGCCGCGATCTTTCTGGGGTTATGCGCTAGAAACAGCTGCATATCTCTTGAACAAGGCTCCAACCAAGACTGTGCCTACCACCCCATATCAGATGTGGAGTGGGAAGAAACCCTGTCTCAAGTACCTTAAGATATGGGGATGTCCAGCTTTTTTAAAAAAGCAGCATGCGGACAAGCTCGATGCACGCTCAATACTGTGTAAGTTTGTGGGATACCCAAAGAACTCCAGAGGGTATCTTTTCTATTCCGCAGAGAAACAAAAGGTTTTTGTTTCTCAGCATGCCCACTTCTTGGAAACTGAATTTTTAGAAAATCAGATAAGTGGGAGCGCAATAGAACTGGAAGAAATTCCAGAACCAAAAGCTATTACTGAAAGCTTGGAAGAACCAGAAGTTTCAAGAGAACCGGACATCCCAGCGTCACTCCGCAGGAGTAGTAGGCAGTCTCATCCGCCCAAGAGATACTACGGTTTTCTCATAGACGGGGATAGAAAGGATTGCACTATGGATTATGGTGAGCCTACTAGCTTCCAGCAAGCCATTCAGAGCGGCGACTCGGTAAAATGGCTAGATGCAATGCGGGCCGAGATGGAGTCCATGTACACCAACAAAGTTTGGACTTTGGACTTTGCTCTAGAAGGGGTAAAACTCGTAGGCTGCAAATGGATCTTCAGAAAGAAGATTGGTGTAGATGGGCAGGTTGAGACCTATAAAGCTAGACTTGTTGCAAAGGGTTTTCGTCAAAGACCTGGTTTGGACTATGACGAGACCTTTTCTCCAGTGGCTATGCTGAATTCCATTCGGATCCTTCTTGCCATTGCTGCCTTCCACGATTATGAAATCTGGCAGATGGACGTAAAGACGGCTTTCCTAAATGGAAGTTTGGAAGAGTGCGTCTATATGTATCAGCCGGAGGGATTCATTCAGAATGGGAGCAGCGGTAGAGTGTGCAAGTTGCTAAAGTCCATCTATGGACTTAAGCAGGCATCGCGGAGTTGGAACATCTTCTTTGATGATACTATCAAAGAATTCAACTTTATCAAAAACCCAGATGAACCATGCATTTACAGTAAGATTATAGGGAGAACTGTAGTATTCCTCATCTTGTTCATGGATGACATTCTCCTAATAAGAAATGATATTCCTATGCTACAGTCAGTCAAAGGATTCTTGTCACAGAGGTTCTCCATGAAGGACCTGGGCGATGCCAACTACATTCTGGGGATCCAGATCTATCGTGATAGATCTAAGAGGATGTTGGGACTTTCACAGTCAAAGTACATTGACACCATACTGAAAAGATTCAGTATGGAAGATTCCAAGCGCGGTAATCTGCCGGCTTGTCACGGGATCACCCTCTCCAAAGAGATGTCTCCTAAGACTGATTTGGAAAGGGATCGCATGTCCATTATACCCTACGCTTTTGCGGTAGGCTCTATAATGTATGCGATGTTATGTACCAGACCAGATGTAGCATACGCATTGAGCGTTGTAAGCCGGTATCAGTCGAACCCAGGGGAGAAACACTGGATAGCGGTAAAGAACATTCTCAAGTACCTGAGAAGGACTAAGGAGATGTTCTTGGTGTATGGCGGAAAAGACCTCCAGCTCGAGGCCTTTGCTGACTCCAGCTTCCAGAGTGATAAGGATGACTCCAAGTCCATGTCGGGTTATGTCTTTACCCTCAATGGAGGAGCGGTTTGCTGGAAGAGTTCCAAGCAGGAGACCGTTCCAGACTCAACTATGGAAGCGGAGTACATAGCTGCTTGCGATGCCGCAAAGGAAACTGTCTGGATGAAGAAGTTCCTCACGGAGCTTCAGGTGGTTCCTACCATTGTTGATCCAATACCGCTGTATTGCGACAACAACGGCGCTATAGCTTTAGCGAAGGAACCCAGGTCCCATCAGAAGTCCAGGCACATTTTGAGGCGGTACCACCTAATCAGGGAGATCGTAGATCGCCGGGAGATCGCGGTGAAGAGAGTAAATACGGAGAACAACACTGCAGATCCACTCACGAAGGCCCTACCCCAGACTCAGTTCGAGCGGCTGATCGAGATGATAGGTCTTCGATACGCCAGTACATGGCCTTAGTGCAAGTGGGAGATTGTTAGGGTATATGCCCTACAGGCCATTACTGTATCATACTAGCTTGTATATTACTTAATGGAAGCTTGGGATATTCACAGTTGTATAGACAATCTTGCTCAAAATGGTAGTATGCTACTTGGTTTGTCTCTACTTCAATATGTGCATGTGTTTCTTTTAGCATATCGCTTATACATATTAGTAGAGCCCTTAGGATCTTTGCTTGATTACCAGCGTTGTGATGGCAGTCATACTTGTGGGGGCTGGGTAATCTATAAGCACATCCTTATACAGGTCCCTAGTCGTAGGACTATCGAGACAGGGCATCGATACTCCGGAGTAGACTCGCGTATACGTTTCTCATCCCAGCACGGGAGGTGTTCTGTCCCACAGCCATCAGTACGTCGTACTGGAGATAGTATGCGGGTGCTCGTTAGGTTACGAGTACACTGGACAGGACTCGTCGGGAACTGATGGATGGTATTATACCTATCGTCAGTTATCAGTTCCCAGATGACATGAGTACAGCTTAGTCCGCTGACTTGACACTGTCACTTCGCCTCGAGTGTGTTCCCACTGTACTTAGATTACTACCCTACCACGGCTCAAAGGAGTCGTGCAAACAGGTAGTAGTTGGGTGCAGTCCCGAAGCACTTGGAGGCAGTGACGGTTAGACAGGATTCGTCTCTCCCGGTATTGGGGGTTGACATCGCGCTGTGTCTAGGAGAGCCATTACACAAGTAGTCCCTGGCCAGGACAACCGAGATATACTGGTAGGTTTCCAGTGTTATCTCAGGGTGTTTTGGGCTACACTCTGACACGACTTGTACCGCTATTAGGGGACTGACGTTCGCCACCCCCTAGGCCCACCATGCGATGTATCAGACGAACAGACCGGACTGTACGGAGATTGTCACATACAGGCTCAGTAGGAGTTCGGATGGGTTTACCTCATCGGCCTTCTTATCGACATCTACCTGGGGACCATTACGTACAGCTAGTGCCGCTTGCGGTCTGTGGTTAAACCCACTGCCAGCATAGTGTCGAGTCTTTAGAGTCCCACACAAAGAGTTTTCCTGCATTGAGCGAAACGTGTAGAGGCCGTATGGTTTTACGGCAGGGCTGCGATCACTTGCGTACATTTGTGTGCGTATGTTGTTCGGGCAGGCAATACTAGTGGGCTTTGGTTTAAGCTGGATCCTAGTATTGCACGGATGGATTTGTTTTGTCTTCAGTGCATTCGCATTCTACGGAATGCGGATGCGGGTGTGTATGCACAGTTTTGAGGAGTGATGAAGGAGGAGGTGCCTCATTAGGGTTTTGGCAGTTGGTTCGGCCAAAACCATTATGTGGCAGGCTCATTAGGGTTTTGGCAATTTGTTCGGTCAAAACCATCATGAGTCGGAGACATTGTTTACTAATCCTATTAGTAATAATTATATGATGGCTAATTGCTTTGACCATTTGACCTTCTTTGACCACTCTTGACTTTGTTGACCGTTTGACCAAAGTGGACTTTTGACCTTCATGAGAGGTCTAGAGTTTTCTTTGGATTTCTTTTTATTTCTTGAGTTATGAAAATGGTCATGTCATTAGTGCCATCAACTGTATCATGATAGGATTAGTAATGATGATATTTGAGTATTATTGCAACCATGGTTGTTTTTCTCTTGGTAAAGCTTTTTCATTTCTTCATTCTCATTCTCTCTCTTAGAAAAGAAATGAGAAAGAGTTCCATGGTTGCTCCTCCTTCTTCCTCCTCATGATTCTTCCTTTGATCTCATGTGTTGAGAGAAAAAGGATTCCACTTGACAAAACCATCCCTCTACCACTTCTACACAACCTAGGGCTTCTAGATTAGCGATCTCGTCGCCCTAGTTGCCTCGGCTCGAGGTGGAGCTCGGGGTACAACTCTCGGGTGAATCGTCTTCGACTCAAGAAGGCCGCGGAAGTGCCTAAGGTCCGGATCGACACTTGGAGCTTGGATGGACGAGTGGGACAGCGGAATGAAGACCCGAAGGACCGGTTTCGTGAGGTATACTTTCTACAGCATAGTAGTTAAAGCCTCTTGTAGTTTACTAGTTACTAGTTTAGCAAAGACCCGTGCTTTAAGTCCATGTTGCCTTGCGCCAAATCATTGTTTTTCGTCGTTTCCGCCTCCCCGTAAGAACCGGGATGAGCAACGTGGACTTACAATGTATGCCCTAGAGGCCATTACTATACATGAGATGTATATTGTAGTGGATGCTTGGACATATATAGGGAGGACTTTCTTGCTCGACATGATAGTATGCTATTTGGTTACTCTTTACCTTAACGTGTACACTGATTGTCTCTCTGTTACATGTTGGTAAAGCCCTTAGGATGTGTACTTGACTACCTGGACTATGATGCGGATCATACTAGTGGGGACATGGTTGTCCATAAGTACATCCTTCAAGGTCCCTAGTCGTGGGTGTATCGAGACGGGGCATCGATATACCAGAGTAGACTAGCGTATAGCTTCTCGACCTATGTAGATGGGCGATGGATGATCCCATATCCATTGGTGTTTGACATCAGAGATGATATACGGGTGCTCAGTGGAGACTGGGTACACTGGACGGACTCGCCGAGAACTCCCAGATGGTATTATACCTTACGTCAAATGGCAGTTCTCTGGTGACACTGGTACAGGTTAGTCTGTAGACCCGAGATCGTCATAGAGTCTTGTGTGATTCCCACTGTGCTTTGATTTCCACCTTACCACGTCTAAGAGGACGTGCAAAACGGTGGTTTTTGGGTACAGTCCCGAGTCACATGGAGGAAATGAGCGATAGGAGGGGTTTCGTCTCTCCTGATATTGGGGGTTGATGTTGCGCTATGCTCCATTGGCCATAACAGGGAAGTCCCTGGCCAGGGCTGGTTTAGAGATTTACTGGTAAGTGTTACCAGTAGTTTCTCGACCCGTTATGAGCTTCATATCGGCATGACTTATCGGTTATTGGGGTCTGACGTTTACCACCCCTAGACATGATATGCGACATATCAGACGAGGAGACCGGGCTGTACGGTAGTGTCACTGTCAGACTTTTTGCAAGAGTTGGAGCGGGCTTGCTTGATGATCTTCTGATCACTCAATACCCGGGTAGCCGTTACATCCAGCTAGTACCGTTGACGACTTATGGGTGCTTGATATGATCATCACCTATTATCGGCGTATTGACGAGTCTTTAGAGTCCTACAAAGAGGTTTTACTGGCTCAGGCAAAACGAAATAGGAGCGCATATGTGATATGTACGGGACCGAGAATAATGCGAGTATGTGATACCGTATTCTATTCTCGCGATGTTTGTATCGATTGGTTATATGCGATATAACCAGGTTATCGAATCAAGGATTGATTTGATAAGTCGATACATTAGATGTTAGTCGGTTATATGTGATATAACCGGATTATTAAGTCAAGAGTTGATTTAATAATTTAGTGTATAATTGTATATGTGATATACTAATTTACATTAACTAACATTGGTTCACTTAAGCATTTGTTTTTCTCACTTGTGCACAACTTAATATATATGTTATATATATTTATTTGTGTTTATTTTTGTATCATGGTTGTTGATACAACTATCATGGGTGTATGAGACATATACCATTATAATTATATTGGTGGGGTTTTAATATACAAAGTAAATACAAAATTAGTGGATAATTGTTCAAGTGCATGAAGCTTCATGAAGCTTGTGAGTGCATTGACCAAAGTCCAATAGTTTTGTTTTACTTAGGATTTTTATAAACCTAACCACTATAATTAGCCATGGTTATGTCTCTACATGAGTTAGTATATGATACCCACTCACCCATGGTTAGCTCACTCTCTCTCTTGATTAGTTTTCATTCTCATTTTGAGCTCATTTTCTTCCTCCTTCAAATTCTTGCTAGGGTTTAATAAAGAGAGAGAAACATTATGAGAAAAGAAATTCTAAAGTGTACCCATATCCTATTTCATCATTCTCTACTAGACTAGCACTTTAGTTTAGGGAGTTTTCTTCACTAATTCTCTAGTTAGTGAAGTAGAAGCTTGAGTTCGTATTCTCTCGACGTAGATCATCTTCGGCCTCGAAGAATTCAAGCAAAACCGTTGCCTTCTTCTCATGGAGCCGTCCGAGAGTCCGGGTGTTCGATGATCGCAGCGAAGGGACTACTACAAGGAGCTTTAGAAGCGAAGGACCGATCTACAAAGGTTGTATTTCGTATTCACTTAGATGTAAATGTTATTTGCATGCATCTGTTACCCTAATTATCTAGCAAAGATCTTGTTTAGGGTTATTCGGCACGGCTAAAATTTTAATCGGGCATGGTTGATGCCTTGTAGAAGCTTGTTAGAGTGCCTAGTAACCCTACAGCGACGACACTCTAGATATTGCGTATTGATACTTAATACGGGATTCTGATGTTTCTATTTGATGACACTTGGTTTTACTGTACTGAAATTTTTCTAAGATAAAACTCTTATTTTCTCATAAAAGATATATCCAGATTTCATGTTTGATCATTCATTCATGTCGCACTCATATTAGTGCATCGCATTATAGTTTGTACATAGTTTTTCGACGCATTTGCATGCATACTTGTGATTATCTCATTAAATGTTATTTACTACTCATGAGTTGGCAACTCACCCCAGTTGTGCCACAGTGTCTTGCAGGACCGACCCGTCAGCATAGTCGCGGCGGGCGCACTGCTACTTCCTCTGTTGCTCCCTTTTGCTTCGACTTGAGGGCTTTTCTTGCAGGTGGGTTTTGTGAGGATATTCTTTTGTTCCCACCGTGTATATTTACTTTTGTATCTAGTACACTCCATCAACCATTTGTATATTGACCTAGACTGTGAGACTTGTATTATTTGATATCTGGTGTCGAGCTCGTGTGAGCCGACTTTATGCTTTTCTGATTCTTGCTTTTATATAGTTTTTCACATTATTATGATATATCTTGCATGTGGTTGTGTTCCGCCATTCGGCGAAGAGCTAGCTCCCGCTTGGGGATGCCTTTTTATCATTTCTTATATATTCATGTATGTATAGGTTTGGGACCAGTTTTTACAAGGGAAACTCTGCCGAAATTTTCAGAAAACTTGATGCTTTTAAATGGTTTTTGATGTAACTCTATTTGTTAAAATCAACCTTTTAAAAACAAGTATTTTATCACTCTATTCATTTCACGGTTTAGATTCTGGGTTTTGGCTTACTTGAATTACGTTATGCCTCTAGACGTTGCATGATTTAAGTGCCGGTTACGTTTCCACATTCGAATCGTGACAAAGTTGGTATCAGAGCGTTAAGTTTTACCTTTCTGAGTGTAGGATGACCCTTGGTATGATGGAGTAGGTGACTTAAGCAAAGTGATGTAGCATTTGTATGTTCCGCGGTATACTCACAATATGATACTCTGCCTAAGTGACCTTAGAATATATAATTGTTTACGAATCCTTCCTTGATTCCTATATCCTTTTGTTTTGACTGCAATATTCTTATCAAATCATGTTTCTTGTTCCAGCCACTATGCCGCCGAAGACTACGAGGGCTCAGAGGGCTGCCGCCAGAGATGAGGTTAGAGCGGGCTCGTCTGAGACGAGGACCGAACAGGACAGTACACCTACCCCTCAGGGACAGATTGGTCCCCCTTCTCCAGGCCGGATACCTAGGCTAGAGGCGAGTATTCAGGATTTGCGCCAGATGGTTGGATCTTTAGTTGAGGCCAGCCGAGCACCGAGATCTGATAATGTTCCTTCTACTGCAGGGACTGTGATAGTACCTGCTACCCAGATAGCGGTACCTGCCGCCACCAAGACTATCACATTATCACTACAGTAGTTTATGAGGTTGAAGCCTCCGGTTTTCACCAGCACAGATGCAGCGGAGGATCTACAGATGTTCCTTGACAGGATGGCCAGGATTTGTCGTTCACTGAGATGAACCGATAAGAGATCGGTCGAGCTTGCGAGCTTTTGTCTGGAGGGTCTTTCCCAGACATGGTGTGAGTCAGTTGAGACAGGCTGAGCTGCAGGTCTACCTCCTATGACCTAGGATGAGTTCACGATGGTGTTTCTCGCTCGTTTCCTTTCGTATAGCGTCAGGGATGCTCGCGCCCGTAGTTTCGAGTCTTTGTGCAAGACTCCTGGTATGATTGTGTCTGAGTACGACATCCAGTTCACTCAGCTGTCCAGATATGCTCCTTACCTGATGGAAACTGAAGAGAAACGCATAAAGAGATTCGTACGAAGTCTTGACACACAGTTGTTTCTTTCTATCGGCGTCCAGCATTTTGACACCAGCAGCGATAGACACGGCTATATTAGTGGAGGAGCGTATTTCTGAGACTACAGTGCCGAAGAGGATTCGAACAAGTATATCAGCTCCAGTGCGGTTTGGTAGAGATATGACAGGCAGAGGCCATGGCGGTGGTCGAGGCATGTTGTGGGGACAGTTATTCAACTCATATTTACCAGGTCAGCAGCCATCGCCAAGATGTTTTCGATGTAGGAGTTCGCATCACCGTGTCAGACATTGTATCGTGAGGCGGCAGGACGAGGCGGCAGTTCCACATGTGACTTTACCACCTTCACCCCCTCCTCCGAGCGCTTTACCTCCTACACCTGTTGTTGCTCCACTCCTGATCAATGCCCCGAGAGGCCGTGGTCGTGGTGGTCTGGTTCGGAAAGGACGAGGTGGCAAAGGCAGAGGTCAGCCGGGTACCGGTAGAGGACAGGCCCAAGTTTTTTCTTTGACTCCTCAGGATGCGCAGGCATCGAATGCCATTGTGATAAGTACTCTTCCAGTGTGTTCTTTTGACGCGCGCACATTGTTCGATCTAGGTTTTACGCATTCTTATGTATCTACACACTTTGTACCGAGGTTGGGCCGAGAGTCTTCTTTGCTTGATCAGCCGCTTGCTGTTATTACTCCCGTAGGAGAGTCTTTTATTGCTCGACATATATTTCGATCGTGTTATGTTCGTATCGGGGATAAGGATTCTTCAGTTGATTTGATTCTCCTCGATATGTTAGACATTGACGTTCTTCTTTGCATGGACTAACTAGCCACTTGTTATGCGTCCGTGGACTGCCGTGAGAAGGCGGTTAGATTTAGTTTTCCGAGTGAGCCAATTCTTGTTATTCAGGGAGACCGTAGTGCCACCCTTCCTAGCTTGATTTCTGCCCTTCACGCTAGTTGGCTCTTGAGGAAAGGATGTCAAGGATTCTTGGCATATGTTCATGCTGCTGGAGCCGCAGAGGCCCCGTTGCACCAGGTTTCGATTGTGAGGGAGTTTCCTGATGTCTTTCCTGATGAGTTACCGCGATATCGAGTTCTGCATTGACTTGATCCCCGGCACGGGGCCTATTTCTATACCGCCTTATCGGATGGCCCCGGCGGAGCTTAAAGAGCTTAAGGATCAGTTGCAAGATTTGCTGAATAAAAGGCTTATTCATCCGAGTGTGTCGCCTTGGGGAGCTCCTGTCCTGTTCGTCAAGAAGAAGGACGGCAGTACGAGATTGTACATTGATTATCTCAATTGAATCGAGTTACCGTGCGGAATAGATATCCCCTACCTCGCATTGACGATTTATTTGATCAGCTCCAAGGTGCGGGACATTTCTCGAAGATTGACTTGCGGTCGGGTTATTATTGACTTGATCGCATCCGGGAGGCACAGTCCGTCGATGTTCATTTGTCAGAGATTATAGAGCAGGTTCAGCAGGATAGAAATTCAGAGTTCGTGATCGATGACCAAGGAGTGCTACGATTTGGGACTCGACTATGTGTGCCAGATTCCAAGGGGCTGAGACGTGAGATATTAAAGGAAGCGCATCAGTCAGCATACAGTGTTCATCCGGGTTCCACCAAGATGTATCATGACTTGAGAGATGTCTATTGGTGGGAAGGGATGAAGAAAGATGTAGCTGATTTCGTTTCAAGATGCCTGACTTGCCGGCAAGTCAAGTCCGAGCATCAAAGGCCGTAGGAGAGTTACAGCCTTTGCCCGTTCCGGAGTGGAAATGGGAGCAGATCTCTATGGATTTCATCATGGGTCTACTGAGGACAAGTCGAGGGTATGACTCTATTTGGGTGATTGTAGACCGGTTGACGAAAGCGGTTAACTTCCTGCCAGTGAAGACCACTTTCGGATTTGCTCAGTATGCTCAGAATTATATTGATGAGATTGTGCGACTACATGGCGTTCCGACTTGCATTGTGTTCGACAGAGGCACCCAATTCACCAGCTGACTATGGTAGAAACTTTAGGAGGCTTTAGGCACCCGATTGAGTTTCAGTACAGCTTTCCATCGACGGTCAGTTAGAGCGGACCATACAGATTCTCGAGGATATGCTCCGAGCGTGCGTTCTTGATTTCGGTGGCAGTTGGGATCGTCACTTGCCCTTGATAAAGTTCTCCTATAATAACAGCTTCCAGGAGACAATCCAGATGGCACCCTTCGAGGCATTGTATGGGAGGAGGTGTCGATCACCAGTTTGTTGGACAAAGCTCAGTGAGAGCAGTATTTTAGGACTGCAGGTAGTGCAGGAGACTACAGAGAAGATCCAGTTGATTCAGGACAGGATGAGAGCGGCCCAGAGCAGACATAAAATCTTATGCTGATAGACGTCATCGCAAATATAAGTTCGCCGTTGGTGATCATGTTTTCTTGCGGGTTTCTCCGATGAAGGGCGTGATGAGGTTCGGGAAGAAAAGGGAACCTTAGTCCTAGCCCTTCGAGATTCTCGAGCGAGCCGGTGTAGTTGCTTATCGTTTGGCTCTTCCACCCAGTTTTCCGGATGTTCACCCAGTATTTCATGTATCGATGCTTCATTAATACCTTCATAACCCCTCTCACGCGATTCAGCACCAAACGATCCAGCTGAAGCACGATCTTTCTTTCACCAAGCAGTTGGTAGTCATTCTAGATCGGCAGGTGAAGAAACTGAGGTCAAAGGACTTACCGTCCGTGAAGGTTCTTTGGCATGGCCCGAATAGCGAAGAGGTCACCTGGGAAGCCGAGAGTGAGATGCGGAAGAAGTTTCCCAATCACTTCAAAGGTATGCGTGGTTAGATTTTAAATTCGGTGACCGAATTTCTTTAAGGGGGGAAGATTGTAACGCTTTAAAATTCGTTTAGGATAATTATATGTTAGTTAGAGTTATAACATGTGTTTTGCTATAAAACCTAGTTATTTTTCCACATAGATATAAATATACCCATTTTACTTATGTACTTGCTTATTTTATTGGTATTTATTAGTTATTTATTTAATTATTTGTTCACTTAATTATTTTCTTATGTATTAATTATTAAAAATTATTTAAACATGCGCACACACACTAACCTAGTGTTAATCCTAGGATAACAATATGTTAATCAAGTTTTTGCAACCATGGCAACCTAATCACATTTTTGTAACATGTTTTTATTCTCTTTCTTTCAAAACATTGTAGATAGTTCTAGAATTATGTAGAAAAGGGAAAATGAAAAATGAAAAGAAAATGTTGCATGGTGCATTTAATGATAGGCATGGTGTGAAGCCATGGCATAGTCTTCTCTCCCTCTCTCCCTCAACTCTCTAGATATTTCCATTTCTTCTCTTTTCTCCCTCTTTCTTCTCTAAACTGAAAACCCCCTCCACCTCATTAAAAACCCTACTAAATCAACACAAATTCTTCACTAATCTTATACAAAATCCTATTTTCAAATATCTTTAAGAGTTTTTTCAAGCAAGTCTTCATTTTGGATGGCAAATCTTATCAAGTTAGGGTCCTTTACAAATCTTTGAGGTATGAAGACCAAGTTTACTCATTACTTCGCTAATCTTTGCTTTTAATTGTCTTAATTAAGTGTTTAAGTATTTACTAGTGTAAGTCTAAAATTTTATGTGAGGGTTAGGTTAAGTTTAATGTTTTAATGGGTTATTAGGGTAGTTAAGAGTAAATTAGTGTCTCATAGTCTTATTAATCCTACATGTTTTCACTAAAACACCATATTATTTTAGTTTAGTGTTTTGAAACGGTTTTTAGCTAAGTTTTGTGATATTTATGATCAGCTACTGTTGTGTTGATCTACTATTTAATCTAACAAGACAGTAGAGTAGTGATAGAGCCCTGAGTTCACTCTAGATACCCGGACCCAAACCCACATAGTTCGACTGGCAAGATTGATGATTTCCCCGGCACCGCCGGCCTTCAGGCTGAATTTAGTGTTGGGGTTTTGTGGGTAGTTCTCTGTGAGTCTTTTAAGGTATTTGGTATTGTTTGTTTTTCCTAGTTTTTTTGCAGATAAAATATGGGACCGTCTTCCTTTTATGAGAGTGTTTGGTTAATGTGCGATACGTAGGTTTCGATCCTCGATTTAGCATTTGCTGTGTATAATAGCCCCTAGGTGTGGTTTGTGACGTTGTCGCGCACGTTTTGTGCACCAAGTGCACACATGTTTAGCTTGTGAGCGTTAGTTCTTTCGTGTCGTTTTGTCTTCGCGTTTTATCGAATGTCTAGTCTTATATGTTATTTTTATGCGATTCTAAGATCGGTTGCGGAGACGTCAGACGCGGCAAGAAAAGAAAAGGCAGTGATCAGATTCGACTAGCCGAGGTGTTTCTGTGAGTAGATGTACACATCTATGGAGGAATCGCTTGGATGGCGTAAAGCGCCCGATAGCTTGGATTTAGTTATAATTCTTGTTTTCATATGTGTATATCATATTCATATTGCACTTGTATCATCATGCACATTGATATTATCACCTAGGACACTTGCACCTTACCAATGGTTCATACCGCACGTGCACTATTTTATGCAAACGCATACGCCATTGGTAATTGCTATGTCACGAATAGTATAGAACTTACTTAAGAATCAGTATTTGCGCATTGCATCATTATTGATATGTAGTCTTCAAGTCATTCATTTCATTGCATCATATTGATATCATGGACATTCACCATCATCGACATATGCATGTATTGTAATTCTTCTTGGAGATTTCCGTATTCATGAGATTTATGGATTTGGGGAAAACCGCAAAAAGATTTTTATAAACTTATGATCATGTTAAAATAGAAATTTCGGTTTTCTCGTGATATGATGTATAGCGTCCACCATGAGTTTTCTTGGTTATTAAGCCACGTATGTATATATACCTGATTCAAGGAGAGAGGAGGTACCGTCTGCGGGTACATGGTGGACCCGGTGAGGTATCCTGGGGTAAGAAGGTCGTATAGAGAGACGTTGAGCCCGGCAGAGGAGCACTACCTACCGGTTATTATTAGCCTGGCGAAGATCTGGAGGATACCGACCGGAGTCATGTGATTCAGATAGATTGAGGGCCGATCTGAGAGACGGCACTCTAGATATCGAGATATTGAGTATCGATGCTTAATACGGGATTCTGATGTTTATATTTGATGACACTTGGTTTTACTGTGCTAAAAATTTACTAAGATAAAACTCAGATTTTTCTCATAATACATATATCCAGATTTCATGTTTGATCATTCATTCATGTCGCATCATATTAGTACATCGCATTATAGTTTGTACATAGTTTTTCGACGCATTTGCGTCCATGCTTGCGATTGTCTCATTAGATGTTATTTACTACTCATGAGTTGGCAACTCATCCCCGTTGTGCCACAGTGTCTTGCAGGACCGACCCGTCAGCATAGTCGCGGCGGGCGCACTGCTATTTCCTCTGTTGCTCCCTTTTGCTTCGACTTGAGGGCTTTTCTTATAGGTGGGTTTTGTAAGGATATTCTTTTTTTCCCACCATGTATATTTACTTTTGTATCTAGTACACTCCATCGACCATTTGTATATTGACCTAGACTACGAGACTGTGAGACTTGTATTATTTGATATCAGGTGTCGAGCTCGTGTGAGCCGACTTTATTATTTTCTGATTCTTGCTTTTATATGGTTTTTCACATTATTATGATATATCTTGCATGTGGTTGTGTTCCGCCATTCGGCGAAGTGCTAGCTTCCGCTTGGGGATGCTTTTTTATCATTGCTTATATATATATATATATATATATATATTCATGTATGTATCAGTTTGGGACCAGTTTTTACAAGGGAAACTCTGCCAAAATTTTCAAAAAACTTGATGCTTTTAAATGGTTTTTGATGTAACTCTATTTATTAAAATCAACCTTTTAAAAATAAGTATTTTATCACTCTATTCATTTCACGGTTTAGATTTTGGGTTTTTTCTTACTTGAATTACGTTATGCCTCTAGACGTTGCGTGATTTAAATGTCAGTCACATTTCCACATTCGGGTCATGACAAAGTGGCCTTGACAAATGGTTTCCATCAACTGCCTAGTTGCTGGATTCAGGGCCACGTACAAAGTTTGGCAAAGTTTCCATCTCTCAATACCGTGATGAGGACACTGAACAAAGATGTCCTTGTACCGGTCAAAGCACTTCCAAAAAAGTTCTGTTGGAAGCTGGGTGAATTGGTTTATCTCGTTTCGGATCCGTGTGGTCTTATGATTCGGGTAAAATTTCTTCAGAAAAGCTTTTACAAATTCATCCCAACTGGTTATCGAATGAGATACAATGCTATACAGCCACTTATCAGTGAGGTCACACAAAGTGAAAAGATTAACTCATAGCCGTATAGCATCATCAGACAGTTGGGTTGTCTTCATCATTGTACATACATTCTAGAATTTATTGATGAAGATGTAGGCATCTTCGGATTCAAGCCCGTGAAATTTGGGCAACATGTTGATGAAGTGGGGCTTAATTTCGAAATTATTCCCATTGGCCGGTGTAAGTGAAAGACAAGTCGGAAGCACAGCGCTTGTTGTGTAGAAACGATCTTGGAGTGCAATTCGCTGTGGCACTGAAACAAGAGGTGGTCGCGGGTTATTCGCACCAAATGGAGGTGGAATCATTCCCGTTTTGATGTTAGGAGGAGATCCTGACATCTCGTAAGAAGAATTGGGTGAAGGTGAAGGTGAAGATCTATGAACAGAATCACGGTCAACGTCGGAGTTGGCCGGCAAAGGTAAGGGTGAAAAAGACATGGAAGGAGTTTCGACGTCGGAGTCGATCGCGTAGTCGGTAGCGACTAACGTAACGCGGGCTAGGCGGGCACTAGTGTCCTGAGTCCAAACAGACATACATTAAATAAGTTTAGTGTAGTCAAAGCGTAGAATGTGAGGGTAAGAAAACGTAAATGGAGAAAAATTGGGTGAAGGTGAAGGTGATAAAGTGGAGAACTTGTGTTTGTTTCGTAAGAATGTGAAAATGAAATGACAACTCAACAAACCCAATCACAAATGCATAGTCACAAATGCTCAATCAATACCTAGACTAGGGTCTTCAAAGTCCACTAGACCTACTCCTAACTGTTCCAAAGTGACAAATTGTGAGATAACCCTCAAATCGTCTCTTTACAGCCAATTGTGGCCAGGTAAGCATAAGTGGGGTAAGGAGGGTTCCGCTCACGAATCACTGTGAGACGGGCCTTTTAAACTTACCTCCTCACTTGTCTAGCTTAGGCACCACAAAAGTCATATTTAGATAAATGTCTGAATGCCTACAATCTTCCTTTGTCCTATTGAGCGCGACAGGTCCTTAATTGGCTGAGTCTAGATATTTTTCATTAAGCTCAAGGTGATTCTTATGCAATTAGTGATTTCCGGGGTCTTAGGAAGGGTGATGAAATCCTCTCCCAAACTGAGTTGGTGTTATAGCCCCTTAAGTCCGTATTAATAATGCAATGCGCAGTTCAAATCAATAAAGGTTTTGTTATCAAACAATCAAAAAAAAATTAATTTTAAGTGTGGCGCTGCAACAAATATGGTTATTTTTTCTTTGGCTTTCGCGGCGATATTGCAAAGAATCCTGCAAAGATATGAATATTGGAGAGTCGGATTTCCGAAGGAGTTTAGAAAAATACGCACCAAAAGAGTCGAGTTAAGAAACTCGTGTCGATATCGTCTCCGAATGTTTAAATGGTTCGCTTACACGGGTCAAACTACCCAGATCTTTGATATTGTAGTGTTCTATCACCTTATATTTGAAAATGCCACCTACTCCACATGATCGCTGCTCGTCAATCCGTCAAATCTGCAAATGTCGAAAAAATACAGATATTTGAGCTAGAAAGCGATATAGATTGCCAAAATTCTGCACACAAAGAATTATGAAAATCAAACAATAAAAATGGAGTACTAATAGAACATTGGAGGTATCATAAAAAAAATATTTTCAAAAACCCATGAAGGGGACGGCGGCAACGGGAAAACACAAGATTTCGCCGGTCGATTTTAATAATTGGGTGGTCAAGTTTTGTATGATTCCTCTATGTTATACTAGTATTCCACTGTTATACTTTGATTTCCCAGTTAAAATACAGTGTGTTAGCAGATAAAAATCCAGAGAACAAAATGTCGGATTTTAGTTCTCGTGTCGGTTTTTCTTATTAAAAAAATGTGTTTTTCGTTGAATCTGCTAGAAAGTTATTTTTATACAAAATATTCACAAATTAATCCGATACTAAAAGTATAAAAGGGTTACCGTCTTCCCGGCAACGGCGCCTTTTAATTATCATGTTTTTACAGTGTCGTTTTAAAGTTGAAATAACCGCAATAAAAAACGATGTCGCGTGTAGCGAGCCGAGATGAGTACGGGTCGTCCGCAGGGAGATGGTAGGTTTTTAAGATTGTTTTAACGAGTTACGTCCGTAACTTGAGTTGTTTTTATTCTAAGTGTCGTAAATATGATATGTTCAAGAAAATAACTTGTTAGGGGTAGTTTTAGGTTAGGTTGAGTTAGGATGATGTTTGTTGTTTCCTTATAGACCTAACTTGATAATGATGCTAAGGCAATCGGCAAAACCGCGGATTAAGGAATTTGAAGTACGGTATTTGTGATTGTGCGCTAAATTCGTATTTCTTGTCCCTTTTCCTTGTGTTCTTGACTATTGGCCTTAGCCTTCGGCAAACCACTCGCAATCGGTCACGATTAGGATTCACCGCTATCGTGGTAGGATAGGGTACCTAACGGAGCGGATCTCGAATCGTTTGGTCGGAGTTTCAATTACAAGTTAAGGTTTTTTTAAGGATTTTTAACAAACACATTTCCTAACACAAACTAACCATATTATACCCTTAACAAGTTACACAAATACTCACACATATTCATAAAAACAAAATAAAACACAGCAAGAGAAAGGCGCATAAGAAAAATTGCAAAGAAAAGTAAAACAAAGGTTAAAGAACTAAAAACCGATATATCCGATTTGCAATTTCTTCAAGTGTCCTTAACTCCAAATCTTAATATGAAATCAAAATACCAAACTTTAAACTTGCAAGCTCACTTAAGAGGTTGTAAGATCAAAGAAAGTCAAAGAATTTCACAAGATCACAATTGTAGTAAGCAAATGACATGAAATGAGAAAATCGGAAATTTTTATTGATTTTCAATGAAGATACAAACTAACTTGAATTCAAGAACCTAAATCTTAAACTTATAAGTTCATTGAAGAAGTTACAAGGTCAAGATAGAGGGCAAGAGCTCAAGAGTACAAAAGGAAATACAAGTTAACATCTAAAATGAAAGACTTGTTCTAAACTAAAAACATTGCCAAAAGTATATCCACCCCTTGCTCTCTGTTCTGATATTTATAAGCACAAAATTAGAATAAACAAACAACAAAATAAGGATGATGTGACAACAATTAATGACCAGAAGAAAGATGGAGCGTCTTGGAGCATGTGGAGCCAACAGCGCCGGTTTTATTGAGGATCCCGCCGGTTAGGTATTGACATTTGGGGCTCGTTTTGGCGTAGTGATCTTGTATTCTTCCCATGATCTCACTGGTAATATTTGATTTTTCTAATTAAGCTTGGATTGCACTCGGTAGATTTGGAGGGAAAATATAACTTTTAAATCACATCACAACTTTTTCATTCACTCATGACTCGTGCCCACTTGCCTCTCTACTTGCACAAGTCATGATTTTTGTGTGCCCACTTATGCTAGGCGGCCCACCAAGGTTCATGCATCACAATGTGTTCACACTTGTATTGTGTTTGACCATTTTGCATAAAAAATGTGTACACTTGCAAGTTGCAAAAAGAAACTCTTTGAATATTGATTGGTTTTCTGTTCTGATTGCAGTATCGGCTCACAAATGTCATATCCGTGCATTTGAGTGTGTTTCTAGTGTTTTGTCACGAATACCTGTAATCTGTATTTATTGAGCAGACACAGGTTAATAGTACCAATATATCATAAAAATGATAATTAATGAGCGGTATTGAAATGCAGTTTTGTTAGTGATATATGCTATAAAGGCCATTATTGTATAGTACTGGTTTGTATATTACATTTTGGAATCTTGGGATATACACGGATATAATAACAGTCTTGCTCAATATGGTAGTATACTACTTGGTTTGATTCTACCTCAATATGTGCATGTGTTTCTTTTAGCGTATCGCTTATACATATTGGTAGAAACCTTAGGATCTTTACTTGACTACCAGCGTTGTGATAGCGGTCACACTAGTGGGGCTAGGTAGTCTATAAGCACATCCTTATTCAGGTCCCTAGTCATAGGATTATCGAGACGGGGCATCGATACTCCAGAGTAGACTAGTTTATATGCTTCTCATCCCAACAGGGGAGATGGTCTGTCCCACAACTATTGGTACGTCGGACTGGAGATAGTATACAGGTGCTCATTGGGTTTGAGTTACACTGGACAGGACTCACTGGGAACTGCTGGTTGGTATTATATCTATCGTCAGGTAGCAGTTCCCAGGTGACATGAATACAGCTTAGTCCGTTGACTTGATATCGCTACTTCGTCTCAAGTGTGTTCCCACTGTTCATAGATTACTACCCTACCACGGCTAAAAGGAGTCGTGCAAACAAATAGTAGTTGGGTGCAGTCCCGAAGCACTAGAGGCAGTAGCGATTAGATAGGATTCTTCTCTCCCGATATTGGGGGTTGATATCGCGATGTGTTCGGAAAGCCATTACACAAAGTCCCTGTCCAGGGCAAGCGAGATTTACTGGTAGGTACTCCAGTAGTTTCTCAGGGTGTTTTGGGCTATACCTCGACACGAGTTATTGCGCTATTAGGGGTCTAACGGTTACCGCTCCTAGGCCCGATATGCAATACTCTTAGACGAACGGACCGGACTGTATGGAGATTGTCACAGATAGGCTTAGTAGGAATTCGGATGAGTTTGCTCATCGGCCTTCTTATCAACAGATACTTGGATAGCCGTTACGTGCAGCTAGTACCGCTAACGTACTTGTGGTTAAACCCACTTCCAGCATACTGTTGAGTCTTTAGAGTCCCATACAGAGGGTTTCCCTGCTTCGGACGAAACGATGTAGAGGCCGTATGGTTTTACGGTAGGGTTCGATCATATACATGTACTTGTGCACGGATCATGATTCGGACGGATAATACCAGTGGGCTTTGGTTTAAGCCAGATCCTAGTATTATATTCTTGGATTATTTTCTTCTCTTTGTATTCGAATTTTTCGGAATACGGATATGGGTATGTATATATGGTAAGGGGTTTTTGTAAGTCCACGGTAGCGCCCCGGCCGTCTAACAGACGCCAAATGCGGAACAAAAACTTTTTACAACTGGCGCTATAGCGTACTATAACCCGGATCTGCCATTAAAGCTAAACTAACAAACTACAAAGTAGATAGAAATGTTATACCGAACGATCCGAGTCCTTCGGTCTTCAACCATCATCCCACGCTTGTTGCGGCTGCTCCGATCTCCTGAATCTCCAATCTTCTCATCCAGGTGGCACCACGTCGACGGATCTTTAAACGAGCTCCCGCCTCTGAACCGAGGCAACTCGGTCGTCAAGTTTGCTAAAAGAGACGACCAAGATGATGTAGAGAATGAGTAGAACACTTTGTCTCGTTACGTCCAAAACTGTGGACGAACGGTTATTGAAGTTGCCTTTTGGATCGGGTGAAAAGAGAAACCGATCACATCTAATTTCTATGCACCAAAACTTATATCTTTTCAAATGAACAACCATGCTCTCCACCAAATGAATGGCCGGCCACTAAATAGAGGGGAGGGGGTGAGTGTAGGAGGAGGGAGTGGTGACTACAAGAAATGATACTTATCATGAAAGAAGGAGTCACCATGACACATAGTATGAACACATTTAAGAACTACTGAATCATCACCCTTAGTCACCAAAACATTAATGCACTAAGCCACCTCACCATCCTAGTCACCATCCTAGTCACCTCATCTAGAAGCTTCCACACACATCTCAAGAAAAGATAAATCCGTATTTAACCGAATGTTAAATACGGCTGATAGAAAACTGAAAACTGGCAACTTCCAAAAGTGATCCTGAAACGAATTTCAGGATAACCCCGTATCAGTATAAACATACCCGCATTTGTATTACGACCGAATACAAATGCATCTGAGAGAAAGATATTATATCTACACAGTATAATATTCGGATCCGGCTTAAACCAAAGCCGACCAGTATTATCTGCCCGAAAAATGACACGTGCGAAAACGCACGTGCATTTTCCGAACCTTGCCATAAACCCATACGGCCTCTACAACGTTTCGTCCGAACTTGGGAAAGTGTCTGTGGGGGACTTTAATGACTCATCAACACACTGGCACTGGGTATAACCACTAGCATGTCAGAGGTACTGGCTGTACGTAACGGTTTACCTATGTATTGATTGGAAGGGAATCTGACGAGCGAACTCATCCATAAACCCCACTGAGCCTAACAGTGACAATATACATACAGTCCGGTCCGTTCGTCTATGAATATCGCATATCTGTCTAGGGGCTGGTAACGTCAGACCCCCAATAGCAGTATAAGTCGTGTCTGAGAGTGGCCCAGAACACCCTGAGATACTACTGGAGTACCTACCAGTAAACCTCTTTCCTCGGCCGAGGGCTTTGTGTAATGGCTCTCCTAGACACAGCGCGATCTCACCCCCAATACCGGGAGAGACGAATCCCCTGCCGATCCGCTCACTTGCCTCCAATGTGGCTCGGGACTGTACCCAACTAAAACCTGTTTGCACAACTCCTTTGAGCGTGGTAGGGTAGTAATCTAAGCACAGTGGGAACTCACATGAGACAAATGACGACCTCAGGTCGATGAACTAACCTGTACACATGTCACCAGGGAACTGCTATCTGACGATATGTATAATACCAATTAGCAGGTTCCCGGCAAGTCCTGTCCGGTGTACTCATAACCTAATGAGCACCTGTATACATCTTAGGTGATCAAACTGACACCAGTGGCTTGTGAGACCGGCCACCACACCTCGTCGGGGTCTCGACTGTATACACTAGTCTACTCTGGAGTATCGATGCCCTGTCTCGAAACTCCTACGACTAGGGACACTTTAAGGATGTGCTTACAGACCCCAGCTCCCACGTATATGATCGCCATCATACTGCTGGTAGTCAAGCAAGAATCCTATGGGCTCTATCATCATGCAATAGTGAACTAAAGCATGTATACAATGATAAAAACAAACCAGATAGCATACTATCATCTCGAGCAAGACTGTCATATCGGTATAGGTCCTGCCTCAATCATTGCAATCACGTACCTGCGATCCAATAATTGACTTTGAGGGCACTATCTCCCACAATCTCCCACTTGCACTTAAGGCTAATTATTGCGATGTCGCATACTCACAGCCCGTGTGATACCGAACACCCAACTCCTCTACTAATCAATTTCATAATGCTAGTTTGTAAAAACTCTTGTGTTCGAGAAAATAGCCTCGGTGAGTGGATCCGCCCTGATGTTTCTTTCTTGTCTCTCTTAATCTCAAGTTCGCGGAGAAAGCCATCTCCCGAATTGAGTAATACTTATCTTCAGAATATGTCTGGATATATGATGGGACCTAGTTCATAAATAAACTTCAAATCCAAACTTCTTAGACTGTATTGATAACTGAACCTAATCAGTCTCCAGCACCATGCTTTCCACAGTATCCTCTTGGACCACCTGTCCATAATATTGTCCCTCGTCATAGGGAAAACTATAACTCTGACAATCACTCTGTCATCTATGTCACCTTTGAAGCCTGGAATGATAACTGTCTCCCGAAGGAGGTTGCCGTCATCAAATCCATAGAACATGCACTTATGTTCCAAAACTGCTTCCTTATGTTTCTTCAGGATTGGATTAATATAAACTTATCGCATCAAGTGCAAAAAACTACATCTGGTGTGGTACTTGATATCTCATGATTGACTCAATTGCCTAAGCAAGTGATCTGCCAATCATGCACATCCCTCTCTCCTTTAGTCTCTAAGACACCTTTAGAGAGGGTGACTCCATTACTTGCAGGTACACCACCATGCCAGGAGTCATCTATTCTAAAATTTCATTAGAATATTGTCAAAGTACCCAAATTGGGAAACTACCCAAATCTAGATCTAAAAACCATAGATCTAGTAACCAGAATGTCTGATATTATATCCATGTCCTTTGTGAAGAAACAACTGTGTAACAACCACAGTACAACCGATCGTAGTATTGGAATTTTACTTCCTATTCTGTGTATATCGTCCAAATACCAGGACATCACACCCTACTATCTTCTTAACAGATCCATCCCCTATTTTGATGAAGTCAAACCTATGACTGTCACATCAAAATTAGATGATCTTATCTCCGTTATATCTGCTTAAGTCTATAAATAGACATAAGCTACTTGCCCACTATGCTTCCGCTGCTCCCACTGACTACGACAACCCTCTGGCAGAATAATATCTACGTACACTTCTAAAGCTAGTTTAGAATGACGTTATACTTATCCTCTTGTCGGGTTTCATAGTCTGGAACAACATTAGTGTCAAGTTAGGGTAAACAAGAACCTCCCTGTCACCGTCCTTGAGGCTACCGGAATACCTCTCGGGTGTCTGAGGTTACCCACCATATTTGCGGAGTGGCTAATGGAATGTCAAACCTGATTGAATATATAGGTCCTATTAAATTTTCCGTAATCGTTTGCGGTTCTGGAATCACTTCCAGTTCTACCATACTCCCACTACTGTTTTCTGAAAAAAATCCATTTTACTGTGGCGAGTCAAGAACAATATCACTATTGATCTTCCAAATGGTAGAAAAGTCAACCCTCGTCGAAGCCAGGGTCAACCCACAAACTGCCATTACAGAAACATGCCTTGAGTTATCCAGTGTCTGGTTTTAAGCATAAGTTGGACAACTCCCCGTACCTTAACATCGTTAAGATATGAACCAATCTATATACAATATAGAAATAGAGGCACTAATTTAATTGGAACCAGATTCAAAAACATGCATCTGTCTCCAGTGCATATCAATTTAATGAAGAGAGGCTAATCAGTATTACTCAACTTAGGAATCCATCCAATTATGAGTAACCTGAAAAAGAAACAAGTTTCTCAAAACCATTACTATCATCTGAATACTATCACAAGAATCTACATCTTCGATCTCTTTGAAGAATCCCGATACTTGTGATACCTGGTTCTCTACTTTATTCTTGTACCCACAACTTCTCAAAACTTAGACATTGTATTTCTACGAAAACACTTGTCTAAAAACTAGAGAAGTCACAAGTAAACAGAACATAGTACGAGGACCTACCCCTTTATCCTGACGGACACTGGACAACATACAATACTCTGTATAAGTCCCCTGAGTTTGAATAACTCAAAACTTGTGCATCGTAGGTTGAAAACTGTACCCAGGCAATTTCCTCAAAATCACTAATTACAACGAATTCCGATATAATGAGGATGATCACCTTAATTCCCAATAACTTACTCGCACTCATCATCTATAAAACCATACAGATGTGAGAATGAAACCTGGTAAATACATACCCTGGAGTAAGTATCTAATCGGGAAAACAGTTTTCTTTTAACAATGCGCAGTGAAACTGAAATATTAAAATGTCTCGTAAGGGTATCCTGATATTCCTAGTAATGCCTCTTCCATAATCCTATTCATGACTTTAACTGTATATTTCTTTGTCATCTCTCCAAATCTCTTTATTTGTCTTTAGTCATTTCCTTCTGTACACCCCTTTTAGGCTAAGTGGTTTTCTTCCTTCCCTACCGTTCGGCACCAGCCTATGGTTTGGAAGAAGACTATCCAGTAAGCATAATAAGTGTACCCTCCTAATCCTAGGAGTACTCGCAACTTGAGAGAAGGTGATGATAAAAGACTACTGAATAAAACCTTATTCTATTTCTCCCGAACTGGGGAAAAAGCAAAGGTGAAATAGGAGTGGCGATGAAGTATGTGTTTTGGTTGTGAATGATAACAGTCGCAATTTACTTTGCCCTCTTTCTAATCCCTTTATTTTGTCTTTACATATTACCTTCTGCACACCCTACTTAGGCTAATTGGTTTTCTTCATTCCCTACCTTTCGGCACCAGCCTATGGTTTGGAATAAGACTATCCAATAAGCGTAATAGGTGTACTCTCCTAAACTAAGGAGCCCTCGCAACCTGAGAGAAGGTGATAACAAAAGACAACTGAATAAACTAATTCTATTTCTCCTGAACCTGGATCCATCCTCGAAGAAGTCCCTTCGAGCTCGTATATAACCATACGATGGATCTATCCAATGGAAGTGGATATCCGTAGTAATATGGGGTGTTCTGAGAAATACAAAGGGTAAAAGAAGGAGCGGCAATGACTTATGCAACTCGGACAATTCAAAAACCGGTACTTTAAGAAGGCTCGGTCAACTTGGTCACTGAGTCATAGTCTAGGGTCGGTCAAAGGTCGCTGCCAAAAAGAGAGAGAAAAGAAACACTCTGTGTGCACTCTAACCTAGATCAGAATGGTTATCACTTTATCTAATCAGGAAACCTCCCACTGTTATCTCAAATTCTCCTCCAAACCAGAAAGAAGAATTAGTCGGGATCACCCGAAGAGTAAACCAACTCATCAGTGGGAATCGGGATCCAACTATCATCCCATGATAACTTGATGGAAGCCACTCAAGTTATCACACTCCAGAAGGTATGCGCATGCCTGGCAAGTTTCCTGTATATTTGAAACTCCCGATGTGATTTTTGCCCCCATGCTCTTATGACCTTGGCGTTAGGTCAAAATATCATAAGTCACATGTCAAGTTCTATCCATCATTATCCAGGTTAATTTGAACCCACCCGCACATGCCCTTGACGTTAGGTCAAAATGGCAGAACGACTGTCCCAAACCAACTCATCTATCTATGCAACAATTGAATACCCAGCAGCTACCAAACATTATGCCTTGGCGTTAGGTCAAAATACATAGCTTGAATACTACTGAATACCCAAAAGAAATGACGGAGGGCTACGGCTGGTTTTTGGCGAAAAACCTTTAACGTAATGAACTTGATCTCGTTGAAGGAACCTGATAGCTTTTTATAAAAATATAGTGGCGAAAACGTTTTGCTAAAGAGGTCACTCCCGGTGAAGGGATCTCGGCTCTTTCCTCGTGGAATGAGGTGCAGGATATTCCAACTGAATACCGCTATGCAAAGCAACTTGTGATCGACTATATTGAAGTTATTACCCTAACGTAAACTTCTGCCCAAGGGGTCACTCCCGGTGAAGGGATCTCGGCCCTTGCCTCGTCGAATGAGGTGCAGGATATTCTAACTGAATATCACTATGCAAAACAAAAGGAAACATCTTTGTAATAACACCTTTTAAAATTTGTTCCAACAACAACAAATATAGGTTTGTTTTATCCTTGCATTGATAAGAATCAATGCAGTCCCATCAATCAATCACACCAGAAAAGAACGAAAATAAAATGTACGTATATGCCATCCGCATTCGCCACTGGGTCCCGTCATCACCCGTTAGGTTACTTAACTAACGACAGAGCGGGGGCTGGACTAGCGCTGGTGTAAAACATATACAACATCTAATAGTATATATATACCAATATACAATAATCGCTCCAGGCGTGATAATATGCAACATTACAGAAAAGTAATAAGCATCACAGAACAATACAGATAATCTGGGATCCCCGGGTTTCACAGAGCCGCTGCTGAAACCCGACGTTTCCCTGGTCGTGTGGATAGCCTGTGCAATGAAACCTAGACCCCTACGGGTGCGGCAAGTTACCCGCCAAAAACTTGAAGCGAGGTAGTCCCCACAACATAGTGAATGGAACACCCGGTACTTCACGGAATCCGGTAACTTGAGCACCCCTCCTTGGGTCAACCTGTACCCCCTACGAGTGCGGCGAATAATCTGCCAATTCTAGAGTGAGGTCCCTTTGCCTCTCAAAGCCATGAGATACGGACCCGTTTCCCTCCAGAACCCGGCT
The DNA here is from genome assembly GCA_030015575.1 of Agapanthus africanus. Lineage (NCBI taxonomy): Eukaryota > Viridiplantae > Streptophyta > Magnoliopsida > Asparagales > Amaryllidaceae > Agapanthus > Agapanthus africanus. The sequence goes on from CM057337.1 coordinate 669,197,389, forward strand.
ATCCGTGCACTCCTTCGCGGGATAAACCTAGTACAGAAATGAAAAATATGTACAACGGGTACATCGACCTCAGCCCGGTCGTGCCCCAAAAGAATATTATACAAACAGGCAGTGACGATAGTCCACATGTTGGACGCTCGCCCCGCAATATCAAAGGTACAAATAAATTCAAACTGCACTATCATTGCACCCTGCTATCCACCACGACAAATCCGCAACAATACAGCACAACACAGAACATCAACGCGAATGTCACGTTCGGAAACCCGTCTAAAAGAACTATAGCAATCAGACGCGGTTTACCGATCAAATGACATTTCCGGTCGGAGATATAAAGTAAGTACTGCATACTAACAAATTTAAAATTTCGATCGACTAAATTTCCCGAAGTGGGCCCACGTACATCTGCTGTACAGTAACAAAATCTGGGCCCAAAATAACAGTACTAAAAACCACAATTTCCAAAATTAGGATCTCTAGAAAAATTTGGTTCACTGTTCCCACTAAAGAGCCGTGGTTCCGCGGTCAAACCCTAGGTTTGACCGCGGATCCGAGGTGGCTTTATGGGATCACGTGCCCAAATTTTTCCACAAAGCTTAAATAACCCTGCACAGTTTTCTGCTATATGTAAAATAATTTTTAGAACCTTTTAAAAATCGACAGAAACCTGTGTGCCAAAAAATTGCGATTTCGGAAATTCGTTCGATCGATGTTTTAAACACGTTAGCACAAGTTAGTAAAGCTTAATGGTGAGGCTCTGATACCACTGTAAGTCCACGGTAGCGCCCCGGCCGTCTAACAGATGCCAAATGCAGAACAAAAACTTTTTACAACTGGCGCTATCGCGTACTATAACCCGGATCTGCCATTAAAGCTAAACTAACAAACTACAAAGTGGGTAGAAATGTTATACCGAACGATCCGAGTCCTTCGGTCTTCAACCATCATCCCACGCTTGTTGCGGCTGCTCCGATCTCCTGAATCTCCAATCTTCTCGTCCAGGTGGCACCACGTCGACGGATCTTTAAACGGGCTCCCGCCTCTGAACCGAAGCAACTCGGTCGTCAAGTTTGCTAAAAGAGACGACCAAGATGATGTAGAGAATGAGTAGAACACTTTGTCTCATTACGTCCAAAGCTATGGACGAACGGTTAATGAAGTTGCTTTTTGGATCGGGTGAAAAGAGAAACCGATCACATCTAATTTCTATGCACCAAAACTTATATCTTTTCAAATGAACAACCATGCTCTCCACCAAATGAATGGCCGGCCACTAAATAGAGGGGAGGGGGTGAGTGTAGGAGGAAGGAGTGGTGACCACAAGAAATGATACTTATCATGAAAGAAGGAATCAGCATGACACATAGTATGAACACATTTAAGAACTAATGAATCATCACCCTTAGTCACCAAAACATTAATGCACTAAGCCACCTCACCATCCTAGTCACCTCATCTAGAAGCTTCCACACACATCTCAAGAAAAGATAAATCCGTATTTAACCGAATGTTAAATACGGCTGATAAAAAACTGGAAACTTCCAAAAGTGATCCTGAAACGAATTTCAGGATAACCCCATATCAGTATAAATATACCCGCATTTGTATTACGACCGAATACAAATGCATCTGAGACAAAGATATTATATCTACACGGTATAATACTCGGATCCGGCTTAAACCAAAGCCGACCAGTATTATCTGCCCGAAAAATGACACGTGCGAAAACGCACGTGCATTTTCCGAACCTTGCCATAAACCCATACGGACTCTACAACGTTTCGCCCGAACTTGGGAAAGTTTCTGTGGGGGACTCTAATGACTCATCAACACACTGGCACTGGGTATAACCACTAGCACGTCAGAGGTACTGGCTGTACATAACGGTTTGCCTATGTATTGATTGGAAGGGAATCTGACGAGCGAACTCATCCATAAACCCTACTGAGCCTAACAGTGACAATATACATACAATCCGGTCCATTCATCTATGAGTATCGCATATCTGTCTAGGGGCTGGTAATGTCAGACCCCCAATAGCAGTATAAGTCGTGTCAGAGAGTGGCCCAGAACACCCTGAGATACTACTGGAGTACCTACCAGTAAATCTCCTGCCTCGGCCGAGGACTTTGTGTAATGGCTCTCCTAGACACAGCGCGATCTCACCCCCAATACCAGGAGAGATGAATCCCCTGCCGATCCGCTCACTTGCCTCCAATGTAGCTCGGGACTGTTGATCGCACGCTTTTGGCGTGTCGGATGTTCAAAGTTCTAAAGTTTACCGCGATCAGGACGGTGTCGCTATGCAGCTAGCCAGTTGAGCACGGGTCGATCCACAGGGAGATGGTTGTATGTCCGTTCGAGTTTTAGACGAGTCAATAAAGAATGTGTATATGTTTGTTCGATTCTAACCTATGTGTTATATGCAAGTATAAAGTTGTTAAGAAAAAGATACGAAATTGTAAGCTAAAGAAATCCGTACTCAAAACCTTTGAGCCGAGTCTTGACCAATTGAAGCTAGAGCAATCGGCAGCAACGTGGATTAGGGGATTTAAACACGGTATTCATGGAATCTGGCTTATTTACCCTTGTCCTTCCGTTCTTGTCTCTTGCTTTCGCCTCCGGCCAAACCGAACGCAACCGGTCGCGGTTAGGAATCACCGTTACCTTGGTAGGGTAGGGTGCCTAACGGAGCGCTTGCGTAACGTTTGGGCGGAGTTCAATGGAAAATAACGGGAAAAGGAAATGAGCAAAGAAATATTAACTTACAATACCGTATTTATTCTTAACAACGATAATTACAACCATTCACAAAAACGAACCAAAAAGAGCAAAAGAAAAGAAAAGATTACAAGTAAGTAAGTGCATGGAATTTAAGTGCAAGAAAGTAAAGCATGAATGTAAAGCAAGTAATAAAAAGCAAGAAAGAAATTACAAGAGCATAGAACTCAAGACAAGCATGGGATCAATAGCCAACCCTTAAACTTGCAAGCTCAATCAAGAGGTTGCAAGATCAAGAGAAGGGTAAAGAACTCATGTGAAATGAAGCACTAATTCCATAAGAAGATACAACCCTTGAAATCAATAACAAACCCTTAAACTTTCAAGCTCAATGAAGAGATTGAAAGATCAAGAGAAAGCAAGGATCTCAAGGGGAAGCTAAAACAAAAGAATGATACAAAAACCCTCATCTTCATTTCATCATCCACTCAAAAAGCTCTCACTACAATTTTCATGGAGGAAAGAATGAAGAAGAAGAAGAAGAAGACTAAACTACACTAAATCCTACAAAAGAGGCATAAGAAGTTAACACCCTTGGTTTGGCTCAGATCTGGGGTATTTATAGGCAGGCAACAGAGAACCTAGGGCAACATTCTGACCCTATAGGAAGTTACAAAAAAGCCCCCAGAAAACGACAGAGTGCGGAGCCTATATGGCCGCGGTTCCGCGGCCTAGACCCCTATTGGCCGTGGAACCGCGGCCATATAATGGACTTGGGTCGTAGGGTTTTGTAGTAATCCCTGGTTTAATGTTTACTCGTGTTTGCCAACTTTAAACTGCACAAAATGTTCCAGAATATCTTCAGATTTCTTAGTCCAAGATTGCATTATTTTCTTTACTTTAGACTTCTATCGCCCTCGAGCTCCGCGCACCCATTGATTCTTGTGTAGCCCCCCTCGTGCTCTGTGCTTGTCCGAGACACGAATGACCACTGTCATATGTCTTGTCTATGGAATTGATACTCGGCACTGGACGGATATGGATGACCGGAACCCGGCTTTTATCTGCTGTGACAGATGCTCTGTATTTTGGCATAACTGTGGAGATTTTGTCTTGATTTACGATATTTGGACTGGAAACCTGTAATCTGTAAATATGTAACAAACACGGATTAAAAGCACCTACCTTTAAACACTCGAGCGTAAGAATGGGCGGTATAAAATGCAATATTCTGGTATGAACAACTGTACCCAACTAAAACCTGTTTGCACAACTCCTTTGAGCGTGGTAGGGTAGTAATCTAAGCACAGTGGGAACTCACATGAGACAAATGACGACCTCAGGTCGATGAACTAATCTGTACACATGTCACCAGGGAACTACTATCTGACGATATGTATAATACCAATTAGCAGGTTCCCGGCGAGTCCTGTCCGGTGTACTCATAACCTAATGAGCACCTGTATACATCTTAGGTGATCAAACTGACACCAGTGGCTTGTGAGACCGGCCACCGCCCCTCGTCAGGGTCTCGACTGTATACACTAGTCTACTCTGGAGTATCGATGCCCTGTCTCGAAACTCCCACGACTAGGGACACTTTAAGGATGTGCTTACAGACCCCAGCTCCCATGTATATGATCGCCATCATACTGCTGGTAGTCAAGAAAGAATCCTATGGGCTCTATCATCATGCAATAGTGAACTAAAGCATGTATACGATGATAAAGACAAACCAGATAGCATACTATCATCTCGAGCAAGACTGTATATCGGTATAGGTCCTGCCTCAATCATTGCAATCACGTACCTGCGATCCAATAATTGACTTTGAGGGCACTATCTCCAACAGTATTATTGTAATTATACAAGGGTGCTTCTAGAAGAAGACACCTTATTTCTTGTTTAACCATTTTTCTTAAATGGTTAATGAGGTGGAGGTATGGGGTATGGATTATCATTAAATGAAGCATGGCTACTTGGTGACTCATGGGGTGACTCATGCTTTGTGTGACTATTGAGGAATGCTTGATTATTTGTGAATTATTGTATGCTTCATTATTCACAATACTTAGCCATCTTCATTTCACAATGCTCACTACTACACTCTCAGCTCATCAAGCTTTCTTCTTCTTCCTCAACCCTAAAAGTCTCATGTCTTGAGAAACCTAGGGTATTTTGAGACAAACTAATCTATCATCACTCTCTACATCCTCTAGGATATCTAGTTTAGCGAACTAGGTACCTTGGTTACCTCGATATTGAGGTTGGAGCCCGGACTATAGACTCTCTGGTGGATAGTCTTTGACTTGAAGAGGTCGACGATCAAGTGCGATCCGTAAACTTTGAGGAGCTTAAGATGAGGAGGAGGAGAACAAGAAGACCCGAAGGACTTGATACTAGGAGGTATAACTTTCTTCCGAGTAGTTAAATCTCATAGTAGTTAGTTAGTTAAGGTTCAAGTAAAGATCCTGGAGTTTAGTCGGTGTTGCGAAGCTTGAAAAAATTGTTTTTTGCACATTCCGCCTCCCCGCAAACCCGCGGGGTGTGCGACATCGACTTACAGTGGTATCAGAGCCTACTAAACCTTAACTAGCTAGTTAGCAAGTAGTTAGAACTTCGATCGTCGGAAAAACCCGAAATCATAACTTCAAAACCCATGCTTGCTGTCGTTTTTAAAATCTGATCAAAAAATAATTTCAATAGCCTTAAAAATACAAGCAGGGTATTCTAAGAACACAAAAGAAAAACGAGTTCGTAACTCGCCAAGACCACCACGGAAGTGCGGCGAAACAGTGCGTTTCGGCCCGGTTCCATGGCCGAGTCAAGGCCGAGTTGGACCGATTTTATTCTGTGGGTCTATTTTGTGGAGTTTTGATTTCTGATATATTTGGTTTCTACCCAGTATTGTTTGTTTGCTGGTTTGTACATGGGGTAGACACGGAAAATATGTTCGATCGAAATTCTTAAGTTACTTGGCTAATCGGGTTTTCTGTGTTTGGATATATATATGTGTTCGTAAACCTCCGCTAATTGTTATACGTCGATTAGTTGGGGGTTGCACATATCTGTTGTGGTTTTTGGATATGGAATATTGGATCGTCGTGGAATAGCCGGGGGTGTGAGAAAAGTGTTTTCTTTTTTTTCATTCATGTAAATATGTAAAGTGATGTAATATTATTTTGCGAGGCACATCCGGGTTGAGGTTGTAGCCATCGTTGTATTATTTCATTTACTGTTTTTGTTCCTAGGATAGACCCAAGGTGGGGTGCACAAACTACCGGGTTCTTAAAGTGCCGAGTGGCCTACTCATTTTACTGAGGGAGGTTGCTTCACTTCAGGAATTTGGCGGGTAGTTTGCCTCACCCATAGGGGTCTAGGGTGGGGTTTGGCTATTCATCATGATATAAGAATTCATCTTTCGTTATAGGCTTAAACGAAATGCAGAATTCCTAGTATATCCAATATGTTCATCTGTGATCTGGAATGCCTATTATTGCATGAGATGAATGGATATATATATATATATGATATATAGTAGACGTTGCTTATATTTTGCACCCGCGCTAGTCCAGCCCCCGCTCTGCCGTTAGTTAAGTAACCTAACGGTGCATGACGGGGCCCCGTAGCAAATGCAGATGGCATAAGCGTACGTTGTATTTTCATTTCTTTCTACAATGATAGGATTAAATGATGAGATGGTATTAATTGATTAATGCAAAGAAAACAAACCAAAACTGAATCGTTGGAACAGTTTCAAAAACACTCGGTTTTCTTCAAAAAGCAACTTTTAAATGCGGAGCCTAAACCACTCTTTTAAAAGCTATCATGGTTCCTTGGACTATATCAAGTTCAGTACATTCACGTTTTCGCCAAAACCATTCATAGCCCTCTGTCATTTCAGATGGGTATTCAGTAGTATTCAAGCTATGTATTTTGACCTTCGCCAAGGCATAGTGATTGGTAGCTGCTGGGTATTCATTTGTAGCATAGATAGATGTGTTGGTTTGGGATAGTCGTACTACTAGTTTGGCTTTCGTCAAAGGTATGTACGGGTGGATTCAAATTAACATAGACAATGACGGGTAGAACTTGACTTACGACTTATGATATGTTGGCCCTCGTCAAGGTCATAAGAGCTTGGGGCAAAAATCCACATTGGGAGTTTCTAAGGATATTGAAACTTGCTAGTGTTGCATACTATTTAGAGTGTGATGATTTTGGTGGGATTCCTTCAAGGTTGTCACACGATGATATTTGGATCCCGATGCTGCTGTGAGTATCTGCTACTCCTCGGGAGATTTTTTTCACTAAACAATCAATACTATAAACCATGTAGGTGTCTAGAACGGTGTTAGAGGGGCTACGCCTCCAGGGAAAAGAGCTTATGTAATTAAGGAACTTTGCGAAAGCGTTGGAAAACCTCCGTCGAAATACCAACACTAACCTGGCCAAAAGGTTAAGCAAGTATTGTAAGAGTGAGATTAATCCTGACTAATTCTTCTTTTATGGTTTGAGGAAGGATTCAAGATACAGTGGGAGCCATCCTGTTTAGATAAACGAATAACCAATCTAAACTTGCAAGAGCATCATGATGAGTGTTTCTCCTCTCTCTCTTGACTACAGCGACGAAAATGATTAGGCTTAAGTTATTGCTAGATAAAAACATATTGGCTGGGCCAAACTATTATGATTGGCTAAGGAATGTTCAGATGGCCATTACCTATGACAAGTTATGCTACCTTCTTACTACTAAATCCCCCGCCGTCCCAGGTCCAGATTCCACCGTCGCAGATGCTGATTTCTGTAAGACATCAGAAAAAGACAGTGCGAGAGCCAAGTGCCTTATGTTAGCCTCAATGGATTATGAACACCAAAGGCAACACGAGAAGATGGACCTTGCTTATATCTTCTTCCATACCAAAAATTTATATGGAGAGCAATCTCGTATCGCAAGATATGAGACCTCGAAGGAATTAATTCAAGCGAGGTTAGCTATCGGGTAATCTGTAGGGGACCACGTCCTTAAGATGATCGGCTGCATTGAGGAGCTCACGGACCTGGGACCACGTTGGAGATCGAGTAATATACTGACTTGATTCTACAGTCCCTCCCTTCTACCCATGCCCAGTTTATCTTGAATTTCAACATTCAAGGGAAGTAAGTTTCACTTCCAGAACTCCTCAGCATGTTGAGGAGCTCAGACGGTACCTTGCAGGAATCCAGGAAGACACCCGCTGTGCTCATTGGAGAATCTTCCTCTTCTAGATTCAAGGCAAAAGCCAAGGAAGAGAAGAAGAAGGCCTCCACCAAGACGATAGGCAGTGTCAGTAAGGTAGAGGAAAAGGGCAGGGCAAAAGTTTCGGGGCTAACAGTTGGGAAGGAGGAATGTTTCTATTGTCATGGGAAAAAGCATTGGCAGAAGGACTGCACGGCTTGGAAAGCCAGAAACCAGGATTCGAAGAACGTTGTGGCTTCGGCTTTGGGTGTGTTTATGATTAAAAACTATCTGTCAATTAACTCTACTTCCTGGGTACTAGATACCAGATCAGGATATCATATCTGTAATTCATTACAGGCTCTGAGAAACCGTAGAGTTATCAAGGCAGGTGATATGACTCTCAAGGTTGCTAACGGAATGAGCGTGGACGTTGTATCCGTATAGGAATATCACCTAGGATTGATAAGTAGGCAGGTTTTGATTTTGTGTAACTGTTTGTGTGTACCTAGTTTGACATGTAATATCATTTTTGTATCTTTACTTTCTAAAGAAGGTTATGATTTTACATTTGTAAGCGAAGTGGCCTACATCCACCTTAATCAAGCATTGATTGGGTCAGGTACACTAGATAACGGTATATACGTATTAAATCAAGCTCAGGTTTTCAACGTCCAGAACACACTTAAAAGAATGTCTTCAGAATTAAATCAGGCTTTCTTATGGTATTGTAGACTGGGTCACATCAATGAAACACGGTTGACGAAGTTACATAAAGAGAGATATTTGGATCCGTTCGAATATCAGTCTTATGTAACTTGTCAATCATGTCTCAAAGGAAAGATGACAAAGACCCCGTTCACTGGACACGGAGTGAGAGCGAACGAGCTCTTGGGACTCATACACGGCGACGTGTGTGGTCCAATGTCTACGCATGCAAGAAGTGGTTATTCCTATTTCATTACTTTTACGGATGATTTCTCTAGGTATGGACATGTATTATTAATGAAACATAAATCCGAAGCCTTTGAGAAATTCCGGGAATATAAGAATGAAGTGGAACAACAATTAGGCAAAAGTATCAGGACACTTAGATCTGATCGAGGTGGTGAATACTTAAGTGCTGAGTTCCTGGGTTACTTAAAAGAGAATGGAATTCTCTCTCAACTTACTCCTCCATACACACATCAACACAACGGTGTATCGGAAAGGCGAAACCGAACTTTATTGGATATGGTACATTCCATGATGACTAACACTGAGTTGCCGCGATCCTTCTGGGTTATGCACTAGACAGCTGCATATCTTTGAACAAGATCCCTACCAAGACTGTGCCTACCACACCATATCAAAAGTGGAGTGGGAAGAAACCCTATCTTCAGTATCTGAAGATATGAGGATGTCCAGCTTTTGTAAAAAAGCAGTATGCGGACAAGCTCGAGGCACGCTCAGTACTGTGGAAGTTTGTAGGATACCCAAAGAACTCCAGGGGGTATCTTTTCTATTACGCATAGAAACAAAATGTTTTTGTTTCTCGGCATGCCCACTTTTTAGAAAATCAATTTTTAGAAAAAGAGATAAGTGGGAGTGCAATAGAACTGGAAGAAATTCCAGAACCACAAGCTATTACTAAAAGCATGGTGGAACCAGAAGTTTTGAAAGAACTGGACATCCCCGCACCACTCCGCAGGAATAGTAGGCAGTCTCATCTGCCCGAGAGATACTATGGTTTTCTTATAGACGGGGATAGAGAGGATTGCATCATCGACGATGATGAGCCAACTAGCTTGCAGCAAGCCATTCAGAGCAAAGACTCGGTAAAATGGTTGGATGCAATGCGTACCAAAATGGAGTCCATGTACACCAACAAAGTATGGACTTTGGACATTGCTCCAGAAAGGGTAAAACCCGTAGGCTGCAAATGGATCTTCAGAAAGAAGATAAGTGTAGATGGACAGGTTGAAACCTATAAGGCTAGACTTGTTGCAAAAGGTTTTCGTCAAAGAACTAGTTTGGACTATGATGAAACCTTTTCTCCCGTGGCTATGCTCAAATCCATTCGGATCCTTCTTTCTATTGTTGACTTCCACGATTATGAAATTTGGCAGATGGACGTAAAGACCGCTTTTCTGAATGGAAATTTGAAAGAGTGCGTCTATATGGATCAGCCGGAGGGTTTCATAGAGAGTAGGAGCAGCGGAAGAGTGTGCAAGTTGCTTAAATCCATTTATGGATTAAAGCAGGCATCGCAGAGTTGGAACATCTGTTTTGATGAAATGGTTAAGGAATTCGACTTTATCAAAAATCCAGATGAACCATGCATCCATAGTAAGATTGTAGCGGGAGCAGTGGTATTCCTCGTCTTGTACGTGGATGAAATTCTCTTGATAGGAAATGACATTCTTATGCTACAATCAGTCAAAGGATTCTTGTCACAAAGGTTCTCCATGAAAGACCTGGGTGATGCCTCCAACATTCTGAGGATCCAGATCTATCGTGATAGATCTAAGAGGATGTTGGGATTTTCACAGTCCAGGTACATCAATACCATACTGAAAAGATTTAGTATGGAAGATTCAAAGCGCGGTAATCTACCGGCTTGTCACGAAATCACCCTCTCCAAAAAGATGTCTCTCAAGACTAATTTGGAAAAGGGTCGCATGTCTATTACACCCTACGCTTTTAGGGTAGGCTCTATAATATATGTGATGTTGTGTACCAGACTAAATGTAGCTTACGCACTGAGCGTGGTAACCAGGTATCAGTCAAACCCAGGGAAGAAGCACTGGATAGCAGTGAAGAACATTCTCAAGTACATGAGAAGGACTAAGGAGATTTTCTTGGTGTACGGCGGAAAAGACCTCCAGATCGAGGCCTTTGCTGACTCTAGCTTCCAGAGTGACAAGGATAACTCCAAGTCCATGTCAGGTTATGAATTTACCCTCAATGGAAGGGCGATCTTTTGGAAGAGCTCCAAGCAGTACACCGTTGCTGACTCGACGATGGAAGCGGAGTATATCGCTGCTTGTGATGCCACAAAAGAAGCAGTATGGATGAGGAAGTTCGTAACAGAACTTCAGGTGGTTCTATCCATTGTTGATCCAATTCCTCTGTATTGTGACAACAACGGGGCTATAGCTTTAGCGAATGAACCCAGGTCCCATCAGAAGTCCAGACACATCTTGAGGCGGTACCACCTGATCAGGAAGATCGTTGATCGCAGGGAGATCGAGGTGCGGAGAGTAGATACAGAGAACAACACTGTTGATCCACTCACAAAGGCCATCTCTCAGACACAGTTCGAGAGGCTATTCGAGATGATAGGTCTGCGATATGCCAATACATGGCCTTAGTGCAAGTGGGAGATTGTTAGTGATATATGCCCTAGAAGCCATTGTTGTATAGTACTGGTTTGTATATTATATTTTGGGAGCTTGGGATATACACGGATATAATAACAGTCTTGCTCAATATGATAGTATGCTACCTGGTTTGATTGTACCTCAATATGTGCATGTGTTTCTTTTAGCATATCGCTTATACATATTAGTAGAACCCTTAGGATCTTTGCTTGACTACCAGCGTTGTGATGACAATCACACTAATGGGGGCTGGGTAGTCTATAAGCACATCCTTATTCAAGTCCTTAGTCGTAGGATTATCGAGACAGGGCATCTATACTCCAGAGTAGACTAGTGTATACGCTTCTCATCCCAGAAGGGGAGATGGTCTATCCCACATCCATTGGTACGTCGTACTGGGGACAGTATACAGGTGCTCATTGGGTTATGAGTTACACTGGACAGGACTCGTTGGGAACTACTGGTTGGTATTATATCTATCGTCAGGTAGAAATTCCTAGGTGACATAAGTATAGTTTAGTCCGTTGACTTGATATCGCTACTTCGTCTCAAGTGTGTTCACACTGCTCTTAGATTACTACCCTACCACGGCTCAAAGGAGTCGTGCAAACAGGTAGTAGTTGAGTGCAGTCTCGAAGCACTTAGAGGCAGTAGTGGTTAGATAGGATTAGTCTCTCCCGGTATTGGGGGTTGATATCGCGCTGTGTTCGGAAAGCCATTACATAAAGTCCCTGGCCATAGCAAGAGAGATTTACTGGTAGGTACTCCAGTAGTTTCTCAGGGTGTTTTGGGCTCTACCCCGACATGACTTATTACACTATTAGGGGTCTAACAGTTACCGCTTCCTAGGCCCGATATGTGATACTCTTAGACGAACAGACCGGACTATACGGAGATTGTCACAGATAGGCTCAGTAGGAGTTCAGATGAGTTTGCTCATCGGCCTTCTTGTCGACAGATATCTAGGTAGCCGTTATGTGCAGCTAGTACCGCTGACGTACTTGTGGTTAAACCCACTGCCAGCATACTATCGAGTCTTTAGAGTCCCACACGGAAGGTTTCACTGCTTCGGGCGAAACGATATAGAGGCCGTATGGTTTTACGGCAGGGTTCGATCATATACGTGTACTTGTGCACGGATCATGATTCTGACGGATAATACTAGTGGGCTTTGGTTTAAGCTAGATCCTAGTATTATATTCTTGGATTATTTTCGTCTCTTTGTATTCGTATTTTTCGGAATACGGATATGGGTATGTATATACGGTGAGGGGTATTTTTGTAATTATACTAGGGTGCTTCTAGAAGAAGACACCTTATGTCTTGTTTAACCATTTTTCTTAAATGGTTAATGAGGTGGAGGTATGGGCTGTGGATTATCATTAAATGAAGCATGGCTACTTGGTGACTCATGGGGTGACTCATGCTTTGTGTGACTATTGAGGCATTCTTGATTCTTTGTGAATTATTGTATGCTTCATTATTCAAAACACTTAGCCATCTTCATTTCACAATGCTCACTACTCCACTCTCATCTCCTCAAGCTTTCTTCTTCTTCCTCAACCCTAAAAGTCTCATGTGTTGAGAAACCTAGGGTATTTTGAGAAAAATTAATCTATTATCACTTTTTACATCCTTTAGGCTATCTTGTTTAGCGAACTAGATACCCTAATTACTTCGGTATTGAGGTTGGAGCCCGAACTATAGCCTCTCGGGAGGATCATCTTTGACTTGAGGAGGCCGACAATCAAGCGCGATCCTTACACTTTGAGGAGCTTAAGACGAGGAGGAGAACAAGAAGACTCGAAGGACTTGATATTAGGAGATATAACTTTCTTCCGAGTAGTTAAACCTCATAGTAGTTAGTTAGTTAAGGTTCAAGTAAAGATCCTGGAGTTTAGTCGATGTTGCGAAGTTTGAAAAAATTGTTTTTTGCATATTCCGCCTCCCCGCGAACGCACGGGGTGCGCGACATCGACATACAAGTTTTTCTTGATGAACAACCATCCTTGGCTTGTTTTGCTTCCTTATATAAGTGTTTCACTTCAAAGACGGCGTTCCGGCTTCGTATTACCTTCTTGCTTGAGTAATCCCAAAGCCAATATTCAAACTCATCTCCTCCATACCCGATGAATGCACACTTCTTAGACTTAAAGTAAAGCTTACTCCTTTTCGCCTTATCTATTAATGAATATGCAATGCAACCAAACACTTTTAGGTGCGAATAATTAACCGGTTTACCTAACCAAATTTCTTCCAAAATTCCTCCATCAAGCGCACTTGCTGGGCTTCTGTTGATCATATACACAGCAGCATCGACAGCTGCTACCCATAGGAATTTCGGCACATTCGCATACAAGGTCATGCTTCTGACCCGCTCTAGGATCGTCATGTTCATCCTTTTAGCGATGTCGTTCTGGTGCGGTGTCTCCGGTACCGTTTTCAACCAACGTATACCCTTCTGTGAGAAAAAACCCTTGAACTGTTGTGTGTAATTTTCCCCGCTATCAGACTTTAGGTACTTAAGCTTTGTCCCTGTTTAGTTCCTACCTGTGCAATCCAGTGTTTAAAAAGACCAAACACATCGGTCTTCTTCTTCATTGCATACACCCAGGTCTTTCGGCTTGCATAATCAATGAACGTCTCGAAATACCGATTTCCTCCATAAGACTCTACTGAGACCGGTCCCCATACATCCGTTTGCACCATGTCTAGCTTCTTGGTCTTCTTTGCTACGCCTCCAATCCGAAATCTGAGTGTGTTGTTCACATCAGAATATTATATTTAATACCTTTCATTCTTATGCACATTCGCATATAGATAGGTGCTTTTGATCTGTGTCTGCTACATGATTTCAGGTTACAGGTTCTCAGGAGCATTCAATGCAAAACAGCGCACATCATACACACTCTTCGCGGAAATGACGATATTAGAACAGAAAGTCAATAAACAGAGAAATACGGATTGCAGTCACTTAAAACCATCAGGTGTCGTCTACCGGTACAAGAGATAAGACAGAACAGCAGTCATTCGTGTCTCAGTCAAACACAAAACACGAGGGAGGCACATTAAATGGGCTTTGAAAAATGCAAAGGAAATTAATGTCATAAGAAGACAAAAAAAAGCCGTAACATTGGACTGCTGTAAATCTGAAACAAAATTTGTGAGATTTTGCAAATATTATGATGAAAATGTAAAGAGTGGAACACCAGAAGAAAGCACAAGAAAAACGAGCAAGCAATTCGACTAAATGGCGGCGGATCCGCGGTGAAATTTTCGCCATCCATGGCGATTTTTCATGGCCTCTTTGGTAATCTTGTAAGGGTTCATAAAAACCCTAGAAACGTATTTTTGGGAGCCTATAAATTGATCAAATCAAAGCACTAGAGAGGAGTCCATTAGATGATTCCTTAGGCTAAAGTTATGTTAGTTTAGATTAGGTTAGCTTTTTCTTCATGTTAGTTTGGACATTAAAATTTGTAGAAGCTTGAATTCTTTGTTTCTTCTCCATCTTGCAATTTCAATTGTTAAGCTTGCAAGGTTGGATTGAGATTATTGAGTTCAAGTGGGTGTATGTTTAAATTCCTACATCAATAAAGGTTTGTTCTTCATTTTTATTATCTTGCAATTTTATTTCATGTCTCGTTCTTTTAATTCTTTAGATAAACTTGTGTTTGATTTGTTAAAATAGATGTTTTTGTTTTCTTGATTTTTATTTATCCTTTTTCCTTAATCTCTTAATCTATTCTTATTCTTTGATTTTATTCTTAATAATGAAATAATAATTATCACTTGTTGGATTAAAGAGAGGGTGGTTTGAGAGACGGAAAACTCCCTTTTTTATTCTTTGCCCACATAATTCGATTGAAACTTCATCCTAAAGAAACGTAACCTTTGCTTTTAAGCACGCTATAAGTGACATGTGGTTGAGACCTAAATCGACGATTAAGTGCATTTGTTTGATCAAAGGTTGGAGCTAAGAGCATAGAACGGAGGGACAAGGGTCAATTAGGACAGACTTAGCAAGGCGTGACAACTTGCAAGTACCCTTTTAAAGTACCATAATGTTGGGTTACGCCAGCGCCCCGGCCATCAATCCGTGGCCAAATGCGGAACAAAAACTTTTATAAAACTGGCGCTAACGGAACCCGAATCCCAGGACATCATTAACCCTATACTAGTCCTATGAAAGAGTTTAGAGAGGTTATACCGATCGATCCGTGTCCTTTGGTCTTCGACCTCTGTCCCAAGCTCCTCGCGGCTTCCTCAATCAAGCTCATTCTCCGGTCACTCCCATCGAAGACGATCCATGTCGAGGATTAGTAATACAGGCTCCTGCCTCAAAACCAAAGCAACTCGGGTATCTAGTTTGCTAGCCTAGATAGCCAAGATGAAATAGAGAGTGTGTGTGATTACTTTGTCTCAAAACACCCAAGGATTCTCAACTCATTAAAGGGTTTGGGTGGAGGTGAAAGAAGTTGCCAAGGAGAGTGAAGAGTGTGAGCTCAAGTTTTGGCTTGTGAAGAAAAAGTCTCTGTTGTTATTTTGTGAGTGTTGTGTTGTGAGGTATTAGTTAGTAACTAAAGAAAATTATCATACAAAAAATATCTGCCTTGCTCACAAATATCTCACAACAACCACCAAGTCATCTCATGACATACACCATGACACACACCATGACTCACAAGTACATGCACCAAAATTCCAAGCCAAAACACACACTCACACTTTCCACCTCATAACTGTTGGAGATAGTGCCCTCGGAGTCAATTATTGGATCACAGGCACGTGATTGCAATGATTGAGGGGAGGACCTGTCCCAGTAGGACAGTCTTACTCAAGATGATAGTATGCTATCTGGTTTATCTTTATCATCGTGTACTGCTTTAAGTGACCTTACGAGTCGCTATTACACGTTGATAGAGCCCCTAGGATTCTTGCTTGACTACCAGCAGTATGAGGGCGATCATATACGTGAGAGCTGGAGTCTATAAGCACATCCTTAAAAGGTCCCTAGTCGTGGGAGTTTCGAGACAGGGCATCGATTCTCCACAGTAGACTAGTGTATACAGTCGAGACCCCGACGAGGGGCGGTGGCCG
The DNA here is from genome assembly GCA_030015575.1 of Agapanthus africanus. Classification (NCBI taxonomy): domain Eukaryota; kingdom Viridiplantae; phylum Streptophyta; class Magnoliopsida; order Asparagales; family Amaryllidaceae; genus Agapanthus; species Agapanthus africanus. The sequence goes on from CM057337.1 coordinate 669,213,790, forward strand.
GTCTCACAAGCCACTGGTGTCAGTTGGTTCACCTAAGATGTATACAGGTGCTCATTGGGTTATGAGTACACCGGACAGGACTCGCCGAGAACCTGCTAGTTGGGATTATATCTGATGTCAGATAGCAGTTCCCTGGTGACATGTGTACAGGTTAGTTCATCGACCTGAGATCGTCATTTGTCTCGTGTGAGTTCCCACTGTGCTTAAATTACTACCTTACCATGGCTCAAAGGAGCCGTGGAAACAGGTTTTAGTTGGGTACAGTCCCGAGCCACATGGAGCAGTGAGCGGATCTGCAGGGGTTCGTCTCTCCCGGTATTGGGGGTGAGGTCGCGCTGTGTCTAGGAGAGCCAGAACATGAAAAGTCCTTGGCCAAGGCAGGAGATTTGCTGGTAGGTATTCCAGTAGTATCTCAGGGTGTTCTGGGATACACTTCGACACGACTTGTACCGCTTTTGGGGGTCTGACTTTTACCAACCCGCTAGGTCCGCCATGCGATGCTCATAGACGAACGGACCGGACTGTACAGATATTGTCACTGACAGGCTCAGTAGGGTGTCAGGATGAGTTCGCTCATCGACGTCCCTTTTAGTCAATAGCTGGTAGCCCGTCACGTATGGCTAATACCTCTGACGTGCTAGTGGTTAAATCCACAGCCATAGTATTGACGAGTCTTTAGAGTACACCACACTCAGTTACTCAGGTTTCGGGAGAAACGCTGTAGAGGCCGTATGGAGATATGGCAGGGTTCGATAAGATACGTGCGGTATTGCACGGATCGTGATTGGACGGTTTTTACTAGCCGGCTTTGGTTTAAGCCGGATCCTAGTATTAGATAGTGTAAATTTTGTCTCTTTGTATTTGTGTTCAGTGGGAATACAAATGCGGGCATGTATTTGCAGTAGCGGGGGATCGGAGTGGAGACGAAGACCGAAGGACACGGATCGCTCGGTATACTTCTCTACCCGTTTTTAGTTTGCTAGTAGCTAGGTTAATGGCCCGATCCGGGTGAAAAGTGCGCGGTGGTGCCGGATCAATAGTTTTTGAAAGTTTTTGTTTCCGCGTTTCCGGCGTCGGATCGACGGCCGGGGCGCCGCCGCGGACTTACATTGGTATCAGAGCCACGCCATTAACCATGCCTAGCTTGCTCTAGTATGTTTAAAACCCTATCGAACAAAAATCGCAAAAACCGTATTTTCAGTGCACTGTTCTCTGTCGAATTTTTTTTAGCTCCAAAAATTTTTCAGGTTGTTTCAGAATACTGTGCATGAAAATCTAAGAAATCTATGAAAATTTGGTCGCGAGATCTCTCCAAACCGCCGCGGAACCGCCGCCAAACCCATGCTTGGGCCGCGGTTCCGCCGCGCTTTTTACTATTCATCGCACCAAATTTTAACAGTAGGCTTTTGGGTTGGAAATAGGGGTTTTGGGATATTCTTTTTGGGCCCAGAATTTCTGTAAGTGCTACAGTACTGCTTGGGGCCCACTTCGATAAATTTGATCAATCGGATATTTTAAACATGCTAGTTCACAGTATTTACATTATATCTGCGACCGTGAATGTCACTTGATCGGTAAATCCTGTCTAACTGCTATAGCCCTTTTAGACGGATTTGCGAACGTGACATTCACGTTGATGTTCTGTGTTGTGCTGTGATGTTGCGGATCGGTCGTGGGGATAGCCTGGTTGCAGTGGTAGTACAGTTTTGTTTTATATGTACATTTGTTATTGCAGGGCGAGCGTCCGACATGTGGACTGCCGTCACTGCCTGTTTGTATTATTCTTTTGGGGCACGACCGGGTCGAGGTCGATGTACCCGTTGTATGTATATTTTACTTTCTGTATTAGGATTACCCCAAGGAGGGGTGCACGGATAGCCAGGTTCTAGAGGGCAACAAGCCCGCATCTCATGGCTTTGAGACGGAGGGGGCTTTAATCTAGAATTAGCGGGCTATTCGCCGCACTCGTACGGGGTATAGGTTGACCCAGGAGGGGTACCCAAGTTACCGGATTCCGTGAAGTGCTGGGTGGTCCATTCACGTTGCTGAAGGGGGCTGCCTCGCTTTAGGTTTTGGCGGGTAACTTGCCGCGCCCGTAGGGGTCTAGGATTTCATTGCACAGGCTATCCACACGACCAGGGGAACGTCGGGTTTCAGTAGCGGCTCTATGAAACCCGGGGATTCCAGATATCTGTATTATTCTGTGATGCTGTACATTTCTGTGTTGTTGCATTTTATCACGCCTTGAGCGAAAATTATATATTATATATATACTAGTAGATGTTGTATATGTTTTGCATCCGCGCTAGTCCAGTCCCCGCTCTGTCGTCAGTTAAGTAACCTAACGGGTGATGACGGGACCCAGTGGCGAATGCGGATAGCATATACGTACATCATTATTTTCGTTCTTTATTGGTGTGATCAATTGATGGGACTGCGTTGATTCGGATCAATGCAAGATAAACAAACCTATTCTGATGTTGTTGGAACATTTTTCAAAAAGCTGTTATTGCAAGGACGTTCACTTTTGTTTTGCACAGTGGTATTCAGTTGGAATATCCTGCTCCTCAGTCGACGAGGCAAGGGCCGAGATCCCTTCACCGGGAGTGACCCCTTGGACAAAAGTTTGCGTCAGGACAGTAACTTCACTATAGCCGATTACTTTTGCTTTGGATCGTGGTATTCAGTTGGAATATCCTGCACCTCATTCTACGGGGAAAGAGCCGAGATCCCTTCACCGGGAGTGACCTCTTTAGCAAAGGTTTTCGTCACTATATTTTTATAAAGCTATCAGTTCCTTCAACGATATCAAGTTCATTACAGTAAAGGTTTTCGCCAGAAACCATTCGTAGCCCTCCGTCGTTTCATATGGATAGTCAATAGTATTCAAGCTGTGTATGTTGGCCAAAGTCAAGGCACGGTGTTTGGTAGCTGTTGGGTATTCATATGCAGCATAGATAGATGCGTTGGTTTGGGACAGTCGTACTGCCATTTTGGCCAAAGTCAAGGGTAGGTACGGGTGGGTTCAAATTAACCAGGAGAATGACGGGTAGAACTTGACATGTGACTTATGATATGTTGGCCAAAGTCAAGGTTATAAGAGCATGGGGCAGAAATCCACATCGGGAGTTTCAAAAGAACTGAAACTTGCCAGATATGCGCATACTTTCTGGAGTGTGATAACGTGAGCGGATTCCATCACGTTATCATGCGATGATAGTTGGATCCCGATTCCCACTGATGAGTTGGTTTACTCCTCGGGTGATCCCGGCTAATTCTTCTTTTAGGTTTGGAGAAGAATTTGACGTTACAGTGGGAGGTTTCCAGATTAGATAAAGTGATAGCCATTCTGATCTAGGCTAGAGTGCACGCCGGGTGTTTCTTTTCTCTCTCTCTTTGGCAGCGACCATTGACCCGACCCTAGACTATGACTCAGTGATCAAGTTGACCGAACCTTCTTAACACTGGGTTTTGGATTGTCAGAGTTGCAGACCTCATTGCCACTCCTACTTTTACCCTTTTCTCCGGGACACCCCGTATTACTACGAACGTCCACTTCCATTGGACAAAACCATCGTATGGTTATATACGAACTTGAAGGAATTCGAGGATGGTTTCCAGTTCTGGAGAAAACGAATAGGATTATTCAGTTGTCTTTTCCTTTTACCTTCTCTCAGTTTGCGAGTACTCCTTGACTTAGGAGATAGTACACTTATTACGCAAATTGGATAGTCTTCTTCCAAACCTTAGGCTGGTGCCGAACGGTGGGGAATGAAGAAAACCAATTAGCCTAAAAGGTGTACAGAAGGTATTAAGTAAAGACAAAGAAAGGGATTAGTAAGAGGGCAAAGTAAATTGCGACTGCTATTCACAACCAAACCAACTATTTCTTCGCCAATCCTAAATCACCTTTGTATTTCTCCAGGACACTCCGTATCACTACGAAGATCCCAGTTTATTAGATAATCCATCGTATGGTTATATACGAACTCGAAAGGAACTTGTTCCAGTTCGGGGATTGATCTTGGTTCAGGAGAAATAGGAATAAGGTTCATTCGGTTGTCTTTTATCTTCACCTTCTCTCGCATTGCGAGTGCTCCTAGAATTAGGACAGTACACCCTTTATGCTTATTGGATAGTCTTCTTCCAAACCATAGGCTGGTGCCGAACGGTAGGGAAGGAAGAAAACCATTTGGCCTAAAGGGTGTGCAGAAGGTAATGACTAAAGACATATAAAGGGATTTGGAGAGGTGGCAAAGTATTATACGGTTACAGTTGTGAATATGGATAATGGAAGAGGCATTACTAGGAATACCCAGATACCCCATCGAAACATTTCAATGTTTCAGTTTCACTGTGTACTGTTAAAAGAAAACCGATTTCCCAATTAGACACTTGCTCCAGGGTATGTATTTACCAGGTATGATTCTCACATCTGTATGGTTTTACAGATAATGAGTGGGAGTAAGTTATTGGGAATTAGGTGATCATCCTCATTATATCGGGATTCGTTGTAATTGGTGATATTTGAGGAAGTCACCTGGGTTGTTTGCCGGACGGCAAATATTTGGTTTTGAATATCTGTCGTTATGCACCAATTTCAAATTGATATATCTGTACGTCTATTTTTATAGAGTGAGATATACTTTTTGAAATTATGTCTATGACATTTACCTATACCAGTGGATGGTTAGGTAAGGAGCATTGAACAGCGGTGTAATTCTTCTTAACCATAAGTACAGTTTTCAACCTACGACACACAGTGAATGAGTCACTAGACTCAAGGGACTTATACAGAGTATTGTATATTGTCCAGTATCCATCAGGACAGAGGGGTTGGTCCCCATCAGGACAGAGGGGTTGGTCCTCGTACTATATTCAGTTTACTTATGACTTCTCTAGTTTTAGACAGGTGTTTCGTAGAAACATAGGGTCCAAGTTTTGAGAAGTTATAGGTATATGAATAAAGTAGAGAACCACGTATTGCAAGTATCAGGATTCTTCAAGGTGATCGAAGATGTAGACACTTGTATATGGTATTCAGTTGATAGTAATGGTTAAGAGAACTAGCTTCTCTTTCAGGTTACTCATAATTGGAAGTACTACTAAGTTGAGTAACGCTGATCGGCCTCCTTCCATTTAGTTGACATACACTGGTGACAACTGCATGATTTGAATCTGGTTCAATTAAATCAGTGCCTCTGTTTCTGTATTGGATATAGAACAGTTCATATCTTGACATTGTTAAGATACGAGGAGTTGTCCGGCTTATGCTTAAAACCAGACTTCGGATAACTCAATGCACGTTTCTGTAATGGCTGTTTGTGGGTTGACCCGGGCTATGACGAGGGTTGACTTTCTACCATCTTGAAGATCAATAGTGATATTGTTCTTGACTCGCCACAGTTTTAATTAAAAATGGATTTTTTCAGAAAACAGTAGTGGGAGTATGGTAGAACTGGAAGTGATTCCAGAACCACAAACGATTACTGAAGATTTGATAAGAACCTAAAGATTCAATCTGGTTTGACATTCCATTGGCCACTCCGCAGATAAAGTAGGTAACCTCAAGCACCCGAGAGGTACTTCGGTATGCTCAAGGATGGTGGCATGGAGGTTCTTGTTTACCCAGACTTGCCATTGTTGTTGTTCCAGACTGTGAGATCCGGCAGGAGGATGAGTATAGCGTCGTTCTAAACTAGCTTTAGAAGTGCACGTGTATATGACTCTGCCAGAGGGTTGTCGTAGTCAGTGGGAGCAGCGGAAGCATGGTGGACATCAGGCTTATGTCTATTTATAGACTAAAGCAGATATAGCGGAGATAGATCATCTATTTCTGATGTGACAGTCATAGGTTTGACTTCATCAGAATAGGGAATGGATCTGTTAAGAAGGTAGCAGGGTGTGATGTCCTGGTATTTGATGACATACACAAAGTATGAAGTAATATTCCTATACTACGATCGGTTATATTTTGGTCGTCACATAATGGTTTCTCCACATAGGACTTGGATATTATATCAGACACTCTGGTTACTAGATCTATGGTTTTAGATCTAGATTTGGGCGGTTTCCCAATCAGGGTACCTTGACAGCATTCTAAGAGTATTTAGAATGGACGACTCCTGGCATGGTAGTATACCTGCAGGTGATGGAGTCACCCTCTCTAAAGGTGTCTTACAGACTAAAGGGGAGAGGGATGTACATGATTGGCAGATCACTTGCTTAGGCAATTGAGTCAATCATAAGATGTCAGGTACCACACCAGATGTTGTTCTTGCAGTAGGTGCAATAAGTTGATATTAATCCAATTCTGGAGAAACAATCGGAAGCAGTTTTAGAACATAAGTGGATGTTCTAGGGATATGATAACGGCAGCCTCCTTTAGGAGACGGTTATCATTCCAGGCTTCCAAGGTGACCTGGATGACAGAGAGGCTGTCAGAGTTATAGTTTTCCCTCTGACGAGGGGAAGTATTTTAGACAGGTGGTCCAGGTGGATACTGAGAGAAGGCATGGCGCAGGATACTGATTAAGTTCAGTTGACGATACAGTCTAAGAAGTTTGGATTTGGAGTTCACTTATGAGCTAGGTCCCATCAGATATCCAGACACATTCTAAGATAGGTATTGCTCATTTCGAGAGATGGCTTTCTCCGCGAACTTGAGATAGAGAGAGACATAGAAAGAAACATCAGAGCGGATCCACTCACTGAGGTTATTCCTCGAACGCAATAGTTTCGCAAACGAGCTTTGTGAGACTGACTAGTAGAGGAGTTGGGTGTTCGGTATCACACGGGCTGTGAGTATGCGACATCGCAATAATTAGCCTTGAGTGCAAGTGGGAGATTGTTGGAGATAGTGCACTCAGAGTCAATTATTGGATCACAGGCACGTGATTGCAATGATTGAGGGGAGGACCTGTCCCAGTAGGACAGTCTTACTCAAGATGATAGTATGCTATCTGGTTTATCTTTATCATCGTGTACTGCTTTAAGTGACCTTACGAGTCGCTATTACATATTTATAGAGCCCCTAGGATTCTTTCTTGACTACCAGCAGTATGAGGACGATCATATACGTGAGAGCTGGAGTCTATAAGCACATCCTTAAAAGGTCCCTAGTCGTGGGAGTTTCGAGACAGGGCATCGATTCTCCACAGTAACTAGTGTATACAGTCGAGACCCCGACGAGGGGCGGTGGCCGGTCTCACAAGCCACTGGTGTCAGTTGGTTCACCTAAGATGTATACAGGTGCTCATTGGGTTATGAGTACACCGGACAGGACTCTCCGAGAACCTGCTAGTTGGGATTATATCTGATGTCAGATAGCAGTTCCCTGGTGACATGTGTACAGGTTAGTTCATCGACCTGAGATCATCATTTGTCTCATGTGAGTTCCCACTGTGCTTTGATTACTACCCTACCACGGCTCAAAGGAGTCGTGCAAACAGGTTTTAGTTGGGTACAGTCCCGAGCCACATGGAGGCAGTGAGCGGATCTGCAGGGGTTCATCTCTCCCGGTATTGGGGGTGAGGTCGCGCTGTGTCTAGGAGAGCCAGAACATGAAAAGTCCTTGGCCAAGGCAGGAGATTTGCTGGTAGGTATTCCATTAGTATCTCAGGGTGTTCTGGGCTACACTCCGACACGACTTGTACCGCTTTTGGGGGTCTGACTTTTACCAACCCGCTAGGCCCGACATGCGATGCTCATAGACGAACGGACCGGACTGTACAGATATTGTCACTGACAGGCTCGGTAGGGTGTCAGGATGAGTTCGCTCATCGACGTCCCTTTTAGTCAATAGCCGGTAGCCCGTCACGTATGGATAATACCTCTGACGTGCTAGTGGTTAAATCCACAGCCATAGTATTAACGAGTCTTTAGAGTCCACCACACTCAGTTACTCAGGTTTTGGGCGAAACGCTGTAGAGGCCGTATGGAGATATGGCAGGGTTCGATCAGATACGTGCGGTATTGCATGGATCGTGATTGGACGGTTTTTACTAGCCGGCTTTGGCTTAAGCCGGATCCTAGTATTAGATAGTGTAGATTTTGTCTCTTTGCATTTGTGTTCAGTGGGAATACAAATGCGGGCATGTATTTGCAGTAGCGCGGGATCGGAGTGGAGACGAAGACCGAAGGACACGGATCGCTTGGTATACTTCTCTACCCGTTTTTAGTTTGCTAGTAGCTAGGTTAATGGCCCGATCCGAGTGAAAAGTGCGCGGTGGTGCCGGTTCAATGGTTTTTGAAAGTTTTTGTTTCCGCGTTTCCGACGTCGGATCGACGGCCGGGGCGCTGCCGCGGACTTACAATAACAATATTAAACATTTAAACTAAATGTTTAACATAAGAAAAAGAAATGGCAACACTAAAGTGATCTTGTAATAAATTACAAGATTACCCCTCATCCATATATATACATACCCACATCCGTATTCTGAATGAATACGAATATAACGAGACGAAAATAATCCAACAATATAATACTAGGATCCGGCTTAAACCAAAGCCCACTAGTATTAGCCGTCTAATCATGATCCATGCACAAGTGCACGTATATAATCGAACCCTGCCATAAAACCATATGGCATCTACAACGTTTCGCCCGAACCAGGGAAACCTTCTGTGTGGGACTCTAAATACTCGTCAATATGCTGGCAGTGGGTTTAACCACAAGCACGTCAGTGGCACTAGCTATACGTAACGGCTACCCAGGTATTGAGCGAAAGGAAGGCCGACGAGAAAGCTCATCCTGAAACCCCTACTGAGCCTGACAGTGACAATATCCGTACAGTCCAGTTCATTCGTCTATGAGTATCGCATATCGAGTCTAGGGGGGTGGATAAAGTCAGACCCCTAATAACGCGACATTTAGTGTCGGTATGAAACCCATCACCGCCTGAGAAACTATCGATCCTAGATCGGTAATTCTTGACTACTCCGGCCGAGGATTTCTGGTGATGGCCACCCGTGCACAACGCGGCATCAACCTCCAATACCGGGAGAGACGAATCCCCTGACGATCCGCTCACTGCCTCCATGTTGCTCGGGACTGTACCCAACTAAAACCTGTTTGCAAGACTCCTTTTAGCCGTGGTAGGGTAGTAATCAAAGCACGGTGGGAACTCACATGAGAAAAATGACGATCTCAGGTCGATAGACTTACCTATACACATGTCACCAGGGAACTGCTATCTGACAATAGGTATGATACCAACTAGCATGTTCCCGGCGAGTCCGTCCGGTGTACTCATAACCTAATGAGCACATGTATACATCTTAGGTGAACCAACAGACACCAATGGCTTATGAGACCGGCCACCGCCCCTCGTCGGGGTCTCGATCATTATACACTAGTCTACTCTGGAGTATCGATGCCCAATCACGAAACTCCAACGACTAGGGACTTTTAAGGATGTGCTTATAGACCTCAGCTCCCATGTATATGATTGCCATCATACTGCTGGCAATCAAGCAAGAATCCTCTGGGCTCTATCAATATGCAATAGTGATCTCTAAAGCCACCTAAAGCAAGTACATGATGATAAAGACGAACCGGATAGCATACTATCATCTCGAGTAAGACTGTTCTACTGGTATAGGTCCTCCTCCAATCATCGCAATCGCATACTTGCGATCCAATAATTGACTTGAGGGCACTATAGCCAACAATCTCCCACTTGCACTTAAGGCTAATTATTGCGGTGTCGCATACTCACAGCCCATGTGATACCAAACACCTAACTTCTCTACTGATCAGTTTCACAAAGCTCGTTTGTAAAACTATTGCGTTCGAGAAATAGCCTTAGTGAGTGGATCCGCTTCAATGTTTCTCTCTATGTCTCTCTTTATCTCAAGTTCACGGAGAAAGCCATCTCCCGAAATAAGCAATACCTATCTTAGAATATGTCTGGATATCTGATGGGACCCAGTTCACAAATGAACTCCAAATCCAGCAAACTTTTTAGACAGTACCGTCCACTGAATTTAATCAGTATCCTGCGCCATGCATCCCTCAGTATTCGCTTGGACCACCTGTCCAAACTACTGCCCCTCAAAAGAGGGAAAACTATAACTCTGACTTCACTCTGTCATCCAGGTCACCTTGGAAGCCTAGAATGATAACCATTTCCCGAAGGAGGCTGCCGTTACCATTTCCTTAGAACATCTACTTATGTTCTAAAACTACTTCCAAACGTTTCTCCAAGATTGGATTAATATAAACTTATTGCAACTAGTGCAAAAACAATATCTGGTGTGGTACTTGACATCTCATGATTGACTCAATTGCCTAAACAAGTGATATGTCAATCATGCACATCCCTCTCCCCTTTAGTCTGTAAGACACCTTTGGAGAGGATGACTCCATCACCTGTAGGTATACCACCATGCTAGGAGTCGTCCATTCTAAAACACCTTTAGAATACTGTCTAAGTACCCAGATTGGGAAACTACCCAAATCTAAATCTAAAACCATAGATCTAGTAATCTGAATGCCTGATATAATATTCATATCCCGTGTGGAGAAACCAATGTGTGACAACCACAGTATAACCGATCGTAGTATAGGAATTTTATTTCCTACAAAGTGTATGTCATCCAAATACCAGGACATCACACCCCACTACCTTCTTAACAGATCCATCCCCTATTCTGATGAAGTCAAAACCTATGACTGTTACATCAAAAATAGATGATCTATCTCCGCTATATCTGTTTTAGTCTATGAATAGACATAAGCTACTTGTCCACTATGCTTCGGCTGCTCCCACTGACCACAACAACCCTTTGGCAGAGTCATATACACGTGCACTTCTAAAGCTAGTTTAGAACGACGCTATACTCATCCTTCTGCCGGGTCTCATAGTCTAGAACAGCAGTAATGGAAAGTTTGGGTAAACAAGAACCTCCCTGTCACCGTCCTTGAAGATACCGAAGTACCTCTCGGGTGCCTGAGGTTACCCACCATATCTGCGGAGTGGCTAATGGAATGTCAAACCCGATTGAATTTTTAGGTTCTATTAAATTTTCAGTAATCGTTTGAGGTTCTGGAATCACTTCCAGTTCTACCATACTCCCACTACTGTTTTCTGAAAAAATCTATTTTACTAAAACTGTGGAGAGTCAAGAACAATATCACTATTGATCTTCCATATGGTAGAAACTTAACCATCGTCATAGCCTGGGATAACCCACAAAATGCCATTACAGAAACGTGCCTTGAGTTATCCAGAGTCTGGTTTTAATAATAAACCGGACAACTCCATATACTTTAACATCGTTAAGATATGAACCATTCTATATACAGTATAGAAACAAAGGCACTGATTTAATTGGAACCAGATTCAAATCATACAGCTGTCTCCAATGCATGTCAACTAAATGGAGAGAGGCCGATCAGCATTACTCATCTAGGAGTGTATCCATATATGAGTAACCTGAATGAGAAGCGAGTTCTCAAAAACCATTACTATCAACGGAATACCAAATACAAGTATCTACATCTTCGATCACCTTGAAGAATCCTGATACTTGCAACACCTGGTTTTCTACTTTATTCTTGTACCTATAACTTCTCAAAACTTAGACCTTGCATTTCTACGAAATACTTGTCTAAAATTGGAGAAGTCACAAGTAAACAGAATATAGTACGAGTACCAATCCCTCTATCCTAATGGACACTGGACAACATACAATACATTATATAAGTCCCCTGAGTTGAATAACTCAAACCCTGTGCGTCGTAGGTTGAAAACTGTATCTATGGTTAAGAAGAATTACACAGCTGTTTAATGCTCCTTACCTAACCATCAACTGATATAGGTAAATGTCCTGGACATAATTTCAAAAAGTTATATCTCACTTTATGAAATAAACGTACAGATATATCAGTTTGAAATTGGTGCATAACAACAGATATTCAAAACCAAATATTTACCGTCAGGCAAAACCCCAGGTGATTTCCTCAAATATCACCAATTACAACGAATTCCGATATAATAAGGATATAATTACCTAATTCCCAATAACTTACTCCAGTCATCATTTGTAAAACCATACAAATGTGAGAATTAAGTCTGGTAAATACATACCCTGGAGTAAGGATCTAATTGGGGAATCAGTTATCAATTAACAACGCATAATGAAACTGAAACATGAAAATGTTTCGAAGGAGTAGCCGGGTATTCCTAGTATTAGCCTCTTCCATTATCCAGATTCATGACTATAACCATATATTTCCTTGCCATCTCTCCAAATCCCTTTTATTTGTCTTTACTTATTACCTTCTGTACACCACCCTTAGGCTAAATGGTTTTCTTCCTTCCCTACCGTTCGGCACCAGCCTATGGTTTGGAAGAAGACTATCCAATAAGCGTAATAGGTGTACCCTCCTTATCCAAGGAGCCCTCGCAACCTGAGAGAAGGTAATGATAAAAGACAACCTGAATAATCCTATTAAATTTCTCCTAAACAAGAGAAATGCAAAGGTGAAGTAGGAGTGGCGATGAGCTACGCAGTTTGAAATGATAGCAGTCACATTTTACTTTGCCCTTTTTCTAATCCCTTTATTTGTCTTTACTTATTACCTTCTGTACACCACACTTTGGCTAATTGGTTTTCTTCATTCCCTACCTTTCGGCACCTGCCTATGGTTTGGAAGAAGACTATCCAATAAGCGCAATAGGTGTACTCTCTTCTAATCCTAGAAGCCCTCATAACCTGAGAGAAGGTAAAAGAAAAAGACAACTGAATAGTTCTATTCAATTTCTCCAGAACCGAAAACCATCCTCGAATCTGAAACAAGTTTCTTCGAGTTCGTATGTAACTATACGATGGTCATATCCAATAAAAGGGGATCTTCATAGTAATACGGAGTGTTCCGGAGAAAAACAAAGGGTAAAAGTAGGAGTGGCAATGAAGTATGCAACTCTGACAATCCAAAAGTCAGTGTGTTTTATGAAGGTTTGGTTAACTTGGTTTATGAGTTCTAGTTTAGGGTCGGGACATGGTCGCTGCCAAAGAGAGAGAGAAAAGAAACACTCAGCGTGCACTCTAACCTAGATCAGAATGGATAATCACTTTATCTAATCAGGATATCTCCCACTGTATCCTCAAATTCTCCTCTAAATCCAAAAGAAGAATTAGTCGGGATCATCTAAAATCACCCGAGGAGTAAACCAACTCATCAGTGGGAATCGGGATCCAACTATCATCGCATGATAACTTGATGGAATCCACTCAAGTTATCATACTCCAGAAGGTATGCACATGCCTCGCAAGTTTCCTGTATGTTTGAAACTCCCGATGTGATTTTTACCACATGCTCTTATGACCATGACAAAGACCAACATATCATAAGTCATATATCAAGTTCTACCCGTCATTGTCCAGGTTAATTTGAACCCACCCGTACATATCCTTAACGAAGGCCAAAATAGTAGTACGGCTATCCCAAGCTAACACATCTATCTATGCAACAGAAAAGTAACAAATAGCTACCATACACTATGCCTTGACGAAGGCCAACATACATAGCATGAATACTAAGTGCTACCCGTATGAAATGATGGAGGGCTACTAATGGTTTTTGGCGAAAAACCGTTAACGTAATGAACTTGATATCATTGAAGGAATCAGATAGCTTTACAAATATATAGTGGCGAAAACCTTTGCTAAAGAGGTCACTCCCCGTGAAGGGATCTCGGCTCTTTCCTCGTGGAATGAGGTGCAGGATATTCCAAACTAAATACCACGATGCAAAGCAAAAGGTAATCGACTATAGTGAAGTTATTATCCTGATTCAAATTTCTGCCCAAGGGGTCACTCCCGGTGAAGGGATCTCGGCCCTTGCCTCGTGGAATAAGGTGCTGGATATTCATAACCGAATACCGCTGTGCAAAACAAAAAGAAAACTTCCTTATAATAACAACTTTTGAAAATTGTTCCAACAACATCAAATAGGTCTGTTTTCCTTGCATTGATCAGAATCAATGCAGTCCCATCAATTAATCACACCAAAAAAGAACGAAAATATGATATACGTATATGCCATCCGCATTCGCCATTGGGTCCCGTCATCACCCGTTAGGTTACTTAACTAACGATAGAGCGGGGACTGGACTAGCGCGGGTGAAAAACATATACAACATCTACTAGTATATATATAACAATATATAATAATCGCTCAAGACATGATAAATGCAACATCACAGAATAAGCGATAAGTATTACAGAACAATACAGATAATCTGGGAGCCCCGGGTTTCCTTTGAGCCGCAAGTGAAACCCGACGTTCCCGGGATCGTGTGGATAGCCTGTGCAATGAAAACCTAGACCCCTACGAGTGCGGAAAGTTACCCGCCAAAACCAGAAGTGAGGCAGCCCCCTTCATCAAAGTGAATGGGCCACCCGGCACTTCACGAAATCTGGTAACTTGAGCAACCCTCCATGGGTCAACCTGTACCCCTTAAGAGTGCGGCGAATAGCCCGCCAATTTTAGAGTGAGGCCTCCTCCGTCTCAAAGCCATAAGATGTAGACCCGTTGCCCTCTAGAACCCGACTATCTGTGCACTCCACCGCGGGGTAATCCTAGTACAGAAAAGAAAATATGTACAACGGTGAAAGCGACCTCAACCCGGTTGTGCCCCAAACAAATAATATACAAACAGGCAGTGACGGCAGTCCACATGTCGGATGCTCGCCCCGCGATATCAAATGTACAAATGAAACTAAACTGTACTAATATTGCACCCAAGCTATCCACTACGACGATTCCACAACAAACACAGCATAACACAGAACATCAACGTGAATGTCATGTTCGCAAATCCGTCTAAAAGTAATATAGCAATTAGAAAAGTTGTACCGATCTAATGACATTCACGGTCGCAGATAGAAATGTTTGTACTGTAAACTTTAACCAATGTTAGAAATATCGACTTCGAAACACCCCGAATAGCTCCCAAACAACAAGATAAATCCATATCCAAACTAGGCTAAACAAGAAATACCAATGAACTATTCCAAAGACTAGCACACACCCAAAATACGAAACCCCAAGTCCCCACTAAGACCGGCCAGGCCGGATTTTCTAGCATTATGGCCGGGTCTAATAAGGTGGAAGTGGCTCGTATTTGGGGTGCCGTCTAGAGGTCATCATAGTAGTCTTCTGCAGTTGCTAAAATATTTTTAGAAGACTCGAAAAAAATTGACAGAGAATGGAATACATTGGGTATTGTTTTAGGGTTATTTCTGTTTCGATACTTTAATATCGTCTAAACAAACTATTATGCGGTTAATGGATGGGCTCTGATACCATGTTGGGTTATGCCAGCGCCCCGGCCATCAATCCGTGGCCAAATGCGGAACAAAAACTTTTATAAAACCGGCGCTAACGGAACCCAAATCCCGAGTCGTATAACCCTATACTAGTCCTATGAAAAGAGTTTAGAGAGGTTATACCGATTGATCCGTGTCCTTTGATCTTCAACCTCTATCCCAAGCTCCTCGCGGCTTCCTCGATCAAGTTCGTTCTCCAGTCACTCCCATCGAAGACGATCCACGTCGAGAATTAGTAATACGGGCTCCCGCCTCAAAACCGAAGCAACTCGGGTATCTAGTTTGCTAGCCTAGATAGCCAAGATGAAGTAGAGAGTATGTGTGATTATTTTGTCTCAAAACACCCAAGAATTCTCAACTCATGAGAGGGTTTTGGTGGAGGTGAAAGAAGTTGCCAAGGAGAGTCAAGAGTGTAAGCTCAAGTTTTGGCTTGTGAAGAAAAGGTCTCTGTTGTTATTTTGTGAGTGTTGTGTTGTGAAGTATTAGTTAGCAACTAAAGAAAATCATCAGACAAAAAATATCTGCCTTGCTTATAAATATCTCACAACATCCACCAAGTCATCTCATGACACACACCATGACTCACAAGTGCATGCACCAAAAGTCCAAGACAAAACTCACACTCACATTTTCCACCTCACAACAATATTAAACATTTAAACTAGATGTTTAACATAAGAAAAAGAAATGGCAACACTAAAGTGATCTTGTAATAAATTACAAGATTACCCATCATCCGTATATATACATACACGCATCCGTATTCCGAATGAATACGAATACAACGAGACGAAAATAATCCAACAATATAATACTAGGATCCGGCTTAAACCAAAGCCCACTAGTATTATCCGTTCGATCATAATCCGTGCACAAGTGCACGTATATGATCAAACCCTGTCATAAAACCATACAGCCTCTACAACGTTACGCCCGAACCAGGGAAACCCTCTGTGTGGGACTCTAAAGACTCGTCAATATGCTGGCAGTGGGTTTAACTACAAGCACGTCAGTGGCACTAGCTGTACGTAACGGCTACCCAGGTATTGAGAGAAAGGGAGGTCGATGACCAAACTCATCCTGAAATCCCTACTGAGCCTAAAAGTGACAATATCCGTACAGTCCGGTCCGTTCGTCTATGAGTATCACATATCAAGTCTCGGGGAGTGGATAAATTCAGACCCCTAATGACGCGACATTTAGTGTCAGTATGAAAGCCATCACCGCCTGAGAAACTACTGATCCTAGATCGATAATTTTCGAATACCCCGGCCGAGGATTTCTGGTGATGGCCACCCGTGCACAACGCGACATCAACACCCAATACCGGGAGAGACGAATCACTTAACGATCCGCTCACTACCTCCATGTGGCTCGGGACTGTACCCAACTAAAACCTGTTTACACGACTCCTTTGAGCCATGGTAGGATAGTAATCAAAGCACAGTGGGAACTCACACGAGACAAATGACGATCTCAGGTCGATAGACTAACCTGTACACATGTCACCAGGGAACTGCTATCTGACAATAGGTATGATACCAACTGGCATGTTCCCGGCAAGTCCATCCGGTGTACTCATAACCTAATGAGCACATGTATACTGTTAGTGTATATGCCCAAGAGGCCATTACTGTATCATACTAGTTTGTATATTACTTAATGGAAGCTTAGGATATTCACCTTGTATAGACAATCTTGCTCAAAATAGTAGTATGCTACTTAGTTTGTTTCTACTTTAATGTGTACATGTGTTTCTTTTAGTACATCACCTATACACATTAGTGGAGCCCTTAGGATCTTTGCTTGATTACCAGCGTTGTGGTGGCAGTCACACTCGTGGGGGCTAAGTAATCCACAAGCACATCCTTATACAGGTCCCTGGTCGTAGGACTATCAAGACAAGGCATCGATACTCCGGAGTAGACTAGCGTATGCGCTTCTCATCCCAGCAGGGCAGACGGTCTGTCCCACAGCCGTCAGTACGTCGTACTTGAGATAGTATGCGGGTGCTCGTTAGGTTACGAGTACACTGGACAGGACTCGTCGGGAACTGTTGGTTGGTACTATACCTATCATCAGTTATCAGTTCCCGGGTGACATGAGTACAGCTTAGTCCGCTGACTTGACACTGTCACTTCGCCTCGAGTGTGTTCCCACTGTACTTAGATTACTACCCTACCACGGCTCAAAGGAGTCATGCAAACAGGTGGTAGTTGGGTGCAGTCCCGAAGCGCTTGGAGGCAGTGACGGTTAGACAGGATTCGTCTCTCCCGGTATTGGGGGTTGATATCGCGCTGTGTCTAGGAGAGCCATTACACAAAGTCCCTGGGCAGGGCAAGCGAGATATACTGGTAGTTTTCCAGTGTTATCTCAGGGTGTTCTGGGCTACACTCTGACATGACTTGTACCGCTATTAGGGGACTGACGTTTACCACCCCCCTAGGCCCGCCATGTGATTTTCTCAGACGAACAGACCGGACTGTACGCAGATTGTCACATTCAGGCTCAGTAGGAGTTCAGATGGGTTTCACCTCGTCCGTCTTCTTATCGGCATCTACCTGGGGGCCGTTACGCACAGCTAGTGTCGCTTGCGGTCTGTGGTTAAATCCACTACCAGCGTAGTGTCGAGTCTTTAGAGTCCCACACAGAGAGCTATTCGCCTTTAGGCAAAAGAGTA
Organism: Agapanthus africanus; assembly: GCA_030015575.1. Lineage (NCBI taxonomy): Eukaryota > Viridiplantae > Streptophyta > Magnoliopsida > Asparagales > Amaryllidaceae > Agapanthus > Agapanthus africanus. The sequence goes on from CM057337.1 coordinate 669,231,812, forward strand.
GACGTCGCATGGTTTTGTGACAGGGTTCGATCACATCCGTGCACTTGTGCACGTTTAGTGTCCGGGCAGTTATCACTAGCGGGCTTTGGTTTAAGCCAGATCCTAGTGTACGTTTTGGGATTGGTTTTATCTCGTTTGTATTCGTGTTCCTCGGAACGCGGATGCGGGTGTGTATGCACGGTTGACAAAGAGACAGAGGTAGAGGATTCTTATTAGGATTGTTGACTGTTGACTTTTGCTAAACCCTAATGAGAATAAGAAATATGATTAATGATAATATTAATTAAGTATTATTGTGTCATGGTTGGGTTGAAAGGTTGACTTTGTTGACTTGTTGACTTAATTGACCGGTTGACTGGGTTGGACTTGTTGACCATCATCATTACAATGGCTATCATTTCATGGCAAAGACTTTTGCTTGCTTGTTATTCTTTACAAAATGAGCGCATGAAATGACATTGCCATTTTGACTTGAACTATCACATAATACTCAATTACTATTATTTGTTATGATTATTTTGGATTATGAGAGCAAGGGTGAAAAAAGTATTGCTCATTCTATCATTCTCATTCTCTCTCATCCTCAAGCTCTCCCTCTTCCTCTTGCTCTCTCTCTAGTTCATGGTTCTATTGTCTCATGTGTTGAGAAGCAAGAACCATAGAGATAAAGCCAAACACACTTCTCTACTCATCCTAGTATAAAAGGTTTAGCAAACCAAGTGTTCTAATTTCCTCAAGATTGAGGTTGAAGCCAAAGGTAGAAGCTTTCAGGTGGATCCATCTTCGGCACAAAGAGACGACGAGGAGAGAACCATCCGACCACCACAAGGAGTCCAAGAGAAGGAGTTCAAGTTAAGGTATAACCCCTAACCGAGTAGGCAAAACTCCTAGTTAGGTTGTTAGATAGTTGTTTAACAAAGATCCGTATTTTGAGTCCATGTTACCACCAAAAAAATCGTTTTTCATCATTTCCGCAAGCCCGAAAGAACCGGGAGAGGTAACGTGGACTTACAGTGGTATCAGAGCCAGGTTAAACACTATCTAACATGTTAGCAAAGTAACTAGAAGTTCGATCGGAGAAAAAGTCACGAAACATGCCCGAAATATCAACTTTCTGCCGATTTTGTTTTCTGTGCAAAAAATAATAAATCATGTACTAAAAATCGGCTCAGGGTTTTTAAAGAACAAGCAAGAAAAATGGTCCACTAACTCGGTCAAGGCACCGCGGAACCGCGGCAGGAGCATGCTCCCGCCGCGGATCCGCGGCCGAGTTGACTCGGTCGTGGCACAATTTTCCTGCAGTGTTTTTCTGGGGTTGTTTTGGGATTTTTACAATATGTTTTTTCTGCCCAGATTTTACAGAAAGCAAAATTTGTTTTTGGGGTTTAAAAATCCGTATTTTGATCGAACTTCTAAAGACTTAAGCTAATGGGTTATATCTGTGATGTGATATATGTATTGAACGTCTGCTAATCGCTATACGTCGATTAGTGGGGGTTATACATATCTGTGATCTGTAATGTTGATGGTATGTGTATATAAATTCATTGGATTGTCGCGGATGAATAGCCGGGGGGTTGTGAGATGAGAGTTTTCTTTTTCTTTCAATTCATGTAATTCTTAATTGATGTAATATTATTTATATGGCCGCACAACCGGGATGGGGTTGTAGCCGTCATTGTATAATTTCTTTTACTGTTTTTGCTCCTAGGATAGACCCAAGGTGGGGTGCATAAACTACCGGATATCTCGAAGTGCCGAGTGGCCTACTCACAGTATTGAGGGAGGTTGCTTCGCTTCGGGTAATTGGCGGGTAGTTTGCCGCACCCATAGGGGTCTAGGGTGGGGTCTTGGCTATTCATCGCGACCGTGTAATCTGCTCTTTGTTATAGGTTCGTACGGAATGCGGATTCCAAGTATATCCAATATGTTCATCTGTGATCTGGAATGGCTATCATTGCATGTGACGAATGTGTATATCTATATATGATATCTATTTAGGTGTTGCTAATGTTTTGCATCCGCGCTAGTCCAGCCCCTGCTCTGTATTTAGTTAAGTAACCTAACGGGTAATGACGGGGCCCCATGGCGAATGCGGATGGCATAAGCGTACGTCATATTTTTGTTGTTTTCGACAATGGTAGGATTAAATGATGGGACGCATTAAATTAATGCAAGAAAATAAACCAAAGTTGAGTCGTTGGAACACTTTCAAAACCACTCGGTTTCTTTTCAAAAACAACTTTTAAACGCGGAGCTTAAGCCACTCCTTTTAAAAGCTATCTCGTTCCATCGATTATATCAAGTTCACTACGTTCACGGTTTCGCCAAAACCATTCGTAGCCCTTCGTCGTTTCACATGGATAGTCAATAGTATTCAAGCTATGTTTGTTGGCCAAAATCAAGGCATAGTGATTGGTAGCTATTGGGTATTCATGTGCAGCATAGATAGATGTGTTGGTTTGGGACAGTCGTACTGCCTTGTTGGCCAAACTCAAGGGTAGGTACGGGTGGGTTCAAATTAACCTGGAGAAAGACGGGTAGAACTTGACATGTGACTTATGATTTGTTGGCCAAAGTCAAGGTCATAAGAACATGGGGCAAAAAATCCACATCGGGAGTTTCAAAAGAAACTGAAACTTGCTAGCGCTGCATACCATTTGGAGTGTGATAATTCTAGTAGGATTCCTTCAGTTTTGTCACGCGATGATATTTGGATCCCGATCCTACTGTGAGTATATGCTACTCCTCCGGAACTTTCTCACTTAACGATCAATGCTATAAACCAAGTAGGTGTCTAGAAAGGTGTTAGCGGGACTACGCCCACAGGGAAAAGAGGTTATTTAATTAAGGAACTTCGCGAAAGCGTTGGAAAACCTCCCTCGAAGTACCAACACTGGCCTGGCTGAACAGTTAAGCAAGTATTGTACGGTGAGATTGTTCCCGACTAATTCTTCCTTTTTGGTTTGAGGAGGGATTCGAGAGACAGTGGGAGTCATCCTGTTTAGACAAATTAAAAACCACTCTAAATTTGCAAGAGCATCATGCTAAAGTGTTTCTTCTCTCTCTTCTAATTGCAGCAACCAAACATCATGACTGGACTTAAGTTACTACTAGATAAAAACATACTGACAGGACCAAACTACAAAGATTGGCTCAGGAATGTCAAAATAGCAATCACTTATGACAAGTTGGGGTATCTCCTCACCACCAAAGCTCCTCCTGTCCCAGGTCCCAAAACCAGCGTCGCGGATAGGGAAATCCGTAAGACCTGGGAAATCGACTGCGCGAAGGCCAAGTGCCTCGTGCTTGCCTCTATGGACAATGAACATCAGAGGAGGCACGAGAATATGGACCTTGAATCCATATTTCTCCATACAAAAGAACTATATGGAGAGCAATCCCGTATCGCCAGATACGAAGCCTCGAAAAAGCTGTTTTCGGCGAGATTGGCCGTCGGATCATCGGTAGTAGAACACGTGCTTAAGATGATTGGCTTCATTAAGGAGCTCGCGGACCTTGGGAACACGTTAGAGAACGAGCTCTACACGGACTTGATTCTCCAGTCCCTTCCTTCCGCTTACGCCCAATTTATCCTGAACTTCAACTTGCAAGAAAAAGAAGTTGAACTTTCAGAACTCCTCAACATGCTGAGGAGTGCAGAGGGCACCCTACAGAAAGGTAGGGAAACATCCACTTTGTTTGTAGGAGGATCTTCCTCTTCTAGGTCCAAGGCGAAAGCCAAGAGAAAGAAGAAGAAAGTCCCCGCCAAACCAAGGGGCGGTGTTAGTAAAGTGGATACGAAGGGAAAGACAAAGGCAACAAAGGTAGCGGGAAAGCTTATGGGAAAGGAAGAATGCTTTTACTGTCACAAGAGTGGACACTGGAAAAAGGATTGCAGGGCTTGGAAGGCCAGAAACCAGGATCTGAAGCAAGTTGCGGCTTCAGTTTCAGGTGTGTATGTTATTGAAAACTGTCTATCAATAAACTCTACTTCCTGGGTATTGGATACCGGATCAGGATCTCATATCTGTAATTCGTTGCAGGCACTGAGAAAGCGTAGGGTTTTGAAGGCAGGTGATATGACCCTCAGAGTTGTAAACGGAGCTGGCACGGATGCTGAGTCCGTGGGGGACTATCACCTGGGAATGTCAGATGGACATGTTTTGGTTTTACGTGATTGTTATTTTGAACCCAATGCAACCTGTAATATCATATCTGTATCTTTATTATCTAAAGAAGGTTATGAATTTGCATTTATAAGTAATGTTGTGAACATTCACCTTAATCAAGTATTGATTGGGTCAGGTACATTAACCAATGGTATATACGTATTAAACCAACCACAGATTTTCAATGTCCAGAATACACACAAAAGAAAGTCTCCGGAAACAAATCAGGCTTTCTTATGGCATTGTAGACTGGGTCACATCAATGAGAGAAGGTTGACGAAGTTACATACAGAAGGATATTTGGATCCGTTCGAATATCAATCATATGCAACTTGTCAATCCTGTCTCAAAGGAAAGATGACAAAGACTCCGTTCACTGGACACGGAGTAAGAGCAAGCGAGCTCTTGGGACTCGTACACAGCGACGTGTGCGGTCCAATGTCTACACATGCGCGAAGCGGTTATTCTTACTTCATTACTTTTACGGATGACTTTTCAAGGTACGGATATGTCTTCTTAATGAAACATAAATCCGAAGCCTTTGGAAAATTCCAGGAATATAAGAATGAAGTAGAAAAACAAACCGGCAAAAGTATCAAGACACTGAGATCTGATCGAGGTGGTGAATACTTGAGTGCCGAGTTCCTGGATTACCTAAAAGAGAATGGAATTCTCTCTCAGCTTACTCCTCCAAACACTCCGCAACATAACGGTGTATTGGAGAGACGGAACCGGACCCTATTGGATATGGTACGTTCCATGATGAGTAACGCTGAGTTACCGCGATCATTCTGGGGATATGCACTAGAATCAGCTACATACCTTTTGAACCGAGTTCCAACTAAGACTGTGCCTACCACACCATATCAGATGTGGTGTGGGAAGAAACCCTATCTTAAGCACATTAAGAAATGGGGATGTCCAGCTTTTGTCAAAAAGCAGCATGCGGACAAACTCGAGGCACGCTCAATACAGTGCAAGTTTGTGGGATATCCAAAGAACTCCAAGGGATATTTCTTCTATTGCGAATAGGAACAAAAGGTTTTTGTTTCTCGTCATGCCCACTTCTTGGAAACTGAGTTTTTGGAAAATCGGATAAGTAGGAGCACAATAGAACTGGAAGAAATTCCAGAACCACGAGATATTACTGAAAGCTTAGTAGAACCAAAGGGTTCGAAAGATCAGGACATTCCTACGCCGCTCCGCAGGAGTAGTAAGCAGTCTCATCCGCCCGAGAGATACTACGGTTTTCTCATAGACAGGGATAGAGAGGATTGCATCATTGATAGTGATGAGCCGACTAGCTTCCAGCAGGCCATTCAGAGCGTTAACTCGGTAAAATGTCTGGATGCAATGCGGACCGAAATGGAGTCCATGTACACCGACAAAGTATGGACGTTGGACGTTGCTCCAGATGGGGTAAAACCCGTAGGATGCAAGTGGATCTTCAAAAGGAAGATTGGTGTAGATGGACAGGTTGAGACCTATAAGGCTAGACTTGTTGCAAAGGGTTTTCATCAAAGACCTGGTTTGGACTATGACGAAACCTTTTCTCCAGTGGCTATGCTGAAATCCATTCGGATCCTTCTTGCCATTGCTGCCTTCCACGATTATGAGATTTGGCAGATGGACGTAAAGACCGCTTTTCTAAATGGAAATTTAGAGGAGGGTGTCATATGGACCAGCCAGAGGGTTTCATTCAGAGTGGGAGCAGCAGAAAGGTATGAAAGTTGCTTAAGTCTATCTATGGACTAAAGCAGGCATCGTGGATTTGGAACATCTGTTTTGATGAGACGGTCAAAGAATTTGGCTTTATCAAAAATCCAAATGAACCATGCATCTATAGTAGATTTGTAGCAAGAACTGTCGTATTCCTCGTTTTATACGTGGATGACTTTCTCTTAATAAGAAATGACATTCCTATGCTACAATCTGTCAAAGGGTTCTTATCACACAGGTTCTCCATGAAAGACCTGGGTGATGCCTCTTACATTCTGGGGATCCGGATCTATCGTGACAGATCCAAGAGGATATTAGGACTTTCACAGTCCAGGTACATCGACACCATACTGAGAAGATTTAGTATGGAAGATTCCAAGCGCGGTAATCTACCGGCTTGTCACAGGATCACCCTCTCCAAAGAGATGTCTCCCAAGACTAATTTGGAAAGGGATCGCATGTCTATTATACCCTACGCTTCTGCGGTAGACTCTATAATGTATGCGATGTTATGTACCAGACCAGATGTAGCTTATGCACTGAGTGTGGTAAGCCGGTATCAGTCAAACCCTGGGGAGAAGCACTGGATAGCAGTAAAGAACATTCTCAAGTACCTGAGAAGGACTAAGGAGATGTTCTTGGTTTATGGCGAAAAAGACCTCCAGATCGAGGCCTTTGCTGACTCCAGCTTCCAAAGTGACAAGGATGATTCCAAGTCCATGTCGGGTTATGTCTTTACCCTCAATGGAGGGGCGGTGTGTTGGAAGAGTTCCAAACAGGAAACCGTTGCTGACTCGACGATGGAAGCGGAATATATCGCTGCTGCAGATGCCGCAAAAGAAGCCGTCTGGATAAGGAAGTTCTTAACAGAACTTCAGGTGGTTCCGTCCATTATTGATCCAATACCTCTGTATTGCGACAACAACGGGGCTATAGCTTTAGCGAAAGAACCCAGGTCCCATCAGAAGTCCAGACACATCTTGAAGCGGTATCACCTGATCAGGGAGATCGTAGGTCGCCAGGAGATCGAGGTTTGGAGAGTTACTACGGAAGATAACACTGCTGATCCACTCACGAAGGCCTTACCCAGACTCAGTTCGAACGGCTGATCGAGATGATAGGCCTTCGATACGCCGGTACATGGCCTTAGTGCAAGTGGGAGATTGTTAGTGTATATGCCCTAGAGGCCATTACTGTATCATACTAGTTTGTATATTACTTAATGGAAGCTTGGGATATTCACCTTGTATAGACAATCTTGCTCAAAATAGTAGTATGCTACTTGGTTTGTTTCTACTTTAATGTGTACATGTGTTTCTTTTAGTACATCACCTATACACATTAGTGGAGCCCTTAGGATCTTTGCTTGATTACCAGTGTTGTGATGGCAGTCACACTCGTGGGGGCTGGGTAATCCACAAGCATATCCTTATGCAGGTCCCTAGTCGTAGGACTATCGAGACAGGGCATCGATACTCCAGAGTAGACTAGCGTATGCGCTTCTCATCCCAGCAGGGGAGACGGTCTGTCTCACAGCCGTCAGTACGTCGTACTTGAGATAGTATGCGGGTGCTCGTTAGGTTACGAGTACACTGGACAGGACTCGTCGGGAACTGTTGGTTGGTACTATACCTATCGTCAGTTATCAGTTCCCAGGTGACATGAGTACATCTTAGTCCGCTGACTTGACACTGTCACTTCGCCTCGAGTGTGTTCCCACTGTACTTAGATTACTACCCTACCACGGCTCAAAGGAGTCGTGCAAACAAGTAGTAGTTGGGTGCAGTCCCGAAGCACTTGGAGGCAGTGACGGTTAGACAGGATTCGTCTCTCCCGGTATTGGGGGTTGATATCGCGCTGTGTCTAGGAGAGCCATTACACAAAGTCCCTGGGCAGGGCAAGCGAGATATACTGGTAGGTTTCCAGTGTTATCTCAGGGTGTTCTGGGCTACAATCCGACACGACTTGTACCGCTATTAGGAGACTGACTTTTACCACCCCCTTAGGCCCGCCATGCGATATTCTCAGACGAACAGACCGGACTGTACGCAGATTGTCACATTCAGGCTCAGTAGGAGTTCAGATGGGTTTCACCTCGTCCGTCTTCTTATCGGTATCTACCTGGGGGCCGTTACGCACAGCTAGTGCCGCTTGCGGTCTGTGGTTAAACCCACTGCCAACGTAGTGTCGAGTCTTTAGAGTCCCACACAAAGAGCTATTCTCCTTTAGGCAAAAGAGTAGAGGTCGCATGGTTTTGCGACAGGGTTCGGTCACATCCGTGCACTTGTGCACGTTTAGTGTCCGGGAAGTTATCACCAGTGGGCTTTGGTTTAAGCCAGATCCTAGTGTACATTTTGGGATTGGTTTTATCTCGTTTGTATTCGTGTTTCTCGGAACGCGGATGCGGGTGTGTATGCACGGTTGACAGAGAGACAGAGGCAGAGGATTCTCATTAGGGTTGTTGACTGTTGACTTTTGCTAAACCCTAATGAGAATAAGAAATATGATTAATGATAATATTAATTAAGTATTATTGTACCATGGTTGGGTTGAAAGGTTGACTTTGTTGACTTGTTAACTTAGTTGACCGGTTGACTAGGTTGAATTTGTTGACCATCATCATTACAATGGCTATCATTTCATGGCAAAGACTTTTGCTTGCTTGTTATTCTTTACAAAATGAGTGCATGAAATGATATTTCCATTTTGACTTGAACCATCACATAATACTCAATTACTATTATTTGTTATGATTATTTTGGATTATGAGAGCAAGGGTGAAAAAAGTCTTGCTCATTCTATCATTCTCATTCTCTCTCATCCTCAAGCTCTCTATCTTCCTCTTGCTCTCTCTCTAGTTCATGGTTCTATTTTCTCATGTGTTGAGAAGCAAGAACCATAGAGATAAAGCCCAACATACTTCTCTACTCATCCTAGTATACAAGGTTTAGCAAACCAAGTGTTCTAGTTTCCTCAAGATTGAGGTTGAAGCCAATGGTAGAAGCTTTCAGGTGGATCCATCTTCGGCACAAAGAGACGACGAGGAGAGAACCATCCGACCACCACAAGGAGTCCAAGAGAAGGAGTTCAAGTTAAGGTATAACCCCTAACCGAGTAGGCAAAACTCCTAGTTAGGTTGTTAGATAGTTGTTTAACAAAGATCCGTATTTTGAGTCCATGTTACCACCAAAAGAAAAATCGTTTTTCATCATTTCCGCAAGCCCGAAAGAACCGGGAGAGGTAACGTGGACTTACATATACATCTTAGGTGAACCAACAGACACCAATGGCTTGTGAGACTGGCCACCGTCCCTCGTCGGGGTCTCGATCAATATACACTAGTCTACTCTGGAGTATCGATACCCAATCTCGAAACTCCCACGACTAGAAACTTTTAAGGATGTGCTTATAGACCCTAGCTCCCATGTATATGATCGCCATCATACTGCTAGCAGTCAAGCAAGAATCATATGGGCTCTATCAACATGTAATAGTGATCTCTAAAGCCACCTAAAGCAAGTACATGATGATAAAGATGAACCAGATAGCATACTATCATCTCAAGTAAGACTGTTCTACCGGTATAGGTCCTCCTCCAATCATCGCAATCGCGTGCCTGCGATCTAATAATTGACTTGAGGGCACTATAGCCAACACATAATCCACGTTGTTTCCGATTACTCCGGCATCAATTCTAATTTTGGCATAAAGAAGAATACGGAATTCCAAACTCAACTATCTAATCCAAAATTCTACAAGTGAGTTTGGACATAAGCTTGGACATATTACATATCACATAGTTAACAAAGAACATTCTTGGACTTTGTGACATAACTAGTCTAAAACAAGAACCGAAATCGTTCCATCTCTCAGTGGACAACCCGTACTCATCACGGTTAGGTACAAGTGACACCATCTTGATTGCGGTATTTAGAACTTCATAGTGTTGGAGATAGTGCCCTCAGAGTCAATTATTGTATCACAAGCATGTGATTGCAATGATTGAGGGAGGATCTGTCCCAGTAGGACAGTCTTACTCAAGATGATAGTATACTATCTGGTTTATCTTTATCATCGTATACTGCTTTAGGTGACCTTACGAGTCGTTGTTACACGTTGATAGAGCCCCTAGGATTCTTGCTTGACTACCAGCAGTATGAGGGCGATCATATACGTGGGAGCTGGAGTCTATAAGCAAATCCTTAAAAGGTCCCTAGTCGTGGGAGTTTCGAGACAGGGCATCGATTCTCCAGAGTAGACTAGTGTATAGAGTCGAGACCCCAACGAGGGGCGGTGGCCGGTCTCATAAGCCACTATGTCAGTTGGTTCACCTAAGATGTATACAGGTGCTCATTGGGTTATGAGTACACCGGACAGGACTCGCCGGGAACCTGCTAGTTGGTATTATACCTGACGTTAGATAGCAGTTCCCTGGTGACATGTGTACAGGTTAGTTCATCGACATGAGATCGTCATTTGTCTCGTGTGAGTTCCCACTGTGCTTTGATTACTACCCTACTACGCTCAAAGGAGACGTGCAAACGGGTTTTAGTTGGGTACAGTCCCGAGCCACATGGAGGCAGTGAGAGGATCTGCAGGGGTTCGTCTCTCCCAGTATTGGGGGTGAGGTCGCGCTGTGTCTAGGAGAGCCAGTACATGAAAATTCCTTGGCTAAGGCAGGAGATTTACTGGTAGGTATTCCAGTTGTAGGGTTCCTAGGCACTCTCAAGAGGTCTTACAAGGCATCAACCATGCCAATTTCAAATTTTATGTGTGCCGAGAAACCCTAACACGGATCGTTAACTAGAAATCTAGGCGATATACTAAACTAGTTAACAACTTAACTAAAGTAGAGAGGCTACAACCTTCATAGATTCGGCTCTCCACTTCCTTAGCTCCACGTAGGCGTCCTCTCGCTGTCCATCTCGAATCCTAGACTCAATCGTCGGCTTCATCGGAAAAACGAGCGGAATAGGTCGTCGGCTTCGTGCCGAAGATGATCTACGTCGAGGTTGTACAAGTTCAAGCTCCAACTTCACCAAGTTGAGAAACTTGTGAAGAAAACACCCAAAACCACTTGGCAAGAGGTAGAGGATGAAGAAATAGGAGGTGGGTTCACTTTAGAATTGGATTTCTCACTTTAGAACTCAAGATGCCATTGATGGCATCAAGCTTTCTCTCTTGAAGATGAAGAAGAAGAAGTAAATAGAATATGATAAGTATTATCTAAAAAGAATAATAAAATCAATACTTATCATCTTCTAACCTTGGTTAAGTGTAGAGAATAAACCATGGTCAAATGAGAATGGTTAGGGTTAAGGATGATGACAAAATGGTCACTTTAGTCAAAGCTTCATGAAGCTTCATGAAGCTTCATGAAAGAAACCATTTTGTTATCTTTTATTTATTTATCAAAAAAGAATAGATAAATAAATAAGTAAATAAATAAAAACCCTAACTATTATCATAACCATGGTTTAAGTCTTAACACAAAACCAAACTACATGCATCATCAAACATGACACAAAGATGTGCACAAAAATATATCACATATACAACATGTACATCAAGTGAGAAAATCCATTTAAAGTGAACCAATACTAGTTAATGCAAAGTAATATATCAAATATATAATTATACATTAAATCATTAAATCAACATTTGATTCAATGACCCGGTCATGTCGCACATAACCGACTAGAATCCAATGTATCGATTTATCGAATCAATGATTCGATAACTAGGTCATATCGAATATAACCAATCGAAACATATAACGCGAGAATGAAATGCGGTATCACATACACGCATTGTTCTCGGTCCTGCACATAACTCATATGTGCTCCTATTTCGTTTCGCTTGAGCCAGGAAACCTCTGTGTAGGACTCTAAAGACTCGTCAATACGCCGGTAGCAGATGATGATCATATCAAGCATCCACAAGCCGCAAGCGGTCTGCTAAACGTAAGGGCCATCCGGGTATTGAGCGATCAGAAGATCGACGAGCTAGCCCGCTCACACTCCTGTGAATTCAACCAGTAACACTTACCGTACAGTCCGGTCTGTTCGTCTGATATGTCGCATATCAAGTCTAGGGGTGGTAAACGTCAGACCCCAATAACCGATAAGTCGTGCTGATATGAGGCTCATAACGGGTCGAGAAACTACTGGTAACACTTACCAGCAAATCTCTGATCAGCCCTGGCCAGGGACTTCCCTGTTACGGCCAATCGAGCACAGCGCAACATCAACCCCCAATACCGGGAGAGATGAAACCCCTCCTATCGCTCATTGCCTCCATGTGACTCGGGACTGTACCCAAAGACCACCGTTTTGCACGCCCTCATGGACGTGGTAAGGTGGAGATCAAAGCACAGTGGGAATCACACAAGACTCTATGACGATCTCGGGTCTACAGACTAACCTGTACAAGTGTCACCTGAGAACTGCCATCTGACGTGAGGTATAATACCATCTGGGAGTTCTCGGCGAGTCCGTCCAGTGTACCCAGTCTCCACTGAGCACCCGTATACCATCTCTGATGTCAAACACCAATGGATATGGGATCATCCATCGCCCATCTCATGGGTCGAGAAGCGTATACGCTAGTCTACTCTGGTATATCGATGCCCCGTCTCGATACACCCACGACTAGGGACCTTGAAGGATGTACTTATGGACTACCATGTCCCCACTAGTATGATCTGCATCATAGTCCAGGTAGTCAAGTACACATCCTAAGGGCTTTACCAACATGTAACTATAAGACAGTTTAAAGAGACTAGTGTACATGTTAAGATAAAGAGTAACCAGATAGCATACTATCATATCGAGCAAGAAAGTCATCTCTATATATGTCCAAGCATCCAATATAATATACATCATCTGTACAATACTGGCCTCTAGGGCATACATACAACTAACAATCTCCCACTTGCACTAAGGCCAGCTGCTGTAGTATCGCATACCGAGCATCCCGAAGAGTCTCTCAAACTGTATCTGGGGAATGGCCTTCGTGAGTGGATCCGCCGTGTTGTTCTTCGTGTCAACCCTCCTGACCTCGATCTCCCGGCGATCAACAATCTTCCGGATCAGGTGATACCGCCTCAGAATATGCCTGGATCGCTGATGGGACCTGGGTTCCTTGGCCAAAGCCACCGCTCCATTGTTATCACAATACAAAGGTATTGGATGCTCAATGGATGGAACCACTCCAAGTTCAGTAATGAACTTCTTGATCCAGACAGCCTCTTTGGCAGCATCGTTGGCAGCGATGTATTCAGCCTCCATCGTCGAGTCTGCCACGGTTTCCTGCTTGGAACTCTTCCAGCTAACCGCCCCTCCGTAAAGGGTAAAGACAAATCCCGACTGTGACTTAGAGTCGTCCTTATCACTCTGGAAGCTCGAATCGGTACAGGACTCCATTTGGAGTTCTCCGTTACCATACACCAAGAGCATCTCTTTAGTCCTTCGCAAGTACTTGAGAATGCTCTTCACAGCTGTCCAGTGACTCTCTCCAGGATCAGCTTGATACCTGCTCACTACACTTAGTGAGTATGCTACATCGGGTCTGGTACATAGCATCGCATACATGATAGAGCCTACAGCCGAAGCATAGGGTATCCCTTGCATGCGAGCTCTCTCCAAATCAGTCTTGGGAGACATCTCTTTGGAGAGAGTGACTCCAGAGATCGTGGGCAAATTCCCACGCTTGGATTCTTCCATACTAAACCTCTTTAGTATGGTGTCAATGTACCTGGATTGGGACAATCCCAATATCCGTTTGGATCTATCTCTATAGATCATAATTCCCAATATACAGGAGGCATCACCAAGATCTTTCATTGAGAATCTTTGTGATAAGAAGAGCTTGACCGCTTGCAGCATAGGAATATCATTTCCTATCAAGAGTATGTCATCCACGTACAATACGAGGAAGACAACCTTACTCTCTGCTACCTTCTTGTAGATACAAGGTTCATCTGGGTTTTTGACGAAATCAAACTCTTTGATAACGACGTCAAAGCAGATGTTCCAACTCCGCGATGCTTGCTTTAATCCATAAATGGATTTAAGCAGCTTGCACACCTTCCCACTGCTCCCACTGTCTACGAAGCCCTCTGGCTGAGTCATGTACACGCACTCTTCTAAATCACCGTTTAGAAAGGCGGTCTTAACATCCATTTGCCAGATTTCGTAATCATGATATGCAGCGATGGCAAGCATGATCCGGATGGATTTAAGCATAGCCACTGGAGAAAAGGTTTCGTCATAGTCCACACCTGGTCTTTGGCGAAAACCTTTTGCAACAAGTCTAGCTTTGAAAGTCTCCACTTTCCCATCTACACCAAGTTTCTTCTTGAAGATCCACTTGCTCCCAATGGGTTTTACCCCTTCAGGAGCAACTTCCAAAGTCCATACTTTGTTGGTGTACATGGATTCCATCTCAGACCGCATAGCATCCAGCCATTTCACTGAGTCCCCACTCGTGATGGCCTGCTCGAAGCTAGTTGGGTCATCATCCTCCATGATGCAATCCTCGCTCCCTCCATCCATGAGAAAACCGTAGTATCTCTCAGGTTGGCGAGGAACCCTACTAGATCGGCGGAGTGGCTGGGGTTCATCGGGAACTACGGAATCCTCTGGTTCCACCAGATCTTCTGTTGTAGCTTCTGCAGCTGGAACCTCTTCCAGTTCTACCTTATGACCACTAATCTCTTTTTCAAGAAATTCCTTTTCTAAAAGGTGGCATGCCGAGAAACAAACACTCTTTGTTCCTCAGGGTGGTAGAAGATATACCCTTGAGAATTCTTGGGATATCCTACAAATTTGCATAGAACAGACCGTGCCTCGAGTTTGTCCGGATTTTGTCGTTTGACATAGGCTGGACAACCCCATATCTTAACATAGTTAAGACTTAGTCTCTTTCCTTTCCATATCTCATATGGAGTGGTAGGCACAGATTTGGTTGGGACCATATTCAATAGATGTATGGCTGTCTCAAGCGCATACCCCCAGAAGGAAATAGGTAACTCAGCTGTGCTCATCATAGAGCGCACCATATCTAATAGGGTGCGGTTCCTCCGTTCTGATACACCGTTGTGCTGTGGTGTATATGGAGGAGTCAGCTGAGAGAGAATCCCATTCTCTTTTAGGAAGTCCAGGAATTCATTGCTCAAGTATTCACCTCCTCGATCAGATCGAAGGATTTTAATACTTTTTCCGGTTTGGTTCTCGACTTCTTGTTTATATTCTCTAAATTTCTCAAAAGCTTCAGACTTGTGTCTTATTAAGTACACATGTCCGTATCTTGAGAGATCGTCAGTGAATGTAATAAAGTACGAAGAACCATCCCTGGCATGTGTAGACATTGGACCGCATACATCACTATGTACTAGTCCTAAGAGTTCAGTAACTCTTTCTCCGTGTCCCGTAAACGGAGTTTTGGTCATCTTGTCTTTGAGACATGACTGGCAAGTGTCATAAGATGAAAATTTGAATGGTTTCAAATATCCATCCTTATGCAACTTAGCCAGTCGTGTTGCGTTGATGTGACCCAGTCTACAATGCCACAAGAAGGATTCGTTCAGTTCAGAACTCTTCCTCTTGTGTGTGTTTGTTATACTCAGAACTGTTGATTGATTAAGAACATAAATGCCATTACACAACGTGCCTGATCCAACCAACTTTTGGTTACGGAAAATGTTCATAACATTGTCCCGTAATACAAAATTATATCCCTCTTTACTTAACAAAGAAACCGATATAATGTTGCATATCAGGTTCGGTATGTAATAGCATTCGTTCAGAACCAATGTATTACCAGTTGGTAATTTAAGGTGATATTCCCCGACAGTCTTTGCTGCAACAATTGCACCATTTCCAACTCTAATGTCTTTATCACCTTCTCCAAGTTCTCTACCTTTCCTTAGCCCATGTAACTGATTACATATATGGGATCCTGACCCGGTATCTAATACCCAGGACGTAGAGCAAATGGAGAAACAGTTCTCTGTAACGAATACACCCGAAGAAAATGCATCAACATGTACTTTCTTCATTCGGGTGGCATGGGAATCCTGGTATTCCCCTATATCCTGTTCAGTCCTATAACTCTTATAAGAAAGAATGGAACCAACGTTCCCCAGCACAGTATAACATGCGGGTTTGGTCAATACATCCATATTATTATCTTGATTAAGGCATGAAATGGTCGCTACCTGGAGAGAGAGAAAAGAAAACACTTTAGCGTAAGCTCGTGCAAGATCAGATTGGTTATTATCTTATCTAATCAGGATGGCTCCCACTGCTTTTTATCAAATCTTCCTTCAAACCCTAAAAGGAAAGACTAGCTGGGATTAATTACACCCTACAACTTCGTCGATCTTTCAGCCAGGCCAGTGTCGGTACTTTGAGGGAGGTTCCCCGTGCTTTCGCACGGACCTAATTAATGTAAACCTCGTTTTCCCAGAGGCGTAACCCCGTTGACACCTTTCTAGACACCTACTTGATCGGCTAATTGTAGTGTGTAAAACTCTCCCAGGAGTAACTCTTACTCGCAGTGGGTATCGGGATCCAACTATCTCATAGAAGGTATGCAATCTCATTGCAAATTTCAACACTTGAAATTCCCGATAATATTTTGCCCCTAGCGTGCTATGACCTTGACAAAAGCCAACAAACCACAGCCCGCTAGTCAAGTTCAACCCGTACATTTCTTGACTGAATTAAACCCACCCGCACGACCCTTGACGAAAGCCAACAAAGCCGTACGACTACCCTAATCCAGTCGCATCATATGCAGCAGATAAACAGCACATAGCTACCGCACACTACACCTTGACGAAAGCCAACAAATGTAGCACGAATACTATATGTAACTTATCTGAAATGACGGAGGGCTACGACAGGTTTTTCTGAAAACCTATTGCGTAATGAACTTGATATCGTCGTAGAATCAAATGTAGTTTTGAAATGGAGTGATTTTGAGGCTTTTCTAGTTTTGCTAAAGGGGTCACTCCCGGTGAAGGGATCGTCGGCCCTTTCCTCGTCGAATGAGGTGCGGGATATATCATATATATCACTGTGCAAAGCAGAAACTATAGAAGCAATAAAAACCAAACCGAGTGTGTAGCATCTGCCAGTTATTGCTAAAGGAGTCATTCCCGGTGAAGGGATCTCGGTCCTTTCCTCATCGAATAAGGTGCAGGGTATATCATATATACCGCTATGCAAAGCAAGAACTGTAGCTACCTGTTTTATTTAAAATTTGATTCTACAACATCATTTGGTTTCTTTTCTTTCATTAATCACATTAATGAAGTCCCATCATTTAAATACCTAAACATCACAGATAAATACGACGTACACTTATGCCATCCGCATTCGCCTCGATGTCCCCTCGTGCACCGTTAGGTTAGGTAACTAACGACAGAGCAGGGCAGGGCTAGCACGGGTGTAAAACATAAGTAACGTCTATATAATATATCATATATACTATATACTGTATCTATCACAGAACATCACATGATCACATCACAGATATCGCAGCAGAATAAATATATGAAACATTGGATATACTAGGACGTCCGTGTTTTCAATACGAGCCAGTATAAAACACGGATTCCACGGTCGTGATGAATAGCCAATCCCACACCCCTAGACCCCTACGAAAGCGGCAAGCAACCCTACCAATTCTAGGGTTAGGAGACCCGGACTCGACTCCTCGAGATGGTCTCCCACTGGACCCTAGAACCCGGTTACTTGTGCTCCCCTCCTTGGGTCTATCCTAGTGCAGAAAAGTAAACAATATACAAAGGGTGACAGCTTCCGCAACCTGAAAGTGCCCCAATAAAAGAATATTACATATAAGTTTTTACATGAATGAAAATGAAAAACACTCATCTCACATAAAACCCCCGGCTATTCAAACACGACAATCCAATATAACATATCCAGCAACACATAACATCACATGTCATCAACGTAAGTAAACATGCGTATCCCAATTGTCGTTGACATATAGCAACGAAACTGGCGATATCACATATTGCACTTACGGTCACAGAAAAGAAAGTGTAAAACTACAACAGTTGGAATCCGCAACCTCTTTAGACATCACATGCCTAATCAAATGAAATACTTAGACATCACATGCCTAACAGTTACAAACCCCGCATTTTAGTCTCATTATCGAAAACTCTTTTCAATATCATATGGGACTAAACTGCTAGATTTATAACATTCATTCAGTTATCTCATAACTGTTTGTGAATTCCAATTATTGTATCCCATTCCGAATAAATAGAATATATTAAACTTTCCGATCGAACATTCGAACACCCAAGTTTTCCCGAAACCGTTCAACACATGAAATAGGTTCAAAGACATTCACTTCATGCCTCAGTACCAACGGTCCAGCCGTAGAAGGGTCAAGCCAACGCCTCACATGTGGTACGCCGTACTGCCCCAAACCCTAAGGTTCAAAGGGCAGTTCAAGACGGTCACATAATCGAGTTAAGGTTTGTTGTCTTCTAGAGGGACCATCGCGTTACTTGCATTACTCAGAACGTCCTTAAACCACGCAAAAATCCAACACTTGGATAGTTTGCGGCAGGGGAAAAGTTGGGTATTTATATCCGGTCGAACATTTTAACATATTCTAAAGTCATCCGGAAAAACACAAAGACGAAATTTGATAATCCGATCGAAACATCGAAGCTCTAAAACACCCCAGAAAATTCAACTCTTGAAAAAATATTTAAAATACCCATAAAACTCAGCTGCTGAAATTATGAATTACTGTGCAAAGAATGAGGTCTGACGTCATCATACTGCCGCGGAACCGCCGCAGAAGCCAGGCTTCTGCCGCGGTTCCGCCGCACTATTTACTGTTCATGGAATAATTTTTGCATCGTAATTCTTAGATTTCCCTGCTGAATTTTTTAAGCATTTTTAATCTGGAAAAATCCCAGTTTTTAGAAAAAGTCCAGAGAGCATGATGTGTTAGGGTTTCGATGCGTATTCGGGTTTCAAACGTCGTCTAGACTTCGCCTAAGGCTCTAGCTAGGCTATGATACCACTGTAGGGTTCCTAGGCACTCTCAAGAGGTCTCACAAGGCATCAACCATGCAAATTTCAAATTTTATGTGTGCCGAGAAACCCTAACACGGATCGTTAACTAGAAATCTAGGCGATATACTAAACTAGTTAACAACTTAACTAAAGGAGAGAGGCTACAACCTTTGTAGATCCGGTTCTCCACTTCCTTAGCTCCACGTAGGCGTCCTCTCGCTGTCCATCTCGAATCCTAGACTCAATCGTCGGCTTCATCGGAAAAACGAGCGGAATAGGTCGTCGGCTTCGTGCCGAAGATGATCTACGTCGAGGTTGCACAAGTTCAAGCTCCAACTTCACCAAGTTGAGAAACTTGTGAAGAAAACACCCAAAACCACTTGGCAAGAGGTATAGGATGAAGAAATAGGAGGTGGGTTCACTTTAGAATTGGATTTCTCACTTTAGAACTCAAGATGCCATTGATAGCATCAAGCTTTCTCTCTTGAAGATGAAGAAGAAGAAGTAAATAGAATATGATAAGTATTATCTAAAAAGAATAATAAAATCAATACTTATCATCTTCTAACCTTGGTTAAGTGTAGAGAATAAACCATGGTCAAATGAGAATGGTTAGGGTTAAGGATGATGACAAAATGGTCACTTTAGTCAAAGCTTCATGAAGCTTCATCAAGCTTCATGAAAGAAACCATTTTGTTATCTTTTATTTATTTATCAAAAAAGAATAGATAAATAAATAAGTAAATAAATAAAAACCCTAACTATTATCATAACCATGGTTTAAGTCTTAACACAAAACCAAACTACATGCATCATCAAACATGACACAAAGATGTGCACAAAAATATATCACATATACAACATGTACATCAAGTGAGAAAATCCATTTAAAGTGAACCAATACTAGTTAATGCAAAGTAATATATCAAATATATAATTATACATTAAATCATTAAATCAACATTTGATTCAATGATCCGGTCATGTCGCACATAACCGACTAGAATCCAATGTATCGATTTATCGAATCAATGATTCGATAACTAGGTCATATCGAATATAACCAATCGAAACATATAACGCGAGAATGAAATGCGGTATCACATACACGCATTGTTCTCGGTCCTGCACATATCTCATATGCGCTCCTATTTCGTTTCGCTTGAGCCAGGAAACCTCTGTGTAGGACTCTAAAGACTCGTCAATACGCCGGTAGCAGATGATGATCATATCAAGCATCCACAAGCCGCAAGCGGTCTTCTAAACGTAACGGCCATCCGGGTATTGAGCGATCAGAAGATCGACGAGCTAGCCCGCTCACACTCCTGTGAATCCAACCAGTAACACTTACCGTACAGTCCGGTCTGTTCGTCTGATATGTCGCATATCAAGTCTAGGGGTGGTAAACGTCAGACCCCAATAACCGATAAGTCGTGCTGATGTGAGGCTCATAACGGGTCGAGAAACTACTGGTAACACTTACCAGAAAATCACTGATCAGCCCTGGCCAGGGACTTCCCTGTTACGGCCAATCGAGCACAGCGCAACATCAACCCCCAATACCGGGAGAGACGAAACCCCTCCTATCGCTCATTGCCTCCATGTGACTCGGGACTGTACCCAAAGACCACCGTTTTGCACGCCCTCATGGACGTGGTAAGGTGGAGATCAAAGCACAGTGGGAATCACACAAGACTCTATGACGATCGCGGGTCTACAGACTAACCTGTACAAGTGTCACCTGAGAACTGCCATCTGACGTGAGGTATAATACCATCTGGGAGTTCTCGGCGAGTCCGTCCAGTGTACCCAGTCTCCACTGAGCACCCGTATACCATCTCTGATGTCAAACACCAATGGATATGGGATCATCCATCGCCCATCTCATAGGTCGAGAAGCGTATACGCTAGTCTACTCTGGTATATCGATGCCCCGTCTCGATACACCCACGACTAGGGACCTTGAAGGATGTACTTATGGACTACCATGTCCCTACTAGTATGATCTGCATCATAGTCCAGGTAGTCAAGTACACATCCTAAGGGCTTTACCAACATGTAACTATAAGACAGTTTAAAGAGACTAGTGTACATGTTAAGATAAAGAGTAACCAGATAGCATACTATCATATCGAGCAAGAAAGTCATCTCTATATATGTCCAAGCATCCAATATAATATACATCATCTGTACAATACTGGCCTCTAGGGCATACATACAACTAACACCAGTAGTATCTCAGGGTGTTCTGGGCTACACTCCGACACGACTTGTACCGCTTTTGGGGGTCTGACTTTTACCAACCTCCTAGGCCCGTCATGTGATGCTCATAGACGAACGGACCGGACTGTATGGATATTGTCACTGACAGGCTCAGTAGGGTGTCAGGATGAGTTCGCTCATCGACGTCCCTTTTGGTCAATAGCTGGTAGCCCATTACGTATGGCTAATACCTCTGACGTGCTGGTGGTTAAATCCACAGCCATAGTATTGACGAGTCTTTAGAGTCCACCACACATAGTTACTCAGGTTTCGGGCGAAAACGCCGTAGAGGCCGTATGGAAATATGGCAGGGTTCGATCAGATACGTGCGGTATTGCACGGATCGTGATCGGACGGATTTTACTAGCCGGTTTTGGCTTAAGCCGGATCCTAGTATTAGACAGTGTAGATTTTGTCTCTTTGCATTTGTGTTCAGTGGGAATACAAATGCGGGCATGTATATGCAGTCATGGGATTTTCCTGTAATTTATTATGGGATCAGTTTTCTGAAGTTGCCAGTTTGCATTCCGTTCCGGCCGGTTTTCTTTTGTTCCTTCACGGCCGGACTTTATCGTTGGAGGGGGTTATTTGCAGTTGTGCAAATAACTTATTTGTGGAGGGGTTTCTTGCATTTATGCCTTCATAATCATGAGATTCTTTTCTAGTCCATTTCTTGCATTTATTATGATGGTTGGTGAAAGGATGTGAGTGAGAAATGGGTGTGACCATTTTCCTTTTTCTTTTTATCACACCTTATTCTCTTGTGGCTTTTTTGATTCCCTCCACCATTCTTAATTAAAAGAAGCCGGCCACTTTGGTGAGAGAGGAAGAGAGGTTTCATTTTCTAGTGATGGAAGATATATCATCTCATTTTATGCTCGCTTGCAAAAATTACACACATCACTCCAAAGCTTATTTTTCCTCCTCCACAACATTAAGGCAACTACATAAACCCCAAAGAGACATGGTTTCTACACTTGCATCTACAGCAAATCTTGGACGTGTCGGCTAGCCAACTTCGCGCCCGAGTTGCCTCGGTCCAGAGGTGGGAGCCCGTAAAAGAATCCGGCTACGTGGTGCCCTTTCCGACGAGGAGGTGACGGACGGAGATTTCGCGGGAGATCGGAGTGGAGACGAAGACCGAAGGACACGGATCGCTTGGTATAACTCTCTACCCGTATTTTAGTTTGGTAGTAGCTAGGTTAATGGCATGATCCGGGGTAAAAGTGCGCGGTGGTGCCGGTTTGCTAGTTTGCAAAGTTTTTCGTTTCCACGTTTCCGGCGTCAGATCGACGGCCGGGGCGCCGCCGTGCACTTACATTGATATCAGAGCCACGCCGTTAACCTAGTCTAGCTTGCTCTAGTATGTTTAGAACTCGATTGAACAAAAAAATCCCAAAACCGTATTTTTAGTGCATGTGTTCTCTGTCGAAATTTTTTTAGCTCCAAAAATTTTTCAGGTTGTTTCAGAAACATAAGCAGGCAATTCTAAGCATTCTGGGAAAATTCGATGAAAAGATTCCTTAGTACGACCGCGGAAATGTGGCCAAACCCCTTGTTTGGCCGCGGTTCCGCGGTGGACAAGTGTTCTCATTGTACCAAAATTTTCCAGTAGGCTTATGGCTTAGAAATAGTGGTTTTGGGATATTCTTTTTGGGCCCAGATTTTCTGTGAGTGCTACAGTAGTGCTTGGGGCCCACTTCGGTAAATTTGTTCGATCAAAAATTTTAAACATGTTAGTTCACAGTATTTACATTATATCTGCGACTGTGAATGTCATTCGATCGGTAAATCCTGTCTAACTGCAATAGCCCTTTTAGACGGATTTGCGAACGTGACATTCACGTTGATGTTCTGTGTTGTGCTGTGATATTGCGGATCGGTCGTGGGGATAGCCTGGATGCAATGTTAGTACAGTTTTGTTTTATATGTACATTTGATATTGCGGGGTGAGCGTCTGACATGTGGACTGCCGTCACTGCCTGTTTGTATTATTGTTTTGGGGCACGACCGGGTCGAGGTCGATGTACCCGTTGTATGTATATTTTACTTTCTGTACTAGGATTACCCCGCGGTGGAGTGCACGGATAGCCAGGTTCTAGAGGGCAACGAGCCCGCATCTCATGGCGTTGAGATGGAGGGGGCTTTACTCTAGAATTGGCGAGGTATTCGCCGCACTCGTAGGGGTACAGGTTGACCCAGGAAGGGTGCCCAAGTTACCGGATTCCGTGAAGTGCTGGCTGGTCCATTCACGTTGCTGAAGGGGGCTGCCTCGCTTCAGGTTTTGGCGGGTAACTTGCCGCGCCCGTAGGGGTCTAGGATTTCATTGCACAGGCTATCCACACGACCAGGGGAACGTCGGGTTTCAGTAGCGGCTCTATGAAACCCAGGGATCCCAGATATCTGTATTGTTCTGTGATGCTATACATTTCTGTGATGTTGCATTTTTATCACGCCTTGAGCGAAATATTATATATTGATATATATACTGGTAGATGTTGTATATGTTTTGCATCCGCGCTAGTCCAGTCCCCGCTCTGTCGTTAGTTAAGTAACCTAACGGGTGATGACGGGACCCAGTGGCAAATGCGGATGGCATATACGTACATCATTATTTTCGTTCTTTATTGGTGTGATCAATTGATGGGACTGCGTTGATTCGGATCAATGCAAGCTAAACAAACCTATTCTGATGTTGTTGGAACACTTTTTCAAAAAGCTGTTATTGCAAGGGCGTTCTCTTTTGTTTTGCATCGTGGTATTCAGTTGGAATATCCTGCTTCTCAGTCGACGAGGCAAGGGCCGAGATCCCTTCACCGGGAGTGACCCCTTGGACAGAAGTTTGCGTCAGGGCAATAACTTCACTATAGCCAATTACTTTTGCTTTGCATCGTGGTATTCAGTTGGAATATCCTGCACCTCATTCTACGGGGAAAGAGCCGAGATCCCTTCACCGGGAGTGACCTCTTTAGCAAAGGTTTTCGTCACTATATTTTTACAAAGCTATCCGGTTCCTTCAACGATATCAAGTTTATTACGTTAAAGGTTTTCGCCAGAAACCATTCGTATCCCTCCGTCGTTTCAGACGGGTAGCACGTAGTATTCATGCTATGTTTGTTGGCCTTCGTCAAGGCATAGTGTATGGTAGTTGCTTGTTACCTTTCTGCTGCATAGATAGATGCGTTGGTTTGGGACAGTCGTATAGCCTTGTTGGCCTTCATCAAGGGCTTGTACGGGTGGGTTCAAATTAACCTGGACAATGACGGGTAGAACTTGACATGTGACTTATGATTTGTTGGCCTTCGTCAAGGTCATAAGAGCATGGGGCAAAAATCCACATCGGGAGTTTCTAAAGAAAATGAAACTTGCCAAATATGCGCATACCTTCTGGAGTGTGATAACGTGAGCGGATTCCGTCACGTTATCATGCGATGATAGTTGGATCCCGATTCCCACTGATGAGTTGGTTTACTCCTCGGGTGATCCCGGCTAATTCTTCTTTCAGATTTGTGGAAGAATTTGGCGTTACAGTGGGAGGTTTCCAGATTAGATAAAGTGATAACCATTCTGATCTAGGTTAGAGTGCACGCTGAGTGTTTCTTTTCTCTCTCTCTTTGGC
The DNA here is from genome assembly GCA_030015575.1 of Agapanthus africanus. NCBI lineage: Eukaryota > Viridiplantae > Streptophyta > Magnoliopsida > Asparagales > Amaryllidaceae > Agapanthus > Agapanthus africanus. Next base: position 669,256,657 of record CM057337.1, read on the forward strand.
AGCGACCATTGACCCGACCCTAGACTTTGACTCAGTGACCAAGTTGACCGAACCTTCTTAAACACTAGCTTTTGGATTGTCCGAGTTGCATACCTCATTGCCACTCCTACATTTACCCTTTTTCTCCAGGACACCCCGTATTACTACGAACGTCCACTTCCATTGGACAAAACCATCGTATGGTTATATACGAACTCGAAGGAATTCGAGGATGGTTTCTGGTTCTGGAGAAAACGAATAGGACTATTCAGTTGTCTTTTCCTTTTACCTTCTCTCAGGTTGCAAGTACTCCTTGGTTTAGGAGATAGTACACCTATTACGCAAATTGGATAGTCTTCTTCCGAACCTTAGGCTGGTGCCGAAGGGTAGGGAATGAAGAAAACCAATTAGCCTAACGGTGGTGTACAGAAGGTATTATGTAAAGACAAAGAAAGGGATTAGTAAGAGGGCAAAGTAAATTGCGACTGCTATTCACGACCAAACCAAGTATTTCTTCGTCAATCCTAAATCACCTTTGTATTTCTCCAGGACACTACGAAGATCCCAAGTTTATTGGATACTCCATCATATGGTTATATACAAACTCGAAAGGAACTTGTTCCAGTTCGGGGATGGATCCTGGTTCAGGAGAAATAGGAATAAGGTTTATTCAGGTGTCTTTTATCTTCACCTTCTCTCGCGTTGCGAGTGCTCCTAGGACTAGGACAGTACACCCATTATGCTTATTGGATAGTCTTCTTCCAAACCATAGGCTGGTGCCGAACGGTGGGGAAGGAAGAAAACTATTTGGCCTAAAAGGGTGTACAGAAGGTAATGACTAAAGACATATAAAGGGATTTGGAGAGATAGCAAAGAATTATACGGTTATAGTTATGAATCTGGATAATGGAAGAGGCATTACTGGGAATACCCGGATACCCCATCGAAACATTTCAATGTTTCAGTTTCACTGTGTACTATTAAAAGAGAACTGATTTCCCAATTAGACACTTGCTCCAGGGTATGTATTTACCAGGTTGGATTCTCACATCTGTATGGTTTTACAGATGATGAGTGGGAGTAAGTTATTGGGAATTACGTGATCATCCTCATTATATCAGGATTCGTTGTAATTGGTGATATTTGAGAAAGTCAACTGGGTTGTTTGCCGGACGGCAAATATTTGGTTTTGAATATCCGTTGTTATGCACCAATTTCAAATTGATATATCTGTACGTCTATTTTTATAGAGTGAGATATAAATTTCTAAAATTATGTCTATGACATTTACCTATATCAGTGGATGGTTAGGTAAGGAGTATTGAACAGCGGTGTAATTCTTCTTAACCATAAGTACAGTTTTCAACCTACAACACACAGTGAATGAGTTGTCAGACTCAGAGGACTTATACAGAGTATTGTATATTGTCCAGTGTCCATTAGGACAAAGGGGTTGGTACTCGTACTATATTCTGTTTACTTTTGACCTCTCTAGTTCTTAGACATGTGTTTCGTAGAAACACAGGGTCCAAGTTTTGAGAAGTTATAGGTATAAGAATAAAGTAGAGAACCAGGTATTGCAAATATCGGGATTCTTCAAAGTGATCGAAGATGTAGATACTTGTATATGGTATTCAGTTGATAGTAATGATTAAGAGAACTTGCTTCCCTTTCAGGTTACTCATAATTGGAAGTACTCCTAAGTTGAGTAACGCTGATCGGCCTCCTTCCATTAAGTTGACATGCACTGGTGATAGCTGCATGATTTGAATCTGGTTCAATTAAATCAGTGCCTCTATTTCTATATTGGATATAGAACAGTTCATATCTTGACATTGTTAAGATACGGGGAGTTGTCCGGCTTATGCTTAAAACCAGACTCCTGATAACTCAAGGCACGTTTCTGTAATGGCTGTTTGTAGGTTGACCCGGGCTATGACGAGGGTTGACTTTCTACCATCTGGAAGATCAATAGTGATATTGTTCTTAACTCGCCACAGTTTTAATTAAAAATGGTTTTTTTCAGAAAACAGTAGTAGGAGTATGGTAGAACTGGAAGTGATTCCAGAACCGCAAACGATTACTGAAGATTTAATAAGAACCTAAAGATTCAATCTGGTTTGACATTCCATTAGCCACTCCACAGATATGGTGGGTAACATCAGGCGCTCGAGAGGTACTTCGGTATGCTCAAGGACGGTGGCAGGGAGGTTCTTGTTTACCCAGACTTGCCATTGCTGTTGTTCTAGACTGTGAGACCCGGCAGGAGGAGGAGTATAGCGTCGTTCTAAACCAGCTTTAGAAGTGCACGTGTATATGACTCTGCCAGAGGGTTGTCGTGGTCAGTGGGAGCAGCGGAAGCATGGTGGACAAGTGGCTTATGTCTATTTATAGACTAAAGCAGATATAGCGGAGATAGATCATCTATTTCTGATGTGACAGTCATAGGTTTGACTTCATCAGAATAGGGGATGGATCTGTTAAGAAGGTAGTAGAGTGTGATGTCCTGGTATTTGATGACATACACAGAGTAGGAAATGATATTCCTATACTACGATCGGTTATATTTTGGTCGTCACACAGTGGTTTCTCCACGCAGGACTTGGATATTATATCCGACATTCTGGTCACTAAATCTATGGTTTTAGATCTAGATTTGGGTGGTTTCCCAATCGGGGTACTTAGACAGCATTCTATGAGTATTTAGAATGGACGACTCCTGGCATGGTAGTATACCTGCAGGTGATGGAGTCACCCTCTCTAAAGGTGTCTTACAGACTAAAGGGGAGAGGGATGTGCATGATTGGTAGATCACTTGCTTAGGCAATTGAGTCAATCATGAGATGTCAAGTACCACACCAGATGTTGTTTTTGCAGTAGATGCAATAAGTTGATATTGATCTAATCCTGGAGAAACAATCGGAAGCAGTTTTAGAACATAAGTGAATGTTCTAGGGATATGATAGCAGCATTCTCCTTCGGGAGACAGTTATCATTCCAGGCTTCCAAGATGACCTGGATGGCAGAGTGGCTGTCAGAGTTATAGTTTTCCCTCTGACGAGGGGCAGTATTTTGGACAGATGGTCCAGGTGGATACTGAGGGAAGGCATGGCGCAGGTTACTGATTAAGTTCAGTTGACGATACTGTCTAAGAAGTTTGGATTTGGAGTTCACTTATGAGCTAGGTCCCATCAGATATCCAGACACATTCTAAGACAGGTATTGCTCATTTCGGGAGATGGCTTTCTCCGCGAACTTGAGATAGAGAGAGACATAGAAAGAAACATCAGAGCGGATCCACTCACTGAGGCTATTCCTCAAACGCAATAGTTTCGCAAACGAGCTTTGTGAGACTGACTAGTAGAGGAGTTGGGTGTTCGGTATCACAGGGGTTGTGAGTATGCGACATCGCAATAATTAACCTTGAGTGAAAGTGGGAGATTGTTGGAGATAGTGCCCTCAGAGTCAATTATTAGATTACAGGCATATGATTGCAATGATTGAGGGAGGACCTGTCCCAGTAGGACAGTCTTACTCAAGATAATAGTATGCTATCTGGTTTATCTTTATCATCGTATACTGCTTTAGGTGACCTTATGAGTCGCTGTTACACGTTGATAGAGCCCCTAGGATTCTTGCTTGACTACCAGCAGTATGAGGGCGATCATATACGTGGGAGCTGGAGTCTATAAGCAAATCCTTAAAAGGTCCCTAGTCGTGGGAGTTTCGAGACAGGGCATCGATTCTCCAGAGTAGACTAGTGTATACAGTCGAGACCCCGACGAGGGGCGGTGGCCGGTCTCACAAGCCACTGGTGTCAGTTGGTTCACCTAAGATGTATACAGGTGCTCATTGGGTTATGAGTACACCGGACAGGACTCGCCGGGAACCTGCTAGTTGGTATTATACCTGACGTCAGATAGCAGTTCCCTGGTGACATGTGTACAGGTTAGTTCATCGACCTGGGATCGTCATTTGTCTCGTGTGAGTTCCCACTGTACTTTGATTACTACCCTACCATGCTCAAAGGAGACGTGCAAACAGGTTTTAGTTGGGTACAGTCCCGAGCCACATGAAGGCAGTGAGAGGATCTGCAGGGGTTCGTCTCTCCCGGTATTGGGGGTGAGGTCACGCTGTGTCTAGGAGAGCCAGTACATGAAAAGTCCTTGGCCAAGGCAGGAGATTTACTGGTAGGTATTCCAGTAGTATCTCAGGGTGTTCTGGGCTACACTCCGACACAACTTGTACCGCTTTTGAGGGTCTGACTTTTACCAACCCCCTAGGCCCGCCATGCGATGCTCATAGACGAACGGACCGGACTGTATGGATATTGTCACTGACAGGCTCAGTAGGGTGTCAGGATGAGTTCGCTCATCGACATCCCTTTTGGTCAATAGCTGGTAGCCCGTCACGTATGGCTAATACCTCTGACGTGCTGGTGGTTAAATCCACAGCCATAGTATTGACGAGTCTTTAGAGTCCACCACACACAGTTACTCAGGTTTCGGGCGAAACGCTGTAGAGGCCGTATGGAGATATGGCAGGGTTCAATCAGATACGTGCGGTATTGCACGGATCGTGATCGGACGGATTTTACTAGCCGGCTTTGGCTTAAGCCGGATCCTAGTATTAGACAGTGTAAATTTTGTCTCTTTGCATTTGTGTTCAGTGGGAATACAAATGCGGGCATGTATATGCAGTCGCGGGATTTTCCTGTAATTTATTACGGGATCAGTTTTCTGAAGTTGCCAGTTTGCATTCCGTTCAGGCCGGTTTTCTTTTGTTCCTTTACGGCCGGACTTTATCGTTGGAGGGGGTTATTTGCAGTTGTGCAAATAACTTATTTGTGGAGGTGTTTCTTGTATTTGAGCCTTCATAATCGTGAGATTCTTTTTTAGTCTATTTCTTGCATTTATTATGATGGTTGGTGAAAGGATGTGAGTGAGAAATGGGTGTGACCATTTTCCTTTTTCTTTTTATCACACCTTATTCTCTTGTGGCTTTTTTGATTCCCTCCACCATTCTTAATTAAAAGAAGCCGGCCACTTTAGTGAGAGAGGAAGAGAGGTTTCATTTTCTAGTGATGGAAGATATATCATCTCATTTTATGCTTGCTTGCAAAAATTACACACATCACTCCAAAGCTTATTTTTCCTCCTCCACAACATTAAGGCAACTACATAAACCCCAAAGAGACATGGTTTCTACACTTGCATCTACAGCAAATCTTGGACGCGTCGGCTGGCCAACTTCGCGCCCGAGTTGCCTCGGTCCAGAGGTGGGAGCCCGTAAAAGAATCCGGCTACGTGGTGCCCTTTCCGACGAGGAGGTGACGGACGGAGATTCCGCGGGAGATCGGAGTGGAGACGAAGACCGAAGGACACGGATCGCTTGGTATAACTCTCTACCCGTATTTTAGTTTGGTAGTAGCTAGGTTAATGGCCCGATCCAGGGTAAAAGTGCACGGTGGTGCCGGTTTGCTAGTTTGCAAAGTTTTTCGTTTCCGCGTTTCCGGCATCGGATCGACGGCCGGGGCGCCGCCGTGCACTTACACATAGAACACACGAATTATAGCTCAATCATGTACTTTGCTTCCCACAAATACAACTCTCACAAAGTCCTAACTCTATCTTTTTCAGTCTCGAAAGAAGCCCTCAACCTTGAAGAATCTTCATATTTTTCTCGCTGAGATGCCCCAATCTCTTATGCCACAACAAAGTCTCAGAATCTACTTCTGAATCGGTCACCAACGCAATTGAATCTCCACTGCTCCCAGTGAAGGAATACAACGAACCGTTCAATTTACCCCTTACGACCACCAACGATCCTTTGGAAATTTTCCATTGAGAATTCCCAAATACCGTAATATAACCTTTATTGTTTAGCTGATTTGTAGAAATTAGACTTTTCTTCAGATCTGGAATGTGTCATGTGTTCTTCAGCTTTATCCGACCTCCTCTTGACGGTTGCAATATGATCGTCCTTTTTCCAACGATCTTGCATGACTGACCGTTTCCCACCGTCACATGTCTAAAGTCCCCTTTAACATACTTGCTAAAATGGTGCCGACCTGACGTACAATGAAATGATGCCCCCGAATCTAGAAATCAAGTATCCGCCTTTGTGCTCTCGTTCACTGATAAACAAAGCCCATGTTTCTCTTGTTCATGTGTAGACACCGCATTGACTTTATTCTCATCTGTCTTCTTATCTGAGCCTTTCTTTAAGAGTCTATATTCAATTTTTCTGTGACCCTTCTTTCCGCAGTTTCAACAATCGCCTTGGATCTTCCATTTTAATTTTCCTCGGCTCTTTGACTTACCCTTCTTCTCTTTTCCTCTTTCCATCGTCCTGTCCCGATTCTCTACTGAGGGTGCAAAAGTTCCCGAACTCACACTCATAGTCTTTCTCCTCATCTCATCATTTAATATGCAACTCATTACATCATTAAATGTGAGAGTCCCTGAGATTGGATTGCTTACTGCCATCATGAGATTTTTCCAACTTTCTGGCAACGAACATAGAAAAAATAGGGCTCGAATCTCATCTTCAAATACAATTGAAACCGATTCGAGTTAGCTTGTCACGCTGTTGAATTTGTTCAGGTGCTCTGTCACCGAACCGTTTTCTGCCATTTTCATGTTAAAAAGCTTCTTTATCAGAAATATCTTGTTTGATATTGAAGGCTTCTCATACAACTTGGCTAATGACGTCTTTAGCCCCATGGTTGTTTTTTCCATTGAAATATTGAAGGCCACTTGCCGTTCAGTTCATAAAACTGCACGTTTAATATGACATTTTTCCTACTATTTCTATATAATAAAAGGTGTTTATTATAAATATGACACATATTAAGGTTTATCTGCTAAAATACTATTTTCATGTGTTTATATATTATAATTAACATTATGTAGGAAAAAGTAAGCATATAATATCCATGTAACATTTGGCCCGTTTAAATATGCTTACCTTATTAAATACCTTTGACCAATTCTTAAAACTAAAATATCATGACAAATGGTTAAAGATAATATCTCAATAAAAACAAATTCTACTAACATCATTTATTGAGATAATTGTGCAGAAATTATATCATGACTAAAATCAAGGAAATCCGAGTTGGCAAGATCAAATCTTCCGAAGATATTCAAGTAAATTGAAGAAACTAATTCTAGCAGAAATGTAGAAAAGATTTTCAAAGTCTAGATACTCAAAAGATTACCAAGTGTTACAGATATGAAGTTACAAAAATTAGAGGCCATGATCTCACCAAAAGGGGGCGGATCCGTGGCCAAACCTATCCAATGGCCGCAGTTCCGCCGCGGATTTAAGGAGTTGAGATATGGGATTTTGGTGGTTAGGATCCTAACAACTAGTTTCCATATTAGGAAACTAGGGTTCTAGCTCTGTGACTATAAATAAGGACTGAGAGCCTCTTGGAAAAAGTATCAACCTGAAGAGATCACGAAGTCCACGACAGGCTCACGCATCCAGGCTAATTATCAACGGTTCATCTACCTCCTTAGAAGAGATCGAGAAGCAAACTAGCATTTTGTAATCATTTTCTAAGGGAACAAAGTGTAAATGATTTTTGTTGATTAATAAAGGTAGTAGTTTTCTTATTCTATCTCTTTGTAGTTTTTAATATGATTTCTCTCTCCAACTCTTCTTCTCCCAACATGCGCGAGTAATTCTTCGCTTGTTAGGGTTCATGGGATTAGGGTAGGTTAATGGATGATAAAGATCCTTAAACTCTTTTTAAGTCCTATAAAGTTTATAAACTTTATCAAAAGAATAGTTAACATTCTAATCAGACGCGCTATCAATTCATTGATAATCGCGACCACGATTAGAGATTAGATTACTATTGTTTTGATAAAAGCTAGATATGAACGGAGTTCCATGTCGAGATAGAGGTTAAGAGTGGGAACCCTTTTCCCTCCAGAAACCCTAATCTACATGCATCACTGTCGTTTTAGTTTTAAATCTATAAAAGGATAAAAAGAGTAATCTTTAATTAATCATCCATAACTACTAAATCCCAATGAACCCTATAAGCCCCTTTTTAATATTAAACTTACATCCGTGGTTAATCTAGATCTATATTTTGCATCCGTGTTTGACGTAGATCTAGATCCTACAACCATTCTTCACCATTCTTTATTCTTCCCCTTTTTCAACACATCTAAAGTAAGAATAAAATATTCAACGTTTCCTAGAGGACGACCCGTACTCATCTCAGTCTAGCTACGCGCGACACCGTTCTGATTGCTGTTACTACAAACACTTCTTTAAAATAAAGATCAATCAAATGGCGCCGTTGCCGGGAATACGTGGGTAATTTTTTTTTCTTACTATTTGTGTTGAATTCTTATTCAATCTATATCATAATTAAAACAAAAACTGCAAATTGTATATTTAACGATTTGTGTGTGAATTTTGCAAGGAGATCTGGAGTCACAGACTTGAGGAAACAGAGAGCCAGAAACATTCATCAAGATCCAGAGGAGTACAGGAGGCCACGTAGCAAAATTCTCAAACCGATCTCTCTTCATTGCGGCGGAACCGCGGCAAATAAGCCACATTCACGGCGGAAGCGCGGCTAAAGGGAGGAGTTAAGGATCTTAACTTCTCTGGTAAGTTTCTCTGCTCTTTATCTCTCCTCTGAAATCCAATAAAATATCTTTTCTGCAGGGTTCTTTGCAACAAAAATTCCGCTCAAAAATCTTTTTGCAAAGTTTTGTAATTGGTTTGTTAATTCATATTTTAATACGGATTTTTAAGGGGCAAGACCAAAATTCAGATTAGGTAGGGATTTTATCACCCTTCCTAAGCCCTACAAATCACAAACCGAGCATCTGCATAAACCCTACATTAATTAAAAAAATATCTAGACAAGACTCTAAGGACTGCCGCACTCAATAAGGATAGAGGAAGATCGTGGGTAATTTATCACTTATCTGCATTATTTTTGTGGTGTCTAGACAAGTATGTCTAAGGCAAGTGGTTACTTAATTAGGCCCGCTATTTTCGGTGATTCGTATAGCGGATACCTCCAACTTACCTGGCACTTACCTGGCCACAAGAGTAGTAAAGAGGTGGTAGTGGATTGATCCTACGGCTTGTCCTTTGGAAGTCTAGGAGCGGTCTAGAGACTTGACCTAGGTAACCTTAGTTTCAGGGTTGTTTGTGCATTTTTGTGTGATTTGTCTAAGTCAGACACACTTTTTCAAAAAAAAACCAATTTTTAAATAACACACACGCTGCCACTTACGCTAAACCGCTTAGTGCATGCTTGGATGGACACGGGATTCTAGTGCCCGTCTTGTCCGCGGTCCTGCTATCGACTCCGAAGTCGGTGCTTCTTCATCTTCTTTTTTTCCCACCACCCACCACATCGACCGAAATGGACGGTACTCCATCAAATTATAATACCACCCAACCACCGTCCGTAGGTGAGCAGAATACACCGCGCATCTCTCTCCAAGAAAGATGTTATCTTATACGTGGTCCACTTCCTTCTTGTCTATCTATTCCACCAGCTAACGGGGATAATTTTGAAATTAAACCCCACTACATCAATCTTTTACCAAAATATCACGGTCTCGAGTCTGAAGACGCATACGTCTTTATTACCAAATTTGAAAATGTATGCGCTATGATGGGGACTTCATAGCTCTCTGTGGATGCTATGAGGTTACGTCTTCTCCCATTCACTTTGTGCGATATAACTGAGAAGTGGCTTTATAACACAGCCGCACATTCTATTTCAAACTGGGGAGAATTCGTCACAGCTTTCCTAAAGAAATTCTACCCTAATCATAAGACAGCTCGAGTCCGTAGCAAAATAAATCAATTTACCCAGCTTCCTAATGAACCATTTTCGATGTGTTTTGAACGCTTCAAGAATCTGTTAGTTCAATGTCCTCATCACGGAATCCCTAGATGGGTTCTGTGCAGAATCATATATGAGGGCATTAATCCTACAAAAAAACAGATACTTGAATCCATGTGTCAAGGCACCTTCATGACTAAAGATGATGGTGAAGCCTGGAGATTTTTAGAAGATTTCGCTGAAAAAAGTTACAGTGGGAGAGTGTAAACCAACCATCTTCTAGAGGTGGTATTCACCAATCTGATATTTCCATAGGAGTTAGAGCTAAAATGGCAGCAATGCAAAAGAAACTCGAAGCTATGGAACATAAATTTTTAGTAGCCTCCCTAAATCAAATGACACTCCCTAAAACTGTCTGTGGATGTTGTTCTGATCAATCACATCTTACGGAAGAATGTCCTTTGAATTCTCCATTTCAAGGTCAAGAGCATACCAATGCTGCTTTTCAACAAAGATCTAGAAACGATCCGTATTCTTCCACTTATAATCAGGGTTGGAGGAATTACCCTAACTTTGCTTGGAACCAACAACAAAATCAAAACACGGTTCCAAACCAAAACAACTTTCAAAGGGTCCCTCAACCACAATAGCAACCACTTCAAATAAGTCAGCACCCCTACCAATCACAAAACTTTCAAAATCCAGTCAACACTTCTGCACCGCACAACAATTCTTTGCAATTGACTGGTACTGATAACTCCTCTTCGCTCGAACAAACCATGAATTTGCTTCTGACAAATTTCATGCAAGTTTCGGCTGAGATGAAGTCTTCCGTCGATAAAATCCAGAAAAACTCTGACTCCTAAAGTGAGAGTATTAAATCGATGGAAGCATAAATTGCACGAATAAATACTGAAATGAGTGCTAGAGAGAGAGGGAAACTTCCAGCTCAACCCTTACCCAATCCTGGCTATGCACATCATGTGAATGCTATTACCACGTTGAGATATGGAAGAGTGATAGACAATCATGTCGGTGAAGAGATTGATAATAATGAAGAATCAATCGATGATACCCCGGCTGAGACTTTTCCTTCCACTTCTACTTCTACTTCTGACCCCAGTTTGTCTACCCCACCGCTTTCTTCCGAGCCTATTCTCCGTTTTCCCCACGGCTCGAACCTTCAGCACACTTCTTCTAGTCCACCAAAGACGATCCCCACTCCTATTCTTGGATCTTTCCTACCCACACGATCTTCTCCAATGTTGGACCCCGCTATTATTGCTAATGCTCCTTATCCGAATCGGTTAAGGGGAAACAGATCAAGTCCGCAAATAGAGAAGATCACTAAAATCTTTAAGCAAGTTAACATCAATATCCATCTCCTAGATGCTATACAACAAGTCCAGGTTTATGCGAAAATTCTCAAGGGCTTGTGCACTAGGAAGAGGAAGACTCAAGTGCTAAAAAAGGTGTTCATGTCAAAGACTGTAGACACAACTTTTCCCCAACAATTACCTAGAAAACGTAAGGATCCTGGCTATCCTACTATTTCTATTTCTATTGGGGATAAACACATTAACCGTGCTCTACTTGACCTTGGTGCAAGTGTTAACCTGCTTCCTTACTCGGTTTACGAGCAGTTAGGGATTGGAGAGTTGAAACCAGCTCACTGCACTCTCCATATGGCCGACCGATCAATCACCAAACCCAGGGATGAACTAGAGAATGTGTTGATAAAAATCGGGGAATTTCTATTCCCTGTGGACTTTATTGTACTCGATACACAGCCTGTAGCGAACCCATGGAATTAAATTCCGGTGATCCTTGGTCGGCCCTTTTTGGCCACTTCCAATGCTATAATCAACTGTCGTAATAGCTCTATGACCCTATCCTTCGGGAAGATGTCAATAAAGCTTAACATATACAAGTTGGGAAGTGTACCCTCCGAACCTACTGCTCATGCATGTTCTGTCGAATTAATAGATGTCGACAGCAGCGAATTTGATCAGGCTCATGACAATGATCTAGACTATTTTCATATATTGTTGTTTGACCCAACTATGTATCATACACATACGAACTCTTCCACCGAGTTGTCCGGGTCAACATCTAACACTGATTATGAACCGTTTTTGGAGTCTGAAGATCACCCTACGCTTTTTGATGAAATTATTCTTCGAGGTATCGATGAGAGCTTTGAGGAAATTTTTGCTGATGAACTCGTATTTTTAAAAGATACGGGTGTTGAGATGAATCAACTCCAAGACGAAGAAAATGAACCTCCACCCTTTCTTCTGGACTATAAAGAGAATGCGAGTAATCCATCACAATCACTGTGTCGTCTCTCCAAAACGAGACGCAAACACATTTTATCCCACCAATTATCTTTTCCACACTTCTTCCTGGCTCTCTACTGTTAGTTATATGTATGCCCTAGAGGCCATTACTGTACATTGGATGTATATTGTAGTGGATGCTGGGACATATATAGGTAGGACTTTCTTGCTCGACATGATAGTACGCTATCTGGTTGCTCTTTATCTTAACATGTATACTTTCTGTCTCTCTGATTACATGTTGATAAAGCCCTTAGGATGTGTATTCGACTTCCAGGACTATGATGTAGATCATACTAGTGGGGCCTGGGTAGTCCATGAGTACATCCTTGAAATGTTCCTAGTCGAGGGAATATCGAGACGGGGCATCGATATTCCAGAGTAGACTAGCGCATATCTTCTCGACTCATGCGATGGGCGATGGATGATCCCATATCCATTGGTGTTTGACATCAGAGATGGTATGCGGGTGCTCAGTGGAGACTGGGTACACTGAACGGACTCGCCGAGAACTCCCAGATGGTATTATACCTCACGTCAGATGGCAGTTCTCTGGTGACACTGGTGCAGCTTAGTCTGTAGACCCGAGATCGTCATAGAGTCTTGTGTGTCTCCCACTGTGCTTTGATTTCCACCCTACCACGGCTCTACTGAGTTGTGCAAACAGGTGGTTTTTGGGTACAGTCCCGATTCACATGGAGGCAATGAGCGATAGGAGGGGATTCGTCTCTCCCGGTATTGGGGGTTGATGTTGCGCCATGCTCGACTGGCCATAACAGGAAATCCCTGGCCAGGGTTGCTGTGATATACTGGTAAGAGTTATCAGTAGTTTCACGAATGTTATGGACCTTACGTCGGCATGACTTATCGAGCTATTGGGGTCTGACGTTTACCACCCCTAGGCGAGATATGCGGCATATCAGACGAACAGACCGGACTGTACGGTAAGTGTTACTGGTTGGATTCACAGGAGTGTGAGCGGGCTTGCTCGTCGATCTTCTGATCGCTCAATACCCGGGTGGCCGTTACGTTTAGCAGACCGCTTGCGGCTTGTGGGTGTTTGATATGATCATCACCCGCTGCCGGCGTATTGACGAGTCTTTAGAGTCCTACACAGAGGTTTCCTGGCTCAAGCGAAACGAAATAGGAGCGCATATGAGATATGTGCGGGACCGAGAATAATGCGTGTATGTGATACCGTATTCCATTCTCGCGACGAATGTATCGATTGGTTATATGCGATATAACCTGGTTATCGAATCAAGGATTGATTCGAGAAGCCGATACATTGGATACTAGCCGGTTATATGCGATATGACCGGATCATTGAATCAAGTGTTGATTTAATGATTTATTGTATAATTATATATTTGATATATTACTTTACATTAACTAGTATTGGTTCACTTTAAATGGATTTTCTCACTTGAATTTTGCACATTGTATATGTGATATATTTTTGTGCACATCATTGTATCATGTTTGATGATACATTCTTTCTTGGTTTTGTGTAAAGTATTGAACCATGGTTAGTTAGTGGTTAGGGTATCTTTTCATTTGCTTATTCATTTATCTTTTTATTTATTTCATTTAGAAAAGATAAAGAGAAAGATAAATGGTGGACTTATTTTGTTTTTAGTTGAAACTTCTTGAAACCTTGACTAAGTCCACCATTCTTGTCTCTTCTCTAACCCTAACCACTTATCTAACCTTGGTTAAATCTCTACACTAAACCATGGTTGTTGACATGATAAGTATCATATTGTTTTTATTTTTAAATAAGAACTTATCATATCTTCTTCTTCTTCTTCATCTTCTTCAACAAAAGGAGAAAGCTTGCTACTCCAATGGCAAGTGATGACAACTAGTGAGAAATCCAAATCTAAAGTCTACCCATTTCCTATTTCTTCATTCTCTACTACTTGCCATGTAGTAGAGTGTGTTGTCTTCACAAGTTTCTTGACTTGGCGAAGGCGGAGCTCGAGTTTTGTGATGCCTCGACGTAGATCATCTTCGGCATCGAACCGACGATCAAGCCCGCCCTTTTCTTCGACGAAGCCGATACTTGAGTTCGGGGTTCGATTTGGACAGCGGAGGGAGATCATCGTGGAGCTTAGGAATTGGCGGACCGGATCTACAAAGGTTGTAGTCACTTTCTCTTAGCATTTAATTCGATTACTTGCTTGCTTTGCCTAAATATCTAGTTAACGATCCGTAGTCGGGTCTCTCGGCACCTAGATTTTTAGAAATTGGCATGTTCGACACCTTGTGAGACCTCACTAGGGTGCCTAGGAACCCTACAGTGGTATCAGAGCCTAGCTAGAGCCTTAGGCGAAGTCCCGACGGAGTTAGAAGTCCGATCGACCCAAAACCCCGACCCGAATATTGCTCTCTGGACATTTCTGTAAAATGTGGTTTTTTCGAAATTAAAAATATCCAGAAAATTCAGCAGGAAAATGTAAGGGTTACTGAAAAATTCGGTGTACGGATTCCTTAAAGTCGCCGCGGATCCGCGGCATGAGCATGCTCATGCGGCGGTTCCGCGGCTAGTTTGTCGTTTTGTGCATCGACGTTTGCACAGTAACTCTTAGTAAGTAGTGCTGGGTTTCCTGGGATTATTTTAATATTTATTCCAGAGTTTTATTTTCTGGCTTGTATTGGGAACTCTGTATATTCGATCGGACTGTCTAATTTTGTCGGTGTGGCTTTCCGGGTAATTTTAGAATATGTTAAAAAGTTCGACCGGATATAAATACCCACTTTTTCCCCTGCCGGGAAATTTTCAATTGTTGGATTTTTCCGTAGTTTAACGACGTTCTAAATAGTGCAAGTAACGCGATGGACCCTCTAGAAGACAACAAACCTTAACTCGATTATGTGACCGTCTTGAACTGCCCTTTGAACCTTCGGGTTTGGGGCAGTACGGCGTGCCACATGTGAGGCGTTGGCTTGACCCTTCTACGGCTGGACCGTTGGTACTGAGGCACGAACTGAATGTTGTTAGACTTATTTCATGTGTTGAGCAGTATCGGGAAAACTTGGGTGTTCGATTGTTCGATCGAAAAGTTTAGCATTTTCTATTTATCCGGAATGTGATACAATAATTGGAATTCACAAATAGTTATGAGATAACGGAAAGAATATTATAAACATAGCAGTTTAGTCTCACTTGATCGGTTGCCACGGAATTTTGATGTGATCAAAAGTCCGTCGCAATCACGTAGTGTACGCGGATACTCGCCGGGTAAACTTGATAGACAGCCTCACTCCATAGCCCCGACCAAGTGACTGTAGGAGAACCCCATCGCCGAAAGCATCCGTTCGGGTGCTCGCGGTAGCGGTGTTCCGCCTTGGTGCACTTTGTCGACGGCGTCAGGGGTGCGGCCGTCTACTGAAGTTTGCGACGAGCATTCGATCAGAATGTCGGGAATCCTGTTGAATTGCCCGACTTGATATTGAAAAGAGTTTTCGATAATGAGACTAAAATGCGGGGTTTATAATTGTTAGGCATGCGATGTCTAAGTAATTCATTTGGTCAGGCATGCGATGTCTGAGGTGGTTGCGGATTCCAACTGTTGTAGTTTTACACTTTCTTTTCTGTGACCGTAAGTGTAATATGTGATATCGCCGGTTTCGTTGCTATATGTCAACGACAATTGGGATGCGCATATTTACTTACGTTGATGACATGTGATGTTATGTGTTGCTGGATATGTTATATTGGATCGTCGTGTTTGAATAGCCGGGGGTTTTATGTGAGATGAGTGTTTTTCATTTTCATTCATGTAAAAACTTGTATGTAATATTCTTTTATTGGGGCACTTCCAGGTAGCGGAAGTAGTCGCCGTTTGTATATTATTTACTTTTCCGCATTAGGATAGACCCAAGGAGGGGAGCACAAGTAACCGGGTTCTGGGGTCCAGTGGGAGACCAACTCGAGGAGTCGAGTCCGGGTCTCCTAACCCTAGAATTGGTAGGGTTGCTTACCGCTCTCATAGGGGTCTAGGGGTGTGGGATTGGCTATTCATCACGACCGTGGAATCCGTGTTTTATACTGGCTCGTATTGAAAACACGGACGTCCTAGTATATCCAATATTTCATATGTTTCTTCTGTTGTGCTTTATCTGTGCTGAGATCATGTGATGTTCTGTGACAGATATTATATATAGTATATATGATATATTATATAGACGTTGCTTATGTTTTACACCCGCGCTAGCCCTGCCTCGCTCTGGCGTTAGTTACCTAACCTAACGGTGCAGACGGGACATCGAGGCGAATGCGGATGGCATAAGCGTACGTTATATTTATCTGTGATGGTTAGATGGACTTAATTGATGGGATATTCATTAATGAGATTAATGAAAGAAAATAAACCTAATTGATGTTGTGGAATCGAATTTCAAAATAAAACAGGTAGCTACAGTTCTTGCTTTGCATCGCGGTGTTCATTATAGAACATCCTGCACCTTATTCGATAGGGAAAGGACCAAGATCCCTTCACCGGGAGTGACTCCTTTAGCAATAACTGGCAGATGCTACAACCCTCGGTTTGTCTTTGATCGCTTCTATAGTTTCCGTTTTGCACAGTGATATATATGATATATCCCGCACCTCATTCGACGAGGAAAGGGCCGACGATCCCTTCACCGGGAGTGCCCCTTTAGCAAAACTAGAAAAGCCTCAAAAACATTCCATTTAAAAACCATTTGATTCCGCAACGAGATCAAGTTCAAAGCGTTAAAGGTTTTCACAAAAACCAGCCGCAACCCTCCATCATTTTAGGAAGTAGAGTACTTAGTATTCGTGCTGTGTTTGTTGACCATAGTCAAGGCACAGTGTACGGTTGATGCGATTAGTTAGGACAGTCATGTGGCTTTGTTGACCTTAGCCAAGGGTCATGTGGGTGGGTCTAATTAATCACGAAATGACGGGTAGAACTTGACTAGTACCTATGATTTGTTGACCTTAGCCAAGGTCATAGGTGCTAGGGGTAAAAACCATTGTTGGGAGTTTCAAGTGTTGAAACTTGCAATGAGATTGCATACCTTCTATATGATAGTTGGATCCCGATACCCACTGCGAGTAATTGTTACTCCTGGGAGAGTTTTGCACTTTGCAATTAGCCGATCAAGTAGGTGTCTAGAAAGGTGTCAACGGGGTTACGCCTCTGGGAAAACGAGGTTTACAGTAATTAGGTCCGTGCGAAAGCATGGGGAACCTCCCTCAAAGTACCGACACTGGCCTGGCTGAAAGATTGGCGAACTTGTAGAGTGTAATTAATCCCGGCTAGTCTTTCCTTTTAGGGTTTGAAGGAAGATTTGATAAAAACAGTGGGAGCCATCCTGATTAGATAAAATATATAACCAATCTGATCTTGCAAGAGCGCACGCAGAGTGTTTTCTTCTCTCTCTCTCCTGGTAGCGACCATATCACGCCTTAATCAAGATAATAAAATGGATGTATTGACCGAACCCGCTTGTTATACTGAGCTGGGGAACGTTGGTCCCGCTCCAACTTATAATTGTTATAAGACAAAGCAGGAAATAGGGGAATACCAGAATTCCTATGCCGCCCAAACGAAGAAAGTGCATATGATGCATCTCCTTCGGGTGTGTTCATTACAAAGAACTGTTTCTCAGTATCCTCTGCATCCTGGGTATATGATACCGGATCAGGATCCTAGATATGTAATCTGTTACATAGGGCTACAAAAAGGTAGAAAAACTGAGAACGGGTGATAAGTTTCATGAGACAGAAAACGGGGCAAGTGTTGCAGCCAAGTCTGTTGGTCACTGTCACCCTGTATTACGAATACATTGATTCTGAACAAATGCTATTAGATACCGAACCTGATATACAAAATCATATCAGTCTCTCTATTAGTAAAGAAAGGATATAATTTTGTATTGATGGATAATGTTTTGAACATTTCCTATATCAAAAGTTGATCGGTTCAGGCACGTTATCTAAAAGCATTGACGTTCTAAATCAAACTACAGTTCCTCGTATACAGAACACACACAAAAGGAAGAGTTCAGAAATGAACGAATTCTTCTTGAGGTATTGTAGACTAGGTCATATCAATGCGACCCGACTAGCTGAAGTTACATTTAGATGCATATTTAAATCAGTTTGAATTTACATCTTGTGAAACTTGCCAGTCATGTCACAAAGATATAATGACACCAGCTCTGTTTACTGGAAACAGAGAAAGAGTTAGTAAACTCTTGGGACTGATACATGATGATGTATGTAAGGTCTCATGTCTACACATGTCAGGACTGGTTCTTTATACTTCATTATATTCTCTGATAATCTCTCAAGATTCAGTCATATATTCCTGTTGAAATATAAGTCCGAAACTTTTGAGGTATTCACAGAATATAAGTAGCAAGTAGAGAACCAAAATATGGGTATAAGTATTATGTCCTATGATGAGATCAGGGAGGAGAATACTTGTGCATAGCATTCCTGGACTATTCTAAAAGAAAATAAGATTTTCTCTCAGTGTTACTCCTCTGAATACACCACAGCACAACGGTGTATCAGGGCGGAGCAATTGCACAATATTAGATATGGTGTGCTCTATGATGAGTATTACTGAGTTACCTATTTCCTTTTGGGGTTATGCACTTGAGAAGCTGCATACCTATTGAATTAGGTTTGAATCAAATCACTGCCTACCACTCCATATAAGATATGGTATGGGAAGAACCCATCTCTTAAGCGAGTTAAGATTTGGGGTTGTCCGGCCTATGTTTAAAGCAAAATCCGGACAAGATCGAGGAAGGATCAGTTCTATAGAACTGGAAAGGTTCCAGCTGTACAAAACTGCAGATAATTTGGTAGAACCAAAGGATTCAATAGTTTCCGACGAACCTCAGCCTCTCCGCCGATCTAGTAGGGTTCCTCACCCACCTGAGAGATACCTCGGTTTCTCAATGACAGTGGGAGCGAGGATTGCATCATGAGATGATGACCCAACCAGTTTCGAGCAGGCCATCGAGAGTAGGGACTCTGTAAGAATGGCTGGATGCTTAGCGATCTGAGATGGAATCCATGTACACCAGCAAAGTATGGACTTTAGCTGCTATATCTGAAGGGTTAAATCCCCATCAGGAGCAAGTATATCTTGAGAAGATTACTTGGTGTAGATGGAAAAGTTGAGACTTTCAAAGCTAGGCTTGTTAAAGGTTTTCGTCATCGACCAGGCGTGGATAATGATGAAACCTTTTTCCAGTAGTTATGCTTAAGTCTATCCAGATCCTACTTACCACGGCTACATACTATGACTACGATATCTGGCGGTTGGGTGCCATGACTGCTTTTCTAAATACTGATTTAGAAGAGAACGTCTATAAGAACACAGCCAGAGGTCTTCGTAAACAGTGGGAGCAGCGGAAGCGTGTGCAAGTTGCTTTACATAATGAAGCAGGCATCGCGGAGTTGGAAAGTCTATTTTGATGTGATAGTCAAAGTGTTTGACTTCATCAAAATGGTAGACGAACCTTGTATATACAAAAGGGTAGTAGAGAGTAAGGTGGTCATCTTCGTATTGTACGCAGACAACATACTCTTGATAGGAAAAGAGTTTCCTATACTACGATCGGTCAATCTCCTATTATCACAAGGATTTTCCATATAGGATCAAGATGATACCTCCTAAACCCTGAGATTTGGACCTATGAGATAGATCTAAAGGGATATTAGAGTTCTCACTAGGTATAGTGAGATTGTATCAATCGATCCTGGGGAGAATCACTGGAAGAGTTCCAGGGTGATAAAGACGACTGAATGTCAGTCACAGGCACTGTCTTTACCCTCAGTAGAGGGACGGTATGTTGGAAGAGTTCCAAGCTAGATACCGTGACAAACTAGACGATAAAGGCTGGTAACATCGCTATTAAAGATAATACCAAAGAGGCAGTTTGGGTGTATATTGGTTCATAAGATGAACTAGGTTCCTGCCATTGTATGACAATGGAAGTGTGGCTTTGGCCCTGGAACCCTGGTCCCATCAGTGACCCAGACATATTCTGAGGCAGCATCACCTAATCATGGAGATAGTTGATCTCCAGGGTGATCGAGATTAGGAGAGTAGACTCAGAGGACAACACGGCGGATCCACTCACGAAGGCCTTTTTCCCAAAGAGAGACTTTTAGGGGATGGTTGAGTATGTGATACTGCAACCACTGCTACAGATGGCCCTAGTGCAAGTGGGAGATTGTTAGTTATATGTATGCCCTAGAGGCCATTACTGTACATTGGATGTATATTGTAGTGGATGCTGGGACATATATAGGTAGGACTTTCTTGCTCGACATGATAGTACGCTATCTGGTTGCTCTTTATCTTAACATGTATACTTTCTGTCTCTCTGATTACATGTTGATAAAGCCCTTAGGATGTGTATTCGACTTCCAGGACTATGATGTAGATCATACTAGTGGGGCCTGGGTAGTCCATGAGTACATCCTTGAAATGTTCCTAGTCGAGGGAATATCGAGACGGGGCATCGATATTCCAGAGTAGACTAGCGCATATCTTCTCGACTCATGCGATGGGCGATGGATGATCCCATATCCATTGGTGTTTGACATCAGAGATGGTATGCGGGTGCTCAGTGGAGACTGGGTACACTGAACGGACTCGCCGAGAACTCCCAGATGGTATTATACCTCACGTCAGATGGCAGTTCTCTGGTGACACTGGTGCAGCTTAGTCTATAGACCCGAGATCGTCATAGAGTCTTGTGTGTCTCCCACTGTGCTTTGATTTCCACCCTACCACGGCTCTACTGAGTTGTGCAAACAGGTGGTTTTTGGGTACAGTCCCGATTCACATGGAGGCAATGAGCGATAGGAGGGGATTCGTCTCTCCAGGTATTGGGGGTTGATGTTGCGCCATGCTCGACTGGCCATAACAGGAAATCCCAGGCCAGGGTTGCTGTGATATACTGGTAAGAGTTATCAGTAGTTTCACGAATGTTATGGACCTTACGTCGGCATGACTTATCGAGCTATTGGGGTCTGACGTTTACCACCCCTAGGCGAGATATGCGGCATATCAGACGAACAGACCGGACTGTACGGTAAGTGTTACTGGTTGGATTCACAGGAGTGTGAGCGGGCTTGCTCGTCGATCTTCTGATCGCTCAATACCCGGGTGGCCGTTACGTTTAGCAGACCGCTTGCGGCTTGTGGGTGTTTGATATGATCATCATCCGCTGCCGACGTATTGACGAGTCTTTAGAGTCCTACACAGAGGTTTCCTGGCTCAAGCGAAACGAAATAGGAGCGCATATGAGATATGTACGGGACCGAGAATAATACGTGTATGTGATACCGTATTCCATTCTCGCGACGAATGTATCGATTGGTTATATGCGATATAACCTGGTTATCGAATCAAGGATTGATTCGAGAAGCCGATACATTGGATACTAGCCGGTTATATGCGATATGACCGGATCATTGAATCAAGTGTTGATTTAATGATTTATTGTATAATTATATATTTGATATATTACTTTGCATTAACTAGTATTGGTTCACTTTAAATGGATTTTCTCACTTGAATTTTGCACATTGTATATGTGATATATTTTTGTGCACATCATTGTATCATGTTTGATGATACATTCTTTCTTGGTTTTGTGTAAAGTATTGAACCATGGTTAGTTAGTGGTTAGGGTATCTTTTCATTTGCTTATTCATTTATCTTTTTATTTATTTCATTTAGAAAAGATAAAGAGAAAGATAAATGGTGGACTTATTTTGTTTTTAGTTGAAACTTCTTGAAACCTTGACTAAGTCCACCATTCTTGTCTCTTCTCTAACCCTAACCACTTATCTAACCTTGGTTAAATCTCTACACTAAACCATGGTTGTTGACATGATAAGTATCATATTGTTTTTATTTTTAAATAAGAACTTATCATATCTTCTTCTTCTTCTTCATCTTCTTCAACAAAAGGAGAAAGCTTGCTACTCCAATGGCAAGTGATGACAACTAGTGAGAAATCCAAATCTAAAGTCTACCCATTTCCTATTTCTTCATTCTCTACTACTTGCCATGTAGTAGAGTGTGTTGTCTTCACAAGTTTCTTGACTTGGCGAAGGCGGAGCTCGAGTTTTGTGATGCCTCGACGTAGATCATCTTCGGCATCGAACCGACGATCAAGCCCGCCCTTTTCTTCGACGAAGCCGATACTTGAGTTCGGGGTTCGATTTGGACAGCGGAGGGAGATCATCGTGGAGCTTAGGAATTGGCGGACCGGATCTACAAAGGTTGTAGTCACTTTCTCTTAGCATTTAATTCGATTACTTACTTGCTTTGCCTAAATATCTAGTTAACGATCCGTAGTCGGGTCTCTCGGCACCTAGATTTTTAGAAATTGGCATGTTCGACACCTTGTGAGACCTTACTAGGGTGCCTAGGAACCCTACATCTACAACTTGTTCCTCTACCAACCGATGCACCACACTGATAAAATCTTCAAATGGTTGGTGTTGACTTTCGGTATTTGCAAAGCTTGGCATTGACCAATAACTTTGATCCCCTCGTGTGATTTTAAAAGATTAACATTGTTTAACTCAAGTTTGGGGGTATTTTGGCTCTTGAAAGAAAATGATTTTTACAAAATTGTGAGCCAAAAATAAGTTTGGGGGAGAATTTTACTTGCACTATTTCATGTCCCCGTTACTAACTTTTCCTCCCAAGTCTACAGTTTTTGAGATTTAAAAAAATGACAACAGTGAGGACACTGCTGTAAACAGGTTTGGGGGAGGTTTGTGCTTATTTACCGTTACTTTGCATTATACTATATATAAGCACAAAAAAAAATTTGATAATGAAAGTTAGAAAGTGAAAATTTACATATGAAAGATAGAAATAGTTTAAGAATAGCAAGAAAGTTAGATGTTTTCTTAAACAAAACTAGTAATAAGTAGTTATGAGCTGTTGTCCCAAGGGTTAGTAAGATGAAGGAAATTGCTAATCTGAGAATAAAAATAAGTCTGAAAAATAGTCTCTATTCTTGAGGCCAAAAATTTGAACGTTGATACCCTACTATACGCACTTACACACATCTTGAAACTTGGGATAGTAGAGGATACCTTAAAATGCTCTTGTCTAAAAGCTTTTGTATGAAGAAAATATATATATATATATATATATATAAAATATATGTGGTGAGAAAAAAATGAACACTGATTTTGCAATTACCAAGGCAGCATAAGAAAAATATAGCGAGAGTGCTTCATCACCTAGTGCCTTAGACCAACTGGTTTGGGAGTCACTGCTAAGCCTTAGGTGTTGCAAGACAAGAAAAGTACTAAATACACCTAATATAGCAAGCACATGAGTAATCGGTCGGTTAGTAGCTCAAGAAGTATTAACGGTCGCATGAAAAATGTGTGAGCAATTCCATCTAAATATTCACCAACTAAAAAAAGTACTGAGGTAGATGGACAAGAGTATGATAGCTTGAATTGAATTCTCCGAGTGTAGGGATGTCCTTTACACACGTAGGGGTATATGATCAATGTTTAGAAGAAAGGTAGGAATGAAGAATAAAGACGATGTTTTATTGAAGGACGATGTGATTTCTAACATTTTTCCATGATTATTAAGATAGGGCTCATAGCAACTGAAAAACTGGTGTAGTTGAAAACTCTTATTTTCAAGTTCTTTCTTTCATAATTCTTATCTTTGTATGTAAATTTCATTATCTTTCTTTTATTATAGGATTTCATGGGTGTAATCCGCTGAAAACCCTCAGAAGACAACACTCCTCCTACTAGGGACACCTAGGGGTTTAACGGCTTGGTGCTTAGTGCAATCGTATTGCCTACGAAAGTATGCTCAGCTTCTTCTTTTTCTCCTTCTCTTGAATAACTAGTTTGCTCGGGACGATCAAAAATAAGTTTGGGAGTATTTGTTCAATTGATAAAACTGCACATTTAATATGATATTTTTTCTACTATTTCTATATAATAAAATGTGTTTATTATAAATATGACACATATGAAGGTTTATCTGCTAAAATACTATTTTCATGTGTTTATATATTATAATTAACATTATGTAGGAAAAGTAAGCATATAATATCCATGTAACATTTGACCCATTTAAATATGCTTACCTTATTAAATACCTTTGACCAATTCTTAAAACTAAAATATCATGACAAATGGTTAAAGATAATATCTTAATAAAAACAAATTCTACTAACATCATGTATTGAGATAATTGTGCAGGAATTATATCATGACTGAAATCAAGGAAATCCGAGTTGGCAAGATCAAATCTTCCGAAGATATTCAAGTAAATTGAAGAAACTAATTCTGGCAGAAATGTAGAAAAGATTTTCAAAGTCTAGATACTCAAAAGATTACCAAGTGTTACAGATATGAAGTTACAAAAATTAGAGGCCATGATCTCACCAAAAGGGGGCAGATCCGCGGCCAAACCTATCCAATGGCCACGGTTCCGCCGCGGATTTGAGGAGTTGAGATATGTGATTTTGGTGGTTAGGATCCTAACAATTAATTTCTATATTAGGAAACTAGGGTTCTGGCTCTGTGACTATAAATAAGGACCGAGAGCCTCTTGGAAAAAAATATCAAGCTGAAGAGATCACGTAGTCCACGACAGGCTCACGCATCCAGGCTGATCATCAACGGTTCATCTACTTCCTTAGAAGAGATCGAGAAGCAAACTAGAATTTTATAATCATTTTCTAAGAGAACAAAGTGTAAATGATTTTTGTTGATTAATAAAGGTAGTAGTTTTCTTATTCTATCTCTTTGTAGTTTTTAATATGATTTCTCTCTCCATCTCTTCTTTTTCCAACATGCGCGAGTAATTCTTCGCTTGTTAGGGTTCATGGGATTATGGTAAGTTAATGGATGATAAAAATCCTTAAACTCTTTTTAAGTCCTATAAAATTTATAAACTTTATCAAAAGAATAGTTAACATTCTAATCAGGCACGCTATCAATTCATTGATAATCGCGACCACGATTAGAGATTAAATTAACTATTGTTTTGGTAAAGGCTAGATATCAACGGAGTTCCATGTCGAGATAGGGGTTAAGAGTGGGAACCCTTTTCCCTCCAGAAATCCTAATCTACATGCATCACTGTCGTTCTAGTTTTAAATCTATTAAAGGATAAAAAGAGTAATTTTTAATTAATCATCTATAACTACAAAATCCCAATGAACCCTGCAAGCCCCCTTTTAATATTAAACTTACATCCGCGGTTAATCTAGATCTATATTTTGCATCCGTGTTTGACGTAGATCCAGATCCTACAACCATTCTTCACCATTCTTTATTCTTACCCTTTTTCAACACGTCTAAAGTAAGAATAAAATATTCAACGTTTCCCAGAAGACAACTCGTACTCATCTCGGTCTAGCTACGCGCGACACCGTTCTGATTGCGGTTACTACAAACACTTCTTTAAAATAAAGATCAATCACTTGCCGAGTCAACGATAGGCTAATCATCGCCAATGCTTTCCTATCCAATAGATTTCATGCCATACCTCATCGGACATCTTCTCGGGCCTTCACCCAATAACGAAAGATACAAATCATTTTGGCATAAGTGGTCATCCATCTGTATTTGCCACCAACTATAGTTATGATCATTGAACTTTTTGATTCTTATCTTATCCTTCACAACTTTCGTTTATACCGCTGCAACAAACTCAACTTTTCCCTCAG
This sequence comes from Agapanthus africanus, assembly GCA_030015575.1. Taxonomy (NCBI): domain Eukaryota; kingdom Viridiplantae; phylum Streptophyta; class Magnoliopsida; order Asparagales; family Amaryllidaceae; genus Agapanthus; species Agapanthus africanus. Next base: position 669,282,550 of record CM057337.1, read on the forward strand.
ATCTAAACCAATGCCTTCGAAAATAAAATCTAAGAAGATGGGGAGTGGACACAAGCGTCGTCACCCACCATAAACTTAGATCGTAAAATCAAAAAACCCTTCAGTTCCCTAACCACGCTCTAATACCAGTTGTGGATATAATATAATATCGCAGAGAAGATAATACACGGAATAATGAAACGACCAATCCAAATAATCACAACGCAAATAACAATGAAAGATAAAACATAACAGTACGTGAGAATAAGAGAATCACAAACCAAAAGAGACAAGGGATTTGTTAACGAGATTCATCCACCGTATAGTTAGTCTCCGGCAGAGCGGAATCTGCAAAGTTATACTAGATCTTGAATCAAGTATTACACCCACGAGCAACCCTATGATATTTTTCTCAAATCTTTCTAGATTCGTATCCGTCACTCTCTCTTTACAATAGTCTCAATAGCCTTTTAATTTGCCTTATAAAATATCATATGAAAGACCATATTTATAGCATAACCCTAATTTTATACAGATTAGAGATAAACTCAGAAATTACCAAAATATTTGATTTTCATAACAGACCATGTCCGCCTCCTTGAGCCGGCTCAACATGCCCATGAGTCGGCTCATATACACAGAGAGTTGTGATAATTCTGGAGCATTTGTGAGCCGTCTTAACGTCTCCTGAGCGGATTCAAGATCAACACCCAGGAAGAAACTCCACAATATCAACACAAGTTCTGCATTGTAAGTTTTGAAATCTATTTTTTTTTCTGGCTATTCATATAACTTGCCCTCGCCGCCATCTTTCTCTGCTTCCACAATCCTCATGCAGTGTAGTAGGCTATGCAATTTTGACGGAAGAACCTCACATCACCAACGTTGACTTGCTGACTTGTGTGAGTCAGGCGTAAGCCCTAATGGGCAAGCTTCAAAGTAGCCCGATCTTTCATCAGCTTACTTAAGATATAGATAAGATTCCCATCCCGTATCTGAAATGTAGCCAAAAGAAGAAGGAGCTTCTCGAGGTTCAGCCAAAAGGCATTCAACCAATGCGGACCCTAAGGCGCTTGCGTCTCTGGTTCTGGGATTTCTGTCCATGCTGAATCTGTCTCTGATCTAGGGTACCTGCCAAGTCGTTCTCCCGCAACATCTCTTCCGGCCAAATGCTCTGAGATTGGAAGCTTGCGAGGCCCTATTCCAAATCTTCCCTGATTGAAGTCACAGTTGAGGTAGAAGCAGTAGTCCCGAAGTGGAAGTGGTCAACGGGGTCGGGTGAGCTAGCAAAAGCAGGTCAGTTTAGCTAGTTGTTTTTGAATTTATTGCTCGAGAAGGCATTGATGGAGCACTCCTGGGCTAAGAAAGAGGGAGAAAGCCAGGTCCAGTATGGCAGGCAAGAAGGAGAGAGGTCCCATTAAGACGGAGGCAGGAGAGAATGAAAGCACAAGCACTTCGTTCGAAAAACATCTCTCCCTGGAAGCCATAAGCATCGACACAAGCGGAGGGGTTTCAAGTGATTTGACCGTCAGAACCTCTAGTCACAGTTCGCCAGCTGCATCCCTCTTTTCGAGAGTCATTATCCCGCCCAAAGACGATCCAAATCTGGTTGATTACGTAGTCGCATATTATCCAGGTGCGCATTCAGTAGATCGAGATCGATACCTATCAGCGGAGGGAAAGTCCTCGCCCGACACCCCAGAGCCATTTATTGAACCTGAACTGAATACACATTTTCGTCGTAAGTAGAGAGAGCAGCCTTAGGGATCCAGCCACATATGGAGTGGAACCCGTTCCATGACTGGTTACAGAGCCATAGGAAACTCTTTCTTTAGTCCGCAGGCATTCAGCTTTAGGATCTGTCGTATATGTGCGTCAGTCTCAGTGGTCTCGTGCCTTCCCACCCAACTCGGTTTCGTCATCGATACTTCTCCCTCTTGTTGGGACTGTGTGTTCCGTCGCCGTCTCGCTAACGTGACGTGCCCAACCAGGACTTCGTACTTCGTCAGTGCAACCTCGTGAGGTTGGGCCAGTTTTCCTTTCCACTTTCCCAGGGCTTCCTTTGTGCTCCGCTCCCTCTCTTTATCCTCCCTTGAAAAACCTTTGGCTACCCTTCACACCCTTCAAGCGCAATTGGTCGTCTGTGCTTGCCATATTCCCGGGGAAACTCTCTTAGGTTTCCTTCTTGGCTCAGTATTATAAGCTACGTTCTTTCGATTCGAAGGCCTCCTCTACAGCAGTTTGGTAAGTAGCATGCTCTTTGTTTGGTCTGGTTCTTGTGTTGTAACGGCACCCTTAGTTTCGTTTGTTGTGCAGAAGGGATATCTATACGATACGCACTCTTTGCTTGGATCGGACAGGGAACTTCTATAAAAGATCTTTCCACTCATTCATCATACTATAAGTCGAAGTCACGGCATGGGGGGCTCGGAATAAGAACGTCGTGGTGGTGCTACGAGATGGCGATTTCTCGTATAGAAGAAAATAGATCCGCAGACCTATTGAGATGCGAACCGATCGATCGGTATCTAAGAGAAGAAAAGAAAAGTCGTTCTTCTATCTATCGTTCAAGGGCAAGGGGAGAACATGTAGCGGCTTGCCTAGATCTCGTATTTCCCACGTAGCTCGAAAGTAATAAAGTAATAGAGAGAGTTTTTTCCGGTATGTAGTGTAGTTCCGCGAGCTAGGAGCGCATCATCGGGGCAGGGCGAAAACGGGTCATCACTTCTTCTTTCTTTTGTTTGTGTCCAGTCCGTTGTGTGTCTTTGTTTTTAGGCTTATCTTATCCGGGGGTTCTGGGACAGAAAATGCTTATTTTTACACGACTTTTTGCTGTAGATCTCAATCTTCGTGTGATCTTTTTCACTTGTTCAGGGTCGATCTTCCTCCGACTCCGAGGAATTGGTCAAGCGAAGCGGGAGGACCTCGACTCACCTCTCTCTCTATGAAAACCCCTCCACTGAACTGAGGAGAGCAGAAGCTCCAGGATGAATATGTCATGGATTCCCGGATTCATTCTCATCCTGATCCACCATTGACATTTTCGGAATCTACAAAAACATTAAAGGAGAGGGTTAATAATAAAATCTTCTCAAAGATCATAAGGTGCTGAAGTGGCTGGAGGGGGGAGGGGGGATCCGTAGGTTTTTGTGAAAGGGATGCTCTTATCATGCATGCTATTGCTGATATGATAAGAAAAACCGAATTCCTCTATTATCATAGAGATCTATACAAACCTCTATTTGATGTCGATTCATCCACACTTCCATTCCTTGCAGAGGAAAGCTAACTGCTTGCTGGCTGGGAGCTGTATGAGCTGTAACGTCCACGTACGGCTCCGTGAGAAGGTGGACAGAAATGGCCTTGTTGTACCTCACTCCCGTCTTCAATGGGGTCTGCTCTTTTTTTTTTGGGAGAGTATGCCAATATGATCTTAATGAGGTGCGGGGCTTTGCATCTGACATTCGTTGGGCTTCCCTCTGCGAGAGCCAGCGTCCAGGCGTTTTTGTGCAATAAACCCCTCCGGCTGAAGACTAGTGATAGGTCGTCCCGCAGAGTTTTCGGAGAAGGGTAGCCTAGTGTGTAAGCACAGCAATGAACCGCGGCAAACCCTCAGACGACCCATCTAAGATTAGGGGGGAGATCCTCAGTAGTGGTGACCCTTTGACTCTTCCACGGACTTATACATGTACCGAATGCTCATACGGGAAAGTGAACTCCTGGGTCTGGAACCAGGGTCCGAGAAATCCTTTCTTTCTCGTCCACTCCAGGGGGTGCGGACACACCTGCGCGGATTACAGGTGACGGTTACAAGAATGGCGGGGAAGTGAACAGTACCCGACGACATTCAGGGATGAATGTAGACCCATCGGGCAGGGATAATCATTCCGGTCCTGGGAGAGGTGGCGACACCAGTCTGAGCTGAGGGAGGCCTTATGAGTCACTGAAACGACCGCTGGAGGCGCACCCTAAGCCCAGCTTCTCGGAGCTGCTATTGCGAAATACCGCTGACCCTTACGACTATAAGCAACAGGGGGGCTGGGCTGCTCGCCTTCATAGAAAGGAGATGTTCGCCTTTTTTTTTAGAATAGAAGGAGAAGGTTGGGAGATTCTTGAAAGAATGCATGGCTTCTTCCTATTCCGCTTCAACACAGAAGAAGATTGTTACTCAAGTCAGTGAACGAGTTGACGAGTGATTCGAGAGTCCTGTCTGGTGAACAAGTGTCGTTGAGTTGAGTTCAGTGTTGGGGCTAACGAGTTTCGTTTTGCCAGTGAAGTGAGTCTCACGAGTTAAGATGAGTACGGCGCATTCGAGAGTTTGAGTCCTGTCTGTAAGTATAGTATACCATAGGTCTTAGAGAAGGCACTGATTGACCTAAGGGGGAAGAGTAAGTAGCCAAGGGCTAAGCCGGCGTAGAGCAAGGTAAGACACTTTTTCTATTCCCCGCTCCTAACTAGGTAGAATAGAGAAGACAGGAATAAAGGACTAAGATACTTCTTTCGATTCCTCTGCTTTTTTGTCTAATTCTTCCTTTAAACAGGAAATTGTCCATCAATCCGACTAGTCTTTAGCATTCTTTCGGGCACTGCATTAGAAGTCCTCCACTGCTACCTTGACTGAGGCTGGACTTATCTGATTGTCTGATTCCGCTAGTATTTTTTTGCTATTTCGATATCGCTCTTCCTTCTCCTCTCCAGCAGGAGTTCAAAATCGTTGATGTGACATCGACCAGAATAATTGATGTGCATCTAACTGAAAGCGATCATGCTCAACCTCCTCGATTACAGTCAACTGGGAACTCATCGATGAATAGGGCAGACGGCGTGACAATCTGTTGACATACTATACTAGTTTACGACGCTATCACATACATTTCCCTTGGTATACCTCTACAAAGAGATTAGAGAAAGAGAATCATTTCACCGATTGCAATGAGAGTCACTCTGCCTGGACTTCCCAATCAAACACGGACAACGGCTACCAATATGACAGTGCAAGAGTGGAACTCGTATACTCCACTTCTTGTTAGTTAAGTAGAGAAGGCTACCGGCCCTGCCATCTTGCTTTACGGACCGACCGCTGAAACTGATCTTTCTTATGTCATATTTCCGGGCCTCATCTCTCTTATCACGGAATCTTCTTATACGTTGATACACGAGTTGGACAAAGAGAGGCAGGCAAAGGGAGAAGCAGCCAAGTGCGCCAACCAACGTCCTGGGTAGTCAACCATATCAGGTTCTAATCTACTTTATCTCCCGTACTGATCTTCCTTGCCTTTCCTTTCTTGTCCAGTAAGGTATGAAGCACTAGCTCAACATCAGCTACAGCTTCTTCTCGAGCAGCTCTTATTCCACCTGTAGCACCGCTTACGAGAGCAAGCGAGTGACGATTGGCCGAGGGGAGTTCCATCATGTAGCTGGGTACAAATAAGCCAGTGCTTTCACTGGCCCGCTACAATCTATCCCCTTTTTTTATTGGAAACCTCATTTTTGTCTTGCTCCTACGAAATTCTCCCCAATTCCAATTCTATGGGAAAGAGAGAGAGTCTTGCCTATTATTTGACTTTCACCATACCTAGCCAGGGAAGGGGACCTACATGGGAGGAAAGAGACGGAAGGCCAAGCCGAGTTGGGTCGATCAACCGGCAGTTATGCACTAAACAATCTCGTCAGTGAAGCTAGCGTAGAGTGAACATTTCTCGAGAAGGCAGAAAAAGAGAAGTTAATTTTCATAATAGGAAAGAGACACTGCCCGCAGATGAGAACTAGTTTTAGGTAGGGCATCAGTGAATCGTTTCGCTGGAATACCGAATCCCGTCACTTTGAACGGAAGCTGGCCTAAAAAAAGATGTATATAAAGAAAATGGATAGGGCCATCCCGGTATTGGAATAAGCAAAGAAAGCGAGACTAGAGCTTGAATCACACAGTCTCTAACGGGGTCATTACCAAGTGGGTTTGGGTGAGAAAGAGGAGATCTAGACAAACTACGTATATCGATGGAATTAGCCAATTTGTGTGCTCCTAAGATGAGTTAGAAAACGTCCCGGCAAGACAGAATTCATCCCAGAAGGTCAATTACCGTTTCTCTTGTGCTTGCATTCGCTATTCCCATTCCGCTTCTCCAGCTTAGACAGCTAGCCCCGAAAAGGTGCTTCAGCTACGCTTTGGAATTGACCAAGCAGACCAGCCCTTCCCGAGAGGAGCCAAAAGCGAAGGAGTTTCGGTGAGCAAGAATAAGATTAATGATTCGTGAAACATACTATTGACAACATGTTTCCGCCTAGCAAGAAAGAAGGCTGACGTCTCGTCTCTTAATTTCTTGATCAAGACGGGTGCAATCGACGGTAATGTCTAGATTGAGATCGAGATTAAGCTCCAAGTCTTGTAGGTTCACGAGAAGGACGTTTCCTACCATAAAAAGAGGAGTTCGGTTGCATTTACTAGGATGAATCTTTCGCTCGATCGCTGGCAGTTGGACAAGGAAAGGCAAGAACGAGCAGCCACACATGAACCGCGATAAACGATGTCATGATACGCTTTCCATAACCATCTTTCCCGACGTTGGTAATCAAATCCTTCTTTCAGTCTCACGGGCAGGGCAAAGACTCAGAATTAGGGAGCTTTAACATTGAAGCTATGTTTGTTTAATGCACAATTCAGAATTGGAGCATGTACTGTTCAAATTATGAAAACTTATCTCCAACTGTTATAATTTTTCTATTTTGCAATATATTAAAATGTCCCGTTTGTAATGATCATAACTTAATTATCTTGAATATTTCTTATAACTTACGCAATCAATATACTATGTTTTGTCCTCACTTACCGATATTTCTGGCTCCACCACTGTCAGAAGAAATAGATATTTGTTCAAGTTCCAATCACTATACCAAAAATCTGAGGTTTCTTTGGATCAAAATATTTATTTTTTCATGGAACAGTATATTTTTGTTCCTTTTTCAAAATGGAATTTGAACTTGAAATCTCCGATATATGCCATCTTAAGATTTGTGACACTACATCAGAACTTGAAGTTACAGCGAGACTAAAACTTACATTTTATATTCTATTATGGTCTTATTGATGTAACATCTTGGGATTTGTTTGGCTACATTGACCATAACCTATGAAACTTTTGAATAGGACGATGATGAACTTGAGACATATATTGCAATGGACCAAGGCAGGCAAAATAAGCTTCTGACATGGCGTCTGTTCTCTTCTCTTTTTCGCTAAATTTTGTAGTTATATCTAAATTGAATAAATTTCAAGCTTGGTACTGGTTCCCGATTTCATTTTAGTTCTGTTTCTTTCTTTTGTTACCTAATATTTGGATCTTCGCTATCAGTCACCATATGTTGAAAGAGAAGCAGAACCTGATACTTACTAAAATGAAAGTATACTCCATGGGCATTTTGGGTGGCTAATTATCCACCACATTTCTCAAAAAGAAAACGTAGGGCTTTTGGCCAAATTTTTAGATGGAATTAGAGTGATCCTATACAAATATAGCATGTTATTGAACGTTGAAATAAATAAAGTTGAAAGTTGCAATGTAAACTTAAAAAGAGATGAAATATAATAAACAAGTTCCAGAGTTAAATTAAACAATCACTTGCGTTGTTTAAGGTTGAATTTGAGTGTTTTTAGTTTATCAGGCGATTATCAGAAGGTGTGTTTACCTTGATAACTCACTTGACGGGTACAAGAGCTACACAGGGTAGACTACAGGGGAAAATCAGGTAATTAACCCTTATCTTTATGAAAAATCTCTACTATAAAGCATATATGAATCATAAATTTTAATTATAGCTGACAACTTCACTGTATCCTTCAATAATTCAATTCTCATGAAAAATGAATCATGATTGTTTAGGCAGAAGATTTAAAATCAGTTTTTGTTTATCGATCGTCAACAATAAATTACTTGTCAACAACAAGTTGGTTTGTAATAACAATTAAGGAGGGTGGAGGTTTGGGTATTAATGATCTTACTAATCTTTTCTAAATAAATGGGTCTGGAAATTCTATAAGTCAAATATTTATACTGCCGCTGTTCTCAGATCCATATATATGATGATGATCATATCAGACTAGATATTTCAGTTTACTATTCTTGTTTTTTTGGAATGGCTTATAGATTGTTAAGGATTCTCCTTCCAAAATGTTTGCTATAATCTTGGGAATGGTAAGAATTTTTTTTTTTGGGAGTAATATATGTGCCACTATATCTCCATTCTCTGAAGTCTTCCCACATATTTTTTATGTGACTGGTAATTAATATTATATTGACAACACACAAGGCTATTTTCACCGAGCTGTTTGGAGTTGAGAATATGCTTTTAATAATTTCTTATCCTCTCAAGGTAAAGATGAATTAGCTTCTATGTTGGATACACTAGTCATTTTTCACATTACAAGATTATTTGGAAAGCCGAACCTCTCAAACTTTAGATTTGTATGTTGCTTACCATCAAGAACATAATACTTACCAAGAAAAACCTTATTGTGAGGCATTGGTTTGGCCATGCTGGTGCATATTTTTCTTAATATGATTTTGGATTTGGCTCAACTTTTTGTTGAATGTAAATCAAAAGGTCTGGAAACAATTTTACACCTCTTTGAATATCGCCACTTTGTTAGTTTTCATTCTTTTGAAGCGTTTAGAGCTAACTGCATTCCAGGTACTCTGGTAAAGTTGTGTGGTCTTCTTTCGTCATTTGTTGCGCAATATGGAATGCAAGAAACAATTGAGCTTTCAACAATTCTGCCGGGAATGAGGCTCAAGTGACTGGTATAGCTTTTTCTTGTGCTTTCTTGGATCGGCTCCTCATCTGCTAAACTCAAAGGTAAGCTCATTGGTAATTCACATTTTAGGGAACTTGCAGAGCTTTACAAAGGAGATGGTGCCATTGATAATTTTGATCTATTCTTTGCAGGAGGGTAAAATTTATTTACTTTTACTGCATCTCAATATCCTTCCTGTTTCCATCCGTATAATTTATCTGGGACTAAACCTGTGATTCTCAAATGCTATGTTTCAATTACTCTATGTTAGACTTATAATGACAGTTTTTTAATCATGATGCACTGCAGTATCGATCTGTTTATAATTTCCTGGGTTTAACTGATTCTGTTATAATTATTATGGCTACATACATATGCTATGCTTACCTCTACAGTCTTATAAAACATCTAGAATACATTACTTTATTTTTGCCCGCTTATGTATTTTCTGTATATACTTTAGTTTCCTATTCAAAAATTTTGAAGTGGGTACGTACTCTTGTATCATGTCAGTATTGGGCGTGTGCTTCTTCTACAACATTGATTTCTCTGCAAATTGATACATTTTGGGTTACATATTGCAGTCATGTGGTTTTTGAGAGCGGAAAAGTTTGTCAGGGTTTGTTGGACAAGATTCTTCCGGCAGCCGAGGATTTTTTGATAGTGGAAAAGTGCCAGGGTGTTTCTTTCTTACAATTTTCCCAAAAAAAATTTGCATGTTGTTTTATATTTTCTTTTTGGGTTATCTCACCAAATCCATTATGCGGCCTGCTCTTGGAATCATGGCCTAAGACCACCCTCGCCGATAATACTACCGAGAAACCTCCTATAGTTTCATTCCGGTTTACGTGAGGGATCATGTGCTGCAAACCTATCATCGGTTGATAGGTGTAATGTTAAAATCCACTATTCAGAGTGTGCTATTATTCCTTCCTACTAGGAGGAACTATTAAGATGCAACAGTCAATAAATGAGTAAAACATAATGTGTCACTAGGATCTTGTAATAGCTCAGAAAATAGCACAAGATAAGAGCAAAGGCTCTCATTTCTTCTTCTTTTTGGCAAGAGAGTCTGTAGGCTTTGGCGATGCTTTGCAAAAAAAAAAAAAGAGAGAGAGAAAGAGAAAATCCTAAATTCCCAATTGCAATCCTCAATGTACCATATTATATTTTCACCATCTGCAACACACCAAGCTGCATGTATCACGGAAAAGCAGTAATCATGACAGAGATGATCCTATCAGGTCCAATTCTTACCCCTTTCGTTTTCATCACAATTCACTTTGAATAATTTTTCACTGATTCAATGCTCCTCATGCTTTTGCCCATTTTTAATTCAAATGTATCATTATTTCTTGTGTTGGTAGTTTGATGAAATTATCTTAACCCCTGTATACATGTGAAGTGTTTGCCATAATGCCGTAGTGGGCCCTAAATCTTGAAAGCTGAGTAAATCATAGTTTTAAGTCAAGTCTTTTGTTTGGAGGATTCTTTTAGCAGCATAAAGGAATGATTAGTTGTTATAATGTTTTACGTTGTTTGTTGGATAAATAATGAGAGAGAATCTGGGACCATGGCCTTTGATTCTCTCATTGTTAGGTTCATTATTGACGAGCGTTTCTTATTTGCTTCCTCTTTTTTCTTTCGTGTTAGTATTCTTATTGTTTTTTGGCCATGGGAATATGTTCCATCTATTTCGCTTTTGATTTAGAGTTGATCCTTTTGCAAAAATATCGTCTTTCCGCTAGAAAATTGTAGATAGACAGAGATGGAAAATAGTTATATAATAAAATAAAATAATCAAGCTTTGCAGGCTTGGAGACGCATGGTTGTGTACTGCTATATTTAAAGTGCTCATAGCCCCCAATTGTATGAGTTTACCATACCTCTATGGAGAGATGACAAAAGAAACATGACCCATTTGTATGAATCGTTGGAATTAGTTATATTTATCATTTAGGTTTAGATGAAAAGGAAGCATTGAAAAAGATAATTCAATTCCAAATTAGAGTGGAAAATAGTTCAGTATACCCTTGTGGACCTACTTACGAAAAGAATACGACTTAGAGTTGAAGTAGATTTAGATGAAAGGGAAGCTTGAAAAGGGTAAGAGATTAGAGGGAGATTTGGGTTCATATCTATTGAACTTACCACAGTTAATTCAGCATTAACTAAGGTTTCAAATCTCGATAACGGTATCAGATGGTCACGTTTCAAATTGGAATCGATCATCTCGGCCACTCAGCTTCTCGGATTTTATATCGTCTGACCGGTAGTCTTTTAATAAATATTGATAGTACAAACAATTTGGTAAATTCTTCAGTATTTAATGACGTCTAAATGATTTATTTTAGTACTTGATAAAAATCATCACAGCTTTTTGATATCAACAACCTAAATAAACTCATTATCGCATTAATAAACTCAGCAACTCATTAATAAACAATTTACCCATTAAGAAGCTAATTACTAAAGGCGCCCGGTTGTAACCAATAATACTCCGTGTCATTATGATATGATATCGACACTCGGATTGTTGTAATTGTTTGGAGTGGAATTGCTCATCCCGGATCGGGAAACCATGCATTTAACCCCAATTTAGTTTTTGGATGGAAATGGCACTTTTTATATAATGATAGATATTTTAGAATTCAGCAGGTTGTATGAAAAGAATATGAAATGAGACCGATATTATATGGAAATAGGTAATTTTATTATGTGGGTATAGGTTTTCTTTTTTGTTTCCTTTTTTTGGGGTGGGGTGGGGTAGGGGTACAAGGAAAAACCTATAATTATGAGGAAACGGGGCCTGCAGGGACCCTGCAGGCCTAATCTGCAATAGCCTCTCACATAAGCTGGTGAGACCCGCTGGCTATTTTACAGTTGGGCCTCTGGACCCTACTAGCCTATGCGAGAGGCCACTACAGTTTTGGGCTTGTAGGGTCTCTGCAAGCTCCGTTTTCTCTAATTTTATATACAATGTTGTATGTAAGATTATCAATGCTCATATATTATCAACGTATCTTGGAAACTAAAAATGGTGTAAGTATTTCATATCACAGATGCTATGCATTGTAAACCATCAAACTTCATTTCATATTTTTTCAACAATAGTCATGTAGCATTAATCAAATCGTTAACTTTTAACTCATAATTTCACTGAGATATGTCCAATTTCCATTCGTCTCTTTCTCCATTCTTCTTAGAATATATCTATTTCATTGTATTCACCCCAATGCAAGAAAGAAGGGAGCAGCCTTGTATATTAGAGGATAGGCTAGATCCCAGTGACTATTGTTCCAAAAGGTTCTTGGTGAACTCTTCCTATGATGTTTTTGTCTTTGGAGTAAGGTCAAAATTGTTATAATTAGTTCTCAAGCCCATCCCACATCCAACCTCTATTAGATTACTTAATGCTCTATTTTTCCCTAGATTATTTGTTGAAATTAGGGAATCTAGACAAGGATTAACATATAACAAGATATTTATTTAATCCAAGGTTGCACGGATACGGGGACACGGACACGATACGATGTGACACGAAGATACGGCAAGATTCCAAAATATAAGATATTGGGACACAGATATATATACAGATATAATTATAAGAAATAATATATCATATCATTGCAACAACATATTCAATAAAAAAACCTTAGCATTTTAACATTTTTGACTGTATTTATCAAATCTCAACAAAAAAAACCTTAGTTATTTTAGAACAACTTAAGCAATTGTCGTAAAAGAAATATGATTTTAGCATTTTCCTTACCTGTATTCAACATAATTTCAGCAATATCAATATAATTTCAGTAGTTTCCTAACTGGACGTAACATAAATTTAGAAAAATCATATAATTTCAGCATTTTGCTAACAATTATCGAAAATACCTTATATATTTCACGTGAAATTATATTAAGCAGCAAACTGAGTAAAATAAAAAGAAATATCAACAAATCAAGAAAGTTATGATAATATTAGGGTTTCTCGCTATTATTTTTAAAAAAATAGTTTTTCTTGTGTCGTAGTTTCACTAAAACGTGTTTGACATGTCTCCGATACGTGTCCGACACGTAACCAAATCCAAAGCCGTCTTGTTTCGAACTGGGACAGAAAATATATGTCGGGCACGTGTTGTGCAAGTGTCGGGCACTAATCCGTATCCGACATGGATACGGCAACCAAAAAGACGTGTCCGTGCAACCTAGATCTAATCTGTTCGGACAAAATTCAGTTTCACATACAAATGCACAATTTGTTGATCAGGAGTAGCTAGACAGTTACACATCACAGAAAGAATGACAAGCAGTAGAGGGATGAAAATAGACATAGGGAACTAACACATGATACATATATAGACAACAACTATTTCATAGTTACCTATAAATAATCTTTTCAAGGATCTTCCTTTTTAGGTTAAATCGGCATTAACATCAATTGCATTATTCCCTCTAGCTCTGTTGTTGTTTCCAATTGATGTGAAAGAAGTTTCCTTGATCCCAGCTGCATGGACATCAATTTTGTTTATAATTGGTGGGACTTAACGGTTCTTGTTTTCTCTCTCATTACTGTTCATAACAAACACTTGTGGTTTGCTTTCTCCACCATCGCTATTGCCTCTTTTATCTCCACCACCACCACTGCTGTCTTTGCAACTCATTATGCGCTGCAAAATAGTAAAAAGGAGAAATTCGAGTATCATTTCATACACTGTGAGTGAGTAAGAGGGGCGAACCATTTTCTGGAGCTTGATGATGGTTAACGGTTCTATTAGGATTGATGAATTAGGAGATGAGCAATTTGTAGAAGCATTTGGTCATTGATCACTGAAAATTCATTGTGCCCCACAAAAGAGAATACAGACTGAATTGGCATGTACCCTTGATCGGCTTAAGGTCCTTGTTGATTCTACCATTGAAATATTACACTTATCACATGCATGGAAAAAGAATGAGGCTTAATTATATAGTCGGGGAAAGATAAAACATGCAGAAGTTGAGCATTCTTCTCTGCCTGTAATGCAATTGACAACGCTGGTCCACATTGATCATGAAAGGAGAGGTTTCAATTTGGTGCTGAGAAAGACGACTGATATCTTATAACCTTGTTATGTTTTGAATCCTTTGCATGGGAAAAGTAAATGTGTGTGGTGTCCTAATGCTTTCAATCACATATCACGTGATTCTTTATATATACAGTTTGCAATAGTGCCATATGGGTTTGTACATGTAGCCAGTGATCTTCTTCCTTTTTCTTCTTCTTCTTCTTCATTCCATACCTTGAATTTGAGGCAGTTATAGAGAACTTTATGCTCTCCTGTGCATGCTTTTAGAAGGGGGGGGGGGGTATACAATTGTGTTGCAAATCATATTGACGAGGGAATCAGCCACATATTTGGTATTTGGAGATATGACAGCGAAGGAGAAAAAAGAAAGGAAAAAAAGAAGAAGAAAGAATTGAAGGTCATAAGCCAAAGAGCCTTTGCTCGTGCGGCAATGACACTCCCCCACTTGGTGGGAGGTCTTGGGTTCGGGCCCCCCCATTTCCAGTGGTGGGGAGGGGGGGATTTTTCAACCAACTACGTGGAGAAAGTTTTCATGGCCCCCCTCCCCAAAAGCCTATGATAGGCTGTTGCCAAAAATAAAAAATAAAAATCGAAAGTCATAAGATGGAATCATAGAAGGATTATGCCATGAGTGTAGTTTTTTCTTGTCTTATTTTTCGAATCGTTAATCATGACTGTAAGTCCTTTTTATTGGAGGTAAATGGTGGGATGATCAAGCTCCCCACAGTCATTAAAAAGCTTTTAGTGAGCAAAGCATGTTACCATACAAAAGGGATAGCACCCTACGAAGGACTGCAAACCTGCAGAAATTACAAGAGGCAGGTTTCCTAGGAATCAACAAGATAACATAAAATTTTCAGCTTACACAAACAGTCCAGAATGCATAAAAATCCCCCCAACCAGCTGCTAATAGAAGGCTCCGGAAAAAAAAACATAGATGCAAAAGTATCAGACCAGAAGTGCCTCCAGTTCTCAGATGAAGCTTGATCCCTTTGCCTCGTCCTCCTCTTGAGTATCACGCTGTGAATCAGATTGTTGCTTGGAAAGTTTTCTTATTTCTATTAACTTTTTTTATAAATTATTTTAGAATTGGGGAAGTAGGAAAAATATACCCAGGAACAATAGGGATAACAAGAGAATTGTGTGAGCTCACCATATCTCTAGGGAAAAATAAGCAAAAAGTGTGCCCTGTTGTATCAATCTTATTTCACTTACATAGAGGGATTACAAACTAAGTAACCAACTGATATTTTGAATGTGTTATATAATCATTTTCTATGAGGATTCTCTCTATATTGATTTCTCAACATTTTTTCTGTATCTATTGATTTAGAGCTGTCTTAATTTCGAGTCAGGTAAAAACATTGGCATCCTTAAACTCATGAGGTTTCGAACCTCAATTAAATTTATCTAATGCTCTGCTTGTTTCGGATATCCATTAATTTGTGCTCCGTTGAAAGAAGGACGCCAGCAAGAGTTAAACACTTTTAATAATCCTTATCCTTGTCTAGTATGCAAAATCACCTTAGATGCACAATATTCATCATGAAAATTGGGGCATAGATACACATCAGAAACGAACATACAAGTTATCTAGCAATTTACTTCATCATCAGCATCAGCATCTTTATCAAGGGTCTTCCTTTTGAGGTTGATCAGAAATATCGAGGGAATTATCCCAACTCGCCCAATTGTTGTTTCCGATCGATGTCTCAGAAGTTCTTCTGATCCCCTCTGCCTGCACATCGATCTTGTTTATGATTGGAGGGACAAAGGCTTTTGCATTGCCGCCGCCGCCACCTCGTCCTCCACCACCACCATCACCACCACCACTCCCAGTGTCTCGGAAACACACTATACACTGAAGGAGAACAGAAGACAGAACATTACTTTTTTCAGTGTTTATATAAGAGTAACATATATTGAACAAAAGAGAGTTAGAAGACAGCTGACCATTTTCTTGAACTGTGTTCGTCGAATGATCTTTGGAATGTTGAGTCTTTCAGCAGTTGAGGAGATGGACATTTTATAGAGGATTCAGTGATGAACATGACAAGACAGTATATAATATAAATTGGCATCTACCATTAATTATCATGATAAGGTAAGATTTCATTCGTTGGTATTTTTCTCTTTTCTTTTCTTGTATCTTGTAGCTATTTTTGATAAACTACTAAACGGTTGCTGCAAACGTAGCATGAAACCTTAATAAAGTATCAAATACGGGATAGGCAAACAGGAAAGGATCAAAAGGCTTTACAACTTTTTCCCTGGATATGAAGCTTAATTAATCCATAATTAGGAGCTGATAAAGCATGCGGATGTTGAAGTGAGAACTATTTTTCCTTGGGTCATCCTGTGTGCTGCCTTTCACACTACCGGTCCATGTGTGCTTGATGCATACATGGACTGAATCCCTTGCTTATGAGGGAAAGAACGTTCATGAAAGTGTTGTTGAAATTTACATTTTTTAGGTATTTAGTTGATTTAGCCGTGTGAAGGAACACATAACTAGAAAAAGGAAAAACGAGGACTAGATAATTAAATATGGATTAAGCTTTTATCTTCTGTGTTTCTGGTAGGGCCAAGTTCATGATTTATATTTTATAGTTTGATTGCTATGTGCGTGCACTTTGTTATCTTCATATCTTCTTGATTAGTAATCATGTTATTTTGTGTTAATACTTAGCTCAGCTACTCTAGAAAAGGATAAAGAGGGCAACACCTCTGAAACCTATTAATCAAGACAAGACTTCTACAACCCAATTCTATATTGAGATTTTGCCAGCACTCTATTACATTCTCATTCCGGTTCCATCTTTAACTTTTAGGTGCCTTTATGTTTGGACCATTTCTGGCTGTTAGCTTCCGAGGAGGAGCAGGACCTTCTTTCCTTTGTAGAGAAGGGAGAAGCAGAACCTAATACTTTTCTGATACACATCCACTCACTCTTTACCAACAGCAATACAGACCACGGCAAAGTTTGCATTTGTTATGGATCAGTCAAAATATTTGTTTCCGTTTCCTCTTTTATTGGGCGGAATGCGATTTGGACTTGGTCCAACTGGCCACTACCCAACAAGATTTCTCGATGTATAGTGCATCGATGCACTGGACTCACGCTCGTTGCAATTTGTAGATAGACCGTTGAATTTTGTCACTGCTTTTTTCCCCTGATACATTGTACAGAAATGGAGAGCCTAACACGTAAAACTTCAGCACGTGCAACCAATTCAAAGTTGTCACCCTGGATTAAACCCTACTCTGTTTGTTTTTCATACTCATATTTTTATGCTCCGTTGGAGACAACAAGACAAGAACTGACGCTTTAAAAGATTCTTATCTTAGGTAGCAGCAGCTTCACACAGATGCAATATATGTTGATCATGAAAATAGGGATATAGATACATATTACAAAATCGGGGAAATAAAAGGAAACTGAGAAGGGCTCAACAACAATTTCCTAACCTGATGAAATGATAAAAGATGCACATCTTGATGAAGTGAAAGGGAACAGTAATTAGCAAAAATAGAAGGCGGGGAAAGGAGAGAAACCGAGACTCTATACAAGATATGGATTATATGACTTGATATATGTTCTTTGTTCGTCTCGGTGTAGGATAGTGGCATGACATCCATTTTCTTTTCTTTGGTCATAAATTGGAATTAATTTTAGATTGAGTTACTATCAAGCTTTGGACTCTTTCCCATTCTCATTCCATCTTTCTGACATGTCTTGAGTTTTGGACGATCGTCGGTCGTTATCAGCCAAAGGAGAAGTAGAACCTAATACTTTGGTATCAGGCTACTTTTTTTTTTCAATTCGCATTAATCAATCTGTAATATTCTTAAATTAGTATAATTTAACAGCCATGTAGGCATAGTCCTTATCCATATAAGAGGTTTTTCTCATATTTCTTATTTAACCAATAGCTGGCAATTTCTTAGGCTCCGTTTGGAATCAGCAAATATTTGATTCCTTAAAGAAGTGTTGATATGCCTGTGTGCACGTATAAGATGAAAATTTTATCGAGAGGTTAAGGAGGTAAAATCGGTAAGAGTTCCCTTATGGAACATATAAGAAGATGAAGAAATGAATGATTAAGATCATGTTAGACAATGAAAAAGGCTGAAACAAAATGTCAGCTGAAAGTGAAGAAGTCAGACAATTTTCATGTTTGACAATATGCAAGGTTGTAAAAAAGCACTAGAGGGTGCTAGGCACTTGGGGTACCACCTAGCTCCTAGCGGCTAAGCGCCTATGGTTTTCATAACATTAGTTAAATGTGTTTAGGGATGGAGATATAACGTTTTCTAGTGAGGAAAATGATAGTTTTGAAGATTTAATTATGTGTGGTATTCATTTTTTATATTAAGGAGGAACAAAAACATACCATTGCAATAAAAAGGTCAATTTATTAAGCTGGTTCAGCCTTTCAAGTGTCAGCACAAGCGCCTGCCCAGTTTATACTGTCTTGGCCTGGCTTAAGCAGGAGCCTAGGCCGCTCAACCCACTTAATTCTACCGTTCAATGAAAAGCGAAGCGATCTTGTTCCGCTTTCGCCTAATACTACTACAAATAAGGCTTGCCCCTACGGTTGGAACCGTAGGGGCAAAAATTTGAAAGGTAGGGGCAACTTTTATAGGGGCAGATAAAAGCCCCTACGGAAAAACCCGTAAGGGTCTTGCCCTAAAATTTTTTATTTTTTAAAAAAAAATAATAATATCTTGTCCCTACGGTTAGCGCCGTAGGGACATAACTCTGCCCTTACGGTTTCAATCATAAGGCCAAAGTACCAGGTTTTTTATTTTTTATTTTAAAAAATAATAATATCTTGCCCCTACGGTTAGCACCGCATGGGCAAAATATCAATTTTTTCTAACATTTTGTTCCTACGGTGGAACCGGTAGGGGCATAGTTCGCCCCTACGATGGTAACCGTCGGGGCAAATATTTAAATTTATTTTTAAAAAATCATGCCTCTTTTTCTCCCATTCTGTACACAATAATATATCGCACACTATATCATATACCCAAATACAGAAATATATATCAATAACATTTCACGCATAATCTATAACGAAATAAACAAACAAAATAAAAAATCACTCTAAAATGAGGATCATAATCATCATATACAACAGATATCCAAAATATACATGTCGCAAATATAATACAGAAATCCTACAAAAATCTAAAAAATATTTAAAAATCACTGCTAGCTCGGTCCAGATGGTCGATCTCCAACTATCTGCCAAATCTGACGCATCTGGTCCTTGTTGTAGCCCTGGAGTCTCAAATACACCAGAAATGAAGATGTAGTAGTACCTGCAGCTAGAGCTGAAGCAGTTGGAGAGTAGAAGAACCTGAAGGAGTGGCTTGCGGAGCCGCAACTGGAGTGACCTATGGAGCCGCAGCCAAAGGAGTGGCTTGCCGAAACCGTAAAGTTTTTAAGTTTGTGTAATAAAAAATTAAGGAACGGTGTACTAGATTTATTCTCTGTCTTATGAAATTTTATGTCTAAAAATCAACTCTTGCGAATTGAAATGATGTATTATTGATCTATAGAATTTGTGTCGGATTCGTATCAATATCGGATTCTTACCAATCCGTGAATCCTACCCGTATCCGTATTCAAATCCGTGCTATGTACATTAGAATATCAAGATATACATATACACAAACAAAAGTAACATACGTATCAACAACTTCAACTCTTCGAAATTGGACTTCAATGTGGCTACCTCTTTCTCCAAACGTCGTTCACGGGATAAGAGAAGTAACCGCCGGAGTGGAGGACAACCTCAGATGTGCTCTGCTGGGACCAAGTCCCCAGCCTCTCTTGTAGCCATTGTGGTGCCCTCCGTGTACGACATCTAATATAGCGGTCAACATAACTGGATTGGTCTCTCCGCTGAAATCAACCCTGATACGTTCGCCTGCTCCATTAACCACGCCTACACCCATATAAAGTATTCAGACGTAAATAAACCATTTAAATTTAAACTTATCAAAATAAGATTTCATTCAAATTAGAACAAATATTAACACTTACGCAATAATCCTCTGTAGCAGCATCGGGATATCTAAGCATGCTCGTGGCCGGATCTGTCGATGTGGCGTGGACGGACAGATAATCCTGCAACACGCTCAGTGTACCACCACGAGCCTGGGTCCGAGCTCTTTGCAATTCACCAAACACACACATATGTAATATAACTTTTCATATTGTATTATATCAAAAGAAATATATTATAATTTACCGCTGCCTCCGTGACATGAGTTATGTTTTTTGAGCCACCGGTGTAGGTAGCTTGATCCCTCTTCCATGACTTCTGATTCTCCAAGTTCTGTTGGGTCTGCTTTTGCACAACACAATCATATTTAGTTTTCTAATTCAGCAATAAAAAATAAATTATATAAACACTAAATTACATTTAAATTACAAACATGTTTGCGCTCGGACGCCCAATACTTACACTAAAATACCTTGACCCTCATCCGAAACTCTAACCCTCCGCCGTCGGCCGCTACCACCACCTCCAGCCGTCGCACACCACCTCCGGACGCCGCCACCCCCGCTCCCCATCGCTTCCCATCCCTCACAACCCTCGACTTTCTCCTCCTTTCCCACCGCCTCCCCCTCCTAACCCTAACCCTCACCTTATAATAGACCCTGACCCTCACCCTAAACTCTAGGGTTTCATGCAAAACCCCCAAATTTAAACATCATAAACTAATTAAAATTAATATTACAATACTAATTAATTTAAACATATAGAAATAACAAATATTTTAAAAAAAATTACCTAGAAATTCGCCAACTCGCCACTGGAGGAAAGGGTCGGCGAGGATGGTGGTCGGCGCTGTTGCAGAGGAGGGGTTGGCGAGGAGGCTCGAGCCCTCGAGCTAGGTCGACAAGGAAGGGGGCGGCGGCAATGGACGGTGGTGGCGGTGATGGTAGGCCGGCGACACTTGGTGGACAACAACGGCGAATGACGGTTCGAGTGTGAAGAGGAGGGTTCGACAACGGCGAAGGAGGAGGGTTTGAGGTCGGCGAATGAGGAGCGTTCGAGGGCGAAGGTTGGGGAAGGAGGAGGTTCCAGGACGGCGGCGAAAGAGGAGGAAGAGGAGGATCGAGCGAGGAAAAGGGTCGGGAAATTTTTTAGGGGGAAGGGAAGGGGCTGTTTTATTTGTTTTTTAAAAAAAACCCCACTTTGCTCCTACGGTGCCCGGGATTTCTTTTGCGGCACCGTAAGAGAAATTACAAAAGTTAATTTTTAATATCTAAATGCCCCTACGGTTACTATTATAGGGGTACTGTTTTCCCCTACGGTGCGAACTGTAGGGGCAACATAAAATTGTCCCTATGGTTTTTTCCACCCGTAGAGATAAGCCATCTTTATACTAGTGTAAGCAGCCACCTAAACGGTTTTTTACAACACTGGCAATCTGATAGTGGTTGATAAGGTGCCTACATTATATGTACTACAATGTGAAATTTTATTTTCAAATTTAAGGGAAAGATTTAACTTGTCAGGCAGTTTGATATTTTTTCATTTAACAGTATTTAAGGTTAATTCTTACTCCTTTTTAAATAACGGACACTGGGAATATTTTGACAACTTTCTAGCTTTTATCAAGGAATTGTACTTTCTTTGTTTCTTGTGCTGCTAATGGATATCTCACCCCCTGTGCATATAAACTGTTCGCAGTTTTCAATTAATACATATGGATTTGTATTTGTCGGAAGCTCAAAAATTATATTGATGAGGGCTGGGGCATGTGTATCAAGGAAAGATGCATGGATGTAGAAGTAAGAAATATAATAGAGAGTTTCCCCTTTTCTGTATTTTTTTCTATATGTATAAAACTATAACAGCATAAAAAAAAACCTAAGTTAACCCCATATAGCACTAAGACTCGTTCAATTGATTTGTTAGCGCGCACACACCCTATGCTCGACGAGCGAAGGAGGTGTTTCCACTAAGAAACCACTTGAGAGAAGGGGGTTTAAGTGTTAGGGTTGTATCTCGTATCCATTTGCACACCTAGAGCAGTTGATTGAATCGCGATGAGTCCATCTTTGGATTTGGGCCTTTTAGGCCGGATCATCTATTTTTGTGGGCTACCAATAGATGATGGTAGCAGTAGGGTATCCTTGTAACACTATGTTTTTCATGAGTAGGAGCTAAGGACCAAGATGTAGTCTTTTGTTTGGGTTTGTGTGGCCTCCCTCTGTTGTTTATAGCAAGGTTAAAGAACTCGGTTTCGGTCTCGGTCTCTCATAATTTTATTAGTTTCGCTCGGTTTCAGCTAGTTTCGCTAGTCTCGGTTTCGGTTTCGATGGTAATACAACATACATAAGTGTAGATATATTAAATACTTAAATTTATGATTCTATATCATAAGACAATGATCCTAGTGTTTAAAAATCCAGCCATGATGCAAAATATATTGAAAAGTGTATTTAGAAAAGTATTAATATAGGGTTTGGGTTCAATTTTTTGCGGTTTTCTAACAACGAAGACCCATAATGAGTACAATGACAGTAAAAATGGTATAAAAAAATATGTTTTTAAAACTTTCAGTCGAAACGATATTTGTATGGTTGGTTTCGTATCGGTTTCGGGTTTCGTATCGGCCTCCACCGAAACCGATACAAAACCACCACATATCGGTGGTTTCGGCCGAAACATCGAACCTTGGTTTATGGAGAACAAGAGGGGGAATGAGAGATGTGAGGCCGATTGCCCTGTATATGCAGGCCAGAATTGGGTGAACCACATAAATCCGGTTTGTTCTTATCTTCTTCATGTGATTATTTTATGCTGTCTTGTGTTCATGATGTTGATGAGGGGATCAGTATCCCCAACAATTAGTGCTATAGGTGTAAACTTCAGGGGAACTGTGCAATTAACCCATTTGTATATTGTTTCATTAATTGGAAGCAGAATGCAAGAGATAAAAGGTAAATAAACATCATAGAAGCCTTTTGTTTACATCAACAAGCATTAAATGTGCCATAACACACTAATTATTTCATTTTTAGCTAATAATATATGAGCACATACAGATACGATACATGCATACCCATCTCTACATTATTTCAAATTTTTTTAACTTTTTCCTACTAATCCTGAAAGTTGTTTATTAATTATATGATTCAGCACCAAGGCCACCCTCCTCCAACACCAAGCATTACTCCGATGCCAACTTCTCCATTGTCATAATCTCGAGGAGGAGGAGGAGGAGGAGGACTGTCTAGAGTGATGGTATTACTCCCCCCAGCTCGATTGTTGCTGCCAATGCTTGCACCAGGTATAGAGTTGGAATTCCCTGCGATACGGATTAAATTGTCTCCCCTTTCAGCAATGTTGTTATTTCCAATCTCGGAAAATCTTTGGTATCCTTCACTGTAATAGCCTTGACCTCTACCCCATGTGTCCCATCCTCCATCACCCTAGGCATCAAATAAATATAAGAGTGACAAATAAGATTTCATCATGGGGAAGATTTCTAGAATTGTTAAGGTTTGAATTAGGATGACTGGACTTGGTTTCCTAAGTGCAGGTATAGGCTATGCAAAATTATCTTAACTGCTGAAGAGTTTGTTTCTTCTCTTTCTTTGTAGTTAAGATAAATGAGAACAGAATGAATTTTAAGTAACCATTGTTATCACAAATATTTCATTGTGATAACTCTAGTTATACTATTTCTAAAATCAAGTCAGATGGGATAGATCTAGGTATTTGGAGTTAAATAACGGTGTAAAACTCCAGATATCATAATTTCACTGCAAAGCCAAACCTATTTAAAAGAGGTAAAGGACATCAGAGAAAGAGCGCTCACCATTTTTACAATCTGTGAGATGAATTTGTAGGAGGCAAGTTTTTTTTTGGGGGTTTTGGTGCCGATTTATATAAAGCTAAGGCCCTGCAAGAGCCGAATATAGAATAATTGCCCTTGCGGAAAGAGGTAGAATTTGAATATGTTCAGTTGGATATGGTATTTTCAATAGACAAGTACTAAGGAGCTATACAAAGGCACGAAGGTTTGTTTGCTAGGCTTTACTACATTGCATTCCCTTAGACTTGTTCTCAAAAAATTGACATAATAATAACAAATGTATATACTAAAGAGGTATACAAAGGTACCGTTTTATATTGCTCCTACTGTCTTAATGTTAGACAGTAGTTAGATATACTAACTTCGTAACATTATTAGGAATTGTTTGGTGAACACAAAGACGGTCAATATAAAATTCTATACGTTTCCGCATCTCGATACGATACTTTCTATACGTTTCTGAATCTCTTACATGGGGACAACCAGACAAGAAGAATATAGGTGTACTCTTAAGGCTTTTGCTGACTTACTTTTAGGTTCTTTATGGATAGATATCAGAGAAGGAACAAGGAATAAGAAAAAGAAGAGAAAACCGAGAGCACAGTATGGTTTATGCCTTCATTTATGACCTCAAGTGTCTAATTCACTAGTAATGTCCTCTTTATCTTGATTATCAAGAAAGGAAACCCCTAAGAGAAAAAGATTCTACTAAGCTTTGTGCTCTTTCTTATCATCTTTTCCTTACCTCCTATCAGAATCTAATTCTGATATCTTTCCAGTTTTTTGATTATTTCTCAACCATTCATTTCTGAGCTTTGTGCTCTTTCTCATTCTCAATCTAACCTGCTACAAATTTTGTGTGCCATTTTGGTTGTTATCCATCAAAAGCAAATCAAACCTTATAGTTCAGAAATGAGGTAACGAGGGGCGGAGCCGAGGGGGCCGGGCCCACCAAGGCTTTGAAAATATTCCATATATAGTATATTGGTAACAGTAAACTTCAATTTAAATTGTCTTATTCAAAATTTTATAGGATCTTTAAGTAATTTATGATTTACCTTTCTGATATTAAATGCGAGTTTGACACCTAACTCGACAGCTAATTTATAATAATCCTTAAATTTTGAGCATTAAATTACCACATTAATTAGGAAACCGAGTAAATTTATATATAATAAAAAGATCTGACAGCGATGGATATGCATGCATTTTCTACTCATTAGCCGCTTTCATTCTCCAGTTTGGAAATTTGATTTCCTCTAATATCTACAGAGTTTCAAACCATTGAATTATATACCCAATCCATCTAGTATATAACAATTTTAAGCACAAAGCCACAAACTTGTATAAGTACCATGCAGGCATGCATGATGCATATACCTTACCTCATTGAATGTCAAAATTGTCCTTCCTAGGGTTGCATTCGGTTTTCAGATGCATATATGATTTTTCATAGCCGTTAACAGATATGACTTATCATATCAATTCGGATATGGATATAAACACGAATATGTAGTTAAATATTATACGGATACGGTTTAAGTAAAATTATTTGAATATAGATATCATGATATATGAATTCGGATACCGATGCAGATATGGATATTCGTAGACAAATACAAGAAAATATATCATTTTAATTTTATCTTTTACATAATAGTGTTTATTCAAACCATACATATTTTGCTTGTTTTATATGTTATGCATTTAAAGGAACATTGTAACAAATTATTCTATCATGTTTGTTTTAAAAATATGCAAAATAGGTTAGCAATATGTATAGTCTATTTGTTAACATACTTATTTTTCGTATAATGTTTCATTTGTATATTTGTGTTTATCAAATGTTTTTAGTACTCATATTAAATAATTATTCAAATTCAATTTTGGCATGGTTTTTAGTACTCATATTAAATAATTATTCAAATTCAATTTTGGCATGTGTCAATTATTTACACATTTCCGCATAAATTCATTTTTGTATGTTTTTTTTTATATCCATATGCGATTCATATCCATATTCACAATTTTCATATCTGCTACGAATCCATATCCAAATTTTCCAAATACAAATATGACGTTTTGTTACCGAATTATATATGTATCCATATCCATATTTGTGACTAGAAAACCAAATTGATGAGGTAATGCTCATGTTCGCTCTGTATCCGATCCGAATGGAACTCTAGTCCTTCCCCTTTTCTCCTAGAGAATGTAGTGGAACTGCAACTGTGTTGTTAGTTCTCATGAACTCAAAATTAATCTAAGCCATTAGTTTTTGGTAGAGGAACCTTAGGAAATCTCGGTATTAAAGTGTTGTCAAGTAAAAGTAGTACCTTTAGTATAAAAAAAAAGACAGTAAAAGTAGCGCCTTGGTAAAAGTTTCATATTTAGTTATTTTGATTTTTGAATGTGAGTGGTACAAAGATACATGACCGCATTGCTACCGTCTAAAATGTCATCTTCTACTCATAGAATAAAAATAAGATCTTCAGGTTTTTTTATATGTCACTCCCCAAAACTTTCTTATTTCTAAATATCACCCCTCAAAACTTCCATATTCCATATATCACCCCCGAACCATATAAGTTGTCCAAAATTACCCCCGATTATCCAAAAAAACAACCCTCCAAACATTTTCATTATCCAAACCTCTTCAAATGTCAATTTTTTTTAACTCCAGTTTGGTTAGCTTAATTAGGGTCTAGTGTTATAGGTTTAAATAGAACTCTTATTCTCCTCTTTTAAGGTCACCTTTTCTTTTTTCCAAATTTACTTCATTCGATACATCAAACTGCATAAACCCCTTAATTTCTTGACAAAACCAAAGTTGGACTCCACGGTTCCGAATCGGAGAAGAATTTGATCGTCTGCTAACTTCTAAGACATGGCCGATCGAGCGATTCAATCTCGTATTTAATGTTAAATCGGGGAATGAGGAAGCAGATCGATGTCTGTTTGAGCTTACAGCCTCAACTCCCTTCTCGTATTTTCCTCTTGCACCATTAATGTTGGAAAAAGTGCCATTTTCATTGTTAAGGAGTATTTCATCAGAAAATCAGCTCAGGGGAGAAATTTGGATAGTTTACAAGTTTTAGGGATGATATATGGAATATCAAAGGTTTGAAGGGTGATATTTAGAAATAGGCAAGTTTTTGGGGGTGATATATAGGAAAAACCTAAGGTCTTATTATTTTCCTTGTTCATGAGGAGAGTCACCTTCTACTAACTCATTTAAATTGTTGCCGCTGTTGTACTGAAGGTCATTTATGACATTGTATTCCTCCATTTAACCATCGCTGCATCAAATCCCAGCACAATTTCCTTTCAGATCTGACCCAACATTCCTTCACTTGCTTTAATCTTAATGTATTATACTTATGACATAAGCCTGGATTTTATTAGGCAGAATTGGTGAGCCCCAAGTGTCCTGACTCTTGAGCAGATGAGTGATCTTTCTGTTATCGAATCAGTTTAGAATTAATCGTCAGTGCAATGGTGACAGAGAATTAATGGTATTGCAATGGTGACCTACATTAAGTTGACATGATTCTAGCAAAAGAAGCAATGACCGTCAATCTGGGAATGGAACAAAAGATATGTGCACAATGCACTGGAACCAGATAACTTCGTACAATTTTGTATGGTTAATAGTCTTTATGCTTTATTCCCGGAAAAACAGTCTTTTCATTTTCCGGGATTGGAGAAGGAATAGATGCCTTGAGTGAAATTAAAGATTGATTTAGGTTAGATTTTTCTGGATTCACTTTTTAATTAACTTTGTTTCTCGGTATAATTTGTAGATTGGAAAATAAGGGTCAACACGCCTGAGAAACACTGCATTACCAATATGAGGGCTGTTCTTAAAGACTACCGATCAAATTCAGACACATTTAGAGAGAATCAGAGAACAGGATAATGATGGGTATAAATTTTTTGGTATCTTGGGTTTTGCTTATTGCATGAGTTATTTCTATTCTTTGCGTAAAAAACAGGTCATGCTCCCTTGTATGGTATTTCATATATTATTACTTATTTGGCATAACTACATATTGTGCTTCAAACATGCTACATGTGAAAAACTGTGTCCGTGCACTGCTATTAATGCTCCACTCTTTAAATCCTCTTCTTTGTTTTCCCCATTTTGTGTATTGTTGCTGATGATAATGGCTAATGCTTTACCATATTAAACTTTTGACACATTTCTTTCTGTAGCATTGGACAGCGTATATATACAAATGAATTATATTTTCCTGATTGATTCATTTATTCCGATATTCTCACTTTTGAAATTTAAAAAAATTATAATGCATATTTAAAAAATATTTGTACAATATTTTTTTTTCAATGAAAAGAGTATTTTTACGAAATATAAATAGCTCCCTTAGTCCTATAAACATCCTCTTAGCACAATCTGTCCATATCTCAATGGAGAGCATTAAAAAAGCTCTCTTCAGGAAGACGGTAAGCTCTCTTTTTCTCTGATCTGATCTCATACTGCATCTTTTAATTTGTGTGTGTGTGTATTTTAAATATGTCCAGAACTAACTCAACAAGAACAAATATATAATATTTAGATAATTATATCTAAAATTGATATCGTTTCCAGGCCAATCAGGAATGCAATGGACAAGGAGGAGATGGTGCCGGTGGTGAGGGGAGCGGTGGAGCCATAAAATTGCCACCATCAGGCCTAGGCGTAGCCGGTGGTACTACTAACGGGGAAGGAGGAAAGTTAGCTAGTGTTTCAGGCATATCAGCATCAAACATAACTTCAGGCCCCACTACTGGTGCATCTAATGGAGGAGCAAGTAGTGGAGGCATGCCTGTTACAGCTTCCGGAATAGCAAGCACTGGAAGATGGGGAGGACTATTTGGCAGTGGTGGACCGAATGGAGGCTCGCCTCGGAAGCAGAATTTGTCAGAAGGCAGCAATACAGTTCCGGTACCTGTCCCACAAAGATCAAGTGATGGATGGAACAGAGGCCCGCTTCCAATGCAGGGAAGATCACACGGTGGAGGCATGCCCATTCCAGAAGGAACAAATGGCAAGGGATTGAGAGGACCGACTGGCGGAGGTGGAGATTATGGTGGTAAAGATTGTGGAATAAATATCGGAAGTGGCAATTACGCGGCTAAAGGCAATGATATCCGTATC
Organism: Agapanthus africanus; assembly: GCA_030015575.1. Classification (NCBI taxonomy): domain Eukaryota; kingdom Viridiplantae; phylum Streptophyta; class Magnoliopsida; order Asparagales; family Amaryllidaceae; genus Agapanthus; species Agapanthus africanus. The sequence continues at coordinate 669,311,390 of CM057337.1, forward strand.
TGCAATGTCTTTGCACATCTCAAAGAGGGTATGGAGATTGGTAGCCACAATGTTTCGGATGCCGACAATGAAATCAGTGTAGGACACTGATCCTAAAGCTAGTGCACCACCACCAAATCGTAGAGGTGATGGTGTTGCAGGGCCACCAGTTGCTGGTGATTCCTGCAGTGGTGCAACCTATAATTTTCAGACACAATAGGAGTTGCTGGATTTTGCTAAGGGCAAGAAATCTATGTAATATTTATGAGTAGGCTATTCTTAAGGTCATAAATAATGTGGTTCACTGTTTTGATGCCATTTCTATGGCCTGGTCCTTAAACTTCCACCGGTTGTTCCCCTGTCATGGATTATGCTTTCATAAGAATAATAAGACATGTTTGAATATTTTGGTTGGCTATTTGTTGGGAATAAAAGGTAGAGTTATTTGTTGGGGAAAAAATACTTGCCTTTAATTCTTGCCGAGGTTCAATGTTTTAATAATAATTGATTTTACAATTAGTTAATCTATATAGATTTGGATTTTTGTCATAAATCTTTATCTACATATATATATACAAAAATACAAAAATAAAGGAGAAGATTTTAATGATTGATTTTAGAATTATTTTATATGTATATATGAGAATAATGGAGGAAAGATGCCATAGGAGGAGGGGATTTCCTCTTATAGTGTCGAATAAACGCACCCTCCATGAGTTTTTTTGATGATCGGCATCCATCACCTCCATCCTTATCATATAAGATGTGAATACACCAAATTTCATGTGGTTCTACCACTTTTTCACCATTGATTTCTTGGGGCAAAATTAACAGTTTACCAATAATAGAACTTTTTGCATTGCTAATTCAACGATGAAAAAGCGGTAGAATCATGTGAAATTTGGTGTATCCACATCTTAGATGATAAAGACGAAGATGATAAATGCCGATCATTGAGAAAAAAATGGTGGAGAATATAGATTTTTGACGCCACCTAACGAAAAAGCCTCTGGGCTCTCTTTTCTTCATTACTCCCTCTCTCTCTCTCTCTCACACACACACTACTACAGGATAGAGATTTGTTCACGATTTAAACCGTGAGAGAACCGTGATCCAAACCTTCGTAAGGAAATATTAGATTACGGTTCTAACCGTGAACAAAAGAAGAAACGTTCACGGATGTAACCGTGAACGTTTCTTAGCGTGGAAAGTTAAAAACTCAGTTAGTTGGTGGGCCCCAGGTTTTTGTTCATGGTTCTAACCGTGAACAAAACCAGTTATGGGTCACGGTTACAACCGTGAACAAAACTTGTAACCGTGACCTATAACACAGACCTGCTTCAGATATCAGTATCTGGAGCAGCCTTTTGTTCATGGTTGTAACCGTGAACAAATGTATTTAATCATGGTTACAACCGTGACAAATTATTATTATTTTTTAAATAATTAAATTTTCCGTGCTCCCACGTGTATTAATTTCAATCACAAGTAATATATAATTTTCATTTACAAGTATCAATATACAATTATCATTCACGCAATATATTCAAATCTCACGCAATTAATATACGATAATCAAAATAACAAGCTTCGAATCGCATGCAAACATAAACAAAAAATAAACGTACAATTAATATAATCAATACTCCACTAATCAACAAATCAAAAAATGTACGTGTCAAAAAATCGTCCAATATGATCAATACTCCACTAAAGTCCTATTGTATATGTCAACAAATAAAAAATAGAACTAACGCCGTTGGGACGATGATCCACCTCCATCGTCCCGTGGCCTAAAGAATGCGCTCAACTCATTCCGTATGGCCTGCTGGACGGAATCGGTGTGCGCCTGCCTCATGTCTCGGATCTTCGCCCTAAGCTCCTGCAGCTCGTGTTGCATCTCCTGAAGCTTCTGAAAGTGCACCCTAGCACCACCACTGGGTTTTACTAAGCATCAACCATGCTATTTTTAAAAAAATCTTGATGCTAAGCTACACTATTCTAGAATCTTAACTAGATGATTAGGGTTTTAGCATGATATAAAAATATTTACACTAAGTGAAAGATATTACAACCTTTATAGATCGTGTCCTTCACTTCTAAAGCTCCGGGTAGCAGTCCCTACGACTCCACTAGGCTCCACTTGAAGAAGGATTGAGCTTCCTACATGACTTTCGTGTCGAAGATGATCCACCTGAAGCTCCACTAATCCAAGCTATCTCTTCACTAATCTCCTATTAGTGAAGGAAATAAGCTAAACTCAAGTGCTAATAAAGTGTAGGATGATGAAGTAGGGTGTTTAGCTCACTTAGTATCTTCTAAAGTCCTAGGGTTCACAATACATGTGAAGATTAGGGCTAGTAGCAAGAGGAAGAAGGAAAATGGGAGAGATCTCAAAAATGAACTAAGGAAAAAAGAACAAGTGTAGAATGGCTCTTCATTCCCATCAATTATTGAAGCATCCATTATTTATCAAATAAATAATTAAAATCATGCTTCAAGAGTGAGTCAAGACCAATAAACTAATGAAAATGCCATGCCTCACCCATACCAAAAATATCTCCGCATTTTCCACCTCTTTTTTCTATTTTCTAAAGATAGAAAATCCAAGCCATGCTTCATAATATATATATATATATATATATATATATATATATATATATATATATATATATATATATATATATATATATGAGGCTAATGGAGGAAAGGTGCCATAGGAGGGGATTTCCTCCTATGGCGTCGGAAAAATACACCCTCCGTGATTTTTTTCGACGATCGGCATTCATTACCTCCATCTTTATCATCTAAGATGTGGATACACCAAATTTCATGTGATTATACCATTTTTTCACCGTTGATTTAGTTGATGTAAAATTAATGGTTTACCGACAATAGAACTTTATACATTGCTAATTCAACAGTGAAAAGTAGTGGAATCACATGAAATTGGGTGTATGCAAATCTTAGATGATGATGATGATGATGATGGATCCCGATCATCGGAAAAAATGGTGGAGGTTGTATTTTTTAGACGCCATAGGAGGAAATCCCCTCCTATGGTCTCTTTTCTCCATTATCCCCTCTCTCTATATATATACATATACATATATATACATATATCACACACACACACACACACACACACACACACACACATATTAAAAAAAGAAAATAATTAGTGAGCATAATATTAGTTAATATATAATTATATCAAATATAAATGTATATCATATTATTAAATCAACACTTGATTCAATAATCCAGATATATCACATGTAACCGACTAATATTATTTATTTGTATATCATATTATCAAATCAACACTTGATTCAATAATTCGGTTATATCACATAAAACCTAACCGATAATATTTATCGCCGGATTAGAATACGGTATCACATACTCGTATTTAATCAGACCCCCGCACATATCAGCATATGAGCTCTACTTCGTTTTGCTTGAACTAGGAAACCTCTATGTGGGACTTTAAAGACTCGTCAATACGCCAGCATTAGGTAATGATCATATCAGTTACCTACAAGCCGTCAGCGGTACTAGCTGGACGTAACGGCTACCCAGGTATTGAGCGAATAGAAAATCAACAAGAAAGGTTGTCCAAACTCCCATGAACCCTATAAGTGTTACTTACCGTACAGTCCTGTCTTTTTGTCTAATATGTCGCATATCGAGTCTACGTGTGGAATCGTCAGACCCCAGTAATTTGATAAGTCATGCCGATGTATGGCTCATAACGGTTTGACAAACTACTGATAACACTTACCAGTAAATCGCATCAGTCTTGGCCAAGGACTTACTATTATAGCCAATCGAGCATAGCGCAACATCAACTCCCTATACCGGGAGAGACGAAACCTCTCCTATCGCTCATTGCTTCCATATGACTCGGCACCGTACCCAAAAATCCACCTGTTTGCATGACTCCTTTAAGCCGTGGTAGGGAGAAAATCAAAGCACAGTGGGAATCACACAAGACTCTATGACGATCTCGGGTCTACAGACTAGCATGTACCAGTGTCACCAGAGAACTGCTATCTGACGATATGTATGATACCATCTAGGAGTTCTCGGCGAGTCCTGTTTGGTGTACCCATTCTCTAATGAACACCTGTGTACAATCTTTGATGTCAAACACCAATGGTTATGGGATCAACTATCGCCCCCTACAGGGTCAAGAAACGTACACACTAGTATACTTTGGAATATCGATGCCCTGTCTCGATATCCCCTCGACTATGAACAATTAAAGGATGTGCTTGTGGACTATACAAGTCCCAGTAGTATGATCTGCATCATAGTCCCGGTAGTCAAACAAACATCCTAAGGGCTTTATCAACATATATCAGAAAGACAGTATAATAATACAAGTGTATATGTTAAGATAAAGAGCATCCGGATAACATATTATCATGTCGAGCAAGAAAGTCCTCTATATATATGTCCAAGCATCCACTATATCATACAATAATGGCCTCTAGGGCATACATATTCCTAACAATCTCTCACTTGCACTGAAGCTAGTTGTTGTAGTATCTCATACCCAACATCCCAAAAAGTCTCTCAAACCGCGTCTGGGGGAAGGCCTTCGTGAGTGGATCCGCGACGTTGTCCTTCGTGTTAACTCGCCTGACCTCGATCTCCAGTCGATCTACTATCTTCCGGATCAGGTGATACCGCCTAAGAATATTCTGGATCGCTGATGGGACCGGAGTTGCTTGGCCAAAGCCACAGCTCTATTGTTATCACAATACACAGGTATTGGATGCTCAATGGATGGAACCACACCAAGTTCATCAATGAACTTCTTCATCCAGACAGCCTCTTTGTCAGCGATATATTCAGCCTCCATCGTCGAGTCTGCTACGGTATCTTGCTTGGAACTCTTCCAACATACCGCCCCTCCATTGAGGGTGAAGACAAAACCCGAGACCGACTTACTATCGTCCTTATCATTCTGGAAGCTCGAATCAGTAAAGGACTCTACCTGGAGTTCACCGTTACCATACACAAAGAACATTTCTTTAGTCCATCTCAAGTACTTAAGAATATTCTTCACAGCTGTCCAGTGCTTCTCACCAGGATCTGATTAATACGTACTCACTACACCTAGTGAGTAAGCTACATCCTGTCTGGTACATAACATTGCATACATGATAGACCCGACTGCCAAAGCATAGGGTATCCCTTGCATGCGAGCCCTCTCCAAATCATTCTTGGAAGACATCTCTTTGGAGAGAGTGATTCCTGAGCAAGAGGGTAAATTACCACGCTTAGAATCTTCCATACTAAACCTCTTTAGTATGGTGTCAATATATCTGGATTGGGACACTCCCAACATCCGTTTAGATCTATCTCTATAGATGTTTGTCCCCAGGATGTAGGAGGCACCACCCAGATCTTTCATGAAGAACTTGTGTGATAAGAAGAGCTTGACCAAGTGCAGCATAGGAACATCGTTTCCTATCAAGATATGTCATCCACGTACAATATGAGGAAGACAATCTTACTCTCTAAAACCTTTTTGTATATTCAAGGTTCATCTACATTTTTGATGAAGTCAAACTCTTTGATAGTTTCATCAAAACAGATGTTCCGGCTCCGGGATGCCTGCTTTAATCCGTAGATTGATTTAAGCAGTTTGCACACGCTTCCCCTTCTCCTACTGTCTACGAAGCCCTCTGGCTATGTTATGTACACGCTCTCTTCTAAATCACCATTTAGAAAAACGGTCTTGACGTCCATCTACCAAATTTCGTAGCCATGGTATGCAGCAATGGCAAGTAAGATCCTGATGGACTTAAGCATGGTGACAAGAGAAAAGGTTTCATCATAGTCGACACCTGGTTGTTGATGAAAACCTTTTACTATAAGTCTAGCTTTGAAAGTATCAACTTTTCCATCTACACCAATTTTCTTCTTAAAGATCCACTTGCTCCTAATGGGTTTTACTCCTTCAGGAGCAACTTCCAAAGTCCATACTTTGTTGGTGTACATGGATTCCATCTCAGATCGAATAGCATCCAGTCATTTCACAGAGTCCCCACTTGTGATGACCTGCTCGAAACTAGTTAGGTCATCATCTTCCATGATGCAATCCTCGCTCCCACCGTCTATGAGAAAACCGTAGTATCTCTCAGGTGGGTGAAAAACCCTACTAGATCTGCGGAGTGGCTAAGGTTCGTCGGGGACTATTGGATCCTCTGGTTCTATCAAATCATCAGTTGTAGTTTGTGTAGCTGCAACTTCTTCCAGCTCTACCTCTTTACCACTAATTTCTTTCACAAGAAATTCCTTTTCTAAAAAGGTGGCATATTGACAAACAAACACCTTTTGTTCCTCAGTGTGGTAGAAGATATATCCATGTGAATTTTTAGGATATCCCACAAACTTGCAAAGAACTAATCGTGCATCGAGTTTTTCCGGATTCTGTTTTTTAACGTAGGCCAGACAACCCCATACCTTAACTCGTTTACGATATGGTCTCTTTCCGCTCCATATCTCATATGGTGTTTTAGGCACTGATTTTGATGGAACTTGATTCAATAGGTATGCAGCTGTCTCAAGTGTATAACCCCAAAAGGAAATAGGTAACTCAGCAGTACTCATCATAGAGCGCACCGTATCTAATATGGTGTGATTCCTCCGCTCCGATACTCCGTTGTGCTGTGGTGTATACGGAGGAGTAAGTAGAGAGAGAATCCCATTCTCTTTTAAACAGTCTCGGAATTCCGTTCTCAAGTATTCTCCTCCCCGATCAGATTGAAGAATTTTAATAATTTTACCCGTCTGGTTCTCTACTTCGTTCTTATATTCTTTGAATTTCTTAAAAGATTCAGATTTGAGTTTCATCAGGAACATGTGTCCGTATCTTGAGAGATCATCGGTGAATGTAATGAAGTACTGTTTCCCCCCAATAAGAGAGCAAGCTCTGATCAGAATTTGAACTGAGGCAGCGCCTCACGTGCAAAGCACGCGAGCGCCAGCGCCTAGAGTTAAAAACTCTGAGGCAGCGCCTCACATGCAAAGCATGAGAGCGTCAGCGCCAAGAGTTAAAAACTCTGAGGCAGCGCCTCACGTGCAAAGCACGAGAGTGCCGGTGCCAGAACTAAAAGTTCTCCACCCTTGGATCAAAGATCCAACGAACATGATAAATCATCAAATTACAGAATTAAATTCTGTTGAGAAAATATTCCTTGAATCTTCCTAAAAACAAGAAAGGTTAATCTCTGTAAAACAGAGCACCATTGGATCTTTTAATCCAATGGTGATTAAAAATCACCGAGATACAGAATAAGCTCTGTATGGGAAAATATTTTCCCAATTTTTTGAAGAACAAGAAAAATATCTTCTGTAAAACAGAAGGCCTAGGATCAAAGATCCAACGGTGGATAAAATCCCCAAATCAATTAGAGATCTCTCAATGAGAGATTTCCTTAACTAAATCAACAAATCAACCTCCACTATATAAAGGACCCAAGACTTCAAGTCTTGTATAGAGGAACCTCCCCATAAACTTCAAGTTCAAAAAGAGGAGCAAGTAAAAAGAGCTTTAAAAAACAGAGAGGAAAGAAGAAGAACTTTTTTCAAGGTAAATAGAGATCATAGTATCTCATCTGCATAACCAAGGGTTTAACCCTCATAAAAGAACATAGTTCTTTCCCTGGATCTGAGATCCGTGAGACAAGTCTCCCACAAATGAGAATTTAATTCTCGTAGGGATGAATTTGTTCTTAGGGAGTGAAGATCCAGAGGAGAACAAAGAATTGAACTCTTTAGAAAAATGCATAAAGAAGGGAATAGCGTCGAGCGCCCTACGCACCCCTCACGTGGACGCTGCTAAAATAAAGAGTGCCTAGCACTCAGTGGTTGGCGCTCAGCGCCAAGCGCCCCACATGCCGCTCACGTGGGCGCTAATAAAATAAAGAGTGCTTTGCACTCAGTGGTTGGCGCCCAGCGCCAAGCGCCCCACGTGCCCTTCACGTGGACGCTGATAAAATAAAGAGTGCCCTGCACTCAATGGTTGGCGTCCAGCGCTGAGCGCCCCACGTGCTCCTCACATGGGCACTGTTTAACATAAAGTGGTATGTAAATAGAGCCCAGTGCCATAAAGAGCATTTAATACTCAATAAAAAACAAAAAAATAGGGTGAGCATCAGAGCCCATATCAATGCTCAGCATTGTTGCACAAAAAGGGACCGAGCCCAAACAAGTGCTTAACACTTTATTCAAAAAAATTGAGTGGGCTGAGTCCAAGCTGACCAAAATTCCCTAATTCCGATCAACCGAGTCCATGGTCTCACAAATTTTCTAAATTTGATCTTAGGCCTAAACCCAACTACAGATCTCTCAACTGACATTGGTTCAAGGGTACATCACCCCACACCTCTGATATATATCATTGTAATTCTTCAATGTCTTCGGAGAGGTGGCGGATCCCGACAATCAATAATTCCTTGGACCACAACGTCCTTAAACTAAACCCTCACCTCAAAAATGGTGATCTGTGGACCGCAACGTCCTTAAACTAATAACGAACCGCAACGTCCTTAAACTAATCACTCACCTCAAAAATGGTGATCTGTGGACCGCAACGTCCCTAAACTAATAATGGAACGCAACGTCCCTAAACTAAACTACGGACCGTAACGTCCCTAAACTAAAACGATATAGCACAAATGCTCTTTCGTTGGATCAAAAATGATCCCGAACCCCCGTTAAGTAGATCTTAGTCCAATATCGGATTAATGTATCCTTAAAAAATATTTAAGTTGATTTTAATCTCAAATGAGATTAACGATCCTTAAATCAAATCAAACCCAAATCTAAGAAAATACGGATTTGGACTAATCCACGCCCTACGGGCGACAACATAAATTAGTCTCCGTATACAATCCACGGGCAACCAAAAAATAAAATAAACACACACGACACGAAGTAACCTTCTGGAGCAGGAGAATGTGGTTATCGCTACGCGGTAACGTAATTAACTGCAGGGGCTTGCGCCTGTAGGGAAGAGCGTCCCCACAATAAAAAAAAACCCTCACAAATGAGGGGGAATCTGATGAAGTCTGCTACAACGGCCGCATCTGTCCAAACCTTCGACACACGGTGCCAAAAATCAACTTGATATCTTTGGAGAGGGGGGCGTATAAAACCAAATAGCATCTGCCCCCAAAATTCAGGCCAGACGTCCCAACGTCCCGGTCGCGTCTTTTGGCGGTAAACAGATTCTGGCACGCCTGATGGGACCTTTTCCTCTTTCCACTCCACACTTTGTGTGTCATGTTTGCGAACGAATCACGATTTAATATGGTTGCCCTTGGGTTCGAAGTACTAAGATTTAGTGTCTTGCTCCTACGCAGAAGAGAAGATAACATCAATGGCTTCCAGCTGCACTAACTGCAACAACAACTCCCGCTCTGCCCCGTCTGGAGGAGTAACTTACGGGCCCCAAGTGGCCTCCATCTTCGCAATGCCGGTGGAACAGGTGACACAGGCCACTACTGGATTGTTCTTCGGGACCATGCTCCTGCCGACAAGCTTTAACGCTCCAGTGCCGTCACAGGAAGCTCCAAAGAAGTCGGTCTTCGATCGGCTTACAACTGTCGCGGCCCCTCTCAACGGGTCGTCCAAGTCTACTACCTCAGTCTTTGACAGGCTGAGCCTAAGCTCAAATGGGCCCATGAAGAGGCTCGCAATACCGGAGAAGGCTATCCCAACTCCTGTTGTAGGAGAAGTTGTCCAAACTACTTCCCCTACTCGAAAGTCGGCTTTTGACAGGTTGACCATTCCTTCCCAGTGGATATCAGTCTTTGACAGGCTGACGCCAATAACAGCTTCTCCTTAAAGCAGGGGGCATGACGAAGCTACTCCGACGATAGAAGTGATCCTGACTACACGACATGCTCGACGTCGTCACTGGCATCGGGTGAGGAAAGCTGGGGGCAGTTCCCCTTCTGGACTTACCCCACCAGCTCTAATGGTGGAAGTTGATGCTGCTGTTCCAACCGGGAACAGCTTTGAGCCGCTCAGGAGGATACGCAAGAACTCTCCAACCTCCATATTGAAGAAGTCTCCTCCACCTGTGGAGAACGTTACACAGGTGAAGCCAAAACAGCCTCCTCAGCGGTTGTCCTCCAAGATCCACAGAGTCTGGAGGAAAGTCCAAGACTCTGTAATCGACAAAGAATACTCCTGCCGACTGAAGAAAACAAAGGCTCGGCAAGGGGAGGACCATCCTGCCGTCATGCCACGGAAAGTATCGTCTGCACGGGTGCTCGTTGCAATGTCTCCCTCAACTTCGGCCTCCCACAAAAAGAGAAGGCCAGAGAATCAACCACCACCGGCGACAAATTCTGAGCATGATGGATACAAACGCCCTAAATCTGGGGGCATAGTAGTGCACACCGTCTACATGGCTTTTGGAAAAGAGGAAAGTCGTGCTTCCGAGGGTCATCGACCACTTACCCGGTCAGTAACAAAGGCTCAGGAGCAACAACAGAAACTCCAGAAGATGCTAACAAAGATGGCCGCACTTACTGGGCAGAAGGAAAGCCCGGAAGCACCGTCAGATCAACGCCAGGAGCAGGAAACCGACGCCAAGTTCCTCCGGAGAATGCTCGAAAAGAAAGATAAAGAAGCCGTGGAACAAGTGGCTAACATAAAACAAATGGCACTCCTGTTCCAAGATATGATGGGGATGATGATCCAACCGGACCCTCCAGTTGAAGATCCCCCGATAATCATCGATGACGACAGAGGGGAGACATCAAATCCTCTTCCGTCTTTATCAGCAGCCAGGGAGGAGATGATCTCGAAAGCTGCGCTCGATGACTACATAGCTCAACAAATACGAGCTCATCAGGCAAGCGAAACTGCTGGCCAAGTCGTTAGAACTGGGCGACCATATCCAGGCTGGTACGATCAAATTAAGTACCCACCAGGATATACGATCCCTAAATTCTACATGTATAAGGGGACAGGCATTCCCCATCAGCACGTCACTCGGTTCAGTGCTCTATGCGGTAATACAGGAGGCGACGACAAATTGCAACTTCGCCAGTTCGTCGGAAGCTTAGAAGAGACAACATTCGAATGGTAATCGGAGCTTCCGAATGACTCCATCAAAACATTCACAGAAATGGAATTGCTATTCACCCAGCGTTTCACAAGCGCCAGCGAACGCACCCCGATCACGGCATTGATCAATGCAAGGGTGAAGCCAGGAGAGACTTGTGTTCAGTATGCAATTCGGTGGCGGAACCTATGGTCGAAATGCGAACAACGCATAGAAGAAGCTCCTGCCGTGGGCATGTTTGTGGGGACCTTTGATCTACAGGCAACTATATCCCAATTTATGGTGTTTTTCAAGCTGACCACTTTCCAAGCCTTGATCGACAAGCTGGCCTAAATGGACCAGATGAGCCATAGACCGTCCTTCTAAAAAACGGAGCTTCGAAATGAAAAGGGTAAAGGGAAAGCTACCTTCGTCGCCAACGCTCAGCAGTAGCTGAGTAATCCGAAACCAGTTGCTCGCCAAAACGATAAACCGTGATCATTCAGAGAAAAGTTAATACGTCCTTACTCATTCCCTCGGGATAAAACGAGAAGGCTGTTCAAACTGGTGGTGCGCAACAGGCTCATTACTCTGCCGAATCTGAGATGCCCACTGCAACCGGGCGACATCAACAATCCCAATTACTGCACCTACCACCGAATAGTGGGCCACCCAATCGAAGATTGTTTCGTCTTCAAAAAATGGATTGAGGACCAGTACCAACAGGGCAAGTTCGCATTGTCTGAAAACTGGAGGGTAAACCCGCCACAACAGCATGCTCCTAAAACGGTGGACATGCCGGGGGCATCATGCTCATTCATAGAGGAAGCTCCATGGGAAGTTGTTCTTTCGGCTAAAACTAAAAGAATACTGAAGAATTTTCAAGCATGTCCGGCGATTAGATGGAAAAACCCGCAGGAGCCTGAAATTATTGACGGAATGCTGAAACCACGCCCAACACCGAGAATTGGTAGCGATGGGCAAAACACCCAGGCCCAGCCATCGAAGTCTTCGAAGAAGAAGAAGAAGGCCAAGAAGCCCATGCAACTCGACGACAATCGTACAGGTCTGCAAAGTACATCAACGCACTGGAGAAATATAACCAGAAGGTGCAAACCCCGGTCACACTCCAAAAGTTTCTCAACCATATCCTTAAGAGCAGAGATAATGAAAATGACGACGAAGATGACTCGTCAGAAGAGCCCGAGGATTATGTGGCAAGCTGTCACATGATCTCTCGTTCGTCAGTAAATGACGAAGAAGCTCACTCGGCATCAGAAGATAATATAGAGGAGCTGGGGGCAGAATCGGTGCCAAAATCCTTGGAACCGTCAGACGAGATGATTGACATGCTGCTGAACGAAACCCGTCAGAAGAGCAAAGCTGATCAAGAGCGTGAGATAGCCATATTCGAAAGGGCCAGGCGTCAGCATCAAGTTGAAGAAGTCATGGTAAGGATGAGTCGCAAAGCACTCCAACCAGATCAAAGCACGCCCGCGGCAGACAAAAATAGGCTTAAGACAAGGAAACAGTTTGCTAAAGCCATGTCAATGGGAATGAAGCTGCCATCTTTCAAAGGAAATACTCCTGGCGGTATACACCTTGAAGAAGCGGATGTACATCCTAACTACTGCTTATACCATCGGAGGACTGCACACCCTACCGAAGAATGCATGGCCTTTAAAAAGTGGTGGCAGGGATACGTTGCTCACCGACAACATTTCAAGTTGATGAAGCGCAAAACTCGTCGGGAGCAGAGAAGCACGATAGATGAGCACAAAAGAACTGCCGGCAACTGTCACATGGTTGATACAAGGGGTTCGCAAGTTCTCACCTTTGGAAGCGATTCTGATGAAGATGTAGCCCTCGGCCCTCTCTTCAAGGAATCCACCTCAGGAAAAGGGGAAAAGATAAAGAACTGTGAAAACATTCAGCTGCGTAATCGTACTTTGCCCGAAAAGAATCTCGGATCTACAAACAAGGGATCGAACAAAAAAGATAATGGGAAGGAAAAAGTCCCTGAGGATATCGCCTTCGATGATCGAGTTGTTGAAGAGCTAGCAGCTAAGGACCCGTCCAAGAAAAACAAAGTGGATTACAATATCCTGGCACACCTAAGAAAGATACCCTCACAGCTAAGCGTTTTAAATGCCCTTCTCCTATCTAAAGAGGCACGAGATTCCCTAATCAAGGCATTACAAGAGCCTGAACAGTTTCAAGCTTTCCTTGCCGAAGAAAAGATGAAGGACAAGATGGAAGAAGTGCACACAGCTGACATCACTTTCGGCGATGAAGACTTCCTCCTCGAAACGTGCGAGCATAACCGTCCCTTGTATGTCACCAGGTACTGCCATGACATCAAGATAAGGAAGATCTTAGTTGACAATGGGTCCTCTGTCAACCTCCTAAATGTGAGGGTGCTAAAAGAAATTTGCATGAGCATTCAACACTTCGCTCGGGATAAAATCACCTTCTTCGGGTTCGACTCCCAGTCATCACGGACGCTAGGGTCTGTAATACTGACGTTACGCTTTGGCCTGCTCATCATTGACATCAAATTTCATGTCATTGACGCCAAGACCTGCTATAACACTTTACTCGGCAGGCTTTGGTTACACGAGTACAACATAATCCTTCTACACAACATCAGTGTATGAAGTATTTCAAAGATGGTTTCAAGTATACCGTGACGGGGGAACTAAACCATTCTCCGTAAATGAAGTCCGAAAGTACGAAGATGCAAAGTATTTCCTACCAGAATTTGAAGACATGGAAAGATGCCATAAACCGGAGAATAAGCAAAAAGCTATCACCACTATTCTGGTCTTCGGGAGCGATACGGAGGAGGAAGAAAAGATAGTCGATTCGGGGCTTCCCCAATGCAACAGGTCGGGACCATCTACTCCTATTTTGGTCTTTGGCAGTGACTCTGAAGACGAAGTCAACGCAGTGTTCTCGGTCCGTCCATCAATGCAGGCCCTCACTGAAGATGATCAGAGTTTGCAAATCGCCATGGTTCTGCGGCAGCACTACAAAGAGCTTGATGCGCTTAAGACATATAGTGTGAAAGAGCTGCAGACATTCTACGTCCCTCCCAGGCGAAGAGGTGAAAAGGCGATCCTATTCTATCGATCCACGGAGATTAAAGTCGAAAGAGAAGTCTGGCATGGTGCCGATTTTGCGCTCGACAGGCTCCAACCCATCCGTCTGCCCAGATATTACACGGAAGGATTAAGAAGGTTATTAAGATGCCAAGGCGTACCTTTCAAACAGACACCTCGACAAGCTCAGTTCTACAACAGGATTTGGAACGTCCCCGGAACTCAGCGAAAATTGCCCAACGGAAAAATGGAAACGATCGGTCTTGGATATGTCCAGTCCAAGAAACGGGAGCAATTTCATGGCTGCCATGTCATAAATAACCTCGATGAAGAAGGGGGTGCTCTTTTAAAAGACGCTGACGTTGAACCAGAACAAGGTCCGGCCATAAAAATGCCGAGTCCGTCGTTTAAAGAATAGATGGACAAGATAATAAGGGAAGCGGGTCAAAAGGTCCGGGATGACCACAGCCGCGAAATGGGCATTTACGAGAAAGCCAGGACGCAGCGTCTCCTTCAGCAGGCCACGGAGGATGACGATGCTCTTCACCGTCAGCCCGCTATGCATTCCTAAGATAAGAAAAAGGTCCGACGCGGAGGCAAAAATAAGTTAAAGAACGGAAAAAACGCTCGACAGCGGCAAAACGGATCCAAAAGGCCACGCGATCGAGAAAATGTCAGCCGGAATCCGTCTCTTATGAAAAAGATGGGTCGAGCATATTCTTTCCCTCGAGACAAGACAAGGAGAATCTTTGACCTTGTCATGAAACATCAAATGATAACACTCCCAGAGTCTCGGCACCCCGATCAGGCAAACGAGGTTCATCACCCAGATTATTGCTCCTATCACCGAGCGATAGGACATCTTCTTGAAGACTGCTTCACCTTCAAAAACTGGGTCGAAGACCAATATTAACTCGGCAGATTCGATCTATCCAACAGTTGGAGGGTAGCCCCACAACAAAAGCATGTGCCAAAAGCAACGTATATAGCTAGAGTAGAACTAGATCAACATCGGTCTTGGAAATGATCTCGTACTTGTCACGTGATAACGCTGTCGGAAGAAGGAGTACATGAGAATATGGATGACCTCTCCTGGTGCTTCGAAAATGAGGATGAAGATGAGTTGATCTCAGAATTTCCACCAACGCCAAAAGAACTGGAAGATGGGATACACACCAAGGCAGACAACATAAGGAAAATCAACTTGGGGACGGCAAACGACCCGCGGCCTACGTTCGTCAGTGAACTGCTGTCTAAAGAACAGGTGACTACGCTAAAAGACGAGCTCATGCAGTATAAAGATTGCTTTGCATGGAACTATTCCAAGACGCCGGGGCTAGATCCAGAAATAGCTGTGCATAAATTAGCGATATCTCCGGACGTCAAGCCAGTCAAACAAGCACCAAGAAGAATGCGGCTCGAACTTGAAAAGAGTATCAACGCCGAGGTCAAGAAGCTAATCGACTCTGGCTTCATCCAAGAAGTTCAATACCCCGACTGGATCGCCAACATTGTTCCAGTGATGAAGAAAAATGGGATGGTGCGTATCTGCGTGGATTTCCGAGACCTCAATAAAGCTTGCCCGAAGGATGATTTTCCCGTACCAGTTACCGAGTTGATGATAGATAACGCATCCACTCACGAAGTCTTCTCCTTCATGGATGGATCATTGGGGTACAATCAAATAAAGATGCATCCCAAAGACCAGAAGCATACCGCTTTCCAGACTCCTCTGGGCATATTCCGCTACAAAGTGATGCCTTTCGGTCTGAAGAACGCTGGCGCTATGATCAGTCGAAAATACTGCATTTTTAACACGGTAATTTTCCTATCATTTGCACTCATCTAGAAGTGTTCGGTATTCATATTGCACATATTAGCAAAACATCTCTGAAATACCAGTTTGCATGTGTTAGACTTTAAAACTGGCACTTTTAGGGAAATTGTGTGTTTATCATGGCATCGCATCATCCTTGTATTGCGCAACTCTTGTCCCAAGAAATTGTGCAGGAAATTGCAGAAGAGCTGATCAAAAATACGCCAACTCAATGATTTCAGATCTGGTAGCAATGTAGAGGGAAAAATAAAATTCAACACATCAAAACAAGGCCCAAATATCAGCCCAAACAAGTACCAGAAAGATCAAGCCACAAGGCCCACAAAGCGCCGCGGTTCCGCGGCGGGAGCGCGCTTGCGCCGCGGTTCCGCGGCGCCTTGATGGCTTCAGTTGCTCCAAATTCCTCCACGTGTCTCCTATAACGGTACAAGCTTCCAGAAAACTTCCGATTCTCCACGTGGCTTATCTAGAAGGCTCGGCTTAACAAACTTTTGGAGGGAAATTCAAATCTTGCTAACAAACTTTTGGAGGGAAATTCAAATTTAAATTCCTAGATCTAGGGTTTTGAGATCTATAAAAAGGAGCCTAGATCTAGGGTTGAAGAGTTAATCAGTTCCTTCTTCATTCCCCCCCATTCCATCTACAAGTTGAGTGACACATCTTGTAGCCCCAAATTCTAAATCCAATTCCAAATTCAAGATCCCGAGTACCATTCAAACAAGAAGCCTTCAACCTTTTAGGATCCGAGCCGATCTTCAATCGAGCAAGTGATCCAAGCCGATCCGCGACTCAAGGAGACGAGCGAAGCCAAATCGACGATCGAGTTCTTCCTCTTGTAGTTCTTGAGCGATTGTAACGAAATTGTTGATATAAATAAAAGGTGAAATTCTTTAATCTTGCTTTCTTTTAATTCTTGCATCATGATTAGATCTCAATTTGTGATTGTGGTTCTTGTTGTGATGTTTGAGTAAAACTCCGCTCGTAAAGGAGTCGAGACGATCAATAGAATGATGATGATTTAGATCTTTTTACAATTCTTAAATCCTATAACGTTTGTAAATTCTTGTAAATCGAATGATCGATGACCTAGTTTCGAGACGATCCTCTCTTGATTGTGTTCGCTCGAAACTAGAGATCAACGATCGATCATTAGATTTACTCGAAGCTAGTTTGCGAATGAGATTTATCGAAAGGATAAAGGATAAGACGAGGAAACCCTAGCTTCTTCGCAGGATCCTTAACCTCGACGAATAATCATCGATCTAGTATCAATTCGTTAAAGGATAAGAATATGAAATCATTAGATCTCATCACATCTATAGATCCGATCGATTCCTACGAGCCTCATTTCGATTCTTGATATTTGGATTGGAAATCATCCCAAATTATCATTTCTTGATTTTAATGCTTTCTTAGATCTAGATTTTTCTCTTTCTTGAAATGCAATTTTATAAATCATGATTTGTTTCCTTTTCTTTTCTTTAAAGTTTCGACTCATTTAATTCGAAAGACGAACGATTACACTTTCCCTGTGGACGATCCGCACTTACTAACGCGCTACATTCGATACCGTTATTGATTGCGGTCAAAATATTTTTGGTTGTGATTTCTATACAATTTTCCAACATACACAATCGGAAAATATCATCAATCAAATGGCGCCGCTGCCAGGGATTGTGCGCTAATTGTTCGTATTTTGAAATTTGAGTTGAAAAGTTTATTCCATCTATATTTTTTGATCAAAATTCATGCAAACACTAATACGAGTTGTTGTGATTTGATTGCGAGGAAATCTGGAATTATTGGAGCTGGAGAAAAAATTTTCTGAT
The DNA here is from genome assembly GCA_030015575.1 of Agapanthus africanus. NCBI lineage: Eukaryota > Viridiplantae > Streptophyta > Magnoliopsida > Asparagales > Amaryllidaceae > Agapanthus > Agapanthus africanus. The sequence goes on from CM057337.1 coordinate 669,329,213, forward strand.
CATTCCAGAGAGCTAACAAGGTGAACAGAAGCTTGTACACAAAAATTGGTGCAGTGATCCCATTAGAAGACCGCGATTCCGCGGCATTTGGCTCCTTAAACCGCGTTTCCACGGCGCTTTAGCTGTATCTCTGCATCAAAATTCTCAGGTGACTTCTACCCTTTCTTATCTCTCTCCAAATCTGCTCCAATTAACATTTTGTGCAGGTTTCTTTGCAAATAAATCGCAGCGCCGCAAAAAGCAAAATAAATTGTGCGTGTTTTGATTTTTGGTTGTTTGCATATTAATACGGAAATTAAGGGGCAATGACCAAATCCAGATTAGGTGGGGAGTTCATTACCCTTCCTAAGCCCCAAAAATCACAAACTTGCATCTGCATTTACCCTCATTAACTAAAAAATATCTAAAGATGATTTTAAGGACCGTCGCGCTCACTTAGGACAAGAGAAGACCGTGGGTAATTCATTGCTTATCCGCGTTTCTTTTGTGGTGTCTAAGGCAAGTGTGTCGAAGGCTAGTGGTTACTTAATTAGGCCCACTACTTACGTAGTGGAGAACCTCCCACTTACCTGGCACTTACCTGGCCACAGGAGAGACAAAGAGGCAGTGGAGGATTTATCCTGCGACTTGTCTTTTGGCAGTTAGGAGCGGTCTAGAGCCTGACCTAGGTGACCGCTAGATTTTAGGGTATTGCTTGTTGCATTTGTTGTGATCACATCATATTTTCAAAAATCCGTATCATTTTTCAAAACAAACACGAACACATCATTTCCCCTAATTATAAATTCACGCTGCCACTTGTACTAACCCTTTTTAGTGCAAGATAGGCTGGACACGGGATTCTAGTGCCCGTTTAGTCCGCGTTCCCCCGATCGACCCAAAAGTCGGTATTTCTACATTTACCTTTTCTTTACCCACCACCACACCCACATCGATGGATCCGTCTCCATCGAACTTCTTTTCCACTACCCTGCCGCCGTCCGTTGGTGCGCAGAATCCACCTCGCATCTCTCTCCAAGAGAGGTGCTATCTTATTCGAGGTCCCCTTTCCACCTGTCTTTCCATTCCACCAGCCAACGGGGAAAATTTTCAGATTAAACCCTAATACATCAACCTTCTACCCAAATTTCACGGTCTCGAGTCTGAAGACGCATATGCCTTTATCACCAAATTTGAAAATGTATGCGAAATGATGGGTACCTCACAGCTTTCTATGGATGCTATGCGTCTACGTCTTCTCCCATTCACCTTATGTGATATAGCCGAGAAGTGGCTGTATAACACAACCGCACATTCCATTTCAAACTGGGAAGAATTCGTAAAAGCATTCCTTAAGAAATTCTACCCACATCATAAAACAGCTCGAGTCCGTAGCGAAATATATCAATTCACCCAGCTTCCAAATGAAACATTTTCACAATGTCTTGAATGCTTTAAGGATCTGTTAGTCCAATGTCCTCATCACGGAATCCCCAAATGGGAACAGTGCCGAATCATTTATGAGGGCATTAATCCTAACACAAGACAGACCCTTGAATTAATGTGTCAAGGCAATTTCATGACCAAAGATGATTGGGAAGCCTGGAAATTTCTAGAAGATTTCGCTGAAAAATCTTTACAGTGGGAGGGTGTGAGTCAATCGTTTATGGCTGACAATAACCAATCGGATGTTTCCATAGGAGTTAGAGCTGAAATTTCAGCTATGCAAAAGAAACTCGAGACTATGGAAAACAAATTTTTAGCTGCCGCCCTAAATCAAATGTCACTCTCCAAAACTGTATGTGGATGTTGTTCTGATCCTTCTCATTTGACGGAAGAATGTCCACTAAATTCTCCGTTTCAAGGTCATGAGCATACCAATGCCGCATTTCAAAGACCTAGAAATGATCCATTTTCTTCCACATATAATCAGGGTTGGAGGAATCACCCTAATTTTGCTTGGAACCAATCACAATCTCAAAACACGGTTCCAACCCAACACAATTTCCAAAGGGTCCCTCCACCACAACAGCAACCACCACTTCAATTGAGTCAGCACCCCTTTCAATCACAAAACTTCCAAAATCCGGCCAACACTTTTGCACCACATGAAAACTCTTTGCAATTGACCGGTACAGATAATACCTCTGCGCTAGCACACACCTTGGATACTTTCATGAAACAATCCATCCAAGGGACGGCAAGTTTGCAATCTTCCGTCGAGAATGTGATGAAGATCATTATCTCTCAAAATGAGAACATCAAATCTATGAAAGAGCAAATTGCACAACTAAAAGCCGAAATGAGTGCAGGAGAGAAAGGAAAACTTCCAGCTCAACCTTTGCCAAATCCTGGCTATTCACATCATGTGAATGCACTCACGTTGAGATCTGGAAGAGTGCTTGACAATCACGTTGGGGAAGAGTTTGATGACACTGACAAATCAATCAATGATACCCCGGCTGAGACCTTTCCTTCCACTTCTACTTCTAATTCTGACCCCAGTTCTTTTATCCCACCACCTTCTTGCGAGCCTATTCTTCGTTTCCCAAAAGGCTCGCCACCTCAGCCCATCTCTTCTACTCCTCCACGGACGATCCCCACTTCTATTCTGGGATCGGGTCCACACACACTTCCTTCTCCTATGATGGACCCAGCGCTTATTGCTAAAGCACCTTATCCTAATCGGTTAAGGGCTAACACATCGAGTCCACATATGGAGAAGATTATGGACATTTTTAAGCAAGTTAATATCAACATCCCTCTCCTAGATGCTATCCAACAAGTTCCGTCCTATGCGAAAACTCTTAAGAACTTGTGCACTAGGAAGAGGAAGACTCAAGTGTCCAAGAAGATTTTCATGGCAAAGACAGTAGACACAGCTTTCCCCCAACAATTACCGAGGAAACGTAAGGATCCTGGCTATCCTACTATTTCCATTTCTATCAGGGAAAAACACATCAACCGTGCTCTACTAGACCTTGGCGCTAGTGTTAACTTGCTTCCATTCTCAGTCTATGAGCAACTAGGTATCCGAGAGTTGAAGCCAACCCATTGCACTCTCCAGATGGCTGACCGATCAATCACCAAACGTAGGGGTGAACTGGAGGATGTGTTAATAAAAATCGGGGAATTTATATTCCCTGTGGATTTTATTATAATTGATACACAGCCTGTAGCGAACCCACGGAATCAAATTCCGGTGATTTTAGGTCGCCCCTTTTTGGCCACTTCCAACGCTATCATCAACTGTCGTAACGGTTCTATGACCCTATCTTTCGGGAATAGGTCAATTGAACTGAACATTTATAAGTTGGGAAGTGTACCCTCCGAATCTACTGCTCAGGTCTGTTCTGTCGACTTAATGGATGTCGACAGCAGCGAATTTGATGATCCTCCTGATACCGATCTTGACTCTATTCATACGTTATTGTTTGACCCAACTATGTATCATACACATACGGACTCTTCCACTGAGTTGTCCGGGTCAACAATTAACACTGATTATGAACTGTTCTTAGAGTCTGAAGATCACCCCGCACTTTGTGATGACATTATTCATCGGGGTATTGATGGAACTTTAGAGGAGATCTTCGCTGATGAACTCGCATTTTTGAATGACACGGGTGTTGAGATGACTCATCTGCCAATCAAGGAAATTGAACCTCCACCCCTTCTTCTGAACTATAAAAAGAATGCGAGTAATCCATCACATTCACTGCATCGTCTCTCCAATACGAGACGCACACACATTCTATTCCACCATTTACCCTTTCCCCACTTCTTCTTCCACCAACCAGAGCACTGCATTGATAAATTTTTTGAATGGTTGGTGTTGACATTTGGTCTTTGCAAAGCTTGGCATCGACCACTGATTTTTGACCCCCTCATGTAATTTTCAAAGATTAACATTGCATAACTCAAGTTTGGGGTGGGGGACATTTTTTTCTGGCTCTTGAAAAGAAAATTTTTACAAAATTTTGAGCCAAAAATAAGTTTGGGGGAGGATCTTCACTTAAATATTTTTCCCCCGTTAATAAATTCCTCCCAAGCTTACAGGTTTTTCGAGATTTAGCAGATGGCAACAGTGAGGACACTATTGAAAACAAGTTTGGGGGAGCTTTGTGCTTATTTTTGCATCATTTGCATATCATTTGCATAAGCACAAAACATTTTTGAAAAAACTAAAAAAATTAAAAAAAATTCAAAAAGATAAAAATATTTTTTTGTACATAAATAAGATAATAAAAGCTTAGATAGTGAAAAATTACATCCATGAGATTAGAAAAATTTAAGAAAACTAAGAAAATTAGAAGTTTTCTTATACGAACTAGTAATAAGTAGTTATGAGCCGTTGTCCCAAGGGTTAGTAAGATGAAGGAAGTCACTAATCTGAGAATAAAAATAAGTCTAAAAAATAGTTTCTATTCTGGAAGCCAAACATTTTGAACGTTGATACCCTGCTATTCGCACTTACACACGTCTTGATGCCCGGGATAGTAGAGGATACCTTGAAATGCTCTTGTCTAAAAGCCGATGTATGAAGGAAATAAAAAAAAAGTGATTAAAAAAATATAAAGTGGTGAGAAAAAAATGGACACTGGTTTTGTTATCGCCGAGGGCAATAAAAAATTTATAGCAAGGGTGCCTCTTCACCTAGTGCCCTAAGGCCAACTGGTCTGGGAGTCACTGCTAAGCCTGAGGTGGTGCAAGACGAGGAAAATACACCAAATAAGCAAGCACATGAGTAATCGGTCGGTTAGTACCTCAAGAAGTATTAACGGTCGCATGAAAGTGTGTGAGCAATCTCATCTAAATATTCATTAATCAAAAAGTACTGAGGCTGATAGGCAAGAGTATGATAGCTTGAATTGAATTCTCCGGGTGTAGGGATGTCCTTTACACACACGCAGGGTGATATGATCGATGTTTGAAAGAAAGATAAGAATGAAGAATAAGACGATGTTTTATTGAGGGAGGACGTGATTTCTGACATCTTTTCATGACCATTAAGATAGGGCTCATGACAACCGAAAAGATAGCTTAGTTGGAAACCCTAATTTTGAAGGCTTTTCTTTTACAATTTTTGTCTTTAAATGTAATATCCATGATCTTCCTTTTATTATTGGATTTTGTGGGTGCAATCCGCTGAAAACCCTCAGGAGACAACACTCCTCCTACTAGGGACACCTAGAGGTTTAAAGGCTTGTTGCACGTGTTCAGTGCAATCGTGTTGCCTACGAAAGTGTGCTAGTTAGTTTTTCTCTTTCTTTATTTTCTCCTTCTCTTTTTAATAAAATCGTTCGATCGAGATGATCGAAAATAAGTTTGGGGGAATTTGATCAGTCGAAAATACTGCATTTTTAACACGGCAATTTCCCTATCATTTGCACTCATCTAGAAGTGTTCGGTATTCATATTGCACATATTAGCAAAACATCTCTGAAATACCAGTTTGCATGTGTTAGACTTTAAAACCGGCACTTTTAGGGAAATTGTGTGTTTATCATGGCATCGCATCATCCTTGTATTGTGCAACTCTTGTCCCGAGAAATTGTGCAGGAAATTGCAGAAGAGCTGATCAAAAATACGCCAACTCAATGATTTCAGATCTGGTAGCAATCTAGAGGGAAAAATAAAATTCAACACATCAAAACAAGGCCCAAATATCAGCCCAAACAAGTACCAGAAAGATCAGGCCCACAAAGCGCCGCGGTTCCGCAGCGGGAGCGCGCTTGCGCCGCGGTTCCGCGGCGCCTTGATGGCTTCAGTTGCTCCAAATTCCTCCACGTGTCTCCTATAACGGTACAAGCTTCCAGAAGACTCCCGATTCTCCACGTGGCTTATCTAGAAGGCTCGGCTTAACAAACTTTTGGAGGGAAATTCAAATCTTGCTAACAAACTTTTGAAGGGAAATTCAAATTTAAATTCCTAGATCTAGGGTTTTGAGATCTATAAAAAGGAGCCTAGATCTAGGGTTGAAGAGTTAATCAGTTCCTTCTTCATTCCCCCCATTCCATCTACAAGTTGAGTGACACATCTTGTAGCCCCAAATTCTAAATCCAATTCCAAATTCAAGATCCCGAGTACCATTCAAGCAAGAAGCCTTCAACCTTTTAGGAGCCGAGCCGATCATCAATCGAGCAAGTGATCCAAGCCGATCCACGACTCAAGGAGACGAGCGAAGCCAAATCAACGATCGAGTTCTTCCTCTTGTAGTTCTTGAGCGATTGTAACGAAATTGTTGATATAAATAAAAGGTGAAATTCTTTAATCTTGCTTTCTTTTAATTCTTGCATCATGATTAGATCTCAATTTGTGATTGTGGTTCTTGTTGTGATGTTTGAGTAAAACTCCGCTCGTAAAGGAGTCGAGACGATCAATAGAATGATGATGATTTAGATCTTTTTACAATTCTTAAATCCTATAACATTTGTAAATTTTTGTAAATCGAATGACCTAGTTTCGAAACGATCCTCTCTTGATTGTGTTCGCTCGAAACTAGAGATCAACGATCGATCATTAGATTTACTCGAAGCTAGTTTGTGAATGAGATTTATCGAAAGGATAAAGGATAAGACGAGGAAACCCTAGCTTCTTCGCAAGATCCTTAACCTCGATGAATAATCATCGATCTAGTATCAATTCGTTAAAGGATAAGAATATGAAATCATTAGATCTCATCACATCTATAGATCCGATCGATTCCTACGAGCCTCATTTCGATTCTTGATATTTGGATTGGAAATCATCCCAAATTACCACTTCTTGATTTTAATGCTTTCTTAGATCTAGATTTTTCTCTTTCTTGAAATGCAATTTTATAAATCATGATTTGTTTTCTTTTCTTTTCTTTAAAGTTTTGACTCATCTAATTCGAAAGACGAACGATTACACTTTCCCTGTGGACGATCCGCACTTACTAACGCGCTACATTCGACACCATTATTGATTGCGGTCAAAATATTTTTGGCTGTGATTTCTATACAATTTTCCAACATACACAATCGGAAAATATCATCAATCACGCTACCTATCAGAGGGCCATGACAAATATTTTCGATGACCTCATACATGAAATCGTCGAATGCTATATCGATGACCTCGCAGTGAAACGCAAATCATACGAGGAACACTGGGGGCATTTGAAAATAGTGTTCCAACGTCTTCGTAAGTATAACATCAAGATGAACTCTCTGAAATGCGCATTCGGAGTCTCCTTAGGAAAATTTCTAGGGTTCATCATACGGCACCGGGGTATTGAAATAGATCCATCGAAGATCAAGGCGATTATGGAAATGCCTACTCCAAGAACATTAAAACAATTACGGTCTCTACAAGGAAAGCCCGTGTATATCCATCGGTTCATAGCCAACCTTTCCGGAAAATGCCGTCCCTATAGTCACCTGATGAAGAAAGGAACCCCGTTCGTTTGGGATCGTAAATTCCAGAGTGCACTGGACGAAATCAAGCAATACCTACAGAATCCGCCGGTACTGACCGCTCCGGTCAAGAGAAAGCCTCTCATCCTGTACACAACCGCCTTTGAAGGTTCTTTGGGCGCGCTATGGGCACAGGAGAACGACCAAGGAAAAGAGAGAGCCCTCTACTATTTGAGTCGAGTTCTCCTGGGGGCAGAAAAAACTACTCCCCTATCAAAAAACACTGACTGGCGTTAATCTTCACGATAACGAAGCTCAGACACTATGCTTTGGCGCATGAGGTCCATCTCATATCAAAGGTGGATCCTTTCAAGTATTTGATGTCAAGAGCCATACTAACAGGACGACTCGCTAAATGGGCCCTCCTCTTGATGGAGTTCTCGATAATCTATCGACCCTCAAGGCAGTGAAAGCCCAAGTCATCGCCGACTTCCTCGTTGAGCATCCGATACCTGGCGACTCACCTTTAAATTGTGAACTGCAAGACGAGCACGTGTTTGACACGATTGATGGGAAGAAAGGAGGGAGTGATACCCGATGGGAACTCTATTTCGACGAAGCATCTTCCATGAAGAAGTGACAGCACAACACCTCCATAATCAAATCTGGGGTAGGCCTTATCTTTATGACTCCGTAAGGAGGGATAATGCGCTTTGCCTTTTCTTTAACAGAGCCGAGGACAAACAATGAAGCGGAATATGAGGCTTTGATAGAAAGTCTTGAGATCACTGTCGATATGGGAATCGAAAACCTTCTCATATACAGAGACTCCCAGTTGGTCGTTAGCCAAGTAAACGGTGACTATTAGACGTGCAAGCCAGAGTTGGTAAAATATGGTAAAAGAGTGCAACAGTTACTAACGCAAATTCCATCCTACGCCCTGGAAAGCATACCACGTACAGAAAATAGCAAAGTGGATGCATTAGTCAAACTCACTAAAGAACTGGCTGACGAAAACCTCAATAATGTAAGAATCGTTGTGCAAAACCATCGGGTTCTTGCACCTGCAGAAATATCTCCGGAGTCGTCTGAAGAAAAGGAAGTGACCAAGCAAACAGCTCTACGAATAGAGGACCAAGAAAGGGCTACGGAGAGAAGTCTTCATAGACTACTTCAAATCCCGTCGAACACCTGAAGATGCATTCTCAAGACATCAGCTTATGAAACGAGCTCTGTCTTTCACCTTCGTCTATGATACTCTATATAAGAGATCGTTCGACTCTCTATGGCTGAGATGCCTGGAACCGGAAGAAGCAAGAAGAGTCGTTCAAGAAACTCATGACGGACTCTGCGGTTCTCATCAAGCCGGGCCAAAGATGAAGCTAAAGATCAAAAGAATGGGTTACTATTGGCCCACGATGATTCAGGATTGCCTTGAATATGCGAAGCAGTGCCATTCATGCCAAATTCATGGGGACTTCATCCACCAGCATCCGAATCCTCTACACACGACATTGGCTAGCTGGCCATTCGAGATGTGGGGAACCGATATAATTGGGCCTATCGAACCAGCGTCGTCCAAAGGACATCGGTTCATATTAGCGACAACTGATTACTTCTCTAAATGGGTAGAAGCAGTACCGCTAAGAGAAGTGAAGACGGAGAACATCCTCCATTTCTTCAAGACACACGTCCTCTACCGGTTCGGCATTCCGCGACGGATTATCTCTGATAACAGACCAGCCTACAGAAGCCATAAGACCAGCCGCTTCGCACAGCAGCATAAGATAGATTGGAGATATTCTTCGGTCTATAATCCCCGAGCTAACGGTCTAGCTGAGGCTTTCAAAAAGACCTTGACGAAGATCATAAAGAAGACGGTGTCCAGAAACAAAAAGGACTGGCACGAAAAACTACATGAAGCTCTCTGGGCTTATCGGACCATGTTCAAAACGGCCACAAACACAACGCCATTCGCATTGGTATTCGGCACAGAAGCGGTACTCCCCCTCGAGATAGAGCTACCCTCTCTACGAGTGGCGGTTCATTACGAGCTAACAGATGAAGAGAATGCTCATCTTCGGCTTGAAGAGCTAGACGCCCTCGATGAAACTCATCTCATGGCGCAGTAAAACTTGGAGGCTTACAAAGAAAAGATGACACACTCGTACGAAAGATTGACTAGGCCGAGAACATTCCGCTAAGGTGAACTCGTGCTAGTTGTCAAAAGACCTATGATCCCCAATCGTTCCAAACGGGAGAAATTCGAGCGAAACTATGAGGGCCCGTACATCATAGATAAAGTCTACCAAGGTGGGGATTACTTGCTCATGGATATGCATGGCGAAAGACCCTTTCGGCCAATAAACGGCCGATTCTTGAAGAAGTATCACGCCTGACGAGTCACGACTCAGGTCAATGATAGATGATGACGCCTATGTACGCTCGCTATCTTCTTGAGTCAAGACTCTAAAAGTAGTATCCAACGATACCCCATCCCAAACACGGAAAACAATGGATCGAAATGTCCCTAAACTAACTACGGACCGAAATGTCTTTAAACTAACAACGGACCGAAACGTCCCTAAACTAACAATGGACCGCAATGTCCTGAAACTATCTACGGACCGTAACGTCCTTAAACTACTACGAACCGCAGCATCCTTAGGCTAACGTGGCAAAAAAAAACCGATACGTCCATAAGTGAAATGGGCACGGATGAAAAGCCGAAAAGGCTCCGTGAGTAAAAACAGCAGGGCTACCGGCGAGTTTGTGAAAACCCGGAAGGGCGCAAACTCGTAAAAAAATTTCTGTGCACTTGAAGGGTCCTCTCGATCTTGTAAGGAGAAAATACCCGTGTGAGATCTTTATGACTCACAAGGGAGCAAAACACTTAGGAATCCTCACGATCCCTAAGGAGAAATTACACTTACGAGATCCTCACGACTTGTAAGGAGAATTTCCCCGTATGAGACCCTCACGGCTTACAGGATTCAAAAGTCTTAAGATACAGGAACCTGAACCTGTTCTTAAGATATCATATCCCCTAAACTGCCCTACAGGTGGTCAATATTGACCCTTGTATACAATCCACAGGCATAAATAAGCGTTCCTTCGCCCAATTCCACCAATGGTGTGAAATTCCCCTATTTGGCGAACAACACTTGTAGGTCCTCTCGACTTGCAAGGAGAAAATGTTCCTGTGAGATCCTTACGATTCTAAAGAGAAAACGCACTTAGGAGTCCTCATGACCCCTAAGGAGAAATTACATCTACGGGATCCTTACGACTTGTAGGGAGAAATACCTTTATGAGACCCTTAAGCCTTAGTCGTCAGCTCCCTAACCCTGTCTACTAAGCCACCTTTGTTTTAACGGCGAAGGCAAATGATGATTCGCTCCTGGCAACGTTCCAGTAGTAGCGATACTGATGCCTAAATCAGTAACAAATTCCAAGTCCTTTCACGGCAAGTGATGATTCGCTCCTGGCAATATTCCAGTCACAGCGATGCTGATGCTAAGATTGGTATCGGATCTCAAGTCCATACTCACAACGAAATCAGCGAGCCAAAAATACATATAAAAATTATTGAAATAATGGGACAACTCGCAATAAAAAGCAGCGAGTAAAAAGAAAAATAGCCGAAATGATTGGGCACCACGAAAAATAGCCGAAATGATTGGGCAATCGCGACTTTCACGATATAGAAAGCTGAAATGATGGAGCATCATGGAAAGAAATAAAAAAATGATGAAAGAATGAAACTTTTGCTCTACAGGCGAGTCTGTACTGACCCCTGTATACAATCCATGGGCATAAACGAAAAGGGAACCACATTTCCCAACAGACTCTGTCAAAGGGAGAGTCAGATCTCGATGGCAACATCTGCATCCTAGAGGATCAACACGGCATTCCTTCTCGACACCGCAGAAAGTGGAAACAAGTCAAACAATGACCTCCCCGCTAGAACAATGCTCCGTCTTGGAAACAAGTCAACAAATGACCTCCCTGCCGGAACAACGCTCCGTCTTGGAAACAAGTCAGTCAATGAGCTCCCCGCCGGAACAATGCTCCTTCTCGGAAACAAGTCAGCCAGTAACCTTCCCGCCGGAACAATGCTCCGTCTCGAAAACAAGTCAGCCAGTGACCTCCCCGCCGGAACAATGCTCCGTCTCGGAAACAAGTCAGCCAGTGACCTCCCCACCGGAACAATGCTCCGTCTCGGAAACAAGTCAACCAGTAACCTCCCCGCCGGAACAATGCTCCATCTCGGAATTAAATCAACCAATAATCTCTCGATTCGTCTCGACCCCCATGGAGATCAATGTCCCTGCGCAAACTTTTCAACCCGTAAAAAGAAAACTCTCTTGTGAGATCCTTACGACTCTCAAGAGAAAACGCACTTAGGAGTCCTCACGACCCCTAAGGAGAAATTACACCTACGAGATCCTCTCGACTTGTGGGGAGAAAAATCTTTATGAGACCCTCACGGCTCATAAAGTTGAAAAGTCTTAGGCGGCAGATCTGAACCTATTTTTTAAGCCATCGCTACCTTACAAGGAGTTCAAGATGAACTGTTATTTACCATCTACAGGCCACATTTGCTAAAGTCACATGCCAATGACACGACAAAGAAAAGAAGACGATAGTATGAGATAAAATATGCCTTTTATTCAGGAATTCAAGTGAATACATGATACATCACATAAAAGAATAAAAAATGAAGGCATGTTATTCACCAATTACAAATTTTCAGTAAAAAACAAAATAGAAACGGCTGCTAAGAAGGAGGCATCTTCAATAAGTCAGCAAGCCGCTCACGCACTCCTCTCAATCCCTTCTCGTGGTCAGCCACCGCGGCCAACTCCGCTTCAATTTGAGTTCGCTGCTGCGAACAAGATGAAAGCTTTTCATCAGTTTATAGCATGGCAGCTTCGCAGTCCTGCATGACCCGCTCGGTAGAGTAAAGCGTCCGCCTCAGCGTCAACCCATCTGAAATGCATCGCTGGAGATTGTCGAAGACAGGTTTTAACTGCGCAGCATTCGCTTCAATCTGGACACGCAATCGGACAGACTCGTTGGAAGCCACCTCATGTTCCTTTCGTCTCATGGTTGCATCTTGTTCAAAATGATGGAGGAAAGGAACATTATGCTTAACCCATGCAGCTTGCTGGGAATTCAAAGCCAGAACCGTAGGAGCAAGACGCTTGAGCTCAATCTCGTGCAGGCAAGCTTCGATCTTTCTACAGTAATTAACCCAAGACTTGATTACACCTTCATCATGGAAGTTCATGAGCGTCGCCAGCATAGGATTAACCTCAGCAGTAAAATCTGCAGCGGATGTGAGGGCATCGGCGTCAAGATCCTCGACGAATTCGCTCAACATTTGCCGGCTATTCGCAGTGCCCCTGGAAGATGGGCATTTAGCAAAGGGCCCTGTCTGCATTGGGATGCGAGACTCAAAGGGAGCTGGAGCCGGTGTGGTTGCTGCAAAACAAATTATGGTCAAATGTCGACTCAGGAGGTAAAGAAAATACACAAGCGATGGAGTCTACTATACCGGCTATGGCAGGTGGCAAAATTGGGAGTACTGGAGGTGCGGCTATTCTCTCGTCCCCTCCTCCTATCCGCGATGCTGCGATAACTATAAAGAAGGCTTAGCAACAATACGGCTATTCATAAAAGAAAGAAGAAGACAATAGCTGAAGGATATACTAACCAGTACCAGGAGGCGGGACGATTTCCGACTGGAAGGAGAAATGCGGGTTCAACACCTGATATAGATGGTCAAAAAGGACTCCTGCAAAGTTGTGACAATATACTGTCAATATAAGGAGGATGGTACCCATGGCGAAACCGATAAATCGCAAACCTATACCTTCCAGCATTTCAGAGGACATAGGAGAAGGCGAGGGAACAACAGTCGTCATGGCGGCGATCGGAGATGCTTCAGATGGCACAATTTCAGCGTTCACTGCACCTACAAACAAAATATCGTCATAGGGAGCTGAACGGGATTGAGAAATAAAAAGAGAACAGTGACCCAAGACCTACCTGATGGGTCATCAACCAAAACCGCGACGGAAGCATCACCAGGCGTAGCGGCTTCTTTGCTCTCTCTCAGAGGAGTAGTTTCTGCGCCCATGGCTTCATCCCCTGATTCGATGAGGGCTGTCGTGATGCTTGCGACACCTTCCGATACCAGAGAGACACACGGGAAAAGAGCAGTAGTCTGGGCAGTCCCAGATTCCAGAGAGATGATAGCAACTGCAGGAACGGTAACCGCCAGGGTTTCACCCGTCATCCCATCGCCAAGACTTGGCCCTGCAGAAAATGCATATGTCAAAATTCGAAGATCAAGTTCTAGTAAAAGACTTAGCGTTAGGTTACCTTGGAGCAGTTTTCCGGTTTCTTCCCGAGCTAGGGACGCAACCTGTCTATGGGCGGTAGACAACACAGAGGGAACATCCGCCGAAGGAGTATCGGCAAGCGGAATGATGCTTGAGCCTGCACCCACGGCAAAACTGGCATCGCGTTCCCTCGCTGCGTGCTTCCTACGCTTCTTTTCGGTCTGAGCGGTGAGAAATGATCTCCTCAAGACCTCTGACAAAGGGACGTCATCGTCCGAACCATGCTCTGCCTCTGGAACCGTTACGGCATCTGTCATCGGCTGCTTTAGCGAAGCCTCCTGCGGTAATGTTGGGGGAGCTGGGGCCATAATAGCTAGCTCTGGAAGCGTCGCTGCATCACCACTCGGGATCGGCACCGCACTCGGAATAACCTGAGTCAAGGTAGTCCCTGCAATAAAATAAAGGAGAGGGTCAGAACACGAATAAAAAAAGGGGAATAAAAGCACAATGAGCTGAATTATACCAAGACCCAAAGAAGCGCGGAGCCTCTCTTCCTCTTCGAACGTCTTGATGGAAGCCGCGAAAGCCTCTTCGGCAGAAATACCTATTGAAGAAAAGGGCATTAGTAAAAGCATAATAATAAGGAAGGAATGAACGCGGAAAAATACAATTGAAGCATACCTGACTACGCGATGGTGATCAGTGCCGCTTCTTCGCGAGCCAGTCGCTCGGAGGCCACAAGGGCAGCCTGCAGATCGGTATCGGTCACAGGCGTGTCGAACAAGCCATCGTTAGTGCCATACTTACACAAGCCTTCGCTGTAGGGAGCATGGGGCTCCTGGCTGAATACAACGTCAATAGGAAAGAGCGACTTCTTCTTTTTTTACGAGCGAGTGCCGGTAGCCGATGACAAGAGCTTAAGCTTAATGGGCATTTTTAGGCAGTGGGTCCCAATTTCTACACCAACACCAGACTCTGGGGATGCTACAGCTACCGTTTTTACAGGAACACGGGGTAGAGGCTTCTCAGGAAAGGCGAGCGGAACCGCAACCCCAGCAGCTTCTTTTAAGGAAGGATCAACAGTGGTACGTCGCTTTAAGGGGACAGCAGGGACCGCACCCTTGCGATCGAGCAGTAACTGCCTTTCTTCCCTAATAACAGCACCCGTCGCATGTTGGTATCACACCATGTATGCGTTCGAGGCTTTCGGAACGTAGCTCGGCTCACTGATGAGAAAGTTGGACCCGGTATTTAGCCGCATGAAGTGGTGCAGCGCGCTGCGGATACCTTTTTCCGTAGCAACCGGCTCAGCTAAAAAAGCCTCAAGCGGGACACCGTGATCGTAACTCGACTGTTGAGCAAAACGATGCGGGTTATACCTCATGAACAGCGCCGAGTCGTTCTTCCTGAACACTAAAAAGCCCGGCCTGATTGAATACAAATACAGAATCTCCCGAGCCTTTAATGTACGAGCCCCGTCTTTGTAGGTATCGCGCAGCGGATGCACCATTTTACTGGATTCCTTGGCGATAGTTAAGACCTTATCGACGAAAGTCATGCTATCCCCGACCATATGCGGGCGAAGGATCAGACCTCGAGCCTCTCGCTGTGACGGATCTAAAGCAGAAGCGTCAACTAGAAACATAACCAGGGGAAATTATAACTGTCATAGAAACGGGACCATTTGTGGACTCCAAAAGAGCCGACCACATGCAGCTCGATCCACGACGTGAAATAGTGCAGAGGGAGATGTACCGGCTGTCCCCCCGGCTAAGTGGTGTCTGCCGCTAAGCTTAGGCCATGATACAGGTGAGCCAGCCCAGCGATCCCGACGGCCACTCGCGTCCCGGCAACCATTCGGTGAGCCGGATAGAAGACGTATGGCCTCATATAGCGAGGGTGCATTGGGAGCACAAACCAGCTTAACCATAGCCTGAGGAACCCCAAAGTGAACGTCTCTTCGTCAACATCTGAAGCTGCGAGCTCTACAAAGGGGACGACCGGGGTGTCTGGGATGAAGAAATTCTTTTGATCCACTTCCGCTGTCAGCTGATTGTCCAAGCCAAATCCAAAAGGACCGTCAAGCTTGGCGAATTTCACGGCTTGTTTTGACAAGACTTCCGGGCGAAGAAAGCAGGCGATGAAATCCGCGAAGCTGACTCCGTGCCCTCCGGACTCGAGAAACAGACTCTCGTAAATGTTCAACACCTTGATTAGACTCGAGAACCGATATTGAATAGCATTCTCCGGAGTGAGACCCATCACCACTGATTTGGTGGAGAAGATGTACTCGTCAGGGGGAAGTATTTCCTCGTAATGTTTCCCTCTAACGGATAGGCCCGAAATTTTTGTAAATTCGTCCAAGGAAATCGAAACCTCCCGGTCCGATAAAAGAAAGGTGTGAGTCGGGGTATTCCACTGTTCCAAGAAAGCCTTGACCCACCATATGTGAGGCGCGGGATACTGGAAAAGAGATGCGTAGATAGCAGGGTACAACCCGAGCTTCAGCAGTAGCGACTTTTTGGCCGACAAGATGTATCGAGCCCACTGCATGTATCCGGCTGAATGGCAAGGAGTCAAGCTTGTCATGTATGCCTGTCCCTAAGGGCGCGACTCGTCTTGACATATGCGCCGCCCCAGAATATCTAAAGCCATCGGCGGCTATACAGGGATCAAGCCCATAAAGGGCTGGAGGCGTCCCTCCATAGCCCAGTTAACCTCCTCCACAGCGTAATTCACCTGGGACGGGTCAGCATAATGAATGGCGGAAATTGGCTCTGAAGGCACCGCACAAGAGAAACTGCGCCAACCCCGAATAATTTGGTTGTACCACAACCCCCATAAGTGAAGAGGCTTCTGCTCCGGGTCGTGATCTTTAATCAATGCAAAAACTTCCCGATCCACGGGCGCGTCGGTGTATGCACTCTCTGGGCGAACAAATGGGAAAGAAGAGTCAAAAGACATAGTACCTGCACGAAAAGAAACGAGGGTTAGATGTCAATACTACATTACAAATTCTGACATTTAGTACTTTAAATTTGTACCACACTGCAATGCAGGAAAAAGGGACCGAGGGGGACCCACAAAATCAAAGTGACGGCTCATCATTGATGAGACGGTCAATCATTAAGGAGGAAATCCTAAAAAGATTCTCATTTAATGAGAAACTCATTGGGCCAAGAAATTAAACCCCCTCGAGAGCAGTGCTCTGGAAACAGAAATTACATCTGTTAACTTTAATTATGAAGGGAATAAAAATTCCCCAAAATTTCTAAGAGCCATGCTCTGTGAAAACGATGGAGTAATCCATCAGAACCCTAAAAAGCAAAGCTTTTTGCAGAGTAAAAACTCCAAGATCTTTAAGATCTACAAAATGAACTCTAAAAGTTCTTCATAGAGATGAACAATGTTCTAATTAATGGGTTAAGTAACCCTAAAAATCCATTTTAAGATCTATGATCTGAGAAGAGCAAAACTCTATTAATAGGTTCTATCCTTACCAAATTTGGGCAGAGTTCTGACTCTAAAAGGAATTTCCTTGGGCAGAGATCTAAGCTCTGAAGGGAGAATTAAATTCTCAGAAACAAGAGAGGAAGAAGATGAACAGAAGTCATCTTAAGGGCCAAAGGCCCTACTTATAGGCGCTGGAAGACGATTCGACTTCCAAGATGAACCAACGGTAGAAAGGTTGCCACCGCTGCACTCACGTGCGAGCCATATGAGCGCAATGGTAGGGGGCATTTGTTTCCCCGCAATAAGAGAGCAAGGCTCTATTCAAAATTTAAACTGAGGCAGCGCCTCACGTGCAAAGCACGAGAGCGCCAGCGCCCAGTATTAAAAACTCTGAGACAGCGCCTCACGTGCAAAGCATGAGAGCGCCAGTGCCAAGAGTTAAAAACTCTGAGGAAGCGCCTCGCGTGCAAAGCACGAGAGCGCCGGCGCCAGAACTAAAAGTTCTCCACCCTTGGATCAAAGTTCCAACGAAGATAATAAATCATCAAATTATAGAATTAAATTCTGTTGAGGAAATATTCCTTGAATCTTCCTAAAAACAAGAAAAGTTAATCTTTGTAAAACAGAGCACCGTTGGATTAAAGATCCAATGGTGATTAAAAATCACCAAGATACAGAATAAGCTCTGTATGGGAAAATATTTTCCCAATCTTGTTAAGAACAAAAAAAATATCTTCTGTAAAATAGAAGGCCTAGGATCAAAGATCCAACAGTGGATAAAATCCCCAAATCAATTAGAGATCTTTCAATGAGAGATTTCCTTAACTAAATCAACAAATCAGCTTCCACTATATAAAGGACCCAAGACTTCAAGTTTTGTACAGAGTAACCCCCCCATAAACTTCAAGTTCAAAAAGAGGAGCAAGCAAAAAGAGCTTTAAAAAACAGAGAGGAAAGAAGAACTTTTTTCAAGGTAAATAGAGATCATAGTATCTCATCTGTATACCCAAGGGTTTAACCCTCATAAAAGAACATAGTTCTCTTCCTGGATCTGAGATCCGTGAGACAAGTCTTCCACAAATGAGAATTTAATTCTCGTAGAGATGAATTTGTTCTTGGGGAGTAAAGATCCAGGGGAGAACAAAGAATTGAACTCTTTAGAAAAATGTACAAAGAAGGGAACAGCGCCGAGCGCCCCACGTGCCCCTCACATGGGCGCTGCTAAAATAAAGAGTGCCTAGCACTCAGTGGTTGGCGCTCAGCGCCAAGCACCCCACATGCCCCTCACATGGACGCTAATAAAATAAAGATTGCTCTGCACCCAGCGCCAAGCGCCCAGCGCCAAGCGCCCAGCGCCAAGCGCCCCACGTGCCCTTCACGTGGGCGCTGATAAAATAAAGAGTGATCTGTACTCAATGGTTGGCACCTAGCGGCGAGCGCCCCACGCGCTCCTCACGTGGGCGCTGTTTAACATAAACCGCTCTGTAAATAGAGCCCAGTGCTATAAAGAGTGTTTAACACTCAATAAAAAACAAAAAAATAGGATGAGCATCAGAGCCCATATCAATGCTCAGCATTGTTGCACAAAAAGGGACCGAGCCCAAACAAGTGTTTAACACTATTCAAAAAAATTGAGTGAGCTGAGTACAAGCTGACCAAAAGTCCCAAATTCAGATCAACCGAGTCCATGGGCTCATAAATTTTCTAAATTTGATCTTAGTCCTAAACCCAACTACAGATCTCTCAACTGACATTGGTTCAAGGGTACATCTCCCAACACCTCTGATATATGTCGTTGAAATTCTTTAATGTCTTCGGAGAGGTGGTGGGTCCCGACAATCAACAATTCCTTGTTCCGCAACGTTCTTAAACTAAACTCTCATCTCAAAAATGGTGATTTGTGGACCGCAACGTCCTTAAACTAATAACGGACCATAAAAATGGTGATCTGTGGACTGCAACGTCCCTAAACTAATAATGGACCGTAACGTCCCTAAACTATACTAGGAACCGTAACGTCCCTAAACTAAAACGATAGAGCCCAAATGCTCTTTCGTTGGATCAAAAATGATCTCAAACCCCCGTTAAGTAGATCTTAGTCCAATATCGGATTAACATATCCTTAACAAATATTTAAGTTGATCTTAATCTCAAACGAGATTAGCGATCTTTAAATCAAACCAAACCCAAATCTAAGAAAATATGGATTTGGACTAATCCACGCCCTACGGGAGACAGCATAAATTAGTCTCCGTATACAATCTATGGGCAACCAAAAAATAAAACAAACACACACGACACGAAGTGACCTTCTGAAGCAGGAGAAAGTGGTTATTGCTATGCGGTAACGTAATTAACTGCAGGGGCTTGTGCCTGCAGGAAAGAGCGTCCCTACAATAAAAAAATCCCTCGCAAACGAGGGGGAATCTGACGAAGTCTGCTACAACGGCCGCATCTGTCCAAACCATCGATACACGATGTCATAAATCAACTTGGCATCTTCGGAATGGGGGACGGATAAATCCAAATAGCATCTGCCCCCAAAATTCAAGCCAGACATCCCAACGTCCCGGTCGCGTCTTTCGGCGGTAAACAAGTACGAGGAACCATTCCTGGCATGTGTAGACATAGGACCGTATATATCACTATGTATCCGTCCCAAGAGTTCAGAAGCTCTTTCTCCGTGTCCAGTAAACGGAGTTTTAATCATCTTTCCTTTGAGACATGACTCGCAAGTTTCATAAGATGTAAATTCGAATTGATTCAAATATCCATTTTTATGAAGCTTAGCTAGCCTTGTCGCATTGATATGACCTAGTCTACAGTACCACAAAAAGGCTTCGTTCATTTCTGAACTTTTCCTCTTGTGTGTGTTCTGTATGCTTAGAACAGTAGTTTGATTTAGAACGTATATACCATTACATAACGTACTAAACCCAATCAACACTTGATTTAGAAAAATATTCATAACATTATCCTCCAATACAAAATTATATCCTTCTTTATGCAACAAAGAAACTGATACAATATTGCACATTATATTTGGTACGTAGTAATAGTCATTCAGAATCATTGTATTACCATTTGGTAATACTAGGTGATATCCACCAACTGCTTTAGCTGCAATAATTGCTCTATTCCCTACTTTTAGAGACATATCATCTTTTTCCAGTTCTCTACCTTTCCTTAGCCCATGTAACAAATTACATACGTGGGATCCTGATCCGGTATCCAATACCCAGGACATAGAGCAAACTAAGAAACAGTTCTCGGTTACGAACACACCCAAAGAAGATGAATCGGCATGGTCTTTCTTCATTCGGGTTGCATGGGAATCCTGATATTCTCCTATTTCTTGCTCAGACTTATGACAGTCATAAGAAAAAGAGGAACCAACGTTTCCCAGCTCAGTATAATAAGCGGGTTCGGTCAATACATCTATATTATTATCTTGATTAAGGTGTGTCATTGGTCGCAAACTTAAGAGAGAGAAAGAGAGAGAGAAGGAAATGCTTTAGCGTGCGCTCATTGCAAGATTAGAATGGTTATTATCTTATCTAATCAGGATGGCTCCCACTGTTTTTATCAAACCTTCCTTCAAACCATAAAAGGTAAGATTAGCCGGGATTAATTACACCCTACAAGTTCGCCAATCGATCAGCCAGTCAGGTATTGGTACTATGAGGGAGTCTCCCCATATTTTCGCATAGAACTAATTAAATAACCTCGTTTCTGTAGGGGCATAACCCTGTTAACACCTTTCTTAAACACCTACAGGATCAACTAATTGTAAAGTGGAAAACTCTCCCAGGAGTAACTCTTACTCACAGTGGGTATCGGGATCCAACTATCTCATAGAAGATATGCAATCTCATTGCAAATTTTAACACTTGAAATACTTGATATCTATTTTTACCCCTAGCAACTTATGAACTTAATAAGGTCAACAAATCATAAGCGCTAGTCAAGTTCAACCCGTCATTTCGTGATTAAATTAAACCCACCCGTACGACCCTTAACAAGGTCAACAAAGCCGTACGACTACCCTAATCCAATCACATCACATGCAATAGATAAGCACTAATAAGCTACCACACACTATGCCTTGACAAGGTCAAAAAACACAGTATGAATACTAAATAGCACTTATCTGAAATGACGGAGGGCTACGAATGGTTTTGATGAAAACCTTTAACGTAATGACCTTGATATCGTTGTGGAATCAAGTGATTTGAAAAAGGAGCGGTTTTTGTAGCATTTGCTAGTTTTGCTAAAGAGGTCACTCCCGGTGAAGGGATCTCGGCTCTTTCCACATCGAATGAGGTGCTGGATATTCATCAAGGAATACCACCATGCAAAGCAAAAACTAGTGAAGCTATCAAAACAAAACCGAGTGGGTTGTAGCATTTGCTAGTTTTGCTAAAGAGGTCACTCCCAGTGAAAGGATCTCGGCTCTTTCCACATTGAATGAAGTGCTGGATATTCATTAGGGAATACCACTATGCAAAGCAAGAACTAGAGCTACCTTTTTTAAAAATTTTGATTCTACAACACCTTCAGGTTTCTTTTCTTTCCATTAATCTCATTAATGAAGTCCCATCATTTATGTCTCCCTAAACATCACAGAAAAGAAATGAAAATAGAACGTACGCTTATGCCATCCACATTCGCCATAGGGCCCCATCATGCACCGTTAGGTTACTTAACTAACGGCAAAGCGGAAACTGGACTAGCGCGGGTGCAAAACATAAGCAACTTTTATTATATATATATATATATTATCCATCTCACGCAGTTATATGATCACATCATAGAACTCAAGCAGCAGATTTTAACATATGAAATATTAGATATACTAGGAGGTCCGTGTTTTAAATTCAGCCAGTAATGAAAACACGGATTCTACGGTCATGATGAATAGCCAAACCCATATCCCTAGACCCTTACGAGAGCGGCAAGTAACCCAGCCAATTCTAGAGTTAGGGACCCGGTCTCGACTCCTCAAGATGGTCTCCCACTGGACTCTAGAACCCGGTTACTTGTGCTCCCCATCTTGGGTCTATCCTAATGCGGAAAAGTAAATAATATACATCAATGGTGACATCATCCTCAACCCGGAAGTGTCCCAATAAAAGAATATTACATACAATTGATTACATGAATGAAAATTAAAAAACTCTTATCTCACGCAAAACCCTCGGCTATTCAATCACGACGATCCGATATAACATATCACATCAACACATAAAAATCACATGTCATCAATGTAAGTAAATACGCGTATCCCAAATGTCATTGACATATAGCAACGAGATCGGGGATACCCCACATATTACACTTACGGTCACAGAAAAGAAATGAAAAACTACAATAATTAGAATCCGCATTTTCCTTAGACATCATAAACCTGGAATATCTCATATTCCGAATTTCATGCGTAACCCTACAAACCCTGCATTTTAGTCTCAAATCGAAAATACTTTTCAATAACTTAGTCGGGTAATTCAAGAAGATTCCCGACTATCTGATCGAATGCTCATCGGGAACTTTAGTAGATGGTCATACCCCCGATGCCGTCGATGAAGTGCACTTAGCCGGAACACCGTGGCCGCGAGCATCCAAGTGGATGCTCGCGGCCACGGTGTTCCGGCTAAGTGATGCTTTTGGCAACGGGGTTCTCCTAAAGTCACTTAGTCGGGACTATGGGGCGTGGCTATCTAGTAAAGTTATCCGGCGAGTATCCGCGTACTATAGAGATTGCGATGGAGTTTTGATCCAAATCAAAACTCCATGGCAATTGATCAATAGAGACTAAAACGCTAGATTTACAATTAGCGAACTAGTTTTCACAAAACTAATTAATGTGGATTCTAAATATTGTATCGCATATCAAACTTAAACCCGAAACGATGTTAAAACACGACTATAAAACACTCCGAATAGCCCTAACACAAAGATAACATCACATGTAATCTTGGCTAAATCAAACATAACCTGAAACCCTAAAACCAAGAGATTAGAATACGACAAAAATTCCAGGACTTATTGCTACAGTAAAACGGGCGACATCGGGAAAAAATCAAATGTGGCCGGCCATTTTTTTCTGTTTTGCCTCGAATTTTTCTGGTGTTCTAGATACATCATAAATAGCTTTCTGCACTTGTTTAAAATTTTTTTATAGGACTTTAAAAATTCGACAGAAACTAGGGTTTCATTCCGACTGTTTCGGAGTTGTTTCGTTTTCGTAATTCTACAAATATCGTCTAATCCTCTAGCTTGGCTCTGATACCATGAAAGTGTACCCTAACACCACCACTGGATTTTACTAAGCATCAACCATGCTATTTTTAAAAAATCTTGGTGCTAAACTACACTATCCTAGAATCTTAACTAGATGATTAGGGTTTTAGCATGATATAAAAATATTTATACTAAGTGAAAGATATTACAACCTTTGTAGATCGTGTCCTTCACTTTTAAAGCTCTGAGTAGCAGTCCCTACGACTCCACTAGGCTCCACTTAAAGAAGGGTCGAGCTTCCTATGTGACCTTCGTGTCAAAGATGATCCACCTGAAGCTCCACTAATCCAAGCTACCTCTCCACTAATCTCCTATTAGTGAAGGAAACAATCTAAACTCAAGTGCTAATCAAGTGTAGGATGATGAAGTAGGGTGTTTAGCACACTTAGTATCTTCTAAAGCCATAGGGTTCACAACACATATGAGGGTTAGGGTTAGAAGCAAGAGGAAGAATGAAAATGGGAGAGAGCTCAAAAATGAACTAAGGAAAAAAGAACAAGTGTAGAATGATTCTTCATCCCCCTCACTTATTGAAGCATCCATTATTTATCAAATAAATAATTAGAACCATGCTTCAATTGTGAGTCAAGACCAATAAACTAATGAAAATGCCATGTCTCACCCATACCCAAAATATCTCCCCATTTTCCACCACTTTTTTCTATTTTCTAAAAATAGAAAATCCAAGCCATGCTTCATAATATATATATATATATATATATATATATATATATAGGTTAATGGAGGAAAAGTGCCATAGGAGGGAATTTCCTTCTATGGCGTCGGAAAAATGCACCCTTCATGATTTTTTTCGACAATCGGCATTCATCACCTCCATCTTTATCATCTAAGATATGGATACACCAAATTTCATGTGATTATACCATTTTTTCACCGTTGATTTAGTTGGTGCAAAATTAATGGTTTACCGATAATAGAACTTTTTACCTTGCTAATTCAAAGATAAAAAAGTGGTGAAATTACATGAAATTTGGTGTATGCACATCTTAGATGATAACGATGATAATGATGGATGCCGATCATCGGAAAAATGGTGGAGGGTGCATTTTTCCGACGCCATAGGACGAAATCCCCTCCTATGGCCTCTTTCCTTTATTATTCTCATATACATATATCATACACACACACACACATATCATATATATATATATATATATTAAGAAAAGAAAATAATTAGTGAACATAATATTAGTTAATATATAATTATATAAAATATAAATATATATCATATTATTAAATCAACACTTGATTCAATAATCCAGTTATATCACATATAACCGACTAATATCATTTATCTGTATATCATATTATCAAATCAACACTTGATTCAAATCCGGTTATATCACATATAACCTAACCGATAACATTTCTCGCGAGATTAGGATACGGTATCACATACTCGTATTTAATTAGGCCCCCACACATATCAGCATATGATCCCTACTTCGTTTCGCTTGAACTAGAAAACCTCTGTGTGGGACTCTAAAGACTCGTCAATAAGCCAGTAGTAGGTAATGATCACATCAGTTACCTACAAGCTGTCAGCGGTATTAGCTGGATGTAACGGCTACCCAGGTATTGAGCGAATATAAGATCAACAAGCAAGCTTGTCCAAACTCCTATGAAGCCTATAAGTAACAATTACCGTACAGTCCGGTCTCTTCATCTGATATGTCGTATATCAAGTCTAGGGGTGGAATCGTCAGACCCCAGTAACTTGATAAGTCATGCCGATGTATGGCTCATAACGGTTTGAGAAACTACTGATAACACTTACCAGTAAATCTCATCATCCCTGGCCAGGGATATACTATTATAGACAATCGAGCATAGCGCAACATCCATACCGGGAGAGACGAAACCCTTCCTATCTCTCATTGCCTCAATGTGACTCGAGATTGTACCCAAAATCCACCTGTTTGCATGACTCCTTTGAGCCGTGGTAGGGAAGAAATCAAAGAATGGTGCGAACCAACACAAGACTCTATGACGATCTCGGGTCTACAGACTAGCCTGTACCAGTGTCACCAGAGAACTGCTATCTGACGATGGTATGCTACCATCTAGGAGTTCTCGGCGAGTCCTGTTCGGTGTACCATTCTCTAATGAGTACCTGTGTACAATCTTTGATGTCAAACACCAATGGTTATGGGATCAACCATCGCCCCTTAGAGGGTTAAGAAACGTACACACTAGTCTACTCTAGAATATCGATGCCCTGTCTCGATATCCCCTCGACTAGAAATAATTAAAGGATGTGCTTGTGGACTACACAAGTCCCGGTAGGATGATCTGCATCATAGTCCTGGTAGTTAAGAAAACATCCTAAGGGCTTTATCAACATGTATCAGAGAGACAGTATAATAATACAAGTGTACATATTAAGATAAAGAGCAACCAGATAGCATACTATCATGTCGAGTAAGAAAGTCCTCTATATATATGTCTAAGCATCCACTATATCATACAATAATGGCCTCTAGGGCATACATATTCCTAACAGCTCCAGTCGCGTCTCTTGCTGCGTGTGATGCTGCCACTCCATATGCTCGCGGAGCCGATGGATCTCCTCCTGCAACGCAGCTGCAGCATCAACCCGCGTCTGGGTCACGACGTACTCATGCGCTGTCAAACATCTATCAAAAAATCGATGGGTCCCCGGACCAACCCTGCGCTCATATCCACCGTGATACCCACCGAATATCGAATCCAGGACATGGACAATGACGGTGATCGAGTCACTGGGGACAAGTCCCAAGGTGTCCGTTTGCTCCTAGAACTGGGCCTGTATAGAATACACACACACAGGTGCTAACTTAAAATATGTAATCAACTTGATTATATGAAACTTACCATGTACGCGTTCGTGCCCTTTTATAACGCGGCCTACTCTTTGGCTTCATTGTAGTTGGCGGGGTCTTTCTTTCTCTGCGATGAAATTAAGATTTAGTTTAATAATTAATTAACAATATAGAAATCATATGGAATTAAGCGTCGAAATACTCACCGAGTGCCACCGAGCATTGTCCTACGAGCGCTTCCCTTGGATGGGGATAGCGCGTTTTCGCACGCCGTTGTTCCAGTTCTGCTTATTTCGAACGTCATCACCTTGCAAAACTAAAGAATATAATATATTTTAGAATATGATTTCATGTTATATTGTTAAAATCTTAACAATTAAATTGATACCTGCACATCATCACACTCAAAATAGGCGACAAGAAGCGGCCAATCCTCTCTCGGGATGTCCAGCGCTATGACCTCCATCAAGTGCATCTACTGATCCTCGGTCGCCGCGGCCCAGGGAAGGTAAAGTTCACTCTTCACTTCCCATCTGCGATGTCGCTTGATCACTTGACACTGGCATAGGAAGTGAGCAAAGGAGCGATCTATATCGAATGGCTTATACACGCCATCCTCGCTGGGCTCGCCAACGAATTTGTAATTCTTCATGGTCTAAAATTGAAATAAATTAGACAAATAATTATATGTATATGTATATGTATATGTATATAACAACGATTGAAATTTAAATGTGTGAAAGAGTATGCCATACCTCCTCCAACCCAAAAAACCACGTAGCATGCTCGGTCTGGGCCTTGTTCTATAGAATATGGAGCGGGTACTTGTAATAAGTACGGATCTCCTGCCTAACATAATCCTCCTATTGGGTTACGTGCTCTCCAACAGGAACACATGTCGCGTCAAAGATCAGATCCCATAGTCCAGCATCAGCCCGCGGCCTGCAACAGTCGAGCCTAGTAGGACCCCTCGTCCTAACACTGCTCGAGTCTGGAAAAAAATAGATATACATACACAATATTATAATATTTAGAATTTGAATATAGAATTTGACAAATTTAAATTACAATCGTTATTTAAAAGATTTAAGAAATAACGATTATACCTGTCGTTCCTGGCGTGGCGCTAGAATCGACGCCAGGCGCCATCCCGCGAGTAGAATTCGGATCTGCAAACAATAAACTGTTAGATGATTTAATATCCACCTATATTGAAATGATGTATCAAATTTTAAATGAGTAAATTATGCACCATGCGCAGGAGTGACGGGGGTATGAGGACCCGCTGATGCACTAATAAGGGTAGGGGGTGCTGCGATACTGCGAGTGATCTGGCGGTAGTATGGGGAGCACTGGTAAGGATAGGAGGACGGTCGGGGATGATGCAGTGTGAGTAGGGGACCATAGGGGGGGTGATGTGGCGGTAATAGGAAGAGCGCTAGTAAGGATAAGGGACAGTCGGGGGTGATGCGGTGTGAGTAGGGGGCCATAGGGGGTGATGTGGCGGTAATAGGGGAGCGTTGCTAAGGATAGCCATTGCTACTATGGCTCCCGTGCCTGCTGAGGGTCCTAAGATAGTCTTGTCGGCGGGTATGGATCGACTCAAAATGTCCTGTAGACGCTGTCTCTTGTAGCGTTTAGTGCTTTTGCCTGCGCCCATGATCAAATCCTACACACACACACGCACGCGCGCGCACGCACACACACACACATATATAAAAGTTGATATCATACACCCCACTTAGTTTGTGGAGAGGCGGAATTTACAAAAAAAGATTTTAAGACAAGTAACATCGACGAAACTTCCAAGATCATTCAGAAACCCTAACTAGCTAAACACAAAGAGCTTCTAAACAACTATGATAGTGGTTTATACCTCCAAGATACAAGTCCTTCGGGTCTTCTTCTTCTCTTCTTGAGCTTCTAGAAGGTACGGATCGCGCTTAATCATCGGCCTTCTCGTGTCAAAGACGATCCACCCGAGAGTCTATGGTTCAAACTCTAACCTCAAGAATGAGCTAACTAAAATACCTAGTTTGCTAACCTAGGTAGCTTAGGAGATGTAGAGAGTTAATTGGACTATTTTATCTCAAAGAACCCTAGGATTCACAACACATGTGAGGGTTAGGGTTTGAGGAAGAAGGAGAGCAATGGAGAGAAAATGCAAAGTGTAGAATGAAGTCTAGAATGAGCAAGTAAAGAATGGCTAAGTATTTTTCCAAAATCAAGCATGCATTATTTTTCCATAGAAAAATGTAACCATGCTTGAATAATAAGGTCAAATAAATAAACAAAAGAATTAGCCATGCTTCAAACCATGGCACGAATATCTCCATTCCTCCACCTCATTATCTATTTACCAAAAATAGATATATCCAAAATGAGGTGTCCACTTCTAGAAGCATATCTTGTAAAATTACAAGAATGGCCTCACCGTATACATACCCGTATTCGTACTGCAAAAATACGAATACCAAGAGATAAAAATAATCCAATAATATAATACTAGAATGTGACTTAATTCTAAGCCCACTAATATTATCTGTCCGTACAACATCCGTGTAGCTAGTACATGTATGTGATCAGAACCCTGCACGTAAAACCATACGGCCTCTACATCGTTTCTCCTGAACCAGGAAAACCCTCTGTGTGGGATTATAAAAACTAGACGGTACGCTGGCAGTGGGTTTAACCATAAGTCCATTAGTGGCACTAGCTGTACGTAACGGCTACCCAAGTATCTGTCGAAAAGAAGACTGACGAGCAAACTCATCCGAACCCCTACTGAGCTTGCCCGTGATAATCTCCGTACAGTGCGGTCTGTTCATCTAAGAGTATCTCATGCCGGGTCTAGGGGTGGATAACTTCAGACCCCTAATAACCTGACAAGTCGTGCTGATATGGCTTAAGACCATCCGAGAATCTACTGGTCTAACTACCAGTAATTCTCAATCCACCATGGCCAGGGACTTATGGTGTTGGCCAACCGAACACAGCGCGACATCGACTCCCTATATCGGGAGAGACGAATCCCCAATAGTCGTTCATTGCCTCTATATGGCTCGGGACTGTACCCAACTAAAATCTATTTGCACGACTCAGCAGAGCCGTGGTAGGGTAGTAATTAAAGCACAGCGGGAACTCACACGAGACAAATGACGACATCAGGTCGGCAGACTATCTGCACTGATGTCACCAGAGAACTGCTATCTGACGTTAGGTATAATACCATCTAGCCAGTTCTCAACAAGTCCGTCCAGTATACTCACCCCCAATGAGCACCTGTATACAATCTTAAGTGCACCACACTAATGGCTGTGGGACCAACCATCGCCCCTTTTCATGGTCTAGATATGTATACACTAGTCTACTATGAAGTATCGATGCCCAGTCTCGATACTCCCATAATTAGAGATATTTTAAGGATGTGCTTATCGACTACCTAGCTCCTACAAGTATGATTGCTATCACAACGCTGGTAGTCAAGCAATAATCCTACGGGCTTTATCAACATGTATACGAGATATGAAATAACAAGTAAAATATATCACATGTTAAGATAAAGACAAACCAAATAGCATACTATCATATCAAGCAAGATTATCCTATACATACATATCCCTAGCATCATATACAATGAAAGCCTCTAGGGCATACATATCCAACAATCTCTCACTTGCACTAAGGCCTGTAATAAGCGTATTAAGTACCCAACGTCTGCACTAGTGCCAGTTGCTGGCGTTTTGCATACCCAAAATCTCGAACAGTCTCTCGAATTGGACATGAGGGATGGCCTTGGTGAATGGATCAGTCGTGTTGTCCTTTGTATCTACTCTCTGCACCTCGATGTCCTGGCGATCCACGATCTCCCTGATCAGGTGATAACGCCTCAAGATATGTCTGGATTTCTGATGGGACCGCGGTTCCTTTGAGCCATGGCTCCATTGTTATTGCAATACAAAGGTATTGGATTAGTAATGGATGAAACCACCTAAAGATCAGAAACGAACGTCCTCATCTAGACTGCCTCTTTTGCGGCATCGTTTGCAGCGATGTACTCAGCTTCCATCGTCGAGTTTGCTACGGTGTCCTGTTTGGAACTCTTCCAACAGATCGCCTCTCTATTGAGGGTAAACACATAACCCGAGACGGATTTAGAGTCATCCTTGTCACTTTGGAAGCCAGAGTCGGTAAAAGTCTCGATCTGGAGGTCCCCATTACTGTACACCAAGAATATCTCCTTAGTCATTCTCAGATGCTTAAGAATGTTTTTTACTGCTATTCAATGTTTCTCACCTGGGTTGGACTGATACCTGCTTACGATGCTGATTGCGTAAGCTACATCTGGTCTGGTACATAACATCACATATATTATCGACCCTACCGCCGAAGCGTAGGGTACTATGCTCATGCGAGTCTTCTCCTCATTAGTCTCGGGAGACATCTTTTTGAAGAAGGTGATTCCGTGACAAGCGGGTAAATTACCACGCTTAGAATTTTCCATACTAAACCTCTTTAGTACGGTGTCTATGTATCTTGACTGTGAAAGTACCAACATTCTTTTAGAACTGTCACGATAGATCTTAATCCCCAGAATGTACGACGCATCACCCAGGTCTTTCATAGAGAACTTCTGTGACAAGAACAATTTGGTCGATTGTAGCATAGGAATATCATTTCCTATCAGGAGAATGTCATCCACGTATAAAACGAGGAATACCACAGTTCTCCCTACAATCTTCTTATAAAAACAAGGTTCATCTATATTTTTGATAAAGTTAAACTCCTTGACCGTCTCATCAAAGCAGATGTTCCAACTCCACATTGCCTTTTTTAATCCATAAATGGATTTAAGCAACTTGCACACCTTTCCGCTGCTCCCACTGTCTTTGAAACCCTCTGGCTGATCCATGTAAACACACTCTTCTAAACTTCCATTTAAAAAAGAGGTTTTAACATCCATCTTCCAGATGTCATAGTCATGGAAAGAAGCAATGGCAAGAAGGATCTGAATGGATTTAAGCATAGCCACTGGTGAAAAAGTTTCGTCATAGTCCAATCCTGGTCTTTGACGAAAACCTTTAGCAACAAGTCTAGCTTTGTAGGTTTCTACCTGACCATCTACACCAGTCTTCTTTTTAAAGATCCATTTGCATCCTACGGGTTTTACCCCAGTAGGAGCAAAATCCAAAGTCCATACTTTGTTTGTGTACATGGATTCTATCTCGGACCGCATAGCATCCAGCCACTTCACCGAGTCTCTACTCGTGATGTCTTGCTGAAAACTAGTTGGCTCATCATCATCGATGATGCAATCCTCTCGATCCCCGTATATAAGAAAACTAGTATCTCTCGGGCGGATGAGACTGCCTACTAGATCTGCGGAGTGGCGTAGGTACGTCCGGTTCCATTGAAATCTCAGGTTCTACTAAGTTTTCAGTAATAGTTTCTGGTTCTGGAATTTTTTCCAGTTCTATTGCACTCTAACTTATTTCTTTTTCAAGAAATTGAGTTTTCATGAAGCGGGCATGATGAGAAACAAAGACCTTTTGTTCTTCAGCATAATAGAAATAATACCTTCTTGTGTTCTTGGGGTATCCCACAAACTTACATAATATTGAACGTGCCTCGAGCTTGTCCGCATGAACCTTTTTGAAAAAAGAAGGACAACCCCATATCTTAAGATATTTAAGATAGGGTTTCTTCCCACTCCACATTTCATATGGAGTGGTAGGCATAGATTTAGTCGGAACCTTATTCAAAAGGTATGCAGCAAATTCTAGTGCATAACCTCAGAAGGATGGCGGCAACTCAACATTACTCATCATGGAACGCACCATATCAAGTAAGGTGTGATTCTGTATTTCTAATATACCGTTGTGTTGTGGTGTGTATGGAGGAGTAAGCTGAGAGAGAATTCCATTCTCTTTTAGATATTCCAGGAACTTGGCACTTAAGTATTCACCACCCCAATCAGATCAGAGCATCTTGATACTTTAGCCGGTTTGTTTTTCCGCTTCATTCTTATACTCCTGGAATTTCTCAAAGGCTTCAAATTTATATTTCATTAAGAATACATGTCCATACCTTAAGAAATCATCGGTGAAAGTAATGAAGTAGGAATAGCCACTTCTTGTATGTATAGACATTGGCCCACATACGTCGCTGTGTATGAGTCCCAAGAGCTCAGTAGCTCTTTCTCCGTGTCCGGTGAACGGAGTTTTTGTCATCTTTCCTTTGATACATGATTGACAAGTTGCATATAATTGATACTCAAACGGATTTAAATATCCGTCTTTATGTAACTTAGTCAACCGTGTTTCATTAATATGACCAAATCTACAATGTCATAAAAAAGCTTGATTTGATTCTGAAGTCTTTCTTTTTAGCGTGTTTTGGACGTTGAAAACTTGATGTTGATTGGGAATGTATATTCCGTTATTAAGTGTATCCGACCCAATCATTTCATGATTTAGGTGAATGTTTATTATATTGCTTTCAAGTGCAAAATTATATCCTTCAATCGATAACAAAGATACAGATATAATATTACACATCATACTGGGTATACAAAATCAGTTACGCAATAAAAAAAATATGTCCACTCGCCAATTCCAGGTGATATTCTCCTACTGCAACAGCATCCATACTGGTTCCGTTGCCAACCCTGAGGGTCATATTACATTTCCTCAAAACTCTACGACTTCTCAGCGCCTGCAATGAATTACAGATGTGAGATCCTGATCCGGTATCCAATACCCAGGAAGTAGAGTTTATAGAGAAACGGTTTTCAATCACGAACACACCTAAATCCGAAGCCACAACTTGCTTCGTGTCCTGATTCTTGTCCTTAAGGACCCAGCAATCCTTCTTCCAATGTCCCTTTTTCTGACAGTAGAAGTATTCTTCCTTTGTGTCTGCTCCCCTTCCTTTTCTTTTCCCTTTCCCTGCACCTTCTACACACCTCTCCTCAGTTTGGTGGGGTCCTTCTTCTTCTTCCCATTGGCCTTAGCCTTGGATCTAGCGGAAGAAGATTCCTCAATAAACAGAGCGGGTGTTTCCTTGGATTTCTTCAAGCTGCTCTCTGCCACCCTCAACATGTTGAGGAACTCAGGAAGTGAAACTTCCATCTATTGCATATTGAAATTCAATATGAATTGGGCATAGGTGGAGGGAAGGGACTGTAGAATTAATTCGGTATATAACTCATTCTCTAATGTAGTTCCTAGGTCTGCAAGCTCTTCAATGAGAGTAATCATCTTTAGAGCATGGTCCCCAACAGATGATCCGACAACCAACCTCGCTTGAAACAATTTCTTCGAGGTCTCGTATCTTGCGATACGAGATTGCTCTCCATATAAATCTTTGGTAAGGAGGAATACGGAAGCAAGGTCCATCTTCTCGTGCTGCCTCTGATGTTCATTATCCATGGAGGCCAGCATGAGACACTTGGCTTTCGTGCAATCAAGATCCCAGGTCTTTTAGACCTCAATGTCCGCGACTGAGAATTCTGGACCTGGAAGAGGGGGCTTTAGCCGTAAGGAAATATGCAACCTTATCATAAGTAAGGGCTATATGGACATTCCTCAACCAGCTTTTATAATTTGCCCCAGCGAGTTTGTTTTTATCTAGTATTAGCTTATGTCCCGTCATGGTCGCTGCAGTTAGGAGAGAGAGAGAAAAGATATACTCAGCATATGCTCTTGAAAATTTAGATTGGTTATTAGTTTATCTAAATAGGATGGCTCCCACTGTTTCCTCTAATTCTTCTTCAAACCCTAAAAAAAGAATTAGTCAGGATTAATCGCACCCTACAAATTCGCTTATCTTTCGGTCAGGCTACTGTTGGTACTTCGGAGGGAGGTTCCCCGTGCTTTCACACGGACCTAATTAAATAACCTCGTTTTCTCATAGGCATAGCCTCGTTAACACCTTTCTAAACACCAACTTGATTAACTAATTGCAAATTGAAATTTTTTCCCGAAGAGTAGCGGATACTCACAGTAGGATCAAGACCCAACTATCATTGTATGATAATTTTGAAGGAAGCCTATCAAAAATACCACACTCCAGATGGTATGCAACACTAGCAAGTTTTCTGTATGTTTGAAACTCCCGATGTGGTTTTTGCCCCGAGCGCTTATAACCTTGACGAAGGTCAAAACATCATAAGTCGCAAGTCAAGTTCAACCCGTCATTATCCAGATTAATCTAGACCCATTCGTACAAGCCCTTGACGAAGGTCAAAACAGCCGTACACATGTCCTAGATTAATGCATCTATCTGTACTACAGATAAGCACCCACTAGCTGCCAAACACTATGCCTTGGAGAATGTCAAAACACATAGAATGAATACTAGTAGATACCTATCTGAAATGACGGAGGGTTATGGCTAGTTTTGGTAAAAACCGTTAACGTAATGAACTTGATATGGTCGATGGAACCGAATAGCTTTTGAAAAGGAGTGGTTTAAGCTCCGCTTTTAAAAGTTGTTTTTGAAGAAAACCGAGGGGTTTTGTAATTTTTCCAACGACGTCAAATTTTAGGCTTATTACTTTGCGTTAATCAATATTAATGTGGTCCCATCAATTAACCTTATCACTACAGAAAGAAACGAAAATAGAACGTATGCTTATGCCATCCGCATTCGCCATGGGGCCCCTTCATGCACCGTTAGGTTACATAACTAACGGCAGAGTGGGGGCTAGACTAGCTCAGGTGCAAAACATAAACAACGTTTATTATATATATAGTCAATCGTCTCATGCAATAATATCCATTCCAGATCACAGCAACACAGATGATTATATTCGTTTTAGCCTACAACGAAAAACGGATTCCGCAGTCATGATGAATAGCCAAACCCTCACCCTAAACCCCTACGGGTGAGGCAAACTACCCGCCAAATTTCCGAAGTGAAGCAACCTCTCTCAATGATATGAGTAGGCCACTCGGCACTTCCAGAACCCGGTAGTTTGTGCACCCCTCCTTGGGTTTGTTCCTGCCAAAATTTTCGGCCAAGAGCTATTTGTTCCCTTATTACCCTTATAAAAAAGGGAGAGAACAAAGAGGAAAAGAATTCACGGTTGGACATCACGTGTTAAACACGTGAGCACTTATATGCAAAGCATATAAGCGCTGAAAGAAAATAACAAAAAGCCAAACATGCCTCACGTGTTAAACACATGAGTGCTCATATGCAAAGAATATAGGTGTTGAAAACACATAACTAAGGGCCAAACAGGCCTCACGTGTAAAACATGTGAGCGCTCATATGCAAAACATATGAGCACTGAACATAAATAACCAATGGCCAAAAAGGCCCCACGTGTTAAACACGTGAGCGCTTATATGCTCATATGAGCGATGAAAATAAACATGCTAAAACCCACACTAGGGGTCACGTGTTAAACACGTGAGTTCTCTTGCTACTCACATGTAACGCATGTGAGCGCCCCAATTTAAAATGCCCCTATCAAATTCTAGAATTAAATTCTATTTTGGGAAATATTTTCCTGATCTTCCTCAAACTAGAAAATCTTCTCTGTTAAACAGAGGACCCTTGGATCAAAGATCCAGCAGTGATCATATGATAGAATAAAATTCTATCATAGGAAAATATTTTCCTAATCTTGTTAAAGTAACAAGATATTCATTTAACAGTATTAAATTCAATATTCCAAATCTTGTTAAACTAACAAGATATTCACATGACAAGAATAAAATTCTATATTAACAATATATCCATATTAAGAAAATATATTTTTGATCTTGTTAAACTAAAAAGATATGAAATAATAAAATTCTAATTTTGTTAAAACTAACAAAATATTCATAATCTTGTTAAACAAACAAGAAAACTTTTATGTTAAACAGAGAGCCTTTGGATTAAAAATCCAACGGTGAATAAAATTCACCAATTGATATAAAAGATCATGAAATCAATCAAGATCTCTCAATGAGAGATTTTCTCAACAAGTTGATATTTTCTCTTCTCCTATAAATAGAAGTAAGGAGATTAAATCCGAAAAAAAAGGATACCACCCCATAAGCTCCTAAAAAATATATACAGAAGCCTCCCAAAAGCTCCCACAAAACAAAAGAGAATTTAATTCTCAAACTAAGAGTTTAATTCTTCTCAAAGAACTTAGTTCTTCCTCTGGTTGAGATATGCAGAAACAGATCTCCCTACAAGTTGAGAATTTAATTCTCATCGGGAAGATTCTGTTATGCAGATTCAAAACTTAGGGGAAAGAACTAAGTTCAAAAAAACTAATTCTTCCAAAAGTATATAGGAATTTAATTCCTCGGATAAAACTAGGGTTTAACCCTGTAAAAGAATTTAATTCTTATAAAACAAAGGACCTGAAATTCTTAAAACTCAGATCAAAATCTCTATGCATATAAAACAAAAGACTGGTCACGTGTTCCCACGTGAGCACCTCTGATGAACAAAAAGGAATGATTGAGATCGAATCACGTGTTCTCGCGAGACCCCCAAACAGTTGCTTAAACGGAAAAGGGGAAAAATTTAAAGACAACGCTCACATTTTGAGCACCTCACGTGTCCGAATGTGAGCACTATATGAGCTAAGTGCTTAGCACTTACAAAAGAAAGAGGGAATAAACCCAAAGAAGCAGTGCCCAACTCTGGGGCGCCTCACGTGCCCACACGTGATGGTTACAAGAATTAAGTGTTTAACACTTATATACAGACGGGGATTTGGACCCAAGTGTACAGCGCCAACTTTCAGGCGCCTCACGTGCCACACATGAGCGTCCTAAATTTCAGTGTTTAACACTGCTTTAGAGACTCACGTGAGAGCAGATGAGCACCGACCATATATTAGTGTTTAATACTATACGAAGCCAACTTCGGCCCCAAATTGGCTAAGTCTTCTTGAGATTAAAATGACTTGGATCTCCAAATAGACTGAGTCTCTATGCTCATGACTTCCCAAACTAATTGACCAGAAAGATGTCTATCATATATATCCTAAGTTAATCTTAGTCTTCCAAAAATGACTAATGATTTTTAGATGGTCCACCATGATCTCTCCCCTCAATCTGGAATTTGGTTCATGGGTACGTCTCTCCACACCTCTGATACATGTCGTTGTAATTTTTCAACGTCTTCAGAGAGATGTAGGGTCCCGACAACCAACAACTCTTTGGTGCACTCCCAAACCGATGAGCACATCCCAATGGACCGCAACATCCTTAACTAGCTATGGACCGAAACGTCCTTAAACTAGCAACGGACCGAAACGTCCTTAAACTAAAGCAATAGAACCCAAATGCTCTTTTGTTGGGTCTGAATGATCCGAAAATCCTGCTTAGTAGATCTTAGTCTAAAATTAGACTAACGTATTCTCAACAAACATTTAAGTTGATCTTAATCTCAAACGAGATTAACGATCCTTAAATCAAACCAAACCCAAATCTAAGAATATACGGATTTGGACTAATCCACGCCCTACGGACGACAACATAAATTAGTCTCCGTATACAATCCACGGCAACCACAAATAAAACAAACACACACGACACAAAGTGAACCTATGGAGCAGGAGAAAGTGGTTATCGTGATGCGGTAACGTAATTAACTGCAAGGGCTTGCGCCTGCAGGGAAGAGCGTCCCCACAATCAAAACCCCCTCAGAAACGAGTGGGAATCTGACGAAGTCTGCTACAACGGCCGCATCCGTCCAAACCTCCGATACACGGTGCCATAAATCAACTTGGCATCTTTGGAGAGGTGGAAGGATAAATCCAAATAGCATCTACCCCAAATTCAGGCAAGAGGACCTACGCGGTTCCGTCTCCTATTTTCGGCGGTGAACAGATTTTGGCACGCCCGGTGGGACCTCTTCCTCTTTACACTCTACACTTCGTGTGTCGTGTTTTTCCCGCGATCAGATAATCGCGCTGTATATATTTGTAGTTGCCCTTGGGTGATGAGATACTGAAGCTGGCGTTCCGTCTTTTCCGAGAATGGCGTTTGCTTTCACTCACCACAACTCAGGCTCTGTCACATCTGGCGGAGTCAAGTATGGGTCAGTTGCAGCCTCAAATATCTGCAATCCGGTTATTCAAGAAAACAATGGGCTTCAATTTAGGTCGATACTCCTACCTCCCACCCTTAGTGCCTCAACGCCGAGGGAGGAAGCCTAGAAGAAGTTCGTCTTCCATAGGCTGGTTCCCCAAGCTGCAACTTTGCCGACGGAATCAGTCCTCAAACAACTGGTACCTGTCAAGGACCAAGGTCGACGCAGGGGGTAGAATATTCAAGCTCTTAAAGGAAACATGGGGCAGGCTCGGCAAAATCCTGAGGCTAATCAAATCCCGGCCGTAAGAAATGGTCGACGTCGATATCGACATCATACAAAATGAGCTGGGGGCAGTTCTCCTTGTAGGGTGTTTTTCGTCACCCCATTGAGATGGGAATACGCGCGCGCTTGTCAGGCGTACTACAGATTCCCCCTGCCTAGGGTAGGCCGGGGTTTAATGATTGTGGGGATCCGAATCTCCGGCAGCCGTGGACTAAGCTGCCGTTAATTACTCCTCGCCTTTGGAGCGAGGGAGCCTCCGATTAACGGGTTAAATTGGTCATGCGAACTCAATGTGCAGTGTACGTGTGTGTTGTTTTGGAAGGGGGGTTTGGATATGTCGGGAGCCACGCAGAGTTTTTACGGGGGTCCCGCTACCCGGATAGCGGGCTGGGGGCCAAGGGGGCTAGCAGCCCCCTTGCGGGGTGCGGGGCAGTGCCCCGTTAGAAATTTTTTTCTAACAGGGACAGTGTCGGGGTGTATGTGTGTGTGTACATATGTATGCATATGTGTATATATATATATGTATATATGTATATATATATATAAAAGAAAGAGGGGGAAAAAGCATCCAAAGGATGCGTGGGGCCAGCGTCTTGGGCGCTGTGCACCCAGGTGCTGTGCGCTCAGTCGCTAGCGTGCCACGTGTCGGCACGTGGATGCTCTGCGCTTGAGCCTAGGGCGCTATAGCGCAAGCGCGCCACGTGTCGGCACGTGGACACTTTGCGCTTCAGCGCCTGACGCTCGAGCGCAAGTGCGCCACGTGTCGGCACGGGGGCGACTTGCGCCAAAGCGCTGTGCGCTTGAGCGCAAGCGCGCCACGTGTCGGCACTGGGACGACTTGGGCTCGAGCACAAGCATGCCACGTGTCGGCACTGGGGCGACTTGCGCTCGAGCGCTTGCGCTCCACGTGTCGGCACGTGGG
Organism: Agapanthus africanus; assembly: GCA_030015575.1. Lineage (NCBI taxonomy): Eukaryota > Viridiplantae > Streptophyta > Magnoliopsida > Asparagales > Amaryllidaceae > Agapanthus > Agapanthus africanus. The sequence continues at coordinate 669,368,754 of CM057337.1, forward strand.
CGCTTTCCGCTCGAGCGCAGGGCGCTGTTGTGCAAGCGCGCCACGTGTCGGCACGTGGGCGCTTTGCACTCGAGCGCTGAGCGCTTGAGCGCAAGCACGCCACGTGTTGGCACGTGGGCACTCTGAGCTTGAGCGCCGGCGAGGAAAAGAGGCTTTAGGCCTAAAAAGATTCTCGGAAGAGAAATCAAAGTGGAGTTGGACTCCTAAGTGTGTTTTTGGGGTTAATGGAAGGGCTTCTTCTTCTTCCTCCTCTGTTAGCTGGATCTTGAAGATCAAGAGATGTGAGATCTCAAAATTTCTCCTTTTTGGGATCTAAAGACAGATCCAAGTTCCCCTTTATGGGTTTGGTGGTGAAAAACTATCTTGTTTTTGAAAAGGAAGAGTAAAACTCTTGATTTAATTCAAAAGAAAGAAGAAGGTTTGAGACCTTCAGAAAAGGGAAAGAAATACAAACCCTAGGTTTTTTTCTTTTTGAGAGAATGAAAAAAAGTTGTTCTTTTTATTCATCATCATGTTGCCTTTTATAGGCTTACATATTTGCATATAGCCCTTTGGGCTTTACAAAATGGCATTTTGCCTATCGCATGGCTCATGTACCATTTCAATTTTGCACATAAGCCATGGGCTTACAAAATGTTGGCTTTATGCCCATTTTGCATACATTCATGTATATAAAAAAAATTACATAATAATTATTTATTACATGATTTTGTCGTTGCCATGGGGAGGCTGGCCGTGGGCTTGACTTGGGCATGGGTCCGCTTGACCTGGGCTTGGGCCCACCTAGCTTAGGAGTTGACCTTGACTTTGACTAGGTCAACCGGGGTGTAAATTTTTATCCTAACAAATTGCCCCCCATCAATGAATGCACACCTCACATGTGGGTCGTGTGCATGAAATTGATGGATCTTCTTTTGCGTGGAGGCGACTTTCTTTGGTTCCCGCTTTTTGGGATGCACTGCCCTTTTTACGACATGAACGGTCGACGCTTGACGCGTCTCCGAGACAGAGTGTCCGTGGTAGACGTTTCCCTAGCCCGGAGTGATTTCGTTGACGTGCCCCCGGAGCGGGGTGTCGCTGGTCGACGTTTCCCCGAGGCGGAGTATCGGCTGGTGACATGTCCCCGAGACGGAGTGTCTGCTTGACGTTTCCCCTAGACGGATTAGTGTTGTGGAGTGTGTGTGTATCTGTACATATATATACATGTATACATATGTAGAAAAAGAGAAAAAGCGCCCAAAGGACGCGTGGGGTCAGCGCCTTGAGCGCTGTGCGCTCAGGTACTGTGCGCTTAGGCGCTAGCGCGCCACGTGTCGGCATGTGGGTGCTTTGCGCTTGAGCGCAAGCACGCCACGTGTCAGCAGATGGGAGCTTTGCGCTTGAGCGCTGGGCGCTTGAGCGCAAGGGCGCCACGTGTCGGCACGTGGGCGCTTTGCGCTTGAGTGCTGGGCACTTGAGCGCATGCACGCCACGTGTCGGCATGTGGGCGCTTTGCGCTTGAGCGCAGGGCGCTGGAGCACAGGCGCGCCACATGTCGGCACGTGGGCGCTTTGCGCTTGAGCGCAGGGCACTGGCGAGAAAAAGAGGCTTTTAGCCCCAGAAATTCTCGAAAGAGAAATCATAGTGGAGTTAAACTCCTAAGATGTTTTGGGGTTGATGAAGGGGTTCTTCTTCTTTCTCCTCTGGTTGCTGGATCTTGAAGATCAAGAGATATGAAATTTTAAAAATCTCTTCTTTTTGAGACCTAATGGAATATCTGAGTTCCCCTTTATGGGTTTTGTGGTGAAAAACTATTTAGTTTTATAAAATGAAGAGTAAAACTCTTGATTTAATTCAAAAGAAAGAAGAAGGTTTTGGAACCTTGAGGAAGGAGAAAAGATCTCAGATCTAATAATTTTTTTTTGGAGAGAGAAAAAAGTTGTTGGGATTTTTTCATTATTCTTGCCTTTATAGGCTATACACTTTACACATAGCCCCTTGGGCTTCACAAAATGGCATTTTGCCTATCTCATGGCTCATGTGCCATTTCTTTTTGCACATAAGCTATGGGCTTTACAAAAATTTGGCTTTATGCCTATTTTTCTTACATTTATCCAGAAAATAAAATAAAAGAAATACACCAAAATTATTTATTACAAAATTTTTATCTTGGCATGGGGGGAGGCCGGCCGCTTCACGTTCGGGCTCGACCCGGGCATGGGCCCACTGGATCTGGGCTTGGGCCCACTTGGCTTGGGGTTGACTTTGATTTTGACTTGATCAACCGGGGTGTAAATTTTTACCCCAACAAATTGCCCCCCATCAATAAATGCACACCACATATGTGGGTCGTGTGCATGAAATTGATGGATCTTCTTTCACGTGGAGGCAACTTGATTCGGTTCCCACCTTTTGGGAAGCTGGCACTGCCCTTTTTGTGACTTGGACGGTCGGTTCTGCCCTTTTTGCGACTTGGACGGTCGGTTCTACCCTTTTAGCGACGTGGACGGTCGGTGCTGCCATTTTAGCCACGTGGACGGTCGGTGCTGCCATTTTAGCGACGTAGACGGTCGTTGCTGCCCTTTTAGCGACGTGGACGGTCGGTGCTGCCCTTTTAGCGACGTGGACGGTCGTTGCTGCCCTTTTTGCGACGTGGACGGTCGGTGCTGCCCTTTTAGCGACTTGGACGGTCGATACTGCCCTTTTTGCGAATTGGACGGTTGGTTCTGCCCTTTTCGCGACTTGGACGGTCGGTTCTGCCCTTTTCGCGACTTGGACGGTCGGTTCTGCCCTTTTTGCGACTTGGACGGTCGTTGCTACCCTTTTAGCGACGTGGACGGTCGTTGCTACCCTTTAGCGACGTGGACGGTCGATGCTGCCCTTTTAGCGACGTCGACGGTCGGTGCTGCTTTTTTTGCGACTTGGACGGTTGGTTCTGCCCCTTTTGCGACTTGGACGGTCAGTTCTGCCCTTTTTGCGACTTGGACGGTCGATGCTGCCATTTTAGCGACGTGGACGGTCGGTGCTGCCATTTTAGCGACGTGGACGGTCGGTGCTGCCATTTTAGCGACGTGGACGGTCGGTTCTGGATTTGACTTGCCCCGCTTCTTGCGGCGTCAGGGATAAAGTTGACTTGTTTCCGAGGTGGAATTTGATTCTGCCAGGGAGGTCATTGGTTGTTTTGCTGACTTGATGTGATTTGGGTTGACATCAGCATCGCTATGCTGGAATATGGTATCAGGGGCGAATCATCATTTGTCATGACAGGATTTAGGGATTTTGGTTTTGGTTTGGCATCAGCATCGCTACACTGGAATATGGTACCAGGAGCGAATCATCATTTGCCGCGAGGGAATTTCCCCCATTCCCATTTTAACGACTTAGGGGTCATCTGTTCCCAGTTTAACGACTTAGGGGTTATCTGTTCCTAGTTTAAAGACTTAGAGGTCTATTTGATTGGAGTTTGGAATTTTGGGGTTAGGGTAGGCATCAGCGTTGCTAACACTGAAGCACACGTGCCAGGAGCAATTCATCATTTGCCTATTCCTGTTGGGGGAGCGATGGCTTAGGAGACAGGTTTAGGTCCCTATCACCTAAGGCTTTTCAATTTTATGGGCCGTGAGGGTCCAATAAAAGCATTTTCTCCCTACGAGTCGTAAGGATCCCGCAGGTGTATTTTCTCCTTAGGAGTCGTGAGGACTCCTAAGTATGTTTTTCCTTTATGAGTTGTAAGGATCCCACAAAGGTTTGTTCTCCAAATGTATCGTGAGGACACATGAGTGGGTCTTCTCAATGGAGCATAATTCCAAAGGCGGAGACCAGCCGCGTAACTGGTGACTGCAGTGGGGCATGAGTGTGATGAGAATTATTTGAGCCCATGGATTGTATACGGTAGTCAATTTGGGGACTAACCGTAGGGCTGGAGAATTTTGAGAAATTGGATTTTGGTTGGCGTCTGCATCGCTACACTGGAATATGGTACCAGGAGCGACTCATCATTCGTCGTTTGGGGACTTTGAATTTGGATCTTGTTTGGCATCAGCATTGCTGCACTGGAATAATGCCAGGAGCAACTCATCATTTGCCTTGGGAGGACTTGGGATTTGGGTTTTTGGTCGGCATCAGCACCGCTAACACTGAAGCGAAATGCCAGGAGCGACTCATCATTTGCCGTTTCCCGTTGGGGAACGATGGCTTAGGAGACAGGTTTGGGTCCCTATCACCTAAGGCTTTTCAATTTTATGAGCCGTGAGGGTCTCATAAAAGCATTTTCTCCCTACGAGTCGAGAGGATCTCGCAGGTGTATGTTCTCCATAGGAATCGTGATGATTCCTAAGTGTGTTGCTCCTTCGTGAGTCGTAAGGATCTCACGCAGTGGTTTTCTCCTCACAAGGTCGAGAGGACTTTGCGAGTGTATTCATCTCTTTTCACGAGTTTGCGCCCTTTCGGGTTTTCACAAACTCGCCGGTAGTCCTGCTGTTTTTACTCACGGAGCTCTTTCGGGTTTTCATCCGTGCCCGTTTTTCTTGTGGACATACCTTTTTTTTCTTTTTTCTTTTTTTTTCTTCTTTTTTTTCTTCTTCTTCTTTTTTTGCCGCTGGTGGGACTTTAAAAGTAGTCTCACCGACAGGATTTGGGAGAGATAGGGGTCATTTACGCCCATGGATTGTATACGGTTTTGCTGGATGTATGATCCAGACCGTAAAGCTGATGTGCTCAATTCGCCTGCGACTTGGAGCATTCACGTGTAGTATTTCTTGAGATATCGGCCATTGATAGGTGGCATAGGCCTTTCTCCCTCGGCACTTATTAGTTGGTAGGATCCTCCGTCGAACACTTTCTCGATAACGTATGGTCCTTCCCAGTTTGGCTCGAATTTTCCCTTGGCATGTCGATTGGGGATGATCGGTCTTTTGAGGACCAACACCAATTCACCTTTCTTGAAAGCGCGGAGATGGGTTATCTTGTCATAGGCCCGTGACATTTGGGCTCGGTATAGCTCCAGATTTTGCTGCACCGCGAGCCTCTTTTCTTCGAGGGCATCGAGCTCTTCAAGTCGAAGGAGCACATTTTCCTCCTGCGTCAACTCGTGCTGAATGACCATTCTTAAACTTGGAACTTTGACTTCGAGTGGGAGGACCGCCTCCACTCCGAAGAGAAATGAGTATGGGGTGGACTGAGTTGGAGTACGGTGTGTGGTATGATATGCCCACAACGCCTCGTGAAGTTTGAGATTCCAGTCTCTCTTGTTGGCTGAAGCATTTTTTCCTCAGGAGCTTGCATAGGGTCTTATTGAAGGCTTCGGCTAGCCCATTGGCTCTTGGATTATAGATGGAGGAATATCTCCAGTCTATCTTATGCTGAGTAGCAAACCTTGAGACATTGAAGCTCTTGAAAGAAGGTCCGTTGTCAGAAATGATTCTTCTTGGTGTACCGAAGCGGTATAGAATATTATGCTGGAAGAATGTCAGAATATCTTTTGTCTTGACTTCTTTTAGTGGGACAGCTTCAGCCCATCTGGAGAAGTAGTCTGTCGCGGCCAGTATGAACCGGTGGCCTTTGGATGACGGAGGATCAATTGGGCCAACAATGTCGGTGCCCCAGACTTCGAAGGGCCACGACGCCACCGTAGGATGCAACGGATTGGGATGCTTGTGAATGAAATCACCATGGATTTGGCAGATCTGACATTTCTTTGCATGCTCTCCGCAATCCCGTATCATGGTGGGCCAGTAATACCCAAGCCATTTGATTTGAAGTCGCATCTTGGGGCCAGATTGGTGAGCACCGCAAACGCCCGAGTGAACATCTTTCATGACCTTTCGGGCTTCGGCCAATGACAGACACCTGAGCCAGAGTTGGTCATATGACCTGCGGTATAACGTGTCATTTACAAACATGTATCGGAGAGCTCTTTTCTTCAGCTGAATCCTCGCAGATTTTTCTTCGGGCAGCTTGTCGTATCAGAGGTACTCTATGAAGGGTTCTCTCTAATCGGGCTCATCTTGGATGATCGAAGCTTCTTCGGCAGGACTGCTCTTCTGTTCCACTCTTTCCTCTTCTCGTAGAGAGACTGGAGGTAGAATTTGTCGGCTCGTGACTGTGATCAGAATTTCGTCCATGTTAGGATCAGCCAGCTCCTTGGCTAAGTGAGCGAGTACGTCAGCCTTTCCATTCAACGCTCTAGGGACTCTCATTAGTTCAATGTGAGTGAACCGTTTCATGAGTTCCACCACTCGGCCTCTGTACCGAGCTAACTCGGGTTTGTATATCTTATAGTCGCCGCTTACTTGGTTGACGACAAGCTGGGAGTCACCGTAAACCCATAGCCGAAGGATTTCCATTTCTATGGCGAGTTCCAAACCAGCTATCAGGGATTCATACTCAGCTTCGTTGTTCGTTCGAGGCTCGGTGAGAGCGAAAGAACGCCGTAGGGTTCCTATTGATGGTGTGATGAACACCAATCCTATCCCTACTTTTATCTCCGGGACGCTTGATTTACTGGAAGTCCTTATTGATGAGGCTCCATCGAAGTAGAGCTCCCAACATAGCCTATCTTCCTCGAGGTGCAGCACTTGTTCGTCGGGTAACTCACAATTTAGCGACGACCCTTCTGGTATAGGATGAGCGGCAAGGAAGTCTGCAAGAGCACCCTTTCACTGCTTTCTGAGGAGTATAAACTATGTCAAACTCAAGTAGCATGACAGCCCATCTTGCCATTCTACCGGCTAGGCTTGCTCTGGTCATCAAGTGTTTGAGCGGGTCGACCTTGGAGATCAGCATAACCCGATGAGCGAGCAGATAGTGCCTCAGCTTTTTCACAGCAAATATCAGAGCCAGGCATTGCTTTTCGATCGGGGAATAGTTGTGTTCCGCCCCGACTAGAGTTCGACTGAAGTAGTAGAGGGCATTTTCTTTTCCCTCCTAATTATTCTGAGCAAGGAGCGCATCGAGTGACTCATCTAGCGTGGCAGTGTAGAGAATCAGCAGTTTATTTGAAATGGGAGCGGCCAGCACTGGAGGGTGCAACAAGTATTGTTTGATGCTTTCGAACGCTGCTTGACATTCGGCATCCCAGATAAAAGGAGCTCCTTTCTTCATGAGGTTTGAGAAGGGCCTACATCTCCCCGATAAATTTGAGATAAACCTCCGTATATAAGCAAGCTTGCCTTGAAAAGATCTTAGCTGCGTCAGACTCTTCGGAGGGGGCATCTCCATGATGGCCTTTATCTTTGATGGGTCAACTTCGATCCCTCGATGTCGGACTATGAAGCCCAGGAATTTTCCCGATGACACGCCAAAAGCGCATTTCAGAGGATTCATCTTCAGATCGTATTACCTCAGTCTGGTGAGAACGGTCCTAAGATCTTGGATATGATCAGCCTTGGTTTTAGTCTTGACGATCAGATCATCAACATAACATTCGACGACTTTATGAATTAGGTCATCAAAGATATTGGTCATTGCCCTTTGGTACGTAGCACCTGCGTTCTTCAGTCCGAACGGCATCACCTTGTAGCAGTATATTCCGATCGGAGTTCAGAATGCTGTGTGCTTCTCATCCTCAGGCGACATCTTGATCTGATTATATCCAGACGAGCCATTCATAAAGGTGAACAACTCATAATTTGAGGTGTCATCGACCAGTAGCGGAAAGTCGTCTTTAGGACATGCCTTGTTGAGGTCCCTGAAATCGACACAAACTTGGATCTACCCATTTTTCTTCTTCATTGGGACTATGCATGCGATCCAGTCCGCATATTTCTCTTCCCTGATGAAGCCAGCATCGATGAGCTTCTTGGTTTCCTCGATGACCTTTTCTTCTAGTTCCCTTCTCATTCGTCGAGGAGCTTGTTTGACTGGCTTAGCATCAGGAGATATAGCCAGCTTATGCATGGCCACTTCAGGGGAAAGGCCAGGCATTTCTTTGTATGTCCACGCGAAGCAGTCGACGAACTCATGCAGCAGGGCAATTATCTGCTCTTTCATTTCCTCCGACAAGAGTGAGCTGATGTAGGTCGGCTTTGGATCATCGAGCGTTCCTAAGTCAATCTCGATTAGCTCGTCAAAGGTTGCTTGTCCGCCATCTTCGAGCTCTTGAGGAGCTTCTTCTGGCTCGGTTAGCTCATCTTCATCATTTGACTCTTCGCCGGCTTCCCCAATATGGGTCATATAGCATGCCTTAGAATCAGGCTGGATGAAACCTATGCCCCGCCTATCTGGAATTCGTCCATCGATGAGTGCTCGGACCTGAGGTGGATGCCATAGCCCTTCGTAAAACTTTTCTTCGGACTCCGTTTGATATAACCGACATCTGCACTTTTTAAAGTATTCCCGCATCTTGGGCGCATAGTATCTGGGATTGAGGACGGCTCTTATGCCTCTCTCATATGGAAGGCACGCGACAGAAAAATCGTCCGGGTGCACAACGGGGTTTGACCCATAAAACAGGATGCCTTTCTGCCCACTTTTCCTTCCGGGGATGTAGAAAGTTTTCAGTTGGTCCACGGTGGAGACTGACAACGCATCGAGCTCTTTGCACATCTGCTCCGGTACCCTTGTGACAGTTAGGGACCCTTCTGTAATTTTGAAGGTCTCTCGTAGTTTCGCTTGTTGCATGGGGGTCCAATCTGCACCGCTGTTGCACGGCAGGTCCTCTTCCTCCGACTCTTCAGTGTCACTGCCAAGATGAGGACGGACTTTGCTGCTAGATGGGGCTTCAGTAATGGATTCGTCCGTATCGCTACCGAAATGAGGGCGAGTTTTACGGAAGGACATACTTCCAGCGTCGGACTTATCAGTGTCGCTACCAAAACGCGGGCGCACTTGGGCGCTTTTGCTTTTGAAAGTGACAGCCGGCTCAGATTTGCTTTTGAGTCTTAGGGCCGCTCTATCCTCAGTCAGTTGTGGCTTAGCATTTTGGTTGTTCATAAAGTACCGAGAATCTTCATATCGGACTTCATGCACACCGAACGGCTGGATGTCTCCATCAATGCGTTTTTCTTCGCCATTTTTAGTATACTTCATGCATTAATGGAGAGTTGATGGGACGATGCCGTAATCGTGGAGCCATGGCCGTCCCAAGAGAATCTTATAAGACGTGTCGGCGTCGATCACGTATATCTTAGCTTCAGTTTGCAGATCTTCGAATTTGATTGGCAAAGCTATAGACCCCAGAACTTGCTGGCAGTTTTGATTGAAACCTTGAATGACAATCCTTTCCCTTGACAGGTGTCGGACGTCCATTGACAAACTCTTCAGAGTTCGCAAGTTCATGATGTTGACTGAGGACCCCGGATCAATCAATATGCGATTAATTCGATCTCTGTCGCTGTACCCGGTCACGTAAAGCGGCCGATTATGCTCAGCCGTTCCCAGTAGCAAGTTTTCATCCTTAAATGTGATTGTGGCGGCTTGCAAAGTGTACTGAGCTTCTTTCATTTTAATTTCCGTAAAGCGAGCCTGATACTGCTCAGGGTTTTGTAGAGCATGAATGAGGACATCTCTAAGCTCTTGAGATAGAACCAAGGCATCGTAGATGCTAAGGAAAGACGGAAGCTTTCGGAGGTGAGCCAAAACATTATAGTCTACTGGGGAAGGACTTGAGTTTTCATCAGCCGGTTCTCTGCCATCTTCATCATTAGCCACCTGTTTTTCCTTCCCTTTTGGGGCGTTGCCCTGATTTGGTGGTAGAGCCCTGTCGCTTCTGAGCTGGATTTGATTGGCCTTTGTGGTGAGCTCCTCGTCCTCTTCGGGAAAACAGAGCTCTTACTCAGAGTCGCTGCCAAGATGGATGGCGTAGCAGGTCACTACTGGGATCTCTTCATTGGGGTCTTCTTCTAACTCCTCCAGAATTTCAGCCGCTTGTACAGGGAAGAACTCCTTCAATTGAATCAGAGTTCTTTCTTTCTGTTCATATTCTTCGAGGGAATCGATATATTTTTGAATGGTCGATCTCCCTACAAATTCCTTTTCGCGCCAAGCTGCACTTTTCTTCTTCTTGAGCTTTTTGGATTTTGAGCCTGATAGAGCCGCATTGGCAGCTGGACTGGTAGGCTTCTTCTGCCCTTCCCATTCCGTCCCGGGCTCTTTCCGAAGTAGCTTTATCATCTTCTTCGTCTTATTAGATATGTGCGTATTCCACGGAGGCCGTGATGAGTCAATTTTGTTTGTCAGGGCAGCGGGTTCAGCTGTCTGCTCCCAGAAGGCTTCAATTTCCGTCTGTATAAAGTTGGCGGTAGCAACTTGATTGTTCACCAACACGCTTTTGGACAGCTCGATCTCTCCAGCCTTGTACTGCTTCTCGACCCAGTCCTTGAAGATATAGCAATTCTCGATCGCATGGCTCACTACTCGGTGGTACGGGCAATACAAGGGATTGTCGGTCATTTTTGCTTCTTGGGGTCTTTTCGACTCCGGCAATTGTAGGCCGTTGTTCAAGGCATCTTTAAATATCTTACGGACCTTGTCCCTTCTGAAAGAGTAAACCTTGTTCTTCTTCTCCTCTAGGGAAGGCTCATCTCCTCCCAGCAATGGCTTTCGAGACCGGTTGGTTTTGGATTCGCCCGCCCTTCGCTTTTCTTCATTGTCGGACGCATTGAAGACATTGGTACTGCTGGAACTCCCGCTTCTAAGGTTGTCGTCCCACTTGCTTTTCCAAGTTTTGTCTCTCTGAGAGTCCGGCGGGGACTCTTGCTTCGAGCATTACAGCATTTGGACATTCTTGGTTAGCTCCTAAAATGTCTTGAGGCCCGCTGTACACAAGAATGGGACCATCCAATTGCTGAGGTTCCCAATGAGAAGGCTGACGGACTGGTCCTGCTCCAGCGGCGGTTCGCACTTGACTGTGAGATTGCGCCATCGAGCGATAAAGTCGGTGTTGCTTTCATTCTTCCCCGGCTTGGTCCTCACAAGGTCGGCAATGGAGATTTTATCACTGACGCTCATGAACCTTTGCCGGAACAGAGACTCCATTTGGGAAAAGGTAATGACGGACCCGTCTGGTATACTCGCGTACCAGTCGAAGGCGACACCGGTCAGGCTGTTGACAAACTGACGAAGAAGGAGCGTGTCATTGCCCCTGTATTTCTGCACGATGCTTTGAAGTGGGCGACGTGCTGATTTGCATTCCCTGTTCCGTCAAATCTTCCGAACTTAGGAATGACGTAGCCGCTCGGGAACTCGATCGGATCGTACTGTACGGGATATGGCCGCCCACTACTGCCAATTTCTTTCTGAGCTTCAGCTTCAGCCACCAATGTTTTAACTTTGCTGGTGACCAAATCCATTATCCGATCTTGTGTTAGCGGGATAGTGCCATCTGGGGCCAAGGCATCCCCAGAAGCGAAATGTGGCCAGCTTTCGTGCGGCTCGACCAGTCTTGGACCCAAAGCAACAGGCATTGGCTGCTTCGGATTGTCATCACCCGGCTGATTAGTAGCGACTTGTGCTTGATTGGGAGGCGTTCGAGCAATTTGAGCTGTAAGCTGCATCACAACATTCGTTAGATCGTCAATTTTTGAATAAAGCTTGGACATCTCTTTATCCTTGCTCCTGAGCTGTTTTCGAAGCTCTTGAAGCAGCTCCTGCTCCGCGGTCCTGGGGCGGAAAGTCGGCTCTTCCTCGCTGTCCGAGCTTGATTCTGCATGGACCGAGAGGTCTTTCTGCCTATCTTCCTCCTCGAGAGGGTTTTCATCATCCGGCGGAGGCGGATGTTCTTGGGAAGCAGCAACCACATTCAAGCCAGATTGGACTTGGGATGTGGTGGCCCCATCTTTGCTTTTGCTGCGAAGGTTGTCGCTGGGGCGCCCGCCTGCCATATAGACCGTATGGATAATATATCCAGCCCTCTTTTTATTGTCCGTAGCTGATTTCACAGATCGCTGTCTTGACCCCCCTGTTTCAGTAGCGGGCAGTCGATTGAAGGCGGATGGCCTGGACCGATTCTTGAATGGTGCCGGTGCTTCTTTTCTGGATTTGCTCCGTTGCTTTCGTGCGGCACAGAGCGCCTGATAGACCCTTGAAGAGACAGTGCCATACTTTTTCTGTTGGGGCCGGGACACGTCTCTTTGTAGCGACGTTCGGACCGCTGTCTTGTTGATTTGGGCGGTCATCGCATTTTTCTGAACCCACTTCAGAGGTTCGAAGGAATTGTTGATCTTTACGGCCGACTCAGCCGTCGTCACAGAGTAGCCCTGTTCTTGGAACTTCATAAGATTCCACTTGCCCGAACCCCTGGCCCTCTTGTTGGCTCGATACCTGAGCCGCTTCTGCCTTAACTTTTCTGTTCTAAGCACCTGGCAGACTTCGGCTCTTTGGGAAGACGCCGCAGACCGGGCGATGGAGGGCTTTGGAGATACGCTCAATTGTGCATTTGTTGGAGTCATCGCCTAAGCTCGTCCGCAACATTTGATGTTGCCCTTTGTACCGGATTTCTTGCCCCCCGCTGGAGCACCAGAGAATCGTTCGGACACCGTCTTAAGTTTCGGTTGTGGTGCCTTAGCGATCACGACATTCGGCCTCTTGCCCCTTGAGACCGGCTTGGCCGCCTGTTTCACCGGGATTTCCGCCAGATGAGCGCTTCCGGCAGGGTAGATGATGACGGAGCCAAACTGGCGGAGCAGTTCCTCCTACTGTCGACTGAGGCTTGCGGGGAGAACCACACGAGCATTGACCTTGACCACGTACGGGATCGGGGTCGCTTTGGAAGCTGAATTCGTCTTGGGAGACATTGCCGTCGAAAGTTGATTGCTGCACAGAAAAAAAAACATCATTTTAGTATAGACAATCGATATGTATATTGATTGAGTTCGCATGAACATTTAACCCGAAATATGGGAGGAGAGAAAGGTCCAACCGGGCGTGCCAGAATCTGTAGGGTGTTTTTCGTCACCCCATTGAGATGGGAATACGCGCGCGCTTGTCAGGCGTACTACAGATTTCCCCTGCCTAGGGTAGGCGGGGGTTTATTGATTGTGGGGATCCGAATCTCCGGCAGCCGCGGACTAAGCTGCCGTTAATTACCCCTCACCTTTGGGGCGAGGGAACCTCCGATTAACGGGTTAAACTGGTCATGCGAATTCAATGTGCAGTGTACGTGTGTGTTGTTTTAGGGGGGTTTGGATATATCGGGAGCCACGCAGAGTTTTTATGGGGGTCCGGCTACCCGGATAGCGGGCTTGGGGTCAAGGGGGCTAGTAGCCCCCTTGCGGGGCAGCGCCCCGGCCCAAATTTTTTTTAAGGGGATTAGTGTTGTAGAGTGTGTGTATCTGTACATATATATACATGTATACATATATAGAAAAAGGGAAAAAGCGCCCAAAGGACGCGTGGGGTCAGCCCTTGAGCGCTGTGCGCTCAGGTGCTGTGCGCTTAGGCGCTAGCGCGCCACGTGTCGGCACGTGGGCGCTTTGCGCTTGAGCGCTGAGCGCTTGAGCGCAAGCGCGCCACGTGTCGGCAGGTGGGAGCTTTGCGCTTGAGCGCTGGGCGCTGGAGCGCAAGCGCGCCACGTGTCGGCACGTGGGCGCTTTGCGCTTGAGCGCGGGGCGCTGGAGCGCAAGCGCGCCACGTGTCAGCACGTGGGCGCTTTGCGCTTGAGTGCAAGCGCGCCATGTGTCGGCACGTGGGTGCTTACGCTTGGGCGCTTTGCGCTTGAGCACAAGCGCGCCAAGTGTCGGCACGTGGGCGCTTTGCGCTTGAGCGCTGCGCGCTTGAGCGCAGGCACGCCACGTGTCGGCACGTGAGTGCTTTGCGCTTGAGCGCAGGGCGCTGGAGCACAGGCGCGCCACGTGGGCGCTTTGCGCTTGAGCGCAGGGCGCTAGTGAGAAAAAGAGGCTTTTAGCCCCAGAAATTCTCGAAAGAGAAATCAGTGTGGAGTTAAACTCCTAAGATGTTTTGGGGTTGATGAAAGGGGTTCTTCTTCTTTCTCCTCTGGTTGCTGGATCTTGAAGATCAAGAGATATGAGATTTTAAAAATCTCTTCTTTTTTAGACCTAATGGAAGATCCGAGTTCCCCTTTATAGGTTTTGTGGTGAAAAACTATTTAGTTTTATAAAATGAAGAGTAAAACTCTTGATTTAATTCAAAAGAAAGAAGAAGGTTTTGGAACCTTGAGGAAGGAGAAAAGATCTCAGATCTAATAATTTTTTTTTTGGAGAGAGAAAAAAGTTGTTGGGATTTTTTCATTATGCTTGCCTTTATAGGCTATACACTTTACACATAACCCCTTGGGCTTCACAAAATGGCATTTTGCCTATCTCATGGCTCATGTGCCATTTCTTTTTGCACATAAGCCATAGGCTTTACAAAAATTTGGCTTTATGCCTATTTTTCTTACATTTATCCATAAAATAAAATAAAAGAAATACACCAAAATTATTTATTACAAAATTTTTATCTTGGCATGGAGGGTGGCCGGCCGCTTCACGTTCGTGCTCGACCCGGGCATAGGCCCACTGGATCTGGGCTTGGGCCCACTTGGCTTGGGGTTGACTTTGATTTTGACTTGGTCAACCGGGGTGTAAATTTTTACCCCAACACGCACGATTTAAATCCATGTGCGGTAACACTGGAGAGAATGATATATTTCTCCTCTGACGGTTCGTCAGCTGTCTGGCGGGCATTGCCTTCGAATGGTATGCGGAACTCCCGAATGACTTCGTGAATACCTTCGACAAGATGGAGATGCTCTTCTATCAGAGATTCGCTAGTGTGAATAAACGCACTACCGTAACGACGTTGGTCAATGAAAGGGTTAGACCGAATGAGACCTGGGTTCAATATGTTAACCGATGGTGAAATCTATGGTCAAAATGCGAGCAACGTATTGACGAAGCTGTAGCCATGGGAATGTTCATAGCCACCCTTGACCCAAATTCAAAGGCGTTCCTGTATATGGCCATTTTCAAGCCAACAACCTACCAAGAGCTCATGGATAAAATGACTAGATTGGATCAGCTGGGTCAAGACCCTTCATCATCCGATGAAGATGAATGAAAATCGGAGGTAAGGTAGCATTTGTCGCCAACGCTCAACAAAAAGTGAGCGAATTTGAAGCAACCTGTCACCAAAATAGCGACGACGCGTGTACTCGCTCCCCCCCGAGATATACACCGGGGGCATATTTCTCACTGGCGGAAGAATCTATACGTGGGACGGTCCTTTCTTCTCAAAGAACAGATAGAATATCAAAGGACTTACAAGCGGGTTCTGCAATCAAGTGGAATATCCCACTTGAACCAAAAAACCATGGGAGGGATGTGAAACCCATGTCCCACTCCGAATAAGATGATGAGGAAAAACCCCCAAGTCAAATTCATTCTTCCAAGGAAGAGGAAGACACGGCAGAAGGAATAACGTGATATCTTGTTCCTTTGTATATGAAGAATATGCTCCATCGGTATCGGAAAACGACATTGATAAGCAGGGGGCAGGTGCTATTTAAAATGCCCAGTACTTCCTGCAAAATAACCCGATTGGCACGATGATAGATGAAGAAGTCTAAGAAGCTAAAAATAGTCTAAGACGTGAAGTGTCCATGCAAACAAAGGACAAGCAGCAGCGTCTCAGCAAATAAGAGTTATGCAACTTTGCGACCGAATGAGAATGTTGGACCAAAAAGTCCTTACTAGAAATTCACCTCAAATATGGCGATAATGGACAGAAATGTCCCTAAACTAGTGTGTCGCCTCAAACTTGGCGCATCGCTCCAAACACGGCAATATCCTCTCTTGAGTTCTATATTGCAATAGAAGTCCCAACGGCAAAGATTGCAACTCAAGTCCTACCGGCTACACAGCTACTCCAGCAATGAAGCCACCTCCAAGTCCCACCGGGAAACAGATGGGTCACCTGCAGCGAAACTATTTTCGAGAAGTTTCATCGTTCGCAAAAAAAGAAAACGGTACGTCCACAAGCGAAATGGGCGTGGATGAAAACCCAAAAAGGCTCCGTGAGTAAAAACAGCAGGGCTACCGGAAAGTTTGTGAAAACGTGAAAAGGCGTAGACTCATAAAAAAATTCATGTGCACTTGCAAGGTCCTCTCGACCTTGTGAAGAGAAAATACCTGCGTGAGATCCTTACGACTCACAAAAGGAGCAACACACTTAGGAATCCTCATGATTTCAAGGGAGAATATGCACTTGCGAGATCCTCATGACTCGCGAGGAGAATGTTCCTCTTATGAGACCCTCGTGGCTCATAAGATTCAAAAGCCTTAAGCTACAGGGATCTGAACCTGTTTTTAAGCCGTCATATCCCCCAAGTTGCCCTACAGGTGGTCCAATATTGGCCCTTGTATACAATCCATGGGCACAAATAAATGTTCCCTTACTTAGTTCCACCAATGACGAGAAATGTCCTCATATGATGAACAACACTTGTAGGTTCTCTCGATTTACAAGGAAAAAATACTCTTATGAGATCCTTGCGACTTATAAGAGAACACACACTTAGGAATCATCACGACTCATAAGGAGAAAATACACCTACGAGATCCTCATGACTCGTAGGGAGAAATACCTTTATGAGACCCTTACGGCTCATGAAGTCAAAAAGCCTTAGTCGGCAGGATCCTCACCCTTGTTTGCTAAGCCACCTTTGTGCAAATCAGCAAAGGCAAATGATGATTCGCTCCTGGCAACATTCCAGTGGTAGCGATGCTGATGCCTAAATTGGTAGCAAATTCCAAGTCCTCTCAAGGAAAATGATGATTCGCTCCTAGCCATATTCCAGTCGCAGCGGTGCTGATACCGAGATTGGTGTCAGATCTCAAGTCCCATACTCGCAACAAAAATCATCGAGCAAAAAATGCATATGAAATAGCCTAAATGATGGAGTAACTCGCAATAAAAATCAGCGAGCAAAATATGTGCATAAAAAAACAGTCGAAATGTTTGGATAACTCGCAATAAAAAGAAGCGAGTAAAAAGAAAAAAACAGCTGAAATAATTGGTCACTGCGATAAAATAGCTAAAATGATTAGGCAATCGCGACTTTTGTAATATAAAAAGCTGAAATGATAGAGCATCGCGGAAACAAAGAAAAAAATGAAACTTCTGCCGTGCAGGTGAGTCCACATTGACCCCTGTATACAATCCATGGGTATAAACGAAAAGGGAACCACATTTTCCCATCAGGCTCCATCAGAAGGAGAGCCAGGTCTCGACGGCAGCATCTACAGCCTAGAGATCCACAACAGCGTTTCTTCTCATTTCAACAGAGTGCAGATGTGACGTCAACAAAGCTCCAAGGAGTGATAGCAAAACCCTAGCACCAACCTGGTGCTCCTTCTCATTCCAGCAGGTTGAAGACACAACGTCAATAGGAGACCCTAGGGTTGAAACAAAGTGGAGCCATATCAGATTCCTAGCTCCAAGTCTTGACGATTCACATCCAACCTAAAGACTACCTGGTGTACTTTCTCATTCTAGCAGGATGCGGACGCAACGTCAACAAAGCGGAGCCATGGCAGAGTCCCTAGTTCCAAGTCTCGACGGTTCATCAATAGCCTAGAGATCAACAACGACATTTCTTCTCACTCCAACCGGATGCAAACGCAACGTCAACAAATCGGAGCCATGGCAGAGTCCTTAGTTCCAAGTCTCGACGGTTCATCGACAGCTTAGAGATCAACAACAGTGTTTCTTCTCACTCTAACCGGATGCGGACGCAACGTCAACAAAGCGGAGCCATGGCAGAGTCCCTAGTTCCATGTCTCGACGGTTCATCGATAGCCTAGAGATCAACAATGGCGTTTCTTCTCAATCCAACCGGATGCAGATGCTACATCAACAAAGTGGAGCCATGGCAGAGTCCCTAGTTCCATGTCTTGATGGTTCACAGACAGCTTAGAGATCAACAACGAGGTTTCTTCTCACTCCAACAGGATGCAGACGCAACGTCAACAAAATGGAGCCATGGCAAAGTCCCCAGTTCCAAATTTCGACGGTTCACCGACAACCTAGAGACTACATCGGAGCTATGGCAAAATCCCTAGTTCCAAATTTCGACGGTTCACCGACAACCTAGAGACTACATCGGAGCCATGGCAAAGTCCCTAGTTCCAAATCTCGATAGTTCACAGACAGCCTAGAGATCAACAATGGCGTTCCTTCTCGCTCCAACAGGATGCAGATGCAACATCAACAACCAACCCCAGGGTCGAAATAATGGAGCCATGGCAAAGTCCCTAGTTCAAAATCTTGACAGTTCACAGACAGCCTAGAGATCAACAACGGCATTCCTTCTTGCTCCAACAGAATGCAGATGCAACGTCAACAATTGATCCCAGGGTCGAAACAACATAGCCATAGCAAAGTCCCTAGTTCCTAGCCTCGATGGTTCACAGACAACCTAGAGACAACCTCGACATTCATCGCAATATAGCAGACACAATGTCAACAAACGAAGCTAAGGAAGATCCCTAGGTTCAGGGTCTTGACGACAACTCAAATGAAACCTGAAAGACTATCGGAGATCATCCCATACCAACGTGGAGTGGTTGTGACTCATCGGGGCTCCCAAACTGAGCCTAACCTCAAGTAAAAGCGGCATGGAAAATCCCTAACGTTTGCTCTTCCGAAAGTAATATGACCTGGAAGATTACTTGAAGATGTCTTGTACAGCCCCCGAAGGGATCAGAGACATGACAGTCGTGGGGCTACTCGAATAGCAAGATTGCATATCGGGGAATACATCGGCCAACGCGACGGTACGACGGACAAAAACCCTAGTACCACAGATCCTAACGGACTTCTATCAGCAGAAGTTAACTGTGACGTTATGACATTCTTGCGAGAACTTCTCGATTCGTCTCGACTTGTAGGGAAAAAAATGTTCCTGCGAGAGCTTCTCGATTCGTCTCGACTCATAAGGAAAAACATATTCACGAAATCTTCATGAAGGTGAAAAGCCTTAGGCAGCGGGGATATCAACCTGTTTCCTAAGCACTATTGCCCTGCAAGTAGGTCCAAGATGGACTATTGTATACTATCCACGGGCCATATTCTCCAAAGTTGAACATCGACAAGGAGGAAAAAAACCCACTTACGAGCCCTCTCGACTTGTAAGGGTGAAAATTCTCTTTTGAGATCCTTACGACTCTCAAGAGAAAACACACTTAGGAGTCCTCATGACTTCTAAGGAGAAAATACACCTGCGGGATCCTCTCGACTCATAGAGAGAAAAGTCTTTACTCATGGTTCATAAAGTTGAAAAGTCTTAGGCGGCAGATCCAAACCTGTTTCCTGAGCCATTGCTGCCCTACAAGAAGGTCCAAACTGACTCTTGTACACTATCTACTGGCCACATTTGCCAAAGTTACATGCTACTGAAGTAAAGAAGCTACTTACGGGTCCTCACAATTCGTAAGGGAAAATACCCGGGTGAGATCCTTGTGACTCACGGAGGTGATGAACACTTAAAAATCCTCACAATTTCTAGGGAGAATTTGCTTTCCCGATGGCAATATGACCTGGGAGACTATTTGAATACATCTTGTCCAGCCCCCGAAGGGATCAGAGACACGACAGTCATGGGGCTACTCGAACAGCAAGATTGCGTATCGGGGAATGCATCAGCCAACGTGACGGTACGACGGAAAAAAAAACCTAGTTCCACATACCCTAACGGACCTCTGTCATAAAGAGCAGAGGTTAACTGTGACGTTAGGACATTCTTGCGAGAACTTCTCGATCCGTCTCGACTCGTAGGGAAAACAATGTTCCTGCGAGAACTTCTCGACTCGTCTTGAGTCGTAAGGACAAACATCTTCGTTAAACCCTCACGAATCATGAAGGTGGAAAGCCTTAGGAAACGGGGATATCAACCTGTTTCCTAAGCACTGTGACCCTGCAAGTAGGTCCAAGATGGACTATTGTATACTATCCACGGGTCATATTCTCCAAAGTCAAATATCGACAAGGAGGAAAAAAACCCACTTACGAGTCCTCTCGACTTGTAAGGGGGAAAATTCTTTTGTGAGATCCATACGACTCTCAAGAGAAAACGCACTTAGGAGTCCTCACGACTCCTAAGGAGAAAATACACCTACGGGATTCTCTCGACTCGTAGGGAGAAAAGTCTTTATGAGACCCTCACGGCTCATAAAGTTGAAAAGTCTTAGGCGGCAGATCCAAACCTGTTTCCTAATCCATCGCTGCCCTACAAAGAGGTCAAGATGGACTATCTACGGGTCACATTTTCTAAAGCCACATTCACCAATGAAATAAGGAAGCTACTTAAAGATCCTCACGATTCGTATGGAAAAATACCCGAGTGAGATCCTTACGAATCACGGAGGCGATGAACACTTAGAAATCCTCACGATTTTTAGGGAGAATATGCACCTATGAGATCCTCTCGACTCATAGGGAGAAAAAACCTTCTCGAGACCCTTACGGCTCATGAAGATGAAAAAAGTCTTAGGCTACAAGGACCCTAAACTTGTCTCCTAAGCCCTCAATTCTATGGCTATGCATAACTATGCACTACTTCACCCACGTACATACTTACGTGGGCAAAGTAGTGGGGGGATTTGTTCCCGCCAAAATTTATGGCCAAGAGCTATTTGTTCCCTTATAACCCTTATAAAAAAGGGAGAGAAGAAAGAGGAAAAGAATTCACGGTTGGACATCACGTGTTAAACACGTGAGCACTTATATGCAAAGCATATAAGCGCTGAAAGAAAATAACAAAAGGCCAAACATGCTTCACGTGTTAAACACATGAGCGCTCATATGCAAAGTATATAGATGTTGAAAACACATAATTAAGGGCCAAACAGGACTCACGTGTAAAACACGTGAGCGCTCAAATGCAAAGCATATGAGTGCTGAACATATCTCACCAATAGCCAAAAAGGCCTCACGTGTTAAACACGTGAGCGCTGAAAATAAACAGGCTAAAACCCATACTAAGGGTCACGTGTTAAACATGTGAGTTCTCTTGTCACTCACATGTAAAGCATGTGAGCGCCCCAATTTAAAATGCTCCTATCAAATTCTAGAATTAAATTCTATATGGGAAATATTTTCCTGATCTTCCTCGAACTAGAAAGATTTTCTCTGTTATACAGAGGACCCTTGGATCAAAGATCCAGCTGTGATCATATGATAGAATAAAATTCTATCATAGGAAAATATTTTCCTAATCTTGTTAAACTAACAAGATATTCATTTAACAGAATTAAATTCAATATTCCTAATCTTGTTAAACTAACAAGATATTCACATGATAAGAATAAAATTCTATGTTAACAAGATATCCATATTAAGAAAATATATTTCTGATCTTGTTAAACTAAAAAGATATGATAGAATAAAATTCTAATCTTATTAAAACTAACAAAATATTCATAATCTTGTTAAACAAACAAGAAATCTTGTATGTTAAATAGAGAGCCTTTGGATTAAAAATCCAACGGTGAATAAAATTCACCGATTGATCTAAAAGATCATGAAATCAATCAAGATCTCTCAATGAGAGATTTTCTTAAGAAATTGATTTTTTTTTCTCTTCTTCTATAAATAGGAGCAAGAAGATTAAATCCAAAAAATACGAAACCATCCTATAAGCTTCTAAAAAAATATATACAGAAGCCTCCCAAAAGCTTCCACAAAATAAAAGAGAATTTAATTCTCAAACTAAGAGTTTAACTCTTCTCAAAGAACTTAGTTCTTCCTCTGGTTGAGGTATGCAGAAGTAGATCTCCCCACAAGTTGAGAATTTAATTCTCATCGGGGAGATTCTGTTATGCAGATTCAAAATTTAGGGGAAAAAACTAAGTTCAAAGAATTTAATTCTTCCAAAAGTTTATAGGAATTCAATTCTTTTGATAAAACTAGGGTTTAACCCTGTAAAAGAATTTAATTCTTATAAAACAAAGGACATGAAATTCTTAAAACTCAGATCAAAATCTCTATGCATATAAATCAAAAGACTGGTCACATGTTCCCATGTGAGCACCTCTGATGAATAAAAAGGAATGAATGAGATCGAATCACGTGTTCTCACGTGACCCCCAAACAGTTGCTTAAATGGAAAAGGGGAAAAATCCAAAGACAGCGCTCACATTTTGAGCACCTCACGTGTCCGCACGTGAGCACTATATGAGCTAAGTGCTTAGCACTTACAAAATAAAGAGGGAATAAACCCAAAGAAGCAGTGCCCAACTCTGGGGCGCCTCACGTGCTCACACGTGATGGTCACAAGAATTAAGTGTTTAACACTTATATATAGACGAGGATTTAGACCCAAGTGTACAGCGCCAACTTTCAGGCGCCTCACGTGCCACATGTGAGTGCCCCAAATTTCAGTGTTTAACACCGCTTTAGAGACTTACGTGAGAGTACGTGAGCACCGAGCATATATTAGTGTTTAACACTATAAGAAGCCAACTTCGGCCCCAAATTGGCTAAGTCTTCTTGAGATTAAAACGTCTTGGATCTCCAAATAGACCGAGTCTCTATGCTCATGACTTCCCAAACTAATTGACCAGAAAGATGTCCATCACACATCTCCTAAGTTAATCTTAGACTTCCAAAAATGACTAATGATTCTTAGATAGTCCACCATGATCTCTCCCTTCAATCTGGGATTTGGTTCAAGGGTACATCTCTCCACACCTCTGATACATGTCGTTGTAATTATTCAACGTCTTCAAAGAGGCGGAGAGTCCCGACAACCAACAACTCTTTGGTGCACTCCCAAACTGATGAGCACGTCCCAACAGACCGCAATGTCCTTAAACTAGCGATGGACCGAAACGTTCTTAAACTAGCAACGGACCGAAACGTCCTTAAACTAAAGAAATAGAGCTCAAATGCTCTTTTGTTGGGTCTGAATGATCCCAAAATCCTGCTAAGTAGATCCTAGTCTAAAATTAGACTAACGTATCGTCAACAAACATTTAAATTGATCTTAATCTCAAACGAGATTAACAATCCTTAAATCAAACCAAACCCAAGTCTAAGAATATACGGATTTTGACTAATCCACGCCCTACGGGAGGCAACATAAATTAGTCTCTGTATACAATCCATGGACAACCAAAAATAAAGCAAACACACACGACACAAAGTGAACCTCTGGAGCAGGAGAAAGTGGTTATCGCGATGTGGTAACATAATTAACTGCAGGGGCTTACGCCTACAGGGAAGAGCGTCCCTATAATCAAAAACCCCTCAGAAATGAGGGGGAATCTGACGAAGTCTGCTACAACGGCCGCAACCATCCAAACCTCCGATACACGGTGCTATAAATCAATTTGGTATCTTCGGAGAGGTGGACAGATAAATCCAAATAGTATCTGCCCCCAAATTCAGGCAAGACGACCTCCGAGGTTCCGTCTCCTGTTTTCGGCGGTGAACAGAGTCTATCCTAGATGCAAGAAAAAGTAAATGAAATAATAAAATGGTGGCTACAACCTCAACCCGGATGTGCCCCACAAAAGAATATTACATCAATTTACAAATATACATGAATGAAAGAAAAGAACACTCTTCTCACATCCCTCGGCTATTCATTCACGATGATCCAATACTTCATATCCACAAACCATAAACAAGATACAAGATATGTGCAACCCCCAATAATTGATGTATAGCATTTAGTAGACGTTTAGAAACACATATACGAACAAAAACGAATAAACGATGTTAAAATTTCAACTTCGAAATACTCCGTATCGCCCAAGCACAAAGATAGCAGAATATGAAATCTGGGCAAAATCAAACAATACCATAAATCCTAAATCTAGGAGTACAGAACACCACAAGAAACTCGAGACCCAGCTCCACAGGAAAACCAGCGAGGGCGGGAAAAATCCCAATTCCGACGGTTCAACCTTACAGTTTGTACCTCGTTTTTTAGGGTGTTCTAGTTACAACAAAAGGAGCACTCTGCAATTGTTTAAATAATTTTTAGAGGCTTTGGAAAAATTAACAGATACTTGGATTTTGATTTTGTCGATTCGGAGTTATTTCGGTTTCGTAATTTTAAACTTCGTCTGATAAGCTAGTTGAGGTTTAAGTAGGCTTTGATACCACTGTAAGTAGATGTCGCACACCCTACTTAGTTTGTGGAGAGGCAGAATTTACAAAAAACGATTTTAATACAAGTAACATCGCCTAAACTTCCAAGATCATTCAGAAACCCTAACTAGCTAAACACAAAGAGGTTCTAAACTACTATGATAGTGGTTTATACCTCCTAGATACAAGTCCTTCAGGTCTTCTTCTCCTCTTCTTGAGCTCCTAGAAGGTACGGATCGCGCATGATCGTCGGCCTTCTCGTGTCAAATACGATCCACCCGAGAGTCTATGGTTTAAGCTCTAACCTTAAGAATGAGGTAACGAAAGTACCTGGTTTCCTAATCTAGATAGTTTAGGAGATGTAGAGAGTTAATTAGACTATTTTATCTCAAAGAACCCACCTTAGGATTCACAATACATATGAGGGTTAGGGTTTAAGGAAGAAGGAGAGCAATGGAGAGAGAATGCAAAGTGTAGAATGAAGTCTAGAATGAGCAAGTGAAGAATGGCCTAGTCTTTTTCCAAAATCAAGCATGCATTATTTTTCCATAGAAAAATGTAACCATGCTTGAATAGTAAGATCAAATGAATAAACAAAAGAATTAGCCATGCTTCAAACCATACCACAAAAATCTCTATTCCTCCATCTCATTATCTATTTACTAAAAATAGATATATCCAAAATGAGGTGTCCCCTTCTAGAAGCATATCTTGTAAAATTATAAGAATGCCCTCACCGTATATACATACCCGTATTCGTACTTAAAAAATACGAATACCAAGAGATAAGAATAATCCAATAATATAATACTAGAATGCGGCTTAATCCTAAGCCCACTAATATTATCTGTACGAACAACATCCGTATAGCTAGTACACGTATGTGATCAGAATCCTGCATGTAAAACCATACGGCTTCTATATTGTTTTTCCTGAACTAGGAAAACCCTCTGTGTGAGAATCTAAAGACTCGACAGTACCCTGCCATTAGGTTTAACCACACGTCTGCCAGTGGCACTAGCTGTACGTAACGGCTACCCAGATACCTGTCGAAAAGAAGGCCGACGAGCAAACTCATCCAAACCCCTAC
Source organism: Agapanthus africanus (assembly GCA_030015575.1). NCBI lineage: Eukaryota > Viridiplantae > Streptophyta > Magnoliopsida > Asparagales > Amaryllidaceae > Agapanthus > Agapanthus africanus. Next base: position 669,393,853 of record CM057337.1, read on the forward strand.
TGAGCATGTCCGTGACAATCTGTGTACAGTCAGGTCTGTTCATCTAAGAGTATCGCATGCCAGGTCTAGGGGGTGGATCACGTCAGACCCTTAATAACCTGACAAGTCGTGCCGATATGGCTCAAGACCATCCGAGAATCTACTGGTCTAACTACCAGTAATTATTAATCCACCCTGGCCAGGGACTTATGGTGTTGGTCGAACACAGCGTAACATCAACTCCTTATACCGGAAGAGACGAATCCTCAACAGTCGCTCACTACCTCCATATGGCTCGGGACTGTACCCAACTAAAACCTATTTGCATGACTCAGTAGAGCCGTGGTAGGGTAGTATCAAAGCACAGTGGGAACTCACACGAGACAAATGATGAGCTCAGGTCGACAAAATATCTGCACTGATGTCACCAGAGAACTGCTATCTGATGTTAGGTATAATACTATCTAGCCAGTTCTCGGCGAGTCCGTCCAGTATACTCACCCCCAGTGAGCACCTGTATACAATCTTAGGTGCACCACACCAATGGCTGCGGGACCAACAATCGCCCCTAGTCAGGATCTAGATATGTATACACTAGTCTACTCTGGAGTATCGATACCCAGTCTTAATACTCCCATGACTAAGGACATTTTAAGGATGTGCTTATCGACTACCTAGCTCCCTCAAGTTTGATTTCCATCACAACGCTAGTAGTCAAGCAAGGATCCTACGAGCTTTATCAACATGTATACGAGATATGAAATAACAAGTAAAACATATCACATGTTAAGATAAAGACAAACCAAATATCATACTATCATATCGAGCAAGATTGTCCTGTACATACATATCCCTAACATCCTATACAATGAAGGCCTCTAGGGCATACATATCCAACAATATATATATATATATATATATATATATATATATATATATATATATAAAAACGTTATTTCATTATTTATAATCATTATACAATTTAGAACTTTCAATTTAACTTCATTACTTAATACGTTTATGTGGTACATTATCTGAAGATTCGTTGGGTGGATTCTTAAAATCTTGATCCGTGACAATCAATTGGCCGATGTCACTTCTTAAAAACGTACGGATGGGCGATGCAGAATAGTTTGGATCCCTAGTACGTTCAATAAATGGACTGAGACGTATTAACGCGAGATCTTCATCGTCGCTCTCATCTTCAGACCCATTCAATGTCGGCACGTTATAATAATCTCTCGGTTTCCAACGACAAACAACATCCCAGTCAATCTTTTGCGAGTCCCTAATATATTTGTGTTTCCATTGTGGGAAATATAAAGCTGTTGTATTTTGGCAACATCCATTTGGTGTTTATGAAAGTCAGACCGTATTGATCAACCTTCATACCCAGTCAGTCTTGGTATCATACCATCTGCATTGGAATAAATGAAATGGGACAGTAGTATGCTAGTATGAGACCGCTATAATTTCCTAAAGAACACCGTAGTTTGGATTTCCACCCTCATCGACGATTGCGATGCCGCTATTTTACGTAGCCCTAATACGTTTCGTATTTTCTATCTCAAAATTATATCCGGGGACCCCGTACCTATTGTAAAACCAAGCTGCAATTGTTGGACCGTTTAAAAGTTTATGGACCTCTCTATCAATGTGCTCTCCACGATTCAATTGTTCATTCACTTCTTTTATAGACCAAGCGGTGAAAGAGGGCCTCTGTTCTTCTTCGATCCTATCATTCGACCACGTCTTAGGATTCGATCTCGTGAATATATCTTTGTGTGCTCTGTTCATTAATATATAGTTATTTAATTAGATTAAATTTCATTTCGAACATTTAAAACGATGAAATAATAAACACTTACTCCACATATTTAGCAAAACAATCGTTGTTTATCAAGATATACGCATGTACACTGGTCGCGAGATCATAAGACATGTTGATACTTGTCCCATCACTCTCTCTCTCACCTATTTTCTTTTCCCTTTTTATTTTGTAAAAACAAAAAACCATATATATAAATGAAATTGAAGAATTTAGGCCATGGTTTCATAAAAATGTAACAAGTAGTTTGCAACATGATTTGTTGCATGACATGGACATAAGCAAGATTAATGAAACATTAATCGAGTTTAGCAATAAATTCGTGTACAAATAATTGTATAATATTTTATAAAATGTCCAAATCATATAAATTCTTTCAAAATCAATAATTCATAGAATTCTTTAATTTAATTATTTAAATTCCCAAAATAATATTTTACTTTCTGAAATGTTACAGGGTTTATCCAGTAACTCACTGTTGGCATACTGTCGAGTATTTAGAGTCCCACACAGAGCGTTTTCCTGCTTCAGGCGAAATGATGTAGTAGCCGTATTTTGATACGTGCAGGGTTCCGATCGAATTATTGTACTAGTTACCTAGACATTCGATTGGACGGTTTTGTCCCTTTGAATGAACCGGACTCAAGAAGGGGGCTACTTCCCAGTAGATCACCCATCCCAGAATTTCCCTAGCTCAAGCACGCTTAACTATGGAGTTCTTTAAACTCTGAAGTTCCGATTCATCCAAATGGCGCCTCTGTGTTATAGGAGTGGTATCATTCCATTTATAGTTCTGATCGTGCCCCCTTCTTGAGTCCGGTTCATTCAAAAGGACAAAACCGTGCGGTTTCCCTAGCTCAAGCACGCTTAACTACGGAGTTCTTCAAACTCCGGAGTTTCGATTCATCCAAAAGGTGCCTCTGTGTTATAGGAATGGTATCATTCCATTTATAGTTCTGATCATGCCCTCTTTCAGAATGGAATTCAATACTCCCCATTGTTCTACAGTGGGTCCCCGTGTGTATCCGTATCGGTTACATCCCTACCTCGATACCGGATAATATCTAACTTCTCACAGCGTAGGTGGTATTCATCCCCAACTCCACTTGGGGTATCACATTCCACCTCACTTAGAACAATGGTTTGTCCTCGAACCATAGACCTACTTTTGAGGGATCGGCTCTGATACCATATTTGTCACAACCCACCCCAAACACAGATGGTATTGTCCGCTCTGGCTAAAACCGCACGGTTTTAGCCCTTTGAGTGAACCGGAATCAAGAAGGGGTCTACTTCCCAGTAGGTCACCCATCTCAGAATTTTCTTAGCTTAAGCCCGCTTAACTACGGAGTTCTTCAAACTCCGGAGTTCCGATTCATCCAAAAGGCGTCTCTGTGTTTAAAGAGTGGTATCATTCCATTTATAGTTCTGATCGAGCCCTCTTTCGGAATGGAATTCGATACTCCCCATTGTTCTACAGTGGGTCCCCGTGTGTATCCATATCGGTTACATCCCCACCTCAATACCGGATAACATCTCACTTCTCACGGGGTAAGTGGTATTCATCCCTAACTCCACCTGGGGTATTACACATCGTCATTCAGGAAACGAGCACAAAAAGACGTGACTTCTTTCAGGAGATAACCTTGAGCAATCGAACCTTCAGGACGATGCTTGTTGCAGATATAGTTTTTTTAAAGTTAACAAATATTTGTTGAAAATGAAATAAATTAATAATTCATGATAATTATTTGCAATTTAAATGATGAATAATAAATGTTTGAAATGAACATATAATCTATCGTTGCACACGGAGAACCAGTGGAAAGGTACTGACGAAATATCCCAAAACGGATGAAAAACACAAGTGAATGCAGGTGTCTGCTTTATACATTCCTAACTTGTCCACACGGGACAAATCTATCGGTTATCATACGATCGAATATTAATTCTCGTCATATAGACTACGCGACGGTTGTTAGAAACCAAACGATAACGTCCAGTGTTTAACAACCTTCGTGTAGTTTTATATCTCGACGAATACCGAACGTATGTTAACCGATAGACGGGAACTAAATCATGTTTTCATTTTCACATATGATTAATTATCGATGAGAATATAAAAATTTCATATTATCATCAAAAAGCATACACTTAGTTTAGGATTTGATTTCAATAAGTTTTACGTTTACGTTTCAAATACAAGGTTTTGAAGTTCTAAGTTTAGGGTAATTTTTTTAAAAGATGAGGTTTTCTTAATCGAGTTTAAGATTTTTGATTTAAGGTTGGTTTTAAGGTGGGATTTGACAAGAGTTTAATGTAGAGGAGAACAATGATGAATTAAAGTTCGGCATTGTTTGTATGTGTGTGTATGTGTGTGTATGTTTATGTGTATATGTATGTGCATACACACACAAGCGTATGCACCCCCCTTAAGCAACATATTTCTTCCATTTTACTAAATTACACTCAAATACCCTTAACTATTCTTGTCTTTTCACTAACTACCTTAAATTAAATAAATTACTATGAATTCCACTAAAATACTCTTAACTATTGTTGTTTTTCACTAAACTACCTTAAAAATTTAGTAAAATGATTCATCTTATTAAATTAACTAAATTATTATAGATTTCACTAAAATATCCTTAAATTTTCTTGTTTTCACTAAACTATCATTAAATTTTTTAATAAAAAACCCCATTTGATCAATGTTACTTATTTACACTAAAATACCCTTAACTATTGTTGTTTTCCACTAAAATACCCTCAACTACTATTGCTTTTCACTAAATTACTTACAAAAATTCGCTAAATTATCCTAACACTAACCCTAACCTATCCTTAACCCCAACCCTAACTCAATCCCTAAGCCTAACCCTAACCTTATTCCTATCCCAAATCCCTAACCCAACCCAAATCCTAACTCTCCCCTATCACCACCAACATCACCACCACCAACAATAACATCATCAACAACATCAGCAACAACAACAGCAGGGGGGAAATTGGGTAAGCTAGAAAAGAAAAGAATTAAACCAAAAACATATAAAATTTACCTCCTGACGACGGTGACGACAATCTTTGGCGATGACCTAGGGTCCCGATCAGACACAATGACAACCTAAGGCAAAAATTAAAATTAAAATTAAACTAAAACAATTCAAAACTACCCTAATCCTAATCAATTTTACTTACCTCTAGACGACGACGTCGAGCTTCGACGACGACCGAGCATCGACGATGGCGATGATGAGCTTTGACGACGAGCTCGATCGGATCTAGGCCTTCAAGGACGAGCTCGATCAGGGAGGCGAGGTGGCCCCGGCGGCGGAGGAAGCGAGGGGTGGAAGAATTGGGAACGATGAGGGGAGATATTTATGAGAGGTAAATAAGTGATCGGGGGTAATTTTGGGGGTACATGGTGTTTTATGGCTCCAGGATTGTGAGGCCCGCATTATTTTTAGTTTAGTCACGGATATAACCGTGAATATATCTTTTGAAACCGTGACTCAAAATAGGTCACGGTAGTAACCGTGACCACTTCCCCGTTCATATTAGCCATATCAGTAATAGTCTCTCTCTCTCTCTCTCTACACACACACACACACACACACTAAAACTTTTGTGGTTGGTAAACCGTTAATTTTGCACCCACTAAATCAACGATGAACAAGTGGTAGAATCACATGAAATTTAGTATATCCACATCTTAGATGATGAAGATAATGATGATGGATACCGATCGTCAAATAAAATGGTGGAGGATATAGGTTTTTGGTGCTACCTAATGAAAAAGTCTCCTAGGACCTTTTTTCCATTATTCTCTCTCTCCCTCTCTCCCTCCCTCTCTCTCACACACACACACACACACACACGCACACATAATGGAGAAAAGGTGCCATAGGTCCACCTATGGCTTTGAAAAAAACACCCCTAACAATTTTTTCGACGATGTGCATCCATCATCTTCATCTAAGATGTGGATACACAAAATTTCATTTGATTCCAAAACTTTTTCACCGTTGATTTAATGGGTGCAAAATTAATGGTTTACCGATAATAGAACTTTTTACATTGCTAATTAAACGGTGAAAAAGCAGGGGAATCACAAGAAATTTGGTATATCTACATCTTAGATGATAAAGATGATGATGATGGATGTCAATCGTTGAATAAAATGTTGGAAGGTGTATTTTTTTCAACGCTGCCTAACAAAAAACCCTCATAAGGTATCTTTTCTTCATTATTCTCTCTCTCTATATATACAAAAGACAAAAATAAAAAAATACAAAACTAAATGAGAAGGTTTTAATTATTGATTTTACAATTTGTTAAATAGTTAATGTAGATAGGTTCCCCCTCACCCCCACATATATAAATAGCCAACAGTAACGAGCATTGACCGTGCTCGCCTCGCTACCTTGCCTAGGCGATTCACAAGGCGAGGCGAGGCGAATCGCCCACGTCAGGAGAGTCTGACTCTGGTATCTTTTTTTATATAAAATTTAAAAAACTTAAAAATTAATAATAAATGAAAAATGAACTAAATTTTTTATGAACATAAATCAAATTACAATTACATAATATAATTTGTTGCTTTTTTTACATTAGAGACCAAACCCACTCGGACTGCCTACGTATCCCTCCTAAATATTGAGCTCAATGAGAGGGAATCAGGTCTATGCAGTTGTTTCTTTACTATTACAGATCCTACTCACTAATCATCGACGTCGGTTGTGATTCCTCCTTCGGTGTTGGTCTCGTCCGATCCTGTAAGCTCCTTAGGTAGATAATCCAAGTCCAAAGTGGTTGCATTTTGTTTCCTGACAGCTGCTGCTTTCCAATCTTGCGAGCAAATCATGCACTGTATTGTGTCGTATGCCAAAATGCATCTCTTCTCGCTTAATAACCTGCCACCTGTACTAAAAGCACTTTCTAACACTACAGTGGATACTGGAATAGTTAGAAAATCACGGTCCATAGTAGAAAGCACCGGATACAAATGTCGGTGGCTTTTCCACCAAGCTAAAACATCAAACTCATCAATAGTATAATCTACATCTAAATCGGTTTGTAAATATATTGTTAATTCATTTAAAGATGATGATGAAGAGGCCACGGGGCCTCGTGCCTTTTTCTTTTGTTGAATAAGTGCAAAAACTGAAGTTGAAGCACGTGAACTAGTTGCGGCCGGTGGTCTAGTAGCTTTACCAGCAGAAGATCGTGCAACATACAAATCAAACACTTCATCTAAATTATTTTTAATAGTAATAACATAAGTGTAGAGTGTTTTTCGTCACCCTATTGAGATAAGAATGCACGTCGCTTGTCAGGCATATTACAAATTCCCTCTGCCTGGGGTAGGCTGGGGTTTAATGATTGCGGGGATCCGAATTTTCGGCTGCCGCGGACTAAGCTGCCGTTATTTACCCCTCGCTTTTGGAGCGAGAGAACCTCCGATTAATAAGTCAAACAGATCATGCAAACTCAATATGCAATATGTGCGTGTTGTGTTTGGGAACAAGTTTGAGGGTGCTTCGGGCATATCGAGGGCCTCGCAGAGTTTTTACGGGGTCCTACTATCCTGATAGCGGGCTGAGGATCAAGGGGGCTAGCAACCCCCTTACGAGGTGCAAGGCAGAGTCTCGTTAGAATTTTTTTCTAAAGGAAGAGATGATGAGTGTATATATGTCAAGTGCGCACGTAACAAGTGCACATGTGGTAAGGTGCACACGTGACAAGTGCGCACCTGCCAAAATGCACACCTAGTAAGGTGCACACCCTATAAAGGGGCGCACATGACAAGTGCGCACCTGCCGAGATGCATGCCTAGTAAGGTGCATACTTGGCAAGGTGCGAGGGAGTGAAGGGGGCCAAAGGGTTCCGAATGGGCCAAAAGGTCCAGCAAGGTGCGCACTTACAGAAGTGCGCACCTAGCGAGGTGTGCACCTGGGACGGTATGCACTTAGCTCGATGTGCACCCAACGGGTTGTATATCTAACCAAATGGGCACCGAGCACGGTGCACACCTAGTACGGTGCAAGTAGGGTCGAAACCCAATGAAGCAACAGTTCAAAAACACCAACATTTTGACTTTTGAATATCAAAATGGTCTCTTTTCCCCCTTTATGAGGCCTCCTGACGTGCACACTTTGAAAAAAAGAAAGGAAGACGGAGAAAAATTCTTGCGAATAAAGAGTGGCTCAAAACTCAAGACTTTGTTTTTTGGGGAATCCAGATTAAAATAAGTTATCAAATCATCATGGTGAGCCTTTTATAGGCTTACATCTTTTACATTTAACCTCATGGCTTGTACAAAAATTTACTTATTGCAAACAAAAATTACATTTAGTTTTTCTTTCTCTTTTCTTTTCTTTAGCCGGTCCCCTCTTCATGCTTGGGCTTGACTTAGGCTCGGGTTTGGGCTTGGGCCCACTTGGATTTTGATTTTAATTTTGAACTTGAATTTATTTTCTGATTTTGGCAATTGGGTGTATTTTTTTATCCTAACAAAGTGCTCCCATCAATAAATGCACATCACGCATATGGGTTATGTGCATGAAAGTGATAGATCTTGTGCTATATGGAGATTGATTTGGTTTGGTTCCCTTTTGATGATGTGGAGGTTGACACTGCCCTTTTAGCGACGTGGATAGTTGATGCTACTATTTTTGAGACTTGGACGATCGGTGCTGCCATTTTTGCGATGTGGACGGTCGATGCTGCCATTTTTGCGTCATGGACGGTCTATGCTGCCCTTTTAGCGACGTGGATGGTCGATACTGCCCTTTTTGAGACTTGGACGGTCGATACTACCATTTTTACGACATGGACGGTCGATGCTGCCCTTTTAGCATTGTGGATGGTCGATGCTGCCATTTTTACGATGTGGACGGTTGATTATGCCCTTTTAGCGACGTGGACGGACGATAGTGTCATTTTTGTGACGTGGATGGTCGATGCTGCCATTTTTGTGACTTGGACGGTTGGTACTGCCATTTTTGCGACTTGGACGGTCGGTGTTTGATTTGACTTACTCCGCTTCTTGCGGTGTCAGGGATTGGATTTGACTTGCTTCGCTTCTTGCGGTGTCGGGCTTGAAGTTGACTTGCTCTGCTTTCTGCGGTGTCGGGGTTAAAGTTGACTTGCTCCACTTTCTACGGTGTCAGGATTGAAGTTGACTTGCTCCGTTTCTGCAGTGTCAGGATTGATTTGTTTCCGAGGTGGAGTTTGATTCCACCGAGGAGGTCATTGGTTGACTTGCTTCCAAGGTGGAGCTTGATTCCGTCGAGGAGGTCGTTGGTGTTGAATTGGTTGATCTGATTGATTTCGGAGTTCTTGTTCGTTCCGCAGGATCTTTTGAGCTTGAAACCACTGCCGGTGGGATTTTGATTTGATTTGTTTGATTTCTGTCTTGTTTGGCGGGACATTTAAATTTGAGGGGAACTTGAAATTTGAATTTTGTTTGACATCAACATCGCTACACTGGAATAGCGCCAGGAGCGACTCATCATTCGCTCCAAGAGAATTTGGGGACTTTGGTTTTGGTTTGGCAGCAACATCACTATACTAGAATATGGTATCATGAGCGAATCATCATTTGCCATGCCCGTTGTTGAACGATAGCTTAGGAGACTGGTTCAGGCCCTTGTCACCTAAGGCTTTTCAATTTTATGAGCCGTAAGGGTCTCATAAAAGCATTTTCTCCCTATGAGTCGAGAGGATTTCATAGGTTTATTTTCTCCTTAGGAGTCGTAAGGACCCTCAAGTGTGTTGCTCCTTTGTGAGTCGTAAGGATCTCATACAGGAATATTCTCCTTATAAGGTCGAGAGGACTTTGCGAATGTGGGATTTGGGATTTGGATTTTTGTTTATCATCAGCATCGCTACACTGGGATGTGGTACCATGGGCGAGTCATCATTTGCCGTGAGAGGAATTCCTTCATTACCAGTTTAACGACATAGAATCATCTGTTCCCAGTTTAATGACTTAGAGGTCATCTGTTCCCAGTTTAACGACTTAGGGGTCTCTTGGATTTGAAAGCTTAGAATTTAGGGGTTGGGTCCGGCATCAGCGTTGCTAACACTGGAGCACAGGTGCCAGGAGCAATTCATCATTTTCCTTGGGAAAACTTAGGATTTGGGTTTTAGGTCGGCATCAGCACCGCTAACATTGAAGCATAATGCCAGGAGTGACTCATCATTTGCCGTTGCATATTGGGGGAGAGATGGCTTAGGAGACAGGTTTAGGCCCCTGTCACCTAAGGCTTTTCAATTTTATGAGATGTAAGGGTCTCATAAAAGTATTTTCTTCCTACGAGTCAAGAGGATCTCGCAGATGTATATTCTCCTTAGGAATCGTGAGGATTCCTAAGTATGTTGCTCCTTTATAGGTCGTAAAAATCTCACGCGGGGATATTCTCCTCACAAGGTTGAGAGGACTTTGCGAGTGTATTTTCATCTCTTTTTCATGAGTTTGCGCCCTTTCGGATTTTCACAAACTCACCTGCAGTCCTGTTGTTTTTACTTATGGAGCCCTTTCGGGTTTTCATCCATGTTCGTTTTGCTTATGGATATGCCATTTTTTTTAACTTCATCTTCGGTAGGACTTGGGAGAGATAGGGGTCATTTACACCCATGGGTTATATACGGTTTTATAGGATGTATAATCCAGACCGTAGAACCGGTGTGCTCAATTTGTCTGCGACTTGGAGTATTCACGTGTAGTATTTCTTGAGATATCGGCCACTGATGAGTGGAATAGGTCTTTCTCCCTCGGTATTTATCAGCTGGTAGGATCCTCCATCAAACACTTTCTCGATGACGTATGGCCCTTCCCAGTTTGGTTCGAATTTTCCCTTAGCGTGTCAATTGAGGATGATCAGTCTTTTGAGGACCAACACCAATTTTCCTTTCTTAAAAGCGTGAAGATGAGTCATCTTATCATAGTCCCATGACATTTGGGCACGGTACAGCTCCAGATTTTGTTGTACCATGAGTCTCTTTTCTTCAAGGGTGTCAAGTTCTTCAAGCCGAAGGAGAACGTTTTCCTACTCTGTCAAATCGTGCTAGACGGCCATCCTGAGGCTTGGAACTTCAACTTCGAATGGGAGGATTGCCTCCACTCCGAAGAGTAGTGAGTATAGAGTGGACTGAGTTGGAGTGCGGTGCGTGGTATGATATGCCCACAATGCCTCATGAAGTTTGAGATTCCAGTCTCTCTTGTTAGCTGAAGAATTTTTCTTCAGGAGCTTGCATAGAGTTTTATTGAAGTTTCGGCTAGCCCATTGGTTCTTGGATTATAGATGGAGGAATATCTCTAGTCTATCTTGTGCTGAGTAGCGAAACCTGAGACTTTAAAGCTCTTGAAAGAAGGCCCGCTGTCAGAAATGATTCTTCTAGATGTACCAAAGCGGTATAGAATATTATGCCGAAAGAATGTCAGAATATCTTCTGTTTTGACTTCTTTTAGTGGGACAGCTTCAGCGCATCTAGAGAAGTAGTCAGTTGTGGATAATATGAACCGGTGGCCTTTGGATGACGGAGGATCAATCAGGCCGACTATGTTGGTGCCCTAAACATTGAAGGGCCATGATGCCATCGTAGGATGCAATACGACGCTGAATTCACCATGTTAAGCCGATTCGCGGCACATTTGATACCGACGGACGAGATCAGAGCCCGTCGCTTTCAACAAGGTCTGGACACAGAGATTCAGGCTGCTCTAGCCACGGGAAAATTTCTGACACATGAAGATGCTTTGGAAGCTGCCCGCAGTTATGAGGTGGTGATAAAGGCGAGGGGCAGACCTCAATCTGCCGGTTTGAAACGCCCTGCCACTCAAATGGCAGGAAGAGCCTCTTCCAGGCCAACGTTCGAACCCAGGAGAACTGAAGAACCCAATCACCAGCCGAGACCACATTTCTGTTTCCATTGCAAGAGAAATGGACATTTGATAAAGGACTGTAGGCGCGCAAAAGGCCTGTGCCTAGTTTGTGGCGTGTCGCGTCCAATCACAGAATTGAGACCTATCCATATAGATACAACTCAGCTCACACACACACCAACTACCCGCAGCGGCCGGCTATCCAGGCTCCTGCAACTCGTCCTGCACTACCTGCTCCACCACCTGCACAGCCTACTCGCCAATTCCAGCAGGCAATGAGGGACATGCCTAGAGGGCAGAGAAACAGGCCCCAAAGACAGAATGTGCCTCCAGCTTGAAGGAATGTACCACGGCGACAGACATTCACATTAGAAGCCATAGAAACCAAGACTGTAGGTCAAGGTAACACCGGTAAGCCTTTTTCACCCTTGTATCTTTTTGTTATTTTTATACACTATCTATACTACAGTCACCAAACTTTCCTTGAAACTGTTACACTTTCCTTTTACAAATTTCGAGGACGAAATTTTTATAAGGAGGGTAGAATGTAACAACCCTAATTTTCTTATACACTTTTTCCTATAAAAAAATTTTCAAATATTTTTTCAAAAATCCATAAAGGGGTATTTATTGCCTGAGCACAAGATTTAAGTAATTAATTAGCAATTTAATTACAAGAAGGAGCTTGTAGCTCATTGGTAATACCTTGCACTGCTGAACCAAGCCACCAGAGTTCAAATCCCATGCCCCACATTATTTTTAATATTTATTTTGTTTTAAATTTTTCTTCATGGTTGTGTCTCTTCATCTTCTAAACCTCCATGTACACTTCAAATTCCTAGATCGGTTTTAGAGACCTTTGAAATCCATATTTACTCCATTTTAATGATTTTTAATACATTTTTACTTTAAAATCTTTCATATACCCTATTTACTCCAATTTTTAATGATTTTATACATTTTTACATTTTTTTTATTATTTAAAAACCCTTCACCTACCCTACCCCTAGCCTACCCTATAAATACACCCTCCTCTCTACCCTCTCATCCCAAAAATCCTAAGCTCACTCTCTCAAAATTTTCCAAGAGTTGTGTACATTGAAAACAAGCTCGCGGCGAAGCTCCGACGAAATTCCGGCGACGTTTTTAGGAACTACCGGTAACGACGCAACGCATCGGCAACCCCTCTTATTCCCTCTCACCCTCTTGTGTGTCCTAAAACCCGTAAGTCCCATTCTATCTTCCTTTCTAATTCTCAAAAATACGAAATTACGAAACCCGACGGAATCGGAACAAATCCGGTTTCCGATTCGGTTTTAAAATTTCACTTCTAATCAATTCAAACATGTCTAAACATCTTTATCATGATTATTAAACTTGTAAAAATCAATTTGAATAAGTTTTCACACATGAAATGATAACCTTTTTAACTTACCGTATTTTTTCACTTTAATACCATCATGTTTCAATTTCACATTTAACCCGTTAACATTGCTATACCTTAAAATAGATCACGAGGTAATGACCTACCTCCTCACACACACATATGCAACCATAATACGCTATCTTGAAAACTCCTAATACGATAAAACAAGATTTTAGATTAAAATACCATTTCCTTAATAAAACCTTTTATAAAAGTTTAGGTTTGATACATTTGTTTAAACAATATCTTTAATAGGAAAAATACGATAAGTTGTGGACATCGATCGTTTATCTAAACCTGACTTTGTGGTGTCTAGGCAAGTGTGTCTAAGGCAAGTGGTTACTTAATTAGGGCCACTACTTGTAGTGGAGAGCCTCCCACTTAGCTGGCACTTACTTGGCCGCAATTGGCGGTGAAGAGGCGATTTGAGGTTTCTAACGACTTGTCGTTTAGACCATTTAGAAATAGGCTAGTTGGCTTAGGAAACCCTAGAATCTAAAATACGGAAAAATTACACTTTGCAAATAAATACCTTTTACTTTATAAAACTGTTTTCTAAAGGATTAGTATTTTACAATCTTTGCAAAGCGCCGCTACAACCCATCTTTAGGGAACCCGTTCGGGATCGTGCGGTTTATCGTGCACCCTCGGGCTTAGTAGTACGAGATTCAGACCTTCGCAAGGAGCATTCGGTCTCGAAAGGTTTAAAATACGACATCTTAAGAAAATGAGATTTTTGGAATATAAAATATTTCTTAAAATTATTTTATAAACATATGTATATTTATCATTTAAATATCTATTTTATTATAATATAAATTTTCCACTTTTTTCTAAAAATCACAAGAATAGATTTTACACTAAAGTACCATGAACTTCAAATAAATCAATATTACAGATAAATACCTAATTTATAAAACGAGAATATTTTCACTAGAAATGTCACAACATAAAATCCACCCTCATTACAACCCTAAAGATGAATAATAAATACTTGAGACTTCGATTCACATTTCTGATTGTCTGACTCGGGTTTGAGTCTGATTAATCTGACTGGAATATGATTCAAATCAATCTATAATCTACAATATTCCAATTTAATATGAACACATGAATCTATGAATACAATTTATCAATTTATACAACTTGACTGAACCGAACCATGGATATATATATTCCTTTTACATGATTCTCAGTATTCCATTTACATGACTCTACGGTTACAACCATTTCCTGATATCATGGTTTCGATCAGTCAGTCAATCAAACTTACAATCAATATAATTTACAAGATAACAATATAAATAAGACATCGCGGGGTTTAAAGGCTAGATTGGTATGGAAGGTGTTAAAAGTGGCACGAGACGGTAAGATTAAGACACCTAACATGAATCCAATTGCTGTTGTACCGTGGCATAAACGGTTCCTTGAGTTCCTGATACCTTAGTCTCCGGGGCAAGTGAGACTCCTCTCGTATACACTGGCATCCTTCTGTACCAAGTTACAAACAACAGAGTTAACACCATACTACAATAATATAACAATATAATACAACTGTAAAAGCCACCCTCTCCCTCTCTCTCTTACTCTCTGTCTATTCTATTTCTCCTCTTACCTTTGGGACTTACCGAGCGACCTGTTCGCTGACGACATTCTATTTCTTTCTTCTTTAAATGTCGTCAGGTGATTCGGACCCGGCAGAGATCGAGCCATCTGCAGAAGACTTGGAGCAGTTTACCGAAGACCTTGCACTTTAGTTTCATTGTACACTTTTCCTTTCAGTACTTTTCATTTCCTGTTATGCCACTGTTTAGGCATCATTTTATTTCAGTTGTATTCCCTTTTCATGTATTGTACAAAAGAATGTTAATAAATAAAAGTTGCTGTTCCTTTTATATCTTGTCTCTTGTGTATTTATTTTATATTGCTTAGATACGCTTAGCGTATGTACTTCTGAGTATATACGTAGCGGGCCTCGTCGCGTCCCCTTCGCCGTATACCGGGAAGCGGGGCGTGACAGATTGGGATGCTTGTGAATGAAGGCACCATGAATTTAGCAAAGATGGTATTTCTTCACAAGCTCTTCACAATCCCTTATCATGGCAGGCCAATAATACCCAAACCATTTGATTTGAAGCTACATTTTAGGGCCAGATTGGTGAGCTCCGCAGACGCCTGAGTGAACTTCTTTCATGAATTTTTCGGCTTCAGCCAAGTACACACACCTGAGCCAGAGATGGTCGTATATGCGGTATAGCGTATTATTTACAATACATATCGGAGGGCTCTCTTATTCAACTGAACCCTCGCAGATTTTTCTTCGGGAAGCTTGTCGTATCAGAGGTACATTATGAAGGGCTCTCTCCAATCGGGCTCGTCTTGAATGATCAGAACTTCTTCTGTAGGATTGCTCTTTTGTTCTGAGCTTTCTTCCTCTCGTAAAAAGACTGGAGACAGAATTTGCCGGCTTCTGACTGTGATCAGAATTTTATCCATATCAGGATCGACCAACTCTTTGGCTAAGCGAGCGAGTACGTTGGTTTTTTCGTTCAACGCCCTAGGGACTCTCATTAGTTCAATATAAGTGAACCGTTTCATGAGTTCCACCACCCGGCTTATGTATCAATCTAACTCGGGCTTATATATCTTGTAGTTGCCGCTCACTTGGTTGATGACAAGATGGGAGTGTTAGTCGATGTCGCACACTCCATAAGGTTTGTAGAGAGGCAGAATTTACAAAAAACAATTTTAAAACGGGCAACATCGACTAATCCCCAAGAACAACCATAAGCCCTAGATAACAAAACTTACATAGGCTCTAATCTACTATGGAAGTGATTATACCTATGTGCTCAAGTCCTTTGGGTCTTCCAATCCTCTTCTTAAGCTTCTCGTTTGTCGGGATTGAGCTTGGTCATCAACCTCCTCACGTCGAAGATGATCTACCCGAGAGTCTATAGTTCAAGCTCTAATCTCAAAATTGAGGTAACTAAAGCACCTAGTTTGCTAATCTAGATGGTTTAGTGGATGTAGAATATGTTAATGGATTATTTTATCTCATAAACCCTAGGTTTCTTAACTCATGAGAGGGTTAGGGTTTGAGGAAGAAGAAGAGCTCAAAGAAGGAAGGAGAATGGCAAGTGTAGAAATGAATGAAGAATGGCTAAGTCTAGAAAATATCAAGCATTTCATTTACAAAATAAATATTATAACCATGCTTGAATAGTCATCACAAATGAATGAATAAAACAAGTAGTCATGCTTCAAACCATGCTTTAATACAGCTCATCCCTCCACCTCATTATCTATTTAAACAAATAGATTAAAACAAAATGAGTTGTCTTCTTCTAGAAGAATTCTAGTGTAAATACAAGAATACCCTCACCGTATATACATGCCCATATTTGTACTACAAAAATACGAATACCAAGAGATAAAATAATTCAATAGTATATTTGTCACGCCCCGCTTCCCGGTGTACGGGCGGAAGGCGCAACGAGACCCGCTACGTATTTACTCTGAAGTAAATACGCTAAGCGAATCTAAGCAATATAAGTAAAATGCACAAGAGACAATGAAAATAGATATATATTGAACAACAACTTTATTTATTAACATTCTTTTTACAATACATCTGAAAAGTACATACATGGAATGAAAAGCAATGCCTAAACAGTAGCATAACAGAAATGGAAAGTACTGAAATAAAATGTAAAAGTAACTAGAGCTCCGGGTCGAAGGCTAGCTGATCTAAGTCCTCGCTGGTGGGCTCGATCACCTGAAGGTCCGAATCACCTAACGATATTCCAAAGAAGAAGAAAGAGAATGTCGTCAGCGAACAAATCGCTCGGTAAGTCCCAAAGATAAGGGAGAAGTAGAATAGAAAGAGAGAGAGTGTGTAACTTTTAAAGTGGTATTATATTGTTATAATGTTATATTTAGTGTTAACGCTGTTGTTTGTAGCTTGGTACAGAAGAGGCCAGCGTATACGAGAGGAGTCTCAATAGACCAGAGACTAAGGTGGATGGAATCAAGAGTACAAGGCTCTATGATAATACCCGGAACAACGGCAATTGAATTCAGGTTAGGTGTCTTAATGGTTGCAGTCTCGTGCCACTTCTAACAGCTTCAGTATCAATCTACCCCTTAAACCCCGCGATGTCTTGATTATATTGTTTGTATTTTATTGTAAATTGTATTGTCTTGTATTATAGATTGTATAGATGGATGGCTTGCCGAAATCATGATATCAGTAAATGGATGTAACTGGAGAATCATGTAAATGGATGTATATCCATGGTTCGCTTCGGTCAAGTTGAACATATTGAATATATGGATTCATATTGAATGGTAGTTTTGCAATTTCATACTTGAATCATATTCAAGTCAGATTGATTATATTGAGACTCAGTCTGAGTCAGACAATTAGAAAAAAATTTGAATCCTAAATTAGGTTTTGGTGTTATCGGTAACCGCTGCACATGGACGGCAGGATTTGTGTCTTTTTCAAAGACGATTACCGTCTTGATAACACCGTATGTTAAATTTTCCATCTTAAATAGGCAAGCACCCATATCTCCGGCTCCCTGAGGTGCAAGAGACTGGTCCTGCTTAAACCTATATTTATTAGAGTCCTTATTGTAATTTAGTATAACTTGAGGAGGTTTCATGTAAAAATAATTTTGTGTAATTTTCAAAATACACCTCAAGTATTTTATTATCATCTTTAGAGTTTTCATGGATGTATATTTTATCAATATGACATTTCTAGTGAATAAAGCCTAATTTCATAATATATGGTATTTATTTGTATTATTGGAATTGTATGGTATTTTCTTGTAAACGACATGTTTTTCTTGAATTTTGGAAATGTGGAATATTATAAATACTAAAAATGGATATTTTGATATTAATTACATATATATATATTTATTAAAAATATAAGTTTTATTTATAATAGAAATCACATTTTCTAAAGAAAATTGCATTTTTAAATCTTTCGAGACCGTATGCTCCTTGCGGAGGTCTGTATCTCGCACTACTAAGGCCGAGGATGTGCGATAATCCGCACCATCTTGAACGGGTTCCCCAAAATGGTTTGTAGCAGGGCATTGCAATGATTTGTTAAAAATACATATTTGTAGAAAAATGTTTTTATAAGTTGGAGGTAATTTTGTGTAAAATCGTATTTTCCCAAAACTATGTTCCCAAAGATCATCGTGCTATGTTACATATGAGTGTTGTGAGGAGGTAGGTCATTACCTCATGAGTTTTCTAAAGATATAGTAAGGAATTATAATAATTTATGTCGAAACTAAATTATATGGTATTTTTCTGTAAAAGTGTGATAAAAATTGAAATATGAATTATTTTGATATGAAACTAGTCAATATGTTTTGTTAATGTTTAATGATCATGATGTGAGAGTTTGGTATTATTGTGTTTAAGAAAAATATGATTTTTAAGGAAAAACCGAAGCGGAAGTTGGATTAACTCCACTTTCGTCGGGTTTTAGAATTCTAAGTTTTTAGAATAGTAAAAAGAAGGGGGAGAAGGGACTTACGAGATTAGAGCCAAGAGAAGAGGAAGAGAAAGATATAGGAGGTGCCCGTGTGTCGTTTCGTCGCTGGAAACTCCTCGGATCATCGTCGGAAGTTCGCCGGAGCATCGCCCTTTGCTTACTCGACTTGTACACAAAAAGTCTATGGAATTTTCTTGCGAGTTTGGACAGAGATTTGGAAGTGAGGAGGGGTGATTTTAGGTGTGGTATTTATAGGAAAAATTAGGGTTTAAGGTAAATGAAAGGGTGTGATAGAAATTGTATTTAATTTTGCATTTATAAAATTAAAAAGGGGTGTTTTAATTCTCTGTTTAATTTCAGTGATTTTAAATGGTGTAGGGTAAGTGGGGTAGGCCAAAGGTCTCAAGGAATTCAAGAAAACATGGGGATCGGCCGAGTCAACCCGGCTGCGCAGGCCAAGTCAGGCTTCCTGCCGACCCGAGTCGGCCGAGTCGGGGCTCGCCTCGACACCACGTGTCACTGATGCTTGGACTTGACTCGTGGAACCATTTGTTTTATGTGCGACTCTTGGTTTTACGGGTTATGCACATATAGACTCTTGGGCTTCTAAAAAGATTAAAAGAAATCAAAATAAAAATAATGTATGGCTGATGGGATTTGAACTCTGGTGCTTTGGTTCAGTAGTGTAAGGTCTTACTAATGAGCTACAAGCTCCTTCTTTTTGTTAAAAAGTAAATCAAATTTATAACTTGTGCTCAGGCTTAAGTACCCCTTTCTGTATTTTTTGAAAAAATTGTACAGAAAGTTTGGAGTTGTTACAATAATACTAGATCATTATTAAGTCAATACTTGATTCAATAATGCGGCCTAATCCTAAGCCCTCTAGTATTATCCGTCCGAACAAAATCCATGTAGCTAGTACACGTATATGATCAGAACCCTGCACGTATAACCATACGGCCACTACATCGTATCACCTGGACCAGGGAAACCCTCTGTGCGGGACTCTAAAAACTCGACAGCATGTTGGCAGTGGGTTTAACCATAAGTACGTCAGTAGCACTAGCTGTATGTAACGGCTACACAGGTACCTATCGAAAAGAAGGCCGACGAGCAAATTCATCTGAACTCCTACTGAGCCTATCCATGACAATTTATGTATAGTCCGGTCTGTTCTTTTGAGAGTATCGCAAGCCGGGTCTAGGGGGTGGAAAACGTTAGACCCCTAATAACCTGACAAGTCGTGCCGATATGGCTCAAGACCGTCCGAGAATCTACTGATCTACCTATCAGTAATTCTCAATCCGCCTTGGTCAGGGACTTATGGTGTTGGCCAACTGAACACAGCGCGACATCGACTCCCTATACCAGGAGAGATGAATCCCCAATAATCGCTCACTGCCTCTATGTGGCTCAGGATTGTACCCAACTAAAATCTGTTTGCACAACTCAGTAGAGCCATGGTAGGGTGGTAATCAAAGCACGGTAGGAACTCACACGAGACAAGTGATGACCTCATGTCAACAAACTATCTGTACTCATGTCACCAGAGAATCGCTATATGACGATTAGTATAATACCATCTAACCAGTTCTCGGCTAGTCTGTCCAGTATAGTCACCTCCAGTGAGCACATGTATACGATCTTAGATTCTAAAGACCAATGGCTGTCCGACCAACCATCGCCCCTCATCGAGGTCTAGAAACATATACACCAGTCTACTCTAGAGTATCGATGCCCTGTCTCGATACTCCCATGACTAGGGACGTTTAAGGATGTGCTTATGGACTACCCAGCCCCCACATGTATGATTGCCATCATAACGCTGGTAGTCAAGCAATAATCCTATGGGCTTTATCAACATATATTAACGATACGTAATAACAAGTAAAACATATACACATGTTAAGATAAAGACAAACCAAATAGTATACTATCATATCAAGCAAGATTGTCCTGTACATACATATGTCCAACCATCCACTATTTATATATATACAATAATAGCCTTTAGGGCATACATATCCAACAATCGCCCACTTGTACTAAGGCTATATATTGGCGTATAGAATACCTAACGTCTGCTCTAGGACCAGTTTTTGGCGTATCGCATACTCAACATCTCAAATAGTCTCTCGAACTAAGTTTGAGGGAGGGTCTTGGTGAATGGATCCGCAGTGTTCTCTTTTGTGTCTACTCTCTGCACCTCAATCTCCCGACAATCTACGATCTCCCCGATCAGGTGATACCGTCTCAATATGTGTCTGGATTTCTGATGGGACTGTAGACCCCTTGCTAAAGCCAAAGCTCTCTTGTTGTCGCAATACAAAGGTATTGGATCAACAATGGACAGAACCACTTCTTTATCTAGATCGCTTCTTTTGCGGTATCGTTGGCAGCAATGTATTCAGCCTCCATCGTCGAGTCTGCGACGGTGTCATGTTTGGAGCTCTTCCAACAGACCGCCCCTCCGTTGAGGGTAAACACAAAACCCAAGACAGACTTGCTGTCATCCTTGTCACTCTGGAAGCTCGAGTCGGTAAAAGACTCCACCTGAAGGTCACCATTACCATATATCAAGAACAGTTCCTTAGTCATTCTTAGGTACTTAAGAATGTTCTTTACTTCTGTCTAGTGGTTCTTTCCTGGGTTCGACTGATATCGGCTTACCATGCTAAGTGTGCAAGCTACATCTAGTCTGGTATATAGCATCGCATACATTATAGATCCTACTACCGAAGCGTAGGGTATAATGCTCATGCGAGCCCTCTCCTCATCAGTCTTGG
The DNA here is from genome assembly GCA_030015575.1 of Agapanthus africanus. NCBI lineage: Eukaryota > Viridiplantae > Streptophyta > Magnoliopsida > Asparagales > Amaryllidaceae > Agapanthus > Agapanthus africanus. Next base: position 669,415,282 of record CM057337.1, read on the forward strand.
AAGATATCGCTTTGGAGAGGGTGATTCCGTGCAATGCGAGTATATTGCCGTGCTTAGAATCTTCCATACTAAATTTCTTTAGGATGGCCTCCATATACCTGGACTTTGAAAGTCTTAACAATCTCTTAGATCTATTTCTGTAGATCTTTATCCCCAGAATGTAGGAGGCATCACCCAGGTCTTTCATGGAGAACCTTTGTGAAAAGAACAACTTGACTGGTTATAGCATAGGAATGTCATTTCTTATCAAGAGAATGTCGTCCACGTACAAGATTAGGAATACGACAGTTCTTCCTACAATCTTCTTATAGATATAAGGCTCATCCTCGTTTTTGATGAAGTCAAATTCCTTGACTGTCTCATCAAAACAGATGTTCCAGCTCCGCGATGCTTGCTTTAATTCATAAATGGATTTAAGCAACTTGCACACCTTCCCACTGCTCCCACTGTCCATGAATACCTCCGGCTGATCCATATAAACACACTCTTCCAAACTACCGTTTAAAAAAGTCGTTTTTACGTCCATCTTCCAGATTCATTCGACCACGTCTTAGGATTCGATCTTGTGAGTATATCTTTATGCGCTCTATTCGTTAATATACGGTTATTTAATTAGATTAAATTTAATTTCAAATGTTTAAAACGATGAAATAATAAACACTTACTTTACATATTTAGCAAAACAATTGCCGTTTATCAAGATGTATGCATGTACACTGGCCGCGAGATTGTAAGACAAGTTCTTTAGCCTTCTTGCTCCAATTGGACCATTAGGAACACTCTGCGATTTGTTCAGCTTCGTCCGGATATCGTCATTCAGGAAACGAGCACAGAAAGACGTGATTTCTTCCAGGAGATAACCTTGAGCAATCGAACCTTCAGGATGATGCTTGTTGCGGATATAGTTTTTTAAAGTTAACAGATATCTGTTGAAAATGAAATAAATTAATAATTCATGATAATTCTTTGCAATTTAAATGATGAATAATAAACGTTTCAATGCTGTGAAACACCATTGAAATGAACATCTAATCTATCGTTGTACACGGAGAACCAGCGGAAATGTACCGACGAAATATCCCGAAACGAATGAAAAACACAACTGAATGCATATGTCTGCTTTATACATTCCTAACTTGTCCACGCGGGAGAAATCTATCGGTTATCATACAATTCAATATTAATTCTCGTCACATAGACTACGCGACGGTTGTTAGAAACCGAACGATAACGTCCGGTGTTAAACAACTTTCATGTAATTTTATGTCACGACGAATACCGAACGTATGTTAACCGATATACGGGAACTAAGTCACATTTTCATTTTCACATATGATTAATTATTGATGAGAATATAAAAATTTCATATTATCATCGAAAATCTTACACTTAGTTTAGGATTTGATTTCAATTAGTTTTACATTTACGTTTCAAATACAAGGTTTTGAAGTTCTAAGTTTAGGGTAATTTTTTTTAAAGATGAGGGTTTTCTTAATCGAGTTTAAGATTTTTGATTTATATTTAGTTTTAAGGGGGGATTTGACAAGAGTTTAACATAGAGGAGAACGATGATGAAATAAGTTTGGCATTATTTGTATGTGTGTGTATGTGTGTGCACACGCACGCTTGTGTGTGTATGTGTATGTGCATACACACACACACAAGCGTATACACCCCTCTTAAGCAACCTATTTCTTCCATTTTTACTAAATTACACTCAAATATCCTTAACTATTCTTTTGTTTTCACTAACTATCTTAAATTAAATAAATTACTATGAATTCCACCAAAATACCCTTAACTATTGTTGTTTTTCACTAAACCACCTTAAAAATTTAACTAAACGATTCATCTTAGTATATTAACTAAATTACTATAGATTTTACTAAAAATCCCTAAATTTTCTTGTTTTCACTAAACTATCATTAAATTTTTTAATAAAAAAACCCCCATTTGATCAATGTTACTTATTTATACTAAAATACCTTTAACTATTGTTGTTTTCCACTAAAATACCCTTGACAATTGTCGTTTTTCACTAAATTACCTACAAAAATTCGCTAAATTATCCTAACACTAACCCTAACCTATCCATAACCCTATCCCTACCCCAACTCAATCCCTAACCCCAACTCAATCCCTAACCCTAACCCTAACCTTATTCCTATCCCTAATCCCTAACCCAACCCTAACCTTATTCCTATCCCTAATCCCTAACCCAACCCAAACCCTAACTCTCCCCCAACACCACCAACATCAACACCACTAACACCACCACCAACAGTAACAGCAGCAACTACAACAACACCACCACCAACAATAACAGCAGCAGTAATATCAGCAACAACAACAGTAGGGGAAAAAATTGGGTAAGCTGGAAAAAATAAGAATTAAACCAAAAATCATCTAAAATTTACCTCTTGACGATGATGACGACAAATTTTGACGACGACGGCAACGACCTGGGCCCCAATTAGATACAACGAGACTTAGGGCAAAGATTAAAATTAAAATTAAACCAAAACAATTCAAAATTTTCCTAATCCTAATCAATTTTACTTACCTCTAGACAATGGTGGTGAGCTTCGACGATGATCGAGCTTTGATGACGGCGACCGAGCTTCGATGACGGCGATGACGAGCTTCGACGACGAGCTCGATCGGGTCTGGACCTTTAAGGACGAGCTCGACCAGAGAGGCTTCGTCTTTTAAGAGGCCGGGTCTCGACTACGAAGGCGAGGCGGCGCCGGCGGCGGAGGAAGCTAGGGGCTGGAGAATTGTGAATGATGGGGAGAAAATTTAGTAGCGGGAAAATAAGTGATCGGGGGGTAATTTTAGGGGTATACGGTGTTTTATGGCTCCAAGGTTGTGGGGCCCTCTTTTTTTTTGCTTTAGTCACAGATATAGACGTAAAGATATCTTTTGAAACCGTGACTCAAAATAGGTCACGGAGGTAACCGTGACCACTTCCCCGTTCATATTAGCTATATCTGTAATAGTGTCTCTCTCTCTCTCTCTCTCTATATATATATATATATATATATATATATATATATATATAACTATATAACAGTGGTAAAAACTTCTATTGTTGGTAAACCGTTAATTTTGCACCCACTAAATCAACGGTGAAAAAGCGGTAGAATCATATGAAATTTGGTATATCCACTTCTTAGATGATGAAGATGATGATGATGGATACCGACCGTCGAATAAAATGGTGGGGGATATAGATTTTTGATGCTATCTAATGAAAAAGTCTCCTAGCGCCTCTTTTCACCATTATTCTCATATATATATATATATATATATATATATATATATATATATATAGAGAGAGAGAGAGAGAGAGAGGAAAGGTGCCATATGTCCTCCTATGGCTTTGGATAAAAAACACTCCTAACAATTTTTTCGACGATGTGCATCCATCATATTCATCTAAGATGTGGATACACCAAATTTCATTTGATTCCAAAACTTTTTCACCGTTGATTTAATGGGTGCAAAATTAACAGTTTACCGACAATAAAACTTTTTATATTGCTAATTAAACGATGAAAAAGCGGTGGAATCATAAGAAATTTGGTGTATCTACATCTTAGATGATAAAAATGATGATGATGGATGCCGATCATTGAATAAAATGTTGGAAGGCATATTTTTTCAACGCTCCCTAACAAAAAACCTTCCTAAGGCATCTTTTCTTTATTATTCTCTCTATATATAAATACACAAAAGACAAAAATACAAAACAAAAATACAAAACTAAATGAGAAGGTTTTAATTATTGATTTTACAATTAGTTAAATAGTTAATATAGATAGGTTTGGGTCCCCCTCACCCCCACATATATAAATAGTCAACAGTAACGGGAATTGACCCTGCTCGCCCCGCCGTCCCGCCTAGGCAAATCACGAGGCGAGGCGACTCGCCCGAGTCAGGTGAGTCAACTCGCCTGACTCTGGTATTTTTAAAAAAAAATTAAAATAACTTAAAATTAATAATAAATGAAAAATGAACTAAATTTTTTATTAACATAAATCAAATTACAATTACATAATATAATTTGTTGCTTTTCTTACATTAAATACCTAACCCACTCGGGCTGCCTACGTATCCCTCCCAAATATTGCGCTCAATGAGAGGGAATCAGGTCTACACAGTTCTTTTTTTAGTATTACAGATCCTACTCACTACTTGTCGGCGTCGGTTGTGGTTTCTCCTTCGGCATTGGACTCATCCGATCCTGTAAGCTGCTCAGGTAGATAATCTAAGTCCAAAGTGGTTGCATTTTGTTTCCTGACAGCTTATGCTTCCTAATCTTGCGAGCAAATGATGCACTTCATTGTGTCATATGCCAAAATGCATATCTTCTCGCTTAATATCCTACCACCTGTACTAAGCACTTTCCTATGCTACCGTGGACACTGGAATGGTTAGTAAATCACGAGCTATAGTAGAAAGCACCGGATACAAATGTCCGTGGCTTTTCCACCAGGATAAAATATCAAACTCATCAATAGTATAATCTAAATCTAAATCGGTTTGTAAATATATTGTTAATTCATTTAAAGACGACGATGATGAGACCACGGGGTCTCATGCCTTTTTCTTCTGTTGAATAAGTGCAAAAGATGAAGTCGAAGCACGTAAACTGGTTGCATCCGATAGTCTAGTAGTTCTACCAGCAGATCGTGCAACATACAAATCAAACACTTCATCTAAATTACTTTTAATGGTATTAACATAAGTGTAGAGTGTTTTTCGTCAGCTTATTGAGATAGGAATGAGCGTCGCTTGTCAGGCATATTACAGATTCCTTCTGCCGGGGGTAGGCTGGGGTTTAACGATTGTAGGGATCCGAATCTCCGGCAGCCGCGGACTAAGATGCCGTTAATTACGCCTCACTTTTGGAGCGAGAGAACCTCCGATTAACAAGTCAAACAGATCATGCGAACTCAATATGCAATATATGCATGTTTTGTTTGAGAACAAGTTTGAGGGTGCTACGGGCATATCGGGGGCCTCGCAGAGCTTTTACGGAGGTCCCGCTACCCAGATAGCGTGCTGGAGGTCAAGAGGGCTAGTAATCCCCTTACGAGGTGCATGGCAGTGTCCCGTTAGAATTATTTTCTAAATGGAGAGGTGTTGAGTGTGTATATGTCAAGCGCACACGTGGTAAGGTGCGCATGTGACAAGTGCGCACACGGTAAGGTGCACACGTGATAAGTGCGCACCTGCCAAAACACACACCTAGCAAAGTGTGCACCTTGCAAAGGGGCGCACATGACAAGTGCGCACCTGCCGAGACACGTGCCTAGCAATGTGCACACTTTAGGAAAGAGTGAAGGGGGCCAAAAGGTCCCGAATAGGTCAAAAGATCCAGTAAGGCATGCATTTAGGAAAGTGCGTACCTAGTAAGGTGCGCACCTGGGCCGGTGCGCACCTGGCTTGATGTGCACCCAACAGGGTGCGCACCTAGCTAAAGGGCACCTAGCACGGTGCAAGTAGGGTCGAAACCTAAGAAAGCAACAGTCTAAAAACACTAACATTTTGACTTTTGAAGTTCAAAAGGGGCTCTTCTCCCTTTTTTGAGGGCTCCTGACGTGCGCACTTTGAAAAAAGAAAGGAGGAAGGAGAAAAAGACTAGCGCAATAAAAAGTGTCTCAAAACTCAAGATTTTGTTTTTTGGAGAATCCAGATTAAGATTAGTTATCAAATCATTATGGGGGGGCGTTTATAGGCTTACATCTTTTACATTTAGCTTTATGGCTTGTACAAAAATTAGTTTATTGCAAAACAAAAATTACATTTAGTTTTTCTTTCACTTTTCTTTTTCTTTAGCCGGACTCCTTTTCATGCTTGGGCTTGACCTGGGCTCAGGTTTGGGCTTAGGCCCACTTGGATTTTGATTTTAATTTTGAACTCCAATTTAATTTCTGATTTTTGCAATTGGGTGTAATTTTTGACCCCAACAATAAGCATAAATATCTACATTATGCCCCATGCATCCATGGATCCCATTTAAAAGAACCTCCAAACCTTTTGATTTAATTTTAGGGTCCATTACCGAACACAAACAGTAAACAATTGGAATTTCAGAGACATATCTAGAAATCTTAGATAGCATGGCAAGTATAACCGGTTGAAGTATTGGCTTATCAGACTGAGTAGAAAAATATTGAGCTATATTATACAATTCAGAGACAAGAATATGAGAAGTGGGGGTATAAGTAGCAGAAAATCGTTCGGTTGATAATTTAAAAGTCATAAGAAAATCTTTAAAAAGTTCTGCAACCGTGTAACGACTCTAATTTTACTGTACAAAATTTTTTAAGTTAATGTACAGAATGGAGTTTGCAAGCCTGAGTATACTTTAAATATTGTTTTTATTTAATAACAGCAAGAAGCAACTTGTAGCATATTGGTAAAGCCCTTGCACTGCTGTGACGTAGCCCTTATGTTCGAATCCCATCAGCCACATATATTTTTTCTGAATTTTTATTTTAAACTTTTTGGAAGCCCAAAAGTTTACACGTGCAGTATACGTAAGAAATGAAAAGACAAAAAATAAACATGTGCACAATGTTATATGAACAGCCAAGGACACATGGCACCAAATCAAGCCCCCACCCCTTCAGTTTGGCCGGCGATATCAAGCCCTAGGCTGGCACCGCCGGGCTACCCGTAGGGGATGAGATTCGTGTTTTGCCTACTAAACCCCTTGGACTATCCTACTACCCCTGTTCTGTTTATTTTCCCTGCAATTATCCAGAGAATTAAAATTTAGCTTTAAATCCCATTTTTAATGTATTTTTAATTCTTTCTTCAATTCCTAAACCCTAATTTTACACTATAAATACAACCCCATACCCTAGCCCTCTTCATTCTGAAATCTATTGTCAAAATTCTCAAAAAATTTCTAAGTCTAAGAAGAGTACAAGTGAAGTTAGCCCTAGGTCAAATTCCGGCGAGAATTCGAGACGTTTCTGGCGACCCCGTTGTTAGGAATATGTATGCCCTAGAAATCATTATTGTACATTGATGTATATTATAGTGGATGCTTAGAAATATATAGAGGACTTTCTTGCTCGACATGATAGTATGCTATCTGATTACTCTTTATCTTAACATGTATACTTAGTATTATTATACTGTCTTTCTGATACATGTTGATAAAGCCCTTAGGATGTTTGCTTGACTACCAGGACTATGATTTAGATCATACTACTGTGACTTGTGTAGTCTACAAGCACATCCTTTAACAGTTCCTAGTCGAGAGAGTATCGAGACAGGGCATCGATATTCCAGAGTAGACTAGTGTTTACGTTTCTTGACCCTGTAGGCGGTGATGGTTGATCCCATAGACATTGGTGTTTGACATCAATGATTGTACACAAATACTCATTAGAGAATGGGTATGCCGAGAACTCCTAGATGGTACTATATCTATCATCAGATAGCAGTTCTCTGGTGACACTGGTATAGGTTAGTCTGTAGACCCGAGATCGTTATAGAGTCTTGTGCGGTCCCACTATGCTTTGATTTCCTCCCTACCATGGCTCCAAGGAGTCGTGCAAACAGGTAGATTTTGGGTACAGTCCCGAGTCATATGGAGGTAATGAGCGATAGGAGGGGTTTCTTCTCTCCCGGTATATGGATTTGATGTTGCACTATACTCGATTGGCTAGAACAGGAAATCCCTGGCTAGGGCTGTTGATGAGATTTACTGGTAAGAGTTATCAGTAGTTTTTCGTACCGTTATAGGCCACACATTGGCATGACTTATCAAGTTATTGGGGTTTGATGATTCCATCCCCAGACTCGATATGCGACATATCAGACGAAGAGACCGGACTGTACGGTAAGTGTTACCTATAGGCTCATGGGAGTTTGGACAAGCTTGCTTGTTGATCTTCTATTCGCTCAGTACCTGGGTAGCCGTTACATCCAGCTAGTAACGCTGACGGCTTGTGGGTAACTGATGTGATCATTACCTACTGCTGGCGTATTAACGAGTCTTGAGAGTCCCACACAGAAGTTTCCTAATTTAGGCGAAACGAAGTAGGGCACATATGCTGATATGTGCGGGGGCCAGATTAAATACGAGTATGTGATACCATATTCTAATCTGGCGGTTATTTGTTATCGGTTAGGTTATATGTGATGTAACCGGATTATTGAATCAAGTGTTGATTTGATAATGTGATATACAGATAAATAATATTAGTTGGTTATATGTGATATAACTGAATTATTAAATCAAGTGTTGATTTAATAATATGATATATATTTATATTTGATATAATTATATATTAACTAATATTATTAGCTCACTAATTATTTTCTTCATAATATATATATATATATATATATATATATATATAATGAAGCATTGTTTGATTTTCTATTTTTAGAAAATAGAAAATGAGGTGGAAAAATGATGAGATATTTGAGGTATGGTGTAAAGCATGGCTTATTCATTTTTATATTCATTTGCTTGTACTATTGAAGCATGATTACAATTTTTAATTGTTGAAAATTGTATGCTTCAATAATGTGTGAGCTTTGTAAAACCATTCTTCACTTGACCATTCTCAAGACTTAGCTATTTTCTCTTCTTGAGCTCATTTTTCTCTCTTGATTTTTCCATCATCATTTTCCTCATACTTTAAGCTCTAAACCCTCACATGTGATGTGAACCATAGAGTTTGAGATCCCTAATGAGCAAACAAAACCCCTACTTTACCATCCTACACTTGATTAGAAATTAAGTGTATTGTGTTTACTTCACTAAAGAGTTTAGTGAAGAGGTAGCTTGTATTAGCGGAGCTTCGAGTGGATCATCTTCGGCACAAAGATCATGAAAGAGGCTCGTTCAAACTTCAAGTGGAGCTACGAGGAGTCGTAGGGACTACAACCCGGAGCTTTTGAAGAGAAATACACGGTCTACAAAGGTTGTAGCCTCTATCCTTTAGCTTAGTTTAATGATATCATCATGGTTAACCCTAATATTCTAGTTTAATCCTTAGTTAGTCTAGCTCAGCATCTAGAAAATTTTCAAATTTCATGCTTGATGTCGGTTTAAACCTCATGGTGGTGCTAGAGTAGACTTTCACCCATGACTCCACGAAGGCTACTACCTCATCCTCTACCTCCCCTCTCTCTTTTTAATTTGTAAGTCCCATCTTCCCTCTTCTCCATCTATCATAAAAATTCTTCTTTTCAAAACTTTTCGGTAAGTGGAGTTATACCGACATTCAATTCTGTAATCTTTAAAAATACAATTTCTCTTAGGAATATCTCATCCATATCACTATACCTTGCTTATTAATCACGAAACAAATAATTAGAACAATTTTCATCTTAAAATATCATGTTATGTAAGTTTAAATTGCGTTTTTCGTTTAAATACCACAAACTTTACATATGACATCTTTTAATTATTTTTGCTTAGCATACCTTTAGAAAACCTCACGAGATAATGACCTACCTCTCACATACACATATCTTGATATAGCACGATTCTCTTAAACAATATTTTTGTGGCAAAATACGACTTTTCATCAAAATACCTTAAACTATTAAAAACCGAATTTCTTTAAATTGTGTTACTTAATTCCTTGCAATTATGCCTCTACAGCCTATTTTGGGAAACTCGGTTTGGATAGTGTGGATTATCACACATTCTCGGAACTAGTAGAGCGAGATGCAGACCTCCTCACGGAGCATACGATCTCGATGGAATTTTAATACAATTTTTAAGAAAAACGAGGATTTCTATTTAATAATAAAAATCTATTTTTTATAATTATATAAATATTATCAAACCACATATTTTAAAGATATTATTAAATTCCATGTTTTCTAAACAAAATAAAAGAATTACAAGTTTCTTGAAAATATCATCAAGAATCAATACAATTCAAACTTTATACTAAAATACCTTGAACTATTCAAGTTACACTAATATACTTCATTCTTTAAAAATTTACATCCATGAAAACCCTAAATAACATAAATAAATACTTGCGGTTTATTTTGAAAGTATACTAAAAATATTTTTATAAAAACCCCTCAAGTTATATTAAATTACAATAAGGATCCTGGAAAATATAGGTTTAAGCGGGACCAATTCTCTTGAGCCTCAGAGAGCCAGAGAAAGTGGGTGCTTGCCTATTTAAGGTAGAAAACTAAAACGGGATTATCAATTGTAATTATCTTGGAAAAAGATACAAATCCTTTCGTCCATATGCAGTACTTATCGATAACACCAAAATCTAATTTGGGATCCAAATCTGTTTAAGTGTCTGACTCAATTTGAGTCTCGGTCTAATCTGAATCCAATATATCAAACATGAAGATGAATACCAGAACAATATCAACATGACTTGACTTGACCGAACCATGGCTATATCTTGAACCTGACTACATGACTACCGTTTACATCCTGAATCAGTTACATGAACAACTTATACCATGGTCTCGGAAAGTATGATAACTACAAATCAATACAATCAATACAATATACACTACGGGGTTTTAACGGGGTAGATTGGTACGGAATGTGTTAAAAGTGGCACGATGATGGTCACTAAAAGACACCTACATGAACATCCTGTGCCGTTGTCCCATGGGTTTTGACGGGGCCTTGTACATACATGTTGTCTTAGTCTACAGAGCAAGTTGGATTCCTCTCGTATACACTGGCACATTCTGTACCAAGATACAAACAACTACGTTAGCATAACAAACACATATTTTACCTATTCTATTCTCTTTATCTATCTATTACATTCTATCTTTTGGGACTTACCGAGTGCTAGTTTGCTGACGACATTCCTGTCTTTTTTTTCTTTGGAATGTTGTCAGGAGGACCCAACTCTCAGGAGATCAAGCCCAGCTAGGACGATTTAGAGCAGTTTACAGAGGAGGCAGACTTTTAGGCCTTACTTGTCCTATTTTATTTTTCAGTTCATATGCCATTGTTTAGACATCGCTTTCTATCATTGTACTTTACTTTTCAGTTGTATGTAAAGAATAATTATCAATAAAAAGTTGTTATTCTATTACATTTCTTGTTATTCTTGTGTTATTCATTTATATTGCTTATTTACATTTAATGTGTTTACTTCTGAGTAAATACGTTGAGGCCCGCAACGTCTCCTTCCCCGTACGCTGGGAAGTAGGGCGTGATAGGTTTTGTTGGCGGCCCATGTAGGTCAGTTCTGCATGAAATCTTACCATGCAGGTCAGTTCTGCATGGAAACCTAAGCAATATATCACAAGAATTATAAGAATCAGCAACTATACATTCTTTACATTACAATTCCTTGAATCTATTCTAATCCTACTTTTTCTTTCAAGGTTATGGATTCTCCGAACAACACCAGAACCAACGTGAATGGAAACATTCCACCTCCTCTACCACCACCACCTATCGTAGCAGCTCCTATCAACGAGCAGACGGTATTGCTTGAGGCAATCAAGAGCCTCTTGGAGGGACAGCAGCAGTAGACTGCTATCCTATTGCACCGCCCAGAATCTGAGGCACCCGGAGTGAAGCAATTCCGATCACTGCATCCGAAGAACTTTTCTGGGAAAAGAGCCCCCTGGAGGCAGAGGAATGGGCTCGGTCCATTGAAGATGGTCTGGCAGCAGCACAAGTGCCAGAGATCGCTTGGGTGAGAGTTGCGAAGCTGCAACTCACTGATAACGCCAGAGTATGGTGGAAGGCTGAAGAAAGCCGACTCACCCAGCCGATTGAATGGAAGACGTTTCGCGACATGTTCGATGCGAAATACTTTTCCGAGACTGCCCGTTTTGATATGGAGCAGCAATTCATCCACCTGCAACAAAGTTCAATGTGGAACAAATCAGTGGATGAATATGATGTTGAATTCACCATGCTTAGCAGGTAAGATAAGTATCGATATTTAATTTCCTAATATCACATATTACGCTGCTAACACAAGGTCGTAACAGGTTCGTTGCACATCTCATACCGACTGCTGAGATCAGAGCCCGACGATTTCAGCAAGGGTTAGACCAGAAGATCCAAGCTGCATTAGCTACAAGGGGATTTCCTAACCCATGATCTTGCTCTGAAGATTGTCCGAAGATATGAGGCGGTTGTAAAGAAGAAGGGCAGACCTCAGTCTGCCGGTGTGAAGCGCCCTGCTACTCAGATAGCAGGAGGAGCCTCTTCCAGGCCACCGTTTATACCCAGGAAACCGGGAGTAACTTTTAACCGGCCTAGTCCAGACTTTTGCTTTTACTGCAAAAGGAATGGACACCTGGAGAAGGATTACAGGCGTGCTAACCGCATATGCTTAGTTTGTGGCGCATCCACTCATGCTATTGGAGATTTCCCATATCGTCTCACCCCAGCTCTCGCACCCTGATCAGCTATCACTTTTCCGCACCGGCCAGCTATCCAGGCTCCTGCACCTCGCTTAGCCCTCCCAGCTCCACCTCCTTGTGTACCTCCTGTATATCCTCCTCGTCAGTTCTATCAGGCACAGAGGAATATGCCGCAAGGACAGAGGAATGTGCCTCCAGCAAGAAGGAATGTATCTAGGTGACAGGCTTTCATAATGACTGTGGAAGAAGCTGGAGCCACTAGCCAAGTCATCATTGGTAACTCCCACAACTTAGGTACAATCTTAGTAGGTTCCCTTCCTGCACTAGCACTCTTCGATACTGGAGCATCTCATTGCTTTATGTCGCAACGGTTCATCCGAACTCATGCGACTCCAATTAAACCGCTCGTATCTAGCTGGAATGTCAGTTCAGGGAACAGCGTTCTAAATGCAACTTTGGGATACGATCTGTGTCCAATGGTCGTCTGCAGCAGAGAATTTTATGAGGACTTCAAGGTGCTGGACATACCGAATTTCGACATAGTCTTGGGAATGGACTGGCTAGGAACTTTCTTCGCTACCATCGACTGTCGTCAAAGGAGGGTAGTGTTCGAGATTCCTCATCATCCGGTCTTTTATTTCAACAGTGGAGACCGTACCCTGGAGTTTAGCACCTATAAGGCTAAACCAAGGAAGGCAATGATTGCAACAATACAAGCGGAAGAAGACAAGCTAGAGATAGTTCGAGAGTTTGAGGATGTATTCCCTGAAGACATCTCAGGTTTGCTTCCCGATCGAGCTCTTGAATTTAGTATTGACTTAGTACCTGGTGCATAACCGGTGATCAAAGCACCATATCGCTTAAGTCCAGAAGGATTGAAGGAGATCCGTATTCAATTGGACGAACTTTTGAAGAAAGGATGGATTCGTCCCAGTACTTCAAGTTGGGGATCTCCAGTTTTTCTTGTGAAGAAGAAGGAAGGTTCATACAGAATGTGCATAGACTACCGAGCTCTGAATGAAGTCACGATAAAGAACAAGTATCCACTACCGCGCATCGACGATCTGTTCGATCAGCTAAGTGGGTCTTGTGTTTTCTCAAAACTAGATCTTCGTTCGGATTATCATCAGGTGAAGATCAAAGAGTCTGATATTCTAAAGACGGAAATCAAGACCCTCTATGGTCATTATGAGTTTCTCGTGATACTATTTGGAGTGACCAATGCATCAGCCATATTTATGAATCTAATGAACCAAGTTTTTCGAGAGTACCTAGACAGGTTCGTTGTTATTTTCATCAGACATCCTGGTGTATTCAAAGAATCGGAAAGAGCACGCCGAGCATTTATGAATTGTCCTAAAGACTTTGCAACAACATCAACTCTATGCTAAGTACAGCAAGTGCGAATTTTGGGTAGATCAAGTCGGATTTCTCGGACATATCATTTCAGGCGAAGGAATCTCTGTGGATTCAGCTAAAGTATCAGCAGTAAGAGAATGTCCGACACCAAAGACAGTGAAGGACATTCAAAGTTTCTTGGAACTAGCTGGATACTACCGAAGATTCATCGAAGGCTTCCCGAAGATTGCAACACCCCTGACCAAGCTCACAAGTAAAGATGAAGCATTTGTGCGGTCAGAAGCATGTGAACATGCTTTTGTAGAACTCAAGTCAAGATTGACATCAGCACCTATTCTCATAATATCGGACCAATCTGGAGGTTTCGTTGTGCATTGTGATGTATCCGGTAAGGGATTAAGATGTGTTCTACACCAGCATGGAAAGGTAGTAGCTTTTGCATCAAGACAGCTAAAGATTCATGAGCGCAATTATCCAACACATGACTTGGAGTTGGCGGCCGTTATCTTTGCACTTAAGATTTGGCGCCACTATCTTCTTAGAGAACGAGTGGATATATACACAAACCACAAGAGTCTGAAGTATGTGTTTACTCAGAAAGAATTAAACATGCGGTAGAGAACATGGATAGAACTTATGGCGGACTTCGACATCAACCTACAATATCATCCAAGGAAGGTGAATGTAGTTCCTAATGTACTTAGTCGCCAGCCGTTATCTATGAGTCTCACCGCACAGTTGAAGCTTCAGCAAGAATTGCATGGGATGGATATAGAAGTGGTTATGCCAGTTAACACTTCGTATTTGATGAACTTACAAGTTCAGTCTACCATTGTCAATCAAATCAAAGCAGCTCAAGCAAGCGATGCCAAGTTGCAAAACATCCGAGAATAAGTAGAAAGTAGACTATGAATAGACTTTATCATCCACGAAGATGGATGTTTGAGATACGGAAGTAGATTGTGTGTACCACAAGGTCCTATTCGGGAAGAGTTGATGAAAAAAGCTCACAGCTCTCCGTACTCAGTACACCCTAGTGGTACAAAGGTGTACAAAGATCTACGGCAACATTACTGGTGGCATGGCATGAAGCGTGAAATAGCCAGAAGCGTAGCCAAATGTTTGGTGTGTCAGTAAGTAATGGCTAAACATCACAGAACTGCTAGTTTATTTCAATCGTTACCTATCACAGAATGGAAATGGCAACACATCATCATGGACTTCGTGACTGCTCTTCCTCGCAACACGAAAGGTAACGATGCGGTATGAGTTGTTGTGGATCGACTCACCAAGTCGGCTCACTTCATCCCATTTCGAGTTAGCCAATCTACCGAGACACTAGCAAAGAAGTATATGAAGGTAAGTCTGAACCTAAGTAAGATTTAACTCTTCATAGTATACTATTTCTGATACCCATGAACTCATGCAGGAGATCGTGAGATTATATGGAGCACCGGTTTGCATCGTCTCCGATCGTGATACCAGATTTCGACCATAGTTTTGGCAGAGTCTGCAATCTAGCTTGAGAATGAGTCTGAACTTCAGCACAGCTTACCATCCACAAACAGATAGACAGTCTGAGCAAACGATTCAGATCCTTGAAGACATGCTAAGATCTTGTATGCTAGACTTCAGAGGATCATAGGAAGATCACCTACATCTTGTGGAGTTTTCATACAATAACAGCTACCAGGCGAGTATTGGAATGGAACCCTTTGCAGTGCTCTATGGAAAGAAGTGTCGTTCACCACTAAGTTAGGACGACATCGGAGATCGGGAACTCCTTAGACCAGAGATGATCGTGGCAACTGTGGACATAGTTCGCACGATCAGGAAAAGAATGCGCATAGCCCAAGACAGACAGACAAAAGTACTGGCTGATGCAAAGCGCCGACATCTGGAGTTCCAACCGGGAGATCATGTGTTCTTGAAAATCTCTCCAACCCGTGGAGTAATTCGCTTTGGCAAGAGGGGTAAGCTCAGTCCCAGATATATTGGACCGTTCGACATACTCGAACGAGTCGGAGAAGTGGCATATCATTTGGCACTTCCACCCTTATTGGAAGGAGTGCACAACGTGTTCCACATATCCCAGCTCAGAAGATATGTGAGCGACCCTAGCCACATACTTGATTACTCCGAGCTCACTGTACATACAGATCTATCTTGTGAGCAACAACCCGTTGAAATCCTGGACAGAAAGGTGAAGACATTACGGAACAAGAAAATAAACTTGGTCCGAGTGATGTGGAGAAAACATTCACCAGGAGAATCAACGTGGGAACGTGAGGACGACATGCGTGCAAGATACCATTTCTTATTTGTAAATTAGTCCTTATATAATTGTAAATTTCGAGGACAAAATTTTTATAAGGAGGGTAAAATGTAATGACTCTAATTTTACTGTACAAAAATTTTCAATTTAATGTACAGAATGGAGTTTGCAAGCTTGAGTATACTTTAAATGTTGTTTTTATTTAATAACAGCAAAAAGCGACTTGTAGCTCACTGGTAAAGCTCTTGCACTGATGTGACGTAGCCCCTGTGTTCGAATCCCATCAGTCACATATATTTTTTCTGAATTTTTATTTTAAACTTTTTGGAAGCCCAAAAGTTTACATGTGCAATACACGTAATAAATGAAAAGACAGAAAAATAAACATGTGCACAATGTTGTATGAACAGCCAAGGACATGTGGCACCAATCCAAGCCCCCACCCCTTCAGTTTGGCCGGCGAGATCAAGCCTTAGGCTGGCACCGCCGGGCCCCCCGCAGGGGATGAGGTCCGTGTTTTTCCCACTAAACTCCTTGGACTACCCTTACTACCCATGTTCTGTTTATTTTCCCTACAATTATCCAAAAAATTAAAATTTATCTTTAAATCCCATTTTTAATGCATTTTTAATTCTTTCTTCAATTCTTAAACCCTAATTTTACACTATAAATACAACCCCATACTCTAGCCCTCTTCATTCTGAAATCTATTGTCAAAATTCTCAAAAAAAATTCTAAGTCTAAGAAGAATACAAGTGGAGTTAGCCCTAGGTCAAATTCCGACGAGGATTCGAGACGTTTTCGGCGATCCCGCGACTCCACGAAGGCTACTACCTCATCCTCTACCTCCCCTCTCTCCTTTTAACTTGTAAGTTTCATCTTCCCTTTTCTCCTTCTACCATAAAAATTCTTCTTTTCAAAACTTGTCGGTAAGTGGAGTTATACCGACATTCAATTCTATAATCTTTAAAATTACAATTTCTCTTAGGAATCTCTCATCCACATCACTATACCTTGCTTATTAATCATGGAACAAATAATTAAAATAATTTTCATCTTAAAATATCATGTTATGTAAGTTTAAATTGCATTTTTCGTTTAAATACCACAAACTTTACATATGACATCTTTTAATTATTTTTGCTTAGCATACCTTTAGAAAATCTCACGAGGTAATGACCTAACTCTCGCATAAACATATTTTGACATAGCACGATTCTCTTGAACAATATTTTTATGGAAAAATACAACTTTTCGTCAAAATACCTTAAACTATTAAAAACCGGATTTCTTTAAATTGTGTTACTTAATTCCTTGCAATTATGCCTCTACAACCTATTTTGGGAAACCCGGTTTGGATGGTGCGGATTATCGCACATTCTCGGGACTAGTAGAGCGAGATGCAGAACTCCTCATGAAGCATACGATCTCGATGGAATTTTAATACAATTTTAAGAAAAACGAGGATTTCTATTTAATGATAAAAAATTATTTTTAATAATTATATAAATATTATCAAACCATATATTTTTAAGATATTATTAAATTTCATGTTTTCTAAACAAAATAAAAAAAATTACAGGTTTCATGAAAATACCATCAAAAATCAATACAAGTTAAACTTTACACTAAAATATCTTGAACTATTCAAATTTCACTAATATATTTCATTCTTTAAAAATTTATATCCACGAAAACCCTAAATAACATAAATAAATACTTGAGGTTTATTTTGAAAGTATACTAAAAATATTTTTATAAAAACCCCTCAAATTATATTAAATTACAATAAGGACCTTAGTAAATTTAGATTTAAGCGGGACCAATTCTCTTGAGCCTCAGGGAGCCGGAGAAAGTGGGTGTGCCTATTTAAGGTAGAAAACTAAAATGGGGTTATCAATGGTAATTGTCTTGAAAAAAGACACAAATCCTGCCGTCCATACAGCAGTTACCGATAACACCAAAATCTAATTCAGGATCCAAATCTATTTAAGTGTCTGACTCAATCTGTGTCTCAGTCTAATCTGAATCCAATATACCAAATATGAACACTTGAACTTGAACATGAATACCGGAACAATATCAACATGACTTGACTTGACTTGACCAAACCATGGCTATATTACCGTTTACATTCTGAATCGGTTACATGAACAACTTATACCATGGTCTCGGCAAGTCTGATAACTACAAATCAATACAATCAATATAATATACACTACGGGGTTTTAACGGGGTAGATTGGTACAGAATGTGTTAAAAGTGGTATGATGATGGTCACTAAAAGACACCTACATGAACATCCTGTGCCGTTGTCCCGTGGGTTTTGACGGGGTCTTGTACTTACATGTTATCTTAGTCCATAGAGCAAGTTGGACTCCTCTCGTATACACTGGTATATTCTATACCAAGCTACAAACAACTACGTTAGCATAACTTACTTTACCTATTCTATTCTCTTTACCTATCTATTACATTCTATCTTTTGGGACTTACCGAGCACTAGTTCGCTGATGACATTTATGTCTCTTTTTCCTTTGGAATGTTGTTGGGAGGACCCGACTCTCAGGGGATCGAGCCCAGCCAGGACGATTTGGAGCAGTTTACAGAGGAGCCAGACTTTTAGGTCTTACTTGTACCATTTTCTTTTCAGTTCATATGCCATTGTTTAGGCATCGCTTTTTATTATTGTACTTTACTTTTCAGTTGTATGTAAAGAATGATTATCAATAAAAAGTTGTTTTTTTATTACATCTCTTGTTATTCTTATATTATTCATTTATATTGCTTATTTACGTTTAACGTGTTTACTTCTGAGTAAATACGTTATGGCCCGTCACGTCTCCTTCCCCGTACACTGAGAAGCGGGGAGTGACAAACCGCCTAATAGTCCTCTGTTGAGTGGTTTTCTACAGGTATTTGTTCATTCCACATGTTACTAATAATTCCGGCGGTCTTTGATGAAGTACAAAGCAAGTCATATATACTATTTCACGTAGTGGCCAAATCCTTTCTAAGGACGGATTTAATCCTTGAGCCTGGCATTTAACTTTATATTCAGATTTTTCCTTAGAACTTTTAATAAACCTACATGCATCTTTAATTGTTTGAATATTTGAACTACATACGGTATATGCATCCTGTACAGCAAAATTAAGTATATAACATGCACAATGAATATGAAAAAACGGCCACTGCAAATTGGTTTGCATATCCTAATAAGTTCAGCAACAGCAACATTATTGTTGTTAACATTATCGAAAAAATAGAAATTTTTTTATTTACACAACGATATTTTTCGAAAATAGGTCTAATTTTAGAAGTTTATATTAAAAGCACTATGCGGGAATTGAAATTGTCTAAAAACAATAATTCTTTTCTGCAAATACCATTCAGAATCTATCCAATGTGCAGTAACACAAGTCCAGAGAAGTTTCCTTCTATCAGTCCAAATATCAGAAGTTAATGAAATACTGGTATGTAAAGAAGCAAGAGTAACAATTAATACCTGTTTACCTTCGTTATAGAGGCTAAAACAATGACTTTTAAGTGTACTCATCGGAACTCTTTTGTATGTCGGTTGCAATGCCTTTTGAATATACCGCTCAAAAGCTTGGCTTTCCCCAAATCCGAGAATCTGTTCATCTGCCATAACAAATCTTGACATTTCATTAACATTTGAATTATGATTATATTGAAAAAGACCTTGACCAGTGAAATCAATTTGTGATTATGTAGAGGAGGAACCGACTAGGGCATTTAAGTGTCTTTTTACATGTTTATGCAAAGTACCGGTGATGATACCTTCCTTATATTTATATGCATTGCCACAATATTTGCAAAGTGCGTATCTAATACCTTCCCTAAATTCAGTTGTATAATGATCCCAAACATTATTATTAGTCGCACGTCTTTTAGGTTCTCTAGATGTAGGTGTGGATCCTTCTACTTGTGGTTCTACTTCGGGATAAAGAACTTGAATTTGATGTGTATCGGATGAACTCTCCATATTAATTTTTTAACTAATTAAAAAAATTAAATACTAAATATAACAAAACCGGCAATACTAATTTAACCACAAGAGAGAGCTAATAAAATAAAAACAAGAAACAAGAAAGAGAGAAGAATTTCAGAATAGCCGTAGAGTAGAATGAGTCGGTCGGTGGCTCGAGCTTCGAAAACTCGAAGTCGGAGGATCGGAGCTTCTATTCTTAAAAAATTTGGAAGTTAGAGATGGTATTTTTTTTAGAGATGGTATTTTTGGAGAGATGATAATTTTTTTTAATTTGGGAGAGAAGGATTTGAAATGAGAAGAAATGGAGGTTAGGGGGTATTTATAGGGTTTTAAATTTTTTTTTGAAATTTCTGCCCGTTACGAACTGAAGCTAGGCAAAGTGCTCCCGACTGTTCGATGCGGATCCCAAAACAAGGCAAGGCGAGACGAGACCGTTGGATGATAGATTCAAGGCGAGGAGAAGCGATGCGAGGCGATTCGTCGAGAATCCAACCGTTGGATGCAGGTTTCGAGGTGAGTCCGCGGAAGATTCGAGGCGAGTCCACAAACGATTCGAAGCGAGCCGGGGCGAGTCGTCGATTCGTGGAAATTTCGGATGAGTCAACTCACGAATTGACGAGACGATATGAAGCAATTCATGAGTTGGACGAGGCAAACTCGAGCGAGGCAACATCGGATATTTTCGAAACCAAGTCGCTTCGTCCAACTCGTCACGACGAAGCGAGTCAACTTGTTGACTCTCCCACGTCAACAACAAGACAAATAAAATTCACCTTGTTATGAGGTGAGACGAGTCGCGGTTTGTTGGATATAGTGCCCTCAAGGCAATTATTGTAATTCTAGGTAGGCGATTATGATAATTGAGGGAGGACCTATACATGTAGAACGGTCCTACTCGAAATAATAGTATACTATTTGGTTTGTCTTTATCATTGATGTGTATACGTTTTACTTGTTATTACGTGTCGCTAATACATAATGATGAAGCCTGTAGAATTCTTGCTTGACTACCAACATTATGATGGCGATCATATACGTGAGAGCTGGGTAGTCCATAAGCACATCCTTAAATGTCCCTAGTCGCGGGAATATCGAGACTGGGCATCAATATTCCGGAGTAGACTAGTGTATACGTTTCAAAACCCCGACGAGGGGCGGTGGCCGGTTTCATAAACTATTGGTGTTGTGCCATCGAAGATAGTATACAGGTGCTCACTAGAGATGAGTACACCGGAAGGACTCGCTGAGAACTTTTAGATGGTATTATATCTATCATCAGATAGAAGTTCTCTAGTGGCATGAGTATATGTTACTCTTTTGACCTAAATCATCATTTGTCTCGTGTGAGTTCCCACTGTACTTCGATTACTACCCTACCACGGCTTAAAGGAGTTGTACAAACAGGTTTTAGTTGGGTACAGTCCTGAGCCATATGGAGGCAGTAAGCGATTGTCAGGGATTAGACTCTCCTGGTATTAGGAGTCGATGTCGCACTGTGTTTGGTTGTCCATCACCTTAAATTCGTGGCCACAGTGGACGAGATTTACTGATATGAGTTTAGTAGTTTCTCGGTCGGTGATGAGCTTGACTCCGACATGACTTATCGGGTTATTAGGGGTCTGACGTTATCCACCCCCTAGACCCGGTATGCGATACTCTTAGATAAAGAGACCGGACTGTACAAAGATTGTCATATTCAAGCTCAGCAGGGTACGGACGGACTTTATTGTTGACCTCTCTTTCGGCATATACCTGGGTAGCCGTTACGTACAGCTAGTGTCGTTGACATGTTTGTGGTTATGGATTTATCCAGTAACTCACTACCAGTATATTATCGAGTCTTTATATTCCCACACAGAGGGTTTCCCAATTCAGGCGATATGATGTAGATGACGTATGTTGGTACATACAGGGGTCCGATTAAATACATGTAGCTACACGGACTTTAATCGGACGATTGATAATACTAGCCGGCTTAGGAATAAGCCGGATTATTAAATCAAGTTTCAATTTAATAATTTATATATATATATATATATATATATATATTCTAGTATTAATGTTCACTATTCATCTTCTCTCTCTTGCTTATTCGTATTTTTATATGGATACACGCATATGTATTTCAATACGTATACCGGGTTGTATTCCGTATTTGTATGGAATACTTATAGAAGGAGGACACCTCATTATGAATATTCATTTGTGAATATTCATGGTAATGAGGTGGCTAGGTGAGATGGCTTTAAGCATGGTTGCGGACATATAGAGAGGGATGAGCTTCATTAGTTTACAGGAAAAATGGTTGTGATATTTTTGAGGGATGGAAATTATTATGAAGCCATTCTATTCTACACATGCTAACACTTAGCTCATTTGTTACATGGCTACCTCTTCATTCTCTTCTCCTCCTTCTTCTTTCATGCTCTCTTGAGCTTGGTTTTTAATTAGAAAATGATAGTGGAAAATTCCTACATTTCCACTTTCCATTCCTAGCGAGCTTGGAGCGTCGGTTGCTTCACTAGGCGAAGCTGGAGCTTGGATCGGTTCCTTTTGGTGGATCATCTTCGGCAAGAGTGGTCTCCTCTCAAGCTTGTTCTCGACGGCCTACGAGGAGCTTGGTGGGGTCTTCCATGATTGGGTGGACACGCATCAAAGGTTGTAATCCCTAAATCTTGCATGCTTGTATTCTAGTTTAGTGTTTGGAATGATCACTAGAGATTAGTTTCTAGAGCTCCCCGTAAATTTTTCTTTATTCGGTTCTGCATTGTCCGTGGTTGCCGCGGTGAGGGCACTAGGAACCATCAATGGTATCAAAGCCAACCCAAACACTAGAACTAGGTTTAGACAATGTTTTATTTTCGTAACCGAAATTTTTCCGTAACTAAATCCAAGTATCCAAGTTTCTATTGGGATTTGCAAACCCGTTTAAAATTCTTTTAAACAAGTGCAGAAATATCTTCTTAATGGTAAAATTTCCCATAGCAAAAACGAGATCAAACACATGAAGAAAAACCACTAGAAACATCTATTTTCCCGACATGGTCGGTTTTTTTGTCTTTGTTTAACTCCAGATTGCTCCAGTCGCTGGGATACATGGAATTAGGATTTTTAGACTTGTTTGATTTTGCCCAGATTTTTTTTGATGTTTGTTCATTTGGGCAATCACGGAAATACTTTCGATCGAAATTTTGGCATTGTTTATTGATCCGTAGTTTGTATGCGTGTTGTTAAATGTCTTCTAATTACTATATGTTCAATTAGACGGGATTGCATACTTGCTTGTGTTACTTGATTCTGTGATATATATATATATATATCTGTATGTGTGTGTGTGTGTGTGTGTGTGTGATGGTTTAGCTGGATTATCGCGACGGATAGCCCCACGTGCGATTGCTTATACAGTTTTGATTTATTTTGATGTATTCATTTGTTCTGGACGAGCACCAACTTGTGGCCGCTGTTTTCGTATTATGTATATTCTTTTATTGGGGCTCGACCAGGATGCGGTCGATGCCACCATTGTATATTTTTCATTTATGTACTAGGGTTACCCCGCGGAGGAGTACATGAGTCACCGGATTCCATAATTCAAAGGGTGGTCATCTCATGGAGTTGAGATCGTGCTACCTATTTCTAAGATTGGCTGATGGCTCACCGCACTCGTAAAGGGTTAGGATCGATGTTGTATGGACTATCCATACGAATGGAGAACGTCACGTCTTATTTGCGGCTCAAATGAAACGCGGATATTCCATTTTGGTTGTTCACATGCCTGTGATGGTCATTATCTGCCTGTGATGAGTATTACTTGCCTGCGATGATATATATATATTATATTATATTTAGTAAATGATTCTATATGTTTTGCATCCGTCCTAGCCCTGTCTCCGCCCTGCCGTAAGTTAAGTAACCTTACGGTGAAGACTCAGGACCCCGTGGCGAATGCGAATGGCATATAAAAGCATGCTATTTTAGTTGTTCTGGTGTGGCTTAGAAACTTGTTTGATGGGACCGCGTTATATGTTTAATAGAAGGAAAACAAACCTAAATGATATTATCGGAACCAATTTTTAAACTACTCAGTTTTCTTCAAAACCATAGTCGTATTCTTTTGCTTTGCATAGAAGTATTCGGTTAGGAATATCCTGCACCTCATTCTTTGAGGAAAGAGCCTTGAACCCTTCACGGGGAGTTCGCTCTTAAGCAAAAGTTTATGTTACTAGTTTTAAGAGCGGAGCCTAAACCACTCCATTTCAAAACCACTTGAGTTCCTTCGACGATATCAAGTTCATTATGTTAATGGTTTTTCACCAAAAACCAGTTGTAGCCCTCCATCATTTCAGATTTGTATTGCTTAGTATTCATGCTACGTATTAAGATCTTTAGTCAAGGAGTAGTGTTCGGTAGCCGTGTAATGTTGTTCTGTTGCATGGTAATGCGATTAATTAGGACATTCATACGATAGTTTTGATCTTTAGTTAGGTCTCATGCGGGTAAGTTTAATGCAATCAAGATAATGACAGGTAGAACTTGATGAAGACCCTTTGGCATTTTGATCTTTAGTCAAGGTCACTTGGGTCCTAGGGGCAAAAACCACATCGGGAGTTTCAAATACAAGGAAACTTTCCAAGTTTACGCATACCTTCTGGAGTGTGGTAATTTTGGTCGGCTTCCGTCAAAGTTATCACACAATGATAATTGGGTCCCGATTCCTACTGATGAGTAGGTATTATTCCTCGGGAAATTTTCACTTCATAACTAGCTAACATATTAAATGTCTAAAATGTGTTAACGAGATTGCGTCTCGGCAGAAACTAGGTTATTTAATTGGGTTCGTGATAAAGCAAGGGGGACCTCCCTCGGAGTACCAACATTGACCTGGTTGAACGGTTAGTGAACTTGTTAGATATACATGATCTCGACTAGTTCTCCTTTTAGGGTTTGAATGAGAATTCCAGGATACAGTAGGAGCCATCCTAATTAGATAAAGTGATAACCAATCTAATATTGATAGAGTGCACACTGAGTGTTTCTTTTCTCTCCCTCTTACAGCGACCCATGACTTTCCTTAAACTAAAACTCTTTAACCAAGTTGACCAAACCTTTTTACAGACTTAGTTTTGGATTGTCATGATTCACGACAAAGTCACATATTTCTCTGCTACCCCTACTTTCCCTTTGCTTTTCTCCAGAACACTCCGTATCACTACGATGATCCATATTGCTTAGAAAGGCCATCGTATAGTTACATATGAACTCGAAGAATTTGCTTCAGTCAAGAATGGCCAATGGATCTGGGGAAATTGAATAGGATCATTCGGTTGTCTGTTTCGTTTACCTTCTCTCAGGTTGCGAGAGCTCCTTGTATTAGGAGAGTACACCTATTACATTTATTGGATAGTCATCTTCTAAACCTTAGGCCAATGCCGAAAGGTAGGGATAGAAGAAAAACAGTTAGCGTAAGTGTGGTGTACATAAGGTAAGATGTAGAGACATATAAAGAGATTGAGGTGAGGGCGAAGGAAATTGCGACTTCTGTCATGAATCTGGATAGTGAAAGAGGCATTACTAGGAATACCTGGCCACCCCCTTAAAACATTTATGTTTCAGAATTTCTGTGTACTTGTAAATGTGAACTGTTTTCCCAATTAGTTCTCACTCCAAGGTATGTATGTACCGGATTTAGATCTCACATTTGTACGACGTTACAGATATTGAGTAGGAGTGGAATATTAGGAAATGGACGATTTGATCCTCAATATTGGAATTTGTAGCAATTAGTGATATTGGATTAAATCGCCTAGTTTTGCCTAACGACAAATATTTAGTTTTGAATAACCGTTGTTATGCACCAATTTTTAAAATTGAACATCTGTATCTTTATTTTTTAAAGCGAGATATAAATTTTGAAAATCTTACTTCATTTAGTTTAACTATGAGTTCTCTATTTTTAGACACGCTTTCATTGTAATGCAAGATCCAAAAATTTTGAGAAGTTTATATATATAAGATTAAAGTAGAGAACCATATGTTAGAAGTATCAGGATTCTTCGAGGTGATCGAGGATGAAGATACTTATGCTAGGTATTCCATTATAGTAATATTAAGAACTTGTTTCCCTCACAGGTTACTCATTCGTGGATGCGCTCCTTGATGAGTAATGATGTATTGGTCTTTTTCTATTTATGTGATATGCATTGAAAACAGTTGCATAACTTTTGAATTTGGTTCCATCTAAATTAGTGCCTTTAATTCTATATGGATGTAGATTGGATGCATATCTTGAGGTTGCTAAGATATGGAGTTATTCGGTTTCTGTTTAAAAGCAGAATCCAGACAAACTCAAGGCACACTTCGATAATGTCAGTTTGTGGATTATCCCAAGCATTCACTGTAGTTTTGCTTCTACCATTTTCAAAATAATAGTTATTGTTCTTGACTTGCCACCTTTTTATAAAAAGAATCTTTTTGCAAAAAGAACAAGTGGGGGTATGGTAGAACTGGAAGTAATTTCAGAACCACAAACAGTTACTGAAAATTTAGTAGAACCTGGAGATTGAATTAGACTAGACAAACCTTAACCACTCTGCAGATTTTAGTAGGTAACCTCAGCCACCCGAGAGATACTTCGGTTTTCTCATAGACGGTGACAGGGAGGTCAGCATCATGGTTATGATGGCCCTACTAGTTATCTGCAGGTCATCGGAAGTCGTAACTTCCAAGTGACCATATGCCTTATATCCAAATTGAACTTCACGCACTTCAGCAAATTATGGATTTTGGATTTTGTTGGGTGCTCCTGAAAGGGTAAAACTTATTAGGAGCAAGTAGATCTTTTGAGATCTATGCAGGTGGAAAGGTATTAACCTAATAAGGCTAGACTTGTTGTAAAGATTCTCATCAACTGCCTGTCATGGATTGTGATGAAACTTTTACTTTGGTATCTGTGCTAAAATCCATACGGATATGACTTGCCACCGTTGCTATTCAAGACTATGATATCTGGCAAGATAATGACTATAACGTCTTTCTAAATAGGAATTTGGAAATGCATATGTATATGACTCTACCAGAGGATTATCGTAGCTAGTGGGAGCAGCAGAAGGTGTGCAAGTTGCTTATGTCTATTCGTAGACTAAAACATGCATGGCGTAGACGGATCATCTATTTTGATGTGACAGTCAAGGTTATTGACTTCATCAAAACAACAGATGAACCTAGTAAGAAGGGTGTAAGGAGTACTGTCCTAGGATTTGGATGACATACTCCTGATAGGAAGTGATGTTCCTATACTACAATCGATCAAACTTTGGTTGTTACAGGCGATTTCTCCACATTGGATATGGATAACATATCAAGGATTTTGGTGACTAGATCTATGATTTTAGATCTAGATTTAGAAAGTGTCTCAATCCGGATACTTAGACAGTTTTCTAAAAGTCTTTTAGAATAGACGACTCCTGGCATGGTAGTGTACCCGCAGGTGATGGACTCACCCTCTCTAAAGAGATGTCTTCTAGACTGATGAGGAGAGGGACTGGCATGAATGACATATCATTTGCTTAGGCAATTGAGTCAATCATGCAATGTCTTGTACAAAACCAGATATTGCTTTTGCACTTGCTGTAGTAAGCATATATTATTCCAATACTGGAGAAACAAAGGGAAGCAGTTAAGAACAC
Organism: Agapanthus africanus; assembly: GCA_030015575.1. Taxonomy (NCBI): domain Eukaryota; kingdom Viridiplantae; phylum Streptophyta; class Magnoliopsida; order Asparagales; family Amaryllidaceae; genus Agapanthus; species Agapanthus africanus. The sequence continues at coordinate 669,442,979 of CM057337.1, forward strand.
AAGAATGTTCTTGGTGTATTGTAACGGCAGCCTCCTCTATGAGGCGGTCATCGGTTCAGGCTTCCAAGGTAACCTGGATGATAGAGATACTTTTAGAGTTTTGAGTTTACCCTCTTCTGAGGAGCAGCATATTGGATGGGGGTTCCAATAGGGATAATGAGGTAGGCATGGTGCAGCATGCTGGTTATGAATTAATGGAGGATACAACCTAAGAAGTTTGTTGGATAAAGTTGTTCATTTATGAACTTGGTCCCATCAAGTATCCAGAAAAATTCTTGAGGTGGGGTATCGCTCAGTTCGGGAGATTGTTAATCTCCGCGAAGTTGAGATATAGAGAGAAAAAGATGGAATGTTATAGCGGATCCACTCACCGAGACTATTTCTCAAACATGGATGTTTCACAAACACGGTTTGCGAAACTGATTCGTAGAGAAATTGGGTATTCGATAGCACACGATATATGGGTGATACCGTAATAATTAGCCTTAAGTGCAAGTGGGAGATTGTTGGATATAGTGCCCTCAAGGCAATTATTATAATTCCAGATAGGCGATTATGATAATTGAGGGAAGACCTTTACAGGTAGAACAATTTTACTCGAAATGATAGTAACTCACTGATGTGTATGTGTTTTACTTGTTATTACGTGTTGCCAAAATATAATGATGAAACACGTAGAATTCTTTCTTGACTACCGGCATTATGATGGCGATCATATACGTAAGAGCTGGGTAGTTCATAAGCACATCCTTAAATGTACCTAGTCGTGGGAATATCGAGACTAGGCATCGATATTCTAGAGTAGACTAGTGTATACGTTTCGAGAACCTGACGAGGGACGATGGCCGGTCTCACTAGACATTAGTGTTGTGTCTTCTAAGATAGTATACAGGTGCTTACTGGAGGTGAGTACATCGGACGGACTCATCGAGAAATTTTAGATGGTATTATACCTATCGTCAGATAGAAATCCTCTAGTGGCATGAGTGCATGTTAGTCTTTTGACCTGAGATCGTCATTTGCCTCATGTGAGTTCCCGCTGTACTTAGATTACTACCCTACCACGGCTCAAAAGAGTCGTGCAAATAGATTTTAGTTGGGTACAGTCCCGAGCCACATGGAGGCAGTGAGCGATTGTCGGGGATTCGTCTCTCTTGGTATTAGGGTCGGTGGAGTGCTGTGTTCGGTTAGCCATCATCCTAAATTCGTGGCCACAGTGGATGAGATTTACTGATATGAGTTTAGTAGTTTCTTGGTTGGTAATGAGCTTGACTCCGACACGACTTATCGGGTTATTAGGGGTTTGACGTTATCCGCCCCTTAGACTCGATATGCGATACTCTTAGACAAAGAGACCGGACTGTACGGAGATTGTCACATTCAGGTTCAGTAGGGTACGGACGGACTTGATTGTCGACCTCTCTTCCAGCATATACCTGGGTAGCCGTTACATACAGCTAGTGCACTGACGTGCTTTTGGTTATGAAATTATCTAGTAACTCACTGCCAGCATATTATCCAGTTTTTAGAGTTCCACACAGAGGGTTTTTCTAGTTCAGGCGATATGAGGTAGATGACATATGTTGGTACATATATAGGTCTGATTAAATACGTATACATGCTACACGGAATTTAATCGGACGGTTGATAATATTAGTCGGCTTAGGAATAAGCCGGGTTATTAAATCAAGTTTCGATTTAATAATTTATATATATATATACACACACACACACATACATACATATATATATATATATATATATATATTCTAGTATTATTGTTCACTATTCATTTTCTCTCTTGGCTATTCGTATTTTTATATGGATACGCGTATATGTATTTCGATACGTATACCGGGTTGTATTCCATATTTGTACGGAATACTTCTAAAAAGAGCACACCTCATTTATGAATATTCATTTGTGAATATTCATGATAATGAGGTGGCTAGGTGAGGTGGCTTTAAGCCTGGTTGTGAACATGTAGAAAAGGATGGGCTTCATTAGTTAAAGGAAAAATGATTGTGATATTTTTTATGGATGGAAATGATTATGAAGCCATTCTATTCTACACATGCTAACACTTAGCTCATTTGTTACATGGCTACCTCTTCATTCACTTCTCCTTCTTCTTTCATGCTCTCTTGAGCTTGGATTTTAGTGAGAAAATGATAGTGGAAAATTCCTACATCCCCGCTCTCCATTCCTAGTGAGCTTGGAGTGTTGGTTGTTTCACAAGGTGAAGCTGGAGCTTGGATTGGTTCCTTCAGGTGGATCATCTTTAGTAAGGGCGGTCGCCTCTCAAGTTTGTTTTCAACGGCCTACGAGGAGTTTGGAAGGATCTTCCACGATTGGGTGGACATGCATCAAAAGTTGTAATCTCTAAACCTTGCATGCTTGTATTCTAGTTTAGTGTTTGAAACGATCGCTAGGGATTAGTTTCTAGTTCTTCCCGTAAATTTTTAGTTTCTCAGTGTCGCATTGTCCGCGGTTGCCGTGGCGAGGGCACTAGGAACTTCCACGGTTAACTCGCCTCATTTGCTAGGCCTCACACACACACACACACACAAAAGAGAGAGCGCCCTATTGCAAACCGGTATGCGTTTTTTAAAAATGGAAACTCTCGATCCATGGTATATTTGAACGATCCTAACCATTCAAGTTGATCACCCTACCTTCAAGTCTATATGTATAAAAAATCAAAGGATTTAAAGATATTTAACCAATCCATTCGATGGAGTTTATGTTGCTATATTGAAAGACGTTAATTTTGCACTCATTCAATCCACGGGTTAGAGGTCTTTAAATTCATTGATTTTTCATACACGTATATTTGAGGGTAGGATGATCAACTTGAATGGATCAAATCATTCAAATATGCTGTGGATCGAGAGCTCCCAGTTTTAAAAAACGCGGACCGGTTTGCATTGGATCACTCCCTCTCTCTCTCTCTGTCTATATATATATATATATATACATATACATATATACATATACATATATATATATATATATACATATACATATACATATATATAATGAAGAAAAGAGGCCTTAGGAGGCTTAAGAAAAGAGGCCTTATAAGGCTTTACCGTTAGGCGGCGGCAAAAATCTATACCCTCCATCATTTTTTCGACGATTAGCTTCTATCATCTTCATCTTGACCATCTAAGTTGTGAATACACCAAATTTCATGTGATTCAACTACTTTTTCACCGTTGAATTAGCGATGTAAAAAGTTCTATTGTCGGTAAACCGTTAATTTTGAATCCACTAAATCAACAGTGAAAAAGTGATATAACCATATGAAATTTGGTGTATCCACATCTTAGATGATGGGAATGGAGGTGATGGATGCCGATCGTTGAAAAAAAATCGTGGAACGTGTATTTTTTCGATACCATAGAAGGGAATTCCTTCCTATGGCATCTTTCCTCATTCTAAGAAATTAACCCATTTTGGAAATGATCGGTTCTATTCATCATTTTATCCATGGTGTAAAACTTGGGTACACTAAGTTTCATGCAATTTCGTTAACATTTGCCAATTGATCTAGCTTTATCAAATGTTCTACTGTCGAAAAACCATTAAGTTTGCAACCACCTAATGCGTGGGTAACTATTATCGAAAATATATGAAAATTGGCAAACCTATGATCTAGAGCATGGAGATCAAGTTAAATGATGCCAATCATCAAAAAACATGGTGTCAAAGCAAATTTTAAGATGACGCCTAATTTATTAGAATAAGATGTCACCTCATAATAACACTATAATTCATTACATCCATCCATGATTAACATTTTTTCCATATTATTTTGGCTAAATTGGATATAAATACCCAAGGTTTCCCCGTTTTGACATATACATACCTAAGTTTTCATGAGTAGCAGATAAATACCTAACTTCTTACTCTGTTTGCTCTTAACTACGTACATGTGATATATGAAGATAGTGTAACAGTTATTTTATCTTTTTTCAAATAATTGTTTGAATCAAAGATAAGTATTTATATGCAACTCAAAAAGCTTGGTGGTGCAGCCCTGATTTGGGATGATGCACTTTTAGGTTGTATTTAGAGGAGCTTGAAGGAATTAAATAATAACAATAGCAATTTTCCAAACTAGGGTTTTAGTAATCAAAATCTATCTATTACAATTGCAAAGAGTATCTTAAATAGAGCCATACAAAATCAAAAATAACAATTAATTTACTAACAAAATAAAAACTGCCTAAAATAGATAACTGCTAAAATTAGAAAGTTGCAAAAAATCGAAACTAATTATTTGATTGAGTTCAGAATTGATTCCCGATACTGCCAGTAAAATCTTAACTGATCCGGACGTTGATTTCATCCCTAATTCAAAAGTCAAAGTTTCGAAGCAAATATTTGACCGCGATTTCGGAGCTCTAAATGATGGATTTTCGCGATTCTGAGAGACGTCAATATGCTTATAGCATTGACCCAGACGATTTTGTGAGAGCTTCAATTTGGCTAGGAGAATGCGTGATTCGGACAAGATTTGGCAGCTCGGGTTTCTCGGTTGAACTAAACGTGACTTGTTTTAGAACGGTCAAGCCGCTCCATGTAGGCTAGGGTTGCATCATCCAGCCCATTGTAAAAAGAGCTCGACCACGAGCTCAGGCCGTAATCCTCAGAAGAGATTCCGTCACTCGCATATGGAATCAAATGTTTGACGTTGAATATGTCTGAAGTCTTCAGATGATTAGGCAACTTAAATTGATACGCGTTGCTGCCTACCTTCTTAAGAATCTCACAAGGATCCACCTTTCTATTGCTAAATTTATTATACTCATCTACCAGGTAGCGGTTCTTGGTGAGGATGGCCCAAACAAATTCACCTTCTTCGAACACCACGCGACGACGATGCTTGTTCGTAGCAGCTTCATAATTGGAACTGGCAGAGTCAATATGCTGTCGAACTTGATCATGAATGCTTTTCAGGTGCTCGGTCATATCTTCAGCTTTAACATTGGAATGCCCTCTATGGGGAGTTAGCGCCAAGTCGAGGACGCTGATGAGGTTACTTCCATACACGATCTTAAATGGACTCCTCTTCATCGTGTGGTAAATAGAACGGTTGTAAGCGAACTCAGCTAGTGTGAGGACGAGGTCCCACTTCCTTGGGTTGTCTCCAACTAGGCTGAGGAGGAGATTACCGAGGCTTCTATTCACCACTTCAGTTTGACCATCTGTTTGCAGGTGATAAGCGCTGCTAAAGCACAATTTAGTGCCCAAATTTCTCCATAAGGTCTTCCAAAAATGGCTCATGAACTTGGTGTCCCTATCCGATGTGATGGATTTAGGTACCCCATGAAGGCGAACGATTTCTTTGAAGTACAGGTCACCGATCCGAGATGTGTCCATAGTTTTCTTGCAGGCCACAAATTGCGCCTTCTTGGAGAATCGATCGACCACGACACAGACTGAGTTTATGCTCCTTTGAGTTCGGGGTAGGCCTAGGACAAAATCTATGCCGACGTCTTCCTATGGTGCTGCTAGAACCGGGAGTGGGGTGTACAAACCCGTGTTCGTGGCTGTCCCCTTGGACACTTGGCAAATATCGCAGTGCTCTCTGAAACGTATCATAACTCGTTTCATGTTAGGCCAGCAGTAGTCACAAGAGATAAGGGCCAGGAGTTTGTCATGCCCAAAATGGCCCTCGTTATGAAGTTCCTCCATGATCTTTTCTCACAGCGAACACTCAAGGATGCAGAGTTATAGTCCCCGAAAAAACTAGTCGTCCATCAGCAGATAGACCGATTTACGTTGCTCGGGTCCATGTTGAGGTTGCTTCAATGCTCTGTGAATAGGACTGCATAACGGGTTCACAGGGTATAGTTCACGAAAGGTATCAAACCCCAGAATCTGATCTTGCATTATGAAGAGTAATGTCGCTCTTCTGCTCAAAGCATCGGTCGCTCGATTATCGAGCCCCGCGATGTGCTTCAAAGAGAAGGTGGACTATTAGATATATTCAGCCCATCGACCATGTCAACGATTTAACTTATATAACTTATTAATGTACTTGAGTGTTTCATGATCAGAATGAAGGATGAACTCGTGCTGCAATAAATAGTGCTCCCAATGTTGCAAGGCTTAGATGATGACATAAAACTCGGAGTCGTAGGTGTTGTACTTGGCCTTAGCGCCATTTAGTTTCTCTCTAAAGAAGGCCACTGGTCGCTTTTCATGACTGAGTACGCCATCAATACCCACCCCTGATGCATCACATGCCACCTCAAATACTTTATCAAAATCTGGCAAAGCCAGCACAGAGGCAGTAGTTAGTTTCTCTTTGATGGCGTCGAATGCTTTCTGTGCTTTGTCGCTCCAATAGGAAGGTGTCACGCCCTGCTTCTCGGTATACAGACAAGGGGACGTGGCGGGTCACGCAACGTATTTACTCAGAAGTAACGCACTAAGCGTAAGTAAGCAATATAATGTAAATATACACAAGAAGACATGAAATGTAAATGAACAGTAACTTTTATTTATTAAACATTTCTTTACAATACAACTAAAAATATAAATACAAGAATGGAAATCAATGCCTAAACAATGGCTTGAACTGAAAGAAAAGTGAGTACAAGTGAAGCCTAATGGTCGTGTTGCACAGTGGTCTGCACCAAGTGCTCATGGCTAGTCTCGAACTCCTCAGAGTCGGGTCCTCCTGACAACATTCCAAAGAATGAAGAGAAATAGGAATGTCGTCAGCGAACAATCGCTCGATAAGTCCCAAAGAGAGATAGAAATAGAATAGACAGATAAGAGGATGTAACTGGTATAATATTTAATTGTTATGCTAACGCGGTTGTTTGTAGCTTGGTACAGAATATGCCGGTGTATGTGAGAGGAGTCCAACTTACACCGTGGACTATGGTAACCCGTAGTACAAGGCTCCGTCGATAAAACCACGGAACAACGGCAATGGATGTATAATTACGTCTTTTAATGACCATCTTGTGCCACTTTTAACACATTCCGTGCCAGTCTACCCCTTTAAAACTCCGTAATGTCTTTTGTATAGATTATATTGAAGTAAATTATATATGTAAGACTTGCCGAAACCATGATATCAGTAGTTCATATAAACAGAAAGGATATAGACGGATAGTCATGTATAACAGTCAAATGTATATCCATGGTTCGGTCAAATCATGTTCATGTTGAAAAAGATTGAATTTTGGTATAAATGGATTCATGTTGAATTGGAGTTATACTTGAATTGTATTCAAGAATAGATTGATTGATTTCATATTAGACTGAGACTCTACCTGAGTCAGACACTTAAACAGAATTTAAGTCCTGAATTAATTTTGGAGTTATCGGTAACTGCTGCACATGGATGGCGGGATTTGTGTCTTTTTTCAAGACAATAACCGTATTAATAACACCGTTTTTAGGTTGTCTACCTTAGATAGGCAAGCACCCATATTCTCCGGCTCCTTAAGGCTCAAAAGAACTGATCCTGTTTAAACCTATATTTACTAAGGTCTTTATTGTAATTTAATATAACTTGAGGGGGTTTTATGAAAAAATAGTTTTGATATATTTCCAAAATACATCTCAAGTATTTATTTATCGTCTTTAGGATTTTCATAGTTGTAATTTTTATAAAATGAAATATTCTAGTGGATATAAACCTAACTTTGAATAGTATATGGTATTTTCTTGTAATTTGACTTGTATTGAATGTGATGGTATTTTCATGATCTTTTGTGACTCTTTTGATTTTAAAAAGCATGGATATATATAATATATTTAAAGTAGATATTTTGATAATATATATATATATATATTTATTTATATTTATAAAAAAATAGAATTTATTTATTAAATAGAAATCACGTTTTTCTTAAAATTGTAATACAAATTCCATCGAGATCGTACGCTCCGTGAGGAGGTCTGCATCTTTCCCTACTAGTCCGATAGATGTGTGATAACCCGCACCAACCAAGTCGGATTCCCCAAAATGGATTGTAAGGATTTAATCGTATGGAATTTAAATAAGACAATTTAAAAAATACGGTTTTGTAATAATTTAGGGTATTTTATTGTAAACTTGTAATTATCCCATAACTAAAGTTCCAAAAGCCATCGTGCTATGTCAAGAATGAGTGTTGTGATGAGATAGGTCATTACCTCGTGAGTTTTCTAAAGGTCATACAAAGGGATATGATGAAATATGTAGAATTTAAAGTTTGTGATATTTAATTGTAAAAATGTGATAAAAGTTGCATAACATGTTATTTTGAGATGAAACTTGCTCTAAAGTATCTGGTTATGATTGCTAAACAATGTATGAAGAATTGGCAGATTTGTTATTAAGAAAATTTTGTGTTTTTAAAGAAAAAGAAATCGAAAGTCGGAATAACTCCGCTTCCGACGGGTTTTGAAATGGGAGTGTTTTAGATTAGAATGAGAGGAGAGGAGAGGGGACTTACAGCTTGAGAATATAGGGAGGAGGTAGAGGAAGATTTCGAAGGCGTCGGGGAGTCACGGTGTCGCCGGATTCTTTCTGAAACGTCGCAGGAACTTTGACCTTGGCTAACTCCACTTGTACAACTTCTTGGACATGGAAAATTTAGAGAGTTTTAGCAAAAGATTTATGAATGAGAAGGGCTGTGGTGTAGGGTGGTATTTATAGGAGAAATCAGGGTTTAGGGTATTGAAATGAGAATTAAAAATTTATTAAAATTTGGATTAAAGAGGTGAATTAACACTCTCTGGATAAATGCAGGAAAGTCAAACAGTATAAGGGTAGTGGGGTAGGCCAAAGGGTGCTAGTGAAAAAAATTGGAGCATTTGGTACGGTTAGAAACGGCGGCGCCGGCCCTTTGAGAGATCTCGCCGGTCGGTTTTGATGTATAGGGCCTTGGATGCTTGCCACATGTCCTCTGCTGTATAAATAACAATTTCCACATGTTTGGTTTTAGTGTGAATTTTCATTTTACGTGTAGTGTAGTTGCAAACTTTTGAGGTTCGAAAAGTTTAAAAGAAAAATCGGCAAAAATATTATGTGGCTGAGGGGATTCGAACACAGGGGATACGGCACAGCAGTGCAAGGCTTTACCAATGAGCTACATGTGCTTTCTTGCTGTTCAAAAGTAATTTAAATTTATAACTTGTGCTCAGGCTAAGATATTCTTTTATGTACTTTACAAAAAAATTGTACAGAAGTTTTAGGGTTGTTACATTCTACCTTCTTTATAAAAGTTTCATCCTCGAAATTTATAAAAGGAAAGTGTAACAGATTCAACAAAAGTTTGATGACAATGGTGGTGAAATAAATACTGGTAGTGCATGAAAAGTAACGAGATGATGCAAGGGTTTGAAAAGATTGAAGGGAATTACCAGTGTTACCTTGGTCGATAGCCTCGGCTTCCACGGCCGCTAATGTGTAAGCCTGACGCCAGGGTACATTCCTCCTAGCTGGAGGCACATTCCTCTATCCTGGGGCATGTTTCTCTACTCTTGAGGCATGTTCGTTATTGCCTGATGAAATTGGTGAGGAGGCTGTGCAGGAGGTCCACGTGGAAGTGGAGCTGGGAGAGCAAGACGAGGTGCAGGAGCCTGGATAGCTGGACGCTTTGGATAAGTGATGTGAGTTGGAACTGGGTTGCGTCTATAAGGACATGTTCTAATTCCATGGGTGGATGCGCCATAAACTAAACACAGTCCTTTTGCGTGCCTACAGTCCTTCCACAGGTGTCCATCCCTCTTGCAGTAGAAGCAAAAATCTGGACTTGGCCGGTTATTTGTTACTTCCGGTCTCCAGGGTTCAAAAGTCGGTATTGAAGAGGCTCCTCCTGCCATCTGGGTGGCAGGGCGCTTCACTCCGGCAGATTGGGGTCTGCCCTTCATCTTCACTACTACCTCGTATCGACGAGCAGCTTTCAGAGCTAAGTCGTGGGTTGGAAAATCCCCTGTAGCTAAAGCAGCTTGGATTTCCGGTCCAACTCTTGCTGAAATCGTATGACCCTGATCTCAGCAGTCAGAATAAGGTGTATCGCGAACCTGCTCAACATGGTGAACTCGGCATCATACTCATCCACTGATTTGCTCCATATAGAGCCTTGTTGTAAGGTAATGAATTGTTGCTCCATGTCAAATCGGGCAGTCCCGGAAAAATACTTCGCGTCGAACATGTCGCGAAAAGTTTTCCATTCGATAGGCTGGGCAAGACGTCTTTCTTCTGCCTTCCACCATACTCAGGCGTTGTCGGTGAGTAGCAGCTTTGCAACCCGTACCCAAGTAATCTCTGGCACTTGTGCTGCTGCCAGATTGTCCTCAATGCTCTGAGCCCATTCTTCAGCTTCCAAAAGGCTCTTTTTCCCAGAAAATTGCTTCGGATGCAATGCTCGGAATTGCTTCACTCCGGATGCTTCCGCTTCTGGACGGTTCAATAATATAGCAGTCTGCTGCTGCTGTCCTTTCAGGAGGTTTCGGATTGCCTCAAGAAATACCGTTTGCTAGTTGACCGGAGCTGCAACGGTAGGCGTAAGTGGAAGAGGTAGTGGTGTGTTTTTGAAATTTGTGCTGATATTGTTTGGAGAATCCATAACCTTGAAAGAAAAAAAATAGGGTTAGGATAGATTCAAAGAATATGAAATTGTAAGATTCAAGGAATATGAAATGTAAAGAATGTTTTTAGTTGCTGATTCTTGGGTTATATTGTTTAGGACTTCATGCAGAACTGACCTGCATGTCCATGCAGAACTGACCTGCACGGGCCACCAACAAAACCTGTCACGCCGCGCTTCCCGGTGTACGGACAAGGGGACGTAATGGGTCACGCGACGTATTTACTCAGAAGTAAACACGCTAAGCGTAAGTAAGCAATATAATGTAAATATACACAAGAAGACATAAAATGTAAATGAACAGCAACTTTTATTCATTAAACATTTCTTTACAATACAACTGAAAATGTAAATATAAGAATGGAAAGTAATGCCTAAACAATGGCATGAACTGAAAGAAAAGTGAGTACAAGTGAAGCCTAATGGCCGTGCTGCTCAGTGGTCTGCTCCAAGTGCTCCTAGTTGGTCTCGAACTCCTCAGAATCGAGCCTTCCTGACAACATTCCAAAGAAAGAAGAGAAATAGGAATGTCGTCAGCGAACAATCGCTCGGTAAGTCCCAAAGAGAGATAGAAATAGAATAGACAGATAAGAGGATGTAACTGGTAGAATATTTGATTGTTATGCTAACGCAATTGTTTATAGCTTGGTACAGAATATGCCAATGTATACGAGAGGATTCCAACTTACACAGTGGACTATGATAACCCGTAGTACAAGGCTCCATCGATAAAACCATGGAACAAATAGTTACGTCTTTTAACACATTCCGTACCAGTCCACCCCTTAAAAACCCCGTAATGTCTTTTGTATTGATTGTATTGAAGTAAATTATAGATGTAAGACTTGCCGAAACCATAATATCAGTAGTTCATGTAAACGGAAATGATATAGACGGATAGTCATGTAAACCAGTCAAATATATATCCATGGTTCGGTCAAATTATGTTCATGTTGATATAGATTGAATCCTGGTATAAATGGATTCATATTGAATTGGAGTTATACTTGAATTATTTTTAAGAATAGATTGATTGATTTCAGATTAGACTGAGACTCTGCCTGAATCAGACACTTAAACAGCATTGAAGTCCTGAATTAGTTTTGGAGTTATCGGTAACTGCTGCACATGAACGGCAGGATTTGTGTCTATTTCCAAGACAATTACCGTATTGATAATATCATTTTTAGGTTGTCTACCTTAGATAGGCAAGCACCCATATTCTCCAGCTCCCTAAAGCTCAAGAGAACTGGTCCCGCTTAAACCTATATTTACTATGGTCCTTATTGTAATTTAATATAACTTGAGGGAGTTTTATGAAAAATAGTTTTGATATATTTTAAAAATACACATCAAGTATTTATTTATCGTCTTTAGGGTTTTCATAGTTGTAATTTTTATAAAATGAAATATTCTAGTGGATATAAACCTAACTTTGAATAGTATATGGTATTTTCTTGTAATTTGACTTGTATTGAATGTGATGGTATTTTCATGATCTTTTGTGACACTTTTAATTTTAAAAAAACATGGAATATATATAATATATTTAAAGTAGATATTTTGATAATATATATATATATATATTTATAAAAAAAATAGAATGTATTTATTAAATAGAAATCACGTTTTTCTTAAAATTGTAATACAAATTCCATCGAGATCGTATGCTCCGTGAGGAGGTCTGCATCTCGCCCTACTAGTCCGATGGATGTGCAATAACCCGCAACAACCAAGTCGGATTCCCTAAAATGGGTTATAAGGACTTGATCGTATGGAATTTAAATAAGACAATTTAAAGAATACGGTTTTGTAATAGTTTAGCGTATTTTATTGTAAACTTGTAATTATCCTACAACTAAAGTTCCAAAAGCCATCGTGCTATGTCAAGAATGAGTGTTGTGATGAGGTAGGTCATTACCTCGTGAGTTTTCTAAAGGTAATACAAAGGAATATGATGAAATATGTAGAATGTAAATTTTGTGGTATTTAATAGTAAAAATATGATAAAAGTTGCATAACATGTTATTTTGAGATGAAACTTATTCTAAAGTGTTTGGTTATGATTTCTAAACAATATATGAAGAATTGGTGGGTTTGTTATTAAGAAAATTTTGGGTTTTTAAAGAAAAAGAATCGGAAGTCGGAATAACTCCGCTTCCGATGAGTTTTGAAATGAGAGTGTTTTATATTAGAATGAGAGGAGGGGAGAGGGGACTTACAGTTTGAGAATAGAAGGAGGAGGTAGAGGAAGATTTCGAAGGCGTCGAGGAGTCGCAGTGTCGCCGGATTCTTCCCGAAACGTCGCCGGAACTTTTACTTTGGCTAACTCCACTTGTACAACTTCTTGGACTTGGAAAATTTAGAGAGTTTTGGCAAAAGATTTCTGAATGAGGAGGGCTATGGTGTAGAGTGATATTTATAGGAGAAATTAGGGTTTAGGGTATTGAAATGAGAATTAAAAATGTATTAAAATTTGGATTAAAGAGGTGAATTAATACTCTCTGGATAAATGCAGGGAAGTCAAACAGTATGAGGGTAGTGGGGTGGGCCAAAGGGTGCTAGTGAAAAAAATTGGAGCATTTGGTACGGTTGGAACCGGCGGTGCCGGCCCCTTGAGAGATCTCGCCGGTCGGTTTTGATGGGTAGGGGCTTGGATGCTTGCCATGTGTCCTCTGCTGTATAAATAATAATTTCCACATGTTTGTTTTTATTGTGACTTTTCATTTTACGTGTAGTGCACGTGCAAACTTTTGAACTTCTAAATGTTTAAAAGAAAAATCAGCAAAAATATTATATGGCTGAGGGGATTCAAACACAGGGGCTACGTCACAGCAGTGCAGGGCTTTACCAAAGAGCTACAAGTGCTTTCTTGCTGTTCAAAAGCAATTTAAATTTATAATTTGTGCTCAGGCTAAGGTATTCATTTCTGTACTGTACAAAAATTTTTTTACAGAAGTTTAGGGTTGTTACATAAAGTACCCGTGACTTGAGACGGTCTGTGATTAAGGCCATTATCCTACTGAAATTTGGTACAAAACCACGGTAGAAGGAAGTGAGGCCGTGTAAACTCTGGGCGTCATGAATGTTCTTCGACACGGGCCAGTCTCCAACTGCTTGTATTTTGGATGGGTCTGCACGCACCCCACTGGAGACGATGAAACCCAAAAACATGACTTGATCTGCTATGAAGTGGCACTTCTTTGGATGGGAATAGAGCTGTTGCTACCTTAACACCTCAAGAACATTTCTCAAATCCTGCAAATGAGTTTCACGAGAAGGGCTATAAATAAGGATGTCATCAAAATATACGACCACACACCTTCCAAAGAATGGTTGTAGAAGATGGTTCATGACTCTCATGAATGTGGTTGGTGCATTGGACAAACCAAACGAAATAACCATCCATTCATAAAGTCTATCCTGCGCCTTGAACACGGTCTTCAACTCGTCCCCTAGTCGGATGTGGATTTAGTGATCCCCGCTCTTCAGGTCTATCTTCAAAAAGACTTTGGCCCATGCAAGTTGGTCGAGCGTGTCGTCGAGTCACGGTATCGGGAAGCGATACTTCACAGTGATTTTGTTGATGCTACGACTGTCGATGCACATACGCCATAAGCCATCCTTCTTGGGAGTTAAAAAGGCTGGTATGGCACAAGGATTCATGCTGGGTCGCATAAATCCTTTCTCCAGTAGCTCCTCCACATGCCTCTTTATCTCCAGGTGTGCTCTCGGGTTCATACGGTATGCTGGTTTGTTGGGGAGACTTATGCCAGAAATAAGGTCGATGCGGTGTTGTATGTTTTTCATTGGTGGGAGGTTGTTGAGCAGCTTGTTCGGGAATACGTCTACATAATCCAGCAACAGTGGCTTGACCATATCAGGAACTTCTGAGGGTTTGGATTCTGCACATGCTTCCACGCTCACTGGGGCATAGATAAACCCGGTTGCTTATGCCTCCTCTTCGAATGGACGCACCTCATTGGTAAGCGTTACCTTGGTAAAAAGACTGCTTCCTTTCCCTAATGTGGGTTTGGGCCCAGCCTCTTCTCTCATAGGCCAGAGCATAAATTTATAGCCAATTTTCATAAAAGTATAGGTATTTCGCTACTTATTATGCACCGTCATCCGATCATACTGCAACAGCCGCCCTAGGAGAAGATGACATGCGTCTATGGTCATGAGGTCACACCAGGCTTCATCAAAATACTTGTTTCCCATAGAGAAGGAAACCAAGCAATGTGAATCTACAATCACTTCGCTACCCTTCTTGAGCCAGTGCAGTTTGTACGGGCGAGGAAGTTTCTGGGTGACTAAGTTGAGCCTCTGGATCATCTCCTTAGAAATGAGGTTCTCTCAACTTCCTCCATTGACGATGACCTTGAATACTTTCTCTTTGATGGTACATGTGGTGTGGAAGATGTTGGTCCGCAGTCAATCATCCTTCTCCCATTGTCTAGGTGCGAGAAGGGTCCTTTGGACGACAAAGGCTGTGTAGGTCCCATCACCGTCCAATGAGAACTCCCCTTGGTCTTCGCCTTCGTCTTCACTAGCTTCATCGAGTTCTCCCTCATCTTCGGCACCGACCATCAACTGCTTACCTTTATTTAAGCGTTTGGGACAGTTTATGGTGTGATGTCCTGGTTCCCCGCACTCAAAACAATGGAAGTTGGACTTTGCTGCTGTAGGTCCCACGTTCGGAGCTGCTATTGTTGGCGCGGTTGCTGTTTGGACTGTAGAGCAGTTGCTCACATCTCCTCGGGAATATGTTCTGCTCCTGCCTTGGGACTATTTCTTCTCGGCAAGTAAGGCATGCTGACATGCCTCGGAGAGCTTGAACAGCGGACGAAAGATCAGCTCGTCCTTAATCGAATGACGAAGTCCCCCAAGGTAGCTGTCACGCCCCGTTTCCCAGTGTACGGGTAGAGGACGCGACGAGGCCGCTACATATTTACTATGAAGCAAATACGCTAAGCGTAACTAAGTAATATAAAAGAAATATACACAAGAGACAAATATAATTGAACAACAACTTTATTTATTCACATTCTTTTTACAATATATGGAAAAGTAAAAACATGGGATAAAGCGATGCCTAAACAGTGGCATAACAGAAATGAAAAGTACTGAAATAAAATGTGTATAAGTATCTAGAGCTCAGGGTCGTAGTCTAGCTGGTCCAAGTCTTCACTGGTGGGCTCGATCTCCTGAAAGTCCAGATCACCTAACAACATTCTAAAGAAGAAAGAGAAGGAATATCGTCAGCGAACAATCGCTCGGTAAGTCCCAAAGATAATGGAAAAGTAGAATAGACAGAGAGAGAGAGTATAACTTTTAAAGTTGTATTATATGGTTAACGCTGTTGTTTGTAGCTTGGTACAGAAGAGGCCAGTGTATACGAGAGGGGTCTCAGTATGCCAGAGACTAAGGCAATAGGATATAGAGTACAAGGCTCCGTTAGAATGCCCGGAACAACGGCGATTGAATTCAGGTTAGGTGTCTTAAATCTTGCAGTCTCATGCCACTTCTAACATCTTTTGTACCAATCTACCCCTTAAACCCCACGATGTCTTGATTATATTGTATTGAAATTGTAATGTCTTGTAATATAGATTGGATGACTTGCCGAAATCATGATATCAGTAAATGGATGTAACTGGAGAATCATGTAGATGTATGAATCATGTAGATGGATGTATATCCATGGTTCGGTTCGGTCAAGTTGTATAAATTGATATATTGAACAGATTGAATATATGGATTCATGCATTCATATTGAATTGTAGCTTATACTTGAATCATATTCAAGTCAGATTATTTATAACAAGACTAGGTCTGAGTCAGAACAATTAGAAAAGAAATTGAAATCCTGAATTAGGTTTTGATGTTATCGGTAACCGCTGCATATGAACGGCAGGATTTGTGTCTTTTTCAAAGACGATTACCGTGTTGATAACACCGTTTGTTAAGTTGTCTACCTTAAAATAGGCAAGCACCCACTTCTCTGGCTTCCTGAGGCTCAAGAGATTGGTCCCGCTTAAACCTATATTTACTAGGGTCCTTATTGTAATTTATAAAACTTGAGAGGGTTTTATGTAAAAATAATTTTGTATAATTTACAAAATACACCTCAAGTATTTAATTATCATTTTTAGAGTTTTCATAACTGTGGATTTTATATTTGTGACATTTCTAGTGAATAAACCTATTTTTCATAATACATGGTAGTTAATTGTAAAGTGTTGGACTTGTATGAAATTTCATGGTATTTTCATGTAAAGTGATTCTTTTGACTTAGAAAAATTGTAATATTGATATTATAACAAAAATAGATATTTTGATAATACATATATATTTATATATTTATAAAAATAATTTTAATTTATTATTTTCTAGAAATCTCATTTTCTTAAGATATTTGTATTTCAAACTCTCGAGACCAAATGCTCCTTGCAGAGGTCTGAATCTCGCACTACTAAGCCTGAGGATGTGCGATAATCCGTACCATCCCGAACGGGTTCCCCAAAAATGGGTTATAGCGGCGCTTTGCAAAGATTTGTAAAAATACGTAATCTTGTAGAAAACAGTTTTTATAAGTTAAAGGTAGTTTTGTGTAAAACGGTATTTCCCGAAACTATATTTCCCAAAAAGTATTGTGTTATGTTGCATATGAGTGTTGTGAAGAGGTAGGTCATTACCTCGTCATCTATCTAAAGGTGTAGCAAGATTTATGATGTTTTAAAGTCAAAACCAAAATACATGGTATTTTACTGAAAAAGTACGATAATAATTGCAATAGGAATTATTTTGTTATGAAACTTGTTCAACATGTTTTATTAATGATTAATAGTAAAGATGTAGGAGTTTAGTATGGTTGTGTTAAGGAAAATTGAACTTTACAAAGAAAACCGAATCAGAAGTCGGATTTAACTCCGCTTCCGTCGGGTTTTAGTAAAAGAAGTTTTAAGAATAGATTAGAGAAGATGGAGGTGGGACTTATGGAATTTCATATTAGAGGAGAGGGAGAGTGGGTGGAAGTAGGTTCCGGTGCGTCGTTTCGTCGCTAGGAGCTCCTAGGGTCGTCGTCGGAATTTCGCCGAAGTTTCGCCCTTTGCTAACTCCACTTGTACACAAAATTTCTTGAGAGATTTCTTGAGAGTTTGGACAGAATTTGTGAGTGAGGGGGGGTGTTTAGGTGTGATATTTATAGGATAAAACTAGGGTTAGGGTAGGTGAAAGGTTGTATTGAAAAATGGTATGAAAATTGTATTAAAAATTGGTTTAATGGGGTTTTGAATTGCTCTGTTAATGTGCAAGATTTTTAAAGTATACAGGAGTTTCCAGAAGAAAAAGAGGCACAAGTTTCATGAAGGGTCAACTCGGATTCAGCCGAGTCAACCCGGCCTCGCTGGCCGAGTCGGCCGAGTCGAGTCGGGGCTCGCCGTCGAAGGTCCGTTATCGTCTGGTTAGCACAGTGGGGTAGTTTGTTTTTAGTGTGACTTTTGGTTTTACGGGTTTAGCACGTGTAGACTCTTAGGATTCTAAAAATTTAAAAGGAAATCAATATTAAAAATAATGTGGGGGATGGGATTTGAACTCTGGTGATTTGGTTCAGCGATGCAAGGTCTTACCAGTGAGCTACAAGCTCCTTCTTGCTATTAAAAAGCAAAACAAATTTATAACTTGTGCTCAGGAAAAAGTATCCCTTTCTGTATTTTTTTGAAAATTTGTACAGAAAGTTTATGGTTGTTACATTCTACCCTCCTTATAAAAATTTTGTCCTCGAAATTTGTAAAAGGAAAGTGTAACCGATTCAAGGAAAGTTTGATGACTGAAATAACAAAGTGATACATGGGTTTTTAAAACAGATGTGAAAGAGACTTACTAGTGTTACCTTGGTTAACTGTCTCGGCTTCTACGGCTGCTAAGGTGTAAGCCTGTCGCCGGGGCACGTTTCTCCTAGCTGGGGGCACATTCCTCTGTCTTAAGGGCATGTTTCTCTGCCCTCGAGGCATGTTCCTCAGTGCCTGATGGAATTGGCGAGTATGCGGTGCAGGTGGTGGAGCAAGGAGTGCAAGATGAGGTGCAGGAGCCTGAATAGCTGGCCGCTGCGGGTAGTTGGTGGGTGTGTGATCTGGGTTGCTATTATAAGGACAGTTTCCAATTCCGTGATTGGATGCGCCACAAATTACGCACAGGCCTTTTGCGCGCCTACAGTCCTTCCACAAGTGTCCCTTTCTCCTGCAATAGTAGCAGAAGTCTGGACTCGACTGGTTATGGATTTCTTCAGTTCTCCTGGCTTTGAACGATGGCTTGGAAGAGGCTCCTCCTGCCGTTTGAGTGGCAGGGCGCTTCAAACCGGCAGATTGAGGTCTGCCCTTCTTCTTTACCACTGCCTCATATCTTCGAGCAGCCTTCAAAACCAAATCATGGGTTGGGAAATCCCCTGTAGCTAAGGCTGCTTGGATCTCCGGGTCCAACCCTTGCTGAAATCTTCTTGCCCTGATCTCAGCAGTCGGTATGAGAGGGCCACAAACCTGTTACGGTCTTATATTAGCTGTGTAGTATGTGATATAAAGTCGAACATTGAGACATCTCTTACCTGCTGAGCATGGTAAACTTAGCATCATACTCATCTACCGATTTGGTCCACATTGAACCTTATTGCAGATGTATGAACTGTTGTTCCATATCAAAGCGGGTAGTCTCAAGGAAGTACTTTGCGTCGAACATTTCTCGGAAAGTCTTCCATTCAATGGGTTGATCAAGACGGCTTTCTTCCACCTTCCACCAAACCCGTGCATTATCCGTGAGTTGAAGCTTCGCAATACGGACCCAAGCTATCTCTGGCACTTGTGCTGCTGCCAGATCATCTTCAATGCTCTGAGCCCATTCCTCAGCTTCTAGTAGGATCTCTTTTCCTGCAAACTGTTTAGAGTGCAAAGCTCTGAATTACTTCACTCCGGGTGCTTCCGTTTCTGGACGGTTCAAGAGAATAGCAGTCTGCTGCTGCTGTCATTCCAGGAGGCTACGGATCGCCTCAAGTAATACCGTCTGCTCATTGATCGGAGCAGCTACGGCAGGTGTGAGTGGTAGTGGTGGAGGTGTGTTGTTGACATTGGTGTTGGTGTTGTTTGTGGAATCCATAACCTTGAATGAAAAATTTAGGTTAGGATGGATTCAAAGTATATGAAATGATAAGATTCAAGGAATATGAATTGTAAAGAATGTTTTAGTTGCTGGTTCTTGGATTATATTGCTTAGGTTGTTCACGCAGGACAGAACTGCATGGTAGTGTTCCATACAGCTCTGGCCTGCATGGGCCACCAACAAAACCTGTCACGCCCCGCTTCCCAGTGTACGGGTAGAGGACACGACGAGGCCGCTACGTATTTACTCTGAAGCAAATACATTAAGCGTATCCAAGCAATATAAAAGAAATATACACAAGAGACAAATATAATTGAACAGCAACTTTATTTATTCACATTCTTTTTACAATACATGGAAAAGTAAAAACATGGGATAAAGCGATGCCTAAACAATGGCATAACAGAAATGAAAAGTACTGAAATGAAATGTGTACAAGTATCTAGAGCTCAGGGTCGTAGTCTAGCTGGTCCAAGTCTTCACTGGTAGGCACGATCTCCTGAAGGTCTAGATCACTTGACAACATTCCAAAGAAGAAAGAGAAGGAATGTCGTCAGCGAACAATCGCTCGGTAAGTCCCAAAGATAAGGGAGAAGTATAATAGAAAGAGAGAGAGTATAACTTTTAAAGTTGTATTATATGGTTAACGTTGTTGTTTGTAGCTTGGTACAGGAGGCCAGTGTATACGAGAGGAGTCTCAGTATGTTGTTGGGATTCCTTAGCACCCTACTAGGTTTTCATAGCAACTACCATGCCAAATTTAAAAATTCTAAGGTGCCAATCAATCCAAATCTAGGATCAAGCTAGAGTAAATAAACGAAAAGAACATGTAATCAACCATTACAAGTAGTGAGCAAGAAATACAACCTTCGTAGACCGGTCCTTCACTCTGTGTTGACGTCCCTTCGCTGCGATCATGGATCTCCTGAACTCTAGTATGGGTTCTCTCGGAGAAATGAACAAGCTTGCTCGTAGTCTTCGAGGCCGAAGATGATCTACGTCGAGGAGACTCCAACTCAAACTAACCCTTCACTAGGTCATGAACTTTGTGAAGAGAACACCTTATAATACCCAAGCAAGTGTATACGATGATGAAGTAGGAAGTGGGCTCACTTTAGATTTTATTTTCTCACAATATTTTCTCTTTTTAGAAAACCCTAGCAAGATTTTTGCTCAAGAAAGAAGAAGATGAGCAAAAGAAATGAGAATGAACTAATGAAGTGAGAGAAAGAACCATGGGTGAGTTTGTATCATATACTAACTCATGTAGAGACATAACCATGGCTAAATTATAATGGTTAGGTTAATAAATATCTTAAATAAAACAAAATTAGTGGACTAAGTCAATGCATCCACAAGCTTCATGAAGCTTCATGCATGTGAGCTATTATCCACTAATTTGGAATTACTTTAAATACTAAAACCTAACATTATAATTAGTAAGGTGTAAGTCTCATACACCCATGCAGTGTGTACCAACAACCATGATACAAAAATAAAACACAATTAATATATATCACATATATATTAAGTGTGCATATGTGAGAATAATAAATGCTTAAGTGAGTTAATATTAGTTAATGTAAATTAGTATATCAAATATACAATTATACACTAAATTATCAAATCAACACTTGATTTAATAATCCGGCTATATCACATTTAACCGATTAATATTAAATGTACCAACTTATTGAATCAACACTTGATTTGATAACCCGGCTATATCACATATAACCATCCGATACAAATATCGCGAGAATATAATACGGTGTCATATACTCGCATTATTCTCGGTCCCGCACATATCACATATGTTCTCCTACTTCGTTTCGCCTGAGCCAGGAAACCTCTGTGTAGGACTCTAAAAACTCGTCAATACGCCGGCAGTGGGTGATGATCATATCAAACACCCACAAGCCGCAAGAGGCGTGCTAAACGTAACGGCCACCCGGGTATTGAGCGATCAGAAGATCAACAAGCAAGCCTGCTCATACTCCTGCGAATCCAATTAGTAACACTTACCGTACAGTCCGGTCTCTTCGTCTGATATGTTGCATATCTCGTCTAGGAGTGGTAAACGTCAGACCCCAGTAACTCGATAAGTCGTGCCGATGTGAGGCTCATAAGAGGTCGAGAAACTACTGGTAACACTTACCAGTAAATCTCAGAATCAGCCCTAGCCAGGGACTTCATGTTATAACCAATCGAGCACAGCGCAACATCAACTCCCAATACCGGGAGAGACGAATCCCCTCCTATCGCTCATTGCCTCCATGTGACTCGGGACTGTACCCAAAAACCACCGTTTTGCACGTCCTCTTGAACATGGTAAGGTGGAAATCAAAGCACTGTGGGAATCACACAAGACTCAATGACGATCTCGGGTCGACAGACTAACCTATACCAGTGTCACCAGAGAACTGCCATCTGACGTGAGGTATAATACCATCTGGGAGTTCTCGGCGAGTCCGTCCAGTGTACCCAGTCTCCACTGAGCACCCGTATATTATCTCTGATGTCAAACACCAATGGATATGGGATCATCCATCGCCCATCTACATGGGTCGAGAAGCTATACGCTAGTCTACTCTGGTATATGATGCCCCGTCTCGATACACCCACGACTAGGGACATTAAAGGATGTACCCACAGACTACCTTTGTCCCACTAGTATGATCTCTATCATAATCTAGGTAGTCAAGTGTACATCCTAAGGGCTTTACTAACATGTAACAGAGAGACAATCAGTGTACATGTTAAAATAAAGAGTAACCAGATAGCATACTATCATGTCGAGCAAGAAAGTCCTCCCTATATATCTCCAAGCATCCACTACAATGTACATCTCATGTACAGTAATGGCCTCTAGGGCATACATATAACTAACAATCTCCCACTTGCACTAGGGCCATCATATAGCAGTGGTTGTAGTATCTCATACTCAACCATCCCATAAAAGTCTCTCTCTAGGAAAAGGACTTTGTGAGTGGATCCGCCGTGTTTTCCTCTGAGTCTGCTCTCCTAACCTTGATCCCCTGTAGATCAACCATCTCCATGATTGGGTGATGCTGCCTTAGAATATGTCTGGGTCACTGATGGGACGGGGGTTCGTAGGCCTAAGCCATGACTCCATTGTCACACAATGGTAAGAACGAAGTTCATCTCATGAACTAATATACACCCAGACTGCCTCTTTGGTAGCATCTTTGGTAGCGATGTATCTAGCCTTTATCGTCTAGTTTGCCACGGTATCTAGCTTGGAACTCTTCCAACATACCGTCCCTCCACTGAGGGTAAAGACAATGCCTGTGACTGACATTCAGTCGACCTTGCCACCGTGGAAGCTATCCAGTGATTCTCCCCGGGACCGATTGATACCATCTCACTACACCTAGTGAGAATCCTAACATCCACTTAGATCTATCTCATAGATCCAAAACCCAGGATTTAGGAGGTATCACCTTGATCCTATATGGAGAATCCTTGTGATAAGAGGAGATTGACCGAGCGTAGCATAGGAAACTCCTTTCCTATCAAGAGTATATCATCCACGTACAATACGAGGATCACCACCATACTCCCTACTACCTTTTGTATATACAAGGTTCATCTATCATTTTGATGAAGTCAAACTCTTTGACTACCGCATCAAAACAGATGTTCTAACTCCGCGATACCTGCTTTAGCCTATAAAGCAACTTGCACACATTTCCGCTTCTCCCACTGTTTACGAAGCCCTCTGGCTGTGTACTTATAGATGCTCTCTTTTAAATCATCATTTAGAATAGCATTCATGACACCCAACCACCAGATATCGTAGTCATGGTATGTAGCAATGGCAAGTAGGATCCAGATGGACTTAAGCATAGATACCAGAAAAGGTTTCATTATTATCCACACCTGGTTGATGACGAGAACCTTTTGCAACAAGTCTTAGCTTTGAAAGTCTCAACTTTTCCATCTACACCAAGTAATCTTCTCAAGATATACTTGCTCCTGATGGAGATTTAACCCTTCAGATAAACCAACCAAAGTCCATACTTTGTTGGTGTATATGGATTCCATCTCAGATCGCTTAGCATCCAGCCATTCTTACAAAGTCCCCACTCTTGATGGCCTGCTCGAAACTAGTTGGGTCATCATCTCATGATGCAATCCTCACTCCCACTGTCATAGAGAAAACCGAAGTATCTCTCAGGTGGATAAGGAACCCTACCAGATCGGCGGTGTAGGGTTCCTAGGCACACTAATGAAGTCTCATAAGTGATCAAACATGCCCAATTGAAATTTTACATGTGCCGAGAAAACCTAATACGGATCGTTAACTAGATATATAGGCGATGCAAGCATATAAACGAATTAAATGCTAAAGGAAAGGGGCTACAACCTTTGTAGATCCGGTCCACCACATCCTAAGCTCCGCGATGATGTCCCTCCGCTGTCCAAATCGGATTCCGGACTCTAGCATCGGCTTCATCGAGGAAATGGGCGGGCTTGGTCGTCGGCTTCGATGCCGAAGATGATCTACGTCGAGGCATCACTAGATCAAGCTCCCACTTCACCAAGTCATGAAACTTGTGAAGAAAACACCCTATACTACTTGGCAAGAGGTAGAGGATGAAGAAATAGGAAGTGGGTTCACTTTAGAATTGGATTTCTCACTTGTTTTCATCACTTGCCATTGATGTAGCAAGCTTTTCTTCATGGAAGAAGAAGATCAAGAAGAAGAAGAAGATAAGTTAAGTTATTTTAAAAGGAAAATAAAAAGAATACTTATCATGACTTCAACCATGGTTTAGTGTAGAGATTTAACTAAGGTTAGATGAGTGGTTAGGGTTAGAGAAGAGACAAGAATGGTGGACTTGTTCAAAGCTTCAAGAAGCTTCAAAGAAAAAACAAAACTAGCAACCATTCTTTTCTCTTTATCTTTTCAAATGAAATAAATAAAATAAATAAATAGATAAATGAATAAGTGAATGAAATGAAACCCTAACCACTAACTAACCATGGTTTAATACTTTACACAAAACCAAGCTAGAATGTATCATCAAACATGATACAATCATGTGCACAAAAAAATATATCATATATACAATGTGCATTTCAAGTGAGTAAATCCATTTAAAGTGAACCAATACTAGTTAATGCAAAGTAATATATCAAATATAATTATACATCAAATCATTAAATCAACACTTGATTCAATGATCCGGTCATGTCGCATATAACCGGCTAGTATCCAATGTATCGGCTTATCGAGTCAATCCTTGATTCGATAACTAGGTTATATCGCATACAACCATTCGACACATTCATCGCGAGAATGAAATACGGTATCACATACACGCATTATTCTCGGTCCCGCACATATCTCATATGCGCTCCTATTTCGTTTCGCTTGAGCTAGGAAACCTCTGTGTAGGACTCTAAAGACTCGTCAATACGCCAGCAGCAGATGATGATCATATCAAACACCCACAAGCCGCAAGCGGTCTGCTAAACGTAACGGCCACCCGGGTATTGAGCGATCAGAAGATCGACGAGCAAGCCCGCTCACACTCCTGTGAATCCAACCAGTAACACTTACCGTACAGTCCGGTCTGTTCGTCTGATATGCCGCATATCTCGCCTAGGGGTGGTAAACGTCAGACCCCAGTAGCTCGATAAGTCATGCCGACGTGAAGTCCATCACATGTGTGAAACTACTGATAACACTTACCAGTAGGTCACTGCAACCCTGGCCAGGGATTTCCTGTTATGGCCAGTCGAGCATAGCGCAACATCAACCCCCAATACCGGGAGAGACGAATCCCCTCCTATCGCTTATTGCCTCCATGTGAATCGGGACTGTACCCAAAAACCACCTGTTTGCACGACTCAGTAGAGCCGTGGTAGGATGGAAATCAAAGCACAGTGGGAGACACACAAGACTCTATGACGATCTCGGGTCAACAGACTAAGCTGTACCAGTGTCACCAGAGAACTGCCATCTGACGTGAGGTATAATACCATCTGGGAGTTCTCGGCGAGTCCGTTCAGTGTACCCAGTCTCCACTGAGCACCCGCATACCATCTCCGATGTCAAACACCAATGGATATGGGATCATCCATCGCCCATCACATGGGTCGAGAAGATATACGCTAGTCTACTCTGGAATATCGATGCCCCGTCTCGATATTCCCACGACTAGGAACAATGAAGGATGTACTCATTGACTACCCAGGCCCCACTAGTATGATCTTCATCATAGTCCTGGAAGTCGAGTACACATCCTAAGGGCTTTATCAACATGTAATCAGAGAGACATAAAGTATACATGTTAAGATAAAGAGCAACCAGATAGCGTACTATCATGTCGAGCAAGAAAGTCCTACCTATATATGTCCCAGCATCCACTACAATATACATCCAATGTACAGTAATGGCCTCTAGGGCATACATATAACTAACAGGCGGAGAGGCTGAGATTCGTCGGGGACTATTGAATCCTCCAGTTCTACCAAATCATCAGCTACAGTTTGTATAGCTGGAACTCCTTCCAGTTCTACCTCATGACCACTAATTTCTTCACAAGAAATTCCCTTTTCTGAAAAGGTGGCATGCCGAGAAATAAAACACCTTTTGTTCCTCGGTGTGGTAGAAGATATACCTTGCGAATGCTTGGAATATCCAACAAACTTCCACAGAGCTGACCTTGCCTCGAGCTTGTCTGGATTTTGCTTTTAGACATAGGCCGGACAATCCCAAATCTTAACTTACTTAAGACATGGGCTATTCCCATACCATATCTCATTTGGAGTGGTAGGCACCTGATTTGGTTGGAACCCAATTCAATAAGTATGCAGCTTCACAAGTGCATAACCCCCAAAAAGAAATAGGCAACTCAGTAGTACTTATCATAGAGTACACCATATCTAATAGGGTACGATTGCTCCGCCCCGATACACCGTTGTACTGTGGTGTATACGGAGGAGTAATGCTAAGAGAGATTCTCCTTTTGAATAGTCCAGGAATTTCGTGCTCAAGCATTCTCCTCCCTGATCTCATCATAGGACATAATACTTATACCCGTTGTAGTTCTCTACTTCTGACTTATATTTTTTGAATTTCTCAAAAGTTTCAGACTTGTGTTTCAACAGGAACATATGTCCGAATCTTGAGAGATAATCAATGAATGTAATGAAGTAAAAGAACCAGTCCTGGCATGTGTAGACAGGGGACCTACATACATCATCATGTATTAATCCCAAGAGTTCATTAACTCTTTCTCTGTTTCAAGTAAACGGAGCTGTGGTCATTTTATCTTTGTGACTTGACTGGCAAGTTTCACAAGATGTAGATTCAAACTGATTTAAATATGTATCTTAATGTAACTTCGCTAGTCGGGTCGCATTGATATGATCTAGTCTACAATACCTCAAGAAGGATTCGTTCATTTCTTAACTCTTCCTCTTGTGTGTGTTCTGTACGTTGAGAACTGTTGTTTGATTTAGAACGTATATGCTTTTAGATAACGTGCCTGAACCGATCAACTCTTGATATAGGAAATGTTCAAAATATTATCCAACAATACAAAATTATATCCTTCTTTACTAAATAAAGAGACTGATATGATGTTGTATATCAGGTTCGGTATCTAATAACATTCGTTCAGAATCAATATACTTGATAATACAGGGTGATAACTGCCAACACTTTGGCAGCAATAATTACACTGTTTCCAATTCTTGAAACTTTATCACCCGTTCTCAATTCTCTACCTATCTGTAGCCCATGTAACAGATTACATATGTGGGATCCTGATCCGGTATCACATATCCAGGACGTAGATGATACTGAAAAACAGTTTTCAGTAATGAACACACCCGAAGAAGATGTATCAACATGCACTTTCTTCGTTTGGGCGGCACGGGAATCCTGGTAATCCCTTATTTCCTACTCGGTCTTATAACAATTATAAGTTGGAGCGGGACCAACGTTTCCCAGCACAGTATAACAAGTGGGTTCGGTCAATACATCTATATTATTATCTTGATTAAGGCGTAACATGGTCGCAACCTGGAGAGAGAGAGAAGAAAACACTCAGCGTATGCTCTTGCAAGATCAGATTGGTTATTATTTTATCTAATCAGGATGGCTCCCACTGTTTTTATCAAATCTTCCTTCAAACCCTAAAAGGAAAGACTAGCCGAGATTAATTACACTCTACAATTTCGCTAATATTTCAGCCAGGCCAGTGCCGGTACTTTGAGGAAGGTTCCCCGTGCTTTCGTACGGACCTAATTAAAATAAACCTCGTTTTACCTGGGGCGTAACCCCGTTGACACCTTTCTAGACACCTACTTGATCGGCTAATTGTAATGTGTAAAACTCTCGCAGGAGTAACTCTTACTCGCAGTGGGTATCGGGATCCAACTATCTCATAGAAGGTATGCAATCTCATTGCAAATTTCAACACTTGAAATTCCCCATAATATTTTGCTCCTAGCAGGCTATGACCTTGACGCAGGCCAACAAACCATAGTCCACTAGTCAAGTTCAACCCGTGCATTTCATGATTGAATTAAACCCACCCGCACGACCCTTGACGCAGGCCAACAAAGTCGCACGACTGCCCTAACTCAATCGCATCATATGCTTTAGCAGATAAGCATAAATAGCTACCGCATACTATGCCTTGACATATGCCAACAAACGTAGCACAAATACTATGAAGTACTTATCTAAAATGACGAAGGGCTACGACAGGTTTTTAAGAAAACCTTTTGCGTAATGAACTTGATATCGTTGTAGAATCGAGTGATTTTGAAAAGGAGTGTTTTTTAGGCTTTTACTAGTTTTGCTAAAGAGGTCACTCCCGGTGAACGGATCTCGGCTCTTTCCTCATCGAATAAGGTGCAGGATATTTCACAATACCATTATACAAAGCAAAAACTATAGAAGCAATCAAAAGATAAACCGAGGGTTGTAGCATCTGCTAGTTTCACTAAAGAGGTCACTCCCGGTGAAGGGATCTCGGCTCTTTCCTTATCGAATAAGGTGCTGGATATTCTACAAGGAATACCGCTATGCAAAGCAAGAACTAGAGCTACCAGTTTTTAAAACAAGTTTCTACAACATCTTTAGGTTTCTTTTCTTTCATTAATCTCATTAATGATGTCCCATCATTTTAAGTTACCTAAGCATCACAGATAAATACAACGTACGCTTATACCATCCGCATTCGCCTCGATGTCCCGTCATGCACTGTTAGGTTAGGTAACTAACGGCAGAGCGGGGCAGGGCTAGCGCGGATGTAAAACATAAGCAACGTCTATATAATATATCATATATACTATATACAGTATCTATCTCAACATATCAAATGATCACATCACAGATATCGCGGCAGAAAACAACATATGAAATATTGGATATACTAGGATTTCCGGGTTTTATATTAAGCCTGTATAAAACACAGATTCCACGGTCATGATGAATAACCAAACCCACATCCCCAGACCCCTACGAGAGCGGCAAGCAACCCTACCAATTCTAGAGTTAGGAGACCCGGACTCGACGCCTCGAGATGGTCTCCCACTGGACTCTAGAACCCGGTTACTTATGCTCCCCTCCTTGGGTCTATCCTAATGCAGAAAAGTAAATAATATACAATGGTGACATCGTCCTCAACCCGGAAGTGCCCCAATAAAAGAATATTACATACATTGAATTTTACATGAATGAAAATGAAAAACTCTCATCTCACATAAAAAAAAACCCGGCTATTCAAACACGACGATCCAATATAACATATCCCAGCAACAAATAACATCACATGTCATCAATGTAAGTAAATATGCGTATCCCAATTGTTGTTGACATATAGCAACGAAACCAGCGATACACCACATATTACACTTACGGTCGCAGAAAAGAAAGTGAAAAACTACAACAATTGAAATCCGCACTACCCTTAGACATCATAAAACCGGAATATCACATATTCTGGATTTCATGCCTAACAATGCAAATTTTACATTTAGGTATCAACCATGAAAACATTTTTCAAAGGAAGTCGGGTAATTCAACAAGATTCCCGATTCCGTCTGAGGCCGAAATGTTAAACTTGCATGCAACTAGGTAGATTCCAATTATTGTATCCCATCACATGATATCTGGACGACGTTAAACTTTTCAATCGATTTATCAAAGTCCCACAATTTTCCGACAGCTCAACACTTGAGCACAGTTTTAATAATACCTGAAACATACC
The DNA here is from genome assembly GCA_030015575.1 of Agapanthus africanus. NCBI lineage: Eukaryota > Viridiplantae > Streptophyta > Magnoliopsida > Asparagales > Amaryllidaceae > Agapanthus > Agapanthus africanus. The sequence continues at coordinate 669,472,995 of CM057337.1, forward strand.
GCAGTACCTATGGACCAACCGTAGAAGGGCAAACCCAAGCCTCACTCATGTCGCCACGGAACTGCAGCAAACCCTAGGGTATGACCGCGGTTCCACGATCCAAAAAAGTCGAGTTAGGGTTTCATTCTTCTAGAGGGTCCACATAATTACTTGCATGTTTTTCCGAATACGTTAAACTTGGAAAAATGGGTTTTTGACATTCGATCGAACTTTTTAATTTCGTCTAGACAACTTGTGAAAACCCAAAAATAATGTTAAACTACGAATACAAAATACTCCGAATTGTTTATAGTGTAAGATTACATCTCATGCAAAATTAGCAAAAACAAACAACACTTGAAACACCAAAACCTATGCAATAGAACACTGGAAAAATTTAGAGGGGGGCTCAGATTTGGCCGAGATGGGAGGGGTTTTCGCCGGCCAAAAAGTTTCAAAATGCCCTCAAATTTCACCAGTGTTCATATTATCACACATATATGATTCTGCACTTGTTTGAAAAAATTTTAGAGCTCATTTAAAAAACGATAGAATGCAGGTTTCGATGTTTAAAGTTTCGGAGCAGTTTCGGTTTCGTAATCTAACAAACACCGTCTAATACTCTAACCCGTCTCTGATACCACTGTTGGGATTCTATAGCACCCTACTGGGTTTTCACAGCAACTACTATACCAAATTTAAAAATTCTAAGGTGCTAATCAATCCAAAGCTAGGATCAAGCTAGAGTAAATAAACGAAAAGAACATGTAATCAACCATTACAAGTAGTGAGCAAGGAATACAACCTTTATAGACCGGTCCTTCACTTCTAAAGCTCTGTGTTGATGTCCCTTCGCTACGATCATGGATCTCCCGAACTCTAGTATGGGTTCCCTCGGAGAAATGAACAAGCTTGCTCGTAGTCTTCGAGGCCGAAGATGATCTACGTCGAGGAGACTCAAACTCAAGCTAATCCTTCACTAGGTCATGAACTTTGTGAAGAGAACACCCTATAATACCCAAGCAAGTGTATATGATGATGAAGTAGGAAGTGGGCTCACTTTATATTTTATTTTCTCACAATATTTTCTCTCTTTAGAAAACCCTAGCAAGCTTTTTGCTCAAGAAAGAAGAAGATGAGCAAAAGAAATGAGAATGAACTAATGAGGTGAGAGAAAGAACCATTGGTGAGTTTGTGTCATATACTAACTCATGTAGAGACATAACCATGGTTAAATCATAATGGTTAGGTTAATAAATATCTTAAGTAAAACAAAATTAGTGGACTAAGTCAATGCATCCACAAGCTTCATGAAGCTTCATGTATGTGAGCTATTATCCACTAATTTGGAATTACTTTAAATACTAAAACCCAACATTATAAATAGTATGGTGTAAGTCTCATACACCTATGTAGTGTGTATCAACAACCATGATACAAAAATAAAACATAATTAATATATATCACATATATATTAAGTGTGCACATGTGAGAATAATAAATGCTTAAGTGAGCTAATATTAGTTAATGTAAATTAGTATATCAAATATAAAATTATACACTAAATTATCAAATCAACACTTGATTTAATAATCCGGCTATATCATATATAACCGACTAATATTAAATGTACCAACTTATCGAATCAACACTTGATTCGATAACCCGGCTATATCACATATAACCGTCCGATACAAATATCGTGAGAATAGAATACGGTGTCACATACTCGCATTATTCTCGGTCCCGCACATATCACATATATGCTCCTACTTCGTTTTGCCTGAACTAGGAAACCTCTGTGTAGAACTCTAAAGACTCGTCAATACGCCGGCAGTGAGTGATGATCATATCAAACATCCACAAGCCGCAAGAGGCGTGCTAAACGTAACGGCCACCCGGGTATTGAGCAATCAGAAGAACAACAAGCAAGCCTACTCATACTCCTGCAAATCGAATTAGTAACACTTACCGTACAGTCCGGTCTCTTCGTCTGATATGTTGCATATCTCGTCTAGGGGTGGTAAACGTCAGACCCCAGTAACTTGATAAGTCGTACCGATGTGAGGCTCATAAGAGGTCGAGAAACTACTGGTAACACTTACCAGTAAATCTCAGAGTCAGCCCTGGCCAGGGACTTCATGTTATAGCCAATCGAGCACAGCGCAACATCAACTCCCAATACCGGGAGAGACGAATCCCCTCCTATCGCTCATTACCTCCATGTGACTCGGGACTGTACCCAAAAACCACCGTTTTGCACGTCCTCTTGAACGTGGTAAGGTGGAAATCAAAGTACAGTAGGAATCACACAAGACTCTATGACGATCTCGGGTCGACAGACTAACCTGTACCAGTGTCACCAAAGAACTACCATCTGAAGTGAGGTATAATACTATCTGGGAGTTCTCAGTGAGTCCGTCCAGTGTACCCAGTCTCTACTGAGCACCCGTATATCATCTCTGATGTCAAACACCAATGGATATGGGATCATTCATCGCCCATCTACATGGGTCGAGAAGCTATACGCTAGTCTACTCTGGTATATCGATGCCCCATCTCGATACACCCACGACTAGGGATATTAAAGGATGTACTCGCAGACTACCTTTGTCCCACTAGTATGATCTCCATCATAATCTAGGTAGTCAAGTACACATCCTAAGGGCTTTACCAACATGTAACAGAGAGACAATCAGTGTACATGTTAAGATAAAGAGTAACCAGATAGCATGCTATCATGTCGAGCAAGAAAGTCCTCCCTATATATGTTCAAGCATCCACTACAATGTACATCTCATGTAAAGTAATGGCCTCTAGGGCATACATATAACTAACATATGCCAGAGACTAAGGCAACGGGATATTGAGAATAAGGCTCCGTTAGAATGCCCTGAACAACGGCGATTGAATTCAGGTTAGGTGTCTTAAATCTTGCGGTCTCGTGCCACTTCTAACACCTTCCGTACCGATCTACCCCTTAAACCCCGTGATGTCTTGATTGTATTGTTTATATTGTATTGAAATTGTAATGTCTTGTAATATAGATTGTATAATTAGATGACTTGCTGAAACCATGATATCAGTAAATGGATGTAACTGAAGAATCATGTAGATGTATGAATCATGTAGATGGATGTACATCCATGGTTCGGTTCAGTCAAGTTGTATAAATTGATATATTGAACAGATTGAATATATGGATTCATGGATTCATGTTGAATTGTAGCTTATACTTGAATCATTTTCAAGTCAGATTATTTATAATAAGACTCGGTCTGAGTCATAACAATTAGAAAAGAAATTGAAGTCCTGAATTAGGTTTTGATGCTATCGGTAACCGCTGCACATGGACGGCAGGATTTGTGTCTTTTTCAAAGAAGATTACCGTGTTGATAACACCGTTTGTTTAGTTGTCTACCTTAAAATAGGCAAGCACCCACTTCTCCAGCTCCCTGAAGCTCAAGAGACTGGTCCCGCTTAAACCTATATTTACTAGGGTTCTTTTTATAATTTATAAAACTTGAGGGGGTTTTACGTAAAAATAATTTTGTATAATTTAAAAAATACACAAGTATTTAATTATCGTCTTTAGAGTTTCCATAGCTGTAGATTTTATATTTATGACATTTCTAGTGAATAAACATATTTTTCATAATATATGGTATTTAATTGTAAAGTGTTAGACTTGTATGGAATTTCATGGTATTTTCATGTAAAGTGATTCTTTTGACTTAGAAAAATTGTAATATTGATATTATAACAAAAATAGATATTTTGATAATACATATATATTTATATATTTATAAAAATAATTTTAATTTATTATTTTCTAGAAATCTCATTTTCTTAAGATATTTGTATTTCAAATCTCTCGAGACCGAATGCTCCTTGCGGAGGTCTGAATCTTACACTACTAAACCCGAGGATGTGCGATAATCCGCACCATCCTGAACGGGTTTCCCAAAAATGGGTTGTAGCGGTGCTTTGAAAAGATTTGTAAAAATACGTAATCTTGTAGAAAATGGTTTTTATAAATTAAAAATAGTTTTGTGTAAAACGGTATTTCCCGAAACTATATTTCCCAAAAATTATTGTGCTATGTTGCATATGAGTGTTTTGAAGAAGTAGGTCGTTATCTCGTGATCTATCTAAAGGTGTAGCAAGATTTATGATGTTTTAAAGTCAAAACTAAACTACATGGTATTTTACTGAAAAAGTACGATAACAATTGCAATAGGAATTATTTTTCTATGAAACTTGTTGAACATGTTTTATTAATGATTAATAGTCAAGATGTAGGAATTTAGTATGGTTGTGTTAAGGAAAATTGAACTTTACAAAGAAAACCGAATCGGAAGTCGGATTTAACTCCGCTTCCGTCGGGTTTTAGTAAAAGAAATTTTAAGAATAGATTAGAGAAGAGAGAGGTGGCACTTACAGAATTTCATATTAGAAGAGAGGGTGAGGGAGTGGAATTAGGTTCCGGTGCATCGTTTCGTCCTTGGGAGCTCTTAGGGTCGTCGTCGGAATTGCGCCGGAGTTTCGCCCTTTACTAACTCCACTTGTACACAAAATTTCTTGAGAGTTTTCTTGAGAGTTTTGGACAGAATTTATGAGTGAGGGGTGTGTGTTTAGGTGTGATATTTATAGGATAAAACTAGGGTTAGGGTAGGTGAAAGGTTATATTGAAAAATGGTATGAAAATTGTATTAAAAATTGGTTTAATGGGGTTTTGAATGGCTCTATTAATATGCAAGATTCTTAAAGCATACAAGAGTTTCCAGAAGACAAAGAGGCACAAGTTTCATGAAGGGTCAACTCGGATTCAGCCGAGTCAACTCGGCCTCGCTGGCCGAGTCGGCCGAGTCGCCGGCCCGAGTCGGCCGAGTCGGGCCGGGGCTCACCGTCGAAGGTCCGTCGTCGTCTGGTTAGCACAGTGGGGTAGTTTATTTTTAGTGTGACCTTTGGTTTTACGGGTTTAGCACGTGTAGACTCTTGGGATTCTAAAAATTTAAAAAGAAATCAATATTAAAAATAATGTGTGGATGGGATTTGAACTCTGGTGCTTTGGTTCAGCAGTGCAAGGTCTTACCAGTGAGCTACAAGCTCCTTCTTGCTATTAAAAAGCAAAACAAATTTATAAGTTGTGCTCAGGCAAAATTACCCTTTTCTTTATTTTTTTGAAAAATTTGTACAGAAAGTTTAGGGTTGTTACAGTAGCGGGTTACTCGTTGCCCCTCGGTCTCTGCCAGATCGTTACGAGCGATCAGCAGATGGAACTCTTCTATGTAGACCTCAACAGATCGAGTCCCCTGCCGCAGTTGTTGTAGTCGTTGGCACATAGTTTGGGTGTATTTGAAAGGAAGGAACTCCTGTTTTAGTTTCTCCTTCATTTTCTCCCAACTCATGATCTTAGCTTGCCTCGTCTCTCTCGGACGCGATGTTCTTGTTCCCTCCATGCCGAAGCCCGAACTTTAAGTTTGATGGTAACCAACTTCACCTTATTTATAGGAGGAATATCTTTATATTCAAATATATGTTCCACCGTGTTGAGCCAATTAAGGAACTCTTCGAGTTGGTAACCGCCTGCATAATCAGGGAGATCCACTTTCACGCAATTCCAGGGTCGTTCATAGCCCCCTCGGGAGCCACGTCCTGCCTGATAACATTCTTCGGATCCTGAAACGTCATCATGATCCAAATCGGTAGCCCATCACCCCTGTGGACATACTTGTTCTATCATCAACGTCTTGATCTGCCTTAGTAACTCTGCATTCTGCTTTCGCAGGTCATCTACTATGATGTCCCGTAGTTTTCATTCACGAAAGATATCTCTATCTTCTGAAAGATATCTCCATCTTCTGACATCACATCTCTCTAACCCCCACGATCACCACGTCCTCCACGACCCAAGATTTCCACGTGCGGCCATTGGATGTTGTCGACGAGTCTCGAACGAGTATCGAATGTTGCACTTTGATACCACTTGGTGCATCCCTGATTTGTGATGCTGCACTTCTTGAATTTAGAGGAGGTTGAAGGAATCAAACAATAATAATGAAAATTTTCCAAATTAGGGTTTTATTAATCGAAATCTACATATAGCAATTGCAAGGAGTCTCTTAAATAGACCTATACAAAATCAAAAATCACAACTAATTTACCAACAAAATTAAAACTGTCTAAAATAGATAACTGCTAAAAATAGAAAGTTACTAAAAATCAAAACTAATTATTTGATTGCGTTCAGAATTGATTCCTAACACTGCCTGTAAAATCTTAACTGATTCAGGTGTTGATTTCATTCCTAATTCGAAAGTCAAAGTTTCGAAGCAAATCTTTGACCGCAATTTCGGGGTCCTAAATGATGGATTTTCGTGATTCTAAAAGGCATCAATATACTTGTAGCAATGACCCAAAATATTTTGTGAGAGGTTCAATTTGGCTAGGAAAAAGAGCGAATCGGACAAGATTTGGCAGTTCGGTTTCTCGGTTGAACTAGACGTGACGTGTTCAGGAATGGTCAAGCGTCTCCATGTAGGCTAGGGCTCCATCACTTAGGTATTTATTTGTCAAATCGCTGAAACCTTAGGTATTTATGTGCAATTTAGCCTATTAATTGTTTTCTTGGCATCTTAGATAGCACTTTTCAATTCTTTTGTCTTAGATAGCACTTTTCTATTCTTAGTTTGTTTTTTCGCTGACGGCCAGAGTAGTTATTGTCTCAAAACAGAACGGCTTTGTTTCTAGGAAATTGACATTGTTACATTAGAAGCAGATTAATTTTTCTTGAGGGCATGACCAGATTTAGATGCGCGATGTAACTTGTTCATGGATTTCTAACTTTTTAGTTAACAAGTTAATAACATTGTAGTTATGATGACTAGTACAAAGATGGCATGTCTCTACGAATGATAAAATCCGTAAGGGCAATTTTATGTTGTCCCTACGCATTACTCCGTAGGGACAACTAATGCCTCTACGGATTATGTAAGTCAATATCGCACACCCCACATGGTTTGTGGAGAGGAGGAATTCACAAAAAACGATTTTTAGACTTGCAACATCAACCAAACAACCAACATCTTTCAGATACCCTAACTAGCTAAACTACAAAGAGGTTCTAAACTACTTGTGAAAGAGTTTTATACCTCTAGAATACAAGTCCTTCGGGTCTTCTTCTCCTCTTCTTAAGCTCCTAGAGGGTTTGGATCAAGCTCGGTCATCGGCCTCCTCGTGTCGAAGACGGTCCACCCGAGAGTCGATGATTTAAGCTCCAACATCAAAAATGAGGTAGCTAAAGTACCAAATTTGCTAATCTAGATAGCTTAGGAGATGTAGAATGTTAATTGGAGTATTTTATCTCAAGGAACCCTAGGATTCACAACACATGTGAGGGTTAGGGTTTGAGGAAGCAGGAGGAGAGCAAAAATGGAGAGAGAGAAAAAAACCCAAATGAGCAAGTGTAGGAGCAAGTGAAGAATGGCTAAGTCTTTCTCAATAATCAAGCATACAATATTTCTCCATAGAAAAATACAACCATGCTGGGATAGTAAAGTCAAATGAATAAACAATGAGACTTAGCCATACTTCTACCATACCACAAATATCTCCATTTCCACCTCATTAATCTATTTCCCAAAAATAGATAAAACCAATAATGAGGTGTCCCCTTCTTGAAGCATCTCTTGTAAAATTACAAGAATGCCCTCACCGTATACACATACCTGTATTCGTACTGCAAAAAATACGAATACAAAGAGATAAAAAATAATCCAGTAATATAATACTAGAATGCGGCTTAATCCTAAGCCCACTAGTATTATCCGTCCGAACAACATCCGTACAACTAGTACACGTATATGATCGGAACTCTGCATGTAAAACCATACGGCCTCTACATCGTTTCGCCTGAACCAGTAAAACCTCTGTGTGGGACTCTAAAGATTCAAGAGTACGTTGGCAGTGGGTTTAACCACAAGTCCGTCAGTGGCACTAGCTGTACGTAACGGCTACCCAGGTAGCTATTGAAAAGAATGCCGATGAGCGAACTCATCCGAACCCTTATTAAGCATGTCCGTGACAATCTCCATGCAGTCCGGTCTGTTCGTCTTAGAGTATCACATGCCGGGTCCAAGGGGTGGAAAACGTCAGACCCCTAATAACCTGACAAGTCATGCCGGTGTGGCTCAAGACCATCAGAGAATCTACTGGTCCAACTACCAGTAATTATCAATCCGCCCTGCAGAAACCCAAATCTCGCCGTGGACTCGCCATTGCCATCACCCTCATCTCGTTGTCACCTCCTCATCTCCCTCTTCGATCCCCGACACCACAAACCATCCCCACCATCAACCCTCGGCTCCAGCAACAGCCCCGACGGCCACCCGAGAATCCCTATGCCCCCGTCGCCGACAGCAACCCACCATCGTTGCCGTCGCCTCGTCTCTATTCTCGCTACCCCAGAACTCAAACACCAGCAGCTACGCCCATTCTTCATTCTTCTTCCTTTCTTTCTTCTTTCTTTCTTTCTTTCTTTCTTGCTTTCTTGATTTTTCGGCCGTCTCGCCGGAGTCGCACGCATCGCCGACGATCCAGACGACCCAATCACCGTCGTTGTCCAGCCTAGTCATCACGTCACGTCACTGATCAGCCAGGTCCAGTCCTGCGCATGTAAGTTTGTATCGCGACGTTAATCCGACGTCGAACGTCTGTATCTCAACGTGAGATCCGATCAGGCAAGTTTTAACTTGCAACATGCTATATTACTATATCGATATCTATATAAATAAAAATAGTACATGTGTTTTATTATTCAGCAACTATTACCGATTTACAGCTTTACAGTATCCGTTCATATCCGTACTGATAATAGCATATCTAATTGCATGCCAGAACATCATGATAGCACTACACTACTATATTAGTACAACATGCTATCTAGTTTGCATCATACATGGTAATGGATATATAATGGTTATTACAGATAGATACATATGCATCCTGGTATCAATTGTGTTTACCGTGTTCCGGAATCAAGTACAGTTTCATATTTGGGTATCTATTTGGTTAATATACATCACATGACATGTCCACGACACATTGCTTGACTTGTTGCTTGGATCTCATTGCTAATGCCGACAATCCTGACTTATTGTCCTGACGGACATGACTTGTTGTCTACATCGACAAAACTTGTACCTGCTTAATCCTGTGTTGGCATTAGATTCATATCATAAATACTTGACTTGAACACAAAACCTGGAGGTAAGAGGAAATCAATAATGAAACCCCACTTGTAACTCAACAGTTCGATACTTATACTGATCAGTCTGTACGGGCTCGGCCAGCCCCGGAATGATGCTGCTGACATCATTCGTCTGTATATGTTACCTGTTTATTGCTTAGCGGCATGTCTCGGATTCAGCCTAAGAGTCTTGACCGTGGTCCCGGCCACGCACGAGATACTATTGAGTTATATCGACAATTCCATTAAATTGATTTTAAAGACTTTTAGAATAGATAACCTAGAAGCACGGTTTTAGAATACACATCACACACCCATACATACACATACCTCACTGTTTCATATCTGTGTTATTCATTTATATTCATATTTACTTATGTCGTTATATTCTAGTTATCACTGTTACTTTGATATTATGATGCACTGACGTTTGGATTTTGCATGGCCCAGTTCCTCTACTTTTATCGCAGGCAGATCGAGAATATTTTAGCAATCAAACTGAACAATGGGGAATTGAACATGTATTATTAGAGATGTTTAGTTTTTATTTCCGTAGTTTTATTTCTTTGATGTGAGCCGATATTAGGACATGATTCGGATATTGTTTCTTGGATCTTGATTCGTTTCCGTTTATGCATTTTCTTGACTCTATTTACTGTGGCAGATGGACATGTGTTAGCTAGATTTTATATTTTATTGTTCTTGATATCCTATAGACAACCGTAATGTGACTGTGGAATGATGATTCCTAGCCACAGGTAGCATGGTTGGTTCTGTTACGTGCTGTAGTTTACGTATCTTGGAAAGCGGGTCGTGACAGGGTTTGTTTAGTATCAGAGCCATATAATTTAGGATTTAGAGCCATGAGATCTGAGCTCCTTGAATAGGGATTCGAGGGGGACGAAAGACTTGAGATCGGATATGTAGGCCTCAGGGTCGAAGGAGGGGGATGAGAAGGAGGCGGGCTTCAGCAAGTGGCGTGAGTCATCGTCGTCATCGAACATCACCCCCATTGATGCGATCTTCATGTTCGAACACTACCCTTTTTCTTGACGTCGAGGAAAGAGCGGAGGGATCAAGATATTTTGAGAGAAGGGAAGAAGAACAGAGATAAAAGAGACACGAGGGAAAGTGGGGGGAAAATTGAGTCTGACTCAATTTTTTTAATCCGGTGGATAGGACCAAAGTAGATGGTTTTTTTTCCTTGGATCAAAGATCAAAAAACCCATCCAAACAGCCTCTTTTGCAAGATTCGGTCGATCTGATGGAAAAATGGCATCTAGGCTTTTTTCCCATGAGATAGGTACTATCCAAACAAGTCCTTAACAAATAATTAAAACTGGGGAAGAATTATTTGAAATTATTTTTCAGATTCTTAATTGGATGTGCCTGTCAATAGTAAAAACAAAAAAGAAACTGAAGATGGTAATATAAGGACCTATATGAGATAACATGCTGAGAATTAGGGGCTCTCTACTAGTGGAATTAATTTAGGATGGTTCATGAAGAATTGGGTAAACCCCAGGATGGTCTTTTTGAAATAAACCTAGATAATTTGTTAGGCTAATAAGCAGTCGGAAGAAGACGCTTTGAGGATTTTGGAACATCGGTCTTAATTAACATACTTTTCGGATTTTCTAAGAAAAAAAGGAAAAGAAAAGAAAACATATTTATCGCGCTAAAATTTCTAGCTTGGATGGGCTTATGCATTTTGGTTTTGAGTGCTGGATTGGGCTTATGAACACCAGTCTTAATTATTATACCCATATTCAAATTAGCAAAAAAATTCAAGCATCATCAGTCAATTGGGCCATGATAGCCTCCCAAACACGTCAAAGCGTTGATATTCCTTAGCTATACTTTAAATTATTTATTAAAAATAAAATGATTAATCAAAAAATAAATAAAAAGATATTACCGGCCTGAGTTAGATGTCCAAATGCACTGTCCTGAAGGACATATCGCCGGCCTTGGACAGTCAGCATAGACAGATGCGCCCCCTAACGGTATAAACCTTTATCTACCGGAGTCTTCAATGAGTGGCGACCATCGGAGGGAGGGATCTCGAGTTGCTCGCCAATGGCCAAAATAATATAGTCTGAAAATAATAATTTAATAGTTTTATGAAGTAGAAAATGAAGATGATTATTTTTATTGGAGATAAAGAAAATAGTTTTATTTTCTGCTCATATATTTTTAGTTTTATTTTCTGCTGATATATATTTTTAGTTTTATTTTCTGCTCATATATTTTTCATTCCTTAATCCCATGTGTGTGTGTGTGTATATATATATATAGATGGCTTTGAGAAGATGGAATCTACCTATTTGTGATAATAAATCTTCAATTATTATTCATTTCCAAAATCATTGTTGCATCCTGTATCAGTTTTTGTGCTGATTTGTTTTGGTTTTCTGAATATCTGTTAGTGGTAAGTAACGGATGATAGTTAGGGTCCACTCTCCATTCTTCACCAACTAACATGTATTCAGACACTAACACATCTCTATTTTGTTGTTGATACCACCTTCTGTATATATTCTTATCTAATATATTTTATGAGTAGGGACTTGCCTACTTTTTATGTCCAAAAAATTAAAAAAATTATTACATGCCGTATAAAGACTAATTAATTAGTAATATTAGGTACAAAATAGGTATGGTAATCAAATTAATTAGATCCATGTGATATAATTGATTATAGGTAAGTATAATTATTTAATAGTATAGAATAATTTATTCTTTTCCATAATAGAATATTCAACACAAAGATCATCTTCACACATAATAACCGAATCCTGATAGAAAATAAAAATAACAAAAAATTATCAAATGTTTAGTACAAATATTAATCAACAAACAAAAAATATTGAAAACAAAAGATTGGTCTCTAAAATTGATGGAGTTAGAAGGGAAAATACATTTCATAAAATATTGAAAATAAAAAGACTGATCTTTATTTTTTTTTTAACATATAATATATTATTTGTCAACTGAGCATTTGATCCATAAGGTCCACACAGCCTTCACATCAACTATATCATCAACTATATGCAACAAGCAATATTGTTTCATGAGGGCATTTTCTATTTATCAAGTTTCTCAAAAAAAAGTCGGAAGAATCTTATTTAATACTCAAATGCTTCCTGAATTTTAGACCTCTTGGAAACATCCGATAAAATTGGAACGGTATAGAGAAAGTCCACACAGCCTTCACATCAACCATGTACAAGAATGACACACACGAATCGAGAAATGATCTAAATTTTTTGCGAGTGCCACTAAAGTATAGTGGTAAAATCTTGAGCAAAAGGGTCTGGAAATTCACATTTGGTTATGGTCTATTGTTGCTTTATTGAAACACCTTTCACTTCTCTATAGAGTTCGCAAAGTTGAAATGGTGAAGGCAGAAATAACAATCATAAGAATAATGACCTTTTTTGCTCAAAAAAAGAAGGAAGATGAAGAATGACCTTTGGCCAATATGTATCTAGTGGAGGCATATTGGGAAAAAGGCAAAGCCAGTGATGAGCTAAAAGGCCTAACTCTCATTATGTGTAGGAGATTCATAAGGAATAATTCTTTATGACCTAGCTTTTGTAGGAGAATATATATCTTTTTGGTGAATGATTGGCAAAATAATGGTGAGGATACCTATATAGGATCCTAATTGCCAATTGGTACATGCTTGACCTGATATTCTAGTCTGGTTTTAGATAGTGGATGTCTTTGTTAAGAACTGGAGTTGACAGCACTTTTTTCATTGTGAACATACCTAATGATTGGTGTAAAGAGGGATAAATCTAATGATTAAATAATCCTAATGATGTGACATTTGCATAGGTTACTGTGATACTGTTAGGGTTTTTGCTAGGCATGCATGGAAGACGGGCAAAACATAAGAACACGCGACATCAATATTTAACGTGGTTCGACCAACAGTCTGCATCCACGAGACAAACATGAGAATCTCTTCATTGATAATCAAGAATACCAGTACACTTCATATTCTCTCTCGTCTTGCTTCACATCTTAACGCTCATACAAATACAAAGACTATTCTTCTGGTGCTCCATCTTTACCTGTGAATCACTACCCTTCGTTTTTGCATTCGTCTCTTCATACAAATATAAAGACTACTCTTCTAGTGCTCCACCTTCATCTGTGAATGAATACCCTTTATCTTTGCCTTCGTCTTCTCTTCTTTCTTCTTCTTCTTCTTCTTCTACTTTCTTTTTCTTCGTGTTTGGCCACTTTTCTCTGATGAGGCCATTTTCTATTTATATCACAAAATAATAGAATTTATACTCCAATTAGGATCTCATCAAATCTTCAAAACAAATCTTCAAATATCTCTTCAAATAATTCTCTAACAAATTTTCAAATAACTTCCAAATAAACTTTCCTAATTAAGCTCCTGGAAGATCTCTTCTTAGATCTTCAAAAAACTCTTTAAATAAATCTCCAACAAAATCTTTCCAAATTAATCTCCAAAATAATCTCTAAATAAATCTTCAATAAATCTGCACCGAACTGCTTCGAGATTTTAAGCCGTCTCATGCATCCAAAGAAGAAATGCTAATTCCAAATGACTTGTGAACTGGCTTAATATTGTCCTGAGCCATCTCACACACACGGGGTCGAGAATACAAGTCAAATTTCAACAAATCTTCATCTTGACTTGTATTCAACAAGCCATCTTCAATCCTTTCTCTTCAATAAGGCTCCACCTTGATCCAAACTTCATCCATACCATTTTTTGTTTACCACCGTAACAAACATAACCTTCTCACTTGAATTTTTGAACCAAGACCTTCAAAATTACAATCTAAGAAGATGAGGAGCGAACACAAGTGTCATCACCCACCGTAAATTTAGACCGTAGAATTGAATATCCTTCAGTTCCCTACACTTTGATACCGGTTTGTTAGGGTTTTTCGCTAGACATGCAAGGAAGACGAGAAAAAAATAAGAACACGCAAAATCAATATTTAACGTGGCTCGACCAACGGCCTTCATCCACGTAGCAAATATGAGATCTCTTCATTAATGATCAAGAATACCGGTATATTTTACATTCTCTCTCATCTCGCTTCATATCTCAACGCCCATACAAACACAAAAACCACTCTTCTGGTGTTCCAACTTCACCTGTAGATGACTACCCTTCACCTTCGCCTTCGTCACTTCATACAAATACAAAGACCACTCTTCTGGTGCTTCATCTTCACCTGTGGATGACTACCCTTCGCCTTTGCCTTCGTCTTCTCTTCTTTTTTCTTCTTCTTCTTCATGTTTGGCCACTTTTCTCTGATGAGACACTTCTCTATTTATAACACAAAATAATAGAATTCCTACTCCAATTACGATCTCATTAAATTTTCAAAACAAATCTTCAAATAAATTCCAAATAAACTTTCCTAATTAAGCTCCTAAAAGATCTCTTCATAGATCTTCCAACTTTTCAAATAAATCTCCAATGAAATCTTTAAATAGATCTTCAATAAATCTGCAACGATTTTTGGTAGAGGAAGATGGATTTTGGTTTGGGTTTTGAGTTTGGGGAGTTAGGATTTTTTTGAGAGGGATGAGAGATATTGTGAGGAGAGAGGGAAAAGAAATTAAATAATAAAAGGAGTAGAGAGTGTAAGGATATGGGTGAGAGGGTATACCTCTCTCTCTCTACCATAATACAACGAAAATCATAAAAATCCCATATCATTTTCCAAATCCAAAATACTTATCATTTTCAAAATATCTCACATTTTCCGATTCCCAAAAATAAATATACACACGGATGTCAATCCGGAAAAACCCAAATTTATATTCAGTATTAATTTCATAAAACTCATAATACCTATATTTAAATTATAAAATAATATTTATTATTTTCAAAATGTAACATCGGGCTAGGAAAATCTTAGAATGGGTGACCTACTGGGAAGTGGCCTCTTCTTGAGTTTGGTTCACTCCAAAGGACAAAACCATGTGGCTTCGGCAAGAGACGACAATACCATCCATACTGGGGTGTGGAACATGACAAATTCGTCTAATTTTTTATACACGCATATTTTGACGTGTAGAACATGATACAAAATTTCGATCGTCAATCCAATGATCGGATCTTTCCATCTCCCTTTAAGAATCGTGTCCCACCATCTTATCCTATAGAAACCTTATATATATATATATATATATATATAGAGAGAGAGAGAGAGAGAGAAGAGGCCGTAAAAGGCATTTTCGTTAAGTGACGTCAAAATATATATCCTCCGCGATTTTTTCGATGATCGGCACCCATCATCATCATCTGTATTATGTAAGATGTGGATACACAAAATTTCATATGATTCCGCTAGCTTTTTACCGTTGAATTAGCAATGTAAAAAGTTCTATGGTCGGTAAACCGTTAATTTTGCACCCACTAAATCAACAAAGCAAAAGTTGTGGAATCACATGAAATTTAGTGTATCCACGTCTTACATGATAAAGACGATGATAATGGATGCCGATCGTTGAAAAAAATCGTAAAGGGTATATTTTTTGACGCCATAAGAGAAAAAATCGTGAAGGGTGTATTTTTGACACCATAGGAGGAAATTCCCTTCTATGGCATCTTTTTTTCATTATATATATATATTGTGATGATTATCAAAAGGTTAATTTAGGAATTGATGTCTGACATTTTAGATTTTATAGAAGTTGTCACGCCCCGCTTCCCAAAATACGGAATACAGGGGTGATAAGGCCAGCCATGCTCCTACGATCAAGGAAAAATCCTGTCGTAGTCGCATTTCAGGTTCTAGCATTATATGGTAATCAGTAAAATACAATATGGGTAAAGAGAATGCAGTCACTAAAACTATTGGATATAAAGAAATCTGAGCTCAATGGAAGTAAACAAGAAGGCAACTAACCAGGGATATCAATGGAGAAATGTAACTGGTTCACTGGTCTGGATCTTCACGGTCTTCTCGAGATCAGACGAATCCACCTCTATCATTGAGCATGCATACTCAGATCGTCAGAGCGACACAATAGCCATATTATAATAATAACAAAGAGACAAGGAAATAAAGTAATAATGGTGGAGATGATAAATGCAGGCAATCAATATGTCCATAACTGATGCAATGTATGATCTATGTAACAACCCTACGGGAAGCGGGGCGTGACAATCTATGTCCCTATCGGTCTCTTGTCACTTTTGAAATCGAGATGCGGAAAGGAGTGATCATGTTTAAGGAGGGTCACGTACCCGAGACTGCGGCCCACTGTTGCCCGGGACATAACCCTGTCAGCCGGACCGCTAGATCGAAACCTAATATGTAAGAGTCGTTGTTCGAATGATCATCCTCTAAATCACTGACCTCGCTAAATACAATTTTCTTTCCACTTCGATTTCCCCCGTTTTCCCCAGGTTTCACTATCTATGAGTATGGGCTAGTTGTGTACAAGTACGCATCAATAACACGGTTTTATTCACTATTCACTGTATTGTCACTATCATGAACCATTCACTTTTCACTGGCGTACTTGACACAACCAAACCGATACTATTCACGTTCGACAATGCATTAATATACACTAAAAATTAATAAGAATGCTCACTATCGCTAGAGGTATTACAGTCGGGTAAAACTGTGAATCATGCCGCTAAACAATTTATATGCAATACAAGTCATTATGCAACTCATGAACTTATAAAAACCGTATTAAATCATACGTTCAGAATTAAGTAAAATGATACAAAAGAGATAATAAGTAAACTCAGTCGGAAGTTCAACGAAATTGGTTTTAAGTCAATCGGGTTTCGGATTCGCAAATTACAGTCGTTTCATTTTAAGTGTTCTCTGCTGGAAATTCAGTTCCTGAACTGAAGGTCCATCTCGTAACACAGTTTTCACCCTGTTGAGATCAAAATTAGGCGACGCTATAGTTTAACAATATTTAGGTTTATCAGTTAGGTTTCCAACGCACTAGACGTATCGATAATATCCTTAGTGTACTGGAAGTTATGCATCATAGAGTATTGGGGTATACGTTCTGTCCCTGCTTGGGACTGCCGTATGTACTGATGGTTTAAAATGTGATTAAAATAGTAAACGATAGTAAAAACGAATGAAATCACTTCCAATAGTTATCTAACAGATTTATCTTCACTGTGGTATAGGGTTACGCATAATACCATTTTCATACAGAAACTTGAAAGCATTTCAATTCGAGTATCGACTGCAGTCCAGAGCTCCAATTCTCCCAGATTTTCTTTATCATGACTTATTATAATCCGGTGGACAAAAATATATTACAGTAGGTTATTCCGTCAGTTTCGATATGAGTGCTGAAACACTACAATCTTATCTATACATAATTTATTATAAAATTTACGGGTTAGCATGTATGAAAATTCCAGATTTTACGACGGAAATCGGGGGTGCCATTTTATGTGTGCGAAGACGCTATTTTGCAACCAAATTTCTACAGGATATTCATTATCCTAACATGGGTTCATTAAATCCAAGTTCCTCTATTTTAAAATAGGTTTTAGTCTAGGATACGTTCGAAAACTAGCTTATGTAAATGGTTATCAATGACAAGTTGGTTTCTTACTTAACGAGCATGAGATTTGAACCATATGAATTATGAGCGTTTTCAAACACGGGGTAAAAGCCACTAAATGGATTAATTCCCTAAAAGCAATGACGCATGCTCATAGTAACAAATGATTCGATTACGGTATTCGATTCAAGTATAAAATCATAATATAACTACTTAACTAATAAATTTATATAGCATGTAAAAGCAAGCGGAATTCACTTGCCTGCGACGACCGACGATCACGAAGATGATGAGGGCGGCGACCCACAACAACAGTACGCACAAGGCTACACACGGCTAGGATTCGGGCTTGGCCTCGGCGATGGATACGAAGCTTGGTGGCGTAGTGAGGTGGTGAAGCGACGGGCGACCGGAGGTGGTAGTCAAGGCAGCGACGATGTAGAGGCGGTCGGCTACTTGAAGTTCCGGCAATGGCTGGAAGCGTCGAGAGCTTAGGCGACGGAAAGTTGTTGCGGCTGCGGCTGCAGTGAAGGGGTGTCGGTGGTTTTCAGGGGCTCGTCGGAGGAGGGTTGCAGCCGGTGGCTTGGAGAAAGCGATGGGTGTGGGTGATGGGTTGTGAGGTCGACGGCGAGGCGAGCTCTGGCGAGGGTGCAGGCGAGGGTGCTCGGGAGAGGAGGTGGGAGTTGACACGGATGAGGAAACCCGTCGATAGAGGGAGGTGGCCGGCAGCGTGGCTCAGGGTGCTCGACGGCGATGATAGTAGATGGTGGAAGATGGTTATGGTGCTGGCCGGTGCTGCAACTCAGGTGATGGCGTGAGGAGGAAGAGGGGTTGTGCGAGGGGCTCGCCGTTGACGGAGATGAGAGTGTTAGGGTGGCTCGGTTGGGTCTTGGCGATAGCAGCGGGGTGCCGGTGATGTATCAGTGGTGGCTACGATGAGGGGTGGAGCTCCGATGATGAGGACTGCTGGCGGGGGTCGCAGCTCGGGAATGGTGGCTTCGTTGGCGTGATGGGGTCGGCTGGAGCTGGCGGTCGTGGCCGCGGCGACGGGAGCGTGTAGGCGAGGGTTTGAGACGAGGCGTCGAGGCGGGAACACGAGGGAGAGAGAGAAGACATGGGATCGAGAGGAGAGAGAGGGTGATCGAGAGGAGAGAGAGGGGGAGAGAGGGGGGTACGTGGGGGTGAGAGAGAGAGTGAACGAGGGGAGAGAGAGAGAACTTGGGTTTAAAAATAATTAATTGAAAATTTTATGAAGAAGAGAGAGAGAGAGTAAAACGAGGCAGTGGGAAATTAATAATAGGAATAAGATTTTAAAAGAAAATAATGGGGAGTAATTGAGGGATTAATGTAAACAGTTATTAGGTTTTTAATGGAATATATTTGAAAATTTTGGGGGTATGATTTGGGTTTTAAATGAGAATAAGTTTTAAATTTGAAAAGGTTGAAAGGAATTTGTTGGGGGAAAATTGAGGGTTTGGGCTAATGGGCTTGGGCCTTTGGTTAAGTCCAACGGAAACAAAATAATTAGAATATAATAAGAAATTTAAAAATGGGTAAAACATTTTATTTGAAATAGGTTGGCATAGATAAAGACCGGGTATTACATCATACCACCCTTACAAAAATTTCGTCCTCGAAATTAAAATAACAATAAGCTATAAAAATTATGCGAAAGCAATTAGAAAAATCAAACATTTACATGTAACCAAATAGAGCATTTAGAGCGAATAATACCTTTCAAGTTCCAAAAATAATAAATAGTAATAGTAATAGACTATACATACTCAGTTATGATGAAGAACAGAGTAACAATAGTGATCAATAGCGAAGGATTGACTGATAGGTCTTGAAGACCAAAGGCACGTCACTAGGGTTACAAATCAGGAAACTACAAAAGATTTGAGGGTACTCATATGGTGAACTATAAAGAAAGAATATAAAGCGAAAAATAAGCGAGCTAGTTAACAACAATTAGTGTATAAGCCCGGACTGAACTATATGTGCGAGTGTACGGAGAAATAAAATACAAGAATATGAAGATAATAGTAATATAGGTACATGTAAATAAACATGAATTAGCATGCTTAATAACTAAAAATAACTTTATTTCGGCAATACTAAATCAATTGAAATACATTTATAGATGACCAACACAACACGAACGTGGTGGAAATTGTTAGCATAAAATAAGAATGAAAGAAGGAGGATACTATGTAGAAAAATCAAGATGAATCTAATTTTAAGGAAAAATAATCTGTTAATAATATATATTTTGAGAGTTAAACAAAAGGACACCAACAAGCGAAATGAATATATGAATGATAATATCATATTAACAAATAAAACATTAAAGGAATTATAGAATAGAAAATAATTCGAAGTGACATCCGGTAATTGAAGCAGATAAAATCAAAACAAAAGGCATGAAGAATATGATTACATAATAAAACAACAATAGTGTGAAAATCATTGGTAGGAAAAATCCTCAAGAAAATAAAATATACAGTGTATGTTAGAACTATTGGAATTTAAAAATAGTAGAGTATTTAAAGCAATTAAGTAAATATGAGTGGCTAATAATACGCAAATTAGAAAAACATAACTAAATACAAAAATAGAGAGAAACTAAATTTGGTATAACAAATGTCACTGGATGTAATTACGGTAATAGAAAATAATACTAGTAAGGTATAGTAAACTAGCCAGAGTATAGATTGTGATAAGACGCGACCTAATCGAAAAATGGAATCAGGAATGCGGTGCTAACCACAGTGTCAGCTAAGCTGGGGGTCAAGTGACTACAAGGTTCAAGGATGGGATAAAAGTAATGTCTTGCAAGAAGGGAAAGAAATTTGTAAGAAGAATTAATTAATGCATCAAATGGATTTTAAAGGTACAATACTCTAGGAAAATTTGATCGAACCGAAACTTTATTATTCAGAATTTTTTTTTATTTTTAAACAAAGTACACTTAAAAGATAAAAGTAGCCATAAACTATACATTGCTTTTATTGGTCAGATGAAAGGAAATGAAGTCACGTCATTCGCGATTGTGGAAGTTCAACAAGTGGCGATAAGCTCTCGCGCTAAGATAGGGGCATCCGTTCCCTTAGTGCCTTGCCTGGATATCTGCTTGAGGTTTTCATCCTCGAGTTCCTCTTCACTCGAGGTTTCATCCTCCGATTCCTCCTCGGCTGGAGCTTCGTCTTAAGATTCCTCCCCTATATGGTTTTCTTCTCCTGGCTCTTCCTCCTCGGCGGGAGCTTCCTCCTCGGAATCTTCCTCCATATGCTCTGCCTCTTCCGGGTCCTCTTCTGGATCCTCTTCCATAGGGTCTTCCTTATGATTCTCCTCTTTAGGATCCTCATCTGGATCCTCCTCTACTACATTTTCCTGTGGATCCTCTTCTATCGGGTCTCCTTCGGGATCCTCCTCTTCAGGGTCTCCTTCTGGATCCCCTTCTACTGCATTTTCCTGTGAATCCTCTTCTATTGGGTTTTCTTCGGGATCCTCTTTTTCAGGGTCTTCTTCTGGATCCTCCTCTTCATCGTCCGATTCGTTAATCATATTGATCTCTGGAACTGTGACATCGACTCCCTCGTCCTCGGGTTCACTGTCGTCGAAGATGACCCATGGGCCATCGACCCTGTCGTCTGAACTCACTATTATACAGTCGAAAGAAACGCAGGACCGAGTGTACTTATCGATAAGCGGTGCCACCTCATGGTTGGCCATTGCCTGAAAAGTAAGGGTCATGATCAGATAGTGGAACACGAAAGAAAATAACAACTCTTGTTGCAAGACACGAGATAAAGATAAGGTAGATAAGATTCAAAACATGAACTTAAGTGGTGATGCACAAGTAGCATATGAAAGTGAAAGCAAGGAAACAAAGTATGATTCAAGGGACCCCTAAATTGAATTGCAATCTTATTCTAAACCCCGTGCTCTGATACCAACAAAACCATGTCACGCCCCGCTTCCCAAAATACGGAATACAGGGGTGATAAGGCCAGCCATGCTCCTACGATCAAGGAAAAATCCTGCCGTAGTCACATTTCGGGGTCTAGAATTATATGGTAATCAGTAAAATACAATATGGGTAAAGAGAATGCAGTCACTAAAACTATTGGATATAAAGAAATCTGAGCTCAATGGAAGTAAACAAGAGGGCAACTAACCAGGGATATCAATGGAGAAATGTAACTGGTTCACTGGTCTGGATCTTCACGGTCTTCTCGAGATCAGACGAATCCCCCTCTATCACTGAGCATGCATACTCAGATCGTCAGAGCGACACAATAGCCATATTATAATAATAACAAAGAGACAAGGAAATAAAGTAATAACGGTGGAGATGATAATTGCAGGCAATCAATATGTCAATAACTGATGCAATGTATGATCTGTGTCCCTATCGGTCTCTAGTCACTTTTGAAATCGAGATGCGGAAAGGAGTGATCATGTTTAACGAGGGTCTCGTACGTACCCGAGACTGCGGCCCACTGTTGCCCGAGACATAACCCTGTCAGTCGGACCGCTAGATCCAAACCTAATATGTAAGAGTCGCTGTTCGAATGATCATCCTCTAAATCACTGACCTCGCTAAATACAATTTCCTTTCCACTTTGATTTTTCCCTTTTTTCTCAGCTTTCACTATCTACGAGTATGGGCTAATTGTGTACAAGTACGCATCAATAACACGGTTTTATTCACTATTTACTGTATTGTCACTATCATGAACCATTCACTTTTCACTGGCGTACTTGACACAACCAAACCGATACTATTCACGTTCGACAATGCATTATACACTAAAAATTAATAAGAATGCTCACTATCGCTAGAGGTATTACAGTCGGGTAAAACTGTGAATCATGCCGCTAAACAATTTATATGCAATATAAGTCATTATGCAACTCATGAACTTATAAAAACCGCATTAAATCATACGTTCAAAATTAAGTAAAATGATACAAAAAAGGTAACAAGTAAACTCAGTCGGCAGTTCAACGAAATTGGTTTTAAGTCAATCGGGTTTCGGATTCGCAAATTACAGTCGTTTCATTTTAAGTGTTCTCTGCTGGAAATTCAGTTCCTGAACTGAAGGTCCATCTTGTAACACAGTTTTCAGCCTGTTGAGATCAAAATTAGGCGACGCTATAGTTTAACAATATTTAGGTTTATCAGTTATGTTTCCAATAATATCCTTATTGTACTGGAAGTTATGCATCATATAGTATTGGGGTATACGTTCTGTCCCTGCTTGGGACTGCCGTATGTACTGATGGTTTAAAATGTGATTACAATAGTAAACGATGGTAAAAATGAATGAAATCACTTCCAATAGTTAGATAACAGATTTATCTTAGCTTCGGTATAGGGTTCCGCATAATACCATTTTCATACAGAAACGTGAAATCATTTCAATTCGAGTATCGACAGCCAGTGCTGTTCTGGACTGCAGTCTAGAGCCGCAATTCTCCCATATTTTCTTTATCATGACTTATTAGAATCCAGTGGAAAACAATATATTACAGTAGGTTATTCCATCAGTTTCGATATGAGTCCTGAAAAACTACAATCCGATCTATACATAATTTATTATAAAATTTACGGGTTAGCATGTATGAAAATTCCAGATTTTGTGACGGAAATCGAGGGTACCATTTTATGTGTGTGACGATGCTATTTTGCAACCAAATTTCTACAGGATATTCATTATCCTAACATGGGTTCATTAAATCCAAGTTCCTCTATTTTAAAATAGGTTTTATTCTAGGATACGTTCGAAAACTAGCTTATGTAAACGGTTATCAATGACCAGTCGGTTTCTTACTTGACGAGCATGAGATTTGAACCATATGAATTATGAGCGTTTTCAAACGCGGGGTAAAAGCCACTAAATGGATTAATTCCCTAAAAGCAATGACGCGTGCTCATAGTAGCAAATGATTCGATTACGGTATTCGATTCAAGCATAAAATCATAATATAACTACTTAACTAATACATTTATATAGCATGTAAAAGCAAGCGGAATTCACTTGCCTGCGACGACCGACGATCATGAAGACGATGAGGGCGGAGACCCACAACAACGGTACGCACAAGGCTACACACGGCTAGGATTCGGGCTTGGCCTCGGTGATGGAGACGGAGCTTGGTGGCGTAGTGAGGTGGTGAAGCGACGGGCGAATGAAGGTGGTGGTCAAGGCAGCGACGATGTGGAGGCAGTCGGCTACTTGAAGTTCCGGCAATGGTTGGAAGCGTCGAGAGCTTAGGCGGCGGCTAGGTGTTGCAATTGCGGCTGCAGTAAGGGGGTGTCGGTGGTTTTCAAGGGCTCGTCGGAGGAGGGTTGCAACCGGTGGCTTGGAGAAAGCGATGGCTGTGGGTGATGGGTTGTGAGGTCGACGACAAGGCGAGCTCTGGTGAGGGTGCAGGCGAAGGTGCTCGGGAGAGGAGGTGGGGGTTGACACGGATGAGGAAACCCGTCGACGAAAGGAGGTGGCCGGGAGCATGGCTCAGGGTGCTCGGCGGTGGCGATAGTAGATGGTGGAAGGTGGTTATGGTGCTGGCCGGTGCTGCAGCTCAGGCGACGGCGCCAGGAGGAAGAGGGGTTGTGTGAAGGGTTCGCCGTTGACGGAGATGACAGTGTTGGGGTGGCTCGGTTGGGTCTTGGCGATAGCAGCAGGGTGTCGGTGATGTATCGGTGGTGGCTACGATGAGGGGTGGAGCTCCGATGATGAGGATTGCTGGCGGGGTCGCGGCTTGGGAATGGTGGCTTCGTCGGCGTGATGGGGTGGACTGGAGCTGGCGGTCGTGGCCGCGGCGACGGGAGTGTGCAGGGGAGGGTTCGAGACGAAGCGTCGAGGCTGGAACGCGAGGGAGAGAGAGAAAACGTGGGATCGAGAGGAGAGAGAAAGAGAGTGAACAGGGAGTGAGAGAGAGAGTGTGTGTGTGTACGTAGGGGTTAGAGAGAGAGAGAGTGAATGTGGGTGTGAGAGGAGAGAGAGAACATGGGTTTAAAAATAATTAATTGAAAAATTTATGAAGAAGAGAGAGAGAGTAAAACGAGGCAGTGGGAAATTAATAATAGGAATAAGATTTTAAAAGAAAATAATGGGGAGTAATTAAGGGATTAATGTAAACAGTTATTAGGTTTTTAATGGAATGTATTTGAAATTTATGGGGGTATGATTTGGGTTTTAAATGAGAATAAGTTTTAAATTTGAAAAGGTTGGAAGGAATTTGTTGGGGGAAAATGGAGGGTTTGGGCTAATGGGCTTGGGCCTTGGGCCTTGGGTTAAATCTATAGGAAACAAAATAATTAGAATATAATATAAAATTTAAAAATGGGTAAAACATTTTATTTGAAGACTGGTTGGCATAGATAAAGACCGGGTATTACAGAAGTTATGTGCAAGAGACCAAAACATTAGTATAATGAAACGCGAGGAGTAAGATTATTTTTCTCCTTTCTCGGACTCTTTCTCATCTTCTATTTTTTTCTTCTCTTTTCTTCCTAACTTCTAAAACAATTATATCAATCCAAACATCCAAAATAATCAAGAGAGAAAAAATTGGCATGTTGGAAAACTACATAGTTACCGCAGTATAGACAGAAGAGATACGGTTAACTATGATGCTGGGATGAAGAGGAATGATCCATATCTTTCATAGATAATGAAGAGAGCATCAAGAATTTAGTAGGAAAAATATGGCTTGTACCTACGGTTCAGAAAAACCGTAGGGGCTACATTAGGTTGTCTCTACAGTTATCACCATAGGGGCAAACAGTGCCTCTATGATGGTACAGAAAAAATGGAAAACTTAAATTGTCTCTACAGTGCCATTAGATAAACCCCAACTGTAGGAACTATAGGGACGATGTCTATTTTAAAAAAAATATATAAAACATAAATTGCACCCCAATCCAATTTCTCTCTTTCATTGTTGCCGCTCGAAAAAAAACCCTAACCTTCGCTCGTCGCCGCCTCCTCCTTCGCCGCTCGTCAGCGCCTCCTCCTCTGCCCACCCTCGACCTCTATCTCGTCATCACCATCAGCTCCCTCCACTCAACCCTCTCGCTCGTCATCGCCATCAGCTCCCTTGATTTCTCATCCTCTTCGACAACCGTGCACATGCCACCACTCCTCCTCGATCGATTCATCGTCGCATTTCCTGCAGATGATGCTGGAATCATTTTCGGGGGAGTATGAGAGCCAAAAGATCAACACCCTTGCCTACTTTGCTCTCTCCGCCATCGCCCTCCTTAATTCCCTCCATCTCGCACTCTCCCCTCTCTTTAATTACCTCATCTACCACTCATGAAATGCTAATCTTAGTATGTTTGAAATTGTCTTGTGATTTTTTGGTTGACAAAGAGCAGAATGTGAGTTGGGTTCTATCATTTCAAATGCATCCAAGAGATGATCAAACTGAATTGAATGATGGTATACTTTTCCTTTTATTTCTCCTTGAGTTTTAATGAGTTTGCATTTTTAAAAAATGGAATTTTTATTGTGATTTTTGTGTTTGTTAGGTCAATTTTATGGGTTTTATGGCTCTAAGAGTTTTTAGGTATCCAAACTCTGATACAAAGGTATTATTCTTGGCTTGAAAAGATATGATTTTTATGATAATGTATTACAATTTAAATTTTTCTAAATATCACATGCTTAAATTCTACCTTATTTTAAAAGATCCTACCATAATTTCGATATATTTAAGTTTTTTCACCCTTAATTCTCTTTACATACTTCAAATTTAGCCTAGTATTCTCATTATGGTTACTTAACACTACTACAATATCCATTTGTCCCTACGGATTTAGCCGTAAGGGCAAACCGTAGTCCCTACGAATTAATCCGTAGAGACATAAAATAGCTCCGTAGGTTTAAAGGCCGCAGGTGCAAGTATTTGCCCTGAACATATCCCTACGGAGTAAATATTACCCCTACGGCGTAATCCGTAGGGGCATTTAGCCCTACGGATTATTCCGTAGGAACATAATCTTTTTTTAATTTATCCGTTTTTATAATAAAATAATTGTCCCTACAGAGTTATCCATAGGGCCATCTAAATGCCCCTACGGATTACACCATAGAGGCAAGTTTTGTCTATATTACTGAGTCCAAAGGGACAAAATATCAGATATTCTGATATTTTGTCCCTACGGATAAATGTGTTTCCCCTACGGATCAATCCATAGGGACATTATATCAGTTTTTTTTAAAGGGTCTTCTCGTTTTTTTCCCGCCCTGTGCACAATAATATATATATATCATATAGCTGTTCCCCTCCGAATGGCGGCGCACACGACTGCGAAGTCCTAGCACTGAGATTCGGGACAGATGCTATTTGGTTTTATCCGTCTACCTCTCCGAAGATGCCAAGTTGATTTATGGCACCGTGTATCGAAGGTTTAGACGGATGCGGCCGATGTAGCAGACTTTGTCAGATTCCCCCTCGCTTGAGGGGTTTTTGATTGTGGGGACGCTCTTCCCTGCAGGCGCAAGCCCCTGCAGTTAATTACGCTACCGCATCGCGGTAGCCACTTTCTCCTTCTCCAGAATTTCACTTCGTGTCGTGTGTGTTTGTTTTGTTTGTGGTTGCCCGTGGATTGTATACGGAGACTGAGTAATACCGTCGCCCGTAGGACGTGGATTAGTCCAAATTCGTATTTACTTAGATTTGGGTTTGGTGTTTTTAGTTTAAGGATACGTTAGTCGCGTTGCGGCTAAGATCAACTTAAACGTTCGTTAAGGATACGTTAGTCCTATTTGGGACTAAGATCAACTTAACGCGATAATCCATTTAATCTCTGGCTATCGGGACTCGTCACCTCTCTAACGTCGTTGAAAGATTACAACGGCAAATGTCAGAGGAGTTCAGAGATGTGCCCTTGAATCAAAGTCTATTTGGAGTTTTATAGTCCATTTAAATGTTTAAGGATACGTTAGCCGTATTTGGGGCTAAGATCAACTTAAACGGGACCGTTTAGATCCGGCAAAAGAGCATTTGGGAGCTCTATTGTTCCAGTTTAGAGACGTAGTGGTCCATGTTCCAGTTTAGGGACGTGATGGTCCACCATTAGTTTAAGGACGTTTCGGTCCAACATTAGTTTAGGGACGTTTCGGTCCAACATTAGTTTAGGGACGTTTCGGTCCATGTTCCAGTTTAGGGACGTGATGGTCCACCATTAGTTTAGGGACGTTTCGGTCCAATATTAGTTTAGGGACGTTTCGGTCCGACATTAGTTTAAGGACGTTTCGGTCCAATATTAGTTTAGGGACGTTTCGGTCCGACATTGATATGTGGTTGTCGGGACCCGTCACCTCTCTGACGTCGTTGAAGGATTACAACGACATGTGTCAGAGGAGTTCAGAGATGTACCCTTGAACCCGTAGTAAATTGATTTAGGAGAGCAATCTTGCTCAGTCAATTTAATTTAAGGACTTATGGCCAAAATTGGGCTAAGTCCAGTTTCAACATTTTTTGTCTTCGGCCTGTGCTAGGGCTTTACCCCTTTTTAGTAATGCACTGCATTATTCTTGTTTTGATTGGGTTTTGCCCTTTTATAAATGATGCAGAGCATCTATTTTTTTGTTTGGATTTTGCCCCCCCTTTTTAAAATGCATAGCATTTTTTATTAGGCCTGTTAGGCCTTTTAATTGGGCTCTGTCCCTTTTCTTTAATAATGCAGAGCATTAAATACTCTGACAGTGCCCCACGTGGCTTGTCAGGCGCTTTGCGCTAAGTATTGAGCGCAAACTCATATGATGGTGACACGTGTCACGCTCTGGTGAGCGCAAGCGCAACAGTGCAGTGTGCTGCGCTAGTGCGCTGCGCTGTTGCGCTGCTGACACGTGGCGCGCTCTGGTGAGCGCAAGCGCAACAGTGCAGTGCGCTGCGCTGTTGCGTTGCTGACACGTGACGCGCTCTGGTGAGTTGCGCCAACTCCAGAGAGCAAAGCTCTTATTTCATAGCGCAAGTGGTTTAGATGCTGACACATGGCGCTCTCCCAAGAGCGCAATAGCGTAGTTTGTAAGTGAAAAGCACCAAGAATCTTTTAGATTCAAGAACAGAAGTGCAAAGCACTATTTGATTTCTTGATCTAATTTAGATCAAAGAAAAATAAGTTCTTTCTTGTTTTTCTCATCTCAGAGAACCAAAGATTCATGAAAGGTGCAAAGCACTATTTTATTTTATTTTATTTTTATTAAAAATCATTTATCTTGTTCTATGATCTGTTCATAAAAGAACTTTCTCTTTTTCTAAAGGTTTTTACCTTTTTTATTCTTGAGGAGTTTCTCAGAGTTCTCTCTCTCTCTTTTTTAAAAAAAAAAATGTTGATGCCTTTTAATTGAGGCCTAGGGTCCTTTTTATAGTGCCCATAAATTAGTTAAATTTGTTAAAGAGATCTTTCTCTGAGTGATTTGGAGAATTTTCCCCACCGTTGGATCTTTGATCCAAGGGCTTCTGCTTTGCAGAAGAAAATCTTTTAGTTTTAATAAGAACAGAAAATATTTCTTAAAATTTTAATTCTGTTTGGCGCAGATGCCCCACCGCATGACACGTGTCGCGCAGCGCAACTGCGGTAGCGCATCTGTGCTGACACGTGTCGCGCGTGTCGCGCAGCGCAACTGCGCTGACACGTGTCGCGCAGTGCACTGCGCAGCGCAACTGCGCTGACACGTGTCGCGCAGCGCAGCGCCTGCGCAACGGAAGCGTTGCTTCCTTTAATAGAGCTTTGCTCTGATTGGGCGCGCCTTCTTGGGCGCTGCGCTGACGTATCAGCGCCTGACATGTGGCGCGTTGCGCCCGAGATTTGAAGCGTTACTTCAGAATTTTTGAATTTTGAATTTCAAAAGAGCTTTGCTCTAATTGGGGGAAACAAATGCCCCCCCACCGTTGCGCTTACGTGGCCCCAAACGTGAGCGCAACGGTGGCGGAATTCCAACCGCCGTGACAACTTTCGGAAGTCGAAGAGGCACTTGATGCCTATAAATAGGACCTTTGGTCCCCCACAGATGCTTATCATCTTTCAGATTTTTATTTTCAAAAAACTTCAGAGTTTTGCTCTTGCCTTCAAGAACTCCAGAGCTTTGCTCTCCTTTCCAAAGTTTTTAGAAAAATTTTAGGTAAAATTGATTCTTTGATTAAATTAATTTTAATTAACCTTAACCAGCAGAGCTTTGCTCTCATAGATCTTTTGATCTAAAGAGATCCCCATTGGGGTTTCACTAGCAGAGCTTTACTCATTCTCAAAGTTAGAAACTTTAGGTAAAATTAATGTAAATCAAATTAATTTGAATTAATCTCAGTCAAAGAGCTTTGCTCTCACAGATCTTTTGATCTAAAGAGATCCCCATTGGGGTTTCATTAAGCTTTTGTTCATGGGTTTTAATCCCTGAACAGAGCTTTGCTCTCTAGGAATTTAGCCCTCTATGTATATTATTTTTCTTCTATCGCTAATCTTCCTGTGGTATTTCCTCCAGGCATAATGGCGGTGCATCTATACAGTTTGCACGAGTTCATCACCTATGACGATATCCGCACACAGGGTCGTCAACAAAACCAGGAGTTTACAGACGCTCAATGTGCAGAAGTCATGGGTCGTCTGAACGCAAGCGGTGGTTGGCTGCTACCCCGTCGTTCGGCTCTTTTGAAAGTCGTGCTGGGAGCAATATGGAGAGCACTTCCGGGTCTTCACGAGGCCCTGCCGCTCAATGCGCTGGATGATGCCGAGGACAAGGTGCATTCAGTGTACCTGACGGGGGTGATCTCGAAGAAACGGCGGGACAGCCTCATTGACATCCTACACCAAATCTTCCAGCAGACGACGATAGTTGCTGCTTATCGAAGGCCGGGAGGGCTTGCCGAGGATCTTGACACAGAAGAGCGCGAGAGGCTGCGCATAAGAATAATTAGGAAGGCCAGAAGAACTCTGGATGGCCTTACTTTTGAATTCCTCAATCCGTGCCCCGGATCTGAGGTTATACCGTTGTAATAATTTGAATAATGTTTCTTATTCATTGCTCTTGTGATTGTAAGAATTTTTAGCAATATGAATGGAAACCCTCCTTTTTTTATTTCAGCTTGTCTTATTTCTCATCCTGAGTCTCCTGCCCACGCATAAATGAATGCGTCTCGAACGCCTGATCAAATGTAAATCGGATGTTCTTTCTGTAGCTTTCTTCTTTCTCTTATTATCAGCATGTTTTCTTTGATAAGCATAATTGGCAGATAACTTAGTTTTTTCCAAGAGATAGCGATGGCTTAGGCCGCAGGTTCAGATCTGCTGCCTATGACTTTTCAACTCTATGAGCCGTGAGGGTCTCATAGAGACTTTTCTCCCTACGGATCGAGAGGATCTCGTAGGTGGGTTTTCTCCTTAGGAATCGTGAGGATTCCTAAGTGTGGTTTTCTCTTACAGGTCGTAAGGATCCTATAAGAGAATTTTTCCCTCTTACGAGTCGAGAGGACCCACAAGCGGTTGTTTCCCTCCTCGTCGAAATTCGACTTTGGAGAGTAAGACCCGTGAATAGTATGCAAGAGACCATTTTGGATTGACTTGCAGGGTCCCATTGTTCAGGAAGCAAGTTTTTTTTTCAGTCCCTGCTGCCTGAGGCTTCATTTGCATGTTGAGACGAATCGGGAATTTCCCGCGGAGACACAGTTTCTCTGCGAGCCGACGCGAATCAGGAGGCTTTCATCAAGGAGTGTTTGTATCCGTGAGTCGAGGAGTTTGCTAGGGATTATTTGTTTCCCAAGCGCCAAGAATTATTTGTTTCCTTGGGGTTTGAAACGAGTCGAGGATTCCCCACGGAGGCACTGGTGGCTCTGCGAGTCGACGCGAAACAGGAGGCTCTCGTCAAGGAGTGTTTGTATCCGTGAGTCGAGGAGTTTGCTAGGGATTATTTGTTTTCCAAGCGCCAAGGATTATTTGTTTCCTTGGGGTTTGAAACGAGTCGAGGATTCCCCACGGAGGCACTGGTGGCTCTGCGAGTCGACGCGGATCAGGAGGCTCTTGTCAAGGAGTGCTTGTATCCGTGAGTCGAGGAGTTTGCTAGGGATTATTTGTTTCCCAAGCGTCAAGGATTATTTGTTTCCTTGGGGTTTGAAACGAGTCGAGGATTCCCCACGGAGGCACTGGTGGCTCTGCGAGTCGACGCGAAACAGGAGGCTCTCGTCAAGGAGTGTTTGTATCCGTCAGTCGAGGAGTTTGCTAGGGATTATTTGTTTCCCAAGCGCCAAGGATTATTTGTTTCCTTGGGGTTTGAAACGAGTCGAGGATTCCCCACGGAGGCACTGGTGGCTCTGCGAGTCGACGCGAAACAGGAGGCTCTCGTCAAGGAGTGTTTGTATCCGTGAGTCGAGGAGTTTGCTAACGATTATTTGTTTCCTAAGCGCCAAGGATTATTTATTTCCTTGGGGTTTGAAACGAATCGAGGATTTCCCACGGAGGCGCTGGTGGCTCTGCGAGTCGACGTGAATCAGGAGGCTCTCGTCAAGGAGTGTTTGTATCCGTGAGTCGAGGAGTTTGCTAGGGATTATTTGTTTCCCAAGCGTCAAGGATTATTTGTTTCCTTGGGGTTTGAAACGAGTCGAGGATTCCCCACGGAGGCACTGGTGGCTCTGCGAGTCGACGCGAAACAGGAGGCTCTCGTCAAGGAGTGTTTGTATCCGTGAGTCGAGGAGTTTGCTAGGGATTATTTGTTTCCCAAGCGCCAAGGATTATTTGTTTCCTTGGGGTTTGAAACGAGTTGAGGATTCCCCACGGAGGCACTGGTGGCTCTGCGAGTCGACGCGAAACAGGAGGCTCTCGTCAAGGAGTGTTTGTATCCGTGAGTCGAGGAGTTTGCTAGGGATTATTTGTTTCCTAAGCGCCAAGGATTATTTGTTTCCTTGGGGTTTGAAATGAGTCGAGGATTCTCCACGGAGGCACTGGTGGCTCTGCGAGTCGACGCGGATCAGGAGGCTCTCGTCAAGGAGTGTTTGTATCCGTGAGTCGAGGAATCTGCTAGGGATTATTTGTTTCCCAAGCGCCAAGGATTATTTGTTTCCTTGGGGTTTGAAACGAGTCGAGGATTTCCCACGGAGGCACTGGTGGCTCTGCGAGTCGACGCGGATCAGGAGGCTCTCGTCAAGGAGTGTTTGTATCCGTGAGTCGAGGAATTTGCTAGGGATTATTTGTTTTCCAAGCGCCAAGGATTATTTGTTTCCTTGGGGTTTGAAACGAGTCGAGGATTCCCCACGGAGGCACTGGTGGCTCTGCGAGTCGACGCGAAACAGGAGGCTCTCGTCAAGGAGTGTTTGTATCCGTGAGTCGAGGAGTTTGCTGAAGACACTGGTTTTTTCGGAGTTGGACTGAACCGTCTAGATTTGGCTTCGTCTTCTGGCGGAGCCTGTTGGGAAAGTATGGTTCCCTCTTTTTTTACGCCCTTGGATTGTATACAGGGATCGATGCGATCTTAACTGTAGGGCCAAAGTTTTATCATCATCCTCTTTTTTTGTTTTATTTCCGCGATGCTCTATCATTTCAGCTTTTATATCGCGAAGGTCGCGATTGCCCAATCATTTCGGCTATTTTTCGCGGTGCCCAATCATTTCGGCTATTTATTTTATTTTTACTCGCTGCTTTTTATTGCGAGTTACCCAATCATTTCGGCTATTTTGCATGCATACCTTTTTACTTGCTACTTTTTATTGCAAGTTGCCCAACTATTTCGGCTATTTTGCATGCATATATTTTTACTTGCTGCTTTTTATTGCAAGTTGCCCAATCATTTCGGCTATTTTGTATGCATGTGCGGCCTACTGGCTTTCCGCCGTAAACCTGGAATTAGACACCGATTTCAGAATCAGCACCGCTACAACTGGGATATTGCCAGGAGCGAATCATCATCTGCCTCTGTCGATGTTGAACAAAGGTGGCTTAGCGACCAGGGTTAGGGTCCTGTCGTCTAAGGCTTTTAACTTCATGAGCCGTAAGGGTCTCACAAAGGTATTTCTCCCTACAAGTCGTGAGGATCTTGTAGGTGTATTTTCTCCTTAGGAATCGTGAGGATTCCTAAGTGTATGTTCCTCTGTAAGTCGTAAGGATCCTACAAGAGGGTTTTCTCCTTGTAAGTCGAGAGGACTTATAAGGGTTGTTCATCATGTGAACATATCCCCAGTCTCGGATGAGACTTGATTAGGGAAATGTTTATTCGCGCCCGTGGATTGTATACAAGAGCCCATATTGAACCACTTGTAGGGCAATATCGAAAGTTGTGGGGGTTGCTTAAGCACAGGTTTAGGTTTCTGTAACTTAAGACTTCCAACTCTTATGAGCCGTGAGGGTCCCATAAGAGAGTTCTCCTTACGAGTCGTGAGGATCTCGCAAGTGTATTTTCTCCTTAAGAATCGTGGGGATCCCTAAGTGTGCTGCTCCCTTGTGAGTCGTAAAGATCTCACGTGGGTGGTTTCTCCTTATAAGGTTGAGAGGACCTTATAAGTGTCCTTTAACGAGATTGTGCCCTTTCAGGTTTTCACAAACACTCGCCGGTAGCCCTGCTGTTTTTACTCACGGAGCCCTTTCGGGTTTTCATCCGTGCCCATTTTGCTTACGGACATACCGTTTTTTTTATTATTCTTTTTATTTTCTTTTTCTCTTCTTTTTTACGAGGTCGCGCCCTTTCGGGTTTTCACGAACACTCGCCGGTAGCCCTGCTGTTTTTACTCACGGAGCCCTTTCGGGTTTTCATCCGTGCCCTTTTTTGCTTATGGACATACCGTTTTTTTTTATTCTTTTTATTTTCTTTTTCTCTCTTTTTTTTACGAGGTCGCGCCCTTTTGGGTTTTCACGAACACTCGCCGGTAGCCCTGCTGTTTTTACTCACGGAGCCCTTTCGGGTTTTCATCCGTGCCCTTTTTGCTTATAGACAAACCGTTTTTATTTATTATATTTTTTTATATTTTTTTTATTCATCTCGTCAGCCTAAGGATGCTGCGGTATTAGTTTAAGGATGTTTCGGTCCACTATTAGTTTAAGGACGTTTCGGTCCGACTTTGAGAAGGTTGGTTACTGCTGATAGAGTTTGAGCTTAGGAAGATAGCGAGCGGACATGGTCATCGTCATCTATCATTGACCTAGGCTGTGGCTCATTAAGCGTAGTATCTCTTTAGGAAGCGACCGTTTATTGGCCTGAAAGGCCTTTCACCGTGCATGTCCATGAGTAGATAGGCCCCACCCTGGTAGACCTTATCTACGATGTACGGGCCTTCGTAGTTTGGCTCAAATTTTCCCCGCTTGGCGCGATTGGGGATCATAGGCCTTTTGACCACCAGCACGAGTTCGTCTTGGCGGAATGTTCTTGGTCGGGTTAATCTTTCATATGAGCGCGTCATCTTTGCTTTATAAGCTTCCAGATGTTGCTGCGCTATGAGCCGGGTTTCATCAAGGGCGTCAAGCTCCTCAAGCCGAAGGTGAGCATTTTCTTCATCCGTCAGCTCATAGTGGACTGCCATTCGTAGAGAGGGTAACTCTATCTCGAGGGGGAGCACTGCTTCCGTCCCAAATACCAACGCGTACGGCGTTGTGTTCGTGGCCGTCTTGAACGTAGTTCGATACGCCCAAAGAGCCTCTTGCAGTCTCTCGTGCCAGTCTCTCTTATTTCGCGACACTGTTTTCTTCATGATCTTCGTCAAGGTCTTGTTGAAGGCCTCAGCTAGACCGTTAGCTCGCGGATTATAAACCGAGGAATATCTCCAATCTATATTGTGTTGTTGCGCGAAGCGACTGATCTTGTGGCTTCTGTAGGCTGGCCCGTTATCGGAGATGATCCGTCTTGGCGTTCCAAACCGATATATGATGTGCGTCTTGAAGAAGTGGAGGATATTTTCCGTCTTCACTTCTCTTAACGGTACTGCTTCTGCCCATTTGGAGAAGTAGTCAGTCGTCGCCAGGATGAAACGATGTCCTCTAGATGATGCTGGTTCGATGGGGCCGACTATGTCAGTTCCCCACATCTCGAATGGCCAACTAGACACCGTTGGATGTAATGGATTTGGATGCTGGTGGATGAAATCCCCATGAATTTGACACGAGTGACACTGCTTCGCATATTCGAGGCAGTCTTGAATCATCGTGGGCCAATAGTAGCCCATCCGTTTTATCTTCAACTTCATCTTTGGGCCCGCTTGATGAGAACCGCAGAGTCCGTCGTGAACTTCCTGGACGACCCTTTTTGCTTCGTCAGGTCCCAAGCATCTCAACCACAGAGAATCAATTGACCTCTTGTACAGAGTATCATTGACAAAGGAGAAAGACAGAGCTCGTTTCATGAGCTGATGTCTTGTGGACGCTTCTTCGGGCATTCGGTGGGACTTAAAGTAGTCTATGAAGACTTCCCTCTAATCCTCGGCCTTTTCCCGGTCTTTTATTTGTAGAGCCATCTGCTCGCTCGCTCCTTTTTCTTCGGATGATTCTGGAGATATTTCTGCTGGGGCAAGCACCCGACGGCTTTGTACTACGATTCTAACGTCATCGAGGTTCTCGTCAGCCAATTCTTTAGCAAGTTTGGCCAATGCGTCTGCTTTGCTGTTTTCCGCGCGCGGTATGTTCTCCAAAGTATAGGAGGGAATTCGGGTCAACAGTTGTTGCACTTTTTCGCCGTACTTTACTAATTCTGGTTTGCATGTTTGGTAGTCGCCGTTTATTTGATTAACGACCAGTTGAGAATCCCCGTATATGAGGAGGTTTTCAAATCCCATGTCAATGGCGATCTCGAGGCCTGCTATCAGAGCTTCGTATTCGGCTTCATTATTTATCCTCGGTTCTGTTAGGGAGAAAGCCAAGCGCATTATCCCTCCTAGTGGAGTCACAAAGATGAGTCCTACCCCCGATTTGATTATAGGGATACTTTGTTTGCGCTTCTTTACGGAAGATGCTCCATCGAAATAGAGCTCCCATCGGGTATCACCACCGTCGATCGCATCAAACGCATGTTCGTCTGGAAGATCGCAATTTAGAGGAGAATCGGTGGGTATGGGATGCTCAGCAAGAAAGTCGGCGATGGCCTGGCCTTTCACTGCCTTGAGAGGTTGATACGTGATCGAGAACTCCATCAAGAGTAGGGCCCATTTAGCGAGTCGTCCCGTCAATATAGCCTTTGACATCAAGTATTTAAGAGGGTCTACCTTTGAAATGAGACGGACCTCATGCGCCAACGCGTAGTGCCTGAGCTTTGTTATCGCGAAGATCAATGCCAGACAGTGTTTTTCAATAGGGGAGTAGTTGCTTTCTGCCCCCAGTAGAACTCGACTTAAGTAGTAGAGTGCTCTTTCTTTCCCTTGGTCGTTTTCTCGTGCCCATAACGCGCCTAAAGAACCTTCAAGGCCGGTTGTGTAAAGAATGAGAGGCTTTCCCTTAACCGGAGCAGCCAACACTGGAGGGTTTTGCAGGTACTGTTTGATCTCGTCTAGTGCGCTTTGGCACTTTTGATCCCAGACGAACGGGGTTCCCTTCTTCATCAGGTGGCTGTAAGGACGGCACTTGCCTGAAAGATTGGCTATAAATCGCCGTATGTATGCGAGTTTCCCTTGGAGAGATCGCAACTGTTTAAGGGTTCTTGGCGGAGGCATTTCCATGATCGCTTTGATCTTGGACGGATCTATTTCAATACCTCGATGTCGAACAATGAATCCCAGGAATTTGCCTGAGGAAACTCCGAATGCACACTTAAGCGGGTTCATCTTCAAGTTGTATTGCCGAAGGCGTTGAAATACGGTCTTCAGATGCTCGAGATGTTCCTCATATGATTTGCTTTTAATAACGAGGTCGTCGATATAGCATTCAACGATTTCGTGTATAAGGTCATCGAAGATCTTCGTCATGGCCCTCTGATAGGTGGCACCGGCGTTCTTTAGACCGAAGGGCATCACCTTGTAGCAGAATATACCCAAAGGAGTCCTGAAGGCGGTGTGCTTCTGGTCTTCGGGATGCATCTTTATTTGATTATACCCTGATGAGCCGTCTATAAAGGAGAAAACTTCATGAGTGGACGTGTTGTCTATCATCAGCTCGGTGACTGGCACTGGGAAATCGTCCTTCGGACAAGCTTTATTAAGATCCCGGAAGTCTACGCATATACGCACTGTCCCGTTTTTCTTCATCACCGGGACGATGTTGGCGACCCATTCAGGGTATTGAACCTCCTGGATGAAGCCAGAGTCGATCAGCTTCTTGACCTCGGCATTGATGCTCATCTCAAGCTCGAGTCGCATTCTTCTCGGCGCCTGTTTGACTGGCTTGACATCCGGGGATATTGCCAATTTGTGCACAGCAATTTCTGGGTTTAGTCCCGGCATTTCGGAATAGTTCCACGCGAAGCAATCTCTATGCTGCAGAAGCACGTCTTTTAACACAACCACCCTTTCTTCAGATAGCAGCTCGCTGATGAATGTCGGTCGTGGATCGTCTGCCAATCCCAACTCAATTTTCTTAAGGTTATCTGCAGTGGTATGGATTCCATCTTCCAGTTCTTTTGGCGCTGGTGGGAAATCTGAGATTATCTCGTCGTTGCTGTTTTCGAAGCACCAAGGGAGCTCATCTATGTCCTCGGGCTCTTCTTTTAATATTGTAATCATGTGACAGGTGCGAATTCGCTTCCAATCCCAATGTGGAACCGGTTCTTCTTTCGTGACCATGGGCTCGTGCTTTTGTGGCGGTGCTACCCTCCAGTTGTCAGACAGAGCGAACTTGCCAAGCTGATACTGATCTTCAACCCAATTCTTGAAGGTGAAGCAGTCCTCGAGAGGGTGCCCTATCACTCGGTGATAAGGGCAATAGTCCGGGTGAGAGACTTCGCCTGCTTGTTCGGGGTTTTTGGACTCCGGCAGTGTAAGCATTTGATGTTTTAGAGCAAGATCAAGTATCTTCTTCGTCTTGTCCCGAGGAAACGAGTACGCTCGACTCATTTTCTTCATGAGGGATAGATCAATAACGCTCGCCTCCCATTTGCATGACTTCTTAGCCCTGCTTTGTTGCTGTTGAGCGCCTTTTTGGCCTTTCGACTTATTTCTGCTTTTGCGCCGAGCCTTCTTTATAACAGGTTGACAAGGAGCGGCATTTTCATCCTTTATAGCCTGTTGAAGGAGGCGTTGCGTTTTGGCTTTCTCGTAGATTGCCATTTCACGATTGTGATCATCTCGGACTTTTTGACCAGCTTCCCTTATAAGCCTGTCTATTTGTTCTTCAAACGACGGACTGGACACTTTTGCATCAGGAACTTTTACTGGTTCAGGATTAGCGTCCTCCCACTGAGCGTCCCCTTCTTTATCGATGTCATACACGACGTAGCAGCCGTGTAGTAACTCTCATTTCTTTGACCGGATGTATCCAAGCCCTTTTGTTTCAAGCCCTTTTGTTTCCATTCTCCCGTTAGGCAGTTTGCGTTGAGTCCCGGGGACGTTCCAGACCCTGTCATAGAATTTGGCCTTTCTAATGGTCTGTTTGAAGGATATCCCCTGGCGCTTCAATAGCCTCTTCAAGCCTTCTGTATAATACCTGGGGAGACGGATGGGTTGAAGCCTGTCAAGGGTAGGATCCACCCCGTGCCAGATCTCTTTCTCCACTCTGGTTTTTTCAGAGTGGTAGAATAGAATTGCTTTTTCGCTTTCTCGCCTGGGAGGGATATAGAACGTTTGTAGCTCTTCTACATTGTAAATATCAAGTGCATCCAGTTCTTTACGGTGTTTAAGCGGCACCATGGCGACTTGTAGACTTTGTTCTTCGTCAACGGACGCTTGTATTGAAGGTCGAGCGGAGAATACAGCATGAACTTCATCTTCCGAGTCGCTGACAAAGATCAATGTAGGAGCCGATGGTCCCCGCTTGTTGTGTTGGGGCGAATCTGAATAAACTATCTCCTCTTCCTCCTCAGTATCACTGCCGAAGACAGGGATGGTAGCGTTAGTTTTATTCTCCGGCTTGTGACACTTCTCTGTGTCTTCGAAATCCGGTAAGAAGTATTTGGCGTCTTCATATTTGCGGACCTCGTTCACAGAGAACGGGTTCAGTTCTCCCATCACGGTATACTCGAAACCATCCTTAAAATACTTCATACACTGATGTTGTGTAGAAGGGATGATGTTGTACTCGTGTAACCATGGTCGACCGAGCAAAGCGTTGTAACATGTCTTGGCGTCTATGACGTGGAACTTAATGTCCGTGACGACTAGCCCGAAGCGTAGTGTCAGTATCACAGATCCAAGAGTTTTTGACGATTGGGAGTCGAACCCAGAGATGGTGATCTTGTCCCGAGCAAGGTGCTGGACGCTCATGCAGATTTCCTTCAACACCCGCACGTTGAGTAGGTTAACAGACGACCCGTTATTGATCAGGATTTTGCCTATCTTTATATCATGGCAGTATCCCGAGGCATAGAGAGGGCGATTGTGTTCGCACGTCCCAAGTAGAAGGTCTTCATTGCCAAAAGTGACATCGGCCGTGTGCACTTCTTCCAATTCATTCTTCATCTTTTCCTCGGCCAAGCATGCTTGGAATTGTTCTGGGTCTTGGAGCGCCTTAATCAACGAATCTCTCGCCTCTTTTGATAGCAAAAAGGCGTCAAGAATGCTGAGCTGTGAGGGCAGCTTCCTCAGATGTGCTAAGACGTTGTAATCCACCTTATTCTTCTTTGGTGGGTCTTTGGCAGCTAGCTCTTCCACCACTTGGTCATCTAAGACGATATCTTCAGAGGCCTTTTCTTTCCCTTTATCTTTCCTGTCCGAGGGTCCGAGGTTCTTTTCGGGCAGCGTGCGATTACGTAGCCAGATATTCTCGCAAACCTTCGGTTCTTCTTCTTTTCTCGAAGCAGACCCTTTAAAGAGAGGGGCAAGTTCTAGCTCTTCATCAGAATCACTCCCGAATGTAGGCACTTGTGATCTACCGGTGTTAATCATGTAACAATCGCCAGCAGTTCTTTTAAGCCCTTTGGTCGTATTTCTTTGTTCCCAATGAGTTTTTCGCTTTTCTCTCTTAAAGCGTTGTCGATGAGCAATGTATCCTTGCCGCCATCTATCGAAAGCTTTGCACTCCTGAGTGGGGTGCGAAACCTTCTGATGATATAAGCAATAAGACGGGTGCATTTTCTCCTCACCAGTAATTTCTTCTTCGGAGGATGGTAGCTTCATGCCCATGGACCTGGCCTTAGCAAACTTCTTTTTTATCTTGAATTGGCTTTTGTCGGTAGCGGAGGTGTTCAGCTCCAACGGGATCGTCTCAGCTCCTTCATCAAGTCGCTGGCGCTTGGCCCTTTCAAATATAGCCGCCTCGCGCTCCCGATCAGCTTTACCTTTCAACCGAGCTTCATTAAGGAGTGCATAAATTACATCATCTGATGGCCCCAGAACTTTTGGTTCAGGATCTGCCCCAAGCTTTTCGGTGCAAGGAGTCTCCTCATCGTTCGTGATCGAATGGGAAATCATATGACAGCTCTCCACATATTCCTCGGATTCATCCGATGAACTTTCTCCTTCATCTTCTTCTTGAAAGACATGATTGAGGAACTCTTGGAATGTAATGGGAGTCCGCGCCTTTTGGTTGTATTCTTCCAACGCGTCAATTTGCTTTTGTAAGTCCGTGCGTTTGCCGCCATGCTTCACGGGCTTCTTAGATTTCTTCTTCTTCTTTTTCGAAGATTTTGACGGCTGGCTGCAAGTGCTTGAACCGCCACCATCGGTCTTTGGAGTTGGACGTGGCTTCAACATCCCTTCAATGACCTGCGGTTCCAACGGATTCTTCCACTTGATCGCTGGACATGTCTGAAGATCGTTTAGCATCCTCTTTGTCTTGGCAGATAATACAACCTCCCAAGGAGCTTCTTCAATGACGGAGCATGTTGCCCCCGGCGTATTCGTCCCCTTAGAGGTGTGGGGCTGCGGGGGATTCACCTTCCATTTGTCAGATAACGCGAACTTGCCCTGTCGGTACTGGCTTTCAAGCCAATTTTTGAAAACGTAGCAATCTTCGATCGGATGGCCTAGTACTCGATGATAAGGACAGTAGTTGGGTTCGTTGACGTCACTTGGTTGTAACGGACGTTTTGGATCCGGCAAATTTATGAGTCTGTTGCGCAACGCCAGCTCGAATAACCTCCTCGTTTTATCGCGGGGAAAGGAATAAGGACGTCCCATCCTATCCTCAAGGGGTACGTACGGGCGCATATTATTTTGACGAGCCACTGGCTTCGGGTCATTCGGTTGTTGTTGAGCATTAGCGACGACGATCGCTTTTCTTTTCCCTTTGTCATTTCGGATGTCTGGCCTTGGAAGAGGAGGTTTATGGCCCATCTGATCCATTTGTGCTAGTTTGTCGATCAAGGCTTGGAAGGTAATCGGCTTGAAAAACATCATAAACTGCGAGATGGTTGCTTGTGGATCGAGGGTTCCCACAAACATACCCACTGCGGGAGCTTCTTCAATGCGCTGCTCACACTTTGACCACAAGTTCCGCCACCGTATAGCGTACTGAACCCACGTCTCGCCGGGTTTTACCCTAGCGCTAATCAGTGCCGTCATCGGGATACATTCACTGGCGCTTGCAAAACGTTGAGTAAACAGCAGCTCCATCTCTGCGAAGGTTTTAATAGAGTCGTTCGGGAGCTCAGAGTACCACTCGAACGCCGTATCTGATAAGCTTCCAACAAACTGGCGAAGCAACAACTTGTCGTCACCGCCGGTGTTGCCGCAGAGTGCCCTAAACTGGGCAACATGCTGATGAGGATTGCCCGTCCCCTTGTAGACATAAAACTTGGGAATTGTATAACCTGGCGGGTACTTGATTTGATCGTACCAACTCGGGTATGGTCTCCCCGTTTTCACGACCTGGCCGGCTG
The DNA here is from genome assembly GCA_030015575.1 of Agapanthus africanus. Taxonomy (NCBI): domain Eukaryota; kingdom Viridiplantae; phylum Streptophyta; class Magnoliopsida; order Asparagales; family Amaryllidaceae; genus Agapanthus; species Agapanthus africanus. The sequence continues at coordinate 669,515,670 of CM057337.1, forward strand.
TTTCGGTTGCATGATGAACCCGTATTTGCTGGGCGATGTATTCATCCAAATCAGCCTTGGAGATTGTATCCTCTTTAGCTGTGGACAGAACTGGTGGAGGATTCGACGTCTCTCCCCTATCGTCTTCAAGAATGATTGGGGGATCTTCAGCAGGCGGATCTTGTTGGATCATCATATCCACCATATCCTGGAATAGGAGGGCCATTTTCTTTATGTTGGCTGCCTGCTCCGCAGCTTCTTTATCTTTTTTCTCCAGTACGCGACGAAGGAATTCAGCGTCCGTTTCTTGTTCTTGACACTCGTCCGAGGATGTTTCAGGGGTTTCTTTTGGCCCTGTAAGTGCGGCCATAGCGTTCATCATTTCTTGGAGCTTCTGCTGCTGCTCCTGAGCCTTGGTCACTGACCTCGTGTGCGGTCTGTGACCTGTTGATATGCGGCTATCTTCTTTTCCCGATGCCATGTAAACCGTATGAACTGTTATGCCCCCAGGCTTGGGGCGTTTAGGCTCACTATTTTTAACTTTTGCCGCTGACGCGGGAGTTTTCTCTGGCCTCCTTCTTTTGTGGGCCATTGAGGTTGAAGGAACCGTTGAAGGGGGCATCCTAGCAGCTGCTGTCCCCCGCTGTTTAATGGGACGGTCCTCGTCTTTTTCCACCTTCGCCTTTTTTCGTTGACGGGAGTGATCCGTGTCGATAACGGAGTCTTGAACCGTCCTCCAAACTTTATAAATTCTTGAGGATAGCCGTTGAGGGGGCTGTTCTTGCCTTGTTTCTGGGACTCTCTCCGCAGGCGGAGGAGATCTTTTCAGTGTAGCGGTTGGAGCATTCTTCCGTACCCTCTTCAGCAGTTCAAAGCTGTTCCCAGTTGGAACAGCAGCGTTGACTTCCACCACTGGAGCCGGTGGAGTTAGCCCTGAGGGAGAGTTGCCCCCTGCCTTCCTCACTCGTTGCCAATGGCGACGTCGAGCATGACGAGCCGTTGGGACTGGCTCGGAGATTGAGACATCTTCTTTTTGCCCCCTGTCTGAATGGGGCGCCGCCGGTGTTAACCTCTTAAAGACTGAGGTTGTCTTTTGAGGGGTGATATTCATCCTGTCAAAGACAGATCCTCGAGTAGGGGGAGGAGCAGGCATCGTCAGCCTTGAAAAGACTGACTCTTTGACCGGGGAAGCCGCCTTAACGACTTCTGGAGCAACAGTTATTGCCTTCCTCGGGACAGCCAATTTAGAGTTCTGATCCATCCTGGCGAAAACAGAGGCTGTTGGTTTGGTAGTGGGCGACCCGTTGACAGGGGCCGTCGTGGCAGTGAGCCGGTCGAAGACCGACTTCTTGTTCACTTCTGGTGCAGGTATTGGCATAGGGAAGCTTGTAGGAGGGATCATGTTCCCGAAAAACAGGCCAGTGGTGGCTTGGGTCACCTGGTCTACCGGCAGAGTGAGGAAGGAAGCCGCTTGGGGCCCATATGCTACACCTCCGGGGGAGGTGGAGCGTCCGTTGCAGTGGCACTTCGAGCAGTTAGTTAAAGGCCATTGATTCTTGACTTCTCTCTGCCAGGCAAAAGACCAAATCTTAGTAACTTGAAAATCCAAAGGCAACCATTTAACAAACCGCGATTGGTAAGCGAAGACGACACACGAAGTGTGGAGTGGAAAGAGGAAAAGGTCCCACCGGGCGTGCCAGAATCTGTTCCCCTCCGAATGGCGGCGCACACGACTGCGAAGTCCTGGCACTGAGATTCGGGGCAGATGCTATTTGGTTTTATCCGTCTACCTCTCCGAAGATCCCAAGTTGATTTATGGCACCGTGTATCGAAGGTTTAGACGGATGCGGCCGATGTAGCAGACTTTGTCAGATTCCCCCTCGCTTGAGGGGTTTTTGATTGTGGGGACGCTCTTCCCTGCAGGCGCAAGCCCCTGCAGTTAATTACGCTACCGCATCGCGGTAGCCACTTTCTCCTTCTCCAGAATTTCACTTCGTGTCCTGTGTGTTTGTTTTGTTTGTGGTTGCCCGTGGATTGTATACGGAGACTGAGTAAAACCGTCGCCCGTAGGACGTGGATTAGTCCAAATCCGTATTTGCTTAGATTTGGGTTTGGTGTTTTTAGTTTAAGGATACGTTGGTCGCGTTGCGGCTAAGATCAACTTAAACGTTCGTTAAGGATACGTTAGTCCTGTTTGGGACTAAGATCAACTTAACGCGATAATCCATTTAATCTCTGGCTATCGGGACTCGTCACTTCTCTAATGTCGTTGAAAGATTACAACGGCAAATGTCAGAGGAGTTCAGAGATGTGCCCTTGAATCAAAGTCGATTTGGAGTTTTATAGTCCATTTAAATGTTTAAGGATACATTAGCCGTATTTGGGGCTAAGATCAACTTAAACGGGACCGTTTAGATCCGGCAAAAGAGCATTTGGGAGCTCTATTGTTCCAGTTTAGAGACGTAGTGGTCCATGTTCCAGTTTAGAGACGTGATGGTCCACCATTAGTTTAGGGACGTTTCGGTCCAACATTAGTTTAGGGACGTTTCGGTCCATGTTCCAGTTTAGGGACGTGATGGTCCACCATTAGTTTAGGGACGTTTCGGTCCAACATTAGTTTAGGGACGTTTCGGTCCAATATTAGTTTAGGGACGTTTCGGTCCGACATTAGTTTAAGGACGTTTCGGTCCAATATTAGTTTAGGGATGTTTCGGTCCGACATTGATATGTGGTTGTCGGGACCCGTCACCTCTCTGACGTCGTTGAAGGATTACAACGACATGTGTCAGAGGAGTTCAGAGATGTACCCTTGAACCCGTAGTAAATTGATTTAGGAGAGTAATCTTGCTCAGTCAATTTAATTTAAGGACTTATGGCCAAAATTGGGCTAAGTCCAGTTTCAACATTTTTTGTCTTCGGCCTGTGCTAGGGCTTTACCCCTTTTTAGTAATGCACTGCATTATTCTTGTTTTGATTGGGCTTTGCCCTTTTATAAATGATGCAGAGCATCTATTTTTTTGTTTGGGCTTTACCCCCCTTTTTTAAAATACATAGCATTTTTTATTAGGCCTGTTAGGCCTTTTAATTGGGCTCTATCCCTTTTCTTTAATAATGCAGAGCATTAAATACTCTGACAGTGCCCCACGTGGCTTGTCAGGTGCTTTGCGCTAAGTATTGAGCGCAAACTCATATGATGGTGACACGTGTCACGCTCTGGTGAGCGCAAGCGCAACAGTGCAGTGCGCTGCGCTGTTGCGCTGCTGACACGTGGCGCGCTCTGGTGAGCGCAAGCGCAACAGTGCAGTGCGCTGCGCTAGTGCGCTGCGCTGTTGCGCTGCTGACACGTGGCGCGCACTGGTGAGTTGCGCCAACTCCAGAGAGCAAAGCTCTTATTTCATAGCGCAAGTGGTTTAGATGCTGACACGTGGCGCTCTCCCAAGAGCGCAACAGCGCAGTTTGCAAGTGCAAAGCACCAAGAATTTTTTAGATTCAAGAACAGAAGTGCAAAGCACTATTTGATTTCTTGATCTAATTTAGATCAAAGAAAAATAAGTTCTTTCTTGTTTTTCTTATCTCAGAAAACCAAAGGTTCATGAAAAGTGGAAAGCACTATTTTATTTTATTTTATTTTTATTAAAAATCATTGATCTTGTTCTATGATCTGTTCAAAAGAGAACTTTCTCTTTTTCTAAAGGTTTTTACCTTTTTTATTCTTGAGGAGTTTCTCAGAGTTCTCTCTCTCTCTCTCTCTTTTTTTTAAAAAAAAAATGTTGATGCCTTTTAATTGAGGCCTAGGGTCCTTTCTATAGTGCCCATAAATTAGTTAAATTTGTTAAACAGATCTTTCTCTGAGTGATTTGGGGAATTTTCCCCACCGTTGGATTTTTGATTCAAGGGCTTCTACTTTGCAGAAGAAAATCTTTTTGTTTTAACAAGAACAGAAAAGATTTCTTAAAATTTTAATTCTGTTTGGCGCAGATGCCCCAGCGCGTGACACGTGTCGCACAGCGCAGCGCAGCGCAACTGCGCTAGCGCATCTGTGCTGACACCTGTCGCGCAGCGCACAGCGTAGCGTAACTGCGCTAGCGCATCTGCGCTGACACGTGTCGCGCAGCGCAGCGCCTGCGCAACTGAAGCGTTGCTTCATTTAATAGAGCTTTGCTCTGATTGGGCGCGCCTTCTTGGGCGCTGCGCTGACGTATCAGCGCCTGACATATGGCGCGTTGCGCCCGAGATTTGAAGCGTTGCTTCAGAATTTTTGAATTTTGAATTTCAACAGAGCTTTGCTCTGATTGGGGGAAACAATAGCCAAATACAGAAATATTCATAAACAACATCTCACGCATAATATATAAAAGAAATAAACAAACGGAATACGAAATCAATCTAAAATCACCTTAAGCATCCAAACAACCACCAATATCGTCCAAACCATACAATATGTATCAAATAAGTACATCCATCCTAAAAAATATAAATAAACATATCCTAACTCGGTCCAGCTCCTCCACCTCTAATTATCGCCGTAATCTGGCGCATCTGCTCCTCAGTGCAGTCTTGGGTCATCAAAAACTCGACTAATGAAGAAGCGATCTATGCAAGAGTTTGAGTGGTCTGTACAGGATTCTGAGTGGGCTGTGGAGCTATAGGAGTGGCATGCGCAGCCGCAGCCGAGATAGTGTCTTACGGAGCAGCAGCCGAAGTAGCCTGCCGAATCTGTAAAATTTTGTGTTTGTGTAATAAACAAGTAAGAATGCTGTATTAGATTTTAGTCGAATTCGTATCATTATCAGATTATTGCGGAATCGCGAATTTATATATGCTTTGTTGAGATTCCACACGTTCTGTTGAAATTCATATGTTATGTAAAAGAATTTATATATGTTGAAATTCCACATATCCAGGGCTATAATTTTTCCCTCAATCTAAGAATACTTCGGGACTTAGGTCTAGTTTTGGTATCTAGTTTGGAAAACCATAGATTATTTTAAGTAGGGATGGAAATGATGCTTACTTTATCTTGTAAGCCTGTATCTCTCCTTAATTGTTTAGCTTTGATTTGATACTTGGTTTTGAAGTTATCTAATTTACAAAGCAATGTTTTGTTCTCAAGTTTTGAGTTTGGATAATCATAACTTTTTAAACTCCAAAATGCAGAAAGATGTGGCATGGTTATGATTATAGAGTTCGGTTTAATTACATAGTTTTATATAAGTCTGATTAATCAAATTTAAGTCTAAAACCAAATAAGCTCAGGCTAATAATATTGCATATACTACTATCTATAATGTGATATAATATTTTACTAATAAGTAATATACGTACTAACATCTCCTTCAACTCCTCAACGGTGGTCTTCAATGCGGCAACATCATACTCCAGACGTCGCTCACGGGAGGTAGGGGAAGCAACCGCCAGAATGGACACCAACTTCTTATGGGCCCTGCTAGGACCAAGTCCCCGATCTCTCTCCCAAACTCCGTGGTGCCTTTCGTGTGCGGCGTCTAGGACTGGGGTCAGTGTGATCGGATCGGTCTATCCACTGAAATCGATCCCCGATACCTCCGCCTGCTCCACCACCCGCTCTTACACACACGTTAACCATTAAAACATAAGTATATCATTTAAATTTGAACTTATCAAAACAAAAATTTCATTCGAATTAGAATAAATATTAACACTTACGCAATACTTCTAGGCAGCAGTGTCGGGGAATCGAAGCTCACCAGTGGAGGGATCTGTCGAGATGCCGTGGACTGCAAGGTACGCAGTCAACACGCTCGGTGTATCACCCTGCGCCACGGTCTGAGCTCTCTATAATTCACCAAAAAATTACATATATTATAAAATAACTCTTAATATTTTATTATATCAAAATAGATCTATTACCGATACCTCCGTGGCACGAGTAATGTTTCTCGAGCCACCTGTGTAACTAGGGCGACCCCTCTTCGCCAACTTCCTATTCTTCTTGTTTTGATCGGCCTGTTTCTACTCAACGCAATCAGATTTAGTTTTCTAATTAAGCGGCACAAAAAATAAATTACATACTAGACAATGAATTATATTTAAATTACAAACATGTTTGCGCTCAGGCTCATAATACCGACACAAGAGAGGCCATGTATCTACGTCGAATCTGGCAAAGACCAGAGAATATAGAAGAGCTGCTCTCTCCATCTCGGGGGTCGCCAGCCATAGCATGTAGCAAACGATCTTCAGCTTGTTCATATTATATCAGACCTTAGATTGCATGTTCTTCATGAAGCCTAAATAAAGAGCGTGAAGGTCGAGCACTCTGTCAGGGTGATCAGGGTCGGGTACAGGCTGAAAGTCGTAATCCAACTGCAAATACAAGAAAATAATGTAGTTAAATTATAAGTATTAAGTAATAATAAATTTATTTGATAATTCAAATGAAAATATATATTAATACCCAATCCTGATCCCAGAAGAGGGCAAAGGAGCGCCGATGCTGATCGCCCCACTCAACGTGAAGAAGATACTTATTTTGGATGAGGCTCTCATCCCCCATATATCGGCCGAACCTCTCGGCATAATCTCCGGTATAGTAATAATCGAGGGTAAAGAAGAGGGGAAATGGTGCCTACCCCTAGCTCTAGCGGACCTCAACCTGTGGGACTGATTTGGCCCTCGAGTCCCCCTCTTAGGGTGAGGCTTCCCTGCATCTACAAGAAATATCAAGACAAGCAATATCAAGACAAAACGGTATTTAGAAATCAAGGATTAACGAAAATTGAAGTGCGATATAAACCTCCGACGACAGCAGCATGAGCGGGACGATAGTTCTTCCGGTGAGGAATAGCCAGTGACCCGGACGTGGACGCATCCCCTCCAACTAGAAAATAAACATTGACGATAAAATTACATGAAGTTCATGGTTATTCTTAGAGGATATATGAAATGATAAAAACTAATTTTTATAAAAATATGGGCTGGCCGCATCCACCAAAAAGGTAAAACTAATTGAGAGCTTAAATCATTTGCATTGGGCCCTTTGGATAGGCTACTATATCCAAGTCATCGTCTCTTTTGTGAAAAAGATTTTATATTTAAGAATACTAATCTGCAATCTATGCGGAGAGTACGGAAGTAGCGGAAGTGGCCTCTACACCGGATGTGGATACATCACCTATAATTAGACAATTAAAAATAGATTATATAAGTAATTGCAAAAAGAATATGTGTATATCTATAATATAATATTATAAATTAATATGCATGCAATATAAGATATATAAACATACCCGCAGGTGCGGTGGTGGCCTCTGCCCGCGATGTGGAGGCACCACTTACAGCTAGACAATCAAAAATTAATTATATAAGTAATTGCAAAAAATTGTGTATATATTTATAATATAACATTCTAAATCAATATGCATGTAATATAGGATATATAAACATATGCGGTAGTGGCCTCTGCCTCTGAAGTGGATGCACCACCTACAGCTAGACAATTAAAAATTGACTATATAAGTAACTTTAAAATAAATATGCGTGTATATCTATAATATTACATTCGAAATGAATATGTATGCAATATACCTGGAGGTGTGGCAAAATCCACACGGAAGGAGTCATCTAAAGGGGATACGAATCGAGGTGCAAGACCAGATCTCTGGAGCTCCCTACGCAGCTCCCTGGGCGGCAGAACCACTCTGCCTCTGCCGCTGCTGCGGCTGGTATAACAAATAATAACAAATTATTAATTAAATGTTATAAAATGTGAGGAATCCGAATTGGTAAACTTTTTACCAAAAACCCGCATTAACGTTTAAACTAACACTAACCGAAATCTAAGGCGTTACATCGACATTCGTATCATTACAACAGATGCAACGTCAACGAAAGACCTCACAGTCGAAACAAAGCGGAGTGATGGCAAAATCCCAGCTCCACCTCAGCTTTCGTCTTGTTACACCAGACGCAATGTCAACAACGGCGTTCCTTCGCAGTCTAGCAGGATGCGGATGCAACGTCAACGAAAGACCTCATGGTCGAAACAAAGCGGAGTGATGGCAAAATCTCAGCTCCACCTCAGCATTCGTCTCGTTACACCAGACGCAATGTCAACAACGGCGTTCCTTCGCAGTCCAGCAGGATGTAGATGCAACGTCAACGAAAGATCTCACGGTCGAAACAAAGCGGAGTGACGGTAAAATCTCAGCTCCACCTCAGCATTCGTCTCGTTACACCAGACGCAATGTCAACAACGGCGTTCCTTCGCAGTCCAGTAGGATATAGATGCAACGTCAACGAAAGACCTCACGGTCGAAACAAAGCGGAGTGATGGCAAAATCCCAACTCCACCTCAGCATTCGTCTCGTTACACTAGACGCAATGTCAACAACGGCGTTCCTTCACAGTCCAGCAGGATGTAGATGCAACGTCAACGAAAGACCTCACGGTCGAAACAAAGCGGAGTGATGGCAAAATCCCAACTCCACCTCAGCATTCGTCTCGTTACACCAGATGCAATGTCAACAACGGTGTTCCTTCGCAGTCCAGCAGGATGCAGATGCAACGTCAACGAAAGACCTCACGATCGAAGCAAAGCGGAGTTATGGCAAATCCTAGCTCCACCTCAACGTTCGTCTCGATACAGCAGACGAGATGTCACTACAGCGTCCTTCCTCCAACAGGATTCAGACACGCCAAACCAAACGAAACGAAGGCCAAATTCCTAGCTTCAGGGTCTTGACGGCAACTCATATAAAACCTGAAAGACTATCGGAGATCATCCCATACCAGCGCACAGTGGTCACCATCTCAACGTTCATCGATACAGCAGATGAGATGTCACTACAGCGTCCTTCCTCCAACAGGATTCGGACACGCCAAAGTAAACGAAGCAAAGGACAAATTCCTAGCTTCGAGGTCTTGACGACAACTCATATAAAACCTGAAAGACTATTGGAGATCATCCCACACCAGCGCGGAGTGGTCACCATCTCGACATTCGTCTCGATACAGCAGACGAGATGTCACTACAGCGTCCTTCCTCCAACAGGATTCGGACACGCCAAAGAAAATGAAGCGAAGGCCAAATTCCTAGCTTCAGGGTCTTGACGGCAACTCATATAAAACCTGAAAGACTATCGGAGATCGTCCCACACCAGCGTGGAGTGGTCACCACCTCGACGTTCGTCTTGATACAGCAGACGAGATGTTGCTACAACGTTCTTCCTCCAACAGGATTCGGACACGCTTAAACAAACGAAGCGAAGGCCAAATTCCTAGCTTCAGGGTCTTGGCGGCAACTCATATAAAACCTGAAAGACTATCGGAGGTCATCCCATACCAGCGCGGAGTGGTCACCATCTCGATGTTCGTCTTGATACAGCAGACGAGATGTCACCACAGCGTTCTTCCTCCGGCAGGATTTAGACGCGACAATTAAACAACGAAGCCACGACAAAATCCCTAGTTCCAAACCTCGACGGTTCACCAATAACCTAGAGACAACCGCGACATTCGTCTTGATACAGCAGACGCAATGCCAGCAAATGAAGCAAAGGCCAAATTCCTAGCTTCAGGATCTTGACGGCAACTCATATAAAACCTGAAAGACTATCGGAGATCATCCCATACTAGCGCGGAGTGGTTATGACTCATCGGGGCTTCCCAAACCGAGTCTAACCTCAAGTAAAAAGCGGCATGGCAAAATTCCTAACACTTGCTCTTCCGACGGTCAAACTGCCTAGGAAGACTGCTTGAAAACGTCTTGTCCAGCCCCCGAAGGGATCAGAGACACGACAGTCGCGGGGCTACTCGAACAGCAAGATTGTCTATCGAGGAATACATCAGCCAACGCGACGGTACAAAGGAAAAAACCCTAGTACCACAGACCCTAACGGACCTTTGTCGTAAAGAGCAGAGGTTAACGGTGACATTAGGACATCCTTGCGAGAACTTCTCGATTTGTCTTGACTCGTAAGGAAAAGCCTTAGGCAATGGGGATTAACAAACCTGTTTCCTAAGCACTGGGGCCCTGCAAGTCGGTCCAAGATGGACTCTTGCATACTATTCACGGGTCACACTCTCCGAAGTCGAATCTCAACAAGGAGAGAAACAACCACTTACGAGTCCTCTCGACTGGTAAGAGGGAAAGTTCTCTTGTGAGACTCTTACGACTCTCAAGAGAAAGCACACTTAGGAATCCTCACGATTCCTAAGGAAAAAATACACCTATAGGATCCTCTTGACCTGTAGGGAGAAAAGTCTTTATGAGACCCTCGCGGTTCATAAAGTTGAAAAGCCTTAGGCAACAGATCTGAACCTGCTTCCTAAGCCATCACTACCTCTCGAAGAGTTCAAGACGGAATGCTCTCTATCATCTACAGGCTACGCTTACTAAGGTAACATGTCGGCAACAAAGAAAAGAGAAGAAAGCAGTAATAGAACAAAAAATATATATGTATCTTGTATTCATGAATCCAATGGTGTACAAGTTGAATCGTATGAAAGAATAAAAAATGGATACATGTTATTCAAATATTACAAGCAAAACAGCTACTGAGAAGGAAGCGTTTTCAACAAGTCCGCAAGCTGCTCTCGCACTCCTTTCAGTGCCTTCTCGTGATCAGCCGCCGCGGCCAGCTCCGCTTCAATTTGAGCCCTTTGCTGCAAGCATGATGAAATCTTCTCATCGATTTCCCGTTAGGCAGTTTCGTGACTCTGCGCAACCCACTCAATAGAGTCAAGCTTCCACCTCAATACAAGCTCGTCCGAGATACATTGCTGCAAGGTGTCAAAAGCAACTCTCAGTTGCGTGGCGTTCGCTTTAACTTAGGCGCGCAGCCGGGCAGCTTCATTCGAAGCCTCCTCGCGTTCCTTCCACCTCAAGGTCGCTTCTTGTTCGAAATGGCGGAGGAAGGACACACTCTGCTTGACTCATGCAGCCCGCTGGGAGTTCAAAGCTTGAATCTCAGGAGCAGGACGCATAAGCTCAAGCTCATGCAGGCAGGCCTCAATCTTCCTGCAGTGGTTAACCCAAGACTCAACGATGCCTTCGTTATGGAAGTTCACAAGCGTCGCCAGCATTAGATTAACTTCGGCAGCAAAATCTATGGCAAACGTAGGGGCCTCCGCGTCAAGCTCCTCGATGTAATCGCTCAACATACGCAGACTAGTCACAGCGCCTTTTGAGGATGGACGTCTGGAAAAGGGCCTTGCCGGCATTATAACGCGAGACTCGAACGGGGCTGGAGTCGATGTGACCGCTGCAAAGCAAATCACAATCAGATGTCGGCTTAAGAAATAAAGAAAAATACATGAACAAAAGAGTCTATTATACCGGCTGCAACAGGGGGCAGAGCTGGGAGTTCCGGTGGCGCAGCGATACCCTTGACCCCTCCTTCAATTTTTAAGGCTACGAGCAATGTAAAGAAGAATTAGCAATGACGTGACTGCCCGTTAAAGAAAAGAAAGGACGTCGGGTAGAAAAGATACTCACCGACACCAGCGAGCGGAGTAATCTCCGACTGGAAAGAGAAGTGCGGGTTCAGCACCTGATACAAATGATCAAAAAGAACTCATGCGAGATCATGATGATACATGGTCAGTACACGAAAGATGCTATCCCCGATTTAAATTTATCACAAACCCATACCTTCCAGCATTTGAGAAAATATAAGAGAAGACGGAGGGGCAACGACCGTCAAAGCAGCAACTGGTGGTGCTTCTTCAGGTATCGCAGCCTCAGCGCTTGCCACACCTACAATCGAAAGGAAAGGAATGTCATCAGAAAGGATCACAAAATGAAAAGAGTGCAGCGACCCGAGACCTACCATACAGGTCATTGACCAGAACCATGACGGGAGCATCGCCAAGCATCACGACTTCTTCAATCTCATTTGCGGGGATGGTTTCGCCACCCGTAGCTTCGTGCCCCGATTCTACGAGAGCCGTCGTGACACTCGCGACGCCAGGAGATGGCAGGGAACCGCAGGCGGAAAGAGCGGCGATTGGAGCAGTCCCGGACTCCTGGGAAAGAGTAGCCGCTTTGGGCTCAGTGGTTGCCGTCATCTCACTCGCCACCTTCTCACCAGGACTTGGCCCTGCAGGATAAGATATATGAGAATCTAGAGATTAAAGCTTTGACAAAAAGGCTCAGTGTTACGTTACCTTGGGTCGGCGTTTCAATTGCTTCCCGAGCCGCACGTGCCGCCTGTCTGTGAGCGGTAGACAGGGTACCCGGAGCACCCTCTGAAGAAGCAGGGACAGGGGAAGCAGCGCTCGAGCCTGCACCCACGGCCAAGGCAGCGTTGCGTTCTTTTGCTGCATGCTTCCTGCACTTCCTTTCCGCCCGGGCCGTCAGAGCCGATCTTCTCAAGACCTCCGTCAAGAAGACGTTATCGTCCGCGACAGGAGTTACCTCTGGAGCCGTTATGGCATCCATCATCGGTTGCTTAAGTGAAGCTTCTTTCGGCAATACCGGCGGAACTGGGACTTCGGTAGCCGGCCTTAGAAGCGTTTCCGCACCGCCCTACGATGTCGGTACCACACCTGGAATAACCTGAGTAGAGGTAATCCCTGTAATAAGATGAAAAGGAGGGGTCAGATTACCCATAAGAAACGGGAATGGAGATGCGGTGAACTGAAATGTACCGATGCCTAAGGATGCTCGAAGCCTTTCCTCCTCCTCAAAAGTCTTAAGAGAAGCTGCGAGAGCTTCTTCAGTGGAGATGCCTGCTGAAGGAAAAGTGTCAGTCAAAACATGATAATAAAAATGTAATGCAATGACAAAAGATACGGCTGAAGTTTACTTGACTGTGCAAGGATGACCAGGCCCGCTTTGTGGCTTGCTGATCGCTCGGAAGCTGCAATAGCAGCTTCGAGGTCGGTATCATCCAGCGCCATAAATAGACCCTCGTTGGTCCCATATTCGCTCAGGCCCTCGCTATAAGGAGCATGAGGCTCCTGGCCGAGTACAACGTAAGCAGAAAGAATTGACTTCTTCTTCTTCTGCGAGCGAGCACTGGTCGCCGCTAGCACAAGCTTACGCTTGGTGGGCACCTTGGGATGACAAGTCCCGATATCTGAACCCACGCCAAACTCGGGAGACGCTACAGTCACCTCTTTTACAGGAGCACGGGGTATCGGTAGCTCAGGCCTATCACGCGGTACCACAGCCGCAGCAGCTTCCCTCAAGGGAGGATGAACGAGGGTCCGTCGCTTCAGAGGAACGCCTGGATTACTCGCCGGGGCGGTGCCTTTACGATCGAGCAATAATCGCTTCTTTTCTCTGATAACAGCGCCCATTGAACGCTGGTACCACGCAACATATACATTCAGGGCTTTTGGAATGCAACTCGGCTCACTAATAAAGAAATTGGAGCTGGTGTTCAATCGCATAAAATGGTGCATTGCGTTCTAAATACCCTCTTCAGTCCCAGGTGGTTCTGACAGGAAGGCCTCAAGCGGGACGCCTTGATTGTAGCTTAACTGCTGGGCAAAACGATGCGGGTTGTACATCATGAACAACGTCGCGTCATTCTTCTTAAACACGAGAAAGCCTGGCCTATTGGAGTATAGATGGAGAATTTCCCGAGCTTTCAAGACAGAGGCCCCGTCTTTAAAAATGTCCTACAATGGCTGCACCGTTGTTGCGGACTCTTTGCCGATAGTTAGAACCTTGTCGGTAAAGGTCATGCCATCTCCAACCATGCGTGGACGAAGAAGCAAACCCCTAGCTTTCCACGGTGTCGGATTTACAATGGATGCGTCAACTAGCCGCATGATCCGAGGGAAGCACACCTGTCGTAGAAGGAAGGCCTTTATGGATACCGAAAACACCAAGTGCATGTAGCTCGAGCCATAACATAAAGTAATGCATCGAGAAGTTCACATGCTGCACTCCTGGTTTAGTAGTATCCGCCGCTTGGCTGAGGCCGTAATACAAATGAGCTAAACCAGCGACCCTGACAGCCACTTTCACCCTAATAACCATTCGGTGAGCTGGTTAGAAGACAGACGGCCTCATACGGCGAGGGTGCATCGGAAGCGCAAACCAGCTCAGCCATAACCCGAGAAACCCCAAAAAGAACGTTTCCTCGTCGATCCCAGGAACTGCAAGATCTGCAAAAGAGACGACCGGGGTATTGGGGAGGAAGAAACTCTTCTGATCTGCCTCCGCCGTTGGCAGGTTGCCTAAACCTAAGCCGAAAGGATCGTTAAGTTTGGCGAATTTAGCGGCTCCTTCGAAAGGACTTCCGGGTGGAGAAAATGAGCGATGAAATCCATGAAATTAACCCCATGGCTCCCAGATTCGAGGAAAAGGCCCTCATAAATATTCAGCACTTTAATCAAACTAGGAAATTGGTGTTGAATGGCGTTCTTTGGAGTAAGGCCTATCATTACTGACTTGGCACTAAAAACGTATTCATCCGTAGGAAGCAGTTCCTCATAATGCTCCCCTATAACCGGTAAGCCAGAAACTTCTGCAAACTCCTCTAAAGAGATTGATACTTCTCGATCCAGCATAAGGAAGGTGTGAGTCGGAATATTCCACTGCTCCAGAAAGGCCTTAACCCACTAGGTAGGAAGCGTAGGATACTGAAAAAGAGAAGCATAAATTGCAGGATACAACCCAAGCCTCAGCAGCTGCGACTTCTTCGCTGACAGAATATAGCGGGCCCATTGCAGATACCCAGCTGGATGACATGGAGTTAGGCCAATCATATATGGTTGTCCCCACGGGTGCGACTCGCCTTGAAAAATATGTCGCCCCAGGGTATCCAAAGCCATTGGAGGCTGAATGGGTATCGAAACCATAGCAGGCTGAAGAAGACCTCCTGAAGTCCAGTTGACTTCTTCCACGGTGTAGTTCACCGGGGGTGAGTCGGCGTAGTGGACGCCATGATGGGCTCTGAGGGTACCGCACACAAAAAGCTCTGCTGACCCTTAACGATTTGATTGTACCATGTTCCCTACAGATGAAGATTCTTATGTTCCAGGTCATGATCTTTGATCAATGCTAAGACTTCCCTGTCCATATGCGCTCCAGGGAATCCTCCCTTTGAACGAACAAATGGGAAAGAACTATCGAAAGACATGTCACCTGCGCGAAAAAGAACAAAAGTCAACCGTCAGTGCTATAATTTAAATTCTGACACTAGGTACTTTAAATCGGTACCACACTGCAATGCAGTAAAAAGGGACCAAAGGGGACCCACATAATCCAGATGACATTGCATCATTAATAAAACAGTCTCATCATTTGATGAGGCTGTCAATTAAATGAGACAATCCTCAATTGATTCTCATTTAATGAGAATTCATAGGGCCAGGGAGTAAATCTCCCCTTGAGAGCAGTACTCTGTGACAGAGTGACATCTGTCAAACTCTAATGATGAAGGAATAAAAATTTCTCAAGAGCCTTGCTCTGTAAGAACGATGGAATAACCATCAGGAAATTTAAAATAAGAGTTTTAATGAATGAAAAATTCTGAGATCTTCAAGATCTATGAACAAACTTTAAGAGTTCTTTATGAGCAAAGCTCTGTTCATGGGCTAAGAAACCCCAAGAAAAGATCTCTTTAGATCTATGGGTTCAAGAGAGCAAAGCTCCGTTGATGAAACCCTAAAGGGTTTTCTTTAGATCAAAGATCTATGAAGAGCAAAGCTCTGTTAATGGGTGAAACCCTCGATTATTAAAAGGTTCTTTAAAAGATTTAATCTTTACCTAAAAATTTTGACAGAGTTCCGTCCTTAAGGAAGTTCTTAAGCCAAAGAGCTATGCTCTGCAAGAGAATGAAAATTCTCAGAAGGAGGAAGATGAATAGAAATCATCTTAGGGGCCAAGGGTCCTATTTATAAGCACTGAGTGCCGTTTCAACTTCTAAGTTGATCTAATGGTAGAGATGTTGCCACCGCTGCACTCACGTGTGAGCCACGTGAGCGCAACGGTGGGGGGGCATTTGTTTCCCCCAATCAGAGCAAAACTCTGTTTAAAATTCAAATTTTGAAATGAAGCAACGCTTCAGATGCAGCGCCAAGTGCGCTGCGCCCTAAGCAGCGCACCGTGTGCAAAGCATGTGTGCGCTAACGCTGGGTGCGATGCGCCCTAAGCAGCGTACCACATGCAAAGCACGGGTACGCTAGCGCTGGGTGCGCTGCGCCCTAAGCAGCGCACCACGTGCAAAGCACGGGTGTGCTAGCGCTAAGTGCGCTGCGCTCTAAGCAGCGCACCACGTGCAAAGCACGGGTGCGCTAGCACTGGAACTAAAAGTTCCCCACCGTCAGATCAAAGATCCAATAATAATGATAAATCATTAATTAATCAGAATTAAATTCTGTTAATGAAAGATTCCTCAAAATCTTTCCAAATAACAAGATTGTGCTCTGTAAATCAGAGCACCGTTGGATCAATGATCCAATGGTGATTAAAAATCACCGAAATACAGAATGAATTATGTATGGAAAAAATTTCCCAATCTTGTTAAAAACAAGATGATTGTCTTCTGTAAATCAGAAGAACATGGATCAAAGATCCAATGGTGGGGAAATCCCCAAATCAATTGGAGAAATATCTCCTTAACTGATTGAACAAATCAGCTTGCCCTATATAAAGGCCCCAAGACTTCAAGTCTAAGGGAGAGACAGAAGTATAGAGAGGAACCTCCCCAGAAGTTTTGAGAAAATCTCAGAAAGAAAAGCCAAGCTCTCGATAAAAGAACTTCTTTTCTTCAAGGTAAAAGAACAAAGAGATGAAATCATCTCATAATTAAAAAGAAGAATTTACTTCTTTCTCACAGATCATAGATCTATAAGACTAAAGTCTTTCTCAAAGAGATCATGAACATCTCACTATAAAAAGGGGGGAGAATAATTCAATTCTCTTAAGGATCCATAAAGGCAAAGCCTTTCATCAATATAAGAGATTAAAACATCTCTTGTGAAGCTAAGAACTTTATTCTTAGATCTATGAGACAAAGTCTCTTAAAAGAGGATTTAATTCTCTGTGCATAGCGCTGCATAAAAGAGCTTTAGCACTCCGTATTAAAAAGTGCTTCAGCGCACCGGAACTAGCGCACATCGCTGTATAAAAAGAGCCTTAGAGCTTCAAATTAAAAGAAGTATCTCAGCGCTCCTGATCTGGCGCAAAGTGCCGAGCGCACCATGTGCTCCTCACGTGTGCGCCACTCAACAGTTAACGCTCTGCGCTCTTGAGCTAGCGCTTTACGCTCATAAGACTGGCACTTAGCGCTAAGCGCACCACGTGCTCCCCACGTGTGCGCCACTATACAAGTAGCGCTTGCGTTCATAAGATAGCGCTCTGCGCTCATAAACTGGCGCAATGTGCCCATCATCTGGCGCTTAGCGCCGAGCGCAACACGTGTCTCCCACGTGTGCGCTACCCAGCAGAAGCGCAATGCGCTCATAAACTAGCGCACTGCGCTCTTTGATTGGCGCAAAGCGCCAAGCGCACCATGTGTCCGCTGATAGAACATAAATTGTTCTTTAATAAAGCCTAGAGCTATGATGAATGCTCAACATTCAGTAAAAGACAAAAACATTTTCAGAATCCAAATCAATACTCAGTATTGTTAAAAGGGCCAAGCCCAAATAAATGCTCAACAGCCCAAAATAAATGTTAAACATTTTAACTTGACTGGACTTAGCCCAAGATTGGCTATAAGTCCTCAATTCAGATTAATTAAGCCCATATGCTCACAAATCTTTTGATCTTAGTCTCAAATTGGACTACAGATCTCTCAACCAAAATTGGTTCAAGGGTACATCTCTTTACTCCTCTGATATTTGTCGTTGTAATCTTTCAACGTCTTCAGAGAGGTGACGGGTCCCGACAACCATACATTTCATAGACTATGACGTCTTTAAACTGGACTGTAGGGTCCTTAAACCCACGGACTATGATGTCCTTAACCTCGGACTGTGGGGTCCTTAAACCCATGGACTATGATGTCCTTAACCTCGGATTGTGGGGTCCTTAAGCCCATGGACTATGTGTCCTTAACCTTAGACCACCATGTCCTTAAACTGGTAATCGACCGCAATATCCATAAACTAAACAATAGGGCCCAAATGCTCTTTTGTTGGACCTAAATGATCCTGTAAAGTTGATCTTAGTCTAAAATTAGACTAATGTATCCTTAACAAACGTTTAAATTGATCTTAGTCTCAAATGAGACTAACGTATCCTTAAACCCAACCCCCAAACCCAAATCTAAGAAAATACAGATTTGGACTAATCCACGCCCTACGGGCGACAACATAAATTAATCTCCGTATACAATCCACGGGCAACCAAAAACAAAACAAACACACACTACATGAAGTGACCATCTGGAGAAGGAGAAAGTGGTTACCGTGATGCGGTAGTGTAATTAACTGCAGAGGCTTACGCCTACAGGGAAGAGCGTCCCCACAATCAAAAACCCCTCAACGAGGGGGAATCTGACGAAGTCTGCTATATCGGCCGCATCCGTTTAAACCTTCGATACATGGTGTCATAAATCAACTTGGTATTTTCGGAGAGGTGGACGGATAGCACCAATTAGCATCTGCCCTCGAAATTCAGGCAAGATGAACCAGCGCGGTCGCGTCTCCGTGTTTCGGTGGGGAACATCATCGATTATCATATATACACTTTTTCTAAGATTTAATTTGAATTGGTTTTACGTTTACATTTCAATTTCAAGGGTTTTAAGTTTTTAGTTTAGGGTAATTTTTTTAAAAGTTAAGGGTTTTCTTAATCAAGTTTAAGATTTTGGATTTGGTTCTGATGTTAAGTTTAAGATTTTGGATTTAGTTCTGGTATTAAGTTTAAAATTAGGGTTTGGCTTTATTTAATATGAGAGATCAACATCATCATTATCACAAACAAACACACACACACACAAGCACACACACATCATCATCAATATTATCACATACCCACACCCACACACACATATCATCATCAACATTATCACAAACACATACACACATACACACACATATCATCATATATATCACAAATACACACACATACACTTACACTAACACTAAAATACCCTAACCATAACCCTCACCCTTAATCCTAACCTTAATTATCTTAACCCTAACCCTAGACCTAATTAAACCTAACCCCCTATAAATTCTTCACTGAACTACTCTTAGCAATTGTTTTTTTCACAAAACCCTTAATCTAACCCTAATCCTAACTTTAATTCTAAACCTACCCCAAGCCATTAGCCCTAACCTTAATCATAACCCTAACCAAAACAAACCCTAACCCACAACCAATCTTCTCCTTCTTCTTCCCCTCACCATCACGACCAATATCATTTAAATCTCACAAATCTTGAATCATTTTCTTTTATATTTTCATTTCAACTCATCTAAAGCAAAGATCGAACAAGTACACACATCTCAGTAGACGGTCTGTATTCATTGACGAAACTACAATAGACACCGTTAATTGATTGCGGTTTATAAAATTCTTTGATTGTGACAACATATTTTCCATACACATCGAGATTTTAGATCAATCAGGCATCATCATTTCTTTTTCCTCAGACTGTTGAGTGAGACGCTGTGTCCTAGCTTTTTTGTAAATAGCCATTTAGCGATTATGGTTATCCCTAACTTTTTGACTAGCTTCTCTTATTAGCTTGTCAATTTGTTCTTCGAATGACGAACTTGGCATCATTACGATGGGATCTTGCTCTGGTTTAATATCGGCGCTATCTAGAAAAGCATTACATTCTCCACCGGAGTTATTTACGACACTGCAGCCATAGAATCGCTCCCGTTTCTTAGACCGAACATATCCAAGCCCAGTCGTCTATATCCTCCCGGTCTCGAGTCTGAAGCTATCACGGTCTCGAGTCTGAAGCTGCATACGTCTTTATTACCAAATTTGAAAATGTATGCGCTATGATGGGTACTTCACAGCTTTCTGTGGATGCTATGAGATTGCATCTTCTCCCTTACTTTGTGCGATTTAGCCGAGAAGTGGCTTTATAACACAGCCGCACATTCTATTTTAAACTGGGATGAATTCGTCGTGGCTTTCCTAAAGAAATTCTACCCCAATCATAAGACAGCTCGAGTCCGTAGCGAAATAAATCAATTTACCCAGCTTCCCAATAAACCATTTTCGAAGTGTTTTGAATGCTTCAAGGATCTGTTAGTTCAATGTCCTAATCACGGAATCCACCGATGGGATCTGTGCAGAATCATATATGAGGGCATTAATCCTACAACAAAACAGATACTTGAATCCATTTGTCAAGGCACCTTCATGTCTAAAGATGATGGAGAAGCTTGGAAATTTTTAGAAGATTTTGCTGAAAGAACTTTACAGTGGGAGAGTGTAAATCAACCATCATCTAGGGGTGGTATCCATCAACTGGATGTTTCCATAGGAGTTAGAGTTGAAATGGTAGCAATGCAAAAGAAACTTGAAGCTATGGAACACAAATTTTTATTAGCCTCCCTAAACCAGATGACACTCCCCAAAACTGTCTGTGGATGTTGTTCTGATCCATCACATCTTACAGAAGAATGTCCATTGAATTCTCCGTTTCAAGGTCGAGAGCATACCAATGCCGCTTTCCAACAAAGACCTAGAAATGATCCGTATTCTTCCAATTATAATCAGGGTTGGAGGAATCACCCTAACTTTGCTTGGAACCAACACCAAAATCAAAACACGGTTCCAAACCAAAACAACTTCTAAAGGGCCTTTCCACCACAACAGCAACCACTACAACTGTGTCAGTACCCCTATCAATCACAAAATTTTCAAAATCCGGTCAACACTTCTGCACCGTTTAATAACTCATTGCAATTGACCGGTACTGATAACTCCTCTTCACTTGAACGAACCTTGGAAATGTTTATGAAACAATCCATCCAAGTGTCGGCTGATATAAGGACTTCTATCGATGATATAAAGAAAAACTCCGCCTCCCAAGCTGAGAGTATAAAATCGATGGAAGCATAAATTGCATGAATAAATGCCGAAATGAGTGCAAGAGAGAAAGGGAAACTTCCGTCTCAACCCCTACCGAATCCTAGGTATTCACAACACTATAACATGAATGCCATTACAATGTTGAGATCCGGAAGAGTGCTGAATAATCAAGTCGGTGAAGAGATTGATGAAAATGATAACACCCCGGCTTTCACTTCAACTTTTCCTTCCACTTCTACTTCTATTTCTGATCCTTGTTCGTCTACCCCACCACCTTCTTGCGAGCCTATTCTTCGTTTTCCTCAAGGCTCAAACCCTCGGCACATTTCTTCTAGTCCACCAAAGACGATCCCCACTCCTATTCTGGGATCAGTTCCACACACACCACCTTCTCCAATGTTGGACCCAGCTATTATTGCTAAAGCTCATTATCCGAACCGGTTAAGGGGAAACAAATCGAGTCCATATATGGAGAAAATTATGGAAATGTTTAAACAGGTTAACATCAACATCTCTCTCCCAGATGCTATTCAACAAGTCCCAGCTTATGCGAAAGTTTTTAAGGACTTGTGCACTAGGACGAGGAAGACTCAAGTGCCTAAAAAGGTATTCATGACAAATAATGTTAGCACTGCTTTTACCCCACAGTTACCAAAGAAACGTAAGGACCCTAGATGTCCTACAATCTCGATTTCTATTGGGGGTAAAAATATTAACCGTGCTCTGCTTGACCTTGGCGCAAGTGTTAACCTGCTTCCATATTCGGTCTACGAGCAGTTAGGGATTGGGGAGTTGAAACCGGCTCATTGTACTCTCCAAATGGCAGAACCATCAATCACCAAACCTAGGGGTGAACTAGAGGATGTGTTGATAAAAGTCGGGGAATTTATATTTGTTCAGTTGATAAAACTGCACATTTGTTATTACATTTTTCCTACTATTTCTATATTAGAAAAGGTCTTTATTATAATTTATCATACATATGAGGGTTTATCTGTAAAAAATACTATTTTTCATGTGTTGATATATTATAATTAACATTTGGTAGGAAAATGTATCCAAAAATACCATTGAACAAATTTTAATAGTAAAACTAATATCTCAATAAAACAAAACACTACTAATATTATTTGTTGAGATTGTGCAGAATTTTTCAGGGCTAAAAATCAAGGGAATCAAAGTTGTTAAGAGCAAACCTGCCTAATTAAGAAAGCAAATTAAGAAATCAAATCTGGCAGAAGTAAAGAAAAGATTTCCAATTTCCAAAAGTTCCAGAGATCTCCACGTGTCACAAGAAGAAAAGCCCAGAAGACAAAATCCAACGATCCATAGACAAGATCGCGGATCCGCGGTCAAACCTACCCGTTGACCGCGGATCCGCCGCGGTTGAGAGATGTTAGGAGCTGGGATTTGGTTGGTTGAATCTTAACAGATGGCTTCCAAATTTGGAAGCTAGGGTTCTGGATTTTGGAGTATAAATAAGGACCGAGAGCCTCTTGGAAAAATCATCAAGTCGACGAGATCACGAAATCCACGACGGCTCACGCATCCAGGCTGATCATCAACGGTTCATCTACCTCCTTAGAAGAGATCGAGAAGCAAACTAGTATTTGTAATCATTTTCTAAGGGAACAAAGTGTAAATGAGTTTTGTTGATTAATAAAGATAGTTCTTTTTCTTATTCTATTTCTTTGTAGTTTCATTATAAATTCTCTCTCCATCTCTTCTTCTCCCAACATGCGTGAGTAATTATCTGCTTGTTAGGGTTCGTAGGATTAGGGTAGGTTAATGGATGATGAAGATCTTTAAACTCTTTTTACGTCCTATAAAGTTTATAAAATTTATCAAAAGAATCATTAACATCCTAATCGGGCGCGCTACTAATTCATTGTTAGTCTCGACCGCGATTAGAGATTAGATTAATGATTGTTTTGGTAAAGGCTAGATATGAACGGAGTTCCGTGTCGAGATAGGGGTTAAGAGTGGGATTTTTTTTCCCTCCAGAAACCCTAATCTACATGCAACACTGTCGTTCTAGTTTTAAATCTATTAAAGGATAGAAAGAGTAATCTTTAATTAATCATCCATAACTACTAAATCCTAATGAACCCTACAAGCCCTCTTCTTATATAAACTTACATCCGTAGTTAATCTAGATCTATATTTTGTATCCGTGTTTAACGTAGATCTAGATCCTACAACCATTCTACAATATTCTTTATCCCTCCTCCTTTCTTTTTCAACACGTCTAAAGTAAGAGTAAAAGGTTCCACGTTTCCCAGAGGACGACCCGTACTCATCTCGGTCTAGCTACGCGCGACACCGTTCTGATTGCGATTAACTACTACACTACACAAAAATCTAGACCAATCAAATGGCGCCGTTGCCGGGGATACGTGCGTAATTTTTATTCTTACTATTTGTGTTGAATTCTTATTCGATTCATATCATAATTAAAACAAAACTGCAAATTGCATATTTAACGATTTGTGTGTGAATTTTTGCAAGGAAATCTGGAGTCACAGACTTGTGGAAACAGGAGACAGATACATTCATTGAGATCCAGAGAAGTAGAGAAGGCCACAGAAAAAAATTCATCAATTGATCTCTCCCTCTTGCGGCGGAACCGCGGCCGGAAGTGCACATCGGCGGTGGAAGCGTGGCCAGTTAGGAGATTTAGGGCTTCAGTCTTCTCTGATAAGATTCTAACCTCCTTCTCTCTCCTCTCAAATCCAATAAAATCTCTTTTCTGCAGGATTCTTTGCAAAATATCGCCGCTAAAAAAAAACTTTTTGCAAAGTTTTGTGATTGTTTTGTTTTGCATATTTTAATACGGACTTTAAAGGGCAAAGACCAAATCCAGATTAGGTGGGGATTTCATCACCCTTCCTAAGCCCCACAAATCACAAACCGAGCATCTGTATCAACCCTACATTAATTTAAAAAATATCTAGACCAGACTCTAAGGACTGTTGCGCTCAATAAGGACAGAGGAAGGTCGTGGGTAATCTATCGCTTATCCGCATTACTTTTGTGGTGTCTAGGCAAGTGTGTCTAAGGCGAGTGGTTACTTAATTAGGGCCACTACTTGTAGTGGAGAGCCTCCCACTCACCTGGCACTTACCTGGCTACAAGAGTAGTAACGAGACGGTAGAGGATTGATCCTACGGCTTGTCCTTTGGAAGTCTAGGAGCGGTCTAGAGACTGACCTAGCTAACCTTAGTTCTAGGGTTGTTTGTGCATTTTTGTGTGATTTGTCTTGAGTCCCACTTTTTTCAAAACAAACCAATTTTAAAGCACACACACGCTGCCACTTGCACTAAACCCGCTTAGTGTATGCTCGGCTAGACACGGGATTCTAGTGCCCGTCTTGTCCGCGTTCCTGCTATCGACGCCGAAGTCAGTACTTCTTCATTTTCTTTTTCCTCACCACACACGACCGAGATGGACGGCACTCCATCAGATTATAACACCACGCTGCCACCGCCCGTAGGTGCGCAGAATCCACCGCGCATCTCTCTCCAAGAGAGATGCTATCCTATCCGTGGTCATCTTCCTACTTGTCTATCTATTCCACCAGCTAACGGAGATAATTTCGAAATTAAACCCCACTACATCAATCTGCTGCCTAAATTTCACAGGCTTGAGTCGGAAGACGCTTACGTTTTCATCACCAAATTCGAAAACGTATGCGCAAAGATGGGTACTTCACAATTGACTGTGGATGCTATGCGCTTGCGTCTTCTTCCATTCACACTGTGTGACTTGGCAGAAAAATGGCTTTATAATACTGCCGTACACTCTATCACTAATTGGGATGAATTCGTAATAGCATTTCTTAAGAAGTTTTATCCAAACCATAAGACCGCCCGTGTTATGAGCGAGATCAACCAGTTCACCCAGCTTCCCAATGAACCGTTTTAGAAGTGCTTTGAACGTTTCAAAGATCTGCTTGTCCAATGTCCTCATCATGGAATCAATAGATGGGATTTATACCGAATTATATATGAGGGCATTAATCCAGCGACAAAGCAGATGCTTGAAACAAATTGTCAATGCAATTTCATGTCTAAAGACGACGGTGAAGCTTGGAAATATCTGGAAGACCTTGCTGAGCACACTTTGCAGTGGGAAAGCGTAAGACCACCTTCATCTAAGGGAAGTATTCATCAGCTCGATGTTTCCATCGCAGTAAAAGCCGAAACGGCAGCGATACAGAAGAAACTCGACGCTATTGAGAAAAAGTTCTCATCATTCTCCCTAAATCAGGTCACGCTTCCCAAGACCGTCTGTGGTTGCTGTTCAGATCCTTCACACTTAACGGAAGAATGTCCTATGAATGCATCGTTTCAAACTAATGCTGCTTTTCAGCAGCGACCTAGAAACGATCCTTATTCTTCCACGTACAATCAAGGATGGAGGAATCATCCTAACTTTTCTTGGAACCAAAACCAACCCTAAAATCAAAATCAGTTCCAAAGCAATTATCAAAGACCTCCTCCACAGCAACCAAAACCACAAAGTCAGCTCCCCTTTCAGTCACAGAATTTTCAAAATCCGGTCAACACTTCTACACCACAAGTGGCCGGTACGGACAACTCTTCACTCGCACAAACTTTGGATATGTTTATGAAACATACCATTCAAATGTCGGCCGATATGAAGTCTTCTATTGATACCATAAAGAAAGACTCCGCCTCCCACGGCGAGAGTATTTAATCAATAGAAAACCAACTTGCACAGTTGAACGCCGCAATGAGTGTGAGAGAGAAAGGGAAACTCCCATCTCAACCCCTGCAGAATCCTGGCTATTCATAAAATCATAATGTGAATGCCGTTACTACACTGAGATCGGGAAAAGTGCTGAATAACCGAGTGGGTGAGCAATTTGATATTAGTGACACCAATGATACCCCTTCTTTTTCTTCTTCCCCTAATTCGTCTAGTCTCCTACCTTCATCCGAGCCTATTCTCCGTTTTCCCCAAGGCTCGAACATTTCGCCAAATCTTTCTAAGTCGATTCCCACTCCAATTTTGGGATCGAATCCGTCCCTACAGTCTTCTCTACAAACGTTGGACCCAAAATTTATTGATCAAGCTCCATTTCCAAACAGATTAAGGGCCAACAGACCTAACTCGCAAATGGAGAAGATTGTGGAAATGTTTAAGCAAGTTAGCGTGAATATTCCTCTCCTAGATGCTATTCAACAAGTCCCATCTTATGCAAGAATCCTTAAAGACTTGTGCACTAGGAAGAGAAAAACTCAAGTGCCTAAAAAGGTTTTCATGACGAGTAATGTTAGCACAGGTTTTACCCAACAAATACCAAAGAAACGTAAGGACCGTGGCTATCCTACAATCTCTATTTCTATTGGGGGTAAAAATATTAATCGTGCTTTACTCGATCTTGGCGCTAGCGTTAACTTGCTTCCTTATTCAGTATATGAGCAGTTAAGAATTGGAGAGTTAAAACCCGCCCATTGTACTCTCCAGATGGCAGACCGATCGATCACCAAATCTCGGGGTGAACTAGAGGATGTGTTAATTAAAGTCAGGGAATTCATATTTCCCGTGGACTTTATTGTTTTAGATACACAACCTGTGGCAAACCCACGCAATCAAATCCTGGTGATACTTCGTCGATCCTTCCTAACAACTTCTAACCCTGTAATTAATTGTCGTAACGGTTCTATGAACTTATCCTTCGGGAAAATGACAATTGAGTTTAATATTTACAAGCTAGGAAGTCAGCCATCAGAACCTTCTGCTCATTTGCTGGATGTTTATTCCATCCACGAGATAGCTCCCGAAAGCTGCATGGATGAGGAACTTTGCTTTGATGATCTCGACAACACTAATGAGATATCGTTTGATCTTGCACCACTTCATAGTGAGGATATGTTCAATGAGTCCGTCCTCGAGTTTGAACCCGTTGACTCGTTGCAAAAGTCAGCAGCACTTTCCGAGTCAATATCTTATGCAAGTTTTGAACCTCTTAGGGAGTCCGAATATCATTCCCTTACCCCATCTTCTGTTGTCTCTCCGCCAATTCTTGATCTCAAACCGCTACCTTCTCATCTTAAATATGCATATTTAGGAGAGAATGAGACTTTGCCAGTGATTATATCCGCCTCTCTAGCCTTAGAGCAAGAGAACGCACTTTTGGCAGTGTTGAGATCGAATCGGCAAGCATTTGGTTGGATAATGGCCGACATCAAAGGGATTAGTCCCTTAATTGTTGAACATTACATACATTTGATGGATGAAGCCAAACCAACCCGAGACCCACAAAGACGGTTAAATCCCGTTATGAAGGAGGCGGTAAAGAAAGAAATCGTCAAGTGCCTTGATAGTGGAATAATTTACCCTATATCTGATAGCCAATGGGTAAGTCCAATTCATGTGGTCCCTAAAAAGTCTGGCATCACGGTCATCACTAATAATGCCAATGAGTTAATCCAAACACGCACCCAAACTGGGTGGCGCGTATGTATTGATTACAGGAAACTCAATGCCGCGACGAGGAAAGATCACTTCCCTCTACCTTTCATTGACCAGATGTTAGAACGATTAGCTGGACACGAATACTACTGTTTCTTGGACGGATACTCTGGCTATAACCAGGTCCCTATCGCCGAAAAGGATCAAGATAAAACCACATTTACTTGTCCTTTCGGTACTTTTGCTTATAGACGCATGCCCTTTGGGTTATGCAATGCTCCCGCTACATTTCAGCAGTGCATGATGGGGATATTTTCAGATATGGTGGAGAATTTTCTGGAAATTTTTATAGACGATTTCTCCATTTTTGGGGACTCCTTTGAGAACTGCCTTCGTAATCTTGACGCGGTTCTTACCCACTGTAAGGATAAGAACTTGACTTTGAATTGGAAAAAATGCCATTTTATGGTCCAAGAAGGTATTGTACTTGGACATATAATTTCACGAAAAGACATTGAGGTTGACAGAGCTAAAATAGATGTCATTCATAACCTCTCTCGTCCCAATTGCGTCAAAGATATACGATCCTTCCTTGGTCATGCAGGATTTTATAGGAGATTTATTAAGGACTTTAGCAAAATTGCTAGACCCTTAACCCTTCTATTGGCCAAGAATACTACATTTCACTTCATTCGGATTGTGAGGCTGCTTTTGAATCGCTTAAAGGATCACTCACTACAGCCCCCGTTCTATCATCTCCGGATTGGAACCACCCGTTCGAGCTTATGTGTGATGCATCAGATTTTGCTATTGGTGCTGTCTTAGGACAACACATTGATAAGATGCCACATGTAATTTACTATGCAAGTAGGACCTTGAATGATGCACAAATAAATTACACAACTACCGAGAAAGAACTCTTGGCAGTTGTATTTGCATTAGAGAAATTCAGGCCCTACTTGATTGGCCGCCAATTGTGGTTTACACAGATCACTCCGCCCTACGACATCTTTTATCGAAGAAGGATGCGAAGGCCAGGCTAATACGTTGGATCCTATTGTTACAAGAATTTGATCTTGTCATCCGAGACAAGAGTGGATGTGAAAACGTTGTAGCCGACCATCTTTCACGCATCACTTCTTCGCCAACTTTGACCGTGCCGATAAATGACTCATTTCCTGACGAACAGCTCTTGATTGTATCCTATGAACCTTGGTTCGTGGATATCGTGAACTATCTTGCAACGGGACTTATTCCTAGTGATTGGTCGAAACAAGACAAACTTCGATTTCTATCCCAAGTAAAATACTTTTACTGGGATGAACCTTATCTGCTTAAGTATTGTTCCGATCAAATCATTCGCATGTGTGTCCCTAACGATGAATTCAAGAGTGTGTTATCATTTTGTCATGATCAGGCATGTGGCGGTCATTTTGGTCCTCGAAAAATGGCGGAGAAAGTTTTGCAATGTGGCTTTTATTGGCCAACATTATTTAAAGATGCATATGAACATTGCAAAACTTGTCCGCAATGTCAGCATTTGGGTCAGATTTCACGAAAAAACGAGATGCCGCTCCAACCTATATTGGTTGTGGAAATATTCGATGTTTGGGGTATTGATTTTATGGGCCCTTTTTCCAACTCCTTTGGGAATTTATATATCTTGTTAGCGGTTGATTATGTCTCAAAATGGGTGGAAGCTATACCGTGTTGCACTAATGACAACAAAGTTGTCATTAAGTTCCTTAAAGAAAATATCTTTTCGCGATTCGGACACCCTCACGCTATAATTAGCGACAACGGGACACATTTCTGTAATCGGTCTTTCGAGGCCTTAATGTGGAAATATTCAATCACTCACAAGCTTTCTACGCCCTATCATCCCCAAACAAACGGGCAGGCTGAGATCTCAAATAGGCAGATCAAACAAATTTTGGAGAAGACGGTTTCTAAAAACCGTAAAGATTGGTCAACCAAATTGATGGATGCTCTTTGGGCATTCGGCACCGCTTATAAGACCGATCTTGGTATGTCTCCATACCGCCTAGTGTTTGGGAAGGCATGCCACCTTCCTGTCGAGATCGAACATAAAACAATGTAGGCTATTAAAGAGCTTAACTTCGATTTTGATCATGCAGGCAGCTATCGGAAGCTGCAATTGAATGAGCTAAGCGAACTCCGCGATGAAGCTTACGATAATGCGGTGATAGTAAAGAACAGGACTAAAGTGTTCTACGATAAAAGCCTTTTTAGAAAAACCTTCACATCGGGGCAACAAGTCCTTCTTTACGATTCCCGTCTCCATCTTCATCCGAGTAAGCTTAAATCTCGTTGGAAAGGACCTTTTGTGGTGCGGTATGTACACCCGCACGGGACAGTAGAAGCTGAAAATTTGAAAAACGGTTCAATTTTTAAAGTAAATGGGCATAGATTAAAACCGTATTTCTCTGCTGACCCCGCGGAGGAGCTCCTGTTTTTACAGGAGCCGCTTTATCAAAACTGAATTTCCTCCGCCTCACCTCCATGTTTTGGTAACATTTTCTCATTTTAAGAATGGAGGTGAGTGAAAATGGTTTTAATTGAATATCTGTGCGTGCTAAAGAACAAGTTTGGGGGTATTTTTCATTTAACTATTATTTTACCCCTTGTATCTCTCCCCTAGTATACAGGTTCATGCTCTCAAAAGGCTACAACAGTGAGGACACTGCTGAAAACAGGTTTGGGGGGAGGTTTGTATTCACTGAATTATCTTTGACACTGGGCATTCAAAAATTTTTTTATAACAAAAGAGTAGAAAGTGAAAAATTACATCCAAAAGATAGAAATAGTTTAAGAAAACCAAGAAAATTAGAAGTTTTCTTAAACGAACTGGTAATAAGTAGTTATGAGCTGTTGTCCCAAGGGTTAGTAAGATGTAGGAAGTCACTAATCTGAGGATAAAAATAAGTCTGAAAAATAGTTTCTATTCTGGAAGCCAAACATTTGAATATTGATACCCTACTATATGCACTTACACACATCTTGAAACTCGGGATAGTATAGGATACCTTGAAATGCTCTTGTCTAAAAGCCAAAGTATGAAGGAAATATAAAAAATGAATGAAGAAAATATAAAAATGGTGAAAAGAAAAAAAAATGAACACTGGTTTTTTTATCGCCAAGGTAGCAATAAAGAAATATAGCGAGGGTGCTTCATCACCTAGTGCCTTAGACCAACTGGTTTGGGAGTCACTGCTAAGCCTTAGGTGGTGCAAGACGAGGAGAATACTATCACCTAATCAGCAAGCACATAAGTAATCGGTCGGTTAGTATCACAAGAAGTATTAACGATCGCATGAAAATGTGTGAGCAAATCCCTAAATATTCATCAAAGTAAAAAGTACTGAGGTAGATGGACAAGAGTATGATAGCTTGAATTGAATTCTCCGAGTGTAGGGATGTTCTATACACACACGTAGGGGTATATGATCAATGTTTGGATGAAAGGTAGAAATGAAGAATAAAGACGATGTTTTATTGAGGGATGATGTGATTTCTAACATCTTTTCATGACTATTAAGATAGGGCTCATGACAACTAAAAAGTTAGTGTAGTTGGAAACTCTAAATTTTCAAAGTATTTCTTTTATGGTTCTTATTTTTATATGTAAATTTCACCATCTCTCTTTTAATATAGGATTTTGTGGGTGTAATCCGCTGAAAACCCTCAGGAGACAACACTCCTCCTACTAGGGACACCTAGAGATTTAACGGCTTGTTGCACGTGCTCAGTGCAATCATGTTTGCCTACGAAAGTGTGCTTAGTTTTCTCCTTTCTTTTTATTCTTCTCTTGAATAAACTAGTTTGCTCGGGACGATCAAAGATAGGTTTTGGGGTATTTGTTCAGTTGATAAAACTGCACATTTGTTATTACATTTTTCCTACTATTTCTTTATTAGAAAAGATCTTTATTATAATATATCATGCATATGAGGGTTTATCTGTAAAAATACTATTTTTCATGTGTTGATATATTATAATTAACATTTGGTAGGAAAATGCATGCAAAAATACCATTGACCAAATCTTAATGGTAAAACTAATATCTCAATAAAACAAAACACTACTAATATTATTTGTTGAGATTGTGCAGAATTTTTCAGGGCTAAAAATCAAGGGAATCAAAGTTGTTAAGAGCAAACCTGCCTAATTAAGAAAGCAAACTAAGAAATCAAATCTAGCGGAAGCAAAGAAAAGATTTCCAATTTCCAAAAGTTCCAGAGATCTCCACGTGTCACAAGAAGAAAAGCCCAGAAGACAAAATCCAACGATCCATAGACAAGACCGCAGATCCGCGGTCAAACCTACCCGTTGACCGCGGATCCGCCGCGGTTGAAAGATGTTAGGAGCTGGGATTTGGTTGGTTGAATCTTAACAGATGGCTTCCAAATTTGGAAGCTAGGGTTCTGGGTTTTGGAGTATAAATAAGGACCGAGAGCCTCTTGGAAAAATCATCAAGTCGACGAGATCATGAAGTCCATGACGGCTCACGCATCCAGGCTGATCATCAACGGTTCATCTACCTCCTTAGAAGAGATCGAGAAGCAAACTAGTATTTGTAATCATTTTCTAAGGGAACAAAGTGTAAATGAGTTTTGTTGATTAATAAAGGTAGTTCTTTTTCTTATTCTATTTCTTTGTAGTTTCATTATGAATTCTCTCTCCATCTCTTCTTCTCCCAACATGCGCGAGTAATTCTCTGCTTGTTAGGGTTCGTAGGATTAGGGTAGGTTAATGGATGATGAAGATCTTTAAACTCTTTTTACGTCCTATAAAGTTTATAAATTTTATCAAAAGAATCATTAACATCCTAATCGGGCGCGCTACTAATTCATTGTTAGTCTCGACCGCGATTAGAGTTTAGATTAATGATTGTTTTGGTAAAGGCTAGATATGAACGGAGTTCCGTGTCGAGATAGGGGTTAAGAGTGGGATTCCTTTTCCCTCCAGAAACCCTAATCTACATGCAACACTGTCGTTCTAGTTTTAAATCTATTAAAGGATAGAAAGAGTAATCTTTAATTAATCATCCATAACTACTAAATCCTAATAAACTCTACAAGTCCTCTTCTTATATAAACTTACATCCGTAGTTAATCTAGATCTATATTTTGTATCCGTGTTTAACGTAGATCTAGATCCTACAACCATTCTACAATATTCTTTATCCCTCCTCCTCTCTTTTTCAACACGTCTAAAGTAAGAGTAAAAGGTTCCACGTTTCCCAGAGGACGACCCGTACTCATCTCGGTCTAGCTACGCGCGACACCGTTCTGATTGCGGTTAACTACTACACTACACAAAAATCTAGATCAATCAATATTCCCTGTGGACTTTATTGTTCTCGATACACAACCTGTAGCGAACCCATGGAACCAAATTCCGGTGATTCTGGGTCGACCTTTCCTAACCACTTCCAATGCTGTCATAAATTGTCGAAATAGCTCTATGACTCTATCCTTCGGGAAGATGTCAATTGAGCTGAACATTTACAAAATTGGAAGTCAGCCGTCTGAACCCTCTGCTCACATTCTTGATGTATGTTCTGTCCACGAGATAGCTCCCGAAAGCTGCGAGGTTGATGAACTTTGCTTTGAAGATCTCGACTACATTAGCACATCAATGTTTGATCTTGCACATCTTAGTGAGGACACTTTTGATGAGTCCACTCCTAAGTCTGAAACTTTTGACTCATCACTTTCCGAGTCTATATCCCTTGCAGGCTACGAGCTTCTTCGTGAATCTGAATGTTATTCGCTTACCCCACCTTCTATTGTTTCTCCACCAGCGTTAGATATCAAATTATTACCTTCTCACCTTAAATATGCATATTTAGGTGAGAATGAGTCTTTACCGATGATCATATCAGCTTCTCTAGCCTTAGAGCAAAAGAATTCTCTTTTGACGGTATTGAGATCTAATAAGCAGGCTTTTGGTTGGATTATGACTGACATCAAAGGGATTAATCCCTTGATTGTTGAACATCATATACATCTGATGGATAAAGCCAAGCCAACCCAAGAACCATAAAGACGGTTGAATCCCGTAATGAAGGATGCGGTAAAAAAAGAAATCGTCAAATGCCTTGACAGTGGTATCATTTACCCAATCTCTGATAGCCAATGGGTAAGTCCAATTCATGTAGTCCAATTCACGAGTTAATCCAGACACGCGCTCAAACTGGATGGCGTGTATGTATTGATTATAGAAAACTCAATGCCGCTATGAGGAAAGACCATTTTCCTCTACCTTTTATTGACCAGATGCTAGAACGCTTAGCTGGACGAGAATATTATTGCTTCATGGACGGATACTCTGGCTATAACAAGGTCCCTATTGCCGAAAAGGATCAAGACAAAACCACATTTACTTGTCCTTTTGGTACTTTTGCTTATAGACGCATGCCCTTTGGGTTATGCAATGCTCCCGCTACATTTCAGCAGTGTATGATGGGGATATTCTGGGACATGGTCGAGAATTTTCTGGAGATTTTTATGGACGATTTCTTGATATTCGGAGATACTTTTGATGACTGCCTATCTCATTGTCACGTCCCGCTTCCTAGTGTACGGTGAAGGGAACGTGACGGGTCCGCTACATATTTACTGTGAAGTAAATACGCTAAGCGCGTCTAAGCAATATAAAAGTAAAGCACAAGAGACAAGATTTAATAGAAACAGCAACTTTATTTATTAACATTCTTTTGTACAATGCATGGAAAGTAAATACAACTGATAAAAAGCAATGCCTAAACAATAGCATAACAGAAATGAAAAGTACTGAATGGAAAGTGTATAATGACTAGAGCTCAGGGTCTTCACTGAACTGGTCCAAGTCTTCAGCAGTAGGCTCGATCTCTGACGTGTCCAGATCACTTGACGACATTCAAAGAAGAAAGAAAGAGAATGTCGTCAGCGAACAGATCGCTCGGTAAGTACCAAAGATAAGGGAGAAGTAGAATAGACAGAAAGAGAGAGAGAGTAGCTTTTAAAGTTGTATTATATTGTTATAATGTTGTATTTAGTGTTAACGCAGGTGTTTGTAACTTGGTACAGAAGAATGTCAGTGTATACAAGAGGAGTCTCTATATGCCAGATACTATAAGCAAATGGAAGTACAAGGCTCCGTTATACAAGCCGGAACAACGGCAATTGGATTCATGTTAGGTGTCTTAATCTTGCAATCTCATGCCACTTTTAACACCTTCCGTACCAATCTACCCCATAAACCCCCGCGATATCTTGATTGTATTGTTTATATTGTATTTCAACTTGTAATTGAATTGTAATATAGATTGTATATTTGGATGACTAGCCGAAACCATGATATTAGTAAATGGATGTAACTGGAGAATCATGGATGTAACGGAGAATCATGTAAATGGAAGTATATCCATGGTTCGGTTCAGTCAATATAGATTGAATAGATTGAATATATGTATTCATGGATTCGTGTTGAATTGTAGTTTGTAGATTGTACTTGAATCATATTCAAGTCAGATTATTATAATGAGACTCAGTCTGAGTCAGAACAATTATAAAAGAAATTGAAGTCTTGAATTAGGTTTTGATGTTATCGGTAACCGCTGCATATGGGCGGCAGGATTTGTGTCTTTTTCAAAGACGATTGCCGTGTTCATAACACCGTTGTTAAGTTGTCTATCTTAAATAGGCAAGCACCCACTTCTCCGGCTCACTGAGGCTCAAGAGATTGGTCCCGTTTAAACCTATATTTACTAGGGACCTTAGGGTAATTTATAGAACTTGAGGGGGTTTTATGAAAAAATACTTTTGTATACTTTTCAAAATATAACTCAAGTATTTAATTATCGTCTTTATATACATAAAACAATTTAATGATCAAGATAAATATGTATACATGTTCGAATAGCATGAAATGAGTCAAGTATATTATTCGAGTAACTACCAAAAACAATGCTGTAAAGAAATATTATGTACGACTAATCGAACAAGTCAATCAATTTCTGAATATAAACAAAAATATAGATCTAAGTTTTGTGCACGTGTGATCTCCAGTCACGCCTAAATACGACTACCGGTTTGGGAGATATACTCATTTTCGTTTTGTCGCGCAGAACAGATCAGAATCTGTCCAGCACCGTCGTATATTTTTAAAACATAGTTTGAGTTAATTTCCATCATGTTTCAGGTTAAGAAAATTATTATAAAATTGTAGGTATTTCAATTTACTTATCCATAACACCAAGATTCACATAATTTGGATTTTTTAAACTCTAGTTATGATCATTTTAATATCAACGTTTAAAAGAGAAATTGAGATTTCGAGACAGCAACTATATATTGTATTGCAAAGCCTATATCAGGTTGTTTCATGCATTTCTAAGTAATCTAATATACGGAAAATTATATTTCTATCAATTGTGCATCTACACATCTAAATTTTGTCACAAACGGACATCGGGTGTTCGAGTTATGTCCAATTTAAAAACAGTGTGTGAATCGGAACAGATTCTGTCTAGATCCGTCACTAAATATTGTAACGCAGTTTTCTATATTTTACGTCGGTTTTCAGTAAAAACTTAAAACTAATAAAATCAATATATTTTGATGTAGATATCTAAAATACTTGAGTTTGCTCAATTTGGATACCTGTAGACAAAGTTATGTGTCTAAAAAGTTGATCGATAAATGCAGTTTTCTGTTTTTACGAACAGTGAAAAAACGATGTAATTCCTAAACCGTTATGCGGATCGATCTAAAATATTTAAAGCATTTACAAAATAATATATTATATCATATGTAAATTTCAAGAAATTTCCAGAAGTAAAAATTAATTTCTAAAAATTATTTCAGAGCTAAAGGTATTGATGTGTATACTAAGATCGGCAAAAAAATTAACTAGTATTTTATACAGGCTTGTATTTTTCTTTTAATAAACAAACCGATTTCATGAGACATTATAGATATATTGTGGCATGAAATTTGTGTTCTCACAACTTGTAATAAACATTCATAATCATGAACAAAAAATTAAAATCACTTTAATTTGAAGAAAATGCAATAAGGTATTATTAAACCATATAAAACAATATATATCTAGACTTATATATATGTGTATGTTTATATTTATCTTCTCTTATGGATTACGATATGAAAAAAATATAGGGTTCACGAGGTATGACAAGAGGAAAATAAGAGATGGAGGGAGGGAGAGAGAAGAGACTTACATACACAAACCGATATTATCACCGGGCTTGTCTATCCGCCGATATCCTCGCGTTACTAACGAGACTTTCTTGAAGGCTTCTTCATGTTCTTCCTCTTAGACTCTAGGTGAAGAGGGAGAAGTGAGAGATAGAAAAATGTGAGGAAGGAAAAGATAGAGGAGGACAAATAAAAATGGTGAAATGGTGAATTATGTATAATAATATATGCATTAAATATGGGAATTAAAAGAGAAATGAAAGGTCACCATTCATTTTGGAAATGAAAGGTCTCATTTGTAAGTTATGAGAAGAATAAAAAATTGATAAAAAATAATTGCAAGAATAAAGATTTGAACATGTGATTTATAGAATAACAATGCAAAGACTTAACCAATGAGTTACAAAGTTGTTCATATACATATTTAATTAGAATTAAATATATGATGTTGCTTAAAAAGAAAGTGGGCTTTTGGGCTCATAGTTTTATTAAAAAAATGAAAATGAGATTGGATTTGGGTTATGGGCTGGGTCAGGTCTTGCGTTTAATTTGAAATAAGTTCAGATTTAGTTTAAAGAATTAGGTTTGGGAAAAAATAGATGGAATAATAAAATAATATATATATAATAGAAAACAAAATATACGGAAAAATACTACGAATAAAAAAATACAATATTTCATTAAAGAAAGAAAACATGATAATATAGTAATATTGGGGTCGTTACATCCTAACCTCCTTAAAAATAATTTCGTCCTCGAAATTACTCAAGAAGGATATTGCAACATAGTAAGGAAACAGGATTAGGATGATGTCATCTTCGAGCTCCGTCGATCGATACTCTACCCGATTGAGCTAATATGCTAACGAGATACAAATAGAAAGGGTGAACAAGAGTTAAGAATTCGAAAGTCTTGAGATGGACTTCAAGGAAACCGAAAGTGGAGTTCAAGATGAATTCAAGGAATATGAATTGTAAGGAATGTTTTCAGTTGATGTTTCTTGTGTTTATATTGCTTAGGATTTCATGCAGAACAGACCTGCATGGGCCACCAACAAAACCTGTCACGCCCCGCTTTCCAGTGTACGGTGAAGGGGGCGCGACGAGGCTGCTACGTATTTACTCTACAGTAAATACGCAAAGCGTATCTAAGCAATATAAAAGTAAAGCACAAGAGGCAAAATTTAATAAAAACAACAACTTTATTTATTAACATTCTTTTGTACAATGCATGGAAAGTAAATACAACTGATAAAAATCAATGCCTAAACAATGGCATAACAGAAATGAAAAGTACTGAATGGAAAGTGTACAATGACTAGAACTCATTGTCTTCACTGAACTGGTCCAAGTCTTCAGCAGTAAGCTCGATCTCTGACGTGTCTCAATCACCTGACGACATTCAAAGAAAAAAGAAAGAGAATGTCGTCAGTGAACAGATCGCTTGGTAAGTCCTAAAGATAAGGGAGAAGTAGAATGGACAGAAAGAGAGAGTGTGTAGCTTTTAAAGTTGTATTATATTGTTATAATATTGTATTTAGTGTTAACGCTGTTGTTTGTAGCTTGGTACAGAAGGATGCCAGTGTATACGAGAGGAGTCTCTATATGCCAGATACTAGAGGCAAATGGAAGTACAAGGCTCCGTTATACAACCCGGAACAACGGCAATTGGATTCATGTTAGGTGTCTTAATCTTGCAGTCTCGTGCCACTTTTAACACCTTCCGTACCAATCTACCCCTTAAACCCCCGCGATATCTTGATTGTATTGTTTGTATTGTATTTCAACTTGTAATTGAATTGTAATATAGATTGTATATTTGGATGACTTGCCGAAACCATGATATCAGTAAATGGATGTAACTGGAGAATCATGGATGTAACTTGAGAATCATGTAAATGGAAGTATATCCATGGTTCGGTTCAGTCAATATAGATTGAATATATGTATTCATGGATTCATGTTGAATTGTAGTTTGTAGATTGTACTTGAATCATATTCAAGTCAGATTATTATAATGAGACTCAGTCTGAGTCAGAACAATTATAAAAGAAATTGAAGTCTTGAATTAGGTTTTGATGTTATCGGTAACCGCTGCACATGGGCGGTAAGATTTGTGTCTTTTTCAAAGACGATTGCCGTGTTGATAACACCGTTGTTAAGTTGTCTACCTTAAATAGGCAAGCACCCACTTCTCCGACTCACTGAGGCTCAAGAGATTGGTCCCTCTTAAACCTATATTTACTAGGGACCTTAGGGTAATTTATAGAACTTGAGGGGTTTTATGTAAAAATACTTTTGTATAATTTTCAAAATACAACTCAAGTATTTAATTATCGTCTTTATGTACATAAAACAATTTAATGATCAAGATAAATATGTATACATGTTCGAATAGCATGAAATGAGTCAGGTATATTATTCGAGTAACGACCATAAACAATGTTGTAAAGAAATATTATGTACGACTAATCAATCAAGTCAATCAATTTCTGAATATAAACAAAAATATAGATCTAAGTTTTGTGCACGTGTGATCTCCAGTCGCGCCTAAATATGACTACTGGTTTGGGAGATATACTCATTTTCGTTTTGTCGCGCAGAACAGATCAGAATCTGTCCAGCACCGTCGTATATTTTTAAAACATAGTTTGAGTTAATTTCCATCAGGTTTCAGGTTTAGAAAATTATAGAAAATTGTAGGTATTTCAATGTACTTATCCATAACACCAAGATTCACATAATTTGGATTTCTTAAACTCTAGTTATGATCATTTTAATATCAACGTTTAAAACAGAAATTCAGATTTCTAGGAAGCAGCTATATATTGTATTACAAAGCCTATATCAGGTTGTTTCATGCATTTCTAAGTAATCTAATATACAGAAAATTATATTTCTATCAATTTTGCATCTACACATCTAAATTTTGTCACAAACGGAAATCGGGTGTTCGAGTTATGTCCAATTTAAAAACAGTGTGCGAATCGGAACAGATTCTGTCCAGATCCGTCACTAAATATTGTAACGCAGTTTTCTATATTTTACGTCGGCTTTCAGTAAAAACATAAAACTAATAAAAACTAGATATTTCGATGTAGATATCTAAAATAATTGAGTTTGCTCAATTTGAATATCTGTAAACCACGTTAAGTGTCTAAAAAGTTGATCGATGAATGCAGTTTTCTGTTTTTATGAACAGTGAAAAAAACGATGTAATTCCTAAACCGTTATGCGGATCGATCTAAAATTTTTAAAGCGTGTACAAAATAATATATTATATCATATGTAAATTTCAAGAAATTTCCAGAAGTAAAAATTAATTTCTAAAAATTATTTCAGAGCTAAAGGTATTGATGTGTATACTAAGATCGGCAAAAAGATTAACTAGTATTTTATGCAGGCTTCTATTTTTCTTTTAATAAACAAACCGATTTCATGAGATATTATAGATATATTGTGGCATGAAATTTGTGTTCTCACAACATGTAATAAACATTCATAATCATGAAAAAAAATTAAAATCACTTTAATTTGAAGAAGATGCAATAAGGTATTATTAAACCATATAAAACAATATATATCTAGACTTATATATATGTGTATGTTTATATTTATCTTCTCTTACGGATTACGATATGAAAAGAATATGGGGTTCATGAGGTATGACAAGAGGAAAATAAGAGATGGAGGGGGAGAGAGAGAAGAGACTTAAATACACAAGCCGATATTATCACCGGGCTTGTCTATCCGCCGATAGCCTCGCGTTACTAGCGAGACCTTCTTGAAGGCTTCTTCATATTCTTCCTCTTGGACTCTAGGTGAAGAGGGTGAAGTGAGAGAAAGAAAAATGTGAGGAAGGAAAAGATAGATGAGGACAAATAAAAATGGTGAAATGGTGAATTATGTATAATAATATATGCATTAAACATGGGAATTAAAAGAGAAATGAAAGGTCACCATTCATTTTGGAAATGAAAGGTCTCATTTGTAAGTTATGAGAAGAATAAAAAATTGATAAAAAATAATTGCAAGAATAAAGATTTGAACATGTGATCTATAGAATAACAATGCAAAGACTTAACCAATGAGTTACAAAGTTGTTCATATACATATTTAATTAGAATTAAATATATGATGTTGCTTAAAAAGAAAGTGGGCTTTTGGGCTCATAGTTTTATTAAAAAAATAAAAATGAGATTGGATTTGGGTTATGGGCTGGGTCAGGTCTTGCGTTTAATTTGAAATAAGTTCATATTTAGTTTAAAGAATTAGGTTTGGGAAAAAATAGATGGAATAATAAAATAATATATATATAATAGAAAACAAAATATACGGAAAAATACTACGAATAAAAAAATACAATATTTCATTAAAGAAAGAAAACATGATAATATAGTAATATTGGGGTCGTTACATCCTAACCTCCTTAAAAATAATTTCGTCCTCGAAATTACTCAAGAAGGATATTGCAACATAGTAAGGAAACAGGATTAGGATGATGTCATCTTCGAGCTCCGTCGATCGATACTCTACCCGATTGAGCTAATATGCTAACGAGATACAAATAGAAAGGGTGAACAAGAGTTAAGAATTCGAAAGTCTTGAGATGGACTTCAAGGAAACCGAAAGTGGAGTTCAAGATGGATTCAAGAAATATGAATTGTAAAGAATGTTTTCAGTTGATGATTCTTGTGTTTATATTGCTTAGGATTTCTTGCAGAACAGACCTGCATGGGCCACCAACAAAACCTGTCACGCCCCGCTTCCAGTGTACGGCGAAGGGGGCGCGACGAGGCCGCTACGTATTTACTCTGCAGTAAATACGCAAAGTGTATCTAAGCAATATAAAAGTAAAGCACAAAAGGCAAGATTTAATAAAAATAGCAACTTTATTTATTAACATTCTTTTGTACAATGCATGGAAAGTAAATACAACTGATAAAAATCAATGCCTAAATAATGGCATAACAGAAATGAAAAGTACTAAATAGAAAGTGTACAATGACTAGAGCTCATTGTCTTCACTGAACTGATCCAAGTCTTCAGCAGTAAGCTCGATCTCTGACGTGTCCAAATCACCTGACGACATTCAAAGAAGAAAGAAAAAGAATGTAGTCAGCGAACAGATCGCTCGGTAAGTCCCAAAGATAAAGGAGAAATAGAATGGACAGAAAGAGAGAGAGTGTAGCTTTTAAAGTTGTATTATATTGTTTTAATGTTGTATTTTGTGTTAACGCTGTTGTTTGTAGCTTGGTAAAGAAGGATGCCAGTGTATACGAGAGGAGTCTCTATATGCCAGATACTAGAGGCAAATGGAAGCACGAGGCTCCGTTATACAACCCGGAACAACGGCAATTGGATTCATGTTAGGTGTCTTAATCTTGCAGCCTCATGCCACTTTTAACACCTTCCGTACCAATCTACCCCTTAAACCCCCGCGATATCTTGATTGTATTGTTTGTATTGTATTTCAACTTGTAATTGAATTGTAATATAGATTGTATATTTGGATGACTTTCCGAAACCATGATATCAGTAAATGGATGTAACTGGAGAATCATGGATGTAACTTGAGAATCATGTAAATGGAAGTATATCCATGGTTCGGTTCAGTCAATATAGATTGAATAGATTGAATATATGTATTCATGGATTCGTGTTGAAATGCAGTTTGTAGATTGTACTTGAATTATATTCAAGTCAGATTATTATAATGAGACTCAGACTGAGTCAGAACAATTATAAAAGAAATTGAAGCCTTGAATTAGGTTTTGATGTTATCGGTAACCGCTGCACATGTGCGGCAGGATTTGTGTCTTTTTCAAAGACGATTGCCGTGTTGATAACCCCGTTGTTAAGTTGTCTACCTTAAATAGGAAAGCACCCACTTCTCCGGCTCCCTGAGGCTCAAGAGATTGTTCCCGCTTAAACCTATATTTACTAGGGACCTTAGGGTAATTTATAGAACTTGAGGGGGTTTTATGTAAAAATACTTTTGTATAATTTTCAAAGTACAACTCAAGTATTTAATTATCGTCTTTATGTACATACAACAATTTAATGATCAAGATAAATATGTATACATGTTCGAATAGCATGAAACGAGTCAAGTATATTATTCGAGTAACTACCATAAACAATGCTGTAAAGAAATATTATGTACGACTAATCAATCAAGTCAATCAATTTCTG
This sequence comes from Agapanthus africanus, assembly GCA_030015575.1. Taxonomy (NCBI): domain Eukaryota; kingdom Viridiplantae; phylum Streptophyta; class Magnoliopsida; order Asparagales; family Amaryllidaceae; genus Agapanthus; species Agapanthus africanus. Next base: position 669,558,455 of record CM057337.1, read on the forward strand.
AATATAAACAAAAATATAGATCTAAGTTTTGTGCACGTGTGATCTCCAGTCGCGCCTAAATACGACAAACGGTTTGGGAGATATACTCATTTTCGTTTTGTCGCACAGAATAGATCAGAATCTGTCCAGCACCGTCGTATATTTTTAAAACAAAGTTTGAGTTAATTTCAAACAGGTTTCAGGTTAATAAAATTATTAGAAAATTGTAGGTATTTCAATGTACTTATCCATAACACCAAGATTCATATAATTTGGATTTCTTAAAATCTAGTTATGATCATTTTAATATCAACGTTTAAAACAGAAATTCAGATTTCTAGACAGCAACTATATATTGTATTGCAAAGCCTATATCATGTTGTTTCATGCATTTATAAGTAATATAATATACAGAAAATTATATTTCTATCAATTTTGCATCTACACATCTAAATTTTGTCACAAACGGATATCGGGTGTTCGAGTTATGTCCAATTTAAAAACAGTGTGCGAATCGGAACAGATTCTGTCCAGATCCGTCACTAAATATTGTAACACGGTTTTCTATATTTTACGTCTTTTTTTAGTAAAAACATAAAACTAATAAAATCTAGATATTTCAATGTAAATATCTAAAATACTTGAGTTTGCTCAATTTGGATACCTGTAGACCAAGTTATGTGTCTAAAAAGTTGATCGATAAATGCAGTTTTCTGTTTTTACGAACAGTGAAAAAAACGATATAATTCCTAAACCGTTATGCGGATCGATCTAAAATTTTTTAAGCGTGTAAAAAATAATATATTATATCATATGTAAATTTCAAGAAATTTCCAGAAGTAAAAATTAATTTCTAAAAATTATTTCAGAGCTAAAGGTATTGATGTGTATACTAAAATCGGCAAAAATATTAACTAGTATTTTATGCAGGCTTCTATTTCTCTTTTAATAAATAAACCGATTTCATGAGACATTATAGATATATTGTGGCATGAAATTTGTGTTCTCACAACTTGTAATAAACATTCATAATCATGAACAAAAAATTAAAATCACTTTAATTTGAAGAAGATGCAATAAGGTATTATTAAACCATATAAAACAATATATATCTAGACTTATATATATATGTATGTTTATATTTATCTTCTCTTACGAATTATGATATGAAAAGAATATGGGGTTCACGAGGTATGACAAGAGGAAAATAAGCGATGAAGGGAGAGAGAGAGAAGAGACTTACATACACAAGCCGATATTATCACCGGGCTTGTCTATCCGCCGATAGACTCGCGTTACTAGCGAGACCTTCTTGAAAACTTCTTCTTGTTCTTCCTCTTGGATTCTAGGTGAAGAGGGAGAAGTGAGAGATAGAAAAATGTGAGGAAGGAAAAGATAGAGGAGGACAAATAAAAATGGTGAAATGGTGAATTATGTATAATAATATATGCATTCAACATGGGAATTAAAAGAGAAATGAAAGGTCACCATTCATTTTGGAAATGAAAGGTCTCATTTGTAAGTTATGAGAAGAATAAAAAATTGATAAAAAAATAATTGCAACAATAGAGATTTGAACATGTGATCTATAGAATAACAATGCAAAGACTTAAACAATGAGTTACAAAGTTGTTCATACACATATTTAATAAGAATTAAATATATGATGTTACTTAAAAAGAAAGTGGGTTTTTGGGCTCATAGTTTTATTAAAAAAATGAAAATGAGATTGGATTTGGGTTATGGGCTGGATCAGGTCTTGCGTTTAATTTGAAATAAGTTAAGATTTAGTTTTAAAAATTAGGTTTGAGAAAAAATAGATGGAATAATAAAATAATATATATATAATAGAAAACAAAATATACGGAAAAATACTACGAATAAAAAAATACAATATTTCACTAAAGAAAGAAAACATGATGATATAGTAATATTGGGGTCGTTACATCCTAACCTCCTTAAAAATAATTTCATTCTCGAAATTACTCAAGAAAGATATTGCAACAGAGTAAGGAAATAGGATTAGGATGATGTCATCTTCGAGCTCCGCCGATCGATACTCTACCCAATTGAGCTAATATGCTAACGAAATACAAATAGAAAGGGTGAATAAGAGTTAAGAATTCAAAAGTCTTGAGATGGACTTCAAGGAAACCGAAGGTGGAGTTCAAGATGGATTCAAGGAATATGAATTGTAAAGAATATTTTCAGTTGATGTTTTTTGTGTTTATATTTCTTAGGACTTCATGCAGAACAGACCTGCATGGGCCACCAACAAAACCTGTCACGCCCCGCTTCCCAGTGTACGGCGAAGGGGGCGCAACGAGGCCGCTACGTATTTACTCTGCAGTAAATACGCAAAGCGTATCTAAGCAATATAAAAGTAAAGCTCAAGAGACAAGATTTAATAAAAACAACAACTTTATTTATTAACATTCTTTTGTACAATGCATGGAAAGTAAATACAACTGATAAAAATCAATGCCTAAACAATGACATAACAAAAATGAAAAGTACCGAATGGAAAGTGTACAATGACTAGAGCTCATTGTCTTCACTTAACTGGTCCAAGTCTTCAACAGTAAGCTCGATCTCTGACATATTCAGATCACCTGACGACATTCAAAGAAGAAAGAAAGAGAATGTCGTCAGCGAACAGATCGCTCGGTAAGTCCCAAAGATAAAGGAGAAGTAGAATGGACAGAAAGAGAGAGAGTGTAGCTTTTAAAGTTGTATTATATTATTATAATGTTGTATTTAGTGTTAACGCTATTGTTTGTAGCTTGGTACAGAAGGATGCCAGTGTATACGAGAGGAGTCTCTATATGCCAGATACTATAGGCAAATGGAAGTACAAGGCTCCGTTATACAAGCCGGAACAACGGCAATTGGATTCATGTTAGGTGTCTTAATCTTGCAGTCTTGTGCCACTTTTAACACCTTCCGTACCAATCTACCCCTTAAACCCCCGCGATATCTTGATTGTATTGTTTGTATTGTATTTCAACTTGTAATTGAATTGTAATATAGATTGTTTATTTGGATGACTTGCCGAAACCATGATATCAGTAAATGGATATAACTGGAGAATTATGGATGTAACTGGAGAATCATGTAAATAGAAGTATATCCATGGTTCGGTTCGGTCAATATAGATTGAATAGATTGAATATATGTATTCATGGATTCGTGTTGAATTGTAGTTTGTAGATTGTACTTGAATCATATTCAAGTCAGATTATTATAATGAGACTCAGTCTGAGTCAAAACAATTATAAAAGAAATTGAAGTCTTGAATTAGGTTTTGATGTTATCGGTAACCGCTGCACATGGGCGGCCGGATTTGTGTCTTTTTCAAAGACGATTGCCGTGTTGATAACACCGTTGTTAAGTTGTCTACCTTAAATAGGCAAGCACCCACTTCTCTGACTCCCTGAGACTCAAGAGATTGGTCCCGCTTAAAACTATATTTACTAGGGTCCTCAGGATAATTTATAGAACTTGAGGGTGTTTTATGTAAAAATATTTTTGTATAATTTTCAAAATACAACTAAAGTATTTAATTATCGTCTTTATGTACATACACCAATTTAATGATCAAGATAAATATGTATACATGTTCGAATAGTATGAAATGAGTCAAGTATATTATTCGAGTAACTACCATAAACAATGCTATAAAAAAATATTATGTACGTCTAATCAATCAAGCCAATCAATTTCTGAATATAAAAAAAAACATAGATCTAAGTGTTGTGCACGTGTGATCTCCTGTCGCGCATAAATACGACTACCGGTTTGGGAGATATACTCATTTTCGTTTTGTCGCGCAGAACAGATCAGAATCTGTCCAGCACCGTCGTATATTTTTAAAACATAGTTTGAGTTAATTTCCATCAAGTTTCAGGTTAAGAAAACTATTAGAAAATTGTAGGTATTTCAATGTACTTATCCATAACACCAAGATTCACTTGATTTGGATTTCTTAAACTCTAGTTATGATCATTTTAATATCAACGTTTAAAACAGAAATTCAGATTTCTAGACAGCAACTATATATTGTATTGCAAAGCCTATATCAGATTGTTTCATGCATTTCTAAGTAATCTAATATACATAAAATTATATTTCTATCAATTTTTCATCTACACATCTAAATTTTGTCACAAACGGAAATCGGGTGTTCGAGTTATGTCCAATTTAAAAACAGTGTGCGAATCGGAACAGATTCTGTCCAAGTCCGTCACTAAATATTGTAACGCAGTTTTCTATATTTTATGTCGGTTTCAGTAAAAACTTAAAACTAATAAAATCTAGATATTTCGATGTAGATATCTAAAATACTTGAGTTTGCTCAATTTGGATATCTGTAGACCCAGTTATGTGTCAAAGAATTTGATCGATAAAAGCAGTTTTCTGTTTTTAGGAACAGTGAAAAAATGATGTAATTCCTATACCGTTATGCGGATCGATCTAAAATTTTTACAGCGTGTACAAAATAATATATTCTATCATATGTAAATTTCATGAAATTTTCAGAAGTAAAAATTAATTTCTAAAAATTATTTTAGAGCTAAAGGTATTTATGTGTATACTAAAATCGGCAAAAAAATTAACTAGTATTTTATGCAAGCTTCTATTTTTCTTTTAATAAATAAACCGATTTCATGAGACATTATAGATATATTGTGGCATGAAATTTGTGTTCTCACAACTTATAATAAACATTCATAGTCATGAACAAAGAATTAAAATCATTTTAATTTGAAGAAGATGCAATAAGGTATTATTAAACCGTATAAAACAATATATATCTAGACTTATATATATGTGTGTGTTTATATTTATCTTCTCTTACGGATTACGATATGAAAAGAATATGAGATTCACGTGGTATGACAAGGGAAAAATAAGAGATGGAAGGGGAGAGAGAGAAGAGACTTACATACACAAGCCGGTATTATCACCGGGCTTGTCTATCCGCCGATAGTCTCGCGTTACTAGCGAGACCTTCTTGAAGACTTCTTCATATTCTTTCTCTTGGACTCTAGGTGAAGAGAGAGAAGTGAGAGATAGAAAAATATGAGGAAGGAAAAGATAGAGGAAAACAAATAAAAATGGTGTACTGGTGAATTATGTGTAATAATATATGCATTCAACATGGGAATTAAAAGAGAAATGAAAGGTCACCATTTATTTTGGAAATGAAAGGTCTCATTTGTAAGTTATGAGTAGAATAAAAAATTGATAAAAATAATAATTGCAAGAATGGAGATTTGAACATGTGATCTATGGAATAACAATTTAAAGACTTAACCAATGAGTTACAAGGTTGTTCATACGCATATTTAATAAGAATTAAATATATGATGTTGCTTAAAAAGAAAGTGGGCTTCTGGGCTCATAGTTTTATTAAAAAAAATGAAAATGAGATTGGATTTGGGTTATGGGCTGGGTCAGGTCTTGCGTTTAATTTGAAATAAGTTAAGATTTAGTTTTAAAAATTAGGTTTGGGAAAAAATAGATGGAATAATAAAATAATATATATATAATAGATAACAAAATATACGAAAAAATACTACGAATAAAAAAATACAATATTTTACTAAAGAAAGAAAACATGATGATATAGTAATATTAGGGTCGTTTCACTCATCTTGACGCGGTTTTTACTCGTTGCAAAGATAAGAACTTAACCTTGAATTGGGAAAATGCTATTTCATGGTCCAAGACGGAATTGTGCTTAGACATGTCATTTCACGAAAAGGCATTGAGGTTGACAAAACTAAAATAGATGTCATTCATAACCTTCCTCATCCCAAATGCGTCAAAGATATACGATCTTTTCTTGGACATGCTGGCTTTTATAGGAGATTTATTAAGAATTTTAGTAAAATTGCTAGACCCTTAACTCTTCTCTTGGCCAAGGACACAACCTTTCACTTTGACTCGGATTGTGAGGTTGCATTTGACTCACTTAAGAATTCACTCCCTACAGCCCCCGTCCTATCATCTCCTGATTGGAACCACCCGTTTGAGCTTATGTGTGATACATCAGATTTCGCTGTTGGTGCAGTCTTAGGACAACATATTGATAAAATGACACACGTGATTTATTATGCAAGTAAGACCCTGAATGATACTCAAATTAATTATACAACCATCGAAAAAGAACTTTTGGCAGTTGTATTTGCATTAGAAAAATTCGGGCCTTACTTGATTGGCTCACCAATTGTTGTGTACACTGACCACTCCGCCTTAAAACATCTTTTGACGAAGAAAGATGCTAAAGATAGGCTAATACGTTGGATCCTTCTATTACAAGAATTTGATCTTGTTATTCGAGATAAGAAAGGATGTGAAAACGTAGTAACCGACCATCTTTCGCGTATCTCTTCTTCACTTGGACCCTGCCAATTAATGACTCTTTTCCGTACGAACAACTCTTGAATGTATCCACCGAACCTTGGTTCGTGGATATTGTGAATTATCTTACAACAGGACTTATTCCTAGCAAATGGTCTAAACAGAAAAAATATCGATTTCTATTCCTTGTAAAACATTTTTACTGGGATGAACCTTATCTGTTTAAGTATTGTCCTGACCAGATCATTTGCAGATGTGTCCCAAATGATGAATTCAAGAGTGTTCTATATTTTTGTCATAATCAGGCATGTGAAGGTCACTTTGGTCCTCGTAAGACGGCGGAGAAAGTTTTGCAATGCGGTTTTTACTGGCTGACTTTATTCAAAGATGTATTTGATCATTGCAAAATCTATTCACAGTGTCAACACACGGGTCAGATTTCTCAAAGAAATGAGATGCCTCTTCAACCGATCTTGGTGGTTGAAATTTTTGACGTTTGGGGTATAGATTTTATGGGTCCTTTTCCCAACTCCTTTAGAAATTTGTACATATTACTTGCGGTTGATTACGTCTCGAAATGGGTGGAAGCTATTCCTTATCGCACTAATGACAACAAGGTTGTCATTAAATTCCTTAAAAAAATATCTTTTCGCGGTTTGGACACCCTCGCACTATCATTAGCGATAACGGGACGCATTTCTGTAATCGGTCTTTCGAGACTTTGATGCAGAAATATGCAATCAACCACAAACTTTCCACACCCTATCATCCCCAAACGAGTGGGCAAGCTGAGATTTCCAACAGACAAATCAAACAAATTTTGGAGAAAACAGTTTCTAAGAACCGAAAAAATTGGTCAACCAAATTGACGGATGCTCTTTGGGCATTTCATACCGCATATAAAACTGATCTCGGTATGTCTCCTTTTCGTCTAGTGTTTGGTAAGGCTTGCCACTTTCAGTCGAGATTGAACACAAAGCATTGTGGGCTATTAAAGAACTTAACTTTGACTTAAATCAAGCTGGAACTTTCGGAAGTTGCATTAAACGAGCTAAGCGAACTCCGCTATGAAGCTTACGATAATACTGTAATTGTAAAGAACCGTACTAAGGTATTTCATGATAAAAACATTTTGAGAAAAACTTTTACACCTGGTCAACAAGTCCTTCTTTATGATCCATGTCTCCATCTTCATGCGGGTAAACTAAAATCTCGGTGGAAATGACCTTTTGTTGTGCGGTACGTATATCCGCACAGGATAGTTGAGGTTGAAAATGTTGAAAACGGTACAATTTTCAAAGTGAATGGGCATGGATTAAAACCGTATTTTTCCACTGACCCCTCAGAAAAGCTCCTGTTTTTACAGGAGCCGCTTTATAATGACTGATTTTCCTCCACCTCACCTCCATGTCTTGGTAATATTGTCTCATCTTTTAGAATGGAGGTGAATCAACTTGTACATACATATAAAATATTATAAAATAAAAAATAAAAAATAAAAAAATAAAATAAAATAAAATAAAATAAAAAAATTGTACATAAATAAAAGAATAAGTTTGGGGGAGATTTTCATGTACATCTATTCTTGTCCCCGTTAATAACTTTTCCTCCCAAGCTTACAGGTTTTCGAGATTTAACAGATGACAACAGTGAGGACACTGTTATAAACAAGTTTGGGGGAGGTTTGTGCTTATTTACGCATCACTTTGCATCATACTCTGCATAAGCACAAAACATATATACATAAAAAAAAAATTAATAAAAAAATTTAATATTTAATCTTTTATAATAAAAGATTAGAAAGTGAAAAATTGCATCCAAAAGATTGGAAAAATTTAAGAAAACCTAGAAAATTAGAAGTTTTCTTAAATGAAACTAGTAATAAGCAGTTATGAGCCATTGTCACAAGGGTTAGTAAGATGAAAGAAGTCACTAATCTGCGAATAAAAATAAGTCTGAAAAATAATTTCTATTCTGGAAGCCAAACATTTGAATGTTGATACCCTACTATTCGCACTTACACACGTCTTGAAACTCGGGATAGTAGAGGATACCTTGAAATGCTCTTGTCTAAAAGCCAAAGTATGAAGGAAATAATAAATGGAGAATAAAAATATAAAATGGTGTAGAAAAATGAACACTGGTTTTGTAATCACCAAGGCAGCAATAAAAAAAATATTGCAAGGGTGCTTCATCACCTAGTGCCTTAGACCAACTGGTTTAAGAGTCACTGCTAAGCCTTAGGTGTTGCAAGACGAGGAAAATACTATTTACGCCTAATAAGCAAGCACATGAGTAATCGGTCAGTTAGTACCTCAAGAAGTATTAACGGTCGCATGAAAAATGTGTGAGCAAATCCATCTAAATATTCACCGATTAAAAAGTACTGAGGTATATGGACAAGAGTATGATAGCTTGAATTGAATTCTCCGAGTGTAGGGATGTCTTTTACACACACGTAGGGGTATATGATCAGTGTTTGGAAGAAAGATAGGAATGAAGAATAAAGGTGATGTTTTATTAAGAGATGATGTGATTTCTAATATCTTTTCATGACTATTAAGATAGGGCTCATGACAACCAAAAAGCTAGTTTAGTTGAAAAATCTGATTTTCAAAGTCCTTCTTTTATAAGTCTTATCATTATATGTAACTTTCACAGTCTTCCTTTTATTATAGGATTTTGTGGGTGCAATCCGCTGAAAACCCTCAGGAGACAACACTCCTCCTACTAGGGACACCCAGAGGTTTAAAGGCTTATTGCACATGCTCAGTGCAATCGTGTTGCCTACAAAAGTGTGCTAGTTAGTTTTTCTTTTTCTTATATTTTCTCCTTCTCTTGAGTAAAACAAGTTTGCTCGAGACGATCAAAATCAAGTTTGGGGAAATTTGTTCAGTCAAAAATAATGCAATCTGTAACACATCAATTTTCTCATTATTCTGATCATTCAAGGATAGTTGATATGTGTTTATTACTACATGCATGATATTGTATATCTCAACACTTTTCATCAAGGTTGTGTGCAGAAAATTCTTCAGGTCAAAAAACCAGAATCGCAAAAGTGGTAATAAAACGCATCAAGTCAAAGACTTAAAATCTGGCAGCAACCAAGAAAGAATTATAATATTCCAGGTATCATAAAAGGACCCTAAAGCCAACATCAAGAGACACAGGAAAAATCATGCAAAGATCTCCTCAAACAGCCGCGGAACCGTGGCCGAGTCAGGCCGATCCGCCGTGAATCCACGGCCATGTTGACTCGTTGGCGGTAGAAACTTTTCCCGAGGCTCCTTTGTAACTGCCAAGCTTCCTCAAGACGCCTCGAAATGTGTAGATTTCTCCAGAAGCTTCCCTTCAAACTTCCAAGCTTCTTGTGCAAGTTTGATACCTACCTAGCTTCCTGTGCAAGCTTCATAACAACCTAGCTTCTAGGGGAAAATGGATGAAAAGTTATAAAAGAAGACCTAGGGCTTCATTCAAGAGGTTGTTCAATAATTTCACACACAAGTTGAGTGACACAACTTGTGATCCAATCCAAACCCTAACCCAAATCCAAATCAAGATCCATTGAGACAAATCAAGCAAGCAATCAACGATCCTTTATCGCAACGCTGGTCGTCATCAAGAGCAAGATATCCGCATCCGATCCGCGACTCACGACAATCGAGCGAAGCGAGTTTCGACGACAAAGTCCCTTTCAAGGAGCGATTCGAGAGCTAGTCTTGTAAACTCAATTGAGAGGTGTAATTTGAAGGAGATTAATAAAGGTGATAATTGTAATTCTTGCTTTCTTTACATTCTTGCTTTATGAAATTTCTCATTCTTGATTCATCAATTTTCATAATGTGTGAGTAATCTCCTCTTGTAAAGGAATCGAGAGAATCGGTAGATCAAATGATAATGAAATTCTTATACTAATCTTAAGTCTTATGAGAACTGTGAAATTTAGGAAAAATAATCATTGATGACCTAATTTGGAGCAAGATCATGTTCTTGATTATTTCGTTGCAAATTAGGGATCAAAAAATTGATGATTTTCTTTGCTAAAGGTTAGAATTGAATGAGATAAATGAAAAGACAAGGGATAGTGAAGAAGAAACCCTAGTTTCTTCAATAGATCCCTAATCTTCATTGATCGTCATCGATCTAGCTACAATTCATCAATAGATAAGATTCGTAATTACTAGTATTCATCATTGCTACCAATTTGATCGATACCTACAAGTTATTCTTCATAATCTTGATAATCAAATTGATTTGGACATTTTCTTGATTCTTGATTCTTGACTCTTGATCTATTTCTTAATGTTTTCTTGAAATTAAATCTCACAAATCTTGAATCATTTTATTTTATATTTTCATTTCAACTCATCTAAAGCAAAGATTGAACAAGTACACACATCTCAATGGACGATCCGTATTCATTGACGAAACTACAATAGACACCGTTAATTGATTGCGGTTTATAAAATTCTTTGATTGTGACAACATATTTTCCATACACATTGAGATTTTAGATCAATCAGGCATCATCATTTTCTCTTTCCGCAGACTGTTGAGTGAGATGCTGTGTCCGAGCTTTTTTGTAAATAGCCATTTCGCGGTTATGGTCATCCCTAACTTTTTAACCAGCTTCTCTTATTAGCTTGTCAATTTGTTCTTCGAATGACGGACTTGGCAACTTTACGGTGGGATCTTTCTCTGGTTTAATATCGACGCTATCTGGAAAAGCATTCCATTCTCCACCGGAGTTATTTACGACACTGCAGCCATGGAATCGCTCCCGTTTCTTGGACCGAACGTATCCAAGCACAGTCGTCTCTATCCTCCCATTGGGCATCTTTCGCTGGGTCCTGGGAACGTCCCAAATCTTGTTGTAGAATTGGGCTTGTCGAGTGTTTTGTTTGAAGGGTACGTCTTGGCATCTTAATAGCCATTTCAATCGCTCTGCATAATATCTGGGCAGACGGATTGGTTGAAGCCTGTCGATCGCAAGTTCGGTATCATGTCAGACTTCTTTCTCCACTTTAGTCTCCGCAGATCGATAGAAGAGAATCGCCTTTTCACCTTTTCGTCTAGGAGGGACGTAAAAAGTCTGCAACTCTTGTATGTTGTATGTATCAAGCGCATCGAGTTCTTTATAATGCCGCTGCGGAACCATGGTAATTTGTAAACTCTGATCAGCTTCAGCGAAGGCCTGCATTGACGGGCGGACGGAGAACACTACGTTGGCATCGTCCTCAGAGTCACTTCCAAAGACCAAAATAGGAGTAGATGATCCTGGACCGCTGCCTTGGGGTTGCCCCGAGAAGACTATCTCTTCATCCTCCTCGGTATCGCTCCTAAAGATCGGGATAGTGGCGACGGCTTTTCGTTGGTTCTCCGGCTTATGACATCTTTTCGTGCCTTTGAAGTCTGGTAGGAAGTATTTCGTGTCTTCATATTTGCGGACTTCATTTATGGAGAATGGGTTTAGCTCCCCGGTAATTATGTACTCGAGGCCGTCTTTGAAGTACTTCATACACTGATGTTGTGTAGAAGGGATGATGTTGTACTCATGTAACCATGGCCGGCCGAGCAAAGCGTTGTAGCAAGTCTTGGCGTCGATGACATGAAATTTGATGTTAGTGACGAGCATCCCAAAGCGTAATATCAATATTACGTACCCCAACATCCGTGATGACTGCGAGTCGATGCCAGAGATGGTAATTTTTTTCCAGGCCAGGTGCCGAACGTTCATGCAAATCTCCTTCAGCACCTTCATGTTGAGAAGGTTGACGGAGGACCCATTGTCGACCAAAATCTTTCTTATCTTGATGTCATGGCAGTACCCGGTGACATATAAAGGACGGTTGTGCTCTCACATTCCGAGGAGGAGATCTTCATCACCGAATGTGATGTCAGCTATATGAACCTCTGCCAGCTCGTCCTTCATCTTTTCTTCCGCAAAGAAGGCTTGGAACTGATCAGGTTCTTGCAGTGCCTTGATTAGAGAATCTCGTGCCTCTTTAGACAGGAGGAGAGCATCCAGTATGCTCAGTTGCGAGGGTATTTTCCTCAGATGTGTCAGAATATTATAATCCACCTGGTTTTTCTTAGGCGGGTCCTTGGCCGCGAGCTCTTTGACGGCTCTATCATCGAGGGTAATCTCCTTAGGGACCTTTTCCTTTCCCTTGTCTCTTTTGCTCGAACCTTTGTTTGTAAGCCCGAGTTTCTTTTCAGGTAACGTACGATTACGCAGCTGGATGTTCTCACAGTTTTTCTGTTCCTCTTCTTTCCAAGAGATGGATTCTTTGAAGAGAGGGCCGAGGGTTATTTCTTCCTCAGAATAGCTCTCGAATGTGAGAACTTGAGATTTCCTGGTATCAACCATATGAAAATTGCGGCAGTTCCTTCACGCTCGTCGGTCATGCTTCTCTGTTGTCAACGAGCTTCACGCTTTATCCTATTGAAGTATTGTCGGTGAGCAATGTATTCCTGCCACCACTTCTTGAAGGAACTGCACTCTTTGGTGGGGTGTGTAACCCTCCGATGGTATAAGTAGTAGTTTGGGTTTATATCTGCTTCATCGAGGCACGTACTCCCGGGAGCATTTCCTTTGAAAGGCGGCAGCTTCATCCCCATTGACAGGGCTTTGGCGAACCGTTTCCCCATCTTAAACCTGCTTTTGTCTGCCGCGGGTGTGCTTTGATCTGGTTGGAGTACTTTGTTACTCTTCCTCGCCGCAGCTTCTCCATCCTGATGCCGATGCTTGGCCTTTTCGTATATGGTCGTTTCACGCTCTCGGTTAGCTTTGCTCTTTTGAAGGGCTCCATTTAACAACCTGTCAATCAAGTCGTCTGACGGCTCCAAGGATTTTTGCACCGGTCTTGCCCCCAGCTTTTCTGCGTTGCTCTCCGATGCGGAGGGAGTTTCTTCATCTTTTAACGACGAGTGAGAGACCATGTGGCAACTCGCTATATAATCCTCGGGTTCTTCTAATGAGTCGTTTCCCTCGTCAATGTCACTATCTCCGTTCTCAAGTATGTGGTTGAGAAACTCTTCGAGTGTGACTGAGGTCCACGCCTTTTGGTTGTATTCCTCCAGTGCGTCGATGTATTTTTGCAGGTCCGTACGATTGTCGTCGAGCTGCACGGGCTTCTTGGCCTTCTTCCTTTTCTTCGAAGACTTCGAAGGCTTGGTCTGGAGATCTTGCTCCTCGTTAGAAGTTTTCGGTGTTAGGCGCGGTTTCAGCATCCCGTCAATAATCTTGGGCTCCAGCAGGCTTTTCCACCTGATCGCTGGGCATGCTTGAAGGTCCTTCAGCATTCTTTCAGTTTTAGCTGAAAAGACAACTTCCCACGGAGCTTCTTTTACAAACGAGCATGATGCCCCTGGCATATCTACCTTTTCAAGAGCGTGCTTCTGTGGCGGGTTCACCCTCCAGTTTTCGGACAGCGCAAACTTGCCTTGTTGGTACTGGTCCTCGACCCAATTTTTGAAGACGTAGCAATCCTTAATTGGGTGGCCCAATACTCTGTGGTAGGAGCAGTAGTTGGGACTGTTGACGTCACCAGGCTGCAGTGGATGTCTCGGATCGGGAAGAGTGATAAGTCTGTTGCGCACTGCCAGTTCGAACATTCTCCTCGTTTTATTCTGGGGAAACAAGTAAGGACGTCCTAGCTTCTCTTCAAGGGATCGGCGTGGGCGTGTGTCGCTTTGGCGAGCAACCGGTTTCGGGTCGATTGGTTGTCGTTGAGCGTTAGCTACGAAGGTCGCTTTCCCTTTGCCCTTTTCATTCCGGGGATCTGTTTTTGAAGAGGATGGCCTATGGCCCATCTGGTCCATTTGGGCTAGCTTGTCGATCAAGGCCTGGAAGGTGGTCGGCTTGAAGAACATCATAAATTGGGATATAGTTGCCTGAGGATCAAGGGTCCCTACGAACATGCCCACGGTAGGAGCTTCTTCTATGCGTTGTTCGTATTTTGACCATAGCTTCCGCTATCGAATTGCGTATTGAACCCAGGTCTCTTCTGGCTTTACCCTAGCATTGATTAATGCCATGATAGGGGTATGCTCGCTCGTGCTTGCGAACCACTGTGTGAATAGTAATTCCATCTCCGTGAATGTTTTGACAGAATCATTCGGGATCTCGGAGTACCATTCAAATACCGTCTCCGACAAGCTGCCAACAAACTGACGAAGCAGCAGTTTGTCGTCACCTCCAGTATTACCGCACAAAGCTCTGAATTGAGCAACGTGCTGGTGTGGATTGCCCGTTCCCTTATACACATGGAACTTAGGGATCGTATATCCTGGAGGGTACTTGATTTGATCGTACCAATCTGGATAAGGTCGCCCAGTTCTGACGACTTGGCCAGTCGTTTCACTCGCTTGATGAGCTCATATTTGTTGAGCTATGTAGTCATCAAGGGTAGCCTTAAAGATTGTCTCTTCCTAGGCTGCTGAGACAGCCGGAGGAGGGTTTGACGTTCCCCTCTGTCGTCTTCGATGATTATCGGAGGGTCTTCGGCTGGAGGTTCCGGCTGGATCATCATCCCAACCATATCTTAGAAAAGGAGCGCCATCTGCTTTATATTGGCGGCATGTTCTACGGCCTCCTTATCCTTTCTTTCTAGCACCCTTCGCAGGAACTCGGTGTCGGTCTCTTGTTCCTGGCACTGCTCAGACGTTGATTCCAGGCTTTCTTTCTGCCCGGTGAGTGCTGACATTTTCATCAGCATTTCTTGGAGCTTTTGTTGTTGCTCCTGAGCTTTTGTCAACGATCGAGTTTACGGTCGATGACTCACGGAAGCACGACCATCCTCTTTCCCGGAAGCTATGTACACCGTGTGCATAATCATGCCCCCAGACTTAGGGCGTTTGGGTCCATCACCTTTATGATTTGCCGCCGATGGTGAGAGATTCTCAGGACTTCTCTTTTTGTAGGAAGCCGAAGTTGGAGGGGCTGTTGCAATAGGAACCCATGTGGACAAGGCCTTCCATTGTATGGCGGAAGGATGGTCCTCCTCCTGCCGAGCCTTCTTTTTCTCTAGTCGGCGAGAGTAATTTTTGTCAATTACAGAGTCTTGGACTTTCAGCCAGACCCTGTGGATTTTGGAGGACAGCCGCTGAGGGGGCTGCTCCGGCTTCACCTGTGTCATGTTTTCAGTAGGCGAAAGAGACTTCTTCAATACAGCGGTTGGAGAGTTCTTTCACACCCTCCTGAGTGGATTGAAGTTGTTCCCAGTTGGAATAGCAGCGTCAATTTCTACCATTGGAGCTGGTGGGGTAAGTCCAGAGGGGGAGTTTCCCCCAGCTCTTCTCACCCGGAGCCAGTGGCGATGTCGAGCATATCTTGCAGATAGGATCACCTCAGTTGTGTAAGTGGTTTCGTCATGCCCCCTGCTTTGGTGAAGGGCTACTGCTGGTGCCAACCTATCGAATACTGACGTTCGTTGAGAGGGAACGACCAATTTGTTGAAGGCCGACTTTTTGGTAGGGGACGCACTTCGGACGACTTCACCCATCGGAGGAGTTGGAACGGCCAATCTTGCGAAGACCGATCCTTTGGTAGGAGAAACCCTTATGATGACTTCTCCCGCCGAAGCTGGAACGGCGATCCGTTTCGGGATAACCCCTTCAGGTATTGCAAGCCTCTTTGCAGGCCCACTGGAGCTTTGGCTCAGTCTGTTAAAGAATGAGGTAGAGGACTTGGACGACCCATTGACAGGGGTCGTGCAGGCTGCAAGTCAATCAAATACCGACTTCTTTGGAGCTTCTTATGGTGGCACCGGGGCACTGAAGCTTACTGGCGGGATCATGGTCCCAAAGAACAGTCCAGTGGTAGCTTGAGTCACCTGCTCCACTGGCATTGCAAAGATGGAGGCCGCTTGGGGCCCATAAGTCACTCCTCCAGCGAGGACGGAGTGAGTTTCTGTTGCAGTTGGTGCAGCTGGAAGCCATTGATCTTCTTTTCTCCTAAAAGAGCAAGACACCAAATCTTAGTACCTCGAATCCATGGGCAACCATAGCAAACCGCGATCTTGTTTGCGAACATGACACACGAAGTGTGGAGTGGAAAGAGAAAAAGGTCCCACCGGACGTGCCAGAATCTGTTCACTGCCAAAAATAGAGACGGATCCGGGATGGATCATCTTACCTGAATTTGGGGGTAGATACTATTTGGATTTATCCGTCCACCTCTCCGAAGATGCCAAGTTTATTTATGGCACCGTGTATCGGAGGTTTGGACGGATGCGGCCGTTGTAGCAGACTTCGTCGGATTCCCTCTCGTTTGCGAGGGGTTTTTTGATTGTGGGGACGCTCTTCCCTGCAGGCACAAGCTCCTACAGTTAATTACGTTACCGCGTAACAATAACCACTTTCTCCTGCTCCAGAAGGTCACTTCGTATCGTGTGTGTTTGTTTTATTTTTTGTTGCCCGTAGATTGTATACGGAGACTAATTTGTATTGTCGCCCTTAGGGTGTGGATTAGTCCAAATCCATATATTCTTAGATTTGGGTTTGGTTTGATTTAAGAATCATTGATCTCATTCGAGATTAAGATCAACTTAAATGTAGACGAGCAATTAGGGGCTTGGTTGTCATGAGTCATGTTTGGGAAACGATGAGTCCATAGGCTCAGTTGATCTGAATTAGGGACCTAGCCAACTTGGGCTTGACCCACTCAGTTTTCTTTTATTTGGAAGATGTGCTAAGCTCTGGTTTGGGCTCAGTCCCCTTTTCTTGCAAAAAGTGCTAAGCACTTATGTGAGTTCTGACACTCACACTTTACTCTCTTTTCTTTTGTTTCTATATGGAGTGCTGAGCACTCTTTATGGCGCCCATATGCGAAGCACGTGAAGCGCTAGGCGCTAGGCGCTGAGTGTTAATCACTTTATGTTCTGTGGCGCCCACGTGAGGCGCTGAGCGCCAGCCACTGAGTGCTAAGCACTTCATTATTTTGTAGCGTCCACGTGAGAGACACGTGAGGAGCTGGGCACCGAGCGCCAGTCGCTGAGTGCTAAGCACTCTTTATTTTATGGCGCCCACGTTAGGGGCACATGGGGCGCTGGGCGCTGAGCGCCAGCCACTGAGTGCTAAGCACTCTTTCTTTTTTTCTCTTTTTTTTGAATGATCCACAGGATCTTTATCTAATTTTTATTTACCTAAAGTTTCCAAGAAGAGAATTCTTCTTCCTTGAGAATTTAATTCTCTGCTCTTTCAAAGCTTTCTCTCTTTTTTTTTTGAAGTTTATGGGGGGGTTCTTCCTTCTTAGACTTGAAGTCTTGGGTCCTCTATATAGTAGAGGCAAATCTGTTGATTAGTTGAAAAAATCTCTCATTGAGAGATCCTAATTGATTTGGGGATTTTACCCACAATTGGATCTTTGATCCAAGGACTTCTGTTTTACAGAAGATATTTTTCTTGTTTTTAACAAGATCAGGGAAATATTTTCACACACGGAATTTATTCTGTAAATCGGTGATTCTTTAATCACCATTGGATTTTTATCCAACGGTACTCTGTTTTACAGAGAGTAATCTTTCTTGTTTAGAAAGATCTGAGAAATATTTCCTCAATAGAATTTAATTCTGCATTCTGATAATTTATCATTTCCATTGGATCTTCGATCCAACGGCTCAGTTTAACAGAGAGTAGAATTTAATTCTACAAGATACCGGCGGTCACGTGCTGTGCACATGCGGCGCCAATAAGAGTTTTTAACTCTGACGCTGGCGCCCTTGTGGCAAACACGTGAGGCGCTGCCTCTTGAGTTTTGAACAGAGCTTTGCTTTTTTAAGAGTTTTTAACTCTGGCGTTGGCGCGCTCGTTGCAAACACGTGAGGTGCTGCCTCTTGAGTTTTGAACGGAGCTTTACTCTTTTAAGAGTTTTTAACTCTGGCGCTGGCGCCCTTATGGCAAACACAAGAGGCGCTGCCTCTTGAGTTTTGAACAGAGCTTTTCTCTTTTATGAGTTTTTAACTCTGACACTGGCGCCCTCATTACAAACACCTGAGGCTCTACCTCTTGAGTTTTGAATAGAGCTTTGCTGTTTTATTGAGGAAGCATATGGTAACATGTAGTATAAGGCCCCATCAAAACCCACGGGACAACGGCACGAGAGTTCATGTAGGTGTCTTTTAGTGATCATCCCATGCCACGCCATACATTCCGTACCAATCTATCCCGTTAACCCCGCGTAATGTATAGTATTGATTATATTATAAGTCTTTCTGAAACCATGGATACAAGTTGTTCAAGTAGTCAGGTTAAGGATGTAAGCTTGTAGTCATGTCAAGTTATAGCCATGGTTCGGTCAAGTCAAGTCTTGTATTCAGGTTTGGTATTCAGGTTCATGTTCAAGTATACATGTTAGTGTTTAGATACATATTTGAATTGGATTCTGGTTTGAGTTTGGATTCAAGTTTGTGTTGGGGTCAAAATATGCACCCCAGTTGACCGGGTCAAAGTCAAGGTCAACCCTAAGTGAGCGGGTCCAAGCCCAAGGAAGTGGGCCCATGCCCAAGTCGAGCCCCGCGGCCGGCCTCCCCATGCCAAAATAAAAATCAAGTAACAAATAATTTTGATGTAATTTTTTGTGCATGAATGTAAGCAAAATGGGCATAAAGCCAAATTTTTGTAAAGCCGTGCAAAAAGAAATAGCACATGAGACATGGGATGGGAAAAATGCCATTTTGTAAAGCCAAAGGGGCTATGTGTAAATTTGTAAGACTATAAAAGGCAACATGATGAAAATATCTATGACAACTTTTTCATTTCTCTAAAAAATCAAGGTATGTGCCTCCTTCTCCTTCCTCAAGGTTCTAAACCTTCTTCTTTCCTTTGAATTAAATCAAGAGTTTTACTCTTCCTTTTAAAAAACTAAATAGTTTTCACCACAAAACCCACAAAGGGGGGCTCAGATCTTCTATTAGATCTCAAAAAAAGGGAGACTTTTAAGTCTCACCCCCCTTTTCTCCAAGATCCAGACGATCAAGAGGAGGAAGGAGGAGACCCATATCCAAAAATCCAACTTTGGACAAAATCCCAGTCAAGAAAATATCCAAGACTCAAGAGAGAAGAACCTATGAAGATTTTTAGGGAGTTCAACTCCAAGGCCCAAATCCTCAAAGGAGTTTAACTCCTAATCCAGATCCTTAGGAGTTTGACTCCAAATCTAAATCTTTTAGAGTTTAACTCCACTCAAAATCCTCTTTAGAAGTTTAACTCCCATTTCTGGGGGTAAAAACCCCTTCCTTTCGCTAGCGCCCAAAGCGCTAGCGCCCGAGCGTCCACGTGCCGGACATGTGAGGTGCTAGCGCCCAAAGCACTTGCACCTGAGCGCTCAAAGCGCTGGCGCCCACGTGCCGGGCACGTGAGGCGCTAGCGCCCAAAGCGCTTGCGCCCGAGCGCCCGAAGCGCCCGAAGCGCCAACGCCCGAGCGCCCACGTTCCGGGCACGTGAGGCCCGAGCGCCCGAGTGCCCAAAGCGCTAGCGCCAGAGTGCCCAAAGCGCTAGCGCCCGAGCGCCTACATGCCAGGCATGTGAGGCGCTAGCGCCCGAGCGCTCAAAGCGCTAGCGCCCGAGCGCTCAAAGCGCTAGCTCCCGAGCGCCCATGTGCCGGGCACGTGATGCGCCGGCTCCAGCGCTCAAGTGCCAGCTCAAGCGCCCAAGCGCTGGCGCCGGCGCCCAGCGCCTGTGTGCTAGGAGCACGAGGCGCTGGCACCCATGCGTCCTTTGGACACCATTTTCCCCCCATTTTACACACACTCCACACTAAAAATATCTCCTCCGTTAGAAAAAATTTCTAACGAGGCACTGCCGTACACCCCGCAAAAGGGCTGCTAGCCCCCTTGACCCCCAGCCCGCTATCCGGATAGCGGGACCCCCGTAAAAAACTCTGCGGGGCCTTCAATATATCCAAAAACCCTTCAAAACACAACACTGCACATTGAGTTCGCATGACCAGTTTAACCCGTCAATCGGAGGTTCTCTCGCTCCAAAGGTGAAGGGTAATTAACGGCAGCTTAGTCCGCGGCTGCCGGAGATTCGGATCCCCACAATCAATAAACCCTCGCATACTCTAGGCAGGGGGAATCTGTAATGCGCCTGACAAGCGCGCGCGTATTCCCATCTCAATGGGGTGACAAAAAACACTCTACAGATTCTGGCACGCCCGGCGGGACCAATCTCTCCTCACATATTTCGGGTTAAACGTTCATGCGAACTCAATCAATATACATATATATATTTATACTAAAATAATGCTCTTTCATGCAGGTCTTCAAGCAATCACTTTTCAACAATGTCTCCAAGGACGATCTCAGCTCTCAGCACGGCTCCCATCTCCTACACGATGAAGATGGACGCCAGGATGGTCCTTCTGGCCAGTCTCGAGCGACAGTGGGAGTAGCCACCGCTACCATTTGGCTCTATTCTGTTCGCGCCAGCTAATGCCATCCCTGCTCCTCATGCCCCGGTGACTGATAAACCAGCCTCAAAGGGGAAAAGACCGAATGTCATGGTCATGAGGGCACCTCAGCCTAAGCGCAAGTCCGTTCCAAAATGACTCTCCATTGCCCCAGCTGGGACCAGGGCCACCAACACCAACAAACCAACAGGGCGTCTTGAGCAAGCTCCAGCGGTGCCCCTGACAACCGCTCGATCGGGTGTCTTCTCTAAGCTCCCCGCCGATCGACTCACGATGGCTTCCTGGACGACGGATGCCGGTCAAGCCCTCAAAATCGTGAAGCTAAGATAGAAAAAGCTCAGATATAGAGCCAACAAAAGGGCTAGAGCTCATGCTAGGCCGAACTTCATGAGGCTCCAAGAACAGGGTTGCCCCGCCAAAGATAAAGAGACGGCTGGATATGTGGTCTACACTGTCTACATGATGGGCACGCGTAGCAAGAGCAAGGACGGGGCCACCACATCTCAGATCTAATCTGGTATGAATGTGGCTGCCACTTCCAAAGACCAGCATCCTCTGGAAGGTAATGAAAACCCTTCCAGTGAAACTAATGAGCAGAGAGATCCCTCGGTTCATGAGGAGTCGAGCTCGGAAAGAGAAGATGAGCCAATCTTCCGTCCTAAGAACGCAGAGCAGTAACTTCTACAAGAGATCCGAAAATATCTCAGAAGTAAAAACAAAGAGATGGCCAAACTTTACTCCAAAATTGACGACTTGACGAATGTCGTGATGCAGCTCACGGCCCGACTTGCCTCTCAGCTGCCCAATCAAGCGTAGGGCTCTGCTTATGAACCGGGAAACGGTGTCCCGAGATAGTCGACACCTATTCCCTCAAATCCAAAGGTAGGCGAACTGCATGAAAATCAGTCGCATCCTATCTCAGGAAATGTCTTGGCTACCGACGATAGTAGCCCGCTAACTCAAGATCAAATCATAGATTTGGTTGCCAACAAAGTCAAAACATTGGTAGCCGAAACCGAAGCACAAAAAGATGTTAGCAGTAGCGGGAGACCGTATCCTGCTCAGTATGATCTGGTAGAATTTCCTAGCGGCTATGTCATCCCCAAATTCGGAAGGTTTGATGGGACGGGAAATGTGAATCAGCACATCGCCCACTTTAAAGCCTCATGCGGGAATACTGGGGGCAATGATGCGCTTCTCCTCCGCCAGTTCGTTAATAGCTTGGCTGATGTTGCTTTCGACTGGTACGCAAGCATACCGGATGGCTCCGTCACAACATTCGTCCAAATGGAGTCTCTGTTTTGGCAGAGGTTCATGAGCGTCAGCGATAAGATCACCATTACCAATCTCGTAAGGACCAAGCCAAATAAAAACGAAGGCAGCACGGATTTTATAACCCGATGGTGCAATCTCTCCTTCAAATGTGAACCGCCGATAGAGCAGGACCAATCTGTCAGTCTCCTTGTCGGAAATCTCGACAATTGGATGGCCCCGTTTCTATGCACCGCGGGTCTCAAAACATTCCAAGAGCTGACCAGGAAAGTTCAAATGCTGGATCGCTCAAAGCAGGAGTCCTCCTCGGATTCCCAAAATAACAATAGGTCCTGGAGAAACCGAAAAGACGAAAATCGCAAAGGCGGAAACTTCGATGATTCTGAATCTTTCAACACTTCGGCTAACTGAAATAAGCAAGGGATGAGCAGGCCTAATGCCAACCAGCCTCGAAAGCCAGTGTTCGGAGGGGGAAGAGAATCTCCACTGAAAGAGAAGCTGGATAAGGTCTATTCCTTCAGAAGGGACAAAATCCGTAAAATATTCAAAGATGCCCTGAGGAACGGTCTACAACTGCCAAAGTCAAAAAGACCACAGGAAGCGAATATAACCGACGACCCTAATTACTGCCCCTATCACAGAGTGATAGGTCATGCCATTGAGGACCGGTTCGTCTTCAAAGATTGGGTCGAAAAGTAATACAAGGCAGGAGAGATAGAACTGTCCAAAGACGTGTTAACAAACAGTTAAGCCGCGACCGCCAATTTCATACAAACGGAGACCGAAGTCCTTCATGAAACTGATTCTTTCAGACATCTGCCTTTTTCTGAAAACAGTCGACCACCACGTCATTAAACTGGGAACAGTCGACCTCTAAGTTATTAAACTGAGGATGTAAAAATGTGTAAATAAAACAAAAATAAAAAAATAAAAAGCTGAAATAATGGGGCAGCCGCGAATAAATAGCCGAAATGACAGGGCAATCGCGACCTTCGCGATAAGAAAAGCTGAAATAGTAGAGCAATCGCGGTAAAAATAAAAAATAAAAATATATACAAAAACAAAAAACAAAAAAACGGCGAATGATGAGTCGCTCCTGGTACCATATTCCAGTGCAGCAATACAGACGCCAACCAAAATCCAATTTCCAAAAATTCTTCCAGCCCTACGGTTAGTCCCCAAGTTGACTACCGTATACAATCCACGGGCTCAAATAATTCTCATCATACCCATGCCCCATCTCAACCACCAGTTACGCGGCTGATCACCGCCCTTGGAATTATGCTCCATTGGGAAGACCTACTCATGTGTCTTCACGATACATGAGGAGAAAAAACTTACGAGATCCTCTCAACTCGTAAGAAAACACCTTCGTGGGATCCTTACGACTCACAAAGGAAAAACACACTTGGGAGTCCCTACGACTCCTAAGGAGAAAGTACACCTACGAGATCCTTTCGACTCGTAAGGAGAAAATACTTTTATGGGACCCTTACGGCTCATAGAATTGAAAAGCCTTAGGTGATAGGGATCTAAACCTGTCTACTAAGCCATCGCTCATGTTCCCCGCCGAAGGACGCGACCGGGATGTTGGGACGTCAGGCCTGAAATTCGAGGGCAGATGCTAATTGGTGCTATTCGTCCCCCTCTCCGAAGATGCCAAGTTGATTTATGGCACCATGTATCGAAGGTTTAAACAGATGCAGCCGATGTAGCAGACCTCGTCAGATTCCCCCTCATTTGAGGGGTTTTTGATTGTGGGGACGCTCTTCTCTGCAGGCGCAAGCCCCTACAGTTAATTACGCTACCGCATCGCGGTAACAACTTTCTCCTTCTCCAGATGGTCACTTCATGTCGTGAGTGTTTGTTTTGTTTTTAGTTGCCCGTGGATTGAATACGGAGACTAATTTATGTTGTCGTCCGTAGGGCGTGGATTAGTCCAAATCCGTATCTTCTTAGATTTGGGTTTGGGGGTTGGGTTTAAGGATACGTTAGCCTCATTTGAGACTCAGATCAACTTAAACGTTTGTTAAGGATACGTTAATCTAATTTTAGAATAAGATCAACTTAACAGGATCATTTAGATCCAACAAAAGAGCATTTGGACTCTATTGTTTAGTTTAGGGACATTGCGGTCGATTAGTTTAAGGACATTACGGTCCAATGTTAATTTAAGGACATCTCGGTCCAGTGTTAGTTTAAGGAAATCTCGGTCCAGGTTAAGGACATCATAGTCCATGAGTTTAAGGACCTCACAGTCCAGGTTAAGAACATCATAGTCCATGAGTTTAAGGACCTTACAGTCCAGGTTAAGGAAATCGTAGTCCGTGAGTTTAAGGACCTCACAGTCCGAGGTTAAGGACATCATAGTCCGTGGGTTTAAAGGGACCCCACAATCCGTAGAGTGTTTGGTTGTCAGGACCCATCACCTCTCTGAAGGAGTTGAAGGATTACAATGACAGATATCAGAGGAGTAAAGAGATATACCCTCGAACCGGTGTGAGTTAGTTGAAAGATCTGTAGTCCAATTTGGGACTAGGATCTGTTAAATATTTATGAGCGGATGGGCTCAATTAAATATAAGTTGAGGACTTATGGCCAATATTGGGCTAAGTCCAATGAATGTTTAGCATTTTATTGTTCTGGCTATTGAGCCTTTATTTAGGCTTGGCCCTTTTAATAATGTTGAGCATTAGATCTTTTCTTTTATCTTGTATTGAATGCAAAGCATTCAGCAGAGCTCTGGCTTATTAAAAAACAATTTGTGTTCTGTCAGCGCAACCTATGGTGCGCTAGGCGCTTTGCGCCGATCAAAAAGCGCAGTGCGCTTCTGCCACATGGCGCATATGTAAGGGACACGTGTCGCACTTAGTGCTAAACGCCAGATGATGGGCGCATTGCGCCAGTTTATGAGCGCTAAGCGCTAGTCCAAGAGCGCATTGCGCTATTAATTTAGTAGCGCACACGTGAGTGACACGTAGCGCGCTTGGCGCTGAGTGCCAGCCCATGAGCGCGGTGCGCTATTTCAGGAGCGCAGTGCGCTATTTGAGAAGCGCAAAGCGCAAATTGCATACGTGGTTGACACGTGGCACATTTTGGTGCTGAGCACCGGTCCAGAGAGCGCAGAAGCGTTGTTCAAGAGCGCAAGGCGTATTTCAATAGCGCAAAGCGCATGTTGATCAATTTTATGATTTGGGAACAAATTTATGTTCTTTTTAGAAGAGACTTTGTCTCAAGATTGAAGAACAACAGTTCTTATTTTTTAAAGGGCTTTGCCTTTATAGATCAATGATCTGTGTGAAGAATATGTTCTTCTTTTATTATGTGATGAGATCTTTTGATCTTTTTTATGAAAGACCTTGGTCTTTGTAGATCTATGATCTTTTAAGAAGATGATTCTTCTTTTTATGAGATGATTTCATCTCTGTGTTCATCGTTCATGATCTTTACCTTGAAGAAATAATCTTCTTTTGCTGAGAGCTTGCTCTTCTTTCTTTGAATTTCTCAAAGTTTATAGGGGGTTTCTCTATATTAGACTTGAAGTCTTGGGGCCTTTATATAGGGCAAGTTGATTTGTTGAATCAGTTAAA
Organism: Agapanthus africanus; assembly: GCA_030015575.1. Taxonomy (NCBI): domain Eukaryota; kingdom Viridiplantae; phylum Streptophyta; class Magnoliopsida; order Asparagales; family Amaryllidaceae; genus Agapanthus; species Agapanthus africanus. Next base: position 669,584,078 of record CM057337.1, read on the forward strand.
AAGATCTTTCTCTAATTGATTTGGGGATGTTTCCCACCGTTGGATCTTTGATCCTAGGGCTTCTTTTTTACAGAAAGCAATGTTCTTATTTTTAACAAGATTGGAAGATCTTTTCATAACAGAATTTTAATTCTAATTGATTAATGATTTATCATTATTAGATCTTTTGATCTAACGGTGGGGAATTTTATAATTCCAGCCCTGGCACACCCGTGCTTTGCACGTGGTGCGCTGCTCAGAGTGCAACGCACCTGTGTTTGACACGTGGTGCGCTGCTCAGAGCGCAGCGCGCCCTGCGCTAGCGCACCCGTGTTTGACACGTGGCGCGCAGCACGCCTAGCGCTAGCGCACACATGGTGCACTGCCTAGGGCGCAGCACACCTGGCGCTAGCACATCCATGTTTGACACGTGGCGTGCAGCGCGCTTAGCGCCGGATCTGAAGCGTTGCTTGAATTTTTGAATTTTGAATTTCAAAACAGAGCTTTGCTCTGATTGGGGGTGCACTGCCTAGGACGCAGAGCACCTGGCGCTAGCGCATCTGTGTTTGACACGTGGCGCGCAGCGCGCCTAGTGCTGGATCTGAAGCGTTGCTTCAATTTTTGAATTTTGAATTTCAATGCAGAGCTTTGCTCTGATTGGAGGAAACAAATGCCCCCCCACCGTTGCACTCACGTGGCGCACACGTGAGTGCAGCGGTGGCAGCATCTGCGCCCTTAGATCAACTCAGAAATTGAAAAGGCGTTTCAATGCTTATAAATAGGACCTTTGGTCGCTTAGATGATTTCCATCTTCTTCTTGAGAATTATCTCTTCTGAGAATTTCATTCTCCCACAGAGCATAGCTCTCTTGTTTAAGAACCTTTTAAGAGTCAGAACTCTGTCAAAACTTAGGTAAAGTTTAAAACTTTTAATAAATTAGGGTTTCACCCATTAATCAGAGCCTTGCTCTTCATAGATTTTTGATCTAAAGAAAACCCATTTAGGGTTTCATTAACAGTGCTTTACTCTCTTGAACCCATAGATCTTAAAGAGATCTTTTCTTAGGGTTTCTTAGCCCATGAATAGAGCTTTGCTCTTTTGAATCATGTTGATTTATTAATCTTTGATGAAGAACTCTTAAGAGTTTGTTCATGGGTCTTGAAGATCCTAGAATTTTTTAATTCATAAAAATTAATTTTAATTAATTCTTTTTTGATGGATTTTTCCATCATCATTACAGAGCCAGGCTCTTAAGGAATTTTATTCCTTCATGATCAAAGTTTGACAAGTGTCACTCTGTCATAGAGTATTGTTCCCAAAGAGAGATTTTCTCCTTTTCCTGTGGGATCTCTCATTTAATGAGAATTTTCCTGAGAATTTCCTCATTTAATTAACAGTTTCATCCAATGATGGGGCTGTTTTATTAATTGATGCATTGTCATCTAGATTTTGTGGGTCCCTATTTGGTCCCCTTTCCACTGCATTGCAGTGTGGTACAAATTTTAACGTACCGAGTGTCAAAATTTAAAATTAAATTATAGCACTGGCAGTTGACTTCTGTCCCCTTTTTTTGCAGGCGACATGTCTTTCGATGCTACGTTTCCATTCGTCCGTTCAGAGGGAGGATTCCCTGAGGCACCTGTGGACTGGGAGGTTCTCGCGCTCATCAAAGACCGTGACCCGGAACACAAAAATCTTCACTTGTAGGGTAGATGGTACGACCGGATTATCAGAGGTCGTTGAAGCTTCTCTTGTGCGATGCCTTCGGAGCTTATCTCAGCGATCCCGTATGCAGATGCACCCTCGGTGAACTATGCCGTGGAGGTTGTTAATTGGACTTCGGAGGGTCTCCTTCAACCTTCGATTGCCGCCCTACCCATGCAGCCACTGGCGGTTTTGGATACCTTAGGGCGGCACATATGCCAGGGCGAGTCGCGCCCTTGGGGACAGCCCTACAACATCGGGCTAACTCCCCGTCATCCGGCCGGGTACTTGCAGTGGACCCGGTATATCTTGTCGGCGAAGAAATCGCAGCTGCTAAAGCTCGGCTTATACCTTGCGGTCTACGCTTCGTTGTTCCAGTATTCTGCACCTCCCACATGGTGGATCAAGGCGTTTTTGGAGCAGTGGAACATCCCGACCCATATCTTCCTTCTATTGGATAGAGAGGTCTCCATTTCCTTGGAAGAATTCACCGAGATTTCTGGTCTACCAGTTGGGGGGAGCACTACGAGGAGCTGCTTCCTCCGGACGAATATGTTTTTTCCACCAAGCCAGTGGTGATGGGCCTCATGCCAGAGAATGCCATTCAGCACCAGTTCCCAAGTCTGATAAAGGTGTTGAACATGTACGAGAGCCTCTTCCTTGAATCCGGAGGCCGGGGGGTCAGTTCTGACGACTTCATTGCCCGTTTTCTTCACCCGGAGATTTTTTCACGACAAGGTGAAAAGTTCGCTAAACTTTACGATCCCTTCGGCTTTGGCTTGGACCGTCGGCCGATATTGGAAGCTGATCAGAAGGGTTTCTTCCTTCCTGATGTCGCGATCGTCTCCCTGTCAGAAATCGCCGCTCCGGGCATTGACGAGGAGGCGTTCTTTCTTAGGTTTCTTGGGCTATGGTTGAGTTGGTTCGCGATCCCTATGCATCCTCGTTACATGAGGCCTTCCGTCTTCTACCCCGCGCATCGCATGGTTGCCGGAATACAGGTGGCCATCAGGATCGCCGGGTTAGCCCACTTATACCATGGTCTTAGCGTAGCGGCGGATACCACTGAACCGGGGGTGCATCCTGCCAACTTCCCAATGCATTACTTCACTTCATGGATGGAGCTGCATGTGCTCGGGGTCTTTGGCATTCACAAGAGACCTTCGTTTTACGAGAGATGCAAGTTCCCTCGGATTATGCGGTTGGTTGACGCCTCCATCGTGAGTCCATCACAACGGGAAGCTAGGGGCTTGCTCCTTCGTCCGCGCACGGTTGGAGATGGTATGTCTTTCACAGACAAAGTCTTGACCATCGGCCAGGAAACTTCAAAGGCGGTGCTGTCACTGCAAGACATTTTTAAGGACGGGGCCTCCGTGTTGAAAGCCCGGGAGATTCTTCATTTATACTCCATTAGGCCGGGCTTTCTTGTATTCAGGCAAAATGATGCGGCACTATTCATGAGATACAAACCCCATCGTTTTACCCAGCAGCTGAGTTACAATCAGGGAGTCCTGCTGGAGGCTTTCTTAGTATAACCCGCTGCCATCGAAGAGGGAACGCGGGGCGCGCTGCATCATTTCATGCGCTTGAATACGGGGTCTCACTTCTTTATTAGCGAACCAAGTTGTGTCCCGAGGGCCCTTAATGTGCACGTAGCCTGATATCAACATGCAATGGGTGCTGTTATCAGGGAGGAGAAGCGGCTGCTACTCGACCGCAAGGGTGCACCCCCTGCTAGTGACCGAAACCTCCCATTGAAGCGATGGACCATTGTCCTTCCTCCGCTAAGAGAAGCTGCCGTGATTGAAGTCCCCGACGACAGGCCTGAGCTACCGGTGCCCCGTGCTCTCGTGTAGACGGTAAATGTAGCTTCCCCCGAATCTGGCGTAGGCTCAGATATCGGGATTCGTCGCCCCCAAAGTGCCCACCAAGCGTAAGCTTGTGCTTGCTGCGACTGGAGCTCACTCGCAGAAGAGGAAAAAGAAGTCGGTCCTCTTTCTAGACGCTGTACTCGGGCTGGAGTCTCATGCTCCTTATAATAAGGGCCTGAGCGAGTATGGGACCAATGAGGGTCTCTTCATAGCGCCGGCAGATACTGATCTCGAAGCCGCCATTGCAGCTTTTGTTCGATCCGCAAGCCACAAAGCGGAAATGGCTATCCTTACGCAATCAAGTGAGTATAAGCCGTAACTTCTGTTATTGCGTTATATTTTTATTTTTATTATCATGTCTTGACTGACATTTTTCCTTCTGTAACAGGCTTTACCACTGAAAAGGCTCTGGCGGCTTCCCTCAAGACCTTCGAGGAGGAGGAGAGGAATCGCGCTTTGCTGGGCATTGGTATGTCTCGGCTCATTGCATCTTCATTTTCCTTTCTTATGGACAATCTAACCCCTTCTTTATCTTATCGCAGGGACTACAATACCAATCCCGCAAGGTGATGCGGAGATTCTTCCCGGGCCAGTCATCGAAGTCCTGGCCTCCTCAGCACTGCCGAAAGAGGCCTTACTCAAACAACCGATGACGGATGCCTCGACGGCTCCAGAGGTAACCCTTGGCGTGGACGATGACGTCCTATTGATGGAGGCTTCTAAAAGATCTGCTCTAACGGCCCGAGCGGAAAGGAAGCGCAGAATGCACGCGGCAAGGGAGCGTAATGTCGCCTAGGCCGCGGGTGCGGGTTCGAGCACCGCTATCCCTGCCCCTACTCCTTCAGAAGAATCTTTGGCTGCCTTGTCCACTGCCTATAGATAGGCAGCACGTGCGGCTCGGGAATTTATTCGGAAGACTAACTCAAGGTAATGTGACATTGGGTTCTGTTGTCAAAGTTTTAACTTTCAGTTCTTATATATCTTATCTTGCAGGGCCGAGTCTTACCGAAGAAGTGGCGGCGACCGCTGAGCTTGGGGTAGCGGTAGAGGAGGTAGCCATGATCGCCGAACCCGAAGCAACGATAGGCGAGATGGCTACAATTGCCGAGCTCGAGGTAGCGGTGGGAGAAACAGTCACGATCGCCGAACCCGAGATGGAGGTAGGTGAGATGGCTACCATTGTCGAGCTCGAGGTAGCGGTGGGTGAGATGGCTACAGCCGCCGAGCCCGAGGTAGTCACTCTTTCGCAAGAGTCAGGCACTACCCCGATCGTCGCTCTTTCCCCTTGCGGCTCCCTGCCGCTGCCAGGCGCTGCGAGTATCATGACGATTCTCGTGGAGTCGGGGGGTGAAGCCATGGGTGGCGAAGCCATTCCGATGGAGGAGGGTGAAGCAGTTGCCGTATCAAGTGACGCCCTCGTCGCGGTTCCGACCAGAGACTCACCAGGTAGATTTTGGGTCATTGCTTTTTCTTTTTATTCTGCAATCCTTTTCAATCTTTCCTGACAGTATTTATCTCGTTTCTAATGCAGGCGTGGCGAGCGCTGAGGTTGCGCTACCCAAGGCAGCGCCATCAGCTACCGCTTTGACGGTGACCCCTCCTCTACCTTCTCTCGTACAATCTCAGATGTTGGAAGGTGCGGATTTGTGATCCATCAGTTTTATTTCTAGGCTGTATAATTTATATACTGACATTGCATTACTGCGTCCTTACAGGAGTCCTTTTTTATCACCTGTATCAGGTGTTGCACCCACACTTCTCTTTCCAGACAGAGATTAGTCCGCCTGCTGTGTCGGTGAGTATCTTTTCTAAACGACGTCCTTTCTTTAACGGGCAGTCACATTATTGCTAATTCTTCTTTGTATTGCTTGTAGCCTTACAAATTGAAGGAGGGGACGAGGCTATCGTTGCGCCACCAGTACTCCCAGCTCTGCCCCCTGTTACAGCCGGTATAGTAGACTCTATTGTTCGTGTATTTTCTTTATTTCTTGAGCCGACATCTGATTGTGATTTGTTTTGTAGTGGTCACATCGACTCCAGCTCCATTCGAGTCTCGCACCATAATGCCAACCGGCCCTTTTTCTCGACGTGCATCCTCGAAAGGCACCGCGAATAGTCTGCGCATGTTGAGCGACTATATTGAGGAGCTTGACATGGAGACTCCCACATCTGCTGCGGATTTTGCCGCGGAGGTTAACCCTATGCTAGCGACGCTCGTGAATTTTCATAATGAGGGCGTCGTTGAGTCTTGGGTTAATCACTGCAGGGAAATTGAAGCTTGCCTGCATGAGCTCGAAGTTGGATGTCCTGCTCCGGAGGTCCTGGCTGTGAACACTCAACGGGCTGCGTGAGTCGAGCAGAGTACTTCTTACTTCCGCCATCTTGAACAAGAAGTGGCCTTAAAGCATAAGGAATGTAAAGAAACTTCAAGCGAATCTGCTCGACTGCATGCTCAGGTTGATGCGAATGCTGCCCAGTTGAAAGTTCTCTTTGAAAGCCTTCTGCGATGCATCTCTGACGGGTTAACACTGAGGCAGAAGCTCGACGTCGTCGAGCGGGATGCACAAAATCATGAGGCAGCTCAGCGGGCCGTCGAGGAACAACTTTCGTCTTACTTGCAGCAGCGAGCTCAGGTCGAAGCAGAGTTGACCGCGGCAGCTGATCAAGAAAAGGAGCTGAGGGAAGTGCGCGAGCAGTTGATCGGATTATTGAAAGCGCTTCCCTCTCAATAATTGTTTTTGTACCATTTGTGATTTTGAATAAAATGTATCCATTTTTTTATTCTTCCATATGATGTATTTTGTACCCAATTGAATTCATGAATAAAAGATACATTTCTTTCGCACTATCTTGTGTCATCTCTCTGCTTTCTTCTTTCTTTTGTTATCAGTATGTCACCTTAGCAAGTATAGCCGGCAGATGATAGAGTGAGCATCTTGTTTTGGCTTCTTCGAGGGGTAGTGATGGCTCAGGAAGCAGGTTCAGATCTGCTACCTAAGACTTCCCAACTTTATGAGCCGTGAGGGTCTCATAAAGACTTTTCTCCCTACGAGTCGTGAGGATCTCGTAGGTGTCTTTTCTTCTTAGGAGTCATGAGGATTCCTAAGTGTATTTTCCCTTATAAGTCATAAGGATCTTATAAGAGAGTTTTCTTCCTTATGAGTCGAGAGGACCCATAAGTGTTTAATGAGATTGACGTTATCCGCATTTCACGATGTCAGAAGTTGCTCCGGGCATTTCCCACGGGGTCAAGGTTAACTTTGGCCGTGTTCCACGGAGTCGTTGGGTGACGTATTTCTTAGGCAGGGTCATGTAGATGACGTATTTCCGAGACGGAGTCATGTGGATGACGTATTTCCGAGACGGGGTCATGTGGATGACGTATTTTCGTGACGGGGTCATGTGGATGACGTATTTTCGCGACGGGGTCATGTGGATGACGTATTTCCAAGACGGGGTCATGTGGATGACGTATTTCCGAGACGGTGTCATGTGGATAACGTATTTTCGAGACGGGGTCATGTGGATGATGTATTTCCGTGACGGGGTCATGTGGATGACGTATTTCCGAGACGGGGTCATGTGGATGACGTATTTCCGAGACGGGGTCATGTGGATGACGTATTTCCACGACGGGGTCATGTGGATGACGTATTTCCGAGATGGGGTCATGTGGATGATGTATTTCCGCGACGGGGTCATGTGGATGACATATTTCCATGACGGGGTCATGTAGATGACGTATTTCCGAGACGGGGTCATGTGGATGACGTATTTCCGCGACGGGGTCATGTGGATGATGTATTTCCGAGACGGGGTCATGTGGATGACGTATTTCCATGACGGGGTCATGTGGATGACGTATTTCTGAGACGGGGTCATGTGGATGACGTATTTCCAAGTTGGGGTCATGTGGATGACGTATTTCCACGACGGGGTCATGTGGATGACGTGTTTCCGAGACGGGGTCATGTGGATGATGTGTTTCCGCGACGGGGTCATGTGGATGACGTATTTCCGTGACGGGGTCATGTGGATGACGTGTTTCCGCGACGGGGTCATGTGGATGACGTATTTCCGAGATGGGGTCATGTGGATGACGTGTTTCCGCAACGCGGTCATGTGGATGACGTATTTCCGTGACGGGGTCATGTGGATAACGTATTTCCGAGACGGGGTCATGTGGATGATGTTGCGTCTGTTGTAATGAGACGAATATCGAAGTGGTCTCCAGGTTGTTTGGGAACCATCAAGATTTGGAGTAGGGGATTTGTCGTAGCTCCAGGGTTGATTACAGCGTCTGAATCCTACTGGAATGGGGAAGAACGCTATTGATGATCTCTAGGCTATCCCTGAACCGTCGAGATTTGGCTTCGTTTCCTGATGGAGCCTGGGGAGGGAAGGTGTGATTCCTTCTTTGTTTGCGCCCCTGGATTGTATACAGGGATTAATGTGATATCACCTATAGGGCATAAATTTCATTTTTTTTATTTCTTTCCGCAATGCTCTATCATTTCAGCTTTTATATCGCGAAGGTCGTGATTGCCCAATCATTTCGGCTATTTATTTTATTTTTACTCGCTGCTTTTTATTGCGAGTTGCCTAATCATTTCGGCTATTTTGCATGCATACATTTTTACTTGCTGATTTTGTTGCAAGTTGCCCCATCATTTCGGCTATTTTGTATGCATGTGTGGCTCGCTAGCTTTTTGCTGCAAGCCTGGAATTAGACACCGATTTCGGCATCAGCACCGCTACAACTGGGATATTTCCACGAGCGAATCATCATTTGCCTCTGTCGATGTCGCACAAAGGTGGCCTAGCGAACAGAGTTAGGGTCCTGTCGACTAAGGCTTTTGACTTCATGAGCCGTAAGGGTCTCATAAAGGTATTTCTTCCTATGAGTCGTGAGGATAACGTAGGTGCGTTTTCTCCTTAGGAATCGTGAGGATTTCTAAGTGTGTGTTCTCTTATAAGTCGTAAGGATCTTACAAGAGTGTTTTCTCCCTATAAGTCGAGAGGACTTACAAGGGTTGTTCACCGTGTAGACATATCCCTAGTCACAGATGGGACTTTGTTAGGGAAATGTTTATTCGCGCCCGTGGATTGTATACAAGGGTCAGCGTTGAGCCACTTGTAGGGTGGCATTGGAGGTTGTGGTGGTCGCTTAAGAACAGGTTCAGATCCCTATACCTTAAGACTTTTGAATCTTATGAGCCATGAGGGTCTCATAAGATAGTTCTCCTGACGAGTCGTGAGGATCTCGCATGTGTAATTTCTCCTTAGGAATCGTGGGGATCCCTAAGTGTTTTGCTCCCTTGTGAGTCGTAAGGATCTCACGCAGGTGGTTTCTCTTCAAAAGGTCGAGAGGACCCTGCAAGTATCTTTTAACGAGGTTGTGCCCTTTTGGGTTTTCACAAAAACTCGCCGGTAGCCCTGCTGTTTTTACTCACGGAGCCCTTTCGGGTTTTCATCCGTGCCCTTTTTGCTTATAGACATACCGTTTTTTTATTCTCTTTTTTTATTCTTTTCTCTTTTTTTGTGTCAGCCTTGGGATGCTCCAGTCCACAGTAGTTTATCGACGTATCGGTCAACAGCTAGTTTTAGGACATAGTGGTACATTGTTAGTTTAAGGACGTTTCGTTCCGTTGTTAGTTTAAGGACGTTTCGGTCCATTGTCGGCTACTACTTATAAAATTTGGGCTTAGGAAGATAGCGAGCGGACAAAGTCATCGTCATATATCATTGACCTAGGTCGTGACTCGTCAGGCGTAGTACTTTTTCAGGAAGCGACCATTTATTGGCCTGAAGGGTCTTTCACCATGCATGTCCATGAGTAGATAGGCCCCACCCTGGTAGACCTTGTCTATGATATACGGGCCTTCATAATTCGGCTCGAATTTCCCCCGTTTGGCACGATTGGGGATCATAGGTCTTTTGACCACTAGTACGAGTTTGCCTTGGCGGAATGTTCTCGGCCTAGTCAATCTTTCGTATGAGCGCGTTATCTTTGGTTTATTAGCCTCCAGATTTTGTTGCGCCATGAGCCGAGTTTCATTAAGGGCATCGAGCTCCTCAAGCCAAAGGTGAGCATTCTCTTCGTCTGTTAGCTCGTAATGAACCGCCACTCATAAAGAGGGTAACTCTATCTCGAGGGGGAGTACTGCCTCTGTACCGAATACCAATGCGTACGGCGTTGTGTTCGTGGCCGTTTTGAACGTAGTTCGATACGCCCAGAGAGCTTCATGCAGTCTCTCGTGCCAGTCCTTCTTATTTCGGAACACCGTCTTTTTCATGATCTTCGTTAAGGTCTTGTTAAAAGCCTCAGCTAGACCGTTAGCTCGGGGATTATAGACTGAGGAGTATCTCCAATCTATGTTATGCTGTTGTGCGAAGCGGCTGATCTTGTGGCCTCTATAGACTGGCCCGTTATCGGAGATAATCCGTCGCGGAGTACCGAACCGATAAATTACATGTGTCTTGAAGAAATGGAGGATATTCTCCGTCTTTACTTCCCTCAGCGGTATTGCTTCTTCCTATTTAGAGAAGTAATCAGTTGTCGCCAAAATGAATCGATGTCCTCTGGACGATGTTGGTTCGATGGGGCCGATTATGTCAGTCCCCCACATTTCGAACGGCCAGCTGGCCACTGTTGGATGTAGTGGATTTGGATGCTGATGGATAAATTCTCCGTGAGTCTGGCATGCGTGTCACTGCTTCGCGTATTCGAGGCAATCTTGGATCATCGTGGGCCAATAATAACCCATCCGTTTGATTTTCGGCTTTATCTTCGGCCCGGCTTGGTGAGAACCGCAGAGTCCGTCGTGAGTTTCTTGGATGACTCTCCTTGCCTCTTCAGGTCCCAGGCACCTTAACCACAGAGAATCAAATGATCTCTTATACAGAGTATCATTGATGAAAGCAAAAGACAGAGCTACTTTCATAAGCTGATGTCTTGAGGATGCAACTTCAGGTGTTCGACGGGATTTGAAGTAGTCTATAAAGACTTCTCTCCAATCCGTAACCTTTTCCTGGCCTTCTATTTGCATGGCTATTTGCTCAGTCGTTCCCTTTTCTTTGGACGACTCCGGAGATATTTCTGCCGGTGCAAGAACCCGACGGCTTTGCACAACGATCTTTACGTCATCGAGGTTCTCATTGGCTAGTTTTTTAGCGAGTTTGGCTAATGCATCCGCTTTGCTATTTTCCGCACGCGGTATGCTTTCTAAGGTGTAGGAAGGAATTTGAGTCAGCAGTCGCTGTACCCTCTCGCCGTACTTCACCAACTCTGGTTTGCACGTTTGATAGTCGTCGTTTATTTGACTAACGACCAGCTGGGAGTCTCCGTATATGAGCAGGTTTTCAATTCCCATGTCAATGGCGATCTTGAGACCTGCTATCAAAGCTTCATACTCGGCTTCATTGTTCGTCCTCGGTTCTGTTAAGGAGAAGGCAAAGCACATTATCCCTCCTTGTGGAGTTACGAAGATGAGGCCTACCCCCGATTTGATTATAGGGGTGCTTTGTTTGCGCTTCTTCATGGAAGACGCTCCATCAAAATAGAGTTCCCACCGGGTATCATTCTCTCTTCTTTCCCCGTCGATCGTGTCAAACGCGTATTCGTCTGGCAATTCGCACTTCAAAGGAGAATCGGAAGGTATCGGATGCTCAGCGAGGAAGTCAGCGATGGCCTGGCCTTTCACTGCCTTAAGAGGCCTATAAGTTATCGAGAATTCCATCAAGAGGAGGGCCCATTTAGCGAGCCGTCCTGTTAGTATGGCCTTCGACATCAAATACTTGAGAGGATCCACCTTCTATATGAGATGGACCTCATGTGCCAACGCGTAGTGTCTGAGCTTCGTTATTGCGAAGATCAACGCTAGGCGGTGTTTTTCGATGGGAGAGTAATTACTTTCTGCCCTAGGAGAACTCGACTCAGATAGTAGAGGGCTCTCTCTTTCCCCTGGTCATTTTCTTGTGCCCATAATGCACGTAAGGAACCTTCAAGGGCGGTTGTATACAGAATAAGAGGCTTTCCTTTAACGGGAGCGGCCAGTACTGGCGGATTTTATCGGTATTGCTTGATTTCGTCCAGTGCGCTTTGACATTTGTGATCCCAGACGAACGGGGTTCCCTTCTTTATTAGGTGACTGTAGGGGCGGCACTTGCCGGAAAGATTGGCTATGAATCGCCGGATATATGCGAGTTTTTCTTGGAGAGATCGCAGCTGCTTGAGAGTCTTTGGCGGATGCATTTCCATAATCGCCTTGATCTTTGACGGATCTATCTCGATGCATCGGTGTCGGACGATGAATCCTAGGAATTTGCCCGAGGAAACTCTGAACGCGCATTTGAGAGAGTTCATCTTCAAGTTGTATTGCCGAAGGCGTTGAAATACGGTCTTCAGATGCTCTAAATGTTCCTCGTATGATTTGCTTTTAACCACGAGGTCGTCGATATAGCATTCAACGATTTCATGTATGAGGTTGTCAAAAATCTTCGTCATGGCCCTTTGATAGGTGGCACCGGCGTTCTTTAGACCGAAAGGCATCACCTTGTAGCAGAATATGCCCAAAGGAGTCCGGAAAGCGGTGTGCTTCTGGTCCTCGGGATGCATCTTTATCTGATTGTATCCTGACGAGCCATCCATGAAGGAGAAAACTTCATGAGTGGACGTATTGTCTATCATCAGCTCGGTGACCGGTACTGGGAAGTCGTCCTTCGGGCAGGTTTTATTGAGATCCCAAAAGTCCACGCATATGCGCACCGTCCCATTCTTTTTCATCACCGGGACTATGTTGGCGATCCAATCAGGATATTGAACCTCTTGGATGAAGCCAGAGTCGATCAGCTTCTTGACCTCGGCATTGATGCTCATCTCAAGCTCGAGCCGCATTCTTCTCGGTGCTTGTTTGATCGGCTTGACGTCCGGAGATATCGCCAATTTGTGTACAGCAATCTCTGGATCTAGTCCTGGCATCTCGGAATAGTTCCATACGAAGCAATCTTTTTGCTGCATGAGCACGTCTTTTAGCGTAGCCACCCTTTCTTCAGACAACAGCTCACTGACGAACGTCGGCCCGGGGTCGTTTGTCGTCCCCAAATCAATTTTCTTGAGGTTATCTGCAGTAGTATGTATCCCATCTTCCAGCTCTTTCGGCGCCGGTGGAAACTCTGAGATCACCTCGCCATCATCGTTTTCGAAACACCAGGGGAGGTCATCCATATTCTCGGGCTCTTCTTTTGACAGCATTATCGCGTGATGGGTACGAGATCGTTTCCAAGATCGATGTTGATCTGGTTCTACTCTCGCTATACGCGTCGCTTTCGGTTCATGCTTCTGTGGTGGGCTTACCCTCCAACTGCTGGATAGAGCGAACCTGCCTTGTTGATATTGGTCTTCGACCCAGTTCTTGAAGGTGAAGCAGTCTTCGAGAGGATGTCCTATTACCCTGTGATAGGAACAATAGTCCGGGTGAAAGACTTCGCCTGCTTGCTCGGGGTGCTTGGACTCCGGGAGTGTCATCATCTGATGTTTTATGATAAGATCAAATATCTTCCTTGTTTTGTCTTGGGGAAAAGAATATGCTTGACTCATCTTTTTTATAAGAGACGAATCCGGACTGCTCGAATACTGATCGCGTGGCTTCTTGGACCCGCTGCCTCTGCGTCGGGCCTTTTGTACAACGGGTTGACAATGAAGAGCATTTTCATTTTTCACAGCCTGTTGAAGGAGGCGTTGCGTCCTGGCTTTCTCGTAGATGGTCATTTCGCGATTATGATCGTCTCGAACCTTTTGACCCGCTTCCCTCATAAGCTTGTCCATTTGTTCTTCGAACGACGGACTGGGCATTTTTATAGCAGGAACTCTTTCTGGTTCAGGGTTAGCATCTTCCCACAGAGCATCTCCCTCTTCATCAAAGTCATGTATGACGTAGCAGTCGTGGAGTAGCTCCCGTTTCTTGGATTGAATATACCCAAGCCCGATCGTTTCCATTCTCCCGTTGAGCAACTTTCGTCGAGTTTCGGGAACGTTCCAGATCCTGTTATAGAACCATGCTTGCCGCGCAGTTTGCTTAAGAGGTACACATTGGCGTCTCAAGAGTCTCTTTAGTCCATTCGTGTAATATCTGGGCAAACGGATGGGCTGGAGCCTGTCAAGTGTAGAATCCGCACCATGCCAGATTTCTTTCTCCACTTTCGTTTCCCCGGATCGATAGAATAGGATTGACTTTTCACCTTTTCGCGTGGGAGGGAGGTAGAATGTCTGCAGTTCTTCCACACTGTAGGTATCTAGCGCATCTAGTTCTTTATGATGCTTGGGCAGAACTATGGCAACTTGCAAACTTTGATCTTCATCAGCGAAGGTTTGTATTGATGGCCGAGTAGAGAATATAGCATTGACCTCATCTTTCGAATCGCTGCCGAAGATCAACATAGGAGTGGACGGTCCCGGTTTGCTGCACTGGGGAGGACCTGAATAAACTATTTCTTCCTCCTCCTCAGTATCACTCCTGAAGGCTGAAATGGTGGTGATAGCTTTGTTCTTGTCCTCCGATTTGCGACATCTTTCTGTGTCTTCAAAATCTGGTAAGAAGTATTTTGCATCTTCGTACTTTCGGACTTCGTTCACGGAGAATGGGTTCAGCTCTCCTGTTATGGTATACTCGAGACCATCCTTGAAATACTTCATACACTGATATTGTGTAAAAGGGATAATATTGTACTAGTGTAACCAGGGCCGGCCGAGCAAAGCATTGTAGCACGTCTTGGCGTCAATGACGTGAAACTTAATGTCCGTGACAAGCAGCCCAAAGCGTAGTGTCAATATCATAGACCCAAGCATCCGTGATGACTGAGAGTCGACCCGGATATGGTGATTTTGTCACGAGCAAGGTGCTGAACGCTCATGCAGATTTCCTTTAGCACCCTTACGTTAAGGAGGTTGACGGAGGACCCATTGTAGACCAGGATTTTTCTTATCTTGATGTCATGACAGTATCCGGAGATATATAGGGGACGGTTGTGCTCGCATGTTCCAAAGAGGAGATCTTCATCGCCGAAGGTGATATCGGCTGTGTGTACTTCTTCCAGCTCATCCTTCATCTTTTCTTCGGTGAGGAAAGCTTGGAATTGCTCAGGCTCTTGCAGTGCCTTGATTAAAGAATCTCTCGTCTCTTTGGATAGCAGAAGGACGTCGAGAATACTGAGCTGCGAGGGTATCTTCATCAAATATGCGAGAACGTTGTAGTCCACCTTACTTTTCTTTGGCGGGTTCTTGGCTGTCAGCTTGTCGACGGTTTGGTCATCAAGGATGATATCCTCAGAGACTTTTTCTTTTCCTTTATCTCTTCTATTTGACCCACTGTTCGAGGACCCAAGATTCTTTTCGGGCAGCGTACGATTGCGCAGCTGAATATTTTCACAGGTCTTCGGTTTTTCCTCTTTTCCCAAGGTAGACTCTTTAAAGAGATGGTCAAGAGTCATTTCTTCGTCAGAGTCTCTCCCGAAGGTGAGAACTTGTGATCCCTCGGCGTTGACCATGCGACAGTCGCTGGTAGTTCTTTTACGCTCCTCGGTCGTGCTTCTTTGCTCCCAATGAGTTTTGCGTTTTATCCGCTTGAAATTTTGCCAGTGAGCAACATATCCTTGCCACCATCTTTTAAAAGCGTTGCACTCTTCGGTGGGGTGCGCAATCTTTCGATGATATAAGCAGTAGCTAGGATGCATTTCCGCTTCACCGAGAGCGTTCGTTTTGGAGGGTGGCAGATTCATTCCCATCGAGATGGCTTTAGCGAACCTTTTCCTTGTCTTGAACCTATTTTTATTTGTGGCGGATGTACTTTGATCTGGCGGGAGTGTTTCAACTCTTTCGTCCAGTCGCCGGTGTTTGGCTTTTTCAAGTATGGCCATTTCACGCTCTCGAGCAGCTTTGCTTTTAAGAAGAGCTTCGTGCAGGAATACATCAATTATTTCGTCAGACGGCTCTAGAAGTTCTGGTTTAGGATTTGCCCCCAGTTTCTCGGTGCAAGGAGCTTCTTCATCGTCTATCGACGAGTGAGAGATCACATGGCAACTTGCTACGTAATCTTCAGATTTATCCGACGAGTCTTCCCCATCATCTCCGTCCTCAAGGACGTGGCTGAGAAACTCTTGGAGTGTGAATGGAGTCCGTGCCTTCTGGTTATACTCTTCCAGCGCGTCAATCTGTTTTTGCAGGTCCGTGTGCTTGTCACCAGGCTTCACGGGCTTTTTGGTCTTCTTCTTCTTCTTCGAAGACTTTGACGGCTGGGTGTGAATGCTTTGGCTATCACCACTAATTTTTGTAGTTGGGCACGGCTTCAGCATCCCCTCGATGATCTCAGGTTCCAGTGGATTCTTCCATCTAATTGCCGGACATGTGTGGAGATCTTTCAGCATTCTTTTCGTCTTGGCTGAAAGAGCGACCTCCCATTTCTTCTATAAAAGAACATGATGCCCCCGATGTATCCGTCTTCTTGAGAGCGTGTGGCTGAGGCGGGTTCACCTTTCAATTCTCAGATAATACAAACTTGCCCTGCTGGTACTGATCTTCTATCCAGCTTTTGATGATGTAACAATCTTCGATCGGATGGCCCAACATTCGGTGATAAGGGCAATAGTTAGGATTGCTAATGTCTCCTGGTTGCGCTGGGCATCTTGGCTCCGGCAGAGCGGTGGGCCTGTTGCGCAGTGCTAACTTGAATAACCTCTTCGTCTTGTCTCGAGAGAACGAGTAAGGGCGTCTCATTTTATCTTCGAGAGATCGAGTTCTATTATTTTGGCGATCAACCGGTCTTAGACTACTGGGCTGCTGTTGAGCATTAGCGACGACGGTCGCTTTCCCCCTTCCCTTCTCGTTCCGCGGTTCCGGCTTTGGAGGAGACGGTCTATGACCCATCTGGTCCATTTGTGCCAGTTTGTCGATCAAGGC
The DNA here is from genome assembly GCA_030015575.1 of Agapanthus africanus. Taxonomy (NCBI): domain Eukaryota; kingdom Viridiplantae; phylum Streptophyta; class Magnoliopsida; order Asparagales; family Amaryllidaceae; genus Agapanthus; species Agapanthus africanus. Next base: position 669,600,584 of record CM057337.1, read on the forward strand.
TTGGAACGTGGTCGGCTTGAAGAACATCATGAATTGGGAAATAGTTGCATGAGGGTCCAGAGTGCCCACGAACATGCCCACCGCCGGCGCTTCTTCGATGCGTTGTTCGCATTTCGACCACAGATTCCGCCATCGTATTGCGTATTGAACTCATGTCTCGCCTGGCTTTACCTTGGCGTTAATCAATGCTGTGATTGGGGTGCGCTCACTAGCGCTTGCAAATCTTTGCGTGAATAATAGCTCCATTTCTGCGAAAGTCTTGACGGAGTCATTTGGAAGTTCAGAGTACCATTCAAACGCTGTCTCCGACAAGCTGCCAACAAACTGACGGAGCAAAAGTTTATCATCACCCCCGGTGTTGCCGCAAAGAGCCCTGAACTGAGCGACATATTTGTGGGGATTGCCTGTCCCCTTATACACATAGAATTTGGGGATCGTGTATCCCGACGGGTACTTTATTTGGTCATACCAGTCTGGATACGGTCGTCCAGTTTTAACAACTTGGCCGGCTGCTTCATTCGCCTGGTGAGCTCATATTTGCTGAGCAATATAGTCATTCAAAGCGGCCTTGGAAATGGTTTCCTCTTTGGTTGCTGAAAGAGCCGGAGGATGGTTCGATGTCTCCCCTCTGTCGTCTTCAATAATGATCGGAGGGTCTTCAGCTGGAGGATCCGGCTGTAACATCATCCCGACCATGTCTTGGAAGAGAAGCGTCATTCGTTTTATATTAGCCGCTTGTTCTGCTGCTTCCCTATCCTTCTTTTCGAGGACTCTGCGGAGGAAGTCAGCATCGGTTTCTTGTTCATGACGCTGCTCTGATGACGCCTCCGGGCTTTCTTTTGGCCCGGTGAGTGCAGCCATTTGCGTTAGCATTTCCTGAAGCTTCTGTTGTTGCAACTGGGCTTTTGTCACGAATCGGGTGAGCGGTCGGTGACCCGTCGAAGCACGGCTTTCCTCTTTTCCGGAAGCCATGTAAACAGTATGCACCATTATGCCCCCAGACATGGGGCGTTTGGGCTCAGCATCTTTGTGGTCTACCGTAGTCACAGGGGCTTTCTCTGGCCTCCTTCTCTTTTGAGCAGTTGATGTTGAGGGGGCCGTTGCAGCGGGCACCCAGGTAGTTGTCGTCCTTTGTAGCTTGACAGGACGGTTCTCTTCCTATTGAACCTTCACCTTTTTCTGTCGGCGAGGGTAATCTTGATCAATCACCGACTCCTGGACCTGTCGCCAGACTTTGTAGATTTTGGAGGATAGCCGCTGAGGGGGCTATTCCGGCTTCGCCTTCGGTGCATTCTCCACGGGTGGAGGAGATCTTTTCAGTACGGCGGTAGGAGAGTTCCTGCGCACCTTGTTCAGAATTCAAAGCTGTTCCCGGTTGGAACAGCAGCATTGACTTCCACTGTTGGGGCTGGTGGAGTTAGCCCAGAGGGGGAGTTGCCCCCAGCTTTCCTTACCCGACGCCAGTGGTAGCGTCGAGCGTGTCGAGCCGCGGGGATTGTTTCAGCTTGAGGGGTGACTTCGTCATGCCCCCTATTCTGGTGAGGCGCTGCTGGTACCAACCTCTTGAAGACCGACGTCCGTCGAGCAGCGGTGTCTAACCTGTCAAAGACAGACCTCTGGGTGGGGGAAGTAGCTTTGAGGACTTCGACTGGAGCGTGAGCCGGAGCAGTCAGTCTTGTGAAGACCGACCCTTTGGCAGGAGAAGCCGCCTTGACGACTTCGGGAGCAGGGATGGCTATCCTCTTCGGAATAAGCTTTTCTGGAATTGCAGGCTTCATCATGGGCCCACATGAATTTTGGCCTAATCTGGCGAAGATTGAGGCGCCGGAGCTGGATGACCCGTTGAGAGGGGTCGCAGTAGTGGTAAGTTGATCAAAGACCGACTTCTTTGGGGCTTCTTACGGCAACATCGGGGCATTGAAGCTCATGGGTGGGATCATAGTCCCAAAGAACAGCCCAGTGGTGGCCTGAGTTACTTGGTCTACCGGCATCGTGAATAGGGAGGCCGCTTGAGGCCCGTAAGCTATGCCTCCAGATGAGGCGGAACGCGAGTTGCAGTTGCAGCTGGAACACTTCGCGCAAGTAGACGCCATTGATGTTTCGTTTTCTGCACCAAGAAAGAAACCAAATCTTAGTACCTCGAACCCAAGGGCAACCATATCAAACCGCGATTCGTTCGCAAACACGTCACATAAAGTGTGGAGTGGAAAGAGGAAAAGGTCCCACCGGGCGTGCCAAAATCTGTTCCCCGCCGAAGGACGCGACCGGGACATTGGGACGTCAGGCCTGAAATCCGAGGGCAGATGCTAATTGGTGCTATCCGTCCACCTCTCTGAAGATGCCAAGTTGATTTATGGCACCATGTATCGAAGGTTTAAACGGATGCGGCCGATGTAGCAGACTTCGTCAGATTCCCCCTCATTTTAGGGGTTTTTGATTGTAGGGATGCTCTTCCCTGCAGGCGCAAGCCCCTGCAGTTAATTACGCTACCGCATCGCGGTAACAACTTTCTCCTTCTCCAGATGGTCATTTCGTGTCGTGGGTGTTTGTTTTGTTTTTGGTTGCCCGTGGATTGTATACGGAGACTAATTTATGGTGTCGCCCGTAGGGCGTGGATTAGTCCAAATCCATATCTTCTTAGATTTGGGTTTGGGGGTTGGGTTTAAGAATACGTTAGCCTCATTTGAGACTAAGATCAACTTAAACGTTTGTTAAGGATAAGTTAGTCTAATTTTAGACTAAGATCAACTTAACGGGATCATTTAGATCCAACAAAAGAGCATTTGGACTCTATTGTTTAGTTTAGGGACATTGCAGTCGATTAGTTTAAGGACATTACGGTCCAATGTTAGTTTAAGGACATCTCGGTCCAGTGTTAGTTTAAGGACATCTCGGTCCAGGTTAAGGATATCATAGTCCATGAGTTTAAGGACCTCACAGTCTAGGTTAAGGACATCATAGTCCATGAGTTTAAGGACCTCACAGTCCAGGTTAAGGACATCGTAGTCCGTGAGTTTAAGGACCTCACAGTCCGAGGTTAAGGACATCATAGTCCGTGGGTTTAAAGGGACCCCACAGTCCGTAGAGTGTTTGGTTGTCGGGACCCATCACCTCTCTCAAGACGTTGAAGGATTACAACGACAGATATCAGAGGAGTAAAGAGATGTACCCTCGAACCGGTGTGAGTTGGTTGAAAGATCTGTAGTCCAATTTAGGACTAGGATCTGTTAAATATTTATGAGCAGACGGGCTCAATTAAATATAAGTTGAGAACTTATGGCCAATATTGGGCTAAATCCAATGAATGTTTAGCATTTTATTGTTCTGGCTATTGAGCCTTTATTTGGGCTTGGCCCTTTTAATAATGCTGAGCATTAGATCTTTTCTTTTGTCTTGTATTGAATGCAAAGCATTCAGCAGAGCTCTGGCTCATCAAAGAACAATTTGTGTTCTGTCAGCGCAACCTATGGTGCGCTAGGCGCTTTGCGCCAATCAAAAAGCGCAGTGCGCTTCTGCCACGTGGCGCATATGTAAGGGACACGTGTCGCGCTTGGCGCTAAGCGCCAGATGATGGGCGCATTACGCCAATTTATGAGCGCTAAGCGCTAGTCCATGAGCGCATTGCGCTATTAATTTTGTGGCGCACACGTGAATGACACGTGGCGCGCTTGGCACTGAGCGCCAGCCCATGAGCGTAGTGCGCTATTTCAGAAGCGAAAAGCGCAAATTGCATACGTGGTTGACACGTGGCACATTTTGGTGCTGAGCACCGGTTCAGAGAGTGCAGAAGAGCTGTTCAAGAGCGCAAGGCGCATTTCAATAGCGCAAAGCGCATGTTGATCAATTTTATAATTTGGGAACAAATTCATGTTCTTTTTAGAAGAGACTTTGTCTCAAGATTTAAGAACAACAGTTCTTATTTTTGAAAAGGCTTTGCCTTTATAGATCAATGATCTGTGTGAAGAATATGTTCTTCTTTTATTATGTGATGAGATCTTTTGATCTTTTTTATGAAAGACCTTGGTCTTTATAGATCTATGATCTTTTAAGAAGATGATTCTTCTTTTTATGAGTTGATTTCATCTCTGTGTTCTTCGTTCATGATCTTTACCTTGAAGAAATAATCTTCTTTTGCTGAGAGCTTGCTCTTCTTTCTTTGAATTTCTCAAAGTTTATAGGGGGTTTCTCTATATTAGACTTGAAGTCTTGGGGCCTTTATATAGGGAAAGTTGATTTGTTAAATCGGTTAAAGAGATCTTTTTCTGATTGATTTGGGGATGTTTCCCATCGTTGGATCTTTGATCCTAGGGCTTCTGTTTTACAGAAGGCAATCTTCTTGTTTTTAACAAGATTGGAAGATCTTTTCATAACAGAATTTTAATTCTAATTGATTAATGATTTATCATTATTAGATCTTTTGATCTAACGGTGGGGAATTTTATAATTCCAGCGCTGGCGCACCAGTGCTTTGCACGTGGTGCGCTGCTCAGAGCGCAGCGCACCTGTATTTGACATGTGGTGCGCTGCTCAGAGCGCAGCGCGTCCTGTGCTAGCGCACCCGTGTTTGACACATGGCGTGCAGCGCGCCTAGCGCTAGCGCACACATGGTGCACTGCCTAGAGCGCAGCGCACCTGGCGCTAGCGCATCAGTGTTTGACACGTGGCGCGCAGCGCGCCTAGCGCTGTATCTGAAGCGTTGCTTCAATTTTTAAATTTTGAATTTCAAAATAGAGCTTTGCTCTGATTGGGGGTGCACTGCCTAGGGTGCAGCGCACCTGGCGCTAGCGCATCCGTGTTTGACACGTGGCGCGCAGCGCACCTGGCGCTAGATCTAAAGCGTTGCTTCATTTTTTGAATTTTGAATTTCATAATAGAGTTTTGCTCTGATTGGGGGAAACAGCTCCCCAACAGGGAAAGACAAATGATGAATTGCTCCTGGCACCTGTGCTTCAGTGTTAGCAACGCTGATGCCGACCCCTACCCCAAAATTCCAAGCTTCCGATCTAATAGACCCCTAAGTCTTTAAACTGGGAATAGATGACCTCTAAGTCGTTAAACCGGGAACAGATGACCCCTAAGTCGTTAAACTGGAAACAAGGGAGATCCCTTCATGGAAAATGATGAGTCGCTCCTGATACCATATTCCAGTGCAGCGATGCAGACGCCAACCAAACTCTAAATGTCCCAACGGTGAATGATGAGTCGCTCCTGGTACCATATTCCAGTGCAGCGATGCAGACGCCAACCAAAATCCAAATTCTCAAACGGCGAATGATGAGTCGCTCCTGGTACCATATTCCAGTGCAGTGATGCAGATGCTAACAAAGTCCCGAAATTCATCCAGCCCTACGGTCTGGAACATACATCCTGCCAAACCGTATACGATCCACGGGCGTAAAACGATCCCAATCCCTCCTAAGTCCTACCGGCGAGACCACATTCAAAGTCCCACCGGCGATGAAGATTCCAAAATATAAAAAATAATAAAATAATAAAATGGGTATGTCCACAAGCAAAATGGGCACGGATGAAAACCCGAAAGGGGCTCCGTGAGTAAAAACACCAGGACTGCCGGCGAGTTTGTGAAAACCCGAAAGGGCGCAAACTCATGAAAAGAGATGAAATACACTCCTAAAGTCCTTTCGACTTTGTGAGGAGAAAATTCCCGCGTGAGATCCTTACGACTCACAAAGGAAAAACACACTTGGGGGTCCTCACGACTCCTAAGGAGAAAATGCACCTACGGGATCCTTACGACTCGTAGGGAGAAAATGCTTTTATGGGACCTTTACGACCCATAAAATTGAAAAGCCTTAGGTGATAGAGATCTAAACCTGTCCCCTATGCTATCGCTTCCCAATAAGCAAACGCAAATGATGATTCGCTCCTGATACCATATTCCAGTGTAGCGATGCTGATGCCAAACCGAAACCAAAATCCCCAAATCCTCTCAAAGGCAAATGATGATTCGCTCGTGGTACCATATTCCAGTATAGCGATACTGATGTCAACACAAATCAAACCAAAATCCCAAGTCCTCCCAGGGCAAATGATGAGTTGCTCCTGGCATTATTCCAGTGCAGCAATATTGATGCTAAACAAATTCCAAATTCCTCTCAAATTCAAAAGTACAGCCGAACAAGGCAAAAATCAAACAAATCAAACCAACCAATATCAACAAGCTCTGCGCCGGAATCATGCTTCGTCTCAGAGTGTACCCCGCGTCGAAATCAAGCTTCGCCTCGGTATATCTGCCTTCCCTGTCGAAATTATGCTTCGGCTCAGAATCAACCAGCGACCTCCTCGTCGGAATTAAGCTCCTCCTCAGAATCAAGTCGACCAACAAGCTCTGTGTTGAAATCATGCTTCGTCTCAGAGTGTACCCCGTGTCGAAATCAAGCTTCACCTCGGTGTACCTACCTTCCCTGTCGGAATTATGCTTCGGCTCGGAATCAACCAGCGACCTCCTCGTCGGAATTAAGCTCCGCCTCGGAATCAAGCCGACTAACAAGCTTTGCGTCGGAATCATGTTTCGTCTCAGAGTGTACCCCACGTCGAAATCAAGCTTCGCCTCAGTGTATCTTCCCTTCCTGTCGGAATTATGCTTCGGCTCGGAATCAACCAGCGACCTCCTCGTCGGAATTAAGCTCCATCTCAGAATCAAGTCGACCAACAAGCTCTGCGCCGGAATCATACTTCGTCTCAGAATGTACCCTGTGTCGAAATCATGCTTGCCTTGGGATATTTGCCTTCCCTATCGGAATTATGCTTCGTCTGGGAATCAACCTCTGCATCGAAATTATGCTTTGGTCAGAATGGCTGTCGCTCGTCGGAATTATGCTTCGACCCCTTGGAATCAAACTCCGCTCTTCGGGATTATGCTCCGATCCCTAAAATCATGCTCCGCTCTTCGGAATGATGCTCTGATCCTCGGAATTATGCTCCGATCCCCAAATTTATGCTCATCGGAATCATGCTCTGATCCCTGGAATCATGCCTCTACTCTTCGGAATTATGCTCCGATCCTCGGAATTATGCTCCGACTCTTCGGATGATCCTCCGACCCTGGAATTATGCTCCGAAAATTGGAATTATGCTCCGACTCTTCGAAATGATACTCCGACCCTGGAATTATGCTCCGCAAATCGGAATGATGCTCCGATCCCCGGGAATCATGCTTCCCGAGGGATGCTCCTCCCCCGGAATGATGTTCCACCTCGAAGTCCAGCTTCAAGATCCATCAATTTCATGCACACAACTCATATACGCGGTGTGCATTTATTGATGGGGGGCACTTTGTTGGGGTCAAAATATGCACCCCAGTTGACCGGGTCAAAGTCAAGGTCAACACCAAGTGAACGGGCCCAAGCCCAAAGAAGTGGGCCATGCCCAAGTCGAGCCCTGTGGCCGGCCTCCCCATGCCAAAATAAAAATCATGTAACAAATAATTTTGATGTATGCATGAATGTAAGAAAAATGGGCATAAAGCCAAATTTTTGTAAAGCTCATGGCTTATGTGCAAAAAGAAATAGCACATGAGATATGGAATGGGCAAAATGCCATTTTGTAAAGCCAAAGGGGCTATGTGTAAATTTGTAAGACTATAAGAGGCAACATGATGAAAATATATATGACAACCTTTTCATTTCTCTAAAAAATCAAGGTTTGTGCCTCCTTCTCCTTCCTCAAGGTTTAAACCTTCTTCTTTCCTTTGAATTAAATTAAGAGTTTTACTCTTCCTTTTCAAAAACTAAATAGTTTTTCACCACAAAACCCATAAAGGGGGAGCTCAGATCTTCCATTAGATCTCAAAAATAAGAGACTTTTAAGTCTCACCCCCCTTTTCTCCAAGATCCAGACGATCAAGAGGAGGAAAAAGGAGACCCATCTCTAAAAATCCAACTTTGGACAAAATCCCAGTCAAGAGAAGATCCAAGACTCAAGAGAGAAGAACCTCTGAAGATTTTTAAGGAGTTCAACTCCAAGGCCCAAATCCTCAAAGGAGTTTAACTCCTAATCCAGATCTTTAGGAGTTTGACTCCAAATCTAAATGTTTTGGAGTTTAACTCCACTCAAAATTCTCTTTAGAAGTTTAACTCCTATTTCTGGGGGTAAAACCCCCTTCCTTTCGCTAGCGCCCAAAGCGCTAGCGGCCGAGCGCTAGCACCCGAGTGCCCACGTGCCGGATACGTGAGGTGCTAGCGTCCAGAGCACTTGCGCCTGAGTGCCCAAAGCGCTAGCGCCCGAGCGCCCATGTCCTGGGCACGTGAGGCGCTAGCGCCCAAAGCGCTTGCGCCCGAAGCGCCCATGCCCGAGCACCCACGTGCCGGGCACGTGAGGCGCTAGCATCCAAAGCGCTAATGCCCGAGCGCCCGAGCGCCTACGTGCCGGGCACGTGAGGCGCCGGCGCCAACGTGCCGGGCACGTGAGGCGCCGGCGCCGGCGCCCAAGCGCGAGCACTAGCTCAAGTGCCCATGCGCTGGTGCTGGTGCTGGCGCCTAGCGCCTGTGTGCTAGGCACGCGAAGTGCTAGGCACACGAGCGCTAGCTCAAGTGCCCGAGCGCCCCCGATATATCCAAAAACCCTTCAAAACACAACACTGCACATTGAGTTCGCATGACCAGTTTAACCCGTCAATCGGAGGTTCTCTCGCTCCAAAAGCGAGGGGTAATTAACGGCAGCTTAGTCCGTGGCTGCCGGAGATTCGGATCCCCACAATCAATAAACCCCTGCCTACCCTAAGCAGAGGGAATCTGTAATGCGCCTGACAAGCACGCGCGTATTCCCATCTCAATGGGGTGACGAAAAACACCCTACAGTTTGATTTAGACTCAGATTTGAGCCAGACACTTATAACTGATTTAGATCCTAAATTAGGTTCGGGAGTTATCGGTAACTGCTGCACATGGACGACAGAATTTGTGTCTTTTTCTAAGACAATTACCATTGATAACACCGTTAAGTTTTCTATCTTAAATAGGCAAGCACTCACTTTCTCCGGCTTGCTGAGGCTCAAGAGAATTGATCCCACTTAAACATATATTTACTAAAGTCCTTGATTAAACGTTGTTTTATATAATTCGATGGGGTTTTATGAAAATATTTTTTAATATAATTAAAAATAAATCTCGAGAAGTTATTTATATTATTTAGGATTTTCATGGATGTAAATTTTAAGGATTTGAAGTATTTTAGTGATAATAGTTTAGCTTGGAAAGTTCATGGCATTTTACTGTAAAACTTGACTTTTGTTGGTATCCTGATGGTATTTTGATGAAACTTGTAATTCTTTCATTTAAAAAAAATAAGTTTATTATATTTTGAAAATATATGGATTTTGTAATATTTATATAATTATTAAAAACTAAATTTTTAATTAAGTAGAAAACTTCGTTTTTCTTAAAAACCGTATTAAAAAAACCTTTCGAGACCGAATACTCCGTGAGGAGGTCTGCATCTCACTCTATTAGCCTAAGGATGTTCGATAATCCGCACCATCCAATAGCGGGTCCCCTAAAAAGGGTTGTAGAGGCTTATTTGCAAAAGAATTTTAAAATACAATTCCAAAGAAAACCGTTTTTATAGTAAATGGTATTTTAATGTAATCTTGTGTTTGTAACTAAAATTCATACAAGGGTATATCGTGTTATGGAACCATGTGTATGTGAGAGGTAGGTCGTTACCTCGTGAATTTTCCTAAAGGTATGTTAAAACAAAACATTAAAAGATGATATATATAAACTTCATGGTATTTTAATGTAAATGTTGAGTTAAAGTTATTTTGCATGATATTTTTGATTAAAAATTGATTCTAAGCATTGGTTTTATGTTAACAAGTATGGTGTAGGAATATGAATGAGGAATATGTAAGAAAAAAATGGAATTATAGAGTTTTAGAAGAAGATGTGGTATTAACTCCACTTCCGACATATGTTTTGAAAAGAGATTTTCATAAAAGAAGAAGAGGGATTGGGAGAGACTTATTAGTGAAGTAGATTAAAAGAAGGTGTAGGAAGAGGAGGTTTTCATCGTGACGTCGCGGGGTCGCCAGAATATGCGTCAATCCTCACCGGAAATTGATCTCTTGCTAACTCCACTTGTACTCCTCTTATACTTAGAAAATTTTGAGAATTTTGGCTATAATTTTTAGAATGATGAAGGGCTAGGTCATGGGGTAGTATTTATAGTGTGGAATTGGGGTTTTGGAATTAAAAAGTGAATTAAAATGCATTAAAATGATGATATATGAGAAATTGAAAGGTCTCTATTTGATTGCAGAGCAATCAAACAGTGCAGGGGAGTTAGGGATATGGGAAGGGTAGTGTGTGCAAATTCCGGGTCTCATTGGGCTCAGGGGGCCTTCAGTGCCGGCTATGGGGGCATTTCCGCCGTTCAATTTGGTGAGGAGGGCCGGTGGATTGGAGCCACGTGATCATCTCAGTATTTAAATCATTGTGCACATGTTTGATTTTTCTGTCTTTTCGTTTTTATGTGCATTGCACGTGTAATCTTTTAGGCTTCCAAAAGGTTAAAAAAAATGAAATCAGAAAAATAAATATGTCTGATGGGATTCGAACACAGGGGCTACGTCACAGCAGTGTAAGGTTTTACCAGTGAGCTACAATTTGTTTCTTATTGTTCTTAAACAAAATATACTTATAACTTGTACTCAGGCTTGTAAACTTCTTTCTATACATTAAACTGAAAAATTTTGTACAGTAAATCCAAAGTCGTTACATTCTACCCTCCTTATAAAAATTTCGTCCTCGAAATTTACATTTATATAAGAACTAATTTACAAATAAGTAAGGGTATCTTGCACACATGTCTTCTTCTCATTCCCACGTTGATTCTCCTGGAGAATCTTTTCTCCACATCACTCAGACCAAGTTTACTTCCTTGTTCCTTAGTGTCCTTACCTTTCGGTCCAGGATCTCAATGGGTTGTTGCTCGCAAGTCAGGTCAGTCTGGAATGTGAGCTCTGAGTGATCAAGGATGTGGCTAGGGTCGCTTACATATCATCGTGGCTGGGATATATGGAACACAGTATGCCACTTCTCCGACTCGTTCGAGAATATCGAACGATCCTATATATCTGGGACTGTGCTTACCCCTCTTACCAAAGAGGATCACTCCTCGGTTTGGAAAAATCTTCAGAAAAACATGGTCTCCAGGTTGGAACTCCAGGTGTCAGCGCTTTGCATCTGCCCAATGTTTTTTCTGTCTTGGGCTATGCGCATTCTTTCCCTGATCGTGCGAACTACGTCCACAGTTGCCACGATCATCTCTGGTCCAAAGAGTTCACGATCTCCGATGTCATCCCAACTCAATGGTGATCGACACTTCCTTCCGTAGAGTGCTGCAAATGGTGTCATTCCAATACTCGCCCGATAGCTGTTGTTGTATGAAAACTCCATAAGGTGTAGGTGATCTTCCCACGAACCTCCGAAGTTTAACATACAAGCTCTTAGCATGTCCTCCAAAATCTGAATTGTTCGCTCGGACCGAAGTTCAGACTCATTCCCAGGCTAGCTTGCAGACTCTGCCAAAATTATGATCGAAATCTGGTATCATGATCAGAGACGATGAAAACTGGTACTACATGTAATCTCATAATCTCCTTCATGAGTTTCATGGGTATCAAAAATAGTACATCTTAAATGTTTAAATCTTACTTTAGACTTATGCTTATCTCCATCTACTTCTTTGCTAACGTCTCGGTAGATTGGCCAACTCGAAATGGAATAGAGTGAGCCGACTTGGTGAGTCGATCCACAATAACCCATATTGCATCGTTACCCTTCATGCTGCGAGGAAGGGCAGTCACGAAATCCATGGTAATGTGCTGCCATTTCCGTTCTGGGATTGGTAACAGCTGAAGTAGACCAGCAGTTCTGTGATGTTCAGCCTTCACTTGCTGACATACCAAACACTTGGCTATGCTTCTGGCTACCTCGAGCTTCATTCCATGCCACCAGTAATGTTGCCGTAGATCCTTGTACATTTTTGTACCACCGGGGTATACAAAATAAAGAAAGCTGTGAGTTTCTTTCATCAACTCTTCTCGAACTGGGCCGTTTGATATACACAATCGACTTCCATATCTCAAGAATCCATCTTCGTGGATGATGAAGTCAGTTCGAAGTCTACTTTCTACTTGTTCTCGGATCTTTTGTAGCTTGGCATCATTTGTTTGAGCTGCCTTGATCTGATTGACAATAGTGGACTAGACTTGTAAGTTCATCAAATATGAAGCGTTAGCTGGCATAACTACTTCGATCACCAATCTGTGCAATTCCTGCTATAGCTTCCGCTGAGCGGTGAGATTCATTGCTAATGGTTGTCGGCTAAGTGGATCAGGAACTACATTCACCTTCCCAGGACAATACTGTAGGTTGATGTCGAAGACCGCCATGAGTTCTAGCCATCTTCTCTGCCGCATGTTTAATTCCTTCTGAGTAAATACATACTTCAGACTCTTGTGGTCAGTGTATATATCCACTCTTTCTCCCAGAAGATAGTGGCACCAAATCTTAAGTGCAAAGATAATGGCTTCCAACTCCAAGTCATGTGTTGGATAGTTGCGCTCATAAACTTTCAGCTGTCTTGATGCAAAAAGCTACAACCTTTCCATGCTGGTGTAGAAAAAATCGTAATCCCTTACCGGACGCATCACAATGTACGACGAAACCTCCAAATTGATCTGGTATTACAAGGATAGAAGCTGAGGTTAACCTCAACTTGAGTTCTACAAAAGCTTGTTCCCCTGCTTCTGACCACACGAATGCTTCATCTTTATGTGTGAGCTTGGTCAAGGATGCTGCAATCTTCGAGAAACCTTCGATGAATCTTCGGTAGTATCCTGCTAAACCCAAGAAACTTCGAATATCCTTCACCTTCTTTGGTGTCGGCCATTCGCTGACAGCTGACACCTTAGCTGGATCTACTGAGATTCCTTCGCCTGAAATGATATGTCCGAGAAATCCGACTTGATCTAGCCAAAATTCACACTTGCTGTACTTGGCATAGAGTTGATGTCGTCGCAATGTCTCCATGACAATTCGTAAATGCTCGGGGTGTTCTTTTCGATTCTTTGAATACACCAGGATGTTGTCAATGAAAATAATAACAAACCTATCTAAGTACTCCCGAAAAACTCGGTTCATCAGATTCATAAATATAGCAGGTGCATTGGTCACTCTAAATGGCATCACGAGATATTCGTAATGACCATAGCGAGTCCTGAACACCGTCTTCGGAATATCAGACTCTTTGACTTTTACCTGATGATAACTCGAACGAAGATCTAGCTTCGAAAATACACAAGACCCACTTAGCTGATCGAAAAGATCATCGATGTGTGGTAGTGGATACTTATTCTTGATCGTCACTTCGTTCAGAGCTCGGTAATCTACACACATTCTGTATGAACCTTCTTTCTTCTTCATGAGCAAAACTGGAGATCCCCAACTTGAAGTACTGGGACGAATCCAACCTTTCTTCAGGAGTTAATCCTACTGAGTACGGATCTCCTTCAATCCTTCTGGACTTAACCGGTATGGAGCTTTGATTACCGGTTGCGCACCGGGTATTAAGTCAATGCTGAATTCAAGAGCTCGATCGGGAGAAAAACCTGTTATATCTTCAGGGAATACATCTTCGAACTCTCAAACTACTTCTGGCTTTTCTTCTTCCGCCGGTAGGGTAAACACTTCTGCATTCTTTGGCTTAGCACGGATGATTCCTGGCTCCAACGTTCTATCTCCACTCTTGAAGTAGAAGACTGGGTGATCTGGTATCTCAAATACTACCCTCCTTTGACGGCAGTCAATCGTAGTATGGAAAACTTCCAGCCAGTCCATTCCCAACACAACATCGAAATTTAGGATATCCAGTACTTTGAAATTCATGTAGAATTCTCATCCACAAACTACAACTGGACACTGATCAAATCCCATAGTTGACTTCAATACTCCATTCCCGGAACTAACATTCCAGCTTGAAATGAGTGGCTTCACGGGAATCGCGTGTGTTCTCACGAATCGTTGCGACATGAAGCAGTAAGACGCTCCAGTGTCGAACAGTGCAAGTGCAGGAAGGATGGCTAATAGTATAGTACCTAAGTTGTGTGAGATTGGTTTAGATACAGGAAAAAATATAGAGATATACAAGGATTTGAAAAGATGGTAAAGGATTGGGAATTACCAGTGATAACTTGGCCAGTAGTTTCGGCTTCCTCAACCGTCATTGTGAAAGCCTGACATCTGGGTACATTCCTCCTTGCTGGAGGTACATTTCTCTGTCCCTGGGGCACGTTTCTTTGCCCTTAAGGCAGGTTCCTCTGTGCTTGATGGAATTGACGAAGAGACTGTGCAGGAGGTCCACGTGGAGGTGGAGCAGGTAGAGCAAGACGAGGTGCAGGAGCCTGAATAGCTGGGGAATTATGATCGCGGGTTTAGGTGCTGGAGCTGGGTTGAGACGATATAGACAAGCTCCGATGGCGTGGGTGGATGCGCCACAAACTAAGCACAGGCTATTTGCACGCCTGCAGTCTTTCTCCAGGTGTCCACTCCTCTTGCAGTAGAAGCAAAAATCTGGACTGGGCCGGTTAAATGTTACTCCCGGTCTCCTGGATGCAAAAGTTGGTCTGAAAGAGGCTCCTCCTGCTATCTGAGTGGCAGGGCGTTTCACACCGGCAATCTGTGGTCTGCCCTTCTTCTTTACAACTGCCTCATAATATCGGGCAGCCTTCAAAGCAAGATCATGGGTTGGGAAATCCTCTGTAGCTAGTGCAGCTTGGATTTTCGAGTCCAACCCTTGCTGAAATCGTCGTACCTGAATCTCAGCGGTCGGAATCAGGTGTGCCGCGAACCTGTTATGACCTTGTTTTAGCAGTGAAATATGTGATATCAGGAATTTGAATTTGAGATAATATCTTACCTGCTAAGCATGGTAAATTCATCATCGTATTCATCCACGAATTTGCTCCACATTGAGCCTTGTTGTAAGTGGATGAACTGCTGTTCCATGTTGAAATGGGCAGTCTCAGGGACGTACTTCGCGTCGAACATATCGCGAAACGTCTTCCATTCAATCGGTTGGGCGAGTCGGGTTTCTTCAGCCTTCCACCAGACTCTAGCGTTATCTGTTAGTTGTAGTTTCGCAACTCTCACCCAAGCAATCTCTTGTACTTATGCTGCTGCCAGGTCATCTTTTATTGACTGAGCCCATTCTTCCGCCTCCAGTTGGCTCTTTTTTCCTGAGAAATGTTTCGGGTGCAGTGTCCGGAATTACTTGACTCTGGGTGCCTCGACTTTGGGGCGATGCATGAGGATAGCAGTCTGCTGCTGTTGACCCTCCAAAAGGCTCTTGATTGCCTCAAGCAGTACCGTTTGCTCATTGATGGGAGCTGCAATGGTACGTGGTGGTGGTAGAGTGGGTGGTGGAGTGTTGCTATTGACATTAGTGCTGGTGTTATTGGGAGAATCCATGACCTGGATAGAAAAAGAAAGGTTATGATAGATTCAAGCAATTTGAAATGTAAAGAATGTATAGTTGCTGATTCTTATAATTCTTGTGATATATATTGCTTAGGATTCCATGCAGAACTGACCTGCATAGGCCGCCAACAAAACCTGTCACATCCTGCTTCTAAGTGTATGGAAGCGGTGACGTGGCAAGCCCGTAACGTATTTACTAAGAAATAAATACGTTAAACGTAATTAAGCAATATATGTAAAAAATTGCACAAGAATTGACAAGAGATAAAATGAACAGCAACTTTTTTTAACATTCATATTTACATTACAACTGCTTTGAAAAGGAAAGATACAATAATATAAGCAATGCCTAAACAGTAGCCTACAAACTGAAATAAGTACAAGATGAACTAGAAGTCCTGCTGGGCAGTGAACTGGTCCAAGTCCTCCTGGCTCGGCTCGATCTCCTGAGAGTTCGGTCCTCCTGACGGACATTCCAAAGAAAAAATAGACGGGAATGTCGTCAGTGAACTAGCGCTCGGTAAGTCCCAAAAGAAAGAAAAGAATATAGCAGGTAATGAAAATTGAACAGGTAAATTTTACTAAAAGTCCTGCTGAGCAGTGAACTAGTCCAAGTCCTTTTAGCACTCACTTTCTCCGGCTCCCTAGGGCTCAAGAGAATTGATCCTGCTTAAACCTATATTTACTAAAGTCCTTAAACGTTGTTTTATATAACTCGAGGGGGTTTTATGAAAATATTTTTTTAATATATTTAAAAATAAACCTCGAGAAGCTATTTATATTATTTAGGGTTTTCATGGATGTAAATTGTAAGGATTTGAGGTATTTTAGTGATAATAGTTTAGCTTGAAAAGTTCATGGTATTTATTGTAAAGCTTGACTTTTGTTGGTATCTTGATAGTATTTTGATGAAACTTGTAATTTTTTCATTTAAAAGAAAATAAGTTTATTATATTTTAAAAATATATGGATTTTTTAATATTTATATAATTATTAAAATTAAATTTTCAATTAAGTAGAAAACTTCGTTTTTCTTAAAAACCATATTAAAAAAACCTTTCGAGACCGAATGCTCCGTGAGGAGGTCTGCATCTCGCTCTACTAGCCCATGGATATGCGATAATCCGCACCATCCAATAGCGAGTCCCCTAAAAAGGGTTGAGAGGCTTATTTGCAAAGGAATTTTAAAATACAATTCCAAAGAAAACCGTTTTTATAGTAAATGGTATTTTAATGTAATCTTGTGTTCGTAACTAAAATTCATACAAGGGTATATCGTACTATAGAACCATGTGTATGTGAGAGGTAGGTCGTTACCTCATGAATTTTCCTAAAATTATGTTAAAACAAAACATTAAAAGATGATATATACAAACTTCATGGTATTTTAATGTAAATGTTGAGTTAAAGTTATTTTGCATGATATTTTTGATTAAAATTGGTTCTAAGTATTGGTTTTATGTTAATAAGTATGGTGTAGGAATATGAATGAGGAATATGTAAGAAATGTGGAATTATAGATTTTTAGAAGAAAATGTCGGTATTAACTCCACTTCCGACATATGTTTTGAAAAGAGACTTTCATAAAAGAAGAAGAGAGATTGGGAGGGACTTACTAGTGAAGTGGATTAAAGGAAGGTGTAGGAAGAGGGGGTTGTCGTCGTGACATTGCGGGGTCGCCAGAACATGTGTCAATCCTCGCTGAAAGTTGATCTCTTGCTAACTCCACTTGTACTCCTCTTGTACTTAGAAAATTTTGAAATTTTGGTTATAATTTTCAGAATGATGAAGGACTAGGTCATGGGGTAGTATTTATAGTGCGGAATTAGGGTTTTGGAATTAAAAAGATGAATTAAAATGCAATAAAATGATGATAAATAAAGAATTGAAATGTCTCAGTTTGATTGCAGAGCAATCAAACAGTGCAGGGGAGTTAGGGGTAGGGGAAGGGTCGTGTGTGCAAAGCCCGGGCCTCATTGGGCTTGGGAGGCCCGTCGATGCCGACCATGGGGGCATTTCCGCCGGTCGATTTGGTGAGGGGGACCGGTGGATTGGAGCCACGTGTTCATCTCAGTATTTAAATCATTGTGCACATATTTGATTTTTCTGTCTTTTCGTTTATGTATAGATTGCACGTATAACTTTTGGGCTTCCAAAAAGTTAAAAAATAAAATAAAATCAGAAAAATAAATGTATTTGAGGGGATTTGAGCACAGGTGCTACGTCACAGCAGTGCAAGATTTTACCAGTGAGCTACAAGTTGTTTCTTGTTGTTCTTAAACAAAATATACTTATAACTTGTACTCAGACTTGTAAACTTCTTTCTGTATATTAAACTGAAAAATTTTGTACAGTAAATTCAGAGTCGTTACACTATCTCTAATATAAGGTTACAAAATACTATAATATACAGTATAGGCAAATCTGAGTAGACATAGGATTTACAAATATCTGGCCCAAGACGTCGGTAGACATCTGAAGAAGACTTGGCAGACGTCTGCCTAAAAGTTTCACGAAAATCCAGAGAGCGCGCAGACGTCTGATGAATCCACCGAAGACGTATTCTCAAAAAACAAAGCGTTGGTTAACGTTTAAAGAACAAGAGAGAAAACGTCTTTTTACTCTCTGTGTGCATGTCTTCGAATATGGATCAGACGTCTGAAGCTTGGGCTTCAAAAGTCTGTCCCTTTATTGTAGACGCATCTAAAATTAGGATACTCTGTGAAATCCTAAATGTGATGGGAAATATCTAGGGATCAAGAATACGGGGCTAACTCAACAAATCTCCACCTTACTTCGCATTCGCCACAAAACTCCTTCATAATATTAGTAGTGGCTCCACCTTCTCTACAAATCCCCTAAAGGGCTCAATGACTACGACGCACTCCAACTAAATTCAAGCAATACTCAAACTTAAAAAACGAAAGAGATTTTGTCAACATGTCGGCCGGATTATCCAATGTGCCAACCTTCTTTACGATCATCTCTTTCTCTTCAACGACATCCTGAACAAACCAATACCGAACGTCGATGTGCTTTGTTCTGTCATGATGCATCTAGTCCTTCGTCAGATGAATCACACTTTGGCAATCACAATAAACTATTATGGTATTCTTTTAGATACCAAGTTCCGAAAATAGTCTCTTCAACCAGATTACTTCCTTAACGGCCATAACAACGGCCATATACTCTGCTTCCGTTGTAGATAACGCTACCGTAGGCTGTAACGAAGTACACAAACTGATGGCATATCCTCCCAAAGAGAATACATGGCCGGGGATCCACCTTCACCTGTCGAGGTCACCTGCATAATCAGAATCGCTGAAACCAACAAAACTGTCACCGTTCCTTCCAAACTCCAACACCACATCAGACGTATCTTGTAGATATCATAAAATTCATTTCACTACTTGCCAATGGCCTTTACCAGGAGATGTCATATATCAACTAACAACACTAACTGCATGTGAAATATCGGATCGGGTACAAACCATGGTATATATAATGCTACCCACCGCACTCGAATAATGAACATGCGACATATACCGAAGTTCATCCTCTGTTTGAGGTGATAAACGAGTTAAAAGTTTGAAATGAGCTACCAACGGAGTACTTACAGATTTAGTGTCTGACAGCCAGTACTCTTTAAAACTTTCTCAACGTATCGCTGTTGAGACAAGTAAAGTTTTCCTCTTTTTTGATCACGCCTAATTTCCATACCGAGAATTTTCTTGGCCGCTCCCAAATCTTTGGTCTTGAACTTACCTTTCAACTGTTTCTTAAGCTTTATAATATCAACCATATACCTTACTACTATCAACATATCATCAACATAAACTAACAAGTATATGAAAGAACCATCGGCGAATTTCTTGCAATAAATGCAATTGTCGCATTTACTTCTCGTAAACCCAATTTCCTTCTCGTAAACCCAATTTCCTTCATCAAGGAGTCAAATTTATTGTACCAACGTCTAGACGACTGTTTCAAACTATAGAGAGACTTCTCTAGCAAACAAACGTAGTCTTTCTTACCTTCAACTTCGAAACATTCAGGTTGTTGTATGTAAATCTTCTCTACCAAATCACCGTGCAAGAAAGTGGTCTTAATATTGAGCTGCTCGAGCTCCAAATCTTGCATAGCTACCAAACCAAACAAGACACGAATTGAGGTGTGTTTTACAATCGGAGAAAATACTTCATTGAAGTCCACTCCCCGAACCTGCGAATAGCCTTTAGCTACCAATCGTGCCTTGTATCATGTATCAGCAACCCCTTGGTCTCCTTTCTTCTTCTTGAAAATCCACTTACAGCCAACTACTTTCTTTTCTCCTTCAGACTTCACGAGCTTCCATGTTTGGTTATTGTAAAGAAACTCAATCTCTTCATTCATACCGACTAGCCAACGAGCTAACTCATTAGATGAGATGCCTTCTTGATAACTCGTTGGTTCACTACTATCAATCGTCTCTGTAACAGACAGCGCATACGCCACTAGATTATCTTAGACATATCTCTGTAGCGGTTTAATGTCCCTTCATTGTCGGTCTCGAGTGAGTAGATACTGCTCATCTTGGGACTGATCTTCATCAGATGATGGTGAAGGAGAGATCTCCTGAGAATCCGAGTTTTCACTGACCTTAAATTCAACGCTTGGCCCGTCGTTCTTTTTAGCATCATTAACTAGAGATTCCGTATTCTTCAGTTTCAACATAGCAAACCCGTCAAACGTTACATCTCTGCTAATTATAAATTTTGGCGACTTAGGATCCGAACACCACAATCTATAACCTTTGACTCCGGTAGCATAGCCAAGAAAAATGCATTTCTTCGCTCGAGAATTCAACTTGCCTTCACGACAATGTGCATATGCGGGACAACCAAACACTTTAAGTATAGAATATTCGGCGTGCTTCCTACACCATACATGCTCCAGTGTTTTACTACCAAGCGATGTATAAGGTGATCGATTCACCACGTAACATGTTGTGTTCACCGTCTCTGCCCAAAACTCCTTGCCGAGCTCTGCATTAGATAACATGTACCGGGTTTCTCTAAAAGAGTCCAGTTCATGCACTCCGCGACTCCATTTTGCTGTGGTATGTGGACAACGATACAATACTGAACAATACCTTCGTTTTTGCAGAATTCATTAAAATCTCCACCACAAAATTTCAATCCGTTGTCCGTCCTTAGTCTCTTAATTTGCTTGCCTGTCTGCTTTTCAATCAACGTCTTCCATTGCTTGAACGTAAGAAACACATTACTTTTGTGCTTTAAGAATTAGACCCAAACTTTTCTCGAAAATCATCGATAAAAGTAAGCAAATACTTAGTACCACTTCCTTTAGAAGCAACTTGAGAGGGTCCTCAAAAATATGAATTAATATAGTCAAGAGTACCTTTTGTGTTATGCATCGCCGAACTGAAGCTGACTCTTTTTTGCTTCCCAAAAATGCAATACTCACAAAACTCCATCTTTGATGTACTTTGACCACATAATAGACCCTATTTCGATAACTCGGCCATATCTGTCTCACTCATATGCCCGAGCCTCATGTGCCATAATTTGGTAATATCTGAATCTGACATGGATTTAGATGATCAAACTGTCACCGATCCGGTAGTCGTCGAACCCTGCAACACATATAAGAACCCAATTTTCAAGCCCTTCATAACGACGAGAGCACCTTTGGTTACTTTCAAAACTCCATCTTCAACGGAGAACTTATAACCCTTAACATCGAGTGTACCCAATAAGATGAGATTCTTTTTCAAGTCACATGCATGCCTAACTTTTGCTAATGTTCTCATAACGCCGTCAAATATCTTGATTTAGATCGTCTCTTTACCAATAGCTCGACACGAATTATTTTTGCCTATCAAAACCACTCCACCATTTACAGACTCATAGGTGGTGAACAAATCCTTATTGAGACACATATAGTAGGAACAATCCGAATCCGTAATCCATTTATCCTTGAATCGATGTATGTTGTCAAGAACCACAAGTAGATCTCCTTCTCCTTCTGCTATACTAGTTTCAGCTGAGGACTCCTTCTATTTGTCTTCCTGCTTCTGCTTATTCTGCAATTTATAGTAATCGACTTTGAAGTACTCCGGTTTCTTACAATAGTTGCAGGACAAGTTCTTGGATTTCGACCTTGACTTCTTCTTTTTACCTTCTGGATCTCTCTTCTTCGTTCACCCACGAACAAATAAGCTTGAAGAATGACCATCGCCTTCGCTAGAAATTAACTCATTGTCGATCTTCTCTTTATTCATCAAATTTTCTTTGACATTCTTGATCAAGATAGTATCTCGTCCATAGATCATGGTATCACGAAAGTGATTATAATTGGGTGGCAAAGAACATAATAATAAGAATGCTTGATCTTCATCATCAATCTTAATATCAATCTTACCCAGATCTGTAACAATCGAATTAAAATCATCGATGTGAGATTTGATAGGAGTGCCTTCTGACATACGAAGTGTGTAGAGTTGCTGCTTCAACAGGAGTCGATTTGTGAGAGACTTCTTCAAATATAACTCCTCTAACTTCAACCACAAACTAGCCGCCGTCTTCTCCATCAAAACCTCTTGCAAAACTCCGTTCGTTAAACACAATTGGATAGTCTTGAGGTCCTTTCATCCAACTCCTCCCATGCTTCCTCCGTCATAGTGGAAAGCCTTGAATCTTTCCTAAGAATCGTCTTTCTCAAATTTTTTTGTGTCAATACGGCAATCATACGAACTTACCATAGACTAAAACTCATGGACCCATCAAACTTCTCAATATCGAACTTCATAATCGTTGGAGACATGATGTAGGATAAAAAAAACACCTTGAGTGCTTACAAACCTTAAAACTTCAAAATCACAATTTAAGAAAATGGGGAAGAGGACAAAAGCGTCGTTACCCACCGTAAACTTAGACCGTGGGATCAAAGACTTAATGGTTCAAACAAAATACACCAAATCTCCCAAACAAAACGTGGCTCTGATACCGGTTTGTTGGCTCTGATACCGGTTTGTAGCGGCAAACACGATCATGTAGCAATACAAACGAAATAGAGAAGTAATCAAATAAACAAAAACAATGGAAATAAAAGCACTAACCACAAGACACCAGATTTTACGTGGAAAACCCTTTCGGGAAAAACCACTGGCGAAGAAGAAGTTTTACCAATCGACAAAATTATGAAGGATTACAAACGGTGGATGAATTTCTCAAATACCTCTCAAAATCCTAGCTCTCAAATTACAAAGGGTTCTCTCAAAGATTATCTCAAAAGCTATCCAAAAGCTATCTCTGATTTATGGTTACAAATTACTACAATATATACAGTATAGGAAAATCCGAGTAGACATAGGATTTACAAATATCCGACCCAAGACGTCGGCAGACGTCTGAAGAAGACTTGGCAGACGTCGGCCTAAAAGCTTCACGAAACTCCAGAGAGCGCGCAGACGTCTGATGAATGCACGGCAGACGTCTGCCCAAAAAACAGAGCGCTGACTAACGTCTCAAGAACAAGAAAGGAGTCATCTCTCGACTCTGTGTGTGCATGTCTTCGAATATGGGTCACACATCTGAAGTTTGGGCTTCAGGCGCTGTCCCTTTGTTGTAGACATATCTGAAAGTGGGACACTCCGTGAAATGCCGAATGTGATGGGAAACATCTAGGGATCAAGAATAAGGGGCAAACTCAACAAAGATAAATCTAATGATTAAATAATCCAAATGATGTGAAATTTGCATAGGTTACTCTGATACCATACATCTCGTTTTGTATCAGAAAGATGGCTAAATACATAAATTTTTAGCAACCTCTACAAAAAGCTTAGCTAGATATACGCTTCATTGGATAAAGATTGGTTTGGATTAAGCTTAATGGTCCCTAGAATTAATACATAGACCAGATGATGACAATTTTCGAAACATCACTATCTTCGTAAGCCTATATTGTTATCTTTTTTTCACGATGTGAACTCATGATATCGATTAAGTTTGTTGTAATCGTTGTCTGGTTTAAATTAATTTTTCAACTAGAAAACATTATTTATATACTCCCTCCCTTTCATTAAGAAATTCTTTTTTTGCTCTTTCATTTCATTAAGAAAGTCCTTATAAATATTTATCACTGATTGTTTTGATAATCAACAGAAAATTAAAGAGTGTAAATATTCGGATTAAACTGGAAAGTTATCATTTACCATGTTTTAGATCTTAAAATAGTTAAATACTTCTTGGTTAGTGTTCAGCCAAAAATATTGCACATTTGATGAAACATTTTCCTTACTTTTGTTAAGTACTTAAACGTGTTTATCGTAAATATGGAACATATGTGGGTTTACCTGCAAAATACTCTTAACCATATGTTTATATACTATACTTAACATTATGAAGGAAAATATATGCATATAATATTTATATATTTTGATAATTTAAATATGCATATCATATCAAATATTCCTAATCAATATTCTTAAAATATTGTATCATATATAAAATAATTAGGATAATATCTCAAATATAACAAATATTACTAATACTATGAATTGAGATATTGTGCAGATTTAGCTCAGGTCGGGAGATCGAAATAACCGAGATGTCGGGAATAAAATCTGTTGATAAAATTGAATCAAATCGTAAAATTGTAAATGACAGAGACTCAAAGAAGATTTAAAGAAACCAGATATCACAACAATCTCCACGTATCAACATGAGGCAGCACCAGAATATCCAAAGCATGATTCCACTAGGAAGCCGCCCAACTGCGGCCAATACCCCCTAAATGCAGCAGATCCGCGACCTTATTATGGTTTTAGGATTTGAAATTTTCTCAGTGTGATCTTAACAACAAATCACCATATTAGGCAACTAGGGTTTCTGCCTCTACTACTATTTAAAGGACCTAGAGTTATACTTAGAAATTATCTCATCTTTTACCACCAAGCAAATCACCAACAAGATCAAGAAATCCAAGACGGTCCACGAATCAACGTGATTAAGCGATGTGATCATCGACTGAACATCTACTTCCTACGAATAAAGATCGAGAGCAACACAAGAGTTCTTTGTATTATAAATTTCAAAGGAGTTGTACATGTTAAGCTTGATTAATAAAGGTAGATCTTTAGTTTAGTTCTTTGCATTTTACATTCTGCATTTACATTATGATCTCCTTCTTCATTCTTTCTTCTCCAACCATACGTGAGTAATTCCTCGCTTGATAGGGTTCGTAGAATTAGGGTAGATCAATGGATGATAAAATCTCTTAACTCTTTTTACATCTTTTAAAGTTTATAAACTTTAGCAAAGTAATTGTTAACATCCTAATCGGGCGCGCTATCAATTTATTGATAGTCTCGACCTTGATTTGAGATTAGATTAATAATTGTTTTGGTAAAGGCTAGACATGAATAGAGCTCAATGAAAAGATAAGGGTTAAGGGTGGGAGCCCTATTCTCGTCAAAAACCCTAATCTTCATTCATCACCATCGATCTAGTTTTAAATCTATTAAAAAATAAAAGGAGTCATTTTTAATTAATCATCCATTGCTACTAAATTCTATGAACCCTACAATCCGCTTCTTCATAAATTCTACATCCGTGTGCAACATAGATCTAAAAACTATTCTCCCTATTTTCAATCAACTCGTCTAAAGTAAGAAAAAGGTTTGACATTTCCCTGAGGACGGCCCGTACTCATCTCGGCTAGCTACTCGCGACACTGTTATTGATTGCGGTTACTACTTTATTTACTAAACACTTTTCCAAATCTGAAGATCAATCATATGGCGCCGTTGCCGGGGATACGTGCGTAATTTTTTCTTGCTATTCATGTTGAATTTTTATAAAATCCAGAAAACATATTATAAAAGGGAACCAAAACCGCAACTTGCATATTTAACGATTATTGTGCAAATTTTGCATGGGTATCTGGAATCACAAAAGCGAGGAAATAGAGATTCAAAGATTTTCATCAAACCCCAGAGAAGCAAAGGGGTGCACTGAAGAAACATTGTCAAAAGAACCCACCATTGCGCCGCGGAAATGTGGCAATAGTATGCATTTGGCCGCGGAACGGCGGCGGCTCTGTGGATTTATGACCCCAAAATCTTCTGGTATATTCCTCATATCTTTCTCTCTCCTATAGAAATCCAATAATATAATTTTCTGCAGGATTCTTTGCAAAAAGCGCCGCTCAAAAATCTTTTTGCGTGTTTTGATATTGGTTTGTTTTTTTGCATATTTCTAAAACGGACTTTAAGGGGAAAGACCAAAATTCAGATTAGGTGGGGATTTCATCAACCTTCCTATGCCCCACAAAGCACTAAACAAGCATCTGCATAACCCTACATTAATTAAAAAATATCTAGACCAAGACTCTAAGGACCGTCGCGCTCAATTAGGACAGAGAAAGGTCGTGGGTAATCTATCGCTTATCCGCATCTCTCTTGTGGTGTCTAGGCAAGTGTGACTAAGGAAAGTGGTTACTTAATTAGGCCCTCTATTTTCGGTGATTCGTCTAACGGATACCTCCTACTTTCCTGGCACTTACCTGACCACAAGAGCGATAAAGAGGTGGTAGAGAATTGATCATGCGGCTTGTTCTTTGGAAGTCTAGGAGCGGTCTAGTGCTGGACCTAGGTTCCTTAGTTTTAGGATTGATTGTGCATTTTGTGATTTGTTGACTCAAGCCTCACGTTCGACACTTTTTCAAAACAAACCATTTTAAAATCGTTCTCACACACGCTGCCACGTGCGCTAAACCTGCTTAGTGCATGATCGGCTGGACACAGGATTCTAGTACCCGTCTTGTCTGCATTTCAGCTATCGACTCCGACGTCGGTACTTCTCCATCTTCTTTTTCCCTTCCACCCACCACATCGACCGAGATGGACGGCTCTCCATCAGATTTTACCAACACACCCCTGCCACCACCCATAGGTGCGCAAAATCCACCGCGCATCTCTCTTCAAGAAAGATGCTACCCAATACGCGGTCCCCTTCCTACTTGTCTATCTATTCCACTGGTCAATGGAGATAATTTCAAAATTAAACCCCACTTCATCAACTTTTTGCCCAAATTTCACGGGCTTGAATCCGAAGACGCATACATTTTTAAAACCAAATTCGAAAACGTATGCGCAATGATAGGCACTACACAACTTTCTGTGGATGCTATGCGATTACGTCTTCTCCTTTTTACCTTGTGCGACCTAACAGAAAAATGGCTTTATAGCACTTCCGCATACTCTATCACCAAATGGGATGAATTCGTTAAAGCGTTCCTTAAGAAATTTTATCCCAATCACAAAATCGTCAGTGTTCGAAGCGAGATTAACCAGTTTACCCAACTTCCCAATGAACCATTCTGGAAATGCTTTGAACGGTTCAAGGATTTTCTTCTACAATTCCCCCATCACAGAATTGATAAATGGCAACTTTTCCGAATTATATATGAGGGTGTTAATTCTGCGACAAAACAGATGCTTGAAACCATTTGTCAATACCATTTCATGTCTAAAGACGATAGTGAAGCTTGGCAATTTCTGGAAGATCTCTCCAAACAAACTTTACAGTGGGAAAGCGTTAGACCAACTTCATCTAGGGGAGGTATCCATCAGCTTGATGTTTCCATCGCAGTAAAAGCCGAAATGGCCGCAATGCAAAAGAAACTCGACGCTATCGAAAACAAATTCTCATCTGCTTGCCTAAACCAAGTTACGCTTCCCAAAACCGTGTGTGGTTGCTGTTCCGGCCCATCGCATTTAATGGAAGAATGTCCTTTGAATCCTCCGTTTCAAGGTCAAGAACAAACAACTGCTGCTTTTTAGCAATGACCTAGAAACGATCCTTATTCTTCCATATACAATCAGGGAAGGAGGAATCATCCTAATTTTTCTTGGAACCAAAACCAAATTCAAAATCAAAACCAGTCCCAAGCAACTATCAAAGCCCCCCCCCACAGCAATAGCAGCCACCACAACAAAATAGCACCTCTTTCAACCGCAACATTTTCAAAACCCGGCCAACAATTTTGATCCTTATAATATTTCAACGGCCGGTACTGAAAAAACCTCTACGCTCGAACGTAACTTAGAAACGTTCATTAAACAATCTACACAAACAAACGATTAATTTAACGTCTTCTATCCAAATATTAGTGCAACACACTGCTTCCTACAGTGAAAGTATAAAATCGATAGAAATACAACTCGCACAGTTAAATGCCGCGATGAGTAAGAGAGAGAAAGGAAAACTTCCATCTCAACCTCTACTAAATTCCGGCCACTCACAAAATCATAATGTGTGTGCCGTAACCACTTTGAGATCGGGAAGAGTGCTGAATAACCAAGTGGGTGAACATGTTGATGTTGATGATATTGATGATACCCCGGCTTCTACTTCTGATCCTCCTTCATCTAATCCAATAACTTCTTCCGAGCCTATTCTCCGTTTTTTACTAGGCTCGAACCCTCAGCCCACTTTCTTGAGTCAACCTTAAATGATCCCAACTTCAATTCTGGGATCCATTTCATCCCCACAAACTTCTCCACAAATGTTGGACCAAACCCTTATTGATAAAGCACCTTTTCCAAACAGGTTAAAGGGAAACAGACCAAGTCCATAAATGGAGAAGATTGTGGAAATTTTTAAGCAAGTTAACATAAACATTTCTCTCCTAAATGCTATCCAACAAGTTCCGTCCTATGAGAAAATTCTAAAGGACTTTTGCACTAGAAAAAGGAAAATTCAAGTGCCTAAAAAAGTTTTCCTAGCGAGTAATATGAGCACTACTTTTACCGAACAAATACCCAAGAAACGAAAGGACCCTGGGAGTCCTACAATATATATTACTATTGAGGGTAAAGATATCAATCGTGCTCTACTCGATTTAGGTGCTAGTGTTAACTTACTTCCGTATCCTGTCTATGAGCAATTAAGCATCGGAGAGTTAAAACCGGCGTACTGCACTCTTCGGATGGCCGATCGATCTATCACTCAACTTAGGGGTGAGCTAGAGGACGTGTTAATCAAAATCGGGGAATTTATATTTCCTATGGACTTCATAGTTATTGATACAAAGCATGTAGCAAACCCTCGAAACCAAATCCCGGTGATTCTAGGTCAACCTTTTCTAGCAACTTCCAACGCAATAATCAATTGTCGAAACGGTTTTATGACCCTATCCTTCGGGAAGATGTCAATTGAGCTTAACATTTACAAGTTGGGAAGTGAACCCTCCAAACCCTATGCTCATGTGTGCTCTGTCGAAAAGATAGATTTCGACAGTTGCGAATTCGAGGACCTTCATGATACTTATCTCGACTCCACTAGTACGTTGTTGTTTGATCCTGCTATTTATTATACACATGAGAACCCTTCTATCGATAGGTCCACACCTAAGTCTGAACCCTTTGACTTGTCGAATAAGTTAGTCGAGCTGTCCGGGTCAACATCTAACGCTAAATATGAACCTTTTATGGAGTCCAAGGATCATACCTTTCTTTCCGATGAGATTATCATTCGGAATATCGATGAAAACTTTGAAAACATTTTCGTCGAAGAACTCGCATTCTTAGAAGACATGGGAGTTGTGATAAATCAACTCCAATCCAAAGAAGTTGAACCATCACCCCTTCTTCTTATCAAGAACGAGAATGCGAGTAATCCATCATCATTGTTTCGTCTCTACAAACCGAGACGTAAACCCGTTCTATTATACTTCTTACCTCCTCTCCACTTCTTCATGTGTATAGGTGACATGATCTTCCATCAACCAGTGCATTACATCGATAAAATATTCGAATGGTTGGTGTTGATTTTTGGTCTTTGTAAAGCTTTGCATAGACCAATAACTTTACCCCCTTATGATTTTAATGCTTAATACTATTTTACTCAAGTTTGGAGGGAGGGAATATTTTGGCTCTTGAAAGAAAATAAATTTTACAAAATTGTGAGCCAAAAATAAGTTTGGAGGAGGATTTCACTGTCATTAATTCATGTCCCCGTTGCTAACTTTTTCTCCCAAGTCTACAGTTTTTTTTTAAAGCTTAATAGATGACATCAGTGAGGACACTGCTGCAAATAGGTTTGGGGGAGGTTTGTGCTTATGTACGCATCATTTTTCTGTATTATACTAAATAAAAAGCACACAAATTTTTTGATAATAAAATATTAGAAAGCGAAAAATTGCATATGAAAGATAGGAAAAGTTTAAGAAAAGCAAGAAAATTAGATGTTTTATAACGAGGATAGTAATAGGTAGTCATAGGCTGTTGTCCCAAGGGTTAGTAAGGTGAAGAAAATCACTAATCTGAGGATAGAATTAAGTCTGGAAAATAGTCTCTATTCTTGAGTCCAAACTTTTTGAACGTTGATATCTTACTATATGCATTTGCACACATCTTGAAACTTGAGATAGTAGAGAATACCTTGAAATGCTCTTATCTAAAAGCCTTAGTATGAAGATCAATGGAAAAAAAAAGTGAAACATAAAAAAAATAAAATGGCGAAGAAAAATGAAAACTGGTTTTGTAATTACTTAAGGCAGCATAAAAAATATAGCATGGGTGCTTTATCACCTAGTGCCTTAGACTAACTGGTTTGGGAACCACTGCAAAGTTTTAGGTGTTGCAAGACGAGAAAATTGCTACTTACGCCTAAATGAGTGAGCACATTTAGTAATCAGTCGGTTAGTACCTCAAGAAGTATTAACGGTCACATGAAGAATGTGTGAGAAATTCCATCTAAAATATTCATCGACTAAAAAGTACCAAGGAAGATGGACAAGAGTATGATAGCTTGAATTGAATTCTCTAAGTGTAGAGATATTTTTTACACACACATAGGGGTATATGATCGATATTTGGAAGAAAGGTAGAGAGGAAGACTAAAGGTGATATTTTATTGAGAGATGATGTGATTGCTGACATCTTTTCATGACCATTAAGATATAGCTCATGCCTACTGAAAAGCTAGTGTAGTTTTAAACTCTTATTTTCAAGTTCTTTCTTTTATATAATCCTTATCTTTGTATTTAACTTTCATCTTCTTTCTTTTATTATGGGATTTTATGGGTGTAATCCGCTGAAAACCCTCGGGAGATAACACCCCTCCTACTAGGGACACCTAGAGGTTTAACGGTACAATCGTGGTTGCTTACGAAAGTGTGCTGGATTTTTATTTTTCTTTTTCTCTCTCTCTCTTGAATAACTAGTTTACTCGGGACGATCAAAATTATGTTTGGGGGTATTTGTTCAGTCTAAAATATTGCACATTTAATGAAACATTTTCCTTACTTTTGTTAGGTACTTAAAAGTGTTTATCGTAAATATGGAACATATGCGGGTTTATTTGCAAAATACTCTTTACCATATGTTTAAACACTATACTTAACATTATGAAGGAAAATATATGCATATAATATTTATATATTTTGTAACAACCCTAAACTTTCTGTACAGAACTTTTTTCAAAAATACAGAAAGGAATACATAAGCCTGGGCACAAGTTATAAATTTGATTTGCTTTTGAACAGTAAGAAAGCACTTGTAGCTCATTGGTAAAGGTTTGCACTGCTGTGACGTAGTCCCTGTGATCGAATCCCCCCAGCCACATATATTTTTAATTGATTTTTCTTTTAATCTTTTAGAAGCCCAAAGGTTTACGCATGCACTACACGTAAAATGAAGAGTTACAGATTAAACAAACATGTGCAAATTGTTATATACACTGAACATGACACGTGGCATGAATCCAGAGCTCTCTCATCGGTTTTTGGCCGGCGAAAATTTGGTTTAGACCGGCACCGCCGGGCCCCCCATAGGGGATGGTCCCCAAACTTCAAACCCTGAACCCCTTGGCCTACCCCAATACCCCCATATTGTTTGTTTACTCTGAAAACATCTAGAGAGTGATAATTCCTCTTTTTAATGCAAATTTTAATTCTTCACTACCCTAAATCCTTATTTTCCCTATAAATACCACATTATATTTCACCCCTCCTCACTCAGAATTTCATTACAAAAACTCTCTAAAATTTCTATGTCCCAAGTTGTACAAGTGGAGTTAGCAAGAGGCGAAGTTCCGACGACGTTTCGGGGAGATTCCGGGGACGAAACGACTTCCCGATGGTTCCGATAGCTTCCTCTATCTCTTCTCTTTTTAATCAATCAGTAAGTCCCCTCTCTCCTTCTCTTTTGCTATTCTAAAACTTTTTCTTTTCAAAACTCGTCGGAAGCGGAGTTATTCCGACTTCCGACTCTTTTTTCTTTCAAAACACAATTTCTCTTAAACAATAAAATACCATAATTTCTTATAATGTTTAATAAACATAAATAAATACATTAGAACAAGTTTCATCTCAAAATAATTCATGTTGCAAATTTTATTTCACTTTTACAGTAAGATACTATCATATTACATACAACTTATAATTGTTTAATTTAACTTTAGATAACTCACGAGGTAATAACCTACCTCATCACAACATATATTCTTGAGATAGCACGATGAATTTTGGAACAATAGTTTGTGGGAAAATACGAGTTTACATATAAATACCTTAAACATTCAAAAACCGTTTTATTTAAAAAGTGTGTTATTTAATTTCTTGCAATTGTGCCTCTACAGCCCATTTTGGGAAAGCCCGATCGGGATGGTGCGGGTTATCGCACGTCCTCAGGCCTAGTAGAGCGAGATGCAGACCTCCGCTAGGAGCATTCGATCTCGATGGAATTTTTAATGCAATTTTTAAGAAAATGGGATTTCTACAATATAAATAAAATTTATTTTTATTAAATATATAAATATATATATGAATATTATCAAAAGATCTAATTTAAATATATTATACAAATATTCCATGTTTTCTAAATCAAAGGAATCACCATTTCATGAAACTACCATTACAATTCAATACAATTCCAATATTTCAATAAAATACCATATACAATGAAAACTAGGTTATATTCACCAGAATATTTCACTTTATAAAAATATATATCTATGAAAACCCTAAAGATGATAGTTAAATATTTGAGGTGTATTTTGAAATTATATCAAAACTATTTTTACATAAAACCCCCTCAAGTTATATCAATTTACAATAAGCACCCTATTAAATATAGGTTAAAGCGGGACCATTCTCTTGAGCCTCAGGGAGCCGGAGAATATGGATGCTTTCCTATCTAAGGTAGATAATCTAACAATGGTGTTATCAATACGGTAATTGTGTTGGAAAAAACACAAATCCTACCGTCCATGTGCATCAGTTACCGATAACATCAAAACTAATTTAGGACTTCAATTCTGTTTAAAAGTCTGACTCGGTTCGAGTCACGGTCAAATATGCAATCAATCTGACTTGAATTTGATTCAAGTATAACTCCATTTCAATATGAATCCATGAATGCCAGAATACAATCTATAACAACATGAACATGACTGAACCGAACTATGGATATACTCTGTTTATATGACTATCTATTTACTAATATCATAGTTTCAGCAAGTTTTCCATTTACTACAAGACAATACAATACAATTAATACAATAAACATTACGAGATTTATAAAGGGGTAGACTTGTACAGAACATGTTAAGGGTGGCACGAGATGGTCACTAAAAGACGTAATTACATCCATGCCATTGTTCCATAGTATTTTCGACGGAGCCTTGTACTACGGGTTACCAAAGTCCACGGTGTAAATTGGACTCCTCTCGTATACACTGGCATATTCTGTACCAAGCTACAACAACTACGTTAGTATAACAAATATAACATTATCTAATTCACATGTTCTATTCTCTGTCTATTCTTCTCCTTCTTTCTTTGAGACTTACCGAGCGATTGTTCGCTGATGACATTCCTATTTCTCTTCTTCTTTGGAATGTTGTCAAGAGGACCCGACTTTGAAGAGTTCGAGACCAGCCAGGAGCACTTGGAGCAGACCCCTAAGCAGTACACTGAAAACCCCAAGCTATAGTCACTTGTACATATTTTATTTTCAGTTCATACCATTGTTTAAGCATTGCATTCCATCCTTATATTTACATTTCCAGTTGTACCTGTAAAAGAATGTTGAATAATTAAAGTTGATGTTCATTTATATTCATGTCTCTTGTGTACATTGTACTTTATATTGCTCAGATACGCTTAGCGTGTTTACTTCGGAGTAAATACGTTGCATGACCCGTCGCGTCCCCTTGCCCGTACACCGGGATGCGGGACGTGACATATTTTGATAATTTAAATATGCATATCATATCAAATATTTCTAATCAACATTCTTAAAATATTGTATCATATATAAAATAATTAGGATAATATCTCAAATATAACAAATATTACTAATATTATGAATTGAGATATTGTGCAGATTTAGCTCAGGTCTGGAGATCGAGATAACCGAGATGTAGGGTATAAAATCTGCCGATAAAGTTGAATCAAATCGTAAAATCGTAAATGGCAGAGACTCGGAGAAGATTTAAAGAAACCAGACATCAACAATTTTCACGTATCAATATGAGGCAGCACCAGAATATCCAAAGCATGATTCCACTGGGAAGCCGCCCAACCACGGCCAATACCTCTAAATGCAGAGGATCCGCGACCTTATTATGGTTGTAGCATCTGAAATTTTCTCAGTGTGATCTTAACAACAAATCACCATATTGGGCAACTAGGGTTTCTGCATATACTACTATTTAAAAGACCTAGAGTTATACTTGGAAATCATCTCACCTTTTATCACCAAGAAAATCACCGAAAAGATCAAGAGATTTAAGACGGTCCACGAATCGACGTGATCATCGACTGAACATCTACTTCCTACGAGATAAAAATCGAGAGCAACACGAGAGTTCTTTGTATTCTAAATTTCAAACGAGTTGTATATGTTAAGCTTGATTAATAAAGGTAGATCTTTAGTTTAGTTCTTTGCATTTTACATTCTGCATTACTTTATACATTTACATTATGATCTCCTTCTTCATCCTTTCTTCTCTAATCATGCGTGAGTAATTCCATGCTTGATTGGGTTCGTAGAATTAAGATAGATTAATGGATGATAAAATCTCTTAACTCTTTTTACATCTTTTAAAGTTTAGAAACTTTAACAAAGTAATTGTTAACATTCTAATCGGACGCGCTATCAATTTGTTGATAGTCTCGACCGCGATTTAAGATTAGATTAACAATTGTTTTGGTAAAGGTTAGACATGAATAGAGGTCAATGAAAAGATAAGGGTTAAAAGTGAGAACCCTATTCTCTCCCAAAACTCTAATCTTCATTATTCACTATCGATTTAGTTTTAAATCTATTAAAAGATAAAATGAGTTATCTTTAATTAATCATCCATTGCTACTAAATTCTATGAACCCTACAAGCCGCTTCTTCATAAATTCTATATCCGTGTTCAACATAGATCAAAAAACTATTCTCCCTATTTTCAATCAACTCGTCTAAAGCAAGAAAATGTTCGACGTTTT
The DNA here is from genome assembly GCA_030015575.1 of Agapanthus africanus. Classification (NCBI taxonomy): domain Eukaryota; kingdom Viridiplantae; phylum Streptophyta; class Magnoliopsida; order Asparagales; family Amaryllidaceae; genus Agapanthus; species Agapanthus africanus. Next base: position 669,635,593 of record CM057337.1, read on the forward strand.
TCTGAGGACGGCCCGTACTCATCTCGGCTAACTACCCGCGACACCATTATTGATTGCGCTTATTACTTTACTTACAAAACACTTTTCCAAAACTGAAGTGTGCAAAATAATTAAAAAAAACTTTCTTAACAAAACAAAAGGAGTATCTATTTTAAGAAATGGGTTATTTAGTCCCTCATTTTCATTAAAAACACTTTAATTGAAGTCTCCAATAAAGTACATCCAAAGAAACAAATACCCATCACTATTCAACAATATTAACTTAACAATTAGTCGAAAAAATAAAGATGAACTCTCAGGACTCTCAATTGCAAGTCTCAAATACAATGTGGGGTGCTTAATTAACGCAGGGCACAAGTGACAAATTTACTCTCATTATTATAAATGGCAAGTTTGGCCTCATTTAAATAATTAAAAATGAATGAGAAACCAAAATGTCAAAGGAAAGCTTGCAATATAAATAGAAGGATATCAATGTTTTCCATGAATATTGTTACCATCAACCAATAATTAAACTATATATACTTAGCAACAATGTAGTTACAAAGGGGCCATCCTCATATAGTCATATACAGTAAAACCTCCGTATAGGAATACTCTATATAGGAATAACCTCCCTATAGTGATAAAAAGTCCCGGTCCCGACTCGGGACCAGTTATAAATAAGAATAACCTCCACAGTGTGATATTCCATACTTTTTCCAAGTCCCGCCTGTACTAATTTACCTCTATATAGTAATAAATTGGCATTAAATTTTAAATAATTTTTTATATATATAAAAAATACATAAAATTACTTGGCTATTACAATTGAACTTAAGATGACATAAATTACTTAACTACACAATTGAACTTAAGATGACATAAAGTACTTATTCAAAGTTGTTTGGGACAATGACTTAATTTTTTGAGTTACTACCATATCCTTTAACTTGCGAGTTCGTAGTAACTCGTCACCACAATCACCTTCTTGTTGAATCCAAAACATTTCTAACTTATCCAACATGTTTGAAGCTTCTCGACATGACACCTTTTCTATTTCCACACTATCGTCTTCCGGATTATCACCTTGCGCTTCTTGCCTTATTGCCGCCATGATTTCTTTTATATATAAAACTCTACTTAAGAATAACCCCCCTATAGTAATATTTTTCCCCGGTCCCAAGGATATTACTGTATAGAGGTTTTACTGTATATATACATCAGGACAAGACATATACACCAATGCAAACAAAAGTTTCGGACAATGTAATAATTTGTGCGTTGATTTTGTCAAATCTTGGGCCACCTGTAAATCATCATTAGACTAATATATCCAAATTGTGCTTCCCTCCGAAATTCTCAAGTTAAACAATGGCTCACATGCATTTTGTTTATAAATAGTGAAGAGAATTAATAGGAAAAGGCCTAACAAACAAACTCCCTATACTATTAATTTAAAGGAGAGCCTTATAATTAGGAGAAAGGGATTGCTAGAGAGAAACCATTGCCACAAGTTCTCATCTTTCGTTTATATATATGCCATTTTGAAGCCTTCTTGAATCACCACTTAGTTTCCTCTTCCTCTTCCTCTTCTTTATACCATCATTTTAAAAAAATGGAGACATCTCCTCGAAAGATTGTTTTCGTGTTGGGAGTAGCATCACTCCTTATTGTTTGTGCATCTGCTGGTAATGTTTCTGCCGGAGGCCTTTCTTTAATTCCGTTATACAATAATAATTTTTCATTAGGATGATCATATTTGTTTGTGTTTGATAGATAATATTGTGTTCGGATACACGGGTCCGAATGGCCCGGACAAGTGGGGAAGCCTGAAACCGGAGTGGAAGATATGCAACAGCGGAACTCAGCAGTCTCCGATCGACATTGTCAAAGACGACGCCAAGGACGATCCCACGTTGGCCGCCCTGATGAGAGATTATTCCGATGCCAAGGCTACCCTCATTAACAATGGCTTTAACGTCCAGGTCTTGCTGCTTTAATTCTCTCCTTAATGAAACATAAGGGGATTTTTTTTAAATTTGAAATTTAAAAGGCTTATATATATATATATATATATATATATATATATATATATATATATATATATATATATATTTTGCAGTTGAGATTTGATGAAGGTGTTGGAAATGTGTTGGTTGAGGGAAAGAGCTACTCTCTGCAGCAATTGCATTGGCATTCACCATCTGAGCATACACTTGATGGTGAAAGGTATGCAATCTCTTTGGCTTAAAAAAAAATTTTCCAAAAAATTTATTCTTTGGTTGGTTTAATAATTGAAATTGATCAATTAATTTGCCATAGATTTCCAATGGAGCTCCATCTCGTACACAAAAGCAGTGATGGGAAAATTGCTGTGGTTGCCATTTTGTATCAATTTGGCCATCCCGATACATTCCTTAACCAGGTAGTTATTGCTAATCTCTCATATAAGAGATTTTGAGATGGAATTATTTCGAAAATAATAAGAGAACATATAATGTTATCGATGGAGTGAGAGGTATGAAACAGATTATCAATACCTTAATTCCATTTCAAAATCTTACTTGTCACAAGTTAAGCTGCAAACCAGACTGGAATTTATATTTGAGACCGTCCTATTCCAGTCTTAAATTAAAATAGTAAAGATTATAAATTTTGGCTCATGGGATTGCCAGCCTTGGGCAAGAAACGGGCTAGAGCTCGAATGTGTACAAGAACCATGGTTCCCATAAATTTATTACATCGCAAAATTAAAACTATAAATATATATATATTGATTATAAAGCAATTAAGCTTACAAATTAAATATTGCAGCTGCAAGACAACTTGAAAGAACTAGCAAATGAGAAATGCGGTAAAGAGGAAGAGACACAAGTCTCAGCCGGAGTTGTACGTATCAAGGCCATGAAACGCCCGACCCAGAAGTACTACAGATATGTCGGCTCCCTCACCACCCCGCCTTGCACTGAGAATGTCATCTGGACTGTCCTGGGCAAGGTAGTTATTTAGTCATACGAAATGTATTATGCGATCCAGATTTCAACCGTGATAGCTAGGAACACACTATTGTGTCTAATTTTGCGCTTTGGAACATGATCTGATAGGTGAGAGAGATGTCACCGGATCAGGCCGCCGCTCTGAAAGCTCCTCTTCCTGAAGATTACCGTAACAATTCAAGGATGACGCAGCCACTCAACGGAAGGACCGTCAAGCTCTACACCAATACTGAGAGCAGTCACAATTGATCAACTGCAAGACAGACTGCATTATTATCTATATATATTGGTCATTATATATGTTTTTACCTTGAAATTATACCATAAATTTTATGAGTGGTTGGATTAATTGTTAGAAATTTTAATAAAATACTTGTATTTCGTACTTGGGCTTTTGATCTATCATGAATGGGCTTCTTATTTATATGCATGGAGCTCAAAATTTGATGGAGCTAATCTCTCGGACGTTTGTGCTATCATGATTCCACAGTTTGATATTTTGGCAAATTAAACTCAGAAAAATTCAGAAAAATCAACACAATCAGACGATGTACACAAAGATCTACATCCACCCAGAAAAAACACAAAACGCATCTTCTCTAAAATCACGTCCGATCCAACGGCCCAGACCACGCCACGTGTCCCTCCTCGACGACTCCGGCACCAGCCTCCACGTCACCGCCCCACGACGCCGCTCTCCGTCCCGACACGAACCGCCTCATCCCACCCAACCCCGGCACCGCCGCCGCCGATTCCTTCCTCTCCCTCGCCGGAATATTCCTCACAGGACTCGGAATATCCTTCTCCACCGCCGCCGAAGCCTTCCTCCGCCTGAAAACCGCCGCCAACCGCTCCCAGCACCGCCGAGGCCGACGCCGCCGATTCTTTTCCGGCGCCAACAGCACTTTCCCGAAACAGGAAACTTTGGGCGATCCCGGATCCGAGACCTTGACGCCCTTCTTGTTCTTGGGGAAGATCCTCTGATGGTGGGTCCTTCGAGCGCTTTGACCTAATTGCCCCGAATAGTGCTGAATCTTGTTGGGCAAGCCAAGAATGGGTGTCTTGGCGTTAGGGGCTGCTGCTTTGAGATTCGCGCTGGACACTCGTTGAGGATGGCGGTGGTGGGATGATTTGGGGTTGGTGGTCGGCTTTGTGGAGTCGTCGCGGGCGAGGGCGATGCTGGTGGGTTTGGATCCGATAAGGGCCGCTTCCGGTTCTGGCATTTGAGGAGAAAAGAGAAGTTATCAAGAATGAGGAGGAGGAGGAAGAATTGGAGAGGGAAGCGGTTTGAAATGGGATTATATAAAACTAATTTTTGTAATTGACTAATAGTTTTTTGGCTGATAAGAATGATAACTTGTTCTATTTATTTCCAAATTTATTCTAATATTTTCTTTTTCAACACGAAAGGTTTTTTCCTTCATTTTAAATGCTTTCTTGGGACATGGTCATTTATGAAAGATGCCGAAAGCAAATATTGTAAGAGTTGCAGAAAATTGAGCGTTCAAACTGGTTGTTACTGTTGAAGTAATTTCTTGCATTGAACCGGCACAAATTCCATGAAAAGAAAATACGAGATATTTTGAATTTATTTAGTTTAATATTTCGGGTATATTATTTTAATAAGGAGAAACTATCAAGATGCATCAATTTATATCTAAAACTAAAAGTAACTTAATCTAGACTCAAGGGAAGTTAAGTATCCCAAAAAAATATAATAATAATAATAATAATAATAATAATAATAATAATAAAATTTAATAAAAATGCATACACGCTAGATGAATGTTTTACTCTTTAACATTTTGATTTAAGCCACTTCAGGACAATAAACAAGGGTATTTAGCTATTGTATGTACTTGTCTTCAATTCAATTTAGTAAAATCTTGTGGCGGTTGCTGCAAAATAGGTAAACAGTGGTTGTTAAATTGGTATGAAGTAGGAAAAGGATAGGGTAGGGGGAAAAAATACCGAGTCGTAAAAATCAGATGGGAACCTATCTATAAAACTTTTTATAAGAAGGCGGATCTATTGTACACGTGGCAGATTGGATATAGATCTACCGTACAAAACAATAGCGCGTTTCTTTATTTTTGAGATTCACACCCAATCTGCCACGTGTACGGTAGATTCTACTCCCTATAAAAAGTTTTATAGATAGGTTCCCATATGATTTTTTCCCTTCAGCTGTTGTTTAAAAAGAAAATAGAATTGTTTTTTGGTGAACATATATTAGCAAAATATTAACATTTCGAATGTAATCTCCGCCCTTTTTTATCTTTTCTTGAAATTCATAAAGTTTTTTTTTATGCTACTCATATTTGAGCATACAAGCTTCACACACTTGTCTATTTAATTGATGGCCGAACAAAAAAACTTAAGATGACGAGGTCCAAACCTGGCCATGTTTGTTGGACTCATTATGTAATACAAGAATCGTTACTCGTTGCTCGTTAAGTGCATGTTACAATAGTTATTAAGTTGGGTCATGAGCTGCGAAGGCCTGGAAACGCCCAAGTAATGTTTAAGATACAAAAAAACACTAATATATGTCTCAAGAGAGGTTGGTTAATTCGTTTAGGTTTCTGTGCAAATATGTGGAAGAATCTTATTTGGTTAATGGATGCAGAACAACAAATTTGGAGAAGATAAATTTACAATTTGACTTATTGCAGTCAATGATTCATAAGCAACATTAATAATCGAAAGTGACCAAATAAGAGAGGTAAATTTCTTGTGAATTTTATAATGTGATTAGGATATATATTAGTGTGCCAGCATGCATGTCAGGTCATCTCTATATTTGAGTTCCGCTGTCAAACTATGAATTGCAGAAAAAACTAAAAATTAGATTTGTTACTTAACACAACAAAAACCAAAGGAGCTTGGCAAATGTTGTGAGCAATCACATTTTCTTGACCAAGTTTTCTAAATTGGATAAATTAAAGATTAAAGATGAGTAGAAGAATTAATGATGCATAGCCTTTAACCAAACTGGACTTTGTCCTAGTCATAGCGTGATCATGGCATTTATGTCCATGGATATTAATTTAGCTCTGACTGTAACAAAATAAGATTAGTGAGAATTGACAATTTAGGCTGGGAGTTTGAAGTTGGTGTGATTACAGGAGTCAAAAATCAAGATAGTCCAATTATGACACAAATAGTCATTGTCAAATTTCATAAGGATGAAACCTTCTTTATAAATTTATTCATATTTGATGGATCGATTCTTTCATTTAGACATATAAATGAACTTCTTGGTACGCTTAAGACCTATTCACCGAGCGAGTTTCCGAATGACTTTTTGTCTGATGGGAAAATCAAAAGGACTTACAAAATGCAAATCAACACGCAATATAAATTTGTACCCAAACGTATTCAGGTCTGGGTCTGATTTTTAATACTGCGAATTGATTTAGTTATGTTTTCAAATAAATCCCACTGGTTTTTTTTAATTGAACAAGATTTTTCTTCTTTTTCTTTCGAATAATAATACGTAATATAATGCTGGCTCTTGCACAACGGCAAGAGTCTTTACTGCTAGGCAATTGGACAAATAGAAAATATAATAAATGTTTTAATAGGGAGCGAATTTCAGTAGTATTAGCTTGTGCGCTACGCTGAACCAATTAGACACGGATTCGGGTCTAAACCAATAAGCTTAACCGGCCCAGATACTATAGGGGGGCATTACAGTAATTTCTGAGTTGCAACAAGCTTAAACCCTTTGCTATACTAGGGTTTGAATTTTAGGCGCATCGATCTCATTTCTCCAGTGGGAGAAATTTGGTTTGTGAGATCCTTTAGCTGCGAAACTCTTGCTTTTGTAAGTTTTCCTTCGATCCTTCTTCTTTTTTTTTTCTTATAAATAGCAGCGATTTCTGCAGAATTTGTTTGTTTGTTTGTTTTTGTTATACATTTCATCTTAGAAGTAGACCAGTTGATTTTGGTGAAATTTCTAGATGCAATTAGGGATCTAAAGAGAAATATTTGGGGGAAAGTTGTGATCTTGGGTTTAAGTTGGTTGATTGGTGGGTGATGTATGGAATCTAGGGTTTTTTTTAACTCGTGGTGCTCAAATATTTTCTGATTTCTCTGTCTTAAATGTTGGAAGTAGATTTTTCATTTGGATTTTGAAAAAAAGAATAATAAATTTTGTAACATCATTTGATGAATACTATGTGGTTGATACGAATGAAAAATAATTACGGGACCGATCTGATCTCATTTTAGTATCCTTAGTTTATGGTCACATTATCAGGTAGAAAGTACTGCAAATGTAATTGCTGGGTTGCATCTTTGTGCTCTTATGATATCCTTCAGCTGAAAAATGCTGGAGTAACCTATTTGTTGTAGCCAAGAAAGTTAGCTTACTAGTTACATTTGTATTATTTTCTTGGGAACAGTTGTTAGGAAAATTTAAGTGTGCGATTGATTTCGGTTGTGCTTCCAACAGGTTCATATGCTGTAATTGTCTATTTGCCAGTTAGGAATATGGTTACTAAATCGAATAATATGTACAAATTTTTAGTTGTAGTTGCCTATTTGTTAATTTTTACCCTAAGCTCTTTCTCAGAGGTAACTTAGAATGCGAGGAGGTAAAATGTTACATACTGGTTCCCATAGTAGTTTCCTTTGTGCATGTTACTTCTTCAAGTACACAAACATGACTTAATTCAAGTCAGTACTTTTATATTTGACATGTATCCCATATAATCTTTTGTGTTGTATTTATGATATTTAATGTACCCCACTTGAACGCAAAGATAAAGATTCTCCTTTGCGCCCTCAACTTAGTAAATTAAGATAAATGTTTTGATCTTAAAGATAAATATTATAGAGATAAGGGAGAAGTTCATATCAGTTTTGTGTCTCTCCATCTTTTGATGATTAATTATTGAGACCAACCGGTGTTTAAAAGTGGCGAAAAAGGCGGGCAGCCTGAGTGCTTGTTCTCTTTAGTGCTTAAGCAACCGCTTCAGCAAGCATTATTTTGCTTCATTTTTGTTATTTCTTGTAAGATATTTGATAAACATTGGTTCTATTAAGGATATTAACTACTTTAATGCTTAGGCCTCTCTCGGGTCGAGTTTCAAAGTTAAAATAATAAAATCCGTAATGTTTGGAGTTAGAATTGAAAACTCAAGTCAAAGCCGCTTGTAGCTCAAAACCGAAGCTGGTCGAAAGCCTTAGTTTTGAAAACAGGATCAAAACTTAAAACCCTTGGTTCCTCGATCCCTTACTCCAAAGCCAAAATCGAATCTATTCCAAGCTTGAAGTCAAAGTCTCCAAGTCGAAAACCCTACCTATTCGAAGCCTCCAAGTCGAAGTCAAAATGTTGGACTCGAGTACTTGATGCCGGACCCTCCAAGTTGAAATCCCCAAATTCCAAGTTCGAAGTTTTGTCCAGAGGAATGAAAATAATTGGGAACTTGGGGTTAATTAGATTTTATTATCACACCAAATGCAATGCAAGCTTACTCATTACAAAACTTTATGAAAGGTGTAAACATCGATAAAGACGGCATGATAATAAAAATTCTACAACCATAACCAACCTTTAAACGCATCTCAATCGATAAGAAATAGAGAATGATTACCTGAGAATTGGGGTGACCATACCATCCTGCTTAAGCAGCAAAAGCATAGCGGCAAAGAGCGCCCCACCGCCCAAGTGTTGCTTTTTTCAAACAGTGCAACCAATTTTAATGACTCCTAAAGTTACATTATTTACCTTTGTATTTCTTGATTCGTGCATGAATAATTTCATTTACCACTTTATGAAATTATTTCCTTTCCTAAACCTGGTCTTCCTTTTACTGTTTTCCAATGGAGTCAATGCATTCATCATCTACTGCCCGTCCCGTTTAAATAGCCAAACTTGCAGATGCGAGTCATGTGACATTTGTGGATGCCTGATGTACAACTAGACAAATTGCTATAGATCTCACTTACGAAGTGAAGTGGTAAAATGTTATGCCACAAATGCATGAAAATTATTGGACATATACAAGGGGCACCATTGAGTTAATGCCAAGATTGTTTGTTCTACTCAATAAGACGTTAGGGGGGAAAAGGACTAAAGTTTTCGTTTTTTCATAACTAACGACCAGCATAAGATTCTTAGTCTGAAATGGAAAAAGAAAAGCCCGGTTAGTAATCTCATCAATTTCCTTTATTACTTTATATATTAAAGAAATGTGATTATAGGGTGAATTTTTTCATTTGATGTTGGATGGGAGTTTGAAATCCTTGCTAGAAGGTGCCATGTTTTCTTGGTTAATGCCATAGCTGTTGTATCTGCAGTTCACTTTTATTTCAAATGCTACAAGGATAAAGGTAACTTTTCAGTTACAAATAAAATCACCTGACACTCCGAAAACCATCATTTATTTGTTATGACTCTTATGGGTATATTCACTCTTTATGGTCTTATTCATCTGGTATAAATCAAATTATTAGCGGAAACACTAAATAATCCTGGAATAGTATGTACATCATATGTGCATGCTTCCTATTTTAATTATCTTCTTTTGCCACTATATTAGTGCATTCAATTATCGGCTTTAGGGGTAGATTTCATTGGAAATCATCATATATTGAGGTTTTTACTCTTTTTCTTCTTCGTCTTGTTCTGATTTAGAAGATAAGCATATCTGGTTCATTTGAAAATAAGATAGTTCATTGCATGATTCTTATCACATCATAACATTTGTTTGCTGAGGAGATTCCCTTCTGCTCGGTTATTTATTCAATTATTTGATGCCCTGTTTTCTTATGAAATTTTTTATCATGAATATGGACCTGATTTATTACTTCATATTTATTTTAAGTACTGATGCATGTTTTTTTGTGGATGCAGTGCATCAATGGAGGAGGACGCCAATGTAAGTTCATCTTAACATGCTACTTGGTTCTCTTCTTCTTATGCAGCTTACCAATTTCCCTGATATGGCTTCTTCTTGAATACGCAAATGCATGAGCATGGTAGTAGAGAGAACTCATCATATTGTGTCATATACGAATCACATCTACTTTAAATACATGTTAAAGCTAAAATAGTTGAACCATAAAGTTTATGCATTTGTAAGACACCAACATCCAATGTACCATTTTGCAAATGCTGAGATTTTATATGTCCAAATGACATGATTGGGTGATCCAAGTATATTATTTCATTTCAGTAATTGTCATCGACGCCATCCAGCGTTTTCTTCATTTAAAAGGTCTCCATCCTCCCCTTCCCCCGCCCAAAATAAATAAATAAATGCATAAAATAACACTCTTTTTCATTGTGTACTCATAAATTGAATTATCTTGGTGCTAACTAAATTGAGAAGTCCAAACGGGTTGGCATGGTCTGCAGAAACGAACTCATAAATTGATTTATGATCTAATTGATTTGCATTCTTCCTGATGTAACATGCCATTACGACTTCTTATCACACTTTATTTTCGGTGTTCTAGTAAGTTCTGGACCATAACCGTGCTATGGTGTCATGTCAATATTTACTTAATTACATTATATGTCAATTATTTTCTTCTTAATTAGCAGAATTGTTTTCATATTAGAGAATAAATGCAAACTCAGAATCACATGTGATTTCAATGCACACTGCCTGTACAGAGTCTACAGTTTTGAAAGGTTCTTACAATCTGTGTCAATGCCAATCTATATATTCCCAATTATATCAATAAGCCTTTTAGACTTGTACCCTTCCCATAATCTATTTTGCATTGATTTATGCTTAATTTATTGCATTCTCTTGATGTTGTAATTCTTCTTGTAGAGAAAAGGGATTGTCTTTGGATATGTACCTTCATTTTTACGTGCACATTCTTACTGCAAACTGATACAATATACTATATTTCAAAAAGTTGCCTTCTTTAATCTCTAAAAGGAGATGTAGCTGTATGCCTTTCTATGAGAAAAAACATGCTTCAATAACCAACATGGTTAACAGCAGGACTTGATTCGATGGATTATAATAAAACTAGCATATCATTTATGGGTAAGTTTGTTCTGTTCTATATATTCGCAATGGTCGTTCCATGGCTGAATACAAGTTATTCCTTTCTGCTAATTGCAGACATGCATGTTAATTAATATCTACTCATGTTCTTAGACTCATCTAAATCTACCTGTGACAGGCTGGAAAGAAAGATGAAGAGGAATTCAACACAGGCCCTCTCTCAGTTCTTATGATGAGCGTGAAAAATAACACCCAGGTAATTGTTTCTACTTAATAAATTGAGATATTGCAAAATGAATTACAATAAGTTTCCCAAATTCTCTCCAAAGCGAACAAGCAATAGCAGCTCATGATTCATTAGCTAGTTTTTGTTGAGTTAGACAAACTTAAAACCTTGAAACCTTGCTCTCGCTGGTTCGATTCTGATCAACACCCCCCTGCCGCCCCCCGCCCCCCCAAAAAAAAAATTAAAAAAAAATAAATAAATAACACCCCTCCACCTCCTCCTTTTGATATCAAAGTACTGTCAATGGATGCAAACTCATTTTCATTTTGCTAAACCATCATATATCGAGTCCTCCAGTGAAATATTTGCTGCTTAAATTTTTTTCCCTTAGTTGAAAATGGTAAGTGATTTTTCTGCTGATAACTTATGTCAGGTGCTGATCAATTGCCGGAATAACAAGAAGCTTCTTGGCCGCGTCAGGGCCTTTGATCGTCACTGCAACATGGTTCTTGAAAATGTGAGGGAAATGTGGACCGAGGTAATCTTAAACCCAAATTTCTCTTGCTCTTATTACTTGCAGTAAATGGTCTCATATTCGTCTAATGATTAATTACAAGTATTTATTTCGTTAATTGCAGATACCGAAGACTGGTAAGGGTAAAAAGAAAGCACTTCCTGTTAACAAAGATCGGTTCATCAGCAAGATGTTTCTTCGAGGGGATTCAGTTATTATTGTTCTCAGAAATCCCAAGTGATGAGGGATTATGACTCCTATGTTTTGGAATTGAGGCCTGTAGTCAAAATTTGACTTTTTCATAATAGAGTGAAGTTTGCAGTTGAAACATAATGTCATTAGTTTGTATCCTTTTAAGCAACTTATAGTAAGTTGATGGTTGGGATTGTATGATATATGCTGATATTTTCACTCTGATGATCTTGTTATTAAAGTGATACTTTTATTGATTGTGGAAAACTATTTGCTCATTTATATCAGTTTATTTTTAGGTTACATCCATGCATGTGATGGGTAAAAAAAAATGCAAAACTTTATTGGGACTTTACCGCATACCAGCACTTTCAAAGCTTTTACCAAGTGTAATCAATTACATTAATTAGAATTCTAACCAATCTTTCAATATCAGTTTCTCTATAAAGATACCAACTCAACGCAGCAATTGATACATTAATAACTAATGCGCAAGAAACCCCCTCAATTTTATCTAAAAAGCAAAAATCCTTCTTAAACTTGGAAAACATGCAGTTTATTTCAAAAGATCCTAACGGTGTTAGATTTTTCATAAGTCTCTTTATACCAAAAATGCCCTTCTATATATTTAATTGACTAACATAATATTTTTTGTTCTTTTTCATCTTTTCAATCGGTGCCTTTTGAATCTTAGAAAGAAGGTGATGTTTTTTTGTCATGAGGTGGGTGACTATTTGAATTAGAGATTTTGTGAAAGAAATGATTAAAAGGTTTTGCAGAGGTAAAAACATTTATAGAGAAGAAAAAACGAAAGAAGTTGGAGGGAAAATGTTTGAGGCACATTTTGGGAAATATTCACATAAAAAACTACCGGTGTTAAATCTATGAGATAAAGTGCATGTTTTTCAAGTTTAGAACGGTTTCCTTCTTTTCGAGCAAAAGCAAGGAGGGTTTCCGTATTTTAGCGTTAATTAATTACCAATGAACGATATCTCAGTTGGTGTGGCACTTCCCTTTTATGGGGAGAGTGCGGAGGTTTAATCCCAGTGGAGAAAGTGGCCACAATTTAACACATTCGATGCAAATTCGTGGGTCTTCTAATTGTGTGTGATGTATGCTTGTATGTTTTGTGTGTGGATGTGTAGTGTGTGTTATATGTATAGATTAGGGCTCAGGGGCCAGCGCAAAAAAAAAAAAAAAAATCCATTAATTTGTTAAGCTGAATTAAATTAGGGCATCAATGATATCAGGAGGATATAATAAAAGATTAGATTAAGATATAAGCCAAAAATTATTGGACAAGGATATACAATGAGATTGAATACTGCAAATAGGAATTTTCTGTTGTGAAGCACACAAAATATACCTAAATTTTTTTTAATGTATCAATAGATAAAGACATCTCAAACTCAAATAATAGGTATATAGAAATTTATTTTTCGAAACTGCCCAATAACATGTTCAAATCAAGTTTTTAAGTGCACTAGAAATAATAGAAGAGAAGATGTACTATGCATGGTGATTCGGTAGATCAAAAATAGCATTAAAGATTTTTTTAAAAAAAAATATGGACAGTCCAATTTGAAACCAACGAACCAGATTATCCGGTTGAAATGACTGGCTGTAAAGTAGTTATGACCGGTTGTAAAACAGAAAATGGACCTGATTCATATGTGCTTGCTTGTCAAAAAATTAATGAGATTAAGTCTTCTTCTCTAAGCCATTTAGGCTCAAGTTTTTTTCATCCTTGCATCCACTCTTCAATTTAAACCCTAAATCAGCATGTCTTCTTCAGTTTTGAGTTCCAGCAGCGGGTTTAAGAGGTCCACCATCAAGATCGATTGTGAATGCAGATTTTTGGTTAAGCCCTGCACTTCGAGAACTATAAATAACCCTGGAAGAAAGTTTAGGAGGTGTCCTAAATGGAACCAAGATGCAGATTATGGGGCATTTGCATGGGATGAAAAACTTAGAATTCGGGGTTTTTCTAATTCACGTGTTGGATCTGAAATTGCAAGCCAAGAGAGCTTAGACGATGATAAATCAACAATGCAAGAATGATATGTTATTCAAAACTCATGACTTTCATCTGAAATTAAAGTAACGAGGTCAATGGAGAAGAAATTGCTTGTGTTAGGGTTTGTGATATAGTTTCTTTCTGTTTTTTCTCATTTGTGTTAGGTATTTTCTTGGACATATGTATGAATGCTCTTTTAGGTTTTTTGTTTATGATGTGTATTTGATCAATTTATTCGCCTGTCTTCCATACATGATGCATTATAATTTACAAAGTAGACTATTATCATGACAAGTTAATGCAATTCAGAATAAATTCCCACTCGGAACTTAGATGGTCCGACTTAGAGACTATATATTCCCACATAAAAGAACAGAAAGGCCCACTTGAGGATCAAACAATTTCAGTGTCTAGTACATCTTTAGTCAAATGTCTCACTTTGTAATATTAAAATCCCACGCTGTAGACTTAAAGTTCCAGTTGGTAAGAAGAAAGTTCCACTTAGGGAACTCAGAAAGCAATTCAGAATTTTCCACTCAGAAAATAGAAGGATCACCAAGGAATCCTAAAGAAAGAACAAAAAGAATCATCTGAAGAGCAAACAATCTAAGTTTTAAGTACGTTTGAAATCTAAAGTCACACTTAGTTAGCTTAAAGTTCCACGCAGTAAACTTAAAGTTCCAGTTATTTATCAGAAAGTTCCACTTAAAGAAAAATAAAATCCCGCTTAGAAGAACTTGAAAGCTCCTGATTTAAACCAAGAAGGGGAGCGCTCTGCTGTCATACAAGGGGCTCCATCCTTTCCATCTCTATAATACCGACTTGGTTCATATCCATCCTCCCCGGCTGAGTCCCCTTTTTCGGCACTATTCCTGCTTGTTTTGTAACCTTGTAAGTTCATGATTTAAAGTGGTACTAAATATTTTCTTAGTGGGACTTTCAACTGCTAAGTTGGTCGTTTCTAACGATAAGTTGGACCAAACAATTCTGGTGGGTTATTTCTTCAGTCAAATGTCCTACTTTGTAATATTAAAATCCCACGTTGTAGATTTAAAATTCAAGTTGGTAAGCAGAAAGGTCCATTTAGGGAACTCAGAAAGTAACTCAGAATTTCCCACTCAGAAAACAGAAGGGCCACCAAGAATTCCTAAAGTACCACATGAAAGAACAAAAAGGCCCACTTGAGGAGTAAACAATTCCAAGTTTCAAGTATGTATGAAGTCAAAGTCTTACTCGGTTACCTTAAAATCCCACCTAATAAACTTAAAGTTCTAGTTATTAAGCAAAAAGTTCCATTTAGAGAAAAATAAAGTTCCGCTTAGAAGAATTTGGAAGTTCCTGATTTAAAACCTTGTAAATTTGAAAGTTCCTGATTTAAAGTAGTACTAAATAGTTTCAAAGTAGGACTTTCTGCTGTTAAGTAGGACATTTCTAACGATAAGTGGGACCAAACAATTTCAGTGAGTACATCTTAAGTCAAATGTCTCACTTTGTAATATTAAAATCGCACGCTGTCGATTTAAAGTTCCAGTGGGTAAGCAGAAATTTCCACTTAGGGAACTCAGAAAGCAACTCAGAATTTCTCACTCAGAAAACAGAAGCACCACCTAAGAATCCTAAAGTACCACATGAAATAACAAAAATACCCACTTAAGGAGCAAACAATCTCAGTTTCTTGTAAGTCTCACCCAGTTTGCTTAAAGTCTCACGTAGTAAACTTAAAGTTCAAGTTATTAAGCAGAAAGTTCCACTTAGAGAAAAATAAAGTCCCGCTTAGAAGACTTGAAAGTTCATGATTTAAAACTTTGTAAACAAGAAAAGACAATTGAAAACAAAGTCGATTTATTCTCATGTCTTCATAATGGATACTTTTTAATTTACAAATTATTTTCATGAGAAGTTAATGCAACTCAGAATTTCCCACTCAGAAAACAGAAGTTCCATCTACGAATCCCAAACTACCACATGAAAGAACAAAAAGTCCCACTTAGGGAGCAAAAACTCCTAGTTTCAAGTACGTTTGAAACCAAAAGTCCCACTCAGTTAGTTTAAAGTCCCACGTAGCATACTTAAAGTTTCAGTTATTAAGCAGAAAGTTCCACTTGGAAAAAATTAAAATCCCGCTTAGAACCAAATTGATTACATTTTCTGAACCAAATTGTGCACTTCTTTCTTTACGTCCTCTTCTCTGTTATGTCCGGACATTAGCAGGTGAGAAATGAGCTGCTTTCGGAACAACTTTGCTATATTCTGCATTGAAAAGAAGCAAGATAATTAATTAAGAAAATTGCAGAAATTAAACCAAGTGACTCATGTTAGTACATCCATATCGGAAGTAAGCTCCTTTTCATTCCACAATTCCATATATTTACATAAATATAAACCACAATCGTTATTTCCTTTTTGTAAAGGGATCTTGGAAATTGTATGCAGTGGCCGTATCCAAAAATGTAATTCGCCACAGATTACTACCAATTCTGGTTCGGATTTTATGGTTGCATCCAACCATCTCTCTAAAGTACAACTTTGCATTTATAAGAATTGAATATTAAACCACGTAAACAATATAGTACTTAAAAGGCAAATAACTGCTCGTAGATGATTACTTACAATATTTTCCACAAGAGTTCGATATTTTGCTAAATATGTGTTTCTTAGAGAATCCAATACTTGCCATTCTTCAAGATTTTTATTAAGAACAACCAGGCACCAATTCTCTTTGTCAAGATTGCATGAGAACATTAGCTGAATAAGGTCATAGAACATAACAACGAATAGTAATATGTACAAGTAATTAATATAAATAAACAAATAATTAATATAATCCTCCGTGTGTCAATAATGGTAAGGGAATTAATTAAATTTAATTTAAATATACCATATCATAGCCAGAAATTGCCTTGCTAAATTCCACATATTTCTCCAGTTCAATGCGGCTTGGTTTGTAGTTGTTTTTTCTAAATGCTTAGTCGATGAGTTTAGTGGTTTCAAACACACTTTCATAATAAATAACCCCTCTTCTTTCATCTTTTCCCAGTCTTAATAACTCCGTAAAACAGTAAATTATCTGCCGAGCAAAGAAAAGATGTGAGTTTTGTATTGTATAATATAAAAGAAGCTATGTAAGAAATAGAGTTTGTGTTCGTACATATGATATGTACACATACCATGCCACTTATCCATGATTTGGTTCCATTAACATTAAGAAGGCATTCAAGCTCGTTTAATTGTACTGACGCCCTTCAAATCAGTATTCCTACAACATCTTTTTCCTGTTGATCTAAAGATGCTTAATAGCTACCCTCTTAATAACGTCAAGATTTTCTTCTGCAATTTTGGTAAATCTATTTCTATTTCTATCGAGTGGATGTTGATAAAAAGGAATCGTCAGGCATGCGCTGGGCTTCAGCCGTCTCCTTTCTTTCGGACTTTTAGCAGAGTCGACTTTGTTATTTTTATGTAGTGTTGTGTTTTCACTCATTGACAACTCTAAATCGAACATGACCAAGACTGTATTTTATGATTTTATGACGGAGATGGATGTTCGTGGACTTTTGCAGATTTTGGAGTTGAGAAGCAAGTAGAAAGTGATCGTCCGATATTTGGCTTGGAGAATTCTGGAGTGAAAAGCACGTTTAGTCCCTCATTATGCAAAGTTCTAATTTGCAGGGTTTTACTTAACCGAGTCAAAGTCTACAAATAATTAAATGGAATAATGCATTAGTTGGAGGAAAAAATAAATCATGATTAAATGGACTTAAGATGATGGCATACCATCAAGACTTCTGTGATTTCGACCGTGGGACAGCTTCCCCATATCCGTGCACGTCCACAGTTACTTGACCGTATCCGTGAGGCACAGTCTGGTGATGCCCGTTTGTCAGAGATCATGGAGCAGGTTCGACAGGGCAGAGATTCAGAGTTTGTGATTGATGATCAGGGGTACTACGATTTGGGACTCGACTGTGTGTGCCAGATTCCGAGGGGCTGAGACGCGAGATTTTAGAGGAGACGCATCGGTCAGTGTATAGTGTTCATCCGTGTTCCACCAAGATGTACCATGACTTGAGAGATTTCTACTGGTGGGAAGAGATGAAGAGAGATGTCACAGATTTTGTTTCAAGATGCCTGACTTGTCAGCAAGTCAAGGCCGAGCATCAGAGGCCAGCAGGGAATTACAGCCTTTGCCCATTCCGGAGTGAAAGTGGGAGCATATCTCTATGGAATTTATCATGGGTCTACCTAGGACCAGATAAGGGTATGACTCTATTTGGGTGATCGTAGACCGACTGACGAAAGCGGCTCACTTTCTGCCAGTGAAGACTTCTTTTGAATTCGCTTAGTACACTCAGATCTATATCGACGAGATTGTGCGACTACATGGAGTTCCGACTTGCATCGTGTCCGGCAGGAGCTCTCAGTTCACCAGTCTCTTTTGGCAGAGACTTCAGGAAGCTTTGGGCACCCGATTGAGTTTCAGTACATCTTTCCATCCGCAGACCAACAGTCAGTCAGAGCGGATCATACAGACTCTTGAGGACATGCTCCGAGCTTGCGTTCTAGATTTAGGTGGCAGTTGGGATCTTCATTTACCCTTGATAGAGTTTTCCTACAATAATAGCTTCTAGGAGACGATTCAGATGGCACCCTTCGAGGCTTTATATGGAAGGAGATATCGATCACCGGTTTGTTGGACAAAACTCAGTGAGAGCAGTGTTTTGGGGCGGCAGCTTGTGCAGGAGACGATAGAGAAGATCCAGTTGATTCGAGATAGGATGAGAGCAGCCCAGAGCAGGCAGAAATCTTATGCTAATCGACGTCGTCACAGACTGGAATTTGCTGTAGGTGATCATGTTTTCTTGCGAGTTTCTCTAATGAAGGGCGTGATGAGATTCGGAAGGGAAGGGAAGCTTAGTCCCAGATATATGGGTCCCTTCGAGATTCTCGAGCGTGTCGGCACACTTGCTTATCGTTTGGCTCTTCCACCCAGCTTCCTAGATGTTCACCCCGTGTTCCACGTATCAATGCTCCGCAAGTACCTTCATGACCTATCTCACGCGATTCAGTATCAGACGATCCAGCTGGAGCGCGATTTTTCTTTCACCGAGCAGCCGGTAGTTATTCTGGATCGGCAGGTGAAGAAACTGAGGTCAAAGGTTATACCGTCCGTAAAGATTCTTTGGCGTGGCCCGAACAGCGAAGAGGTCACGTGGAAAACCGAGGATGAGTGATGAAGAAATATCCCTATCTCTTCGAAGGTACGCGTAGTTAGATTTAAATTCGGGGACCGAATTTCTTTAAGGAGGAAGATTATAACGTTTTAAAAAAATCGTTTAGGTTAATTGTCCGATAATTAGTAATACAACTCGTGTTTTCCTTAAAACTTAGTTATAATTATTTTTCCACATAGACTTAAATATACCTATTTTAACTATGTAATTGCTAGTATTGGTATTTAATTAGTCACTTATTAATTGCTAGTTTACTTAATTATTTTCCTTAATTATTTATATTTTAAATATTTTTTTAGGTTTCACTTACACACTAAATTAGTGATAATTACAAATTAGTAAGGGTTAATTACATATTAGTGCATCATGACAAGTTAACACTTATTTTGTAACATGTTCTTTCTTTCTAAATTTTTCTCAATGGTTCTAGATAATTCTAAGATAAAACTAGAAAATAAAATAAATAATTAAATGAAATTAATTGAGGCATGGTGCATTAATGAGGAATGGGGGAGTTTTGACTTGAGACACCCACACTCATCCACTCACCTCTCCCCTTCACCTTGGCCGAACCTGCTACTGCCCCTCCCATTTTCTTCATCTTCTTTCATTTGCCAAAAAACCTCACTACCTCACTCAAAAATCCACAAAAATCAACACTGATTTCTTCTAAAATCGTTACAAAGTTTCCTTGTTCAAAACTAAGCTTGGATTTTGGAGCAAGATAGCATTTTGGGTGACCAAGTTAGCAAATTTGATCTTCCAATTTCTTGAGATATAAACCTTAACCCAATTGTTATTTTGTTAATTAATTGCTTTAATCCAATTTTAATTAGGTGTTAAAATAGTTTTATTTGCAAGATTTGAGTTTTAAAGAAGAAGGGTTTGGGTTAAAGTTAAGATTTTTTATCACTTAATTATGTTAACTAAGTGTAGTTTAATATTTGGTGGCTTTACAAATCTATTCCAGTTGATTACTTTGCTAAAGTGGCTTTTAATTATCTTAATTAGGAGTTCATGCAATTAAGTTAATTGTTAGTGTGTGTTTAAGTGAGATTATATTTAATTAAGTGTTGCATGGCTTGATTAGAATATTCATGTGTGATTTGTGGCTACTAGGATTGCTAAAACACCTAGTTTTGCACTAAAATACCCTATTGTCTCTTACTAGGTTTTTGGATGAAATAGGTTTAAGTTAATTTAGAGGTTGTGATGATCTACAAATACTTTCCCTAAGATTAATTAGCGTTATGTCTTGTGCGATTAGTACGATTGGAATTCTAGGGTGGTGTTTGCTACGCATAGCAAACCCTAGTTGTAGTTTGAGGTGATGTCACGCGCGTTTTGTGCACTAAGTGCACGCGCGTCTTGCTTGTGCGCGTTGGTTGTCTTGTATCGTTGTATGTCCGCATCTAATTAAATGTTTATCCTCTTATATACTGTTTGTGCGATTCTAGAATCCATTGCGGAGACGTCGGATGCGGCAAGGAAAGGCAAGGCAGTGATCGGATTCGACTAGCCGAGGTGTCCCGGTGAGTAGATGTACACATTTATGGGGGTATCGTCTGGATGGCGCAAGGCGTCCGATAGTTAGGATTATTATTAGTTCTTGTATTCATATGTGTAGTCTCAAGCATTCATAGCATGGCGTTGCATCTTCTTACACATAATGTTATTACCTAGGACACTTGCACTATTACCATTGGTTCATACCGCACGTGCACTATTTATGCGAACACACATGTCATTGGTAATTGCTCTGTCACGAACACTATAGAACTTGCTTAAATCAGTAACTGAGCATTTCATCATATATGATATGTAACTTGTAGTTTTACGTTCATTTCATCAGAATGGATACGTAGGATTGCTAGTCATATATACCTCATTGCATCATCATTCATACATAGTTTTCTAGCCATACACCGCATTGCATATTCTCGATATCATGGATATCCATCATTACCGACATGTTTATATATTGTGATTCTTTTGGAATTTTCAATATTTATGAGACTTCTGAATTTTGGGGAAAACCGCAAGAATTTTATAAACCTATTATCATTTTAAAAATGCAAGTTGTGGTTTCCTCGTGATATGATGTATATGGAGTCCACCATGAGTTTTCTTGATTTGAGATGGTTTTCGAGACCCGATTCGAGGAGTAGGATGAACCGTCTCGGGTACATGGTGGACCCGGTAAGATACCCTGGGGCGAGAGTGTTTTTATGGGGATGACGATGAACCTGGCAGGGGAACACTACCAACCGGTGATTATTGGCTCGGCGGTTATCCGGAGGATACCGACTGGAGTCGTGGGATGTGACAGATTTGAGAGTCGATCTGAGAGACGGCTATTGAGATATTGGGATATTGAGATACATATATTGTGCCGATGCTTGACACGGATTTTCTGTCGATTCCATTGATGATACTCTAGCTTTATTATAAATTTTTTTTACTAAGATATGGATATAGATTTTCTCATACCAGATATTTCCGGATTTCGTGTTTGATTATTCATTCATGCCGCATTCATACTAGTGCATCGCATCATAATTTTATTTGTACGTTGTGATGATTTGCGTGCATGCTTATGATAGTCTTATTAGATGTTACTTACTACTCATGAGTTGTCAACTCACCCCTGTTGTGCCACAGCATCTTGCAGGTCCGACCCGTCTGCATAGTAGCGGCGGGCGCATTTCCACTTCTACTTCCTTTGCATCGACTTGCGGCTTGCTTGTAGGTGGGTTGTGAGGATATTCTTTTGTTCCCACCATGTATATATCTATTTTGTATCTAGCATACTCCATCTACCCTTTTATATTTAATTAGACAGTGAGTCTGCGAGACTTGTATTTTTTTGGTATCTGGCGTCGAGCTCGTGTGAGCCGACTTATATTTGGTTTCTGTTTTCTTGCTTTTAAATGTTGGTTTCATTCTTGGATGATAAATCTTACATGTGGTTGTGATTCCGCCTTTCAGCGAAGAGCTAGCTCCCGCTTGGGGATGCCTTTGTTCATTACTTGTATATATTCATGTTTGTACCCGTTTAGGGCCAGTATTTACAAAGGAAACTCTGCCGAAATTTTTATAAAAACTTGAGCTTATTATAAAGACTTTCAAAGTGATTTTTTTATGTTAACTTAACTTTTAAACAAGTTTTCCTTCACTCTATTTTCTTTAAACGGTTTAGATTTCTGGGTTTTGGCTTACTTAGATTACGTTACGCCTCTAGACGTTGCGTAATTTAAGTTTCAGTCACGTTCCACAATTTAGGTCGTGACACGTACCAAATATATCCCTATTTGAAAACCATATGTTTCTCGATCATAGACTCACAAAATCAACGCATACAGTTAAAAATATCCAGAAGACTTATGATCGAGGTCCAGATGAACTTCAAAACATTTGAATTCATTTATTTAATCTATTTTATCACCTTATATCAAATCTGTACTGTTGAAATTATTGAACTAGATACCTATATAGGACTCACAACTCAAACATAACTTGTGCATAATAACCATAATAGCTTTACATGTAATATAACTAATCAAGATTGAACTGTGGGTCCTATATAGGTATCTAGTTCAATACATTCAACTGTACGGATTTGATATACAGTGATAAAATAGGTTAAATAAAAGAATTCAAATGTTTTGAAATTCATCTAGGCCTCGATCACAAGTCTTTCGGATATTTTTAACTGTGTGTGTTGATTTTGTGAGTCTATGATCGAGGAACAAATGGTCTTCATATTAATTTTTTTGGTGTAAACTACGTTAGCATCGAAGATCGCATCTGTACGGTTGTGATTTTGTTTCTAAGTATATATATTTTCCTGAATTTAATAAATATAACGGTTAAATTCTCAATATTCGAGTACAAAAATTCAATTTCAACCTTACGGATTTGTTTTATAATACACAAATAGGTTACGTACCAAATATATACCTATTTGAAGACCATATGTTTTTCGATCATAGACTCATAAAATCAACGCACACAATTAAAAACATCCGGAAGGCTTGCGATCGAGGCCCAGATGAACTTCAAAACATATGAATTCTTTTATTTAACCTATTTTATCTCCGTATATCAAATTCGTACTGTTGAAATTACTGAACTAGATACCTATATAGGACTCACAGCTCAAGCATAACTAGTGCATAACAGCCATAATAGCTTTACATGCAATATAACCAATCAATGTTGAATTACAGGTCCTATATAGATATCTAGTTCAATACATTCAACCGTATGGATTTGATATACAGTGATAAAATAGGTTAAATAAAAGAATTCAAATGTTTTGAAGTTTATCCGGGCCTCGATCACAAGCCTTCCGAATGTTTTTAACTATGTATATTGATTTTATGAGTCTATGATCGAAGAACATATTGCCTTCATATTATTTTATTTTTTTTGCTGTAAGCTACGTTAACATCGAAGGTCGCATCTGTACGGTTGTGATTTTGTTTTTGAGTATATATATTTTTCTATATATTTATCTGAATTTAATAAATATAACGGCTAAATTCTCAATATTCGAGTACAAAACTTCAATTTCAACCTTATGGATTTGTTTTATAATATACAAATAGGTTACGTACCAAATTTATCCATATTTGAAGACTATATGTTCCTCGAATAATAATGTCCCACTTAGTCACATAAGGTCCCACTTAGTGCGTACATTTGACTGTTTTGAATTAAATTGACTTTATACATGATCTCCCCCCTTTCTCTTGCACTTAGAAGAGTTCTTTCTACCCGTCTTTTGGTTTTCCTGAACTGGTTTCTTTGTTTGCTGTCCTCAACTTCAGCCCTACACGATTTCTGTCCCTCTTTCATGCGCATCCTCGTCTTCAACTGCTCCGGCTCTCTCTTTTAGCAAAACTTTCTCTCTCCCTGTTATTTCAACAAATCAAGTTAGTGTTTTCTTGCCCCAACTTGAACACTAGCAATCTTTCTCGATGGAGATCTTGACCTACCTTTTTCACGATTCTAGAAGGAATGGCTGAGCCAGAACTTAACCTTGCCGCTGAAGGTCATCACAACAACGACCTAGAACACAACCGAGATGATGATCCGAAGCCGAATGGCAGTCCTACTCCTTACCCTAATGTTATTCCTTCCTTCGATTTTGCAGCTCAAAGCCTTAATCTTTCTACAAATCCAAGCTCTAAATCAGAGACATAGAAACAGATATCAAAGTATGAGTATCTTAATTGCTATAAATTCATTTCAATTCTTTGTATCGATACTTGTGTTTTATAATTTGAATTTAAACAGTTTAATTTTCTGATATCAAGTTCTTAAATAATATAACAGATAAAAGGGAATGAAACTCTGGACCACTTCGTACATCACCGAATACAAAGATTTTATGCAGGAGATCAGGTTGGAATTGCCCAATGAAACAGTAAATTCAGTGTTAAGTACTCCATTTAGGCATTACTTGGAAATATCCTCGTTGGTCTCCTGTTATGATAAACAGTCGGGGAAGTTCAGAATAAAAGATGAATTTCATATACTCGACGTTGACTGGGTTTCTAGTTATACATGGATGCCAAATACCGGAGATACATATGTTCAAAGCAAAAGAGAAAAGACGCCGCTTTGGTTCAAATACATCGAGAAAAAGCCATAAGACATGAATGGCCGTAAATTCTTGCAAAAGCAAATCAAGGAGCTTATAGGGGTGCTGAAACAGTCTCAAGACCCTAAATTATTTGATGATCTAGCTAAGTTGATCATTGACTATCAGCTTACAATGATTTGGCTGCTACCACCTGGCGATGTGGTTTCTCTGTCCTTCATCAGTTACCTCAAGATGAATGAGGTTATCAACAATGTGAATGTTTACTATTGAAAATGGAGACGAACTGGGTTAGAATGTCTTGTCTGAATTTAGGGGCAGATGCTATTTGGAACATATCCATCCACCGCTATGAAATTACCAAGTTGATTTATGACACCATATATCGGAGGTTTGGATAGATGCTATCGATGTAGCATGACTTATCAGATTTCCCTTTATTTATGATGGGTTTTTGATTGTAGGGACGCTTTTCCCTGCGGGCACATGCCCCTGCAGTTAATTATACTATCGCATTGCAATAACAACTTTCACCCACTCCAGGCAGATCACTTCGTGTCGTGTTATATTATTTATATGAGGTTGCCTTTGGATTGTATATGGAGACTAAAATATATCGTCGCCCGTAGGGCGCAGATTAGTCCAAATCCATATATACTGGATTTGGGGGTTTTGAACTTAGGACGTAAATCTAATATAAATGAGGTCCATCAGTTCATGAGATATTTGGGTTTGATCTATGAATCGTCAGTCATATATGAGATTAAGATTGACTTAGGAATAATGAGCATATGGGCTCGATTGATCATTAGATCATATATGAATAACCCATGGATAGTATACGGTAAACAGTCCGTAGGGCAAAACATATTAGTTTAAGGACATCGCGGCCTATAGGAAACATGGATGGAGTATGACTTGTTTATGCCTATAGATTGTATACGGGGATCAATATGGAGATCGGCCGTAAGGCTAAACGTATTAATTGAAGGACATCACGGTCCAATATTAGTTTAGGGACATTTCGGCCCATCTTTCATCTTGTATGCATGTGTATATGTTACGTGGCGAAGTGAAAGATGGTGACATGGGTTGCACCCAATATTGGGGTGCGATCTAATTTGAAGGCATTTATATTTCCTTCAAAAATATACATATACATATATGTATAAAGTCAGAGCTCAATATGAGATGCGTATCTATATAGGATGCATGTCAATATGAGGTAGGCACGTCAATATGGAAGTGCATTAATGTGGGGTATATCGATATGAGGGTGCACAACTATATGGGATGCGTAAGGCATTCCCTGTCATGATGAAATTTCATATCTTTCATCAAGCAGGGATGATGAAGAAGTTATTGGTTGTTGGGACCCACCACCTCACTGAAGACGTTGAGAAATTACAACGCCATACCAAAGGTGTAGAAAGATGTACCCTTGAATTAAATCCCATGTATGAGGGAGGAGATCAGGTCGGAACTGAGGATTGTTGGTCTTATATGAGACAAAGATCAATGGATGAAAAATCATTAGTCACATATCCAACTAAGATCAATATAAGTATCATGGATGAAGGATCATTAGTCATATATCCGACTAAGATCAATATAGGTATCATGGATAAAAGATCATTAGTCATATATCCGACTAAGATCAACTTGGATGACATAATGAAAGATCATTAGTCGTATATGGGACTAAGATCAATATGGATGATCGATCATTAGTCGTATATGAGACTAAGGTCAATATGGACATCACTGTTATGTTGATTAATGGATTGTATATGAAAAACAAGAGCTTCTATACTTAGTTTAATTTAACTAAGTACTCAAGCAAAGACTTGCTATCCATGTGCGCATGCACATGTGAAGTGTCCATGTACATGTATCATATTTAATGAGAGAGCGCACGTGCATATCACGTGGGTTGCACACTTGCTTGTGATCGGGGACTGCGCACGTGTATATCACATGATGCGCATCTCTTATGGTTGGGGACTGCGCACGTGCATATCATGTGGTTGCGCATTTGTTATCACTTATGGGGGTTGTGCATGTGCATATCACGTGGTTGCGCATTTGCTATCAGTCATGGGGATTGCGCTCGTGCATATCATGTGATTGCGTACTTGTTGTCAGTCATGGAGTTGCACATGTGCATATTATGTGGTTGCGCAATTATTATCATAAGTATTATTTTATCTAAGTGTTTATGTGCACACTTCTATATAGGCAAACTTCTTTTTAAATGTTACTTAAGGTCAAATGCGCATCATTCATCAGAAAGCTATGTTCGTTAGAAAGATATGGTGCACGTCTTTATGGGAAAGTTGTTGACTTTCGAGAAAGCAAAGGTTTTCAATGAAGCAAAAGCTTCAAACTCATGTCTTTTGTTCTTTTTGGATGCACGTGTATTGCACGTGCGCATTTGAAGAGCACCATTGGTTTTTGTGCCCTTGCGCAATTGCATAGGGTGCGCCCATTGAGGAAGGCTTAAACTTTCAAGTGAAGCGTATGCTTCTATTTGGTGAAGCCTAAGCTTCAAAGGGAAGATGAAGAAGGGATTATTGGTCGTTGGGACCCACCTCCTCTCTGAAAACGCTAAGGCATTACAGCACCGTACATCGAAAATGTGGAGGGATGTACCCTTAAACCTGTCTCGTTCATCAGGGTAGAAAACAAGTTGGAGCAGTATCTTCTGAGATACTGGAAAGGCTTGTTTGAACTTAGCGCACGTGTGTCGCATGTGTCGCACTTGATGTTGGTGCACGTGAGCACATTGTTGGGTTACCTTAACGCCTGAGCCATCAAACGTGGCAGTTTGCGGAACAAAAATTTTCTAGGGTTTCAAAAACGGCGCTAGGATAACCTAATAAACCCGGATCTTACCATAAACCCATCTAGCTAAACAAGTGGTGCTATCTACTATGAAAGAAGTCTTGCCAAACGATCCAAGTCTTTCGGTCTTCTTTCCTCATCATATGCTCCTTGCGGCCACCTTGAACATGCTTGATCTCCTTTTCCGGCTCCATCGATCCTCCGGGATCGAGTTTGTTCTCCGGCCCTCCTTTGTCGTAGATGATCCACCCGAGAGATGTGGTCCATGGCTCTATCTCCTTGCTAAGTAACAAAAGGAGCAACTAGAGAACTTGGGTTGCTAATCTAAGTTGTCTAGGATGTAGTGTGGAGTTCTATGTATTCTACTATCTCTATCTTGCCTCTTCACTTGTTTCTCAACTCATGAGAGGGTAGTGAAGAGGAAGATGATGAAGGTGGAGGAAACTCAAGAGGAGGGAGGAGGGTGAAGCAAAAATGGGAGCTCAAGAAATAATGAACCATGCATGTGAGAGAAAATCAACACAATGGTTTTGTGTATGAATTTTCATGAATAAACAAGTGTAGCCATGCTTCAATAGTAACCACAAATGAGTAAAGAATTCATTTGTCAACTATTGAAGCCATGCCTCTCACCATGCCCCCCTTCTTCTTAATTTCCACCTCATTTCCATTTATCAATAAATGGAAAATTCCATGATGAGGTGTCCACCTTCCAGAAGGCAATCTGTAATAAAATACGGATTACAGTCTGTTGTACATACATACCTGCATTCGGATAAAAACACGAATGCCCAAAGAGATAGAATAACACGAAGAACGTAATACTAGAATATACATATCGAAATACATATATGTAAATAACCAAATCAATACCTGATTTAATTATCCGGCTCAAACCTGAGCCGGTTAGTATTACCAAACTGTCCGATCGAAAGTCAGGGTACAAAGTACATCAATCGATCAGAACCCTGCATGTATCCAATATGGCTACTACATCATTTCGCCTGAACCAGGGAAACCCTCTATGTGGGACTCTAAAGACTCGAAAGTATGCCTGCAGTGAGTTACTGGATAAATCCATAACCACAAGTATGTCAGCGGCACTAGCTGTACGTAATGGCTACCCGGGTACCTATCGAAAAAGAAGGTCGACGAGCAAACTCATCCGGATCTCTACTAAGCCTATCTGTGACAATTTCCGTACAGTCCAGTCTCTTCGTCTGAGAATATCGCATACCGGATCTAGGGGTGGTAAACATCAGACCCTAATAACCTGGTAATTCGTGCTGATGCGGCTCAGGACCAATCCGGAAAACCACTGATCATCCTATCAGTAAATCCCAACTGCCTTGGCCAAGGTCTTATGGTCCTGACCAATCGAACACAGTGAAATATCGACTCCCTATACTGGGAGATATGAATCCCCGACAATCCCTCACTGCCTCCATGTGGCTCAGGACTGTACCCAACCAAAACCTGTTTGCATGACTCAGTAGAGCCGTGATAGGGTAGTGATCAAAGCACAGTGGGAACTCACACGAGACAAATGCCGATCTCAGGTCTGAAGACTAACCTGTACTCATGTCACCTGAGAACTTCCACCCGACGATAGGTATAGTACTATCTGGAAGTTCTCGGCGAGTCTGTCCGGTGTACTCACCCCCAGTGAGCACCTGTATACGATCTTAGGTGTGAAAACCAGTTATTGCGGGACCATACCATTGCCCCTCGTCGGGGTCTAATAGCATATACACTAGTCTACTCCGGAATATCGATGCCCAGTCTCGATACTCCCACGACTAGAGACCATTTAGGGATGTTCGTACCGACTACCCAGCTCCCACAAGCATGATCGCCATCACAACGCAGGTAGTCTCGCAATGATCCTACGGGCTTTATCAACATATATAAAAGATATGTAATAGCAAGTAAAACATACACATGTTAAGATAAAGACAAACCAGATATCATATTACCATATCGAGTAAGACTGTCATATACATATATATGTCTAAGTATTCAAATGTATACATATACAATAATGGCCTCTAGGGCATACATATCCAACAATCTCCTACTTGCACTAAGGCCATATAAATCGGCGTATCGAGTACCCAACGTCTGCTCTAGGACCAGTTGTTGGCGTATTGAATACCCAACATCTCAAAAAGTCTCTCGAATTGTGCTTGAGGAAGGGCCTTGGTGAATGGATCCCCAGTGTTGTCTTTCGTGTCCATTCTCCGTACCTCGATCTCCCGGCGATCAATGATTTCCCTGATCAGGTGATACCGCCTCAAGATGTGCCTGGATTTCTGATGGGACCGTGGTTCCCTTGCTAAAGCCATAGCTCCATTATTGTCGCAATTCACAGGTATTGGGTTAACAATGGATAGAACCACCTGAAGTTCAGTAATGAACTTCTTAATCCAGACAGCTTCTTTTGCGGCATCGTTGGCAGCAATGTATTCAGCCTCTATCGTCGAGTCTGCGACGGTGTCCTGCTTAGAACTCTTCCAACAGACCGCCCCTCCGTTGAGGGTAAACACAAAACCCGAGACAGACTTGCTGTCATCCTTGTCACTCTGGAAGCTCGAATCGGTAAAAGACTCCACCTGGAGGTCTCCATTACAGATTACCAGGAACAGTTCTTTAGTACTTCTCAGGTACTTCAGAATGTTCTTAACAGTTGTCTAGTGGTTCTCACCTGCGTTAGACTGATACCGGCTCACCACGCTAAGCGTGTAAGCTACATCTGGTCGGGTACATAGCATCGCATACATTATAGATCCTACCGCTGAAGTGTAGGGTATAGTGCTCATACGAACCCTCTCATCATCAGTCTTGGGAGACATCTCTTTGGAGAGGGTGATTCTGTGCAATGCGGGTATGTTACCGCACTTGGAATCTTCCATACTAAATCTCTTTAGTACGGTCTCTATGTACCTGGACTGTGACAGTCCCAGTAATCTCTTGGATCTACCTCTGTAGATCTTAATCCCCAAGATGTACGAGGCATCACCCAGGTCCTTCATGGAGAACCTTTATGACAAGAACAGCTTGACCGATTGTAGCATAGGAATATCATTTCCTATCAAAAGAATGTAGTCCACGTAGAATACTAGGAACACGAAAGTTCGGCCTACAATCTTCTTATATATACAAGGCTCATCCTCGTTCTTGATGAAGTCAAATCCCTTGACTGTTTCATCAAAACAGATGTTCCAGCTCCGCGATGCCTGCTTTAATCCATAAATGTATTTAAGAAACTTGCACACCTTCCCGCTACTCCCACTGTCTACGAAATCTTCCGGCTGATCCATATAAACACACTCTTCTAAACTTCCGTTTAAAAAAGCCGTTTTTATGTCCATCTATCAGATCTCATAGTCATGGATGGCAGCAATGGCAAGTAGGATCCGAATGGATTTGAGCATAGCCACTGGAGAAAACGTTTCGTCATAGTCCACACCTGGTCTTTAACGAAAACCTTTTGCAACAAGTCTACCCTTATAGGTTTCCACCTGCCCATCTACACCAAATTTTCTTTTATAGATCCATATACATCCAACAGATTTTACCCCAGGTGGAGCAATATCCAAGGTCTACACTTTATTAGTGTACATGGACTCTATTTCAGATCGCATAGTATCCAGTCATTTGTCAGAGTTCGTACTGATAATGGCTTGCCTGAAACTAGTAGGATCATCTTCTTCCAAGATGCAATCCTCTCGATCCCCGTCTATGAGAAAACCGTAGTATCTTTCGGGCGGATAAGAAATCCTGATAGATCTGCGGAGTGGCTGAGGTTCGTCTGAGGTTATTGAATCTTAAGGTTCCACTAATTCTTCAGTTTGAGTTTGTGGTTTGTGCATTTCATCCAGTTTTACCGAACCCCCACTTGTTTTTTTTGCAAGAAATTGCCACTCTAAAAGGTGGCGTGGCGAGATACAAACACCTTCTGTTTCTCGGTGTGGTAGAACAGATATCCTATTAAATTTTTAGGATATCCCACAAACTTGCATAAAACTGAACGTGCTTGCAATTTGTCTGGATTTTATACTTTTACATAGGCCGGACAACCCCATATCTTAATACGTTTAAGATACGGTATTTTTCCACTCCATAGCTCATACGGAGTCTTAGGCACAGATTTGGATGGAACATCGTTCAACAGATATGCCACTGTCAAAAGCGCATGTCCCCAAAATGAAAGAGGCAACTCAGCGTTACTCATCATGGAGTGAACCATGTCCAAAAGGGTACATTTCCTCCGCTCTGAAACACCATTGTGCTGTGACGTATACGGAGGAGTAAGCTGAGAGAGAATTCCATTCTCATTTAGGTAATCTAGGAATTTGTGCTTAAGTACTCCCCTCTGGAGGATCTTGACACTTTTGCCAATCTGGTTCTCTACTTCGTTTCTGAATTCTTTGAATTTCTCGAAAGCTTTAGATTTGTGTTTCATAAGATACACATATCCGAACCTAGAGAGATCGTCAATGAATGTGATGAAGTACGAGAACCCACCCCTTGCATGTATAGACATTGGACCACATACATCTCTGTGTATGAGTCCCAAGAGCTCTGCTGCTCTTTCTCCGTGTCCAGTGAATGAAGATTTGGTCATCTTTCCTTTGAGACAAGATTGACAAGTTTCATAAAATGAAAATTCGAACGTATCCAAAAGTCTATATTTATGCAACTTACTCAGTCTTTTCTCTCCGATATGGCCAAGTCTACAATGTCACAAGTAGGATTCGTTCATATCTGAACTCTTTCTCTTGCGTGTGTTTTGTATATTGAGAACCGTGTTTTGATTAAGAACATAGATACCATTACATGGTGTACCTTCTGCAACCAATACCTGATTAAGGTAAATGTTCATGATATTTCTATCAAGAACAAACTTATATCCATCTTTATCAAGTAAAGAAACTGATATGATTTTGCAAACCATGGAAGGTACATAGTAGCAGTTGTTCAAAATCATAGTATTGCCATTTGGCAATGCTAGGTGATATTCACCGACGGCAGAAGCATCAACTTGTGCTTCGTTCCCTACTCTGAGGGACATATCACTAGGTCCAACCATCCTACTTTTTCTCAGTCCCCATAATAAATTACAGATATGAGATCCCGATCCGGTATCGAGTACCCAGGAGGTAGAACTGACCGAAAAACAGTTCTCAATAACTAGAACACCTGAGAAGACACAATAATATGTTTCTTCTTCGATGGGGTCATCAAGGAATTCAAACAATCCTCTTTCCCTTGCTCACACTTATGACTGTTGCCATAAGTTAGAGCCGAACCGACGTTCCCCGGTCCCGAATAAGAATTCGGATCGGTCAAGCGATACATTTTATTATATTGATTATGGCATGAAATGGTTTCTACCTGGAGAGATAGAGAGTAAATAAACACTCAGCATGCACTCTTGCAAGATTAGATTGGTTATAAGTTTATCTAATCAGGATGGCTCCCACTGTTTCCTCGAATTCTTCTTCAAACCTAAAAAGAAGAATTAGTTGGGATTAATCGCACGTCACAATACTTGCTTAACCTTTCGGCCAGGCTAGTGTCGGTACTTCGAGGGAGGTTTTCCAACACTTTCACGAAGTTCCTTAATTATATAACCTCTTTTCCCTAGAGGCGTAGCCCCACTAACACCATTCTAGACACCTACTTGGTTTATAGCATTGATTGTCAAGTGGAAAATCTCCCAGGAGTAATCCTACTCATCAGTGGGATCGGGATCCAACTATCATTGTGTGATAAACTAGATGGAAGCCACTCTAGTCACCACACTCCAGAAGGTATGCAGCACTAGCAAGTTTCCTGTATATTTGAAACCCCCGATGTGGTTTTTGCCCCTAGGACCCAATTGACCTTGACTGAGCCAATATATCAAAGGATCCTAGTCAAGTTCAACCAGTCATTATCTTGATTGCATTAGACCTACCCGTACGAGTCCTCGACTGAGCCAAAATGACCGCATGACTGTCCTAACCAATCGCATTATATGCTATAGAAAAATATTACATAGCAACCGAACACTACGCCTTGGCTGAGCACGAAATACGTAGCACGAATACTAAGCAATACCAATTCGAAATGAAGGAGGTCTACGACTGTGTTTTTGGCCAAAAACCCGTTAACGTAAAGAACTTGATATCGTTGAAGAAACCTAAGCAGTTTTGAAATAGGAGTGGTTTAGGCTTTGCTTTTGAAAACTAGTGGTTTTTGAAAAAGCCGAGTAATCTACAATATAGACTTTTGCTCAAGAGGTCACTCCCCGCGAAGGGATCTCGGCTCTTGCCTCCTGGAATGAGGTGCTGGATATTCACAACCGAATACCACTATGCAAAGAGAAAGAATATAACTATAGTTTTTCGAAATTTATTCCAACAACATCATTTAGGTTTTCTTATCTTGCATTAATCAAAATTAATATGGTCCCATTAGTTAAGCTTATCACACAAAAAACGAAAATATGATGTATGTATATGCCATCTGCATTCGGTACTGGGCCCCGTCATCACTCGTTAGGTTACTTAACTAATGACAGAACGGGGGCTGGACTAGCGCGGGTGCAAAACATATACAACATCTACTAGTATATATATATATATATATATAAGTATATATAATATTTTTCCCAGGCATGATAATAAGCAACATCACAGAATCACAACCAACAATACAGAAAGGGGGATAATCTTGGAGCCCCGGGTTTCATTTGAACCGCAAATAAAACCCGACGTTCCCGGTCGTGTGGATAACCTGTGCAATGAAAACCTAGACCCCTACGTGTGCCGCAAGTTACTCGCCAATCTCAGAAGTGAGGTAACCCCTTCAACAAAGTGAATGGGCCACCGAGCACTTCACGGAATCCGGTAACTTGGGCGCCCCTCCGTGGGTCATCCTATACCCCCTACGAGTGCGGCGAATAGCCTGCCGATTCTAGAATCAGGCCCTTTCCATCCCAACGCCATGGGATGCGGACTTGTTTCCTTCTAGAACCCGGCTATTCGTGCACTCCACCGTAGGGTAATCCTAGTACAAAAAATGAAAATAATATGTACAAATAGTGACATCAACCTCAATCCGGTCACGCCCCAAACAAATACTATACAACCCGGCAAAGACGGCAGTCCACATGTCGGACGTTCGCCCCGCAATATGAATATACAAATGAATTTTAACTGTACCTGTAACATTGCACCACATACTATCCACCACGACAATCCATCCACAATATCGGCACAATCACAGAACATCAACGTGAATGTCATGTTTGCAAACCCATCTAAAAGAACATATAGCAGATATACAGGTTTACCGATCAAATGATATTCACGGTCGCAGAAGCTATTCTAAGTACTGAAAACAAAATACGTATTTTTAAATTACGATCGACTTAAACTTTTCCAAGTGGGTCCCAAATTCTAATCCAGTACTCAAACAAATCTGGGCTCAGGAACTAAACATCCCAAAAACCATAATTCCAACAACTAGAGCAACTGTAGAAATTTGGAGCAGGGAAGCCAAATTTTGGCCGCAGAACCGCCGCAAACATGCATGTTTGGCGGCGCTTCCGCAGTGGAATTGTGGCTTCATGCTCTCAAATTTCTTGAGTTGCTCTAGAAAACCCATGCACGAATTTTTGATGTACAGAAAATGATTTTTAGACCACTTTAAAAATTTGACAGAAACCTCAAGTTTGGAATTGCGATTTTAAAAAATTCGGTCGACCAATATTTTAAATACGTTAGAACTAGCTAGTATAGGTTTTATGGGGTGGCTCTGATACCATATTGGGTTGCCTTAACGTCGGAGCCATCGAACGTGGTGGTTTGCGGAACAAATATTTTTTAGGGTTTCAAAAACGGCGCTAGGATAACCCAATAAACCCGGATCTTACCATAAACCTATCTAGCTAAACAAGTGGTGCTATCTACTATGAAAGAAGTCTCACCAAACGATCCAAGTCCTTCAGTCTTCTTTCCTCATCATATGCTCCTTGTGGTCACCTTGAACATGCTTGATCTCCTTTTTCGGCTCCATCGGTCCTCCGGGATCGAGCTTGTTCTCCGGCCCTCCTTTGTCGTAGATGATCTACCCAAGGGATGTGATCCATGGCTCTAACTCCTTGCTAAGTAACAAAAGGAGCAACTAGAGAACTTGGGTTGCTAATCCAAGTTGTCTAGGATGTAGTGTGGAGTTCTATGTGTTCTACTATCTCTATCTTTCCTCTTCACTTGTTTCTCAACTCATGAGAGGGTAGTGAAGAGGAAGATGATGAAGGTGGAAGAAAATCAAGAGGAGGGAGGAGGGTGAAGAAAAAATGGGAGCTTAAGAAATAATGAACCATGCATGTGAGAGAAAATCAACACAATAGTTTTGTGTATGAATTTTCATGAATAAACAAGTGTAGCAATGCTTCAATAGTAATCACAAATGAATAAAGAATTCATTTGTCAACTATTGAAGCCATGCCTCTCACCATGCCCCTTTCTCCTTAATTTCCACCTCATTTCCATTTATCAATAAATGGAAAAGTCCATGATGAGATGCCCACCTTCTAGAAGGTAATCTGTAAAAAAATACGGATTACAGTCTGATGTACATACATACCTGCATTCGGATAAAATCACGAATGCCCAAAGAGATAGAATAGCACGAAGAACGTAATATTAGAATATACATATCGAAATACATTTATGTAAATAACCAAATCAATACCTGATTTTATTATCCGGCTCAAACCCGAGCGGGCCAGTATTACCAAACTGTCCGATCGAAAGTCCAGGTACAAAGTACATCAATCGATCAAAACCCTACACGTATTCAATACGGATACTGCATCATTTCACCTGAACCAGGGAAACCCTCTGTATGGGACTCTAAAGACTCGACAGTGCGCCGGCAGTGAGTTACTGGATAAATCCATAACCATAAGCACGTCAGCGGCGCTAGCTGTACGTAACGGCTACCCGGGTACCTATCGAAAAAGAAGGCTGACGAGCAAACTCATCTGGATCCCTACTGAGCCTATCTGTAACAATCTCCGTATATTCCGGTCTCTTCGTCTGAGAGTATCGTATATCGGGTCTAGGGGGTGGTAAACGTCAGACCCTAATAACCTGGTAATTTGTGTTGATGCAGCTCAGGACCAATCCGGGAAACTACTGATCAGCCTATCAGTAAATCCCAACTACCTTGGCCAAGGTCTTATGGTCCTGACCAATCGAACAGTGCGATATCGATTCCCTATACCGGGAGAGATGAATCCCCGACAATCGCTCACTGCCTCCATATGGCTCAGGACTGTACCCAACCAAAACCTGTTTGCACGACTCAGTAGAGCCATGGTAGGGTAGTGATCAAAGCACAGTGGGAACTCACACGAGACAAATGCCGATCTCAGGTCTGAAGACTAACCTGTACTCATGTTACCTGAGAACTTCAATATGACGATAGGTATAGTACCATCTGGAAGTTCTCCGCAAGTCCGTCCGGTGTACTCACCCCCAGTGAGCACCTGTATATGATCTTAAGTGCGAAAAACCAATGGTTGTGGGACCATACCATCGCCCCTCGTCGGTGTCTAGAAACGTATATACTAGTCTACTCCGGAATATCGATGCCCAGTCTCGATACTCCCACAACTAGAGACCATTTAAGGACGTGCGTACCGACTACCCAGCTCCCACAAGCATGATCGCCATCACAGCGCAGATAGTCTAGCAATGATCCTACGGGTTTTATCAACATGTACAAAAGATAATAGCAAGTAAAACATACACATGTTAAGATAAAGACAAACCAGATAGCATATTATCATATCGAGCAAGACTGTCCTGTACATATATATGTCCAAGCATGCAAATGTATACATATACAATAATGGCCTCTAGGGCATACATATCCAATACACATGGCACCAGCGCACGTGCGTTGCACATGGTGCGCAAGGTACAGGCTTATGTGCTCTGCATGTGGTGCGCATGGCACTTGCGCATATGCGCACTAGGAGGGCACGTATGCCTAAGTAAAGTAATGGATTTCAAAAAGAAGTAATGGATTATGTGAGGATGAATCCTCTCACCTTTTTTGAGAGGTCTCCTCTCTTATTTATAGGGGAGAGGTGGAGAAGGGATCTCTTTTTTTCCCGATATGGGATTAAAGATGTATCTCCCATGTGGTAGAGTATTACTTAGACCATACGTGCATAATATGTTTGCTCATAACTTTTGATTCTGGAAAAGTTATGAGGCCTGTAATATATTAAATCGAAGGTGACACTTTCAATGCCATTAGAATTTGCCTAATTTTCATTCATGATTTTAGCAAAATACAGCCTAGAAAATACTGGTTTAAATTTCCTTAAGCGTATTACTGCCATTTGATACTTTGGGCTCTTTTGCGCAGAAAATTTAGGCGGGAACAAATCCCCCACTATTTTGCCCACAAAGGTATATACGTTGGTGAAGTAGTGTAGAGTAGTGCGAAGCATACGACTGATTTCGGGCTGGCGTATCATATATAACTTTTAGAATCTTAATCTAAGAAGATAGCTAGAGGGCATTGGCGCCGTCATCTACCATTGACTTAAATCACAATTCTTAAGAAATGTAGTTCTAAACCTTGATGCCCATTAATTGCATCTTTCTCTTTTTGATGGTGGCGTTCTTTACCAATTTTGTCACGGGTGGCCCATGGATAGTATACGGTAGTCAATCTGAGACCGACTGCAGGGTAGCAATGGCTTAGGAAACAGATTTATATCCTCGTCATCTAAGACTTTTCAATTTTATGATCCGTGAGGGTCTTAAGAAAGTATTTCTCCCTACGAGTCGAGAGGATCTCATAGGTGCATTTTCTCTTTATAAGTCGTGAGGACTCTTAAGTGTTTTTTCTTTTGAGAGTTGTAAGGATTTTACAAGTGTGTTTTCCCCTTATGAGTCGAGAGGACTCGTAAGTGGCTCCTTTTCTTCATTGGTATGCAACTTTGTCGAACGTGGCCTGTGGATAATATACA
The DNA here is from genome assembly GCA_030015575.1 of Agapanthus africanus. Taxonomy (NCBI): domain Eukaryota; kingdom Viridiplantae; phylum Streptophyta; class Magnoliopsida; order Asparagales; family Amaryllidaceae; genus Agapanthus; species Agapanthus africanus. Next base: position 669,674,223 of record CM057337.1, read on the forward strand.
AGGGTCAGTATTGACTTACTTGTAGGGTAGCGATGACTTAGAAAACGAGTTTATATCCCCGTTGCCTAAGTCTTTTTAACTTTATGACCCGTGAGGGTCTCATAAAGGTGTTTCTTCTTACGAGTCGAGAGGATCTCACAGGTGTATCCTAATGTGAAATATAGATAACCCCTTTCGATATAGGAGTCCGTTAGGTTTGTGGTACTGGGTTAAGTCCATTGTACCATCTCATTGGCTGATATATTCTCGACATGCAGTCCCTTAGGTTGCATCTCGAGTAGCCACACGTCTGTCGTGTCTCTAATCCCTTCTGAAGCTGGACACGACTCCTTCAAGTAATCTTATTAGGTTGGAATATCGACATTACTATCGGAAGATCTAGCGTTAGGTATTGCCATGACACTTTACTTGAGGTTAGGTTCTATTTAGAGCCCCGATGAGTCATGATCGCACCCTTCTGGAATGGGATGACATCCAATGGTCTTTTGGATTTCTATGTATTATCGTTGAGACCCGAAGTTAGGAATATTCCTTCCCTTCGCTTTTTCTTTGATGATGTCGTGCCGATTCTTCACTGAAGTAGAATAGACATTCATATGACCTCTAGGCCGTATATATCGCCATTGAGATCCGAAGCTAAGAATATGTCATAACCCCGCTTTGATTTAACCCTTTAGTCTATGTTGACGTCGCATTTGCACCCTACTGGTATGAGGAGGAACGTCGAGATGATATTTAGGTTGTTGATATTGCCATCAAGATCTGGACCTAGGAATATGCCATTGCTTCACTTTGATCTGACCCTTTAGTCTATGTTGACGTTGTGTCCGCATCCTGCTAGCATGAGGAGGAATGTCGAGACGATCTCTGGGCTGTTGATGTTGACATCAAGACCTGGATCTACGATTTTATCATCACTCCACTTTTGTTTTGGCTCCTTAGAGCTTTGTTAACACCACGTCTATACTCTGCTTGAGCAAGAGGGACATTGAATTGGTCTTTAGGCCGCATATATTACTATCGGGACTTAGAATTAGGAATATACCTTTACTCCATCTTTGATTTGATCTTTTTGGCCTTTGTTGACGTTGCATCTGCACCTTGCTAGAACGAGAAGGAATGTCTAGTTGGAACTAGGATTTTTTCATTACTCCGCTTTTAATTTGGCTTAAGAAGCTGCCACTAAATACTTCGGGGGACAAAGTAGCTCTCAGTAGTCTTTGAGTTTATATGGCGTCGTTTAGACTCGAATCTTTACTGAAGCGTTCCTTACTTGGTAGCATTTAGTGGGGCACATTGCTCATTTTCATCTGTTAGTGCCCGTGGATTGTATACAAGAGTCAGTATTGACATGCTTATAGGGCGGAATTTTTTTATTTTATTTATACTTTTTTATTTATCCACATTGCTCTATCATTTTAGCTTTTCAAATCGCGAAAGTCGCGATTGCCCAATCATTTCAGCTATTTTTTTTATTTTTTACTCGCTGCTTTTTGTTGCGAGTTGCCCCATCATTTCAGCTATTTCATATGCATATATTTTTTGCTCGTTGCTTTTTATTGCGAGTTGCTCCATCATTTCGGCTATTTCATATCCATATTTTTTTGCTCGCTGCATTTTATTGTGAGTTTCTCCATCATTTTGACTATATTTTTCTTTTTCATACTCATCAATTTTGTTATGAGTCGGAGACTTGGGGTCTAATACCAGCTTTGGCATCAGTATCGCTACAATTGGAATATTGCTAGGAGTGAATCATCATATGCCATTGCCAATTTTGGCCAATGGTTGCTTATGTAACAGGTTTAGATACCTGCTAACTAAGGTTTTTTCGACTTTACGAGCTGAAAGGGTCTCATAAAGGTATTTCTCCTTATGAGTCGTAAGGATCTCATAAGTGTATTTTCTCCTTAGGAGTCGTGAGGGCTCCTAAGTGTGTTTTACTCTTATAAGTCGTAAGGCTCTTATAGGAGTATTTTCTCCTTGCAAGTTGAAGGGATCTGCAAGTGTCGTTCACCTTGTCGAGCAATATTTCTCATTTTTGGTGGGACTTGGTTAGGAATATATTTATTTACGTCCGTGAATTGTATACAAGAGTCAAAATTGGACTACTTGTAGGGTATAAATTTTTGAGGTTATGATGGCTTAAGAACAAGTTTAGATCTCTATAACTTAAGATTTTTGAATTCCAGAAGTCGTGAAGGTCTTACAGAGGGTATATTCTCCTTACGAGTCGTGAGGATCTCATAAGTGTATTTTCTCCTTAGGAATCGTATGGATTCCGAAGTGTGCTGCTTCTTTGTGAGTTGTAAGGATCTCACACAGGTGTTTTCTTATTATAAAGTTGAGAAAACTTTGCAAGTGCATATTTTCTTTCTTTCAACGAGTTCGCACCATCCCGGGTTTTCACAAGCTCGCCGGTAGCCCTGCTGTTTTTACTCATGGAGTCCTTTCGGGTTTTCATCCGTGCCCATTTTGCTTATGGACGTACCATTTTTTTACCTTGCCATGGATGATCCAACATTGCTTGATGAGATAGGCGGCCCGTAAGCTAACGCACTATCAGCCGTAAGTCTCGACATTTTTTGAAGAACCGCATCGTTGGTAGAGCTTCCCGGCCGATGGGGACTCTAGGTGTAGCCTTGCCGGTGGGATCTGGGAGAGCAATGGATTGTTTATGCCCGTGGATTGTATATGGCTAGTTATATGACCCTTACCATAAGGCTAAACATATCAGTTTAGGGACATTTCGGTCCATTTTTCAAGTGTAGGGACATGGTGGTCCAAAATTAGTTTAGGAACGTTTCGGTCCAATACCAGTATAAGGACGTAGCGGTCCATCATTAGTTTAGGAACATTTCGGTCCATTACCAATTTAAGGACGTACCGGTGCATCATTAGTTTAGGAACGTATCGATCCACTACCAGTTTAAGGATGTAGCGGTCCATTATTATCATATACAAGATGACATATTAGTTTAGGGACATTCCAGTCCAACATTCCCATGTTTATGACGAAATGATAATTGATTGGATGTGAAAAAGTATTGTGTATGTGTGTTGTAAATAATCGCAACCAAGATGGTGTCACAAATAGCTAGCCGCGATGAGTACGGGTCGTCCGCAGGGAAACGTGAATTTCTTTTCTTGCTTTATACAAGTTGATAAAATAGATGAAGAATTGTTGTTGTTTTATTTTAAGATGAATAGAAAATTGTATAATAGAAAGGCTTATAGGGTTTATAGGACTTAGTAGTTAATGGATGAAGTAAAAATATAATTCTTTTTATCTTTTAAATGTTTAATACTAGAGAGATAGCGATGAATGTGGATTAGGGTTCTTGGAGGGAATTATGGTTTCCCACTACTGCCCCTTGTCCTTCCATTGATCTCTATTTATCTCAAATCCTTAACAAAACAAGGATTAACTAATCTTAAATCGTGGTCGTGATTATCATTAATGGATAGCGTGCCCGATAAGAGGGTTAACATTTATTTTGCTACGGTTTATAAACATTAAAATGTCAAAACAAGTTAAGCGATATTTCATCCATTATTCTACCCTATCTTACAAACCCTAGCAAGCAAGAAATTACTCGCTCATGGTTATTAGCGTAGTAAAAGAGAGATGGAAGATGAATGAAACCATATTTGAAATCAGAAAGTAATGCTGAATGTAATACAGAAAAATAATGCGTAAAGTAAGTGCGTAAAGTAAATCCGAAAAGAATTAAAACAAAAGACTACCTTTATTGATCAATTATTTCATTACAAATTGCTCGCTGAAAAACTAAATTACAAGAACCTAGTTTCGCTCGTAGATCTTTCTCTAGATCGATAGGTGGATGAATAGATGATGAGATTAGATTTTGAAATGCACAGCTCTCGGTTATATAGTTTTTGAAATTAGAAATCCTAGATGCCATATGGGAGTAGGTGACATTACGATCATGCCCCTAAATTTCCAGATCCTACGGCCTACAATAGACCGTGGTTCCTACGGCTCACAATAGACCGCGGTTCCGCCGCCCTTGCCCCCGTTTGACTGCGGATCCACCGCCTCCTAGTAGATTTGGGACTTGGGATTTTTCCTGGTTTTTTCTCTCGATATTTGGAGATCTTTTTGATATACAGATTCTGAAAATATTGCCCTCATTCTCTGCCGTTACTAGATTCTTTGATTTGCTTTTAATATTTAGCATATTCAATTTTATATTCCGATTTGATTTGGATCTTCTACTTAGATTTCAGACCTGAGCTAATACCTGCATAATATCTCAAATTCATCTTGTTAGTAGCATTTGTTATTTTTAAGATATTATTCCAACCATTTACATGATATGACATGTTAAGAATATTGATTAGGAATATTTGACATGATATGCATATTTTAATATGAATAATCTTATTTAAATATTATAGGCATATATTTGACCTAATTATATTAATTATAAATGAATAAACATATGATAATAATCTTTTTACAAATAAACCCACATATGTTTTTTATTTACAACTAACACCTTTTATTAGTTAATAATAGCAGGGAAAAAGTTCATACAAATGTGCAATATTTTTCACTAATCAAATACCCCCAAACTTATCTTTGATCGTCCCGAGCAAATTATTTATTAAAAAGAAAAAGAAAAACCTAACATACTTTCGTAGGCAACACGATTGCACTTAGCTTGTGCAACAAGGTTTTAAATCTCAAGGTGTTCCTAGTAGGAGGAGTGTTGTCTCCTGAGGGTTTTCAGTGGATTACAACCACAAAATCCCAAAAAAAAAGAAGACAAAAATTACATGCAAAGATAAGAAACATATAAAAGGGAAAACTTGAAAATAAGTGTTTCAAACTACACTAGGTTTTTATTTGTCATGAGCCCTATCTTAATGGTCTTGAAAAGATGTCAGAAATTACATCATCCCTTAATAAAACATCGTCTTTAGTCTTTCTTCCTACTTTTCTTCCAAATATCGATCATATACCCCTACGTGTATATAAAAAACATCTCAACACTTGGAGAATTCAATTCAAGCTATCATACCCTTTATCCATCTTCCTTAGTACTTTTTAGTCGGTGAATATTTTAGATGGATTTGCTCATACATTTTTCATGCGACCATTAATACTTCTTGAGATACTAACCAACCGATTACCAAATGTGCTCACTTATTAAGGCGTAATTAGCAATATCCTAGTTTTGCAATACATAAGGCTTAGCGGTGACTCCCAAACCAGTTGGTCTAAGGCACTAGGTGATAAGGCATCCTTGCTATATTTTTTTATGCTGCCTTAAGCAATTACAAAACCATTGTTCATTTTTCTTCGCCATTTATATTTTGTGTGTCATTTATATTTTTTTGATTTATATTTTTTTCTTCATACTAAGGCTTTTAGAAAAGAGCATTTTAAGGTATTCTCTATTATCCCAAGTTTCAAGATGTGTGCAAGTGCGTATAGTAGAGTATCAATATTCAAAAGTTTGGACTAACTAATAGGGACTATTTTTAAGACTTATTTCTATCCGCGGATTAGTAAATCCTTTCATCTTACTAACTTTTAGGACAACGGCTCATGACTACCTATTACTAGCTTTGTTTTAAAATATCTAATTTTCTTGCTAATCTTAATTCTCTTCCTTTCTTTCATATGTGCTTTTCACTTTCTAACTTTTATTTTCTAAAAAAATTATTATGCAATGTAATATTTACATATGATGCGTGGATATATACAAACCATCCTCCTAAACTTGTTTGCAGCAGTGTCCTCCCTGATATTGTCCTGTAAGATCAAAACCTGAAGACTAGGAGGAACAATTCAATAAGATGGTATAAAAAGGGGTCAAAGGTGGATAACCGTGAAATCCTCCCTCAAACTTTTTTTTGGCTCACAATTGTGCAAAAAATTCTTTTTGTTCAAAAGCCATAATATTTTTCTAACCCCCTAAACTTGAGTAAAACAATGTTTTCATTATTAAGCATTGAAATTCAACATAAGAGGGGGAATAAATATTATTGGTTTATACAAACCTTTACAAAGACCAAAAGTCAACACCAACCATTCAAATATTTTATCTAGGTAACACCATGGTTGGTATAAGAATGCGTAACGGATATACGTGTATAAGACTTGAGACTGTATAAGAATGGAGGTTGCATCATGTCTCAAGTAGAAGAAACATAAATGAGAGTATCGAGAAGAAATTAAGTAAGGGGAAGATGAGAAATGTATTTGAAAGGTTTTACATCTCGGTTGGTAGAGACGAAAAAGTGATGGTGAGTGAAAACGAGTGTGTAAGATAAGGAATGGGTGGAATAGTCATATTCTCGCATGTGATTAGAAGAAGGAGTGATGGTCCAACTTCTTCGGCCTCAAAAGGAGGCTCATAAATTTCCGGTTTAGGTTGATTCATCATAACATCCAAATCATTAAGGAACGCGAGTTCTTCGGCGAAAATATTTTCGAAACTTTACTCGATATTCCAATTGATGATCTCATCGGAAAGAAAGGAATCGATATCTACATTAGTGGAATATGCAGATCTACTAAGAAGATTGAAAATTTCAAGGTCAATCTTTTGCGCACCAAGGTTCAAAACACTCGATTCGTCAGAAATTATGGAGGTAAGAGACTCGAAAAGCTCATCTATCTTATTCGTATAATAAATAGCTGGATCAAACAACAACGTACTAGTGGCATCGAGATCATTATCGTGGAGCAAAAACTCCTCCAATTCGCAGCTGTCGGAAGTTATCTTATTGACAGAACATATATTAATTATATGAGCAGAAGGTTCGGAGGGTTTACTTCCTACCCTGAAAATGTTAACCTCAATTGTCATCTTCCCAAAAGATAGGTTCATGGACCCGGTACGACAATTGATTACTGCATTGGAAGTTGCTAGAAAAGGGCGACCAAGAATCATCGGGATTTAGTTCCGTGGGTTTGCCACAGACTGTGTATCTAAAACTATAAAGTCCACCGGGAATATAAATTCCCCTACTTTGATCAACACGTCCTCTAGTCACCCTTAGGGTTGGTGATAGATCGATCGGTCATCTGGAGAGTGCAGCGTGTAGGTTTCAACTCTTATATGCCCAATTGCTCATAAACAGAATACGAGAGCAAGTTAACACTAGCACCTAGATCGAGTAGAGCGCCATTGATGTTTTTACCCCCAATAGTTATAGGAATTGTAAGACAACGGGGGTCCTTATGTTTCTTGGGCAAATGTTGGGTAAGAGCATCGCTCACATTGCTCGCTAAGAAAACCCTTTTAGGCACTTGAGTTTTCCTTTTCCTAGTGCATAAGTCCTTAAGAATTTTCGCATACGATGGAACTTGTTGGATAGCATCTAAGAGAGAAATATTTATGTTAACTTGCTTAAACATTTCCATAATCTTCTCCATTTGTGCACTTGGTTTGTTGGGCCTCAACCAGTTTGGAAAATGAGCTTTATCAACAGGGGTTGGGTCCAACATTTGAGGAGAAGTTCGTGGGGATGGAATGGATCCTAAAATTGGATTTGGGATGGTCTTAGATGGTAATTCATTCAAGAAAGTGGACCGAGGGTTCGAGCCTAGTGAAGAACGGAGAATAGGCTCGGAAGAAGACGTTGGATTAAATGAAATAGGAGTAGAAGTAGTAGCCGAGATATCATCTAAATCATCAACTTGGTTGTTCAGCATTCTTCCCGATCTCAACATAGTTATGGCACTCATGTTATGATTTTGTTGGTTAAAGACGATATTCGCACTTTGTGATTGGCCGTGATTTGGTAGAGATTGAGATGTAAGTTTCCCTTTCTCTCTCTCACTTATTGCAAAATTTAACTGTGCAATTTATGCTTCGATCAATTTTATGCTTTCACCGTGGGAAGCAGTGTGTTGCATTAGCGTTTGGAAAGAAGACGTCAAATTATCCATTGTTTGTGTAGATTGTTTAATAAACGTTTCTAAGCTTCTTTCGAGTGCAGATATTTTATCGGTGCCAGCTGTTGGAATATTAGTCCGTTGTTGAAAAGAATTATTATAAGGGGCACAATTGTTGACCGGATTTTGGAAAGATTGCGGTTGAAAGGGCTGCTGAATTTGTTATGGTGCTGTGGGGGAAGCCTTTAATAGTTATTTTGGCTTGGGAACTGATTTTGAGTTTGAGTTTGGTTTTGGTTCCTAGCAAAATTAGGTTGATTCCTCCATTCCTGATTATATGTAGATGAATAAGGGTCATTTCTAGGCTGTTGCTGAAAAGCAGCAATGGTTTGTTCATGACCTTAAGACGGAGGATTCAAAGGACATTCTTTCGTTAAATGTGATGAGTCAAAACAACAACCACATATGATTTTGGGGAGTGTAACTTGGTTTAGGGAGGCTAAAGAGAACTTGCTCTCCATAGCTTCGAGTTTCTTTTGCATCGCAGCCATTTCGGCTTTCATTGCGATGGAAGTATCGAGCTAATGGATATCTGCCCTAGATGAAGATGGTGTTGTTGGTCTAGTGCTCTCCCAGTATAATGTTTGTTCGGCGAGATCTTCCAGAAATTGCCATGCTTCACCGTCATCTTTTGACATGAAATGACATTGACAAATGTTTCTAGCATTTGTTTTGTAGCTGGATTGATACCCTCATACATAAATCGACAAAGTTGCCATCTGTCGATTCCGTGATGAGGGCATTGGACAAGAAGATCTTTAAACCGTTCAAAGCATTTCCAAAAGAGTTCGTTGGAAAGTTGGGCAAACTGGTTAATTTCGCTCCAAATACAGGCAATCTTATGATGAGGATAAATTTTTTAAGGAATGCTTTAAAGAATTCATCCCATTTAGCGATAGAATGTGCGGTGGTGCTATAAAGCCACTTTTCTGTGAGATCACACAAGGTAAAAAGGAGAAGACGTAATCGCAGAGTATCCCCTGAAAGTTGGGTGGTGCTCATCATAGCACATACGTTTTCGAATTTGGTTATAAAAACGTATGCATCTTCAGATTCAAGCCAGTGAAATTTGGGCAACAAGTTGATGAAGTGGGGTTTAATTTTGAAATTATCCCCATTGGCTGGTGGAAGAGACAGACACATAGGAAGGGGTCCGCGTACGGGATAACATCGGTCTTAAAGAGTGATGCGTGGTGGATTCTGAGTTTGCGCACTTACGGGAGGTGGCAAGGTGGTATTGTTAAAAACCGATGGAGATCCATCCATCTCGGGAGATGTGGTAGGTGGAGGAGAAATAGAAGATGAAGAAGTATTGACTTTGGAGTCGGCAGAAAAAACACGGACTAGACGGGCACTAGAATCCCGTGTCCAGCCGATCATGCACTAAGTGGGTTTAGTGCACATGGCGGCGTGTGATATGTGTGAGAACGATTTTAAGAAGGCTTGTTTTGAAAAAAATGCCAGACTTGATGCTTGACTCAACCAATCACAACATGCACAATCAATCCCTAGAGCTAGGGTTACCTAGGTCAAGTCACTAGACCGATCTTAGACTTCCAAAGGACAAGAGTAGGATCAATCCTCTACCACCTTCTTATCAATCTTTCGACCAGATAAGTGCAAGGTAAGTAAGAGGTATCCGCTATACAAATCACCGAAATAGCGGGCCTAATTAAGTAACCACTTTTCTTAGTCACACTTGCCTAGACACCACAAGAGAAATGCGGATAAGCAATAGATTACCCACGACCCTCCTTTGTCCTCATTGAGCGCGACAATCCTTAGAGATTTGGTCTAGATATTTTTATTAATTTAGGGTGATAGTATGCTCGTTTGTGATTTGTGGGGCCTAAGAAGGGTGATGAAATTCCTACCTAATCTGAGTTTGGGTTTACTGCCCCTTAATGTCCGGTTTAAATATGCAAACGAACCGAAATCAAAACACGCAAAAAGATTTTTTTAGCGGCGCTGTTTGCAAAGAATCCTGCAGGTAAAATCAGTTTATTGGAGCTTTAAAGGAGAGATGAAGGTAATAGGAGAATACCAGAGACGTTTGGAGACTCGGTTCCCCAAAACGACCGCGCTTCCGCTGCCAAAGTCACCTAAGGGCCACGGTTCCGCCGCCTCTTGACAGGTTCGTCTCTCCAAATTTCTTCAGAGCACTCTAATTCTCCTCTGGTCCAAGTTGAAAGTTTCTGAATCTCTGTTGGCTTGCTCCAATTACTCTAGATGTCCTTGCAAAACTTGCACAAGAATTGTTAAAACACAAGATGTGGTTTTGGTTCTCTTTTATTTTATATTTCTGGTTTTTATAAGAAATTAACCCGAATAACAAGAAAAATAATAACGGCCGTTTCCCTAGCAACGACGCCATTTGATTGGATGTGAAAAGGTGTTGTGTATGTGTGCTGTAAATAACCGCAATCAAGACGATCTCGCAAATAGCTAGCCGCGATGAGTACAGGTCGTCCGCAAGGAAACGTGAATTTCTTTTCTTGCTTTAGACGAGTTGATAAAAGAGAGGAGGGATTATTGTCGTTTTATTTTAAGATGAATAGAAAATTGTATAATAGAAAGCCTTGTAGAGTTTATAGGACTTAGTAGTTAATGGATGAAGTAAAAATATAATTCTTTTTATCTTTTAATTTTCTAAAGAGATGGCGATGAATGTGGATTATGGTTCTTAGAGGGAATTAGGGTTTCCCACCACTGCTCCTTTTCCTTCCATTGATCTTTATTTATCTCAAGCCCTTAACAAAACAAGTATTAACTAATCTCAAATCGTAGTCGTGGTTATCATTAATGAATAGCGTGCCCGATAAGAGGGTTAACATTTATTTTGCTAAGCTTTATAAACATTAAAATGTCAAAAGAAATTAAGCGATATTTCATCTATTATTCTACCCTATCCTACAAAACCTAACAAGCAAGAAATTAATCACTCATGGTTATTCGCATAGTAAAAGAGAGATGGAAGATGAATGAAACCATATTTGAAATCAGAAAGTAATACTGAATGTAAAACAGAAAAGTAATGTGTAAAGTAAATGCGAAAAGAATTAAAATAAAAGACTACCTTTATTGATCAACTATTGCATTACAAATTGCTCGCTGAAAAATTAAATTACAAGAACCTAGTTTCGCTCGTAGATCTCTCTCTAGATCGATAGGTAGATTAATAGATGATGAGATTAGATTTTGAAATGCACAGCTCTCGGTCCTTTATATAGTTTCTGAAATTAGAAATCCTAGATGCCATATGGGAGTAAGTGAAATTAATATCATGCCCTTAAATTTCCAGATCCTACGGCCCACAATAGATCGCGGTTCCGCCGCCCTTGACCCGTTTGACCGCGGATCCGCTACCTCTTAGTGGATTTGGGACTTGGGATTTTTTATGGCTTTTTCTTTCAATATTTGGAGATCATCTTGATATACAGATTCTGAAAATATTGCCCTTAGTCTCTGTCGTTGCTAGATTCTTTGATTTGCTTCTAATATTTGGCAGATTCGATTTGATATTCCGATTTGACTTGGATCTCCTACTTAGATTTCAGATCTGAGCTAATACCTGCACAATATCTTAAATTCATCGTGTTAGTAGTATTTGTTATTTTTGAGATATTATTCCAACTATTTACATGATATGATATCTTAAGAATATTGATTAGGAATATTTGACAAGATATGCATATTTTAATATGAATAATCTTATTTAAATATCATATGCATATATTTTCCCTAATTATATTAATTATAAATGAAGAAACATATGATAATAATTTTTTTATAAATAAACCCGCATATGTTCTTTATTTACAATTAACACCTTTTATTAGTTAATAATAGTAGCGAAAAAGTTCATACAAATGTGTAATATTTTTCCCTAATCAATAGTTCAAGGACATTTCGGTCCAATACCAGTTTAAAGACGTAGTGGTCCATCATTGCATAATGGGGAGCATACGACTTTCAGAGTTTTGACTCAAGAAGATAGCGAGCGGACACAAGCGTCATCATCTATTATTGACCTAAGTTGCGACTCTTCAAGTGTAGTATTTTTTGAGGAATAGGCTGTTTATTGGTTGAAATGGCATTTCTCCATGTATATCCATGAGCAGGTAAGCTCCACCTTGATAGACTTTATCTATGATGTACGGGCCTTCATAGTTTGTTTCGAACTTCCCCCTTTTTCACGATTGGGAATCATTGGTCTTTTGATAACCAGCATAAGTTTTCCATGGCGGAATGTTCTCGTCCTGGTTAGTTTTTCATATGATCGCGTCATTCATGCCTTATAATCTTTCAGGTTTTTCTGTGCTACAAGGAGGGTTTCATCGAGAGTATCGAGCTCATCGAGCCTAAGATGAGCATTTTCTTCATCCGTTAGCTCGTATTGAACTGCCACTCATAATGAGGGGAGTTTTATCTCCAGTAGGAGTACTGCTTCAGTGCCAAACACCAATACATATGGTGTTGTATTTATGTCCGACTTGAACGTTGTTCAGTATGCCCAAAGGGTTTCATATAGCCTCTCGTTCCAGTCCTTCTTGTTCCTGGACACCATCTTCTTTATAATCTTGGTCAAGGTCTTGTTGATGCTTCAGCTATACCATTGGCCCGAGGATTATAGATATCTCCAGTCTATCTTGTATTGCTGTGTGAAGCGGCTTATTTTGTGTCTTCTATAGGCTGTCCCATTATCCAAGATTATCCGTCGTGGAGTTCTAAACCGGAAGATGACATGAGTTTTAAAGAAATGGAGGATATTCTCCTTCTTCACCTCCTTTAGCGGTACCGCTTCTGCCCACTTAGAGAAGTAGTCGGTTGTTGCTAATATAAACCAATGTTCTCTAGATGACGCTGGTTCTATAAGGCCAATTATATCCGTTCTCCACATCTTGAACGACCAACTAGCTATCATCGGATGCAGCGAATTCGGATGCTGATGTATGAAGTCCCCGTATATTTGGCATGAGTGACACCGCTTCGCATATTCGAGGCAGTCTTGGATCATCGCAGACCTGTAATAGCCCATCCTTTTTATCTTGAGCTTCATTTTTTGTCATGCTTGGTGGGAATCGCAAAGTCTTTCATGTACTTGTTCGACAACTTTCTTTGCTTCCTTCAGCCCTTGGCATCTTAACCATACGAAGTCGAAGGATCTCTTGTATAGAGTATCATTGACGAAGGTGAATGACAAAGCTCGTTTCATGAGATGATGTTTAGATGACGCATCTTCAGGTGTGCGTTTGGATTTGAAGTAGTCAAAAAAGACTCCCCTCCAGTCCTTGACCTCTTTTTCGTTCTCTATTTGGAGAACATCTTCTTTGGTTGCCCCTTTTTCTTCGGATTGTTCCATCAGAGCTTCTGAAGGTATATCTGTTCACACCAAGATCCTGCGGCTTTGGACAATGATCCTTACGTCTTCGAATTCTTCATCGGCCAATTCTTTGGCCAGCTTGGCTAACGTATCCATCTTACTGTTTTCCAATCGCGGTACGTTTTCGAGGGTATACGAAGGGATTTGGATCAGCAGCTGTTGCACTCTTTCACCATACCTTATTAGTTCTGGCTTGTATGTCTTATAGTCATCATTTACTTGACTGACAATTAGCTGAGAATCTTCATATATTAGAGGATCCTTGATTTCCATATTGATAGCGATCTCAAGACCGATTATCAAAACTTCGTATTTAGCTTCATTATTAGTCCTGGGCTCCGTCAAGGAAAGGGAATAACACAATATTCCTCCTTGCATAGTCACAAAAATAAGGCCCACCCCGGCTTTGATTATAGGGGTATTCTTCTTCCACCGTTTCATGGAAGACGCTCCATCGAAGTAGAGCTCCTACATAGATTCATTTTCTTCTTTCTCCTTTATGACCGTGTCGAACGCGTGCTCATCCGGCAACTCGAAGTTTACGGGAGAATCGGCTGGTATCGGATGTTCCGCAAGAAAGTCGGCGATGGCTTATCCTTTCACCGATTTAAAAGGTCAATATGTTATCGATAATTCCATCAGCAGGAAGGCCCATTTGGCAAGCCTTCCTGTCAGTATGGCCTTTGACATCAGATACTTAAGAGGATCCACCTTTGATATGAGATGGATCTCATATGCCAAGGCGTAGTGTTTGAGCTTCGTTATTGCGAAACCAGCGCCAAGCAGTACTTTTCGATGGGGGAGTAGTTGCTTTTTCCCTCAGGAGAACTCGATTTAGATAGTAAAGAGCTCTCTCTTTTCCTTGATCGTTCTCTTATGCCCACAACACATCTAGAGAACCCTAAAGGGCTGTTGTATATAAGATAAAGGGATTTTCCTTCACCGGCGCGGCCAATATCGGCGGATTTTACATGTATTGTTTAATTTCTTCCAATGCGTTTTGGCATTTCTGATCCCAGACGAACGAGATCCCCTTCTTCATCAGATGGCTATAGGGACGGAATTTTTCGGAGAGGTTGGCTATGAACCGCTGGATATACTAGAGCTTTCCTTGGAGTGATCGCAGTTGTTTGAGGGTTCTTGGTGAGGGCATTTCCATAATTGCCTTGATCTTTGAGGGATTGATTTTGATACCTTGGTGGCGGATGATGAAGCCTAGGAATTTGCCTGACGAAACTCCAAACACACACTTTAAAGGATTCATTTTCAGATTATATTGCCAAAAATGCTCGAACACGATCCGTAGATGCTCCCAGTGCTCCTTATGAGATATGCTTTTGACCATAAGGTCATCGATGTAGCATTCGACGAGCTTACGTATGAGGTCATCGAATATCTTCGTCATGGCCCTTTGGTACATGGTTCCAGCATTCTTTAAATCGAAGGGTATCACCTTGTAACAAAACACGCCCAACGGTATCTGGAAGGCGGTATGCGTCTGGTCTTCAGGATCCATCTTTATCTGGTTGTATCCTGAAGATCCATCCATAAAGGAGAAGACTTCATGGGTAGATGTGTTATCGATCATTAGCTCATAACGAGCACTAGGAAGTCATCTTTCGGGGATGCCTTGTTGAGATCCCGAAAGTCCACGCAAATCTGAACTGACCCATTTTTCTTCATCACCGGAATGATGTTAGCGATCCAGTCAGGATATTGAATTTCTTGGATGAAGTCTAAGTCGATTAATTTCCTGACTTCGGCATTGATACTCATCTCGAGCATTCCTCTTGGTGCCTACTTGACCGGCTTTATCTCTGGTGATATGGCCAGCTTGTGTACCGCTACCTTTAGATCTAAACACGGCATTTCGGATTAATTCTAAGCGAAGCAATCTTTGTATTGCATAAGCACATCTTTTAATATGGCTATCTGTTTTTCAGATAGTAGCTCACTGACAATTGTTGATCTCGGATCATTCTCTTTTCCCAAGTCGATTCTCCTTAGGTTGTCTGCTGTTGTGTGTATCCCATCCTCCAACTCTTTTGGTGCCGATGGAAATTTTGAAATCTCCTTGTCACCATCTCCATTTGCGAAGCATCCGAAGAGGTCAGTCATATTCTTGTCATCCCTCTCTTTTGAGAACGTTGCCATATGGTAGGTACAAGTTCGCTTTCGTTTCTTCGGTTGACCGGGTCCCAGTCTAATGGTATAAGTTTTCTTTCGATCGTGCTTTTGTGGCAGGCTTATCTTCCAACTATCAGATAGCATGAACCTGCTTTATTGATATTGGTCTTCTACCCAATTCTTAAACGTGAAACATTTTTTAAGGGGGTGACCTATTGCTCGGTGATATGAGAAATAATCTGGATGATGGACTTCATTTATCTGTTCAGGATGCCAAGACTCCGAAAGTGTAATCATCTAGCGTTTCATGACAAGGCTGAATATCTTTCCTGTCTTGTCTCTCGGGGAACGAATACTTTCGACCCATCTTCTTTATAACGGACGGGCACCGACCGAACTTTCCTCAATTGAATGGTGTCTTGGACCTTCTGTGTTGTCCTTGAGTGTTTCTTGCAATCGCTACCTCATTTTTGTCTCCACTTCGGGATTTTCCTTCTTCGCAGCAATACACAATAGGCTGTGGATGGAAAGTATCATGATCTACTTCTTCCACTGATCGCTTACTGAGACGTCGCTTCCTTACCTTTTCATATAATGTCATTTCACGACCGTGGTTGTCTCGGCTCGCTTGACGAGCTTTTCTTATCATCGTGTCAATTTTCTCTTCAAGTGACGGATTTAGGGTTCTTCAAGCAAGATTTTCTTCAATTCGGTGGCATGGCTACTTAGGAAAGCATCTTCTTTTCCATTCGAGCTGTTTATGGCGTGGCAGCTATATATTTGCTCCCGTTTCATGGACCGAACATATCCCAGCCCAGTTGTTTCCATCTTCCCATTAGGATTTTTTCGTTGAGTCCCAGGGATATCCCAGACCTTTTATAGAATTGGGCCTGCCGAACAATTTGTTCGGGAGGCACACCTTGGCGCTTTAAAAGCTCCTTTAATCCCTCCGCGTAATATCTTGGCATACGAATAGGCTGAAACTTGTCAAGAGTCGGATCGGCCCGATGCCAAACTTCTTTTTCTACCTTGGTCTCCTTGGATTTATAAAAGAGGGTCACCTTTTCACTTTTTTCGCTTAGGAGGCATGTAGAAAGTTTCCAAAACTCTTGCACATTATATGTATTGAGCGCATCAAGTTCCTTATAATGTCGAGGTGGAGCCATCATAATATGTAGACTTTGATCCGTTTCGATAAGATTCTGCATCGATGGGCAAATGGAGAACACTGCATTAGTCTCGTCTTCGGAGTTGCTGCCAAAGACCAGGATAGGGGTCGAGGGCCCAGTTTTATTGTTCTCTCTCCGAGGCTATCCCAAGTAGACTATTTGTTCATCTTCTTCAGTATCACTTCCGAAGATCGGGATGGTGGCCATGGATTTTTGCTTATTTTCCGGCTTGTGGCGCCTTTCAGTATCTTCGAAATCTGGCTGAAAGTATTTTGCATCTTCATACTTTCGTACCTCATTCACTGAGAAAGGATTGAGCTCTCCCGTGACAATATACTCCAAGCCATCTTTACAATACTTCATACACTGATGTTGTGTAGAAGAGATGACGTTGTACCCATTCAGCCACGGCTTGCCAAGTAGAGCATTATAACAGGTCTTAGCGTCAATGACATGGAATTTACTGTTAGTGATGAGCTGCCCGAAGCGGAGCGTCAATATTACGAACCCAAGCATCCGTGAAGACTGCGAGTCAAACCCTGAGATAGTAATCTTGTCTCGGGCAAGATGCTAAACATTCATACATATCTCCTTCAGCACTCTCACATGAGGAGGTTGACAGAGGATCCGTTATCAACAAGGATTTTTCTTATCTTGATATCGTGGCAGTACCCGGTAACATATAGATGTCGATTATGCTCTTATGTACCGAGAAGTAGATCTTCCTCACTAAAGGTAATGTCAGCCGTGTTGACCTCTATGAGTCATCCTTTATTTTCTCTTCCGCGAGGAAGGCTTGGAACTGATCAGGTTCTTCTAAGGTTTTGATCAAGAAGTATCGTGCCTCTTTAGATAAGAGAAGGGCATCCAATATACTCGATTGTGAAGGTATCTTTCTCAAATGCGCGAGGATGTTATAGTCCACCTTGGTTTTCTTAGGTAGGTCCTTTGCGGCGAGCTCTTTGGCCACCTCTTTATCAAGGGTGATCTCTTCAGGCATTTTCCCCTTCCCTTTATCTTTTTTATTCGAACCCTTGTTTGTGGGTCCGGGATTCTTTTCAGGCAGAGAGTGGTTGTGCAATTGAATGTTCTCGCAATCCTTTTCCCCTCTTCTTTCTCCAAGGTGGAGCTTTCAAAAAGAGGGTTGAGGAATATTTCATCCTCAGAATCACTCCCAAACGTGAGAACCCAAGATTTCCCCCTTCTAAACTGATACTAATCATATGACAGCTGCTAGTTGCATCTTTATGCACTGCCGTCTCACTACTCTCATATCGACGACCACGAGCCTTGTGCTTCTCCTTCTTGAAGTGTTTTCTATAGGTAACATATGTAAGTGCACGGCGGCGCCCCGGCCGTCAATCCGACGCCGGAATACGGAAACGGTGATAAACTTAAATTTTTGCGGACTTTGCAAACCGGCACCACCGCGCACTAAACTCCGGATCGTAACCATTAACAAGTCTAAGCAACTAATAAGAAAAGGAAGAGATGTATACCGACTGATCCGAGTCCTCCGGTCTTCATCTCCACTCCGATCTCCTCGCGGGATGTCCCGTCTCCTCCTCGTCGCCGGAAGTGCACCACATCGCCTACTTCTTTTACGGGCTCCCACCTCAATGCCGAGGCAACTCGGGCACGAAGCCGGCTACTCGACGTGCCCAAGATATGCTGTAGGAAGTGTAGTGTAGAGTATGTCTCTTTGGGGTTGGTTGCCTTTGGATGGAGGAAACATGAATGGACTTTGGAATGAAGTGAAGAATTTTGCAAGCATTGAAATGATATGTGAATTAATCCCTCATCCAAAAAGAACTCCTCTCTCCCACCCTTCAAGATGTGGCCGGCCATAATCCTTGAGGAATGGTGGTGGAGGGTGAAACAAAAACAAGAGGGAGGTGAGTGTAGGAGAATGGAAGTGGTGACTCTAAACAAACATACACCATGCTTCAACTTTAATCAAACCATACCCTTTCCAATCACAAGTAAATGCAAGCATGGATGAAAGATATCAAATCCTATCATAATCAAACCATCATGCAAGAAAACCCCTCCACAAAAGTAATTTGCAAAACTGCAAATTACCCCCTCCATCGGAAAAGTCCGGCCGGGAAAGAACAAAGGAAAACCGGCCGGAACGGAATGCAAACTGGCAACTCCAGAAAACTGGTCCCGTAATAAATTACAGGAAAACCCCGATACTGTGCATACACACCCGCATCTGTATTCCGTCCGGATACAAATGCAAAAAGACAAAATCTACACTGTACTAAACTAGGACCGGCTTAAACCAAAACCGGCTAGTAATATCCGTTCGATCCTGATCCGTGCAATACCGCACGTATCTGATCGAACCCTGCCATAATCCTATACGGCTACTAGTACAAACCGTCCGATCCTGATCCGTGCAATACCGCACGTATCTGATCGGACCTTGCCATATCTCCATACGGCCTCTACAGCGTTTCGCCCGAAAGCTGAGTAACTGAAAGTGTGGGGGACTCTAAAGACTCGTCAATACAATGGCTGTGGATTTAACCACTAGCACGTCAGAGGTATAAGCCAATACGTAACGGGCCACCAGCTATTGACTAAAAGGGACGTCGATGAGCGAACTCATCCTGACACCCTACTGAGCCTGTCAGTGACAATATCCGTGCAGTCCGGTCCGTTCGTCTATGAGTATCGCATGGCGGGCCTAGGGGGTTGGTAAAAGTCAGACCCCCAAAAGCGGTACAAGTCGTGTCGGAGTGTAGCCCAGAACACCCTGAGATACTACTGGAATACCTACCAGTAAATCTCCTTGCCTTGGCCAAGGACTTTGTGTAATGGCTCTCCTAGACACAGCACGACCTCACCCCCAATACCGGGAGAGACGAACCCCTGAAGATACGCTCACTGCCTCCATGTGGCTCGGGACTGTACCCAACTAAAACCTGTTTGCACGACTCCTTTGAGCCGTGGTAGGGTAGTAATCAAAGTACAGTGGGAACTCACACGAGACAAATGACGATCCCCAGGTCGATGAACTAACCTGCACACATGTCACCAGGGAACTGCCATCTGACGTCTGGTATATGACCAACTAGCATGTTCCCGGCGAGTCCTGTCCGGTGTACTCATAACCCAATGAGCACCTGTATACATCTTAGGTGATCCAACTGACACCAGTGGCTTGTGAGACCGGCCACCGCCCCTCGTCGGGGTCTCGACTGTATACACTAGTCTACTAATGGAGTATCGATGCCCGGTCTCGAAACTCCCACGACTAGGGACCTTTTAAGGATATGCTTGTAGACCCCCAGCTCCCACTTATATGATCGCCCTCATACTGCTGGTGGTCAAGCAAGAATCCTAGGGGCTCTATCAACGTGTAATAGCGACATGTCAGGTCACCTAAAACAGTACACGATGATAAAGGTAAACCAGATAGCATACTATCATCTCGAGTAAGACTGTCCTACCGGGATAGGTCCTCCCTCAATCATTACAATCACGTACCTGTGACCTAATAATTGACTCTGAGGGCACTATCTCCAACAATCTCCCACTTGCACTCAAGGCTAATTATTGCGATGTCGCATACTCACAGCCCGTGTGATACCGAACATCCAACTCCTCTACTAGTCAGTCTCACAAAGCTCGTTTGCGGAACTATTGCGTTCGAGGAATAGCCTCAGTGAGTGGATCCGCTTAGATGTTTCTTTCTATGTCTCTCTATATCTCAAGTTCGCGGAGAAACCCATCTCCCGAAAAGAGCAATACCTGTCTTAGAATGTGTCTGGATGTCTGATGGGACATAGCTCATAAATGAACTCCAAATCCAAACTTCTTAGACTGTATCGTCAACTGAACTTAATCAGTATCCTGCGCGCCATGCCTCCCTCAGTATTGCCTTGGACCACCTGTCCAAAATACTGCCCCTCATCAGAAGGAAAACTATAACTCTGACAACCTCCTTGTCGTCCATGTCACCTTGGAAGCCTGGAATGATAACAGTTTTCTGAATGAGGCTGTCGTTACCATATCCCTAGAACATCCACTTATGTTCTAAAACTGCTTCCGACTGTTTCTCCAGGAATGGATTAATGTCAACTTATTGCATCTAGTGCAAGAACAACATCTGGTGTGGTACTTCACATCTCACGATTGACTCAATTGCCTGAGCAAGTGATCTGCCAATCATGCACGTCCCTCTCCTCTTTAGTCTGTAAGACACCTTTGGAGAGGGGTGACTCCATTACCTGCAGGTACACTACCGTGCCAGGAGTCGTCCATTCTAAATACTCTTAGAATGCTGTCAAGTACCCTGATTGGGAAACCACCCAAATCTAGATCTAAAACCATAGATCTAGTAACCAGTATGTCTGATATAATACCCAATTCCTATGTGGAGAAACTACTGTGTGACGACCAAAGTATGACCGATCGTAGTATAGGAGTTTCCTTTCCTACTTTGTGTATGTCATCCAAATACCATGACATCACATCCTACTACCTTCTCAACAGATCCATCTCCTATTCTGATGAAGTCAAACCTATGACTGTGACATCAGAAATAGATGATCTATCTCCGCTATATCTGCTTTAGTCTATAAATAGACATAAGCCTGATGTCCACCAATGCTTCCGCTGCTCCCACTGACTACGACAACCCTCTGGCAGAGTCATATAGACGTGCACTTCTAAAGCTAGTTTAGAACGACACTATACTCATCCTCCCACCGGGTCTCGCAGCCTGGAACAATAGCAATGGCAAGTGTGGGTAAACAAGAACTTCCCTGTCACCGTCCTTGAGGCTACCGGAATGCCTTTCGGGTGCCTGAAGTTACCCACCGTATCTGCGGAGTGGCCAATGGAATGTCAATCCAGATTGAATCTTTAGGTTCCTTGTCAAATCTTCAGTAATCGTTTGTGGTTCTGGAATCACTTCCAGTTCTACCATACTCCCACTACTGTTTTCTGAAAAAATCCATTTTTAATAAAACTGTGGCGAGTCTAGAACAATATTGCTATTGTTCATCCAGATGGTAGAAAGTCAACCCGCGTCATAGCCTGGGTCAACCCACAAACAGCCATTACAGAAACGTGCATTGAGTTGTCCAGTGTCTGGTCTTAAGCATAAGCCGGACAACTCCCCGTACCTTAACATCGTTAAGATATGAACTGTTCTATATCCAATATAGAAACAGAGGCACTGATATAATTGAACCAGATTCAAATCATGCAGCTGTCCCCAGCGCATGTCAACTAAATGGAAGGAGGCCGATCAGCGTTACTCAACTTAGGAAGCATTTCCAATTATGAGTAACCTGAAAGAGAAGCAAGATCTCTTTATCATTACTATCAACTGAATACCATACACAAGTATCTACATCTTCGATCTCTTTGAAGAATCCCGATACTTGCTATACCTGGTTCTCTACTCTATTCAAATACCTATAACTTCTCCAAATTCGGACCCTGTGTTTCCACGAAACACCTGTCTAAAAATTAGAGAAGTCATAAGTAAACTGAATGTAGTACGAGGACCAACCCCTCTGTCCTGATGGACCCTGGACAACATACAATACTCTGTATAAGTCCCTTGAGTCTGATAACTCATTCACTGTGTGTCGTAGGTTGAAAACTGTACTTATGGTTAAGAAGAATTACACCGCTGTTTAATGCTCCTTACCTAACCATCCACTGATATAGGTAAATATCGTAGACATAATTTCAGAAAGGTATATCTCACTCTATGAAAATAGACGTACAGATATATCAATTTGAAATTGGTGCATAACTGCGGATATTCAAAACCAAATATTTGCCGACCGGCAAACAGCCCAGGTGATTTCCTCAAATATCACCGATTACAACGAATCCCGATATAATGAGGATGATCACCCAATTCCCAATAACCTACTCCCACTCATCATCTGTAAAACCATACAGATGTGAGAATCATACCTGGTAAATACATACCCTGGAGTAAGTATCTAATCGGGAAATCAGTTTTCTTTTAACAGTACACAGTGAAACTGAAACATTGAAATGTTTCGGTGGGGTATCCCGGTATTCTTAGTAATGCCTCTTCCATTATCCAAATTCACAACTATAACCGTATAATTCTTTGCCACCTCTCCAAATCCCTTCATATGTCTTTAGTCTTTACCTTCTGCACACCCCTTTAGGCCAAATGGTTTTCTTCCTTCCCTACCGTTCGGCACCAGCCTATGGTTTGGAAGAAGACTATCCAATAAGCATAATGGGTGTACTGTCCCAATCCTAGGAACACTCGCAATGAGAGAGGGTGAAGATAAAAGACAACCGAATAAACCTTATTCCTATTTCTCCTGAACCAGAATCCATCCCCGAACTGGAACAAGTTCCATTCGAGTTCGTATATAACCATACGATGGAGTATCCAAATAAACTGTGGATCTTCGTAGTGATACGGAGTGTCCTGGAGAAATACAAAGGTGATGTGGGAGTGGTAACGAAATATTTGGTTTGGTCGTGAATATCTGTTGCAATTTACTTTGCCCTCTTACTAATCCCTTGCTTTGTCTAAGCTTAATACCTTCTGCACACCATCGTTATGCTAATTGGTTTTCTTCATTCCCTACCGGTCGGCACCAGCCTAAGGTTTGGAAGAAGACAATCCAATTTGCGTAATATGTGTACTACCCCTAAACCAAGGAGTACTCGTAACCTGAGAGAGGGTAAAAGGAAAAGACAACTGAATAATCCTATCCGTTTTCTCCAGAACCGGAAACCATCCTCGAATTCCTTCGAGTTCGTATCTAACCATACGATGGTTTTGTCCAATGGAAGTGGACGTTCGTAGTAATACGGGGTGTCCTGGAGAAAAGGGTAAAAGTAGGAGTGGCAATGAGGTCTGCAACTCTGACAATCCAAAAGCCGGTGTTTAAGAAGGTTCGGTCAACTTGGTCACTGAGTCAAAGTCTTAGGGTCGGGTCAATGGTCGCTGCCAAAGAGAGAGAGAAAAGAAACACTCAGCGTGCACTCTAACCTAGATCAGAATGGTCACCAATTTATCTAATCTGGAATCCTCCCACTGTACCTCAAATTCTCCTCCAAACCTAAAAGAAGAATTAGTCGGGGTCACCCGAGGAGTAAACTAACTCATCAGTGGGAATCGGGATCCAACTATCATTGCATGATAACGTGACGGAATCCGCTCACGCTATCACACTCCAGAAGGTATGCGCATATCTGGCAAGTTTCAGTTCTTTTGAAACTCCCGATGTGATTTCTGCCCCATGCTCTTATGACCTTGGCGTGAGGTCAAAATATCATAAGTCACATGTCAAGTTCTGCCCGTCATTATCCAGGTTAATTTGAACCCACCCGTACATACCCTTGACGTAGGCCAAAATAGTAGTACGACTGTCCCAAACCAACGCATCTATCTATGCAACAGATAAATAACCGGCAGCTACCAAACACTATGCCTTGGCGTGAGGTCAAAATACATAGCTTGAATACTACCGAATATTTAACTGAAATGACGGAGGGCTACGAATGGTTTCTGGCGAAAACCTTTAACGTAATGAACTTGATATCGTTGAAGGAACGGATAGCTTTTTAGAAAATATAGTGACGAAAACCTTTACTAAAGAGGTCACTCCCGGTGAAGGGATCTCGGCTCTTTCCCCGTAGAATGGGGTGCAGGATATTCCAAATGAATACCGCGATGCAAAGCAAAAGTAATCGGCTATAGTGAAGTTAATGCCCTGACGCAAACTTCTGTCCAAGGGGTCACTCCCGGTGAAGGGATCTCGGCCCTTGCCTCGTCGACTGAGGAGCAGGATATTCCAATGAATACCACGATGCAAAACAAAAGTAAACGTCCTTGCAATAACAGCTTTTTGAAAAGTGTTCCAACAACATCAGATTAGGTTTGTTTTAACTTGCATTGATCCGAATCAATGCAGTCCCATCAATTGATCACACCAAAAAGAACGAAAATATACTGATGTACGTATATGCCATCCGCATTCGCCACTGGGTCCCGTCATTACCCGTTAGGTTAGCTAACTAACGGCAGAGCGGGGACTGGACTAGCGCGGATGAAAAACATATACAACATCTACTAATATATATACCAATATATTATATTTCGCTCAAGGCGTGAATAAAATGCAACATCACAGATAATGAACAGCATCACAGAAACAATACAGATATCTGGGATCCCCGGGTTTCACAGAGCCACTACTGAAACCCGACGTTCCCCTGGTCGTGTGGATAGCCTGTGCAATGAGAATCCTAGACCCCTACGGGCGCGGCAAGTCACCCGCCAAAACCTGAAGCGAGGCAGCCCCCTTCAGCACCGTGAATGGACCACCCAGCACTTCACGGAATCCGGCAACTTGGGCACCCCTCCTGGGTCAAACCTGTACCCCCTACAAGTGCGGCGAATAGCCCGCCAATCCTAGAGTGAAGCCCCCTCCGTCTCAATGCCATGAGATGCGGGCTTGTTGCCCTCCAGAACCCGGCTATCCGTGCACCCCTCCGCGGGACAATCCTAGTACAGAAAGTAAAATATACATACACCGGGTACATCGACCGCAACCAGGTCGTGCCCCAAAATAATAATACAGTCAGGCAGTGACGGCAGTCCACATGTCGGACGCTCGCCCCGCAATATCAAATGTACATAATACAACTACACAGTACTAATATTGCATCCAGGCTATCCCCCACGACCGATCCGCAACATCACAGCAAATACATAGAACATCAACGTGAAAGTCACGTTCGCAAATCCGTCTAACCGGGCTATAGCAGTTAGACCGGATTTACCGATCGAGTGACATTCACGGTCGCAGATATAATGTAAATACTGTGAAAAATGTGTTTAAAAAATTTCCGATTGATCAAACAATTAACAAGTGGGCCCCAAAGAAAACTGTAGCACTCACAGAAACAATTGGCCCAACTTTAATATTCCAAAGCCCATATTTTAAGCCCAGAAGGCCTCTGTAAAAAAATGGTGAAGTGATGTGAATAGTGCGCGGCGGAAGGGCCGCACAAAGGTGGTTTTCGCGGCGGTTCCGCGCTCCAACTGTGGAGTTACTTCATCAAATTTTTACAGAACTCTTAGATTATCCAGTACATCAATATTTTACAACCTGAAAAATTTTTCGAGACCAAAAAATTTCAACAGAAACTGTCGTGGGCAAATACGGGTTTTTTGGACCTTTTGATCGATCGGAAATGCAAACACATTACACCAAGCTAGACTAAGTTAATGGCGAGGCTCTGATACCACTGTAAGTGCACGGCGGCGCCCCGGCCGTCAATCCGACGCCGGAATGCGGAAACGGTGATAAACTTAAATTTTTGCGGACTTTGCAAACCGGCACCACCGCGCACTAAACTCCGGATCGTAACCATTAACAAGTCTAAGCAACTAATAAGAAAGGGAAGAGATGTATACCGACTGATCCGAGTCCTCCGGTCTTCATCTCCACTCCGATCTCCTCGCGGGATGTCCCGTCTCCTCCTCGTCGCCGGAAGTGCACCACATCGCCTACTTCTTTTACGGGCTCCCACCTCAATGCCGAGGCAACTCGGGCACGAAGCCGGCTACTCGACGTGCCCAAGATATGCTGTAGGAAGTGTAGTGTAGAGTATGTCTCTTTGGGGTTGGTTGCCTTTGGATGGAGGAAACATGAATGGACTTTGGAATGAAGTGAAGAATTTTGCAAGCATTGAAATGATATGTGAATTAATCCCTCATCCAAAAAGAACTCCTCTCTCCCACCCTTCAAGATGTGGCCGGCCATAATCCTTGAGGAATGGTGGTGGAGGGTGAAACAAAAACAAGAGGGAGGTGAGTGTAGGAGAATGGAAGTGGTGACTCTAAACAAACATACACCATGCTTCAACTTTAATCAAACCATACCCTTTCCAATCACAAGTAAATGCAAGCATGGATGAAAGATATCAAATCCTATCATAATCAAACCATCATGCAAGAAAACCCCTCCACAAAAGTAATTTGCAAAACTGCAAATTACCCCCTCCATCGGAAAAGTCCGGCCGGGAAAGAACAAAGGAAAACCGGCCGGAACGGAATGCAAACTGGCAACTCCAGAAAACTGGTCCCGTAATAAATTACAGGAAAACCCCGATACTGTGCATACACACCCGCATCTGTATTCCGTCCGGATACAAATGCAAAAAGACAAAATCTACACTGTACTAAACTAGGACCGGCTTAAACCAAAACCGGCTAGTAATATCCGTTCGATCCTGATCCGTGCAATACCGCACGTATCTGATCGAACCCTGCCATAATCCTATACGGCTACTAGTACAAACCGTCCGATCCTGATCCGTGCAATACCGCACGTATCTGATCGGACCTTGCCATATCTCCATACGGCCTCTACAGCGTTTCGCCCGAAAGCTGAGTAACTGAAAGTGTGGGGGACTCTAAAGACTCGTCAATACAATGGCTGTGGATTTAACCACTAGCACGTCAGAGGTATAAGCCAATACGTAACGGGCCACCAGCTATTGACTAAAAGGGACGTCGATGAGCGAACTCATCCTGACACCCTACTGAGCCTGTCAGTGACAATATCCGTGCAGTCCGGTCCGTTCGTCTATGAGTATCGCATGGCGGGCCTAGGGGGTTGGTAAAAGTCAGACCCCCAAAAGCGGTACAAGTCGTGTCGGAGTGTAGCCCAGAACACCCTGAGATACTACTGGAATACCTACCAGTAAATCTCCTTGCCTTGGCCAAGGACTTTGTGTAATGGCTCTCCTAGACACAGCACGACCTCACCCCCAATACCGGGAGAGACGAACCCCTGAAGATACGCTCACTGCCTCCATGTGGCTCGGGACTGTACCCAACTAAAACCTGTTTGCACGACTCCTTTGAGCCGTGGTAGGGTAGTAATCAAAGTACAGTGGGAACTCACACGAGACAAATGACGATCCCCAGGTCGATGAACTAACCTGCACACATGTCACCAGGGAACTGCCATCTGACGTCTGGTATATGACCAACTAGCATGTTCCCGGCGAGTCCTGTCCGGTGTACTCATAACCCAATGAGCACCTGTATACATCTTAGGTGATCCAACTGACACCAGTGGCTTGTGAGACCGGCCACCGCCCCTCGTCGGGGTCTCGACTGTATACACTAGTCTACTAATGGAGTATCGATGCCCGGTCTCGAAACTCCCACGACTAGGGACCTTTTAAGGATATGCTTGTAGACCCCCAGCTCCCACTTATATGATCGCCCTCATACTGCTGGTGGTCAAGCAAGAATCCTAGGGGCTCTATCAACGTGTAATAGCGACATGTCAGGTCACCTAAAACAGTACATGATGATAAAGGTAAACCAGATAGCATACTATCATCTCGAGTAAGACTGTCCTACCGGGATAGGTCCTCCCTCAATCATTACAATCACGTACCTGTGACCTAATAATTGACTCTGAGGGCACTATCTCCAACAACATATCCTTGCCACCACCTCTTAAAAGCATTGCATTCCTCGATGTGATGAGTGATCCTTTGGTAATATGAGCAATATTTTGGATGTCCCTCTCCACCATCGAAATATGTGACCCCAGAAGTGTACATAATGAGTGGTGAAAATTTCATCCCCATGGATAGGGCCTTGGCAAACCTTTTCTCAGCTTTGTTCCTGATCTTATTCTTTGCAGGTATGCTTCGGTTCGGTCGGAGAGCTTTATGACTCATTTTACCACAGCTTCTTTGTTCAAACGCTGATGTTTGGCCGTTTTGTATACGGTCGTCTCGCGTTCCTGATCATCTTTGCTCTTTTGAAAAGCTTATTTCAGCATCCTTTCAATCGGGTCTTCCTCTGGCAGTTTCAGGATTTTAGATGCTGATTCTGCTCACAGTTCATCCATGCCACTTTCCGACGCCTACGAAGCTTCTTCATCATATACGGATCAATGGGAGACCATGTGGTATCTTTCCACACGTTCTTCCGCTTCCTCCGATGAGTTATCGTTATCACTATCCTTGTCCTCAAGAATATGCTGGAGGAACTCTCCAAGTGTGACTGATATTCGCCCTTTCTGATTGTACTCTTCCAGCGCATCTATATACTTTTGGAGATCCGTGCGTCTGTCAACATACTCAGCGGGCTGCATGGGCTTCTTAGTCTTCTTCTTTTTCTTTGAAAACTTCGAAAGCTTGACTTGGGGCTTTCCCCTTTGTTAAAAATTTTTGATGCAGGACGCGGTTTCAGCATCCCTTTTATAATCTCGGGCTTAAGCGGGCTTTTCCACTTGATTCCTGGGCATGTTTGTAGATCTTTCAGCATTCTTTTAGTTTTTGCCGAAAGCAATACTTCCCATGGAGCTTCCTCTACGAACGAGCAAGATGCCCCCTGCGTATCAACTTTCTTGGGGGCATGCTTTTAAGGTGGATCTACCTTCCAATTGTCTGACAGTGCAAATTTGCTCTACTGGTATTGGTTTCTATCAAGTTTTTGAAGTCGTAGCAGTCTTCAATTTGGTGACTTACTACCCGTTGATAGGGACAGTAGCTAGGGTTGTTGACATCACCAACTTGTGTGGGTCGCCGTGGTTATGGCAATACTATCATATTGTTTCGCATAGATAGCTCGAACAATCTCCTCGTCTTATCATGAGGGAATGAGTCTGCATGTCCCATCCTTTCTTCTAAGGTTGGGCACGTACGTCTGTTGTTTTGGTGGATGGCTTCTTTCGGACCGCTCGGCTGTTGCTGTGTATTGGCAACAAAAGCTGCTTTTCCCTTTCTTTTATTATTTTAAGGATCCTTTCCTAAAAAGGAAGGACCATGGACTATCTGATCCATCTGGGCCAGTTTATCAATCAGCGCCTGGAATGTGGTGGGCTTGAAGGTCATAAATTGGGATACGGTCGATTGAGGATCGATAATCCCAATGAACATCTCCACAGCTGGGGACTCTTCAATGTGTTATTCATATTTGGACCACAAATTTCGCCATCGGATCAGGTATTGGACCCATGTTTCCCCTGGCTTGACCCTAAAATTTATTAGCGCAGTAATTGGAGTGCGGTCACTTACGCTGGCAAACCTTTGAGTGAATAGCAGCTCCATCTCAGAGAAAATCTTTATGGAGTCATTTGGGAGCTCCGAGTACCATTCGAAAGCCGTCTTTGATAAGCTTCCGACGAATTGGCGAAGCAACAATTTATCATCGCCCCCTGTATTGCTACACAGAGCTTTGAACTGTGCAACGTGTTGATGAGGATTGACTGTTCCTTTATACACATGGAACTTCAAGATTGTATATCCCTGTAGGTATTTCATCTGGTCATACCAGGCCGGATATGGTCGACCAGTTTTGACGAGCTGATTTGCAGCTTCATCGGCTTGATGGGCTCTGATTTGTTGAGCGATATAGTCATCCAAAGCTGCCTTCGAGATCGTTTCCTCCTTAGCCATTGATAGGAATTAGGGAGGATTTGACGTTTCCCCTTTGTCGTCTTCGATGATCATAGGTGGTTCTTTAGCCAGTGGTTCTGCTTGGATCATCATTCCAACCATGTCTTGAAATAGAAGAGTCATCTGCTTTATATTGGCAGCTTGCTCTGCCGCTTCCCTATCCTTCTTTTCAAGCACCCGTCGCAAGAACTCAGTGTTGATTTCCTATTCCTGGCGCTCTTCCATTTCCTTATCCGGACTTTCTTTAGATCCGGTAAGCCCTGCCATCTTGGCAAGCATAACTTGGAGCTTCTCCTGTTACTCTTTAGTTTTTGTCAGTGACCGAGTTTGCGGCCTACGACTAACGGAAGCACGGATTTCCTCCTTACTGCCAATCATATAGACTGTGTGTATGGTTATGCCTCCAGACTTGGAGCGTTTGGAGCTCTCGTCTTTGAATTTTGCCTCCGGTGCTAGAACTTGCTCCGACCTTAGTCTTTTCTGAGAGGTCGTAATAGGAGGAACTGTTATGACATGAACCTTCTTTCGAGAAGTCCCCCGCTGTAAGGCAGAACAATGATCGTTCTCTTTTCGAACCTTGGATTTCTTCGGTCGATGAGAATAGTTTTCGTCGAGAATGGAGTCCTGGACTTTCCTCTAGACTCTGTGAATCTATTAAGAGAGCCACTTATAAGACTGCTATGGCTTTGGCTACATTGAGCTTCTGCAGGAGGAGGCGATCTCTTCAATACCGCAGTGGGGGAGTTTTTCCGAACCCTTCTAAGCGGTTCGAAGCTGTTCCCGGTTCGAACAACAGCATTAATAGCCAGTATAGGAGCTGGTAGGGTAAATCCGAAAAAGGAACAACCCCCATCTTGTCTTACTCGGCGCCAATGGAGATGTCGATCATGTCTTGCATTGGGAACCATCTCAAGATCAGAGGCTCCCTCATCATGCCCCTACGTTGCTTATGGGTTTTGTCAAGTGTCAGCCTATGAAAAACTGACATCCTTGGTTGAGCCAGAGCAGGAGTGGTCGGTATATTGAAGAACGACTGTCTTGGTGGTGAAGCACTTTTGTTTGCTTCACATAGAGCAGGAACGAGGAGAGTCAGCCGTTTAGGGGTAACCCCTTCAGGGATAACATGCTTCTTTATGGGGCCCATGGAGTTTTTCTTCATCCTGTTAAAAACTGAAACTTCAGAGTTGGACTGCTTTTCGATGGGGGCTGCCGTGATAGCTATCCGATCAAAGAATGAATAACGTGGAGCTTATTCTTTAGGCGTTGAGGCACCAAAGTTTGCGGATAGGAATATAGTCCCAAAGAACAACCCGGTGGTCACTTAAGATACCTGTTCTCCCGGCATGGAGAAAATCGAGGCCGCATGGGCTCGTAGGTGTTTCTCCTAGATGGAGCGGAGTGAGAGTTGCTATTGCAGGAGGTGCAGTTGGAAGCCATTAAATCTGCACGAAGGAGAAACGCAAAATTTTAGTATCTCAAACCCTAAGGGCAACCATAAATATAGCGAACCACAATTTTGTTCACGAAACAAGACACACGAATTGTGGAGTAGAAAGAGGAAGAGGTCCCACCAGACGTGCCAGAATCTGTTTATCGCCGAAATCGGAGACGAACTGTGTTAAAACGTCTTTCCTGAATTTGGAGGCAGATGCTATTTGGAACATATCCATCCACTTTTACGAAGATGCCAAGTTGATTTATGACACAGTATATCGAAGGTTTAGATAGATGCGACTGATGTACCATGACTTATCAGATTCACCTTCATTTGTGAAAGGTTTTTGATTGTAGGGACGCACTTCCCTGCAGGCGCAAGACTCTGTAGTTAATTACCTATCGCATTGCGATAATAACTTTCACCTACTCCAGGCAGATCATTTTGTGTCGTGTTATATTGTTTATATGGTCTTGCTTTTGGATTGTATACGAAGACTAACATATATCGTCGCCCGTAGGGCGCGGATTAGTCCAAATCCGCATATATTGGATTTGAGGGTTTTGAACTTAGGACGCAGATCTCATATAAATGAGGTCCATCAGTTCATGAGATATTTGGGTTTGATCTAAGGATCATTAGTCATATATGAGACTAAGACTGACTTAGGAACAATGAGCATATGGGCTCGACTGATCATTAGATCATATATGAATAGCATATGGATAGTATACGATAGTTAATACGGAGACAGTCCACAGGGTAAACATATTAGTTTAAGGACATCACGGTCCATGGGAAACATTGATGGAGTATGGCTTGTTTATGCCTATGGATTGTATACGAGGATCAATATCGAGATCAGCCGTAGGGCCAAACGTATTAGTTTAAGGACACCGCGGTCCAATATTAGTTTAGGGACATTTCGGTCCATCTTTCATCTTGCGTGCACGTGCATATGTTACGCGGTGAAATGAACGATGGTGACATAGGATGTACCCAATATTGGGATGCGATCCAATTTGAAGGCATTTATGTTTCCTTCAAAGATATGCATATACATATATGTATAAAATCGGAGTTCAATATGAGATACGCATCTATATAGGATGCGTGTCAATATGAGGTAGGCACGTCAATATGGAAGTGCATCAATGTGGGGTGTATCGATATGAGGGTGCACATCTATATGGGATGCGTAAGGCATTCTCTGACTTGATGAAATTTCATATCTTTCATCAAGTAGGGACGAGGAAGAAGTTTTTAGCTGTTGGGAATCGCCACATCTCTGAAAACGTTGAGGAATTACAATGCCGTATATCAGAGGTGTGGAAAGATATACCCTTAAACCAAATCCCATGTATGAGAGAGATAAGGTTAGAACTGAGGATTGTTGGTCATATATAACACTAAGATCAATGGATGAAAAATCATTAGTCATATATCCGACTAATATCAATATAGGTATCATGGATGAAAGATCATTAGTTATATATCCGACTGAAATCAATATAGGTATCATGGATGAAAGATCATTAGTCATATATCCTACTAAAATCAACTTGGATGACATAAATGAAAGATCATTAGTCATATATGAGACTAAGATTAATATGGATGAACGATCATTAGTCGTATATGAGACTAAGATCAATATTGGTGGACGATCATTAGTCTTATATTGGACTAAGATCAATTTGGACATCATTGATATGTAGATTAATGGATCGTATATGAGAAATAAGAGCTTCAATACTTAGTTTATTTTAACTAAGTACTTAAGCAAAGGCTTGCTATCCATATGTGCATGCATATGTGAAGTGAGCATGTACATGTATCATCTTTAATGAGGGTGCGCACGTGCATATCACGTGGGTTGCGTACTTGCTTGTGATCGAGGACTGCGTACGTGCATATCACGTGATGCACATCTTTTATGGTTGGGGTTGCGCACGTGCATATCACATGGTTAGGCACTTGTTATCAATCATGAGGGTTGCGCACGTGCATATCACGTGGTTGGGCACTTGCTATCAGTCATGGGGGTTGCGCACATGCATATCATGCGGTTGCACACTTGTTATTAGAAGCATTATTTTATCTAAGTGCTTATGTGCGCACTTCTGTATGGGCAAACTTCATTTTAAATGTGACTTAGGTCAAATGCTCATCGTTCATCAGAAAGCTATGGTGCGCATCTGTATGGGAAAGTT
Source organism: Agapanthus africanus (assembly GCA_030015575.1). Lineage (NCBI taxonomy): Eukaryota > Viridiplantae > Streptophyta > Magnoliopsida > Asparagales > Amaryllidaceae > Agapanthus > Agapanthus africanus. The sequence goes on from CM057337.1 coordinate 669,707,947, forward strand.
GTTGACTTTCGAGAAAGCAAAGGCTTTCAATTAAGAAAAAACTTCAAACTCATGTCTTTCTTTTTTTTGGATGCACGTGCATCGCACATGCTCATTTGGAGAGCATCATTGGTTTTTGTGCCCTTGCGCAATTGCATAGGGTGCGCCCATTGAGAAAGGCATAAGCTTTCAAGTGAAGCGTATGCTTCTATTTGGTGAAACCTAAATTTCAAAGGGAAGATGAAGGAGGGATTGTTAGTCGTTGGGACCTACCTTCTCTCTGTTGGATATGTATGCCCTAGAGGCCTGTATTGTATAGGATACTATGCATGTATATGTACAGAAACAATCATTTCTCGTAATGATAGTATGGTATCTGTTTTATCTTCATCTTAACGTGTGATGTGTTGTATTTCATATCTTTATATACATGTTGATGAAGCCCTTAGGATAATGCTTGACTGCCAGGATTATGATGTAGATCATACTAGTGGGGCCTGGGCAGTTTAAAAGAATATTCCTTATTTAGTTCCTAGTCGAGGGTATATCGAGACAGGGAATCGATATTACCAGAGTAGACTAGTGTGTACGTTTCTTGACCCTGGGGGCGATGGTTGATCCCACAACCATTGGTGTTTGATATCAAAGATTGTACACAGGTGCTCATTGGAGAATGGGTACACCGAACATGACTCGCCAAGAACTCCTAGATAGTATATATACCTATTGTCAGATAGCAGTTCTCTAGTGACACTTGTACATGTTAGTCTGTAGACCCGAGATCGTCATAGTGTCTTGTGTGATTCCCACTGTGCTTTGATTTCCTCCCTACCACAGCTCTACCGAGTCGTGCAAACAGGTGAATTTTGGGTATAGTCCCGAATCACATGGAGGCGGTAAGCGATAGTAGGGGTTTCGTCTCTCCCGGTATAGGGAGTTGATGTCGCACTATACTTGATCGGCCATAACCGCAAATCCCTGGGCAGAGTTGTCAAGATTTCTGGTAAGAGTTATCAGTAGTTTCTCGAACCGTTATGAGTCATAAATCAGCATGACTTATAAAATTACTGGGGTCTGACATTTACCATCCCTAGACTTCATATGCGACGTATCAGACGAAGAGACCGGACTGTACGGTAAGTATTGCTTATAGGCTCGTTAGGGTTGGGATGAATTCACTCTTCGGCCATCTTTTTGTCATGTACCTGGGTAGCCGTTACACATAGCTAGTGTCGCTGACGTGCTTGTGGTTAAACCCATTGCCGGCGTACTGTCGAGTCTTTAGAGTCCTATACAGAGGGTTCCCTGGTTCAGGCGAAAGATGTAGAGGCCGTAAGTTGTTACGGCAGGGTTTCGATCATGTTCGTGTAATGGTTACAGGAATGATGATCGGAAGGATAGTACTGGTAGGATTTGGTTTAAGTCGAATACCGGTATTATATTATTGGATTATTTGTATTCGTATTTTTCGGAATTCAGATATGGGTATACTTATACGGTATACGATGGAGGGGTATTCTTGTAATTGTACAAGAATACCTTCTAGAATGGGACACTTCATAAAGAGTTTTCATTTTGTGAAAATGAAAATTATGAGGTTGAATTTGGAGAGAGAGTCAAAGCATGGATGAAGGAATGGCTTATATTATTTTATATTCATTTGGGGTTACTATTGAAGCATGGTGCATTATTTTGGAGAAAAATAATACATGCTTCAATTATTTTCCTTTAGCCATATCATTTTTTCCATGCTTGATTTTTTCATTTATCACTCTCATCTTCTCTCTCCTCATTATCTCCTTCTTCCTCCTCTTAGCTTTATCCTTCATATGTGTTGTGAATCAAAAGCTTAAGAGGCATAATAATCCACTACATGATCTCTACATCATCTAAGTGATCATTTCTAGCACACTTGATCTCTTAGTTAACTCTTGAGAAGAGTTTGAAGCTTGTTCCATAGCTCTCGGGTGGATCATCTACGTCTTGAGGTGACCGGAGATCGAGGACATTGAAAGCATCCAAGAGCCTAGGAGTCGCATCCAAAAAGAAGACCCGAAGGACCGGTTCCTTAGGTATAACCCTTTCATAGTACTTAAGAACTCTAGATAGGGTATGCTAGTTAAGGTTTAAGCAAAAGATCAACGGTTCATGTGGGTGTTGCATGCAAAAAAAATTTCGTTTGCCGCTTCCGCTTCCTCATAAGTGTTGTGAGGGTGTGAAACATCCACTAACACTCTCCGAAGACACTGTGGAGTTACAGCGCCATACATCGAAAGTGTGGAGAGATGTACACTTAAACCAGTCCTATTCGTCAGGGTAGAGAACATATTGGAGCAGTATCTTTTGAGATACCGGAAAGGCTTGTTTGAGATTACTGCACTGCGTCGCATATGTTGCGCTTGATGTCGGCGCACGTGTGTCGCACGTGTTGTGCATGGAATTGGCGCACGTGCGATGCACGTGGCACATGTGCACGTGCGTGTATGGCACCGACGCACGTGTGCTGCATATGGTGGGCTTGGCACCGGCACACGTGCGCTACACATGGTGCGTATGGCACTTGCGCTTGCATATATACACACTAGGAGGGCATGTATACCTAAGGAAAGCAATGACTTTCAAAAAGAAGCAAAAGCTTCTGTGAAGATGAATCCTTTCCCCTTTTTTAAGAGGTCTCCTATCTTATTTATAGGGGAGTGGTAGAAAAAAGATCTCTTTTTTTCGATGTGGGATTAAAGATGTATCCTCCATATGGTAGAACATTACTTAGACCATATGTAGATAACACGTTTGCTCATAACTTTTGATTCTGGAAGAGTTTTTCGACAGTATCTCGACCTTTAACTACCAAAGCGTTATAAATATTAGGCATCTTGCCCAGGGGAAAAACAACATCCAGTACTGGGCCAATAATTTGAGCGATACGCCCTAGGTTTTTTTCTTTAAGTGTGGAAACCGCAGGACCAGAAGTAGTAGGATTGATTTTCATAATAAAGTGAAATATGTCCAAAAAAAAATTTGAGATTGGAATAGTACATAGTACCGAATCAAAATAAATGTCCGATAGCAAGTTGATCGATTAATTCCATAATATATCAAATCGAAGGTCTTTTCGAGACGCTTTTGATGCCATCAGAATTTTCCTGATTCTCATTTAGGATTTTGGCAAAATACAGCCCAGAAAATATAGGTTTGCATTTTCTTAAGCGTATTGCTGCCATTTGATACTTTGGGCTCTTTTGCACGGAAATTTTAGGCAGGAATAGTGAACTGAGCTCAAACGGTTCACCCTTACTTGATACAAGGGATAGAGAAAAGAAACAAAACAAGCAAGGGTTATGCGGTTGGATGTCAAGTTCTGCTTGCTGTATGTAGAAAAGTACCACTTAGCAGTAAAAATGTCGCACTTAGCAGTAAACAATCCCACTTATCAGTAGAAAGTCCTACCTAGCATTAGAAAAGTCCTATTTAGAATTAGAAAAGTACCACTGTTCATACCATAATATTGCATTATTATATTCCCCATTCTTATTCATTTTACAAATAAACAGGTGCTTTTGATCCATGTCTGCTACATAGTACAGGTTACAGGTTCTCGGAACGAAAACAGTGAAAAAGATAAAAGACAATGCAAAAGTGGGACTACGACCAACAAATAGAAGGATCTTGATCGAGCCTACATGAAGATCAGTTCACAAAATACAAGGCATCGCAAGGTTCAAGAGTTCGACACAAAGCAAACGGTTAAAAGTCCATTGCACTACTCACTGTGAAGATCTGGAGAAGAAATAGAAGCCAATCTGAGAAAAGAACTGCAGAAAAAGGAAGTACAAGTCAACAAAAGCCAGCCCAGAAAATTGCAGATTCCAAGCCATCAATCTGGCCGCGGAACCGCAGCCAAACCTGGCTACGGCCGTGGTTCCGCGGCCGTCTAGAGCCCGGAGAAGTGGAATTTTTTACCAAAATAAATTGCGGCGCTGACTAGTCTTCCTAGAGGTATTTTTGTAAATGCAGACATGCGGCAATTGTAAACCTAGGGTTTTCTATGTCCTATAAATAGAAGCCCAAATCATTGTATTGGTTCATGCCTCCTTTCATTAATAAAATTAAGAATTCTTTTTGGAGAGCATCAATCTATAAGTTCTTAATTTATTTTCTGCCCTACGTTAAATTTCTTATCTGCCCTAGTTAAATTTAATTCCTTGCCCTAGTTAGATAGTTAGATCTTTTATTCTCTGTCCTAGATAAATGTTTTTCAATTCCCTAATGAGCGAGTAGTCTCCTCGCTTGTTAGGGTTAGATTTGGAGAAGGTTTGAGAGATGCAGATCTCTCATCCCTTTCTTGCCCATCACATATAATTAATAGGACTCCATGCATACATGCACATACCGCTCCCTACGGCACCCTATCCCGTGAGGTAGCGGTGATACCGTAGTATAAAGGCCCGGTTGAGCGTGTTTTCCATGGAGGTTAGGGTAAGGATTGATAAATGAAGGACAAGAAGCTAGAGGAAGAAACATCTTCCCGATGGTTCTAATCCCCTCTATTAATAGTTACCATAACTCCTAATAGATCTTAATATGGGTATAGAAAACGGTGAGATTTATTGACTTTCCAAACTTAACCTAGACCTAACCCTAGCAAGATTTAGATATAGATTAATCCTAGTATAAATCAACTTAGTTTTTAGATTAAAACAATCCGGCTCCCATCAGAATTAACTCCTTAGAGCAATTAGGAAATTCACAAAATCTCTGTGGACCGACCCATACTCACCGGCTAGCTACCAAGCGACGCCGTTCTTGATTGCGGTTATAATTATTTTTGAGATCAATCAAATGGCGCTGTTGCCGGGGATGGCGTGTTATTTCCTTTTTGCAATTTCGGGTTAATCTAAAACTAAAAAAAATCATAAAAAACTGAAAATCAAAAAATATAAAAAATTTATCCTCTTTGTATTTTGTGAAGGGTATTTTTGTGTGAATTTTGCAGGATCTACAATCAATATTCGGATCTGGAAATATCCAGAGATCGAAACAGAAAAAGGCATATCTGAACAGAGGGGATCTTACCAAAAGAACCTCAGAAGAAATCTGGAGCAGTGATCCGCACCACAGACCGCGGAACCGCCGCTGTAAGCCTCTTCTGACCGCGGAATCGTGGCAGGGAAGTGACATCATCTTCTGCAAATTTTTCTCGGGGTCTGAACCTACTGTAGCACCGCGTTTCCGCCGCTAAAGGGTCACTTTGACCGCGTATCCGCGGCCATTGGGTGACGTCATCATCTGAAACTGCACTGTAAGTCTCCCCTCTTCCTCCTCTGCAGATCTCCAATATATCTTCTGAAAAATCTCCTGCAGGATTCTTTGCGCTTAAAAAAATATCCCCCTTCCAAATAACAAATCTTGTGCAGGATTCTTTGCGCCACGCTTCAAATAAAAATTGATTGCAAGTGATCTTTTCTGTTTTGCATACCTTTAATCTTTTTTGCAAAGACTTCCAAATAAAAAGGAAAAGGAAAAAGGAATTTTTTTTAAAAAAAAGACTTGAAAATTTTGTCGCTAAGAAATCCGTGCACCCAAACCTTCTTTCTCTTCTCATTCTTACATCATGGGTACTCCACCCCATAAATCTCTTGCCGAACTTTGGTATCCTGAACCTAACTTTGCTTCGTACGTGAATTGTTTCGGTCGATTTAAGGAAGATCCCTCCATACCCAAAATTTCTTTGAAAGATCAAATAGAAGCGTCTAGGAGAAACAGTTCGACGTTGCAACCCACTTTGTGTCAACCATGTCAACCTTCACCACCTTTGTACGTTGATACCACTTTTTCGAGTTCTGTCGTAACTCTTAAACCGATGTCTATTGCTGAGCATATTGCCCAATCTCGTAGCCGATCTTTCACTCCTCTCCACACATCCAGTTCTTGGGATCAACAAGTTCATTCACCTTTTTATCCAAATGTTGATCCTACTCCTGTCCAACCATCCAATTCCTACCAGTCCTACCCGACTTTCCCACCTTCATTAGACATTGCTTCTACACAGCCAGTTGGGAGTTTCACGTATCCAAACAATTTCGAATCTTTTACCGAAACCCCTTCACAACCCATGTCTAGTTTGGAACAGTCGTTGGAAGCTTATATTTTAGCAACAAACAAAATGATTAGGAATGTGGAGGCGTCCATTGCCGGCCTTATACAACCTAGTGAACCGGTTGCTAGTTTCCAACTAGCTTCAAATTTTTCAATGTATGAGGAGGCGGTTGGATAGAGTGAGAATTTGAGAGGAGCGAGTGAGTTCTACATCTTTCCAAATCAAACCTACTTATACCCAATTGAAGCCCACAACTCCGGTTTTCCATCGATTATCCCAAATGATTCACACGTTGAAAATAAAACATTTAACGAGTTGTGCGACTTTGTAGTGCTTGATTTGCCTGATTGTGAAGAGTCTCTTTCGAGTGAAACCACTCCTAATCCTTTCGATCTTTACACCTCCAATCTAGAACCTGAATTGATAAATATCCATGCTTTTGATGAGGTGTCGGAAAAAATCGATTTTCACTTGATTGAGGATTTCGACGCCGGGAATATTTTGGATGATGAACCCGTCAATTTGATTGAAATTTTATGTCCAATTCATCATCCCGAGTCATTAAATGTTTCTCCCGAACTTCATATGCATCTTGATTTTTATGATAATGGCATGGATGAGCTAAATATTGAGGAGAATTATGAGGATAGTCTTGAGGAAAGTATTGAGGATAATATTGAGGTTGAACCATTTTTGTTTGATGTGTCGGATTTTCCAATTCATCCTCCTGAACCTTTAACTGTTATATCACCCTCCCTCCTTTCTATCGTTCCGACCACGCAAAAGATCACGCTTGAAGACTGTGAGCTTGAAAAATTTTCCTTTGAATCTGACACAGTTCACACAGCCGATAACACTTACGAGTGTTTCACTTTTTCGGACGATGTTGAAAACTCACCGCCCGAGTTTGAGTCCTTTGAATTTTCAGATGAGTTAGTTGAACCATCAGACTCGGTTGCTTACAGTCGTTTCGAACCATTGATGGAATCTTTCAAGTTCGAGACAGTTTACTATGGTGAGAATGAGACTATCCCTAATTCACTCCCTTTCGTCCTTCCTATCGTTCCGGCCTTACAAGAGACAGTTAGCTTTCATCTCCAATACCAAGTTCGACGTACCCATGTTTGTTCACGAATCTTGAGGGATTTAATCTCATTTTTCTGCAGGTTGATAGATTAGCACAATCGCTTTTTACACATCGGCCATTACAAATTGTGCTAATTTATACACCCCACCCTCAAGTTCGTATTCCCACTTTCTTTTGTTCTTCTAATCTTTCTTTAATGATACCAAGTGTTGATGAATCACAATCCGATCTTTTAAGTTCGATAATTTTCAATTGGACCTTCGATGAAAGTTTCGAAGTTATTTTCGCCGACGAACTCGCATTCTTACACGATACGGATTTTGTGATTAATCAACCTCCACTCGAAGAAGTAGAACCACTACCATTTCTTTTCTCCCTTCGCCATTCTCCTCCACCGAGACCGTATACCGTTTCTATCTCCACACGGTCTCGTGTGCTTCTCATTTCCTTTCTTTACACTCCATTCTTTCACCAACTCTACATTTATCATGATAGAATTTTTGAATGGTTGGTGCTAACTTTTGGTCTGTGTAAGGTCTTGTATAGTTTGATTTTTCTCCTCCTTAACTCTGAACTTTAACGATGTTTTACTTAAGTTTGGGGGGAACCTTGTTGTATATATATTTTGTTTTTCTTTTAACAATAAAAAAAATTATAAATATATAAATAAACAGGGGAGTGCCAATATTTTGACCCTCTTGGTATAGCATGACAGTGAGGACACTGTCCAGTTTAAGTTTGGGGATATGCTCGGTACGTTTTCTTCCTTCGCATTCATATGTACATTTTTCTTGCATTTGCATACTTATTTTAAAACCCATAAAAATTGAAAATTTTGAAAAATTATAAAAATTAAAGTATTCAATTTTGGCCATAATTGACTTGAGTTTGACAAAAAGGTTAACTAACTAGGAACAACTAGATCGAGATTTAGTAAATTAAAAACCCTAAAAATAACCTTTCTTAAAGTTTAATGGTAGAAAGTATATGTCTTTGTAGTTTATTTAGAAATAGGCAAATTTTGAGTTCACTTCTTGGGCTAAGTCAAAACAAGGGAAAAGTATTGATATTTTTATTAAAGTATAAGTTTGAAAAATAATTCCTAGCTTAAGTCTAGATTCTGAAAATGTATACCCTACAATTTGCACAATCACACACCTTGAAACTTGGAATAGTAGAGGAGATCTTGAAATACTTTTGTCTAAAGTCCTAGGTACGAAGAAAATAAAATAAAAAAAATTCAAGTATGAATAAAGAGATAATAAAAATATGAACACTGGTTTTTGCGATTACTTAAGGCTGCAAAAAAAAGAAAAATATTTAGCAAGGGTGCCTCATCACCTAGTGCCTTAAACCAACTGGTTTGGGAGTCACTGCTAAAGCCTTAGGTGTTGCAAGACTATAAATTACTCTTTAATGTGCAAACACATCTTGTAATTGGTTGTTGGTACCTCAAGAAGTATTAACAGTCGCATGAAGGAGGTGTGAGCGATATTCATCAAAACATTCACCAATTAAGAAGTGCTTTGGACAACGGACATGAGTATGATTGCTTGATTTGAATTTCCAAGTGTAGGGGTGATATACACACACACGTAGGGGTATGTGATTAGGATTTAGATAAGAGAAAGGAATGAAGAATATGACTTATATCTTTGATAGAGATGATAAAAATTCCTAAGTTGAGATGGAACCCTAGAAGGAAAACTTAAGAGACGCCAAAAGCTAAGTAGGTCTGCAGAATATATATAATCTTAAGTTAAATGATGAGGAAGTGTGAAGAATATGGGTGGATAATTTACGAGTCGACGATAATATAATTCCTTGTTAGAAAACCTAATTGGAGAATAAAAGTTAATGGGCCGAATTGATAGGATTTTGTGGGTAGTATCCGCTGAAAACCCTCAGGAGACAACACTCCTACTAGGGACACCTAGAGGTTTAACGACTTGTTGCACGAGCTCAGTGCAATCGCGATTCCCTGCGAAAGTGAGGTTAGGTTTTTGTAGAGAATAAAACTAAGTTTGCTCGAGGACGAGCAAAAGATAAGTTTGGGGGAATTTGTTCATACCATAATATTGCATTATTATATTCGCCATTCTTATTCGTTTTACAAATAAACAGGTGCTTTTGACCCATGTCTGCTACATAGTACAGGTTACAGGTTCTCAAAACGAAAACAGTGAAAAAGATAAAAGATAATGCAAAAGTTAGACTACGACCAACAAATAGAAGGATCTTGATCGAGCCTACATGAAGATCAGTTCACAAAATACAAGGCATCGCAAGGTTCAAGAGTTCAACACAAAGCAAACGGTTAAAACTCCACTGCACTACTCACTGTGAAGATCTGGAGAAGAAATAGAAGCCAATCTGAGAAAAGAACTGCAGAAAAAGGAAGTACAAGTCAACAAAAGACAGCCCAGAAAATTGCAGATTCCAAGCCATTAATCTGGCCGCGGAACCGCGGCCAAACCCTGGCTGCGGAACCGCGGCCAAACCCTGGCGTTTAGAGCCCGGAGAAGTGGAATTTTTTAAATGCAGACATGCGGCAATTGTAAACCTAGGGTTTTCTATGTCCTATAAATAGAAGCCCAAATCATGTATTAGTTCATGCCTCCTTTCATTAATAAAATTGAGAATTTTTTTTGGAGAGCATCAATCTGTAAGTTCTTAATTTATTCTCTGCCCTAGGTTAAATTTCTTATCTGCCCAAGTTAAATTTAATCCTTGCCCTAGTTAGATAGTTAGATCTTTTATTCTCTGCCCTAGATAAATGTTTTTCAATTCCCTAATGAGCGAGTAGTCTCCTCGCTTGTTAGGGTTAGATTTGGGGAAGGTTTGAGAGATGAAGATCTCTCACCCCTTTCTTGCCTATCACATATAATTAATAGGACTCCATGCATACATGCACATACCGCTCCCTATGGCACCCTATCCCGCGAGGTAGCGGTGATACCATAGTATAAAGGCCCGGTTGAGCGTGTTTTCCATGGAGTTTAGGGTAAGGATTGATAAACGAAGGACAAGAAGCTAGAAGAAGAAACATCTTCCCGATGGTTCTAATCCCCTCTATTAATAATTATCATAACTCCTAATAGATCTTAATATAGGTATAGAAAGCGGTGAGATTTATTGACTTTCCAAACTTAACCTAGACCTAACCCTAGCAAGATTTAGATATAGATTAATCCTAGTATAAATCAACTTAGTTTTTAGATTAAAACAATCCGGTTCCCATCGGAATTAACTCGTTAGAGCAATTAGGAAATTCACAAAATCCCTGTGGATCGACCCGTACTCACAGGCAAGCTACCAAGCGACGCCGTTCTTGATTGCGGTTATAATTATTTTTGAGATCAATCAACCACTTAGCAGTAGAAAGTCTCACTTAGCGATAAAAATATCTCACTTAGCAGGAGACAGTCCTACTTAGCAATAGAAACACCCGCTTAGTAGCTGAAATGTCCTATTTAGCAGTAGAAAGTTTCACTTAGTAATAGAAATATATACTTAGCAGTAGAAAAATCCCGCTTAGCAATAGAAAAGTCCCACTAAACAGTAGAAAACCCCATTTATCCTTCGGAATGTACCACTTAACAATAGAAAATCCCACTTATCATTAGAAATGTCTCACTTAGCAATTGAAAAGTCCCTGTCACGCCCCACTTCCCAGCGTACGGGTAAGAAGACGTGACGAGGCCTGCTACGTATTTACTCAGAAGTAAACACGCTAAGCGTAACTAAGTAATATAATGAATGTACATAAGAAAAATGACAATAGATATAACTGAACAACAACTTTTATTTATAAAATATTTCTTTACAAGTACAATTGAAAATGTAAATACAGGAATGGAAAGCAATAACTAAACAATGGCATGAACTGAAAAAAAAATATATACAAGTATCTAGAGCTTTGGGTCAACGGCGAACTGCTCCAAGTCTTCTGTACTGGGCTCGAGCTCCAGAGAGTCCGATCCACCTGACAACTTTCCAAAGAAAGAAGAAAGAAGGAATGTCGTTAGCGAACAATCGCTCGGTAAGTCCCAAAGATAGGTAGAACTAGAATAGACAGAAAGAATATAACTGTATACTATCTGATTGTTATAATAACACAGTTGTTTGTAGCTTGGTACAGAATATGCCAGTGTAAACGAGAGGAGTCCCACTATTCCGGAGACTAACATATATGGAGCATAAGGAACCGTTAAGACATGGTACAACAGCAATGGATATTCAGATTAGGTGTATTAAAATGACCGTCTCGTGCCACTTTTCTGTACCAGTCTACCCTTTTAAAATCCCGTAATGTCTTTTGTATTGATTGTATTGTTTGTTTTATAGATGGAAGACTTGCCGAACCCATGATATCATGTAAACATAATGGATATAAATGGATATTCATGTAATCAGAGTATATCCATGGTTCGGTTTGGTCGATTCATGTTGATATAGATTGAATTATGGTATAAATGGATTCATGTTGTATTGTAGTTATAATTGAATTGAATTCAAGTCAGATTTATTTCATATTAGATTAAGATTCTATCTGAGTCAGACACTTTAAAACGAATTGAAGTCCTGAATTAGTTTTAATGTTATCGGTAACTGCTGCACATGGACGGCAGTATTTGTGTCTTTTTCCAAGACAATTACCGTATTGATAAAACCATTTTTAGGTTGTCTACCTTAGATAGACAAGCACCCATATTCTTCAGCTTCCTGAGACTCAAGAGAACTGGTCCCGCTTAAACCTATGTTTACAAAGGTCCTTATTGTAAATTAATATAACTTGAGGGGGTTTTATGAAAAATAGTTTTGATATATTTTCAAAATACACCTCAAGTATTTAATTATCTTCTTTAGGGTTTTCATAATTGTAATTTTTTATAAAGTGAAATATTCTAGTGGATATAACCTAGAGTTTATTGTGTATGGTATTTTAGTGTAATATTGGATTTGTATTGATTTGTAATGGTAGTTTCATGAAATTTGCGATTCTTTTGATTTAGAAAATATGGAATATATATTGTATACTTAAAGTAGATATTTTGATAATATATATATATATATAAAATAGAACTTATTTATTAAATAGAAATCATATTTTTCTTAAAAATTATATTAAAAATTCCATCGAGATCGGATGCTCCGTGAGGAGGTTTGCATCTCGCTCTACTAGGCCCGAGGATATGCGATAACCCACACCATCCCGATCGGGGCTCCCCAAAATGGGTAGAGGCGCATTTGCAAGGAATTAAATAATACACTGTTAAAGAAAACGGTTTTTGAATGCTTATGGTATTTGAATGTAAACTCGTATTTTCCCACAAACTAATGTTCCAAAAGTCATTGTGCTATGTCAAAAATGTGTGTTGTGATGAAGTAGGTCATTACCTCGTGACTTTTCTAAAGGTAATATGGTTAAAATGAATAATCAATGTCGTATGTAAACATGATGGTATTTTGCTGTAAAATTGAAATAGAAGTTGCAATACAAAATATTTTGACATGAAACTTTTTGTGAATGTTGTTTTATGTTTTTTAAACAATATACAAAAGGATGGTGAATTTGTTCTAAAGAAAAATTGTGTTTTTAGTTAAAATAGAATCGGAAGTCGGATTAACTCCGCTTCCGACTAGTTTTGAAGAATGAATTCGTTTTAATAGGAGTGAAGGGGGAAAGAGGGAACTTACTGATTAGAAAGAAAGGGAAGAGGTAGTGTGAACTTAGAAAGGTGTCGGGGAGTCATTTCGTCACCGTATTCTTCCAGAAATATCGCCGGAACTTCGACCTTTGCTAACTCCACCTGTACAACTTTGGACTTAGAAATTTTTAGAGAGTTTTAGCATAGGATTTCTGAATGAGGAGGGGTAAAATGTAATGTGGTATTTATAGGGAAAATTAGGGTTTAGGGTAATGAATTGAGAATTAAAAATGTGCATTAAAATTTGTTTTAATAGCGATTTTAAATTCTCTGGATAATTGCAGAGTAAACAAACAATATGGGGGTAGTGGGGTAGACCAAGGGGTGCCAGGGAAAAAATTTCAGAACATTACCTACGGGTATACCCGGCGGTGCCGATCCCCCAAGAAGATCTCACCGGTCCAAACCTGGTGGCTTGGGCTCGGATTGATGCCATGTGTCCAAGTCGCTTGGTATACCTCAGTGCAAATGTTTGTTTACTTTGTGAATTTTCATTTTATGTGTTTTGCATGTGTAAACTTTTGATCTTCTAAAAGTTTAAAAGAAAATCAACAAAAAAATATATGTGGCTGAGGGGATTTGAACACATGGGCTATGTCACAGCAGTGCAAGGCTTTACCAAAGAGCTACAAATGCTTTCTTGCTGTTCAAAAGAAAATCAAATACTTATAGAATACACATGATTGCAAATACTCTATTTGTACATTAACTTTTAAACAATTTTTTGTACACTGAAACAGAGTTGTTACATTCTACCCTCCTTACAAAAATTTTGTACTCGAAATTTACAATTATTTTAAGGACTAATTTATACAAAAGTGAGGGTATCTTGCATGAATGTCGTCATCACATTCCCATGTTAATTCTCCTGGTGAGTCTTTTCTCCACATCACTCAAACCAAGTTTACTTCCTTGTTTCGAAGTGACTTTACATTTCTATCCAGAATTTCAACAAGTTGTTGCTCACAAGATAAGTCTGGCTGTACAGTGAGTTCGGAGTGATCAAGAATATGACTGGGCTCACTCACATACCTTCTGAGTTGGGATATGTGGAACACATTGTGCATTCCTTTTAATGAGGGTGGAAGTGCCAAGCGATAAGCCACTTCTCCGACTCGTTCGAGTATGTCGAACGGTCCAATATAACTCGGACTGAGCTTACCCCCTCTTCCAAAGAGAATCACTCCACGGTTTGGAGAAATCTTCAAAAATACATGATCTCCCGGTTGGAACTCCAAATGACGGCTCTTTGCATCAGCCCAGTGCTTATGTCGATCTTGGGCTATGTGGATTCTTTTCCTGATAGTGCGAACCACATCCACTGTTGCTACTATCATCTCAGATGCAAGGAGTTCTCTAGCTCCGATGTCGTCCCAACTTAATGGTTATCGACACTTCCTTCTATAAAAAGCTGCAAAGGGTGCCATTTCTATACTTGCTTGGTAGCTGTTGTTGTATGAAAACTCTACAAGATGTAGGTGATGTTCTCATGATCCTCCGAAGTTTTGCATACACGCTATTAGCATACCTTCAAGTATCTGAATAGTTTGCTCAGACTGTCCATCTGTTTGTGGATGATAAGCTGTGCTAATATTCAGACTTGTTCCCAAGCTAGCTTGCAGACTCTGCCAAAATTGCGATCAGAATTTGGTGTCACGATTGGAGAAATTGCAAACTGGTACTCCATATAATCTCACGATCTCCTGCATGATTTCATGGGTATCGGAAATAGTACACATTGAATAATTTAAATCTTACTTAGATTCTTACCTCCATATATTTCTTTGCTAGTGTCTCAATAGATTGGCCAACTCGAAATGGGATGAAGTGAGATGACTTTGTGAGTCGATCCACAATAACATATACCGCATCGTTACCTTTCGTGTTGCGAGGAAGTGCATTCATGAAATCCATAGTGATGTGCTGCCACTTCCATTCTGGGATAGGTTAAAGTTGAAGTAAACCAGCTGTCCTGTAATGTTCAGCCTTTACTTGCTGACACACTAAGCATTTAGCGACGCTTTTGGCTACTTCACGCTTCATTCCATGCCACCAGTAATTTTGAGGCAGATCTTTGTACATCTTTGTGCCTCCAGGGTGTACTGAATAAGAAGATCTGTGAGCTTCTTTCATCAACTCTTCCCGTACAGAACCTTTTGGTATACACAACCTACTTCCATATCTCAAAGACCCGTCGCCGTGTATGATGAAGTCTGTTCAAAGTCCACTTTCAACTTATTCTCTGATCTTTTGCAACTTGGCATCACTTGCTTGAGCCGCTTTGATCTGATTGACAATGGTAGATTGAACTTGTAAGTTCATCAAACTTGAAGCGTTACCTGGCATGACCACTTTAATCTCCATTTGATGCAAATCTTGTGTCACGACCCGAAATATTAGCTCATGACCAGCACTTAAATCACGCAACGTCTAAAGGCATAGCGTAATTCAAGTAAGCTGAAACCCAGAAATCTAAACCCATTTTAAGGGAAATAAGAGGTGAAGTCTGAAAATAAAGGTATGTTGAAAACAACGTTTTCTAAAATGCATAAGTAAAGGAACATGAAAAATGCAAGTGAGTTTTATTAGTTGAAAAAAAAACATTTTTCGTCTTTTAAAAATTTGG
Organism: Agapanthus africanus; assembly: GCA_030015575.1. Lineage (NCBI taxonomy): Eukaryota > Viridiplantae > Streptophyta > Magnoliopsida > Asparagales > Amaryllidaceae > Agapanthus > Agapanthus africanus. Next base: position 669,723,447 of record CM057337.1, read on the forward strand.
GCAGCACCTCCTCTGTATATTTTGATCCAAAACCACAAATACATGATAATAATAAAGGCATCCCCAATCGGGAGCTAGCTCTTCGCCAATCGGCGGATTCACAACCACGCAAGTAATAAAAGAAGTATACGATGCCTAACGGCGAAGATCAACACAAAAGATAATGAATAAAGCAAGACATCATCCCAAAAAGCGAATATAAAACCCATCACTCAAATCTCGCAACTACAAGTCTCACTAAGTCTTACTATTTATACAAATACTAGTTTTGATTGATGGAGTTGACTAGATACAATATGAATAATAAATACAAAAGTGGTACGAGCCGACATGTACCACCTACCAAAGCAAGTCACCCAAAAGCAAGCTGTGTGCCAACGATGCCGCTACCGATCCATGCGGTCAACCTGCAAGAATTGTGGCACAACGGGGGTGAGTTGCCAATTCGTGATTAGAAAACATCATCAGGTAGAAATCGAATAAACAACGACTTCCTAGGTCAACTATATCAAAAAGGTAAAACTATGATATCTAGGGTGACCGCATGTAAATATGTGCCAATAATATAATCAATGCCTGAATGCATGTGGATAACATCCAACAATATAATAAATACCTGTATGCATGTGGATCTCATCCACTCGAAACATCATAAAAACATATGCATGTAGATATATGAGGATATCAAAGAATGTGTGTCCATCAATGACACAACAAATCATTGAACCTGAGTGTCCAACACCGACACTCGAAAACATCATCAAACCCGTGTCCAGTATCGACACGTAAATCCTCATATCTCAGGCGCCCATCCTCAGATCGGCTCTCATGTCCTTCTCACTACTCTGGTCGGTATCCTCCGGATAACCGCCGAGTCCAAATACTATCACCGGTAGGTAGTGCTCCCCTGTCAGGCTCAACGCCATCATCTACGACCATATTGCCCCAGGGTACCACACCGGGTCCACCATGCACCCGTAGACGGTTCCTCCTCCTCCTTGAATCGGGTGTCATATGCTAATCTCAGAACCGAGAAAACACATGGTAGACGCACTGAAATATCATATCAAGAGAAACCGGATTTTTTTTAAAACAATACATACTTTCGTTTGAAATAACCACAGTTCTAAAATCCAGAAATCTCATAAAAGCAGCATATCTCAATGCGTAAAATTGTAAACTATGATGTATGCGACATATGACAGAATGTAAGCATATCCGTAAATCATGCAACATGGAACAGTAATATGCATATATCAAGGGAAAACCTCTCTTTAAAATGAATCCAGTTTTAAAATATATCCTGCGGTTCCCAATTTCTCCAAAGTCAAATGCAATATCGTATAAAGGTGTATATGTAACTATAGCAAGTAAATTATGCAAAGTGTCATATCATGATGCAGCAAATCTACTGTGTAGTGACATGGCAATTATCGATGATGAAGTGTATGAGCCGGCCAATCTGTGTAAGTGTGACATACGTATCATCGATAATGGTGTAGGTGTACTAGCAGAGAGGTATATGAAATGCAAAGGGAAAGACATGAACGTAGCATAAGTAAATCGGCAGCTAAATGCTAATAGGTATACGTATCTAACATGACCGAGTCGGTGAATCTATCAATCGGCATCCTCTAGTCAAGGGTATGGATCAACCATCAATTAAACTCGTCACGTACGGTAAATCATCGTACGACGTCATTAAATAATTTGGGATCCTAACAACCTATATGACAATGAGGGTACGGACCTAACGTCTTGTACGACTTATCACTTAAGATTTCACAACATTTATATCCCTATATGCCCATGTCCCCGGGTTGCATCCATAACAACTTCATATCAGGGGACCGTCAAGGGTATCAATCCTCTCTTATCAATTCGCATCCGTAAACCGACAAATCCATCAAGTCGTTATATCACATCAAATTTTCATAACCCTAAGCTTCCATCTTATATAATCTCTAACTATCCTTTTAACCATATTCCTAGTTTCCTAATCTAGGTTTCTACGACTGTATCCTATAGATCGGTTTCCATTTAATAATTTACGGGGGTGTTATATGCCATCCATCCGACTTCCCCCATAGATATAGATCTACTCACCTTGATCCTTTCTCGCCGTAGTCGATGACGCCAAGCTCCATCGTCTTGGAATCGACATGAAGATACCTACAACATTAACACATATCGCAATGCTATTAAAATCGAGTTCGAAAAACCAATACGGCACACGGTGCGTCCATATGTTAGAACCTATAGCCTACGCTGGCAAAACAATCAAACAAATCCTTGTTGTTGACGTACAAACGCCCAACAACAAAAATACAATATCAATATCAAAACCCAAGTTCATAATTCGCAAAAACCCGAAAACTGCATCTAAGGAAAACCACTTCCAGATTCCACCCTAAGCCAAACTAAGGGATTTTGCACATGGGGTTAGTCTAGATATCACAAAGCAAGGCCACTCACCAAAAATCACAACTTTTCCTTCTGATGTGGCCGAAATTTGCGGCCACCATGAATATATCTGCGACCAGAAAATGAGGGGAGGGGCTCAAGTTTCCAGGGGTGATTCATGGTTGCCTGCACGTCTCACTGTCGAGGGAACTTTATTTACAATGGTCTCGGGTCATCCCAGATCTCTAAATACCATCACTAAATCCACAAAAACCTGATATCGACAAATCTAATGTTCGTATCTTGGTTTCTAATCCAGGTCTTGGCCAGTAAAAACAGCACTAAGGGTCTTACATCAGCCACTTCTATCACCACAACACTATTCAAACCCTAATCCTTCTCTTGAAATTCCAACATCACTAATCATCACTAAACCAGTTATAAACTAATATAGAAACTAAAACAACTAAATTATTAAGCTAAAGGTGTAGGAGATACCTCATTTGGGCAACTCAAGAAAAACCCTAGCATGTCCAAGTCTCCAAAATCCAACTTTGATCGGTCCATTGTGATAAGGGTGAAGAGGGGATCAACTTTAATGAAGAGGTGGTAGGGTTTTGATGAAGATTTGGAGATGAAATCTTAGAGTAGAGGTGGAGGGAAGCTTGAAGATGAAGGAGGTGAAGAAAATAAATAGGTGGAGGAAATGGGGCCTCTCTCTCTCTCTCTCTTTTATTCTAACCTTCTCTCTCAATTATTTACTCTTTTACCCTTTTCTCTTTTTCCTTTTCTTTTCCCTTCTCACAAATAACATCAAACACAATTAAAACAACACGTAACTAAAATACAACATGACAAGGTGCACTAGCCATGGAAAACTGTAGAAACACGGATTTAGCCAAATCGTGATTAGCGGTGCACTAATCGGGTTTTATCCAAACTGCATATAATTAATTATAAAAATGCCAAATCCGATAAATATATTTTTAAATGAATAAATCATTTTAATCTCCAATTAATTCACAATTATTGGTATATATTTATACCATTTTACGAAAACCCCAATTTCGCAAATCGGATAGTTTTCGTGAAATATATTATTTTAATATTAAATTCCAAAAATAATATTTTATATTTTCTGAAATTTTATAATCTTCCCCCCTTAAATAAATTCGGTCTCCTAATTTAAATTTAAACCCCCAAATACTAAAACATTTCAATAATCAACTCAATCGACGGGGTTCCGAAATCATGGAAGATATAGAAAGCCACAGCGCATCGCGTGCGACTGAAAACGAATATAAAACTCAAAATCGAACTCCGTCAAGCGTCACGCAAATCATCGGATTTACATGCATATCATCGGAGTTACAATGGAGATACAGATCTCGAAATCCACTACTGAAATCTGATATACACTAGTCAAATAATATAGTACATATATAGTAGCATCCTTGGAAAAATCTTAAAACTGAAAAAAAACATATGCAAAATCTTTTCTAAATTGCCGTGTGATGCATAACTCACGGCACAAGGGGAGGACGCTCTTCTGTAAAGTAGTAAATATACATATGTATGTTTTTGCTCAAATTACACGGTCCGCCGTTTTTAACACATCCCAAAAGGATTTTTTTGTAATTGTTCGTGTCGCTCGCGGACACGTAAGAAATAGCGAGACTATAGCTCCTTTTTGAAAACCTTTAGTTAAACTTTTTAATGCATGCAAAGTACTCGGGTACTGTCTTCAGATCAGTCATGTTTGGCTACTACATAATATAGTGCCCAACATGAAAACAAAGTGCTCAAAAGCAAAATCAGCCTCAAAAGGCATATCCAACAATCACGTGCGTCTGTTGCGCACGGAAATCAAATCCAAACACAGGTGCCACAATTTGCACAAAACAGAACTAAGTGCAACGGGTGTGCACGAAAGCATCTGTCCAGTGCAACGGGTGTGCATGACAACAATATCTGATGCATCTATTGTGCACGAAAATCTCAATCGAGTGCATCCGGTGTGCACAAAATCACATCTCATATCATGCGCTCAACATGCGTGAAAATCCAAATCAAGTGCATCCGTCATGCAAGAATGAAATCTAAATCAAGTGCATTCAACACGCACGAATAAAATCTAACTCAAGTGCATTCAATGCACACAAAACCCAATACCAAGCGCCTAATATGCGCAAAATCCAAATCAAACGCGTCAGGTCCGTAAAAAAGTATCTAGTGCAATAACATGTACGAAAACGACCGTCAAGGGAAAACGCGCATAAAAATACAAATCTGGTAGCACAAATTCTCAAAGATATATATCGGTGCAACCAATGTACGGAGTATAAATCTAGTGCAACCATGCACAAAAATACCAGTCTAGTGTAACAATGCACAAAAATACAAATCTGGTGCATCAAATGCACGAAATACAAACAATAACTCCAATGCGTAAAAATCAACACCGAGTGTACCAAGGTGTATAAAGTCATAAACGTGTGCAACTGCATGCACAAAACATATATCAATGCACTGCAAACACATAAAACTATACCGAGTGCAAAATCAAATCGAGTGTGTACCACACGCACAAAATCAAATCAACCGTACGAAATCCAGGAAATCATAAACATGTGCAGCCAAGGCACAAAATCAATATCAAGTGCAATATATATGCACAAATCATAAACCAACACAACGGTGTATAAAAATATATATCAAGTGCAATAGCTATGCACGAAATTATAAATACCCAGTAGGTGCAGCAATGGTGCACGAAATCAATATCATAAAACTTATCATCAAAAACTCAAATCCAAGTGATATAATCGTGATACTCGGATCACAAACACAAATCGCAACGAATGACATTGAGGTACACCTCCTACAATGTCGAAAAATACCGGTGCGTCCAAAACTGGCAGAGCAAGAACATCCGCTTTCCTCCTGCTCACATTCTGGCGTCCTCTGTCTCTGAGTCCTCATTTCGCTGTGGATTACCAATCTCACAATCCATCGGCTCATCGGTCCGGTCCGGTGTGCTAACGGAAACGATTCCGCTCTAGCACTTCGCTGGTCATTTCTTGGCCAATTAGTATGACCACTCATAAAGCAGCACGTCACTGGCATCGACCACTGGTCCTCTGAATGCACGTCACACACCTGATCCTGGGTGCAAATCTTATCGCAGCAGTGTCCTGGAAGGAACCTGCTCAGGGTCTCTTCCGATCTTGCCTATGCCGAACTATACGGAGGCTGGTACTCTTACAAAATCTTTTCTTGCTTTCTGGACATCTGTGTTCTCAGCACATCTTTTCCTTGGGAACTGGTCGTATCTCACACCTCTGTATATATATCAGATCTCTAATCTCAACGGGGAGTAACAACAGCTCATTGACATCTCGCACGAACCTCTTGTTCCACTCGTCTTTAATTATCGTCTGCTTCGACGTCACGTCATGCTATCTGCGTACTGCAATTGTCTCGGCTACAGTTAATCCGGAATCTCTCACACGGACTCGAAATCATGAACTCGGTATCTTCATCACTCTATAGAATATCTCTAGCCGAACACGTCCTCGGGAACTCGTCCATACCATCGGAGTAATACTCAATACTCGTCAATTCTCGATCAACTCGCAACACATCTGGGTGAGGTCCTCTATCTGAAGCCGGTCCACTTACTTGTCTCCTATCACATGATATTCGGACGACGTTAAACCTTTTGATCGATTAATCGAAGTCCCATAATTCCCTGAGAGCTCAACACTTAAGCACAGTTTAATAATATTCAGAACATGCCACAGTACCTATGGACCAGCCGTAGAACGGCAAACCCAAGCCTCACTGATGGCACCGCGGAACTGCCACAAACCCTAATGTTCAAAAGCGGTTCCATGGGCATTATGTCGAGTTAGGGTTTCATTCTTCTAGAGGGTCCACAAAATTACTTGCATGTTCCTCCGAATACTTTAAACTTGGAAAAAATGGGTTTCTGACATTCGTTCGAACTTTTTAACCTTGCCTAAACAACATAAGAATACCCTTCGTCTCTCAACTCGGGGTAGACCAGCTATCATCTGTCGCATCTTTTCCTGAAAGCTCCGGTGATCTCAGCTCGTAAAGCATGGAGACGACATCCTATTAATCTCAGCAATAGCTGGGTCATCTGTCTGAGCGGTAGACGACATTATAATCTCTGAGGTGTGCTGTACATCAACGGTCCTCTCACAACTGGCAGCCTCTATCAACGGCCCGATCATACGGTGCAAAACCGAACACCCTCTTCAAACGAGAAGTCATAACACCAATACAAAATCAAGGCATTCTCATGTCACCAGAAAATACGATGGTCAGTCCTCGTCCATGACGAGCTCGCCCTGACCGCATCACTAGCAACAGCTCAATCTGCGCTCAAACCATGGTGACAGGAACCTCAAGCATGTATCGATAAAACCATATCAATGGAATGAAAGGAATCAACAGATCCCAAAATGGATACATGATCATAAGGAGGAATGGAATCAATAAGAGTATGATCATGGAAACAAATAGAATCAAAGATCTCAATATATATACATCTTAAGGTTTCTTAAGTGGAGTATCGTATCGTAAATATTCCGTGGAACATACGTACGGTACGTTACTCTACATAAGCTACCTACTCAATCAATCAGGGTCAGCCTATATAACAAAAGATTGGGTTTAATACCCCCCTGTCCAAGTCTAAGTTCCGTAAGGTCAAGCCTAGGTTCCGAAATATTTACGCCCCAGACCCCACATAGTCAAACCTAAACTCGAACAAAGGTTAAACCTAGCGCTCAGATACCAACTTTGTCACGACGTGAAATATTAGCTCGTGACCAGCACGTAAATCACGCAACGTCTAAAGACGTAGCGTAATTCAAGTAAGCTGAAACCCAGAAATCTAAACCCTTTTTAAAGGAAATAAGAGGTGAAGTTTGAAAATAAAGGTATGATGAAAACAATGTTTTCTAAAATGCATAAGTAAAGGAACATGAAAAATGCAAGTGAGTTTTATTAGTTGAAAAAAAATATTTTTCGTCTTTTAAAAATTTGGGCAGCACCTCCTCTATATATTTTGATACAAAACCATAAATACATGATAATAATAAAAGCATCCCCAAGAAGGAGCTAGCTCTTCGCCAATCGGCGGATTCACAACCACGCAAGTAATAAAACAAGTATACGACGCCCAACGGCGAAGATCAACACAAAAGATAATGAATAAAGCAAGACATCAACCCAAAAAGCGAACATAAAATCCATCACTCAAATCTCGCAACTATAAGTCTCACTAAGTCTTACTATTTATACAAATACTAGTTTGGATTGATGGAGTTGACTAGATACAATATGAATAATAAATAAAAAATTGGTATGAGCCGACATGTACCACCTACCAAAGCAAGTCACCCGAAAGCAAGCTGTGTGCCAATGACGCCGCTACCGATCCATGCGGTCAACCTGCAAGAACTGTGGCACAACAGGGGTGTGTTGCAAACTCGTGAGTAGAAAATGTCATCAGGTAGAAATCGAATAAATAATGACTTCCTAGGTCAACTATATAAAAAAGGTAATACTATGATATCTAGGGTGACCATATGTAAATATGTGCCAACAATATAATCAATGCTTGAGTGCATGTGGGTAACATCCAACAATATAATAAATACCTGTATGCATGTAGATCTCGTCCACTCGAAACATCATAAAAACATATGCATGCAAATATATGAGGATATCAAAGAATGTGTGTCCATCAATGACACAACAAATCATGGAACCTGAGTGTCCAACACCGACACTTGAAAACATCATGAAACCCGTGTCCAGCATCGACACGTAAATCCTCATATCTCAAGCGCCGCATCCTCAGATCGGCCCTCATGTCCATCTCACTACTCTGATTAGTATCCTCCGGATAACTGTCGAGTCCAAATACTATCACCGGTAGGAAGTGCTCCCCTGCCAGGCTCAACACCATCATCTGCGACCATCTTGCCCTGGGGTACCACACCGGGTCCACCATGCACCCGCAGACGGTTCCTCCTCCTTCTCGAATCGGGTGTCACATGCCAATCTCAGAACCGAGAAAACACATGGTGGACACACTGAAATATCATATCAAGAGAAACTGGGTTTTTTTACATACTTTCCTTTGAAATAACCACGGTTCTCAAATCCAGAAATCTCATGAAAGCAGCATATCTCATTGTGTAAAATCGTAAAGCATGATGTATGCGACATATGACAGAATGTAAGCATATCCGTAAATCATGCAACATGGAATAGTAATATGCATATATCAAGGGAAAACCGTTCTTTAAAATGAATCCAGTTTTAAAATATATCCTGGGGTTCCCAATTCCTCTAAGGTCAAATGCAACATTGTATAAAGGTGTATATGTAACTATAGCAAGTAAATTATGCAAAGAGTCATATCATGATGCAGCAAATCTACTGCGTAGTGACATGGCAATTATCGATGATGAAGTGTGTGGGTCGGCCAATCTGTGTAAGTGTGACATACGCATCATCGATAATGGTGTAGGTGTACCAGCACAGGTATATGAAATGCAAAGGGAAAGACATGAACGTAGCATAAGTAAATCGACAGCTAAATGCTAATAGGTATACATATCTAATATGACCGAGTTGGTGAATCTATCAATCGGCATCCTCTAGTCAAGGGTATGGATCAATCATCAATTAAACTCATCACGTACGGTAAATCATCGTACGGCGTCATTAAACAATTTGGGATCCTAACAACCTATTTGACAATGAGGGTACGAACCTAACGTCTCGTACGGCTTATCACTCAAGATTCACAACATTTATATCCCTATATGCCCATGTCCCCGGGTCGCATCCATAACAACCTCATATCAGGGGACCAGCAAGGGTATCAATCCTCTATTATCGACTCGCATCCGTATACCGACAAATCCATCAAGTCGTTATATCACATCAAATTTTCAAAACCCTATGCTTCCATCTCATATCATCTCTAACTATCCTTTTAACCATATTCCTAGTTTCTTAATCTAGGTTTCTACGACTGTATCCTATAGATCGGTTTCCATTTAATAATTTGCGGGGGTGCTATACACCATCCACCCGACTTCCCTCGTAGATATAGATCTGCTCACCTTGATCCTTGCTCGCCGTAGTCGATGACGCCATGCTCCATCGTCTCGGAATCCACACGAAGGTACCTACAATATCAACATATATCGCAATGCTATTAAAATCGAGTTCGGAAAACCAATACGGCACACGGTGCGTCCATAAGTTAGAACCTATAGCCTACACATGCAAAACAATCAAACAAATCCTTATTGTTGATGTACAAATGCCCAACAACCAAAATACAATATCAATATCAAAACCCAAGTTCATAATTTGCAAAAACCCGAAAACTGCATCTAAGGAAAACCACTTCCATATTCCACCGTAGGCCAAACTATGGGATTTTGCACATGGGGTTAGTCTAGATATCACAAAGCAAGGCCACTCACCAAAAATCACAACTTTTCCTTCTGATGTGGCTGAAATTTGCGGACACCACAAATATATCTGCGGCAAGAAAATGAGGGGAGGGACTCAGGTTTCTAGGGGCGATTCATGGTTGCCTGCACGTCTCACTGTCAAGGGAACTTTATTTACAATGGTCTCGAGTCATCCCAGATCTCTAAATACCATCACTAAATCCACAAAACCCCGATATCGACAAATCTAAAGTTTGTATCTTGGTTTCTAATCCGGGTCTTGGCCAGTAAAAACAGCACTAAAGGTCTTACAACAGCCACTTCCATCACCATAACACAATTCAAACCCTAATCCTTCTCTTGAAATTTCCAACATCACTAATCATCACTAAACCAATTCTAAACTAAAATAGAAACTAAAACAACTAAATTATTAGGCTAACGGTGTAGGAGATACCTTATTTGGGCAACTCAAGAAAAACCCTAGCTTGTCCAAGTCTCCAAAATCCAACTTTGATGGGTCCATTATGATGAGGGTAAGGAGGGGATCAACTTTAATGAAGAGGTGGTAGGGTTTTGATGAAGATTTGGAGATGAAATCTTAGGGTAGAGGTGGAGGGAAGCTTGAGGATGAAGAAGGTGAAGAAAATAAATGGGTGGAGGAAATGGGGCTGCCCCTCTCTCTCTCTTTTATTCTAACCCTCTCTCTCAATTATTTACTCTTTTACCCTTTTCTCTTTTTCCTTTTCTTTTCCCTTCTCATAAATAACATCAAACACAATTAAAACAACACGTAACTAAAATGCAACATGACATGGTGCACTAGCCATGGAAAACTATAGAAACACGGATTTGGCCAAATCGCGATTAGCAGTGCACTAATCCGGTTTTATCCAAACTGCATATAATTAATTATAAAAATGCCAAATCGTACAAATATATTTTTAAATGAATAAATCATTTTAATCTCTAATTAATTTACAATTATTGGTATATATTTATACCATTTTACGAAAACCCCAATTTCGCAAATCGGGTAGTTTTCGCGAAATATATTATTTTAATATTAAATTCCAAAAATAATATTTTATATTTTTTGAAATTTTACATCTTATTGGAGCTTCAACTATGTGGTGAGATTCAATACTAATGGTTAGCGATTAAGTGCATCAGGTACTATATTCACGTACCCTGGATGATATTGTAGGTTGATGTCGAAGTCGGCTATAAGTTCTAACCATCTTCTCTGCCGCATATTCAACTCTTTCAGAGTAAACACATATTTTAGAATCTTTTAGTCTGTGTATATGTCCACTCGTTCACCAAGAAGATAATGACGCTAACTCTTAAGAGCAAAGATAACGGACGCTAACTCCAAATTATGCGTCGGATAGTTGCGCTCATGAATCTTCAGCTGTCTTGATGCATAAGCTACAACTTTACCGCGCTGATGTAGAACACATCCTAATCTCTTATCGGATGCATCGCAATGCACTAAAAAACCTCCAGATTGATCCGGTATAACAAGGATAGGTGCTGATGTCAATCTTGACTTGAGTTCTACGAAAACTCGTTTGCATGCTTCTGACCATATGAATTCTTCATCTTTACATGTGAGCTTGGTCAGGGATGTTGCAATCTTCGAAAATCCTTTAATAAACCTTCTGTAATATCCTGCTAATCCTAAGAAACTTTGAATGTCCTTCACTGACTTCGGTGTCGGCCATTCGCTTACTGCTGATACTTTAGTTAGATCTACAGAGATTCCTTCTCCTGATACAATATGTCCAAGAAAACCGACTTGATTTAGCCAAAACTCGCACTTGCTTTACTTGGCATAGAGTTGATGCTGTCGTAAAGTCTCCAGGACAATCCGTAGGTGCTCAGCATGTTCTTTCCGACTCTTAGAATACACTAGGATGTCGTCGATGAAGATGACAACAAACATGTCTAAGTACTCTCGGAAAACTTGATTCATTAGGTTCATGAATATGGATGGTGTGTTGGTCACTCCAAATGGCATCACAAGAAACTCATAATGACCATAGCGAGTCCTGAATGTCGTCTTCGGAATATCAGACTCTTTGACCTTCACCTGATGATAACCCGAACGAAAATCTAACTTGGAGAAAATGCAAGACCCATTTAGCTGATCGAACAGATCATCGATGCACGGAAGTGGATACTTGTTCTTTATAGTTACTTCGTTCAGAGCTCTATAATCAATGCACATTCTGTATGAACCTTCCTTTTTCTTCACAAGCAGAACTGGCGATCCCCAACTTGAAGTGTTGGGATGAATCCATCCTTTCTGCAGAAGTTCGTCCAGCTGAGTACGGACTTCCTTCAAACCATCATGGCTTAACTGATACGGTGCTTTGATCACCGGTTGTACTCCAGGTACTAAATCAATGCTGAATTCAAGAGCTCGATCAGGAGGCAAACCTGATATGTCTTCAGGAAATACGTCATCGAAGTCTTGAACAACCTCTAGCTTTGATCCTTCCTCTACTTGAAGTGTTGCAATCACTGCCTTCTTCGATTTTGCTCTGTATGTGCTTGGCTCCAGGGTATGGTCTCCACTTTTGAAATAAAATACCGGATGCTCTGGAATCTCGAATACTACCCTCCTTTGACGACAATCAATGGTAGCATAGAATGTTCCTAGCCAATCCATACCTAAAACGACATCAAAATTCGTTATGTCCAGCACCTTGAAGTTAGTATAGAATTCTCTGCTGCAGATGAGCACTGGACACAGGTCGTATCCCATTATTGCCTTTAGAATGCCGTTCCCTGAACTGAATTCCAGCTGGATATGAGAGGTTTGACTGGAATCGCATCAGTTCGGACAAACCATTGCGATATAAAGCAATGAGATGCTCCAGTATCGAAGAGTGCTAGTGCAGGGAGTGAGGCTATTTTGATCGTACCTAAGTTATGTGGGATCGGTTTTAGGTATAAGAAAAAGATATATGGGTATGTATAAAGATTGAAAGAAAGCTTGAGAGAAAAGAGTTACCAGTGATGATTTGGCCAGTGGCTTCAGCTTCTTCCATAGTCATTGTGAAATCCTGTCGCCTCAGTACATTCCTCCTTGCTGGAGGAGCATTCCTCTGTCCATTCCATTGTCCTTGAAGTAAGTTCCTTTGAGCTTGATGGAACTGACGAGGAGGAGGTGCAGTCGGTCTACGAGGTGGTGGAGCTGGGAGAGCGAGTCGTGGAGAAGGTGCTTGGATAGTTGGCTGCTGCGGATAGGTAATTGCTGGTCTGGGTGCAGCATTTGGATTGAGTCTACGAGGACAAAACCCGATATCATGTGTGGCTGAGCCGCAGACTAAGCGAAGGCGATTTGCATGTTGGCAGTCCTTAGCCAGGTATCCATCCCTCCTGCAGTAGGTGCAAAAGGCTGGGTTGGGCCGATTGATTGGTACTCCCGGTATCCTGGGCATAAAAGTTGGCCTTGAAGAGGCTCCTCCTGCCATCTGGATGGTAGGGCACTTTACCCCGGCAAATTGGGGTCTGCCATTCATCTTCACCACCGCCTCATATCGACGGGCAGCTTTTAGGGCCAGTTTGTAGGTTGGGAAATCCCCTGTAGCTAAAGAAACTTGGATCTCCGGATCTAACCCTTGCTGAAATCGTCTAGACCTGATCTATGTAGTCAGTATCAAGTGTGCCGTGACCTACTGAGCATGGTAAACTCAGCATCAAACTCATCCACATATTTTGTCCACATAGAACCCTGTTGTATTGCTAGTCCATGTCGAATCGGGCAGTCTCTGGAAAGTACTTTGCGTCGAATATGTCGCGGAAAGTTTTCCATTCAATAGGCTGGTCAAGACGGCTTTCTTCCACCTTCCACCAAACTCGGGTGTTGTCAGTGAGTTGCAGCTTCGTAACTCGTACCTTTCGATCTCTGGCACTTGTGTCTTTGCCAGATCATCCTCAATACTTTGAGCCCATTCTTCTGCTTCCAAAGGACTCTCTTTTCCTGAAAATTGCTTTGGGTGCAATGCCCGGAATTGCTTTACTCCGGGTGCTTCTGCTTCTTGACAGTTCAGTAATATAGAAGTCTGTTGCTGCCGTCCTTCCAGGATGCTTCGGATTGCTTCAAGCAGTACCGTCTGCTCATTGATCAGAGAAGAAACGGTAGACGTAAGCGGCAGAGGTGGTGGTGTGTTGTTGAAATTGGTGCTGGTATTATTTGGAGAATCCATAACCTTCAAAGAAAAAATAGGGTTAGGATAGATTCAAGGTATATGAAATTGTAAGATTCAAGGAATATGAAATGTAAAGAATGTTTTTAGTTGATGATTCTTGTGTTATATTGCTTAGGACTTCATGCAGAATTGACCTGCATGTCCATGCAGAACTGACCTGCATGGGCCGCCAACAAAATCTGTCACGCCCCGCTTCCTAGTGTACCGGTAAGAAGACGCGACGAGGCCCGCTATGTATTTACTCAGAAGTAAAGACGCTAAGTATAACTAAGCAATATAATGAATGTACACAAGAAAAATGACAATAGATGTAACTGAACATAAACTTTTATTTATAAAACATTTCTTTACAAGTACAACTGAAAATATAAATACAGGAATGGAAAGCAATGCCTAAACAATGGCATGAACTGAAAAGAAAATATATACAAGTATCTAAAGCTCTGGGTCAATGGCGAACTGCTCCAAGTCTTCAATTCTGGGCTCGAGCTCCAGAGAGTCCAATTCACCTGACAACATTCCAAAGAAAGAAGAGAGAAGGAATGTCGTCAGCGAACAATCGCTCGGTAAGTCCCAAAGATAGGTAGAACTAGAATAGACAGAAAGAATATAACTGTATACTATCTGATTGTTATATTAACACAGTTATTTGTTGCTTGGTACAGAATATGCCAGTGTATATGAGAGAAATCCCACTATTCCAGAGACTAAGGTATACAAAGCATAATGAACCGGTAAGCCACGGTACAACAGCAATGGATATTCAGGTTAGGTGTATTAAAGTGACTGTCTCGTTCCACTTCTAACATATTTCGTACCAGTCTACCCCTTTAAAACCCCGTAATGTCTTTTGTATTGATTGTATTGTTTGTTTTATAGACGGAAGACTTGCCGAAACCATGATATCATGTAAACATAATGGATATAAATGGATAGTCATGTAATTAGAGTATATCCATGGTTCGGTATATGAGAGAAATCCCACTATTCCAGAGACTAAGGTATACAAAGCATAATGAACCGGTAAGCCACGGTACAACAGCAATGGATATTCAGGTTAGGTGTATTAAAGTGACTGTCTCGTTCCACTTCTAACATATTTCGTACCAGTCTACCCCTTTAAAACCCCGTAATGTCTTTTGTATTGATTGTATTGTTTGTTTTATAGACGGAAGACTTGCCGAAACCATGATATCATGTAAACATAATGGATATAAATGGATAGTCATGTAATTAGAGTATATCCATGGTTCGGTTCGGTCGAGTCATGTTGATATAGATTGAATTCTGGTATAAATGGATTCATGTTGTATTGTAGTTATACTTGAATTGAATTCAAGTCAGATTGATTTCATATTAGATTAAGACTCTATCTGAGTCAGACACTTTAAAACGAATTGAAGTCCTGAATTAATTTTGATGTTATCGGTAACTGCTGCATATGGACGGCAGAATTTGTGTCTTTTTCCAAGACAATTACCGTATTGATAACATCATTTTTAGGTTGTCTACCTTAGATAGGCAAGCACCAATATTCTCCGGCTCCCTAAGGCTCACGAGAACTGGTCCCGCTTAAACCTATGTTTACTAGGGTCCTTATTGTAAATTAATATAACTTGAGGGGGTTTTATGAAAAATAGTTTTGATATATTTTCAAAATACACCTCAAGTATTTAATTATCTTCTTTAGGGTTTTCATAATTGTAATTTTTTATAAAGTGAAATATTCTAGTGGATATAACCTAGATTTCATTGTGTATGGTATTTTAGTGTAATATTGGAATTGAATTGATTTGTAATAGTAGTTTCATAAAATTTGTGATTCCTTTGATTTAGAAAATATGGAATATATATTGTATACTTAAAGTATATATTTTGATAATATATATATATATATATATATTTATAAAAAATAGAACTTATTTATTAAACATAAATCACAATTTTCTTAAAAATTGCATTAAAAATTCCATCGAGATCGGATGCTCCATGAGGAGATTTGCATCTCTCTCTACTAGGCTCGAGGATGTGCGATAACCCGCACCATCCCGATTGGGGTTCCCCAAAATGGGTTGTAGAAGCGCATTTGTAAGGAATTAAATAATACACTTTTAAAGAAAACGGTTTTTGAAGGTTTATGGTATTTAAATGTAAACTCGTATTTTCCCACAAACTAATGTTCCAAAGGTCATCGTGCTATGTCAAAAATGTGTGTTGTGATGAGGTAGGTCATTATCTCGTGAGTTTTCTAAGGGTAATATGGTTAAAATGAATAATCAATGTCGTATGTAAACATGATGGTATTTTACCGTAAAATTGAAATAGAAGTTGCAATACAAATTATTTCGAGATGAAACTTTTTGTGAATGTTGTTTTATGTTTTTTAAACAATATACAAAAGGATGGTGAATTTGTTCTAAAGAAAAAAATTGTGTTTTTAGTTAAAATAGAATCGGAAGTCGGATTAACTCCGCTTCCGACTAGTTTTGAAGAATGAATTTGTTTTAATAGGAGGGAAGGGGGAAAGAAGGAACTTACTAATTAGAAAGAAAGGGAAGAGGTAGTGTGAACTTAAGAAGGCGTCGGGGAGTCGTTTCATCGTCGGATTCTTTCCGAAATGTCGCCGGAACTTCGACCTTTGCTAACTCCACTTGTACAACTTTGGACTTAAAATTTTTTTGAGAGTTTTAGCATAGGATTTCTGAATGAAGAGGGGTAAAATGTAATGTGGTATTTATAGGGAAAATTAGTGTTTAGGTTAATGAATTGAGAATTAAAAATGTGCATTAAAATTTGGTTTAATAGTGATTTTAAATTCTCTGGATAATTGCAGAGTAAACAAACAATATGGGGGTAGTGGGGTAGAACAAGGGGTGCCAGGGGAAAAATTCCAGAACATTACCTATAGGTATACCCGGCGGTGCCGGTCCCCCAAGAAGATCTCACTGGTCCAAACCCGGTGGCTTGGGCTCGGATTGATGCCACGTGTCCAAGTCGCTTGGTATACCTCAGTGCA
The DNA here is from genome assembly GCA_030015575.1 of Agapanthus africanus. Lineage (NCBI taxonomy): Eukaryota > Viridiplantae > Streptophyta > Magnoliopsida > Asparagales > Amaryllidaceae > Agapanthus > Agapanthus africanus. Next base: position 669,740,600 of record CM057337.1, read on the forward strand.
AATATTTGTTTACTTTGTGACTTTTCATTTTATGTGTTTTGCACGTGTAAACTTTTGAGCTTCTAAAAGTTTAAAAGAAAATCAACAAAAAAATATATGTGGCTGGGGGGATTTGAACACAGGGGCTACGTCACAACAGTGCAAGGCTTTACCAATGAGCTACAAGTGCTTTCTTGCTGTTCAAAAGCAAATCAAATACTTATAGCATACACAGGATTGCAAATACTCTATTTGTACATTAACTTTTAAACAATTTTCTGTACACTGAACAGAGTTGTTACAGTCCCGCTTAGAAACAGAAAATCCCACTTATCGTTAGAAATGCCCTACTTAGCAGTAGAAATCCCCTCTTGGGAACTATTTAGTACCACTTTACAAATTATATTTTAAAGGTTACTTACAAACCTGTATGATCTTTTGTCTTTTAGATCTTCTATTTTGAAAGGACTGGATTGAGGTGGCCTAAACTCGTCGATCCAAGCATGCCACCGATGCAACATTGATATTCAATTGGATCGTTTGGGCATTCTCGAATAGACACAAAAATGAGCCTGTTGGCGCCTAAATTGTTGGGCTTTGATTTTGTCAGATATGCATAGGAAAAGAAAACAATGATAGGTCCCAAGCCACCTGGATCAGGACCAGTGGCGACGAAGAAGTTAGAACACAAAGAAGATAGTTTGAAAGAAGAAGTTATGAATAAGGATTTGCTCGAGGAGGTGGCTCTACTACATGTTGCTGAATAGGTAAAATATTATACGAATAAATATGTGCTTAAGAAGGGCGCTCTGACAACTCTAACCTTCCAACATGAAGCTTCAGTTATTCGCTTCGAGAACGAGATCATGCGCCTACGTGAGCATTTGATCGAGAATTTTAGATGCTGGACCCACTATAGAAGAGCTTAAGAAAGGAAGAACAGAAGAGGGAACAACAGAAGTGGTAAAAGAAGGCGAGTGTGAAGAAAAAGTTGGAGAAGAACGTGACCGTGATGATGCACCAGAAATTGAAAAGGAAGTAGGAGAAGAAAGACCAAATGTGGCACAAGTCGATGAGAACCTCACAGTTTCTGAACTTAACGATATTTTTAATAAGATTGCTGAGGATGCTGTGAAGGAGTCAACGATTTGGTTTGAAGAAGATGAGCCGGTAAAAGCCATAGAATCAAAAAAGGTGGTGTAGGGATCAGTGTCAATAGTTCTTGAGAGCATGGTAAACCAATAGGGAGAACTCGTTGAGGGAAAAAAGGCCTTCACAACTACAAGGGTTGATGAGGATGTCACTGTAGAATCAGTGCCGGAAGGGGCAATCCGAAGATTGTCGAGGTTGCTACATTCTCAATCCTTGGCGGTTGACATGCCCAACAAAAAGCGTAAGAGATCGGATACGGCGGCCACGAATGATGAATACTGGCCATCCCACATTTGTAAGAGGCAGGGGAGCAGTAGGATTCTTAAACAAAAATTATCCAAACAGAGCACAAATGAACTTGCCAACGTCGTAGAAGATGCTCCTGAAAAGCCTCTAAAGCCTAAGAAGAACTTGGAGGAGGCAGGAACCACATTAATAAAGAAGACCAACTATGTGAACGTTCCATAGAAGAGAGCGAATGATGAAGGAGGTAAATAAATTTCTGTTTCCAGGCGGGTCTATCAATTTTCCAGGTGGTATTAAATAGTTCTCCAGGTGGGACAATTTATTATTATCGGTGGGACTTTATTTTTAAAATTGGGACTTTCTGTTTACCGTGTGGTAATATATTCCGAGTAAATGAGACTTAATGTTAACTAAGTGGGACTTTATTCTTTCTAAGTAGGAATTGCTTTTCGTAAGGGGTTATAATATTCACTAAGTGGAACTTTTTGTTAAATTAGTAGGACTTATTGCTAACCTATTGGGATTTAATGTTGACCAAGTGGGACTTATTGTTCTCAATGTGGGACTTTATGCTAAGTAATCCTACCTGCTTTTGTAGTTATGTCAGCATTGGTTCGTAAAGATGGCAGTGGATTCAAGGTGGACCTCGAAATCATTGGTTTGGAGAAAATGTCCACTGTAATGAGGATCACGCTAGAGGATTTCACAAAGTTGGATATGAATGCAACGAAGATATGGGTCCCTGATCGATGTATCATGATTTATCCCGGCTGGATATATTCGACTTGTTACGAGATTACACTGCTACTGATAGTCTTATGGATGCCTTCATAATAAGACTGAACATGCGGTTGGATTCCTTAAAAACCGACTATGCAAAGAAGGTGGCGATTAACCCACTATGGTTCATGGGATTCCTGATTACCCTATTTTGTATAATTTATATTATCATAATATGTTCATCAAATGATAACATGTACCAATACATAACATGCTCGTTAATGAATCTGAGAAGGGGTTAAGCGGTTTCGGTGTGCAAAGAATTAAATCCTCCTTAAATATGTTTGTTGATGGCCCATTGGCGGAGAAAAAGTCAAATCTTCTAATATGTAATCATGATCATTGGCATGTGCTTGTTCTTGATATGGAGGCCAAACAGTTCAGGAATTACAGCACGATAGCACTAAGCAAGGAAAGCATGTGGGTTTGGGGTGCTAAGGTTGTTATGCAATAGGTAAAGCGGTTTGGAAATATACATTTTGATCATTGTGGAGGATCACACGAATTTGTCTACAAAATCTGTTCATCTCCACTACAAGGCAACAAGTAAGTGGGACTTTATTGTATCAAGTGGAACTTAATGTTTATATATAGAAACTACCTTAACTTTCTTTTTCCAGTTCATCCAAGTGGAACTGCTAACCTGTAAAACCGGAAAAGTTAAACGTCCTACCTGGGAAAGCAAATTCCAATTTACCTAAAGTTCTGGTTAAGTCGGAAAAGTTGAACGTCCTACCTGGGAAAGCAAAATTCCAATTTACCTAAAGTTCCGCTTGAGGTTAGAGTTCCACTTGGGTGAACAGAATGTACCATTTGGAAATTAATATAGTACCACATGGAAATTAGAAAGTTGCACTTATCATTCGGTATGAAACATAAACATATTTTTTAATTTTCATTCATTTTATCAAAGTCGGTTGTGGATTCTATTTATATTTGTACATGTTGGTATTGATCGAAGAAAGGGATATTGCGAGATCCCTCGACGACTTTTCTCCTAAGGAATGGTGCACCTTCATTGCTGGGAAGCAGCTGTTGGAGGGTAGTCAAGAAGCACCATTAAGTATTGCTGGAACGCTACTGATAGGGTTTAGTTATCCTTATTAATTGTTGTTAAAAAAATGAGATACTGTTGATTGTTGTTGAACGAACTTACTGTGTTCATTTGTAAATATTTTGTTTTTTCACTTTGGTTTTGTGGAACTGTTTGTTTCCATCTGTAAAAATGAACGGGCTTACTGTTTTCATCTGTAAATATTTTTTTGTTGAAGGGGCTTACTGTTTTCATTTGTAAATATTTTGTTGCTGAAAGGGCTTACTGTTTTCATCTGTAAATATTTTGTTGCTGAAAGGGCTTACTGTTTTCATCTGTAAATATTGTGTTGCTTCACTTTGGTTTTTGTTACAGTTTTATGAGTGTAACATGAAAAATAGAAAGTGTAACTGCACTACATACTAATTTTTAACTCATATCAAACATAGTTACCGTCAATTCAAGAATAAATAATGTTCCACTTAGACACCGAAAGTCCAACTAGTTAAACATTAAGTCCAACTCAGTAAACGCAAAGTCTCACAAATAAAGTCCTATTTAGGAAACATAAAGTTCCATCAGGTGAACATAAAGTCCTACTCAGTAAACAGAAAGTCTCACTCAGTCAACAGACCCCCGGTGCATGAAAATTTCACTTAGGAAACAGAAAGTTTCTAATCGTTGAACATAAAGTACCACTTGGTAAATAGAAAGCCACAATTAGTCAGTAAAAAATCTTACTTAATCATTAGAAATTCTTACTTAACCTTTAGAGAGTCCCACTTAGAACATCAAATAGTCCTGCCTGGAAAACATTTTAGTAGCACTTGGTAAAATAATAGTTCTACTTGGGAAATAGCAAATTCATTACAAATACCCATTTGAATAGTCCCGCTTATAAAGACAATAGTTCCATTTAAAATATAATTAGTTCTACCTGATTACATTTTGTTTCTACTTGAAAACATTACATTTCCAATAAGCATTTTCTGATTTAAAAACATCCAAAGCAGATGTAATAATTGAACAAAAAACATAACAATTTACGATACGGATAGGTACAAAGACAATGACCCAAATACAAACACAAGAGCATGATCTCATCCATCGGCTTGAAAACCTGGACATGAATGCATATTATGACCCATTTTATTACAATGTCCACACTTGTAAATCCGTATTTCAGAACACAATTTTATACTATTTCGACGTCCTTTGATCACAGCCTTTAAAATGTTTAGTACGTGGTCCAACTATTTGCCGTTATACTGATTATCTCTTTGATCCAATTGCTCTGCCTCGACTCTTCTTATAAGTCTTCGATTGTGTCTTCAGTAGAGCCGACGCTAAATTTACGGAGACTGCTGGTCAGCCATTGCATTACTTCCTCGTATTCAACACCTGATTTGGAGGCTTTGCAAAACACTTTGTATCCTAAGTCAGTTGTTTCCCTAAAAATTAAACATAATAAAAAGAGCTAAGCTCTGTTAAATTCTAATGAGACAGCACCTCACGTGCTCCTCACGAGAGCGCCAGTGCTAATCTCTTATAGGATTAAATCCTATGGTGGTGACGCACGTGAAGTTCACGTGGGCGCCAATGTGCAAAGCACATGAGTGCCTATCATATATAAGAATTAAATTCTTAAGTGGCGCCCATGTGCACAATACGTGAGCGCCGGCGTCCAAATTGAAAGCAGGTAGAATTAAATTCTACATGAGGGGATATTTCCCTAAAATCTGGGATATTCTCTATTAAACAGAGTCATTGGATCAAACATCCAATGGTGATGATAAATCATCAAATAATAGAATTAAATTCTATTATGAGAAAATATCTCCCTAATCTTCCCAAGTGAGAAAGATATTCTCGGTAGGATCAAAAATCCAATGATCGAATTAAATTCTATTTTGGGGATATATTTCCCCAATCTTTACAAACAAAGAGAGATTGTTCTCTGTAAAATAGAGAGCCATTGGATCAAAAATCCAATGGTGATTAAAAATCACCGTTTAATAGTAAAAATTCTATATATGGGAAAATATTTCTCCAATCTTGTTAAAAACAAGAAAACATATTCTGTAAAACAGAAATCCTCGGATAAAAAATCTTTTGCCTTAATCATTCTTAATTTAGATTAAAGGTTGTGTTTTAAGTAATCTTAAAGTTTCAAGTGAGGTTTTAGGTTAAGTTTGGGGTTGTAATGGCTTTTAGGGTAAACATGACCTAAATTAGGTTAGTTAAGGGTGGTTAGTGCCTTATATCCTTGTTAAACCTTTAAGTTTACACTAAACCACCTTAATGTTTTAAATTAGTGTCAAAACTAGTTTTAGTTAGAGTTTAAGGTTCCAATTAGAATCTGCTATCAAACCAGAGACTTTAGAGAGAAGTTGCAATTACTTGAAGCTAGTTATAGGACTAAGAATACATCCTCAAAACCTGAGCCCCTAACTTCATTCTCTGACCGCCAAAATACTCCATTTGGCTACAATTTGTGGCCCAGTTGGGGATTTTGGTCGTAGGTTTTTTTCGAGGGCTCTCCAGAACTCCAATTAGGCCTCTGGTATGTACAACTTTCTCTAATTATACCTATATAAAAATCTGAGACCATTTTACCTTAATTTAGGCATTTTGTTAATGTACGATATGGACGTTCCGATTCTTGTTTTGGTGTTTCTTTTAGACAACAACCCTTAGGGGTAGTCATAGACGTTGCACATGTTTAACGCACCAAGTTCATATGTGTTAACTCTTGAGAGTTAGTTCGTCTATGTAGTATTTGATTTCGTGGCATATCAGATTTTTAGCCTCATGTGCTGAGTTTTGTGCGATTCTAGGATCGGTGGCAGAGACTTCGGATGCGTCTAGGAAAGGAAAGGAGGTGGTCGGATTCGAGTATCCGAGGCTGTTCCGGTGAGTAGATTTAACATCTATGGGGGAATCGTTCGAATGGAGTAAAGCGCCCGATGTTTAAAACTAGTTACAATCTTATATATATATATATATATATATATATATATATATATATATATATATATATATATATATATATATACATATACACATTTCCATATTGCATACGCATCATCATACATATTGATATCTCCTCATTAGGACACTTGCACCGTTACCAATGGTTCATGTCGCACGTACACTAACCTATATGCATACACACGCCATTGGTAATTGCTATGTCACGTACATTATAGAACTCGCATGGTAACTTGCATTTGCATTGCATCTTATTGATAAATAGATCCTCGTGTTATTCATCTAGCTTGCATCACATTAATACCATGTGCTTTTGCTATCATCGCCATATTCATACATTATGATGTTTTGTGAGATTTCTGTTTTCATGAGATTTCTTGATTTGGAAAACCGCATGTATATTTTGAAAACTTATGATTGTTTTTAAAAAAACACGGTTTCTCTTGATATGATGTGTGGCGTTCACCATGAGTTTTCTCGGTTTTGAGCTATGCGTATACCCGATTCGAGGAGAGAGGAGGCACCGTCTGCGAGTACATGGTGGCCCCGGTAAGATACCCCAGGGCAAGAAGATCGTATAGAGAGACGTTGAGCCCGGCAGGGGAACAATACCTACCAGTGATTGTTTGGCCCGGCAAATATCCGGAGGATACCGACCGGAGTCGTGTGATCAGATGGATTTTGAGGGCCGATCTGAAAGACAGCGCCCAAGATATTGAGATTTTTGAGTGTCGATGCTTGACACAGGATTATGTTGTTTTTATTGATAATACTTTTGGTTCTACCATATCGAAAATAACTAAGACATACTCGGTTTCTTATAGCAGCTATACCCAGATTTCTTACTTTGCTCACTTATTCATGTTGCATCTATACTAGTATATCGCATTATAAATTCATACTTTGGATCTGTCGTTGTTACGTACATGCTTACGATTGCCACTTATGCTGTTAATTACTACTCATGAGTTGGCAACTCATCCTGTTGTGCCACAGTGTCTTGCAGAACCAATCCGTCAGTATGTCGCAGCGGGGCACACTTCTACTACTGCTACTACTTTTGCTACGACTTTTTGGACGTGATATTCTGTAGGTGGGTTGCTAGTATTCTTTTGTTTTCCACCTTGTACATTTTCTCGTATCTAGTATACTCCATCTACCACATGTATATTTGACTTAGAGACAAGACTGAAAGACTTGTATTATATTTGACTCTGGTGTCATGCTCGTGTGAGCCGACTTTTGTGTTTTTATTATGGATGTTGTTTTCCTTTCTTATTCCTTATTTCTTCGCACTGTGATGTTATATATCTTGCCTCGTGATTGTGTTCCACCGGATGGTGTTGAGATTGCTCCTAAGTGGGGATGCTTTTATATATATCAGGATTATGTATATTCTTGTTATGTATCGGTTTGGGATCAATTTTTACAAAGGAGATGCTGCCAAAAATTTTATATAACTTGATCTTCAAAAAGGTTTTGATATGATTCCTTTGCACTTTAAATTAACACTTTAACAAAGATTTTTACCATTATACTTCATGGTTTAGATTCTGGGTTTCAGCTTACTTGAATTACGTTACGCTTTTAGACGTTGAGTGATTTAAGTACCGGTCATATTCCATATTTAGGTCGTGACACTATTCATACAGCGTTTCGCCAACGCGAGTGAATGCATTCCGATCACGGCATTAATCAATGCCAGGGTAAAGCCGAGAGAAACATGGGTCCAATACGCGATCCGGTGGCAGAACCTGTGGTCTAAGTGTGAACAACGCATTGAAGAATCTCCTGTCGTGGGCATTTTCATTGGGACCCTTGACCCACAAACGACTGTCTTAGTTCATAAAATTCTTCAAACTAATTGCTTTCCAGGCTCTGATAGATAAACTTGCCCAAATGGACCAGATGGGCCATGGGCCTTCCTCTTCAAATAAGGGCCCTTGAAATGCTAAGAGTAAAAGGGAAAGCGGCCTTCGTTGCCAATACACAACTGTAAGTCTACGTTACCCACCCCAGTGCTTACGGGGAGGCGGAATAGGTAAAAAATAATTTTTGACACAAGGTAACATGGACTAATAACTTGAGGATCTTTGCCAAACCATTGCTAACATACTACAAAAGGTTCTATCTACTATGCTAAAGAGATTATACCTCACGAAATCGGTCCTTTGGGTCTTCTCTCCACTGTTCTCCTCGTCCATGCAAGCTCCAAGGATCGATCCGGATCTTGGTCACCTCCGCGGCCTCCTAAAGTCGAAGACGATCCACCCGAGAGTTTGTGTTCCGAGCTCCACCTCAAGCCGAGATAACTAGGGCAACAAATGTGTTACTCTTGATGTCCTAGGTGGTGTGGAATATTATGGTGGATTTATTTGTCTATTTAAAACCTTATTTTCTCAACACATAAGAGCTAAAGAAATATCTAGAGAGGAAGAAGAAGGAGCAACCATGGGAGCTTCTCACTTCAAGAGAGAGAATGAGAAGAGAATAATGATCCATAAAACATTATCATTACTAATCTCTTATTATGATAAAATTGATGGCTACATTGATTTGACTATTGTCATCTCAAAATAAAATCAAAACAAAAGGAAGACTCTAGATCTCACATGAACGGTCCTAGTCAACAATGGTCAAATTGTCAACAAGGTCAAGTATGGTCAAATGGTCAAAGAAATTAGCCATAACATAATTATCATTAAAAAGATTAGTAAATAATGTCCCCGCCTCATAATGGTTTTGACCGAACCAACTGTCAAAACCCTAATGAGGCTCCTCCTTCTTCTTCGCTCCTCATAACTGTGTATACACACCCGCATACGCATTCCATAGAATGCGAATGCACAGAAGACAAAACTAATCCATCCATACAATACTAGGATCCGGCTTAAACCAAAGCCTACTAATATTGTCTGCCCGAACAGCATACGCGCACAAGTGTACGTAAGTGATCGTAGCCTTACCATAAAACCATACGGCATCTACACCTTTTACCCAGTGCAGGGAAACTCTCTGTGTGGGACTCTAAAGACTCGACACTACGTTGGCAGTGGGTTTAACCACAGACTGCAAGCGGCACTAGCTGTACGTAATGGTCCCCAGGTAGATGTCGATAAGAAGGCCGATGAGGTAAACCCATCCGAACTCCTACTGAGCCTGAATGTGACAATCTCCGTACAGTCCGGTCTGTTCGTCTGAGAATATCGCATGGCGGGCCTAAGGGCGATAAACGTCGATCCCCTAATAGCGGTACAAATCGTGTCGGAGTGTAGCCCAGAACACCCTGAGATAACACTGGAAAACCTACCAGTATATCTCGCTTGCCCTAGCTAGGGACTTTGTGTAATGGCTCTCCTAGACTCAGCGCGATATCAACCCTCAATACTGGGAGAGACGAATCCTGTCTAACCATCACTGGCTCCAAGTGCTTCGGGACTTCACCCAACTACTACCTGTTTGCACGACTCCTTTGAGCCGTGGTAGGGTAGTAATCAAAGAACAGTGGGAACACACTCGAGGCGAAGTGACAGTGTCAAGTCAACGGACTAAGCTGTATTCATGTCACCTGGGAATTGATAACTGACGATAGGCATAATACCAACCAACAGTTCCCGACGAGTCCTGTCCAGTGTACTCGTAACCTAACGAGCACCCACATACTATCTCCAGTACGACGTACTGATGGCTGTGGGATAGACCATCTCCCCTGCTGGGATGAGAAGCGTATACGCTAGTCTACTCCGGAGTATTGATGCCCCGTATCGATAATCCTACGACTAGGGACCTGTATAAGGATGTGCTTATAGATTACCCAGCCCCCACAAGTGTGACTGCTATCACAACGCTGGTAATCAAGAAAAGATCCTAAGAGCTCTACTAATATGTATAAGCGATATGCTAAAAGAAACACATGCACATATTAAAGTAGAAACAAACCAAGTAGCATACTACCATTTTGAGCAAGATTGTCTATACAACTGTGAATATCCAAAGCTTCCATTAAGTAATATACAAACTAGTATGATACAGTAATGGTCTCTAGGGCATTTACACTAACAATCTCCCACTTCCACTATGGCCATGTACTGGCGTATCGAAGACCTATCATCTCGATCAGCCGCTCGAACTGAGTCTGGGGTATGGCCTTCATGAATGGATCTGCAGTGTTATTCTCCGAATCTACTCTCTTCACCTCGATCTCCCGGTGATCTACGATCTCCCTGATCAGGTGGTACCGCCTCAAAATGTGTTTGGACTTCTGATGGGACCTGGGTTCCTTCGCTAAAGCTATAGCGCCGTTGTTGTCACAATACAGCGGTATTGGATCAATAATGGTAGGAACCACCTGAAGCTCCGTGATGAACTTCTTCATCCAGACAAATTCCTTTGCGGCATCGCAAGCAGCTATGTACTCCGCTTCCATAGTTGAGTCAGCAACGGTTTCCTGCTTAAAGCTCTTCCAGCAATCCGCTCCTCTATTGAGGGTAAAGACATAACCTGACATGGACTTGGAGTCATCCTTGTCACTCTGGAAGTTGGAGTCAGCAAAGGCCTCGATCTGGAGGTCTTTTCCGCCATACACCAAGAACATCTCCTTAGTCCTTCTCAGGTACTTAAGAATGTTCTTTACTGCTATCCAGTGTTTCTCCCTTGGGTCCGACTGATACCGGCTTACAACGCTTAATGCGTTTGCTACATCTGGTCTAGTACGCAATATCGCATACATTATAGAGCCTACCGCAGATGCGTAGGGTATATATGACATGCGAGCCCTTTCCAAATCAGTCTTGGGAGATATCTCTTTGGAGAGAGTGATTCCGTGACAAGCCGGTAGATTACCGCGCTTTGAATCTTCCATACTGAATCGTTTCAGTATGGTGTCGATGTACCTGGACTGCGAAAGTCCCAACATCCTCTTAGATCTATCACGATAGATCTGGATCCCCAGAATGTATTTGGCATCGCCCAGGTGCTTCATGGAGAACCTCTGTGACAAGAATCCTTTGACTGACTATAGCATAGGAATATCATTTCCTATTAGGAGAATGCCATCCACGTACAAGACGAGGAATACCACAGTTCTCCTAACAATCTTACTATAAATGCATGGTTCATCTGGGTTTTTGATAAAGTCGAATTCTTTGACAGTATCATCAAAGCAGATGTTCCAACTTCGCGATGCCTGCTTCAGTCCATAAATGGACTTAAGCAACTTGTACACTTTACCGCTGCTCCCACTCTGAATGAATCCCTCCGGCTGATCCATATAGACGCACTCTTCCAAATTTCCATTTAGAAAAGCCGTCTTTACGTCCATCTTCCAGATCTCATAATCGTGGAAGGCAGCAATGGCAAGAAGGATCTGAATGGATTTAAGCATAGCCACTGGAGAAAAGGTCTCATCATAGTCCAAACCAGGTCTTTGACGAAAACCCTTTGCAACAAGTCTAGTTTTATAGGTTTCAACCTGCCTATCTACACCAATCTTCTTTCTGAAGTTCCATTTGAAGCTTACGGGTTCTACCCCTTCTGGAGCAATGTCTAAAGTCCAAACTTTGTTAGTGTACATGGACTCCATTTCGGTCCGCATTGCATCCAGCCATTTTACTGAGTCACCGCTCTGAATGGCTTGCTGGAAGCTAGTAGGCTCATCATAATCAATGGTGCAATCCTTTCTATCCCCGTCTATGAGAAAACCGTAGTATCTCTCGGGCGGATGAGACTGCCTACTACTACTGCGGAGTGGCGCTGGGATGTCCGGTTCTCCTGAAACTTCTGGTTCTTCCAAGATTTCAGTAATAGCTTGTGCTTCTTGAATTTCTTCCAGTTCTATTGCGCTCCCACTTGTTCCTTTTTCTAAAAACTGATGTTCCAGAAAGTGGGCATGACGAGAAACAAAAACCTTTTGTTCCTCTGTGTAATAGAAAAGATACCCCCTGGAGTTCTTTGGGTATCCCACAAACTTACACAGTACTGAGCGTGCCTCGAGTTTGTCCGTATGCTGCTTTTTAACAAAAGCTGGACATCCCCATATCTTCAGATATTGAAGATGGGGTTTCTTCCCACACCACATCTGATATGGTGTGGTAGGCACAGTCTTGGAGGGAACCTTGTTCAAAAGATATGCAGCTGATTCTAGTGCATAACCCCAGAAGGATCGCGGTAACTCAGCCTTACTCATCATGGAACGAACCATATCCAATAGGGTTTGATTCCGCCTTTCAAATACACCGTTGTGTTGTGGTGTGTATGGAAGAGTAAGCTGAGAGAGAATTCCATTCTCTTTTAAGTAGTCCAGAAACTCGGCACTCAAGTATTCACCATCTCGATCAGATCTCAGTGTCTTTATTCTCTTGCCTATTTGTTTTTCAACTTCATTCTTCTATTCTCGAAATTTCTCAAAGGCCTCGGATTTATGCTTCATCAGGAAGACATGTCCATACCTAGAGAAATCATCCATAAAAGTAATGAAGTATGAATAACCACATCGCGCATGTGTATACATTGGACCACACACGTCACTGTGTATGAGTCCCAAGAGCTCGCTCGCTCTTACTCCGTGTCCAGTGAACGGAGTCTTTGTCATCTTTCCCATGAGACAAGATTCACAAGTATCATAAGACTGATACTCGAACGGATTCAAGTATCCCTCTTTATGTAACTTTGTTAACCGTGTCTCATTGATGTGACCCAGTCTACAATGCCATAAGAAAGCCTGATTTAATTCCGGAGACTTTCTTTTAAGTGTATTCTGGACATTGAAAACCTGAGCTTGATTCAGTACGTATATTCCGTTTTCTAATATACCTGACCCAATCAGAACTTGATTTAGGTGGATGTGGACCACATCGCTTAGAAAAGTAAAATCATATCCTTCCTTAGAAAGTAAGGATACAGATATGATATTACAAGTCGCACTAGGTACATACAAACAGTTACGCAGAATCAATATCTGCCCAATTGTCAATCCAAGATGATATTCCCCTACGGATTCAGCGACCATGCTCATTCTGTTGGCAACCCTGAGAGTCATATCACCTATCCTGATAACTCTATGGTTTCTCAGAGCCTGTAATGGATTACAGATGTGAGATCCTGATCCGGTATCCAATACCCAGGAAGTAGGGTTAATTGACATACAGTTTTCTACTACAAACACACCTGAAGCCGAAACCACAACATGCTTCGAATCCTGGCTACTGGCTTTGCTATCCCTGCAATCCTTCTGCCAATGTTCATTCCCGTAATAATAGGAACGTCCCTCCTTTACTACATCCAGTCCCGAAACTTTTGCCCTTCCCTTTCCTTCTACTTCCCTGGTTTCCTTCAGGGTATATGTAGAGGGCAGAGACTTTAGAATCAAGTCAGTATTTGATCCGTTCTTCAACGTGGTCTTCAGGTCTATGAGCTCATCAAAATAGCTGGTCTCTGTAAGAAAGTTGCCCCCTACAGATGACCCGATAACCAACCCCGCTTGAAGAAATTCGTTCGAGGTCTCATATCTTGCGATACGAGATTGCTCTCCATATAAATCTTTGTTATGGAGGAAGATAGAAACTGAGTCCATCTTCTCGTGCTGCCTCTGGTATGCACCATCAACTGAGGCCAACACGAGGCACTTGGCATTCACACGGTCTTTTTCCAATGTCTTACGGATATCAATATCCGCGATAGTGGAAATTGGTCCTGAGACAGCAGGGGTTTGATTAGTTAAGAGGTGTCCCAGGTTGTCATGGGTAATGGACATCTGGACATACCTTTGCCAGTCATAACAGTCAGATTCAGTCATTTTATTATCTAGATGTAACTTATGTGTGGTCACTGGGTCGCTGCAATTAAGAGAGAGAGAAGAAAACACTCAGCATGATGCTCTTTCAAGTTTAGATTGGTTTTTAATTTATCTAAACAGGATGGCTCCCACTGTTTCTCGAATCCTTTCTCAAACCATAAAAGAAGAATTAGTCGGGAACAATCTCACCGTACAATACTTGCTTAACCGTTCAGCCAGGCCAGTGTCGGTACTTCGAGGGAGGTTTTACGACGCTTTCGCGAAGTTCCTTAATTAAATAACCTCTTTTCCCTGTGGGCGTAGCCCCGCTAACACCTTTCTAGACACCTACTTGGTTTATAGCATTGATCGTTAAGTGAAAAGTTTCCAGAGGAGTAGCGGATACTCATAGTAGGATCGGGATCCAAATATCATTGTGAGATAATGCTGAAGGAATCCTACCAAAATTATCAAACTCCAAATGGTATGCAGCACTAGCAAGTTTCAGTTTCTTTAGAAACTCCCTATGTGGATTTTTACCCCATGCTCTTATGACCTTGACGAAAGCCAACATATCATAAGTCACATGTCAAGTTCTACCCGTCATTATCCAGGTTAATTTGAACCCACCCGTACATACCCTTGACGAAGGCCAAAATAGTAGTATGACTGTCCTAAACCAACGCATCTATCTATACTACAGATAAATATTCAGCAGCTACCAATCACTATGCCTTGGCAAAGGTCAAAATACATAGCTTGAATACTACTGAATATTTAATTGAAATGACGGAGGGCTACGAATGGTTTTGGCGAAACCGTGAACGTAGTGAACTTGATATAATCGAAGGAACCTGATAGCTTTTAAAAGGAGTGGTTTAAGCTCAGCATTTTTAAAAGTTTTCTGTTTTGAAAAGAAACTGATTGGTTTTGAAATTGTTCCAACGATTTTAACTTTGGTTTATTTTCTTGCATTAATTTAATGCGTCCCATCAATTAATCCTACCATTGCAGAAAACAACAAAAATATGACATACGCTTATGCCATCCGCATTCGCCACGGGGTCCCGTCATCACCCGTTAGATTACTTAACTAACGACAGAGCGGGGGCTGGACTAGCGCGGATGCAAAACATAAGCAACGCCTACTAGATATCATATATAGATATATACATTCGTCAGATGCAATGATAGCCATTCCAGATCACAGATGAACACATTGGATATGCTAGGAATTCGGGTTTCGTTCGAGCCTGCAACGAAAGACGAATTACACGGTCGCGATGAATAGCCAAACCCTACCCTAGACCCCTACGGGTGCGGCAAACTACCCGCCAAGTACCCGAAGTGGAGCAACCTCCCTCAACAACATGAGTAGGCCACTCGGCACTTCAAAATACCCAGTAGTTTGTGCACCCCACCTTCGGTCTATCCTAGGAGCAAAAACAGTAAAAGAAATAATATACAATGGCAGCTACAATCTCATCCCGGATGTGCGGCCATAAAATTAATATTACATCAATTTACATATTACATCGAATGAAAGATAAAGAAACTCTCATCTCATAAACCCTGGCTATTCATCCGCGACAATCCAACAAGTTCATATACACAAACCAACATCACAGAGCACGGATATGTATAACCCCTACTAATCGTTGTATAGCGATTAGTAGACGTTCAATACATATATCACATCACAGAATATCCGATTAGCAAAAGTACTTAGAATTTCGATCGAAAACTTGATTTGAAACTACCCCAAGCACAACACAGTACTCAGCAAAATCTGGGCAGAAACAAACTATCTCAAAAGTCACAAAACCATCACAGAGAACAGCTGAAGAAATTTGGTGCGCGGCCGAGTCAACTCGGCCGCGGATCCGCGACGGATCGCGTGGATCGGCCGCGGATCCGCGGTCGTCTGAGTGACTCAAGTGCCCAAATTTCTACAGTTTCCCCAGAAAACCCTGCACGTATTTTTAAGGTCCCCTGAAAAAATTTTGGACCAGTTTTTAAAAACGACAGAAAAGTGGATTTTTCGACGTATTTTGTGATTTTTTCCGGTGATCGAATTTCTAACACTTTGCTAACAAGTTAGTAATGGTTTAGCAAGTCTCTGATACCACTGTAAGTCCACGTTACCCACCCCGGTGCTTACGGGGAGGCGGAATAGGTAAAAAACAATTTTTGACACAAGGTAACATGGACTAATAACTTGAGGATCTTTGCCAAACCATTGCTAACATACTACAAGAGGTACTATCTACTATGCTAAAGAGATTATACCTCACGAAACCGGTCCTTCGGGTCTTCTCTCCGCTATTCTCCTCGTCCATGCAAGCTCCAAGGATCGACCTAGATCTTGGTCACCTTCGCGGCCTCCTAGAGTCGAAGACGATCCACCCGAGAGTTTGTGTTACGAGCTCCACCTCAAGCCGAGGTAACTACGGCAACAAGTGTGCTACTCTTGATGTCCTAGGTGGTGTGGAATATTATGGTGGATTTATTTATCTATTTAAAACCTTATTTTCTCAACACATGAGAGCTAAGGAAATATCTAGAGAGGAAGAAGAAGGAGTAACCATGGGAGCTTCTCACTTCAAGAGAGAGAATGAGAAGAGAATAATGATCCATAAAACATTATCATTACTAATCTCTTATCATGATAAAGTTGATGGCTACATTGATTTGACCATTATCATTTCAAAATAAAACCAAAACAAAAAGAAGACTCTAGATCTCACATGAAAGATCCTAGTCAACAATGGTCAAATTGTCAACAAGGTCAAGTATGGTCAAATGGTCAAAGCAATTAGCCATAACATAATTATCATTAAAAAGATTAGTAGATAATGTCCCCGCCTCATAATGGTTTTGACCGAACCAACTGTCAAAACCCTAATGAGGCACCTCCTTCTTCTTCGCTCCTCACAACTGTGCATACACATCCGCATCCGCATTCCGTAGAATGCGAATGCACAGAAGACGAAACTAATCCATCCATACAATACTAAGATCCAGATTAAACCAAAGCCCACTAGTATTGTCTGCTCGAACAGTATACGCGCACAAGTGTACGTAAGTGATCGTAGCCTTGCCGTAAAACCATACGGCCTCTACACCTTTTGCCCAGTGTAGGGAAACTCTCTGTGTGGGACTCTAAAGACTCGACACTACGCTGGAAGTGCGTTTAACCACAGACTGCAAGCGGCACTAGCTGTACGTAACGGTCCCCAGGTAGATGTCGATAAGAAGGCCGATGAGGTAAACCCATCCGAACTCCTACTGAGCCTGAATGTGACAATCTCCGTACAGTCCGGTCTGTTCGTCTGAGAATATCGCATGGCGGGCCTAGGGGGCGGTAAACGTCAGTCCTCTAATAGCGGTACAAGTCGTGTCGGGGTGTAGCCCAGAACACCCTAAGATAACACTGGAAAACCTACCAGTATATCTCGCTTTTCCTGGCCAGGGACTTTGTGTAATGGCTCTCCTAGACTCAGCGTGATATCAACCCCCAATACCGGGAGAGACGAATCATGTCTAACCGTCACTGCCTCCAAGTGCTTCGGGACTGCACCCAACTACTACCTATTTTCATGACTCCTTTGAGCCGTGGTAGGATAGTAATCAAAGAACAGTGGGAACACACTCGAGGCGAAGTGACAGTGTCAAGTCAACGGACTAAGCTGTACTCATGTCACCTGGGAACTGATAACTGACGATAGGCATAATACCAACCAATAGTTCCCGACGAGTCCTGTCCAGTGTACTCGTAACCTAACGAGCACCCGCATACTATCTCCAGTACGACGTACTTATGGCTGTGGGACAGACCATCTCCCCTGTTGGGATGAGAAGCGCATACGCTGGTCTACTCCGGAGTATCGATACCCCGTCTCGATAATCTTACGACTAGGGACCTGTATAAGGATGTGCTTATAGATTACCCAGCCCCCACAAGTGTGACTGCCATCACAACGCTGGTAATCAAGCAAAGATCCTAAGGGTTCTACTAATATGTATAAGCGATATGCTAAAAGAAACACATACACATATTAAAGTAGAAATAAACCAAGTAGCATACTACCATTTTGAGCAAGATTGTCTATACACTGTGAATATCCCAAGCTTCCATTAAGTAATATACAAACTAGTATGATACAGTAATTGCCTCTAGGGCATATACACTAACAGCAACAATAGCCGAGTGGCCCAAAACCAGCTGCTCGCCAAAACAACGCGCGTCCTCACCCATCCTTGGAGGAAATACTAGGACGTGCTTACTCGTTTCCCTACGACAAGATGAGAAGACTGTTTGAATTGGCAATGCGTAATAAACTCATCACATTGCCAGACACACGGTGTCCACCGCAACCTGGCGACGTCAACAACCCTAAATACTGTTCCGATCACAGAATGGTGAGCCACCCAATTGAAAATTGCTACGTCTTCAAAAACTGGGTCGAGAACCAATATCAACAGGGGAAATTCACGCTGTCTGATAATTAGAAGGTAAACCCACCCTAGAAACACACTCCTAAAAAGGTGGACGCGCAGTGGGCATCATACTCACTCATGGAAGAAACTCTATGGGAAGTCGTTCTTTCAGCAAAAACTAAAAGAATGCTGAAAGATCTACAGGCATGTCCGGTAGTCAAGGGGAAAAGCGCACTTGAACCCGAAATAATTGAAGGGAATCTAAAACCTTGTCCCGTACCGAAAATTGTTGACGAGGGGAAAAACTACCCAAGTCAAGCCTTTGAAGTTTTCGAAGAAAAAGAAGAAGACCAAGAAGCCTGTGCATTCTGCAGAGTATGACGACAAGCGCACAGATTTATAAAAATATATAGACGCACTGGATAAGTATAACCAGAAGGCGCGGACACCGGTCACTCTCAAAGAATTCCTCAAGCATATTCTTGAGGGCGAAGATAGTGACAATGATGAGGGAAATGACTCACCAGAAGAAACCGAAGACCGTGTAGCAAGTTTCTACATGGTCTCACATTCGTCGTTATATGATGAAGAGGCTCTCTCAGCGTCAGAAAACAACGCAGAGGAACTGGGGGTAGAATCGGGGCTAAAATCCCCGGAACTGCTAGAAGATGCCCCGATTGATAGGCTGCTAAATGAAGCCTTTCAAAAAAACAAAGTCGATCGAGAACGCAAGATAGCCATATATAAAAAGACTAAGCATCAGCGTCTCGATAAAGGAGCTGCAGCGAGGATGAGTTGTAAAGTGCTCCAACCTAACCAAAGCACACCTGCAATAAATAAGAGTAGGATCAAAACAAAGAAGCGGTTCGCCAAAACCCTGTCAATGGGGATGAAGCTGCCACCTCTCATAAAGAACACTCCCAAGGAAAAATGCCTCAATGGAGAAAAATTATATCCAAACTGCTGCCTATATCATCGGAAGGTTACCCACCCTACCGAGGAATGCAGTGACTTCAAGAAGTGGTGGCAAGGATACGTTGCCCATCAAAAACACTTCAAGAGCATGAAGCATGAAGCTTGTGCTTGTCGACAGCAAAATAGTGGGATGAACACACATGAAGAAACGACTGGCAACTATCATATGGCTGGTACTAGTTCGGAAAGGGAAAAACACTAAGTTCTTACCTTCGGGAGCGATTCTGAGGACGAAACACCCCTCAGCCCTCTCTTTAAAGACTCCGCCTCCGAAAAAGAAGAGGAGGAGAAGAACTGCAAGAATATTCAGTTGCATAACCGCACGCTGCCTGAGAAGAACCTCAGACCTATAAACAAAGGTTCGAACAAAAAAGACAATGGAAAAGGGAAAATCCCTGAGGAAATTGCCCTCGATGACGGGGTAGTAAAAAAGCTCGCTACAAAAAATCGGCCTAAGAAAAACAAGGTGGATTATAACGTTTTGGCACATCTGAGGAAAATATCCTCACAACTGAGCATATTGGATGCTCTCCTCCTATCCAAAGAGCCCGATCAGTTCCAAACTTTCCTCGCAGAAGAGAAAATAAAAGATGAACCGGCAGAGGTCCGCAAGGCCGATATTGCATTTAGCGATGAGGATCTCCTCCTCGGTATGTGCAAATATAATTGCCCGTTATACGTCACCGGGTACTGCCACGACATAAAGATAGAGAAAATCCTTGTCGACAACGGATCCTCCGTTAACTTTCTCAACGTGAAAGTGCTAAAAGAAATTTGCATGAACGTTCAGCACCTGGCCCAAGATAAAATTGCCATCTCCGGGTTCGACTCACAGTCGTCACAGACGATTGGCTCTGTAATATTGATGCTACACTTTGGGCCGCTCATCACTGACATCAAATTTCAGGTCATTGACGCCAAGACTTCCTATAAAGCTTTGCTCGGCAGGCCTTGGTTACATGAGTACAATGTCATCCTTTCTACACAACATCAGTGCATGTAGTATTTCAAGGATGGTTCGGAGTACACCGTCACAGGAAAGCTAAACCCATTCTCGGTAAACGAAGTCCGGAAATACAAAAACGCAAATTATTTCCTACCAAACTTCGAGGATACTGAAAGGTGTCACAAGCCGAAGAATAAACAGAAATCCGTCGCCATTATCCCGATCTTTGGGAGCGATACCGAGGAAGATGAAGAAATAGTCTACTCGGGACAACCCCAAAAAGAAAACAATAAGCCCGAACCATCTACTCCTATCTTGGTCTTTGGCAGTGACTGTGAGGACGAGGCCAACATAGTTTTCTCCGTCCACCCGTCAATGCAAACTTTTGCTGGAGCAGACCAGAGTCTACAAATTACAATGGCTCCGCCTCAGCATTACAAGGAACTTGATATGCTCGAAACATACAACGTACAAGAGCTATAAACTTTCTACGTGCCTCCTAGGCGAAGGGGTGAAAAGGTGATCCTCTTCTACCAATCTACGGAGACTAAAGAAGAAAAAGGAGTTTGGCATGATGTCGATTTTGCACTCAACAGGCTTCAACCCATCTGCCTGCCAAGATATTACGCGGAGGAATTGAAAAGGATGTTAAGATACCAAAGTTTACCCTTTGAACAAACTGTTCGATAAGCCCAATTCTACAAAAAGATTTGGGATATTACCGAGACTCAGCGAAAGATGCCCAACGGGAGGATGGAGACAACCAGGCTTAGATATGTTCGTTCCAAGAAACAGGAGCGGATCTACAGTTACCGTGTCGTAAAAAGCTCAAGCGAAGCGAAAAATGCTCTTCCAAATAGCCGTGACGTCAAATTGGAGCGAGATCCAGCTCTAAAAATGTTAAGTCCGTCGCTGGAAAAACAAATTGACAAGTTAATAAAAGAAGCTTGTCAAACGAGCCGGGATAACCACAGCCGTGAAATAACCATTTATGAAAAGGCCAAGATGCAGCGTCTCAGCCGGCAATCTGCAGAGAAACTAGACTGCAATGCACTTCATCTCCAGCCCGCTACATGTTCTCGCGAAAGGGGAAAATCCCGAAATGGACGTAAAAACAGGGCAAAGAATGCAAACAATGCTCGAAAACAACGTAGTAGATCCAAGACGCCGTGCAAACGAGAAATACTCAATTGGAGCCCGTCGTTTATAAAGAAGATGGGTCGGGAATACTCTTTCCCCCAAGACAAGACAAGAAAAATATTCAATCTTTTCATGAACCACCGAATGATGAAGCTTCCGGAGTCTCAGCACCCTGAACAAATAAATGAGGTCCATCATTTAGATTATTGCTTCTATCACCAAGTAATAGATCATCCCCTTGAAGACTGCTTCACCTTTAAAGACTGGGTAGAAGACTAATATCGACAGGGTAGGTTTATGTTATCTGACAGCTGAAAGGTAATCCCGCCACAAAAGCATTAGCCAAAAAGGACCTACACTGTCAGGTTAAGACCAGCTCAACCAAAAGAATGGAAGCAAACTCGTACCTGTCATATGTTAACACTCTCAAAAGAGAGAGGGCACAAGACTATGAATGACCTCTACAAGCGCTTCACAAATGAAGACGGGGATGAGGTGATCTCGGAGTTTCTACCAGCACGAAAAGAGCTGGAAGATGGGACACACACTACGGCGGACAATCTAAGAAAGATTGACTTAGGGACGGAAAATGATCCGAGGCCAACATTCATCAGTGAGCAACTATCTGATAAACAAGTGGCCCCGATAAAAGATGCGCTCATGAAGTATAAAGATTGCTTCGCCTGGAACTACTCTGAAATGTCGGTTCTAGATCCAAAAGTGGCAGTACATAAACTGGCGATATCGCCAAGTATAAATCCAATCAAACATGCGCCAAGAAGGATGCGACTCAAACTTGAGATGAGTATCAATGCTGAAGTTAAGAAACTAATCGACTCTGGCTTCATCCAAGAAGTTCAATATCCCGACTGGATCGCTAACATCGTTCCAGCGATGAAGAAAAATAGGACGGTGTGCATCTACGTAGATTTTCGGGACCTTAACAAAGCTTGCTCGAAGGATGAATTCTCAGTGCTCGTTACCGAGCTTATGATCGATAACACGTCTACTCATGAGATCTTCTCCTTCATGGATGGATCTTCAGGATACAACCAAATAAAAATGCATCCTGAAGACCAAAAGCATACTGCCTTCTGGACTCCGCTGGGCATATTCTGCTATAAAGTCATACCCTTCGGTCTGAAGAACGCTGGCACTACCTACCAAAGGGCTATGATGAAGATCTTCGATGAACTCATACACGAGATCGTGTAAGACCTCATCGACGACCTTGTGGTGAAGAGCAAATATCACGAGGAGCATTAGGAACATCTAAATATAGTATTCCAATGACTTCAGAAGTATAATCTGAAGATGAATCCTCTAAAATGCGTGTTTGGAGTTTCCTCAGAAAAATTCCTAGGACTCATCATACGTCACCGGGGTATCGAAATCGATCCCTCAAAAATCAAGGCGATTATGGAAATGCCCACGCCAAGAACCCTCAAACAATTGCGGTCTCTCCAAGGAAAGCTCGCGTATATTTGGCGGTTCATAGCCAACCTCTCCAAAAAATGCCGTCCCTACAGTCATTTTATGAAGAATGGGACCCCGTTCGTCTGGGATCAAAAGTGCAACGCACTGGACGAAATCAAGCAATGCCTACAAAATCCGCCGGTATTGACCGCTCCGGTTAAGGGAAAACCCCTTATGTTATATACAACGGTCCTTGAGGGTTCTTTAGACGCATTGTGGGCACAAGAGAATGATCAATAAAAGGAGAGAGCTCTATACTATTTAAGTCAAATTCTCCTAGGAGCAGAAAACAACCATTCCCCCATCGAAAAGTATTGCCTGGCGCTGATCTTCGCAATAATGATGCTCAAATATTACGCCTTGGCACATGAGGTCCATCTCATATCGATGTTGGATCCTCTTAAATATCTAATGGCAAGGGCCATACTAATAGGAAGGCTCGTCAAATGTGCCCTCCTCCTGATGGAGTTCTCGATAACATATCGTCCCCTCAAAGCGGTGAAAGGGCAGGCCATTGCCGACTTTCTAGGAGAGAATCCGATACCAGCCGACTCCCTCTTAAATTGCGAGTTGCCAAACGAACATGCGTTCGATGCAAAATCGAAGAAGAAAATGATTCCCAATAGGAACTCTACTTCAACGGGGCATCTTCCATGAAGCGGCGAAAGCAAAATACCCCCATAATCAAGGCCGGTGTGGGCCTTATCTTCGTGACCCTGGAAAGAGGGATAATGTGTTACGCCCTTTCCTTAACGGAGCTAAGAACTAACAACGAAGTAGAATATGAAACTTTGACAGTAGGTCATGATATCACTATTAACATGGGAATCAAAAACCTCTTCATATATGGAGACTCCCGGCTGATCGTTAGCCAAGTAAATGGAGACTATCAGACATGCAAGGCAGAGCTGATAAAGTACGGTGAAAGAGTGCAGCAACTGCTAACACAAATCCCTTATTATACCCTGGAAAGTATACCGTGTGCGGAAAACAGTAAGGCAAATGCATTGGCCAAATTAGCTAACGAATTGGCCGATAAAGACCTCGATGACGTGAGGATCATTGTGCAAAACTACAGGGTTCTCGCGTGAACAGATATATCTTCGGAAGACTTGATAGAGCCATCCGAAGGAAAAGAAACGACCGAACAAGTAGCCCTTCGAATAGAGGACGAAGAAAAGGTCATCGACTGGAGGGAAGTTTTCATAGACTACTTCAAATCCCAACAAACGCCCAAAAATGCGTCATCTAAATATCAACTCATGAAATGAGCTTTATCTTTCATCCTCATCAATGATACTCTATATAAGAGATTGTTTGACTGTCTGTGGCTAAGATGCCTGGGACCAGAGAAAGCAAAGAAAGTCGTCCAAGAAACTCACGACGGGCTCAGCGGTTCTCACCAAGCCGGGCCAAAGATGAAACTGAAGATAAAATGAATGGGTTATTATTGGCCCATGATGATCCAGGACAGCCTCGAATATGCGAAGCATTGTCACTCGTGCCAAATTCATGACGACTTCATCCATCAACACCCAAATACGCTGTACCCGACAGTGGCTAGCTGGCCGTTCGAAATGTGGGGAAACGATATAATTGGCCCTATCGAACCGGTATCATCCAAAGGACATCGGTTCATATTAGCAACAACTGACTACTTCTCTAAATAGGCAAAAGCAGTACCACTAAGAGAGGTGAAGACAGAGAATATCCTCCACTTCTTCAGAACCCATGTCATCTATCGGTTCGGCACTCTGCGACGGATAATCTCGGATAATGGGCCAGCTTACAGAAGCCATAAAATAAGTCGTTTCGCACAACAACAAAAAATAGATTGGAGATACTCTTCAGTCTATAATCCTCGGGTCAACGGTCTAGCTGAAGCTTTCAATAAGATCTTGATAAAGATTATAAAAAAGACGGTGTCCAGAAACAAAAAGGACCAGCATGAAAGGCTGCATGAAGCTCTCTGGGCGTACCGAACAACGTTCAAGACGGCCACGAATATAACACCATACGCATTGGTGTTCAGCACAGAAGTGGTACTCCCGTTAGAAATAGAACTCCCCTCTTTACGAATGTGGATCGATATAAGCTGACAGATGAAGAAAATGCTCATCTTAGGCTTGAGGAGCTCGACGCCCTCGACGAAACTCGCTTTATAGCACAGCAAAATCTGGAGGCTTATAAGGCAAGGATGACACGGTCATACGAAAAACTGACCATGCCGAGAACATTCCGCCAAGGCAAACTCATGCTAGGTGTCAAAAGACCCATATCCCCAATCATGCAAAACGGGGGAAGTTCGAGCCGAACTATGAAGGCCCGTACATCATAAACAAAGTCTACCAAGGTGAAGCTTACCTGATCATGGATATGCATGGTGAAAAACGCTTCCGGCCGATAAACGGTCGATTCTTAAAAAAAAATACTACGCTTGATGAGTTATGATTTAGGTCAATGATAGATGACGACGCTTGTGTCCACTCGCTATCATCCTGAGTCAGACCCTGAGAGTAGTATCCAAAAAGCTCCGTCGCCCCGAAATACGGGAACACCATGGACCGAAATGTCCTTAAACTAAAATTCGTTCCCAAAATGGGAATGCTAGACCGAAACGTCCTTAAACTAATACTGGACCAAAACATCCTTAAACTAACAATGGACCGAAATGTCCTTAAACTAACATTCGCCTCCAAAATGGGAATATTGGACCGAAACGTCCTTAAACAAGCATTTCTCCCCAAATACGGCGATAAAGGACCATCATGTCCTCACATGTTTAGCTCTACGGTGATTCCCCATATAGATTACCGTATACAATCCATGGGCCTAAACGATTAATAACTCTCCCAGGTCCTACATGATGAAATTCTTAGAAAAAGATCGGAGCCTATAGCTGACGGTGCATTACCTTACGAGCCGCCTAAAAAAAACAAAAAAAAATGGTATGTCCAAAAACTAAATGGACACGAATAAAAACCCAAAAGGGCACCGTGAATAAAAACAGCAGGACTGCCAGCGAACTAGTGAAAACCCGAAAGGGCGTGAACTCATTTTAAAAAACCTGCATGAGATCCTTACAACTCACAAAGGAACAACGCACTTAGGAGTCCCCACGATTCCTAAAGAGAAATTACACTTGCGAGATCCTCACGACTCGTAAAGAGAATTTCCCCCTATGAGACCTTCATGGCTTATAGGATTCAAAAGTCTTAAGTTATAGGGATCTAAACCTGTTCTTAAGCCATCAAAAAACCCTACAAAACCCTTTTGCTATATAGGCGGTCCAATGGTGACCCTTGTATACAATCCACAGGCATAAATAAATATTCTCCCGCCAAGTTTCACCAATGGTGAGAAATGCCCCTATATGGCAAACGACACTTGTAAGTCCTCTCGATTTACAAGGAGAAAATACTCTTGTAAGATCCTTACGACTTATAAGAAAAAAACACACTTAGGAATCCTCACGACTCCTAAGGAGAAAATGCACCTACAAGATCCTCTCGATTCGTAGAGAGAAATACTTTTATGAGACCCTTACAGCTTATAAAGTCAAACTGCCTTAGTCGACAGGACCATAACCCTGTTCGCTAAGCCATCTTTGTTCAAATCGATAAAGGCAAATGATGATTCGCTCCTGGAAATATCCCAGTTGTAGCTATGCTGATGCCTAAATTGGTATCAAATTTCAAGTCCTCTCACGGTAAATGATGATTCGCTCCTGGCAATATCCCAGTGGTAGCGATATTGATGCCAAGATTGGTATTGGATTTTAAATCCCCAACTCAAAAAAAAAAGAAGCCGAAATGATATGGCAACTCGCAATAAAAAACAGTGAGTAAAAACAAAAATAGCCAAAATGATTGGGCACCGCGATAAATAGTCGAAATGATTGGGCAATCGCGAATTTCGCGACATAAAAGCCGAGAAGATAGAGCATCGCGGAAAGAAATAAAAAAATGAAAATGAAACTTTTCTGCCCTGCAAGTATGTCCATATTGACTCTTGTATATAATCCATGAGCACAAATAAAAGAAAGAGAACCATATTTTCCGATCACGCTTCGTTAAAAAGTGAACCAAGTCTTGACGGTACACATACAACCTAGAGACTATCTCGACGTTTTTCTCATTCCAGCAGGATGCAGACGCAACATCATCAAAAAGGACCCAAGGGTCAAATAAAAGTGGAGTAATGGCGAAATCCCAGCTCCAGCTCGGTGTTCCTTCTCATTCCAACAGGATGCAGACGCAACATCATTGTTCCCCTCCGAAGGACGGCGCTACAAGACTGCGAATGTCTTGGCACTGAGATTCGGGGCAGATGCTATTTGGTGCTATCCGTCCACCTCTCCGAAGATGCCAAGTTGATTTATGGCACTGTGTATCGAAGGTTTAAACGGATGCGTCCGATATAGCAGACTTCGTCAGATTCCCCCTCATTCGAGGGGTTTTTAATTATGGGGACGCTCTTCCCTGCAGGCGTAAACCCCTGCAGTTAATTCGCTACCGCATCGCGGTAACAACTTTCTCCTTCTTCAAATGGTCACTTCGTGTCGTGGGTGTTCGTTTTGTTTGTGGTTGCCCGTGGATTGTATACAAAGACTAATTTGTGTTGTCGCCCGTAGGACATGGATTAGTCCAAATCCGTATTTTCTTAGATTTGGGTTTGGGGTTTTGGGTTAAGGATACGTTAGCCATATTTGAGGGTAAGATCAACTTAAACGTTTGTTAAGGATACGTTAGTCTGATTTGAGACTAAGATCAACTTAACAGGATCATTTAGATCCGACAAAAGAGAACTTAGGGCTCTATTGTTCTAGTTTAGGGACATAGTGGTCCATTGCCAGTTTAGGGACGTGGTGGTCCACTGCCGGTTTAGGGACGTGGTGGTCCAACATTCCCATTTTGGGGACGAATATTGATTTCCAGTTTAGGGACATGGTGGTCCAACATTCCCATTTTGGGGACGAATATTGGTTTAAGGACATCATAGTCCATGAGTTTAAGGACCCCACAGTCTGCAGCAATGTGTGGTTGTCGGGACCCGTCACCTCTCTGACAACGTTGAAGGATTACAACGACAAATATCAGAGGAGTTCAGAGATGTACCCTTGAACCGGGTGTAAATTGATTTGGGAGAGCAGTTGTGCTCAGTTCAATTTAATTTGATGACTTACGGCCAGAATTGGGTTAAGTCCAGTTAGAAAAATGTCTAATCATTTTGTTTATCTTTGGCCTATTAGACCTTTGCTTGGGCTCTGCCCTTTTATTAATGCATAGCATTAGGACTTTTAATTAGATGCACAGCATTTGTTTTAGGCCTGTTAGGCCTTTTAATTAGGCTCTGCCCCCTTTTTAATAATGTAGAGCATTCGGTTTGGTCTATCAGACCTTTATTTGGGCTCTGCCCCCTTTTTAAATGATGCACGGCATCTAAATTGGTCTGTTAGACCTTTTAATTGGGCTCTGCAGAGCATTTAATGGTCTAACAGTGCGCCACATGGCCTGTCAGGCGCTCTGCGCCGATTGAGGAGTGCAAGGCGCAAACTGATGTGGAGGTGACACGTGTCGCGCTCTGGTGAGCGCAAGTCTGTTAGCGCAGTGTGCTGCGCCAGCGCGCTGCTGACACGTGGCGCGCTCTGGTGCAGTGCGCCAATCCAAGAGCGCAGTGTGCTATATTTTGTGAGCGCAAGGCGCAGATTGACACGTGGCGCTCTTTAGTGACTTGCGCCAGTTCAAGGAGCGCAACAGCGCAAATCAAAAGTGCAAGTCGCTGTACAGTAGCGCAGAGCGCATCTTGATCAAATTTAGATCAAAGAAAAGAATTTTTTTAGAGGTTCTACCTCAAGATTCAAGAACCGATGGTTCATCAAAAGGAAATGCCTTTATATAGATCAAAAGATCTAATAATTAAAGTAAATTACTTCTTTTTTTATGATTGGTTCTTTTTTTGATCTATTTCTCTCTTTTTTTTATGGAAGATCTTGATCTTGTTCTTAGATCATTGATCTTTTTAGAAGAAAATTCTTCTTTTTTTTAAAGGTTTACTTTTTTCTCTTCGAGTTCTTCTCAAAGTTTTTAGAGGAGTTCTGTATATCCGAGACTTGGAGTCTAGGGGCCCTTATATAGGGCCAATTGATTTGTTGAGTTTGTTACAGAGATCTTTCTCTGATTGATTTGGGGATATTTCCCCACCGTCGGATCTTTGATCCAAGGGCTCTGTTTTATAGAAGAGAATCTTCTTGTTTTTAACAAGATTGGAAAGATCTTTCCAGAATTTTATTGTTTAAATGCTGGCATAGTTGGCACAAGCGCAGCTGCGCTTGACACGTGTCGCGCAGCGCAGAGCGCAAGTCAACTGAAGCGGTGCTTCCTTTATTTTTTATTTTTTATTTTTAAAACAGAGCCTTGCTCTGATTGGGTGCGCTATCTTGGGGGCAGCGCTGGTGTGTCTGTTTTTGACATGTGGCGCGTTGCGCGCAGCGCAAGAAATCTGAAGCATTGCTTCCTTTATTGTTTGAATTTTCAAAACAGAGCTTTGCTCTGATTGGGGGAAACAGAAGCGTTGCTTCATTTCCCGCCTTGGAATTTGAACAGAGCTTTGCTCTGATTGGGGGAAACAATCATCATCAAAAACCAAAGACCCAAGGGTCAAATAAAAGTGGAGTGATGGCAAAATCCTAGCTCCGGCTCGACGTTCCTTTCCAGTGCAGACGCGACGTCAACAAAGACCCAAGGGTCAAAGTAAAAATGGAGCAATTGCAAAATCCTAGCTCCAAGTCTTGACGTTTCATATACAACCTAGAGACTATCCCGATATTCTTTCTCATTCCGGCAGTATGCAGACGCAATGTCATTATAAAAAAAGACCCAAGGGTCAAAGCAAAAATGAAGTAATAGAAAAATCCTAGCTCTAAGTCTTGACGGTACATATACAACCTAAAGACTATTAAATAAAAATTGGACCAATGGCATATTCCTAGCTCCGGACTTTAATTGCAATACATACAACATAGAGGTCCTACAGATGTCCACCCTGCTTCAGCAAAGAATTGGCACGACATCATCAAAGTAAAAATAAAGTGACGACATATTCCTAACTTCGAGTCTTGATGGTAGTACAAACAAAGCCTAAAGACCATTGGAGATCATCAGACCCCAGAAGGGTGCGGTTATGACTCATCGGGGCTCCAAATTAAGCCTAACTTCAAGTAAAAAGTGTCATGGCAAATACCTAGCGCTTGTTCTTCCAATGGTAATATGACCTAAGGAGATTACTTAAAGACGTCTTGTCCAGCCTCAGAAGGGATCAGAGACACGACAGTTACAGGACTACTCGAACATCGGCTTAAAGACTGCAAATCGAGGAATATATCAGCCAACGCGATGGTACCACAGACTAAAACCCTAGTACCACAAACCTAACGGACCTCTATCATAAAAAGATGGGGGTTATCTACATACAACGTTAGGACAAGTTTGCCTGTAAACCCAAGGGAGGTAAACTAAAAAGAGTCTGAAACGAGTGAATAAACTTTAAACTCCGAAATGAGTACGTAAACTAGAGACTCCGAAATGAATGAATAAACTACAAATTCTGAAATGAGTACGTAAACTAGAGACTCCAAAATGAGTGGATAAACTACAAACTCCGAAATAAGTACGCAAACTAGAGACTCCGAAATGAGTGAATAAACTATAAACTCCGAAATGAGTACGTAAACTACTTCGCATTAGGACAAGACATCAAGAAATAGAAGAGTGCATGTGGATAAAAAAACGTGTGTTCTTTATTCGGGAATAAAAATGTTTGAAAGATGAAATTCATAAAAAAAAAAAAGATACAATTCTAGCCTCTAAGAGGGCAGGGCTTTTAATAAAGCGGCGACCTGTTCATTCTCTTGCCGCAGCTCCTTCTCTCGCTCCACTATTGAGGCTGGCATTGCTTCAACTTGAACTCGTTGTTTCAAGCACGAAGATAATTTCTTAGAAATTTCCTGCTTAGCAGCTTCGGAGTCCCGCATTCCTCGCTTAATTGAATCAAGGTCTCGCCTCAACGCCACTCCTTCAGAAATGCATTGTTGAAGATTTTAGAAGATAACTCGGAGCTGTGCATCATTTGTTTTACCTGGGCACGTAATTGGCTTGATTCTCTAAAATCCGTCTCACGCTCCTTCTGCTTCAGGACCAGCTTCTGCTCAAAATATTGAATGGAAGCAACACTTTGTTTGATCCATGCGACCAATTGAGCCTTCGAGGATAATGCCTCAGGCGTAAGACATTCGTGCTCAATCTCATGGAGGCAAGCCTCGATTCGCCTATAGTAATCAACTCAGATGCTGACAAAATATTCATTATGAAAAGTCACAAGAGTCGCCAGCATGGGGTTGAATTCATCCGTGAAGTCCGCAGCAAAAGTGAGAGACTCGACATTAAGGTCTTTAATAAATTCACTTAGCATGCGCCTGCTATTTGCTACACCTCTGGAAGGTTGACGTTTAGCAAAGGGCCCTGCAGGCATAGAAATACGAGACTCAAGAGGAACCAAAGCTGGTGTAGCTGCTACAAAATAAGACATGTATAAAGAAGGGTCAGATTTCAACCTAAAATAAAAAATGATGAATGAGATCTAACCTACCAATAGTTGAAAGTGGCAAATCGGGGAGCATACAGGGCTCAGCTATTTCTTCGTCCTCTCTTTCGAGCCATAAAACCGTGGTCAATACGGGAAAAGCCTATTAAAAAATGGTTACTCGTAGAAAGATGAAATAAGAAATGAAATATATACTGGCCAATGCCAGAAGGAAGGACAGATCCTGATTGGAAGGCGAAGTGCGAGGTTAACATTTGGCACGAGTGGTTGAAAACACTCCTACAAGATTACAACAATATACGGTAAGAAATTAATCCAAAGAGTAATATCAATACTGAAATGAGGAAATAAATGATCTTTACCTTCCGTCACTGAGCCCAAGAGAACTCGGGGGGCACGAAAGAGATAGGTGGAACAACAACAGTCATGGTGATGGCTGACGGGGGTTCTTCAATCGCCAGATCGCCAGAGTTTACCATGTCTATATCAGAAATAAAGGAGATGTTAGCGAATGTGTCTAGCAGGATTAAGGGTATAAAAGTGATAACATGAGAAATACCTGATGGTGCGAAAACCATAGTGGTATCTGGAGCGTCACTAATTATGACAGCTTCCTCGATATCCATCATCACCGGGAAGAAGGATTCAACGTCTGCACCTTCGTCTCCCGAATTAATAATGGTCATCGTTATGCTAGCATCACCTGCAAATATTAGGGATCCATAACGAGAAGAAGTGGCGGATGGAATAGCGTCAGACTCAAAATGAAGGCCTGACGCCCCAGAATCCCCAGACGCTGGCACCTCACCCGTAGCGCTGACACCCAAACTTGGCCTTGTTGTATCATTCAAGGAAAAATGTGTTATAATTCAAGAAAAACTGCTATGGAAAGAAACTTGGAAAAGTAAATAAGCCCTACCAGGTTTCATTAAAATATCATGTGTTGTCTCACTTTGAAGTAAATGCTCAGTCTCTTCATGAGTTGCACGTACGATCTGCCTATGAGCGATTGACAAGGCAGAACAAATGTCCTCCATAGGAACATCAGGGGGTTGTATATCACTCGAACCCGCACCTGTGGCCAAGCTAGCTTGATGCTCCCTCGCTGCATGCTTCCGATGTTTCTTCTCGGCTTTAGCTGTACGTAGAGATCTCTCCATAACCACAGACAGAGGAACGTCTTCATCTGAATCACACTCAGCCTCTGGATCTTCCACATTGTCCATCATCAACTGCTTTAGCGACGCTTCCCGTAGTGGTCCTGAAGTGGCCTCAACGGTAGCCGGTAGCTCTGAAGGTTCCGTAGGAGCCATCGGGGGAATATCCTCCTCACCACCACCTAAAGATGACACCGCACTCAGAATAGCACAAGCAGCGGTAGTTCCTGTAATGAAAAAAAGAGGAAATGAGCTAAATATTTTAAAGGCGTCACAAAACGAATCATACCGAGGCCCATAGAAGCACGAAGCCTATCCTCTTCCTCGAATGTTTTGAGGGACGCCAAAAGAGCATCTTCAATAGAGATGCCTGTTAAGAAAGAAGTGTTAATAAAGCGTAATAAACTATAAAATATACAAAATAGTATAAATGAGATATACGTGACACCGCAAGAGAAGAAACGCTGCTTGCTCGTGGGCTAATCGCTAAGAAGCCTCAATAGCAGCTTGAAGATTGGTTGTTGCATTCTCATCAATAGAACCTTCAAAAAGATTGTCGTTGGTGCCATATTCGGACAAGCCTTCGCTATTGGGTGGATGAAGTTCTTGACCAAACACAACGTCAGCTGAAAACAGGGATTTCTTCTTCTTCTGTGAGCCGGCAACAACAACTGATGATAAGAGCTTTCGCTTTACAGGCCTTTTGGGATGGCGAATCCCGATTTCTAAGCCAATACTTGACTCAGGAGACGCTGCAGCCATCACATCGCCAGAAGCACTTACATCCTGTCGTGGCTTAGCCATCGACACCATTGGAAAGGCTCACGGAACTACAACCGCGTCGCTCTTGTTGGGATCCTAAGCATGACAGCAAGGTTTCGGGTGGCATCGTCCATACCAAATTAAAATTTTGCCATGCTTACAAAAACCCTAACCTAGATCTTTAACTAGAGAATCATACAGAAAAATAAAGCATACAACTTTACTTCTAAGTAATTAGGGATTACAACTTTTGTAGTCCTCTCCTTCACTTATATAGCTCCAAGTTGTGGTCCCTTCGCTGCGATCATCGAGCTCCCAGACTCTTGAGAGGCTCCACACGGTGTATGATACATGCTTGCTTGAAGTCTTCAAAATCCAAGATGATCTACTTTGAGAAAACACGAACTCAAGCTATGACTTCACTAATTTGGAATTAGTGAAGCTAACACCCTAATCTAAATGGCTAGTATAGAAGAGGATGATGAAGTAGAAATTTTTCTCACTTTAGAATTTATTTTCTCACTATTTTTCTTTATCTCTTCAAAGCAAAGAGAGAAAGCTTGAAAGAGATGAAGGAGGAAGAAAATGAATGAATTATTGAGACGAGGTTAGAAATGCAACCATGGTGAGTTATGTCATCCTTAACCCTTGTAGAGAGTTGACCATGGCTAGGTGATAAGATTAGGTTAATAAATATCTTAGGCAAAAACAAAGCAAGTGAACTTTAGTCAATGGTTCTACAAGCTGCATCCAAGCTCAACCATGACATAATTCTAAGTTGTTTTGAATTATCTAAAATAAATATAAACATAACATTATCATAAAGCATGGTATCATTCTCACACACCCAAGTAGCATGTATAACCTAGCATATCACAATATTATATATCACATATATAATATTTATGTAACAAAAGAAATAATACAATAAACATATATCACATATATATTAAATGTATCAAAAGTGAGAAAAAGAAATATTTAAGTGAGCATATATTAGTTAATGTAATTTAATATATCAAATATATAATTATATATTAAATTATTAAGTCAATACTTGATTTAATAATCCGGCTATATCGCATATAACCGACTAATATAATATGTATCGTTTTATCGAATCAACACTTGATCCGATAACCTGACTATATCACATATAACCGATCGATATTACATATCACGAGAATAGAATACAGTATCACATACACGTATTATTCTCGGTCCCGCACATATCACATATGTGCTCCTACTCCGTTTCGCCTGAGCCAGGAAACCTCTGTGTAAGACTCTAAAGACTCATCAATACGCCGGCAGTAGGTGATGATCATATCAAACACCCATAAGCTACAAGCGGTCAGCTAAACGTAACAGCCAACAGGGTATTGAGCGATTAGAAGATCAACAAGCAATCCTGCACACACTCCTGTGAATCCAATCAGTAATACTACCGTACAGTCCGATCTCTTCGTCTGATATGTCGCATATCCAGTTTAGGGGTGGTAAATGTCAGACCCCAGTAACCGATAAGTTGTGCCGATGTGAGGCTCATAACGGGTCGAGAAACTACTGATAACACTTACCAGTAAATCTTCATATCAGCCCTGGCCAGGGACTTCCAGTTATAGCCAATCGAGCACAGCAAAACATCAACCCCCAATACCGGGAGAGACGAAACCCCTCCTATCGCTCATTGCCTCCATGTGATTTGGGACTGTACCTAAAAGCCACTGTTTGCACGTTCTCATGAACGTGGTAAGGTGGAAATCAAAGCACAGTGGGAATCACACAAGACTCTATGACGATCTCGAGTCTACAGACCAACCTGTACCAGTGTCACCAGAGAACTACTATCTGACGATAGGTATAATACCAACTAGGAGTTCTCGGCGAGTCCGTTCAGTGTACCCAGTCTCCACTGAGCACCCGTATACCATCTTTGATGTCAAACACCAATGGATGTGGGATCATCCATCGCCCATTATATGGGTCAAGAGGCGTATACGCTAGTCTACTCTGGTGTATCGATGCCCTGTCTCGATACACCCTCGACTAGAACAATTATAGGATGTACTTGTGGACTACCCTGGCCCCACTAGTATGATCTCCATCATAGTCCTAGTAGTCAAGTACACATCCTAAGGGCTTTATCAACATGTGAGAGCAAGACAGTAGCATAATACAAGTCAACATGTTAAGACAAAGAGCAACCAGATAGCATACTATCATATCGAGCAAGAAATTCCTCTCTATATATATCCAAGCATCCACTATAATATACATCATATGTACAATAATGGCCTCTTGGGTATATACATAACTAACAATCTCCTACTTGCACTAAGGCCAGCTGTTGTAGTATCTCATACCCGACATCCCGAAGAGTCTCTCAAATTGTATATGGGGTATGGCCTTCGTGAGTGGATCCGCAGTGTTGTCCTTCGTGTCAACTCTCCTAACCTCGATCTCCCGGCGATGAACTATCTCCCGGATCAGGTGATACCGCCTCAGAATATGCCTGGATCTTTGATGGGACCTGGGTTCCTTGGCCACAGCCACAGTTCCATTGTTATCACAATACAAAGGTATTGGATGCTCAATGGACGGAACCACTCAAAGTTCGTTTATGAACTTCTTCATCAAGACAGCCTCTTTAACAGCATCGTTGACAACGATGTATTCAGCCTCCATCGTCGAGTCTGCCACGGTTTCCTGTTTGGAACTCTTCCAAAAAACCTCCCCTCCATTGAAGGTAAAGACAAATCCCGAGTGCGACTTAAAGTCGTCCTTATCACTCTGGAAGCTCTAATCGGTAAAGGACTCCACCTGGAGTTCTCCGTTACCATACACCAAGAATATCTCTTTAGTCCTTCTCAAGTACTTAAGAATGTTCTTCACAGCTGTCCAGTGACTCTCTCCAGGATCTGCTTGATACCTACTCACTACACTTAGTGAGTATGCTACATCGGGTCTGGTACATAGCATCGCGTACATGATAGAGCCTACTGCCGAAGCATAGGGTATCCCTTGCATGCGAGCTCTCTCCAAATCAGTCTTAGGAGACATCTCTTTGGAGAGAGTGAGTCCAGAGATCGTGGGTAAATTCCCATGCTTGGATTCTTCCATTCTAAACCTCTTTATTATGGTGTCAATGTACCTGGATTGGGACAATCCCGGTATCCGTTTAAATCTATCTCTATAGATCTTAATCCCCAAGTTGCAGGAGGTATCACCTAGATCTTTCATTGAGAATCTTTGTGATAAGAAAAGCTTGACCGAGTGCAGTATAGGAACATCATTTCCTATCAAGAGTATGTCATCCACGTACAATACGAGGAAGACAACCTTACTCTCTGCCACCTTCTTGTATATACAAGGTTCATGTACGTTTTTGATGAAGTAGAACTTTTTGATGAAGTAGAACTCATTGACTACCACATCAAAACAGATGTCCAACTCCGCGATGCCTGCTTTAACCCGTAGATGGATTTAAGCAGCTTGCACACCTTTCCGCTGCTCCCACTGTCTACGAAGCCCTCTGGCTGAGTCATGTACATGCACTCTTCTAAATCACCATTTAGAAAGACGGTCTTAACATTCATTTGCCAGATTTCATAGTCATGGTATGCAGCAATGGCAAGTAAGATCCGGATGGACTTAAGTATAGCCACTGGAGAAAAAGATTCATCATAATCCACACCTGGTCGTTGACAAAAATCTTTTGCAACAAGTCTAGCTTTGAAAGTCTCAACTTTTCCATCTACACCAAGTTTTTTCTTAAAGATCCATTTGCTCCCAATGGGTTTTACCCTTTCAGGAGCAACTTCTAAAGTCCATACTTTGTTGGTGTATATGGATTCCATCTCAGATCACATTGCATCCAGCCATTTCACAGAGTCTCCACTCGTGATGGCCTGCTTGAAGCTAGATGGGTCATCATCTTCCATGATGCAATCCTCGCTCCCACCATCAATGAGAAAACCGTAGTATCTTTCAGGTGGATGAGGAACCCTACTAGATCGGCGGAGAGGTTGAGGTTCGTTGGGAACTATTGAATCCTCTGGTTCCAATAAATCATCAGTTGTAGTTTGTGCCGTTGGAACTTCTTCCAGCTCTACCTCTTCGCCACTAATTTCTTTTACAAGAAATCTTTTTCTAAAAAGGTGGCATATTGAGAAACAAACACCTTTTGTCCATCACCGTGGTAGAAGATATATCCA
The DNA here is from genome assembly GCA_030015575.1 of Agapanthus africanus. Lineage (NCBI taxonomy): Eukaryota > Viridiplantae > Streptophyta > Magnoliopsida > Asparagales > Amaryllidaceae > Agapanthus > Agapanthus africanus. The sequence continues at coordinate 669,778,266 of CM057337.1, forward strand.
TAGGAATCTTTTGGATATCCCACAAACTTACATAGACCTGATCTTGTCTCGAGCTTGTCCAGATTTTGCTTTGTAACATAGGCTGGACAACCCCATATCTTAACTCGTTTAAGATATGGTCTCTTCCCATTCTATATCTCATATGGAGAGGTAGGCACCAATTTGGTTGGAAATCTATTGAATAGGTATGCGGCCGTCTCTAGCGCATAATCCTAAAAGGAAATAGGTAACTCAGCGGTGCTCATCATAGAGCGCACCATATCTAATAGGGTGCGATTTCTCCGTTCTGATACACCGTTGTGCTGTGGTGTATACGGAGGAGTAAGCTGAGAGAGAATCCCATTCTCTTTTAGATAGTCACAGAATACCGTGCTCAAGTATTCTCCTCCTCGATCAGATCGAAGGATTTTAATACTTTTACCCGTTTGGTTCTCGACTTCGTTCTTATATTCTTTGAATTTCTCAAAAGCTTCAAACATGTGTTTCATTAGAAACATATGTCCGTATCTTAAGAGATCATCAGTGAATGTAATGAAGTACGAGGAACCATTCATAGCATGTGTAGACATGGGACCACATACATCACTATGTATCAGTCCCAAGAGTTCCGTAACTCTTTCTCCGTGTCCACTAAACGAAGTTTTGGTCATTTTGCCTTTGAGACATGACTAGCATGTGTCATAAGATGAAAATTCGAACGAATTCAAATATCCATTCTTATATAACTTAGCTAGTCGTGTCGCATTGATATGACCTAGTCTACAATGCCACAAGAAGGATTCGTACATTTTTGAACTCTTCCTCTTGTGTGTGTTTTGTACATTAAGAACCGTGGTTTAATTTAGAATGTATATGCCATTATTTAACGAGCCTGATCCAATTAACTTTTGATTCAGGAAGATGTTCATAAAATTGTCCTCTACTACAAAATTATATTCTTCTTTATTTAATAAAAAAACTGATATAAGATTGCATATCAGGGTCGGAATGTAATAGCATTCATTCAGAATCAATGTATTACCATTTGGTAATACAAGGTGATATTCGCCAACTGCTTTGGCTGCAACATTTGCACCATTCCCTACTCTTACGGAATGATCACCTATTCTCAGTTCCCTACCTTTCTTTAGCCCATGTAATATATTACATATATGGGATCCCGATCCGGTATCTAATACCCATGACGTAGAGTGAACCGAGAAACAGTTCTCGATAACAAACACACCCGATGAAGATGCATCAACATGCTTATTCTTTGTTTGGGCGGTGTGGGAATTCGGATATTCCCCTATTTCCTGCTCAGTCTTATAACAATTATAAGAAAGAACGGAACCAACGTTCCCCTGCTTAGTATAACAAGCGGGTTCGGTCAATACATCCATATTATTATCTTGATTAAGGCCTGACATGGTCGCTACCTGGAGAGAGAGAAGAAAACACTTTAGCGTATACTCTTGCAAGATTAGATTGGTTATTATCTTATCTAATCAGGATGCCTCCCACTGCTTTTATCAAATCTTCCTTCAAACCCTAAAAGGTAAGACTAGCCGGGATTAATTACATCTTACAAGTTTGCCAATCTATCAGTTAGGCCAGTGTTGGTACTTTGTGGGAGGTTCCCCGTGCTTTCACACGGACCTAATTAAAATAAACCCTGTTTTCCCAGAGGCGTAACCCCGTTAACACATTTCTAGACACCTACTTGATTGGCTAATTGTGATGTGTAAAACTCTCCCTGGAGTAACTCTTACTCGCAGTGAGTATCAGGATCCAACTATCTCATAGAAGGCATGCAATCTCATTGCAAATTTCAATATTTGAAATTCCCGATAATACTTTTACCCCTAGTGACTTATGACCTTAATTATGGTCAACAAATTATAAGCACTAGTCAAGTTCTACCCGTCATTTCTTGATTAATTAGACCCACCCACATGACCCTTAACAATGGTCAAAAAATTCATATGGCTGTCCTAATTAATCGCATCATATGCTATGTAGGAAGACATCACTCAGCTACCATACACCGCGCCTTAACCATGGTCAACAAACGCAGCATGAATACTAAGTATTCTATTTCCTAAAAATGACGGAGGGTTACGACAGCTTTTTCAGAAAACCTTTTGCGTAATGAACTTGATAGCGTTGTAAAAACAAGTGATTTTGAAAAGGAGTATTTTTAAGGCTTTTACTAGCTTCGCTAAAGAGGTCACTCCCGGTGAAGAGATCTCAGCTCTTTCCTTATCGAATAAGGTGCAGGATATTTCACAAATACCACTATGCAAAGAAAGAACTATAGAAGCAGTCAAAAACAAAATCGAGTGAGTTGTAGCATCTGCTAGTTTCGCTAAAGAGGTCACTCCTGGTGAAAGGATCTCGGCTCTTTCCTTATCGAATAAGGTGCTGGATATTCTACAAGGAATACCGCTATGCAAAGCAAAAACTAGAGCTACCCTTTTTGAAAATTTGATTCTACAATATCTTTTAGGTTTCTTTTTATTTCATTAGTCTCATTAATGACATCCCATCATTTATTCTTCCTAAGCATCACAGAAGAAACGAAAATACAACGTACGCTTATGCCATCCGCATTCGCCATAGTGTCCCATTATGCACCGTCTGGTTACTTAACTAACGGCATACCGGGGCGGGACTAGCGCGGGTGCAAAACATAAGGAACGTTTATTATATATCATATATATAATAATAAGGCATTCGTCTCACGCATATAAAGTGATCACATCACATAATATCAGCAGCAGAAGAGAACATATGAAATATTGGATATATTAGGAGGTCCGTGTTTTATTTAGAGCCTGTATAAAACACGGATTCCACGGTCGCGATGAATAGCCAAACCCATATCCCTAGACCCCTATGAGAGCGGCAAGAAACCCTACCAATTCTAGAGTTAGGAGACCCGGACTTGACTTCTCGAGTTGGTCTCCCACTGGACTCTAGAACCCGGTTACTTGTGCTCTCCTCCTTGGGTCTATCCTAATGCGGAAAAGTAAATAATATACAATGGTGACATCATCCTCAACCCGGAAGTGCCCCAATAAAAGAATATTACATACATTAAATTTTACATGAATGAAAATAAAAACTCTCATCTCACATAAAACCCCCGGCTATTCAAAACACGACGATCCAATATAACATATCACAGCAACACATAACATCACATGTCATCAACGTAAGTAAATATACGTATCACAATTGTCGTTGACATATAGCAACAAAAACGGCGATACACCACATATTACACTTACGGTCGTAGAAAAGAAAATGTCAAACTACAACATTTGAAATCCACAATAACCTTAGACATCATAAACCCGAAATATCATATATTACGGATTTCATGCCTAGCTATATGAATTCCACATATTGTATCACATTCCAGAAAAAGCTAGACGATATTAAACATTTCGATCGAATCAACAAACACCCAAAATTTCCCAAAAGCTCAACACTTGAGCGCAGTTTAAAAATACTCAGTACATGCCACAGTACCAATGAACTAGTCGTAGAACGGTCAACCAATGCCTCACCTGTGGCACCGCGGAACTACCGCAAACCCTAGGGTTTAGTTGCAGTTCTTTCGGTCACAGAATGGAGTTAGGGTTTCGTTCTCTAGAGGGTCCACCGGATCACTTGCACGATATTTGAATGTTCATTAACTATGAAAAAATCCAACTCTTGGAAAATTTTCCGGCAAGGGTTAAAATGGGTATTTGATATCCGTTCGAACCTTTTAACACCGTCTAAAATAACCCGAAAATAAACTAGAATTACGAATACGAAACACTCCGAATAACCAATGCATAAAGATAACATCACATGCAAATTTAGCAAAAACAAACAACACCTGAAATACTAAAACCCAGAGACCGGAACACTGTAAAAAATTGAACCCCATATGGCACTGTACGGCCGGCCTGCTCGGTTTTTAAAGGGTTTTGCTCAGCCAAAATCCGGCGAGGGGTGTTCAATTTTCTACTGTGTTCATATTGTATCTCATACAACACTCTGCAGTTGTTTAAAAAAAAAATTGACACTCAGAAAATTTCGACAGAAACTAGGGTTCGTTGTTTCAAGTTTCGGAGTTGTTTCGGTTTCGTAATCTTACACAATCCGTCTAACTCTCTAGTTAGGCTCTGATACCACTGTTGGGATCCTAAGCACGACAGCAAGGTTTCGGGTGGTATCGTCCATGCCAAATTAAAATTTTGCCATGTTTAAAAGAACCCTAACCTTGATCTTTGATTAGAGAATCATATGGAAACAAAAAGCATACAACTTTACTTCTAAGTGATTAGGGATTACAACCTTTGTAGTCCTCTCTTTCACTCCTATAGCTCCAAGTTTTGGTCCCTTCGCTGCGATCATCGAGCTCCCGGACTCTTGAGAGGCTCCATACGGTGTATGATGCATGCTTGCTTGAAGTCTTCAAAATCCAAGATGATCTACTTCGAGGAAACACGAACTCAAGCTATGACTTGACTAATTTGGAATCAGTGAAGCTAATACCCTAATCTAAATGGCTAGTATAGAAGAGGATGATGAAGTAGAAATTTTGCTCACTTTAGAATTTATTTTCTCACTATCTTTCTTTATCTCTTCAAAGCAAAGAGAGAGAGCTTGAAAGAGATGAAGGAGGAAGAAAATGAATGAATTATTAAGATGAGGTTAGAAATGCAGCCATGGTGAGTTATGTCATCCTTAACCCTTATAGAGAGTTGACCATGGCTAAGTGATAAGGTTAGGTTAATAAATATCTTAGGCAAAAAATAAAACAAGTGGAGTTTAGTCAATGGTTCTACAAGCTTCATCCAAGCTCAACCATGACATAATTCCAAGTTGTTTTGAATTATCTAAAATAAATATAAACATAACATTATCATAAAGCATGGTATCATTCTCATACACCCAAGTAGCATGTATAACCTAGCATGTCACAATATTATATATCACATATATAATATTTATGTAACAAAAGAAATAATACAATAAACATATATCACATATATATTAAATGTATCAAAATTGAGAAAAAGAAATATTTAAGTGGGCATATATTAGTTAATGTAATTTAATATATCAAATATATAATTATATATTAAATTAATAAATCAATACTTGATTTAATAATCCGGCTATATCACATATAACCGACTAATATAATATGTATCATTTTATCGAATCAACACTTGATCCGATAACCCGACTATATCACATATAACCGGTCGATATTACATATCGCGATGATAGAATACGGTATCACATACACATATTATTCTCGGTCCCGCACATATCACATATGTGCTCCTACTCCGTTTCACTTCAGCCAGGAAACCTCTGTGTAGGACTCTAAAGACTCATCAATACGCCGACAGTAGGTGATGATCATATCAAACACCCACAAGCTACAAGCGGTCAGCTAAACGTAACAGCCATCTGGGTATTGAACGATCAGAAGATCAACAACCAAGCCTGCACACACTCCTGTGAATCCAATCAGTATTACTACCATACAGTCCGGTCTTTTCGTCTGATATGCGGCATATCCAGTCTAGGGATGGTAAACGTCAGACCCCAGTAACCGATAAGTCATGCCAATGTGAGGCTCATAACGGGTCGAGAAACTACTGATAACACTTACCAGTAGATCTCCATATCAGCTCTGGCCAGGGACTTCCAGTTATAGCCAATCGAGCACAACGCAACATCAACCCCCAATACCGGGAGAGACGAAACCCCTCCTATCGCTCATTGCCTCCATGTGATTCGGGACTGTACCCAAAAGACACCGTTTTTCACATTCTCATGAACGTGGTAAGGTGGAAATCAAAGCACAATGGGAATCACACAAGACTCTATAACGATCTCGGGTCTACAGACTAACCTGTACCAGTGTCACCAGAGAACTGCTATCTGACGTTAGGTATAATACCAACTAGGAATTCTCGGCGAGTCTGTTCAGTATACCCAGTCTCCACTGAGCACCCGTATACCATCTTTGATGTCAAACGCCAATGGATGTGGGATCATCCATCGCCCATCATATGGGTCAAGAGGCGTATACGCTAGTCTACTCTGGAGTATCGATGCCCTGTCTCGATACACCCCCGACTAGGAACAATTAAAGGATGTACTTGTGGACTACCCTGGCCCCACTAGTATGATCTCCATCATAGTCCTAGTAGTCAAGTACACATCCTAAGGGTTTTATTAACATGTGAGAGCAAGACAGTAACACAATATAAGTCAACATGTTAAGACAAAGAGCAACCAGATAGCATATTATCATATCGAGCAAGAAAGTCCTCTCTATATATCCAAGCATCCACTATAATATACATCATATGTACAATAATGGCCTCTAGGGCATATACATAACTAACACCTCTCTCAAGGAAGAACGGACAACTGCTCGTCGTTTCAGTAGAACCGCAAGATTACTGGCCAGGACAGAATCCTTGTGATCAAGGAGCATCCGCCTTTCTTCTTTGATAACGACGCCCGTCGCATGTTAATACCAGGCTATGTAGGCATTTGAGGCCTTCGGGATATGACTCGGCTCAGCAATCAGAAAATAAGACCTTGTGTTCAGCCACATAAAATGGTGCACCACATTGTGAACGCTCTTCTCTGAAGCAGCCGGATCGACGAGGAATGCTTTGAGGGGAACACCTTGGTTATAGCTGGATTGCTGAGCAAAGCGATGCGGGTTATACCTCATGAATAACACCAAGGCATTTTGCCTAAATACTAATAAACCCGGCCTGATGGAATACAGATGCACGATCTCCCAGGCCCTCAAAGAAAAAACCCCATCCTTAAAGACATTATAAAACGGCTGGACCACTTTGGAGGGTTCTTTACCGATGGTCAGGACCCTATCAATATGTTAGGTTTACCTAGCACCCTATGTAGAGTTTGGAAGCATCACATGTCACAAAGTTTAAATTTTATGGTGCTAAGCAAGCATACAAAGGGATCGATCCTAGAAAACTAGGGTTTCATAAGATAAAGGCAATAAAGACTAGGGTTTCGAGACTACAACCTTTGTAGCTCCCTTCGCTAGACTCTTTGGCCTCTTGGGTGTTGGAGGAAGGTCATCTTGAAGTCTTCTCGCATCCACGACGATCCACCCGAAGCTCCTAGTCCAAGCTTGTAACTTCACTTTTCAAGATGAGAAATGAAGAGAACACTCTAAATAAGTTGGCTAAACTTGTGTAGAATGATGTTGTGGTTATGATTCTCACTTCAAAAACCTTTATTTATGTGTGTTTTACTCACTAGAAGAAACTAGAGATCAAAGGAAGAAGGAGGAGGAAGATGATGGCTTTCTTTTGACAAGAGTAAAAAATAACTCATGTGTAGTAAAAAGAAAATATATGTATATATATTTTCTAATCCTCATCTCAAACCATGGTTAGATGATGGAGATATTATTTAACTTGAGTTTAAAACACAAAGAGAAGGATAACTCATGGTTAGAAGTAGGTGAGCATGGTTAGGTTTAAAGAAGAGTGTAGAAGATAAGCAAGAATTATCCTTTTATTTTCTATTTTGTTTTAAACATAAAATCAAATAATAATCCATCCATTTATCCATGGCGTGAGTCTTATATTGCCACCATATTCCATGTGTAATCAACCATGATAGATGGTGTATGTATGTATGTATGCACATCCATATGTGCATGAAACTAAAAGAAAGATAGAAAAACATACATGCATGCATACATCCATCATATACAAGAAAAGGTTTTAAGTGAGAAAACTAATGGTTAAATGATAAATCAACACTTGATTTATCAATCCGGCCATATCACATATGACCCCACCAAAAGCAAGCCACCCGATCAATGTTCGGTATCCTATACGCGCATTTTAATCGGGTCCATGCGTATATCGCATACGCGCACCACAACGTTTCGCCGGGACTAGGTAACTCCTTTGTGGGACTCTAAGACTCATCAATACGCCGGCAGTGGGTGATGATCATATCAAGCACCCCCAATCCGCAAGCGGTCAGCTAAACGTAACGGCCACCCGGGTATTGAGCGATCAGAAGAAAACAAGCGAACCTGCTACAACTCCCGTCGAGCCAACCGGCAACACTACCGTACAGTCCGGTCTCTTCGTCAGATATGCTGCATATCGAGCCTAGGGATGGTCACGTCGACCCCAATAACTCAATAAGTCATGCCGGTGAATGGTCTATAACAGATCGAGAAACTACTGATAACACTTATCAGCAAATCTCAGCAGCCCTGGCCAGGGACTTACTGATATAACCAGTCGGGCACAGCACAGCATCAACTCCCAATATTGGGAGAGACGAAACCCCTCCTATCGCTCATTGCCTTCGTGTGTCTCGGGACTGTACCCAACGGCCACCTGTTTGCACGACTCAGTAGAGCCGTGGTAGGATGGCAATCAAAGTACAGTGGGAGAACACACAAGACTCTATGACGATCTCGGGTCTACAGACTAACCTGTACCAGTGTCACCTGAGAACTGCTATCCGACGATAGATATAATTCCATATAGGAGTTCTCGGTGAGTCCGTCCAGTATACCCAGTCATCACTGAGCACCCGTATATGATCTTGATGTCAAACATCGATGAATGTGGGAACATCCATTGCCCATCGTATGGGTCTAGTATCATATACGCTAGTCTACTCTGGTATATCAATGCCCCGTCTCGATATACCTACGACTAGGGACTTTCCAGGATATGCTTATAGACTACAGATGTCCCACTAGTATGATCTCCATCATAATCAGAGTAGTCAAGCCGACATCCTCAGGGCTTTATCAGCATGTATGAATGAATAAAAGCATGATCAAATCAACATGTCAGATAAAGAAGAACCAGATAGCATACTATCATGTCGAGCAAGAATGCATACTGAATATATATATATATGTATAGATACATCCACTATCATATAATGGCCTCTAGGGCATACATATATCCAACAATCTCCCACTTGCACTAAGGCCAGTTATTGGCGTATCTCATACCCAACATCTCAAAAAGTCGCTCATGTCAATAAAAGCATGATCAAATCAACATGTCAGATAAAGAAGAACCAGATAGCATACTATCATGTCGAGCAAGAATGCATACTGAATATATATATATATGTATAGATACATCCACTATCATATAATGGCCTCTAGGGCATACATATATCCAACAATCTCCCACTTGCACTAAGGCCAGTTATTGGCGTATCTCATACCCAACATCTCAAAAAGTCGCTCATGCTGCGGCTGAGGGAGGGCCTTGGTGAATGGATCTGCGGCGTTATTCTTTGTGTCTACTCTCCTAATCTCGATCTCGCGGCGATCTACAATCTCCCGGATAAAATGAAAATGCCTCAGGATGTGTCTGGACCGCTGATGGGATCTGGGCTCCTTGGCTAACGCCATAGCCCCATTATTATCACAATACAAAGGTATTGGATCAATAATGGTTGGAACTACTCCTAGCTCCGAGATGAACTTCTTCATCCAGACGGCTTCTTTGGCGGCATCATTTGCAGCAATATACTCAGCTTCCATCGTAGAGTCTGCAACGGTATCTTGTTTGGAACTTTTCCAACTCACCGCCCCTCCATTGAGGGTAAATACAAACCCAGAGATAGATTTGCTGTCGTCCTTATCGCTCTGGAAGCTCGAATCGGTAAAGGCCTCCATTTGGAGATCTCCATTACCATACACCAAGAACAATTCTTTAGTCCTTCGTAAGTACTTAAGAATGTTCTTCACAGCTGTCCAGTGATTCTCCCCTGGGTTAGATTGATACCTGCTTACAACACTAAGTGCGTAAGCTACATCTGGGCGTGTACATAACATCGCATACATTATAGATCCTACTGCCGAAGCATAGGGTATAATACTCATGCGAGCTCTCTCTTCATCGGTCTTTGGACAAGAATCCTTGGAGAGAGTGACCCCATGGCAAGCGGGTAAGGCACCCCGCTTGGAGTCTTCCATACTAAACCTTTTTAGGATGGTGTCAATGTACCTGGTTTGGGACAATCCCAATAACCTTTTGGATCTATCCCTATAGATCCTTATGCCCAGAATGTATGTGGCATCACCTAGGTCCTTCATGGAGAATCTCAGTGAATAAGAATGATTTGACCGACTGTAGCATAGGAATATCATTTCCTATCAGAAGAATGTCGTCCACATACAATACGAGGAATGTGACAGCTCTCCCTACAGCCTTCTTATAAACACAAGGTTCATCTAGATTCTTGATGAAATCAAACTCTTTGATGACATCATCGAAACAGATGTTCCAACTCCGTGATGCCTGTTTTAACCCATATATGGATTTATGCAATTTACATGCTTTCCCGCTGCTCCCACTGTCAATGAAGCCCTCTGGCTGATCCATATAAACGCATTCTTCTAAATTTCCATTTAGAAATGCGGTTTTAACGTCCATCTGCCAGATTTCATAGTCGTAGTGAGCAGCAATAGCAAGTAGGATCCGAATGGATTTAAGCATGGCTACGGGAGAAAAGGTCTTGTCATAGTCCAAACCCGGTCTTTGACGAAAACCCTTCGCCACAAGTCTTGCCTTATAGGTCTCCACCTGCCCATCTACACCAATCTTTCTTTTAAAGATCCATTTGCACCCCACAGGTTTTACCCCAGGGGGTACAACGTCCAAAGTCCATACTTTGTTGGTGTACATAGACTCCATTTCGGATCTCATGGCATCCAGCCACTTCACAGAGTCTCTACTCGTGATAGCTTGCTGAAAACTGATAGGATCATCATCATCCATGATACAGTCTTCTCTGTCACCATCAATAAGGAAACCGTAGTACCTCTCCGGTGGGCGAGAAGTCCTACCAGACCTACGGAGTGGCCGAGGTTCTTCAGTTTCTGTTGCAACAGCCGGTTCAACCAAATCGTCATTTGTAGTTTGTGTCTCTAGAACCTCTTCTAGATCCACTACCTTGCCATCATCTTTATCTGTGAAAAACTCTTTTTCCAAGAATGCGGCATGTTGAGAAACAAACACTTTTTGTTTCTCTTTGTGGTAGAATAGATATCCATAAGAATTCTTTGGATATCCCACAAAGTTACACATGACTGACCGTGTCTCGAGTTTGTCCGGATTCTGCTTTTTAACATAGGCCGGGCAACCCCAAATCTTAATTCTCTTAAGAGATGGTCTCTTCCCATGCCATATCTCATATGGCATGGTAGATACGGTTTTGGTTGGAACCCTGTTTAGCAGAAACGCTGCAGTCTCCAATGCATGCCCCCAAAACGAAAATACATGACCGGACCATATCTAATAGGGTCATATTCCGTCGTTCTGACACACCGTTGTGCTATGGTGTGTAAGGAGGAGTGAGCTGAGAGAGAATCCCATTCTCTTTTAGGAAGTTTGCAAATTCTGTACTCAGATACTCACCACCTCGATCTGATCGAAGCATCTTGATACTCAAGCCGGTTTGTTTTTCTACTTCTTGTTTATATTCAATGAATTTCTCGAAAGCTTCGGACTTGTGCTTTAATAAAAATACATGACCGAATCTTGAGAAATCGTCAGTGAATGTAATGAAGTATGAAAAACTGCCTCTAGCCTGTGTAGACATTGGCCCACATACATCACTATGTATGAGGCCTAGGAGCTGAGTAGCTCTTTCTCCGTGTCCGGTAAATGGAGTTTTGGTCATTTTACCATTGATACAAGACTGGCAAGTTGCATAAGATTTATATTCAAAAGAGTTTAAATATCCATCTTTGTGTAACTTGTTTAGTCTTGTTTCGTTAATATGACCAAGTCTACAGTGCCAAAGAAAAGCTTCATTAAATTCTAAAAGTTTTCTTTTATTAGTGTGTTGTATACTGAAAACTGTGTATTGATTTAGGACATATATTCCATTATTAAGCGTACCATACCTAACCAACATTTGATTCAGGTGAATGTTCATAACATTGTTCTGCAATACAAAATTATATCCTTCATTGTCTAACAAAGAAACAGATATTATATTACAAAGCATACTTGGTACAAAATAACATGGATTCAAAACCAAAATACATCCAGATGGCAACCCCAAGTGATACTCTCCCACTGCGACTGTATGTACATTGGAACCATTTCCAACGCGGAGAGTATGGTCACCTGTCTTCAAAACTTTGCTATTTCTCAGCCCCTGCATAGAATTGCAAATGTGAGAACCTGAACCGGTATCCAATACCAGGAAGCAGAGTTTATTGAAAAACAGTTTTCTGTTACAAACGCACCTGAAGCAGAAGCATCACCATGCTTCTTCTTGAGACTTAAGTACTCTGTGCAGTTGCGCTTCCAATGTCCTGTCTTGTGGCAATGAAAACATTCGCCTTTCCCCGAGTCTCCAGCCTTGGACTTTTCCTTTCCCTTTGCCTTTTTAACTCCACCCTTAGGATTGGTGGGCTTCTTCTTTTTCTTTCCCTTGGCCTTAGCTTTCGGGCGAGAAGAGGAAGACTGTCCAACAGTCATAACGGGAGTTTTTGCTGACTTCATAGTGCTCTCTGCACTCCTTAACATATTAAGGAGTTCAGGGAGTTCCTTCTCCATGCCATGCATGTTGTAGTTCACTATGAACTGAGCAAAGGAAGAGGGGAGGAACTGCAGAATAATATCTATATATTGTTCATTGTCTATCGTCCATCCAAGGTCCTCAAGCTCTTCTATAAAAGCTATCATCTTCAGAACATGGTCTCCTACTGATGTGCCAGGGGCCATTCGCATCTGAAACAATTTCTTTGATGCTTCGTATCGTAATACGCGGGATTGCTCTCCATACAACTCCTTTGTATGGAGCAATATACCGTGAATGTCCATATCCTCGTGCTGCTTTTGATGTGTGTTATCCATCGATGCAAGCGCGGGGCATTTGGCCGTGGCACAGTCAGCGTCCCATGTCTTGCGGACTTCAACGTCCGCAACTGAGGATTTTGGACCTGGGACGAGCGGGGCTGAAGCCGTGAGGACATATGATACTTTATCATAAGTCAAGGCGATTTTCAGATTCCTCAGCCAGTCTTTATAATTGGTCTCATTCAGTTTGTTTTTATCTAGTAGAAGCTTGAGTCCAGTCATGGGTATCTGCCATTAAGAGAGAGAAAAGAATACACTCAGCGAAAGCTCTTGCATAGATTAGATTGGTTATTATCTTGTCTAATCAATGTTTTCCACTGGTTTTATCGAGTTTTTCTTTCAAACCTTAAAAAGAAAAACTAGCCAGGATTAATTACAGTCTACAACTTCGCTAACCGTTCAGCCAGGCAAGTGTCGGTACTTGAGGGAGGTTCCCCGTGCTTTCGCATGGACCTAATTAGAGTAAACCTCGTTTTCCCAGAGGCGGAGCCCCGTTAACACCTTTCTAGACACCTAATGAGTTAGCTAATTGTAAACTGTAAAACTCTCCTAGGAGCAACTATTGCCCACAGTGGGATCGGGATCCAACCATCACATGGAAGGTATGCAATCTCATTGCAAATTTCAACTATTGAAATTCCCGATGTGGTTTTTACCCCTAGTACTCGTGACCTTGGCTAAGGTCAACAAATCACGAGTACTAGTCAAGCTCAACCCGTCATTTCTTGATTAATTAGACCCGTTCACATGACCCTTGGCTAAAGTCAACAAAGTCATATGCCCATCCTAATTAATCTGCATCATATGCATTTGTAGGAAGACATCACTTAGCTACCGTACACTACGCCTTGGCAAAGGTCAACAAACGTAGCACGAATACTAAGTACTCTACTTTCTAAAATGACGGAGGGTTGCGGATGATTTTTAAGAAAATATTTAACGCTTTGAGCTTGATATCGTTGTAGAATCAAATGGTTTTCAAAAGGAATGGCTTAAGCTCCGCAGTTTTGAAATATAGCTTTTTCATAAATAGCCGAGTGTTTTTCAAATCCGATTCTACAACATCTTTTTAGGTTTATTTTCTTTACATTAATCACATTAATGTAATCCCATCATTTAAGTCCTTAAGCCAATCACAGAAAAGAAACGAAAATAACACGTACGCTTATGCCATCCGCATTCGCCGCAATGTTCTGTTATGCACCGTTAGGTTACTTAACTAACGGCATACCGGGACGGGACTAGCGCGGGTGTAAAACATAAGCAACGTCTACTATATATCATATATATAATATGTCATTCGTCTCAGATATCACAGAACACAGGCAGCAGAAACATAGATATAACGTGGGATATACTAGGACGTCCGTATTTAGTATTTAGCCAGAATAGAAAATACGGATTCCACAGTCGCGATGAATAGCCAAGCCCACACCCTGGACCCCTATGAGAGCGGCAAGTGACCCTACCAATTCTGGAGTTTAGGAGACCCGGTCTCGACTCCTCGAGATGGCCTCCCACTGAACCCCAGAACCCGGTCACCTGTGCTCCCCTCCTTGGGTCTATCCTAATGCGGAAAAGTAAATAATATACAACACTGGTGACACAACCTCAACCCGGAAGTGCCCCAAATAAAAGAATATTACATTACATTTGAATTTACATGAATAAAAATATAAAACTCTCATCTCACATAAAATCCCCCGGCTATTCAATCGCGACAATCCTGCACATCATATCTCAGCAACACATAATATCTCATATCATCAACGTAAGTAAGTATGCATACCCCAATTGTCGTTGATATATAGCAACGAAACCGGCGATATCGAACATACTACACTTACGGTCACAGAAAAGAAAGTGTAAAACTATAATATTTGGAATCCACATTCTCTTTAGACATCATAAATGCGAAATATCACATACTTCGTATTTCATGCCTAAACTATATGAATTCCACATATTGTATCACATTCCAGATAAACAGACAGTATTAAAGTTTTCGAACGAACGATCAAGTACCCAAGATTCACTAAAGCTCAACACTTGAGCAGGGTTCAAAAATCCGGAGTGTGACACAGTAGCAGCGGTCCAGCCGTAGAAGGGTCAAGCCAACGCCTCACATGTGGCACGCCGTACTGCCCCAAACCCTAAGGTTCAAAGGGCAGTTCTAGACGGTCACATAATCGAGTTAAGGTTTGTTGTCTTCTAGAGGGTCCACCACAAAAAGACTTGCACGTACCTCCAAAATATTTAAACCCCGTGAATAGTGAGAAAATGATACTCGTTCAAACACTTCAATACTTTCTAATTTACCCGGAAAAGCAACGAAATGAAAATTCCAATCAAATCGACGAGTCCAAAACCATCTCCAGAATTTACAGTACTAAATTCAGATTAAACATACCTAAAACAATATAAAAGCAGTATTATGAATTACTGTGGAAAAATGAAGCATTGAACTCTCTGTACGGCCGCGGAAACGTGGCCTAAGCAAGTAATTGCCGCGGTTCCGCGGCCATTTGTACGGATCATTGGTTCGTTTTCCACAGTATTTCATATAGTTTCCTGCTCTATTTTTTAAGCATTTTTAATTCTGAAAAATGTCAGATTTTAAAAAATGTCCAGAGAAGGCTTCGAAAAGTCGTATTTTGATCCGATCGGGATTTTTACTTCGTAAAAGTGTCGCCTAATGTTCTAGGTCGGCTCTGATACCAATGTTAGGTTTACCTAGCACCCTATGTAGAGTTTGGAAGCATCACATGTCACAAAGGTTAAATTTTATGGTGCTAAGCAAGCGTACAAAGGGATCGATCCTAGAAAATTAGGGTTTCATAAGATAAAGGCAATAAAGACTAGGGTTTCGAGATTACAACCTTTGTAGCTCCCTTCGCTAGACTCTTTGGCCTCTTGGGTGTTGGAGGAAGGTCCTCTTGAAGTCTTCTCGCGTCCACGACGATCCACCCGAAGCTCCTAGTCCAAGCTTGCAACTTCACTTTTCAAGATGAGAAATGAAGAGAACACTCTAAACAAGTTGGCTAAACTTGTGTAGAATGATGTTGTGGTTATGATTCTCACTTCAAAAACCTTTATTTATGTGTGTTTTACTCACTAGAAGAAACTAGAGATCAAAGGAAGAAGGAGGAGGAAGATGATGGCTTTCTTTTGACAAGAGTAAAAAATAACTCATGTGTACTAAAAAGAAAATATATGTATATTTATTTTCTAATCCTCATCTCAAACCATGGTTAGATGATGGAGATATTATTTAACTTGAGTTTAAAACACAAAGAGAAGGATAACTCATGGTTAGAAGTAGGTGAGCATGGTTAGGTCTAAAGAAGAGTGTAGAAGCTAAGCAAGAATTATCCTTTTCTTTTCTATTTTGTTTTAAACATAAAATCAAATAATAATCCATCCATTTATCCATGGTGTGAGTCTTATATTGCCACCATATTCCATGTGTAATCAACCATGATAGATGGTGTATGTATGTATGTATGTATGTATGTATGCACATCCATATGTGCATGAAACTAAAAGAAAGATAGAAAAACATACATGCATGCATACATCCATCATATACAAGAAAAGGTTTTAAGTGAGAAAACTAATGGTTAAATGATAAATCAACACTTGATTTATCAATCCGGCCATATCACATATGCCCCCACCAAAAGCAAGCCACCCGATCAATGTTCGGTATCCTATACGCGCATTTTAATCGGGTCCATGCGCATATCGCATACGCGCACCACAACGTTTCTCCTGGACTAGGTAACTCCTTTGTGGGACTCTAAGACTCATCAATACGTCGGCAGTGGGTGATGATCATATCAAGCACCCCCAAGCCGCAAGCGGTCAGCTAAACGTAACGGCCACCCGGGTATTGAGCGATCAGAAGAAAACAAGCGAACCTGCTACAACTCCCGTCGAGCCAACCGGCAACACTACCGTATAGTCCGGTCTCTTCGTCAGATATGCTGCATATCGAGCCTAAGGATGGTCACGTCGACCCCAATAACTCAATAAGTCGTGCCGGTGAATGGTCTATAACAGATCGAGAAATTACTGATAACACTTATCAGCAAATCTCAGCAGCCCTGGCCAGGGACTTACTGATATAACCAGTCGGGCACAGCACAGCATCAACTCCCAATACCGGGAGAGACGAAACCCCTCCTATCGCTCATTGCCTTCGTGTGTCTCGGGACTGTACCCAACGGCCACCTGTTTGCACGACTCAGTAGAGCCGTGGTAGGATGGCAATTAAAGTACAGTGGGAGAACACACAAGACTCTATGACGATCTCGGGTCTACAGACTAACCTGTACCAGTGTCACCTGAGAACTGCTATCCGACGATAGATATAATTCCATATAGGAGTTCTCGGTGAGTCCGTCCAGTGTACCTAGTCACCACTGAGCACCCGTATATGATCTTGATGTCAAACATCGATGAATGTGGGAACATCCATTGCCCATCGTATGGGTCTAGTATCATATACGCTAGTCTACTCTGGTATATCAATGCCCCGTCTCGATATACCTACGACTAGGGACTTTCCAGGATATGCTTATAGACTACAGATGTCCCACTAATATGATCTCCATCATAATCAGAGTAGTCAAGCCGATATCCTCAGGGCTTTATCAGCATGTATGAATGAATAAAAGCATGATCAAATCAACATGTCAGATAAAGAAGAACCAGATAGCATACTATCATGTCGAGCAAGAATGCATACTGAATATATATATACATGTATAGATACATCCACTATCATATAATGGCTTCTAGGGCATACATATATCCAACACAACAATGGTCATGTTGTCCCCAACCATGCGTGGACGCAGAAGCAATCGCCGAGCCTCTCGCTGTGTTGGGTCCAGAGATGAAGCGTCGACCAATTGCATGACCCGGGGGAAATTGTACCCTTCATAAAATCTAGGTCTTTTGTACACACCAAAGGCGCCCAACATATGCATCTCGATCCATGAGGTGAAATAATGTAAAGGGATATTTACTGGCTTCAAACTCGACTGGGTGATGTCGGCCACTATACTTAGGCCATGATACAAATGGATCAATCCTGCAACCCCAACAGCCATACGCGTCCCAGTCACAACAAGATGAACTGGATAGAAAATATACGGTCTCATGTAGAGAGGATGCATTGGGATTTCTAACCAGCTCAGCTACAAACCAACGAAGCCCACGAAAAACGTTTCCTTGTCGATGTCCGGAGCGGCAATTTCTGTAAAATGGATGATGGGGGTGTCTGGAATAAAGAAATGCTTTAAATTCGCATCTGCAGTCGGCAATTTGTCCAAGCCAAACCCGAACGGATCATCAAGCTTGGCAAACTTTGCAGCCTTCTTCGATAAAACCTCTGGACGAAGGAAACGGACGACAAAGTCCGTAAAGCTAACCCCATGCCCTCCGGACTCCAAAAACAAGCTTTCATAGATATTTAACACTTTGATCAGACTCGGGAACTTGTGTTGGATAGCATTTTCTGGAGTAAGGCCCATGATTACTTATTCGGTAGCGAAGATATACTCGCCAGGAGGAACTATCTCCTCATAATGCTCCCCTATGACGGCTAACCTGGAAATATCTGCGAATTCTTCCAGCGAAATCGATACCTTCCGGTTCGATAATAGAAACATGTGGGCCGGAATATTCCACTATTCCAAGAAAGATTTAACCCACCACACATGTGGAGTGTGGTAATAGAAGAGAGATGCGTAGACCACTGGGTATAACCCGGTTTTCAGCAGTAGCGATTTCTTGGCCGATAAGATGTAGCGGGCCCACTGGAGGTAACCAGCCGGATGTCGAGGGTCACTCCTATTCTATAAACTTGACCCTAAGAACACACCTCTCCTTGACACATACGACGCTCCAAAATATCAAGGGCCATCGGCGGCTGGACTAGTATCGACACCATGGAAGGTTGGAGACGACCCTCCGCAGTCCAATTGACCTCTTCCACAGTATAATGAATCGAAGGGATCGGTTCTGATGGCGCCTCACAAGTAAAGCTGTGCCGACCCCGGATAATATAGCTATACCATGCTCCCTATAGATGAAGAGATTTCCGTTCCGGATCGTAGTCCCGGAATAAAGCAAGGACTTCACAATCAGTAGGGGCGTCGGCAAAAGCACTCACATAAGGAAAAAAGGAATCAGAAGCCATGGTACCTGAAAAGAAAAACCAGTGGAGGGTTAGCAATCAAAATGCTAAAATCATTAAGTAAACCAAAATAGTCGACCCTACAAAATCATGGTGGTGGCTCATCAATGATGAGACATATGCCTAATGTGAGAATCCAAAAGGATTCTTATTAAATGAATAGTGCTCATTAAACAGTAGAGTTAAAAACTCCCAATATTCCCTGAAATGCGGGTTCTTTAAACAAATAACAGATTCAAATCTGTGGAAAAAATGAAGGGATTAAAACACCAAAAATTCAAAAAAAAAAGAGGCAGGACCTCCAAGAACGGTAAAGGGAATAAAATTCCCCAAAGCTCTTAAGATCCAAATCAGAGCTAAGCTCTGCAAAAAAAAATGGAATTAAATTCCCCCAAATAGTGGGATTAAATCCCAGAGAGCCCCATGTTTGAAAAACTCATGGGATGAATAATGGAATCAAATTTCAGAAAAATATCAAGATTGACAGCAGGGTAAAACCCTCAAAAGAAGAATAAAAAATTCTCAAGTCTTGGATGAGGACATTAGTATCCACGACCTATAAAAAGAAAGGTTTTTTTTAGATCTCTAAGAGATCGGGAAAGAGCTATGCACTGTCGAATCTGATAATGGATTTAAAATCCGAAACTAAGAAAATATATATGCTCAAGAAAGGTTAAGAGCTAAGCTCTGTTCATAGTTCTTACTAAGAAATTTCGCAAAGTATACTCTGTTCAAAAGAGTTCTGGGAGACAGATCTAAGCTCTGGGAAACGAGAATTAAATTCTCAAAAGAAAGGAAGGTTTAAGAAAGAAGATAAATAGATAGTAGTCATCTCAAAGGCCTAGAGCCCTATTTATAATATATGGGGAGAACGGTTCAACTTCCCAGGTGATCCAACGGTAGTAAAAGTGACACCGTTGCACTCATGTGTAAGCCACGTGAGAACAACGGTGGGGGGAATTTGTTCCCTTAATAATTAAACACAATAAAAAGAGCTAAGCTCTATTAAATTCTAATGAGGCAGTGCCTCACGTGCTGCCCACGAGAGCGCCATCGCCAACCTCTTATAGGATTAAATCCTATTGTGGCGTCGCACGTGAAGTTCACATGGGCGCCAATGTGCAAAGCACGGGAGCTCTTATCATATATAAGAATAAAATTCTTAAGTGGCGCTCACGTGCACAACACGTGAGCGCTGACACCCAAATTAAAAGCAGGTAGAATTAAATTCAACATAGGGGGATATTTCCCTAAAATCTTGGATATTCTCTGTTAAACAGAGCTATTGGATCAAAAATCCAATGGTGATGATAAATCATTAAATAATAGAATTAAATTCTACTAAGAGAAAATATCTCCCTTCCCAAGTGAGAAAGGTATTCTCGGTAGAATCAAAAATCCAATGATAGAATTAAATTCTATTTTAGGAATATATTTCCCCAATCTTTACAAACAAAAAAAGATTGTTCTCTGTAAAACAGAGAGCCCTTAGATAAAAAAAATCCAATGGTGATCAAAAATCACCGTTTAATAGAAAAAATTCTATATATGGGAAAATATTTCCCCAATCTTGTTAAAAACAAGAAAACATATTCTGTAAAAGAGAAATTCTTGGATCAAAAATCCAACAGTGGATAAAATTCCCCAAATAATCTTTGAGACCAATAAAATCAATTGGAATCTCTCAATAAGAGATTTTCTTAAACCAATTAACAAACTTGCCTCTCCTATATAAAGGACCGGAGACTTTAAGTCTCGGAGAGAGGATTGACCTCATAAGTTTCTCTACAAAAAGAAAAACAGAGAATTTAATTCTCAAAAGAAGAAGAAGATCTCCCTCCTTTAAAACTCTAGGTAAAGAAAAGGAAAAGATCAAAATATCTCCTTTGCCTAGTATAATGGAAACAAGGGTTTAACCCTTTATACAAGAACTTAGTTCTTCTTCTGATTTGAGATTTGCAAAGCAAATCACTCTACAAGTTAACAATTCAATTCTCATCGGCGAGACTTTGTTCTTCAAACTCAAAGTTTAAGGCAAAAGAACTAGGTTAAAAAAGAAAGAAAAAGAACCTATGTTCTGAGAATTTAATTCTTCTGAAAATAGGGTTTAACCCTAAAAAGAAACTTAATGCTTATAAAAAAAACATAAGAACTTAGTTCTTAAAGAAGTCTTGATCCCAGATCATTAAAACAAAGATCTTGGTGATCATTAATGGTCAAAATGCCATTAACAGAGATTCAATCTCTAGAGAGAAAAAAGAAATTAGCGCCTCACGTGCTTCCCACGTGGGTGCCCTCAACAAAGTACTCAGCATCTCATGTGAAAAACACATGGGTGCCCAAAAAAGAAGGCCAGCGCCTCACGTGAATACACGTGAGCGCTGAATAAAAGTGCTTAGCACTTCATATATAGCCAAAATGGCTGAGTGCTTAGCACTGATTGGCCAGCACCCAGCGCCTCACATAAAAAACACGTGGGTGCCCAACAAAATAAAATGAAACAGCGCCGCACATGCTCCTCACGTGGACGCCATACAAAAGTGCTTAGCACTTCATATTCAGTCAAAAGTACTAAAGTGCTTATCACTTATTGGGAAGCACCCATGACTGAGGGCCTCACATGATACACATGTAAGCGCCAGAGCCCCAAACAAGTGCTTAGCACTTTTGCATAAAAGGTTGAGCAAACAGAACCCAAATAAGTGCTTGGAGCTTTTGAATAAAAGAAAGAGAAAAAAGAAAAGACTGAGCAGACCAAGCCCAAATTGGCTAAAAGTCTCTCTCTGAAAATTCTAGCATCTGAGCCCAAATACTCTGTTGTTGGATCTTAATAAAAAAAAATGAGGATCCTTGAATTGTTGCTAAGTTGATCTTAGTCTCAAACATGACTAACGTATCCTTAGTTAAAAATAAATTTGGCCCAAATGCTTATATGTTTAAATTGATCTTAATCTCAAACTAGATTAACGGTTCTTAAACGAAACAAAATATTTTTGAACTAAAGAAAAATATAACTTAAGTTCAAAATCCCAAATCTAAAAACATACGGATTTGTACTAATCCGCGCCCTACGGGTGACGATATAAATAAGTCTCCGTATACAATCCATGGGCAACCAAAATAAACAAAAATACGCACGACACGAAGTGAACTGCTGGAGCAGGAGAAAGTGGTTATCGCAACGCGATAATATAATTAACTGCAGGGGCTTGCGCCTGCAGGGAAGAGCGTCCCCACAATCAAAAAACCCCTCACAAATGAGGGGGAATCTGATGAAGTCTGCTACAATGGTTGCATCTATCCAAACCTCCGATATATGGTACTATAAATCAACTTGGTATTTTCGGAGAGGTGGATGGATATGTCTAAATACCATCCATCCCAAATTCAAGCCAGACATCACAACGTCTCGGTCCAGTCTTTTAGCTGTAAATATCAGCCATAGCTCTATACCTTCCACTAGTTTCAGTTTCATTACGAAATGCACAATGTCTCAACGGTGTCAGCCTGCATTTTTCATTCTTCATCCATCTCTCCAGAATTAGCATCTGTAAGATCTCTTCGACGTGTAGATGCTTAAGAATGAAGAATATATGGGAATAGGGAATGCCGATAGATTCAAAAAAGAGGCAGCTGCATTTAATTCGGTCTAAAACACCTGTTAACTCAACTGACTATTCAAACTCGGTACTACTGCTCCGAGTGGCTACTGAAACGATATACTTGGTAGGTTGTGCAGCATATTGTCTTACTATACACATAAGTACACTGCTCATCTCAATTTGAACTAATTCGAATATGTTAGGAGTGTCGATTCTAGCAGCATGATTTTCTAGGCCTTGCATATCAATGTGCAACACAGGAAAAGATTACCTTGTTTTGCAATCATTTTCAATTTTATCCCTCCTGGTTTTTGACAAACAATAATCATAGTAAACAATCATGTCCCGTAAAATCATATTTCGATCTAAATGTCTGTGTAGATTAGCATTAATACTCTCACTTCTTTGGTGCTTCGAATACCTAAAAAGAGATGCCCATACAAAAATGATTCACACCAAAGATGCCTTATACTGTACTTTTGTGTAAACCAATGAGAGGTTGGATCAAACATTTTATCTTCAACTTCCTTAAGAAATGATTATCAACTGTTTTGAAAATTATCAGGATCATCGGGAGTGTAAATTAAACTCTTGAGTGATTTTAGAAGTTCCGTGCTCTTAAAGTGGGTTGTGAAATTCCTCTCAACATGCCAACTACAAAGACGGTGCCTAGTGTTTGGCATAACAATTGCTATAGCGGCTTCCATTGCTAGATCACCATCCGTTACAACGGATATGGGTTTTTTTGATACATGGCTTCCATGAAAGCTCCTAGGAACCATGTGTACGTTCCGTCATTTTATCTAAGACTACACCGCAACCAAAATACATTGTACTACGATGATTGTTGATTCCAACAAAAGGTATGATTGGCATTTTGTATCTATTTGCATGGTGTGTTGAATCAAAAATTATAACATCACCAAATGAAATGTAGTCCATTCATGACTTCACATCACACCAAAATAGACGATCCAGGTTACCGAACTGGTTTGTATGAAACCTGAAAAAATCAAAATCCTGATCTTTTCTTCTGTGCAGAGTGTCTAGGACACTAGATGCATCTTCTTTCTTTAATTTGGCTCTCTGCTCTCTTGACCATAGATTATACAAATCCCTTTTCACAAAACCTACGTTTTCGTAACCACCATTTCTTTCCTTGTATAAAGACATGATTTGGTGTTTATGGATACCTAATTTTGAATGTATAAATATCTCATTCCTCTGTTCATTGTTTATATTTCTGTGAGACCTAAGGAAGCTAACTTCAGCCAATGAAGCGAGGACATGGTTGGGACCAACAATGAATTCACATACAAACCATTTGTTATTAATTGGATCAAGTTGAACATCTAATTTTTCCAGACATTCACATCTACTTAAAGCACGCTCTTTATTCGACCTATCCGTCCTATCCATATGTTTTTCATCCCGAGCCCCAGCCTTACTGCAAACAAATCTACAAAAATAAGTGGTGCCATTAGATTTAATGTGTTAGATATAGGTGCCCTCAAGGCAATTATTGTAATTGTAGGAGGACCTATAAAAGAGAACAATCTTACTCGATATGATAGTATGCTATCTGGTTTGTCTTTATCATTCATGTGTATGCATTTTATTCGTTATCATGTATCGCTAATACATAATGATAAAACTCGTAGGATCTTTGCTTGACTACCAGGATTATGATAGGGATCATACTGGTGGGGCCTGGGTAGTCTATAAGCACATTCTTAAAAGTCCCTAGTAGAGGGAGTATCGAGACTGGGCATCGATACTCCAGATTAGACTAGTATATACGTTTCGTAACCCCGACCAGGGCGATGGTTGATCCCATAGCCATTGGTGTTTGACACCAAAGATTGTATACATGTGCTCATTAGATGAATGAGTTACACTGGACGGACTCACCTGAGAACTCCTATATGGTATTATACATATCGTCAAATAGCGGTTCTCATGTGACATGAGTATAGGATAATATGTAGACCTAAGATCGTCATAATGTCTTATATGTGTTCCTACTGTACTTTGATTACTGCCCTACCACGCTTTTAAACAGTCGTGTAAACAGATTTTAGTTGGGTATAGTTCCGAAGCACATGGAGGCAGTGAATGATCAAAAGGATTTCATCTCTCCCAGTATAGGGAGTTGAGGTCGTGCTATGCAAGATCAACTATAAGCATAAGTCCTTAGCCAAGGCAATTGAGATTTACTAATAAGCGTTATCAGTAGTTTCTCGGATGGTTATGAGTTTATGATTGACACGACTAATCTAGTTATTAGGAGTCTGACGGTTTCCACCTCTCAGATCCGGTATGCGATACTCTTAGACGAAAAGATCAGACTGTATGGTGATTGTCGCTGATAGAATTTGCAGGATTCGGATGAGCTTGCTCATTGACCTTCTTTCAATCAATACCTAGGTAGCCATTACGTGCAGCTAGTACCGCTGACGTGCTTGTGTGCTATGAATATGATCCTAAGCTACTGTCAGCGTATTGTCGGGTCTTTAGAGTCCAACACAGAGGTTTTCCAGCACAGGCGAAACGATGTAAGGCACGTACAAGGATATGTGCAGGAGTTCGATTAAACACGTATATGTGATACAAGTATTTTTAATCGAGTGTTTTATGATATTAGCCGGTATATTTATTGATATAGCTAGATTATTAAATCAAGTGTTGATTTAATAATTAAATGTGTTTGTGTTTGTGTATGTTTATGTATATATATTTAGTAATATCATACTTGCTTTAATTTTCCTCTCTTTAAATATATTTATATACGATAAAAATATTATTTAATATGTCCTCGAAATTTATAGAAGGAAAGTGTAACAGATTCAAAGCAATTTAGTGATAGAATTATTGATACTGCATGAAAAATATTTGGAAGAACGAAAGAATGAAAAGTTTTGGAAAGAGGTGAGGGAAATACCAGCATTACTTTGGTCAACAATCTCGGCTTCTACGGCTGCTAAAGTTAAAGTCTGACGCCGAGGTACATTCCTCCTGGCTAGAGGCACATTCCTCTGTCCTTGGGGCATGTTCCTCTGCCCTCGATGCATGTTCCTCAGTGCTTGATGGAATTGGTGAGTAGGCTGTACAGGAGGTGGAGCTGGGAGTGCAAGACGAGGTGCAGGAGCCTGGATAGCTGGCCACTGCGGATAAGTGTTATGTGTGGGAGCTGAGTTGCGTCTATAAGGACAGGTTCCAATTCCGTGATTGGATGCGCTACAAACTAAGCACAGGCCTTTTGCGCGCCTACAGTCCTTCCACAAGCGTTCATCCCTCTTGCAATAGAAACAAAAATCTGGACTTGGCTGGTTATTGGTTTCTTCCGGTCTCCTGGATTCCACAGTTGGCCTTGAAGAGGCTCCTCCTACCATTTGGGTGGCAGGGCACTTCACTCTGGCAGATTGGGGTCTGCACCTCATTTTCACCACTGCCTCATATCTGCGGGCAGCTTTCAGGGCCAATTCGTGGGTCGAGAAATCCCCTATGGCTAAAACAGCTTGGATCTCCAGATATAACCCTTGTTGAAATCGACGGGCTCTGATCTCATCCGTCGGTATCAAGTGTGCCGCGAATCTGTTAAGGTATTGTGTTAGCTGTGTAGTGTGTGATATTTGAAAATCGAAATATTAAGACATATCTTACCGATTGAGCATGGTAATCATCATATTCATCCACGGATTTGGTCTACATCGAACCTTGTTGTAAGTGAATGAACTGTTGTTCCATGTCGAATCTGGCAGTCTCAAGGAAGTATTTCGCGTAAAACATATCGCAAAAAGTCCTCCATTCGATCGGCTGGGTGAGACGGCTTTCTTTTGCCTTCCACCAGACCCGTGGATTGTTAGTGAGTTGCAGCTTCGCAACTCGATCCCAAGCTATCTCTGGCACTTGTGCCGCTGCCAGGTCATCTTCAATACTTTGTGCTCACTCCTCAGCTTCTAGAGGGCTCTCTTTTCCTGAGAATTGCTTGGGGTGCAAAGCCCTGAATTGCTTCACCCCAGTTGCTTCCGCCTCTGAACGGTTCATCAAGATAGCAGTCTGCTACTGCTGTCCTTCCAGAAGGCTGCGGATCGCCTCAATCAAGACCGTCTGCTTGTTGATCGGAGCAATGACGGCAGGTGTAAGCGGTAGAGGTGGGGAGTGTTATTGACATTTGTGCTGGTGTTGTTTGGGGAATCCATAACCTTGAAAGAAAAATTTGGGTTAAAACAGATTCAAAATATATGGAATTGGAAGATTCTAGGGTTCGGGTCTCATGCAAGTTGTGGGTTTGTATGGGCTTGGGTGAAGAGAGAGGTGAGCAGGGAGAGGGAGGAGGTGAGGGAGATGATGAGGGTCGCCAGCGGTGAAGGCGACGGCGACGGCGACGAAGGAAATAGGTGAGGCGGTGGGTCGGGTTCTTGGAAAAGGAGGTGGTCGAGGAGGGAAGAGGATGATGGTGAGGAGGTCGGGAAGGTGGTGATGAGGCCTACGAGTTAATCGGCGGTGGCGAGAAGCGAGCGTGACGCGGGTTCGAGCGTGGGTTAGGGCGGCAGCGAAAAAAAGAGAAAAGAAGAAGAAAACGGAGAGAGAGAGGGACATGAGTTAAATGAATAGGGAAATTATAAAATTAATATATTATATGTAGAGAGAGAGAGAGACGGTACAGAGAGAGAGAGAGAGAGAGAGCGGCAGTTAGGATAGGATATAAAAATATTTAAAATATATATTTAGTTTAAAATATATATATAAACGTATATATACATAGATATTAAATATTTTAAATATATCGAATATAATATTATAATACTAGTCCGTTTTGAGATTTGGCAAAATACAAACCTACTCCAAAACACATCCGGGTCGAGTCTAAAAATCCAGTTTTAAAATATGAAAAATATATGCAACGTCCAAATTTCAAAATGAAAACCCAGTTAAAGAAAATGCATACCCCCAAGAATGGATGCACGTACGTGCGCGTAGCCATCCAACCACATCCGTTTCACTGAAGAGGACGAGAACAAGATGAGCGGACGCTACCACGGGGTTAGGGGTATCATGCAGGCTATGAAATGCAATTTTAAATTATTTTACATGACCTAAAATGTTATATGATAAAAGATGCGATACTAGATAAAATACCAGTATGTATTAAACATGAGATGCACGTATCCATGCAGCAAGTCACGGTAATCTATAAATGAGAATCAAACAGGTTCAAGCAAGCGGGTCGGGTCGAATGCAATGTAAAATGTAAAATACTATTCGCACCCAAAATACGATAAATCAAGAAAATACCACGAATAAAGCAATACGAGAACTGGAATTGGTATAAATGAACTAGGGTGTTGCAAAAAGCAAGTGCATACAACATGCACGAAATCAAATCGACAGTATCGAATCCACGAAACCATAAATACGTGCAACGAAGGCACAAATCGATACCAAGTGCAATAGATATGCACAAATCATAAACCAATGTAGCGGTGTATAAAACATAATCAAGTGCAATAACTGTGCACAAATATAAATCTCCAGTAGGTGCAGCCATGGTGCACGAAAACATAAATCACGAAACCCAATCATCGAAACTCAAATCCAAGCGATAAAAGTGTGACACTCGGATCACAAAAGACAATTCGCAATAACTGACATTGAGGTACACCTCCTACAATGTCGAAAAATATGCCAATGCGCCCAAAGCTGGCAGAGCAAGACATCTGCTTGCCTCCTGCTCACATATGGTGTCTTCTGTCCCTGGGTCCTCGTTTTCTTTGTGGATTACCAATCTCATGATCCTTCTGCTCGTCGGCCTGATCAGATGTACTAACGAAACAGTTCCGCTTTGGAACTCCTCTGATCACCGTTTGGCCAATCAACATGACCACTCGCAACTGCACATTACTGGCGGCGGCATCTGGCCCTCCGAATACTCATGATATAACCGATCCTGGGTGCAAGTCTTTATCGCTGCAGTGTTTTGGAAAAAACCTGCTCATGGCTTCTTCCGATCTCACCTATGCCGAATTATACGAAGGTTGGCACTCTTGCTTAACTTTTTTCTCATAACCGGACAGCTGTGTCCTCAGCACGGCTTTCCTCTAAAATTTGGTTGTATCTAACACCTCTGCACATGTATCAATCCTCTGGCATCAACTGTGCGTAACAAACGCTCTCTAACATCTCGCACGGACCTCTTGTTCCACTCGTCTTTATTATCGTCCACTTCGACGTCATCTCTTGTTGTTTGCGTATTGTAATTTGTTCTTGGCTACGGTCAATCCAGGGTCTCTCACATGGACTAGAAATTACGAACTCGGTATCTTCATCACTCTGTAGAAGATATCTAGCCGAACACGTCCTCGGGAACTCGTCCAATTCATCGGAGGAATACACTTTATTCGTCCGTTCTCGATCAACTCACAACGCATCTGGTGAGGTCCTTCTATCCGAAACTGGTCAACTTACCGATCTCACATCGGAGCATCCAACAAACAACGTCCTCTCTTGATCGATCTACTCTAGATCCAAGTAAGATCCTTAAATTGGAATTCTTCAACTCAATTGAAGAGGAGCTTTCGATTGGTATGCGAGCATACTAGACGGGTCCGTCACTGCTTTCGCCCAAATGGAGTATCTGTTAACACAAAGATTCATGAGTGTTAGTGAAAATCTGCATTTCTGGCCTCGTAAGAGCCAAGATGGGGAAAAACGAAAGCAACACGGATTTTATTGCCCGATGGCACAACCTCACAGTCAAGTGTGAACCGCCGCTAGAGCAGGACCAGCCCGTCAGCCTCCTCATTGGGAACCTCAGCAATTGGATGGTCCCATTCTTATGTACAGCAGGTCTCAAGATATTTCAAGAGCCGACCAAGAGAGTTTAAAAGTTGGAATGCTCGAAGCAAGAGTCTACCCCGAACTCTCAGGGTAAGTCTTGGAAGAGCTGAAAAGATGACAACCGCAAAAGTGGGAGCTATAAGAAGACCAACGCCTTTAATGCGTCTAACGGTGAAGATAAGAGAAAGGCAGGCGGATCAAAAACAGACCAGGCTCGAAAGCCAGTGCTAAGAGGAGAAGGGCCTTCCCCAGAGGAGGATAAGAACAAGGCTTACTCTTTCAGAAGGGACAAGGTCCGCAAGATATTCAAAGATGTCTTGACAATGGTCTATAATTGCCGGAGTCGAAGAGACCTCACGAAGCAAAAATGACCGACAATCTCCTATATTGTCGTACCACAGAGTAGTGAGCCATGCGATTGAGGATTGCTACATTTTCAAATACTGGGTCAAAAAGCAATACAAGACTGGAGAGATCGAGCTGTCCAAGAGTGTGTTGGTGAATAATCAAGTTGCAATCACCAACTTTATACAGACAGAAGCCGAAGCTTTCTGAGAGTAGACGGTTGAATCCGCTGCCTCGAGAAATGAGTACATAAACTAGAGACTCCGAAATGAGTAAATAAACTACAAGCTCCGAAACGAGTGAATAAACTAGAGACTCCAAAACGAGTGAATAAACTAATTAGCGCTAAATTGAGGCATCAAATACAGAGGAGCGCATGCAAAAAATGTATATTCTTTATTTATGAATCAAAGTGTTTGAAAGATACAATTTAAATAAAAAAGGGGATACAATTTTAGCCGTTAAGAAGGTGAAGCTTTCAATAAAATGGCAACCCGCTCACTCTCTTCCCGCGGCTCCTCCTCACGTGCTACTATTGTAGCCGGCATCACTTCAACTCGAGCCCGTTGTTACAAGCATGATGAAAGTCTCTCAGCAATTTTCTGCTGGCCACTTCACAATCTCGCATTCCCCGCTCGGTAGAGTCGAGCTGCTGCCTCAACGCCATTCCCTTAGAAACGCATTGCTGGAGATTCCCAAAAATAATTTGCAGCTGCGCAGCGTTCGCTTCGACTTGGACACGCAATTGGCTGGATTCGCCAGATGCTGTCTCATGTTCATTTTGCCTCAGGGCCAACTTCTGCTCGAAGTATTAAATGGAAGCAGCACTTTGCTCGATCCATGTGATCAGTTGAGCCTTCAAGAGTAATGCTTCAAGTGTAAGACGCTTGTACTTGATCTCGTGGAGACAAGCCTCAATTCGCCTACAATAGTCAACCCAAATGCCGACAAAGTCTTCATTGTGAAAAGTCACAAGCGTCGCCAGCATAGGGTTGACCTCATTCGCGAAGTCCGCAGAAGAAGTGAGAGCTTCAACGTTAAGGTATTCGATGAATTCTCTTAGCATTCGAACTGCTATTTGCCACACTCCTGGAGGACTAACGCTTAGCGAACGGATCCACGGGCATAGATATGCCAGACTCAAGAGGAGCCAAAACTGGTGAAATGATGTGCCGCATTTGAGAAAAGATGAAATAAGAAATGAAGAACATGTTAACCAATGCCCGAAGGAGGAACAAATTCTGATTGGAAGGTGAAGTGTGAGCTTAGCATTTGGCATAAGCGGTCAAAAAGCACTCTTACAGGATTGCAACAATATATGGTAAAGAAATTAATCCAAGAATAATATTTATACCAAAACAAGGAATTGAAAAATCTTTACCTTCCGTCATTAAACCCGAGAGAACTCAGGGGGCACAAAAGAGAGAGACGGAACAGTGACAGTCGTGGCAATGGCTGATAGTGATTCTTCAATCAGCACAGTGCCGGGGTCAACCGCACCTATATTCGGAATAAAAAAATATCAGCGAATATGGTTGGCAATATTGAGAACCCAAAAGAAATAACATAAAGAATACCTAATGTGGCAAAGGCCATAGCGGTGTCTGGAGCGCCACTAACCATGACGGCTTCCTCGATTTCCACCATTACCGGAGAGATGGATTCAACGTTGACACCTTCGCCCCCTGAATCAATAAGGGCTGTCGTCATGCTCGCGTCACCTGCCAATGTCGGGGATCTACAGGGGGAGGAAGCGGCAGTTGGAGCAGTCCCTGATTTGACAGGAAGGCGAAACACCCCATACCCTTCAAACGCTGGCGTATCACTCACCAAGTTTGGCCTTGTCACATCATTCAAAGACAAATGTGTTATAATTCGAGAAAAATTATTGTAAGAAGAAACCTGGAAAAGTAAACAAGTCCTATTAGGTTTCAATAAGGGATCGTGCGCTGTTTT
This sequence comes from Agapanthus africanus, assembly GCA_030015575.1. NCBI lineage: Eukaryota > Viridiplantae > Streptophyta > Magnoliopsida > Asparagales > Amaryllidaceae > Agapanthus > Agapanthus africanus. Next base: position 669,810,134 of record CM057337.1, read on the forward strand.
GTCTTGAAGTAACCGCTCGGCCTTTTCGTGAGCCGCACACGCAACCTGCCTATGAGCGGTGGACAAGGCAGGAAGAATGTCCTCCATGGGAACGTCAGAGGGTCGGGCATCACTCGAACCTGCACCTGCGGCCAAGTTAGCCTGACGATCTCTTGCTGCGTGCTTTTTGTGCTTCCTCTCAACTTTGGTTGTACGGATAGATCTCCTTAAAACCTCCGACAGGGGAACGTCTTTATCCAAATTAGGCTCGGCCTCCGGATCTGCTGCAACATCCATCATAGGCTGCTTTAGCGATGCCTCCCATGTCCGCCCCGGGATGACCACAACCGTAGCCGGTGGCTCTGAAGGCTCCTCCGCACCACCACCTGAGGATGTCATTGTACTAAGAACAACACAAGTTGCGGTGGTTCCTGTAACAGAAAGAGGAAGGGAGTCAGGGTGTGAACGAAATGAACTAAATATGTAAAGGCGTCGCGAAACGAATCATACCAAGACCCATGGAAGTGCAAAGCCTCTCCTCTTCCTCAAATGTCTTGAGGGATGCCAAGAGGGCATCTTTGGTGGAGATTCCTGTTAAGAAACGAGCATTAATAAAGCATGGTAAATTCAAAATATATATATATAGAAGAATATAAATGAAATATACCAGACGCCGCAAGAGAAGCGAGCACTACTTTCGTCCGAGCTAATCTCTCAGAAGCCTCAATAGCGACTTGAAGATCAGTGGTGGCATTCTCATTGACAGAGGCTCCGAACTGACCATCATTGGTACCGTATTCGGACAAGCCCTCGCTTTAAGGAGCATGAGGCTCCTGACCAAATACAACGTCGGCCGAGAATAAAGACTTCTTCCTCTTCTGCGAACCGGCACCAACACCCGATGACAAAAGTTTTCGCTTAACGGGCTTCTTCGGACGGTGAGTTTTGATCTCCGAGCCAATACCCGACTCGGAGGATGTCGTAGCCACCACAGTCATAGGAGAACTTACATCCGGCCATGGCTTAGCCGGAAAGGCTCGCTGAATTACAACCATGGCGCTCTCTCTTAAAGAAGGACGGACAATTGCCCGTCGCTTCAGCGGGACAGCGGGATTACTGGCCGGGACAGAATCCTTATGGCCGAGAAGCATCCGTCTTTCCTCTTTGACGATGGCACCCGTGGCATGTTAATACCAAGCAATAAAAGCATTTGAAGCCTTCGGGATATGGCTCGACTCACTAATCAGGAAATGAGACCCCGTATTTATTCGCATGAAGTGATATGCCGCATTGCGAATGCGCTCTTCTGTAGCAACCGGATCAATGAGGAACGCTTCAAGAGGAACGCCTTGGTTGTAACCGGATTGTTGGGTGAAATGATGCGGGTTATATCTCATAAATAACACCGAGGCGTCCTGTCTGAACACGAGGAAACCCGGCCTGATGGAATACAAATGAACGATTTCTCGGGCCCTCAATGCAGAAGCTCCATCCTTGAAGACATCATGGAGCGGCTGGATTACCTTGGAGGGTTCCTTACCAATGGTCAGGACCCTGTTGACAAACGTCATGCTGTCCCCAACCATGCACGGGAGAAGAAGCAATCGCCAAGCCTCTTGTTGTGTTGGGCTGGAGAAGAAGTATCGACCAATTGCATGACCCGAGGAAAGTTATATCCTTCATAAAATCTGGGCTGTTTATGCACACTAAAATCACCCATCACATGCATCTCGATCCACGAGGTGAAGTAGTGCAATAAGATATTTACGGGCTTCAAACCCAGTTGAGTGGTGCCGGCCGCTATACTCAGACCATGATATAAGTGAGCCAGTCCTACAACCCCAATATCCATACATGTCCCCGCAGCGATGCGATGAGCCGGATAGAAGACAGATGGTCTTATGTAGCGAGGGTGCATCGAGAGCGAAAACCATCTCAGCCACAAGCCAATGAACCCCATAAAGAACGTCTCCTCATCAATGTTCGGAGCGGCAATCTCTGTGAAAGGGACTGTGGGGGTATCCGGAATGAAGAACTGTTTTAAATCCGCCTCTGCGGTCGGCACTTTGTCCAAGCCAAAGCCAAACGGATCATCGAGCTTGGAAAACTTCACAGCTTTCTTCGATAAAACCTCCGGCCGGAGGAAACGGGCAACAAGTCCTATAAATAGATGAGTCTTGCCCATAACATGTAACACTATCATGAATATAGTTATTGTAGCACATAACTAAATAAAATGTTAGCTACATGGGTAGTTAGTTTTCATAACTACATGGGTAGTTAGAACTTCTTGATGGAAGAAGTTCTATAAATAGATGAGTCTTGCCCACATACAAACAAGTCCTGTGAATTCAAATTGTCCGCTCTGGCCGAAAGGCCCTTTGGCGTGGCACCTTATTCCATAAGCAAGGAACGAGTCCCGACATCCTCACCACTTTTGTACAATGGTTCGTCTCGAACCATAGACCTACCTATAGAGGGACTGGCTCTGATACCATTTTGTCACAACCCACCCCCGACACAGACGGTATTGTCCGCTCCACCCCCAACACAGACGGTATTGTCCACTCTGGCCGAAGGGCTCTTTGGTGTGGCACTTTATTCCGTGAGTAAGGACCGAGGCCCGACATCCTCCCTACCTTTGAACAATGGTTCGTTCTCGAACCACAGACCTATCTATTGAGGGACTCTGATACCATTCTGTCATGACCCACCCCCAACACAAACAGTATTGTCCGCTCTGGCAGAAGGGCCCTTTAGCGTGGCACCTTATTCCGTGAGCAAGGACCGAGGCCCGACATCATCACCATCTTTGAACAATGGTTCGTCCTTAAACCATTGACCTACCTATCGAGGGACCAGCTTTGATATCATCTGTGTTGGGCAAGGAAGAACAATAATTTCAGTTTTTTTTAAGCATTCTCATTTGATATTGATTGCAACAACTATCGATATAGGTATGTAATTCTAAATTGTTTTTGGTAGGCAAACAAGTATTATAATAGTTAATCATACCTTAAGTGTTAATACATAAACCATAGAAATATCATACAATCATATATCTTGGTTCCACATCAAATTGCTCAAATTCCAAAAGAGAGATAAAATGAAAATAAACACAATATGCAAACATTAACAAGGCACAAACACCACTCCTGAATCAGAAATCTTCTCTTAATAACATTTCCTGGACTAAGAGCACCGATCTCTTTTGACCTAATTTCTCATTTATCCATTTGTGTTTGCATGCAATATATTCCATGGATGTTAAAATATCATAAGTTTTTCCAATATGATACTACACATTCATTAAGGGATATATGAGTAGCACGACTAACACCACAGTTGTAGAACTTCTTAAATATAGTAAAAACCATGCACTGATATTACACCATTCATTAAGGGATATATGAGTAACACGACTAACACCATCCACTTTCTTGACACCTTGAAAACAATTAGGCTAATCTCCCTTATGGCTTAAGTAGCCAGTTTCACATATTCTTCGTATGTCAAATTCATAGTTTGATTGGCCATGATCTCTTTGAAGCGTCCTGACTTGTAATCATTCAATAGTCTCTCTAGTAAAAATTACTCAGTAGAGAGGATCTGATTCATGTATGCGCATGCGAGTAGATTTATGTTGGGTTGTTTTGCAGCATAAAATCCCTTTTTTGGTTATGTGCACTTGGTATTCTAGATAAACAATTCTTCATTCAACTTTTGTTATATTTAAATTGATCTTCCCCCACCTTGTTGATATGTTAATAATTCAAGATTGTTTCCTTCAGGGTTGCGGCAATACAGATTTCTGCCCTTACAAGGTTTTCAAGGTAAACACTCCCATGTTTTGAAAAGGGTAATGTTTCATTCAAAATATACCGATTAACCTTTTCTTTTATGAACTTTTCCTGCAGGAACAAATTGTTGCTCCTCATTTGAAACACAGCTTCAAATCTGTCTACACTATTAAAGAGCCAGAGAATCCAAGCGAATATAGTATCATCTGATTTTTAGTTCAAATTGCTTGTAGAGTTGTAATAGATTTTGACAAACCTCCTCTCGCAATACTACCCCAATCTTTTCTATGCAAGGCCCCATCGTCACAACTAGCATTTTTGTGTTTTATTGCCATGTTTCGATAACTAGATTAAGGGCATTGTTTGCAATAATTCCTTTAAAAGTCCTTTTAGTTTGTTTTTTCCTACGGTCTTTTTCCAACCCATATTTTGTGTAAAACATGTAATTGCAGTTGGTATAGTTCTCACAAGCTGCTCTCTACATGTATATGCTGCTGCTTATTTATTTAGTATTTTAGTTTCTAGAATGAAAAGAGCTGGACTTTGTTTACATGTATAACTTTTGTATCAGCGTTTTGTTCATCCTTAGGTATTTTTAGAGCTTTCTACAAGTGTTAATGAGGACAACTGGAATTTTTGTTAATAAGTGTACCTCATAACTGGACCTTATGAAAATGCTGCTCTTTTTCTATACTCGTGTTAATTATGCCCTATAGATTTATAAAATATCATTCAATATTCTTAATGAACTTTTATATTGTCGATTTATTTGGGGAATCGCCTTTGCTGCGGCTCCTATGATAATTCTACATATTTTTGTTTCACTTTTACCTTTTTCTCCAGTGTAATCAATTTAAGGGTAATTATAGTATAAATAAATGAAATCATAGTCAAATTTAATCCATGTGTAGTCAAACTCAATAAAATGTATGCAATTTCAGAGAAATTGTATTAAAAGCTAAGTTAAATTATTGTTAAATTTAGTAGAATGTAGTCTATATCAGTGCATCTATAGTAAAAATCCGTTAAATTTTCTTTCTGTCTAACGGAAAATTATACCATGTTCCCAGTGTATACTCCAAGCAGGATAGAGAAGAGATGGACGCGCGAGCCCCACGCGCTGCGTGAAGTCTCTCCTCTCTCCCTCACATCCCTGCCCTGGTGTATTACACCCGGCATAGGGAATAATCTCTCATGTTCGACAAGAGGCATTGATAACTAATATACCCGCAATTGTGAGCTACTTTTCTTGCATTGTCTTTCCTATGTCCCGCTAGGGTCATATTTGATGGTGATGGCTGGTTGCCATTGCTGTGCGCTCGTATTTGTGACTTTCAATAGGCTCATTCCAACAAATTGATGGCAAGTTTAATGTATTGATGATGTACATTGGCTTGGGGTGCTTGGTTGCTTAAGCAAAGCTCAGAAATCGCTTCTTTGTTTAATTGTGTTATTTTCTTATGAATTATTTGTCAGTTAGTATTATTGATGTTAATTTTTTTTTAAAATAAATTAATTCCACTTGTAAATGAGTAGATGAGTATGTTCAAAGGTGTAGACAACTAAAGAGGTCATTGACTGTGATTGGGACCTAATCCAAGTATTATTCACACCAAGAATACTATAAATACACATTTAACAAGACTTGATAAAAAGCATAATCCCTAGCAGGAGGGTGTGGTAATAAAATTACTAACACCAGACTCATATGCATCTAAGCACACCCCTATAAGTCAACGAGGGTAAATTTGTTACATCACTCATTATTTTATATTATTTAGCATATCTCAACCTATATTCTATGTAACATGACAAAATAACTTACACTATTTTATGCCATCATTACTATAAATTGCTTGCACTTCTCTGCGCATTGATAGGAATGGCATAGCCCATGCTATTTCTAAATAAGATTTTACATAAAGTCTATTGTTATTAAGCTGGATTTAAACTTCAATATATCAAGTGAACTTAATATATATGTCATCCAACTTTTAATTCTCATAACCTAAAAATTTAATTAAAAAATCTATTTCCACTCGATTGCTTTGAATATCTAAGTATGAATGTAAACTTGTAAAATTAAAAATTACTCACTCCATCTCTTTTACTTGACGTTTTAGAAGAATTTACACCGATTAAGGAAAGTATTATCACTTTCTTAATATCAGCAATTAATCTACTACCACATCACCACTAAAAAAATCATATCATTTCAGCCTTCAACTATTGACTATATCAGCAGTTATTCTATTGCCACATCACCACTAAAAAAATCATACCATTTATGTCCTCAACTATTTACTATATCAACAATTAATCTACTGCCACATCACCACTAAAAATTAATTTTCTAAGCTATTTTTGGTACTGTATCATTTATTGATATCTTTATCATTAATGATTTTCTCGTTATTCCAGAACGTCAGGTAAAGTGGGTTTCTCTTCAAAATATCAAGTAAAAAGGAACGGAGGGAGTAATTGTTAGTAGGTTTTGCATTATTTTCTTAAAATTTTAAACAATTTAATCTATGTTTTGTTTTTAAAACTAATTTACTTATATAATGGTTTAGTACGAGTTAAAATTATTAAAAATAATTAATAATAATCCATATAGCTTATGCTTAGAGCAACATTTTTTGCGTTTTTCGTTTTTAATAGCTTATGCTTTGCGCGACACTTTTTGCGTTTTTCTCTTTTAAGAGACAGAGCACTAAGCTTATGCTAGTGTTATTTTTCAACATTTGTTAGAACTTATAAGCTACGAGACATAAACACTTCAACCTGCAAACCGAGTGTTGTGTCCGATATGTGTTGGATACTAACACTTGCCAATACTTGCTCGAAATGTATCAAATAAGACGTATGCCACATCTTATAAGTGTATACATGTGTTAGTGCGTGTCACGAGCGTGTCTTATGCTTGTTATATAGGTCTCTAGTAGTTTGTCTAAATGACAACATGGAGACAGCCGACTGCGGAAGGAGGATGGTGTCAACTTTCTTTGTTCGGCCAGTGATTGTAGGCAACGGTCGTTGTAGACGGTTTTGGACAACGATTATTAAATAGGTATATATGAATATGTAAAATTTGAAGGGGTATATTTAAAAAAAAACCATAGTTCATATTTATTTATTTGGAAACCCAGACTCGTTTATTAATTATATATGAAAAACGTGTTTTATCTTAATTTGGAAACGGACTCCGAGGAAGTCCAAGGTTGGTTTAGTATTTTAAATATTATTACATTCCTAAATTAGATGGTGGCCGTTGTTGTTTTGGATTGTGTAAGCACCTGAGTCTTTTCATAGCGTTCTTTAAACTTTCCTATTTTATTCTCTCAGAAGAAACCACACACTGTCGCCGGGATTTCATCTCTCGATGTCGATCCTTCGAAACCCTAACCCTAACCCGCCGACGATGTAAAGGCGGCATCTTTCCCCTTCAAAACTCTAACCCGCAGACTTCGAAACCCTAACCGCCATGGGAGCTTATGAACCACCGGCGACGACGCAGCCACCGGCGATGTAAAGGCGGCATCTTTCCCCTTCGAAACACAAACCGAAGACTTCGAAGCTCTAATCCCCATGGGAGTCCGATCAGCCGCCGGCGATGACGTGACCCCAGGTGATGTTGAGGGGGCGAAAGAGGGCGGAGGGATCAAGCAGGGGCCTTGCCGATCTGCGAGCGTTCTTGATTGCGTTGCTGAGATGATCCATGGCATCATTACTGTAAGATTTCTTTGACTTGTGATCAGTGATGGTTTTGTGTTTTTTCCCTTGATATTTTACTGCCTCTAAGCATCTTTCCCCTTCGAAACGGTAGCCTTCGAAACTCTAACCCCGATGGGATTCCGATCAAACGCCGGCGATGACGTGGCCAGACAATGTTGAGGTGGCGAAAGAGGGAGGAGGGATCAAGCAGGGGCCTTGCCGATCTGCGAGAGTTCTTGATGGGGGTGCTGAGACAATCCATCACATCATTACTGTGAGATTTCTTTGACTTGTGATCGGTGATAGTTTTTTATGCTACTACTATAAATAACTTACACTCTGCTACTCATTGATAGTAATGGCATAAACTACGCTATTTGTAAATAAGATTTTACATAAAGTCTATTGTTATTAAACGGGATTTAAAGTTCAATAGCTCAAGCGAACCTAATATATATGTAACACGTCATCCAACTTTTAATTCTCATAACCTAAAAATTAAATAGAAAAACCTATTTCCGCTCGATTGTTTTGAATATCTAAGTATGAATTTAAACTTGTAAAATTGAGAATTAATTGCTAGTGGCTTTTTGCATTATTTTCTTAAATTTTTAAACAATTTAATCTATGTTTTATTCTTAAAACTAATTTACTTATATTGTCGTTTAGTACTATTTATAATTATTAAAAATAATTAATGATAATCAATATGGTTTATGCTTTGCGCTACACTTTTTGCGTTTTTAATAGCTTATGCTTCGCGCAAGGCTTTTTTTGTTTTTTCGCTTTTAAGAGCATAGCACTGAGCTTACGCTATTGTTATTTTCAACATTTGTTTGAACTTATAAACTACGAGACACAAACACTTCAACCAGTATATCGTGTTTGTATCCGATGTGTGTTGGATATCGACACTTGCAAATACTTGCTCGAAATATATCAAACAAGACATGCCACATCTTATAAGTGTAAACATGTGTTTGTGCGTGTCACGAGCGTGTCTTATGCTTGTCATATAGGTCTCTAGTAGTTTGTCTAAATGACAACATGGAGACAGCTGACTGTGAAAGGAGAACGGCAGCAACTTACTTTGTTTAGCCAGTGGTTGTAGGCGGCGGTCATTGTAGACGGTTTTGGACAACAGTTGGTAAATGGGTATATCTTTACTATTATAACCATAACCTAAGGGTACAATGTCATAATGTCTATTTCCCTTCCCCTTACCCCCTCTCTCTTTCTCTCCACACACATCTTTATGCGATATCATTCTCACCATTAAAAACAAGGAAACCGATGCAACTTTTTATGAACGAAATTACAAATAGGCCCCTTAATTTATGCTTTTACATATCTTACATATTTCCATACATGTATTTTGGACTATTCATATGTAATTGAAAGTTAATGAATATATAATTTCTAATATTCAAGTTACACATAGCCGTCTCTATTTCCTATTCTCCAAGCTTCTTTTTGTTTCGGAAGAACTTTTATGACTGTAAGTTTTTTATTATAAATTTTTTGTTAAGGCTTTATTTTTTTTAGAGGTTTTTTGTTTACGGGTTTTTGAAAATTGCACGAAATTTGTTTGTAATGAATACATTTAACGGTTTGTTACTCCTTTTATAATTGTTTCTTCGTTGAAAAAACTATAACTACATCGAATATACAACATTGATTTTTTATGCAGAAAATTGTTAATGTGCTTTATCTAAATAATTTGGTATTAACTTTCCTGTTTTTATTTGTACGCGTGCATCGCAGATGCGAAAACGCTAGTATGAATAAGTAAATTTGAAGGACCCATAGTTTATATTCATTCATTTGGAAGCTTTTGGATATGTTCCTTCACGAAGGGGTCTCCGCTCCCTCACTCAGTTTCATCGGCCAAAACTGGTTTATTAATTATATATGAAAAAAGTATTTTATCCTAATTTGGAAACCGACTCCGAGGAAGTCCAAGGTTTAAATATTTCAAATATTATTACATTCCTAAATTAGATGGTTGCCGTTGTTTTGGATTATATAAGCACCCGAGTCTTTTAATAGCGTTCTTTAAACTTTCCTATTTTATTCCCTCAAAAGAAACGACACATTGTCGCTGGGATTTCATCTCTCGATGTTGATCCTTCGAAACCCTAACCCGCAGGCGATGTAAAGGCGGCATCTTTCCCCTTCAAAACCCTAACCCCCATGGGAGCTGATGAACCGCCGGCGATGACGCAGCCACCGGTGATGTAAAGGCGGCATATATCCCCTTTGAAACACAAACCGAAGACTTCGAAGCTCTAAACCCCAGGGGAGTCCGATCAGCCGCCGGCAATGACGTGGCCCCAGGCGATGTTGAGGCGGCGAAAGACGGCGGAGGGATCAAGCAGGGGCTTTGCCGATCTGCGAGAGTTCTTGATGGCGGTGCTGAGAGGATCCATCACATCATTACTGTGAGATTTCTTTGACTTGTGATCAGTGATAGGTTTTTGCTTTCCCCCCCCTTATATTTTACTGCTTCTAAGGTTTATTTTTCTAGAGTTTAAATCTTTTTCACTACTTAACTGAACTAGGATATGTTAACTAATATATCTTGACAAGTCGATTCTGTAACCGACCATTCACATTACTAGATTTTGGTCCATAAATGCATCACATCACAACCCCTTTTTACACGGTTGAAATCTTTTTCACGAATTAACTGAATTAGGATGTGTCGACTAATATAACTTGACAATACAATCGTTTGTGGACCCAACTATTAACTTCACCAGATTTTGGTCCATAAATGTATCACACCACAACCTTTTTTCACACTGACCGATAGACTTAAAAGTTGGATATCGATTTTTTTTAAAGATGGCTTCATTTATAAACTCGACCTATGTGTCTAAAATATATTAGAAATAGCGTTACGATCAAGCATGTTCTATTGGGCACCACGGGTTTCTTTTTGTTACTCTGTGACATGTTCAGTAGAAGGCTCACACTTCACGTTCTATTTGTAGCCATCCAAGCTTGAAATGCCAACCCTTGTGTGTTTTTGCTCGGAATGATTGTGTTTCATGGTTTCATCAAATTTTATTATTACAATTATGGTGCCTAAAGTCATTAGGCTTTTCATAATGTCCTCCAATTTTTGTCCACGACCGTATGCACCTACCATTGATTCTCTTTCTTTAACCGTCCCATTATGGAAATTTGTCAATAGACATTCGAGTTCAAGTCCTCTTCATTATTATATTGACCTCAATATGTCAACCAAGAGCTCTTTCGATTGTACACATCCCTGATTGTGGCTTTCGCCAAATTTACTTTGCACACATAACTAATCATTAATGATACGTTGATTTTTTTGAAAGAGCCTATTTGGAGAAAACATCACATTTCACTTGTCTCGTTTATAAAATATTCGAAGTTGTCTCAATCTTTTAAAGCAAATTTCTCAGGATTTCAAAGACTTTACATCATTTTGCATTTCAGCCTTTTATTTATTTTTTAGAAGAGCTGTATTGTGAAAATGCTTCAATTGTATTTAATTTCAAAATCTATTTCTTAACATTATTGCTTTTAAAGGGACCATAAATTTTAATTTGTTTCGTTACTTAAATAAATTGAGGATGCTTTTCTTAAATTTTAAATTTCTGAACCTTTTTCCTTAAACACACTATTTTTAAACGCGCCATACAATCGTTTAAAGGTTTTCCACTTATCTTGTTCTTTAATTGGACCGGAAACTAATTTTTTATCTAAATTTTAAATCTATTTCCTAAACAATACTAGTTTCAAAATCCTAAATTTATTTCCATATACGGGATCAACTAATGTCTTTTTCTAATGCCCTCCAACTCATGTCCACAATAATATGCACCTATCATTGATTTTGTAACTATGTTCCTATAACCGTCATTCTATAGACATTTATCAAGCGACTTTCAAATCCACGTTCTTTCCATTATTTGATCGACGTGAACATGTCAACCCGTGACTTTTTGATTGTACGCATTCATGATCCAATAGCGGTGTTCCTATAACCGTTAACTTTTATCTAAAGTCATTCAAGTTCAAGTCGGCATTTTTAGATCGACGTGTATATGTCAACCCATGACTTTTTTGATTGTACACGTATTTATCCTTAGTTTCACTATTTCTAAATGCACTATAAACTTATTTCAAGTCTTTTCACCAGTCTCGTTCTTTAAAACGACTTAAATATGTTTTTCGTCTAAATTTTAAATCTCCGAATCATTACTACTTCCAAATTTTTGAATCCAATTTATTATGCACCTATCTTTGATTCTCCATCTATAACCGCCGTAACCTCGATTCATTATTGATTTAATATGCCTATAGGCTTAATTATTGTCTTTTCATAATGTCCTCCAGTTTTTGTCCACGGCAATATGCACGTACCAATGTTTCTTTCTTTAACCATCCCATTATGGACATTTGTCAATAGACATATGCGTTCAAGTCCTCTCCATTATTAGATTGACCTAAATATGTCAACCCAGGGGTCTTTCGATTGTACGCATCCCTGACTATGGCTTTCACTAAATTTACTTTGCACACATAACCGATTTTTCATGATACCTTGATTTTTTCACAGAGTTTTTTTGGATATAACATCGCATTTCACTTGTCTTGTTTATAAAATATTCGAAACAGTTTTCAATTTTTAAAGCAAATTTCTTAGCATTTCAAAGACCGTACACCATTTTGCATTTGAGCCTTTTTTTTATTAGAAAGGTTGTATTTTGAAAATGCTTCAACTGTATTAAATTTCAAAATCTATTAATCTCCGATTTTAAAGGGACCATAAATTTTCACTTATTTCATTACTTAAAGAAACTGAGGCTACTTTTCTTAAAATTCAAATTTCTAAACCTTTTTCCGTAATCACTATTTTTAAATGCGCCATAAAGTCGTTTCAAGGTTTTTTACTTGTCTCGTTCTTCAAATGGACTTGAATCTTATTTTTTTTTATCTAAATTTTAAATTTCTGAATCTATTTCCTAAACAGAACTGGTTTCAAATTTCTAAATCTATTTTCATATACGGGATTATCTAATGTCTTTTTCTAATGTCCTCCAACTCATGCCCATAACAATATGCACTTACCATTGATTCTGTAATTTTGTTCCTATAACCGTCCTTTCATGGATATTTATTAAGAGACTTTCAAATTCACGTCGTTTCCATTATTTGATCGTCATGAACATGTCAACTTGTGACTTTTTTTGATTGTATACTTTCATGATCCAATGGTGTCCTATAACCGTTGCCTTATGAACATTTATCTAAATTCATTCAAGTTCAAGCCCTTACCATTTTTAGATTGACGTGTGTATGTCAATCCGTGACTCTTTTGATTGTACACGTATTTCCCTTTAGTTTCACTATTTGTAAATGCACTATAAACTTATTTCAAGTCTTTTCACTTGTCTCGTTCTCTAGAACGACTTAAATCTATTTTTAATCTAAATTTTAAAATTTTGAATCTATTTTCGTATTATTACCACTTAATTTCTGAATCCATTTACATATGCACCTATCTTTGATTCTCTGTCTATAACCGTCTTAACCTCGATTCATTACTGTTTAATCTGCCTATAGGCTTAATTATTGTCTTTTCATAAATGACCACTAGATTTTGTCCACGGCAATATGCACCTATCATTGATTCTCTTCCATTAACCGTTCTATTATTGACATTTGTCAATAGACATTTGAGTTCAAGTCCTCTCCATTATTCGATTGACCAGAATATGTCAATCAAGGGCTCTTTCGATTGGACACATCCCTGATTGTGGCTTTCGCCAAATTTACTTTGCGCACATAACCAATCATTCATGATATCTTGATTTTTTTCAACTAGCTTTTTTGGATATAACATTGCATTTCACTTGTCTCGTTTATAAAATATTCGAAACTGTCTCTAAATTTTAAAGCAAATTTCTCAGAATTTCATAGACTTTACAACATTTTGCATTTCAGCCTTTTATTTATTTATGGGAAAGGCCGCATTTTGAAAATGCTTCAATTGTATTAAATTTCAAAATCAATTTGATAACATTACTGATTTTAAGGGACCATAAATTTTCACTTGTTTCGTTACTTAGAGGCTAGTTATCTTAAATTTTAAATTTCTAAACATTTTTCCTTAATCACGCTATTTTTAAAAGCGCCATACAGTTGTTAGTGGTTTTTCACTCGTCTTATTCTTTAAATAGACTAGAAACTAATTTTTTTATCAAAATTTTAAATTTCTGAATCTATTTCCTAAGCAGTACCGGTTTAAAATTTCTAAATTTACTTCCATATACGGGATTGACTAATATCTTTTTCTAATGTCCTCCAACTCATGTCCACAATAATATGTACCTACCATACCATTGATTCTGTAATTCTGTTTTAATAACCGTTCTTCTATGGACATTTATCAAGAGAATTTCAAATTCACGTCTTTTTCATTATTTGATGGACGTGAACATGTCAACCCGTAACTTTTTGATTGTACACATTCATGATCCAACAGTGTTCCTATAACCGTTGTCCTATGAATATTTATTTAAAGTCATTCAAGTTCAAGTCCTCACCATTTTTAGATCGACGTGTATACCTCAAACCGTGACGCTTTTGATTGTACATGTATTTTCCCTTAGTTTTACTATTTTTAAATGCACTATAAACTTATTTCAAGTCTTCTCACGTTCTTTAAAATAACTTAAATCTATTTTTTTTCTAAATTTTAAATTTCAGAATCTATTCCCATATTGTTACCACTAAATTTCCGAATCCATTTTTATATGCGCCATCTTTGATTCTACATCAGTAAGCGTCAAAACCTGATTCATTACTGATTCAATCTACCAATAGGCTTAATTTTGTTTTCATGACGTCTGGTTTTGTCCACAACAATATGCACTTACCATTGATTCTCTTCCTTTAACCGTCCCATTATGGACATTTGTCGATAAACATTCGAGTTCAAGTCCTCTCCATTATTAGATTAACCTGAATATATCAACCAAGGGCTCTTTTGAATGTACACATCCCTGACTGTGGCTTTCGCCAAATTTACTTTGCACACAACTAATTATTCATGATACCTTGGATTTTTTTTTATCAAAGAGCCTTTTTGTGTATAACATGCATTTCACTTGTATCGTTTATAAAATATTTGATACCGTCTCCAACTTCTAAAGCAAATTTCTCAGGATTTCAAAGGCTTTACACCATTTTGCATTTCAGTCTTTTCTTTAGTTATTAAAAAGGTTGTATCTTGAAAATACTTAAGTTGTATTAAATTTCATAATCTATTTCTTAACATTACTGCTTTAAAGGGACCATAAATTTTCGCTTGTTTCGTTACTTAAAGCAAATGAGGCTATTTTTCTTAAATTTTAAATTTCTAAACCATTTTCTTTAATCACACTATTTTTAAATGCGCCATAAAGTCGTTTCAAGGTTCTTCATTTGTCTCGTTTTTTAAATGGACTTGAATCTAATTTTTTATCCAAATTTTAAATTTCTAAATCAAATTCCCAAGCAATATTAGTATCAAATTTCTAAATCTATTTCCATATACGAGATTAACCAACGTCTTTTTCTAATGTCCAACTCATGTGCACAACAATATGCACCTACCATTGATTCTGTAATTCTGTTTCTATAACCGTCCTATGGACATTTATCAAGAGACTTTCAAATCCACGTCCTTTCCATTATTTGATCGACGTGAACATGTCTACCAGTGACTTTTGATCATACACATTCATGATCCAATAATGTTCCTATAACCATTGTCCTATGAACATTTATCTAAAGTCATTCAAGTTAAAGTCACTATTTTAGATCGACGTGTATATGTCAACTCGAGAAGCTTTTGATTGTACACATATTTTCCCTTAGTTTCACTATTTTTAAATGCACTATAAATTTATTTCAAGTCTTTTCACTTGTCTCTTTCTTTAAAATGACATATCTATATTTTTTTCTAAATTTTAAATTTCCGAATATGTTTCTGTATTATTATGAATTCTAAATTTCTGAATTCATTTACATATGCACCCATCTTTTATTCTCCGTCCATAACTGTCTTTACCCCAATTCATTGCCGATTTAATCTGCCTATAGGCTTAATTATTGTCTTTCGTAATGTCCTGTTTTTGTCCACGACAATATGCTAATTACATTTATTCTCTAACTTTAACTGTCCATTATGGACATTTGTATTTGAGTTCAAGTCCTCTTCCTTATTCGATCGACCTGAATATGCCAACCAAGGGCTCTTTCGATTGTACACATCCCTGACTGTGGCTTTTGCCAAATTTACTTTGCACACATAACCGGTCATTCATCATATCTTGATTTTTTCATAGAGCCTTTTCGGATATAACATCGCACTTCACTTGTCTTGTTTATAAAATATTCGAAACCGTCTCCAAGATTTAAAGCAAATTTCTCAGAATTTCAATGACTTTACATCATTTTGCATTCAGCCTTTTTTTTATAATATTAGCAGGGCTGTATTTTGAAAATGCTTCAATTGTATTAAATTTCAAAATCTATTTCTTAACATTACTGCTTTTAAAGTCTGCTTTTCTTAAATTTTCTTGTTTTTTTTTAAGCAATGAGTCTGCTTTTCTTAAATTTTAAATTTCTGGACCTTTTTCCTTGATCACACTATTTTTAACCATAAAGTCGTTTCAAGATTTTTTGGTTGTCTTAATTCTTTAAATGAACTTGAATCTAATCTTTTATGTAAATTTTAAATTTCTGAATCTATTTCCTAAGCAGTACTTGTATCAAATTTCTGAATCTATTTCCATATACGGGATTAACAAATGTCTTTTTCTAATGTTGTCCAACTCATGTTCATAACAATATGCACATACCATTGATTCTGCAATTCTTTTCCTGTAACTGTCCTATTGATATTTATCAAGAGACTTTCAAATCCACGTCATTTCCATTATTTGATCGACGTAACATGTCTACCCGTAACCTTTTAATCGTACACTTTCATGATCCAGTGGTGTTGTTCCTATAACCGTTGTCCTATGAACATCTATCTAAGGTCATTCAAGTTAAGGTCAACAAAAACAACTGAGCCTTTTATCCCAAGCATATGGGGTAAGGCTACATGAACCAACCTGCGAATCACGCCGGGTCCAGCACATGAATCCTCTGCCTCCACTCACTCCTATCGAACAATATACTTTCGTCGAGGCCTTTGGCAACCATATCGTTTCGTATCAGCTCCATCCATGTTTTCTTCGGTCTCCCTTTTGCCATTGCCCATATCGAGGGTATCTATTTGTCGAACCGGTACTTTCATAGGTCTGCGTCGCACATGACCAAACCATCTTAGCCGTCTTTCCCGCATCTTCTCCACAGGTGCTACACCAACTTTTGCACGAATATCCTCATTTCATACCTTATCTTTTCTAGTGTTACCGCACATCCAACGAAGCATGCACATCTTTGCTATGTGCATCTTCTGTGTATGATGCTTCTTAAGAGCCCAACATTCTGTACCATATAATAAGGCATGCCGAATAGCGCTCCGATAAAACTTCCCTTTCAATTTTAACGGAAAGTTACGATCACACGAAATCCCTGTTGCACTCCATTTCAACCAACCAGCTTGGATCCTTTGATTAGCATCACTATCGATCTCCCCATCCTTTTGGATGATGGAACCTAGATATCTAAACTGATCGCTCGGTGATATCTCTTGCCCTTCTAATGTTATACCAAGTTAAGGCCCTCACTTGTTTTAAATCGACATGCATATGCCCACTTGTGACTCTTTTGATTGTACATGTATTTTCACTTGGTTTCATTATTTTTAATGCACTTTAAACTTATTTAAAGCCTTTTCACTTGTCTCGCTCTTTAAAATGACTTAAATATATGTTCTATCTAAATTTTAAATTTCTGTATCTACTTCTGTATTATTACTACTTCCAAATTTTTGAATCTATTTACATATGCACCTAGTTTTGATTCTCCGTTATAACTATCTTAACCTCGATTCAATACTGATTAAATATGCATATAGGCTTAGTTATTATCTTTTCATAATGTCTGCCAGTTTTGTCCATGGCAATATGCACCTATCATTTTCTTCCTTAGCGGTCCCATTATGGACATTTGTCAATAGACATCTGAGCTCAAGTTCCCTCCATTATTAGATTGACCTGAATATGGACGGCAACATCTGCATCCCAGAAGATCAACATGACGTTCCTTCCCGACATCGCAGAAATCGGAGCAAGTCAGCCAATGATCTCCTCGTCGGAAGAACGCTCCGTCCCGGAAACAAGTCAGCCAATGACCTCCCCGTCGGAAGAACGCTTCGACCCGGAAACAAGTCAGCCAATGGCCTCCCCGTCGGAACAACGCTTTGTCTGGGAAACAAGTCAGCCAATGACATCCCCGTCGGAACAACGCTCCGTCTCGGAAACAAGTCAGCCAATGACCTCCCAGTCGGAAGAACGCTCCGACCCGGAAACAAGTCAGCCAATGACCTCCCCGTCGGAACAACGCTCCGTCCGGGAAACAAGTCAGCCAATGACCTCCCCACCGGAACGTCCCGTCTCGGAAACAAGTCAGCCAATGACCTCCCCGCCGGAACAACGCTCCGTCTCGGAAACAAGTTAGCCATTGACCTCCCCGCCGGAACAACACTCCGTCTCGGAAACAAGTCAGTCAACGACCTCCCTGCCGGAACAATGCTTCGACCCAGAAACAAGTCAACAAACGACCTCCCTACCGGAACAACGCTCCGTCTCGGAAACAAGTCAACCAACGACATCCCCGCCGGAACAACGCTCCATCTCGGAATCAAGTCAACCAATAATCTCTCGATTCATCTCGACCCCTAGGGAAATTAGTGTCCCTGCGCAAACCTCTCAACTCGTAAAAAGAAAACTTTCTTGTGAGATCCTTACGACTCTCAAGAGAAAATGCACTTAGAAGTCCTCACGACCCCTAAGGAGAAATTACACCTACGAGATCCTCTCGACTCGTGGGGAGAAACGTCTTTATGAGACCCTCACGACTCATAAAATTGAAAAGTCTTAGGCAGCAGACTTGAACCTGTTTCCTAATCCATCGCTACCCTACAAGGAGTTCAATATGAACCGTTATCTACCATCTACAGGTCATATTTGCTAAAGTCGCATGCCAATGACACGACAAAGAAAAGAAGACAAAAGTATGAGATAAAATACGTCTTTTATTCATGATTTCAAGTGAATACAAAATACATTTCACAAAGGAATCAAAATGAATACATGTTATTCATAAACCGCAAGTTTACAGTAAAAAAAGTGGGTATACAAAGACAGTTATTGAAGAGGAGGCGTTCAACAAATCAGCCAGCTGCTCGCGTGCTCCCCTCAATCCTTTGTCACAATCGGCCGCCGCGGCCAACTCCGCTTGGACTCGGGCCCGCTGTCGCAAACAAGACGAAAGCTTTGCATCGGTTCCTAGCATGACAGCTTCACAGTCCTGCACGACCCGCTCAGTAAAGTCAAGCGTCCGTCTTAGCATCAACCCATCCGAAATGCATCGCTGGAGATTGTCGAAGACAGCTTTTAACTGCGCGACATGCACTTCAATCTGAGTGCGTAACCGGACAGATTCGTTAGAAACTACTTCATGTTCCTTTCTCCTCAGGTTGCCTCCTGTTCAAAATAGCGGATGAAAGGAACACTACTCTCGACCCACGCAGCCCGCTGCGAGTTCAAAGCTGATATTTTAGGGGCGGGACGCTTGAGCTCAATCTCATGCAGGCAAGCCTCGCTCTTTCTGCAGTAATTAACCCAAGACTCGACAGCACCTTCGTCATGGAAGTTCATGAGCGTCGCCAGCATAAGATTAACCTCAGCAGGAAAATCTGTAGCGAATGCGAGGGCCTCGGTGTCAAGATCTTCGACGAATTCGCTCAACATTCGCATGCTATTTGCAGCGCCCCTGGAAGAAGGGCGTTTAGCAAAGGGCCTTGCCGGCATTGGGATGCGAGACTCAAAGAGAGCCGGAGCCGATGCGATTGCTGCAAAACAAATTATGGTCAAATGTCGACTCGAGAGCTAAAGAAAATACATGAGCAATGGAGTCTACTGTACCGGCTGTGGCAGGTGGCAAAATTGGGAGTACCGGAGGCACGGACATTCTCTCGTCCCTTCCGATCCGTGACGCTGCGATCAATATAAAGAAGACTTAGCAGCAATATGGCTATTCATAAAAGAAAGAGAGGCATTAGCTAAAGAATATACTAACCAATACCAGCAGGCGGAATGACTTCCGACTGGAAGGAGAAATGCGGGTTCAACACCTGGTATAATTGATCGAAAAGGACTCCTGCAGAGTTGCGACAATATGCTGTCAATACAAGGAAGATGGTGTCCACAGTTAAACTAAATAAATCGCAAACCTATACCTTCCAGCATTTCGAAGGACATAGGAGAAGGCAAGGGAACAACAACCATCATGGCGGCGACTGGAGGTGCTTCAGGTGGCACAATCTCAGCGTTCACTGCACCTACAAACAAAATATCGTCAGAAGGAGCTGAAAGAGATTGAGAAATAAAAAGAGAACAGTGACCCAAGACTTACTTGATGGATCATCAACCAAACCCGCGACGGAAACATCACCAGGCATAGCGGCTTCTTCGCTCTCCCTCAGAGTAGTAGTTTCTGCGCCCATGGCTTCATCCTTTGATTCGACGAGGGCCGTCGTGACGCTTGCAACGCCCGCTGATACCAGGGAGCCACACGGGGTAAGAGCAGCGGTTTGGACGGTCCCAGATTCTATAGAGAGGGTAGCAATTTCGGGCACGGTAACCGCCAGGCTTTCACCCGTCATCCCATCGCCAAGACTCGGCCCAAAAAAAATGCATGTGTCAAAATTCATAGATCAAGTTCTAGTAAAAGACTCAGCGTTATGTTACCTTGGGGCAACTTTTCAGTTTTCTCTCGAGCCACGCGTGCATTCTGTCTACGAGCGGTAGACAACGCAGGGGGAACATCCGCCGAAAGAGTATCAACAAGGGGATGCTGCTTAAGCCTGCACCCACGGCCAAACTGGCATCGCGTTCCCTCGCTACACGCTTCCTACGCTTCTTTTTGGTCTGAACGGTAAGAAATGATCTCCTCAAGACCTCTGACACAGGGACGTCGTCGTCCGAACCAAGCTCTGCCTCCGGAGCCGTTACGGCACTTGTCATCGGCTGCTTTAGCGAAGCCTCCTACGATAATGTTAGGGGAGCTGGGGCCACAATAGCTAACTCTGGGAGCGTCACTGCATCACCGCTCGGGATCGGTACCGCACTCGGAATAACCTGAGTCAAGGTAGTCCCTGCAATAAAATAAGGGAGAAGGTCAAAGCACGAATAAAAAAGGGGAATGAAGACACAATGAGCTGAATTATATCAAGACCCAAAGAAGCGCGGAGCCTCTCTTCCTCCTCGAGCGTCTTGATGGAAGCCGCGAGAGTCTCTTCGGTAGAAATACCTGTTGAAAAGGACATTAGTAAAAGCATAAAAATAAGGAAGGAATGAACGGGGAAAATTACAACTGAAGTATACCAGACTTCGCGATGGTGATCGGCACCGCTTCTTCGCGAGCTAGTCCCTCGGAGACCACAAAGGCAGCCTGTAGATCGGTGTCGATCACAGGCGTGTCAAACAAGCCATCGTTAGTGCCATACTCACACAAGCCTTCGCTGTAGGGAGCATGGGGCTTCTGGCCGAGTACAACGTCGGCAGAAAAGAGCAACTTCTTTTTTTCTGTGAGCGAATGCCGGCGGCTGATGACACGAGCTTGTGCTTGACGGGCATTTTTAGGCGACGAGTCCCGATTTTCGTACCCACTCCAGACCCCATGGACGTTGCAGCTACCGTTTCTATAGGAACACGGGGTAGAGGCTTCTCAGGAAAGGCGCGCGGGACCGCAACCGCATCAGATCATCTTAAGGAAGGACGAACAATGGTTCGTCGCTTTAAGGGGACAGCTGGATTACCAGCAGGGGCTGCACCCTTGCGATCGAGCAGTAACCGCTTTTCTTCCTTAATAATAGCACCCGTTGCATGCTGGTACCACGCCGCCATGTATGCGTTCGAGGCTTTCGGAACGCAGCACAGCTCACTGATAAAAAAGTTTGACCCGGTGTTTAGCCGCATGAAATGGTGCAGCGCGCTGCGGATACCTTCTTCCGTAGCAACCGGCTCAGCTAAAAAAGCCTCAAGCGGGACACCATGATCGTAACTCGACTGTTGAGCAAAATGGTGCGGGTTGTACCTCATGAACAGCGCCGAGTCGTTCTGCCTGAACACTAAAAAGCCCGGCCTGATTGAATACAGATGCAGAATCTCCCGAGCCTTTAAAATAAGAGCCCCGTCTTTGAAGGTATCGCGCAGCGGCTGCACCGTTTTAGTGGATTTCTTGCCGATAGTTAAGACCTTATCGACGAAAGTCGTGCTATCCCCGACCATACGCGGGAGAAGGACCAGACACCGAGCCTCTCGCTGTGAAGGATCTAAAGCAGAAGCGTCAACTAGGAACATAACCCGAGGGAAATTATAACTGTCATAGAAAATGGGCCGTTTGTAGACTCCAAAAGCGCCGAGCACATGTAGCTCGATCCACGAGGTGAAATAGTGCAGCGGGAGATTTACGGGCCGTACCCCCGGCTGAGTGGTGTCTGCCGCTAAGCTGAGGCCATGATACAGGTGAGCCAGTCCAGTGATCCCGACGGCCACTCGCGTCCCGGCAACCATTCGGTGAGCCGGATAGAAGACGGATGGCCTCATATAGCGATGATGCATTGGGAGCACAAACCTGCTTAACCATAGGCCGAGGAACCCCAAAAAGAATGCATCTTCGTCGATGTCTGAAGCTGTGAGCTCTGCATAGGGGACGACCGGGGTAACTGGGAGCAAGAAATTCCTTTGATCTGCTCCGCTGTCGGCTGGCTGTCCACGCCAAAACCAGAAGGACCGTCAAACTTGATGAATTTCGTGGTTTATTTTGACAAGGCTTCCGAGCGAAGAAAGCGGGCGATGAAATCCGTGAAGCTGACTCCGCGCCCTCCAGACTCGAGAAACAGACTCGTAAATATTCAACACCTTGATTAGACTCGGGAATCGATGTTGAATAGCATTCTTCGGAGTGAGACCCATCACCACTTATTTGGTGGCGAAGATGTATTCGTCAGGGGGAAGTATTTCCTCGTAATGTTCCCCTTTGACGGTAAGCCCGAAATTTCTGCAAATTCCTCCAAGGAAATCAAAACCTCCCAGTCCGATAAAAGAAAGGTGTGAGTCGGGGTATTCCATTGTCCCAAGAAAGCCTTGACCCACCATACGTGAGGCGCGAGATACTGGAAAAGAGACACGTAGACAGCAGGGTACAACCCGAGCTTCAGCAGCTGCGACCTTTTGGCCGACAAGATGTATCAAGCCCACTGCAAGTATCCGGCTGAATGGCGAGGAGTCAAGCCTATCATGTATGCCTGCCCCCAAGGGCGCGACTCGTCTTGACATATGCGCCGCCTCAGAATATCTAAAGCCATTGGCGGCTGTACAGGTATCGAGTCCATAGAGGGCTGGAGGCGTCCATCCATAATCCAGTTAACCTTCTCCACAACGTAATTCACCTGGGGCGAGTCAGCATAATGAATGGCTGAAATTGGCTCTGAAGGCGCCGCACAAGAGAAACTGCGCTGATCCCGAATAATTTGGTTATACCACAACCCCTATAAGTGAAGAGACTTCTGCTCCAGGTCATGATCTTTAATCAGTGCAAAAACTTCCCGATCTACGGGCGCGTCGGCATACGCACTCTCTGGGCGTACAAATGGGAAAGAAGAGTCAGAAGATATAGTACCTGCGCGAAAAGAAATAAGGGTTAGATGTTAATACTACATTACAAATTCTGATATTTGGTACTTTAAATTTGTACCATACTGCAATGTAGGAAAAGGGACCGAGGGGGACCCACAAAATCTAAGTGACGGCTCATCATTGATTAGACAGTCAATTATTAAGGAAGAAATCCTAAAAAGATTCTCATTTAATGAGAAAGTCATTTGCCCAAGGAGTTAAACTCCCTTGAGAGCAGTGCTCTGCAAACAGAAGTTACATATGTCAACCTTAATTACGAGGGGAATAAAAACTCCTTAAAATTTCTAAGAGCTATGCTCTTTGAAAACGAATGAGTAATCCATCTGAACCCTAAAAATCAAATCATTTTGCAGAGTAAAAACTCCAAGATCTTTAAGATCTACAAAACGAACTCTAAGAGTTCTTCATAGAGATGAACAATGTTCTAATTAATGGGTTAACCCTAAAAATCCATTTTTAGATCTATGATATAGTAAGAGCAAAGTTTTGTTTAAGGGGTTCGATTATGATCCTTACAAAATTTGGACAGAGTTCTAACTCTAAAAGGAATTTCCTTGGGCAGAGATCTAAGCTCTGAAGGGAGAATTAAATTCTTAGAAACAAGAAAGAAAGAAGATGAACAGAAGTCATCTCAAGGGCCAAAGGCCCTACTTATAGGCGCTGGAAGACGATCCAACTTCTAAGATGATCCAACGGTGGAAAGGTTGCCACCGCTGCACTCACGTGTGAGCTACGTGAGCGCAACGGTAGGGGGTATTTGTTTCCCTCAATAAGAGAGCAAGACTCTCTTCAAAATTTGAACTGAGGCAGCGCCTCACGTGCAAAGCACGAGAGCGCCAGCGCCCAGAGTTAAAAATTCTAAAGTTGCACCTCACGTGTAAGGCATGAGAGTGCCAGCGCCAAGAGTTAAAAAAACTCTGAGGCAGCATCTCATGTGCAAAGCACGAGAGCGCCAGCGCAAGAATTAAAAGTTCTCCACCCTTGGATCAAAGATCCAATGGAGATGATAAATCATCAGAGTGTATGAGAAAATATTTTCCCAATCTTTCTAAACAAGAAAGATTGTGCTCTGTAAATCAGAGCACCGTTGGATCAAAAGATCCAATGGTGATTAAAAATCACCAAGATACAGAACAAGCTCTGTATAAGAAAATATTTTCCCAATCTTGTTAAAAACAAGAAAAATGTCTTTTGTAAAACAGAAGTCCTTGGATCAAAGATCCAACGGTGGATGAATTCCCCAATCAATTAGAGATCTCTCAATGAGATATTTCCTTAACCGATTCAACAAATCAACCTCCGCTATATATAGGACCCAAGACTTTCAAGTCTTGGAGAGAAGAACCCTCCATAAACTTCAAGTTCAAAAAAAAGGAGCAAGCAAAAAGAGTTTTAAAAACAGAAAGGAAAGAAGAACTTTCTTCAAGGTAAATAAAGATCATAGTATCTCATCTGCATACCCAAGGGTTTAACCCTTAAAAAAGAACATAGTTCTTTCTTTGGATCTGAGATCCATGAGACAAATCTCCTACAAATGAGAATTTAATTCTCGTAGGGAAGAATTTGTTCTTGGGGATTGAAGATCTAGGTGAGAACAAAGGATTGAACTCTTCAGAAAAATGCACAAAAAGGAAACAACGCCGAGCGCTCCATGTGCCATACACGTGGGCGCTGCTAAAATAAAGAGTGCTTAGCACTCGGTGGTTGGCGTCCAGCGCCAAGCGCTCCACGTGCCCCTCATGTGGGCGCTAATAAAATAAGGTGTGTTTAGCACTCGGTGGTTGGCGCCCAGCGCCAAGCGCTCCACGTGCCCCTCACGGGTCGCTAATAAAATAAGAAGTGCTTAGCACTCAGTGGTTGGCACCCAGCGCCAAGCGCTCTACGTGCCCTCACGTGGGCGCCTGATAAAATAAAGAGTGCTATGCACTCAATAGTTGGCGCCCAACGCCGAGCGCCCCACGTGCTTCTCACGTGGGCGCCGTCTAACATAAAGCACTCTGTAAATAGAGCCTTGCGCCATAAAGAGTGTCTTAACACTCAATAAAAAATAAAAAAAGGAGTGAGCATCAAAGCCCATATCGATGCTCAGCATTATTGAACAAAAGGGATCGAGCCCAAACAAGTGTAACACTTTTTTCAGAACTTGAGTGAGCTAAGTCCAAGCTGACCAAAAGTACTAATTTAGATCAACCGAGCCCATGAGCTCACAATTTTTCTAAATTTGATTTTAGTCCTAAACCCAAGTACTGGTCTCTCAACTGACATTGGTTCAAGGGTACATCTCCCCACACCACTGATATATGTCGTAATTCTTCAACGTCTTCGGAGAGGTGGCGGGTCCCGACAATCAACAAACCCTGTGGACCGCAACGTCCTTAAACTAATAACGGACCGCAACGTTTTTAAACTAATAACGGACCGCAACGTCCCTAAACTAAACTTTATGGACTATGATGTCCTTAAACCCAATGGACCGCAACGTTTCTAAACTAAAGCAATAGAGCCCAAATGCTCTTTTGTTGGATCTGAACGACCCCAAAATCCTGTTGAGCAGATCTTGGTCTAAAATTAGACCAATGTATCCTCAACAACCGTTTAAGTTTGATCTTAATCTCAAACGAGATTAACAATCCTTAAATCAAACAAACCCAAATCTAAGAAAATAGGGATTTGGACTAATTCCCGCCTTACGGGCGACGACACAAATTAGTCTCCGTGTACAATCCACGAGCAACCAAAAATAAAACAAACACGACACGAAGTGAACATCTGGAGCAGGAGAAAATGGTTATCGCTACGCGGTAACGTAATTAACTGCAGGGGCTTGCGCCTGCAGGGAAGAGCGTCCCCACAATCAAAAACCATTCACAACGAGGGGGAATCTCACGAAGTTTGCTACAACGGCTGCATCTGTTTAACTTTTCGATACAAGGTGCCATAAATTAACTTAGCATCTTCGGAGAGGTAAACAGATAAAACCAAAAAGTATCTGCCTCCCAAAATTCAGGCCAGACGTCCTAACGTCCCGGTCGCGCCTTTCGGCGGCGAGCACCATTAATTTTCACTTGTTTCGCTACTTAAAGCAATTGAGGCTCCTTTTCTCAAGTTTAAATTTCTAAAACTTTTTCCTTAATCATACAATTTTTAAATGCGCCGTAAAGTTGTTTCTAGGGTTTCCACTTATCTCGTTCTTTATATGGACTTGAATCCAATTTTTTTATCTAAATTTTAAATTTTTGAATCTATTTACTAAACATAACTGGTTTCAAATTTCTAAATCTATTTCCATATACGGGATTAACTAATGTCTTTTACTAATGTCCTACTCATGTCCAGAACAATATACCCTTACCGTTGATTCTCTAAATCCGTTTCTATAACCTTCCTTCTATGGACATTTATCAAGAGACTTTCAAATTCACGCCCATTCCATTATTTGATCGACGTGAGCATGTCCATCTGTGACTTTTTGATTGTACATATTCATGATCCAATGGTTGTGTTACTATAACCGTTGTCCTATGAACATTTGTCTGATGTCATTTAAGTTTAAGTCCTCACCATTTTTAGATCGACGTGTATATGTTAACCCGTGTCTTTTTTGATTGTACACATATTTATCCTAAGTTTCAATATTTTTAAATGCACTATAAACTTATTTCTAGTCTTTTCACTGGTCTTGTTCTTTATAATGACTTAAATCTATTTTTAATCTAAATTTTAAATTTCCGAATCTATTTCCGTATTATTACTTCCAAATTTCTGAATCCATTTACATATGCACCTATTTTTGGTTCTCTGTCTATAATTGTCTTAACCTCGATTCATTAATCTTTTAATCTTCCTACAGGCTTAATTATTGTCTTTCCTTAATTTCCTCCAGTTTTTGTCCATGGCATTATGCACTTACCGTTAATTCTCTTCCTTTAACCGTCCTATTATAGACATTTGTCAATAGACATTCAAGTTCAAGTCATCTCCAATATTAATTGACCTGAATATGTCAACTAAGGGCTCTTTCAATTGTACACATCCCTGGCTGTGGCTTTCACCAAATTTATTTTGCACACAAACCAATTATTCATGATACCTTGATTTTTTTTCGTAGTGCCTTTTTGTATATAACATCTTATTTCACTTGGCTCGTTTATAAAATATTCGAAAACATCTCCAACTTCCTAAATATATTTTTAAATATGCCATAAAGTCGTTTCAAGGGGTTTCACTTATCTGGTTCTTTAAATGGACTTGAATATAATTTTTTTATCTAAATTTTAAATTTCCGAATCTATTTCCGAAACATTATTAGTTTCAAATTTGTAAATCTATTTCCATATACGGGATTTACTAATGTCTTTTACTAATGTCCTTTACTAATGTCCTCCGAATCATGTCCTTAACAATATGCACCTACCATTGATTATGTAATTGTGTTCCTATAACCATCCTTCCATGGACATTTATCAAGAGACTTTCAAATCCACGTTCTTTCCATTATTTGATCGACATAAAAATGTCTACCCGTGACTTTTTTATTGTACACATTCTTGATCCAATGGTGTTCCTATAACCGTTGTCTTGAACTTTTATCTAAAGTCATTTAAATTCAAGTCCTCACCATTTTTAGATTGACATGTATATGTCAACCCATGACTTTTTTTTATTGTACACGTATTTATCCTTAGTTTCTCCATTTTTAAATGCACTATAAACTTATTTCTAGTCTTTTCACTGGTCTCGTTCTATAAAATGACTTAAATCTATTTTTAATTCTAAATTTTGAATTTCCAAATCTATTTCTGTATTATTATAACTTCCAAATTTCTGAATCCATTAACATATGCACCTATTTTTGATTCTCCATCTATAACCGTCTTAACCTTGATTCATTATCGATTAAATCTGCTTATGGGCTTGATTATTGTCTTTTCTTAACGTCCTCATGTTTTTGTCCACGGCAATATGCACCATCCATTTATTCTCTTCCGTTAACTGTCCATTATGGATATTTGTCAATAGACATTCGAGTTCAAGTCCTTTCCATTATTCGATTGATCTGAATATGTCAACCAAGGGCTCTTTCGATTATACACATCCCTGACTGTTGCTTTCTCCATATTTACTTTGCACACAACCAATTATTCATGATATCTTGATTTTTTTAATACAGACTTTTTGGACATAACATTGAATTTCACTTGTCTCGTTTATGAAATATTCGAAACCGTCTCCAAGATTTAAAGCAAATCTCTCAAAATTTCAAAGACTTTACATCATTTTGCATTTCAGCCGTTTTTTTATAATATTAGAAAGGCTATATTTTGAAAATGCTTCAATTGTATTAAATATCAAAATCTATTTCATAACATAATTGCTTTTAAACGGACCATAAATTTTCACTTGTTTCGTTACTTAAAGCAATTGAGGCTACTTTTCTTAAATTTTAAATTTCTATACCTTTTTCATTAATCACACTATTTTTAACCATAATGTTGTTTCAAGATTTTTCACTTATCTCATTCTTTAAATGGACTTGAATCTAATTTTTATGAAATTTTAAATTTTTGAATCTATTTCCTAAGCAGTACTAGTATCAAATTTCCAAATCTATTTCCATGTACGGGATTAACTAATGTCTTTTTTTAATGTCCAACTCATGTCCACAACAATATGCATCTACCATTGATTATGTAATTGTGTTCCTATAACCGTCCTTAGATGGACATTTATCAAGAGGCTTTCAAATCCACGTCCTTTCCATTATTTGATCGATGTGAAAATGTCAACCGTGACTTTTTGATTGTGCACATTCATGATCCAATGGTGGTGTTCCTATAACCGCTGTCTTATGAACATTTATCTAAAGTCATTTAAGTTCAAGTCCTCACCATTTTTAGATCGACGTGTATATGTCAACCCGTGACTTTTTTTATTGTACACGTATTTATCCTTAGTTTCGCTATTTTTAAATGCACCATAAATTTATTTCAAGTCTTTTCACTGGTCTCGTTCTATAAACATGCACTATAAAGCTATTTTTTTAATCTAAATTTTAAATTTCCGAATATATTTCCGTATTGTTATTATTTCCAAATTTCTGAATTCATTTACGTGTACCTATCTTTGATTCTCCATCTATAACCGTCTTAATCTCGATTCATTACCGATTTAATCTGCCTATTGGGTTAATTATTGTCTTTTCATAATGTCCTCCGGTTTTTGTCGTAGCAATATGAACCTATCACTGATTCTCTTACTTTAACTGTTCCATTATGGACATTTGTCAATAGAAATTCAAGTTCAGGTCCTCTCCATTATTAGCTTTACTTGAATATGCCAACCAAGGGCTCTTTTGATTGTACACATCCTTGGCCGTGGCTTTCGCCAAATTTACTTGGCACACATAACCAATTATTCATGATATCTTCATTTTTTCATGGAGCCTTTTTGGTTAATCATCGTGTTTCACTTGTCTTGTTTATAAAATATTCGAAACCGTCTCTAATATTTTTTCAAAGACTTTACATTATTTTGCATTTCAGCCTTTTTTATATTTAGAAAGGCTGTATTTTGAAAGTGCTTCAATTGTATTAAATTTCAAATTCTATTTCTTAACGTTACTGCTTTTAAAGGGACCGTTAATTTTCACTTATTTCGCTACTTAAAGCACTTTAGGCTACTTTTCTTAAGTTTTAAATTTCTAAACCTTTTTCCTTAATCACACAATTTTTAAATGCGCCGTAAAGTCGTTTCAAGGGTTTTCACTTATCTTGTTCTTTATATGGACTTGAATCCAATTTTTTAATCTAAATTTTAAATTTTTGAATCTATTTACTAAACATTACTAGTTTCAAATTTCTATATCTATTTCCATATACGGGATTAACTAATGTCTTTTGCTAATGTCATACGCATGTCCATAACAATATGCACTTACCATTGATTCTGTAAATGTCTCTATAACCGTCCTTCTATGGACCTTTATCAGGAGACTTTCAAATCCACGTCCTTTCCGTTATTTGATCGACGTGAACATGTAAATCCGTGACTTTTTGATTGTACATATTCATGATTCAATGGTAGTGTTACTATAACCGTTGTCCAATGAACATTTATCTGAAGTCATTTAAGTTTAAGTCCTCAACATTTTTAGATCGACGTGTATATGTCAACCCATGACTTTTTTGATTGTTCACGTATTTATCCTAGGTTTTACTATTTTTAAATGCACTATAAACTTATTTTAAGTCTTTTCATTGATTTCGTTCTTTATAATGACTTAATTCTATTTTTTAATCTAAATTTTAAATTTCCAAATCTATTTCCATATTATTACTACTTCCGAATTTCTGAATCCATTTAGATATGCACCTATCTTTGATTCTCTGTCTATAACCGTCTTAACCTCGATTCATTAACAATTTAATCTGCCTATAAGCTTAATTATTGTCTTTTCTTAATGTCCTCCAGTTTTTGTCCATGACATTATGCACCTACCATTAATTCTTTTCCTTTAACCGTCCCATTATGGACATTTGTCAATAGACATTCGAGTTCAAGTCATCTCCAATATTAGACTGACCTGAATATGTCAACCAATAGCTTTCTTTCAATTGTGTACTCTTTCAATTGTACACATCCTTGGCTGTGGCTTTCACCAAATTTATTTTGCACGCAAACCAATTATTCATGATACCTTGATTTTTTTCGTAGAGCCTTTTTGTATATAACTTCTCATTTCACTTAGCTCGTTTATAAAATATTCGAAAACGTCTCCAACTTTCTAAATCATTTCCTAAACACTACTAGTTTCAAAATTCTAAATCTATTTCCATATACGGGATTTACTAATGTCTTTTTCTAATGTCCAACTCATGTCCACAACGATATGCACCAACCACATTCTGTAATTATGTTCCTTTAAGTGTTCTATGGATATTTATTAATAGACCTTCAAATCCACGTCTTTTCCATTATTTAATCAACGTGAACATGTCAACTCGTGACTTTCCGATAGTACACAATCATGATCCAATGGTGTTGTTACTATAACCGTTGTCCTATGAACATTTATCTAAAGTCATTCAAATTCAAGTCCATTCAAGTTCAAGTCATCACCAGTTTAGATTGACGTGTATATGTCAACTCGTGACTCTTTTGATTGTACACGTATTCTTCCTTAGTTTCACTATTTTTAAATGCACTATAAAGTTATTTCGAGTCTTTTCACTTGTCTCGTTCTTTAAAATGACTTAAATCTATTTTTTAATCTAAATTTTAAATTTCCTCATTACTTCTATTTCCAAATTTCTAAATCCATTTACATATGCACCTATCTTTGATTCTCTATATATAACCGTCTTAACTCTAATTCATTATTGATTTAATCTACGTGTGGGCTTAATTATTGTCTTTTCATAACGTCCTCCAATTTTTGTCCACGTTTATATGCATCTACATTGATTCTTTTATATCCGTTCCATTATGGATATTTGTCAATTGGCATTCAAGTTCAAGTTCTCTTCATTATTAGATCGACCTGAATATGCCAACTCGGGGCTCTTTCGATTGCACACGTCCGTGATTCACCAAATTTACTTTGCACACATTACCAATCATTCATAATACCTTGATTTTCTTTCATCTAGCCCTTTTGGATCGCATTTCACTTGTCTTGATTATAAAATATTCGAAGCCGTCTCCAACTTTTAATGCAAATTTCTCAGGATTTCAAAGACTGCACCATTTTGCATTTCATCCTTTTTTATTTATTAGAAAGGCAGTATTTTGAAAATGCTTCAACTGTATTAAATTTCAAAATCTATTTCTTACCATTACTTCTTTTAAAAGGACCATAAATTTTCACTTGTTTCATGACTTAAAGCAATGAAGGCTACTTTTCTTAAATTTTAAATTTCTAAACCTTTTTCCTTATCACACCATTTTAAAATGCGCTATAAAGTCCTTTCAAGGTTTTTCAATTGTCTTGTTCTTTAAATGGACTTGAATCGAGTTTTTTATCTAGGTTTTAAATTTCTGAATCTATTTCTTAAACATTACTAGTTTCAAATTCCTAAATCTATTTCTATATACAAGATTAACTGATGTCTTTTTCTAATGTCCTCCAACTCATGTCCACAACAATATGCACCTACGATTGATTCTGTAATTCTGTTCCCATAACCGTTCTTCTATTGACATTTATCCAGGGACTTTCAAATTCATGTCCTTTCTATTATTTGATTGACGTGAACATGTCAACTCGTAACTTTTCGATCGTACACATTCATGATCCACTGATTCTATTCATATAACCGTCCTATGAACATTTATCAAAATGCATTCAAGTTCAAGTCATTACCATTTTTTGATCGGCGTGTATATGCCAACCAGTGACTTTCGATTGTACACTTATTTTCCCTTAGTTTCACTATTTTTAAATGCACTATAAAGTTATTTCAAGTCTTTTCATTTGTCTCGTTCTTTAAAATGACTTAAAACCATTTTTTATTTAATTTTTAAATTTCCAAATATATTTCATTATTATTACTATTTCCATAATCCTGAAACCATTTACATATGCACATATCTTAGATTCTCCGCCTATAACTGTCTTAACCCCGATTCATTACTGATTTATTATATCTATAAGTTTAATTATTGTCTTTTCATAACGTCCTCCAATTTTTGTCCACAGCCATATGCACCTACCATTTATTTCTCTTCGTTTACCTATCCCATCTATGGACATTTATCAATAAACATTCAAGTTCAGGTTCTCTCCGTCGTTATTAGATTGACTTGAATATGTCAACCAAGGGTCCTTCCATTAGCACACATCCCTGATTGCGGTTTTGCCAAATTTACTTTGCACACATAACTAGTCATTCATGGTACCTTGATTTTTATCATTGAGCCCTTTTGGATATAAAATCGCATTTCACTTGTCTCTTTTACAAAATATTCGTAACCGTCTACACTTTTTAAAGCAAATTTCTCATGATTTCACAGTCTTTACACCATTTTGCATTTCGGCCTTTCTTTTTATTTATTAGAAAGGCTATTTTGAAAATGCTTCGATTGTATTAATGCACCATAAAGTCGTTTCAAGGTTTTTCACTTCGTCTCATTCTTTAAATGGACTTGAATCAAGATTTAAATTTCCGGATCTATTTCCTAAACATTACTAGTTTCAAATTTCAAAATCTATTTCCATATACGGAATTAACTAATGTCTTTTTCTAATCTCCTCCAACTCATGTCCACAACAATATGCACCTACCATTGATTATATAATTCTACTAATATAACCGTCCTTCTATGGACATGTATCAAGAGACTTTCAAATTCACGTCCTTTCCATTATAAAGCGGGTTTTCATACTGAAATTTATTTTGATATCAAAGAAATTTTCCATTATAAAAAGGACTTTCACAAATGGAGGGAGAAATTTTTCATCGTGAGGAAGACTCTCACAAAGATTATTGTCATGAAAAGGACTTTCATAACGAAGTTTGAACTTGATATTTTCCATTGTGAAGAGTACTTTCACAAATGGCTTTCGTTATAAAGAGAACTTTCATAACGAAATTTGTTTTGATATATTTTCCATTGTGAAGCGGACTTTCACAAATGGATCATCGTTACGATGATCCATTTTATAATGAAGTTTGAGCTTGATATTTTCCATTATGAAGAGCGCTTTCACAAATGAATTATCGTTATGAAGAGGACATTCATAACGAAGTTTGAAATTATAAGCGAATTGAACTTTCTTTCATAAAAAATTCAGTATACAGAGATGCTCTTTTTATAGCGTTGTTACACGGGTATAGGAAGATGTGAGGAAAACAATAAAATAAGAAAGTTACAAACAGATTCTAACATATTTTGTTACAAACAGATTCTAACTATTCTGAGAAATATCTTACTGTTGACTATTTCCAACATCCCCTCTCAAGTTGGTGCGTAGATGTCCATCATGCCCAACTTACTTATGAGTCCCTCGAACACTGCTTTGAATAGTCCCTTTGTAAAGATATCTACAGTTTGTTCGTTTGTCGGAATGTAGGGGATACAGATGGTACCGGCATCCAGTTTTTCCTTGATAAAGTGGCGGTCGACTTCAATATGCTTCGTTCTGTCATGTTGTACGGGGTTGTGTGCTATGCTGATGGCAGCTTTGTTGTCGCGATATAGTTTTAGTGGCTGAGTTATATGCTGCTTTATTTCCTGTAGTACTCGTTGAACCCACAGAACTTCACAAATACCGTTGGCCATGGCTCGAAATTCTGCCTCCGCACTACTCCTTGCCACGACACTTTGTTTCTTGCTCCTCCATATAACTAGATTGCCCCACACGTACGTACAATACCCTGAAGTTGACTTCCTGTCTACGATGGAACCTGCTAAATCCGCGTTAGTGAATACTGCGACGCTACGTGTCTCGCCTTTTTTGAAGAATAAACCTTTTCTTGATGCGCCCTTTAAATACTTCAAAACTCTATATGCTGCATCAAGGTGCTCTACTTGAGGTGAGTGCATAAATTGGCTTATCATACTCACTGCAAAGGTGATATCGGGACGTGCATGTGAGAGATAGATCAATTTTCCTACTAACCTCTGGTATTGTGGAATGTCCACTGACGCGCTCTGTGTAAATTCTCCGAGCTTTTTATTCGGATCTATCGGTGTCTCCGCAGGTTTGCAGTTTGTCATCCCTATTTCTTTGAGAAGATCGAGAACATACTTCCGCTGAGATACGACAATGCCTTTCTTACTTCGAGCAATTTCCATATCCAAGAAATACTTCAATTCTCCTAAGTCTTTTACTTCGAACTCCTTGGCGAGACTTCCTTTTAACTGGTTGACCTCTTCCTCGTCATCTCCTGTAACAATGATGTCATCAACGTAAACAATTAGTATTGCAATTTTTCCATGTCTCGAGACTGTAGAACATGGTGTGATCTGCCTGAGCCTGATTGTATTATTGCCCCTTCACAAACTGATGGAAACGTTCGAACCAAGCTCGTGGAGATTGTTTAAGACCGTAAAGTGATCTTTTCAATCTGCACACTTTGGAGCCGAACCCTTTTTCAAACCCCGGCGGAGATTCCATGTACACTTCTTCGTCCAGGTCTCCATTCAAAAATGTGTTCTTCATATCTAGTTGTTGAAGTCGCCAATCGAGATTTACTGCAACTGATAGCAAGATCCGGATCGTGTTTAGTTTAGCCACAGGTGCAAAAGTCTCCGTGTAGTCGATCCCGTATGTTTGAGTGAACCCTTTAGCAACGAGCCTCGCCTTATATCGTTCTAGGGTTCCATCTGCACGAAACTTTGGTGTGAATACCCATTTGCATCCTACGATCTTCTTTCCTCTCGGCAGCTCCTCCATGTTCCAAGTCTGATTTTTGTCAAGTGCATTCATCTCCTCGAAAATCGCCTTTCTCCACTCTGGAGCTCTCAGTGCATCCTGTATAGTTTTTAGAATCTCCACAGCAGACACATTAGAGGTAAAGGCTGAAAAACTGGGTGAGAGATTATTTGAGGACACAAATTTTGACATTGGATACAAGGGACGACTAGTACATGACCTTGTGGACTTTCGGAGGGCTATGGGAAGATCCAGCTCACTGTGATCCGGTTCTGTTCTCGAGTCGGATTCTTGTGGACAGAGTCCGCCTCTGCTTCTGGAGAAGGATCTATCTCAATTAAATGCTCCTCTTGCGTTTTTTCCAGACCTGTTTCAGGTTGTTTTCTTTTGTAAGTTTTAATTTCCACATCAGCTTCTGGTGGATTTAAATCCACGGGGCAAGTTGTTTTAGGAGTAGGTGGTGTGTTCTTATTTTTATGGGATTTTTCCGGATTTTGTAATAAAGGAACCGGGTTTTCGACATACATATATTTTGAGTTTTCAAGGACCTTTTTTGAGTGTCCAGTGAATTTTCACTGTTTTGGTTTGCAAGTGTTCAAAAAACTGGTCTAAAATGTCTTGATTTAAAAAATCTAGATCTTGTGAATTTGTATGTGGGATTAAGTTGGGTATTTTTGGGAGATTGTTTTTATGGAAACCGAGTTTTCACTATTTGTTTCTCCTGAAGAAAAGGCTTAAAAAAAGATTTATTTTCAAAAAACAACACATCGATTGAGATAAATATTTTATTTGATAAAGGATCAAAGCATTTATACCCTCTTTGATTCGTGGCGTAGCCAATGAAAACACATTTTTTTTTATTTTGGATCAAGTTTACCCTTAGTGGGGTTGGGATCGTGAACAAACACGGTACAACCAAAAATTTTCAACGGCAGATCCGAGATTGCAAGGCGGTTTTGAGGGTAAAGGGATTTTAACAAGGCAACATGTTTTTTAAAATTGAGAATTTTCGAGGGCATTCTATTAATAAGATAGGTTGCTGTTAAAATTGCTTCATTCCATAATGTTTTTGGAACATGGTTGGTGAATAATAATGCCCTAGCAATTTCAAGAATATGTTTATTTTTTCTTCAGCCAC
Organism: Agapanthus africanus; assembly: GCA_030015575.1. Lineage (NCBI taxonomy): Eukaryota > Viridiplantae > Streptophyta > Magnoliopsida > Asparagales > Amaryllidaceae > Agapanthus > Agapanthus africanus. The sequence goes on from CM057337.1 coordinate 669,847,046, forward strand.
ACCGTTTTGTTGCGGTGTGTTAATGCAAGAGCTTTGGTGAATGATGCCTTTTTTTGCAAAAAAAATCTCCCAAGATTTCCTTAAAAAGTTCTCATCTATTGTCATTTCGAAAATTCTAATTTTTTTGTGTTAAACTGTGTTTCAACCATGGTATAAAAGGTTTTGAAAACTTGTTCAACTTCTGATTTCTTGTTTAGCAAAAACACCCAAAAGACTCTAGTATGATCATCAATAAACGAAACAAACCATTTTTTTCCGAAGACAGATAAAACGCGGGATGGTCCCCAAATGTCACTATGGATTAAGACAAATGGCTTTAAAGTCATTTCAAGCTTTTTCACTAGACTCGTTCTTTAGGACTTCAATCTTTTTTTAATCTAAATTTTAAATTTCTGGGTCTATTTCCTTATTATTGCTGCTTTCAAATTTCTGAATCCATTTCCATAAGCACATATGATTGATTCTTCTGTCTAAAACTATTTTAACCTTGATCCCTTGGTGAATTAATCTTCCTACTGGTTTGATTATTGTTTTTTTATAATGTCCTCAAACTCCTGCCCCAAAAAAATATATACCTACCATTGATTCTGTTCCTATAACCGTTTCTTTTATGGACATTTATGAATATAAATTCAAGTTCAAGTCCTCTCCATTATTTGATCGACGTGACTATGTCAAATCGTGACTTTTCGATTGTACACATTCATGATCCCCTGGTTCAATTCCTATAATTGTCCTATGAACATTTCTCAAAAGGCATTTAAGTTCAAGTCCTCTCCATTGTTAGATCAATATCTACATGTCAACCCACGACTTTTTCGATTGTAGACGTATTTTCCCATCATTTCACTATTTGTAAATGCACTATAAAATTATTTCAAGCTTTTTCACTTGTCTCTTACTTTTAAAAAACTTGAATCTTGTTTTTAATATAAATTTCAAATCGCTGAATCTAATTCCTTAGTCTTACTACTTTCAAATTTCTGAATCCATTACCATATTTTCATTGATTCTCTGTCTATAACTGTCTTAACCCTGTTTCATTACTGATTTAATCCACCTATGGGCTTAACTATTGTCTTTTCATAATGTCGTCCAATTTCTGTCCATGACAATATGCACCTACCATTAATTCTCTTCCTATAACCGTCTCATCATGGACATTTGTCAAATGGGATTCAAGTTCAAGTTCTCTCCATTAATAGTCTACCTCAAATGTCAACCCGAGGATCTTTGGATTGTACACATCCGTGATTTTGTCTTTTGCCAAATTTAGTTTGCACCCGTAATCAATCATTCATTATACCTTGATTTTTTATCATCATCTAGCCATTTTGGAAACATCGCATTTCATTTGTCTAGTTTATAAAATATTTGAAATCTTTTTTTTAACTTTTAAAGCAAATTTCTCAGGATTTCAAAGATATTTCTCAGGATTTCAAAGACTTTACCCCATTTTGCATAGTTTTTTATTTATTAATTAGAAAGGCATATTTTTAAAAAAAAATTCAATTCTATTAAATTTCTAAATTTATTTTCTTAACATTACTACTTTCAAAGGCACCATCAATTTTCACTTGTTCGTTAAAACTTTTGAAGCTATTCTATTTAAATTTTAAATTTCAAAATATTTTTCCTTAATCGCACTATTTTTAAATGTGCCATAAAGTTATTTCAAGGTTTTTCACTTGTCTTGTTCTTTCAAAGAACTTGAATCTAATTTTTTTTAATCTAAATTTTAAATTTCTGAATCTATTTCCTAAACATTACTATCAAATTTCTAAATTTATTTCCATATGCACATATCATTGATTCTCTTGTCTATAACTGTCGTAGCTCGATTCCTTAATGATTAATCTTCCTACATGTTTAATTATTATCTTTTTCTAATGTCTTCCAACTCAAGTTCATAACCATATACATCTACCATTGATTTTGTTCCTATAACCGTCCTATGGACATTTATCAATACAGACATTCAAATCCAAGTCCTCTCCATTATTTGATCGGCGTGAATATGTCAACCCATGACTTTTCGATTGTACACGTTCATGCACCATTGGTTATGTTCCTATAATCATCGTCCTATTGACATTTATCAAAAGGCATTCAAGTTCAAGTCCTCACCATTTTTAGATCGACGGGTATATATTAACTCGTGACTTTTTTGATTGTACACATATTTTCCTTTAATTTTACTATTTTTAAATTAACTATAAAGTTATTTCAAACTTTTTTACTTGTCTAGTTCTTTAAAACAGCTTAAATCGTTTCACTTGTCTTGTTCTTTAAAACGACTCAAATCAATTTTTTAATCTAAATTTTAATTTCTGAGTCTATTTCCATACCATTACTACCAAATTTCTGAATCCATTTCCATATGCACCTATCGGTTATTCTCCCGTCTATAACTATCTTAACCCTGATTCCTTAATGATTTAATCTTCCTACGAGCTTAATTATTATTTTTTTATAATGTCCTCAAACTCGTATACACAAAAAAATGCACCTACCATTGATTCTGTTCCTATAACTGTTCCTCCTATGGACATTTATGAATACACATTCGAGCTCAAGACCTCTTAATTATTTGATCGGCTTAATTATTTGATCGGCGTGAATAAGTCAACCCGTGACTTTTTTACTACATATTTAGATCTGTTGATTTTGTTCCATCATCCTATGGACATTAGCAAAAGGCATTCAAGTTTAAGTCATCTCCATTATTATATCGATATGTATATGTCATCCCATGACTTTTTCGACAATACATGTGTTTTCATTTAATTCCACTATTTTTAAATGCACTATAAAATTATTCAAACTTTTTTTACTTATCTCGTTCTTTAAAAGGACTTAAATCTATTTTTTATTCTAAATTTCAAATTTCTGAATATATTTCCTTATTATTACAACTTACACATTTCTGAATATATTTCCATATGCACCACCTATCATTGATTCTCCGTCTATAACTGTCTTAACCCTGATTCATTATTGATTTAATATACCTATTTTTTACTCCTTTTTGAAACCTTCAACGAGCGAACGTTTAAAACAGACAGGGATCAAACAAAACAAAAGTTTTGTTTTAAAAAATTGACCTGAAGTTCCTAAGATTCGAGACTTTCAATAAATGCAAACCCTTGCTATTAATTACATTATGTTGTCTTGGGCTATGCCTAGACATGATACCTTGTTAAATTGCTTTGAATCACATCTCAGAAAGTGAGAGATATCATATCACATATAATGTACATGTAAAAGAACATAACATAAATATTTATTGCTTTAAGAATTATCATGTTACATTGGTTGTAGAGTACAATTACATATTACAACACCTAAAAAATTTTAATCGGTAAGGGTGAAAGACCAAAACTCAAAAATACGGATTACTTGAGTAAATAGTCAAAGTATGGGGGATTTTAATGTCAATTTTGATATTACCATAGCATAGGCGGATACTTAGAGTGGGACCCGGCCTAGCCAACTATGGGTGGATACCTTAAGTGGGACCTAACCGCATGTGAAGTGAAGCGGGAACCTTATTGGAGGTTTTTGCAAGCATTTGGAGATGTTCGACGAGAGAACGGTAAAGACGGCCGCACTCAAGTTGATGGAAAAGAATATGTCTGACTGGTTGCATATTATCGAACGAGTCTGACTACTAGGAGATGTCCGAGGAGAGAAAGATGAAAGCGGACGTACTCAAGTTGAAGGACACACTTCGATTTAGTAGGAGAATTTAAAAATCAAATGCGCCCGAGCGAGGAAACCTAAGATCGCAACTTAGGAGAAGATGGAAAAGAACTTTCGCGAAAAGTTTTTATTGGAGGATTTTGTGCAACAAACTTAAATCTATTGTATACCATTCGGCAAAGAGATCGACTCGTCGAAGAATTCATCGAGGAGTTCGATCAATTGATGATGAGATGCGGAGTCACCGAAGCCGAGCGGCAAATAATTGCTTGATACTTTGATGGAATTCATGTAAAAAATCAAGGATATCGTCGAGCTCCAACAATATGTTTCATACAATGACATACAAATTGGCGGTCAAAGTAGAGAAACAATTAAAGGAAAAACAGTCGAGACATAAAAAAGGGCCGAATTTCAAAGAAAGACTGAACTACGACTTCGGCCAAAGAGACACCAGCAAGCTTGAACAAACCAAGCAGTTTTGGAGGAAGTAAGATGGGTAAATGCAATAAGTGTCAATATATGGGCATTACAAATCCGAATGTCCCAATCGACGCTCCGTAACAATAATTAAGGGGATGTTGTCGAAGAAGAATAAGAAGTGAAACCACCTATTTAAGATAAGTATGATAATGAAGACGCCGAAGAGATTACTTATTATGACATGGATAATCCCTTGTGATTCGCCGCTATATGAATGGCCGAGCGAGCGAGAACGAAGATAGTTAGCTGTGGCATAACATCTTTCATACTCGATGTACGGCCTATGGGAAGGTATGCGACACAATCATTGATGATGATAGTTGCGAATATGTTGTCGCTTGAGTGATGGTTGACAAGTAAAATCCTATCGGCTCAATTGGCTTCGAAAGGGAAACATTATAGTAGTCATCGAATGATGTTTGGTATCCTTTTTTATTGGCAAGAATTATTAGGAATCGTTGTGATATGATGTATTGTGTTGACGGAGGCGTGTTACTTGCAATTTGGTCTACCATGGCTATTTGACCGACAAGTAGTAAATGATGAGTACAATACTTACTCTTTCATTAAGGATGGAGTAAAGATCACTTTGGGGCCGTCGAAAATTAAAGTAGTGTAACAAAAACTCGATTAGTAATTTCCTAGGTCATACCGATTTTATGTAGGCGGCTGAGGAAAGTGGTGAGATGTATACTTTAATGGTGAGGAACACCCACGCCATCTGTCGATTCCAAAGAGTATTTTCTTGAGCGGCAACGACACTCCCCAGCTAGGCGGGAGGTATTAGGTTCGAAACCCCCCACTTTCTATGGCAAGAAGGATTTTCAACCAATTATATAGATAAGCTCCCTTAGGCCTAGAGGCCCAACCCCCCACCAAAGCCTACGGGTAGTTGCAAAAAGAAAAAAGTCATCTATCTATAGAGGGTCTTTTGGAAGAATTTTCAAATGTCATGCCCGAAGACTTACCTGCTGGGTTGCCATCTGACCGAGATATTCAACATCATATTAATCTCATTTCGGGAGCAGTCTTACCGAATATACCGGCTTATCGTATAACACCAAAGGAGCATGAAGAATTGCGACGATAAGTTGAGGATTTGATGCAAAAGGGATACTTGAAGGAGTGCATAAGTCCTTGTGCAGTGTCGGTGTTGCTTTTCAAAGAAAGATAGATCGTAGCAGATGTCTATCGATTGCCAGGCTATCCACAAAATCACGATAAAATATCGATTTCCTATACCTCGGCTTGATGTTATGCTAGATAATCTTTCAAGTTCAAATGTATTCTCAAGCATCTACTTGTGATGTGAGTATCACCAAATTAGGATTCGTCGAGGAGAAGAGTGGAAGAAAGCCTTTAAAACAAAGGATGGGTTATATGAGTGACTTGTTATATTGTTTGGGCAGTCTAATGTGCCGAGTTCCTTTATGTGACTTATGAATCAACCGTTTCAACCTTTTATTAGAAAACTTGTAGCCTATTTCGATCACATCTTGGTTTATAGTCGGAGTTTGGAGTAGCATGTTGAACATCTGCGAGAGATTTTATGTATCCTAAGAGAGCAGAGATTGTTCATGAATCTCAAAAAGTGAGTTTGTTATCGACAGTTTGGTTTTCTTGGGTAATATGGTTTCTCAGCTAAAGGGTGAAAGTCGACCAGCGAAAGTAGAAGCTACTTCATGGCCGATGTCGATATCTATTCATGAAGTGTGTAGTTTTCATAGTTTGGTTTCCTTTTATCGGCGGTTCATAAAGAACTTCAGTACGTTGATGTCATCGATGATTGAATGCTTAAAGGGGAAGACATTTGAGTGGACGAAGGCGACCGATAAGAGTTTTGAGTTGATTAAAAATAAAATCATTGAAGATCCGGTGCTTGCATTACCTGATTTCGGCAAGCTGTTTGAAATTGATTGTCATGTACCTAAATTAGAAATTGATGGAGCATAGAGTCAGGAAGGTCGGTTTATTGAGCTCTTTAGTGAGAAATTAACGCTTCAAGAACTAACTACTCAATTTATGATGTAGAGTTGTAGTTCAATCTTTTCGACATTCGGAGCATTATCTACTTCATGAGGAGTTTGTGTTAAATTCAGATAATGAGGCGTTGAAGTATATCAATGGTTATCATAAATTGATTAGTCGTCATGAAAGTGGGTTGCCCATATACAGAGGTTTGTGTCGTTTGTCATTCAGCATAAAAAAGGACGAACAAAGTAGCTGATCCGTTGAGCCGATGAGTTCCACTTTTGCCGACTTTACAAGTCAAACTTATCGGCTTTGAGCAATTGAAAGAATTGTATAAGGAAGATGAAGATTTCAGTGAAATTTAGGGGAAATGTCTATAAGGAAATGTTGAAAACTATGTGCTTGTTGATGACTTTCTTTTTAAAGGAAACTAATTATGTGTGCCGAATTCCTCTCTTCGAGAAGCAATTATTTTGGAGAGCCATAACGAAGATCTGGCAAGGCATTTTAGCCGAGACAAGACGATTGCTTTAGTGGAGGAGTATTTTGTGTGGCCGAAATTAGCGAGAGATGTGGCAAAGCACGTGGAGAGATGTCGTACTTATACATTGGCCAAAAGTCGATTGCAAAACACGGGTCTTTACACGCCACAATCGATAACAGTTAAAAAAATATTAACCCTTTTTTGATCGGTGTCGACTTTACATATTCGACTTTATTATTTGTATAATTTGGACGTATTTACTCATTCTTGCTCTAGTCCATCATTGGAGATATTGGAAATATTTAATATTCTTGTATCTTTAAAGGTATCAAAGTTGTACCCAAATATATTCCTCGTTCTTATTTCACAACCCCTATCATGTGTAGAAGTGTTGGACATGTCCACTTTAGGCTGATACAGCCCATGCGACACGGTGTCGGATGGAGTGTCGGGATGTTTGACAAATGTCGGACATGGACCCGCAGAGCTGATAGAAGTGTTGTTGCTTCCTAGGTTTTAAGGAATGTTAAACAAACCTTCATTTTTCACTCTCTCTGATTATTTGTCATCAGTGTCTTTTAGAAACCAAATAATTCTTGTGTCTAATGATACAGGTTCCTCAAGCATCATCTAGTGCTGTGGCATTTGGTCTTGGATTGTTTTCTAGGAAAGGAAGCCTCGGGCAAGGTTGGCATCGTGCCGTCTTTGTGATAAGTGAAAGTCGCACAAGTGATATATGTTCACGATTTTTTGATACTTGCGAAACTTACAAGTGAAAATCCTTTGATTTATTTAGTTAGTTTTTACTTTTTATTGATTCATGTGAGCCATAATTAATGTTTCATGTATTTACCTACGTTGGATATTTTACTAATATACTGTATTGCTATAGCTAAGCTTATAAAGGTTCCACTTTTGTTAGTAAAGGTTCAACTTTTGTTAGTAAACTAGCCTTATCAGTTTGACTTGAAGGATCTTAAGTATGATCATGAATTTCTTCATATTTTAATGTTCTATCAAATGGAAAACTCAATAGAATATGTATCATTTTGTGTGATTAATTGGTATCGTTTCTATTTTAATCTAGTGGTATCACAGAAATAGCCTGGTTTTAGAGTTCTATATGATCATGGTTTTTCAAACAACACAGTTCTGCGCACAAAAACATCCTTAAATATTTGCGTGCACGCATGAAAATAATTATTCAGAGATGAATGTGGGTTGATATAAAAATTTTGCCTTTATTATCTGACTTTGCACTTCTTGGATAATTAATGGTTATAAATCTTATACATGCAAAATGTGCACCAGTTTTGTAATATTTTCAACTTTAGTCCTTCAATCAAGTTGCATAACCGTTATCTTTGGTAGGAAATGTGATATATCTATTTCATGTTTCAGAAGTATAGAAAAAATCAGGAGCCTGCATTTGATATGATTAAAGAACCCATTTTTGCTAGCATTTCTTCTGAGGTTGGCAATGATACCAGCTAAAGTTTAACTTAGCAGGATATTACTTCTTTGTGGTTTCTCTGCAAGCAGGTATAAAGAAATCTCTTAAATTATAGTGGTTCTTCTACATCCCTTGGTATTATAGATATAGTCCTGTTGTACTTTTTTTCCCAGATCAATTTACTGTTTTTCCGTATTTCAGTAAGCATCTTTATTAGATATCACTGATCAAGCTTGTGACCTCTTTCTTTTTTTTTCTTTTAACTGGAGTTATTTTTCTGTTTCAGCCTTTTATATTGGTGGATTATATGTGATGTTAGTATTTATTGAAAAATTTTATATTCCGGTTTTTTTCTTTGTATATGTGCCATCTTGATGTTGATCATCTAATTTTTCATTGTGTGTCCATCCAATCGCTGCGACAGCCTATTGACTAGAGACCAAGGAAAAGAAAAACATTTGCTATGAAAATTTCAATTTGGTTTATGCTTGGGTGGTCTAGATGGGAAGTGATGTATATACTAAAAGATTAGTGGAATGATTAGGGATCTATTGAAATGATCTTCTTGTTCCAGAAAAAGATTAACATATGATCGGTATCCTGCACTTTTTGTATAGTAGGTTTTTGTAGAAAATAAGTGTCTAGTAGTCATTTTGATGCAATTAAAAATATGTATACTGGAGTAGACCTTCTGTGAGAAGAATTAGGGACAGTCAATTGTATTCTCTTTCACCATAGGCTTACACAAGGCTCGTGATGTTTTTTTTTTCCATATCTTTCATTAATTTTTGTTAGACATGTGATGTTGGTGTTGCAACTTGGCCATAAATTAAGATACATTTAAATAGCTTCAAATTGTTTGGATTTTAATTTCAGGCATTATTTGCTTATTGCAAAACTCAAAACAAAGGATTTACTCTGAGGCATTTTTCTGCATGCACTTAAGGCTTAATTTCACCCGATTCTTATTATGGAATATCATTATTCTCTCATGTTTCTTTATTTGGCTAGGTTTCTTTGCTTGAATGGATGGATGACTTGGAGGGGTTTCTATTAAATGGTTATGGTAACTCGGTAAACTATCGCATGGGAATACCATTGCTCCATGATGATGTTCAGTCAATAAAGCATGTTATCATGGCTAAAGAAGGTAGGTTAAAGCTTTCTGTTGTTAATGTTGTTAATTATAGGTTATTAGCTTTTGTTCACAGGGGATTTGGGGTGACTTTTGTGAAATATGATTGCATATAGTATTACTTGTTTGTATCTTTTTGCTGCCACATATAATGTTAGGCCACTATGTGTCTACTTGTTTGCTACCACATATAATGTTAGGCCACTATGACTGCATATAGTATTTCTGGCTTGTTGACATGTATCATTCCATCAAGAAGATAACTGCTGAATGCTCACACTGGTAGATGATCCTTCATTTATGATCAGCTACTATTTTGATGACATAGACTTAAATCATTGGAATCACTTAGATATTGTGCAGACTCAATCCGTTGTAAGTTAAATTGTCTAAATTCTAAGATCTGCCATGAAGTGCACATCCTACAATCACCTATCAGTTATGTTTATTTGCGTTTGCCTTCTAGAATTTCACCAACTGGTTACTACACTACATATTGTAATTTCAATATTATGCTTGTGATATTATTGAATGGAACTAGAAGTTTTGCATGTATATTAACAGGGTTAATTGTGGTGCGTGTGAACCTTGTTTAAACTTTTTTTCACAAATATGTTCATCATTAGGGTTTTTTTTGAACAAAATAATTGGGCCACTTTGACCAACCATTATTGCATTTGGATGATGAAAGGGTAAAAAAGTAAACTCATGAGCTTGGGGTATGAGTTGGCATGCTTTGGGTTTCGAGTTCCATGATGGAAATTTTTATTTTATTTTTTTTGGCATTATCTTATTGAAAAAAGAAGAAATGTTTTTTTAATACCCCTATGAGTTATAGTTATAATAGTAAAGATAATTTTGGAACCAAGCGACTTTCATAATGTTTTCTACATACCTACAAATCTCCAGAATCTTCTAGGAAATCTTCACCTATATAATGGACAACTTCTCTGTTGATGTTTGCTTTTGGAAACAAATGTTCAGTTGCGTCATATCTAATTAAAGAAAAGATCATAAACCATAGAAATATCGTACAATCACATATCTTAGTACCCCATCTAATTGGTCATATTCCAAAAGAGAGATAAAATGAAAATAAACACAATATGCAAACATTAGCCAAGGCACAAACACCACTCCTGAATCAGAAATCTTCTCTTAGTTACATTTCCTGGACTAAGAGCACCGACCTCTTTTGACCTAATTTCTCATTTATCCATTTGTATATTCCATGGATGTTGAAATATCATAAGTTTTTCCATTCTGATATTACACATTCATTAAGGAATATATAAGTAACACGACTAACACCACGGTTGGAGAACTGCTTAAATATAGTAAAAACCATGTTGATATACTTGTACTTTAGAGAAATTTGATCGCAATTCCAGGAAACCATACCCTTGGCACATTTGAGAAGGCAGGGCTCTGTTCTGCTCATGCTGAGACTGTTGCACCATTCACCTGTCTTCTTGGTCTTTTTCTTGAAGGTTCGGGTGAATGAATCTATTACAATCACTTATCATGTGTTATGTGTTATGTGTTTTCTTATTATGAAGTTATGATTAATAGCGTATTAAATTTATTCCTTTCCCCCCACTATTTTTAGAATATGAGCAAATACAAAGAGAGGAACCATTGGATTTACCTCCCAAACCTCCCTAGAAAAGGAATTGGAGGGGCAACAGTGTAGCACCTTTTGCTGGAAATACTATGTTAGTGTTGTATGCATGTGATGGCAATGATTCTACTGATACTATGTCATCTGAAGATCACATGAACAAATATTCTGTACAAGTTTTTCACAATGACATCCTAGTTCGGTATGGTTAATTTGTAACAATTATTATTTCCCCTTCTTTTCCTAAGCACTTTATTGCTTTTGATAATGCTTTAAAGGAAAACACTTCATTGATTTTCTGGCTCACATATTGCTGCGGGTGTCCAAATATATTCTGTATTTCCTTTTGGATTTATTTGTGCCTTGGTGTATGACATGATTCCTTGTAGCAAATATATATTATCTCCACCTTGTTTTATATTTTCCCCATGGTCTTGGATAATTTGGAGACACCAAACTATCTTTTAGGATTATGGAAAGCCCCTCTCATATCCGGTGTTTTCTTGGCCAACAATTTGACACTAATTTGTAGGCGGTGGACATCAGGCCTACAATTGGTTGTAAACCTTGGTCAAATTTTAATAGCAATCTTTCTTCATAGCCTAAGACTCCTTATTATTCCAGTGTAAATTGGATTATCACTGCCAACCTCATTGTAAAAAAAGATGGCATATACAAGGACAACAACATATTTCTATGAGTGATGTCATGATCAAGCACTTAACAATTGTTTTGCTTGTAAGTTGTAAAGTTCATATAGAAGGGGGAGGAGATGACAGAACTTTTATTTTTGGTCAAGAGCCTACTAACTAGAATATATATTTGAATCCACCCGACCGAATAATTTTACCGGAGCATAGTCAATGAAATCAAGCCATCCGCTTTCACGACACCTTGAAAACAATTAGGCCGATCTCCCTTATCGCTTAAGTAGCCAGTTTCACATATTCTTCGTATGTCAAATTCATAAGTTTGGTGAGCCATGATCTCTTTCAACTGACTTATATTCATTCAATAGACTCTCTAGTAAAAAGTACTCAGTAGAGAGGATCAGATTCAGCGTGTAGATTTATGCTGGGTCGTTATGCAGCATAAAATTCCTCTTTTGGTTATGTGCACTTGGTATTCTAGATAAACGATTCTTCATTCAACTTTTATCGTATTTAAATTGATATTCCACTATCTTGTTGATATGTAAATAATTCAAGATTGTTTCCTCTAGGGTTGCGGCAATACAGATTTCTGCCCTTACTAGGTTTTATTGGCACAACACTCCATGTTCTGAAAAGGGTAATGTTTCATTCAAAATATACCGATTAACCTTTTCTTTTATGAACTCTTCCTGTAGGAACAAATTGTTGCTCCTCATTTGAAACATAACTTCAAATCTGTCTGCACTATTAGAAAGCCTGAGAATACAAGCGGATATAGTATCATCTGATTTTTAGCTCAAATTGCTTGTAGAATTGGAATAGATTTTGACAAACCTCCTCTCGCAATACTACCCCAATCTTTTCTCTACAAGGCCCCATCACAACAACCAGCATTTTTTGTGTTTTATTGCCATGTTTTGATAACTAAATTAAGGGCATTGTTTGTGTTTTTCCTTGGGGTTTTTCCAACCCACATTTTCTGTAAAACATGTAATTGCAATTGGCATAGTTCTCACAAGCTGCTCTTTACATGTATATGTTGTTGCTTATTTATTTATTATTTTAGTTTCTAGAAAGAAAAGAGCTGGACTTTGTTTACATGTATAACTTTTGTATTAGCATTTTGTTGATCCTTTGGTATTTGTTGAGTTTTCTACAAGTGTTAATGTGGACAACTGGAATTTTTGTTAACAAGTGTACCTCATGACTGGATCTTGTAAAAATGCTGCTCTTTTTTCCTATACTTGTGTTAATTATGCTCTATAGATTTTTAAAATATCATTCAATATTCTTAGCGAACTTTTATATTATCGACTTATTTGGGAAATCGCCTTTGCTGCGGTTCTTATGATATATTCTACATATTTTTGTTTCACTTTTACTTTTATCTCCGGCCTAATCAATTTTTTGGCAATTATAGTATAAATAAATGAAATCATAGTCAAATTTAATCCATGTTAGTCAAACTCAATAAAATGTTTCCAATTTCAGAGAAATTGTATTAATAACTAAGTGAAATTATTGTTAAATTTAGTAGAATGTAGTCTATTTCAGTGTAAGTATAGTAAAAATCAATTAAATTTTCTTTCTATTCAATGGAAATTATACCCTGTGTCCGTCGTATACGTTTGGGCAGGAGAGAGAAGAGAAGGGAGTGCGGCCCCATGTACTGCCCAAAGTCTCTCTCTCTGTCTCTCTTACACATATCCCCTGCTCGAGTGTATTACATCCGGGCCCAGCGAATAATCTCTCTTGTTAGACAAGAGGCATTGATAACTAATATATCTGCAATTGTGAGCCGCTTTCTCACGCTGTCTTTCCTATATTTCGCTAGGGTCATATATTTGATGGTGATGGCTGGTTGATCGTTTCTTTGTTTAATTGCGTTATTACTTATGAATTATTTGTAAATCAGTATTCCTGATGTTAACTTTTTTTATAAAAAAGTTTACACTTGTAAATGAGTAGATGGGTACGCTCAAAGATGTAGACAACTAAAAATTCCATTTACGTTCATTGGGACAATAATCCAAGTATTATGCACACCAAGAATACTCTAAAATACACAATTAACGAGACTTGATAAGAAGTATGTTCTCTAGCAGGAAGATGTGGCAATAGATTACTAGCAGGACACCAATATACATATAAGCTGATCCCTATAAGTCAACAGGGTATATTCGTTACATAACTCGTTATTTTGTATTATTAAGCATATCTTAATTTATACGATGCGTAACACAACAAAATAACTTACACTATTTTATGCTATTACTATAAATAACTTATACTCTGCTACGCATTGATAGTAATGGAATAAGCTACGCTATTTGTAATTTTACATAAAGTCTATTGTTATTAAACGGGATTTAAAGTTCAATAGCTCAAGCGAACCTAATATATATGTAACACGTCATCCAACTTTTAATTCCCATAACCTAAAAATTAAATACAAAAACCTATTTCGGCTCGATTGTTTTGAATATCTAAGTATGAATTTAAACTTTTAAAATTGAAAATTAATTGCTAGTGGGTTTTTGCATTATTTTCTTAAATTTTTAAACAATTTAATCTTTGTTTTATTCTTAAAACTAATTTACTTATATTGTTGTTTAGTACTATTTATAATTATTAAAAATAATTAATGATAATCCATATAGCTTATGCTTTGCGCTACACTTTTTGCGTTTTTAATAGTTTATGCTTTGCGCAAGGTTTTTTTCGTTTTTTTTTTCTTTTAAGAGCATAGCACCGAGCTTACGCTATTGTTATTTTTCAACATTTGTTAGAACTTATAAACTACGAGACACAAACACTTCAACCAGTATATCGTGTTTGTATCCAATGTGTGTTGGATATCGACACTTGCAAATACTTTGCTCGAAATATATCAAACAAGACGTATGCCTCATCTTATGTGTAAACATGTGTTTGTGCGTGTCACGAGCGCGTCTTATGCTTGTCATGTAGGTCTCCAGTAGTTTGTCTAAATGACAACATGGAGACAGCTGACTGTGAAAGGAGAACGGCAACAACTTACGTTGTTCGGCCAGTGGTTGTAGGCGGTGGTCATTGCAGACGGTTTTCGACAACGGTTGGTAACTGGGTATGTCTTTACTATTATAACTAGAACCCACGGGTACAATGTCATAATGTCTATTTCCCTCCCCCTTCCTCTCTCTCTCTCTCCCCACACACATCCCTATGCGAAAACACTCTCATCATTAAAAAAAAGGAAACCGATTCAACTTTTTACGAACGAAATTACAAATAGGCCCCTTAATTTATGCTTTTACATATCTTACATATTTCCATACATGTATTTTGGACTAATCATATGGTAATAGAAAATTAATGAATATATAATTTCTAACATTCAAGTTACATATAGCCGTCTCTATATTTCCTATTCTCCAAGCTTCTTTTTGTTTCGGAAGAACTTTTATGACTGTTTGTAAGTTTTTTATTATAAATTTTTTGTTATGGCTTTATTTTTTTTAGAGGTTTTTTGTTTACGGGTTTTTGAAAATTGCAAGAAATTTGTTTGCAATGAGTACATTTGACAGTTTGTTACTCCTTTTATAATTGTTTTTTCGTTGAAAAAACTATAACTACATCGAATATAACATTGATTTTTTATGCAGAAACTGGTTAATGTGCTTTATCTAAATAATTTGGTATTAACTTTCCGATTTTATTTGTACACGTGCATCGCAGATACGAAAACGCTAGTATGAATAAGTAAATTTGAAGGACCCATAGTTTATATTCATTCATTTGGAAGCTTTGGGATACGATCGCGAAAGGGTCTCCGCTCCCTCACTCAGTTTTATTGGCCAAAAGTGATTTATTAATTATATATGGAAAAAAGTATTTTATCCTAATTTGGAAACCGACTCCGAGTAAGTCCAAGGTTGTTTTAATATTTTAAATATTATTACATTCCTAAATTAGATGGTCGCCGTTATTGTTTTGGATTATATAAGCACCTGAGTCTTTTAATAGCGTTCTTTAAACTTTCCTATTTTATTAGCTCAAAAGAAACGACACACTGTCGCTGGGATTTCATCTCTCGATGTCGATCCTTCGAAACCCTAATCCCAACCCGTCGGCGATGTAAAGGCGGCATCTTTCCCCTTCAAAACCCTGACCCGCAGACTTCGAAACCCTAACCGCCATGGGAGCTGATGAACCACCGGGGATGACGCAGCCACCGGCGATGTAAAGGCGGCATCTTTCCCCTTCGAAACACAAACCGAAGACTTCGAAGCTCTAACCCCCATGGGAGTCCGATCAGCCGCCGGCGATGACGTGGCCCCAGGCGATGTTGAGGCGGCGAAAGAGGGCGGAGGGATCAAGCAGGGGCCTTGCCGATCTGCGAGCGTTCTTGATGGCGTTGCTGAGATGATCCATGTCATCATTACTGTAAGATTTCTTTGACTTGTGATCAGTGATGGTTTTGTGTTTTTTCCTTGATATTTTACTGCCTCTAAGCATCTTTCCCCTTCGAAACGGTAGCCTTCGAAACTCTAACCCTGATGGGATTCCGATCAAACGCCGGCGAGGACGTGGCCAGACGATGTTGAGGTGGCGAAAGAGGGAGGAGGGATCAAGCAGGGTCCTTGCCGATCTGCGAGAGTTCTTGATGGCGGTGCTGAGATGATCCATCACATCATTACCGTGAGATTTCTTCGACTTGTGATCAGTGATAGTTTTTTGCTTTTCCCCCCTTATATTTTATTGCTTCTAAGGTTTATGATTCTAGAGTTTAAATCTTTTTCACTAATCAACTGAACTAGGATATGTTAATGAATATATCTTGATAACACAGTGGATTCTGTAACCGACCATTCACATTACTAGATTTTGGTCCGTGAATGCATCACACCACAACCCTTTTTTACATGGTTGAAATCTTTTCACTAATTAACTGAATTAGGATGCGTCGACTTATATATCTTGACAATACAATCGTTTGTGGACCCAACCATTAACATTACCCGATTTTGGTCCATAAATGCATCAGACTACAACCTTTTTTCACACGACCGATTGACTTAAAAGTTGGATATCGATTTTTTTTAAAGATGACTTTCCATGTATAAACTCGACCTATGTGTCTAAAATATATTAGAAATAGGGTTACGATCAAGCAGGTTCTATTGGACACCATGGGTTCTTATCGTTTTGTTCCATTGTGAAACGTTTAGTATAAGGCTCTCACTTCACGTTCTATTTGTAGCCATCCAAGCTTAAAATGTCAACCCTTGTGCGTGTTCGCTCATAACAAATGTGTTAAATGGTTTAATCAAACTTTATTATAACGACTGTGATGCCTAAAATCATTGGGCTTAATTATTGTCTTTTCATAATATCCTCCAGCTTTTGTCTACTGCAATATGCACCTACCATTGATTCTCTTCCTTTAATCGTCCCATTATAGACATTATAAATAGAAATTTAAGTTCAAGTTCTCTCCATTATTAGATTGACCTGAATATGTCAACCCGGGGATCTTTCGATTATACACATCCGTGATTGTGGTTTTCGCCAAATTTTCATTGCACACGAAACCAACCATTCATGATACCTTGATTTTTTTCATCTAGCCTTTTTGGATACAACATCGCATTTTACTCGTCTTGTTTATAAAATATTCGAAACCGTCACCAACTTTTACAACAAATTTCTTAGGATTTTAAAGACTTTACACCATTTTGCATTTTAGCCTTTTTTTTATTTATTAGAAAGGTGGTATTTTGAATATGCTTCAATTGTATTAAATTTCTAAATCTATTTCTTAACATTCCCCCATTTAAAGGGACTATAAATTTACTTGTTTCGTTACTTAAAGCAATTGAGGCTACTTATCTTAAATTTTAAATTTCTAAATCCTTTTCCTTAATCACACTATTTTTAAATGCGCAATAAAGTCATTTCAAGGTTTTTCACTTGTCTCGTTTTTTAAATGGCCTTGAATCTAATTTCTCATTTAAATTTTAAATTTCTGAATCTACTTCCTAAACATTATACTTTCAAATCTCTAAAGCTATTTCCATATGCACCGATAATTGATTCTCCTGTAAATAACTGTCATAAACCCGATTTCTTACTGATTGAATCTTCCTACGTGATTAACTAATGTCCTCCAACTAGTGTCCACAACATTATGCACCAATCATTGATTTTGTAATTCTGTTCATATAACCCTCATCCTATGGACATTTATCAATAGACTTGCAAATCCATGTCCTCTCCATTATTTTATTGAGATGAATATATCAACCCGTGACTTTTCGATTGTACACATTTATGATCCAATGGTTCTGTTCCTATAAGCATTGTCCTATGAACATTTATCTAAATCCCTTAAAGTTCAAGTCTTCAATTTTTAGATCGACATGTATATGTCAACCCGTGACCTTTTTGATTTACATGTATTTTCCCTTAATGTCCCTGTTTTTAAATGCACTATAAAATTATTTCAAGCCTTTTCACTTGTCTCATTCTTTAAAATTAGTTACATCTATTTTTATAATTTAATTCTAAATTTCCGAATCTATTTATGTATTATTACTACTTCCGAATTTCTGAACCCAATTCCATTTGCATATATCATTGATTCTCCGTCTATAACAGTCTTGAACCTGATTCATCACTTATTTAATCTACCCATGAAATTAATTATTGTCTTTTCGTAATGTCCAATTTTTATCCCCGACAACATGCACTACCATTGATTCCCTTCCTCTAATCGTCCCATTTTGGTCATTTGTCAATAGATATTCAAGCTCAAGTCCTCTCCATTTTTAGATCGACCTGATTACGTTAACCTGGGGATATTTTGATTTTACACATCCGTGATTGTGTATTTCGCCAAATTTTCATTGTACACGAAACCAATCATTCATGATACTAATTTTTTCCATCTAGCCTTTGAGTTCAAGTCATCTATTATTAGATATTTCACTTGTCTCGTTTATAAAATATTCGAAACCTTCAACCTATAAAGCAAATTTCTCTGGAGTTTAATGACTTTACACCATTTTGCATTTTTGCCTTTTTTTTACTTATTAGAAAAGCTGAATTTTGAAAATACTTCAATTATATTAAATTTCTAAATCTATTTCTCAACATTCTTGCTTTTAACGGGACCATTTATTTACTTGTTTCGTTAAAGAAATTGAGGCTACTTAACTTAAATTTTAAATTTCTAAATTTTTTCCTTAATCTACTATTTTTAAATGCGCCATAAAATCGTTTCTAGGGTTTTCACTTGTCAAGTTCTTTAAATGGACTTGAATCTAATTTCTTATTTAAAATTTAAATTTTTGAATCTATTTCTTAAACATTACTATTTTCAAATTTCTAAATCTATTTCCATATCACCTATCATTGATTCTCATGTATTATTGGCGATAGAATCTTCTTACGTGATTGACTAGTGTCCTCCAACTCATGTCCACAACATTGTGGACCAACCATTGATTCTGTAATTCTATTCCTATGATCGTCATCCTTCGACATTTATCACGTGAATATCTCAACACGTGACTTTTCGATTGTACATATCCATGATTCAATGGTTTTGTTCCTATAAGTATTGTCCTATTATCTAACGACATTCAACTTCAAGTCCTATCTATTTTTAGATCGATATGTATATGTCAAATTTTACACACCCGAGATTGTGGATTTCGCCAAATTTTCATTGCACACGAAACCAATCATGATACCTTGATTTTTTTCATTTAGCCTTTTTAAATGCAACATCGCATTTTACTTGTCTCATTTATAAAATATTCGCAACCGTCTCTAACTTTTAAAGCAAATTTCTCAGGATTTTAAAGACTTTTCACCATTTTGCATTTCAGTCTTTTTTTACTTATTGGAATGGCTCTATTTTGAAAATGCTTCAATTGTATTAAATTTCTAAATCTATTTCTAAATATTTTTGCTTTTAAAGGGACCATAAATTTACTTGTTTCGCTACTTAAAACAATTAAGGCTACATATCTTTAATTTTAAATTTCTAATTCTTTTTCCTTAATCAGACTATTTTTAAGTGCGCTATAAAGTTATTTCAAGGTTTTGCACTTGTCTCCTTTAAATGGTCCTGAATCTAATTTCTTATTTAAATTTTAAGTTCCGAATCTATTTCATAAACATTACTACTTTCAAATTTTTAAATCTATTTCCATATCTATCATTGATTCTCCTGTAATAGCTATCTTATCCTGATTTCTTAGTGATTAAATCTTCCTACGTGATTAACCAATGCCCTCTAACTACTAATGTCCTCTAACTCATGTCCACAACATTATGCACCAACCATTGATTCTGTTATTCTGTTCCTATGGCCGTCATTTTGACATTTATCAATAGACTTGCAAATCCACGTCCTCTCCATTATTTTGTCGACGTGAATATGTAACCACGTGACTTTTCAATTGTACACATCCTTGATCAAATGGAAAGACTATTTTGAAAATGCTTCAATTGTATTAAATTTCTAAATCTATTTCTTAACATTCTTGCATTTAAAGGGACCATAAATTTGTTTGTTTCGTCACTTTAAGCAATTGAGGCTACTTATCTTAAATTTTAAATTTCTAAATTTTTTTCCTTGGTCGCACTATTTTTTAATACATCATTAAGTTATTTCATGGTTTTTCACTTGTCTTGTTCTTTAAACGGACTTGAATCTAATCGTTTATTTAAAATTTAAATTTCTGAATCTTTTTCCTTAACATTACTACTTTCAAATTTCTAAATCTATTTCCATATGCACCTATCACTTGTTCTTCTGTAAATAACCGTCTAATCCCTGATTTATTAGTGATTAAATCTTCTTACGTTATTAACTAATGTCCTGCAACTCATGTTCACAACATTACGCACCAACCATTGATTCTGTAATTCTTTTCCTATGATCGTCATCCTATGATATTTATTAATAGACCTGCAAATTCACGTCTTCCATTATTTTATCGACGTGAATATGTCAACACATGACTTTTCGATTCTATACATCCATGATCCAATGGTTCCGTTCCTATAAGCATTGCCATATGAACATTTATCTAATGACATTCAAGTTCTAGTCCTCTCCATTTTTAGATCGACTTGTATATGTCAACCCGGGGATCTTTCAATTTTACACATCCGTGATTGTGGATTTCGCCAAATTTTCATTGCACATGAAACCAATCATTCATGATACCTTAATTTTTTTCTCCAGCCTTTTTGGATACATCACATTTTACTTGTTTCGTTTATAAAGTATTTGAAACCGTCTCCAACTTTTAAAGAAAATTTCTCACGATTTAAAAAAATTTACACAATTTTGCATTTTAACCTTTTTTTACTTTTAAGAAAGGCTTTATTATGAAAATTGCTTCAATTGTATTAAATTTCTATACCTATTTCTTAACATTCCTGCTTTTAAAGGGACAACAAATTTACTTGTTTTGTTACTTACAGCTATCGAGGCTACTTACTATCAAATTTCTAAATCTATTTTCATATGCACCTATCATTTGTTTTTCTGTAAATAACCATCTTATCTCTGAATTCTCAGCGATTAAATCTTCCTACGTGATTAACTAATGTCCTCCAACTCATGTCCACAACATTATGCACCAACCATGGATTTTGTAATTTTGTTCCCATGACCGTCATCCTATGACATTTATCAAATGATTTGCAAATCTACGTCCTCGCCATTATTTTATCGACGTGAATATCTTAATACGTGCCATTTCGATTGTACACATCCATGATCTTATGGTTATGTTCCTATTAGTCTCGTCCTATGAACAATTATCTAATGACATTCAAGTTCAAGTCCTCTCCATTATTAGATCGACTTGTGTATGTCAACACAGGGATCTTTCGATTATACACATCCGTGTTGTGGATTTCACCAAATTTTCATTGCACACGAAACCATCATTCACGATACTTTGATTTTTTTTTCATTTAGCCTTTTTGGATACATCATCACATTTTACTTGTCTTATTTATAAAATATTTGAAACCGTCTCCAACTTTTAAAGCAAATTTTTGGGGATTTTAAAGACTTTACACCATTTTGCATTTTAGCCTTTTTCAACTTTTTAGAAGGTTTTATTTTGAAAATGCTTCAATTGTATTAAATTTCTAAATCTATTTCTTAACATTTCTACTTTTAAAGCGTCTATAAATTTACTTGTTTCATTGCTTAAAGCAATTGAGGCTACTTATCTTAAATTTTAAATTTCTAAATCTTTTTCCTTAATCACACCATTTTTAAATGCACCATTATGTCATTTCAAGGTTTTTCACTTGTCTCGTTCTTTAAATGGACTTGAATCCGATTTCTTATTTACATTTTAAATTCTAAATCTTAACATTACTACTTGCATATTTCTAAATCTATTTCCATATGCACATATCATTTATTCTTCTGTTCATAACCATTTTATCCCTATTTTCTTCATGATCAAATCTTCCTACGTGATTAACTAATGTCTTCCAACTCATGCCCACAACATTATGCACCAACCATAGATTCTGTAATTCTGTTCCTATGACCGTCATCCTATGACATTTAACAATAGACTTGCAAATCCATGTCCTCCATTATTTTATCGATGTAAATATGTCATGTGACTTTTCGATTGTGCACATCCATCATACAAACGTTCTGTTCCTATAAGCTTTGACCTTTGAACATTTATCTAACGACATTCAAGTTCTAGTCTTCTTTATTTTTAGATCGACATGTATACGTGAACCTGAAGATCTTGCCATTTTACACTTTCGTGATTGTGGATTTCGCTAAATTTTTGTTGCACACGATTCCAAACATTCACGATACCTTGATGTTTTCATCTAGCCTTTTTGGATGCATCATTGCATTTTACTTATCTCGTTTATAAAATATTCGAAATCGTCTCCAACTTTTAAAGCAAATTTCTCAGCATTTTAAAGACTTTACAACATTTTGCATAACAGCCTTTTAAAACTTTTTAGAAAGGCTTTATTTTGAAAATGTTTCAATTGTATTAAATTTCTAAATCTATTTTGTTTACATTACTACTTTCAAATTTCCTTGTTTCGTTACTTAAAGCAATTGAGGCTGCTTATCTTAAATTTTAAATTTCTATAACTTTTTCCTGTATCACTATTTTTAAATCCCCCATAAGTCATTTCATTGTTTTTCACTTGTCTCGTTCTTTAAATGGATTTGAATCTAATTTCTTATTTAAATTTCTATATCTATTTTGTATAGATTCCTACTTTCAAATTTTTAAATCTATTTCCATATGCACTTATCATTGATTCTCATGTAAATAACTATCTCTGATTTCTTAGTGATTGAATCTTCTTACGTGATTAACTAATGTCCTCCAACTCATTTCCTCAACATTATGCACCGACCATTGATTCTGTAATTTTGTTCCAATAATCGACATCCTTTGGACATTTATCAACATACATGCAAATCCACGTCCTCTCCATTATTTTATCGACGTGAATGTGTCAACAAGTGACTTTTCGATTGTACACATTCATGGTTCAATGGTTTTGTTCATAAGCGTTGTCCTATGAACATTTATCTAACGACATTCAAGTTCAAGAATTTACGAATTTCTCGAATCCCAGAGGACGACCCGTGCTCACTAACGCTCACTACACGCGATACCGTTATTAATTGCAGTTACAAATACAGACCTATATTCTTCACTTTGAAAAACCAATCAAATGGCGCCGTTGCCGGGGATGCGTGCGTAATTTGTTCTTTCTTGCTATTTGAGTTGAAATATTATTATTCCATCAAAATTTAAATCAAAATAGCATCGCGTGCTTAACGATTAGTGTTTGAATTTTTACGAGGGAATTTGGCATCACTGTAGTGAGGAAATTAAGATTCAGAGACGTTTTAGAAATTCCAGAGGAGCAAAGGAAGCTACAGTGCAAAGAACAACACCTAACTCCTCCAATCCACCGCGGATTCATGGTTTTTGCGGTGGATCCGCCGTTGAGTTGGTGAATCAGTGCTTCGAATTTCTCTGGTATATTCTCTATCTCCTTCTCTCTCCTCTGATCTTGTCCAATAACAAATTTTCTGGAGGATTCTTTGCAAAATTTCGCCGCTCAAAACAATTCTTGTTGCGTGATTTGATATTGGTTGTTTTTGCATATTTTAATACGGAAATTAAGGCGTAAAGACCAAATTCAGATTAGGTGGGGATTTTATTACCCTTCCTAAGCCCTAAAAATCACAAAACTAGCATCTGCATCATTCTTCATTAACTAAAAAATATGTAGACAAGACTATAAGGACCGTCGCGCTCAATTAGGACAGAAGGTCGTGGGTAATCTACTGTTTATCCGCATTTCTTTTGTGGTGTCCAGGCAAGTGTGTTTAAGGCAAGTTGTTACTTAATTAGACCCGCTATTTACATAGCGGATACCTCCCACTTGCCTGGCACTTACCGGCCACAAGAGGGATAAAGAGGTAGTAGAGGATTTATCCCGCGATTTGTCTTTTGGAAGTCTAGGAGCGGTTTAGTGACTTGACCTAGGTGATCTTAGATCTAGGGTTGATTGTGCATTTTTTTGTGATTTATCTAAATCCGTCTTTTTCAAAACAAACATTTCTTCTAATTATCACATACGCTGCCACTTGCGCTAAACCCGTTTAGTCCATGCTCGGATGGACACGGGATTCTAGTGCCCGTCTTGTCCGCGTTCTCTCTATCAACTCCGAAGTCGGTATTTCTTCATCTTTTTCCTCACCACCCACAACATCCACTGAGTTGGACGGTTCTCTATCAAATTTCAATAACACCACTTTGCCACCACCCGCAGGTGTGTAGAAACCACCTCGTATTTCTCTCCAAGAAAAATACTACCCTATACGTGGTCCTTTTTCTACTTGTCTTTGCCAATGGGGACAATTTTGAAATCAAATCACATTATATCAATCTTTTGGCTAAATTTTACGGTCTAGAGTCTGAAGACGCATACGTTTTTATTACCAAATTCGAAAACGTATGTGCTATGATGAGCAGTTCACAACTTTCTGTGGATGTTATGCGTTTACGTCTTCTCCCGTTTATTTTTTGCGATTTAGTCGAAAAGTGACTTTATACACACTCGCACACTCTATTTTCAATTGGGATGAATTCGTCATAGCATTCCTTAAGAAATTTTATCCCAATCATAAGACCGCACGTATTAGAAGCGAAATCAACCAGTTTTCCCAGCTTCCCAATGAACCATTTTGGAAATGCTTTGAACGGTTCAAGGATCTGCTTGTCCAATGTCCTCACCACGGGATCTATGGATGGGATCTGTACCGAATTATATGCGAGGGCATTAATCCAACGACAAAACAAATGTTTGAAACCATTTGTCAAGGCAATTTCATGTCTAAAGACGATAGTGAAGCTTGGAAATTTTGGGAAGATTTTGCTGAAAACACTTTGCAATGGGAAAGCGTTAGTCCATCATCTAGGGGTGGTATCCATCAACTTAATGTTTCGCAGTCAAAGACGAAATGGTAGCATTACAAAAGAAAACTAGAACCTATGGAAAACAAATTTTTATTAGCCTCCCTAAACCAGGTGACACTCCCTAAAACCGTGTGTGGATGCTGTTCTGATCCATCACGTCTGACGGAAGAATGTCCTTTGAATTCTCCGTTTCAAGGTCAAGAACACACTAATGCTGCTTTTCAGCAGCGACCTAGAAACAATCCTTATTCTTCCACATATAATTAAGGTTGGAGAAATCACTCTAGTTTGCTTGGAACCAACACTAAATTCAAAACTCGGTTCCAAACCAAAATAACTTTCAAAGGGTTCCTCCACAGCAACAACAACCACCACAAAATCAGCACCCCTTTCAACCACAAAATTTTCAAAATCCGACCAACAATTCTGCACCGTATAATAATCTTTTGCAATTGGCCGGTACCGAAAACTCCTCTGCACTCGAACGAACCTTAGATTTGTTCATGAAACACACCATGCAAATGTCGGCTGATATAAGGTCATCTATCGACACCATAAAGAATGACTCTGCCTTACACGGTGAGAGTATTAAATTGATAGAAGCACAAATTGTACAATTAAATACCGCAATGAGTGTTAGAGAGAAAGGAAAACTTCCATCTCAATCTCTACCGAATCCTGGCCACTCACAATATCATAATGTGAAAGCCATTACCACGTTGAGATCCGGAAGAGTGCTGAATAACTAAGTGGGTGAACAGATTGATAATGGTGAATCAATCAATAATACCCCGTCTTCCACTTCCACTTCTGACCCTAGTTCATCTTCTTCCGAGCCTATTCTTCGTTTTCCCTTAGGCTCGAACTTGAACCCTCCCCCACCTTCTTTGAGTCAACCAACAATGATTCCCACTCCAATTCTGGGATCTGTTCCACCCACACGATCTTCTCCAATGTTGGACCCAGTTCTTATTGATAAAGCTCTTTATCCTAATAGGTTAAGCGAAAACAGACCAAGTCCACAAATGGAGAAGATTATGGAAATATTTAAATAGGTTAACATCAATATCCCTCTCTTAGATGCTATACAACAAGTTCCGTTCTATGCGAAAATTCTAAAGGACTTGTGCGCTAGGAAGAGGAAAACTCAAGTGCCGAAAAAGGTATTCATGTCGAGTAATGTAAACACAGCTTTTACACATCAATTACCAAAGAAACGTAAGGACCCTGGGCTGTCCTACAATTTCTATTTCTATCAGGGGTAAAAATATCAGCCGTGCTCTACTCGATCTTGGCGCTAGTGTTAACCTGCTTCCATACTCTGTCTACGAGCAGTTAGGTATTGGAGAGTTGAAACCTGCCCACTGCACTCTTCAGCTGGCAGATCGATCTATTACCAAACCTAGGGGTGAGCTTGAGGATGTGTTGATAAAAGTCGGGGAATTTATATTCCCTGTGGGCTTTTTTGTTCTAGATACACAACCGGTAGCGAACCTACGAAACCAAATTCCGGTGATTCTAGGTCGACCCTTTTTGGCCACTTCCAACACTGTAATCAACTGTCGAAACGGCTTTATGAACCTATCCTTCGTGAAGATGTCAATTGAGCTTAACATTAACAAGTTGTGAAGTGAACCCTCCGAACCTTCTGCTCAAATATGTTCTGTCGAATTAATGGATGTCGACAGCAGCGAATTTGAACAGCTTCACGATACTGATCTAGACTCCCTCAATGCGTTGTTGTTTGACCCAGCTATTTGTTACACATACGAACTTATTTATCGAGCTGCCTAGGTCAATATCTAACGCTGATTATAAACTTTTTATGGAGTCTGAGTATCATTCCATTCATTCCGATGAGATTATTCTTCGGGGTATCGATGAAAGCTTTGAAGAAATTTTCGCTGAAGAACTTGTATTTTTAAAAAACACAGGAGTTGTGATGAATCAACTCCAAACCAAAGAAGTTGAACAATCACCCCCACTTAACAATAACGAGAAAGCGAGTGATCCATCGTCATCATTGTGCCGTCTCTCCAAATCGAGACGCAAACCCATTCTATTACACCATTTATCAATTCCTCACTTCTTCCTGGCTTTTTATAACATGTTCTTCCACCAACTGGTGCATTACATTGATAAATTCTTTGAATGGTTGGTATTAACTTTTGGTCTTTGTAAAGGTTTATATTGACCGATAACTTTACCCCCTTTTTTAATTTTAAAAGTTTAATATTGTTTAAATCAAGTTTGGGGGGTATATTTTTGGCTCTTGAAAATAAAATTTGTACACAAAATTGTTGGCCAAAAATAAGTTTGGGGGAGATTTTCATGTTCATTCATTCTTGTCCCTGTTAATAAATTTTCCTCCCAAGTCTACAGGTTTTTGAGGTTTAAAAGACGACAACAATGAAGACACCGTTGTAAATAGGTTTGGGGGAGGGTTGTGCTTATTGAAGCATTACCTTGCATTACACTTTGCATAAGCACAAAATTTTCAAAAATTTTATTTTATAATAAAAGATTATAAAGTGAAAAATTATATTTAAAAGATTGGAAAAGTTTAAGAAAAATAAGAAAGTTAGATGTTTTCTTAAACGAAACTAGTAATAAGTTGTTATGAGCCCTTGTCCCAAGAGTTAGTAAGATGAAGGAAGTCACTAACCTGTGGATAAAAATAAGTCTGAAAAATAGTTCTTATTCTGGAAACCAAACATTTGAACGTTGATACCCTACTATACGCATTTACACACGTCTTGAAATTCGGGATAGTAGAGGATATCTTGAAATGCTCGTCTAAAAGCTAAAGTACGAAGAAAATAAATTTAAATGAAGCATAAAAGTATAAAATGGTGAAGAAAAATGAACACGGGTTTTGTAATCACCAAGGCAGCATAAAAAAATATAGCGAGGGTGCTTCATCACCAACTGGTTTGGGAGTCACTGCTAAGCCTTAGGTGTTGCAAGACTAGAAAATTGCTAATTACGCCTAATATGTGAGCACCTTTAGTAATCGGTCGGTTAGTATCTCAAGAAGTATTAACGGTCGTATGAAGAATGTGTGAGCAATTCCATCCAAAATATTCACCGAATAAAAAAAGTACCTAGGTAGATGGACAAGAGTATGATGGCTTGAATTGAATTCTCCGAGTGTAGGGATGTCTTTTACACACACGTAGGGGCATATGATCGGTGTTTAGAAGAAAGGTAGGGATGAAGAATAAAAGCGATGTTTTATTAAGGGATGATGTGATTTCTAACATTTTTTCATGACTATTAAGATAGGGCTCGTGACAACCAAAATGCTAGTGTAGTTGAAAACTCTGATTTTCAAGTTCTTTATTTTATAATTCTTATCTTGATAAAATCTTTGAATGGTTGGTATTAACTTTTGGTCTTTGTAAAGCTTTATATTGACCAATAAATTTACTCCCTCTTATAATTTTAAAAGTTTAATATTGTTTAAATCAAGTTTGGGGGTATATTTTTTGCTCTTGAAAATAAAATTTGTACACAAAATTGTTTACCAAAAATAAGTTTGGGGGAGATTTTCACATTCAGTCATTCTTGTCCCCGTTAATAACTTTTCCTCCCAAGTCTATAGGTTTTTGATATTTAAAAGACGACAGTAATGAGGACACCGCGGTTAACAGATTTGGGAGAGTTTTGTGCTGATTGAAACATTACCTTGCATTACACTTTGCATAAGCACAAAATTTTCAAAAATTTTCTTTTTTAATAAAAGATTAGAAAGTGAAAAATTATATTTAAAAGATTGGAAAAGTTTAAGAAAAACAAGAAAATTAGATGTTTTCTTAAACGAAACTAGTAATAAGTAGTTATGAGCCGTTGTCCCAAGGTTTAGTAAGATGAAGGAAGTCACTAACCTGAGGATAAAAATACGCCTGAAAAATAGTTCCTATTCTGTAAACCAAACATTTGAACGTTGATACCTTACTATACGCACTTACACCCGTCTTGAAACTCGGAATAGTAGAGGATATCTTGAAATGCTCTTGTCTAAAAACCAAAGGACGAAGAAAATAAATTTAAATGAAGCATAAAAGTATGATAGCTTGAATTGAATTCTCCGAGTGTAGGGATGTCTTTTACACACATGTAGGGGTATATGATCGGTGTTTGGACGAAAGGTAGGGATGAAGAATAAATGCGATGTTTTATTAAGGGATGATGTGATTTCTAACATTTTTTCATGACTATTAAGATAGGACTCATGACAACCAAAATGCTAGTGTAGTTGAAAACTATGATTTTCAAGTTCTTTATTTTATAATTCTTATCTTGATAAAATCTTTGAATGGTTGGTATTAAGTTTTGGTCTTTGTAAAGCTTTATATTGACCAATAACTTTACTCCCTCTTATAATTTTAAAAGTTTAATATTGTTTATATCAAAGTTTGGGGGGTATATTTTTTGCTCTTGAAAATAAAATTTGTACACAAAATTGTTTGCCAAAAATAAGTTTGGGAGAGATTTTTACGTTCATTCATTCTTGTCCCCGTTAATAACTTTTCCTTTCAAGTCTATAGGTTTTTGAGATTTAAAAGACGACAACAATGAGGACACCGCTGTAAACAGGTTTGGGGGAGTTTTGTGCTTATTGAAGCATTACCTTGCATTACACTTTGCATAAGCACAAAATTTTCAAAAATTTTCTTTTGTAATAAAAGATTAGAAAGTGAAAAATTACATTTAAAAGATTGGAAAAGTTTAAGAAAAGTTTTATAAGCACCTGGGTCTTTTAATAGCGTTCTTTAAACTTTCCTGGGATTTCATCTCTCGATGTCGATCCTTCGAAACCCTAACCCTTACCCGCCGGCGATGTAAAGGCGGCATCTTTCCCCTTCAAAACCCTAACCCGCAGACTTGAAAACCCTAACCCTGATGGGAGCTGACGAACCGCTGGCGATGTAAAGGCGGCATCTTTCCCCTTTGAAACACAAACCGAAGACTTCGAAGCTCTAACCCCCATGGGAGTCCGATTAGCCACCGGCGATGACGTGGCCCCAGGCGATGTTGAGGCGGCGAAAGAGGGTGGAGGGATCAAGCAGGGGCCTTGCCGATCTGTGAGCGTTCTTGATGGTGTTGCTGAGATGATCCGTCGCATCATTACTGTAAGATTTCTTTGACTTGTGATCAGTGATAGTTTTGTGTTTTTTTCCTTGATATTTTACTGCCTCTAAGCGTCTTTCCGCTTTGGAACAGTTGAAACTCTAACCCCGATGGGGATGCCGATCCGCCGTCGGAGATGACGTGGCCAGGCGATGTTGAGGCGGCGAAAGAGGGTGGAGGGTTCAAGCAGGGGCCTTGCCTATCTGCGAGTGTTGCTGAGACGATCCATAGCATCATTACTGTGAGATTTCTTTGACTTGTGATCAGTGATAGTTTTTTGCTTTTTTCCCTTGATATTTTACTGCTTCTAAGGTTTATGATTCTAGAGTTTAAATCTTTTCACTAATTAACTGAACTTGGATATGTTAACTAATATATCTTGACAACACAATCGTTTGACGAGAACACGATGTACGGATGCCACCACAGGGTCAGGGGTATGAGGCAGGTCATGCTAGGTATTAAAAATATATTATTTGACTATAAATGTAATATTAAAAAATGCAGGTGGCAAATATAAAGCAAGTAAACGGAACATATGCGAGCATGGATCCTCAAAACCAGCAGAGGTAAAACGTGAACAAGAATCAAGACGAGTTTCAAGCATGCGGATCGGGTCGGATACCAAGCACAGGAACCAAAACACTATCCGCACCCAAAAACAAATAAAGTCGAGAAAAACCCACAAGATAAATAGAATAAACAAATTGAACATGGTATAACTGAACTAGGGTGTTACAAAGAGAGAGCAAGAAGATCAACCTAATGAATTCTATGGCTTCTTTGTGGCATACAAAGCTCATATGGATGGATTTCTGCAAGGTTGTAGACCTGTTATAGGTCTTGATGGCTATTTCTTGAAGGGCCCTGCAGGAGTTGTACTTCTATTTGCTGTGAGTAGGGATGCAAATAATCAAATGGATCCAATTTCAGTTCCTGTGGTGGAGTCTAAATGTGAAGGAACATGGAATTGGTTCTTAGTGTGTTTGGGGGAGGCCATGAAGGACAACACATTTGAAAGAATAGTTTTCGTAAGTGATAGACAAAAGGTTAGATTTCTTATACTGCTTACATGTTAAATATGTGTATACATTTTTAAATTATGCATTTCATGAAGCTTTATTAACATTTTGCAATGTTATGCCAATTTATAGGAGTTGATTGAAGCTATGAGGAGGATATTTCCACCATCACAACACAGATACCGTGTGAGGCATTTTTATGCAAAAAAATTCAAAAAGTGGAAATCATTGGAGTTGAAAAGAATAATGTGGAAAGCAGCAACATCATACACCAAAGAGGAGCATCTACCGGTAATTTTCTTTCATCTCATTCATTACTTGTTACATTGTTGGTGTTAGGCTACTTTGTTATATGATATGAAAGGACTTGATATCCTAGATGTCTAATTGATAGCGCGCCCGAGCACACACACTATTAATTATAGGTCATGAACTAACTTCAGAAAGAAAGTGTAGCTGCTTATAAATATCTTGATGACAGAGAAAAGACATGGACCAGGTCTCATTTCCCTACAGATATAAAGTATGATTTGCTATGCAACAATATATGTGAGGCATTCAACAAATTCATATTAAAGGCTAGAGAGAAGCCTATAGTGACGATGTTGGAGATGATAAGTACTTCGATGATGAGGAGGTTACAGAATAAGAGAGAGATCTGTGAAAAGTGGAATGGAAAAACATGCCCTAAGATTGTTGCCAAGTTAGAAATATTGGATAAATAAGAGCAGGGGAGTTTGTAGTGCTCAATATTGTGACAACTATGAGTATCAAGTGACTG
Organism: Agapanthus africanus; assembly: GCA_030015575.1. Taxonomy (NCBI): domain Eukaryota; kingdom Viridiplantae; phylum Streptophyta; class Magnoliopsida; order Asparagales; family Amaryllidaceae; genus Agapanthus; species Agapanthus africanus. Next base: position 669,878,989 of record CM057337.1, read on the forward strand.
ATACTCAAGGTCAATCTCGGCTCTTGGCCACTCTTTGCCTTGTCCCACCATTTTGTTGTGTGGACGGCGGTAGAAAAGGAGATGGAATCCCTGGCTTCTGATTTCGCAATTATGCAATTTTCGGTGATGATGTTGTAATCAGGAATAGGGACGTTGCCTTGGCCTATCGCGACATTCTGGGACCTTACAGGGATTGTAGAGTGTAGAGTGTAGAGTGCCCTAATCGGGGATAGGGACCTTACAGTATTGCTAAAAAAACTTGTGATTGTAGAGTGTGGGACCTTACAGGGATTCCTTACATGCATGCCATCCAGTGTCTGCATCATGCTAGGATAAACCCCATAGATGTTATTCACTACTCTTATAACATAAACCATTACAAAAGTTCATACAAGCATCACATTTCACCCTTACCAGACTCAAGATTTTGGCCAACTGCCCCATATGATCCTATGCTACATCCTCCATACAAGAAAAGGCCTGGTAGGCAAAAAGAAGAGAACAATTGGTGAGCATGAAACGGCAGAAGGTAGTGGAATGCAGAGGCTTGGAGGTTCAAGTAAATGCAGTAATTGTCAACAATCTGGACACAATGCAAGAAACTGCAAGAATGAGCATGTTGAGAGACAAACATCTACAGGATCAAGAAGTGGAAGGTCACCACTCCCAAAGAGAGGATAAACGAGTTCAGAATCTTCTGATCCTGGGAGTTCTAGTGATGCTTCAAATAGGGGAGGAGGCAGCTCTTCATGGAGAAGATGAAGGAGAAGAGGAAGAGATACAGGAGTTGATATCTCAGAAGATGCCACTATTACTATCTTGCATGATTCAGCTCCACTGGATGCACAGACAGAGATCAATCCACCATATGCTTTGGTTATGCATATGGACACAGGAGCTTCAAACTTAGGCAGTTCAAATCACACAAATTTATCTGAAGATGTAGGCAATGCATCCAGAAATGACAAGGGGAAAAGCAAGATCAAGAAGAAAAGCAAACATGAACAGGATGCAAGTTAAATTTCAAGCCTATATTTTCAACTTTGTATTTTCTATTTCTAAAGCCTCTCTTATACTGAATACTGATGTGTTTTATCCATGCTTTTATGTATAATTAGCCTGCTAGACCACCCTGCAAGTTCACAGTTGGCCCTTCAGTTGAAGTTGGCCAGTCTGCTTGGCACATCAACTATCAGGATGCAGAAACAGTCTATAAAGAGAGGTGAGGCGCAGCTGCAGGCAGAATTGTGCCATCAAGATTCATTCAAGGAGTAGGAAAAAAATCCAATTTTCCAAACTTAAATTTGGTTCAAACTTTCTTCAGCACGCTTCATTATTTTTATTACCACTTAGAGTATTACAGTACTTGTTTATTTGGTTAAATAATACATATGATACAAACACCAGAAAGGAAAGAAATATAACGTTCAAAAAACTTATTGAGAGTAGAAGGCAAATAGTGGAATACATTCTTATAAGAGCCAAATTTTCTGGCAGGATTATGTTTAATAACCCCGTGAGAGTTCCATTGTGACCCATGTTCCACCCTTATATATCACAGCCTCTCTCAAGTTAATTTTAATAAATCCGCAAGAATCCATACCAACGATGATATAACCATTAGAAGCCATATATCACTCTCTATCTTTACTGAGGTTTTTCAATCCATTCTCAGATATTGTAGATTTGATCTAGAATGAATACAACTCTTATGTAAGAAGATGAACCAATGCTCATCTCATTTTATAGCAAATACAAAGTGCAGTGCTAGGTCTATCCTAAATACATAATGTAAAGGTGTAGAGAGGTGACAGAATTTTCAAAATGCCAATTTTGCCCTCACAAATTTTGGTATTTCCACTTTCTATTACCACCTGTTCCATCTCCTTTTCAAAATGCCAATTTTGCCCTCACAGATTTTGGTATTTACACTTTCTATTGCCATCTGCTCCATCTCCTGTTGGCACTTGTGCCCACCTCATGCTCTATTTAAGACAAATCACTTCATTCTCATTCTCTACTCAAAAGCAAAAAGCCAAAGATAAAAAAAAGTTGAAAGAGAGGAGAGAGAAAGGCCTTTAAAACTCTACCGATCTTCTTTTCTTATTTTGCATTTCTCTCAATGGCGCAAAAGCTTGATGCAGAAGAGTTGTTACCTTTCCCAATGGTCAAAGAGTATAACAAACCGCCATTGCTTCTCTTTCTCCATACAAAACTGAAGTCCACGTCGTCGGATACCTACGGTGTCGATCCTTCCGTGTGCACCCACGAATGTTTCCCCCCAATAAAAGAGCAAAGCTCTGTTCAAAATTTGAACTGAGGCAGGGCCTCACGTGCAAAGCGCGAGAGCGCTAAGAGTCAAAGACTCTGAGGCAGCGCCTCACGTGCAAAGCACGAGAGCGCCAACGCTAGAACTAAAAGTTCTCCCCCCTTGGATCAAAGATCCAACGGAGATGATGAATCATCACATTACAGAATCGAATTCTGTTGAGGAAATACTTCTTAAATCTTTCTAAAGAAGAAAGATTGTGCTCTGTAAATCAGAGCACCGTTGGATCAAAATATCCAATGGTGATTAAAAATCACCAAGATACAGAATAAGTTCTGTATGGGAAAATATTTTCCCAATCTTGTTAAAAACAAGAAAAATGTCTTCTGTAAAACAGAAGCCCTTGGATCAAAAATCCAATGGTGGGAAACATCCCCAAATCAATCAGAAATCTCTCAATAAGAGATTTTCTTAACTGATTCAACAAATCAGGCTCCCCTATATAATGGACGAGTGCAATTTCTTCTCAAGGTAAATAAGAAGAAGAGAGGTTATAGCATCTCCTCCATATTTAAGAGTTTTAACTTTCATATCAGAAGAACTTAGTTCTTTTTTTTAGATCACAGATCTATAAGACAGTCTTTCATAAAAACAAAAGAGATCATAGCATCTCCTCAAAGTCTCTCACAGATCTATGAGACAAAGTCTCTCACAAATGAGAATTTAATTCTCAGAGCATGGAACTGATCGGAACAAAGAAAACAGTCTGGCGCTCAGCGCCGAGCGCTCCTCGTGCCCCTTATGTGGGTGCTATTTAAAGAGTGCTTAGCACTCAAAGTCTGACGCTCAACGCCGAGCGCTCCACGTGCCCCTCACGTGAGCGCTATTTAAAGAGTACTTAGTACTCATTGCCTGGCGCTCAACGCCGAGCACTCCACGTGCTCCTCACGTGGACGCTACTTAATAAAAAGTACTTAGTGCCTGGCGCTCAGCTCCAAGCGCTCCATGTGTTACTCACGTGAGCGCTATCAAATGTTTAACACTCCATATAAAAGAATACAAATAAAACAAAAAGAATAAAGGGTGTCAGAACCCATTTCAGTGCTCAGCACTGCCGATGCAGAAAGGGGACTAGGCCCAAATAAATAATCAAGTGGGTTGAGCCCAAGGTTGGTTAAATCCCAACTTAACACAACCCATATGCTTTTAAATTGGACTTAGTCTTAAACAAGATTATCAAGTCTTTTATGAACATTCATTGGTTCAAGAGTACATCTCTTCGTACCTCCGATACATGTCGTAATTCTTCAACGTCTTCAGAGAGATAGAGGGTCCCAATAACCAATAACTTTTGGCGCATTCCCAAACTGTTAAACCAAACCCTACAGACTATGATGTCTTTAAACCCTACAGACTATGATGCCTTTAAATCCTACAGACCATGATGCCTTTAAACCCTACGGACTATGTCTCTAAACCCTACGGACTATGATGTCCTTAAACACGGATTGTGATGTCCTTAAACCCAATGGACCATAACGTTCCTAAACTAAAACGATAGAGCCCAAATGCTCTGTTGTTGGATCAAAAATGATCCTGAACCCTCGTTGAGTAGATCTTAGTCTAAAATTAGACTAACGTATTCTCAACAAACATTTAAGTTGATCTTAATAAACGAGATTAACGATCCTTAAACCAACCCAAACCAAATCTAAGAAAATACGGATTTTGATTAATCCCCGCCCTACGGGCGATAACACTAATTAGTCTTTGTCTATAATTCACAGACATCCAAAATATAACACAAACACACACGATACGAAGTGACCTTCTGGAGCAGGAGAAAATGGTTACCGCGATGCGGTAAACTGCAGGGGCTTATGCCTGCAGGGAAGAGCGTCCCCATAATCAAAAACCCTCACAACGAGGAGGAATCTGATGAAGTCTGCTACGACGGCCGCATCCGTCCAAACCTCCGATAACGGTGCTATAAATCAACTTTGCATTTTTGGAGAGGTAGACGGATAAATCCAAATAGTATCTGCCCCCAAATTCAGGCAAGACGAGCTACGCGGTTTCGTCTCTGTTTTCGGCGGTAAACAGATTCTGGCACGCTCGGTGGGACTTTTTCCTCTTTCCACTCTACACTTCGTGTGTCGAGTTCACGAACGAATCACGTTTAATATGGTTGCCTGTGGATTCGAGGTACTAAGATTTGATGTCTTACTCCTGTGCAGAGAAAAGAAGATCAATGGCTTCCAACTGCATCAACTGCAACAATAACTCCCGCACCGTCCCGTCTGGAGGAGTGACTTATGGGCCCCAAGCGGCCTCCTCCATCTTCCCCATGCTAGTGGAACAGGTAACTCAGGCCACCACTGGACTGTTCTTTGGGAACATGCTCCCGTCAATAAGCTTCAACGCTCTAGTGCCGTCACAGGAAGCTCCAAAGAAGTCGGTTTTCGATCGGCTTACAACTACCACGACCCCTCTCAATGGGTCGTCCAATTCCAACGTCTCAGTCTTCAACCGGCTGAGCCAAAGCTCCAGTGGGCCTGCAAAGAGGCTCGCAATACAGGAGAAGGCTATCCCGGCTCTTGTTGCGGGTGAGGTCGTTACAAGTGCGTCCCCTATCCGAAAGTCAGTCTTCGACATGTTGGACGTTTCTTCTTAGCGGACGTCAGTTTTCGATAGGCTAGCGTCAACAACCCTTCACCAGAACAGGGGCATGATGAAGCCACCCCCGCTAGCGCTAAGTGCGCTGGCACGAGAGTCAAAGACTCTGATGCAGCGCTCACGTGCAAAGCACGAGAGCGCTAGCGCTGGAACTAAATATTCCCCACCATTGGATTAAAGATCCATTGAAGATGATATTTCATCAAATTAGCAGAATAAAATTTTGTTAAGGAAATACTCCTCGGAATCTTTCCAAACAAGAAAGATTGTGCTCTGTAAATCAGAGCACCGTTTGATCAATGATCCAATGGTGATTAAAAATCACAATGGTGCAGAATAAATTCTGTATGGGAAAAGATTTCCCAATCTTGTTAAAGACAACAAAATTGCATTCTGTAAAACAGAAGCTCTAGGATCAAAAGATCCAACGGTGGGAAATATCCGCAAATCAATTAGAGAAAAGATCTCTTCAACCGATTCAACAAATCAGCATTCACTATATAAAGGACCCTAAGACTTCAAGTCTCGCAGAGAGGAACCCCCCATAAGCTTTGAATAAAAGGAAGAGCAAGCTCTGAAAAGAACTTTTCTTCAAGGTATAAAAAACAGAGAGATAAGAAACATCTCATTAAAGAATATAATTCTTCTTACAGATCATAGATCTATAAGACTGAGCTTTTTCACACAAAAAGATTATAACATCTCATCATAAAAAGGGGAAGAAGAATTTCATATCTCCTATAAAAATAAGAACTTTATTCTTAAAACCATGAGACAAAGTCTCTTATAAGCGAGAACTTATTTCTCAGATCATAAAATTGATCAGAAGCGCTCTGCGCTCGTTGACTGGCGCTCAGCGCCAAGCGCACCACGTGCTCCTCACGTGTGCGCTACTTAACAGGAACGCTTTGCGCTCATTGACTGGCGCTCAGCGCCAAGCGCACGCGTTCCTCACGTGTGCGCTGAAAGAACATAAATTGTTCTTTAATAAAGCCCCAGAGCTGTAATGATAATAAATGCTCGGCACTCAATAAAAGACAAGAAAATTGTCAGAGCCCAAATCAATGCTCAGCTTTGTTAAATGTTCAATATTTTAACTGAGTGGGCCAAGCCCAAGTTGGCCACATACCCCTTATTCAGATTAATTGAGCCCATATGCTCATAAATCTTTTTAACAGATCTTAGTCCCAAACTGGATTACAGATCTCCCAACCAATATTGGTTCAAGGGTACATTTCTGCACTCATCTGATATGTGTCGTCGTAATCCTTCAACGTTTTCAGAGAGGTGACGGGTCCCGACAACCAGACATTCCATGGACTATGGGGTCCTTAAACTCATGGACTATGATGTCCTTAAACTTTATAGACTATGACGTCTCTAAACTACCACGGACTGTGGGGTCCTTAAACTCATGGACCACAATGTCTTTAAACTAAGCAATAGAGCCCAAATGCTCTTTTGTTGGATCTAAATGATCCCGTTAAGTAGATCTTAGTCTAAAATTAGACTACTTTAACAAATGTTTAAGTTAATCTTAGTCTTAAAGGAGATTAACGGTCCTTAAATCCAACCCAAACCCAAATATAAGAAAATACGGATTTGGACTAATCCACGCCCTACAGGAGACAACATAAATTAGTCTCCGTATACAATCCACGGGCAACCAAAAACAAAACAAACACCTACGACACGAAGTGACCATCTGGAGGAGTAAGTGGTTACCGCGATGCGGTAGCGTAATTAACTGCAGGGGTTTGCGCCTGCAGGGAAGAGCGTCCCCACGATCAAAAACCCCTCACAATGAGGGGGGATCTGACGAAGTATGCTACAACGGCCGCATCCATCTAAACTTCCGATACACGGTGCCATAAATCAACTTGGCATCTTCGGAGAGGTGGACGGATAAAACCAAATAGCATCTGCCTCCCAAAATTCAGGCTAAATGTCCCAGCATACCGGTCGCGTCTTTCGGCGGCGAACAGATTCTGGCACGCCCGGTGGGATCTTTTCCTCTTTCCACTCCACACTTTGTGTTGTGTTTCGCGAACGAATCATGGTTTACTATGGTTGCCCCTGGATTCGAGATACTAAGATTTGGTATCTTGCTCCGTGCAAAAAACAGAAGATCAATGGCTTCCAACTGCACAAACTGCAACAATTGCAACAACTCTCACTCCGTTCTTACTGGAGGAGTGACCTACGGGCCTCAAGCGGCTTCCGTTTTCAAGATGCCAGTGGAACATGTGACTCAGACCACCGCTGGGTTGTTCTTTGGGACCATGCTCCCACCAATGAGCTTCAACGTCCCGGTACCGTCGTAAGAAGCTCTGAAAAAGTCGGTCTTTGATCGGCTTACAACTACCGCGGCCCCTCTCAATGGGTCGCCTAAACCAAGCGCCTCAGTCTTTAGCAGATTGGGCCGATGCTCATGTGGGCCCATGAAGAGGCCTGCAATACCAGAAGGGGTTATACCGAAGAGGATAGCCATTCCTGCTCCTGAAGTCATCAAAACGGCTTCTCCTGCTGAGGGGTCGGTCTTCACAAGATCGAACGTTCCAATCCCCGCTCCAAGCGAAATCGCTAAGGCTGCTTACCCTGCTCGAAAGTCTGCCTTCGACAGGTTGGCCATCCCTACTCAGTGGACGTCAGTCTTTAAGAGGCTGATACCGGCAAAACTTGACCAAAACATGGGACACGATGAAGCCACCCCCATAGCTGAGCCAATACCGTCTGCAAGGCATGCTCGACATCGCCACTGGTGTCGAGTAAGGAAAACTGGGGGCGGTTCCCCCTCTGGATTAACTCCACCAGCTCCAATGGTGGAAATTGATGCTACTGTTCCAACCGGGACAACTTTAACCACTTAGGAGGTTACGCAAAATCTCTCTAACTGTTGTGCTGAAGAGATCTCCACCTATGGAGAGCGCTATAAAGGCGAAGCTGGAGCAGCCCCCTCCGCGGCTGCCCTCTAAAATTCACAGGGTTTGGCGACAGGTTCAAGACTCTGTGGTTAACCAAGACTACTCCTGCTGACAGAAAAAGATGAAAGTTCGGCAGGAGAAGGACTACCCTGTCGTACCACAGAAGGCGACAACTACTTGGGCGCCCGCTGCAACGGCCCCCTCAACTTCGACTGCCCTCAAAAGAAGGCCGGAGAAAATCCTCGTGCCCGCGACGAATCGTAAGGGCACTGAATCCAAACGCCCCAAGTCTGGGGGCATGGTGGTGCATACTGTTTATATAGCTTCCGGGAAAGAGGATAGCCGTGTCTCCACGGGTTATCGACCACTTACACGGTCTGTGACTAAGGCTCAGAAGCAACAACATCAGAAGCTTCAAGAGATGCTGACAGCCATGGCCGCACTCACTGGACCAAAAGCAAGCCTGGAGACATCCTCGGAGCAGCGTCATTAGCAGGAACCTGATGCCGAATTCCTTCGGAGAATGCTTGAGTAGGACAAAGAGGCCGCGGAACAAGCGGCCAATATAAAACAAATAACGCTGTTATTCCAAGATATGGTGGGCATGATGATCCAGCCGGACCCTCCAGCTGCAGATCCCCTGATTATCCTTGAAGATGACAGAGGGGAGACATCGAATCCTCTTCCGGCTCTGTCAGCAGCTAAGGAGGAGACCATCTCCAAAGCCACGCTCGATGATTATATAGCTCAACAGATACGAGCCCATCAAGCGAATGAAGCAACTTGTCAAGTCGTCAAACCGGGCGACCATATCCAGGCTGGTACGATCAAATTAAGTACCTGCCAGCGTATACAAGAGGATGGGCAATCCCCATCAACATGTCGCTCAGTTCAGGGCTCTGTGTGGCAACACTGGAGGGGACGATAAGCTACTGCTTCGCCAATTCGTCGGCAGCTTGGCAGAGACGACGTTCGAATGACCCCAATCACGACATTGATCAATGCCAGGGTGAAGCTAGGCGAAACATGGGTTCAGTATGCGATCCGGTGGCGGAACCTATGGTCGAAGTGCGAGCAGCGCATCGAAGAAGCTCCCGCGGTAGGAATGTTCATGGGTACCCTCGATCCGCAAGCGACCATTTTCCAGTTCATGATGTTCTTCAAGCCGACCACCTTCTAGGCCCTGATTGACAAGCTGGCCCAAATGGACCAGATGGGCCATATGCGTTCCTCTTCAAAGTGGAGCCAAGGAATGAAAAGGGGAAAGGGAAAGCGACCTTCGTCGCCAATGCTCAGCAACAGCCGACTGGTTCAAAATCAGCCGATCGCCAAAACGACAGGCGGCGATTCCTCGACGAAAAGTTCAGACGTCCTTACTCGTTTTTTCTGCGGGAGAAAACCAAGAGACTATTCGAACTGGCGATACGCAACAGGCTCATCAATCTGCCGGATCCGAGGCGTCCATTGCAGCCCGGTGACAACAATCCTAATTACTGCCCCTATCACCGGGTAATAGGCCATCCAATCGAAGACTGCTTCGTCTTCAAAGGTTGGATTGAGGACCAATACCAGCAAGGCAAATTTGCGCTGTCTGAAAACTGGAGGGTCAACCCGCCTCAGCCGCACGCTCTCAAAAAGGTGGACACACCGGGGGCATCGTGCTCTTTTGTAGAAGAAGCTCCATGGGAGGTCGCTCTTTCAGCCAAAACGAAAAGAATGCTGAAAGATCTACAAATATGCCTGGCGATCAGATGGAAAAGTCCACTAGAACCCGAGGTCATCGAGGGGCTCAAACCACGCCCAACGCCAAAAATTGGTGGTGATAGTCAAAGCGCCCATATCCAACCATCAACGTCTTCAAAGAAGAAGAAGAAGACCAAAAAGCCCGTGAAGCCTAATGAAAAGCGCACGGACCTGCAAAAACATATTGACGCGCTGGAAGAATATAACCAGAAGGCGCGGACCCCAATCACACTCCAAGAGTTTCTCAGCCAGGTCTTTGAGGATGGAGATGATGACAATGGAGAGGACTCGTCGGATGAACCTGAGGATTATGTGGCAAGCTGTCGTGTGATCTCTCACTCGTCGATAGATGGTGAAGAAGCTCCTGATGCAGAGAAACTGGGGCCAGATCCCAAATCGGAACTCCTAGAACCGTCAGACGGGATGATTGACATGTTGCTGAGGGCCTGTTTGGTTGCAGGATTATGGAATTTGGATTCCAAAATAGTACAGTTGAAATTTCTGGATTTGGTAATTTGTTGTTTGGTTGGTTTTGGATTCCTAGTATTGGATTTGTAGATCCTTGTCATCTTTGTTTGGTTGGTGAAAAAAAGTGGGATTTGGATTTGAGGATTTTAGAGAGATAGATAGAGAGATGATTATTAAATAAATAAAGTACCACGGGTCCCATCTAAAAGTATAATGAATAGTGCCAAAACCTTGAAAATCCTTAAAATTTTTTAGGATTCAGGAATCTATGTTTTGTGGTGGGCCTTCCATAAAAACAAAGGAATCCTAGAAATCCTAATCCTCCAACCAAACACAAAATTATGGAATCCTAGGATTCCACAATTCAAACAGTAAATCCAAATCCATAATCCTGCAACCAAGCAAGCCCTGAACGAGGTCTATCAAAGGAGCAAAGCTGATCGAGAGCACGAAACAGCCATATTTGAAAAAGCCAAACGCCGGCGATCGGATGAAAAGGTTGAAGCACTCCAATCAGATCGAAACACGCCAGCGGCAGATAAAAGCGGACTTAAAATGAGGAAACGGTTCCTTATCAATGGGAATGAAGCTGCCATCTTCCAAAGCAAACATTCTTGGCAGGATATACCTTGGCTAAGCTGATGTACATCCTAGCTACTGCTTATACCATCAAAAGATTGCGCACCCTACCGAAGAGTGCAACGCCTTTAAAAACTGGTGGCAGGGATACATTGCTCATCGGCAGCATTTCAAGCGGATGAAGCGCAAAACGCGTCGAGAGCAGAAGAGCACGACAGACGAGCGCAAAAGAACTACTGGCAACTGTCATATGGTTGATTCTGAGGGATCGCAAGTTCTCACCTTCGGGAGCGATTCCGATGAAGAAATAACCCTTGGCCCTTTCTTCGAGGAATCCATCTCCGAAACAGAAGAGATAAAGACCTGCGAGAACATTCAGCTGCGTAATCGTACGTTATCCGAAAAGAATCTCGGACCTACAAACAATGGATCGAACAAAAAAGATAAAGGGAAAGAAAAGGTCTCAGAAGATATCGCCCTCAATGACCGAGTCGTCGAAGAGCTGGCAGCTAAGGACCCACCCAAGAAAAATAAGGTGGATTACAATGTTCCGGCACACCTGAGAAAGATACCTTCGCAACTAAGCGTTCTCGATACCCTTCTGCTATCTAAAAAGGCGAGAGATTCTCTGATCAAGGTATTACAAGAGCCCGAACATTTTTAAGCTTTCCTTGCCGAAGAAAATATGAAGGACGAGCTGGAAGAAGTGCACACTGCTGACGTCTCTTTCGGCGACGAAGGCCTCCTCCTCGGGACGTGCGAGCACAACCGCCCCCTGTATGTCACTGGATACTACCATGACATCAAGATAGAGAAGATCCTAGTCGACAATGGGTCCTCCGTCAACCTTCTCAATGTAAGAGTGTTGAAGGAGATTTGTATGAGCGTTCAGCACCTCGCTCGGGATAAAATCACTATCTCCGGGTTCGACTCCCAGTCATCACGGACGCTCGGGTCTGTGATACCGACGTTACGCTTTGGGCTGCTCATTACTGACATCAAGTTTTACGTCATTGACGTCAAGACTTGCTACAACGCTTTGCTCGGCAGGCCTTGGTTACACGAGTACAATATCATCCCTTCTACACAACCTCAGTGTATGAAGTATTTCAAGGATGGTCTCGAGTATACCGTGACAGGGGAGCTGAACCCATTCTCCGTGAACGAAGTCCGAAAGGACAAAGATGCAAAATACTTCTTTCCAGACTGCGAAGACACGGAGAGGTGCCATAAACCGGAAGACAAGCAAAAAGCTATCACCACCATTTCGGTCTTCGGGAGCGATACCTAGGAGGAAGAAGGGACAGTCTATTCAGGACTACCCCAATGCAACAAGCCTGGATCGTCTACCCCTATATTGATCTTCGGCAGCGACTCTGAAGATGAGGTCAATGCAGTATTCTATGTTCGACCATCCATACAAGCCGTACCAGGCGACGAACGGAGTTTGCAAATCGCCATGGTTCCGCGACAGCACTACAAAGAGCTTGATGCACTTGATATCTATAATGTCCAAGAACTACAGACGCTCTACGTCCCTCCCAGGCGAAAAAAGAAAAAGGCGATCCTCTTTTATCGATACGCGGAAACCAAAGTGGAGAAAGAAATCTGGCACGTTGCCGATTCTACGCTTGACAGGCTCCAGCCCATCCGTCTGCCCAGATACTACACGGAAGGATTAAAAAGGCTGTTGATGCGCTAATGCGTACCCTTCAAACAGACTGCTCGACAAGCTCAATTCTACAACAGGATCTGGAACGTCTCTGAAACTCAGCGGAAATTGCCTAACGGGAGAATGGAAACGATCGGGCTTGGATACGTTCAATCCAAGAAACGGAAACGATTCCATAGATGTTGTGTTATACATGACTTCGATGAAGAAAGAGACGCTCTGTTAGAAGACACTGCAGTTGAACCAAAACGAGATCCCGCCGTAAAAATACCGAGTCCATCGTTCGAAGAACATATGGACAACCTAATACGGGAAGGGAGTCAGAAGGTCCGAGACAACCACAGCCGCGAAATGGCCATTTACGAGAAAGCCAGGATGCAGCGCCTCTTTCAGCAGGCCACGGAGAATGGCGATGCCCTTCGTCGTCAGCCCGTCATACAGAAGACCCGACGCAGAGATTAAAAATAAGCTAAAGAACGGAAAAGACGTTCGGCAGCGGCAAAGCGGGTCCAAGAAGCATCGCGATCGAGAATTGAGTAGCCGAGATTCTTCTCTTATAAAGAAGATAGGTTGAGCATATTCTTTTCCCCAAGACAAGACAAGGAAGTTATTCGGTCTTGTCATGAAACATCAAATGATTACGCTCCCGGAATCCAAACATCCCGAGCAAGCAGACGAGGTCTTTCACCCGGATTATTGCTCCTATCACCGAGCGATAGGACATCCTCTCGAAGACTGCTTCACACTCAAAGACCGGGTAGAAGACCAATATCAGAAAGGCAGGTTCGCTCTATCTAACAGTTGGAGGGTAACCTCGCTACAGAAGCATGAAACGAAAGCCACGTATGCAGCGAAAGTAGAGCCAGATCAACATCGGTCTTGGAAACGAGCTCGCACCTGCCACGTGATAACGCTGTCAGAAGAAGGAATGCCCAAGAACATGGATGACTTCCTCTGGTGCTTCGAAAATGAAGATGGAGGTGAGCTGATCTCAGAATTTCCACCAGCGCCAAAAGAGCTGGAAGATGTGATACATCCTATTGCAGATAACATCAGAAAAATCGACTTGGGGACGGCAAACGACCCGCAGCAAACGTTCGTCAGTGAGCTGCTGTCTGAGAAACAAGTGGCTACGCTAAAAGACGTGCTCATGCAATATAAAGACTGCTTTGCATGGAACTATTCCGAGATGCCGGGATTAGATCCAGAAATAGCCGTCCACAGATCAACATCGGTCTTGGAAACGAGCTCGCACCTGCCACGTGATAACGCTGTCAGAAGAAGGAATGCCCGAGAACATGGATGACTTCCTCTGGTGCTTCGAAAATGAAGATGGAGGTGAGCTGATCTCAGAATTTCCACCAGCGCCAAAAGAGCTGGAAGATGTGATACATCCTATTGCAGATAACATCAGAAAAATCGACTTGGGGACGGCAAACGACCCGCAGCAAACGTTCGTCAGTGAGCTGCTGTCTGAGAAACAAGTGGCTACGCTAAAAGACGTGCTCATGCAATATAAAGACTGCTTTGCATGGAACTATTCCGAGATGCCGGGATTAGATTCAGAAATAGCCGTCCACAGATTAACGATATCTCCGGACGTCAAGCCAATCAAGCAAGCGCCAATGAGGATGCGACTCGAGCTTGAGATGAGTATCAACGCCGAGGTCAAGAAGCTAATCGACTCTGGCTTTATTCAAGAGGTTCAATACCCTGACTGGATCGCCATCATCGTCCCAGTGATGAAGAAAAATGGGATGGTGCGCATATGAAGAAAAATGGGACGGTGCGCATATGCGTGGACTTTCGGGATCTTAACAAAGTTTGCCCAAAGGACTATTTTCCCGTACCGGTCACCGAGCTGATGATAGATAATGTCCACTCACGAAGTCTTCTCCTTCATGGACGGCTCATCAGGGTACAATCAAATAAAGATGCATCATGAAGACCAAAAGTATACCGCTTTCCGGACCCCTCTGGGCATATTCTGCTACAAAGTGATGCCTTTCGGTCTGAAGAACGCCGGCGCTACCTATCAGTGGACCATGACGAAGATTTTCGATGACCTCATACACGAAATCGTCGAATGCTATATCGACGACCTTGTAGTGAAAAGTAAATCATATGAGGAGCACTGGGAGCAACTGGAGATAGTGTTCCAACGCCTTCGGAAATACAACCTGAAAATGAACCCTCTCAAATGTGCGTTCGGAGTTTCCTCGGGTAAATTCCTAGGATACATCGTACGACACCGGGGCATCGAGATAGCGATCATGGAAATGCCTCCGCCAAGAACTCTCAAGCAACTGCGGTCCCTCCAAGAAAAGCCCGCATATATCCGGAGGTTCATAGCTAACCTCTTCGGCAAATGCCGTTCCTACAGTCACCTGATGAAGAAAGGGACCCCGTTCTTCTGGGATCGCAAATGCCAAAGCGCACTAGACGAAATCAAGTAATACCTGCAGAATCCGCCGGTACTGACCGCTCCGGTCAAGGGAAAGCCCCTCATCCTGTACACAACCGCCCTTGAAGGTTCCTTAGGCGTGTTATGGGCACAAGAGAACAACCAAGGGAAGGAGAGAGCTCTCTACTATTTGAGTCGAGTTCTCCTGGGGGTAGAAAGCAATTACTCCCCCATCGAAAAACACTGCCTGGCTTTGATCTTCATGATAACGAAGCTCAGACACTATGCTTTGGCGCATGAGGTCCATCTCATATCAAAGGTGGATCCTCTCAAATATTTGATGTCAAAGGCCATATTAACGGGAAGGCTCGCTATATGGTCCCTGCTCTTGATGGAATTCTCGATAACATATTGACCCCTCAAGGCAGTGAAAGGCCAGGCCATCGCCGACTTCCTCGCTGAACATCCGATACCTGCTGATTCACCCTTAAATTGCGAACTACCAGACGAGCACGCGTTTGATACGGTCGACGGTGAGAAAGAAGAGAGCAACACCCGATAGGAACTCTATTTCGACGGAGCATCTTTCATGAAGAAGCGACAACACCACACCCCCATAATCAAATCTGGGGTAGGCCTCATCTTCGTGACTCCACAAGGAGGGATCATGCGCTTTGCCTTTTCTTTGACAGAGCCGATGACAAACAATGAAGCCAAATATGAAGCTTTGATAGCAGGTCTTGAAATCGTTGTCGACTTGGGAATCGAAAACCTCTTCATATACGGAGACTCCCAACTGGTCGTTAGTCAAGTAAACGACGACTATCAAACGTGCAAACCGGAGTTGGTGAGTACGGCGAGAGAGTGCAACAATTGCTGACTCAAATTCCCTCCTACATTCTGGAAAGCATACCGCGAGCGGAGAATAGCAAGGCGGATGCGTTAGCCAAACTCGCTAAAGAACTGGCTGACGGAAACCTCGATAACGTGAAAATCGTTGTGCAAAGCCGTCGGGTTCTTGCACCAACGGAAATATTTCCGGAGTCGTCTGAAGAAAAGGAAGCGATAAAGCAAACAGCCCTACGAATAGAGGACCAAGAAAAGATTAAGGATTGGAGAGAAGTCTTTATAGACTACTTCAAATCCCGTCGAACACCTGAAAATACATCCTCAAGTCATCAGCTCATGAAACGAGCTCTGTCTTTCGCCTTCGTCAATGGCACGCTGTATAAGAGATTGTTTGACTCTCTATAGCTAAGATGCCTGGGGCCTGAAGAAGCAAGGAGAGTCGTCCAAGAAACTCACGACGGACTCTGCGATTCTCATCAAGCCGGGCTAAAGATGAAGCTGAAGATCAAAAGGATGGGCTACTATTGGCCTACGATGATTCATGATTGCCTCGAATATGCGAAGCAGTGCCACTCGTGCCAGATTCATGGGGACTTCATCCACCAGCATCCAAACCCGCTACACCCAACGGTGGCTAGCTGGCCATTCGAAATGTGGGGAATCAACATAATCGGGCCTATCGAACCAGCGTCATCCAGAGGACATCGGTTCATATTGGCAACAACCGTTACTTCTCTAAGTGGGTAGAAGCCATACCGCTAAGAGAAGTGAAGACGGAGAATATTCTTCATTTCTTCAAGACACACATCATCTATCGGTTCGGCACTCCGCGACGGATCATCTCCGATAACGGGCTGGTCTACAGAAGCCACAAAATCAGCCGCTTCGCACAGCAACATAATATAAACTGGAGATACTCTTCGGTCTATAATCACCGAGTTAACGGTCTAGCTGAGGTCTTCAACAAGACCTTAACGAAGATCATAAAGAAGACGGTGTCCAGAAACAGAAAATATTGGCACGAAAGATTGCATGAAGCCCTCTGGGCGTAGCGAACTGCGTTCAAAACGGCCACAAATACAACGCCGTATGCATTGGTGTTCGGCACAAAAACGGTACTCCCCTTAGAGATAGAGCTACCCTCTCTACGAGTGGCAGTTCATTATGAGCTAACAGATGAAAAGAATGCTCATCTTCGCTTTGAGGAGCTCGATGCCCTTTGACGAAACCCGGCTCATGGCGCAGCAAAACCTGGAGGCTTACAAAGCAAGGATGACGCGCTCATATGAAAGACTGACTAGGTCGAGAACATTCCGCCAAGGCAAACTCGTGCTAGTCGTAAAAAGACCCATGATCCCCAATCGTGCCAAACGGGGGAAATTCGAGCCAAACTATGAGGGCTCGTACATCATAGACAAGGTCTACCAAGGTGGAGCCTATCTACTTATGGATACGCATGGCGAAAGACTTTTCAAGCCAATAAACGGTCGGTTTCTGAAAAAATACTACGCCTGACGAGTCACGGCCTAGGTCAACGATAGATGACGACGCATATGTCCGCTTGCTATCTTCCTAAGCCTAAACTCTATAAGTAGTAGCCGGCAAACGGACCGAAACATCCCTAAACTAACAATGGACCGAGATGTCCTAAAACTAACTACGGACTGAAACGTCCCTAAACTAACAATGGACCGAGATGTCTTAAAACTAACAACGGACCGAAATGACCCTAAACTAACGACGGACCGAAACGACCCTAAACTAACGACGGACCGAGACGTCCTAAAACTAACGACGGATCGAGACGTCCTAAAACTAACGACGGACCGAAGCATCCTAAAACTAACGACAGACCGAAACGTTCTTAAACTAACGACGGAGCGAAACGTCCTTAAACTAACTACTGACCGAAACGTCTGTAAACTTACTATGAACCGCAGCATCCTAAGGCCGACGCAAAAAAAAGGGTACGTCCATAAGCAAAATGGGCACGGATGAAAACCTGAAAGGGCTCCGTGAGTAAAAACAGTAGGACTATCGGCGAGTTTGTGAAAATCCGAAAGGGTGCAATCTCGTTATAGGACACTTGCAAGGTCCTCTCGACCTTGTAAGGAGAAAATACCTGCGTAAGATCCTTATGACTCACAAGGGAACAACACACTTAGGGATCCCCACGATTCTTGAGGAGAAACTACACTTATGAGATCCTCACGACTCGTAAGAAGAACTCCCCTATGAGACCCTCACGACTCATAGGATTCAAAAGCCTTAAGCTACAGGGATCTGAACCTGTTCTTAAGCCATCACAATCCTCAGACTGCCCTACAGGTGGAATACAGGCGCTTGTATACAATCCACGGGCACGAATAAACGTTTCCCCAACAGTGTCCCACCACTGACGAGGGATATCTCTGTTTGATGAACGTCACTTGTAAGTCTTCTTGACTTATAAGGAGAAAACACTCTTGTAAGATCCTTACGACTTATAAGAGAAAACACACTTAGGAGTTCTCACGACCCCTAAGGAGAAAATGCACCTACAAGATCCTCACGACTTGTAGAGAGAAATACTTTTATGAGACCCTTACGGCTCATGAAGTCAAAAGCCTTAGTCGACAGGATCTTAATCCTATTTGCTAAGCCACCTTTGTTCGAACCGACAAAGGCAAATGATGATTCGCTCCTGGCAATATCCTAGTTGTAGCGATGCTGATGCCTAAATCGGTATCAGATCCCAAGTCTCTTACTCGCGGCAAAAGGTTAGCAACCCAAAATACATATGAAATAGCCGAATTGATGGGGCAACTTGCAACAAAATCAGCAAGTATAATATATACATACAAAAATAGCCGAAATGATTGGGCAACTCGCAATAAAAAGCTGCGAGTAAAAAGAAAAATAGCTGAAATGATTTGGCACCGCGAAAAATAGCCGAAATGATTGAGCAATCGCGACTTTCGCGATATAAAAAGCTGAATTGATAGAGCATCACGGAAAGAAAAACAAAAAAATGATGAAACTTTTGCTTTGTAGGTAAGTCCATACTGACCCATGTATACAATCCATGTGCATAAACGAAAAAGGGGACCACATTCCCCCACAGACTCTGTCAAAGAGAGAGTCAGGTCTCAGCGGCAATGTCTGCATCTCAGAAGACCACCAACGACTTTCCTCCTCATGCCAGCAGGGCACGGACGTGATACTACCAATCGGAGCCACGGCAAAGTCCCAGGTTCCAAGACTCCACGGTTCGCAGACAACCTAGAGTCAACCCTACGTCAGCAACATGCCCCGTCGTGGAAATACGTCATCAAATGACCCCACATCGGAAATACGTCAGCCAATGACCCCATCACGGAAATACGTTAGCCTATGACCCCGTCTCGGAAATACGTCTGCAACTGACCCCGTTGCGGAAGTACGTCAGCCAGTGACCCCGTCTCGGAAATACGTCAGCCTATGATCCCGTCTCGGAAATACGTCAGCAACTGGCCCCGTTGTGGAAATACATCATCAAATGACCCCACATCGGAAATACTTCAGCCAATGACCCCGTCACGGAAATATGTCAGCCTATGACCCCGTTTCGAAAATACGTCAGCAACTGGCCCCGTCGTGGAAATACATAATCAAATGACCTCACATCGGAAATGTCTGCCAATGACCCCGTTGCGGAAATACGTCAGCCAGTGACCCCGCCTCGGAAATACGTCAGCTAAAGACCTCGTCATAGAAATACGTCAGCCTATGACCTCGTCTCGGAAATACGTCAGCAACTGACCCCGCCGCGGAAATACGTCAGCCAGTGACCCCGCCTCGGAAATACGTCAGCCAATGACCCCGTAACGGAAATACGTCAGCCTATGACCCGTCTCGGAAATACGTCAGCAACTGACCCCGTCGTGGAAATACGTCAGCCAATGACCCCGCTGCAGAAATACGTCAGCCAATGACCCCGCCTCGTAAATACGTCAGCCAATGACCCAGTTGCGGAAATAAGTCAACCAATGACCCCGCCTTGGAAATACGTCAGTCAATGACCCCGCCGCGGAAATACATCAGCAACTGGCCCCGTCGCGGAAATACGTCATCCAATGACCCCGCCTCGGAAATCCGTCAGTCAATGACCCCGTCGCGGAAATACGTCATCCAAATGACCCCGCCTTGGAAATACGTTAGCAACTGACCCCGTCGCGGAAATACGTCATCCAATGACCCCGCCGCGGAAATACGTCATCTAAATGACCCTATCTCTGAAATACGTCAGCAACTGACCCCGTCGCGGAAATATGTCATCCAATGACCCCGTCTCGGCAATCCATCAGCCAATGACCCTGTCGTGGAAATACGTCATCCAAATGACTCAAATACGTCAACCAATGACCTCCTCGTCGGAGCAATATTTTGATTCGGAAAAAGGCCAACTCATCAATCACTTATAAGTCCTCTCGACTTGTAGGGAAGAAAATTCTCTTGTGAGATGCTTACGACTCTCAAGAGAAAACAACCTTAGGAATCCTCACGATTCCTCTGGAGAAAATACATCTACGAGATCCTCTCGACTCGTAGAGAAGTCTTTATGAGACCCTCACGACTCGTAAAGTTGAAAAGTCTTAGGTGACAGATCCTAACCCTGTCTCCCAAGCCATCATTGCCCGCAGGGAGGTCAAGGTAAACTATCTACGGGCCACACTCTCTAAAGTCAAAAATCAACAAGTAAGGGAAACAATCACTTACGAGTTCTCTCGACTTCTAAGGGAGAAAATTCTCTTGTGAGATCCTTACGATTCTCAAGAGAACACATTTAGGAATCCTCACGATTCCTAAGAAGAAAATACACCTACGGGACCCTCTCGACTCGTAGGGAGAAAAGCCTTTATGAGACCCTCATGGCTCACAAAGTTGAAAAGCCTTAGGCAACAGACCTGAATCTGTTTCCTAAGCCATCGCTACCCTACAAAGAGTTCAAGACGAACTATCACTTATTATCTACAAACCACATTTGCCAAAATTACATGCCAGAGAAATGGAGGCGCTACTCAAAGAGCGCGTAAGCTGCTTTACACCAAGTCAATACAAAAAGGGCGTAACCTACTGACGTCAACCACATACCATGCGAGACAGTAAAAAGAACATTTGATTCGCATCCGTTTAAGCGTTCAAAGCGTACCCACTCATGCGTATGCAAAAGATTTAGTGCATAAAATAAACACACGGAAACGAGGAATTTGCTATTCATACTTCAAAAGGTTCTTACAACAATGAAAACAGTAAACAAAATCATCATCAAAATGATTACAATGGCAAGACATCAAATCCAGGACATGGATTGAGAAATTCAAAAATAAGGCCATCTAAAATATTTCGGGCCTTTCAGACTATTCTCGTGTACTTCCTCTCACGATCACAAGCGTCAAGGTCCTCGCTGATGTCTCCGCCCTTCGATAGACAGCGATTATCGTCGCCTGTTGAAACGTTTGATGCAGAATATTAACAAGATTGTCTCGCCTTTTCTTTGAAATTAGGCCCATCAGATACACCGAGTGCACCTTGTCTTCAGCATCATCCAATGCTTTAAGCGGCATGTCTTGATAAAATAAAGGAAGTGCTTCACAGATCGCTCTCACAATGAGCTTTAAAAGAGCAGAACAACGAGGAAGCAGTCGATCATTGTATACATCAAAGCGACGCATGATTTCGGCGCACTGAGCGTTTGTAAACTCCTGGTTCTGGCAGCGGCCTAGTGAGCGGATGTCTCCGTAAGAAATAATCTCATCGAGATCATACAGATGAGCGGCCATAACGTCTAAAAAAGAAAATCAGTGAGAGTTAGTGGACAGACTGATTAAGAAAAAACTTATCGAACGGGGATTTAAACAACGCTTGATATCCTCACGGAGAAAGTAAGTACCGATTAAAACACTCAACGAATTTAATTTTGTGCAATTAAGGAGAGAATCCTAAAAGGATTTCTCATTTAATGAGAGCCTTCTCGGGCCAAGGAGTTGAACTCCTCGAGAGCAACGCTCTCTAGAAAGGAGTGACACCTGTTAAAATTAATTATGAGGGGAATAAAATTCCCCCCCGAGAATTCTGAAGAGCCATGTTCTGAGAAGATGATGGAGTAACCCATCAGAAACCCTAAAAAAAGCAAAGCTTTTACCGAGTTCTCTATTAATGGGTTAAAAAACCCTAAAAAGGATTTCTTTAGATCTATGATCTAACAAGAGCAAAGCTCTGTTGGGAAACCCTAAAAATCTATATGGTTTGAAAAGAGCAAAGCTCTGTTGATGGGTAAAACCCTAAAAGATCTTTAAGATCCGCGATCTAAGTAGAGCAAAAGCTCTGTTAATAGGTTCAAATCTTACCAGAAATTTGACAGAGTATTAACTCAAAAGGAGTTTTCTGAAACAGAGAGCTTGGCTCTAACAGAGAATTAAAATTCTCAAGAATAAGAAAACAAGATGAACATGGCTCATCTCAAAGAGGCCAAAGCTCCTATTTATAGGCAGGGGAAGTCGATTTGACTTCCAAGAAGAATCCAACGGTCGAAAGGCTGCCACCACTGTACTCACGTGTGAGCCACGTGAGCACAACGGTGGGGGGCATTTGTTTCCACCAATCAGAGCAAAACTCTGTTCAAATTTCAAAATTTAAAATGAAGCAGCGCTTAATAAGAGCGCTCGCACCAAGAGCGCCAGCGCTCTATGGCAGCGCTCATGTGCAAAACACGAATGCGCTAGCGTCAAGAGCGCCGGCGCTCTGTACCAGCGCTCACGTGCAAAGTACGAGAGCGCTAGCGCTAAGTGCGCCGGCACCAAGAGTCAAAGAATCTGATGGCGCTCACGTGCAAAGCACGAGAGCGCTAGCGCTGGAACTAAATGTTCCCTACCGTTGGATCAAAGATCCAATGAAGATGATAAATCATCAAATTACCAGAATAAAATTCTGTTAAGGAAATACTCGGAATCTTTCCAAATGAGAAAGATTGTGCTCTGTAAATCAGAGCACCGTTGGATCAATGATCCAATGGTGATTAAAAATCACAATGGTGCAGAATAAATTCTGTATAGGAAAAGATTTCCCAATCTTTTTAAAAATAAGAAGATTGTCTTCTGTAAAACAGAAGCCCTAGGATCAAAGATCCAACGGTGGGAAATATCCCCAAATCAATTAGAGAAAAGATCTCTTCAACTGATTCAACAAATCAGCATTCACTATATAAAGGACCCTAAGACTTTAAGTCTCGCACAGAGGAACCCCCCACAAGCTTTGGAAAAAAAGGAAGAACAAGCTCTGAAAAGAACTTTTTTTCAAGGTAAAAAAAACAGAGAGATAAGAAACATCTCATTAAAGAAGAACATAATTCTTCTTACAGATCATAGATCTATAAGACTGAGGTTTATCACACAAAGAGATCATAACATCTCATCATAAAAAGGGGGGAGAAGAATTTCATCTCCTATAAAAATAAGAACTTTGTTCTTAGAACCATGAGACAGTCTCTTGTAAGCGAGAACCTATTTCTCAGGTCATAAAAGCGCTCTGCGCTCGTTGACCGGCGCTCAGCGCTAAGCGCACCACGTGCTCCTCACGTATGCGCTACTTAACAGAAGCGCTTTGCGCTCATTGACTGGCGCTCAGCGCCAAGCACGCCATGTGCTCCTCACATGTGCGCTTATGCATACTCTTATTGTTGTAACCGTATTTTTGTATGTGCACGCTAGCATTTCACGATACTTACATCTTCATATTATTACACATATATAATTTTACGTTTGAGTACTTGTTGCATGTTCGGACTCCCTTGAGACTTGTCACCTTAGGTTCAGATACGGACGCGCCGACAGAGCAAGATCAGGAATACTTTCATGAGCTAGCCAAGGAGCAGTAGTTTATTTTAGGCTTCTCTTTTGTTTTAATTTATGATTAGTTTGTGAGCCCATCGTGGGACGTAGGACCTATGTATTTCCTTTTTCGTATTTGGATCTTTATTTGAATCTATCGTTATTCTGCAGACCCTATCATTGTGTTCCTTATTGTTTTATGCAGCATGACTATATACTGTTTTCCCATCTATTTTGGTGTACATCCCTGTTTTTATTGTTAATATGTATATTTTAGAAGCCGTAGCATGACTACGGAAGGATTTTTCCTCACCGTAGAAGTGTGGCCGGCCTTCGTTACTCTCCGTATTTTCGTATTTTGGTAAGCGGGGTGTGACAGCAGAAGATCAGGGAACAGGTTGAGGCCGGTCAACAGTCAGAGTTTAAGATCCACGAGGACGATTCCGTAAGGTATGGGACCCGGGTCTGCGTGCCTACTTAGGTTATTAGAGAGGAGCTGATGAAGGAAGCTAATAGCTCTTCTTATTCCTTTCACCTTGGAGGTACGAAGATGTATAAGGACCTTCGGTAACATTATTGGTGGATCGGTATGAAGCGAGCGGTTGCCTGAAGTGTGGCTAAGTGCTTGATTTGCCAGCAAGTGAAGGCCGAACATCCCCGAGTTACAGGCCTACTTCAGCCCTTGCCGATCCCATAGTGGAAATGGCATCATATCACTATGAATTTCATGACAGGCCTTCCGCGTAGCATGAAAGGCAAAGATGTTTGGGTTATTGTGGACCGTATCACCAAGTCGGCCCACTTTATTCCATTTCGAGTTGGGCAATCCATAGAGAACTTGGCGAGGAAGTACATGGAGGTAGAAATCTATTTTAACTATAGCCTTTAATGTTTTTAGCCTCGTCATAAACATTCATAAATGTTTGTGTAGGAGATCATAAGACTACATGGAGTGCCGGTGAGTATCGTCTTCGATCGAGACAACAAGTTCACGTTCCAGTTCTGGCAGTCTTCAGGAGAGCTTAGGAACCAATTTGAGCTTCAGTACAGCTTACTACCTTCAGACCGACAGGCAATCTGAGAGAATTATCCAGATCTTGGAGGACATGCTGAGAGCCTGTATACTCGACTTCAAAGGATCGTGAGAAGATTATCTATACCTTGTGGAGTTTTCTTATAATAACAGCTACGATAAGAGTATAGGAATGGCTCCATACGCAACACTGTATGGGCGCAAGTGTCGGTCCCCATTGAATTGGGATGACATTGGCGATCGAGAGCTTTTTGGACCGGAGATGATCGTAGCCATAGTCACATAATTCGCGAATTATTCGGCGAATTCGTGAATAATTCGCGAATTATGTAACTGCCGATTAAATCTGTGAATTATTCGCCATCACCGAACGCGCCGAATTATTGCCGAATTATTCGCGAACAATTCCCGAATTATTCGCGAATTATTAAAAAAAAGCGAATTATTCAAAAAACAGCAAATAATTCAAGAAATCAAAATCTAGCGTCTCATATATTAATTTTATATTAATTTTTTGCTCGAAATCCTTCCCGAACACTTACCGAATCTTTCCCGAATACCTGCCATTTTTTTTGAATAGTTCTCCGAATCCGAATTTTCGACCTCATCGAATTATTGCCGAATCACGAATTTGTGACTATGATCGTAGCGACAATAGATGTGGTTCGAACTATCTGAGAGCGCCTCCGTGTGGCTCAAGATAGGTAAAAATATTGGGCAGATGCGAAGAGAAAACACTTGGAATTCCAACCTGGGGATCGTGTGTTCCTTAAGATCTCTCCTAGCAGAGGAATCATCCATTTTGGGAGGTGTTTTGGGAGGTGTGGCAAGCTTTAGTCCGCGTTTTATAGGTCCTTTTGACATTTTGGACCGCGTAGGAGAAGTGGCGTATCGTTTAGCCTTGCCACCTTCTTTAGAGGGCATGCATAACGTCTTCCATATTTTCCAGCTACGCCGGTACGTGAGTGATCCCGACCATGTTCTAGATTATTTGGAGATTTTCATGGATGCCGATCTTACCTACGAACAACAACCGGTGAGATTTTGGATCAGAAGGAGATCCTACGGAATAAGGTGTTCAAGTTAGTTAGGGTATAGTGGAAAAAAGGATTTCCCGGGTGAGTCCACATGGGAACGTGAAGATGATATGCGATAGCATTATCCTTACCTTTTCATTGCCCTGTAGCAGCGTATTTCTTATGGGAATTTTGAGAACGAAATTCTTTTAAGGAAAATAGATTGTAACGTCTGCATCCGAAATAAAATTAGTTATTTTAATTAGTTTTTAAAGTTATTTTAGTTAGTTTGTTGTAAGAATTATTGTTTTAGAAATGTGGTTAAAGTTTTTACCACTGTAGGGTTCCTATCAACGGCAGCAAGGTTTCGGGAGGTATCGTCCATGTCATTTTTAAAAATTTGTCGTTTCAAGAAACTCTAAACAAGAATCGATAACTAGAAAGAATACGGAAACCAATGTAAACCATTTACATCCTAAGTGAAATCGAAATACAATCTTTGTAGATCGGTCCTTCACTTCATAAGCTCCTTGTAGTAGTTCCTTCGCTGCGATCATGTTGCTCCTGGACAGCTCCATGAGAAGAATGCAACGGTCTTGTTTGAAATCTTCGAGGCCGAAGATGATCTACGTCGAGGGAATACGAACTCAAGCTACCACTTCACCAAAGTGAAGCAAACATCCTATACTAAAGTGCTAATCTAGTAGAGGATGGTGAAATAGGAGGTGGGCTCTCTTTAGAATTTCTTTTCTCATTTTATTTTCTCACTTGGATCAAACCCTAGCAAGCTTTTCTTTTTGGAAGAAGATGGGAATGAAATTAATCCAAGTGAGTTGAGCTAACCATGGGTGAGTGGGTATCATATACTAACTCATGTAGAGACATAACCATGGCTAATTATAGTGGTTAGGTTAATAAATATCCAAAGTAAAACAAAATGGGTGGACTTTGTCAAAACACTCACAAGCTTTCTACAAGCTTCATGCATACAACAATTATCCACAAATTTTAGATTTACTTTGAATATTAAAACCATACCAATATAATTATAATGGTGTATATACACCCATGCATAGTGTATCAACAACCATGACACACAAAAATAAACAATGCACATTAATATATATCACATATATATTACATGTACACACAAGTGAGAAAAGAATACTTAAGTGAGCCAATGTTAGTTAATGTAAATTAGTATATCCAGTATACAATTATACACTAAATTATTAAATCAACACTTAACTTAATAATCCCGGCTATATTTCATATAACCGACTAACACAAAATATACCAACTTATCGAATCAACACTTGATTCGATAACCCGGCTATATCACATATAACCGGCCGATACAAAAGTCGCGAGAATAGAATACGGTATCACATACACGCATTATTCTCGGTCCTACACATATCACATATGCGCTCCTATTTCGTTTTGCCTGAGCCAGTAAAACCTCTATGTAGGACTCTAAAGACTCGTCAATACGCCGGCAGTAGGTGATGATCATATTAAGCACCCATAAGCCGTCAGCGGTACTAGATGGACGTAACAGCTACCCGGGTATTGAGCGATCAGAAGATCGGCAAGCAAGCCCGCTCCAACTCTTGCAAAAGCCTGACAGTGACAATACCGTACAGTCCGGTCTTCTCGTTTGATATGTCGCATATCAAGTCTAGGGGTGGTAAACGTCAGACCCCAATATCTGATAAGTCATGCTGATGTGAGGCTCATAACGGGTCGAGAAACTACTGGTAACTCTTACCAGTAAATCTCTAAACCAGCCCTGGCCAGGGACTTCCCTGTTATGGCCAATCGAGCACAGCGCAACATCAACCCCTAATACCGGGAGAGACGAAACCCCTCCTATCGCTCATTGGCTCTATGTGACTCGGGACTGTACATAAAAACCACCGTTTTGCACGCCCTCTTGGACGTGATAAGGTGCACAGTGGGAATCACACAAGACTCTATGACGATCTCCGGTCTACAGACTAACCTGTACCAATGTCACCAGAGAACTGCCATCTGACGTGAGGTATAATACCATCTGGGAGTTCTCGGCGAGTTCGTCCAGTGTACCCAGTCTCCACTGAGCACCCGTATGCCATCTCTGATGTCAAACACCAATGGATATGGGATCATCCATCGCCTATCTACATGGGTCGAGAAGCTATACGCTAGTCTACTCTGGTATATCGATATCCCGTCTCGATACACCCATGACTAGGGACATTAAAGGATATACTTATGGACTACTATGGCCCCACTAGCATGAAGCTTAGCTAAACATATAACACAACCTGACTTAACCTCGTTGTAAATGAAGCTTTCGACTTCCGAACCGGACAACTTTTTATATAGCATCATCGGCACATAAAATCCTACGCTTCCTGTGTAGACCCCGTTACCTAAAGGTGATATCTACCATGACTTATCTATGCTTTAAAATCATGCTGCATATATGGCTGATCACGTTGCAATACTATCATGCTTGTTTCATGCAATCGATATATATAATCGGGATTTTGCAAGAGTAATCATGGTGCATGCCATGTTTCTAGTTATCATTATTCATGGTTCACGTTTCAATGCGTCATGTGGACTTTGCATACAATTATCGGTTATATACATGGTTGTTTAAACACGGGGTTGGGATAGTTTGGTAAAGGCAGCGAACAAGGTTTCGGGGGTCCTCTATCATGGTCACCGTGGTTTCCGGGTGGTTTTATGGAACACTATTTATATATAATCATTAATGTTGCTGTTTTTCCGTGGGACAAACGGAATACTCACCGAAACCCGGTCCAATACCCTTACTAGACTAATACAAACGATAGATATGTAATGCCATGCAAATGTTTCTCAAGATATCTCACCTTATACATGCATACCTGTTCATGTTCATGCTTTTTTACTTTTATATGTTTGTATGCTATCTCTACACCCTCTTGGGAGACTTACATGAGCTTCGGTTGTATGACGGACATTTCTGTTTGATTGAAATATTCGTCAGGGATTGAGACCGATCAGGATCCACAGGTAGAGAAGGACTTCGTAGACTTGGAGCACTTCTTAGGCCAAGCCAACTATTAGTTGTTTCTGAGATGTTCGTGTTATCATTCCATGCCTTTCCTTAACTGTTAAATAAAATGCCTTCTTCAAGGGTGTTTGATGTAAACTTTATTTGCTAAACTTTCTGGGATGTAATAATTGTTGGATGTTATTTATTTGTTTTGAAAATTTTAAATTCTTGTCATATTATTGCTTACTAGCGCTTGGCGTGTCTGTGTCGAGAATGTGTACTTCTCGGTATAGATGCACCGCGGGCCTTGTCTCGACTCAGCCTCATAGTTTGGGAAGCGGGCCGTGACAGTAGATGGCAAAGAAGTCCTAGGAGGAGATGATGCTACGCCTACCAAGGAAGCAGTCTCAGAGTATGCAGATAGTGATGAACCGCATAGCCTTCCTTCATCTGATGATGAGGCAGATAGTGGGTACTTCAGATTCTGGCAGTTCATGGAAGATAGGGATCTCAAGGATCCAAAGTTTGAGCTTGGTATGGAATGTGCCAAACCAAGTGAGTTCAGGGCATTAGTAAGACAAGCTGCAGTTTTGAGAGGTTTTGATGTACAGTGGTAGAAGGATGAAAGGAAAGAGAATTGCAGTTAACTGTAAGGCAAAAGGATGCAAGTAGAGTGTTTATGGTAGATATGTTGATGATGGTATCCGATGGAGGATTTTGCAACTGAATGACAAGCACACTTGTCCAAAAGTTTTCAAGAACAAACAAGCTACTTCAACATGGTTAGCACATCAATACCCGCTGAGAATCATAGACAATCCTATATGGCCACCTTCATTGCAAACTACCATTCATACTGAACTTGGGCTAGATTGTGGACTTTTTCAAATATATAGGGTGAGGAGGAAGGCCATTAATATCATTGAAGGTTGCTACAAGGAGCAATACTGGCAGCTTTGGGACTATACAAACATGATTATCACTACGAATCCTGGAAGCTATGTATCAGTGAAGACCAAGAGAGAGCAAGAAGATCAACCTAATGAATTCTATGGCTTCTTTGTGGCATACAAAGCTCATATGGATGGATTTCTGCAAGGTTGTAGACCTGTTATAGGTCTTGATGGCTATTTCTTGAAGGGCCCTGCAGGAGGAGTACTTCTATTTGCTGTGAGTAGGGATGCAAATAATCAAATGGATCCAATTTCAGTTGCTGTGGTGGAGTCTAAATGTGAAGGAACATGGAATTGGTTCTTAGTGTGTTTGGGGGAGGCCATGAAGGACGACACATTTGAAAGAATAGTTTTCGTAAGTGATAGACAAAAGGTTAGATTTCTTATACTGCTTACATGTTAAATATGCATATACATTTTTAAATTATGCATTTCATGAAGCTTTATTAACATTTTGCAATGTAATGCCAATTTATAGGAGTTGATTGAAGCTATGAGGAGGATATTTCCACCATCACAACACAGATACTGTGTGAGGCATTTTTATGCAAAAAAATTCAAAAAGTGGAAATCGTTGGAGTTGAAAAGAATAATGTGGAAAGCAGCAACAGCATACACTAAAGAGGAGCATCTACTGGTAATTTTCTTTCATCTCATTCATTACTTGTTACATTGTTGGTGTTAGGCTACTTTGTTATATGATATGAAAGGGCTTGATATCCTAGAAGTCTAATTGATAGCGCGCCCGCGCACACACACTATTAATTAAAGGTCATGAACATACTTCAGAAAGAAAGTGTAGCTGCTTATAAATATCTTGATGACATAGAAAAGACATGGACCAGGTCTCATTTCCCTACAGATATAAAGTATGATTTGCTATGCAACAATATATGTGAGGCATTCAACAAATTCATATTAAAGGCTAGAGAGAAGCCTATAGTGACAATGTTGGAGATGATAAGAACTTTGATGATGAGGAGGTTACAGAATAAGAGAGAGATCTGTGAAAAGTGGAATGGAAAAACATGCCCTAAGATTGTTGCCAAGTTAGAAATATTGGATAATAAGAGCAGGGGAGTTTGTAGAGCTCAATATTGTGACAACTATGAGTATCAAGTGACTGATACTCAAGGTCAATCTCGGCTCTTGGCCACTCTTTGCCTTGTCCCACCATTTTGTTGAGTGGACGGCGGTAGAAAAGGCGATGGAATCCCTGGCTTCTGATTTCGCAATTATGCAATTTTCGGTGATGATGTTGTAATCGGGAATAGGGACGTTTCCTTGGCTGATCGCGACATTCTGGGACCTTACAGGGATTGTAGAGTGTAGAGTGTAGAGTGCTGTAATCGGGGATAGGGACCTTACAGTATTGCTAAAAAAACTTGTGATTGTAGAGTGTGGGACCTTACAGGGATTCCTTACATGCATGCCATCCAGTGTCTGCATCATGCTAGGATAAACCCCATAAATGTTATTCACGACTCTTATAACATAAACCATTACAAAAGTTCATACAAGCATCACATTTCACCCATACCAGACTCAAGATTTTGGCCTACTGCCCCATATGATCCTATGCTACATCCTCCATACAAGAAAAGGCCTGGTAGGCAAAAAGAAGAAGAAAACAATTGGTGAGCATGACATGGCAGAAGGTAGTGGAATGCAGAGGCTTGGAGGTTCAAGTAAATGCAGTGATTGTCAACAATCTGGACACAATGCAAGAAACTGCAAGAATGAGCATGTTGAGGGACAAACATCTACAGGATCAAGAAGAGGAAGGTCACAACTCCCAAAGAGAGGATAAACGAGTTCAGAATCTTCTCATCCTGGGAGTTCTAGTGATGCTTCCAATAGGGGAGGAGGCAGCTCTTCAAGGAGAAGAGGAAGAGATACAGGAGTTGATATCTCAGAAGATGCCACTATTACTATCTTGCATGATTCAGCTCCACTGGATGCACAGACAGAGATCAATCCACCATATGCTTTGGTTATGCATATGGACACAGGAGCTTCAAACTTAGGCAGTTCAAATCACACAAATTTATCTGAAGATGTAGGCAATGCATCCAGAAATGACAAGGGGAAAAGCAAGATCAAGAAGAAAAGCAAACATGAACAGGATGCAAGTTAAATTTCAAGCCTATATTTTCAACTTTGTATTTTCTATTTCTAAACCCTCTCTTATACTGAATACTGATGTGTTTTATCCATGCTTTTATGTATAATTAGCCTGCTAGACCACCCTGCAAGTTCACATCAGTTGAAGTTGGGGGGGGGGGGGGTTTCTGCTTGGTACATCAACTATCAGGATGCAGAAACAGTCTATAAAGAGAGGTGGACGAAGAGGCGCAGCTGCAGGCAGAATTGTGCCATCCAGATTCATTCAAGGTGTAGGAAAAAAATCCAATTTTCCGAACTTAAATTTGGTTCAAACTTTCTTCAGCAAGTTTCATTATTTTTATTACCACTTAGAGTATTACAATACTTGTTTATTTGGTTAAATATACATATGATACAAACACTAGAAAGGAAAGAAATATAACATTCAAAAAACTTATTGATAGTAGAAGGCAAATAGTGGAATACATTCGTATAAGAGCCAAATTTTCTGGCAGGATTATGTTTAATAACCCCGTGAGAGTTCCATTGTGATCCCTGTTCCACCCTTATATATCACAACCTCTCTCAAGTTAATTTTAATAAATCCGCAAGGATCCATACCAACAATGATAATATAACCATTAGAAGCCATATATCACTCCATCTTTACTGAGGTTTTCAATCTATTCTCAGATATTGTAGATTTGATCTACAATGAATACAACTCTTATGTTAGAAGATGAATCGATGCTCATCTCATTTTATAGCAAATACAAAGTGCAGTGCTAGGTCTATCCTAAATACATAATGTAAAGGAGTAGAGAGGTGGCAGAATTTTCAAAATGCCAATTTTGCCCTCATAAATTTTGGTATTTCCACTTTCTATTACCACCTGTCCCATCTCCTTTTCAAAATGCCAATTTTGCCCTCAGATTTTGGTATTTCCACTTCTTATTGCCGCATGCCCCATATCCTGTTGGCACTTGTGTCCACTTCATGCTTTATTTAAGACAGAGCACTTCATTCTCATTCTCTACTCAAAAGAAAAAAGCCAAAGATAAAAAAAAAGTTGAAAGAGAGGAGAGAGAAAGGCCTTTAAAACTCCACCGATCTTTTTTTTTCTTATTTTGCATTTCTCTCAATGGCGCAAAAGCTTGATGAAGACGAGTTGTTACCTTTCCTAATAGTCCAAGAGTACAACAAACCGCCATTGCTTCTCTTTTTCCATACAAAACTGATGTCCACGTCGTCGGCTACCTACGGTGTCGATCCTTCCGTGTGCCCCCACGGGTGTTTCCTCCCAATAAAATAGCAAAGCTTGTTCAAAATTTGAATTGAGCGCCAGAACTAAAAGTTCCCCACCCTTGGATCAAAGATCCAACAGAGATGATGAATCATCATATTACAGATCGAATTCTGTTGAGGAAATACTTCTCAAATCTTTCTAAACAAGAAAGATTGTACTCTGTAAATCAGAGCACCGTTGGATCAAAAGATCCAATGGTGATTAAAAATCACCAAGATACAGAATAAGTTCTATATGTGAAAATATTTTTCCAAACTTGTTAAAAACAAGAAAAATTTCTTCTGTATAACAGAAGCCCTTGGATCAAAAATCCAATGGTGGGAAACATTCCCAAATCAATCAGAAATCTCTCAATAAGAGATTTCCTTAACTGATTCAACAAATCAGCCTCCCATATATAAAGGACCCAAGACTTCAAGTCTTGCATAGAGGAACCCCACATAAATTTCAAAATTCAAAGACGAGAGCAATTTCTTCTCAAGGTAAATAAGAAGAAGAGAGATCATAGGTACTCCTCCATATTTAAGAGTTTTAACTTTCATATTAGAAGAACTTAGTTCTTTCTTTTAGATCACGGATCTATAAGACAAAGTCTTTCATAAAAACAAAAGAGATCATAGCATCTTCTCAAAAGAGAAGAACTTATTTCTTAGATCTATGAGACAAAATCTCTCACAAATGAGAATTTAATTCTTAGAGCACCGAACTGATCGAAACAAAAAAAACATTCTGGTGCTCAGCGCCGAGCGCTCCTCGTGCCCCTCATGTGGGCGCTATTTAAAGAGTGCTTAGCACTCAATGTCTGGCGCTCAACGCCGAGCGCTCCACGTGCCCTCATGTGAGCGCTATTTAAAGAGTACTTAGTACGTATTGCCTGGCGCTCAACGCCGAGCGCCCACGTACTACTCACGTAGGCGCTACATAATAAAAAGTACTTAGTGACTGGCACTCAGCGCCAAGCGCTCCACGTGTTGCTCACGTGAGCGCTATCAAGTGTTTAACACTTCATATAAAAGAATACAAATAAAACAAAAAGAATAAAGGGTGTCAGAACCCATTTCAATGCTCAGCATTGTTGATGCATAAATGGGACCAAACCCAAATAAATAATCAAGCGGGCTGAGCCTAAGGTTGGTTAAATCCCAACTTAACCCAACCCATATGCTTTTAAATTGGACTTAGTCTCAAATAAGATTATCAAGTCTTTGATGAACATTCACTGGTTCAAGGG
This sequence comes from Agapanthus africanus, assembly GCA_030015575.1. Lineage (NCBI taxonomy): Eukaryota > Viridiplantae > Streptophyta > Magnoliopsida > Asparagales > Amaryllidaceae > Agapanthus > Agapanthus africanus. Next base: position 669,913,096 of record CM057337.1, read on the forward strand.
TACATCTCTTCATACCTCCGATACATATCGTAATTCTTCAACGTCTTCAGAGAGATAGAGGGTCCCAATAACCAATAACTTTTGGCGCATCCCCAAACTGTTAAACCAAAACCCTACCGACTATGATGTCTTTAAACCCTACGGACTATGATGTTCTTAAACACAGACTATGATATCCTTAAACCCAATGGACCGTAACGTTCCTAAACTAAAACGATAGAGCCCAAATGCTCTGTTGTTGGATCAAAAATGATCTTGAACTCCCGTTGAGTAGATAGTCTAAAATTAGACTAACGTATACTCAACAAACATTTAAGTTGATTTTAATCTAAAACGAGATTAACGATTCTTAAACCAACCCAAACCCAAATCTAAGAAAATACGGATTTTGACTAATCCCCGCCCTACGGGCGACAACACTAATTAGTCTCCGTATACAATCCACGGGCAACCAAAAAATAAAACAAACAAACACGATACGAAGTGACCTTCTGGAGCAGGAGAAAGTGGTTACCGTGATGCGGTAACGTAATTAACTACAGAGGCTTGCGTCTGCAGGGAAGAGCGTCCTCACAATCAAAAACCCTCACAACAAGGGGCAATCTTACGAATTCTGCTACAACGGTCGCATCCATCCAAACCTCCGATACACTGTGCCATAAATCAACTTGGTATTTTCGAAGAGGTAGATGGATAAATCCAAATAGCATCTGCCCCCAAATTCAGGCAAGACGACCTACGCGGTTTCGTCTCTGTTTTCGGCGGTAAACAGATTCTGGCACGCCCGGTGGGACCTTTTTCTCTTTCCTCTCCACACTTCGTGTGTCGTGTTCGCGAACGAATCACGATTTAATATGGTTGCCTATGGATTCGAGGTACTAAGATTTGGTGTCTTGCTCCCGTGCAGAGAAAAGAAGATCAATGGTTTCCAACTGCATCAACTGCAACAATAACTCCCGCTCCGCCCCGTCTGGAGGAGTGACTTATGGGCCCCAAACGGCCTCCATCTTCACCATGCCAGTGGAACAGGTAACTCAGGCCACCACTGGACTGTTCTTCGGGACCATGCTCCCGCCAATAAGCTTCAACGCTCTAGTGCCGTCATAGGAAGCTCCAAAGAAGTCGGACTTCGATCGGCTTACAACTACCACGGACCCTCTCAACGGGTCGTCCAATTCCAACGTCCCAGTCTTCAATCGGCTGAGCCAAAGCTCCAGTGGGCCTGCAAAGAGGCTCGCAATACCGGAGAAGGCTATCCCAACTCCTGCTGCGGGTGAGGTCGTTACAAGTGCGTCCTCTATTCGAAAGTCAGTCTTCGACAGGTTGGGCATTTCTTCTCAGCGGACGTCGGTCTTCGATAGGCTGGCGCCACAATAGCCCTTCACCAGAACAGGGGTATGATGAAGCCACCCCGTAATTGAGCTATCCCATATGCAAGACAGGCTTGACGTCGCCACTGGCACCGAGTGAGGAAAACTGGGGGTAGCTCTCACTCTAGACTGACTCCACCAGCTCCAATGGTGGAAATTGATGCTGCTGTTCCAATTGGGAACAACTTTGAGCCGCTCAGGAGGGTGCGCAAGAACTCTCCGACTGCCGTGTTGAAAAAGTCCCCTCCACCTGTCAAAGGCGAACCCGGAACAATCCCCGCAGCGACTGTCCTCCAAAATCCACGGGGTCTGGCGAAGAGTCCAAGACTCTGTAATCGATAAAGACTATTCCCGCCGACAGAAGAAAATGAAGGTTCGGCAAGAGGAGAACAATCTCACCGCCGTCGTCCCACGGAAAGCATCGGCTGCAACAGCCCCCTCAACTTCGACCGTTCATAAAAGGAGAAAGCCGGAGAAGATCCCCATGTTTACGATAAATCTCAAAAGCGCTGAATCCAAACACCCCAAGTCTGGGGGCATGGTAGTGCACACCGTCTACATGGCTTCCGGAAAAGAGGAAAGCCGTACTTCTACGGGTCATCGACCACTCACACGGTCTGTGACGAAAACTCAGGAGCAGCAACAAAAGCTCCAGGAGATGCTGACAAAAATGGCCGCACTTACTGGGCAGAAAGAAAGCCCAGAAGTATCGTCGGATCAGCGTCAGGAACAAGAAACTAATGCCGAGTTCTTCTGAAGAATGCTCAAAAAGAAAGATAAAGAGGCCGCGGAACAAGCGGCTAACATAAAACAAATAGCGCTACTATTTCAAGATATGGTCGGGATGATGATCCAGCCGGACCCTCCAGCCGAAAATCCCCCAATAATCGTTGAAGATGATAGAGGGGAGACATCAAACCCTCTTCCGGCTTTATCAGCAGCCAGAGAGGAGACGATTTTGAAAGTTGCGCTTGATGACTACATAGCTCAACAAATACGAGCTCATCGGGCAAGTGTAGCAACTGGCCAAGCCGTCAGAACTGGACGACCCTATCCAGGCTGGTATGATCAAATTAAGTACCCGCCAGGATATACGATCCCTAAATTTCACGTGTATATGGGGACATGCAATCCCCATCAGCATGTGGCTCTGTGCGGCAATACTGGGGGTGACGATAAATTGCTACTTCGCCAATTCGTCGGCAGCTTAGCGGAGACAGCTTTTGAATGGTACTCGGAGCTTCCGAATGACTCCGTCAAAACGTTTATGGAAATGGAGCTGTTGTTCATCCAGCGTTTCGCAAGCGCTAATGAGCGCACCCCGATCACGGTATTGATCAATGCCAGGGTGAAGTCAGGAAAGACATGGGTTCAGTATGCAATTCGGTGGCAGAACTTATGGTCGAAATGCGAACAACGCACAGAAGAAGCTCCTGCTGTGGGCATGTTTGTAGGGACCCTAGATCCGCAGGAAACTATATCCCAATTCATGATGTTCTTCAAGCCGACCACTTTCCAAGCCTTGATCGACAAGCTGGCCCAAATGGACAGATGGACCATAGGCCTTCCTCTTCAAAGACGGGGCTTCGAAACGAAAAGGGCAAAGGGAAAGCTACCTTCGTCGCCAACGCTCAGCAGCAGCCAAGTGATCCGAAACCAACTGCTCGCCAAAACGATAAACAATGATCACTCAGAGAAAAGCCGAGACGTCCTTACTCATTCCCTCGGGATAAAACGAGAAAATTGTTCGAACTGGCGGTGTGCAAGAGGTTCATCACTCTACCGGATCCGAGATGACCACTACAACCAGGCGACACAAACAATCCCACTTACTGCCCCTACCATCGAATATTGGGTCATCCAATCGAAAATTGCTTTGTCTTCAAAAACTGAATTGTGGACCAGTACCAGCAAGGCAAATTCGCGTTGTCTAAAAACTGGAAGGCAAACCTGCCACAACCACATGCTCCGAAAAAGATGGACACGCCGGGGGCATCATGCTCATTCATAGAGGAAGCTCCATGGGAAGTTCTTTCGGCAAAAACTAAAAGAATGCTGAAAGATCTTCAAGCATGTCCGGCAATCAGGTGGAAAAGCCCGTTGGATCTGGAGATTATTGAGGGGATGCTGAAACCATGCCCAACATCGGGAGTTAGTAGCGATGGGAAAAATACCCGGGCCCAGCCGTCAAAGTCTTCGAAGAAAAAGAAGAAGACCAAGAAGCCCGCGCAGCCTGACGACAAGCGCACGGATCTGTAAAAGCATATTGACGCGTTGGAAGAATACAACCAGAAGGCGCGAACCCCAGTCACGCTCCAAGAGTTTCTCAACCATATCCTTGAAAGTGGAGATAACGACAATGATGAGGGAGACGACTCGTCAGAGGAAACAGAAGATTATGTGGCAAGTTGCCATATGATCTCTCATTCATCGCTAAATAGCGAAAAAGCTCACTCGACGTTAAAAGATTACAAAGAGAAGCTGGGGCAGGATCGGTGCCAAAATCTTTAGAACCGTCAGACGAAATGATTGACATGCTGCTGAACGAAGCCCGTCAGAAGAGCAAAGCTTAAGGAAAGGAAACAGTTCGCTAAAGCCCTGTCAATGGGAATGAAGCTGCCATCTCCCAAAAGAAATACTCCTGGCGGTATACACCTTGACGAAGCGGATGTACATCCTAACTACTGCTTATACCATCAAAGGATTGCACACCCTACCGAAGAATGTATGACCTTTAAAAAGTGGTGGCCGGGATACGTTGCCTACCGACAACATTTCAAGCGGATGAACCGCAGAACTCGTCGGGAGCAGAGAAGCACGACAGATGAGCACAAAAGAACTGTCGGCAACTGTCACATGGTTGATTCTGGGGGTTCGCAAGTTCTCACCTTCGGAAGCTATTCTGATGAAGAAGTAGCACTCGGCTCTCTCTTCAAGGAATACACCTCAAGAAAAGAGGAGATAAAGAACTGTGAAAACATTCAGGTGCGTAGTCGTACGTTGCCTAAAAAGAATCTCGGATCCACAAACAAGTGGTCGAACAAAAAAGATAAGGGGAAAGAAAAAGTCCCTGAAGATATAGTCCTCGATGATCGAGTCGTCGAAGAGCTGGCAGCCAAAGACCCGCCTAAGAGGAACCTGGTGTATTACAATGTCGTGGCACACCTGAGAAAGATACCCTCGCAGCTAAGCATTTTGGATGCCCTTCAGCTGTCTAAAAAAGCGCAAGATTCTCTGATCAAGACACTACAAGAGCCCGACCAATTTCAAGCTTTCCTTGCCGAAGAAAAGATGAAGGACGAGCTGGAAGAAGTGTTAGTGTATATGCCCTAGAGGCCATTACTGTATCATACTAGTTTGTATATTACTTAATGGAAGTTTGGGATATTCACAGTTGTATAGACAATCTTGCTCAAAATGGTAGTATGCTACTGGGTTTGTTTCTACTTCAATATGTTCATATGTTTCTTTTAGCATATCGCTTATACATATTAGTGGAGCCCTTAGGATCTTTGCTTGATTACCAGCGTTGTGATGGCAGTCACACTAGTGGGGGCTGGGTAATCTACAAGCACGTCCTTATACAGGTCCTTAGTCGTAGGATTATCGAGACGGGGCATCGATACTCCGGAGTAGATTAACGTATACGCTTCTCATCCCAGCAGGGGATGGTCTGTCCCACAGCCATTAATACGTCGTACTGGAGATAGTATGTGGGTGCTCGTTAGGTTACGAGTACACTGGACAGGACTCGTCGGGAACTGTTGGTTGGTACTATATCTATCGTTAGATAACAGTCCCCAGGTGACAGGAGTACAGCTTAGTCCGTCGACTTGACACTGCTACTTCGTCTCGAGTGTGTTCCCACTGTACTTTGATTACTACCCTACCACGGCTCAAAGGAGTCGTGCAGACAGGTAGTAGTTGGGTGCAGTCCCGAAGCACTTGGAGGCAGTAGCGGTTAGATAGGATTCGTCTCTCCCGGTACTGGGAGTTGATATCGCGCTGTGTCTAGGAGAGCCATTACACAAAGTCCCTGGCCAGGGCAAGCGAGAATTACCGGTAGAGTTTCTAGTAGTTTCTCAGGGTGTTCTGGGCTACACCCCGGCACGACTTGTACCGCTATTAGGGGTCTGACGTTTACCGCCCCTAGGCCCGACATGCGATACTCTTAGACGAACAGACCGGACTGTACGGAGATTGACACATTCAGGCTCAGTAGGAGTTCGGATGGGTTCACCTCATCGGTATTCTTATCGGCATCTATCTGGAGACCGTTACGTGCAGCTAGTACCGCTTGCGGCCTGTGATTAAACCCACTGCCAGCATAGTGTCGAGTCTTTAGAGTCCCACACAGAGGGTTGTTCGCCTTTGGGCAAAACAGAGTAGAGGTCGTATGGTTTTGCGACGGGGTTCGTTCACATCCGCGCACTTGTGCACGTTTGGTGTCCGGTCAGTTATTACTAGCGGGCTTTAGTTTAAACCAGATCCTAGTATTTGTTTTGGGATTGGTTTTGTCTCATTGTATTCATGTTCCTCGGAACACAGATGCGGGTGTGTATGCACAGTTGACAGAGGCAGAGGAATCTCATTAGGGTTTTTGACCGTTGACTTTTTCTAAACCCTAATGAGAATGAGAAATATGATTAATAATATTAATTAAGGATAAATGTGCCATGGTTGAGGTTGGGTTGACCATTTGACTTTTGTTGACCATGATTATTTCTTTTGCAAGATGCTTCTTGAAGCTTGCAATTGGCATTAAATGTGAAATGATAATGGTCACCTCAACTAACCATCACAATTTTCTTTAATTATTATTATTATTCTCATATTCTCTCATATAAGAGCATGGTTGTTATTTTTGCTCATTCTCTCTTGCTCTCTCTCTCATGCTTTACTCTCCCTCTTCCTCTCTCAAAGCTCTCTTCTTTCATGTGTTGAAAAATATGAGCTTTGTGAGATAAAACCATCAAGACAACTCTCTACTCATTCTAGGGTTCTTAGTCTAGCAAGCCAAGCACTCTAGTTACCTCTTGGTTGAGGTAGGAGCTCAAGGTAGAGGCCTTCGGATGGATCTTTCTTCGGCAAAGAGAAGACGAAGAGGAGGAGCCGTCTACACCACTCCAAGGAGCAAGCAAGAACGAGGACCACAACAAGAAGAGAAGGAGTTCAAGATCTAGGTATAACCATCTAACCTAGTAGCTAGAACTTGTAGTTAGTTTGTTAGTTTTTTGTTTAGCAAAGATCCTCTAGTTTTAGTCCATGTTACCTTGTGTTAAAAAATCCGTTTTTACCTATTACGCCTCCCCGTAAGCACCGGGGTGGGTAATGTGGACTTACAGTGGTATCAGAGCCTAGCTAAACAAGAACTAACATGTTAGCAAAGTGTTTAGAACTTCGAGCCGGAAAAAAATCGCAAATTACATCAAAATCTTGTGCTTTCTGCCGATTTTAAAAACAGGTCTAAAAATATTTCCACGGACCTGAAAAATACGTGTAGGGTTTTTTAGGAACACCCAAGAAAAACGAGCCCATGACTCGATCAGACTGCCGCGGAAGCGCGGCGAAACCAAGCGTTTCGCCGCGGATCCACGGCCGAGTCGACTCGGTCGCGACTCGTTTTTCCTGCAGTGTGTTCAGCTTGATATTTTGTGATTTTTAAGATACTTTGTTTCTGCCCAGATTCTTCAGAGAACAGTGTTGTGTTTAGGGTAGTTTCAAATTGGAATATTGATCGAAATTCTATAAAATTTAGCTAATTGATTATATCTGTGATGTGATATATGTACTGAACGTCGACTAATCGCTATACGTCGATTAGTGGGGCTTGTATATATCTGTGATCTGTAATGTTGGATTGTGTATATGAACTTGTTGGATTGTCGCGGATGAATAGCCGGAGTTGTGAGATGAGTATTTATTTATCTTTCATTTGATGTAAATTGTAAATTGATGTAATATTATTTTTATGGCCGCACATCCGGGTTGAGGTTGTAGCCGCCATTGTATATTATTTCTTTTACTGTTTTTGCTTCTAGGACAGACCCATGGAGGGGTGCACAAACTACCAGGTATTTTGAAGTGCCGGGTGGCCTACTCACGTTGTTGAGGGATGTTGCTTAACTTTGGGTACTTGGTGGGTAGTTTGCCACACCCGTAGGGGTCTAGGGTGGGGTGTGGCTATTCATCGCGACCGTGTAATCTGCCTTTCGTTGCAGACTCGAATGAAACGCGGATTCCTAGCATATCCAATGTGTTCATCTGTGATATGGAATGACTATCATTGCATCTGACGAATGTATATATCTATATATGATATCTAGTAGGCATTGCTTATGTTTTGCATCCGCGCTAGTCTAGCCCCCGCTCTGTCGTTAGTTAAGTAACCCAACGGGTGATGACGGGGCCCCGTGGTGAATGTGGATGGCATAAGCGTACGTCATATTTTCGTTGTTTTCTGCAATTGTAGGATTAATTGATGGGACGCATTATATTAATGCAAAGAAAACAAACCGAAGTTAAATCGTTGGAACAATTTCAAAACCACTCGGTTTTTTTTCAAAACAGAAAACTTTTAAAAACGCGGAGCTTAAACCACTCCTTTTAAAAGCTATCAGGTTCCTTTGATTATATCAAGTTCACTACGTTCACGGTTTCGCCAAAACCATTCATAGCCCTCCGTCATTTCATATGGATAGTCAATAGTATTCAAGCTGTGTTTGTTGGCCAAAGTCAAGGCATAGTGATTGGTAGCTATTGGATATTCATATGTAGCATAGATAGATGCGTTGGTTTTGGACAGTCGTACTGCCTTGTTGGCCAAAGTCAATGGTAGATACGGGTGGGTTCAAATTAACCTGGAAAATGACGGGTAGAACTTGACATGTGACTTATGATTTGTTGGCCAAAGTCAAGGTCATAAGAGCATGGGCAAAAATCCATATCGGGAGTTTCTAAAGAAACTGAAACTTGCTAGTGTTGCATACCATTTGGAGTGATGATTTTGGTAGGATTCCTTCATCTTTATCACACGATATTTGGATCCCGATCCTCCTGTGAGTATATGCTACTCCTCGGGAAACTTTCTCACTTAACGATCAATGCTATAAACCAAGTAGGTGTCTAGAAAGGTGTTAGCGGGGCTACGCCCACAAGGAAAAGAGGTTATTTAATTAAGGAACTTCGCGAAAGCGTTGTAAAACCTCCCTCGAAGTACCGACACTGGTCTGGCTGAACGGTTAAGCAAGTATTGTACGGTGAGATTGATCCCGACTAATTCTTCTTTTATGGTTTGAGGAAGGATTCGAGAAATAGTGGGAGCCATCCTGTTTAGACAAACTAAAAACCACTCTAAACTTGCAAGAGCATCATGCTAAAGTGTTTCTTCTTTCTCCTAATTTCAGCAACCAAACATCATGACTGGCCTTAAGTTACTACTAGATAAAAATATACTGACAGGGCCAAACTACAAAAATTGGCTCAGGAATGTCAAAATGGCAATCACTTATGACAAGTTAGGGTATCTCCTTACCACCAAAGCCCCCGCAGTCCCAGGTCCAGAATCTAGCGTCGTGGATCAGGAAATCTGTAAGACCTGGGAGATTGATTGCGAGAAGGCCAAGTGCGTCGTGCTTGCCTCAATGGACAATGGACATCAGAGGAGGCACGAGAATATGAACCTTGAATCCATATTTCTCCATACTAAGGAACTATATGGAGAGCAATCCCGTATCGCCAGATACGAAATCTCGAAAAAGTTGTTTTCAGCGAGGTTGGCCGTATGATCATCTGTAGCGGAACACGTGCTTAAGATAATTGGCTACATTGAAGAGCCCGCGGACCTCGGGACCACGTTAGAGAACGAGCTCTATACTGACTTGATCCTCCAGTCCCTGCCTTCCACCTACGCCCAGTTTATCCTGAACTTCAACATGTAAGGAAAAGAAGTTAAACTTCCGGAACTCCTCAATATGTTGAGGAGTGCAGAGGGCATCCTACAGAAAGTCAGGGAAACACCCGCTTTGTTTGTTGGAGGAGCTTCCTCTTCTAGGTCCAAGGCGAAAGCCAAAGGAATGAAGAAGAAGGCTCTCACCAAACCAAGGGGCGGTGTTAGTAAGGTGGAAGCCAAGGGAAAGGCAAAGGTAGCAAAGATAGCGGGACAGCTTGTGGGGAAGGAAGAGTGCTTTTATTGTCACAAGAAAGGACACTGGAAGAAAGATTGCAGGGCTTGGAAGGCCAAAAATCAGGACCTGAAGCAAGTTGTGGTTTCGGCTTCAAGTGTGTATGTTATTGAAAACTGTCTATCAATCAACTCTACATCCTGGGTATTGGATACCGGGTCAGGATCTCATATCTGTAATTCTTTGCAGGCACTGAGAAGGCGTAGAGTTTTGAAGGCAGGTAATATGACCCTCAGAGTTGCAAACGGAACAAGCATGGATGCTGAGTCCGTGGTGGACTATCACCTAGGATTGACAGATGGACATGTTTTGGTTTTGCGTGACTGTTATTTTGTACCCAGTTCGACTTGTAATATCATATCTGTATCTTTAATGTCTAAAGAAGGTTATGATTTTGCATTTGTAAGCAATGTTGTAAACATTCACCTTAATCATGTTCTGATTGGGTCGGGTACATTAAGCAATGGTATATACGTATTAAACCAACCATGGATTTTCAATATCCAAAATACACATAAAAAAAAGTCTCCAGAAATAAATCATGTTTTCTTATGGCATTGTAGACTGGGTCATATCAATGAGACACGGTTAACTAAGCTGCATAAGGAAGGATATTTCGATCCGTTCGAATATCAATCATATGCAACTTGTAAATCCTGTCTCAAAGGAAAGATGACAAAGACAACGTTTACTGGACACGGAGTAAGAGCGAGCGAGCTCTAGGGACTCGTACACAGCGATATATGTGGTCCAATGTCTACACATGCGCGAAGTGGTTATTCTTACTTCATTATTTTTACGGATGATTTTTCAAGGTATGGACATGTCTTCTTAATGAAGCATAAGTCTGAAGCCTTTGAAAAATTTCAGGAATACAAGAATGAAGTAGAAAAACAAACAGGCAAAAATATCAAGACACTGAGATCTGATCCAGGTGATGAATATTTGAGTGCCGAGTTCCTGGATTACCTAAAAGAAAATGGAATTCTCTCTCAACTTACTCCTTCATACACTCCACAACATAACGGTGTATCGGAGAGACGGAACCGAACCCTATTGGATATGGTACGTTCCATGATGAGTAACGCTGAATTACCGCGATCATTCTGGGGATATGCACTAGAATCAGCTGCATATCTTTTGAACCGAATTCCAACTAAGTCAGTGCCTACCACGCCATATCAGATGTAGAGTGGGAAGAAACCCTATCTTAAACACATTAAGACATGGGGATGTCCAGCTTTTGTCAAAAAGCAGCATACGGACAAACTCGAGGCACGCTCAGTACAATACAAGTTTGTGGGATATCCAAAGAATTCCAAGGGATATTTCTTCTATTACGCAGAGGAACAAAAGGTTTTTGTTTCTCGTCATGCCTGCTTCTTGGAAACTGAATTTTTAGAAAATCAGATAAGTGGGAGCGCAATAAAACTGAAAGAAGTTCCAGAGCCACAAGCCATTACTGAAAGCTTAGTAGAACCAGAAGGTTCGAAAGAACAGGACATTCCTGCGCCACTCCGCAGGAGTAGTAGGCAGTCTCATCCGCCCGAGAGATACTACGGTTTTCTCATAGACGGGGATAGAGAGGATTGTATCATTGATAATGATGAGCCGACTAGCTTCCAGCAGGCCATTCAGAGCACTGACTCGGTAAAATGGCTGGATGTAATGGGACCGAGATGGAGTCCATGTACACCAACAAAGTATGGCCTTTGGACGTTACTCCAGAAAGGGTAAAACCTGTAGGCTGCAAATGGATCTTTAAAAGGAAGATTGGTGTAGATGGACAGGTTGAGACCTATAAGGCTAGACTTGTTGCAAAGGGTTTTCGTCAAAGACCTGGTTTGGACTATGACGAAACCTTTTCTCCAGTGGCTATGCTCAAATCCATTCGGATCCTTCTTGCCATTGCTGCCTTCCACGATTATGAGGTTTGGCAGATGGACGTAAAAACCGCTTTTTCTAAATGGAAATTTAGAGGAGTGTGTCTATATGGACCTGCCAGAGGGTTTCATTCAGAGTGTGTCTATATGGACCTGCCAGAGGGTTTCATTCAGAGTGGGAGCAGCGGGAAGGTGTGCAAGTTGCTTAAGTCCATTTATGGACTGAAGCAGGCATCGCGGAGTTGGAACATCTGTTTTGATGAGACGGTCAAAGAATTTGGCTTTATCAAAAATCCAGATGAACCATGTATTTATAGTAAGATTGTAGCACGAACTGTCGTATTCCTCGTTTTATACGTGGACGACATTCTCTTGATAGGAAATGACATTCCTATGCTACAATCTGTCAAAGGGTTCTTGTCACACCGGTTCTCCATGAAAGACCTGGGTGATGCCTCTTACATTCTGGGGATTCGGATCTATCGTGATAGGTCCAAGAGGATATTAGGACTTTCACAGTCCAGGTACATCGACACCATATTGAAAATATTCAGTATGGAAGATTCCAAACGCGGTAATTTATCGGCTTGTCACGGAATCACCCTCTTCAAAGAGATGTCTCCTAAGACTGATTTGGAAAGGGATCACATGTCTATTATACCCTACGCCGCTGCGGTAGGCTCTATAATGTATGCGATGTTGTGTACTAGACCAGATGTAGCTTATGCACTAAGTGTAGTAAGTCGGTATCAGTCAAACCCTGGGGAGAAGCACTGGATAGTAGTAAAGAACATTCTGAAGTACCTGAGAAGGACTAAGGATATGTTTTTGGTTTACGGCGGAAAAGACCTCCAGATTGAGGCCTTTGCCGACTCCAGCTTCCTGAGTGACAAGGATGACTCCAAATTCATGTCGGGTTATGTCTTTACCCTCAATGGAGGGGCGGTGTGTTGGAAGAGTTCCAAACAGGAAACCGTTGCTGACTCGACGATGGAAGCGGAATATATCGCAGCATCTGATGCCGCAAAAGAAGCCGTCTGGATGAAGAAGTTCTTGACAGAACTTCAGGTGGTTCCGTCCATTGTTGATCCAATACCTCTGTTTTGTGACAACAACGGGGATATAGCTTTAGCAAAGGAACCCAGGTCCCATCAGAAGTCCAGACACATCTTGAGGCGGTATCACCTGATCATGGAGATCGTGGATCGTCGGGAGATCAAGGTTCGGAGGGTTGCTACAGAAGATAACACTGCAGATCCATTCACAAAGGCCATTACTCAGACTCAATTCGAGCGGCTGATCGAGATGATAGGTCTTCGATACGCCAGTACATGGCCCTAGTGCAAGTGGGAGATTGTTAGTGTATATGCCCCAGAGGCCATTACTGTATCATACTAGTTTGTATATTACTTAATGAAAGCTTGGGATATTCACAGTTGTATAGACAATCTTGCTCAAAATGGTAGTATGCTACTTGGTTTGTTTTTACTTCAATATGTTCATATGTTTCTTTTAGCATATCGCTTATACATATTAGTGGAGCCCTTAGGATCTTTGCTTGATTACCAGCGTTGTGATGGCAGTCACTAGTAGGGGCTGAGTAATCTACAAGCACGTCCTTATACAGGTCCCTAGTCGTAGGATTATCGAGACGGGGCATCGATACTCCGGAGTAGACTAGCGTATACGCTTCTCATCCTAACAGGGGAGATGGTATGTCCCACAGCCATTAGTACGTCGTACTGGAGATAGTATGTGGGTGCTCGTTAGGTTACGAGTATACTGGATAGGACTCGTCGGGAACTGTTGGTTGGTACTATACCTATCATCAGATAACAGTTCTCAGGTGACAGGAGTACAGTTTAGTTCGTCGACTTGACACTGCTACTTCGCCTCGAGTGTGTTCCCACTGTACTTTGATTACTACTCTACCACGGCTCAAAGGAGTCGTGCAAACAGGTAGTAGTTGGGTGCAGTCTCGAAGCACTTGGGGGCACTAGCGGTTAGATAGGATTCGTCTCTCCCGGTATTGGGAGTTGATATCGCGCTGTGTCTAGGAGAGCCATTACATAAAGTCCCTGGCCACGGCAAGCGAGAATTACTGGTAGTGCTTCCAGTAGTTTCTCAGGGTGTTCTGGGCTACACCTCGGCATGACTTGTACCGCTATTAGGGGTCTGACGTTTACCGCCCCTAGGCCCGACATGCGATACTCTTAGACGAACAGACCGGACTGTACGGAGATTGTCACATTCAGGTTCAGTAGGAGTTCGGATGGGTTCACCTCATCGGTATTCTTATCGGCATCTATCTGGAGACCATTACGTACAGCTAGTACCGCTTGCGGCCTGTGGTTAAACCCACTGCCAGCGTAGTGTCGAGTCTTTAGAGTCCCACACAGAGGGTTGTTCGTCTTTGGGCAAAACAGAGTAGAGGTCGCATGGTTTTATGACGGGGTTCGTTCACATCCGTGCACTTATGCACGTTTGGTGTCCGGGCAGTTATTACTAGCAGGCTTTGGTTTAAGCCAGATCCTAGTATTTGTTTTGGGATTGGTTTTGTCTCATTGTATTCATGTTCCTCGGAATACGGATGCGGGTGTGTATGCACAGTTGACAGAGGCAGAGGAATCTCATTAGGGTTTTTGACCGTTGACTTTTTCTAAACCCTAATGAGAATGAGAAATATGATTAATAATATTAATTAAGGATAAGTGTGCCATGGTTGAGGTTGGGTTGACCATTTGACTTTTGTTGACCATTTGACCATGATCATTTCTTTTGCAAGATACTTCTTGAAGCTTGCAATTAGCATTAAATGTGAAATGATAATGGTCACTTCAACTAACCATCACAATTTTCGTTAAATATTATTATTATTCTCATATTCTCTCATATGAGAGCATGGTGGTTATTTTTGCTCATTCTCTCTTGCTCTTGCTCTCTCATGCTTTGCTCTCCCTCTCCCTCTCTCAAAGCTCTTTTCTTTCATGTGTTGAAAAACATGAGTTTTGTGAGATAAAACCATCAAGACAACTCTCTACTCATTCTAGGGTTCTTAGTCTAGCAAGCCAAGCACTCTGTTTACCTCTTGGTTGAGGTAGGAGCTCAAGGTAGAGGCCTTCAGGTGGATCTTTCTTCGGCAAAGAGAAGACGAAGAGGAGGAACCGTCTACACCACTCCAAGGAGCAAGCAAGAAGGAGGACTACAACAAGAAGAGAAGGAGTTCAAGATCTAGGTATAACCATCTAACCTAGTAGCTAGAACTTGTAGTTAGTTTGTTAGTTTTTTGTTTAGCAAAGATCCTCTAGTTTTAGTCCATGTTACCTTGTGTTAAAAAATCCGTTTTTACCTATTCCATCTCCCCGTAAGCACCGAGGTGGGTAACGTGGACTTACAAGAAGTGCACACAGCTGACATCACTTTCGGTGATGAAGATCTCCTCCTCGGAACGTGCGAACACATCCGTCCCCTGTATATCACCGGCTATTGCCATGACATCAAGATAGTGAAAATCTTAGTTGACAACGGGTCCTCTGTCAACCTCTTAAATATGAGGGTGGTAAAATCACGCTTTTTTGTGTGAACTCAATCAACATATATATCGATTGTCTGTACTGAAATCACGCTATTTTGTGCAGCTTAACATTTTTCAATTGTAATCTTCGGACGCAACAAAATGTCTCCAAGGACAAGCTCAACTCTCAATACAGCTCCCATCTCCTACACGATGAAGATGGACGCCAGGACGATCCTCCCGGCCAGTCTCGGGCGACAGTAGGAGCCGCTTCTACCATTTGGCTCTTTTTTGTTCATGCCAGCTAACGCCATCCCTGCTCCTCAAGCCCCGGTGATAGATAAACCGGCCTCAAAAGGGAAAAAGGCCAAATGTCATGGTCGCAAAGGCACCTCAGCTCAAGCACAAATCCGTTTCCGAACGACTCTCCATTGCTCCAGTTGAGGGCAAAGCCATCAACACCAACAAAGCAATAAGGCATCTCGGGCAAGCTCTAGCGGTGCCCCTGACAACTGCTCGATCGGGTGTCTTCTCTAAGCTTCCCGTCAATCGACTCACGATGGCTTCCTGGCTAATAGATGCCCGCTAAGCCCTCAAAGTCGAGAAACTAAGACAGAAAAGGCTCGGATACAGAGCTAACAAAAGGGCTAGGGCTCCTGCTAGTTTGAACTTTGTGGGGTTCCAAGTACGAAGTTACCCCGCAACAACAACTGAATCGGCTATAAACTTCGCTAACTCTTTTAAACCATTGAAATTGGTCCAAAAGAATACCATGACCGTAAGAGTCAAGAAAAATGCGTGCCAGACAGTGCCACCGAAGGACCCAGTCAGGCCAACCGACGACGGTCCGAAAAATCAGCCGCCAAAGATAAAGAGATGGCTGGACATGTGGTCTACACTGTCTGCATGGTGGGCACACGCAGCAAGAGTAAGGACAGGGCCACCACATCTCAAATCCAATCTGATGTGAATGTGGCTGCCACTTCCCAAGACCAGCCTTCTCTGGAAGGTAATGAAAACCCTTCCAGTAAGACTGATAAGCAGATAGATCCCTCGGCTCGTGAGGAGTCGGGCTCGGAAAGCGAAGAGATGCCAATCTTCCGTATCAAGACTGCTGAGCAACAACTACAAGAGCTCCAAAAGCAGCTCAGAAATAAAGACAAGAAGATGGCCAAGCTCTACTCGAAGATTGACGACTTGACAAATATCGTCTTACAGCTCACGGCCCAAATTGCCTCTCAGTCGCCCAATCAAGCGCAGGGCTCGGCTCATGAACTGGGAAACGGTGTCCCGAGGCAGCCGATGCTTATTCCCTCATATCTAAAGGTGAGCGAACCGCATGAAAGTAGGTTGCATCCTATCTCGGGAAATGTCTTGAATACCGATGACAGCAACCCGCTAATGCAAAATCAAACCATGGATTTGGTCACCAACAAAGTCAAAACATTAGTAGCCGGAGCCGGAGTGCATGGAGATGTCAGCAGTAGTGGGAGACTATATCCTGCTCAGTATGATCTGGTAGAGTTTCCTAGTGGCTATGTCATCCCTAAGTTCGGGAGATTTGATGGGACGGAAAACGCGAATCAGTATATCGCCCACTTTAAAACTTCATCCTGGAATACTGGGGGCAATGATGCGCTTCTTCTCCGCCAGTTCGTTAATAGCTTAACCGATGTCGCTTTCGACTGATACACGAGCATACCGGATGACTCCGTTATTACTTTCGTCCAAATGGAATCTCTATTTCGATAAATGTTCATAAGTGTCAGCGATAAGATCACCATTGTCGATCTCGTAAGGACCAAACCAAAGAACAATGAAAGCAGCGCGGATTTTATAACCCGATGGCGCAATCTATCCATCAAATATGAACCGCCGATAGAGCAGGACTAATCTGTCAACCTCCTCGTCGGAAATCTCAACAATTGGATGGCCCCATTTCTATTTACCGCGGGTCTCAAGACGTTCCAAGAACTGACCAAGAAAGTTCAAATGTTAGAGTGTTCAAAGCGGGAATCTTTCTCGAATTCCCAAAATAACAATAAATCCTAGAGAAACCGAAAGGACGATAATCGCAAAGACGGAAATTCTGACGATGCTGAATCCTTCTACACTTCGGCTGACCGAAATAGGTATGAGGCAAGCGAGCCCAATGTCAACCAACCTCGAAAACCATTGTTGGGTGGGGGAGGAGAATCTCCACTGAAAGAGAAGCTGAATAAGGTCTATTCTTTCAGAAGGGACAAAATCCGTAAAATATTCAAACATGCTCTTAGAAACGGTCTACAATTGCTAGAATTAAAAAGACCTCAAGAAGCGAATATGACCAACGACCCCAAATATTTCCTCTATCACAGAGTGATAGGTCATGTCATTGAGGACTGCTTCGTCTTCAAAGATTGGGTCAAAAAGCAATACAAGGTAGGAGAGATAGAACTGTCTAAAAACGCGTTAGCGTACAAACAAGCTGCGACCGCCAATTTTATAACAACGCAAACCGAAGCCCTTCGGAAATCTGCTGCTCCCAATCATCTACCTTTCTCTGAAAGGAGCGGGCCAAGGCAACAAGCTAAGAATCAAACGAGCAACATTGCCAATGAAGAAGCAATAGACGGATACACAACCCATATGGTCTAGATGGAGCCCAGAGGATCAAGTCCTCCTACGCCTTATAGCCATGACGATGACGTGGTTATTGCTATCCAACACCAGCTCGATCTAGATGGTGAAGAGACTGCTTATACAATTAAGCCAAAGGAGTCCGTGGTTCCTGCAAAATCGAGCCCAGGCTCCAATAGTTGACCACCACGTCGTTAAACGGGGGACAGTCAACCACCACGTCGTTAAACCGTGGACAGTATACCCCTAAGTCATTAAACTAGGGGTGTAAAAAAATTGTAAATGAAAAAATAAAGCCGAAATGATGGGGCAACTCGCAATAAAAATCAGCGGGTAAAATAAAGATGAAAACAAAGCTGAAATGATAGAGCAATCGCGGTATTTTTATGCTCCGTCTCGGAATCAAGTCAACCAATGACCTCCGTGGCGGAATCAAGCTTCACCTTGGAAGCAAGTCAAATCCAACTCTAACACCGCAGAAAGCGGAGCAAGTCAAATCCAATCCTTGACACTGCAAGAAGCGGAGCAAGTCAAATCAAACACCGACCGTTCAAGTTGCAAAAAGGGCAACACCAACTGCCAAAATCGTAAAAATGGCAGCACCGACCGTCCAAGTCGCAAAAATGGCAGCACCGACTGTCCACGTTGCAAAAAGAGCAGTATCGACTTCAACGTCGTCAAAAAGGGAACCAAATCAAGTCAATCAAAAACCTCTGCACCGGAACTATTCTTCGTCTCAGAATGCACCCCGTATCGAAATCATACTTCGCTTCAGAGTATCTGCCATCCCTGTCGAAATTTTGCTTCGCCTTGGAAGCAACCTCTTTGTCGGAATCATATTTCATCACAGAATGTACCCCGTGTCGAAATCATACTTCGTCTCGGAGTTTCTGCCTTCCGTGTCGGAATCATGCTTCGCCTCAGAGTATCTGCCTTCCTTGTCGGAATTATGTTTCGCCTGGGAATCAACCTCTGCATCGGAGCCATGGTTCGTTCAGAATGTCTGTCCTGCGCCGGAATTAAGTTTCGTCCCAGGATACATCTGTCCCGTGTCGAAATTATGCTTCGTCCCGGAACCCTGCGTCGAAACTATGCTTCGTCTCAGAATATATCCTCCCACTGGAATTATGCTCGGCTCTTCGGAATGACGCTCCGACCCTGGAATTATGCTCCGCAAATCGGAATGATGCTCCGACCCCCGGAATCATGCTCCCGAAAAGATGCTCTGCCCTTGGAATGATGCTCCACCTCAAAATCAAACTTCTGTAGAACAAGATCCATCAATTTCATGCACACAACTTATATATGCGGTGTGCATTTATTGATTGGGGGCACTTTGTTGGGGTCAAAAATTACACCCATGTTGACTAAGTCAAAATCAAAGTCAACCCTAAATGTACGGGCCCATGCACATATCAAGTAGGCTCATGCCCAAGTCGAGCCCCGCGGCCGGCTTATCCTATGCTAAAATGAAAATTATGTAATAAATAATTTTGATGTAATTTTCATGAATAAATTTAAGGAAAATGGGCATAAAGCTATTTTTTTTGTAAAACTCATGGCTCATGTGCAAAAGAAATAAGCACATGAGGCAAGGGGTGGGCAAAATGCCACTTTGTAAAGTCCAAGGGGCTATATGTAAAATTGTAAGCCTATATAAGGCAATATGATAATGAAATGAAGATAATAATTGATTCCTTTCAAAAATTAGGGTTTCTGTGCCTCTTTCTCATCCCTTAAGGTTTTAAAGCTTCTTCTCTTTTCTGAATTAAATCAAGAGTTTTAACTCTTCCTTTCCCAGAAAGAAATAGTTTTTCACCATAAAACCTTTGAAGGGGAACTCATATCTCCTATCAAATCTCTAAAAGATGACATTGTTAAGCACCACCCCCTTTCCTGCAAGATCCAGCCAACAGAAAGGAGAAAGAAGGAGACATATCTCTAAAAATCCAACTTTCGAAAAAATCCAAGGCTCAAGAGAAAATCCAGGGCTCAAGGGAGAAGAAAGGGGTCCCCTTTGATCACTTCTGAAGATTTTTGAGGAGTTTAACTCCAAGATCCAAATTCTCAAAGGAGTTTGACTCCACATCCAGACCTTTTAGGTGTTTAACTCCAAATCAAGCCTTTTAGGAGTTTAACTCCAAATCCAAATATTTTGGGAGTTTAACTCCAAATTTATACGTAATTCCTGTTTGGGAGTTCAACTCCAAAGCCTCTATGGAGATCAACTCCCAGCTCAGGAGCTAAGCTCCTTTCTCTGCTGGTGTTTCCAGCGGTCGCCTGCAAGGTACGTGACCCGCTGGTGCCCGGCGCTCATGCGCCACTCACATGACCCGCGAGCGCCCAATGCTCACGCGCCACGCACGCGTCCTTAAGACGCTCCTCGCCTCCCTTTTCCCATGCACTCCACACTAAAAATACCTCCCCCGTTAGAAAATATTTCTAACAAGCACTGTCCCACAACCCGCTAGGGGGCTGCTAGCCCTCTTGATCCCTAACCCGCTATCTGGGTAGCGGGCCCCACGTAAACTCTGCGTGGCCCCCGCTACATCCAGTCCCCTCCAAAACACAACACACGCACATGACAAATTGAGTTCGCATGACCAGTTTGACCCGTCAATCGGAGGTTTTCTCGCTCAAAAAACGAGGGGTAATTAACGACAGCTTAGTCCGTGGTTGCCGGAGATTCGGATCCCAATAAACCCCAGCCTATCCCAGGCAGGGGGAATCTGTATATGCCTGACAAACGCGCGCATTCCCGTCTCACTGGGTGACGGAAAACACGCTACACTAACGACAGAAAAAGGACATTAGTCATGACGGACTGTAGAAAAATAGTGACGTTAATATTGGCCGTGATTTGACAGAAAAAGTACATTAGTCATGATCGACTGTAGAAAAATGGTGTTAACGACAGAAAAAGGACATTAGTCGTGACGGACTGTAGAAAAATAGTGACGTTAACATTGGTCGTGATTTGACAGAAAAAGACATTAGTCATGACGGACTATAGAAAAATAGTGACGTTAACATTGGTCGTGATTTGACAGAAAAAGAAATTAGTCATGATTTGACAGAAAAAGGAAATTAGTCATGATGGACTGTAGAAAATAGCGACATTAATATTAGTCATGATTTGACAGAAAAAAGAACATTGGTCATGGTGGCCAGAAAAAGGACATTAGTCATGATTTGACAAAAAAAATGACATTCGTCATGCTGAACTGTAGAAAAATAGTGACGTTAATGTTAGTAATGATTTGACAGAAAAAGCACATTAGTCTTGATAGACTGTAGAAAAATAATGACGTTAATACTACTCATGACTTGACAGAAAAAGGACATTAGTCGTGATGGACAGAAAAATAACATTAGTCATGATTTGACAGCAAAAGGACATTAGTCATGATTGACTGTAGAAAAATAAAGACGTTACCGGGTATAAACAGGACAGAAATGATAAGTACGACAGAAAATGTCAAAAGAAAAATAAAATGAAGTAGATAGATGTTACCAGATGCAAAAGAACGGTAAAAAAATAAAGACGTTAATAATGATAAGAAATAGTAAATAAAATAAATTCATATAATAAAACCAAAATATTTTATCAGAAATTTTAAAAAAATTAAAATAATTGAATTTGTTTTTGTCCCCACCTCCTATTGACGCCATACCTCATCATCTTCTTTCCCTATTTAATCCAGCGCCCTTCATCTTTTTTCTCACTTGAAAAAAAGGGGAAACATTGAAAAGGGGGAAAATAGAGAAAGAGAGAGATCCCATTCTTACCAAATTCCGAATTTTCCTACACTTTTGAAACTTAAATCCTTAGCTTGGACTCGTTTCAAAGCACCATAGCTTCAGTAAGTATTTTTATCTCTTTCTTTGTTTTCTTTTTCAATATATATGATCAGGAATCAGGATGCTTTGTACTAAACTTTTTTTCCATAACTAAACTTTTCTTTTTCAACATATTATTTTTCATTCTTCATTTAGTATATTTTTAACTGATGAGAATATTTTTAATAGTTGCCATTATTAATGCAATACTTGACTTGAATTGATATTTTTCCATTTGCCGGAAAGTGTTCGTTAGATTTGGTCAACAAAATTGGAGTAAAAACTAAGGTAACAAAAAATCTATTATTCGAAAAATTCAGTATTTAAGATTTTTATTTATTTATGCTTATATGTAGAAGTAAATTATTTGTTCTCTAAATTTAAATTCCTATTGTTAGCTGTACAGTTTTCCATTTAAGTTATTAATAAATGATGTGATATATTTGTTATTATTAGTTAATCATTTGTGTTGATCTCTATAATTATTTCTATTGTGATATTATCTTTTGTCTTTTATTTAGCTATGCATGAGAATAAGTCAAAACGCATTCGCAGACAGTTATCAGGAACACAAAAACAACGTGAACGTGAAAGAATAAGATATAAAAAACAGTCATCCAATACTAATATTAAAAATGATGAATTTTCTTTCAAGCGAAAGCGAGAGACATTTGATTTTGGTATCCCGTACTTCAAAAGACCATTAGAACAAATTCCTAATCTTTCTGTCAATGTTGAATGCAACACATCTTTGATGGATAATGATACCGCTTTGTATTATTCTACGGAAGTGAGCTTTTTGAATAATCACCATATAGTTAATAAAGACATTCATCAAGATTTGTCATGCAGTCAAAAAACGACAATGATAGTAAGAGCACGCTTCATCTTCTTTATATATCCTTATAAAACACAGTTTTATCTAATTTTACTTGAATATTTGATATTAACTATTTTTATAGTACATATTACTCAAAAATCTTAAATTTTTTAATTTTGTTGATTTACAAATATTTTATATGTTTTAAAAGCTATAAGATTATTTTAAATAAAATCCTTTATAAATATAATAATATAATATATGATATTTTCTTATTACTGATTAAGTTGTAATGTGTGTTTTATAATGATACATGATAAAACAATTTTAACGATAATTATTTAACAGATTGACGTAGTCGTTTCCATTATTTGAGACCTCCTGCTGAAAAATGTTCTAGATGTGATACAATTGTGTAGAAAGAAGAAAGGCTTAGAACTAATGATAAGAAAAAAAATAAATTATTCACTTTGTTGCAAGAGTAAAAGAGTCTCTTCTTGAGAAGACACATGAAATGCTAAACTCTTTATTGAACATACAAAATGTTTCTGAACAAGCTAAACAATTTCAGAAAAAATTCGTTCGTTTAACTCTATGTTTGCTTTTACTTCTATTGGTGCAAAGATAGATTATCAAATTTTGAAAGGAAGAGGACCATATACATTTCGAATTCATTAACAAAACTATCATAAAATAGGTTCATTGCTACCGGCTATCGGAAGTCGACTTAGATATACTGTAACACCCGAGTTTATTTATACCAATTCCAGTTCTCGTATTTCTTTATTCGTGGTATTTCTTGATTTAACGTATTGTGGGTGCGAATGGTATTTTACACTTTACATTGCATTCGGCCCGACCCGCTTTCTTGAAACTTGTTTGATTCATATTTATGAATCACCCTGACTTGTTATGTAGACTTGTGTATTTTCAACTTTATCGCATACTGGCATTTTACCTGGCATGGCATCTTTTACCATATAACATTTTAAGTCACAGAAAATATTTTAAAATTACATAACATGCCTTGCATGATATCCCTTGTAAGTCCACGTTGCTCACCCCGGTTCTTACGGGGAGGCGGAAACGGCGAAAAACGATAATTTGGCGCAAGGAAACATGGACTTAAAAGCCGGATCTTTGCTAAACTAGAAACTAGCAAACAAGTAGAGGCTTTAACTACTATGCCGTAGAAATTATACCTCACGAAACCGGTCCTTCGGGTCTTCTCTCCGCTGTCCGGCTCGTCCATCCACGCTCCGAGGATCGATCCGGATCTTGGTCACCTCCGAGGCCTTCTTGAGTCGAAGACGATCCATCCGAGAGATGTACACCGAGCTCCACCTCGAGCCGAGGCAACTAGGGCACCAAGATCGCTAGTCTTGATGTCCGAGGTTGTGTAGAAGAGAAAGATGGAGATGTTTGTCTATGTGGATTCTTTTTCTCTCAACCCATGGGATCAAAAGAATTTATCAAGAGGAGGAAGATGAAGGAGAAACTTTAGCAACCATGGAGCTTTTCTTTTCTTCTCACTTCAAGAGAGAATCAGAATGAAGAAATGAAAATTGTTGTCTAAAGAAAATGAACCATGGTTGCAATAATACACAATATCATCATTACTAATCCTATCATGATAAAGTTGATGCTACATTGAATTGACCATTTTCATAATCAAAAAAGAAAAAGAAAATCCAAAGAAGAGTGTAGACCTCTCATGAAGGTCAATGGTCAACTCCGGTCAATTGGTCAAGAGAGGTCATGGTAGTCAAATGGTCAATGCAATTAGCCATCACTAAACTATCACTAAAAGGATTAGTAAACAATGTCTCCGGCTTATAATGGTCTTGACCAAACGAATTGCCAAAACCCTAATGAACCTGCCACATAACGGTTTTGGCCGAACCAACTGCCAAAACCCTAATGAGGCACCTCCTCCTTCATCGCTCCTCAAAACTGTACATACATACCCGCATCCGCATTCCGTAGAATGCGAATGCACAGAAGACAAAACAAATCCAACCGCGCAATACTAGGATCCAGTTTAAACCAAAGCCCACTAGTATTGCCTGCCCGAACAGCATACGCACACAAGTGCACGTAAGTGATCGCAGCCCTGCCGTAAAACCATACGGCCTCTACACGTTTCGCTCAGTGCAGGGAAACTCTCTGTGTGGGACTCTAAAGACTCGACACTACGCTGGCAGTGGGTTTAATCACAGACCGCAAGCGGCACTAGCTGTACGTAACGGTTCCCAGGTAGATGTCGATAAGAAGGCCGATGAGGTAAACCCATCCGAACTCCTACTGAGCCTGTATGTGACAATCTCCGTACAGTCCGGTCTGTTCGTCTGATACATCGCATGGCGGGCCTAGGGGGTGGCGAACGTCAGTCCCCTAATAGCTGTACAAGTCGTGTCGGAGTGTAGCCCAGAACACCCTGAGATAACACTGGAAACCTACCAGTATATCTCGCTTGCCCTGGCCAGGGACTACTCGTGTAATGGCTCTCCTAGACACAGCGCAATGTCAACCCCCAATACCGGGAGAGACGAATCCTGTCTAACCGTCACTGCCTCCAAGTGCTTCGGGACTGCACCCAACTACTACCTGTTTGCACGACTCCTTTGAGCCGTGGTAGGGTAGTAATCTAAGTACAGTGGGAACACACTCGAGGCGAAGTGACAGTGTCAAGTCAGCGGACTAAGCTGTACTCATGTCACCTGGGAACTGATAACTGACGATAGGTATAATACCAACCAACAGTTCCCGACGAGTCATGTCCAGTGTACTCGTAACCTAACAAGCACCCGCATACTATCTCCAGTACGACGTACTGATGGCTGTGGGACAGACCATCTCCCCTGCTGGGATGAGAAGCGCATACGCTAGTCTACTCCGGAGTATCGATGCCCTGTCTCGA
Organism: Agapanthus africanus; assembly: GCA_030015575.1. NCBI lineage: Eukaryota > Viridiplantae > Streptophyta > Magnoliopsida > Asparagales > Amaryllidaceae > Agapanthus > Agapanthus africanus. The sequence goes on from CM057337.1 coordinate 669,938,245, forward strand.
TAGTCCTACGACTAGGGACCTGTATAAGGATGTGCTTATAGATTACCCAGCCCCCACAAGTATGACTGCCATCACAACGCTGGTAATCAAGCAAAGATCCTAAGGGCTCTACTAATATGTATAAGCGATATGCTAAAAGAAACACATGCACATATTGAAGTAGAAACAAACCAAGTAGCATACTACCATTTTGAGCAAGATTGTCTATACAACTGTGAATATCCCAAGCTTCCATCAAGTAATATACAAGCTAGTATGATACAGTAATGGCCTCTAGGGCATATACACTAACAATCTCCCACTTGCACTAACAAGCTAGTTTGTTGTCTTCTGCGGCGGTTCCGCGGCGACATGATGACGTCAGCCCTCCAAATTTGCACAGTAATTCCTATTTTACAGTGCTGAGTTTTATGGGAATTTTTAATATTTATTCAAGAGTTGAATTTTCTGGGGTGTTTTGGGAATCGTTGATTCGATCGGATTATCAAGCTTTGTCTATGTGTTTTTCCGGATAATTTTAGAATATGTTAAAAAGTTCGACCGGATGTAAATACCCAATCTTTCCCCTGCCGGGAAATTTCCAATTGTTGGACTTTTCCGTAGTTTAATGACGTTCTAAGTAGTGCAAGTAACGCGATGGTCCCTCTAGAAGACAACAAACCTTAACTCGATTATGTGACCGTCTTGAACTGCCCTTTGAACCTTCGGGTTTGGGGCAGTACGGCGTGCCACATGTGAGGCGTTGGCTTGACCCTTCTACGGCTGGACCGTTGGTACTGAGGCATGAAGTGAATGTCTTTGAACTTATTTCATGTGTTGATCGGTTTCGGGAAAACTTGGGTGTTCGAATGTTCGATCGGAAAGTTTAATATTTTCTATTTATCCGGAATGGGATACAATAATTGGAATTCACAAACAGTTATGAGATAACTGAATGAATGTTATAAATCTAGCCGTTTAGTCTCACTTGATATTGAAAAGAGTTTTCGATAATGAGACTAAAATGCGGGGTTTATAATTGTTAGGCATGTGATGTCTAAGTATTTCATTTGATTAGGCATGCGATGTCTAAAGAGGTTGCGAATTCCAACTGTTGTAGTTTTACACTTTCTTTTCTGTGACCGTAAGTGTAGTATGTCGATATCGCCGGTTTCGTTGCTATACGTCAACGACAATTGGGGTATGCATACTTACTTACGTTGATGACATGTGATGTTATGTGTTGCTGGATATGTTATATTGGATTGTCGTGTTTGAACAGCCGGGGGTTTTTATGTGAGATGAGTGTTTTTCATTTTAATTCATGTAAAAACTTGTATGTAATATTCTTTTATTGGGGCACTTCCAGGTTGCGGAAGATGTCACCATTTGTATATTATTTACTTTTCCGCATTAGGATAGACCCAAGGAGGGGAGCACAAGTAACCGGGTTCTAGGGTCCAGTGGAAGACCATCTCGAGGAGTCGAGTTCGGGTCTCCTAACCCTAGAATTGGTAGGGTTGCTTGCCGCTCTCGTAAGGGTCTAGGGGTGTGGAATTGGCTATTCATCACGACCGTGGAATCCGTGTTTTATACTGGCTCGTATTGAAAACACGGACGTCCTAGTATATCCAATGTTTCATATGTTTCTTCTGCTGCGTTATCTGTGGTTTGATCATGTGATGTTCTGTGATAGATACTTTATATAGTATATATGATATATTATATAGACGTTACTTATGTTTTACACCCGCGCTAGCCCTGCCCCACTCTGTCGTTAGTTACCTAACCTAACGGTGCACGAGGGGACATCGAGGCTAATGCGGATGGCATAAGTGTACGTCGTATTTATCTGTGATGTTTAGGTGACTTAAATGATGGGAATTCATTAATGTGATTAATGAAAGAAAAGAAACCTAAGATGTTGTAGAATCAAATTTTAAACAAAACAGGTAGCTACAGTTCTTGCTTTGCATAGCGGTATATATGATATACCCTGCACCTTATTCGATGAGGAAAGGACCGAGATCCCTTCACCGGGAGTGACTCCTTTAGCAATAACTGGCAGATGCTACACATTCGGTTTGACTTTTGATTGCTTCTATAGTTTCTGCTTTGCACAGTGATATATATGATATATCCCGCACCTCATTCGACGAGGAAAGGGCCGACGATCCCTTCACCGGGAGTGACCCTTTTAGCAAAACTAGAAAAGCCTCAAAATCACTCCATTTCAAAACTTCATTTGATTCTACAACGATATCAAGTTCATTACGCAATAGGTTTTCAGAAAAACCTGTCGTAGCCCTCCGTCATTTCAGATAAGTAGTAGTTAGTATTCGTGCTACGTTTGTTGGCCTGCGTCAAGGCGTAGTGTGCGGTAGCTAACTAGTATTTATCTGCTTATGCATATGATGCAGATTGGATTAGGGTAGTCGTACGACTTTGTTGGCCTGCGTCAAGGGTCGTGTGGGTGGGTTTAATTCAATCAGAAAATGACGGGTTGAACTTGACTAGCGCACTGTGATTTGTTGGCCTGCGTCAAGGTCATAGGACGCTAGGGGCAAAATATTATCGGGAATTTCAAGTGTTGAAATTTGCAATGAGATTGCATACCTTCTATGAGATAGTTGGATCCCGATACCCACTGCGAGTAAGAGTTACTCCTGGGAGAGTTTTACACATTACAATTAGCCGATCAAGTAGGTGTCTAGAAAGGTGTTAACGAGGTTACGTCTCTGGAAAACGAGGTTTACATTAATTAGGTTCGTGCGAAAGCACGGGGGACCTCCCTCAAAGTACCGACACTGGCCTGGCTGAAAGATTGGCGAACTTGTAGTGTGTAATTAATCCCGGCTAGTCTTTCCTTTTAGGGTTTGAAGGAAAATTTGATAAAAACCAGTGGGAGCCATCCTGATTAGATAAGATAATAACCAATCTGATCTTGCACGAGCATACGCTAAAGTGTTTTCTTCTCTCTCTCTCCAGGTAGCGACCATGTCATACCTTAATCAAGATAATAATATGGATGTATTGACTGAACCCGCATGTTATACTGTGCTGGGGAACGTTGGTTCCGTTCTTTCTTATAAGAGTTATAGGACTGAACAGGATATAGGGGAATACTAGGATTCCCATGCCATCCGATTGAAGAAAGTACATGTTGATGCATTTTCTTCGGGTGTGTTTGTTACAGAGAACTGTTTCTCCATTTGCCCTACGTCGTGGGTATTAGATACCGGGTCAGGATCCCATATATGTAATCAGTTACATGGGCTTAGGAAAAGTAGAGAACTTGGAAAAGGTGATAAAGACATTAGAGTTGGAAATGGTGCAATTGTTGCAGCTAAGACTGTCGGGGAATATCACCTTGTATTACCAACTGGTAATACATTGGTTCTGAACGAATGCTATTACATGCCGAACCTGATATGCAACATTATATCGGTTTCTTTGTTGAGTAAAGAGAGATATAATTTTGTATTACAGGACAATGTTATGAACATTTTCCGTAACCAAAAGTTGGTTGGATCAGGCACGTTGTGCAATGGCATTTATGTTCTAAATCAATCAACAGTTCTGAGCATAACAAACACACACAAGAGGAAGAGTTCAGAATTGAACGAATTCTTCTTGTGGCATTGTAGACTGGGTCACATCAATGCGACACGACTGGCTAAGTTGCATAAGGATGGATATTTGAAACCATTCGAATTTTCATCTTATGACACTTGCCAGTCATGTCTCAAAGGCAAGATGACCAAAACTCCGTTTACGGGACACGGAGAAAGAGTTACCGAACTCTTGGGACTTATACATAGTGATGTATGCGGTCCCATGTCTACACATGCCAGGGATGGTTCTTCGTACTTCATTACGTTCACTGATGATCTCTCTAGATTTGGATATGTGTTCCTGATGAAACACAAATCAGAAGCTTTTGAGAAATTTAGAGAATATAAAAAGGAAGTCGAGAACTAAACCGGAAAACGTATTAAAATCCTTAGATCTGATCGAGGAGGAGAATACTTAAGCAATGAATTCCTGGACTTCCTAAAAGAGAATGGGATTCTCTCTCAGCTGACTCCTCCATATACACCACAGCACAACGGTGAATCAGAACGGAGGAACCGCACCCTATTAGATATGGTGCGCTCTATGATGAGCACAGCTGAGTTACCTATTTCCTTCAGGGGATATGCACTGGAAACAGCTGCAGACCTATTGAATATGGTTCCCACCAAATCCGTGCCAACCACTCCATATGAGATATGGAAAGGAAAGAGACCATGTCTTAATTATGTTAGGATATGGGGTTGTTCGGCATATGTAAAAACGCAAAATCCGGACAAACTCGCGGCAAGGTCCATTTTGTGTAAGTTTATTGGATATCCCAAACATTCGCGCGGGTATATCTTCTACCACACCGAGGAACAAAAAGTGTTTGTTTCTCGACATGCCACCTTTTTAGAAAAGGAATTTCTTGAAAAAGAGATTAGTGGCAAGGAGGTAGAACTGGAAGAGGTTCCAGCAATACAGACTACGACAGAAGATTTGGTTGAACCAGAGGATTCAGTAGCTCCCGATGAACCTCAGCCTCTCCGCCGATCTAGTAGGATTCCTCGCCCACCTGAGAGATACTACGGTTTTCTCATGGATGGTGGGAGCGAGGATTGCATCATGGAGGATGATGACCCAACTAGCCTCGAGCAGGCCATCACGAGTAGGGACTCAGTGAAATGGCTGGATGCTATGCGGTCCGAGATGGAATCCATGTACACCAACAAAGTATGGACTTTGGAAGTTGCTCCTGAAGGGGTAAAACCCATTGGGAGCAAGTGGATCTTCAAGAAGAAACTTGGTGTAGATGGGAAAGTGGAGACTTTCAAAGCTAGACTTGTTGCAAAGGGTTTTCGTCAAAGACCAGGTGTGGACTATGACGAAACCTTTTCTCCAGTGGCTATGCTTAAATCCATCCGGATCATGCTTGCCATCGCTGCATATCATGACTATGAAATCTGGCAAATGGATGTTAAGACCGCCTTTCTAAATGGTGATTTAGAAGAGTGCGTGTACATGACTCAGCCAGAGGGCTTCGTAGACAGTGGGAGCAGCGGGAAGGTGTGCAAGCTGCTTAAATCCATTTATGGATTAAAGCAGGCATCGCGGAGTTGGAACATCTGCTTTGACGTCGTTATCAAAGAGTTTGATTTCGTCAAAAACCCAGATGAACCTTGTATTTACAAGAAGGTTGCAAAGAGTAAGGTTGTCTTCCTCGTATTGTACGTGGACGACATACTCTTGATAGGAAATGATATTCCTATGCTGCAATCGGTCAAGCTCTTCTTATCACAAAGATTCTCGATGAAAGATCTTGGTGATGCCTCCTGCATATTGGGAATTAGGATCTATAGGGATAGATCCAAACGGATTTTGGGATTGTCCCAATCCAGGTACATTGACACCATACTAAAGAGATTTAGTATGGAAGAATCCAAGCGTGGGAACTTGCCCACGATCTCTGGAGTCACTCTCTCCAAAGAGATGTCTCCCAAGACTGATTTGGAGAGAGCTCGCATGCAAGGGATACCCTATGCTTCGGCTGTAGGCTCTATCATGTATGCGATGCTATGTACCAGACCCGATGTAGCATACTCACTAAGTGTAGTGAGCAGGTATCAAGCCAATCCTGGAGAGAGTCATTGGACAGCTGTGAAGAGCATTCTCAAGTACTTGCGAAGGACTAAAGAGATGCTCTTGGTGTATGGTAACGGAGAACTCCAAGTGGAGTCCTTTACCGATTCGAGCTTCCAGAGTGATAAGGACGACTCTAAGTCGCAGTCGGGATTTGTCTTTACCCTTTACGGAGGGGCGGTTAGCTGGAAGAGTTCCAAGCAGGAAACCGTGGCAGACTCGACGATGGAGGCTGAATACATCGCTGCCAACGATGCTGCCAAAGAGGCTGTCTGGATCAAGAAGTTCATTACTGAACTTGGTGTGGTTCCATCCATTGAGCATCCAATACCTTTGTATTGCGATAACAATGGAGCGGTGGCTTTGGCCAAGGAACCCAGGTCCCATCAGCGATCCAGGCATATTCTGAGGCGGTATCACCTGATCCGGGAGATAGTTGATCGCCGGGAGATCGAGGTCAGGAGGGTTGACACGAAGAACAACACGGCGGATCCACTCACGAAGGCCATTCCCCAGATACAGTTTGAGAGACTCTTCGGGATGCTCGGTATGCGATACTACAGCAGCTGGCCCTAGTGCAAGTGGAAGATAATTTTATTTTCATTTTAAAAGCAACACTTATCACATTCTAACTGTTTGATGTTGCATGCTAACTTGTGTTTTGTGTAAAGATTAAACCATGGTTGTGTAATGGTTAGGGTTTCCTTTTTATTACTCATTTATTTATTTATTGATTTTGGAAAGGATTATGAAGAAAAATGGTGGCTTTCTTTGTATTTAGTTGAAGCTTCATGAAGGTTTGACTTTGTTACCATTTTGTCTTCATCCTTAACCCTAACCATTCTAACTAACCATGATCTATTCTCTACACTTTACCATGGTTAGCATATGATAAGTATTGATTTTATTTTCATTTTAAAAGCAACACTTATCATATTCTTTCTTCTTCATCATCTTCATCAAGAAAGAAAGCTTGATTCCATCAATGGCATCTTGAGCAAAAGAGTGAGAAATCCAATTCTAAAGTGAACCCACCTCCTATTTCTTCACCATCTACCTCTTGCCAAGTAGTATAGGGTGTTTTCTTCACAAGTTTCACAACTTGGTGAAGTTGGAGCTTGAACTTGTGTTGCCTCGACGTAGATCATCTTCGGCACGAAGCCGACGACCTTGCCCGCCCATTTCTCCGATGAAGCCGATGCTTGAGTCCGGGATTCGAGACGGACAGCGAGAGGACGTCTACGTGGAGCTAAGGAAGTGGAGAACCGGATCTACAAAGGTTGTAGCCTCTTTCTTATATAGTTAAGATGTTAACTAGTTTAATTCTTCGCCTAAAATTCTAGTTGACGATCCGTATTAGGGTTTCTCGGCACTCATAAAATTTGAAATTGGCATGGTTGATGCCTTGTGAGACCTCCATAGTGTGCCTAGGAACCCTACATGAACGTAGTGAACTTGATATAATCGATGGAACGAGATAGCTTTTAAAAGGAGTGATTCAAGCTCCGCGTTTAAAAGTTGGTTTTTTGAAAAGAACCGAGTGGTTTTGAAAGTGTTCCAACGACTTTTACTTGATTTATTTTCTTACATTAATTCCAATGCGTCCCATCATTTAATCCTACCATTGCAGAAAACAACCAAAATATGGCGTACGCTTATGCCATCCGCATTCGCCACGGGGCCCCGTCATCACCCGTTAGGTTACTTAACTAACGACAGAGCGGGGGCTGGACTAGCGCGGATGCAAAACATAAGCAACACTTAAATAGATATTATATATAGATATATAGCAATGATAGCCAATCCAGATCACAGATGAACACTTTGGATATACTAGGAATCCGTGATTCGTTCGAGCCTGCAACGAAAAGCGGATTACACGGTCGCGATGAATAGCCAAACCCCACCCTAGACCCCTACGGGTGCGGCAAACTACCCGCCAAGTACCCGAAGCGAAGCAACCTCCCTCAACCCGTGAATAGGCCACTCGGCACTTCGAGATACCCGGTAGTTTGTGCACCCCACCTTGGGTCTATCCTAGGAGCAAAAACAGTAAAAAGAATTATACAATGACGGCTACAACCCCGACCCGGTTGTGCGGCCATACAAATAATATTACATCAATTTACAAATTTTACAATGAATGAAAGAAAAAGAAACTCCCATCTCACATCCACCCCGGCTATTCATCTGCGACAATCCAACGAGTTCATATACACAAACCATCAACATTACAGATCACAGATATGTATAACCCCTACTAATCGACGTATAGCGATTAGTAGACGTTCAATACATATATCACATCACAGAAAATATTCATTAGCCAAAGTCTACGGAATATCGATCAAAATATGGATTTTTAACCACCCCAAAAGTTAATTTGTTCTCTGGAAAATCTGGGTAGAAAAAACATGTATTAAAAATCACAAAACAGCCAAATAAAAACACTGCAGAAAACCCGGTCCACGGCCGAGTCAACTCGGCCGCGGATCCGCGGCGCTTTGACCAAGTCACTGGATCGTTTTTCTGCTGTGTTTTTATAAAACCCTGAGACGATTTTTCATATATTTTAAATCACTTTTTGAGCAGTATTAAAAATCGACAGAAACTAGGTTTTTTCCGGGCGTGTTTTGCGACTTTTTTTCCGATCGATATTCTAAACACTTTGCTAACTTGCTAGTTTATGTTTAGCTAGGCTCTGATACCACTGTAAGTCCACGTTGCTCACCCCGGTTCTTACGGGGAGGCGAAAACGGCGAAAAACGATAATTTGGCGCAAGGCAACATGGACTTAAAAGCCGGATCTTTGCTAAACTAGAAACTAGCAAACAACTAGAGGCTTTAACTACTATGCCGTAGAAATTATACCTTACGAAACCGGTCCCTCGGGTCTTCTCTCCGCTGTCCGGCTCGTCCATCCACGCTCCGTGGATCGATCCGGATCTTGATCACCTCCGCGGCCATCTTGAGTCGAAGACGATCCGCCCGAGAGATGTACACCGAGCTCCACCTCGAGCCGAGGCAACTAGGGCAACAAGATCGCTAGTCTTGATGTCCTAGGTTGTGTAAAAGAGAAAGATGGAGATGTTTGTCTATGTGGATTCTTTTTCTCTCAACATATGAGATCAAAAGAATTTATCAAGAGGAGGAAGATGAAGGAGAAACTTTAGCAACCATGGAGCTTTTCTTTTTTTCTCACTTCAAGAGAGAGAATCAGAATGAAGAAATGAAAATTGTTGTCTAAAGAAAATGAACCATGGTTGCAATAATACACAATATCATCATTACTAATCCTATCATGATAAAGTTGATGCTACATTGAATTGACCATTTTCATAATCAAAAAAGAAAAAGAAAATCCAAAGAAGAGTGTAGACCTCTCATGAAGGTCAATGGTCAACTCCGTTCAACTGGTCAAGAGAGGTCATGGTGGTCAAATGGTCAATGCAATTAGCCATCACTAAACTATCACTAAAAGGATTAGTAAACAATGTCTCCGGCTCATAATGGTCTTGACCAAACGAATTGCCAAAACCCTAATGAACCTGCCACATAACGGTTTTGGCCGAACCAACTGCCAAAACCCTAATGAGGCACCTCCTCCTTCATCGCTCCTCAAAACTGTGCATACACACCCGCATTCGTATTCCGTAGAATACGAATGCACAGAAGACAAAACAAATCCATCCGTGCAATACTAGGATTCGGCTTAAACCAAAGCCCACTAGTATTTGCCTGCCCGAACAGCATACGCACACAAGTGCACGTAAGTGATCGCAGCCCTGCCGTAAAACCATACGGCCTCTACACGTTTCGCTCAGTGCAGGGAAACTCTCTGTGTGGGACTCTAAAGACTCGACACTACGCTGGCAGTGGGTTTAACCACAGACCGCAAGCGGCACTAGCTGTACGTAACGGTCCCCAGGTAGATGTCGATAAGAAGGCCGATGAGGTAAACCCATCCGAACTCCTACTGAGCCTGTATGTGACAATCCCCGTACAGTCCGGTCTGTTCGTCTGATACATCGCATGGCGGGCCTAGAGGGTGGCGAACGTCAGTCCCCTAATAGCAGTACAAGTCGTGTCAGAGTGTAGCCCAGAACACCCTGAGATAACACTGGAAACTTACCAGTATATCTCTCTTGCCCTGGCCAGGGACTACTCGTGTAATGGCTCTACTAGACAAAGCGCGATGTCAACCCCCAATACCGGGAGAGACGAATCCTGTCTAACCGTCACTGCCTCCAAGTGCTTCAGGACTGCACCCAACTACTACCTGTTTGCACGACTCCTTTGAGCCGTGGTAGGGTAGTAATCTAAGTACAGTGGGATCACACTCGAGGCGAAGTGACAGTGTCAAGTCAGCGGACTAAGCTGTACTCATGTCACCTGGGAACTGATAACTGACGATAGGTATAATACCAACCAACAGTTCCCGATAAATCCTGTCCAGTGTACTCGTAACCTAACGAGCACCCGCATACTATCTCCAGTACGACGTACTGATGGCTGTGGGACAGACCATCTCCCCTGCTGGGATGAGAAGTGCATACGCTAGTCTACTTCGGAGTATCGATGCCCTGTCTCGATAGTCCTACGACTAGGGACCTGTATAAGGATGTGCTTATAGATTACCCAGCCCCCACAAGTATGACTGCCATCACAACGCTGGTAATCAAGCAAAGATCTTAAGGGCTCTACTAATATGTATAAGCGATATGCTAAAAGAAACACATGCACGTATTGAAGTAGAAACAAACCAAGTAGCATACTACCATTTTGAGCAAGATTGTCTACACAACTGTGAATATCCCAAGCTTCCATCAAGTAATATACAATCTAGTATGATACAGTAATGGCCTCTAGGGCATATACACTAACACCTCTAACCCCGTGGTAGCATCCGCGCATCTTGTTCTCGTCCCGTTCAGTGAAACGGACGTGTTTGGATGGCTACGCGCACGTACGTGCATCCGTTCTTGGGGGTATGCATTTTCGTTACCAAAGCATTCATTTTGAAATTTGGAAGATGCATATATTGTTCATATTTTAAATCTGAAATTTTAGACCCGACCGGGACGTGTTTCGTAGTAAGTTTGTATTTGCCAAAATCTCAAAACGGATTAATATTATAATATTATATTCTTTATCTCTTTTAACTAAGAAAATATTCTATATATTATATTAAACTATTATAACTATAAAATATATTTTATAAAATCCTAATCTATCTCTGACTCTCTCTCTCTTTCGTGAATTTCACTCACTCTCTCTCTCTCCTGACTCTCTCTCTCTCGTGAATCTTTCTCTCTCTATATATTAATTTCTTTTAATTATTTCTTTAATTTATACACCATTACCCACGTCCCCCTCTCTCTGCTTTCTTCTTCTTCTTTTATTTTTCATTTTAACTTTCTCGCGCCTCCTCCGCAAACCCTCGCCCTCGTGCTCGCCACTGCCGCCGACCACCCTGTCGGCAACCCACGACCGCCACCTCCATCACTTCCTCTCTTCCCCCTTTGCAAACCTTCACCCCGGCCTAAGAACAACGACGCCTGCAAACCGAGAACACCCTCCAACCCATCACCGGCGCCTCGCTGGAGCTCCGACCTTGTCGGCCTCCCTTGCCCATCTCCTCCTCTCATCTCATCTTCCTTTTCTCCCGCTCTCGCCAAACCCGGAACCTTTTTCCCCGAGCCTGCAACCATTATCGCCTACACCTCCTTGTCGCCGCCTCTGCCCTCGTCGGCATCCCCATCTCCCCGACACCATACTACCACCTCCACTTCTTTTCACCCCCGACCAGAACCCTGCACACCCGACTACCTGAACTCGAAACCTTCGCTGCCTTGCCGGGGACCTCGCCGTCGATGACCCATCATTGTCATCGACGACTCCCTTGCCACCTCCTCTGTCCCCAAAGACCAACCCCAGAGCACCAGCCCCTTCCTTTCCTCTTCTTCTTCTTCTTCTTCTCCTACAACTTCTTCTCTTTCTACATTCTCGGTTTCCGACCGTCGCCGGAGCCATGCCGCCGCCGACCATCCGGACGAACCATACCATCACCACAGTACCACTACAATTCCAAAATCATACCATCACCATTTCCATGTCACGACCGTGTCGCGACCAGATCGTGTCCAGATCGCGACCAGACCATGCACCAGATCGTCTCCAGATCGCGACCAGACCATGCTCCAGATCGTCTCCAGATCGCGACCAGACCACCATCAGATCGTGTCCAGATCGCGCCCAGACCATGCACCAAATCGTCTCCAGATCACGACCAGATCATGCACCAGATCGTCTCTAGATCGCGACCAGACCACCACCAGATCGTGCCCAGATCGTGCACCAGATCGTGTCCAGATCGCGACCAGATTGTGTCCAGATCGCGCCCAGACCATGCACCAGATCGTCTCCAGATCGCGACCAGACCACCACCAGATCATGTCCAGATCACGCCCAGACCATGCACCAGATCGTGTCCAGATCGCGACCAGACCACCACCAGATCGTGTACAGATCGCGACTAGACCCAGTACCGTGTCGTGCCGTTTCACACACCGTATCGTGTCATGTCGCACCAGGCCGTCTGCATATCGCCCTTCGTTCTGAGGCAAGTAAAACTTGCTACATGCTATTATATTTACTTACCCTATAGTACTCTTTAAATAGTTTATCACTGGTCAAACACCCGTTTGCATCTATCTCGTCTAGTATACATATTATTGCATCCATAGATCACTTGAATATATTATATTATAATTTTGACATTCCACATTTGATAAATTGTAGTTTAATTAGTATTGGAACTCTAATTTAAACCCTAATCATAACTGTGCATCTATATACCTTAATCTGTATCTGATTGCATTTCACATTACAAGGTTCCATTTTATTGTTCCATTAGTACCCTATGCTTGTTTTGTATACCCATGCTTATGCTAGTTTGATTATGAGCACCCACATGACATTTGGAGCACCCTGACATGACTTGTTACACCTACTACTTGACACGACATGGTACCGTGCAACTCTTGACATGACATGACACCTTTATACATTACTTGACTTGACCTGATGTACCATGGCTTTACCTGTTACCTGATCTTGTGTCTAATGCCAACAAACCTGACCTGTTGTCCTTACGGATCGTTCCTGTTGTCTATCCAGACAAACCTGTACCTGCCTGATCCTGTGTTGGCATTAGCTCTAGATTATTTAATACATGACTTGAACACATATAACTTGGGGGTATGGGGAAATCAATGATGAAACCTGACTTGTAACTCGACAGTTCGCTACCTTTACTGATCAGTTTTAGAGGCTAGGCCAGCCTTGGGATGATACTGCTGACATCATCCATCGTTATCCATTACCTTTTAGAGGCTAGGCCAGCCTTGGGATGATGCCATGGACATCATTCATCGTTACCCTTTTCCTTTTAGTGCCTAGCGGCATGTCTCGGTTTCAGCCCGAGAATCCTCACCGTGATCCCGGGCATGCACGGGATACTATTGAGTTACATCGATGATTCATCAAATTGATTTCAAAGACTTGAGAGTAGTTCACCTAATAGACCGGTTTAGATTACTCACTGCACACTACCTTTCACTGCCCTGCTTTATATTGTTGTTACACCTGCTTAACATTTATGATCATACCTGCATGTCTTGCTACTATGTTTATATATCATTGCTTGATGTTATGACGCGCTGACGTCTGGGTTTTGCATAGCCCAGATCCTCTACCTTTGTTGCGGACTGATCAGGAGCATTGCCGCTGTTAGACCGAGCGGTGAGGATTCTGTTGGTATCGGTTTTACTTTCTAGGTGTTTTATTTATTGGATCTTTTGCTTCCGCGTATTATTATTTCTTGACTCGTTTATTCTGGCTTATGGGCATGTACTAGATAGTTTAGTTTACTTTCCTGTTCTTGATATCTCTACAGCCGTAATGTGACTGTAGAAGGATTTTTCCTATCCACAGGTAGCATGGTTGGCTCTGTCACGTGTCTATCTTAGCGCACTCTGGGAAGCGGGGCGTGACATATACGCAGCTTTATATATATGATACAGAGCATGAAATTGAAAATTGAATTGCATCTATGGGAGATAATTGTAATGCTACGGAATAGGATTCAGAAATTGTGAATTTTAAAAGAAATATTGGATAAATACAACAAATATGTCAAGAAATTTTGATGCGTACGTGATTGGTATGAGAACAATAAGGATAAAGAGTTTAGTTTGCGTATTCTAAAGGCTAGAAACCATAAGGGTCAATAATATAATAAACCAAACTTGACAGAAATAGCTACTTTGATGATTGATGATGAATTTTTTCCTTCATCTACTCGAGATGTTATTGTCAACAATCGAAAAAAAGATATCAAAGAATTAGTGAGATTCATCCAGCATACATGCCATTACAATATCCCTTATTATTCTCATATGGAGAAGATAGTTGGCATAATTATATTGAAGATGACAATACAAAAAGAATAAAGTTTCAATGAAAGAATTCTACGCATTTAGGTTACAACAGTATTGTCATGTAGGAACAGTGTTTGTTGAGAGGTGGAAAATTATTAAAGCAATATATAGTTGATGCTTATGCGTCTGTTGAAAGGAATCTTCTTGGATGGATTCGTAATAATCAAAAAACTTTACGATGATGTGAGTTATATCAAGGCTTGCAGGATGCTGTTGACGATGGTGATAATGATGCTCACACAATTGGTAAAAAAATCATTTTGCCTTCATCCTTTACTGGAGGTCCACAATACATAATTCAAAACTATTAAGATGCTATGGCAATTTGTGCATAGGCCGGGCTTCCGGATTTATTCATTACTTTTACATGCAATCCTAATTGGAAAGAAATACATGATTTTTTATTGATTCCTGGTGGTCAAAGTGTCTCTGATAGGCCTGATATTGTTGCCAAAGTTTTTCACATAAAACTTATGCAGCAACTTCTTGATGATTTGATTAAACATAAATATTTTGGACGAGTAATTTCTGGTAGGTTATTGTCATTATTTGTTAATATATGTTTTGTATATTGTTATATGTTTTTATTTAAAAGTTTAATTTTTCTATTTGTAGATCTATCTGTGGTAGAATTTCAAAAACGAGGATTACCACATTCTCATATACTTATTACATTGGAAAGTTCAAAAAAAAAATAAAACTCGCAAAGGATATCGATAATTTAATTAGAGCCGGCTTCCTGACATTAAAATGGAACCTTTACTTCATGATTTGGTAGTTACACATATGATTCATGGCCATGTGGTACACATAATCCAAAATGTGTTTGCATGAAAAATAATAAATGCTCAAAAATTCCCTAAAATATTCAATGACCATACTATTGATGAAAAGGAATATGCAATTTACCGAAGACTCAAATCAAGATCCTACATGGCAGATGGAAAAGATATTGACAACAGTTAGGTTGTGCCTTACATTGCGAATCTACTACTAAAATATCAATCACATATTAATGTTGAAATATGCAATCATAGACGAGCAATAAAATATTTATTTAAATATGTGAATAAAGGATCTGATTTTGCAACAGCTATTATTCATCAAAATTTGGTCGAAAGATATGAAGAGGTCAAATTATATTTAGATTCTAGATATATTGCAGTATCTGAAGCTTCATGGAAGATTTTTGAATTTAAAATAAATAAACGTCATCCTGCCTTTGAACGGTTGCAGTATTATTTTTTTTGTGAACAGATGGTTTTCTTTAGAGAAGATGGAAGTGTTCAAGAAATAATGGAGTCTGAGCGAGCTAAGAAAATAATGTTAACTGAATGGTTTACTATGAATCTTAAATTTTCTCATGCTAGAAATTTTACTTATGTTGAGTTTCCAAATCACTTTGTTTGGGACAAAAAAACTTATGTTGCAAGCAACGATAAAGAAGGAAGGCGATAGGTAGATTACCTTATGCACATTCTGCCGCTGGTGAAAGATGTTATCTCAGGATGCTGTTGACAATAGTGAGGAATAATTAATTTTATTGATATAAGAACAATTGATGGTGTTGAACATGAAACTTATAAGGCTGCATGTATAGCACTTGGACTTCTTGGTGATGATAATGAATGGAACTTAGCACTCTAAGAAACGTCTAATTGGGCTACGGCTAATCAACTGCGTCGCATATTTTGCACGATGTTACTTTTTAACGAATTTATGAATCCTCGAGAACTATGGGATTTACATTGGGAGGCCATGAGTGATGATTATGAAAGACGTTTAGAAAATTTGCATCCTGATTTAAAAATTGTATTCGGTAACGAACAATTAAGAGATTTTGCACTTCAAGATATAGATATGATTTTTTCATATAATAATAAAAGCCTGAGAGATTTTTCATTTATGCTAATACTCTCTCCTAGCAATTTAAACAAGAACAATAGATCGATATTTGAGGAGCTAAATTATGATACTTTGAGTTGTCGAAAAAATCTATTGAATTGGAATGTGGTTTAAATGATGAACAAAGAAAAATCTTTGATGCGGTTATAACTTCGTGCGAAAAAATATCGGAAGGCTATTTTTTGTGTATGGAGGTGGTGGAACTGACAAAACATACTTATAGAATGCAATTTTAGCGAAGTTGCGTAGTAAAAAACAAATTGTTCTTGCAGTTGCATCTTTTGGCATTGCTTTTTTGTTACTACCCGGAGGACATACAACACATTCAAGATTCAAAATTCCTATCGATCTTCATGAGTTTTCAGCTTGCGCAATATCTCGTCAATCTAATCTTTCTTCTCTCATCAAAAGAAGCAACACTGATTATTTGGGATGAACCTCTGATGATAAACCACTTTACATTTGAAGCCATAGATCGAACTTTCAAAGATATTCTATCAAATATTAATCTACAACTTGACAATAAACCATTTGGTGGAAAGTCTGTTGTTCTTGGTGATAATTTTCGACAGATTTTATCTGTCATCCGTAAGGGTAGGAAATAATAAATTGTGTCTGCTACATTACATAAATCATATCTATGGGATTAATGTGATATGTTTATATTGACAAAAAATATGTGTGTCCATACGAATACGAGGTCAGAAGAAAACAGCGAAAATTTTGCAACATGGCTAATCGATATTGGCAATGGTGATGTTAAAGGAATTCAAATGGGCAATGATTGTGATGATAATTGGATAGAGATTCCGGATTCAATATTATCTAATCACAGACTTGATATTAGTAGATTAATAAATGAAATATATACATATTTAAATGATAATTATCAAAATCCGCGGTATTTAGAATCAAGAGCAATACTTGCATGTAGAAATAAAGAAGTTGATGAAATTAATAAGAAAGTTATATCTCAAATTAGAGAAGAAAGTCGGATTTACTTGAGTGCAGACATGAAGGTTTCTGTACACGAAGGTTTCTGTTGCTGATGATTCTGCTTGTAATGATTTTTTACATACAACGAAATTTTTTAGTTCCTTGATATGTTCTGAATTGCCTCCTTATTCGCTTGAACTTAAAATAAATACATATATTATGTTACTTCGTAATTTAGATCAAAGTATTGGTTTATGTAATGGCACACGTCTTATCATTAAACAGTTAGGTGAAAGGGTCATAAAAGCAGAAATCATGACTGGTACAAATATTGGAAAATGTGTGGCAATACCAAGAATAATTATGTCAAGTGATAATGAAGATCTCCCTTTCGTTCTTAAACGGCGTCAATTTCCCGTTCGTGTTGCTTATGATATGACTATAAACAAAAGTCAAGGGCAAATCTTGGGAAAAGTTGGATTATATCTAGATGCACCAGTTATTTTTCATGGACAATTGTATGTTGTATTCTCAAGAGCTAGATCTGCTTCATTCTTAAAAGTTGTTCTAAAAGAACAAATTAACATTCCAAAAAATTGTACACAAAATGTTGTTTATAAAGAAGTTCTACAGAGCATTCTCACAAAGGTAAAGATACATAAGAACTATATACACAATAAATGGAATCGAGTATTAATCCCAATATTGGAAAGTATCGCTCTGATTTAAAAATACTTTTACAATAAATTTATTTTTAAATCAGAGTGTTACTTTCCAATATTGAATTAATACTCGATTTCATTTGTTGTATATATATAGTGCTTACATTGAATTTTATGTAATATATGCATTCGCTTGATCTATTCATCTTTGTCAAATTTTTTTATATCCTGATGTTTATTGTTATTGATTTATTTTTTCTATTTTCTGTGTAGGATGGAAAAGAATAATTCAAATGATTGTGATGGGAATATATTTTTGAATGAAGAGTTCGTTCTTTTTGAAAATTTGAAGGATGAGGTCAACTATCAATATAGTAGTAATGATGGTGGGGATGACAGTGATGGTGATAATCTTACCATTGGGGAAATAAGAAATAAATGTATCAATGATAAGAAACCTCAGAAAAGAGAGCATGATGTTTTAAAAGGAGAGAAAACATTGGATAAAATTGGAAAAAAAAAATAAATCAGTTCATAGGACAAAAAAGGGTATGAGTTTCTACAATATTATTTCAAATTTTATGCTTTATTATATTTGGATTTTAATAAATTACTTACATTTTATTGTGCATGTCAGTTTCAGACTTGGAGGATCGTGACGACTGTGTTATTGGTAATATTCAAGCTCATTGTGCAGGTGAAGACAAAGGAAAATTTGCAAGTAAAAGAACAAAAGGATCATGAAGACAAAGTGAAAGTAGTAAAAAAGAAATTGCTCCTGTGACTTCTTTAAAGAAGGATTATAAAAACGGTATGTGTATACCGATTATCTGTTTTATTTATTTGTAAAAAACTTCGTTCTAATTTTACTAACGTATTTTCTTATACTAAAAGACGAAGAAACCAGTAGTCAATATGAAAGCAAAAGAAAAAAAGAGAAGAATCCATGGACTTTGATTTCTGATGAATCTTATCCAGAAAGTAAGGAAAAAATGCTACCTACATCATTAGAGATCACCACTTTTAAAAAAAATTGTAGAACAAGCTAGATTGTATAATATCAAGGTACGTATCACATGATTGTGGTATGGTCGATTGTATGCAAAGTCATCAAACTCGCTTACATTTGTGGCTAGAGACGAAGAAGTGAGGAGTTGTTTACAACAGTTATCTTTTCAACGCAAAATTTATTTTTTAAATATTAATTGTACGGCTTTATACAGGGTGTTGAACGAGAGGTGTTAGTTGATAATTTATATGCTGGCAAATGGAAAAACATGATATTCGTTGATAAAGTATACGTGATGTGACTTTGATAACCAGTAAATCTATTAAAGTTTTGGAAAACGGATGACAATTATCATTGACAAGACAATCAGAGGTTGATGAAGTTTCTGTGAAAGAAATATCGGCTGGCCGCATTTATCATTTTAAAAAGTTGTGCAAGGTATACGATCTTGCGCATAAGCCTGAATGTGTTTATGGTAAGATGATGTGTACTCGTAATTTTTAAGCTTTTTAATTTTTTACTATAAGTAATTACAACATTTATATATTCATGACCTTTTATATTCATTATGTGCATTGCAAATATAGTAGGATATGTCATTGATGTGAGCCATGAACGCATAATCTCTTTAAACTCTGGGGGCACAAGTAAATTAGTTGAAGTATCACTCATTGATTATGGTTGTTATGAGAACCGGTCACTTTAACGATCTGGGAGAATTTTCTGACAAAGCACATGAGTATTTTTTGGGAAGGATATACTGATAGTTTCTTAATTGCCGCAATAGGTGTACGTGGTAAAGAATTCAAAGCTAAAGAATTCAAAGGTAAATTTTTTACTTGCACTCATAGAATTTTGTTTTTATAAGAGTAAAATTAAACTTTAGTGGTTATCAATACTTATTAAGTTTGTACAAGTACAACACTATTGATATGGTAAATGATGCAATTATAGGAAGCTATATGTTAGAAACAACAGGCTTTACGCAAATGGGATTTAAAACCAATGATATCCCCGAAGCAGAACGACTGATGAGATGGTGGTATACCATATATTTATTATATTTCGAGTATTGGATTTTTACATTTGTTAAAGACAATGTTGATAAGAGTCATGATTTTAGGGTTCGATTTGATCTGCTAACAAAGCAAATTGTGTATCGAGACAAGTAGGAAGCAGCATCAATAATGCAAATCAGATGGTAGAAACGTATACCATTGAACATCTAATCAATGAAACAAGAATTTGTCCCACACCTAATACGGTATGAAATGATAATTTATATGTAATATATATGATATTTAATTTAATATTAACATGTATTTAGCATATAATCTAAAGTAAGTTATATTTTTATATTTTTGTTTTATTAAAAGGGTTTGTTTATCTCTATATTTCTATATATGTTCTGGATTTTATAGTTAATACCACAATTATTTATATCTTTCCCGATGAACCATGCTATGATGTGTATTCTCAATGCAAGCAAAGTGTAAAGGTACAGCCTGGGCAAAATTATACTTGCTTTTATTCGGATTGCGAGCATATGGGGTCGGATTATAGAAAATGTATTTTTTAAAGAAAACCTTATAGGTTGACATTAATACATAATATTTGATCAATATAAACATATTGTAGGTACCGAATTAAAGCAAGTATTGAGGACAAAACTGATGAAACAAATATTGTAGCTTTTGATCAGCATGCTCAGACTCTTCTCCATTATCCACTGGATGATATGATGCAACTTTATTCATCGGTATGACATAGATTGTTAAAATAATTTCAAATACAACATAATAATCAATGTATGTCTAACAATTCTTTTTTCGTTGATGCAGAGTAAAGATTCGTATGGCTATGAGAAACATCTTGATAAGTGTGCATCCATTGCATATAAGATAAAGCTAAAAGTGACTAATAATAATCCTAAATTTATCCAAAGCGAAGGATTTATCGTCAATAGTCTGGAAAGGGTTGTCCGTCAATTTTATAAAACCCCAAGTTTGGAGCCAACTGGAGAAGATGATAATGAAGATTAGTACTAAAATTAGGGTATTTATATAATGATGTTTAATTAAGTATTATTGCTTACAGTATTTCAGTATGATATTGTATAATTATATGTGAAGTTGTGGTTATTATAAGGGTGTCTATGAGAAACGTTTTGTCATCAATCACATCTAGCAGATGTTATATTATTATAGCTTAGAAAGTTCCAATAGTATATCCTAATAAAGAAAGAAAGAGTAACAAAAATTTACAAGCAATTCTCAACACATAGAAATTATTACAAGTAGAGCAAAGACAACAAACACTAAAATATATATAAATGCAGATTGGCGAAATAATTTGGAAACCCATATGATTATCTTGCCCATGTCCGAATTCAATTTCGATTCTCTAAAAAGTTGGATCAAAGAATTGCGAGAAATCAAAACCAATCCATTAAACCACATCCTCTCATCGAGCGAGAAACTAATAATTATCAACTTTTTTTTCTATCCTTGCGATGAGCATCACTATGCTTACCATCATTACGAGTAACCCAAAGAAAGATCAATCCAAAAACAAGTATCATCAATATCCCAACAATAAAAGAAAAGGACAAACAATGAAGAATCAAGAAAACTAGAGTAGACATGATTTGAAAATTCTAAATAATTACTTACCTTTTCCAGAGAAGATAATTTTTGTTTTAAAGTTAGATTTATCTCACCTACCGAGATTGAGAAGAATGAAACAAAGGGTTTCTTTTTTTCTTTGATTAGGAAACTGGGTAGCATGAAGAATGCTGAAAAATCAAAAATCAAGTTTTATCAGGCTGAGGAGAATAAAAATCAGTTCTTAGAGTTAAAAATGTTAGCTTTGAGAATTCTCTTTGCGGATTCTGAAGTTCTAAAACTTAAGTTTGCATCTTTGATTTTAGCAGCAAAAAATTATTGAGGAAAAGTACAGATCTAATGATTTAAAAAGCAGGAGAAATTACAAAAAGCCTCAAGATTGGGCATTTGGTTGCTTAGAAAAGAGATCGTTAAGAGTAGAGACTGGATATGATGATCACAATACTAGAGATGAAGAAAACTTTAGCAAGCTAAGTGTTTTTGCTCATTTTATGCTTACCTATATAGATCCCAAGGTTGAAAAGCTCAGATCTCTCAAAATACTATGGAAAAATAAGGAAAATTTTTAAGATCGGGAATTGGGGTGAGGCGAAACGGACGAAGAAATGAGAGATTAATGATATCGGTATGGAGAGATCAGATATACTAAAAAGATTTTTGAAGACTGGTGGAAATTTGTAGACTTTGGAGCTCAAATGGGGCGAAGATAATGAAGAAAATGAGAGATGAAGATATTTTCTGCCTCTAGGGTTTTCTATGGGAACCCTAATTCTTACGATATATAAACCCCTTTTAAGCGCTATGGTGTATGGGCTAAAGCCCACTTAACATTTTTCTTAATAAAATTCAGCTGGGTCTACTCCCGGTTTAATTAAAAAAAAACTTGAATTGCAAGACCGCTTAAGAAAAAAAGAGTTTCTTTGTTTATCAAAATTTTGATTAAAACCTTTTTAATGGCAAGAAAGTGAAGATTGCAATGATTTACAAATAAAATGGTGGAAAGGAGAAGAAAATTGAAATATGGGGTTATTTTCTCATTTAAGAGAAAGAGTGAGAGATAGAGAGAGCAGATATTTTTCTCTCTTCCGCCTCTCTTGATCTATTTAGTAAACCCTGACTCTCTCCATCTGTATATATAACCCATATTCGGATGTTGATGTATTGGGCCTGGCCTACAAAATCTATTATTTTTTAATAAAATAATAGGGTTTTTCCAGTTTCGTTAAAAAAATGGCAAAAAAGTGTAGAGGAAGCTAATCAAGACTAAAAACTCTATACTTCTATATCGGTTCTGGATTTTATAGTTAATGCTACAGTTCTTTACATTTTTCTCAATGAACTATGTTATGATATATATTCTAAATACAAGCAAAGTATAATGGTATAGTCTGAGCAAAATTATACTTACTTTTATTCAGATTGCAGGCATATAGGGTGATGTTAATTTATAATATACATTTTCGTGTATAAACTCATGTAATTTGTGCTGCATATCATATAAATATTTATTAACTATTTAGAATACAAGAATTATTTTATGCCATATAAAATATAATTTTTATGGTAAGTTATTATCTTAAAATAAGATGGTGTGATTTATTATTTTATTTTTTATTTCTCAACTCTTTAACTTAAGATACATATGTATCTTATAGTGACTGGACGTAAAAGCGGTGATGTTATTTTGTGTATGTGCTCTTTGATAAAAACTATAGAGGCCAGTTGTTTTGCAAGTCTTTCAATATGTTGCAGAAATTTATGCCAATTTTAATCATATACATATGATAAAATTGTGCGAATACAGAGTTCCATATAATATTAAACTTGATAATAATTAATAGTAATTTAGAATTTGCATATAAAAATATCATATAATAATTAATAGAACAATAATCAATAGTAAGTTGAAATTTATGTATATTAAATTAGTTAAAGCCTATTCATCTATTATTTATATTCTTTCTCATGTTAATATCATCCATATTTTCTTTATTTTGAAACAAATAGTAGAGCAAGATACCTTACTCATAAAACTACATTAACACAAAAAAATATGTACATAAAGGAGTTCAAATTTAGGCAAACAAATAAATCCATATTTATACATAATTCGCTAATAAGAAGATAAAGTGAAGACTGGTCAATTATCATCGTCCACAGCTAGCAACAGTTACAATATTATAAAGCTAGAAAGTTCCAATAATATATCCAAATAAAGAAATAAAGAGTAATAGAAATTTACAAGCAATCATTAATACGGAGAAATTATTACAAATAGAGTAAAGACAACAAACGCTGAAAAATATATAAATGCAGTTAATGGATTTGAGCTTTGGCCTTTATGGAATTTCATCTTTCCCGACCAAAAATTTATAAAATTGCATAACAACAAAATATGATTAATAGTTCATTTATTATTCTAAATTTTTCTAATACATTTTTAAGTGAAATCCATGAAATATTTTGAGATTGTGTTTGATCTATTAAATTTTCCATTTGAAAAAATTTATAACAAAATAAATCTAAGTATTATGCAACTCCTAGTTTTTAATTTCAGGATGAGCATAAAGATCAATCATGATGCATTTGAAACTCTGTATTATGGGAGGATATAATTACACAATATCATATTGCAAAACCCTCAATTAAAAAATTGTTATAATAGATATCTAATGGCGTATGCAAACTAGAATTAATTCGTAACTCCATACCTCCACTTAAACAATATCTATGAAGTCGTGTGTTTTTGTATATTCAGAGTTGCCTTACCTCCAAATGGTCATTATACACAACTAATAACAATTACAATATTATAAACCTAGAAAGTTTCAGTAGTCTATCCAATTAAGAAAAGAAAATGTAACAGAATTTTACAAGCAATCATCAACACAGAGAAATTATTACAAGTAGAGTAAAGATAACAAACGCTAAAAAAACATAAATACAACATAAATACAGTAAATGGATCTAAGCATTGGCCTTTCTGGAATTTCATCTTTTCCAACCAAAAATATATAAAATTGTATGACAACAAAATATGATTAATAGTTCCTTTATTATTCTAAAATCTTCTAATATATTTTTTTTAATGAAAACCATGAAATAATTTGAGATTGTGTTTATTTTATTCAATTTTCCATTTGAAAAAATTTGTAATATCTTTGGAAGAAAGGTAGGGATGAAGAATAAAGGCCATGTTTTATTAAGCGATGATGTGATTTCTAATATCTTTTCATGACTATTAAGATAGGGCTCATGACAACCAAAATACTAGTGTAGCTGAAAACTCTGATTTTCAAGTTCTTTCTTTTATAATTCTTATCTTGAAAAAATCTTTGAATAGTTCGTATTAACTTTTGGTCTTTGTAAAGCTTTATATTGACCAATAACTTTACCCCTTCTTATAATTTTAAAAGTTTAATATTGTTTAAATCAAGTTTGGGGGGTATATTTTGGCTCTTGAAAATAAAATTTGTACACAAAATTGTTAGCCAAAAATAAGTTTGGGGGAGATTTTCACGTTCATTCATTCTTGTCCCCGTTAATAACTTTTCCTTCCAAGTCTACAGGTTTTTGAGATTTAAAAGACGACAATAATGAGGACGCCGCTGTAAACAGCTTTGGGGGAGGTTTGTGCTTATTGAAGCATTACCTTGCATTACACTTTGCATAAGCATAAAATTTTCAAAAATTTTCTTTTATAATAAAAGATTAGAAAGTGAAAAATTACATTTAAAAGATTGGAAAAGTTTAAGAAAAACAAGAAAATTAGATGTTTTCTTAAACGAAACTAGTAATAAGTAGTTATGAGCCGTTGTCCCAAGGGTTAATAAGATGAAGGAAGTCACTAACCTGAGGATAAAAATAAGTCTGAAAAATAGTTCCTATTCTGGAAGCCAAACATTTGAATGTTGATACCTTACTATACGCACTTACACACGTTTTGAAACTTGGGATAGTAGAGAATACCTTGAAATGCTCTTGTCTAAAAGCCAAAGTACGAAGAAAATAAATTTAAATGAAGCATAAAAGTATAAAATGGTGAAGAAAAATGAACACTGGTTTTGTAATCACCAAGGCAGCATAACAAATATAGCGAGGGTGCTTCATCACCTAGTGTCTTAGACCAACTAGTTTGAGAGTCACTGCTAAGCCTTAGGTGTTGCAAGACTAGAAAATTGTTAATTACGCATAATATGTGAGCACATTTAGTAATCGGTCGGTTAGTACCTCAAGAAGTATTAACGGTCGCATGAAGAATGTGTGAGCAATTCCATCCAAAATATTCACCGACTAAAAAAAGTACTGAGGTAGATGGACAAGAGTATGATAGCTTGAATTGAATTCTCCGAATGTAGGGATGTCTTTTACACACACGTAGGGGTATATGATCGGTGTTTCGAAGAAGGTAGGGATGAAGAATAAAGGCGATGTTTTATTAAAGGATGATGTGATTTCTAATATCTTTTCATGACTATTAAGATAGGGCTCATGACAACCAAAATGCTAGTGTAGTTGAAAACTCTGATTTTCAAGTTCTTTCTTTTATAATTCTTATCTTAGTAACTTTCACAGTCTTTTTTTTATTATAGGATTTTGTGGGTGCAATCCGCTGAAAACCCTGAGGAGAAAACACTCCTCCTACTAGGGACACCTAGAGGTTTAAAGGCTTGTTGCACGTGCTTAGTGCAATCGTGTTGCCTACGAAAGTGTGTTAGTTAGTTTTCTTTTTCTTTTCTCCTTCTCCTGAATAAAAGAAGTCCGCTCGGGACGATCAAAGTCAAGTTTGGGGAAATTTGTTCAGTCAAAATTATTGCAATTTATAAGATAACAATTTCCTCACTTTTCTAATTATCTAAGGGTGTTTATTATAATTATAACACATATTACAAGTTCATCTGGAAATTATCAATTACCCTGTATTATACATTATGATCAACATTTTGAAGGAAATTGTATGTTTATTATTTCACGCATAATATTGTATATCTCTAACATTCTTCATTGAGATCTTTGCAAAAGTCAGCTCAGGTCAGATATCGGAATCGCAAATTCGCCGATAAAAATACAGGAAATCAAAAAGTTAAATTCTGACAGAGATTCAGAAGAGATAAAAAGATTCCAGATATCACATATAAATCCAGAGACAAACAGAAGAATACTAAAGAACTTTGAAGCAATGAAGCCACTAATTAGCCGCGAAACCGCGGCCGAGTCAGCCCGAGTCGCCGCGGATCCACGGTCAAGTTGTAGGCTTCAGAGTCGGGAATTCTCCAGAAGTTTCATTGCAACGTCCTAGCTTGCAGAGGACGCTTAGTTGTAATAATCTTGTTCTGAAAACTTCTCTATAATAACCTAACTTGTTAAGGAATATAACACCCAAGTTCATTTATACCAATTCCAGTTTCTGTATCTATCTATCCATGGTCTATTCTTGATTTATCGTGTTTGGGTACGAACGGTAGTTACATTTTACATTGCATTCGACCCGACCCGCTTGCTTAAACCTGTTTGACTCTTATTTAGAAATTATCTTGACTTGTTGCATGGACTAGTACATCTCATGATTTAGTATACTGGTATTTTATCTAGTATCGCAACTTTTGCATATAACAATTTAAATCACGTAAAATAAATTAAAATTGCATTTCATGGCCTGTATGATACCCCTAACCCTGTGGTAGCGTCCTTGCATCATGTGCTCGTCCCGTTCAGTGAAACGGACGTGTTTGGATGGCTACCCGCACGTACGTGCATCCGTTCTTGGGGATATGCATTTTCTTTAACTAAGTATTCATTTTGAAATTTGGAAGTTGCATATATTTTTAATATTTTAAATCTGAATTTTTGGACCCGACCCGAACGCATTTCCGAAATGTTTTGTAACCCGCCAAATTCTAATTATTTAAAATTCTTTAATATTTTTCTTAACAGCCTGCATTCCTTTTTACCTACGAAAATATTTTTAAAACAACCAAAATATTTTTCCACTGCTTTCCCCAGCCAAGGAAATGATTCTCCAATCTATTAAAATCATTTTATATTTTTCTTAATCTTTTTCTTTCCCCCAACTGAGCCAATCAAAACTCTATCTTCTTTGCACCTGGGCCCCACGTCTCTTTCTCCCCTCTTTCTTAATTCTCTCTCTCTTTTATTCTCTCAACCAATCAAAATCACCTTTTATTTTGCGTGGCCCCCACTCTACTCCTCTCTCTCCTTTTTCCATTTCTTTTTCTCTCTCTCTCGCCGTCTCTCTCCTCCTTCTCTTTCTCTTTCTCTCCCTCTCTCTCTCTTCTCTCTCTCTCCTATCGGAGGCACTGTGCATTCCTCGATTATGGTCACCGCATTGCGCTATGGTCACCTTCCTTCTTCTCAAGCCTTGTCCCCCTCATTTAAAATCCCCAAGCACGAGAAAACCAAGAACCCATCTCGTCGCAATTCTTCTCGTTTACCCTCTCCTCCGAGCACAACCCTAAGCACCATCTTCCATCGCCATCGTCTCGTCACCACCTCACGCGCCATCACCTTTGCCACCGAGCACCACTAACTTCCTTCTCCCTCTTCCTCGTTTCCATCTCTAGTCGTCGCCTCATCCTCATCGCCGATCACTTTGAACCCTACAACTCGAACAGCATCTCATCACCATCAACCTCGGCATCAACTCCACTTCTTTCATCTTCGACAGAACCCATCTCCAGCCATTACTTCATCTCCTACTGCTGCCGTCGTCTTCCCCACTTCGATCAACCATCGCCTCGCTGGCGCCGGAGCACTCAACTCGACAGCGGCCCCTCTCCTTTGCAACCCAGAATATGTTGTCTTCATCTTCACCACTGCAAAACTCACCATCATCGTCATCTCTTCTTGAACCCATCTCCTCTTTCATCTGCAACCCTCGCCGGCACCCTCACGTCGCCGACCCACTGCCGACCGTGTCGTCGTCACTTTCACACCTGCTACCACCTCTCTTCCTCTTCTCTTCCCTCTCACTAACCCAACACCTAGAACCCACAGAACCCTGCATCTCCCCGAAACCCTACTGCCTTTAGCCGCTCACTCGCCTCCGGCAACCCTTGTTCATCCCACAATCATCATCGTCTCCCCCTCGCCTTCCTCTCTGAATCCAAATCATCGCTGCGACCCAGTCTCTTCTTATTTTCTTCTTCTTCCTCTACTTCTTCTTCTCTTTTCTTCTTCTTGTTTCTTGTTCCCCGGTCATCGCCGGCGACGCCATCGCTTACGCTCCCTCGTCGTCATCACCCTCTTTGCCTTCGCCTCTGTCCCAAACCCCAGAGCACCAAATCCCAGCTTCTTCTTCTTCTTTTTCTTCTTCTTCTCCTTCTTCTTCTTTTCTTGATTTCGTGGATACGCGTTTTCCGGTGATCGGCGGAGCCGTGCCCGTCGCTGTTGTTCCGGGTGACTCTGAGGACGTTCCCAGATAGCGTGATCGTGTTCTTGCCATACCTGGTTCTGTTCTGTGCTCGCGTGGACATAACGCGACGTTGTCCCCGATATTCGACGTGGCACGTACCGCTTTGATATCCGTTCAGGCAAGTGAAAACTTGCTACATGCTATTTGAATTACTATATATGCTATTTAAGGTTCTATATATCCATTTGAATGCACGTTAAACCTGTGGTTACATTTAATACCATAATTTCCTTTTAACAGTTTGATGTTCCATTATATCATTTTAAATTCACCGCACGGAACATACCATGTCACATTTAGTTCTATTATACATAGTATCCGCATTCATACTTAAATCTTATAACAATTATTTGCATAGCCCTCAGTACCCTTTTGTATTTTATACCCTGTCAGACGACCGTTTGCATACAACTAACCTGATTCATATTCAATTGCATCTTTAGATTATTTAGTACACATTAACCTGACTTTTAACATTCCGTGTTTGTTTAAGTGTATGATACTTAATGTTGGAACCATAAACCGAGCTCTAAATGATAACCGTGCATCGATATAAATTAACATGTACCTATTTGCATATTAGATTTCATGTTCCAGTTTATTCTTCTGATAGTACTCATGCTGGTTTATTTATAATCATATTTATGTTAGTTTGATTATGAGCACCCATATGACATCTTGTGCACCCTGATATGACCTATTACACCTATTACTTGATATGACATGGTACCGTACACTCTTGACATGACATGACACCTAAATACACTACTTGACCTGACCTGATGTACCATGGCTTGACCTGTTACCTGATCTTGTGTCTAATGCCAACAAACCTGACATGTAGTCCTTACGGACCGTTCTTGTTGTCTATCCAGACAAACTTGCACCTACCTGATCCTTAGTTGGCATTGGTTCTTGATTACTTAATACCTGACTTGAACACATATAACTTGGGGGTATGGGGAAATCAATGATGAAACCTGACTTGTAACTCGACAGTTGCCTGCTTTTACTGATCAATTTTAGAGGCTAGGCCCGCCTCGGGATGATGCTGCTGACATCATTCGTCTTTACCCTTTCCTTTTAGTGCCTAGCGGCACGTCTCGGTTTCAGCCCGAGAGTCTTAGACCGTGGTCCCGGGCATGCACGGGATACTATTGAGTTACATCGATGATTCATCAAATTGATTTCAAAGACTTGAGAGTAGTTAACCTAATAGGCCAGTTTAGATAACTCATTATACATGACCCCACTGTCCTTACTTATATCACTGTTATGCTTGTTTACCATTTATGCTCATACTTACATGTATTGCCACCCCTGTTTTTCTATTATTGCTTAATGTTATGACGCACTGACGTCTGGGTTTTGCATGGCCCAGATCCTCTACCTTTGTTGCAAACTGATCAGGAGTATTGCCGCTGTTAGACCGAGCGGTGAAGATCCTGTTGGTATGCAGTTTTACTTTCCAGGTGTGTCATTTATTGTATCTTTTGCTTCCGCATATTATTTTTCTTGACTCATTCATTCTGGTACATGGACATGTACTAGATAGTTTATTTACTTTCCTGTTCTTGATATCTCTACAGCTGTAATGTGACTGTGGAGGGATTTTTCCTATCCACAGGTAGTATGGTTGGCTATGTCACGTGCCCATCTAAGCGTACTCTGGGAAGCGGGACGTGATATGATTCTTTTGGTATCAGGGCCATAGGATATAGGTTAATCGTGTTTGATTCTTTTGTAGTTGGGTATTGGACCCAATACACGAATCAGAATACTCGTGATTAGGAATATGTCCTGCCACCTTGTTATCGTGATTTTTGAATCATATCTTTCTCTTGATCCTTTGTTTGGACGATATGCAAACCACTTTGCATCTCGACCTGAAACCTTTTTGGTTCTCTATTGTTCCGCCCTGTTTCTTGATTCTGATACTAGGATTTGGGCGACTTGGGTGGAGTTATGTAATTGTACTCATGAACTGCAGCATGGTTACAATGCGGTACTCTATTTAAGTAACTTGGAGTCCTGGTCTTGATTCACTTCCTTGTTCCATGATCGTTGTACTACCTTGCTTCTCTCGGTTTCATTGCTTACCAGTTATTGTTTCATCGCCTACCAGTTATTGTTTCATCGCCAGCTTGAATCATGTTTACCATGGTTAACCCTCTTCAGTATCTTAACTTCGGATGAAGTCATCTCGGTATCTTACTTGTTCTTGTTTTTCCCCGCATTAGGATTATTCAATCCTGGTGCATTTCCTTGTTTGTTGTTGTCTTGGGAATGGATTTTCGCGGCACTTTCCACTCTCATATTGATTGTAACAAAAGGAAAGTGATTTTCCAGATCCCCGGATATCCGGAGTTTGTTTTGCTGGAGGAAGCAGTTCTGTCGGGCCAGTCGAGTTTAGGGCTAGGCCGACAAACAATGTTCTTTCGTTGATGAAAGTGGATAAGGAAGAAGCGCGGCTATATTCGAGAGTTTCATGGACGTGTTTGAAGACATATCAGGTTTACCGCCGAAGCGAGACGTGGAGTTCGCGATTGAACTTGTTCCTGGTGCAGCGCCGATCTCAAAGGAGTATTACCCGATGGCACCAGTGGAGTTTGAAGAAGTCAGGAAGCACGTTGCTGAATTACTTGAGAAGGGTTGGATTCGCCGCAGCAATTTAACTTAGGAAGCTCCAGTTCTTCTAGTAAAGAAGAAAGATGGCACAAGGAGGATGTGCATCGATTATCGAGAATTAAACCGGGTGACTATTAAGAACAAGTACCCGATCCCTCGCATTGGCGAATTGTTTGAGCAGCTTAGTGGCGCGAGGGTATTCTCGAAGCTGGATTTGCGATCCGGATATCATCAGGTCCGAATTAAATCAGAAGATATTTGCAAGACTGCGTTCCGAACTCAGTATGGACATTACGAGTATTAGTGATGCCTTTCGGAGTAACGAATACACCGGCAATATTTATGGACTTGATGAACCGAATCTTTTCACCATTCTTGGACCAGTTTTTAGTGGTGGTCATTGAAGATATTCTGGTCTACTCGAGGAGTATTGTAGGGCTTGTGGCATACTTGAAGATCGCACTGCTGACATTGATGCAAGACAGATTGTATGCAGAGATGAGCAAGTGCGAGTTTGGCTTGAAGAAGTAAAGTTTTAGGGCATATCGTAGCTGGAGATGGAATCGCCATTTATCCAGGGAAGATTGCAGCAGTTCAAGATTGGCCGATTCCGAAGAACGTTGTGGAGATCAGAAGTTTTCTTGGACTTGCAGGAGACATAGAAGGTTGGTGGAGAATTTTGCTCGTTTGGCTGAGCCTTGACCAAGCTTACGTGCAAGGAAGTACCATTGGTGTGGACGGATAAGTGTGTCAGCCCCTGAGGCGTTGAGGCAAGGATGGATAACCACTCTTATTTTGACCGTACCAGATGGTTCCGGAGAATTGGTGTTTCATAGCGACGTATCTGGGAAAAGGATTTAGATGTGTTTGATGTAGCATGGGAAGGTTGTAGCTTATGCGTCGAGACGGCTGAAGACCCATGAGAAGAATTACCCAACTTATGAATTGGAAGGTAGCAGTTGTGATTTTTTTCGCATTGAAAACTTGGAGACACTACTTTTGGGCGAAAGGGGTCGAAGTATTCACCGATCACAAAAGCCCAAAGTATGTATTCACACAGAAAGAGCTTAACATGAGGCAGCGAAGATGGTGAATGCTGATGGTTGATTACGATTTCGATCTTAAGTACCATCCGGGAAAAGTTAGTGTTGTACCGGATGCACTTAGTCGGTTGCCAGCAATTCAGATGTTGACGACACAGAAGAAACTTAGTGAAGACTTTCGGAGATTCGATTTGGAAGTTGTGCTACCGCATTCTTCAGGACAGTTGATGCAGCTGCAAGTACAGTCGTCGTTGATCGAGAATATTAAGGCAGTGCAATTGAAGGACTCAAGATTGCAAAGGTTTCGAGAACAGGTTGAAGTTGACATTCGAACGGACTTATTGATTCATGAAGGTATTTGTGGTAACCGTTTGTGTGTGCCAAGGGGAGATATCCGTGAAGAAATTATGAAGGAGGTACACAGTCCCGTGTATTCCGTACAACCTATCACGCCCCACCCCCAATACAGAGAGTATTGTCCGCTTTGGCCGAAGCCGCACGGTTTTTCCCTTTAGAGCGAACCGGACCCGACCAGGGGCCACTTCCCAGGAGGTCACCCATCCCAAGACTGTTGCGCCCCGGCAGTGCCCCGGCCGTCTATCCGAGGCCAAAAAGCGGAATCAAAATTTTTCCTTACTTGGAAACCGGCGCTACCGCGGACAATGAAAACCCGGATCGTTAACCATTAACCTATACTAGCTAACAAGAGATGGGAAGAGAAGTATACCGAGTGATCCGAGTCCTCCGGTCTTCTCGTCATCGTCCCGATCTCCCGCGGAAAGTCTTGTCTCCACATCGTCGCCTCCTCGCCGGAAGGGCACCACATCGCCTGCGTCTTTTACGGGCTCCCGCCTCAATACCGAGGCAACTCGGGCATGAAGCCGGCAACTCGACATGCTCAAGATATGCTGTAGAATGTGGAGTGTAGAGGCTATGTCTCATTTGGGGTTTGTTGCCTTTGAAGATGATGGAGGAATCAAGATTAGAAAAATGGTGCTTGCATTTTTCTAGCATGAAAATGAGATCAAGAATGAAACTCTCAAGATGAAGCTCTCATCTTCTTCTTCTCTCCAAAAATGAAAACCTTATCATATTAGAATGGTGGAGGAAAAGAATATGAATCCAAAACCTTAGAAGGAAGGTGAGTGTAGGAAAAGGTGGAGGGTAACCACAACCAAACATCATCATAACCAAATCAAATCAACTCCAAATCACTTCTAATCAACAAAAAGCAAGTGATGAGAATGGTATCAAAAGATGCTATCATAATTAATCATTTGCAAGAAAACCCTCCACAATGTGTTATTTGCAAACTTGCAAATAACACCCTCCATCGGAAAAGTCCGGCCGGGAAAGAACAAAGGAAAACCGGCCGGAACGGAATGCAAACTGGCAACTCCAGAAAACTGGTCCCGTAATAAATTACAGGAAAACCCCGATACTGTGCATACACACCCGCATCTGTATTCCGACCGGATACAAATGCAATGAGAAAAAATCTACACTGTACTATACTAGGATCCGGCTTAAACCAAAGCCGGCTAGTAATATCCGTTCGATCCTGATCCGTGCAATACCGCACGTATCTGATCGAACTCTGCCATATATCCATACGGCCACTAGTACAAACCGTCCGATCCTGATCCGTGCAATACCGCACGTATCTGATCGGACCCTGCCATATCTCCATACGGCCTCTACAGCGTTTCGCCCGAAAGCTTGAATAACTGAAAGTGTGGTGGACTCTAAAGACTCGTCAATACTATGGCTGTGGATTTAACCACTAGCACGTCAGAGGTATTAGCCAATACGTGACGGGCCACCAGCTATTGACCAAAAGGGACGTCGATGAGCGAACTCATCCTGACACCCTACTGAGCCTGTCAGTGACAATATCCGTACAGTCCGGTCCGTTCGTCTATGAGGATCGCATGTCGGGCCTAGGGGGTTGGTAAAAGTCAGACCCCCAAAGGCGGTACAAGTCGTGTCGGAGTGTAGCCCAGAACGCCCTGAGATACTACTGGAATACCTACCAGTAAATCTCCTGCCTCGGCCGAGGGCTTTGCGTAATGGCTCTCCTAGACACAGCGCGACCTCACCCCCAATACCGGGAGAGACGAACCCCTGCAGATCCGCTCACTGCTTCCATGTGGCTCGGGACTGTACCCAACTAAAACCTGTTTGCACGACTCCTTTGAGCCGTGGTAGGGTAGTAATCAAAGCACAGTGGGAACTCACACGAGACAAATGACGATCTCAGGTCGATGAACTAACCTGTACACATGTCACCTGGGAACTGCTATCTGACGTCTGGTATAATCCCAACTAGCAGGTTCCCGGCGAGTCCTGTCCAGTGTACTCATAACCCAATGAGCACCTGTATACATCTTAGGTGAACCAACTGACACCAGTGGCTTGTGAGACCGGCCACCGCCCCTCGTCGGGGTCTCGACTGTATACACTAGTCTTCTACTAATGGAGTGTCGATGCCCTGTCTCGAAACTCCCACGACTAGGGACCTTTTAAGGATGTGCTTATAGACTACCAGCTCCCACGTATATGATCGCCATCATACTGCTGGTAGTCAAGCAAGAATCCTAGGGGCTCTATCAACGTGTAATAGCGACATGTCAGGTCACCTAAAGCAGTACACGATGATAAAGATAAACCAGATAGCATACTATCATCTCGAGTAAGACTGTCCTACCGGGATAGGTCCTCCCTCAATCATTGCAATCACGTGCCTGTGATCCAATAATTGACTCTGAGGGCACTATCTCCAACAATCTCCCACTTGCACTCAAGGCTAATTATTGCGATGCCGCATACTCACAGCCCGTGTGATACCGAACACCCAACTCCTCTACTAGTCAGTCTCACAAAGCTCGTTTGCGAAACTATTGCGTTCGAGGAATAGCCTCAGTGAGTGGATCCGCTGTGATGTTTCTTTCTATGTCTCTCTATATCTCAAGTTCGCGGAGAAAGCCATCTCCCGAAATGAGCAATACCTGTCTTAGAATGTCTGGATGTCTGATGGGACCTAGCTCATAAATGAACTCCAAATCCAAACTTCTTAGACTGTATCGTCAACTGAACTTAATCAGTATCCTGCGCCAGGCCTTTCCCTCAGTATCCACCTGGACCACCTGTCCAATATACTGCCCCTCGTCGGAAGGAGAAACTATAACTCTGACAACCACTCTGCCATCCATGTCACCTTGGAAGCCTGGAACGATAACCGTCTCTTAAAAAGAGGCTGTCGTTATCATATCCCTAGAACATCAACTTATGTTCTAAAACTGCTTCCGACTGTTTCTCCAGGATTGGATCAATGTCAACTTATTGCATCTAGTGCAAGAACAACATCTGGTGTGGTACTTGACATCTCATGATTGACTCAATTGCCTAAGCAAGTGATCTGCCAATCATGCGTATCCCTCTCCCCTTTAGTCTGTAAGACACCTTTAGAGAGGGTGACTCCATCACCTGCAGGTACACTACCATGCCAGGAGTCGTCCATTCTAAATACTTATAGAATGCTGTCAAGGTACCCAGATTAGGAAACCACCCAAATCTAGATCTAAAACCATAGATCTAGTAACCAGAATGTCTGATATAATATCCAAGTCCTGTATGGAGAAAACACTGTGTGACAACCAAAGTATAACCGATCGTAGTATAGGAGTTTCTTTTCCTACTCTGTGTATGTCATCCAAAACCAGGACATCACACCCTACTACCTTCTCAACAGATCCATCCCCTATTCTGATGAAGTCAAACCTATGACTGTCACGTCAGAAATAGATGATCTATCTCCGCTACATCTGCTTTAGTCTATAAATAGACATAAGCCACATGTCCACCAATGCTTCCGCTGCTCCCACTGACTACGACAACCCTCTGGCAGAGTCATATTGACGTACACTTCTAAAGCTAGTTTAGAACGACGCTATACTCATCCTCCTGCCGGGTCTCACAGTCTGGAACAACAGCAATGGCAAGTGTGGGTAAACAAGAACTTCCCTGTCACCGTCCTTGAGGCTACCGGAGTACCTCTCGGGTGCCTGAAGTTACCCACCGTATCTGTGGAGTGGCCAATGGAATGTCAAACCAGATTGAATCTTTAGGTTCCTTATCAAATCTTCAGTAATCGTTTGCGGTTCTGGAATCACTTCCAGTTCTACCATACTCCCACTACTGTTTTCTGAAAAATAACCATTTCCTTTTAAAATGTGGCGAGTTAAGAACAATATCACTATTGATCTTCCAGATGGTAGAAAATCAACCCTCGTCATAGCCTGGGTCAACCCACAAACAGCCATTACAGAAACGTGCCTTGAGTTGTCCAGTGTCTGGTTTTAATCATAAGCCGGACAACTCCCCGTACCTTAACAATGTTAAGATATGAACTGTACTATATCCAATATAGAACCAGAGGCACTGATTTAATTGAACCAGATTCAAATCATGCAGCTATCTCCAGTGCATGTCAACTAAATGGAGAGAGGCCGATCAGCGTTACTCAACTTAGGAATGTTTCCAATTATGAGTAACCTGAAAGAGAAGCTAGTTCTCTCAATCATTACTATCAACTGAACACCATATACAAGTATCTACATCTTCGATCACTTTGAAGAATCCCGATACTTGCTACACCTGGTTCTCTACTCTATTCAAATACCTATAACTCCTCAAAACTTAGACCCTGTTTTTCTACGAAATACATGTCTAAGAACTAGAGAAGTTAAAAGTAAACAGAATATAGTATGAGGACCAACCCCTCTGTCCTAATGGATACTGGACAACATACAATACTCTGTATAAGTCCGCTGAGTCTAACAACTCTTTCACTGTGCGTCGTAGGTTGAAAACTGTACTTATGGTTAAGAAGAATTACACCGCTGTTTAATGCTCCTTACCTAACCATCCACTGATATAGGTAAATGTCATCGACATAATATCAAAAGGTATATCTCACTCTATGAAAATAGACGTACAGATATATCAATTTGAAATTTGTGCACAACAGCGGATATTCAAAACCAAATATTTGCCGACCGGCAAACAGCCCAGGTGATCTCCTCAAATATCACCGATTACAACGAATCCCGATATGATGAGGATGATCACCTAATTCCCAATAACTTACTCCCACTCATCATCTGTAAAACCATACAGATGTGAGAATCCAACCTGGTAAATACATACCCTGGAGTAAGTGTCTAATCGGGAAATCAGTTTTCTTTTAACATTACACAGTGAAACTGAAACATTGGAATGTTTCGGTGGGGTATTCCGGTATTCTTAGTAATGCCTCTTCCATTATCCAGATTCACAACTGTAACCGTATATCTCTTTGCCATCTCACCAAATCCTTTTATATGTCTTTAGTCATTACCTTCTGTACACCCCTTTAGGCCAAATGGTTTTCTTCTTTCCCTACCGTTCGGCACCAGCCTATGGTTTGGAAGAAGACTATCCAAAAAGCATAAAGGGTGTACTGTCCTAATCCTAGGAGCACTCGCAATGCGAGAGAGGGTGAAGAGAAAAGACACCTGAATGTACTTTATTCCTATTTCTCCTGAACTAGGATCCATCCCCGAACTGGAATAAGTTCCTTTCGAGTTCGTATATAACCATACGATGGATTATCCAATAAACTGGGATCTTCGTAGTAATACGGAGTGTCCTGGAGAAATACAAAGGTGATTTAGGATTGGCGAAGAAATACTTGGTTTGGTCGTGAATATCAGTCGCAATTTACTTTGCCCTCCTACTAATCCCTTGCTTTGTCTTAACTTAATACCTTCTGCACACCATCGTTATGCTAATTGGTTTTCTTCATTCCCCACCGTTCGGCACCAGCCTAAGGTTTGGAAGAAGACTATCCAATCTGCGTAATAGGTGTACTACTCCTAAGCTAAGGAGTACTCGCAACCTGAGAGAAGGTGAAAAGAAAAGACAACTGAATAATCCTATCCGTTTTCTCCAGAACCGGAAACCATCCTCGAAGTCCTTCGAGTTCGTATCTAACCATACGATGGTTTTGTCCAATGGAAGTGGACGTTCGTAGTAATACGGGGTGTCCTGGAAAAAAGGGTAAAAGTAGGAGTGGCAATGAGGTCTGCAACTCTGACAATCCAAAAGCCAGTGTTAAGAAGGTTCGGTCAACTTGGTCACTGAGTCATAGTCCAGGGTCGGGTCAATGGTTGCTGCCAAAGAGAGAGAGAAAAGAAACACTCAGCGTGCACTCTAACCTAGATCAGAATGGTTATCACTTTATCTAATCTGAAAACCTCCCACTGTACCTCAAATTCTCCTCCAAACCTGAAAGAAGAATTAGTCGGGATCACCCGAGGAGTAAACCAACTCATCAGTGGGAATCGGGATCCAACTATCATCGCATGATAACGTGACGGAATCCGCTCACGCTATAACACTCCAGAATGTATGCGCATGCCTGGCAAGTTTCAGTTCTTTTGAAACTCCCGATGTAATTTTTACCCCTAGGACCCAAGTGACCTTGACGAATAATCAACAAATCAAAAGGTCCTAGTCAAGTTCAACCCGTCATTATCTTGATTGCGTTAAACCCACCCGCACGACCCTTGACGAATAATCAACAAAGTCGTACGACTGTCCTAACCAATCCACATATCCATGCGACAGAATAGCACAACAAAGCTACCGCACACTACGCCTCGGCGAATAGCAACGACAAACGCAGCGCGAATACTAAGCAATACTGATCTGAAATGACGGAGGGCTACGACTGGTTTTTGGCGAAAAACCTTTAACGTAATGAACTTGATATCGTTGAAGGAACTGGATAACTTTTTATAAAAATATAGTGACGAAAACCTTTACTAAAGAGGTCACTCCCGGTGAAGGGATCTCGGCTCTTTCCCCGTAGAATGAGGTGCAGGATATTCCAACTGAATACCTCGATGCAAAGCAAAAGTAATCGGCTATAGTGAAGTTATTGCCCTGACGCAAACTTTTGTCCAAGGGGTCACTCCCGGTGAAAGGATCTCGGCCCTTGCCTCGTCGACTGAGGAGCAGGATATTCCAACTGAATACCACGATGCAAAACAAAAGAGAACGTCCTTGCAATAACAGCTTTTTGAAAAGTGTTCCAACAACATCAGATTAGGTTTGTTTATCTTGCATTGATCCGAATCAATGCAGTCCCATCAATTGATCACACCACAAAGAACGAAAATATACTGACGTACGTATATGCCATCCGCATTCGCCACTGGGTCCCATCATCACCCGTTAGGTTAGCTAACTAACGGCAGAGCGGGGACTGGACTAGCGCGGATGAAAAACATATACAACATCTACTAATATATATACCAATATATAGTATTTCGCTCAAGGCGTGAATAAAATGCAACATCACAGAAATGTACAGCATCACAGAACAATACAGATATCTGGAAGCCCCGGGTTTCACAGAGCCGCTGCTGAAACCCGACGTTCCCCTGGTCGTGTGGATAGCCTGTGCAATGAAAACCTAGACCCCTACGGGCGCGGCAAGTCACCCGCCAAAACCTGAAGCGAGGCAGCCCCCTTCAGCAACGTGAATGGACCACCCAGCACTTCACGGAATCCGGCAACTCGGGCACCCCTCCTGGGTCAACCTGTACCCCCTACGAGTGCGGCGAATAGCCTGCCAATCCTGGAGTGAAGCCCCCTCCGTCCCAATGCCATGAGATGCGGGCTTGTTGCCCTCCAGAACCCGGCTATCCGTGCACCCCACCGCGGGGCAATCCTAGTACAGAAAGTAAAATATACATACACCGGGTACATCGATCGCAACCAGGTCGTGCCCCAAAAGAATAATACAAACAGGCAGTGACGGCAGTCCACATGTCGGACGCTCGCCCCGCAATATCAAATGTACATAATACAACAAAACTGTACTAGCATTGCATTCAGGCTATCCTCCACGACCGATCCGCAACAACACAGCATAAACATAGAACATCAACGTGAAAGTCACGTTCGCAAATCCGTCTAACCGGGCTATAGCAGTTAGACCGGATTTACCGATCAAGTGACATTCACGGTCGCAGATATAATGTAAATACTGTGAAATAATGTGTTTAAAATATCCAATCGATCAAAAATTAACAAGTGGGCCCCCAAGTAATACTGTAGCAGTCACAGAAGATCTGGGCCCAAATTTAATATTCCAAAAGCCCTATTTTCAGCCCAGAAAGCAACTGAAGAAAAACGACCAAGTGACCTGACCATAGTGCGGCGGAACCGCGGCCCAAAGGGGGTTTTGGCCGCTGTTCCGCGCTCCAACTAGGGAATCACTCTGTCGTTTTTCTACAGTAGCCTTATATTTTCCAGTACATCATTTTTCTGCAACCTGAAAAATTTTTAGACACCAAAAAGTTTCAACAGAAAACTGATGTGAACAAAAATGAGGTTTTTGGAAATTTGGTCGATCGGATAAGCAAAACGCATTAGAACAAGCTAGGCAAGGTTAATGGCGTGGCTCTGATACCATGTTGCGCCCCGGCAGCGCCCCGGCCGTCTATCCGAGGCCAAAAAGCGGAATCAAAATTTTTCCTTACTTGGAAACCGGCGCTACCGCGGACAATGAAAACCCGGATCGTTAACCATTAACCTATACTAGCTAACAAGAGATGGGAAGAGAAGTATACCGAGTGATCCGAGTCCTCCGGTCTTCTCGTCATCGTCCCGATCTCCCGCGGAAAGTCTTGTCTCCACATCGTCGCCTCCTCGCCGGAAGGGCACCACATCGCCTGCGTCTTTTACGGGCTCCCGCCTCAATACCGAGGCAACTCGGGCATGAAGCCGGCAACTCGACATGCTCAAGATATGCTGTAGAATGTGTAGTGTAGAGGCTATGTCTCATTTGGGGTTTGTTGCCTTTGAAGATGATGGAGGAATCAAGATTAGAAAAATGGTGCTTGCATTTTTCTAGCATGAAAATGAGGTCAAGAATGAAACTCTCAAGATGAAGCTCTCATCTTCTTCTTCTCTCCAAAAATGAAAACCTTATCATATTAGAATGGTGGAGGAAAAGAATATGAATCCAAAACCTTAGAAGGAAGGTGAGTGTAGGAAAAGGTGGAGGGTAACCACAACCAAACATCATCATAACCAAATCAAATCAACTCCAAATCACTTCTAATCAACAAAAAGCAAGTGATGAGAATGGTATCAAAAGATGCTATCATAATTAATCATTTGCAAGAAAACCCTCCACAATGTGTTATTTGCAAACTTGCAAATAACACCCTCCATCGGAAAAGTCCGGCAGGGAAAGAACAAAGGAAAACCGGCCGGAACGGAATGCAAACTGGCAACTCCAGAAAACTGGTCCCGTAATAAATTACAGAAAAACCCCGATACTGTGCATACACACCCGCATCTGTATTCCGACCGGATACAAATGCAATGAGACAAAATCTACACTGTACTATACTAGGATCCGGCTTAAACCAAAGCCGGCTAGTAATATCCGTTCGATCCTGATCCGTGCAATACCGCCCATATCTGATCGAACTCTGCCATATATCCATACGGCCACTAGTACAAACCGTCCGATCCTGATCCGTGCAATACCGCACGTATGTGATCGGACCCTGCCATATCTCCATACGGCCTCTACAGCGTTTCGCCCGAAAGCTTGAATAACTGAAAGTGTGGTGGACTCTAAAGACTCGTCAATACTATGGCTGTGGATTTAACCACTAGCACGTCAGAGGTATTAGCCAATACATGACGGGCCACCAGCTATTGACCAAAAGGGACGTCGATGAGCGAACTCATCCTGACACCCTACTGAGCCTGTCAGTGACAATATCCGTACAGTCCGGTCCGTTCGTCTATGAGGATCGCATGTCGGGCCTAGGGGGTTGGTAAAAGTCAGACCCCCAAAGGCGGTACAAGTCGTGTCGGAGTGTAGCCCAGAACGCCCTGAGATACTACTGGAATACCTACCAGTAAATCTCCTGCCTCGGCCGAGGGCTTTGCGTAATGGCTCTCCTAGACACAGCGCGACCTCACCCCCAATACCGGGAGAGACGAACCCCTGCAGATCCGCTCACTGCCTCCATGTGGCTCGGGACTGTACCCAACTAAAACCTGTTTGCACGACTCCTTTGAGCCGTGGTAGGGTAGTAATCAAAGCACAGTGGGAACTCACACGAGACAAATGACGATCTCAGGTCGATGAACTAACCTGTACACATGTCACCTGGGAACTGCTATCTGACGTCTGGTATAATCCCAACTAGCAGGTTCCCGGCGAGTCCTGTCCAGTGTACTCATAACCCAATGAGCACCTGTATACATCTTAGGTGAACCAACTGACACCAGTGGCTTGTGAGACCGGCCACCGCCCCTCGTCGGGGTCTCGACTGTATACACTAGTCTACTAATGGAGTGTCGATGCCCTGTCTTGAAACTCCCACGACTAGGGACCTTTTAAGGATGTGCTTATAGACTACCAGCTCCCACGTATATGATCGCCATCATACTGCTGGTAGTCAAGCAAGAATCCTAGGGGCTCTATCAACGTGTAATAGCGACATGTCAGGTCACCTAAAGCAGTACACGATGATAAAGATAAACCAGATAGCATACTATCATCTCGAGTAAGACTGTCCTAC
Organism: Agapanthus africanus; assembly: GCA_030015575.1. NCBI lineage: Eukaryota > Viridiplantae > Streptophyta > Magnoliopsida > Asparagales > Amaryllidaceae > Agapanthus > Agapanthus africanus. The sequence continues at coordinate 669,981,316 of CM057337.1, forward strand.
CGGGGTAGGTCCTCCCTCAATCATTGCAATCACGTGCCTGTGATCCAATAATTGACTCTGAGGGCACTATCTCCAACAAAGACTTCCCTGGCCCGAGCACGCTTAACTACGGAGTTCTCAAGCTCCTGTAGTTCCGGTTCACTTAAAAGACGCCTCTGTATTGAAGAGTGGTATCATTTCATTTATAGTACAGATCTGCCCCCTTTCGGAATGTATTCCGAAGAGTCCCCATTGTTCTACAGTGGGTCCCACGGACTCAAGAGGTGGCCCCCATGGATTCAAGAGGTGGCCCCCGCCCACTTAACACGACACTTGGCGTGGCACTTTGTTCCGTATGGCACTTTGCTCCGTGAGCAAGAACTGGATCCCGACATTCTCCCCACCTTTGAACAATGGTTCGTCCTCGAACTACAGACCTACTATTGAGGAACCGGCTCTGATACCATTCTGTCACGCCCCACCCCCAATACAGAGAGTATTGTCCGCTTTGGCCGAAGCCGCATGGTTTTTCCCTTTAGAGCGAACCGGACCCGACCAGGGGCCACTTCCCAGGAGGTCACCCATCCCAAGACTTCCCTGGCCCGAGCATGCTTAACTACGGAGTTCTCAAGCTCCTGTAGTTCCGGTTCACTTAAAAGGCGCCTCTGTATTGAAGAGTGGTATCATTTCATTTATAGTACAGATCTGCCCCCTTTCGGAATGTATTCCGAAGAGTCCCCATTGTTCTACAGTGGGTCCCACGGACTCAAGAGGTGGCCCCCACAGATTCAAGAGGTGGCCCCCGCCCACTTAACACGACACTTGGTGTGGCACTTTGTTCCGTGTGGCACTTTGCTCCGTGAGCAAGAACCGGGTCCCGACATACAACCAGGAGGCACGAAGATGTACCGAGTTATACGACAGCAATTCTGGTGGAAAGGCATGAAATGGGAAATTGCCCGCTTGTAGCGAAGTGCTTGGTGTGTCAGCAAGTTAAGGCTGAACATCAAAGGGTAGATGGTGTATTGCAACCATTTCCGATTCCTCAATAGAAGTGGGAACATATAACCATGGATTTCGTGACGGCTTTACCGCGGAGTCCAAAGGGCAACAATGCAGTTTGGGGACCGTTGATCGTTTGACCAAAGCAGCTCATTTCATACCATTTCGAGTTGGTCAATAAACAGAAGGTTTGGCAGAACGGTACATGCAGGAGATTGTAAGATTGCATGGAGTACCGGTGAGCATCGTGTCCGATCGTAACACCCTATTCTTATCGCACTTCTGGAGGAGCTTACAGGAAAGTTTGGGGACTCGATTGAAGTTTAGCACAGCTTATCATCCTCGGACAGATGGCCATTCAGAGAGAACGGTCCAAACTCTTGAAGACATGTGGAGAGTTTGCATGTTAGACTTCAAGGATTCATGGGAGGATCATCTACAATTAGTGGAGTTTTCTTACAACAATAGTTTTTCAGGCAACGATTCAGATAGCTCCATTCGAAGCTTTTTATGGTCGCAAGTGTCGGGACGATGTCGGTGAACGAAGATTGTTGGGACCAGATTTGGTTGTGCAAACAGACGAGAAGGTTAGCACTATCCGGAATCATATGAGGACAACACAGGACCGACAGAAGAGTTGGGCTGATACATCGCGAAGACCTCTGGAATTCACGGTTGGTGATTTGGTGTTGTGGAGACATCATCGACTAGAGGAGTTATCCGTTTCGGAAGTCGAGGAAAGATTAGTCCTCGATTTGTTGGAACTTTCGAGATCTTGGAACGTATTGGAGAAGTGGCTTATCGTTTGGCGTTACCGCAATCCCTGGCGAATGGTCGTGACGTGTTTTGCGTACCTCAACTTCGTAGGTATGCTCAAGATGAAATACATGCGTTGGATCATTCAAAACGGACCGTATGAGAAGATTTAACCTTTGTGGAGCGACCGATGTCAATTGTGGATTGAAGAGAAAAGGTTCTTATGAACAAAGTTATCTCTCTTGTACTTATTTCTTGGAATAATCGCTCGCATGGAGAACCAGGTTAGGAACGAAATGATGAAATCCGGCAGAAGTTTCCATATCTATTCTTGAAATTTCTTGTTTGTTTATCCTATCCTGTTCTTGGAATTTCGAGGACGAAATTCTTTTGTAGTTGGGTATAATGTAACACCCGAGTTCATTTATACCAATTCTAGTTTCTGTATCTATCTATCCATGGTTTATTCTTGATTTATCGTGTTTGGGTACAAATGGTAGTTACATTTTACATTGCATTCGACCCGACCCTCTTGCTTGAACCTATTTGACTCTTATTTAGAAATTATCTTGACTTGTTGCATGGACTAGTACATCTCATGATTTAGTATACTGGTATTTTATCTAGTATCGCATCTTTTGCATATAACAATTTAAATCACGTAAAATAAATTAAAATTGCATTTCATGGCCTGCATGATACCCCTAACCCTGTGGTAGCGCCCTTGCATCATGTGCTCGTCCCGTTCAATGAAACGGATGTGTTTGGATGGCTACGCGCACGTACATGCATCCGTTCTTGGGGGTATGCATTTTATTTAACTAAGTATTCATTTTGAAATTTGGAAGTTGCATATATTTTTAATATTTTAAATCTGAATTTTTGGACCCGACCTGGGCGCATTTCTGAAATGTTTTATAACCCGCCAAATTCTAATTATTTAAAATTCTTTAATATTTTTCTTAACACCCTGCATTCCTTTTTACCTACGAAAATATTTTTAAAACAACCAAAATATTTTTCCACTGCTTTCCCCAGCCAAGGAAATGATTCTCCAATCTATTAAAATCATTTTATATTTTTCCTAATCATTTTCTTTCCCCCAACCGAGCCAATCAAAACTCTATCTTCTTTGCACCTGGGCCCCACGTCTCTCTCTCTCTCCCCTCTTTCTTAATTCTCTTTCTCTTTTATTCCCTCAACCAATCAAAATCACCTTTTATTTTGCGTGGCCCCCACTCTATTCCTCTCTCTCCTTTTTCCTTTTCTTTTTCTCTCTCTCGCCGTCTCTCTCCTCTTTCTCTCTCTTTCTCTCTCTCTCTTCTCTCTTTCTCCTATTGGAGGCACTGTGCATTCCTCGATTATGGTCACCGCGTTGCGCTATGGTCACCTTCCTTCTTCTCGAGCCTCGTCCCCCTCGTTTAAAATCCTCGAGCACGAGAAAACCAAGAACCCATCTCGTCGCAGTTCTTCTCGTTTACCCTCTCCTCCGAGCACAACCCTAAGCACCATCTTCCATCGCCATCGTCTCGTCACCACCTCACGCGCCATCACCTTTGCCACCGAGCACCACCAACTTCCTTCTCCCTCTTCCTCGTTTCCATCTCTAGTCGTCGCCTCATCCTCATCGTCGATCTCTTTGAACCCTACAACTCGAACAGCATCTCATCACCATCAACCTCGACATCATCTCCACTTCTTTCATCTTCGACAGAACCCATCTCCAGCCATTACTTCATCTCCTACCGCTGCCGTCGTCTTCCCCACTTGAATCAACCATCGCCTCGCCGTCGCCGGAGCACTCAACTCGACAGCGGCCCCTCTCCTTTACAACCCAGAATCTGTCGTCTTCATCTTCACCACTGCAAAACTCACCATCATCATTATCTCTTCTTGAACCCATCTCCTCCTTCATCTGCAACCCTCATCGGCACCCTCACGTCGCCAACCCACTGCCAACCGTGTCTTCGTCACCTTCACACCTGCGACCACCTCTCTTCCTCTTCTCTTCCCTCTCACTAACCCAACACCTAGAACCCATAGAAACCTGCATCTCCCCGAAACCCTACCGCCTTTAGCCGCTCACTCGCCTCCGGCAACCTCGGTTCATCCCACAATCATCATCGTCTCCCCCTCGCCTTCCTCTCTGAATCCAAATCATCGCTGCGACCCAGTCTCTTCTTATTTTCTTCTTCTTCCTCTACTTCTTCTTCTTCTCTTTTCTTTTTCTTGTTTCGTGTTCCCCGGTCATCGCCGGCGACGCCATCGCTGACGCTCCCTCGTCGTCATTACCCTCTTTGCCTTCGCCTCTGTCCCAAACCCCAGAGCACCAAATCCCAGCTTCTTCTTCTTTTTCTTCTTCTTCTCCTTCTTCTTCTTTTCTTGATTTCGTGGATACACGTTTTCCGGTGATCGGGGGAGCCGTGCCCGTCGCTGTTGTTCCGGGTGACTCTGAGGACGTTCCCAGATAGCGTGATCGTGTTCTTTCCATACCTGGTTCTGTTCTGTGCTCGCGTGGACATATCGCGACGTTGTCCCCGATATCCGGCGTGGCACGTACCGCTTTGATATCCGTTCAGGCAAGTGAAAACTTGCTACATGCTATTTGAATTACTATATATGCTATTTAAGGTTCTATATATCCATTTGAATGCACGTTAAACCTGTGGTTACATTTAATACTATAATTTCCTTTTAACAGTTTGACGTTCCGTTATATCATTTTAGATTCACCGCACGGAACATACCATGTCACATTTAGTTCTATTATACATAGTACCTGCATTCATACTTAAATCCTATAACAATTATTTGCATAGCCCTCAGTACCCTTTTGTATTTTATACCCTGTCAGACGACCGTTTGCATACAACTAACCTGATTCATATTCAATTGCATCTTTAGATTATTTAGTACACATTAACCTGACTTTTAACAATCCGTGTTTGTTTAAGTGTATGATACTTAATGTTGGAACCATAAACCGAGCTCTAAATGATAACCGTGAATCGATATAATTTAACCTGTACCTATTTGCATATTAGATTTCATGTTCCAGTTTATTCTTCTGATAGTACTCATGCTGGTTTATTTATAATCATGTTTATGTTAGTTTGATTATGAGCACCCATATGACATCTTGTGCACCCTGATATGACCTATTATACCTATTACTTGATATGACATGGTACCGTACACTCTTGACATAACATGATACCTAAATACACTACTTGACTTGACCTGATGTACCATGGCTTGACCGGTTACCTGATCTTGTGTCTAATGCCAACAAACCTGACATGTAGTCCTTACGGACCGTTCTTGTTGTCTATCCAGACAAATCTGCACCTACCTGATCCTGAGTTGGCATTGGTTCTTGATTACTTAATATCTGACCTAAACACATATAACTTGGGGGTATGGGGAAATCAATGATGAAACCTAACTTGTAACTCGACAGTTACTTGCTTTTACTGATCAGTTTTAGAAGCTAGGCTCGCCTCGGGATGATGCTGCTGACATCATTCGTCTTTACCCTTTCCTTTTAGTGCCTAGCGGCACGTCTCGGTTTTAGCCCGAGAGTCTTAGACCGTGGTCCTGGGCATGCACGGGATACTATTGAGTTATATCGATGATTCATCAAATTGATTTCAAAGACTTGAGAGTAGTTAACCTAATAGGCCAGTTTAGATAACTCATTACACACGGCCCCACTGTCCTTACTTATATCACTGTTATACTTGTTTACCATTTATGCTCATACTTGCATGTATTGCCACTCCTGTTTTTATATTATTGCTTGATGTTATGACGCACTGACGTCTGGGTTTTGCATGGCCCAGATCCTCTACCTTTGTTGCAGACTGATCAGGAGTATTGCCGCTGTTAGACCGAGCGGTGAAGATCCTATTGGTATGCAGTTTTACTTTCCCGGTGTTTCATTTATTGTATCTTTTGCTTCCGCATATTATTTTTCTTTACTCATTCATTCTGGCACATGGACATATACTAGATAGTTTATTTACTTTCATGTTCTTGATATCTCTACAGCCGTAATGTGACTGTGGAGGGATTTTTCTTATCCACGGGAAGCATGGTTGGCTATGTCACGTGCCCATCTAAGCTACTCTGGGAAGCGGGGCGTGACAAGGAAGCTTGATAACTACCTAACTTATTCTAGAAGCCTCTTTGTAACAACCTAGCTTATGGGGGAAGCTTGATTAGGGTCTATAAAAAAGGACCTAAGCCTACATTAAAAAGGTTGTTGATTTTTAGTTCGACACACTTGATCTAAAAACCAAATCAAGATCCAATTCCAAATCAAGATCCAAGATCAAGAATCATGAGAAATTCATCGAGCGATATCAATCAAGATTCCTTTACGTGAAGTCGATCGTCATCAACGAGCACGTGATCCTCGATAGATCCAAGACTCACGGTGATCAAGCAAAGCGAAGATCGACGGAGAAATTACCTCTTCAAGGGAGTGATCGAGAGCTATTCTTCTTGTAATCTCGGATTGAAGAAGTTGTAATTTGAAGTTGAATAATAAAAGTGATCATTACTTTTAGTCTTGCTTTCTTTAAATTTTCACATTATGAAATCTCTATTTGTTGATTCTTCTATTTTCATAATGTGTGAGTAAATCTCCGCTTGCTAAGAATTCGAAGGAATTTGGTAGATCCAATGGTGAGATAATTCTATATTCATCTTAAGTCTTATGGAGATTATAAACTTTAGCAAAAAGAACCATTAATGTCCAAATTGTGAGTGAGATCAATTTATTGAGAAGTTCATCACAATTTGGGGATTAAATTGATGATCCTTCTTGTAAAAAGCTAGATAGGAATGGCAATCAATGAAAGGACAAGGGGCAATGAAGGAGAAACCCTAATTTCTTCAAAGGATCCCTAATTCTCATTAATAGCCATCGATCTAGTAGTAATTCTATCAATAGATAAGATGAATCATCTCGAATAATCATTCATGGCTACTAATTCCAATCGAATCCTACAAGCCTTCTACAATTTTCTTGATAACTAAATTTTGAATATTTTCTTGAATTTCTTTTCTTGAAAACGATTTCTTAAATTTCTTGAAATAAGTACTTCAACCAAATCTTAAACAATTTCTTGAATTTTCTTTACTATTTCTTTCGACTCAACTAAAGCAAGAATTTACGAATTCCTCGAATTCCAGAGGACGACCCGTGCTCACTAACGCTCGCTACACGCGATACCGTTATTGATTGTCGTTACTAAACTACAAACCTATATTCTTCACTTTTAGATTCAATCAAGGGGCTTAACTCCACTGGCACTTAGAGAGTTTTGAGAGAATTTTTGCTAGAATTTTAGAATAGTGAAGAGCTAGAACATGGGGTGGTATTTATAGTGGAGATTTAGAGTTTGGGAATTAAAAATGCGGATTAAAATGCATTAAAATGTGTTAAATGATGAATTGAAGAGTTTCTGTTTGATTGCAGAAAAATCAAACAGTGCAAAAGAAATTAAGGGGAGTCGAAGGGACGAGTGTGCAAAGCACGGAGCAATTTGGGCCTATCTTGACCGTCAGCGCCAGCCAGATCAAAGGTTTGGGTGGTTGGATCTTGAGGCGTTGCCTCGAGATTCGTGCCACGTGTCAATTTGGGTGTCATTGCGCCTGTTTGATTTTTCTGAAACTTTTTATTTCTCCGTGTATTGCACGTGCAACTCTTGGACTTCCAAAAATTAAAAAGAAAATCTAAAAAATAATTGGATCTGATGGGAATAAAACATACAGGTTACGTCACAGCAGTGTATAGGCTTTACTAGTGAGCTACAGGTTACTTCTTGCTTTTATTTAATAAAAATAACTTTTAACTCTTACACAGGCTGTAATACCTTTTTTTGTACAATAACAAGAAAATTATGTAAAGTGATTTTAGAGTCGTTACATTCTACCCTTCTTATAAAAATTCCGTCCTCGAAATTTACAATTACATAGAGACTACTTTTCAAAAAGGTAAGGGTATCGTATACGCCTATCTTCTTCTCTTTCCCAAGTTGATTCTCCTGGCGAATCATTTCTCCATGTCACTCGGACCAAGTATACTTTCTTGTTCCGTAATGTTTTGACCTTTCATTCTAGGATCTCTACTGGTTGTTCCTCGCAGGTTAGGTCAGTTTGTACTGTAAACTCATAGTGATCAAGTATGTGGCTGGGGTCGCTCACATATCGTCGTAGTTGAGATATGTGGAACACATTGTGAACACATTGTGCACTCCTTCTAATGAGGGTGGTAGTGCTAAACGGTATGCCACTTCTCTAACTCGTTCGAGTATGTCGAACGGTTCTATGTATCTTGGACTTAGCTTACCCCTCTTGCCAAAACATATCACTCCTCTGTTTGGAGTGATCTTCAAGAATACATGTTCTCCGGGTTGAAACTCCAAGTGTCGACGCTTTGCATCTGCCCAATGTTTCTATCGGTCTTCGGCTATTCGCATCCTTCCCTGGTCGTGCGAACTACGTCCACAGTTACCACGATCATCTCTGGTCCAAGGAGTTCACGATCTCCAATGTCGTCCCAACTCAACGAGGAACGACATTTCCGTCCGTAGAGTGCTGCGAAAGGTGTCATCCCAATCCTTGCCTGATAGCTGTTGTATGAAAAATCCACAAGGTGTAGGTGATCTTCCTATGAACCTCCGAAGTCTAACATACAGGATCTTAACATATTTTCCAAAATCTGAATTGTTCACTCGGACTGTCTGTCTGTTTGTAGATATACACCGTGCTGAAATTCAGACTTGTTCTCAGGCTAACTTGCAGACTCTGCCAAAATTGTGATCGGAATGTTGTATCACGATCGGAGACGATGCAAACAGGTACTCCATATAATTTCACGATCTCCTGTATGAGTTTATGGGTATCAAATATGGTACATCTTGAAGGTTTAAATCTTACTTTAGATTTATACCCACGTCCATGTACTTCTTTGTTAACGTCGCGGTTGACTGGACAACTCTGAATGGAATAAGTGAGCCGACTTGGTGAGTCGATCCACAATAACCCAAATTGCATCGTTACCCTTCGTGCTACAGGGGAAGGAGGTCACGAATTCCATGGTAATGTGTTGCCATTTACATTCTAGGATTGGTAACGGCTGAAGTAGACTAGCAGTTCTGTGATATTCAATCTTCACTTGCTGACACACTAAACACTTGGCTTCGCTCTTAGCTACTTCGTGCTTAATTCCATGCCACCAGTAGTGTTGCCGTAAATCTTTGTACATCTTCGTGCCACCGGGGTGTACCGAATACGGAGAGCTGTGAGCTTCTTTCATCAACTCTTCTCGAATAGGTCCGACTGGCACGGATAAACGACTTCCATATCTCAAGGATCCTTCTTCGTGGATGATGAAGTCAGTACGGAGTCTACTTTCTACTCTTTCGGATCCTTTGTAGTTTGGTATTATTTGCTTGAACTGCCTTGATTTGATTTACAAGAGTGGACTTGATTTGTAAGTTCATCAAAAATGAAGTGTTACCTGGCACAACTACTTCAATCTCCAATCCGTGCAATTCTTGTTGTAGTCTCCACTGAGTGGTGAGGTTCATTGCTAATAACTGGTGACTAAGGGCATCGGGAACTACGTTCACTTTCCCAGGATGATACTGCAGGTTGATGTTGAAATCCGCCATAAGTTCTAGTCATCTTCTCTGTCGTATGTTTGAGTTCCTTCTGAGTAAATACATACTTCAGATTTTTATAGTCAGTATATATCTACTCGTTCTTCCAACAGATAGTGGCGCCAAATCTTAAGTGCGAAGACGACGGCTGCCAATTCTAGATCATGTGTTGATAGTTGCGCTCATGTAGCTTTAACTGTCTTGATGCAAAAGCCATAACTTTTCCATGCTGGTGTAGAACATATCCTAATCCTTTACCAGACGCATCACAATGCACAGCGAATCCGCCAGATTGATCCGGTATTACAAGAATTGGTGCAGAGGTTAACTTCGACTTGAGTTCTACAAAAACCTTTTCATATGCTTCTGACCACACGAATGCTTTGTCTTTACGTGTGAGCTTGGTCAGGGGTGCTGCGATCTTTGAGAATCCTTCGATGAATCGTCGATAGGATCCTGCTAAGCCCAAGAAACTTCGTATATCTTTCACCGTCTTTGGTATCGGCCACTCGCTGACACCTGACACCTTAGCTGGATCCACAGAGATTTCTTCGCCTGAAACAATATGTCCGAGAAATCCGACTTGATCTAGCCAAAATTCACACTTGTTGTATTGGCGTAGAGCTGATGTTGTCGCAATGTCTCTAGGACAATCCGTAGTACTCGGCGTGTTCTTTCCGATCCCTTGAATACACCAAGATGTCGTTGATGAAGATGACAACAAACCTGTCTACGTACTCTCGGAAAACTTGGTTCATCAGGTTCATAAAGATGGCAGGTGCATTGATCACTCCAAATGGCATTACGAGATATTCATAATGACCATAATGAGTCCTAAACGCTGCCTTCGGAATGTCAGACTCGTTGACCTTCACCTGATGGTAACCCGAACGAAGATCTAGTTTTGAAAAGACACAAGACCCACTTAACTGGTCGAAAAGGTCATTGATGCGCGGTATTGAATAATTGTTCTTAATTGTCACTTCGTTCAGAGCTCGATAATCCACACAAATCCTGTAGGAACCTTCCTTCTTCTTCACGAGTAACACCGGAGATCCCCAACTTGAAATGCTGGGACGAATCCAACCTTTCTTCAAGAGTTCGTCCAACTGAATGCAGATCTCCTTCAATCCCTTCAGACTTAATCAGTATGGAACTTTTATTACTGGTTGTGCGCCGGGTTGTAAATCGATGTTGAATTCAAGAGCTTGATCAGAAGGCAAACCAGATATATCTTCCGGGAATACATCTTGAACTCTCGAACTACCTCTGCTTTCGATTCTTCCGCATGCAATGCTGCAACCTCTGCTTTCTTTGGTTTTGCTCTGTAGATGCTAGGTTCTAGGGTACGGTCTCCACTTTTGAAGTAGAACACTGGATGATCTAGTATTTCGAACATTATCCTCCTTTGGTGACAGTCGATGGTAGCGAAGAAAGTTCCCAGCCAGTCCATTCCCAAGACTACGTCAAAGTTTGGTATGTCCAGCACCTTGAAGTCCGTATAAAATTCTCGACTGCAAACGACTACTGGACACAGATCGTATCCCAAAGTTGCTTTTAGAACGTCGTTCCCTGAACTGATATTCCAGCTGGATACGAGCGGTTTAACTGGGATCGCATAGTTCGGACGAAACGTTGCAGCATAAATCAATGTGATTCCCCAGTATTGAAGAGCGCTAGAGCAGGCATGGATGCTACTAAGATTGTACCTAAATCGTGTGGGATAGGTTTAGGTATAACAGATATAAGATGACTATGAATTGAAAGGACTTGAAAGAGAATAGGGAAGGGATTTACCAGCGATAACCTGACCCGTAGCTTCGGCCTCTTCGACCGACACGGTGAATGCTTGGCGTCGCAACACTTTCCTCTGTGCCTGGTTAAACACTCGGCGTTAGGATTGAGTGGTCTCGATGAGGGGAGCTGGAGCTGGTAGAGCTAACCGAGTAGGAGGATCTTGGATCGTCAATCTAGCTGTAGGGTTGTTGGGTCCTCGGTTCTGGAGGCATGCTCCAATGGTGTGAGCAGAAGACCCATAGATCAGGCACAAGTTGTTCGCCCCGCGACGGTTCTTCACAAGATGCCATATTCTTTTGCATAGATGCAAAAGTCTTCCTGCTGTTGACCGACGAACCTACTGGCCTCCGAGATGGTCCGTTAAAAGCTGACCTAGAAAAGGCCCCTCCTGTGATCTGGTGCACAGGGCGTCTCACACCGGCAGTCTGCGGTCCGCCTTTCTTCTTCACAACTGCCTCATAGCGTCGGGAAGCCTTCAAAGCAAGTTCGAGTGCAACTTGGATTTCAGGGTCCAACCCTTGCTGAAATTATCGTGCCCGGATCTCAGCAGTGGGAATAAGATGTGCAGCAAACCTGTTACGACCTTGTGTTAGCAGTGTAGTGAGTGAGATCAGAAAATTGAATTGGGTGAAGAGCTAGAGCATGGGGTGGTATTTATAGTAGAGAATTAGGGTTTGGGAATTAAAAATGTGTATTAAAATGCATTAAAAAGGTGTTAAATGGTGAATTGAAAAGTCTCTGTTTGATTGCAGAAAAATCAAACAGTGCAGAGGAGCTAAGTGGAGTCAAAAGGATAAGTGTGCAAAGCACAGAGCAATTTGGGCCTATCTTGACCGTCGGCGCCGGCCAGATCAAAGGTTTGGGCGGTCGGATCTTGAGGCATTGCCTCGAGATTCGTGCCACGTGTCAATTTGGGTGTGTCATTGCGCCTGTTTGATTTTTCTGAAACTTTTCATTTCTCCGTGTATTGCACGTGCAACTCTTAAACTTCCAAAAATTAAAAAGAAAAAATCTAAAAAATAATTGGGTCTGATGGGAATCGAACGCACAGGCTACATCACAGCAGTGTAGAGGCTTTACCAATGAGCTACAAGATGCTTCTTATTTTTATTTAACAAAAATAACTTTTAACTCTTACACAGGCTGTAATACTTTTTTTGTACAATAACAAGAAAATTTTGTACAGTGATTTTAAAGTCGTTATATTCTACCCTCATAAAAATTTCGTCCTCGAAATTTACAGTTACATAGGAATTAATTTTCAAAAAGGTAAGGGTATCGTGTACGCCTATCTTCTTCTCTTTCCCAAGTTGATTCTCTTTGAGAATCCTTTCTCCACATCACTCGGACCAAGTTTACTTTCTTGTTCCGTAATGTTTTCACCTTTCGGTCCAGGATCTCAACTGGTTATTGCTCGCAGGTTAGATCAGTTTGTACTGTGAGCTCTCCGTGATCAAGTGTGTGGCTGGGGTCACTCACATATCGTTGTAGTTGGGATATGTGGAACACATTGTGCACTCCTTCCAATGAGGGTGGTAGTGCTTAACGGTATGCCACTTCTCTAACTTGTTCGAATTTGTCGAACGGTCCTATGTATCTTGGACTTAGCTTACCCCTCTTGCCAAAACGTATCACTCCTCTGTTTGGAGAGATCTTCAAGAATACATGTTCTCCGGGTTGAAACTCCAAGTGTTGACGCTTTGTATCTGCCCAATATTTCTGTCGGTCTTAGGCTATTCGCATCCTTTCCCTGATCGTGCGAACTACGTCCACAGTTGCCACGATCATCTCTGGTCTAAAGAGTTCACGATCTCCAATGTCGTCCCAACTCAAGGAGGAACGACATTTCCATCCGTAGAGTGCTGCGAAAGGTGCCATCCCAATACTTGCCTGATAGCTGTTGTATGAAAACCCCACAAGGTGTAGGTGATCTTCCCACGAACCTCTGAAGTCTAACATACAGGTTCTTATCATGTCTTCCAGAATCTGAATTGTTTGCTTGGACTGTCCGTCTGTTTGTGGATGATACGCCGTGCTAGACTCATTCTCAGGCTTCCTTGCCGCTCATCCCATACAAGAAGGGTCACCGCTCAATTGCGAGTTACTCGACGAACAAGTGTTGTACCTCGAGGATGACGAGCCATGTTGAGAGCTCTACTTCGACGGAGCCTCATCAATAAGGACCTCCAGCAAATCAAGCGTCCCGGAGATAGAAGCGGGGATATGATTGGTGTTCGTCACGCCATCAGGAGGAACCCTACAACGTTCCTTCGCTCTTACCGAGCCTCGCACAAATAACGAGGCTGAATACGAAGCTCTGATAGCTGGTATCGAGCTCGCCATAGAAATGGAAATCCTTCAGCCACGGGTTTACGGTGACTCCCAGCCTATCGTCAACCAAGTGAGCGGCGACTACAAGATATATAAGCCCGAGTTAGCTCGATACAGAAGCTGAGTGGTGGAACTCATGAAACGGTTCACTCACATTGAACTAATGAGAGTCCCTAGGGCGTTGAACGGAAAAAATGGCGTACTAGCTTGCCTAGCCAAAGAGCCGGTTAATTCCGACATGGATGAAATTCTGATCACAGTTTGGAGCCAGCAAATTCTTCCCCCATCCTCTTTATGAGAAAAGGAAAGCGCGGAACAAAAGAGCAATCCTTCCGAAAAAGTTCTGATCATTTAAGACGAGCCCGATTGGAGAGAGCCCTTCATAGAGTATCTTCGATACGACAAACTGCCCGAAAAAATTTCTGCGAGGGTTCAGCTGAAGAAGAGATCTCTTTGATACGTATTTATAAATAATATGCTAAATCGCAGATCATATGGCCAACTCCGGCTCAGGTGTCTTATCATCGGCCGAAACCCAAAAATTCATGAAGTTCACTCGGGCGTCTGAGGAGCTCACCTATCTGGCTCCAGAATACGGTTTCAAATTAAACGGCTTGTGTATTATTGGCCTACCATGATAATGGATTGTGAAGAGCATGCGAAGAGGTGTCATCTTTGGCAAATTCATGGTGATTTCATTCACAAGCATCCCAATCCGCTGCATACTATGGTGGCATCATGGCCCTTCGAAGTTTGGGGCACCGACATAGTTAGTCCAATTGATCCTCCGTCATCCAAAGGCCAACGGTTCATATTGGCCGCAACTGACTATTTCTCCAGATGGGCTGAAGCTTTCCTGCTAAAAGAAGTCAACACAGAAGATATTCTGATGTTCTTCCAGCATAATATTCTATACCGCTTCGATACACCTAGAAGAATTATTTCTGACAACGGGCCTTTTTCAAGAATTTCAAAGTCTCAAGATTTGCCACTCAGCACAAGCTAGACCGGAGATATTCCTCTATTTATAATCCAAGTGCCAATGGGCTAGCCGAAACCTTCAATGATACTCTATGCAAGCTCCTGAGGAAAATGTTTCAGCCAACAAGAGTGTCACGACCTAGAAATGGCACGTGACTGGCACTTGAATCACGTGAAGTCTATAGGACCCCACCATAATCCAAGTAAGCCAAAAGCCCAGAAATTTAAACCTTTCTGGGAAAATAGTGGAGGTGAAGTTTTGAAATAAAGGTATAATGAAACCAGGTTATTTCTTTATATGCACAAGTAATGATATATGAAAATACAAGTGGATTATATACTATAGTTGAAAACTTTTTCGTCATTTGAAATTTGGGCAGCACCTTCTTTGTAAATTTTGATCCAAAACCAATACATAGCAATAATAATAGGCATCCCCAAGCGGGAGCTAGCTCGCCATTTGACAGAATCACAACCAAAATATATATATATATACGACGCCCTAGGGCGAAGATCAAACACAGAAGAAAAAAAAAGAAAACCAAAACATAATCAAATAAAAACATAAATAAGGAATAAATACACATCTGTGGCTCTAGGTCCGAAAGAATATACAATTTGTGGTTTTCTAAGTCTACTAAACACATAGTCTGGTTGATGGAGCTTTTAACTAGATACAACTGAATAAATATACAAGTACAAATGGGGTCACGATGCAAGTGTACCCCACCTACCAAAGCAAACCACCTAGAAAGAAACCTGTTTACCCCAATCAGAGCAAAGCTCTGTTCAAATTCCAAGGCAGGAAACGAAGCAACGCTTTTGTTTCCCCCAATCAGTGCGAAGCTCTACTTTGAAATTTTAAATTTTAATAATTGAAGCAACGCTTCAGTTGCGCTGCGCTCTGCGCTGCGCGACACGTGTCAGCGCAGTTGCGCTGCGCGACATGTGTCAAGCGTAGGTACGCTTGCGCCAAACAGAAAAATTCTGAAAGATCTTTCTGATCTTGTTAAAACAAGAAGATTGTCTTCTGTAAAACAGAAGCCCTTGGATCAAAGATCCAACGGTGGGGAAAAATCCCTAAATCACTCAGAGAAAGATCTCTTTAACTAATTTAACAAACTAATTGGCACTATATAAAGGCCCCTAGACCCCAAGTCTAAAACACACAGAAAAACAGAGAGACACAGAACTCCTAAAAAGAAAGTTTGAGAAGAAATCAGGGAAAAAAAAAGGTAAAATCCTTTTGAATAAAAAGAAGAGTTTTCTTTTAAAAAGATCATTGATCTAAGAACAAGATCAAAGATCTTCAATAAAAAAAATATAATAATAATAAAGGCATTGCCTTTTGATGAACCACTGGTTCTTGATATTTGAGGTAAAACCTCTCTGGAAAACAAGAAAAACTTGTTTTCTTTGATCTAAATTTGATCAAAATATAAAACAGTGCCCTGCACTTGTAAAATTTGCACTGTTGCGCTCTTGGGTTGACGCAAGCCACCAGAGAGCGCCACGTGTCAGCCCTAGAGCAATCTGCGCCTTGCGCTTTAAAAAATGAGCATTGCGCTCTTGGGTTGGCGCAACTCACCAGAGCGCGCCACGTGTCAGCAGCTCAACAGCGCAGCGCATTGTCGCAGCGCACTGCGTTTGGGCTCACCAGAGCGTGACACGTGTCACCATCATATGAGTTTGCGCCTTGCGCTCCTCAATTGGCGCAAAGCGCCTGACAAGCCACGTGGGGCGCTGTCAGAGCATTTAATGCAATGCATTATCAAGGGCAGAGCCCAATAAAAAAAGGTCTATCAGACCAAACAAAAATGTTATGCATTATAAAAGGGCAGAGCCCAATAAAAAGGTCTATCAGACCAAAATGAAAAATGCTCTGCATTATAAAAAAAAAGGGACAGAGCCCAATTAAAAAAGGCCTAACAGGCCAGAATAAAATGTCATGCATTATTAAACAGGGGCAGAGCCTTAGTAAAGGCCTAATAGGCCAAATGCAAATAAAACGTTGAACATTTTCAACTGGACTTAGCCCAATCATGGCCGTAAGTCCTCAAATTAAATTGACTGAGCACGACTGCTCTCTTAAATCAATTTACATCCGGTTCAAGGGTACATCTCTGAACTCCTCTGACATTTGTCGTTGTAATCCTTCAACGTCGTCAGAGAGGTGACGGGTCCCGACAACCACACATCAATATGGACTTAAGCGTCCTTAAACCAACTCATGGACTTAAGCGTCCTTAAACTCATGGACTTAAGCGTCCTTAAACTCATGGACTCAAGTGTTCTTAAACCAACTCATGGACTCAAGCGTCCTTAAACTCCCGGACTCAAGTGTCCCAAAACTGGCAATGGACCATTACGTCCCTAAACTGGAACAATAGAGCCTCCAAATGCTTATTTGTCGGATCTAAACGGTCCCATTTAAGTTGATCTTAGCCTCAAATATGGCTAACGTATCCTTAAACCTTCAAACTGACTTTAGTCCCAAATTGGACTATAAATCCTCCAATCAACTTTGGTTCAAGGGTACATCTCTGAACTCCTCTGACATCTGTCGTTGTAATCCTTCAACGTCGTCAGAGAGGTGACGGGTCCCGACGGCCATACATGCAATGGACCACTATGTCCCTAAACTGGAACAATAGAGCCCCCAAATGCTCTTTTGTCGAATCTAAACGATCCCGTTAAGTTGATCTTAGTCTCAAACTGAACTAACGTATCCTTAACGAACGTTTAAGTTGATCTTAGCCTCAAATACGGCTAACGTATCCTTAAACCAAAATCCCAAACCCCTAAGAAATACGAATTTGGACTAATCCACGTCCTACGGGCGACGATATAAATTAGTGTCCGTATACAATCCACGGGCAACCACAAAAAAAAACAAAAACACACGACACGAAGTGAAATTCTGGAGAAGGAGAAAGTTGTTACCGCGATGCGGTAGCATAATTAACTGCAGGGGATTGCGCCTGCAGGGAAGAGCGTCCCCACAATCAAAAACCCTTCAAGCGAGGGGGAATCTGACGAAGTCTGCTACATCAGTCACATCCGTCTAAACCTCCGATACACGGTGCCATAAATCAACTTGGCATCTTCGGAGAGATGGACGGATAAAACCAAATAGTATCTGCCCCGAATCTCAGGCAAGACGTTCCGTCTTGGCCTTCTTTTGGAGGGGAACAAAACCGTGTGCCAACAAGCCACTACTGAATCCATGCGGTCAAACCTGCAAGAAAACTGTGCACAACGAGGTGAGTTTCCAACTCGTGAGTAGAAGATATCACCGGGTAGAAATCGAATGTATGACGATCTCCTAGGTCATACAGTAGTATAATAATAATAAAATAATATCGAGTGGTAACAAGGGTAATAGTGTTAACATAAGTATAATACTAATATAATCGTGTTCGTCTCATAATGTTGTACCATGTCATCCGAATCATATATATGTGTATAGGTTTATCATCTAACGTTTGTCAATCAACGACATACCAAATCAATATAAAAACCTGAGTGCCCAGTATCGACACTCAAAAACATCATAAAAACCGTGTCTAGCAGCGACACATAAATCCTCATATCTCGGGCGCCGTCTCATCGGTTCGGTCCTCAAATCCATCTGATCACACGACTCCGGTCGGTATCCTCCGGATATCCGCCGAGCCAAACTATCACCGGTCGGTAGTACTCCCCTGTCGGGCTCAAAATCTCTATACGATCTTCTTACCCCGGAGTACCATAACGAGTCCACCATGTACCCGCAGACGGTGCCTCCTCTCTCCTCGAATCGGGTATACATATAGTTCAGAACCGAGAAAACTCATGGTGGATGCCACACATCATATTAAGAAAAACCACATTTTTCTTTTAAAATGATCATAAGTTTTCAAAATTCACATGCGGTTTCCCAAATCCAGAAATCTCATGAAAACCGAAATCTCATGAACATGAGCCAATAATGAAACAATGAATGCCGGCACAAAACCAATCTACAGTGCATAAACAGAATGTATATATAAATATGGCATCTAACTAAGTAAGAAATGCAATATCTAAACTAAGCAATCTAATAAGCTACAAGTTATTAGGTTATACGAGGAAGTAACGATTTTTAATGTGTACATGGTATGGCAATTACCGATGATAGGTGTGTGAGCCGGCGAGTATGTGTATGTGCAACATGCGCATCATCGGTAATGGTGCATGTGTTCTAGAAGACGAGGTCATAAAAGATAATGAAAAGAACATATATGTAAAACGCAAAAGAGAATAATGTGAGCATAGCAGAAAAGTAAACAGTAAACGCAACAATATAAAATATATATAGCTACATACGAGCCACACAGTTATAGTATTTAAAATAGTACGAATCGTTGTTCTTAGGAAAATAGGGCCTACGGTGTTTTTGAGAAAAGATACTATTTGAAAATCCGTAGCGTCCCTTGTTGTCTTTTGAAAATGCATATGATTCGTTAGTTTTGAAGATAGGTATGCTCTAGTTATATTCTAATATCTACTTAAGTGATTAGAAAACTAAAATCTTTCCAAGTCGAAAGTGATTAGAAGACTAACATTTCCGAGTCGAAACCTCCATCAGTTGGCGATCCAGCCTCATAGTACCATGTACGGTATAGTCCATCGTACGGCATCCTCGAGTCAAGAGTGCGGATCAATCATCATATATATCATATCTCATACGGTATAATCTATTGTACGGCATTCTCGAATCAAGAGTGCGGGTCAATCATCATATATATCATATTTCGTACGGTATAACCCGCCGTACGATATCATAAAATCAAGGGTATGGATCTATGGTCATGTATATTTTATCATCTCATCTAGTCACATGTCACGTGTATATCGCCCAATGATCATTTAATATATCATATCATAACATGATGTTTCAATCTCAAATCATATATCATAACCTCGTGACATCATATCCGATCATATCGACTCATATCATTCTAACATGTCATATCATCATCTCGTGATATCATATCGAAATCATCCTCAAATTTGCATGTGTGTGTGTGTGTATAGACACCCACATTTCATACCAAGTGTGCGTGACAACATATATACCAAAGGCTCAACGCTAAGAGAATAAGAACAAAGGGTAATCCTTCCTACGTGTATGCCTATTATAACCTAAAATCTCCCAGAACCCTATTAACTAAGTATACCTATCTAATAACTACCTATATAGCAATATACCTAATATCCTTTGCGGGGGTGCTTACGCCATCCACCCGACTCCTCCCATAGATATACATCTACTCACCTACTATTCTCGTTCTAGCTGAAGTCGATGAACGCCCTGCTCTCCTTTATAGTCCCGGAAGTCCACGCGAAGGTATCTACAATTCAAGGAATATCGTATCATAAACAAGAATCAAATCCGAAAACCGATACGGCACGCGAAGTGCATATAGGTTAAAACCTACGGTCCACGCATACAAGAATAACTAAACAACTCTCGACGTTAACGTAAAAACATCAAACGACCTAGTCAAAACTCAAATAACAAAACTCAAGTTAATAAAAGTCGCAAAACGAAATCAGCAACTTGGAAAAACACTTCCAGATTTTTCCCTAGATGAATTAGGTCATTTTGCATATTGGATAGGCATTTATATCAATTAATAGAGATATGGACCAAACCTGGGACCCACTCATCTAGGTCAGGCCGCAATTTGCGACCAGATAGGAATTTCTGGCGGCCAAGTGAGGGAGTTGAGGGCTCGGGTTTCTATGGTATGTTCCTAATAGCCTGCACATCTCTCTGTATTTACAAAATATTTTTCAGAGCTCTCTAGTTATAGCAGATCCCAATTGATCACTACATTTCCACAAAAACCCGATATCGGAAAATTCCAAGTTCATGTTTGGTCCAGAATTCTATCACTAAAAGGTTTGAAGTCACTAACTAAGCCTTAATTACACCTCCACAACTCAAAACATCAAATAAATCTCACCCTAGAATTTTCCAAGATCATTAACCTACACTTGTTTATCTCTAATTTATTATAGGAGATTAGGAAAACTTAACACTTAACTAAAAGTGAGGGATTTACTTTTCAAGAGCAACTCGAGAAAATTCTAGGATGGCCAAAGTGCTCAAAGTCCCAACTTGATCCTACCATGATGTTTGTAGTAAGTTTTGAAATGATTTTTGTGAAAGTTGTATGGGATTTTGTTGAATATTTGAAAGGGTTGTATGGTGATAGTGAGGGTGGATGAGGAGTTAGAGAAAATGGAGGAGGAGATGAAGAAGAATAGGAGGTGAAAAAATGAAGAAGAGTGGAGGGAGACCAAGAATTGTGTGGAACCTTCTCATTCTCTCTCTCCCCCTCTCTCACACACATAATACTCGCCACCTCAAGTCTCTCTCTCATCTTTATTTATTCTTTTCTTTTCTTTCTTAAAACAAAACAAATTAAAGCAACTAAAGAAAAATGAAGTCATGGTTCAATAAATATGGACAGATGCTACGATATGATATGTTGCATGTCATGATACATAAACATGTTTTTAACAAATAGCTTAGTTTAATGCACAATTAGGAAATATTAATCAAGTTTAACATTAAACTTATATATAAATAATTGTATAATACTTTATAAATGTCCAAATCAAATAAATGCCTTCATAGTTAATAATTCATATTAATTTCCAAATATTTTCCAAAATATAGGTATATAATTGTACCATTTTATTAAAACTAATTTCTAAACTTCCATAATATTCATAAAATTTATTATTTTATTTATTTAAATTCCGAAAATAATATTTTATATTTCTGAAATGTTACAATCTTTCTCCCTTAAATAAATTCGGTCCCCGAATTTAAATTTAAACTCCCCAAATACTAAAACATTTCAGTAAATCAATTAAGTCAACGGGGCTCCGAAATCATGAATACGTAAGATATATCATACCGCAACGCATGCGCATGAAAACGAGTGCAAAACTCAAAATCGAAACTCCGTCAAGCGTCACGCAATCATGAGAGTTGTGACGAAATATACAAGTTTTAAAATCTATTATTAAAATCAAATATAATATAATTAAGACGATAATATATATATAGTACGCATCCTAGTGAAATCGTCTAAACAACTGAATAAATGTGCATGAAAAATCCTTTTTATATAAATCCAGTGCACTAGCGTACATGAAAACATATAGCCAGTGCATCAGGGTGTACCAAAATAAATATCAAGTATATGAATCAGGATCAACGGTATACGACATGCATAAATCAAAAACAAGTATACCAAGATATATGAAATCGTAAATATGTGCAACTGCATGCACAATACTCACATCAATGCATTGAAAGCGCACGTAAACCACCGAATGCATAAGTCAAAATCAAGTGCATGTTAGTTATATGTATGCCCTAGAGGCCATTACTGTACATACGATGTATATTGTAGTGGATGCTTGGACATATATAGGGAGGACTTTCTTGCTCGACATGATAGTATGCTATCTGGTTACCCTTTACCTTAACGTGTATACTGATTGTCTCTCTGTTACATGTTGGTAAAGCCTTTAGGATGTGTACTTGACTACCTGGACTATGATGCGGATCATACTAGTGGGGACATGGTAGTCCATAAGTACATCCTTCAAGGTCCCTAGTCGTGGGTGTATCGAGATAGGGCATCGATGCACCAGAGTGGACTAGCGTATACGCATCTTGACCCATATGATGGGCGATGGATGATCCCATATCCATCGGTATTTGACATCAAGGATGGTGTACGGGTGCTCAGTGGAGACTGGGTACACTGGACGGACTCGCCGAGAACTCCTAGATGGTATTATACCTCACGTCAGATGGCAGTTCTCCGGTGACACTGGTACAGAGTAGTCTGTTGACCCGAGATCGTCATAGAGTCTTGTGTGATTCCCACTGTGCTTTGATTTCCACCTTACCACGTCCAAGAGGGCGTGCAAAACGGTAGCTTTTGGGTACAGTCCCGAATCACATGGAGGCAATGAGCGATAGGAGGGGATCCGTCTCTCCCGGTATAGGGAGTTGATGTTGTGCTGTGTTCGATTGGCTATAACCGGAAATCCCTGGTCAGGGTTGCTGAGATTTACTGGTAAGTGTTACCAGTAGTTTCTCGAACTGTTATAGATCTCATATCGACACGACTTATCGAGCTACTGGGGTCTGACGTTTACCACCCCTAGGCGAGATATGCGACATATCAGACGACGAGACCGGACTGTACGGTAGTGTTACTGACTGGATTCACAGGAGAACTAGCGGGCTTGCTTGTTGATCTTCTGATCACTCAATACCCGGGTGGCCGTTACGTTTAGCACACCGCTTGCGGCTTATGGGTGTTTGATATGATCATCATCTACTGCCGGCGTATTGACGAGTCTTTAGAGTCCTACACATGGGTTTCCTGGCTCAAGCGAAACGGAGCAGGAGCACATATGTGATAAGTGCGGGACCGAGATTAATACGATATGAGATACCGTATTCTATTCTCGCGATTCATGACATTGATCGGTTGTATGCGATATAGCCGGGTTATCGGATCAAGTGTTGATTCGATAAGTTGTTACATTTGATATTAGTCGGTTATAGCCGGATTATTAAATCAAGAGTTGATTTAATAATTTAATGCATAATTATATATTTGATATATTACATTGCATTAACTAGTATTAGCTCACTTATGATTTATTTTCTCACTAGTATGTGCACATTGTTTATATATGATATATGCAAGTGTACATGTTTGTATCATGCTTGATGATACACACAAGATGGGTGTATGAGACTCATACCAAGATTAGGGCAAAGATTAGGGTTATTGGTTTATCTTAAGATTTAACAAAAGGGTTTAACTTAGTCAAAGTAATCAAGCTTGAAGAAGCTTGGAGAAGCTTTGACAAAGTCCACTCTTTTGTCATTTCTTTTGATATTCTTTAACCTAACCTTTAACCTAAAGCCTTGGTTAATTCTCTACATGAGTTAAGCATGAGGGCTTAACTCAACCACGGTGCCATTTATTTATTGGATAAGTTTTCATTTGGATGAATAATTCTTTCTTTCTTCTTCTTCTTCATCAAGCTCCATCCAAAAGCTTACTAGCTCCAATGGTGCCATGAGAAAAAGAGTGAGAAAATCAATTCTAAAGTGAGCCCACTTCCTACTTCTTCATCCTCTACCACTTGCCATGTAGTAGAGTGTGTTCTCTTCACGAAGTTTATGACCTAGTGAAGGAATAGCTTGAGTTAGTGTCTCCCCGACGTAAATCATCTTCGGCCTCGAAGTCATCGTAGCAAGCACGTTCGTTCTTCTCGTGGAGCTTCTCTAGAGTCCGGAGTGCACGATCGTAGCGATGGAGACGTCTACACAGAGCTAATGAAGTGAAGGACCGGATATACAAAGGTTGTAATCTCTTTCACTTAGTGTTAAAGTTGTTAACATGCAAGTTTTCGCCTAAACCCTAGTTTAAAGATCCGTATTAGAGTTGTTCGGCACAGCTAAAATTTTAATCGGGCAAGGTTGATGCCTCGTAGACCCTTGTGCGCATGCCTAGCAACCCTACAGTGGTATCAGATCCAAGCTAGAGTTTTAGGCGAAGTCTAGACGATGTTTAAATTCCGATTGAACCCGAAAACCCCGATGTAAACCCTTCTCTGTACATTTTTTGAAAATGTGATTTTTTATGAATTAAAAATGCTCAGAAAAACAAGCAGGAAAAACTAAGAATTACTGTGAAGTACGGTCCACTAAGTCCCTAAAATGACCGCGGAACCGCGGCCAAACCCAAACCAAGGGTTTGGCGGCGGTTCCGCGGCCAAAATTTGGACTTAGTCCCTGGAATTTCATATATTTATTCTTAGGTCCTTTCTTGGCAATTTTTTCTGGGAATTTTTTAATTCCACTCAAGTGTTGAGTTTTCTAAGGTTGTATTGGGGACTCGTTGATTCGATCGGATAATTTAACTTTGTTTAGTTTGTTCCAGATATTTTTAGAAACTGTTAAAAAGTTCGAACGGATATCAATAACTCACTTTTTCCCCTGTCGGAAAATTTTTCAAAAGTTGGACTTTTTCTCGAGTTTAAGAACGTTCTAAGTCGTGCAAGTAACGCGGTGGACCCTCTAGAAGACAACAAACCTTAACTCGATTATGTGACCGTCTTGAACTGCCTTTTGAACCTTTGGGTTTGGGGCAGTACGGCGTGCCATATGTGAGGCGTTGGCTTGACCCTTCTACGGCTGGACCATTGGTACTGTGGCATGTGATGGATGTTTTTAAACTGATTTCAAGTGTTGAGATATATTGGGGAAATCTTGGGTGTTTAATTATTCGATCGGAAAGTTTAACATTGTCTATTTATCTGGATTGTGATACAATATTTGGAATCCACAAGAAGTTATGAGATAACTAATTTGAATGTTATAAACATAGCAGTTTAGTCTCAATTGATCGGTTGCCACGGGATTTTGATGTGATCAAAAGTCCGTCGCAATCACGTAGCGTACGCGGATACTCGCCAGGTAAACTTAATAGACAGCCATGCCCCATAGCCCCGACTAAGTGACTTTAGGAGAACCCCGTCTCCAAAAGCATCCGTTCGGGTGCTCGCGGCAACGGTGTTCCGCCTTAGTGCACTTCGTCGACGGCATCCGGGGGTGCGGCCATCTACTAAAGTTTGCGACGAGCATTCGATCAGGTTGTCGGGAATCTTATTGAATTGCCCGACTTGATATTGCAAAGAGTTTTCGATAATGAGACTAAAATGCGGGGTTTATAAATGTTAGGCATGCGATGTCTAAGGAATTCATTTGGTTAGGCATATAATGTCTAAGAAGGTTGCGGATTCCAACTGTTGTAGTTTTACACTTTCTTTTCTGTGACCGTAAGCGTAATATGTGATATCGCCGGTTTCGTTGCTATATGTCAACGAGAATTGGGATACGCATGTTTACTTACGTTGATGACATGTGATGTTATGTGTTGCTGGATATGTTATATTGGATCGTCGCGTTTGAATAGCCGGGGGTTTTATGTGAGATGAGAGTTTTTCATTTTCATTCATGTAAATAACTTGTATGTAATATTCTTTTATTGGGGCACTTCCGGGATGAGGTTGATGTCACCACTTGTATATTATTTACTTTTCCGCATTAGGTAGACCCAAGGCGGGGAGCACAAGTAACCGGGTTCTAGGGTCCAGTGGGAGACCATCTCGAGGAGTCGAGACCGGGTCTCCTAACTCTAGAATTGGCGGTGTTGCTTGCTGCTCTCGTAGGGGTCTAGGGATGTGGGTTTGGCTATTCATCGCGACCGAGGAATCCGTGTTTTATACAGGCTCGTATTGAAAACACGGACGTCCTATTATATCCAATGTTTCATATGTTTCTTCTGCTGCAATATCTGTGATGTGATCATTTGATATATGATGATAGATACTGTATATGATATATATGATATATTATATAGACGTTACTTATGTTTTGCACTCGCACTAGCCCTGCCCTGCTCTGTCGTTAGTTACCTAACCTAACGGTGCACGAAGGGACATCGAGGCGAATGCGGATGGCATAAGTGTACGTCGTATTTATATGTGATGTTTAGGTGATTTAAATGATGGGACTTCATTAATATGATTAATGAAATAAAAGAAACCTAAAAGATGTTGTGGAATCGAATTTTCAAAAACAGGTAGCTACAGTTCTTTCTTTGCATCGCGGTGTTCCTTGTAGAACATCCTGCACCTTATTCGATAAGGAAAGGGCCGAGATCCCTTCACCGGGAGTGACCCCTTTAGCAATAACTGGCAGATGCTATAACCCTCGGTTTGTCTTTTGATTGCTTTTCTAGTTCTTGCTTTGCATAGTGATATATATGATATATCCTGCACCTTATTCGATGAGGAAAGGGCCGACGATTCCTTCACCGGGAGTGACCCCTTTAGCAAAACTAGAAAAGCCTCAAAAACACTCCATTTTAAAATCATTTGATTCTACAACGATATCAAGTTCATTACGCAATAGGTTTTCAAAAAAACCTGTCGTAACCCTCCGTCATTCAGATAAGGACTGTTTAGTATTCGTGCTGCGTTTGTTGGCCTTTGTCAAGGCGTAGTGTGCGGTAGCTGAATAGTACTTATCTGCTTATGCATATGATGCAGATTGGATTAGGGTAGTCGAGCGACCTTGTTGGCCTTTGTCAAGGGCCGTTCGGGTGGGTTTAATTCAATCAAGAAATGACGGGTTGAACTTGACTAGCAGCCTATGGTTTGTTGGCCTTTGTCAAGGTCATAGGACGCTAGGGGTAAAATATTATCGGGAATTTCAAGTGTTGAAATTTGCAATGAGATTGCATACCTTCTATGAGATAGTTGGATCCCGATACCCGCTGCGAGTAAGAGTTACTCCTAGGAGAGTTTTACACATTACAATTAGCCGATCAAGTAGGTGTCTAGAAAGGTGTCAACGGGGTTACGCCTCTGGAAAAATGAGGTTTACTTTAATTAGGTCCGTGCGAAAGCACGGGGAACCTCCCTCAAAGTATCGACACTGGCCTGGCTGAAAGATTGGCGAACTTGTAGCGTGTAATTAATCCCGGCTAGTCTTTCCTTTTAGGGTTTGAAGGAAGATTTGATAAAAACAGTGGGAGCCATCCTGATTAGATAAAATAATAACCAATCTGATCTTGCAAGAGCGCACGCAGAGTGTTTTCTTCTCTCTCTCTCCAGGTAGCGACCATGTCACGCCTTAATCAAGATAATAATACGGATGTATTGACCGAACCCGCTTGTTATACTGAGTTGGGGAACGTTGGTCCCGCTCCAACTTATAATTGTTATAAGACAGAGCAGGAAATAGGGGAATACCAGGATTCCCATGCCGCCCAAACGAAGAAAGTGTATGTTGATGCATCATCTTCGGGTGTGTTCATTACAGAGAACTGTTTCTCAAATGTCCTTTACGTCCTGGGTATATGATACCGGATCAGGATCCCACATATGTAATATATTACATGGGCTACAGGAAGGTAGAGAACTGAGAACAGATGATAAGTTTCATGAGACAGAAAACGGTGCAAGTGTTGCAGCCAAGTCTGTTGGTCACTATCACCATGTATTACCAGAATACATTGATTATGAACAAATGTTATTAGATACCGAACCTGATATACAAAATCATATCAGTCTCTTTATTAGTAAAGAAGGATATAATTTTGTATTGTTGGATAATGTTTTGAACATTTCCTAAATCAAGAATTGATCGGTTCAGGCACGTTATCTAAAAGTATTGACGTTCTAAATCAAACTACAGTTCTTAGTATACAGAACACACACAAGAGGAAGAGTTCAGATATGAACGAATCCTTCTTGAGGTATTGTAGACTAGGTCATGTCAATGTGACCCGACTAGCTAAGTTACATTGAGATGCATATTTAAATCAATTTGAATTTACATCTTGTGAAACTTGCCAGTCATGTCACAAAGATAAAATGACCATAGCTCTGTTTATTGGAAACAGAGAAAGAGTTAGTGAACTCTTGGGATGATACATATTGATGTATGAAGATCCCCTGTCTACACATGCTAAGACCGGTTCTTTGTACTTCATTACATTCTCTGATAATCTCTCAAGATTCAGACATATGTTCCTGTTGAAACACAAGTCCGAAGCTTTTGAGATATTCACAGAATATAATTTAGAAGTAGAGAACCAAAATATGGGTATAAGTATTATGTCCTATGATAAGATCAGGGAGGAGAATACTTGTGCACAAAATTCCTGAATTATTCTAAAGGAGAATGAGATTCTCTCTCAGCATTACTCCTCCGCATACACCACAGCACAACGATGTATCGGGGTGGAGCAATTACACCCTATGAGATATGGTGCACTCTATGATGAGTACTACTGAGTTACCTATTTCCTTTTAGGGTGTTATGCACTTATGAAGTTGCATACCTATTGAATAGGGTTCCGATCAATTCAGATGCCTACCATTTTATATGAGATATGGAAAGGGAAGAGCCCATCTCTTAAGTCAGTTAAGATTTGGGGTTGTCCGGCCTATGTCTAAAAAGCATAATCCGGACAAACTCGAGGCAAAGTCAGTTCTGTGGAAGTTTGTTGGATATCCCAAGCATTCGTAAGGGAATATCTTCTACCTAACCGAGGAACAAAAATATTTTGTTTCTCAGCATGCCACCTTTATGAAAGGAAATTTCTTGTGAAGAAATAAGTGGACATGAGGTAGAACTGGAAAGAGTTCCAGCTATACAAACTGCAGCTGCTGATTTGGTAGAACCAAAGGATTCAATAGCAATCAACGAACCTCAGCCTCTCCGCCGATCTAGTAGGTTTCCCCACCCACCTGAGAGATACCTCGATTTCTCTATGACAGTGGGAGCGAGGATTGCATCATGAGATGATGACCCAACTAGTTTCGAGCAGGCTATCAGGAGTGAGACTCTATAAGAATGGCTGGATGCTTAATGATCTAAGATGGAATCCTTATACACCAACAAAGTATGGACTTTGGTTGCTTTATCTGAAGGGTTAAATCCCCATCAGGAGCGAGTATATCTTGAGAAGATTACTTGGTGTACATGGAAAAGTTGAGACTTTCAAAGCTATGCTTAAGTCCATCCAGATCCTACTTGCCACTGCTACTTACCACGACTACGATATCTGGTGGTTGGGTGTCATGACTGCTTTTCTAAATGATGATTTGGAAGAGAGCGTCTATAAGTACACAGCCAGAGGGCTTCGTAGACAGTGGGAGTAGCGGAAACGTGTGCAAGATATTTTATGTGATAAAGCAGGCATCGCGGAGTTGGAACATCTGTTTTGATGTGGTAGTCAAAGAGTTTGACTTCATCAAAATGGTAGATGAACCTTGTATATACAAAAAGGTAGTAGGGAGTATGGTGATCCTCGTAGAGTACGTGGATGACATACTCTTGATAGGGAAGGTGTTTCCTATGCTACGTTCGGTCAATCTCCGCTTATCATAAGGATTCTCCATAAAGGATCAAAGTGATACCTACTAAATCCTGGATTTTGGATCTATGAGATAGATCTAATTGGATGTTAGGATTCTCACTAGTTGTAGTGAGATGGTATCTATCGATCCTGGGAAGAATCACTGGAAAGGTTCCAGGGTGATAAGGACGACTGAATGTCAGTCGCAGGCATTGTCTTTACCCTCAGTGGAGGGACGGTATGTTGAAAGAGTTCCAAGCTAGATATCGTGACTTACTAGAAGATTAAAGGCAAGATACATCGTTACGAAGGATGCTACCAAAGAGGCAGTCTGGATATATATAAGTTCATGAGATGAACTTCGTTCCTACCATTGTGTGACAATGGAGTTGTGGCTTTTGCCAAGGAACCACCCCGTCCCATCAGAAGTCCAGATATAATTCTTAGGCAGTATCACCTGATCATGGAGATGGATAATCTCCATGGAGATCGAGGTTAGGAGAGCAGACACAGAGGACAACAACGCGGATCCACTCACAAAGGCCTTTTCCCCAGTAGAGACTTTTATGGGATGGTTGAGTATAAGATACTTCAACCACAGGTAGTTGTTGGGTATGTGATACCACAACAGATGGCCCTAGTGCAAGTGGGAGATTGTTAGTTATATGTATGCCCTATAGGCCATTACTGTACATACGATGTATATTGTAGTGGATGCTTGGACATATATAGGGAGGACTTTCTTGCTCGACATGATAGTATGCTATCTGGTTACCCTTTACCTTAACGTGTATACTGATTGTCTCTCTGTTACATGTTGGTAAAGCCCTTAGGATGTGTACTTGACTACCTGGACTATGATGCGGATCATACTAGTGTAGGGTTCCTAGGCATCCTAATGAGGTCTCACAAGGCATCAACCATGCCAATTTCAAAAATTACGGTGCCGAGAAACCCTAAACTACGGATCGTTGGCTAGAAATCTAGGCGAAAAGTAAACTAGTTAACACTTAACTAAGAGATACGGAAATACAACCTTTGTAGATCCGGTTCTCCACCTCCATAGCTCCGCAATGAAGTCTCCTCGCTGTCCATAACAAGTCCCGGGCTCTAGCGTCGGCTTCATCGGAGAATGGACGGGCTAGGTCATCGATGTCCATGCCGAAGATGATCTACGTCGAGGCATCGCTAAATCAAGCTCCGACTTCACCAAGTCAAGAAACTTGTGAAGAAAACACACTCTACTACTTGGCAAGAGGTAGAGGATGAAGAAATAGGAAGTGGGTAGACTTTAGATTTGGATTTCACACTCTTTTTCATCACTTGCCATTGATGGAGGCAAGCTTTCTTCACTTGAAGAAATGAAGAAGAAGAAGGTAAATGTTATGATGATTTATTAGAAAATATAAAATAAAAGAATACTTATCATAATCTTTAACCATGGTAATGTGTAGAGAATCAATCATGGTTAAAGGAATGGTTAGGGTCAAGCTAGAGACAAAATGGTCACTTAGTCAAAGTGTTCATGAAGCTTCATGAAAACAACAAAATGAAAGCCACCATTTCATTTCATATTCTTTTATTCATTTATCATAAATAAATGGATAATTAAATAAGATAAATGAATAACAAATAATAAACCCTAACCATTTCATTAACCAAGGTTTAATACTTTACACTTAACCAAAAAGCATGTATCATCAAACATGATACAAGCAAGTGCACAAAATCATATCACATATATAATGCGCACATCCGAGTGAGAAAATCCATCTTAAGTGAACCGATACTAGTTAACGCAAATTAATATATCAAATATATAATTATGCATTAAATCATTAAATCAACACTTGATTTAACGATCCGGTCATATCGCATATAACCGACTAGTATCCAATGTATCGGCTTATCGAATCAACCCTCGATTCGATAACTAGGTTATATCGCATATAACCATTCGACACATTCATCGCGAGAATGAAATACGGTATCACATACACGCATTATTCTCGGTCCCGCACATATCTCATATGCGCTCCTATTTCGTTTCGCTTGAGCCAGGAAACCTCTGTGTAGGACTCTAAAGACTCGTCAATACGCCGGCAGCAGGTGATGATCATATCAAACACCCACAAGCCGCAAGCGGTCTGCTAAACGTAACGGCCACCCGGGTATTGAGCGATCAGAAGATCGACGAGCAAGCCCGCTCACACTCCAGTGAATCCAACCAGTAACACTACCGTACAGTCCGGTCTGATCGTCTGATATGTCGCATATCTCGCCTAGGGGTGGTAAACGTCAGACCCCAATAGCTCGATAAGTCGTGTCGATCTGAGGTCTATAACAATTCGAGAAACTACTGGTAACACTTACCAGTAAATCTCAGCTACCCTGGCCAGGGATTTCCTGTTATAGCCAATCGAACACTGCGCAACATCAACTCCCTATACCGGGAGAGACGAATCCCCTCCTATCGCTCATTGCCTCCATGTGACTCGGGACTGTACCCAAAAACCACCGTTTTGCACGCCCTCTTGTGTAGGGTTCCTAGGCACCCTAATGAGGTCTCACAAGGCATCAACCATGCCAATTTCAAAAATTCTAGGTGCCGAGAAACCCTAATACGGATCGTTGGCTACAGTTTAGGCAAAACTAGAAACTAGTTAACAACTTAACTATTAAGAATACGGAAATACAACCTTTGTAGATCCGGTGCTCCACCTCCATAGCTCCGCAACGAAGTCCCCTCGCTGTCCAAATGAGTTCCCGGGCTCTAGCGTCGGCTTCGTCGGAGAATGGACAAGCTAGGTCGTCGATGTCCATGCCGAAGATGATCTACGTCGAGGCATCGCTAGATCAAGCTCCAACTTCACCAAGTCATGAAAACTTGTGAAGGAAACACACTCTACTACTTGGCAAGAGGTAGAGGATGAAGAAATAGGAAGTGGGTTCAATTTAGAATTGGATTTCTCACTCTTTATCATCAATCACCATTGATGAAGTGAAGCTTTCTTCAATGAAGAAGATGAAGAAGAAGAAGATGATGTATTATGATAAGTTAATTAAAAAGAAAAGAAAAAGGATACTTATCATAATAATAACCATGATTAGGTGTAGAGAATAGACCATGGTTAATTGCAAGGGTTAGGGTTAAGCATGAGACAAAATGGTCACAAAGTCAAAGCTTCATGAAGCTTCAAAGAAAGAAACAAAATTTGCAACCATTTCATTTCTAATCTTTTCCAAATAAATAAATAAATAAATGATTAAGAAAAAGAAAACCCTAACCATTCACAACCATGGTTTAATCTTTACACTTAACCAATAAAGCATGCATCATCAAACATGATACAAACATGTGCACAAAATCATATCGCATATACAATGCGCACATCCGAGTGAGAAAATCCATTCAAAGTGAACCGATACTAGTTAATGCAAAGTAATATATCAAATATATAATTATACATTAAATCATTAAATCAACACTTGATTTAACGATCCGGTCATATCGCATATAACCGACTAGTATCTAATGTATCGGCTTATCGAATCAATCCTCGATTCGATAACTAGGTTATATCGCATACAACCATTCGACACATTCATCGCGAGAATGAAATACGGTATGACATACACGCATTATTCTCGGTCCCGCACATATCTCATATGCGCTCCTATTTCGTTTCGCTTGAGCCAGGAAACCTCTGTGTAAAACTCTAAAGACTCGTCAATACGCCGGCAGCGGATGATGATCATATCAAACATCCACAAGCCGCAAGCGGTCTACTAAACGTAACGGCCACCCGGGTATTGAGCGATCTGAAGATCGACGAGCAAGCCCGCTCACACTCCAGTGAATCCAACCAGTAACACTACCGTACAGTCCGGTCTGATCGTCTGATATGTCGCATATCTCGCCTAGGGGTGGTAAACGTCAGACCCCAATAGCTCGAGAAGTCGTGTCGATATGAGGTCTATAACAATTCGAGAAACTACTGGTAACACTTACCAGTAAATCTCAGCAACCCTGGCCAGGGATTTCCTGTTATAGCCAATCGAACACAGCGCAACATCAACCCCCTATACCGGGAGAGACGAATCCCCTCCTATCGCTCATTGCCTCCATGTGACTCGGGACTGTACCCAAAAACCACCGTTTTGCACGCCCTCTTGGACGTGGTAAGATGGAAATCAAAGCACAGTGGGAACCACACAAGGCTCTATGACGATCTCGGGTCAACAGACTACTTTGTACCAGTGTCACCAGAGAACTGCCATCTGACGTGAGGTATAATACCATCTGGGAGTTCTCGGCGAGTCCGTCCAGTGTACCCAGTCTCTACTGAGCACCCGTACATCATCTCTGATGTCAAACACCAATGGATATGGGATCATCCATCGCCCATCTGTATGGGTCGAGAAGGTATACGCTAGTCTACTCTGGTATATCGATGCCCCGTCTCGATACACCCACGACTAGGGACTTTGAAGGATGTACTTATGGACTACCATGTCCCCACTAGTATGATCCGCATCATAGTCCAGGTAGTCAAGTACAGATCCTAAGGGCTTTACCAACATGTAACAGGGAGACAATCAGTGTACACGTTAAGGTAAAGATCAACCAGATAGCATACTATCATGTCGAGCAAGAAAGTCCTCCCTATATATGTCCCAGCATCCACTACAATATACATCCAATGTACAGTAATGGCCTCTAGGGCATACATATAACTAACATCTTGGACGTGGTAAGATGGAAATCAAAGCACAGTGGGAACCACACAAGACTCTATGACGATCTCGGGTCAACAGACTACTCTGTACCAGTGTCACCAGAGAACTGCCATCTGACGTAAGGTATAATACCATCTGGGAGTTCTCGGCTAGTCCGTCCAGTGTACCCAGTCTCTACTGAGCACCCGTATATCATCTCTGATGTCAAACACCAATGGATATGGGATCATCCATTGCCCATCTGTATGGGTCGAGAAGGTACACGCTAGTCTACTCTGGTATATCGATGCCCCGTCTCGATACACCCCCGACTAGGGACTTTGAAGGATGTACTTATGGACTACTATGTCCCCACTAGTATGATCCGCATCATAGTCCAGGTAGTCAAGTACAGATCCTAAGGGCTTTACCAACATGTAACAGAGAGACAATCAGTATACACGTTAAGGTAAAGATCAACCAGATAGCATACTATCATGTCGAGCAAGAAAGTCCTCCCTATATACGTCCCAGCATCCACTACAATATACATCCTATGTACAGTAATGGCCTCTAGGGCATACATATAACTAACAATCTCCCACTTGCACTAGGGCCATCTGTAGCAGTGGTTGTAGTATCTCATACTCAACCATCCCATAAAAGTCTCTCTCTGGGAACAGGCCTTTGTGAGTGGATCCGCTGTGTTGTCCTCTGAGTCTACTCTCCTAACCTCGATCTCCCTGGAGATCAACTATCTCCATGATCAGGCGATGCTGCCTTAGAATAAGTCTGGATCACTGATGGGACCGGCGTTCCTTGGCACAAGCCACAACTCCATTGTCACACAATGGGAGGAACAAAGTTCATCTTATGAACCAATATACACCCAAACAGCCTCTTTGGTAGCATCTTAAGTAGCGATGTATCCTGCCTTTATCGTCTAGTATGTCACGGTATCTAGCTTGGAACTCTTCCAACATACCGTCCCTTTACTGAGGGTAAAGACAATGCCTTTGACTGACACTCAGTCGTCATTATCACCCTGGAACACTTCCAGTGATTCTTCCCAGGATCGATTGATACCATCTCACTACAACTAGTGAGAATCCTAACATCCATTTAGATCTATCTCATAGATCCAAAACCTAGGATTTAGTAGGTATCACTTTGATCCTATATGGAGAATCATTGTGATAAGCGGAGATTGATCGAGCGTAGCATAGGAAACTCCTTCCCTATCAAGAGTATGTCATCCACTTACTCTACGAGGATCACCACCATACTCCCTACTACCTTTTTGTTTATACAAGGTTCATCTACCATTTTGATGATGTCAAACTCTTTGACTACTTCATCAAAACAGATGTTCCAACTCCGCGATGCCTGCTTTATCCTATAAAGCATCTTGCACACGTTTCCGCTGCTCCCACTGTCTACGAAGCCCTCTGGCTATGTACTTATAGACGCACTCTTCTAAAACATCATTTAGAAAAGCTGTCATGACACCCAACCACCAGATATCGTAGTCATGGTATGTAGCCGTGGCAAGTAGGATCTGAATGGACTTAAGCATAGCCACTGGAAAAGGTTTCATCATTATCCACGCCTGGTCGATGACGAAAACCTTTAACAAGTCTAGCTTTGAAAGTCTCAACTTTTCCATGTACACCAAGTAATCTTCTCAAGATATACTTGCTCCTGATGGGGATTTAACCCTTCAGATATAGCAACCAAAGTCCATACTTTGTTGGTGTACATGGATTCCATCTCAGATCACTAACCATCCAGCCATTCTTACAGAGTCTTACTCCTGATGGCCAGCTCGAAACTAGTTGGGTCATCATCTCATGATGCAATCCTCGCTCCCACTGTCATAGAGGAACCGAAGTATCTCTCAGGTGGGTGAGGAACCCTACTAGATCGGCGGAGAGGCCGAGGTTCGTTGGTAACAATTGAATCCTTTGGTTCCATCAAATCATCTACTGTAGTTTGCATAGCTGGAACCTTTCCAGTTCTACATAACTAACCTTGCCTCGAGTTTGTCCGGATTTTGCTTTTAGACATAGGCCGGACAACCCCAAATCTTAACTAACTTAAGACATGGGCTCTTCCCTTTCCATATCTCATATGAAGTGGTAGGCATTGATTTGATTCGAACCCTATTCAATAAGTATGCAACTTCTCAAGTGCATAACTCCCAATAAGGAAACAGGTAACTCAGTATTACTCATCATAGAGCACACCTTATCATATAGGGTGTGATTGCTCCACCCCGATTTACCATCGTGCTATGGTATATACGGAGGAGTAATGCTGAGAGAGAATCTCATTCTCCTTTAGAATAATCCAGGATTTCCGTGCTTAAGTATTCTCCTCCTCGATCTCATCAAAGGACATAATACTTATACCCGTATTTTGGTTCTCTACTTCTCGCTTATATTCTGTGAATATCTCAAAAGGTTCGGACTCATGTTTCAACAGGAACATATGACTGAATCTTGAGAGATTATCAGAGAATATAATGAAGTATAAAGAACCAGTCCTGGCATGTGTAGACAGGAGACATTACATACATCATCATGTATCAGTCCCAAGAGTTCATTAACTCTTTCTCTGTTTCCATTAAACGGAGCTATGGTCATCTTATCTCTGTGACATGACTGGCAAGTTTCACAAGATGTAAATTCAAACTGATTTAAATATGCATCTACATGTAACTACTGCCAGTCGGGTCGCATAGATATGACCTAGTCTACAATGCCTCAAGAAGGATTCGTTCATTTCTGAACTCTTCCTCTTGTGTGTTTTCCGTATACTAAGAACTGTAGTTTGATTTAGAACATCAACGCTTTTAGATAACGTGCCTGAACCGATCAACTTTTGATATAGGAAATGTTCAAAACATTATCCAACAATACAAAATTTTATCATTTCTTTACTGATAAAGAGACTGATATGATTTTGTATATCAGGTTCGGTATCTAATAACATTCGTTCAGAATCAATGTATTGGTAATACAGGGTGACAGTGACCAACAGACTTGGCTGCAACTCTTGCCCCGTTTTCTGCCTCATGAAACTTATCACCTGTTCTCAGTTCTCTACCTATCTGTAGCCCTATGTAACAGATTACATATCTGGGATCCTGATCTGGTATCACATACCCAGGACGTAGAGGATACTGAGAAACAGTTCTGTATAATGAACACACCCGAAGATGATGCATCAGCATGCACTCTCTTCGTTTGGGCGGCACGGGAAATCTGGTATTCCCCAATTTCCTGCACTGTCTTATAACATTTATAAGTTGGAGCGGGACCAACGTTCCCCAGCTCAGTATAACAAGCGGGTTCGGTCAATTATCCGTTTTATTATCTTGATTAAGGCGTGATATGGTCGCTACCAGGAGAGAGAGAGAAGAAAACACTCAGCGTGCGCTCTTGCAAGAATAGATTGGTTATTATTTTATCTAATCAGGATGGCTCCCACTGCTTTTTATCAAATCTTCCTTCAAACCCTAAAAGGAAAGACTAGCCGGGATTAATTACACACTACAAGTTCGCCAATCTTTCAGCCAGGCCAGTGTCGGTACTTTGAGGGAGGTCCCCCGTGCTTTCGCACGAACCTAATTAATGTAAACCTCGTTTTCCCAGAGGCGTAACCCCGTTGACACCTTTCTAGACACCTACTTGATCGGCTAATTGTAATGTATAAAACTCTCCCAGGAGTAACACTTACTCGCAGCGGGTATCGGGATCCAACTATCTCATAGAAGGTATGCAATCTCATTGCAAATCTCAACACTTGAAATTCCCGATAATATTTTGCCCCTAACCTCCTATGACCTTGACAAAGGCCAACAAACCATAGGATGCTAGTCAAGTTCAACCCGTCATTTCTTGATCGAAATAAACCCACCCGCACGGCCCTTGACAAAGGCCAACAAGGTCGCACGACTACCCTAATCCAATCTGCATCATATGCATAAGCAGATAAGCACCAGTTAGCTACCGCACACTGCGCCTTGACAAAGGCCAACAAACGCAGCACGAATACTAACTACTAATCTGAAATGACGGAGGGCTACGACAGGTTTTTCTGAAAACCCATTGCGTAATGAACTTGATATCGTTGTAGAATCAAATGATTTTAAAATGGAGTGCTTTTGAGGCTTTTCTAGTTTTGCTAAAGGAGTCACTCCCGGTGAAGGGATCGTCGGTCCTTTCCTCGTCGAATGAGGTGCGGGATATATCATATATATCACTGTGCAAAGCAGAACTTTTAAAAGCAATCAAAAGACAAACCGAGTGTGTAGCATCTGCCAGTTATTGCTAAAGGAGTCATTCCCGGTGAAGGGATCTCGGTCCTTTCCTTATCGAATAAGGTGCAGGATATATCACATATACCGCTGTGCAAAGCAAGAACTGTAGCTACCTGTTTTATTTTTGAAATTCGATTCTACAACATCTTAGGTTTCTTTTATTTCATTAATCTCATTAATGAAGTCCCATCATTTAAGTACCTAAACATCA
Organism: Agapanthus africanus; assembly: GCA_030015575.1. Classification (NCBI taxonomy): domain Eukaryota; kingdom Viridiplantae; phylum Streptophyta; class Magnoliopsida; order Asparagales; family Amaryllidaceae; genus Agapanthus; species Agapanthus africanus. The sequence goes on from CM057337.1 coordinate 670,020,100, forward strand.
CAGATAAATACGACGTACACTTATGCCATCCGCATTCGCCTCGATGTCCCCTCGTGCACCGTTAGGTTAGGTGACTAACGGCAGAGCGGGGCAGGGCTAGCGCGGGTGTAAAACATAAGTAACGTCTATATAATATATCATATATACTATATACTGTATCTATCACAGAACATCACATGATCACATCACAGATATCGCAGCAGAAGAAACATATGAAATATTGGATATACTAGAACGTCCGTGTTTTCAATACGAGCCAGTATAAAACACGGATTCCACGGTCGCGATGAATAGCCAAACCCACACCCCTAGACCCCTACGAGAGCGGCAAGCAACCCTACCAATTCTAGAGTTAGGAGACCCGGACCCGACTCCTCGAGTTGGTCTCCCACTGGACTCCAGAACCCGGTTACTTGTGCCCTCCTCCTTGGGTCTATCCTAGTGCGGAAAAGTAAATAATATACAAACGGTGACAACTTCCGCAACCTGGAAGCGCCCCAATAAAAGAATATTACATACAAGTTTTTACATGAATGAAAATGAAAAACACTCATCTCACATAAAAACCCCCGGCTATTCAAACACGACGATCCAATATAACATATCCAACAACACATAACATCACATGTCATCAACGTAAGTAAACATGCGTATCCCAATTGTCGTTGACATATAGCAACGAAACCGGCGATATCACATATTACACTTACGGTCACAGAAAAGAAAGTGTAAAACTACAACAGTTGGAATCCGCAACCACCTCAGACATCGCATGCCTGACCAAATGAATTCCTTAGACATCGCATGCCTAACAATTATAAACCCCGCATTTTAGTCTCAAAATCGAAAACACTTTTCAATATCAAGTCGGGCAATTCAACAAGATTCCCGACATCCTGATCGAATGCTCGTCGCAAACTTCAGTAGGCGGCCGCACCCCCGATACCGTCGACGAAGTGCACCAAGGCGGAACACCGCTGCCGCGAGCACCCGAACGGATGCTTTCGGCGACGGGGTTCTCCTACAGTCACTTGGTCGGGGCTATGGAGTGAGGCTGTCTATTAAGTTTACCCGGCGAGTATCCGCGTACGCTACGTGATTGCGACGGACTTTTGATCACATCAAAATTCCGTGGCAACCGATCAAGTGAGACTAAACTGCTATGTTTATAACATTCATTCAGTTATCTCATAACTACTTGTGAATTCCAATTATTGTATCCCATTCCAGATAAACAGAAAATGTTAAACTTTTCGATCGAACAGTCAAACACCCAAGTTTTCCCGATACAGATCAACACATGAAACAAGTCTAACAACATTCAGTTCGTGCCTCAGTACCAACGGTCCAGCCGTAGAAGGGTCAAGCCAACGCCTCACATGTGGCACGCCGTACTGCCCCAAACCCGAAGGTTCAAAGGGCAGTTCAAGACGGTCACATAATCGAGTTAAGGTTTGTTGTCTTCTAGAGGGTCCATCGAGTTACTTGCACTACTTAGAACGTCGTTAAACTACGGAAAAATCCAACACTTGGAAATTTCCCGACAGGGGAAAAATTGGGTATTTATATCCGGTCGAACTTTTTAACATATTCTAAAATTTATCCGGAAAACACATAGACACAGTTTGATAATCCGATCAAATATACGAACTCCCAAAACAAACCCAGAAAACTCAACTATAGAAAAAAAATATTAAAAATTCCCAGGAAAAGCACCACAGGAAACTAAGAATTACTGTGCAAACAACTTTAAATAATGTGGCCGTACAGCCGCGGAACCGCCGCATGAGCTTTGCTCATGCCGCGGATCCGCGGCTCCTTAGTGGAATTCGACTGTCGAATTTCACAGTAACTCTTAGATGTTTGTGATGTGTTCTCTGCATATTTTTAATTTTGAAAAAGACCAGATTTTAGAAATTGTCCAGAGAGCATGATCCGGGTTCGGGTTTTGGTTCGATCGGACTTCAAATTGCGTCTAGACTTCGCCTAAGGCTCTAGCTAGGCTCTGATACCACTGTAGGGTTCCTAGGCATCCTAATGAGGTCTTACAAGGCATCAACCATGCCAATTTCAAAAATAACGGTGCCGAGAAACCCTAAACTACGGATCGTTGGCTAGAAATCTAGGCGAAAAGTAAACTAGTTAACACTTAACTAAGAGATACGGAAATACAACCTTTGTAGATCCGGTTCTCCACCTCCATAGCTCCGCAATGAAGTCTCCTCGCTGTCCATAACAAGTCCCGGGCTCTAGCGTCGGCTTCATCGGAGAATGGACGGGCTAGGTCATCGATGTCCATGCCGAAGATGATCTACGTCGAGGCATCGCTAAATCAAGCTCCGACTTCACCAAGTCAAGAAACTTGTGAAGAAAACACACTCTACTACTTGGCAAGAGGTAGAGGATGAAGAAATAGGAAGTGGGTAGACTTTAGATTTGGATTTCACACTCTTTTTCATCACTTGCCATTGATGGAGGCAAGCTTTCTTCACTTGAAGAAATGAAGAAGAAGAAGGTAAATGTTATGATGATTTATTAGAAAATATAAAATAAAAGAATACTTATCATAATCTTTAACCATGGTAATGTGTAGAGAATCAATCATGGTTAAAGGAATGGTTAGGGTCAAGCTAGAGACAAAATGGTCACTTAGTCAAAGTGTTCATGAAGCTTCATGAAAACAACAAAATGAAAGCCACCATTTCATTTCATATTCTTTTATTCATTTATCATAAATAAATGGATAATTAAATAAGATAAATGAATAACAAATAATAAACCCTAACCATTTCATTAACCAAGGTTTAATACTTTACACTTAACCAAAAAGCATGTATCATCAAACATGATACAAGCAAGTGCACAAAATCATATCACATATATAATGCGCACATCCGAGTGAGAAAATCCATCTTAAGTGAACCGATACTAGTTAACGCAAAGTAATATATCAAATATATAATTATGCATTAAATCATTAAATCAACACTTGATTTAACGATCCGGTCATATCGCATATAACCGACTAGTATCCAATGTATCGGCTTATCGAATCAACCCTCGATTCGATAACTAGGTTATATCGCATATAACCATTCGACACATTCATCGCGAGAATGAAATACGGTATCACATACACGCATTACTCTCGGTCCCGCACATATCTCATATGCGCTCCTATTTCGTTTCGCTTGAGCCAGGAAACCTCTGTGTAGGACTCTAAAGACTCGTCAATACGCCGGCAGCAGGTGATGATCATATCAAACACCCCAAGCCGCAAGCGGTCTGCTAAACGTAACGGCCACCCGGGTATTGAGCGATCAGAATATCGACGAGCAAGCCCGCTCACACTCCAGTGAATCCAACCAGTAACACTACCGTACAGTCCGGTCTGATCGTCTGATATGTCGCATATCTCGCCTAGGGGTGGTAAACGTCAGACCCCAATAGCTCGATAAGTCGTGTCGATCTGAGGTCTATAACAATTCGAGAAACTACTGGTAACACTTACCAGTAAATCTCAGCTACCCTGGCCAGGGATTTCCTGTTATAGCCAATCGAACACTGCGCAACATCAACTCCCTATACCGAGAGAGACGAATCCCCTCCTATCGCTCATTGCCTCCATGTGACTCGGGACTGTACCCAGAAACCACCGTTTTGCACGCCCTCTTGGACGTGGTAAGATGGAAATCAAAGCACAGTGGGAACCACACAAGACTCTATGACGATCTCGGGTCAACAGACTACTCTGTACCAGTGTCACCAGAGAACTGCCATCTGACGTAAGGTATAATACCATCTGGGAGTTCTCGGCGAGTCCGTCCAGTGTACCCAGTCTCTACTGAGCACCCGTATATCATCTCTGATGTCAAACACCAATGGATATGGGATCATCCATCGCCCATCTGTATGGGTCGAGAAGGTACACGCTAGTCTACTCTGGTATATCGATGCCCCGTCTCGATACACCCACGACTAGGGACTTTGAAGGATGTACTTATGGACTACTATGTCCCCACTAGTATGATCCGCATCATAGTCCTGGTAGTCAAGTACAGATCCTAAGGGCTTTACCAACATGTAACAGAGAGACAATCAGTATACACGTTAAGGTAAAGATCAACCAGATAGCATACTATCATGTCGAGCAAGAAAGTCCTCCCTATATACGTCCCAGCATCCACTACAATATACATCCTATGTACAGTAATGGCTTCTAGGGCATACATATAACTAACAACTAGTAGGGACATGGTAGTCCATAAGTACATCTTTCAAGGTCCCTAGTCGTGGGTGTATCGAGATAGGGCATCGATGCACCAGAGTAGACTAGCGTATACGCACCTTGACCCATATGATGGGCGATGGATGATCCCATATCCATCGGTGTTTGACATCAAGGATGGTGTACGGGTGCTCAGTGGAGACTGGGTACACTGGACGGACTCGCCGAGAACTCCTAGATGGTATTATACCTCACGTCAGATGGCAGTTCTCCGGTAACACTGGAACAGAGTAGTCTGTTGACCCGAGATCGTCATAGAGTCTTGTGTGATTCCCACTGTGCTTTGATTTCCACCTTACCACATCCAAGAGGGCGTGCAAAACGGTAGCTTTTGGGTACAGTCCCGAATCACATGGAGGCAATGAGCGATAGGAGGGGATTCGTCTCTCCCGGTATAGGGAGTTGATGTTGTGCTGTGTTCGATTGGCTATAACCGGAAATCCCTGGTCAGGGTTGCTGAGATTTACTGGTAAGTGTTACCAGTAGTTTCTCGAACTGTTATAGATCTCATATCGACACGACTTATCGAGCTACTGGGGTCTGACGTTTACCACCCCTAGGCGAGATATGCGACATATCAGACGACGAGACCGGACTGTACGGTAGTGTTACTGACTGGATTCACAGGAGAACTAGCGGGCTTGCTTATTGATCTTCTGATCGCTCAATACCCGGGTGGCCGTTACGTTTAGCACACCGCTTGCGGCTTGTGGGTGTTTGATATGATCATCACCTACTGCAGGCGTATTGACGAGTCTTTAGAGCCCTACACAGGGGTTTCCTGGCTCAAGCGAAACGGAGTAGGAGCACATATGTGATAAGTGCGGGACCGAGATTAATACGATATGAGATACCATATTCTATTCTAGCGATTCGTGACATTGATCTGCTGTATGCGATATAGCTGGGTTATCGGATCAAGTGTTGATTCGATGAGTTGTTACATTTGATATTAGTCGGTTATAGCCGGATTATTAAATCAAGAGTTGATTTAATAATTTAATGCATAATTATATATTTGATATATTACATTGTATTAACTAGTATTAGCTCACTTATGATTTATTTTCTCACTAGTATGTGCACATTGTTTATATATGATATATGCAAGTGTACATGTTTGTATCATGCTTGATGATACACACAAGATGGGTGTATGAGACTCATACCAAGATTAGGGCAAAGATTAGGGTTATTGGTTTATCTTAAGATTTAACAAAAGGGTTTAACTTAGTCAAAGTAATCAAGCTTGAAGAAGCTTGGAGAAGCTTTGACAAAGTCCACTCTTTTGTCATTTCTTTTGATATTCTTTAACCTAACTTTTAACCTAAAGCCTTGGTTAATTCTCTACATGAGTTAAGCATGAGGGCTTAACTCAACCGTGGTGCCATTTATTTATTGGATAAGTTTTCATTTGGATGAATAATTCTTTCTTTCTTCTTCTTCTTCATCAAGCTCCATCCAAAAGCTTACTAGCTCCAATGGTGCCATGAGAAAAAGAGTGAGAAAATCAATTCTAAAGTAAGCCCACTTCCTACTTCTTCATCCTCTACCACTTGCCATGTAGTAGAGTGTGTTCTCTTCACGAAGTTTATGACCTAGTGAAGGAATAGCTTGAGTTAGTATCTCCCCGACGTAGATCATCTACGTCCTCGAAGTCATCGTAGCAAGCACGTTCGTTCTTCTCGTGGAGCTTCTCTAGAGTCCGAAGTGTACGATCGCAGCGATGGGGACGTCTACACGGAGCTAATGAAGTGAAGGACCGGATCTATAAAGGTTGTAATCACTTTCACTTAGTGTTAAAGTTGTTAACATGCAAATTTTTGCCTAAACCCTAGTTTAAAGATCCGTATTAGAGTTGTTCGGCATGGCTAAAATTTTAATCGGGCAAGGTTGATGCCTCGTAGACCCTTGTGCGCGTGCCTAGCAACCCTACAGTGCATACTATGTGCACGAAATCAAAATCAAGTATCTCGGAGTGCATAAAATCAAAATCGAGTGCAATGGGTGTGCATGAAAACGAAAATCAGTACAACTGATACATAAAAATACGAATCAAGTGCAACTGTGGTGCACATAGGAAATATCATTCATGAAACAAATCGTCAAAATACCGGAATCAAAATGATGGAAACGTGATATCCGAATCACCGAGACGCAATTCATAAATAACTGACGTAGAGGTACCTCTCTTTCAATGTCGAAAGGTTCCGGTGCACCCAAGGCTGGCAGAGCAAGAATATATACTTGCCTCCTGCCCACGGCCTGGCGTCCTCTGTCCCTGGGTCCTTATTTTCTCTGTGGATCACCACTTGCATGACTCCTCTGCTCGATAGCCTGATTAGGAGTAATGACGGAAACAGTCCTGCTCTGGCGCTCCTCTGAATATCTTCTGACCAATTAACATGGCCACCCGTAATGTATCAAGTCAATGATGGCGGCCTCTGGCCCTTTAAGCATGTGCGAAACAAACGATCTTGGGTCCAAATCTTTATCGCGTAGTATTCCAGAAAGAACCTGCCAAGGTCTCTCCCAATCTCATCTCTGCCGGACTGCCCGGAAGTTAGCACCCTTTACTTAATCTGTTTCTCGTTTCCGGGACAGTTGCATCTTTATCATGAACTTCCTATGGAATTATGGCCGTACCCAACGCCCCTACATACGTATCAAGGTTCTGATATCAACGGGGAGGAACGACGATTCATTAAGATCTCGTCCGAACCTCTTACTCTGCTTCCCTTCAATATAGATCGATTCGAAATCATCTCTTCGTAGCTGTGTGGACTGTGCTCCAATTGGCTATAGTCATATCCAGAGTCTCTTTCAAAGCTATGAACTCGGCATCTTCAATACCCTATAGAAGGCATCTGGCCAATTACATCCTCGGGAACTCATCGAAGTCATCGAAGTAATACGCTTTTGCTCGTCCTTTCTCGATTGACTCATAACACGTCTAAGTGAGGTCCTCTTCTAACTGAAGCTAATCAATTTGATGACCTCGCATCGGAACATCCAAACGAACAAAATGTCCTAGTCACTTATCCTAGGATGACTAGCGATCTTCTATCACATCCCTGCCTGTAAACTTTTGCGGCATTAGCTTCAAAAGTCTGGGGGCGATATCTTATCAAACTCAGCAACAGCTGGCTCATCTGTCCGCACGGTAGACAACGCATCAATCTTCTGAAGTAGACGATACATCAACAGTCTTCACAATCTGGCTGGCCTCTACAATAACCCGATCATCTGGTGCAGATCCCGAACATTCATGTCAACGAGAAATCCTAGTAGAACAATAAATTAATGCGTTCATGCGTCACCAGAATACATCCTGGTCAGTCCTCGTTCCTGACGAGTTCGCTCTGACCGCATCTCTAGCCGCAGCTCTCTCTCTGCTTGTATAGACAAGGTAACAGAAACTACAATCCGATATCGATGAGGATGGATCATAGGAACGAATGGAAATACGGTGCCTAAGAAATGTACATCCTAAGGCTACTTATATCGTAAGTATGCCGTGAAACATACACACGGTATGTCACTCTACTTAAGTTACCTACTCCATCAACCAATGTCAACCTACGTGATAAAAGTTCGGGTCTAATACCCCCTCAGCCAAGTCTAAGTTCTGTAAGGTCAAGCCTAGGTTCCGAAATATGCATACGCCTTAGACTCCGCATAGTCAAACCTAAACTCGATCCAAGGTTAGCACTTGAATCACGTGAAGTCTATAAGACCCCACCGTAATCCAAGTAAGCCAAAAGCCTAGAAATCTAAACTTTTTTGGAAAAATAGTGGAGGTGAAGTTTTGAAATAAAGGTATAATGAAACCAAGTTCTTTCTTTATATGCACAAGTAATGATATATGAAAATACAAGTAGATTATATACTATAGTTGAAAACATTTTCGTCATTTGAAATTTGGGCAGCACCTCCTTTGTAAATTTTGAACCAAAACCCGATCATAACAATAATAACAGTCATCCCCAAGCGGGAGCTGGCTCTTCGCCAATTGGCGCTACTGAATCCGTGCGGTCAAACCTGCAAGAAAACTGTGGCATAACGGGGGTGAGTTGCCAACTCATGAGTAGAAGTCGAATGTATGACGATCTCCTAGGTTATACAGTAGTTTAATACTAATATAATCGTGCCTGTTTCATAATGTGGTACTATGTCATCCGAATCATATATATGTGTATAGGTGTATCATCCAACGTATGTTCATGAATGACACACCAAATCAACATAAAAACCTGAGTGCCCAGTATCGACACTCGAAAATATCATAAAAACCGTGTCCAGCAGCAACACATAAATCCTCATATTTCGGGCGCCGTCTCATGGGATCGGCCCTCAAATCCATCTGTTCAGACGACTCCGGTCCGCCGAGCCAAACTATCACCGGTCGGTAGTGCTCTCCTACCGGTCTTAACGTCTCTCTATACGATTTTCTTGCCCCGGGGTACCGTACCGGATCCACCATGTACCCGCAGACGGTGCTTCCTCTCACTTCGAATCGGGTATACACATAGCTCAGAACCGAGAACTCATGGTGGACGCCACACATCATATCAAGGAAAACCGAATTTTTCTTTTAAAATAATCATAAGTTTTCAAAATTCACAGGTGGTTTCCCAAATCCAGAAATCTCATGAGAATCGAAATCTCATGAACATGAGCCAATAATGAACAATGAATACCGGCACAGAACCAATCTACAGTGCATAACCAGAATGTATATATAAATGTGGCATCTAACTATGTAAGAAATGCAATATCTAAACTAGCATGTGAGGTAATGAGTACTAAGCAATCTAATAAGCTACAAGTTATTAGGTTATACGATGAAGTAACGATTTCTAATGTGTACATGGTATGGCATTTACCGATGATGAGTGTGTGAGCCGGCGAGTATGTAGGGTTCCTAGGCACACTAATGAAGTCTCACAAGGCATCAACCATGCCAATTTCAAATTTTATGAGTGCCGAGAAACTCTAATACGGATCGTTAACTAGAATTTTAGGCGAAACAGTAAACTAGTTAACAACTTAACTAAAAGTGAGAAGTTACAACCTTTGTAGATCCGGTTCTCCACTTCCCTAGCTCCACGTAGACGTCCTCCCGCTGTCCAAGTCGGATCTCGGACTCTGGCATCGGCTTCATCGGAGAAATGGGCGGACTAGTCGTCGGGTATGAACCGAAGATGATCTACGTCGAGGTTACACAAGATCAAGCTCCAACTTCACCAAGTTGTGAAACTTGTGAAGAACACACCCTATACTACTTGGCAAGAGGTAGAGGGTGAAGAAATAGGAGGTGGGTTCACTTTAGAATTGGATTTCTCACTTGTTTACTCAAGATGCCATTAATGGTGGCAAGCTTTTTCTTGAACTCAAGAAGAAGAAGAAGATCAAGATGATTATGATAAGTTAATTAAAAATCCAAAAGAAATGAATACTTATCATAATATGAACTATGGTTAGGTGTAGAGAATTGACTAAGGTTAGATGAATGGTTAGGGTTAAGCATGAAGACAAAATGGTCACTTTGGTCAAAGCTTCATGAAGCTTCAACAAGCTTCAAGAAAGAAAGCAACCATTTTGTTTTCTTTTGCAATTTCTTTTTAATCCAAATTAAAAAGATAAATGAATGAATAAATAAAAACCCTAACCATTTACTTAACCAAGGTTTAATTCTTTACACTTAACCAAATGAGCAAGTATCATCAAACATGATACAAACATGTGCACAAAAGTATATCACATATACAACTTGCACATCAAGTGAGAAAATCCATTTAAAGTGAACCAATACTAGTTAATGAAAAGTAATATATCAAATATATAATTATACATTAAATCATTAAATCAACACTTGATTCATGATCCGGTCATATCGCATATAACCGACTAGTATCCTATGTATCGGCTTATCGAATCAATCCTTGATTCGATATCTAGGTTATATCGCATATAACCAATCGATACATTCATCGCGAGAATGGAATACGGTATCACATACATGCATTATTCTCGGTCCTGCACATATCTCATATGCGCTCCTATTTCGTTTCGCTTGAGCCAGGAAACCTCTGTGTAGGACTCTAAAGACTCGTCAATACGCCGGCAGCAGATGATGATCATATCAAGCACCCACAAGCCGCAAGCGGTCTGCTAAACGTAACGGCCACCCGGGTATTGAGCGATCAGAAGATCGACGAGCTAGCCCGCTCACACTCCTGTGAATCCAACCAGTAACACTTACCGTACAGTCCGGTCTGTTCGTCTGATATGTCGCATATCAAGTCTAGGGGTGGTAAACGTCAGACCCCAGTAACCGATAAGTCGTGCCGATGTGAGGCTCATAACGGGTCGAGAAACTGCTGGTAACACTTACCAGCAAATCTCTGATCAGCCCTGGCCAGGGACTTCTCTGTTACGGCCAATCGAGCACAGCGCAACATCAACCCCCAATACCGGGAGAGACGAAACCCCTCCTATCGCTCATTGCCTCCATGTGACTCGGGACTGTACCCAAAGACCACCGTTTTGCACGCCCTCATGGACGTGGTAAGGTGGAGATCAAAGTACAGTGGGAATCACACAAGACTCTATGACGATCTCGGATCTACAGACTAACCTGCACAAGTGTCACCTGAGAACTGCCATCTGACGTGAGGTATAATACCATCTGAGAGTTCTCGGCGAGTCCGTCCAGTGTACCCAGTCTCCACTGAGCATCCGTATACTATCTCTGATGTCAAACACCAATGGATATGGGATCATCCATCGCCCATCTCATGGGTCGAGTAGCGTATACGCTAGTCTACACTGGTATATCGATGCCCCGTCTCGATACACCCACGACTAGGGACCTTGAAGGATGTACTTATGGACTACCATGTCCCCACTAGTATGATCTACATCATAGTCCAGGCAGTCAAGTACACATCCTAAGGGCATTACCAACATGTAACTATAAGATAGTTTAAAGAGACTAGTATACATGTTAAGATAAAGAGTAACCAGATAGCATACTATCATATCGAGCAAGAAAGTCATCTCTATATATGTCCAAGCATCCAATATAATATACATCATCTGTACAATACTGTCCTCTAGGGCATACATACAACTAACAATCTCCCACTTGCACTAGGGCCAGCTGCTGTAGTATCGCATACCGAGCATGCCGAAGAGTCTCTCAAACTGTATCTGGGGAATGGCCTTCGTGAGTGGATCCACCGTGTTGTTCTTCGTGTCAACCCTCCTGACCTCGATCTCCCGGCGATCAACTATCTCCCGGATCAGGTGATACCGCCTCAGAATATGCCTGGATCGCTGATGGGACCTAGGTTCCTTGGCCAAAGCCACCGCTCCATTGTTATCGCAATACAAAGGTATTGGATGCTCAATGGATGGAACCACTCCAAGTTCAGTAATGAACTTCTTGATCCAGACAGCCTCTTTAGCAGCATCGTTGGCAGCGATGTATTCAGCCTCCATCGTCGAGTCTGCCACGGTTTCCTGCTTGGAACTCTTCCAGCTAACCGCCCCTCCGTAAAGGGTAAAGACAAATCCCGACTGCGACTTAGAGTCGTCCTTATCACTCTGGAAGCTCGAATCGGTAAAGGACTCCACTTGGAGTTCTCCGTTACCATACACCAAGAGCATCTCTTTAGTCCTTCGTAAGTACTTAAGAATGCTCTTCACAGCTGTTCAGTGACTATCTCCAGGATCAGCTTGATACCTGCTCACTACACTTAGTGAGTATGCTACATCGGGTCTGGTACATAGCATCGCATACATGATAGAGCCTACAGCCGAAGCATAGGGTATCCCTTGCATGCGAGCTCTCTCCAAATCAGTCTTGGGAGACATCTCTTTAGAGAGAGTGACTCCAGAGATCGTGGGCAAGTTCCCACGCTTGGATTCTTCCATACTAAACCTCTTTAGTATGGTGTCAATGTACCTGGATTGGGACAATCCCAATATCCTTTTGGATCTATCTCTATAGATCCTAATTCCCAATATGCAGGAGGCATCACCAAGATCTTTCATTGAGAATCTTTGTGATAAGAAGAGCTTGACCGATTGCAGCATAGGAATATCATTTCCTATCAAGAGTATGTCGTCCACGTACAATACGAGGAAGACAACCTTACTCTCTGCCACCTTCTTGTAAATACAAGGTTCATCTGGGTTTTTGACGAAATCAAACTCTTTGATAACGACGTCAAAGCAGATGTTCCAACTCCGCGATGCTTGCTTTAATCCATAAATGGATTTAAGCAGCTTGCACACCTTCCCACTGCTCCCACTGTCTACGAAGCCCTCTGGCTGAGTCATGTACACGCACTCTTCTAAATCACCATTTAGAAAGGCGGTCTTAACATCCATTTGCCAGATTTCGTAGTCATGATACGCAGCGATGGCAAGCATGATTCGGATGGATTTAAGCATAGCCACTGGAGAAAAGGTTTCGTCATAGTCCACACCTGGTCTTTGACGAAAGCCTTTTGCAACAAGTCTAGCTTTGAAAGTCTCCACTTTCCCATCTACACCAAGTTTTTTCTTGAAGATCCACTTGCTCCCAATGGGTTTTACCCCTTCAGGAGCAACTTCCAAAGTCCATACTTTGTTGGTGTACATGGATTCCATCTCGGACCGTATAGCATCCAGCCATTTCACTGAGTCCCTACTCGTGATGGCCTGCTCGAAGATAGTTGGGTCATCATCCTCCATGATGCAATCCTCGCTCCCACCATCCATGAGAAAACCGTAGTATCTCTCAGGTTGGCGAGGAACCCTACTAGATCGGCGGAGTGGCTGAGGTTCATCGGGAGTTACTGAATCCTCTGGTTCCACTAAATCTTCAGTTTGAGTTTGTGTAGCCGGAATTTCTTCCAGTTCTACCTTATCCCCAATAATTTCTTTTGCAAGAAATTCCTTTTCCAAAAAGGTGGCATGTCGAGAAACAAACACTTTTTGTTCCTCTGCATGGTAGAAAAGATATCCATGTGAATGTTTGGGATATCCCACAAACTTGCATAGAACTGACCGTGCCTCGAGTTTGTCCGGATTTTGCCTTTTGACATAGGCCGGGAAACCCCATATCTTAACTCGTTTAAGACATGGTCTCTTCCCACTCCATATCTCATATGGTGTGGTAGGTACAGATTTAGTTGGAACTTGATTCAATAGGTATGCTGCTGTTTCCAGCGCATATCCCCAGAAGGAAATAGGTAACTCAGCTGTGCTCATCATAGAGCGCACCATATCTAATAGGGTGCGGTTCCTCCGCTCCGATACACCGTTGTGCTGTGGTGTATATGGAGGAGTCAGCTGAGAAAGAATCCCATTCTCTTTTAGGAAGTCCAGGAATTCATTGCTCAAGTATTCACCTCCTCGATCAGATCGAAGGATTTTAATACTTTTTCCGGTTTGGTTTTCAACTTCTTGTTTATATTCCCTAAATTTCTCAAAAGCTTCTGATTTGTGTTTCATCAGGAACACATATCCGAATCTAGAGAGATCGTCAGTGAATGTAATGAAGTACGAAGAACCATCCCTGGCATGTGTAGACATAGGACCGCATACATCACTATGTATCAGTCCCAAGAGTTCGGTAACTCTTTCACCGTGTCCCGTAAACGGAGTTTTGGTCATCTTGCCTTTGAGACATAACTGGCAAGTGTCATAAGATGAAAATTCAAACGGATTTAAATATCCATCCTTATGCAACTTAGCCAGTCATGTCGCATTGATGTGACCTAGTCTACAATGCCACAAGAAGGATTCGTTCATTTCAGAACTCTTCCTTTTGTGTGTGTTTATTATGCTCAGAACTGTTGATTGATTTAGAACGTAAATGCCATTGCACAGCGCGCCTAATCCAACCAACTTTTGGTTACGGAAAATGTTCATAACATTATCCTGTAATATAAAATTATATCCCTCTTTACTCAACAAAGAAACCGATATAATGTTGCATATCATGTTCGGCATGTAATAGCATTCGTTCAGAACCAATGTATTACCAGTCGGTAATACAAGGTGATATTCCCCGACAGTCTTAGCTGCAACAATTGCACCATTTCCAACTCCAATGTTTTTATCACCTTCTCCAAGTTCTCTACCTTTCCTGAGCCCATGTAACTGATTACATATATGGGATCCTGACCCGGTATCTAATACCCAGGACGTGGAGCAAATGGAGAAACAGTTCTCTGTAACGAACACACCCGAAGAAAATGCATCATCATGTACTTTCTTCATTCTGGTGGCATGGGAATCCTGGTATTCCCCTATATCCTGTTCAGTCCTATAACTCTTATAAGAAAGAACGGAACCAACGTTCCCCAGCACAGTATAACATGCGGGTTCGGTCAATACATCCATATTATTATCTTTATTAGGGCATGACATGGTCGCTACCTGGAGAGAGAGAGAAGAAAACACTTTAGCGTATGCTCTTGCAAGATCAGATTGGTTATTATCTTATCTAATCAGGATGGCTCCCACTGGTTTTTATCAAATCTTCCTTCAAACCCTAAAAGGAAAGACTAGCCGGGATTAATTACACCCTACAACTTCGTCGATCTTTCAGCCAGGCCAGTGTCGGTACTTTGAGGGAGGTCCCCCGTGCTTTCGCACGAACCTAATTAATGTAAACCTCGTTTTCCCAGAGGCGTAACCCCGTTGACACCTTTCTAGACACCTACTTGATCGGCTAATTGTAATGTGTAAAACTCTCACAGGAGTAACTCTTACTCGCAGTGGGTATCGGGATCCAACTATCTCATAGAAGGTATGCAATCTCATTGCAAATTTCAACACTTGAAATTCCCGATAATATTTTGCCCCTAGCGTCCTATGACCTTGACAAAGGCCAACAAATCATATGATGCTAGTCAAGTTCAACCCGTCATTTCTTGATTGAATCAAACCCACCCGCACGACCCTTGACAAAGGCCAACAAGGTCGTACGACTACCCTGAAACAATCTGCATCTCATGCACAAGCAGATAAGCACTATTCAGCTACCGCACACTACGCCTTGACAAAGGCCAACAAACGCAGCACGAATACTAAACAGTTCTTATCTGAAATGACGGAGGGCTACGACAGGTTTTTCTGAAAACCTATTGCGTAATGAACTTGATATCGTTGTAGAATCAAGTGAAGTTTTGAAATGGAGTGATTTTGAGGCTTTTGTAGTTTTGCTAAAGGGGTCACTCCCGGTGAAGGGATCGTCGGCCCTTTCCTCGTCGAATGAGGTGCGGGATATATCATATATATCACTGTGCAAAGCAGAAACTATAGAAGCAATCAAAAGTCAAACCGAGTGTGTAGCATCTGCCAGTTATTGCTAAAGGGGTCACTCCAGGTGAAGGGATCTCGGCCCTTTCCTCATCGAATAAGGTGCAGGGTATATCATATATACCGCTATGCAAAGCAAGAACTGTAGCTACCTGTTTTATTTAAAATTTGATTCTACAACATCTTAGGTTTCTTTTCTTTCATTAATCACATTAATGAAGTCCCATCATTTATGTCACCTAAACATCACAGATAAATACGACGTACACTTATGCCATCCGCATTCGCCTGGATGTCCCCTCGTGCACCGTTAGGTTAGGTAACTAACGACAGAGCAGGGCAGGGCTAGTGTGGATGCAAAACATAAGTAACGACTATATAAAATATCATATATACTATATACTGTATCTATCACAGAACATCATATGATCACATCACAGATATCGCAGCAGAAGAAACATATGAAACATTAGATATACTAGGACGTCCGTGTTTTCAATACGAGCCAGTATAAAACACGGATTCCACGGTCGTGATGATTAGCCAATCCCACACCCCTAGACCCCTACGAGAGCGGCAAGCAACCCTACCAATTCTAGGGTTAGGAGACCCGAACTCGACTCCTCGAGATGGTCTCCCACTGGACCCTAGAACCCGGTTACTTGTGCTCCCCTCCTTGGGTCTATCCTAATGTGGAAAAGTAAATAATATACAAAAGGTGACAACTTCCGCTACCTGGAAGTGCCCCAATAAAAGAATATTACATACAAGTTTTTACATGAATGAAAATGAAAAACACTCATCTCACATAAAAAACCCCGCCTATTCGAACACGACGATCCAATATAACATATCCAGCAACACATAACATCATATTTCATCAACGTAAGTAAGTATGCATACCCCAATTGTCGTTGACTTATAGCAACGAAACCGGCGATATCGACATACTACACTTACGGTCACAGAAAAGAAAGTGTAAAACTACAACAGTTGGAATCCGCAACCTCTTTAGACATCGCATGCCTAATCAAATGAAATACTTAGACATCACATGCCTAACAATTATAAACCCCGCATTTTAGTCCCATTATCGAAAACTCTTTTCAATATCAAATGAGACTAAACCGCTAGATTTATAACATTCATTCAGTTATCTCATAACTGTTTGTGAATTCCAATTATTGTATCCCATTCCGGATAAATAGAATATATTAAACTTTCCGATCGAACATTCGAACACCCAAGTTTTCCCGAAACCGTTCAACACATGAAATAGGTTCAAAGACATTCACTTCATGCCTCAGTACCAACGGTCCAGCCGTAGAAGGGTCAAGCCAACGCCTCACATGTGGCACGCCGTACTGCCCCAAACCCGAAGGTTCAAAGGGCAGTTCAAGACGGTCACATAATCGAGTTAAGGTTTGTTGTCTTCTAGAGAGACCATCGCGTTACTTGCACTACTCAGAACGTCCTTAAACCACAGAAAAATCCAACACTTGGATATTTTCCGGCAGGGGAAAGATTGGGTATATACATCCGGTCGAACTTTTTAACATATTCTAAAATTATCCAGAAACCACATAGACAAAATCTGATAATCCGATCGAATCTGCGAACTCCCAAAACACCCCAGAAAATTCAACTCTTGAATAAATATTAAAAATTCCCATAAAACTCAGCACTGTAAAATAGGAATTACTGTGCAAATTTGGAGGGCTGACGTCATTATGTCGCCGCGGAACCGCCGCAGAAGCTAGGCTTATGCCGCGGTTCCGCCGCATGTTGGAGGCATCATTTGTCCAATTTTGCACCGTAATTCTTAGAACTTCCTGCTGAATTTTTTAAGCATTTTTAAAATGGAAAAAACCCAGTTTTTAGAAAAAGTCCAGAGAGCAAGTTTGGGATTAGGGTTTCGATTCGTTCGGATTTCAAACGTCGTCTACACTTTGCCTAAGGCTCTAGCTAGGCTCTGATACCACTGTAGGGTTCCTAGGCACACTAATGAAGTCTCACAAGGCATCAACCATGCCAATTTCAAATTTTATGAGTGCCGAGAAACTCTAATACGGATCGTTAACTAGAATTTTAGGCGAAACAGTAAACTAGTTAACAACTTAACTAAAAGTGAGAAGCTACAACCTTTGTAGATCCGGTTCTCCACTTCCCTAGCTCCACGTAGACGTCCTCCCGCTGTCCAAGTCGGATCTCGGACTCTGGCATCGGCTTCATCGGAGAAATGGGTGGACTAGTCGTCGGGTATGATGCCGAAGATGATCTACGTCGAGGTTACACAAGATCAAGCTCCAACTTCACCAAGTTGTGAAACTTGTGAAGAAAACACCCTATACTACTTGGCAAGAGGTAGAGGGTGAAGAAATAGGAGGTGGGTTCGCTTTAGAATTGGATTTCTCACTTGTTTACTCAAGATGCCATTAATGGTGGCAAGCTTTTTCTTGAACTCAAGAAGAAGAAGAAGAAGATCAAGATGATTATGATAAGTTAATTAAAAATGTAAAAGAAATGAATACTTATCATAATATGAACTATGGTTAGGTGTAGAGAATTGACTAAGGTTAGATGAATGGTTAGGGTTAAGCATGAAGACAAAATGGTCACTTTGGTCAAAGCTTCATGAAGCTTCAACAAGCTTCAAGAAAGAAAGCAACCATTTTGTTTTCTTTTGCAATTTCTTTTTAATCCAAATTAAAAAGATAAATGAATGAATAAATAAAAACCCTAACCATTTACTTAACCAAGGTTTAATTCTTTACACTTAACCAAATGAGCAAGTATCATCAAACATGATACAAACATGTGCACAAAAGTATATCACATATACAACTTGCACATCAAGTGAGAAAATCCATTTAAAGTGAACCAATACTAGTTAATGCAAAGTAATATATCAAATATATAATTATACATTAAATCAACACTTGATTCAATGATCCGGTCATATCGCATATAACCGACTAGTATCCTATGTATCGGCTTATCGAATCAATCCTTGATTCGATATCTAGGTTATATCGCATATAACCAATCAATACATTCATCGCGAGAATGGAATACGGTATCACATACACGCATTATTCTCGGTCCTGCACATATCTCATATGCGCTCCTATTTCGTTTCGCTTGAGCCAGGAAACCTCTGTGTAGGACTCTAAAGACTCGTCAATACGCCGGCAGCAGATGATGATCATATCAAGCACCCACAAGCCGCAAGCGGTCTGCTAAACGTAACGGCCACCCGGGTATTGAACGATCAGAAGATCGACGAGCTAGCCCGCTCACACTCCTGTGAATCCAACCAGTAACACTTACCGTACAGTCCGGTCTGTTCGTCTGATATGTCGCATATCAAGTCTAGGGGTGGTAAACGTCAGACCCCAGTAACCGATAAGTCGTGCCGATGTGAGGCTCATAACGGGTCGAGAAACTACTGGTAACACTTACCATCAAATCTCTGATCATCCCTGGCCAGGGACTTCCCTGTTACGGCCAATCGAGCACAGCGCAACATCAACCCCCAATACCGGGAGAGACGAAACCCCTCCTATCGCTCATTGCCTCCATGTGACTCGGGACTGTACCCAAAGACCACCGTTTTGCACGCCCTCATGGACGTGGTAAGGTGGAGATCAAAGTACAGTGGGAATCACACAAGACACTATGACGATCTCGGGTCTACAGACTAACCTGCACAAGTGTCACCTGAGAACTGCCATCTGACGTGAGGTATAACACCATCTGGGAGTTCTCGGCGAGTCCTTCCAGTGTACCCAGTCTCCACTGAGCACCCGTATACTATCTCTGATGTCAAACACCAATGGATATGGGATCATCCATCGCCCATCTCATGGGTCGAGTAGCGTATACGCTAGTCTACACTGGTATATCGATACCCCGTCTCGATACACCCACGACTAGGGACCTTGAAGGATGTACTTATGGACTACCATGTCCCCACTAGTATGATCTACATCATAGTCCAGGCAGTCAAGTACACATCCTAAGGGCTTTACCAATATGTAACTATAAGACAGTTTAAAGAGACTAGTATACATGTTAAGATAAAGAGTAACCAGATAGCATACTATCATATCGAGCAAGAAAGTCATCTCTATATATGTCCAAGCATCCAATATAATATACATCATTGTACAATACTGGCCTCTAGGGCATACATACAACTAACAGAGTATGTGTACGTGCAACATGCGCATCATCGGTAATGGTGCATGTGTCCTAGCAGACGAGGTCATAAAAGATAATGTAAGGAACATGTATGTAAAACGCAAAAGAGAATAATGCGAGCATAGCAGAAAAGTAAATAGTAAACACAAAAATATAAAATATATATAGTTACATACGAGCCATACAGTTATAGTATTTAAAATAGTACGAATCTTTCTTAGAAAAATAGGGGTTACGGTGTTTTTGAAAAAAGATACTATTTGAAAATCCGTAACGTCCCTTATTGTCTTTTAAAAATGCATACGATTCGTTAGTTTTGAAGATAGGTATAGCTCTAGTTATATTCTAATATCTACTTAAGTGATTAGAAAACAAATCTTTCCGAGTCGAAAGTGATTAGAAGACTATAACATTTCTGAGTCGATACATCCATCAGTTGGTGATCCAGCCTCACAGTATCACGTACGGTATAGTCCATCGTACGGCATCCTCGAGTCAAGAGTGCGGATCAATCATCATATATATCATATCTCGTACGGTATAATCCATCGTACGGCATCCTCAAATCAAGAGTGCGGGTCAGTCGTCATATATATCATATCTCGTACTGTATAACCCGTCGTACGATATCATAAAATCAGGGGTATGGATCTATGGTCACGTACATTCTATCATCTCATCTAGTCACATGTCATGTGTATATCGCCCAATGATCATTTGATATATCATATCATAACATGATGTTTCAATCTCAAATCATATATCAAACCTCGTGACATCATGTCCAATCATATCGACTCATATCATTCTAACATGTCATATTCTCATCTCGTGATATCATATCGAAATCAACCTCAAATTTACATGTGTGTGTGTATATATATGTACATATACATATATATATATATATATATATATATATATATATATATATATATATATACCCACATATCATACCAAGTGTGTGTGTGACAATATATATATACCAAAGGCTCAACGCTAAGAGAATAAGAACTAAGGGTAATCCTTCCTACTTGTATACCTATTATAGCCTAAAATCTCCTAGAACCCTATTAACTAAGTATACCCATCTAATATCTATTTATATAGCTATATACCTAATATTCTAATACTACGGTTGCGGGGGTGCTATACGTCATCCACCCGACTTCCCCTATAAATATCATCTACTCACCTGCTATGCTCGCTCTAGTCGAAGTCGATGAACGCTCTGCTCTCCTTCGTCGTCCCGGAAGTCCACGTGAAGGTACATACAATTCAAGGAATATCGTATCGTAAACATGAATCAAATCTGAAAGCTGATACGGCACGCGAAGTGCACATAGGTTAGAATCTACGGTCCACGCATGCAAGAATAACCAAACAACTCTCGACGTTGATATTGGATAGGCCTTTATATCAGATAATAGAGCTATGGACCAAACCCGGGACCCACTCATCTAGGTCAGTTCGCAATTTACGGCCAGATAGGAATTTCTGGTGGCCAAGTGAGGGAGTTGAAGGCTCGGGATTCTAGGATATGTTCCTAATAGCCTGCACATCTCTCTGTGCTTGCAAAATATTTTTCAGAGCTCTCGAGTTATAGCAGATCCTAATTGATCATCACATTTCCACAAAAATTCGATATCGGAAAATTCCAAGTTCATGTTTGGTCCAGATTTCTATCACTAAAAGTTTTGTAGTCACTAACTAAGCCTCAATTACACCTCCACAACTCAAAACATCCAATAAATCTCACCCTACAATTTTCCAAGACCATTAACCTAGACTTGTTTATCTCTAATTTACTATAGGAGATTAGTAAAACTTAACACTTAACTAAAAGTGAGGTATTTATCTTCCAAGAGCAACTCAAGAAAATTTTAGGATGGCCAAAGTTCTCGAAGTCCCAACTTGATCCCACCATGGTGTTTGTAGTAAGGATTGGAATGATTTTTGTGAAGGTTGTATGGGATTTTGTTGAATATTTGAGAGGGTTGTTTGGTGGTAGTGAGGGTGGATGAGGAGTTAGAGACAATGGAGGAGGAGATGAAGAAGAATGGAAGGTGAAGAAACGAAGAAGAGTGAAGGGAGGCCAAGAATTTTGTGGAACCTTATCATTCTCTCTCTCTCCCTCTTTCTCACCCATGATACTTGTCACCTCAAGTCTCTCTCATCTTTATTTATTCTTTTCTTTTCTTTCTTAAATTAAATCAAAACAAATTAAAGCAACTAAAGAAAAATGAAGCCATGGTTCAATAAATATGGACAGATGCTACGATATGATATGTTGCATGTCATGATACATAAACATGGTTTTAAAAAATAACTTAGTTTAATGCACAATTAGGAAATATTAATCAAGTTTAACATTAAACTAATATATAAATAATTGTATAATACTTTATAAAATTTCCAAATCAAATAAATGCCTTCACAGTTAATAATTCATATTAATTTCTAAATATTTTCCAAAATATAGGTATATAATTGTACCATTCGATTAAAACTAATTTCTATACTTCTATAATATTCATAAAATTTATTATTTTATTTATTTAAATTCCGAAAATAATATTTTATATTTCTGAAATGTTACAAAGAGGGACTAGAATCTCAAGCTCCACGAGGCGTTGTGGGCATATCGTACCACACACCATACTCCAATTCAGACCACTCCATACTCATTACTCTTCGGAGTGGAGGCAATCCCCCCTCGAATTCGAACTTCCAAGCTTAAGAATGGCCATCCAGCACGAGTTGACAGAGGAGAAAAATGTTCTTCGGCTCGAAGAGCTCGACACCCTCAAAGAAAAGAGGTTCGCAGTACAGCAAAATCTAGAATTGTACCGAGCCTAAATGTCACGGGCCTATGATAAGATGACTCGTCTCCGTGCTTTTAAGAAAGGCGAATTGGTGTTGGTCCTCAAAAGACCGATCATCCTCAATCGACATGCCAAGAGAAAATTCGAACCAAACTGGGAAGGACTATACGTCATCGAGAAAGTCTTTGATGAAGGATCCTACGGTCTGGATCATACATCCTGTAAAACTATATACAATCCACGGGCGCAAATGACCCCTATCTCTCCCAAGTCCTACCGGCGAGACTACATCTGAAGTCCTACCGGCAATGAAGTAAAAAAAAATGAAGGAAGAAAGAAGGAAAAAGAAGGGTACGTCCACAAGCAAAACGGGCATGGATGTAAACTCGAAAGGGCTCCGTGAGTAAAAATAGCAGGACTGCCGGCGAGCTTGTAAAAACCTGAAATGGCGCAAACTCGTGAAAAGAGATGAAATACACCCGCAAAGTCCTATCGATCTTGTGAGGAGAAAATCCCTGCATGGGATCCTTACGACTCACAAAGGAGCAACGCGCTTAAGAATCCCCATGATTCCTAGGGAGAAAATACACCTGCGAGATCCTCTCGACTCGTAGGGAGAAAATGCTTTTATGAGACCCTTACGGCTCATAAAATTAAAAAGCCTTATATGATACTGATCTAAACCTGTCTCCTAAGCCATCGCTCCCCAACGGGCAACGGCAAATGATGAGTCGCTCCTGGTATTACGCTTCAGTGTTAGTGGTGCTGCTGCCGAACAAAAACTCAAACCCTAAGTTTTCTCAAAAGCAAATGATGAGTCGCTCCTGGCACTACGTTTCAGTGTTAGCAGTGCTGATGCCGACCCAAAAACCAAACCCCAAGTCCTTCTGGAGCAAATGATGAATTGCTCCTGGCATTATTCCAGTGCAGCAATGTTGATGCTAAACAAAATCCAAATTCCAAGTTCCTCTCAAATTCAAAAGTCCTGCCAAAGAAGGCAGAAATCAAATAGATCAAATCAACGTCCCACCCGGCAACACTTATATGCTCGAAAGTCCCGCTGGACGAGTAGAGAACTCCCAAAACAAAACAAATCAACCCTGCCACCGCAAAAAGCGAAGCAAATCAACTTCAATCCCGACACCGCAAAAAGCGGAGCAAGTCAAATCAAATCCCAACACCGTAAGAAGCGGAGCAAGTCAACTTCAACCACGACACTGCAAGAAGCAGAGCAAGTCATTTTCAGTCACAACACCGCAGAAAGCGGAGCAAGTCAAATCAAATCCCGACGCCGTAAGAAGAGGAGTAAGTCAACTTCAATCCCGACACCGCAAGAAGAGGAGCAAGTCATCGACCATCCACGTCACAAAAATGGCAGCACCGATCGTCCAAGTCGCAAAAATAGCAGCACCGACCGTCCACGTCGCTATAATGGCAGCATACCCTCCACGTTGTCAAAAGGGAACCCAACCAAATCATGCTCCATATAAAACAAGATCCATCAATTTCATGCATACAGCCCATACATGCGGTGTGCATTTATTGATGGGAGCACTTTATTGGGGTCGAAAATTACATCCCGGTTGACCAAGCCAAGTGGGCCCGAGCCCAAGCCAAGTGGGCCCGAGCCCAGGTTAAGACCGAGCATGGAAGGGACCGGCCCCATGACAAAAAGAATGAAGTCATAAATTAGTTTAATGTAATTTTTTTTATTTTTTTTAGAAATAAATGTATAGAATATGGGCAAAAGGCCAAAATTTTGTAAACCCCATGGATTATGTGCAAAAACAAATAAGTACATAAGGCATAAGGTGGCACAAATGCCATATGGAAAAGCCCAAGGGACTATATGTAAAGTGTGTAGCCTATAAAAGGCAAACATGATGAAAAAATCAAGAACAACTTTTCATTCTCTCAAAAAATTCTAGGATTTGTGCCTTCATCTCCCTTCTCTCATGTTCTTCCTTTCCTTTTCCAATTAAATGAAGAGTTTAACTCTCTTTTTTTCCAAACAGAAATAGTTTTTCACCGTAAAACCCTCAAAGGGAAGTCCAGATCTTCCATCAAATCCCTAAAAGGGAGATTTTTTTTATCTCGCCTCCCTTTTTCTCCAAAATCCAGCAAAAGGAGAGGAGGAAGATCCACCTCCAAGCATCCCACTTCGGGAGGATCCAAGGCTCCAGGGAGAAGAAATGGGTCCCATTTGATCATCACCGAAGATTTTCGAGGAGTTCAACTCCAAGATCCAAATCCTCAAAGGAGTTTCCAAGACTTTTAGGAGTTTAACTCCAAATCCACATCCAATTTATTACATAGGAGTTTAACTCCAAATACAAATCTTTTGGGAGTTTTACTCCTAATCTATACCTAATTTATGTTTAAGAGTTCAACTCCAAAACCCCTCGGGAGTTCAACTACCCCCCAGGGACTAAGCCCCTTTCTCTGCTGGTTTTTCCAGCGCCCGCGCGCAGGGCACGTGACTCGCGGGCGCCCACGTGCCACTCACGCATCCTTAGGACGTTCATCACCCCTCTTTTTCCCTTACGCTCCACACTCAAAACACATCCCCGTTAGAAAAGATTTCTAACGGGGCACTGTCCCGCACCCCGCAAGAGGGCTGCTAGCCCCCTTAACCCCCAGCCTGCCATTCGGATTGCGGAACCCCCGTAAACTCTGCAATACCCTCGATACATCCAAGACCCCCTTCAAAACACAACACACACTGCACATTGAGTTTGCATGACCAGTTTTACCCGTCAATCGGAGGTTCCCCCGGCGGCTGTCGGAGATTCGGATCCCCACAATCAATAAACCCGGCCTACCCTAAACAGGGGGAATATATACATGCTTGAGAAGCGAGCGCATTCCCATCTCAATAGGGTGACGAAAAACACCCTACAATAATGAAATTTATTTTGATATGAAAAGAAATTTTCCATTATAAAAAGGACTTTCACAGATGGAAGGGAGAAATTTTTCATCGTGAGGAAGACTATCACAAAGAGATTATTGTCATGAATAGGACTTTCATAACAAAGTTTGAACTTGATATTTTCTATTGTGGAGAGTACTTTCACAAATGGCCTTCGTTTTGAAGAGAATTTTCATAACAAAATTTATTTTGATGTATTTTCCATTGTGAAGCAGACTTTCACAAATGGATCATCGTTACGAAGAAGAATTTTATAATGAAGTTTGAGCTTTATATTTTCCATTGTGAAGAGCGCTTGATATTTTCCATTGTGAAGAGCGCTTTCACAAATGGATTATCGTTATGAAGCGGACTTTCTTAGTGAAGTTTGAAATCGATTTTTTTTATTGTGAAAACGGTTTTAACAAATGGATTATTGTTATGAAGAGGACTTTCATCAAGAAGTTTGCACTTGATATTTTCTATTGTAAAGAGGACTTTCACAAATCGTTATGAAGAAGACTTCCATAACGAAGTTTGAACTTGACATTTTCCATTGTGAAGAGAACTTTCATAAATAGATTATCGTTATAAATATGACTTTAATAACGAAATTTGTTTTGATATATTTTCCACTGTGAAGAGGACTTTAACAAATGGATCATCGTTATGAAGAGGACTTCCATAACGAATTTTGAACTTGATAATTTCTGTTGTGAGTACAACTTTCACAATTGGATTATCGCCATGAAGAGGACTTTCAGAATGAAGTTTGAACTTGATATTTATCAGAAGGCATTAAAATTCAAGTCCTCTCTATTTTAAGACAATATATATGCCAACTCGTGACTCATTTGGTTGTACACATTTTCCTTTAGTTTCGCTATTTTTAAATGCACTATAAAGCTACTTCAAGCTTTTTCACTTGACTCGTTCTTTAGGACTTCAATCTATTTTTAATCTAAATTTTAAATTTTTGATTCTATTTCCTCATTATTACTGCTTTCAAATTTCTGAATCCATTTCTATAAGCACATATGATTGATTCTTCTGTCCATAACTGTTTTACCTTGATCCCTTAGTGATTTAATCTTCCTACGGGCTTAATTATTGTCTTTTTATAATGTCCTCAAATTCCTGCCATAAAAAATATATACCTACCATTGATTATGTTTCTATAACCGTTTCTTTTATGGACATTTATGAATAGACATTCAAGGTCAAGTCCTCTACATTATTTGATCGACATGACTGTCAGATCGTGAATTTTCGATTGTACACATTCATGATCCCCTGGTTTGATTCTTATAACTATCCTATGAACATTTATCAAAAGGCATTCAAGTTTAAGTCCTCTCCATTGTTAGATCAACGTGTACATGTCAACCCGCGACATTTTCGATTATAGACTTATTTTCCCTTCATTTCACTATTTTAAAATGCATTATAAAATTATTTCAAGCCTTTTCACTTGTCTCGTTTTTTAAAAAGACTTGAATCTAGTTTTTTAATATATATTTCAAATCTCCGAATCTATTTCCTTATTCTTACTACTTTCAAATTTCTGAATCCATTTCCATATTATCATTGATTCTCCGTCTATAACTGTCTTAACCCTGTTTCATCACTAATTTAATCCACTTATGGGCTTAACTATTCTTTTCATAATGTCGTCCAATTTCTATCCATGACAATATGCACCTACCATTAATTATCTTTCTATAATCGTCTCATTATGGACATTTGTCAATAGGCATTCAAGTTCAAGTTCTCTCCATTAATAGATCGACCTCAATACGTCAACCTGGGGATCTTTGGATTGTACACATCCATGATTGTCTTTTGCCAAATTTACTTTGCACACGTAACCAATTATTCATTATACCGTGATTTTTTTATCATCATCTAGCCATTTTGGATACAACATCGCATTTTATTTGTCTCGTTTATAAAATATTTGAATCCGTCTTTAACTTTTAAAGAAAATTTCTCAGAATTTCAAAAACTTTACCCCATTTTACGTAGTATTTTATTTATTTATTAGAAAGGCATATTTGAAAAAAAAAACTTCAATTCTATTAAATTTCTAAATTTATTTTCTTTACATTACTACTTTCAAAGGCATGATCAATTTTCACTTCTTCATTAAAACTTTTGAAGCTATTTTTCTTAAATTTTAAATTTCTAAATACTTTTCCTTAATCGCACTATTTTTAAATGCGCCATAAAGTTATTTCAAGGTTTTTCACTTGTCTCGTTCTTTCAAAGAACTTGTATCTAATTTTTATTTATTTAAATTTTAAATTTCTGAATTTATTTCCTAAAATTACTATCAAATTTCTAAATCTATTTCCATATGCACATATCATTGATTCTCCTGTCTATAACCGTCGTAACCCTGATTCCTTAATGATTTAATTTTTTTACAGGCTTAATTATTGTCTTTTTCTAATGTCCTCCAACTCATGTCCATAACCATATGCACCTACCATTGATTTTGTTTCTATAACCATCCTCCTATGGACATTTATCAATATAAACATTCAAATCCAAGTCATCTCCATTATTTGATCGACGTAAATATGTCAACCCATGAATTTTCGATTGTACATGTTCATGATCCATTGGTTCTGCTCCTATAATCGTCATCCTATTGAAATTTATCAAAAGGCGTTCAAGTTCAAGTCCTCGCCATTTTTAGATCGATGTGTATATGTTAACTCGTGACTCTTTTGATTGTACACATATTTTCCTTTAGTTTTACTATTTTAAAATTAACTATTAAGTTATTTCAAGCTTTTTCACTTGTCTTGTTCTTTAAAAGGCTTAAATCGTTTCACTTGTCTTGTTCTTTAAAAAGACTTAAATAAATTTTCAATCTAAATTTTAAATTGCTGTGTCTCCGTATTATTACTACCAAATTTCTGAATCCATTTCCATATGCACCTATCGTTGATTCTCCAGTCTATAATTGTCTTAACCCTGATTCCTTAATGATTTAATCTTCCCGCGGGCTTAATTATTGTTTTTTATAATGTCCTCAAACTCGTGTACACAAAAAACATGCACCTACCACTGATTCCGTTTCTATAACCGTTCCTCCAATGGATATTTATGAATAAACATTCAAGCTCAAGTTCTCTCAATTATTTGATCGACGTGAATAAGTTAACCCGTGACTTTTTTATTACATATTCATGATCTGTAGATTTTGATCCGTTATCCAATGGACATTAGCAAACGTCATTCAAGTTCAAGTCCTCTCCATTATTATATTAACATGTATATGTCATCCCATGACTCTTTCGACGGTACAGTGTGTTTTCCCTTAATTCCACTATTTTAAATGCACTATAAAATTATTCAAGCTTTTTCACTTGTCTCGTTCTTTAAAAGGACTTGAATCTATTTTTTAATCTAAATTTCAAATTTCCGAATATATTTCCTTATTATTACAACTTCCACATTTCTGAATCCATTTCCATATATCATTGATTCTCCGTCTATAACTGCGTTAACCCTAATTCATTATTGATTTAATCTGTCTATTTTTTCTCCTATTTTGAAAGCTTCAATGAGCGAAAGTTTAAAATAGGCAGGGATCAAACAAAACAAAAGTTTTGATTTAAAAAATTGACCAAAAGTTTCTAAGGTTTGAGACTTCAAATAAGTGCAAACCGTTACTATTAATTACACTATGTTGTCTTAGGCTTTGCCTAGACAGAATACCTTGTTAAATTGCTTTGAATCACATCTCAGAAAGAGAGATATCATCTCACATATAATATACTTGTAAAAGAACATAACATAAATATTTATTGCTTTAAGAATTATCATGTTACATTGGTTGTAGAGTACAATTATAGATTACAACACCCAAAAAATTTTAAACAGTAAGGGTGAAAGACCAAATACTCAAAAATACAGATTACTTGAGTAAATAGCCAAAGCATGGGGGATTTTAATGTCAATTTTGATATTACCATAGCATAGGCGGATACCTAGAGTAGGGCCCAGCTTAGCCAACTATGGGTGGATACCTTTAAGTGGAACCTAGCCGCATGTGAAGTGTAGCGGGAACCTTATTGGAGGTTTTTGCAAGCATTTGGAGATGTCCGACAAGAGAAAGGTGAAGGCGGCCGCACTCAAGTTGATGGAAAAGAAGATGTCTGACTCGTTGCATACCGTTGAGCGAGTCTTTGACTACTAGAAGATGTCCGAAGAGCACTCAAGTTGAAGGACAAGCTTCGATTTAGTGGGAGAATTTAAAGATCAAACACGTCCGAGCCAGGAAACCTAAGATCGCAAATTAAGAGAAGATGGAAAAGAACTTTCGCGAAAAGTTTTTATCGGAGGATTTTGTGCAACAAAATTATACCCAATTGCATACCCTTCGGTAAGGAGACCGATTCGTCGAAGAATTCACCAAGGAGTTCGATCAATTGATGATGAGATGCAGTGTCACCGAGGCCAAGCAACAAACAATTGTTCGATACTTGGATGGATTTCATGTAAAAAATCAAGGATATCGTCGAGCTCCAACATATGTTTCATACAATGACTTATACAAATTGGTGGTCAAAGTAGAGAAACAATTAAAGGCCAAAAGCGGCTGAGACACAAAAAAGGGCCGAATTTCAAAGACCGGTACTACGACTTTGGCCAAAGAGACACTAGCGAGCTTGAACAGACCAAGCGGTTTTGGAGAAAGTAAGATGGGTAAATGCAATAAGTGTCAAGTATATGAGCATTACAAATCCGAATGTCCCAATCGACGCGTCGTAACAATAATTGAGTAGGATGTTGTCGAAGAAGAATAAGTGAAACCACCTATTTAAGATAAGCATCATAATGAAGATGTCGAAAAGATTACTTATTGTGCTATGGATAATCCCGTGTTATTCGTCGCTATATGACCGAGCGAGCGAGGACGAAAATGGTTAGTTGCGGCATAACATCTTTCATACTCGATGTACGGCTTATGGGAAGGTATGCGATGCAATCATTGATGGTGGTAGTTGCGAATATGTTGCCGCTCAAGTGATGGTTGATAAGTAAAACCCTATCGGCTCATTTGGCTTCGAAAGGGAAACGCTGTAGTAGTCATTGAATAGTGTTTGGTATCCTTTTCTTTTGGCAAGAATTATTAGGAATCGTTGTGATGTTATGTATAGTGCCGACGGAGGCGTGTCACTTGCTATTTGGTCAACCATGGCAATTTGACCGACAAGTGGTTCATGATGAACACAATACTTACTCTTTTGATTAAAGATGGAGTAAAGATCACTTTAGGGCCATCGAAAATCAAAGAAGTAACAAAAACTCGGTTAGTAATTTTCTAAGTCATACCAACTTTATGGAGGCGACGGAGGAAAGTGGTGAGATGTATGCTTTAATGGTGTCAGAGGCTAATAAGAACACCCAAGTCATCTGTCGATGCCAAAGAGTATTTACTTGAGCGGCAACAACGCTCCCCAGCTTGGTGGGGGGTCTTAGGTTCGAAACCCTCCACTTTCTGTGGTAAGGGAGATTTTCAACCAATTATGTGGAGAAAGCTCTCTTAGACCTAGAGGCCCAACCCCCCCTCCACCAAAGCCTACGGGTTGTTGCAAAAAGGAAAAAAGCCATCTGCCGATCTTGGAGGGTCTTTTGGAAGAATTTTCAGATGTTATGTCCGAAGACTTACCT
The DNA here is from genome assembly GCA_030015575.1 of Agapanthus africanus. Lineage (NCBI taxonomy): Eukaryota > Viridiplantae > Streptophyta > Magnoliopsida > Asparagales > Amaryllidaceae > Agapanthus > Agapanthus africanus. The sequence continues at coordinate 670,051,337 of CM057337.1, forward strand.
GCTGGGTTGCCATCTGATCGAAATATTCAGTATCATATCAATCTCATTCCGGGAGCAGTCTTATCGAATAAATCGGCTTATCGCATGACACCAAAGGAGCATGAAGAATTGCGGTGACAAGTTGAAGATTTGATGCAAAGGGATACTTGAAGGAGAGCATAAGTCTTTGTGCAGTGTCAATACCAGATAACATCTCACTTCTCATGGGGTAGGTGGTATTCATCCCCAACTCCACCTGGGGTATTACATTTCATGACCTCGTAATTTAGCACGTGACCGGCACTTAAATTACGCAACGTCTAAAGGCATAACGTAAATCAAGTAAGCCGAAGCCCAGAAAATCTAAACCTTTTTGCGGAAAATAGTGAGGGTGCAGTTTTGAAATAAAGGTATAATGAATCATGTTTCGTCTTTTTTAAAAATTTGGGCAGCACCTCCCTTGTATATTTTGATCCAAAAACATATACACAACAATATATAGGCATCCCCAAGCGGGAGCTAGCTCTTCGCCAACCGGTGGAATCACAACCACGCAACAATATATATACGACGCCCAACGGCGAAAAATCAACCCAGAAAGAACAATAAAGAAGCAAGACATCAAAACTCAAGAAAGCGATCATAAACCCATCGCTCTAAGTCTCGCAAAATACCCAAGTCTGACTAGGTCTACCAATATACAACTTCTAGTCTCTGATTTGATCTGATGGAGTTTATCTAGATACAACGGAATATATAAAGTACGAGAGTGGGAACGATCCAACATGTGTCCCACCTACCAAAGCAAAGCATCTTGGAAGAAGTTGTGTGCTAGCAATACCACAACTGATCCCAAACGGTCAAACCTGCAAGAACCGTGGCACAACGGGGGTGAGTTGCCAACTCGTGAGTAGAAAACATCAGCAAGTAGAAATCGAATAAAACAACGATTTCCTAGGTAACTATATCCTAAAGGTAATACTATGATATTTAGGGTGACCAAGTATGCATATATGTCAACAATCGAGTCAATGCGATGATATATATAAATAAACATCCGACATCATATGCCTGTATGCATGTGGATATCATCCACGTGTCCATCAATGACAAACAATATCATGGAACCTGAGTGTCCCACACCGAAACTCGAACATCATGAAAACATATGCATGTATATATATGAGGATATCAACCACGTGTGTCCATCAACGACACATCAAAATCATGGAACCTGAGTGTCCAACACCGACACTTGAAACATCATGAAAACCCGTGTCCAGCATCGACACGTAAATCATCATATCTCAGGCTCCGTCAGTCCGGATCAACCCATATCACGATTATGGTCGGTATCCTCCAGATATCCTCCGCGCCAAACTATCTCGGGCTCCGTCAGTCCAGATTGGCCCATATCATCTCACGACTCCGATCGGTATCCTCCAGATAACCGCCGAGCCCAAAACTATCACCGGTAGATAGTACTCCCCCTGCCAGGCTCATCGTCTACATCTCGAGCTTTTTGCCACGGGGTACCTCACCAGGTCTACCATGTACCCGCAGACGGTGCCTCCCGCTCCTCGAATCGAGTATACTCTGTCACGCCCCGCTTCCCAGAGTGCGCTAAGATCGGCATGTGACAGAGCCAACCATGCTACCTGTGGCTAGGAAACATCCCTCCACGGTCACATTACAGCTGTCTATAAGATATCATTAACAGTAAAATAAAATAAACTATCTAGTACATGTCCATATGCCAGAATAAACGAGTCAAGACATAATGTGCGGAAGCAATAGATCTAATAAACAATAACATCTGGAAATGCGTCCCAAATACAGGCTCACATCAGAAAATGAAAGTACGGAAAGAAAACTAAACTAAACTAAACACTAACAAGATCCTCACTGCTCGGCCTGGCAGCTGAAGTACTCCTGATCAGCCTGCGAAAGAGATAAAAGATCCGGGCCATGCAAAACCTAGACGTCAGTGCGTCATAATATCAAATAATAGAATATAACCAGGAGGTAACAAGATATGCAGGCATGAGTATGAACAGTAATATGAGTATAACAAGTAATACGGATATGGAACAGTGAAGAGTATAAGTATATGTGACGTGCAGTGAGTAAGCTGAACTAAACTACCGAGTTATTTATTCTACAGTCTGTGAAATCAATTTAATGGAATCGTCGATGTAACTCAATAGTATCCCGTGCGTGCCCGGGACTACGGTCCAGATTCTCAGGCTGAAACCGAGACATGCGACTAGGCATTAAACAGGAACATGTACAGATGAATGATGTCAGCAACAGCATCCCGGGGCTGGCCTAGCCCGTAAAACTGATCAGTATAAGCGTCGAACTATTGAGTTACAAGTCAGGTTTCATTATTGATTTTCCCTTACCCCCAAGATTATGTGTTCAAGTCAGGTATTGATAAATCTGGAGCTAATGCCAACACAGGATCAAGCATGTACAGTTTTGTCTGAATAGACAACAAGATATGTCCGTCGGGACAGCAAGTCAGGATTGTCAGCATTAGAAACAATATCATGTATCAAGTCAAGCAGTGGTGTATCAGGTCATGTCAGGTAGTGCATATATATCACACGGATACTCAAAGTAAAACTATAGTAAGTGTCAAATCACGGTAAAAGCACGGATGCACGAGTGATAAGAAATGATATCATAACATGAGTCAATGAGTCATGATGTACAATATCAAGTATGGGGTACTAATATAACGGTAATATGATATAATATGACATGGCATGTAGCTAGACATATAATATATGATACGGATACAAACGGCTATCGGAAAACGGTAAAACTGTGACAGGGATGCACGATACAATAAACATGTAATATTTTATTGATATGAATATAGATATATTAGCATAGCATGTAGCAAGGTAAACTTGCCTGATCGGATCTCACGACGGAATCCGTATGCTGCATCCGACGTCGGGCAAACGTCGCAATAAACACGCGCACGCACAGGACAGGACCAGGCAAAGCAAGAACACGACCACGCTGGCTGGGGATGTCCACTGGGTCGCCCGGATCGTCGGTGACGACACGGCTCCGGCGATCACCGGAAAACGTGAAATCGAGAATAAAGAGAAAAGTAGCAAAAAGAAGAAGAAGAAGAGAGAGAACGTGGGATTATAAGGAAATAGGTTTTGAAAATTAGTATACTATATATACGAGAGAGGAGGGGACGGTGAGATTTGATATAGGGAAGAGAAAAATATAAAGAAAGAAATAGAGAGAGAAAGAGAGAGTTGTAGCATTAGAATATTAGGTTTAAAAATAATATTTAATATATTAGAGAAAGAGAGAGGAAAAAGCATCGGGAGTGGGTGGGTGAGAGATTTAAAGCGTGTGAGATCAGTGAGAGTGAGATCTGAGAGATGTGTGCAGGGTTGATTTTGAGGATTAAGAATTATAAAATATATATAGGGAGAGAGTGATTTACGCATAGATTTGAGGTGGGTTGGTGAAAGAAAAGAGGGAGGGAGAGAAGAGAGAGAAAAGTTAATAATAATTAATAATCTATAATATAATATATAAGGAGAGAGAGAGAGATCCCCCGTGGGTTTTGATTACAAAAATATACTTTAGTTAAAATATATAAACATGTGTGTATAGTGTTATAATAATATTATATATAAATAACAAGAGAGAGAAAGAGACGTGTGTAATAAGAAGAGAGAGAAAGAGACGTGTATATATATTAATATTAGAATTAGGTTTAGAAATATAATAATATATAAACTTGGGTTTTTAGGCTAAAACAAAAGTACTCGGAAAAATACCCGGGTTGTGTCTAAAAATCTAGTTTTAAAATATAAAGAATATAAGGATAAGTTAAAACCATAATGCGATGTCCGGTTGATAAAAATGCATACCCCTAAGAACGAATGCACGTAAAATGCACGTAGCGATCCAGACGAGTCTGTTTCAATAAACGGAACGAGAACACGATGTACTAATGGAACCACAGGGTCAGGCGTATGATACAGGTCATGCTAGGTATTTTTAAAATATATTATTTGATTATATTTATATTATTAAAACAATGTAGATGCCCAATATATGATACGGGTAAACAGGATATAGAATAAGAAAGTGCATGGATTCTTATAACTAGCCGAGATAAATTATAAACAGGAATCAAGACGGGTTCCAGTACTCGGGTCGGGTCGGAGGCAATTACAGATGCTAATTATACTATTCACACCCAAACAACAATAAATCAAGAAATAGCTATAATTAAAGAAATACCTAAAACAGAACTGGTATAAATAACTAGGGTGTTACATACTCACTGCTTAGAACCGAGAAAACTCATGGTGGACACCTCTAAATATCATATCAAGAGAAACTGCGTTTTAAAGCAATACATAATTCCCTTTGAAATATAATCGCGGTTCTCAAATCCAGAGATCTCATAAAAACAGCATCTCAATGCATATAACCATAAAGTACGATATATGCAACATAGAGTAGTAATATGAGCATATCGAGTATATCATGCAAGCATGTCAAGTGATAGTACAGAGTAATGAATGTACTTTTACGTTAAGAATAATATCATGATACAGAAGTTCTACTGTGTAAGTGGCATGGCAATTACCGATGATGAATGTGTGTGAGCCGGCAAATCTGTGTAAGTGTAACATGCGCATTAACGGTAATTGTACAAGTGTACTAGTGAAGGATATCATATAGCATTAAATACCGGCACATGGCATGTACATCACAAGGGGTAATATCCTTCACAACATGAACAATAAATAGGTATATCTATCTACGCAAGAATCATACGGTCACTTTCTAAACGATACACATCATCGTTTTGAAAATAGATATGGTTCAGGTGGCAATCTTTATATCGGCGATCCCGCTTCATAACATTCGATATGACAATAATCCTCGATCATCGTCCTCAATTTACTGGTGTGGATCAATCATCCGGTACATCTCATCACGTACGGTAATCCATCGTACGGGATCATCAAACAGAATAGGGAATCTATCGACCTATACAATAATGAGGGTACGGATCTAAAGTCTCGTACGGCATATTACTTATTATACTCATAAACACACACACACACACACACACACACACACACACACACATATCTCAAATCACATTTGCATAAACGTCATATCTTATTAATTTCACAACACCTCTATCTTAATCTCATGTCGTGTTTATCGATCTCGATCTCATATCATACCATTAACAACTCATACTTGTCCTCTTTCAATTCATATTTATTAACGTCAACTTTTATCATATCGTCTCTTTACTAAATCCTATAACCATGTCCATAAGTTCGTAGCATATCATTTACTTGATTATAATTTATAACACAATCTTCCATATCAATGGTTGCGGGGGTGCTATACGCCATCCACCCGATTTCCCCCGCAGATATAATCTACTCACTTGCTAAACTCCTCGCTTAGCCGAAGTCGATGTGCTTCGTCGTCTCGGAAGTCCACGCGAAGTACCTATAATCAATACACATCGAAATGCAATTAAAATCGATCCGAAAAACCGATATGGCACACGGTTCGCTCGTAGGTTAAAACCTATAGCTTCGCATGCAAAATCAACCAAATAACCCTCGTCCGTTGACGTACAAACGTCCAACGAAGGAATCCAAACATAGATCTAAAAACCAAGGTTCAGAAATCAGAAAATGAAATTCAGCAACATGAGAATTCACTCTCAGATTTTAACTCAGGCCAAACTAGGGAAATTTGCATATAGGCTTGCTCTATATATAAGATAACGAAACCACAGACAAAAAATTATCACATTCCACCCAAATGTGGCCGCAATTTGCGGCCATAATGATTAAATCTGCGGCCAGGTTTTTGGCATATGGGCTCGGGTTTCAGGGGTGCTTCTAGGTTGCATGCACGTCTTTCTGTGTTCGCTAAATAATTTTTAAGGTCTCCGGGTTATAGCAGATCTTAGTATCCCATCACCAAATCCACAAAAATACGATATCGGCCGATTTCAAAGTTTGTGTTTTGGTTTCTATTCTCTGTTCTTGGCCAATAAAACGATCTCTAAGGTCTTGAAACACTTATTACACCTCAAATTATCACTTAACAGCAACTTGGAAATTTCCAAGATCACATAACTCACCAAATTGATTTCTAAACTAAACTAGGATATATAACATAAACACTAATTTAAAGTGAAGGGATTGCCTCAATTTTGCAACTTAGGAAAATTTTTGAGTTGCCCAAATCTTCAAAATCCACACTTGATTGGTCTAAAGGGTTTAGAATAGGCTTGTGCATGTTTTGTATGAAGGTGGCAAAGGGTTTTGGCAATTATTATGAGATGATACATGGAGGTAGAGAAGACTGAAGGAGATGAAGAAAACAATCGAGGGTGGAGGAATTAGTGAAGCAATGAAGAAGGAAGACGAATTGTGAAGAAGTCAAAGATCTCTCTCTCTCTCTTAACCTCACTCTCTCTTACCCTCACTCTCTCTCTCTAGAATATCTGCTTCTTGTTTCTTTCTTCTTCTTCTTCTTCTTCTTCTTGTTCTACTCTCATAACGCTTTCTCTCTTTGCTTTCTTTTCTTTCCTTTCTTTTCCTTTCTTTCTTTTCTTTCTAAATAAAACAAATGAAATAAACAAACATGTAACAACATGCACATGACATGGTGCACTAGCCATGAAAAAATGTAAAAAAAAATACGGATTTGGCTTAATCGCGATTAGTAGTGCAATAATCAATTTTAATTTAAACTTGCATATAATAAATTATAAAAATGCCAAAATCTGATAAATATCATTATAATAAATAAATCATTTTAATCTCCGATTATTTTCCGAATATTGGTATATACTTATACCGTTTTACGAAAAAACCCTATTCGCAAATCGAATAGTTTTCGCGAAATATATTATTTTAATATTAAATTTCCAAAATTAATATTTTTATATTTCTGAAATGTTACAATCTTTCCCCCTTAAATAAATTCGGTCCCCGAATTTAAATTTAAATCCCCAACTACTAAAACATTTCAATAATCAGCTCAAATCAACGGGGCTCCGAAATGACGGAAGATATAGAAATACCGCAGCGCATCGTGTGAGCCTGAAAACAAGTACAAAACTCAAAATCAAACTCCGTCAAGTATCACGCAATCACTGAAGTTATAATAGAGATGCAAATCTCGAAATCCACTGCTGAAATCCAAATATACTATAGTCAAATCATAATACGTAAATAGTACGCATACTCATACAATCCTCTAAAGATGAATAAAACACATGCAAAATCTTTTCCAAATCGCCGTGATATGCGTAGCTCACGGCACAAGAGGCGGACGGTCATTTGTAAAGTAGTAAATATATACTTATATATGTTTTGCTCAATTTATACGTCCTGCCTTTTTCAAATATCCCAGAAGGTTTTCCTTGTAAAATTTCGTCACTCACGGACACGTAGGAAATAGCGAGAATATGGCTCCTTTTTGAAAACCTCTTGGTAACTTTTTCATGCATGCAAAAGTACTCAGACACTGTCCTCAGACCAATCTTGCTCGGTTACTATACAATATAGTATCCATCATCAAAACGCGATACTCATTAATAAAATCAGCCTCAAAAGGCGTATCCAACATCACATGCGTCTGGTGCGCACGGAAATCTAATCCAATACAAGTGCCATAATATGCATAAAAGCAAAACTAAGTGCAATGGGTGTGCACGAAAGCATTTGTCCGGTACAGCGGATGTGCACGACAACAATATCAAGTGCATCTATAGTGCACGAAAATCTTAACCCAGTGCAACTAACATGCACGAATAAAAATCCCAATCAAGTGCATCCAATAATGCACGAATAAAAACCCAATCAAGGGCATCCAATAATGCACGAATAAAAAATCTCTATCGAGTGCACCCGGTGTGCACAAAATCTCATATCATGCGCCCAACATGCGCGAAAATCCAAATCAAATGCATCAGGTTCACACAAAACATCTAGTGCAATAGCGTACACGATAACGAACGCCAAGTGCAGACGCTCACGAAAACATAAATCCGATGCAACAAATGCACGAAATACAAATCCGGTGCAACCAATGCATGAAATACAAATCCGGTGCAACCAATGCACGAAAACTCATCAATATCTTAAATGCTCACAAAAACAACACCGAGTATACCAAGGTGTATAGAATCATAAACTTGTGCAACTGTGTGCACAAAATCCATCCCAATGCACTGCAAGCATATATAAGCTATACCGAGTGTATAAGTAAAAGCAAGTGCATACAACATGCACGAAATCAAATCGACAGTATCGAATCCACGAAACCATAAATACGTGCAACGAAGGCACAAATCGATACCAAGTGCAATAGATTTGCACAAATCATAAACCAATGTAGCGGTGTATAAAACATAATCAAGTGCAATAACTGTGCACAAATATAAATCTCTAGTAGGTGCAGCCATGGTGCACGAAAACATAAATCACGAAACCCAATCATCGAAACTCAAATCCAAGCGATAAAAGTGTGATACTCGGATCACAAAACACAATTCGCAATAACTGACATTGAGGTACACCTCCTACAATGTCGAAAAATATGCCGGTGCGCCCAAAGCTGGCAGAGCAAGATCATCTGCTTGCCTCCTGCTCAGATATGGCGTCTTCTGTCTCTGGGTCCTTGTTTTCTCTGTGGATTACCAATCTCATGATCCTTCTGCTCGTCGACCTGGTCAGATGTACTAACGAAACAGTTCCGCTCTGGAACTCCTCTGATCACCGTTTGGCCAATCAACATGACCACTCGCAACTGCACATTACTGGCGACGACATCTGGCCCTCCGAATACTCATGATATAACCGATCCTGGGTGCAAGTCTTTATCGCAGCAGTGTCCTTGAAAAAACCTGCTCATGGCTTCTTCCGATCTCACCTATGCCGAATTATATGAAGGTTGGCACTCTTGCTTAACTTTTTTCTCATAACCGGACAGTTGTGTCCTCAGCACGGCTTTCCTCTGAAATTTGGTTGTATCTAATGCCTCTGCACATGTATCAATCCTCTGGCATCAACAGTGCGTAACAACCGCTCGCTAACATCTCGCACGGACCTCTTGTTCCAATCATCTTTATTATCGCCCACTTCGACGTCATCTCTTGCTGTTTGCGTATTGTAATTCGTTCTCGGCTACGGTCAATCCGGGGTCTCTCACATGGACTCGAAATTACGAACTCGGTATCTTCATCACTCTTTAGAAGATATCTAGCCGAACACGTCCTCGGGAACTCGTCCAATTCATCGGAGGAATACACTTTATTTGTCCGTTCTCAATCAACTCACAATGCATCTGGTGAGGTCTTTCTATCCGAAACTGGTCAACTTACCGATCTCACATCGGAGCATCCAACGAACAACGTCCTCTCTTGATCGATCTATTCTAGATCCAAGTAAGATCCTTAAATTGGAATTCTTCAACTCAACTGAAGAGGAGCTTTCGATTGGTATGCGAGCATACTAGACGGGTCCGTCACTGCTTTCGCCCAAATGGAGTATCTGTTAAGACAAAGATTCATGAGTGTTAGTGACAATCTGCATTTCTGGCCTCGTAAGAGCCAAGATGGGGAAAAACGAAAGCAACATGGATTTTATTGCCCGATGGCATAACCTCACAGTCAAGTGTGAACCGCCAGTAGAGCAGGACCAGCCCGTCAGCCTCCTCATTAGGAATCTCAGCAATTGGATGGTCACATTCTTATGTACAGCAGGTCTCAAGATATTTCAAGAGCTGACCAAGAGAGTTTAAAAGTTTGAACGCTCGAAGCAAGAGTCTACCCTGAACTCTCAGGGTAAGTCTTAGAAGAGCTGAAAAGATGACAACCGCAAAAGTGGGAGCTACAAGAAGACCAACGCCTTTAATGCATCTGACGGTGAAGATAAGAGAAAGGCAGGCGGATCAAAAACAGACCGTGCTCGAAAACCAGTGCTAGGAGGAGAAGGGTCTTCCCCAGAGGAGGAGAAGAACAAGGCTTACTCTTTCAGAAGGGACAAGATCCGCAAGATATTCAAAGATGTCTTGAACAACGGTCTATAATTGCCGAAGTCGAAGAGACCTCACGAAGCAAAAATGACCGAAAATCTCCTGTATTGTCGTACCACAGAGTAGTGAGCCATGCGATCGAGGATTGCTACATTTTCAAATACTGGGTCAAAAAGCAATACAAGACCGGAGAGATCGAGCTGTCCAAGATTGTGTTGGTGAACAATCAAGTTGCAACCACTAACTTTATACAGACAGAAGCCGAAGCTTTCTGAGAGTAGACATTGAATCCGCTGCCTCGAGAAATGAGTACATAAACTAGAGACTCCGAAATGAGTAAATAAACTACAAGCTCCGAAACGAGTGAATAAACTAGAGACTCCGAAACGAGTGAATAAACTAGAGACTCCGAAACGAGTGAATAAACTAATTAGCGCTAAATTGAGTCATCAAACACAGAGGAGCGCATGCAAAAAATGTAGATTCTTTATTTATGAATCAAAGTGTTTGAAATATACAATTTAAATAAAAAAGGGGATACAATTTTATCCGTTAAGAAGGCGGAGCTTTCAATAAAATGGCAACCCGCTCACTCTCTTCCTGCAGCTCCTCCTCGCGCGCTACTATTGTAGCCAGCATCACTTCAACTCGAGCCCGTTGTTACAAGCATGATGAAAGTCTCTCAGCAATTTTCTGCTGGCTACTTCACAATCTCGCATTCCCCGCTCGGTAGAGTCGAGCTGCTGCCTCAACGCCATTCCCTTAGAAACGCATTGCTGGAGATTCCCAAAAATAATTTGCAGATGCGCAGCGTTCGCTTCGACTGGGACACGCAATTGGCTGGATTCGCCAGAAGCTGTCTCATGTTCCTTTTGCCTCAGGGACAACTTATGCTCGAAGTATTAAATGGAAGAAGCACTTTGCTCGATCCATGTGATCAGTTGAACCTTCGAGAGTAATGCTTCAAGTGTAAGACGCTTGTGCTTGATCTCGTGGAGACAAGCCTCAATTCGCCCATAATAGTCAACCCAAATGTCGACGAAGTCTTCGTTGTGAAAAGTCACAAGCGTCGCCAGCATAGGGTTGACCTCAATCGCGAAGTCTGCAGCAGAAGTGAGAGCTTCAACGTTAAGGTCTTCGAGGAATTCTCTTAGCATCCGCCTGCTATTTGCCACATCCCTGGAGGACTAACGCTTAGCGAACGGACCCGCAGGCATAGATATGCGAGACTTAAGAGGAGCCAAAACCGGTGAAATGATGTGCCGCATTTGAGAAAAGATGAAATAAGAGATGAAGAACATGCTAACCAATGCCCAAAGGAGGAACGAATTCTGATTGGAAGGTGAAGTGTGGGCTTAGCATTTGGCGTAAGTGGTCAAAAAGCACTCTTACACGATTGCAACAATATATGGTAAAGAAATTAATCCAAGAAATAATATTTATACCAAAACAAGGAATTGAAAAATCTTTACCTTCCGTCATTAAACCCGAGAGAACTCGGGGGGCACAAAAGAGAGAGACGGAACAGTGACAGTCGTGGCAACGGCTGACAGTGATTCTTCAATCAGCACAGCACCGGGGTCAACCGCACCTATATTCGGAATAAAAAAATATCAGCGAATATGGTTGGCAATATTGAGAACCCAAAAGAAATAACATAAAGAATACCTAATGTGGCAAAGGCTATAGCGGTGTCTGGAGCGCCACTAACCATGACGGCTTCCTCGGTTTCCACCATCATCGGGGAGATGGATTCAACGTCGACACCTTCGCCCCCTGAATCAATAAGGGCTGTCATGCTTGCATCACCTGCCAACGTTGGGGATCTACAGGGGGAGGAAGCGGCAGTTGGAGCAGTCTCTGATTCGACAGGAAGGCGTAACACCCCATACCCTTCAAACGCTGGCGTATCACTCACCAAGTTTATCCTTGTCACGTCATTCAAAGACAAATGTGTTATAATTCGAGAAAAAATACTGTAAGAAGAAACCTGAAAAAGTAAACAAGTCCTATTAGGTTTCAATAAGGGGTTGTGCGCTGTTTTATCTTGAAGTAACCGCTCGGTCTCTTCGTGAGCCGCACGTGCAACTTGCCTATGAGCGGTGGACAAGACAGGAGGAATGTCCTCCATGGGAACGTCAGAGGGTCGGGCATCACTCGAACCTGCACCTGTGGCCAAGTTAGCCTGACGATCTCTTGTTGCGTGCTTTTTGTGCTTCCTCTCAGCTTTGGTTGTACGGATAGATCTCCTTAAAACTTCCGACAAGGGAACGTCTTTGCCCAAATTAGGCTCGGCCACCGAATCTGCTGCAACATCCATCATAGGCTGCTTTAGCAATGCCTCCCATGGCAGCCCCAGGATGACCACAACCGTAGCTGGTGGCTCTGAAGGCTCCTTCGCACCACCACCTGAGGATGGCATTATACTCAGAGCAACACGAGTTGTGGTGGTTCCTGTAACAGAAAGAGGAAGGGAGTCAGGGTGTGAACGAAATGAACTAAATATGTAAAGGAGTCGCGAAACGAATCATACCGAGACCCATGGAAGCGCAAAGCCTCTCCTCTTCCTCAAATGTCTTGAGGGATGCCAAGAGGGCATCTTTGGTGGAGATTCCTGTTAAGAAACGAGCGTTAATAAAGCATGGTAAATTCAAAATATATATATATAAGAATATAAATGAAATATACCGAACGCCGCAAGAGAAGCGAGCGCTACTTGTGCGCGGGCTAATCTCTCAAAAGCCTCAATAGCGGCTTGAAGATCAGTGGCGGCATTTTCATCGACAGAGGCTCCGAACTGACCGTCGTTGGTACCGTATTCGGACAAGCCCTCGCTGTAAGGAGCATGAGGCTCCTGACCAAATACAGTGTCGACCGAGAATAAATACGTCTTCCTCTTCTGCGAACCGGCACCAACACCCGATGACAAAAGTTTTCGCTTAACGGGCTTCTTCGGACGGCGAGTTCTGATCTCCGAGCCAATACCCGACTCGGGGGATGTCGTAGCCACCACAGTCATAGGAGAACGTACATCTGGCCATGGCTTAACCAGAAAGGCTCGCGGAATTACAACCATGGCGCTCTCTCTTAAAGAAGGACGGACAATTGCCCGTCGCTTCAGCGGGACAGCGGAATTACTGGCCGGGATAGAATCCTTATGGCCGAGAAGCATCCGCCTTTCCTCTTTGATGATGGCACCCGTGGCATGTTAATACCAAGCAATAAAAGCATTCGAAGCCTTCGGGATATGGCTCGACTCACTAATCAAGAAATGAGACCCCGTATTTAGTCGCATGAAGTGATGTGCCGCATTGCGAACGTGCTCTTCTGTAGAAACCGGGTCAATGAGGAACGCTTCAAGGGGAACGCCTTAGTTGTAACCGGATTGTTAGGCGAAACGATGCGGGTTAAATAACACCGAGGCGTCCTGTCTGAACACGAGGAAACCCGGCCTGATGGAATACAAATGAACGATTTATCGGGCCCTCAATGCAGAAGCTCCGTCCTTGAAGACATCGTGGAGCGGCTGGATTACCTTGGAAGGTTCTTTACCAATGGTCAGGACCCTGTCGACAAACGTCATGCTGTCCCCAACCATGCGCGGGCGAAGAAGCAATCGCCAAGCCTCTTGTTGTGTTGGGTCTGGAGAAGAAGTATCGACCAATTGCATGACCCGAGGAAAGTTATATCCTTCATAAAATCTGGGCCATTTATGCACACTAAAATCACCCATCGCATGCATCTCGATCCACGAGGTGAAGTAGTGCAATAAGAGATTTACGGGCTTCAAATCCGGTTGATTGGTGCCGGCTACTCAGACCACGATATAAGTGAGCCAGTCCTACAACCCCAATAGCCATACATGTCCCCGCAGCGATGCGATGAGCTGGATAGAAGACAGATAGTCTTATGTAGCGAGGGTGCATCGAGAGCGAAAACCAGCTCAGCTACAAGCCAATGAACCCCATAAAGAACGTCTCCTCATCAATGTTCTGAGCGGCAATCTCTGCGAAAGGGACGGTGGGGGTATCCGGAATGAAGAACTGCTTTAAATCCGCCTCTGCGGTCGGCACTTTGTCCAAGCCAAAGCCAAACGGATCATCGAGCTTGGCAAACTTCACAGCTTTCTTCGATAAAACCTCCAGCCGGAGGAAACGAGCAAAAAGTCCTATAAATAGATGAGTCTTGCCCATAACATGTAACACTATCATGAATATAGTTATTGTAGCACATAACTAAATAAAATGTTGGCTACATGGGTAGTTTTCATAACTACATGGGTAGTTAGTTTTCATAACTACATGGGTAGTTAGAACTTCTTGATGGAAGGAGTTCTATAAATAGATGAGTCTTGCCCACATACAAACAAGTCCTGTGAATTCAAATTGTCCGCTCTGGCCGAAAGGCCCTTTGGCGTGGCACCTTATTCCGTGAGCAAGGACCGAGGCCCGACATCCTCACCACTTTTGTACAATGGTTCGTTCTCGAACCATAGACCTACCTATAGAGGGACTGGCTTTGATACCATTTTGTCACAACCCACCCCCGACACAGACAGTATTGTCCGCTCCACCCCCAACGCAGACGGTATTGTCCGCTCTGGCCGAAGGGCTCTTTGGTGTGGCACTTTATTCCATGAGTAAGGACCGAGGCTCGACATCCTCCCTACCTTTGAACAATGGTTCGTTCTCGAACCACAGACCTATCTATTGAGGGACTCTGATACCATTCTGTCATGACCCACCCCCAATACAAACAGTATTGTCCGCTCTGGCAGAAGGGCCCTTTGGCGTGGCACCTTGTTCCGTGAGCAAGGACCGAGGCTCGACATCATCACCATCTTTGAACAATGGTTCGTCCTCAAACCATTGACCTACCTATTGAGGGACCAGCTTTGATATCATCTGTGTTAGGCAAGGAAGAACAATAATTTTAGTTTTTTTAAGCATTCTCATTTGATATTGATTGCAACAACTATAGATGTATGAATGTAATTCTAAATTGTTTTTGGTATGCAAACAAGTATTATAATAGTTAATCATACCATAAGTGTTAATACATAAACCATAGAAATATCATACAATCATATATCTTGGTTCCACATCTAATTGCTCAAATTCCAAAAGAGAGATAAAATGAAAATAAACATAATATGCAAACATTAACAAGGCACAAACACCACTCCTGAATCAGAAATCTTCTCTTAATAACATTTCCTGGACTAAGAGCACCGATCTCTTTTGACCTAATTTCTCATTTATCCATTTGTGTTTGCATGCGATATATTCCATGGATGTTGAAATATCATAAGTTTTTCCAATCTGATACTACACATTCATTAAGGGGTATATGAGTAGCACGACTAACACCACAGTTGTAGAACTTCTTAAATATAGTAAAAACCATTAACTGATATTACACCATTCATTAAGGGATATATGAGTAACACGACTAACACCATCCACTTTCTTGACACCTTGAAAACAATTAGGCTGATCTCCCTTATGGCTTAAGTAGCCAGTTTCACATATTCTTCGTATGTCAAATTCATAGTTTGATTGGACATGATCACTTTGAACCGTCCTGACTTGTAATCATTCAATAGTCTCTCTAGTACAAATTACTCAGTAGAGAGGATCTGATTCATGTATGCGCATGCGAGTAGATTTATGTTGGGTTGTTTTGCAGCATAAAATCCCTTTTTTGGTTATGTGCACTTGGTATTCTAGATAAACAATTCTTCATTCAACTTTTGTTGTATTTAAATTGATCTTTCCCCACCTTGTTGATATGTAAATAATTCAAGATTGTTTCCTTCAGGGTTGCGGCAATACAGATTTCTTCCCTTACAAGGTTTTCAAGGTAAACACTCCCATGTTTTGAAAAGGGTAATGTTTCATTCAAAATATACCGATTAACCTTTTCTTTTATGAACTTTTCCTGCAGGAACAAATTGTTGCTCATTTGAAACACGGCTTCAAATCTGTCTACACTATTAAAGAGCCAGAGAATCCAAGCGAATATAGTATCATCTGATTTTTAGTTCAAACTGCTTGTAGAGTTGTAATAGATTTTGACAAACCTCCTCTCGCAATACTACCCCAATCTTTTCTATGCAAGGCCCCATCATCACAACTAGCATTTTTGTGTTTTATTGCCATGTTTCGATAACTAGATTAAGGGCATTGTTTGCAATAATTCCTTTAAAAGTCCTTTTAGTTTGTTTTTTCCTAGGGTCTTTTTCCAACCCATATTTTGTGTAAAACATGTAATTGCAGTTGGCATAGTTCTCACAAGTTGCTCTCTACATGTATATGCTGCTGCTTATTTATTTAGTATTTTAGTTTCTAGAATGAAAAGAGCTGGACTTTGTTTACATGTATAACTTTTGTATCAGCATTTTGTTCATCCTTAGGTATTTTTAGAGCTTTCTACAAGTGTTAATGAGGACAACTGGAATTTTTGTTAATAAGTGTACCTCATAACTGGATCTTGTGAAAATGCTGCTCTTTTTCTATACTCGTGTTAATTATGCCCTATAGATTTATAAAATATCATTCAATATTCTTAGTGAACTTTTATATTGTCGATTTATTTGGGGAATCGCCTTTGCTGCGGCTCCTATGATAATTCTACATATTTTTGTTTCACTTTTACCTTTTTCTCCGGTGTAATCAATTTAAGGGTAATTATAGTATAAATAAATGAAATCATAGTCAAATTTAATCCATGTGTAGTCAAACTCAATAAAATGTATGCAATTTCAGAGAAATTGTATTAAAAGCTAAGTTAAATTATTGTTAAATTTAGTAGAATGTAGTCTATATCAGTGCATCTATAGTAAAAATCCGTTAAATTTTCTTTCTGTCTAACGGAAAATTATACCATGTGCCCAGTGTATACTCCAGGCAGGATAGAGAAGAGATGGGAGCACGAGCCCCACGCGCTGCGTGAAGTCTCTCCTCTCTCCCTCACATCCCTGCCCTGGTGTATTACACCCGGCATAGGGAATAATCTCTCATGTTCGACAAGAAGCATTGATAACTAATATACCCGCAATTGTGAGCTACTTTTCTTGCATTGTCTTTCCTATGTCCCGCTAGGGTCATATTTGATGGTGATGGCTGGTTGCCATTGCTGTGCGCTCGTATTTGTGACTTTCAATAGGCTCATTCCAACAAATTGATGGCAAGTTTAATGTATTGATGATGTACATTGGCTTGGGGTGCTTGGTTGCTTAAGCAAAGCTCAGAAATCGCTTCTTCATTTAATTGTGTTATTTTCTTATGAATTATTTGTTAGTTAGTATTATTGATGTTAAATTTTTTTTTAAAAAATAAATTAATTCCACTTGTAAATGAGTAGATGAGTATGTTCAAAGGTGTAGACAACTAAAGAGGTCATTGACTGTGATTGGGACCTAATCCAAGTATTATTCACACCAAGAATACTATAAATACACATTTAACAAGACTTGATAAAAAGCATAATCCCTAGCTGGAGGGTGTGGTAATAAAATTACTAGCACCACACACATATGCATCTAAGCACACCCCTATAAGTCAACGAGGGTAAATTTGTTACATCACTCATTATTTTATATTATTTAGCATATCTCAACCTATATTCTACTAACATGACAAAATAACTTACACTATTTTATGCCATCATTACTATAAATTGCTTGCACTCCGCTACGCATTGATAGGAATGGCATAGCCCATGCTATTTTTAAATAAGATTTTACATAAAGTCTATTGTTATTAAACTGGATTTAAACTTCAATATATCAAGTGAACCTAATATATATGTAACACATCATCCAGCTTTTAATTCTCATAACCTAAAAATTTAATTAAAAAATCTATTTCCACTCCATTGCTTTGAATATCTAAGTATGAATGTAAACTTGTAAAATTAAAAATTACTCACTCCATCTCTTTTACTTGACGTTTTAGAAGAATTTACACCGAATAAGGAAAGTATTATCACTTTCTTAATATCAGCAATTAATCTACTGTCACATCACCACTAAAAAAATCATATCTTTCAGCCTTCAACTATTTACTATATCAGCAGTTATTCTATTTCCACATCACCACTAAAAAAATCATACCATTTATGTCATCAACTATTTACTATATCAACAATTAATCTACTGCCACATCACCACTAAAAATTAATTTTCTAAGCTATTTTTGGTACTGTATCATTTATTGATATCTTTATCATTAATGATTTTCTCGTTATTCCAGAACGTCAGGTAAAGTGGGTTTCTTTTCAAAATATCAAGTAAAAAGGAACGGAGGGAGTAATTGTTAATAGGTTTTGCATTATTTTCTTAAAATTTTAAACAATTTAATCTATGTTTTGTTTTTAAAACTAATTTACTTATATTATGGTTTAGTACAAGTTAAAATTATTAAAAATAATTAATAATAATCCATATAGCTTATGCTTAGAGCAACACTTTTTGCGTTTTTCGTTTTTAATAGCTTATGCTTTGCGCAACACTTTTTGCGTTTTTCTCTTTTAAGAGACAGGGCACTAAGCTTATGCTAGTGTTATTTTTCAACATTTGTTAGAACTTATAAGCTACGAGACATAAACACTTCAACCGGCAAACCGTGTGTTGTGTCCGATATGTGTTGGATACCAAAACTTGCCAATACTTGCTCGAAATGTATCAAAAAAGACGTATGCCACATCTTAGAAGTGTATACATGTGTTAGTGCGTGTCACGAGCATGTCTTATGCTTGTTATATAGGTCTCTAGTAGTTTGTCTAAATGACAACATGGAGACAGCCGACTGCGGAAGGAGGATGGCGTCAACTTTCTTTGTTCGGCCAGTGGTTGTAGGCGACGGTCGTTGTAGTTGGTTTTGGACAACGATTGTTAAATAGGTATATATG
Organism: Agapanthus africanus; assembly: GCA_030015575.1. NCBI lineage: Eukaryota > Viridiplantae > Streptophyta > Magnoliopsida > Asparagales > Amaryllidaceae > Agapanthus > Agapanthus africanus. The sequence continues at coordinate 670,070,306 of CM057337.1, forward strand.
AATATGTAAAATTTGAAGGGGGTATATTTAAAAAAAAACCATAGTTCATATTTATTCATTTGGAAACCCAGACTCGTTTATTAATTATATATGAAATAGGTATTTTATCTTAATTTGGAAACGGACTCCGAGGAAGTCCAAGGTTGGTTTAGTATTTTAAATATTATTACATTCCTAAATTAGATGGTTGCCGTTGTTGTTTTGGATTGTATAAGCACCTGAGTCTTTTAATAGCGTTCTTTAAACTTTCCTATTTTATTCGCTCAGAAGAAACGACACACTGTCGCCGGGATTTCATCTCTCGATGTCGATCCTTCGAAACCCTAACCCTAACCCGCCGACGATGTAAAGGTGGCATCTTTCCCCTTCAAAACGCTAACCCGCAGACTTCGAAACCCTAACCGCCATGGGAGCTTATGAACCACCGGCGATGACGCAGCCACCGGCGATGTAAAAGCGGCATCTTTCCCCTTCGAAACACAAACCGAAGACTTCGAAGCTCTAATCCCCATGGGAGTCCGATCAGCCGCCGGCGATGACGTGGCCCCAGGCGATGTTGAGGCGGCGAAAGAGGGCGGAGGGATCAAGCAGGGGCCTTGCCGATCTGCGAACGTTCTTGATGGCGTTGCTGAGATGATCCATGGCATCATTACTGTAAGATTTCTTTGACTTGTGATCAGTGATGGTTTTGTGTTTTTTCCCTTGATATTTTACTGCCTCTAAGCATCTTTCCCCTTCGAAACGGTAGCCTTCGAAACTCTAACCCCGATGGGATTCCGATCAAACGCCGGCGATGACATGGCCAGACAATGTTGAGGTGGCGAAAGAGGGAGGAGGGATCAAGCAGGGGCCTTGCTGATCTGCGAGAGTTCTTGATGGCGGTGCTGAGACGATCCATCACATCATTACTGTGAGATTTCTTTGACTTGTGATCGGTGATAGTTTTTTATGCTACTACTATAAATAACTTACACTCTGCTACGCATTGATAGTAATGGCATAAACTACGCTATTTGTAAATAAGATTTTATATAAAGTCTATTGTTATTAAACGGGATTTAAAGTTCAATAGCTCAAGCGAACCTAATATATATGTAACACGTCATCCAACTTTTAATTCTCATAACCTAAAAATTAAATAGAAAAACCTATTTCCGCTCGATTGTTTTGAATATCTAAGTATGAATTTAAACTTGTAAAATTGAAAATTAATTGCTAGTGAGTTTTTGCATTATTTTCTTAAATTTTTAAACAATTTAATCTATGTTTTATTCTTAAAACTAATTTACTTATATTGCCGTTTAGTACTATTTATAATTATTAAAAATAATTAATGATAATCAATATGGCTTATGCTTTGCGCTACACTTTTTGCGTTTTTAATAGCTTATGCTTCGCGCAAGGCTTTTTCGTTTTTTCTCTTTTAAGAGCATAGCACTGAGCTTACGCTATTGTTATTTTTCAACATTTGTTAGAACTTATAAACTACGAGACACAAACACTTCAACTAGTATATCGTGTTTGTATCCGATGTGTTAGATATCGACACTTGCAAATACTTGCTCGAAATTTATCAAACAAGACGTATGCTACATCTTATAAGTGTAAACATGTGTTTGTGCGTGTCACGAGCGCGTCTTATGCTTGTCATATAGGTCTCTAGTAGTTTGTCTAAATGACAACATGGAGACAGCTGACTGTGAAAGGAGAACGGCAGCAACTTACTTTGTTTGGCCAGTGGTTGTAGGCGGCGGTCATTGCAGACGGTTTTGGACAACAGTTGGTAAATGGGTATATCTTTACTATTATAACCAGAACCTAAGGGTACAATGTCATAATGTATATTTCCCTCCCCCTCACCCCCTCTCTCTCTTTCTCTCCACACACATCTTTATGCGATATCATTCTCACCATTAAAAACAAGGAAACAGATGCAACTTTTTATGAACGAAATTACAAATAGGCCCCTTAATTTATGCTTTTACATATCTTACATATTCCATACATGTATTTTGGACTATTCATATGTAATTGAAAATTAATGAATATATAATTTCTAATATTCAAGTTAGACATAGCCGTCTCTATTTCCTGTTCTCCAAGCTTCTTTTTGTTTTGGAAGAACTTTTATGACTGTAAGTTTTTTATTATAAATTTTTTGTTAAGGCTTTATTTTTTTAGAGGTTTTTTGTTTACGGGTTTTTGAAAATTGCACGAAATTTGTTTGTAATGAGTACATTTGACGGTTTGTTACTCCTTTTATAATTGTTTCTTCGTTGAAAAAACTATAACTATATCGAATATACAACATTGATTTTTTATGCAGAAAATTGTTAATGTGCTTTATCTAAATAATTTGGCATTAACTTTCCTGTTTTTATTTGCACACGTGCATCGCAGATGCGAAAACGCTAGTATGAATAAGTAAATTTGAAGGACCCATAGTTTATATTCATTCATTTGGAAGCTTTTGGATATGTTCCTTCGCGAAAGGGTCTCCGCTCCCTCACTCAGTTTCATCGGCCAAAACTGGTTTATTAATTATATATGAAAAAAGTATTTTGTCCTAATTTGGAAACCGACTCCGAGGAAGTCCAAGGTTTAAATAGTTCAAATATTATTACATTCCTAAATTAGATGGTTGCCGTTGTTGTTTTGGATTATATAAGCACCCGAGTCCTTTAATAGCGTTCTTTAAACTTTCCTGTTTTATTCCCTCAAAAGAAACGACACACTGTCGTTGGGATTTCATATCTCGATGTTGATCCTTCGAAACCCTAACCCGCAGGCGATGTAACGGCGGCATCTTTCCCCTTCAAAACCTTAACCCCCATAGGAGCTGATGAACCGCCGGCGATGATGCAGCCACTGGCGATGTAAAGGCGGCATATATCCCCTTCGAAACACAAACCGAAGACTTCGAAGCTCTAAACCACAGGGGAGTCCAATCAGCCGCCGGCGATGACGTGGCCCCAGGCGATGTTGAGGCGGCGAAAGACGGCGGAGGGATCAAGCAGGGGCTTTACCGATCTGCGAGAGTTCTTGATGGTGGTGCTGAGAGGATCCATCACATCATTACTGTGAGATTTCTTTGACTTGTGATCAGTGATAGGTTTTTGCTTTTCCCCCTTATATTTTACTGCTTCTAAGGTTTATCCTTCTAGAGTTTAAATCTTTTTCACTACTTAACTGAACTAGGATATGTTAACTAATATATCTTGACAAGTCGATTCTGTAACCGACCATTCACATTACTAGATTTTGGTCCATAAATGCATCACATCACAACCCTTTTTTACACGGTTGAAATCTTTTTCACAAATTAACTGAATTAGGATGTGTCGACTAATATAACTTAACAATACAATCGTTTGTGGACCTAACTATTAACTTCACCAGATTTTGGTCCATAAATGTATCACACCACAACCTTTTTTCACACTGACCGATAGACTTAAAAGTTGGATATCGATTTTTTTTAAAGATGGCTTCGTTTATAAACTCGACCTATGTGTCTAAAAGATATTAGAAATAGCGTTACGATCAAGCATGTTCTATTGGGCACCACGGGTTATCTTTTTGTTACTCTGTGACATGTTTAGTAGAAGGCTCACACTTCACATTCTATTTGTAGCCATCCAAGCTTGAAATGCCAACCCTTGTGTGTTTTTGCTCGGAATGATTGTGTTTCATGGTTTCATCAAATTTTTTCATTACAATCATGGTGCCTAAAGTCATTAGGCTTTTCATAATGTCCTCCAATTTTTGTCCACGACCGTATGCACCTACCATTGATTCTCTTTCCTTAACCGTCGCATTATGGAAATTTGTCAATAGACATTCGAGTTCAAGTCCTCTCCATTATTATATTGACCTCAATATGTCAACCAAGAGCTCTTTCGATTGTACACATCCCTGATTGTGGCTTTTGCCAAATTTACTTTGCACACATAACTAATCATTAATGATACGTTGACTTTTTTGAAAGAGCCTTTTTGGAGAAAACATCACATTTCACTTGTCTCGTTTATAAAATATTCGAAGTTGTCTCAATCTTTTAAAGCAAATTTCTCAGGATTTCAAAGACTTTACATCATTTTGCATTTCAGCCTTTTATTTATTTTTTAGAAGAGCTGTATTATGAAAATGCTTCAATTGTATTTAATTTCAAAACTATTTCTTAACATTATTGCTTTTAAAGGGACCATAAATTTTAATTTGTTTCGTTACTTAAATAAATTGAGGCTGCTTTTCTTAAATTTTAAATTTCTAAACCTTTTTCCTTAAACACACTATTTTTAAACGCGCCATACAATCGTTTAAAGGTTTTCCACTTATCTTGTTCTTTAATTGGACCGGAAACTAATTTTTTATCTAGATTTTAAATCTATTTCCTAAACAATACTAGTTTCAAAATCCTAAATTTATTTCCATATACAGGATCAACTAATGTCTTTTTCTAATGTCCTCCAATTCATGTCCACAATAATATGCACCTATCATTGATTTTGTAATTATGTTCCTATAACCGTCATTCTATAGACATTTATCAAGCGACTTTCAAATCCACGTTCTTTCCATTATTTGATCGATGTGAACAGGTCAACCCGTGACTTTTTGATTGTACACATTCATGATCCAATAGTGGTGTTCCTATAACCGTTAACATTTATCTAAAGTCATTCAAGTTCAAGTCGGCATTTTTAGATCGACGTGTATATGTCAACTCATGACTTTTTTTGATTGTACACGTATTTATCCTTAGTTTCACTATTTCTAAATGCACTATAAACTTATTTCAAGTCTTTTCACCAGTCTCGTTCTTTAAAACGACCTAAATATATTTTTAGTCTAAATTTTAAATCTCCGAATCATTACTACTTCCAAATTTTTGAATCCAATTTATTATGCACCTATCTTTGATTCTCCGTCTATAACCGCCGTAACCTCGATTCATTATTGATTTAATCTGCCTATAGGCTTAATTATTGTCTTTTCATAATGTCCTCCAGTTTTTGTCCACGGCAATATGCACGTACCAATGTTTCTCTTTCTTTAACCATCCCATTATGGACATTTGTCAATAGACATATGCATTCAAGTCCTCTCCATTATTAGATTGACTTAAATATGTCAACCCAGGGGTCTTTCGATTGTACGCATCCCTGACTATGGCTTTCACTAAATTTACTTTGCACACATAACCGATTTTTCATGATACCTTGATTTTTTCACAGAGTTTTTTTTGGATATAACATCGCATTTCACTTGTCTTGTTTATAAAATATTCGAAACGGTCTTCAATTTTTAAAGCAAATTTCTTAGCATTTCAAAGACTGTACACCATTTTGCATTTGAGCCTTTTTTTTATTTATTAGAGAGGCTGTATTTTGAAAATGCTTCAATTGTATTAAATTTCAAAATCTATTCATCTCCAATTTTAAAGGGACCATAAATTTTCACTTATTTCATTACTTAAAGCAACTGAGGCTACTTTTCTTAAAATTTAAATTTCTAAACCTTTTTCTGTAATCACTATTTTTAAATGCGCCATAAAGTCTTTTCAAGGTTTTTTACTTGTCTCGTTCTTTAAATGGACTTGAATCTTATTTTTTTTTATCTAAATTTTAAATTTCTGAATCTATTTCCTAAACAGAACTGGTTTCAAATTTCTAAATCTATTTTCATATACGGGATTATCTAATGTCTTTTTCTAATGTCCTCCAACTCATGCCCATAAGAATATGCACTTACCATTGATTCTGTAATTTTGTTCCTATAACCGTCCTTCCATGGATATTTATCAAGAGACTTTCAAATTCACGTCGTTTCCATTATTTGATCGACATGAACATGTCAACTTGTGACTTCTTTTGATTGTATACTTTCATGATCCAATGGTGTTCCTATAACCGTTGCCTTATGAACATTTATCTAAATTCATTCAAGTTCAAGCCCTCACCATTTTTAGATTGACGTGTGTGTGTCAATCCGTGACTCTTTTGATTGTACACGCATTTCCCCTTAGTTTCACTATTTGTAAATGCACTATAAACTTATTTCAAGTCTTTTCACTTGTCTCGTTCTTTAGAACAACTTAAATCTATTTTTAATCTAAATTTTAAATTTTTGAATCTATTTTCGTATTATTACTACTTAATTTCTGAATCCATTTACATATGCACCTATCTTTGATTCTCTGTCTATAACCGTCTTAACCTCGATTCATTACTGTTTAATCTGCCTATAGGCTTAATTATTGTCTTTTCATAATGACCACTAGATTTTGTCCACGGCAATATGCACCTACCATTGATTCTCTTCCATTAACCGTTCTATTATTGACATTTTTCAATAGACATTTGAGTTCAAGTCCTCTCCATTATTCGATTGACCAGAATATGTCAATCAAGGTCTCTTTCGATTGTACACATCCCTGATTGTGGCTTTCGCCAAATTTACTTTGCGCACATAACCAATCACTCATGATATCTTGATTTTTTTCAACTAGCTTTTTTGGATATAACATTGCATTTCACTTGTCTCGTTTATAAAATATTCGAAACTGTCTCCAAATTTTAAAGCAAATTTCTCAGAATTTCATAGACTTTACAACATTTTGCATTTCAGCCTTTTATTTATTTATGGGAAAGGCCGCATTTGAAAATGCTTCAATTGTATTAAATTTCAAAATCAATTTGATAACATTACTGATTTTAAAGGACCATAAATTTTCACTTGTTTCGTTACTTAAATCGATTGAGGCTAGTTATCTTAAATTTTAAATTTCTAAACCTTTTTCCTTAATCACGCTATTTTTAAATGCGCCATACAGTTGTTAATGGTTTTTCACTCGTCTTATTCTTTAAATAGACTAGAAACTAATTTTTTTATCTAAATTTTAAATTTCTGAATCTATTTCCTAAGCAGTACCGGTTTAAAATTTCTAAATTTACTTCCATATACGGGATCGGCTAATGTCTTTTTCTAATGTCCTCCAACTCATGTCCAAAATAATATGTACCTACCATACCATTGATTCTGTAATTCTGTTTTTATAACCGTTCTTCTATGGACATTTATCAAGAGAATTTCAAATTCATGTCTTTTCATTATTTGATGGACGTGAACATGTCAACCCGTAACTTTTTGATTGTACACATTCATGATCCAACAGTGTTCCTATAACCGTTGTCCTATGAATATTTATCTAAAGTCATTCAAGTTCAAGTCCTCACCATTTTTAGATCGACGTGTATACCTCAAACCGTGACGCTTTTGATTGTACATGTAATTTTCCTTAGTTTCACTATTTTTAAATGCACTATAAACTTATTTCAAGTCTTCTCACGTTCTTTAAAATAACTTAAATCTATTTTTCTTCTATATTTTAAATTTCAGAATCTATTCCCATATTGTTACTACTAAATTTCCGAATCCAGTTTTATATGCACCATCTTTGATTCTACGTCAGTAAGCGTCTGAACCTGATTCATTACTGATTCAATCTACCAATAGGCTTAATTTTGTTTTCATGACGTCCGGTTTTGTCCACAACAATATGCACTTACCATTGATTCTCTTCCTTTAACCGTCCCATTATGGACATGTGTCGATAAACATTCGAGTTCAAATCCTCTCCATTATTAGATTAACCTGAATATATCAACCAAGGGCTCTTTTGAATGTACACATCCCTGACTATGGCTTTCGCCAAATTTACTTTGCACACAACTAATTATTCATGATACCTTGGATTTTTTTTATCAAAGAGCCTTTTTGTGTATAACATGCATTTCACTTGTATCGTTTATAAAATATTTGATACCGTCTCCAACTTCTAAAGCAAATTTCTCAGGATTTCAAAGGCTTTACACCATTTTGCATTTCAGTCTTTTCTTTAGTTATTAAAAAGGTTGTATCTTGAAAATACTTAAGTTGTATTAAATTTCAAAATCTATTTCTTAACATTATTGCTTTTAAAGGGACCATAAATTTTCACTTGTTTCGTTACTTAAAGCAAATGAGGCTATTTTTCTTAAATTTTAAATTTTTAAACCATTTTCTTTAATCACACTATTTTTAAATGCGCCATAAAGTCGTTTCAAGGTTCTTCATTTGTCTCGTTTTTTAAATGGACTTGAATCTAATTTTTTTAATCCAAATTTTAAATTTCTGAATCTAATTCCTAAGCAGTATTAGTATTGAATTCTAAATCTATTTCCATATACGAGATTAACCAACGTCTTTTTCTAATGTCCAACTCATGTGCCTAACAATATGCACCTACCATTGATTCTGTAATTCTGTTTCTATAACCGTCCTATGGACATTTATCAAGGGACTTTCAAATCCGTGTCCTTTCCATTATTTGATCGACATGAACATGTCTACCAGTGACTTTTTGATCATACACATTCATGATCTAATAATGTTCCTATAACCATTGTCCTATGAACATTTATCTAAAGTCATTCAAGTTAAAGTCACTATTTTAGATCGACGTGTATATGTCAACCCGAGACGCTTTTGATTGTACACGTATTTCCCCTTAGTTTCACTATTTTTAAATACACTATAAACTTATTTCAAGTCTTTTCACTTGTCTCTTTCTTTAAAATGACATATCTATTTTTTATTCTAAATTTTAAATTTCCGAATATATTTCTGTATTATTATGAATTCTAAATTTTTGAATTCATTTACATATGCACCCATCTTTTATTCTCCGTCCATAATTGTCTTTACCCCAATTCATTGCCGATTTAATCTGCCTATAGGCTTAATTATTGTCTTTTCGTAATGTCCTGTTTTTGTCCACGACAATATGCTAATTACATTTATTCTCTCACTTTAATTGTCCATTATGGACATTTGTCAATAGACATTCGAGTTCAAGTCCTCTTCCTTATTCGATCGACCTGAATATGCCAACCAAGGGCTCTTTCGTTTGTACACATCCTTGACTATGGCTTTTGCCAAATTTACTTTGCACACATAACCAATCATTCATAATATCTTGATTTTTTCATAGAGCCTTTTCGGATATAACATCGCACTTCGCTTGTCTCGTTTATAAAATATTCGAAACCGTCTCCAAGATTTAAGGCAAATTTCTCAGAATTTCAATGACTTTACATCATTTTGCATTCAGCCTTTTTTTTATAATATTAGCAGGGCTGTATTTTGAAAATGCTTCAATTGTATTAAATTTTAAAATCTATTTCAAGGGACTATAAATTTTCTTGTTTTTTTAAAGCAATGAGTCTGCTTTTCTTAAAATTTAAATTTCTGGACCTTTTTCCTTGATCACACTATTTTTAACCATAAATTTTAAAGCAATGAGTCCGCTTTTCTTAAATTTTCTTGTTTTTTTTAAAGCAATGAGTCTGCTTTTCTTAAACTTTCTTGTCTTTTTAAAGCAATGAGTCTGCTTTTCTTAAATTTTAAATTTCTAGACCTTTTTCCTTGATCACACTATTTTTAACCATAAAGTCGTTTCAAGATTTTTCACTTGTCTTAGTTCTTTAAATGAACTTGAATCTAATCTTTTATGTAAATTTTAAATTTCTGAATCTATTTCATAAGCAGTACTTGTATCAAATTTTTGAATCTATTTCCATATACGGGATTAACAAATGTATTTTTCTAATGTTGTCCAACTCATGTTCATAACAATATGCACCTACCATTGATTCTGCAATTCTTTTCCTGTGACTGTCCTATTGATATTTATCAAGAGACTTTCAAATCCACGTCCTTTCCATTATTTGATCGATGTGAACATGTTTACTCGTAACCTTTTAATCGTACACTTTCATGATCCAGTGGTGTTGTTCCTATAATCGTTGTCCTATGAACATCTATCTAAAGTCATTCAAGTTAAGGTCAACAAAAACAACAACTGAGCCTTTTATCCCAAGCATATGGGGTAGGCTACATGAACCAACATGCGAATCACGCCGGGTCCAGCACATGAATCCTCTGCCTCCACTCACTCCTATCGAACAATATACTTTCATCGAGGCCTTTGGCAACCATATCGTTTCGTATCACCTCCATCCATATTTTCTTCGGCCTCCCTTTTGCCATTGCCCATTTCGAGGGTATCTATTCGTCGAACCAGTGCTTCTATAGGTCTGCGTTGCACATGACCAAACCATCTTAGCCGACTTTCCCGCATCTTCTCCACAGGTGCTACACCAACTTTTGCACGAATATCCTCATTTCATACCTTATCTTTTCTAGTGTTACCGCACATCCAACGAAGCATGCACATCTCTGCTACGTGCATCTTCTGTGTATGATGCTTCTTAAGAGCCCAACATTCTGTATCATATAATAAGGCAGGCCGAATAACGCTCCGATAAAACTTCCCTTTCAATTTTAACGGAAATTTACGATCACACGAAATCCCTGTTGCACTCCATTTCAACCAACCAGCTTGGATCCTTTGATTAACATCACTATCGATCTCCCCATCCTTTTGGATGATGGAACCTAAATATCTAAATTGATCACTCGGTGATATCTCTTGCCCTTCTAATGTTATACCAAGTTAAGGTCCTCACTTGTTTTAAATTGACGTGCATATGCCCACTAGTGACTCTTTTGATTGTACATGTATTTTCACTTGGTTTCATTATTTTTAATGCACTTTAAACTTATTTAAAGCCTTTTCACTTGTCTCGCTCTTTAAAATGACTTAAATATATGTTCTATCTAAATTTTAAATTTCCGTATCTACTTTTGTATTATTACTACTTCCAAATTTCTGAATCCATTTACATATGCACCTAGTTTTGATTCTCCGTTATAACTATCTTAACCTCGATTCAATACTGATTAAATATGCATATAAGCTTAATTATTATCTTTTCATAATGTCTGCCAGTTTTGTCCATGGCAATATGCACCTATCATTGATTTTCTTCCTTAGCGGTCCCATTATGGACATTTGGCAATAGACATCTGAGCTCAAGTTCCCTCCATTATTAGATTGACCTGAATATGGACGGCAACATCTGCATCCCAGAAGATCAACACGACGTTCCTTCCCGACACCGCAGAAAGCGGAGCAAGTCAGCCAATGATCTCCCCGTCGGAAGAACGCTCCGTCCCGGAAACAAGTCAGCCAATGACCTCCCCGTCGGAACAACGCTTCGACCCAGAAACAAGTTAACCAATGACCTCCCCGTCGGAACAATGCCCCGTCTGGGAAACAAGTCAGCCAATGACATCCCCGTCGGAACAACGCTCCGTCTCGGAAACAAGTCAGCCAATGATCTCCCCGTCGGAAGAACGCTCCGTCTCGGAAACAAGTCAGCCAATGACCTCCCTGCCAGAACAACGCTCCGTCTCGGAACAAGTCGGCCATTGACCTCCCCGCCGGAACAACGCTCTGTCTCGGAAACAAGTCAGTCAACGACCTCCCTGCCGGAACAATGCTTCGACCCGGAAACAAGTCAACAAACGACCTCCCTGCCGGAACAACGCTCCGTCTCGGAAACAAGTCAACCAACGACATCCCCGCCGGAACAACGCTCCGTCTCGGAATCAAGTCAACCAATAATCTCTCGATTCGTCTCGACCCCCAGGGAAATTAGTGTCCCTGCGCAAACCTCTCAACCCGTAAAAAGAAAACTCTCTTGTGAGATCCTTACGACTCTCAAGAGAAAATGCACTTAGGAGTCCTCATGACCCCTAAGGAGAAATTACACCTACGAGATCCCTCTCGACTCGTGGGGAGAAACGTCTTTATGAGACCCTCACGGCTCATAAAATTGAAAAGTCTTAGGCAGCAGACTTGAACCTGTTTCCTAATCCATCGCTACCCTACAAGGAGTTCAAGATGAACCGTTATCTACCATCTACAGGTCATATTTGCTAAAGTCGCATGCTAATGACACGACAAAGAAAAGAAGACAAAAGTATGAGATAAAATACGTCTTTTATTCATGATTTCAAGTGAATACAAAATACATTTCACAAAGGAATCAAAATGAATACATGTTATTCATAAACCACAAGTTTAGAGTAAAAAAAGCGGGTACAAAGACAGTTATTGAAGAGGAGGCGTTTCAACAAATCAGCCAGTTGCTCGCGTGCTCCTCTCAATCCTTTCTCACAATCGGCCGCCGCGGCCAACTCCGCTTCGACTCGGGGCCGCTGTCGCAAACAAGACGAAAGCTTTGCATCGGTTCCTAGCATGGCAGCTTCACAGTCCTGCACGACCCGCTTAGTAAAGTCAAGCATCCGTCTTAGCATCAACCCATCCGAAATGCATCGCTGGAGATTGTCGAAGACAGCTTTTAACTGCGCGGTATTCACTTCAATCTGAGCGCGTAACCGGACAGATTCGTTAGAAGCTACTTCATGTTCCTTTCTCCTTAGGTTGCCTCTTGTTCAAAATAGCGGATGAAAGGAACACTACTCTCGACCCACGCAGCCCGCTGCGAGTTCAAAGCTGATACTTTAGGGGCAGGATGCTTGAGCTCAATCTCATGCAGGCAAGCCTCGCTCTTTCTGCAGTAATTAACCCAAGACTCGACAGCACCTTCGTCATGGAAGTTCATGAGCGTCGCCAGCATAGGATTAACCTCAGCAGCAAAATCTACAACGAATGCGAGGGCCTCGGCGTCAAGATCCTCGATGAATTCGCTCAACATTCGCTGCTATTTGCAGCGCCCCTGGAAGAAGGGCGTTTAGCAAAGGGCTTTGCCGGCATTGGGATGCAAGACTCAAAGAGAGCTGGAGCCGGTGCGATTGCTGCAAAACAAATTATGGTCAAATGTCGACTCGAGAGGTAAAGAAAATACACGAGCAATGGAGTCTACTGTACCGTCTGTGGCAGGTGGCAAAATTGGGAGTACCGAAGGCGTGAATATTCTCTCGTCCCCTCCTCCGATCCGTGACGCTGTGATCAATATAAAGAAGACTTAGCAGCAATACGGCTATTCATAAAAGAAAGAGAGGCATTAGCTAAAGAATATACTAACCAATACCAGCAGGCGGAATGACTTCCGACTGGAAGGAGAAGTGCGTGTTCAACACCTGGTATAAATGATCGAAAAGGACTCCTGCAGAGTTGCGACAATATGCTGTCAATACAAGGAAGATGGTGTCCACAGTTAAACTAAATAAATCACAAACCTATACCTTCCAACATTTCGGAGGACATAGGAGAAGGCAAAGGAACAACAACCGTCATAGCGGCGACTGGAGGAGCTTCAGGTGGCACAATCTCAGCATTCACTGCACCTACAAACAAAATATCGTCAGAAGGAGCTGAATGAGATTGAGAAATAAAAAGAGTACAGTGACCCAAGACTTGATGGATCATCAACCAAAACCGCGACGGAAACATCACCAGGCGTAGCGGCTTCATCGCTCTCCCTCAGAGGAGTAGTTTCTGCGCCCATGGCTTCATCCTCTGATTCGACGAAGGCCGTTGTGACGCTTGCGACGCCCGCTGATACCAGGGAGCCACACGGGGTAAGAGCAGCGGTCTGGACGGTCCCAGATTCTATAGAGAGGGTAGCAATTTCGGGCACGGTAACCGCCAGGCTTTCACCCGTCATCCCATCGCCAAGACACGACCCAAAAAAAATGCATGTGTCAAAATTTGTAGATCAAGTTCTAGTAAAAGACTCAGCGTTACGTTACCTTGGGGCAACTTTTCAGTTTTCTCCTGAGCCGCGCGTGCAATCTGTCTACGAGCGGTAGAAAACGCAGGGGAGACATCCGCCGAAAGAGTATCAACAAGGGGATGCTGCTTGAGCCTGCACCCACGGCCAAACTGGCATCGCGTTCCCTCGCTACATGCTTCCTACGCTTCTTTTTGGTCTGAGCGGTGAGAAACAAGATCTCTGACAAAGGGACGTCGTCGTCCGAACCAAGCTCTACCTCCAGAGCTGTTATGACGCCTGTCATCGGCTGCTTTAGCGAAGCCTCCTACGGTAATGTTGGGGGAGCTGGGGCCACAATACTTGACTCTGGGAGCGTCGCTGCATCACCGCTCGGGATCGGTACCGCACTCGGAATAACCTAAGTCAAAGTAGTCCCTACAATAAAATAAGGGAGAGGGTCAAAGCACGAATAAAAAAGGGGAATGAAGACACAATGAGCTGAATTATACCAAGACCCAAAGAAGCGCGGAGCCTCTCTTCCTCCTCGAACGTCTTGATGGAAGCCGCGAGAGTCTTTTCGGCAGAAATACCTGTTGAAAAGGACATTAGTAAAAGCATAATAATAAGGAAGGAATGAACGGGGAAAAATACAACTGAAGTATACCAGACTTCGCGATGGTGATCGGCATCGCTTCTTCGCGAGCTAGTCGCTCGGAGACCACAAAGGCAGCCTGTAGATCGGTGTCAGTCACAGGCGTGTCAAACAAGCCATCGTTAGTGCCATACTCATACAAGCCTTCGCTGTAGGGAGCATAGGGCTTCTGGCCGAGTACAACGTCGGCAGAAAAGAGGACTTCTTTTTTTCTGTGAGCGAACGCCGGCGGCTGATGACACGAGCTTGAGCTTGACAGGCATTTTTGGGCGATGAGTCCCGATTTCCGTACCCACTCCAGACTCCAGGGACGTTGCAGCTACCGTTTCTATAGGAACACGGGGTAGAGGCTTCTCAGGAAAGGCGCGCGGGACCGCAAACGCAGTAGCTCCTTTTAAGTAAGGAAGAACAATGGTTCTTCGCTTTAAGGGGACAGCTGGATTACCAGCAGGGGCTGCACCCTTGCGATCGAGCAATAACTGCTTTTCTTCCCTAATAACAGCACCCGTCGCATGTTGGTACCACGCCATGTATGCATTCGAGGCTTTCGGAACGCGGCTCGGCTCACTGATAAAAAAGTTAGACCCGGTGTTTAGCCGCATGAAATGGTGCATCGTGCTGCGGATACCTTCTTCCGTAGCAACCGGCTCAGCTAAAAAAGCCTCAAGCGGGACACCCTGATCGTAACTCGACTGTTTAGCAAAACGGTGCGGGTTGTACCTCATGAACAGCGCCGAGTCGTTCTGCCTGAACACTAAAAAGCCCGGCCTGATTGAATACAGATGCAGAATCTCCCGAGCCTTCAATATAGGAACCCCTTCTTTGAAGGTATCGCGCAGCGGCTGCACCGTTTTAGTGGATTTCTTGCCGATAGTTAAGACCTTATCGACGAAAGTTGTGCTATCGCCGACCATATGCGGGCGAAGGACCAGACCCCGAGCCTCTCGCTGTGACGGATCTAAAGCAAAAGCGTCAACTAGGAACATAACCCAAGAGAAATTATAACGGCCATAGAAAATGGGCCGTTGTAGACTCCGAAAGCGCCGAGCACATGTAACTCAATCCACGAGGTGAAATAGTGCAGCGGAAGATTTACGGGCTATACCCCCGCTGAGTGGTGTCTGCCGCTAAGCTGAGGCCATGATACAGGTGAGCCAGCCCAGCGATCCCGACGGCCACTCGCGTCCCGGCAACCATTCTGTGAGCCGGATAGAAGACGGATGGCCTCATATAGCGATGGTGCATTGCACAAACCAGATTAACCATAGGCCGAGGAACCCTAAAAAGAACGCATCTTCGTCGATGTCTGAAGCTGCGAGCTCTGCATAGGGGACGACCGGGGTAACTGGGAGCAAGAAATTCTTTTGATCTGCTTCCGCTGTCGGCTGGCTGTCCAAGCCAAAACCAAAAGGATCGTCAAGCTTGGTGAATTTCGTGGTTTATTTTGACAAGGCTTCCGGGCGAAGAAAGCGGGCGATGAAATCCGTGAAGCTGACTCCGCGCCCTCCAGACTCGAGAAACAGACTCGTAAATATTCAACACCTTGATTAGACTCGGGAATCAATGTTGAATAGCACTCCGGAATGAGACCCATCACCACTTATTTGGTGGCGAAGATGTATTCGTCAGGGGGAAGCATTTCCTCGTAATGTTCCCCTTTGACCGGTAAGCCCGAAATTTCTGCAAATTCCTCCAAGGAAATCAAAACCTCCCAGTCCGATAAAAGAAAAGTGTGAGTCGGGGTATTCTATTGTCCCAAGAAAGCCTTGACCCACCATACGTGAGGCGCGAGATACTGGAAAAGAGACGTGTAGATAGCAGGGTACAACCCGAGCTTCAGCAGCTGCGACCTTTTGGCCGACAAGATGTATCGAGCCTACTGCAAGTATCCGGCTGAATGGCGAGGAGTCAAGCCTATCATGTATGCCTGCCCCCAAGGCCGCGACTCGTCTTGACATATGCGCCGCCCCAGAATAACTAAAGCCATTGGCGGCTGTACAGGTATCGAGCCCATAGAGGGCTGGAGGCAACCATCCGTAATCCAGCTAACCTTCTCCACAGCGTAATTCACTTGGGGTGAGTCAGCATAATGAATGGCGGAAATTGGCTCTGAAGGCGCCGCACAAGAGAAACTGCGCTGATCCCGAATAATTTAGTTATACCACAACCCCTATAAGTCAAGAGACTTTTGCTCCGAGTCATGATCTTTAATCAGTGCAAAAACTTCCCGATCCACAGGCGTGTCGGCATACGCACTCTCTCGGCGAACAAATGGGAAAGAAGAGTCGGAAGACATAGTACCTGCGCGAAAAGAAACAAGGGTTAGATGTCAATACTGCATTACAAATTCTGACATTTGGTACTTTAAATTTGTACCACACTGCAATGCAGGAAAAAGGGACCGAGGGGGACCCACAAAATCAAAGTGACTTCCGGGAAGCGCAAAAACAAAAGGGCGGACCAATCCGCGGATCGAGCGAGCTCCCGAGCGGAACTATGCATCGATTGACGCATGTCAGTTGTTAAAGAGGAGAAATCCTAAAAAGATTCTCATTTAATGAGAAATCCTAAAAAGATTCTCATTTAATAAGAAACTCATCATTGATTAGACAGTCAATTATTAAGGAAGAAATCCTAAAAAGATTCTCATTTAATGAGAAACTCATTAGCCCAAGGAGTTAAACTCCATTGAGAGCAGTGCTCCGCAAACAGAAGTTACATCTGTCAACCTTAATTATGAGGGGAATAAAAATTCCCCAAAATTTCTAAGAGCTATGCTCTTTGAAAACGATGGAGTAATCCATCTGAACCCTAAAAAGCAAATCATTTTGTAGAGTAAAAACTACAAGATCTTTAAGATCTACAAAACGAACTCTAAGAGTTCTTCATAGAGATGAACAATGTTCTAATTACTGGGTTAAGTAACCCTAAAAATCCATTTTTAGATCTTTGATCTAGTAAGAGCAAAGCTTTGTTTAAGGGGTTCGATTATGATCCTTACCAAATTTGGACAGAGTTCTAACTCTAAAAGGAATTTCCTTGGGCAGAGATCTAAACTCTGAAGGGAGAATTAAATTTTCAGAAACAAGAAAGAAAGAAGATGAACAGAAGTCATCTCAAGGGCCAAAGGCCCTACTTATAGGCGCTGGAAGACGATCCAACTTCTGAGATGATCCAACGGTGGAAAGGTTGCCACCGCTGCACTCACGTGTAAGCTACGTGAGCGCAACGGTGGGGGACATTTGTTTCCCCCAATAAGAGAGCAAGACTCTCTTCAAAATTTGAACTGAGGCAGCGCCTCACGTGCAAAACACGAGAGCCTCAGCGCCCAGAGTTAAAAATTCTGAAGTTGCGCTTCACGTGCAAGGCATAAGAGCGCCAGCGCCAAGAGTTAAAAAAACTCTGAGGCAGCGCCTCACGTGCAAAGCACGAGAGCACCAGCGCAAGAATTAAAAGTTCTCCACTCTTGGATCAAAAATCCAACGGAGATGATAAATCATCAGAGTGTATGAGAAAATATTTTCCCAATCTTTCTAAACAAGAAAGATTGTGCTCTGTAAATCAGAGCACCGTTGGATCAAAAGATCCAATGGAGATTAAAAATCACCAAGATACAGAACAAGCTCTGTATAGGAAAATATTTTCCCAATCTTGTTAAAAACAAGAAAAATGTCTTTTATAAAACAGAAGTCCTTGGATCAAAGATTCAACGGTGGATAAATTCCCCAAATCAATTAGAGATCTCTCAATGAGAGATTTCCTTAACCGATTCAACAAATTAGCCTCCGCTATATATAGGACCCAAGACTTCAAGTCTTGGAGAGAAGAACCCCCCATAAACTTCAAGTTCAAAAAAAAAGGAGCAAGCAAAAAGTGTTTTAAAAACAGAAAGGAAAGAACTTTCTTCAAGGTAAATAGAGATCATAGTATCTCATCTGCATACCCAAGGGTTTAACCCTTAAAAAATAACATAGTTCTTTCTTTGGATCTGAGATCCATGAGACAAATCTCCCACAAATGAGAATTTAATTCTCGTAGGGATGAATTTGTTCTTGGGGATTGAAGATCTAGGGGAGAACAAAGGATTGAACTCTTTAGAAAAATGCACAAAAAAGGAAACAGCGCCGAGCCCCCCATGTGCCATTCACGTGGGCGCTGCTAAAATAAAGAGTGCTTAGCACTCAGTGGTTGACGTCCAGCGCCATGCGCTCCACGTGTCCCTCATGTGGGCGCTAATAAAATAAGGTGTGCTTAGCACTCAGTGGTTGGCGCCCAGCGCCAAGCGCTCCACATGCCCCTCACAAGGTCGCTAATAAAATAAGAAGTGTTTAGCACTCAGTAGTTGGCACCCAGCGCCAAGCGCTCCACGTGCCCTCTCACGTGGGCGCTGATAAAATAAAGAGTGCTATGCACTCAATAGTCGGCGCCTAACACCGATCGCCCCACGTGCTTCTAACGTATGCGCCGTCTAACATAAAACACTCTGTAAATAGAGCCTTGCGCCATAAAGAGTGTCTAACACTCAATAAAAAATTAAAAAAAAAAGGAGTGAGCATCAAAGCCCATATCGATGCTCAGCATTTTTGAACAAGAGGGACCGAGCCCAAACAAGTGTTAACACATTATTCAAAAATTGAGTGGGCTGAGTGCAAGCTGACCAAAAGTCAATAATTCAGATCAACCGAGCCCATGAGCTCACAATTTTTCTAAATTTGATCTTAGTCCTAAACCCAAGTACTGATCTCTCAACTGACATTGGTTCAAGGGTACATCTCCCCACACCTTTGATATATGTCGTAATTCTTCAACGTCTTCGGAGAGGTGGCGGGTCCCGACAATCAACAAACCCTGTGGACCGCAACGTTCTTAAACTAATAATGGACCGCAACGTCCTTAAACTAATAACGGACCGCAACGTCCCTAAACTAAACTTTGTGGACTATGATGTCCTTAAACCCAACGGACCGCAGCGTTTCTAAACTAAAGCGATAGAGCCCAAATGCTCTTTTGTTGGATCTGAATGACCCCAAAATTTTGTTGAGCAGATCTTGGTCTAAAATTAGACCAACGTATCCTCAACAACCGTTTAAGCTTGATCTTAATCTCAAACGAGACTAACAATCCTTAAATCAAACAAACCAAAATCTAAGAAAATACGGATTTGGACTAATCCCCGCCTTACGGGCGACAACACAAATTAGTCTCCGTATACAATCCACGGGCAACCAAAAATAAAACAAACACGACATGAAGTGAATATCTGGAGCAGGAGAAAGTGGTTATCACTACGCGGTAACGTAATTAACTGCAGGGGCTTACGCCTGCAGGGAAGAGCGTCCTCACAATAAAAAACCACTCACAACGAGGGGGAATCTCACGAACTCTGCTACAACGGCCGCATCTGTTTAACCCTTCGATACAAGGTGCCGTAAATTAACCTGGCATCTTCGAAGAGGTGGCCAGATAAAACCAAATAGCATCTGCCCCCCAAAATTCAGGCCAGACATCCTAACGTCCCGGTCGCGCCTTTCGACGGCGAACACCATTAATTTTCACTTGTTTCTCTACTTAAAGCAATTGAGGCTCCTTTTCTCAAGTTTTAAATTTCTAAAACTTTTTCCTTAATCATACTATTTTTAAATGCGCCGTAAAGTTGTTTCAAGGGTTTTCACTTATCTCGTTCTTTATATGGACATGAATCCAATTTTTTTATCTAAATTTTAAATTTTTGAATCTATTTACTAAACATAACTGGTTTCAAATTTCTAAATCTATTTCCATATACGGGATTAACTAATGTCTTTTACTAATGTCCTACTCATGTCCAGAACAATATGCCCTTACCGTTGATTCTCTTAATCCATTTCTATAACCGTCCTTCTATGGACATTTATCAAGAGACTTTCAAATTCACGTCCTTTCCATTATTTGATCGACATGAGCATGTCCATCCGTGACTTTTTGATTGTACATATTCATGATCTAATGGTTGTGTTACTATAACCGTTGTCCTATGAACATTTGTCTGATGTCATTTAAGTTTAAGTCCTCACCATTTTTAGATCGACGTGTATATGTCAACCCGTGTCTTTTTTGATTGTACATGTATTTATCTTAAGTTTCAATATTTTTAAATGCACTATAAACTTATTTCTAGTCTTTTCACTGGTCTTGTTCTTTATGATGACTTAAATCTATTTTTAATCTAAATTTTAAATTTCCGTATTATTACTTCCAAATTTCTGAATCCATTACATATGCACCTATTTTTGATTCTCTGTCTATAACTGTCTTAACCTCGATTCATTAATCTTTTAATCTGCCTACAGGCTTAATTATTGTCTTTTCTTAATTTCCTCTAGTTTTTGTCCATGGCATTATGCACTTACCGTTAATTCCCTTCCTTTAAACGTCCTATTATAGACATTTGTCAATAGACATTCAAGCTCAAGTCATCTCCAATATTAGTTGACCTGAATATGTCAACTAAGGGCTCTTTCAATTGTACACATCCCTGGCTGTGGCTTTCACCAAATTTATTTTGCACACAAACCAATTATTCATGATACCTTGATTTTTTTTCGTAGTGCCTTTTTGTATATAACATCTTATTTCACTTGGCTCGTTTATAAAATATTCGAAAACGTCTCCAACTTCCTAAATATATTTTTAAATACGCCATAAAATCGTTTCAAGGGGTTTCACTTGTCTGGTTCTTTAAATGGACTTGAATATAATTTTTTATCTAAATTTTAAATTTCCGAATCTAATTCCGAAACATTATTAGTTTCAAATTTGTAAATCTATTTCCATATACGGGATTTACTAATGTCTTTTACTAATGTCCTCTGAATCATGTCCATAACAATATGCACCTACCATTGATTATGTAATTGTGTTCCTATAACCGTCCTTCCATGGACATTTATCAAGAGACTTTCAAATCCACGTTCTTTCCATTATTTGATCGACATGAAAATGTCTACCCATGACTTTTTTATTGTACACATTCTTGATCCAATGGTGTTCCTATAACCGTTGTCTTGAACTTTTATCTAAAGTCATTTAAATTCAAGTCCTCACCATTTTTAGATCGACCTGTATATGTCAACCCGTGACTTTTTTTATTGTACACGTATTTATCCTTAGTTTCTCCATTTTTAAATGCACTATAAACTTATTTCTAGTCTTTTCACTGGTCTCGTTCTATAAAATGACTTAAATCTATTTTTTATTCTAAAATTTGAATTTCCAAATCTATTTCTGTATTATTATAACTTCCAAATTTCTGAATCCATTTACATATGCACCTATTTTTGATTCTCCGTCTATAACCGTCTTAACCTTGATTCATTATCGATTAAATCTGCTTATGGGCTTGATTATTGTCTTTTCTTAACGTCCTCATGTTTTTGTCCACGGCAATATGCACCATCCATTTATTCTCTTCCTTTAACCGTCCATTATGGATATTTTTCAATAAACATTCGAGTTCAAGTCCTCTCCATTATTCGATTGATCTGAATATGTCAACCAAGGGCTTTTTCGATTATACACATCTCTGACTGTTGCTTTCTCCATATTTACTTAGCACACAACCAATTATTCATGATATCTTGATTTTTTTAATACAGACTTTTTGGACATAACATTGAATTTCACTTGTCTCGTTTATGAAATATTCGAAACCTTCTCCAAGATTTAAAACAAATCTCTCAAAATTTCAAAGACTTTACATCATTTTGCATTTCAGCCGTTTTTTATAATATTAGAAAGGCTATATTTTGAAAATGCTTCAATTGTATCAAATATCAAAATCTATTTCATAACATAATTTCTTTTAAACGGACCATAAATTTTCACTTGTTTCGTTACTTAAAGCAATTGAGGCTGCTTTTCTTAAATTTTAAATTTCTATACCTTTTTCATTAATCACACTATTTTTAACCATAAAGTTGTTTCAAGATTTTTCACTTGTCTCATTCTTTAAATGGACTTGAATCTAATTTTTATGAAATTTTAAATTTTTGAATCTATTTCCTAAGCAGTACTAGTATCAAATTTCCAAATCTATTTCCATGTACGGGATTAACTAATGTCTTTTTTTAATGTCCAACTCATGTCCACAACAATATGCATCTACCATTGATTATGTAATTGTGTTCCTATAACCGTCCTTAGATGGACATTTATCAAGAGGCTTTCAAATCCACGTCCTTTCCATTATTTGATCGATGTGAAAATGTCAACCGTGACTTTTTGATTGTGCACATTCATGATCCAATGGTGGTGTTCCAATAACCGATGTCTTATGAACATTTATCTAAAGTCATTTAAGTTCAAGTCCTCACCATTTTTAGATCGACGTGTATATGTCAACCCGTGACTTTTTTGACTGTACACGTATTTATCCTTAGTTTCGCTATTTTTAAATGCACCATAAATTTATTTCAAGTCTTTTCACTGGTCTCGTTCTATAAAATGCACTATAAAGCTATTTTTTAATCTAAATTTTAAATTTCCGAATATATTTCCGCATTATTATTATTTCCAAATTTCTGAATTCATTTACGTGTACCTATCTTTGATTCTCCGTCTATAACCGTCTTAATCTCGATTCATTACCGATTTAATCTGCCTATAGGGTTAATTATTGTCTTTTCATAATGTCCTCCAGTTTTTGTCGTAGCAATATGGACCTATCACTGATTCTCTTACTTTAACTGTTCCATTATGGACATTTGTCAATAGAAATTCAAGTTCAGGTCCTCTACATTATTAGCTTTACCTGAATATGCCAACCAAGGGCTCTTTTGATTGTACACATCCTTGGCTGTGACTTTCGCCAAATTTACTTGGCACACATAACCAATTATTCATGATATCTTAATTTTTTCATGGAGCCTTTTTGGTTAATCATCGTGTTTCACTTGTCTTGTTTATAAAATATTCGAAACCGTCTCCAATATTTTTTCAAAGACTTTACATTATTTTGCATTTCAGCCTTTTTTATATTTAGAAAGGCTGTATTTTGTGCTTCAATTGTATTAAATTTCAAATTCTATTTCTTAACGTTACTGCTTTTAAAGGGACCGTTAATTTTCACTTATTTCGCTACTTAAAGCACTTTAGGCTACTTTGCTTAAGTTTTAAATTTCTAAACCTTTTTCCTTAACCACACAATTTTTAAATGCGCCGTAAAATCGTTTCAAGGGTTTTCACTTATCTTGTTCTTTATATGGACTTGAATCCAATTTTTTTTATCTAAATTTTAAATTTTTGAATCTATTTACTAAACATTACTAGTTTCAAATTTCTAAATCTATTTCCATATACGGGATTAACTAATGTCTTTTGCTAATGTCATACGCATGTCCACAACAATATGCACTTACCATTGATTCTGTAAATGTCTCTATAACCGTCCTTCTATGGACCTTTATCAAGAGACTTTCAAATCCACGCCCTTTCCATTATTTGATCGACGCGAACATGTAAATCCGTGACTTTTTGATTGTACATATTCATGATCCAATGGTAGTGTTACTATAACTGTTGTCCTATGAACATTTATCTGAAGTCATTTAAGTTTAAGTCCTCACCATTTTTAGATCGACGTGTATATGTCAACCCATGACTTTTTTGATTGTTCATGTATTTATCCTAAGTTTTACTATTTTTAAATGCACTATAAACTTATTTCAAGTCTTTTCATTGGTTTCGTTCTTTATAATGACTTAATTCTATTTTTTAATCTAAATTTTAAATTTCCAAATCTATTTCCATATTATTACTACTTCCAAATTTCTGAATCCATTTACATATGCACCTATCTTTGATTCTCTGTCTATAACCATCTTAACCTCGATTCATTAACAATTTAATCCGCCTATAGGCTTAATTATTGTCTTTTCTTAATGTCCCCCAGTTTTTGTCCATGACATTATGCACCTACCATTAATTCTTTTCCTTTAACCGTCCCATTATGGACATTTGTCAATAGACATTCGAGTTCAAGTCATCTCCAATATTAGATTGACCTGAATATGTCAACCAATAGCTCTCTTTCAATTGTGTACTCTTTCAATTGTACACATCCTTGGCTGTGGCTTTCACCAAATTTATTTTGCACGCAAACCAATTATTCATGATACCTTGATTTTTTTTGAAGAGCCTTTTTGTATATAACATCTCATTTCACTTGGCTCGTTTATAAAATATTCGAAAACGTCTCCAACTTTCTAAATCATTTCCTAAACATTACTAGTTTCAAAATTCTAATTCTATTTCCATATACGGGATTTACTAATGTCTTTTTCTAATGTCCAACTCATGTCCACAACGATATGCACCAACCACATTCTGTAATTATGTTCCTTTAAGTGTTCTATGGATATTTATCAATAGACCTTCAAATCCACGTCTTTTCCATTATTTAATCAGCGTGAACATGTCAACTCGTGACTTTCCGATAGTCCACAATCATGATCCAATGGTGTTGTTACTATAACCGTTGTCCTATGAACATTTATCTAAAGTCATTCAAATTCAAGTCCATTCAAGTTCAGGTCATCACCAGTTTAGATTGACGTGTATATGTCAACTCGTGACTCTTTTGATTGTACACGTATTCTTCCTTAGTTTCACTATTTTTAAATGCACTATAAAGTTATTTTGAGTCTTTTCACTTGTCTCGTTCTTTAAAATGACTTAAATCTATTTTTTAATCTAAATTTTAAATTTTCTCATTACTTCTATTTCTAAATTTCTAAATCCATTTACATATGCACCTATCTTTGATTCTCTGTATATAACGGTCTTAATTCTGATTCATTATTGATTTAATCTACGTGCGGGCTTAATTATTGTCTTTTCATAACGTCCTCCAATTTTTGTCCACGTTTATATGCATCTACATTGATTCTTTTATATCCGTTCCATTATGGATATTTGTCAATTGGCATTCAAGTTCAAGTTCTCTTCATTATTAGATCGACCTGAATATGCCAACCCGGGGCTCTTTCGATTGCACACGTCCGTGATTCACCAAATTTACTTTGCACACATTACCAATCATTCATAATACCTTGATTTTCTTTCTTCTAGCCATTTTGGATCGCATTTCACTTGGCTTGATTATAAAATATTTGAAGCCGTCTCCAACTTTTAATGCAAATTTCTCAGGATTTCAAAGACTTTGCACCATTTTGCATTTCGGCCTTTTTTATTTATTAGAAAGGCAGTATTTTGAAAATGCTTCAACTGTATTAAATTTCAAAATCTATTTCTTACCATTACTTTTTTTAAAAGGACCATAAATTTTCACTTGTTTCATGACTTAAAGCAATGAAGGCTATTTTTCTTAAATTTTAAATTTCTAAACCTTTTTCCTTATCACACCATTTTAAAATGCGCTATAAAGTCCTTTCAAGGTTTTTCAATTGTCTTGTTCTTTAAATGGACTTGAATCGAGTTTTTTTATCTAGGTTTGAAATTTCTGAATCTATTTCTTAAACATTACTAGTTTCAAATTCCTAAATCTATTTATATATACAAGATTAACTGATGTCTTTTTCTAATGTCCTCCAACTCATGTCCACAACAATATGCACCTACGATTGATTCTGTAATTCTGTTCCCATAACCGTTCTTCTATTGACATTTATCCAGAGACTTTCAGATTCATGTCCTTTCTATTATTTGATTGACGTGAACATGTCAACTCATAACTTTTCGATCGTACACATTCATCATCCACTGATTCTATTCATATAACCGTCCTATGAACATTTATCAAAATGCATTCAAGTTCAAGTCATTACCATTTTTTGATCGGCGTGTATATGCCAACCAGTGACTTTCGATTATACACTTATTTTCCCTTAGTTTCACTATTTTTAAATGCACTATAAAGTTATTTCAAGTCTTTTCACTTGTTTCGTTCTTTAAAATGACTTAAAACCATTTTTTATTTAATTTTTAAATTTCCAAATATATTTCATTATTATTACTATTTCCATATTTCTGAATCCATTTACATATGCACATATCTTAGATTCTCCGCCTATAACTGTCTTAACCCAGATTCATTACCGATTTATTCTATCTATAAGTTTAATTATTGTCTTTTCATAATGTCCTCCAATTTTTGTCCACAGCCATATGCACCTACCATTTTTTCTCTTCGTTTACCTATCCCATCTATGGACATTTATCAATAAACATTCGAGTTCAGGTTCTCTCCGTCGTTATTAGATTGACTTGAATATGTCAACCAAGGGTCCTTCCATTAGCACACATCCCTGATTGTGGCTTTTGCCAAATTTACTTTGCACACATAACTAGTCATTCATGGTACCTTGATTTTTATCATCGAGCCTTTTTGGATATAAAATTGCATTTCACTTGTCTCCTTTACAAAATATTCGTAACCGTCTACACTTTTTGAAGCAATTTTTTCATGATTTCACAGTCTTCACACCATTTTGCATTTCAGCCTTTTTTTTATTTATTAGAAAGGCTATTTTGAAAATGCTTCGATTGTATTAATGCACCATAAAGTCGTTTCAAGGTTTTTCACTTCGTCTCATTCTTTAAATGGACTTGAATCAAGATTTAAATTTTTGGATCTATTTCCTAAACATTACTAGTTTCAAATTTCAAAATCTATTTCCATATACGGAATTAACTAATATCTTTTTCTAATTTCCTCCAACTCATGTCCACAACAATATGCATCTACCATTGATTATGTAATTCTATTAATATAACCGTCCTTCTATGGACATGTATCAAGAGACTTTCAAATTCACGTCCTTTCCATTATAAAGCGGGTTTTCATACTGAAATTTATTTTGATATCAAAAGAAATTTTCCATTATAAAAAGGACTTTCACAAATGGAGGGAGAAATTTTTCATCGTGAGGAAGACTCTCACAAAGATTATTGTCATGAAAAGGACTTTCATAACGAAGTTTGAACTTGATATTTTCCATTGTGGAGAGTACTTTCACAAATGGCTTTCGTTATAAAGAGAACTTTCATAACGAAATTTGTTTTGATATATTTTCCATTGTGAAGCGGACTTTCACAAATGGATCATCGTAACGATGATCCATTTTATAATGAAGTTTGAGCTTGATATTTTCCATTATGAAGAGCGCTTTCACAAATGAATTATCGTTATGAAGAGGACATTCATAACGAAGTTTGAAATTATAAGCGAATTGAACTTTCTTTCATAAAAAATTCAGTATACAGAGAGGCTTTTTTTATAGTCTTGTTACACGAGTATAGGAAGATGCGAGGAAAATAATAAAATAAGGAAGTTACAAACAGATTCTGTTATAAACAGATTCTAACAGATTTTGTTACAAACAGATTCTAACTAATCTGAGAAATATCTTACTGTTGACTATTTTCAACACCCCTCTCAAGTTGGTGCGTAGATGTCCATCATGCCCAACTTGCTTATGAGTCCCTCGAACACTGCTTTGAATAGTCCCTTTGTAAAGATATCTGCAGTTTGTTCGTTTGTCGGAATGTAGGGGATACAGATGTTACCGGCATCCAGTTTTTCCTTGATAAAGTGGCGATCGACTTCAATATGCTTCGTTCTGTCATGTTGTACGGAGATGTGTGCTATGCCGATGGCAGCTTTGTTGTCACGATATAGTTTTAGTGGCTGAGTTATATGCTGCTTTATTTCCTGTAGTACTCGTTGAACCCACAGAACTTCACAAATACCGTTGACCATGGCTCGAAATTCTGCCTCCGCACTACTCCTTGCCACGACACTTTGTTTCTTGCTCCTCCATGAAACTAGATTGCCCCATACGTACGTACAATACCCTGAAGTTGACTTCCTGTCTACGATGGAACCTGCCAAATCCGCGTCAATGAATACTGCGACGCTACGAGTCTCACCTTTTTTGAAGAATAAACCTCTTCCTGGTGCGCCCTTTAAATACTTCAAAACTCTATATGCTGCATCAAGGTGCTCTTCTTGAGGTGAGTGCATAAATTGGCTTATCATACTCACTGCAAAGGTGATATCGGGACGTGTGTGAGAGATGGATCAATTTTCCCACTAACCTCTGGTATTGTGGAATGTCCACTGACGGGCTTTGTGTAAATTCTCCGAGCTTTTTATTCGGATCTATCGGTGTCTTCACAGGTTTGCAGTTTGCCATCCCTATTTCTTTGAGAAGATCGAGAACATACTTCCGTTGAGACACGATAATGCCTTTCTTACTTCGAGCAATTTCCATACCCAAGAAATACTTCAATTCTCCTAAGTCTTTTACTTCGAACTCCTTG
This sequence comes from Agapanthus africanus, assembly GCA_030015575.1. NCBI lineage: Eukaryota > Viridiplantae > Streptophyta > Magnoliopsida > Asparagales > Amaryllidaceae > Agapanthus > Agapanthus africanus. The sequence continues at coordinate 670,098,905 of CM057337.1, forward strand.
GCGAGACTTCCTTTTAACTGGTTGACCTCTTCCCCGTCATCTCCTGTAACAATGATGTCATCAACGTAAACAATTAGTATTGCAATTTTTCCATGTCTCGAAACTCTGTAGAACATGGTGTGATCTGCCTGAGCCTGATTGTATCATTGCCCCTTCACAAACTGATGGAAACGTTCGAACCAAGCTCGTGGAGATTGTTTAAGACTATAAAGTGATCTTTTCAATCTGCACACTTTGGAGCCAAACCCTTTTTCAAACCCCGGCGGAGGTTCCATGTACACTTCTTCGTCCAGGTCTCCATTCAAAAACGCGTTCATCACATCTAGTTGTTGAAGTCACCAATCGAGGTTTACTGCAACTGATAGTAAGATCCGGATCGTGTTTAGCTTAGCCACGGGTGCAAAAGTCTCCGTGTAGTCGATCCCGTATGTCTGAGTGAACCCTTTAGCAACGAGTCTCGCCTTATATCGTTCTAGGGTTCCATCTGCACGAAACTTTGGTGTGAATACCCATTTGCATCATACGGTCTTCTTTCCTCTCGGCAGCTCCTCCATGTTCCAAGTCTGATTTTTCTCAAGTGCATTCATCTCCTCGAAAATCGCCTTTCTCCACTCTGGAGCTCTCAGAGCATCTTATATAGTTTTTGGAATCTCCACAGCAGACACATAAGAGGTAAAGGCCGAAAAACTGGGTGAGAGATTATTTGAGGACACAAATTTTGACATTGGATACAAGGGACGACTAGTACATGACCTTGTGGACTTTCGGAGGGCTATGGGAAGATCCAGCTCACCATGATCCGGTTCTGTTCTCGAGTCGGATTCTTGGTGGGGCTGGACAGAGTCGGCCTCTGCTTCTGGAGAAGGATCTATCTCAATTAATTGCTCCTGTTGCGTTTTTTCCAGACCTGTTTCACGTTATTTTCTTTTGTAAGTTTTAATTTCCACATCAGCTTCTGGTGGATTTAAATCCACGGGGCAAGTTGTTTTTAGGAGTAGGTGGTGTGTTCCTATTTTTATGGGATTTTTCTGGATTTTGTAATAAAGGAACCGGGTTTTTGACATACATATATTTTGAGTTTTCAAGGACCTTTTTTGAGTGTCCAGTGAATTTTCACTGTTTTGGTTTGCCAAGTGTTCAAAAAACTAGTCTAAAATGTCTTGATTTAAAAATCTAGATCTTGTGAATTTGTATGTGTGATTAAGTTGGGTATTTTGGGGAGATTGTTTTTATGGAAACCGAGTTTTCACTATTTGTCTCCTCCTGAAGAGGAGGCTTAAAAAAAGATTTATTTCAAAAAACAACACATCCATTGTGATAAATATTTTATTTGATAAAGGATCAAAGCATTTATACCCTCTTTGATTCGTGGTGTAGCCAATGAAAACACATTTTTTTTATTTTGGATCAAGTTTACCCCTAGTGGGGTTGGGATCGTGAACAAACACGGTACAACCAAAAATTTTCAAAGGCAGATCCGAGATTGCAAGGCAGTTTTGAAGGTAAAAGGATTTTAACAAGGCAACGGGTTTTTTAAAATTGAGAATTTTCGAGGGCATTCTATTAATAAGATAGGTTGCTGTTAAAATTTCTTCATTCCATAATATTTTTGGAACATGGTTGGTGCCCCTAGCAATTTCAAGAATGTGTTTATTTTTTCTTTCAGCCACACCATTTTGTTGCGGTGTGTTAATGCAAGAGCTTTGGTGAATGATGCCTTTCTTTGCAAAAAAATCTCCCAAGGTTTGTTAAAAAATTCTCATCCATTGTCACTTCGAAAATTCTAATTTTTTGTGTTAAACTGTGTTTCAACCATGGCATAAAAGGTTTTGAAAACTTGTTCAACTTCTGATTTCTTCTTTAGCAAAAACACCCAAAAGACTCTAGTATGATCATCAATAAACGAAACAAATCATTTTTTTCCGAAGACAGATAAAACGTGGGATGGTCCCCTAATGTTAGTATGGATTAAGGCAAATGGCGCTGAAGGTTTATAGGGTCGAGGTGGATAAATTGCCCTTTTGTGTTTGGCAAAATCACATACTTCACATTGAAATTGAGAAGGATTTTTATTCCGAAACAACTTTGGAAACAAAGACTGCATATAATGGAAACTAGGATGACCTAGACGAAAATGTAACATAATTAATTCATTGTCACGAGAAACAAACATGGACTGAGAACACAAACTAGATGAAGACTTATTGAGATGCGATCCTTCTTCAAGCAAGTAGAGACCTCCACTGGTCCTAGCATTGCCAATCATCGTCCCCGAGTCCAGAACCTGAATTTCACAATGAGAGGACATGAATTTAACTTGACACTTAAGGTCTTGAGTTAGCTTTATAATGGAAATCCGATTGCAGGAAAGCTTTGGAACATTTAAAACATTAAGAAGGGTTAAGAAAGGAGAGATTGTGATGGTTCCTTGGCCGGCTATGGCAGAATACGATCCATCTGTAATTTTGACCTTTTTGTTTCCTACATAGGGTGTGTAAGTTGAAAATAATGTGAAGCAACTGGTCATGTGATCAGTTGCTCCAAAGTCAAGAATCCAAGGAAGTTGATTAATACATGAAAAAGAGATAGGGTGATTGTTATCGATTTGGGCTAAAGAACAGGAGGGTTGTGTTGACGGGTCTACGGTGGAGCTAAAGAACTTGTATAGCTGCTCCAGCTCCTTTGTGAATGGAGGCGATCCTAAGTTGATTCTTGACTCCTGAGAACCATCGGACTCGATCTGCAAAGCCTGTTTTTGTAAAGGACTCTGGCTGGTGTTCCGATCCTCTTGAGTTCCGGACCTGTATGTTCGTTGATACACGGAGAATTGAAGGGATTGGGCTAGGGAGTCGAAATTGTTTTTTGTGGGGTTTGTGGAGGATACTTCAGTCTCTGTGGTGAAGGGACATTATGGCAGGAAAAAAAAGAAACTGGGATTTCTTTTGATTGAGGAAAAATGGTGATTTTTTTTGGAGAAAGTTTTACCGCTCTGATACCTTATAAGCGAATTGAACTTTTTTCATAAAAAATTCAGTATACAGAGAGGCTCTTTTTATAGCCTTGTTACACGAGTATAGGAAAATATGAGGAAAACAATAAAATAAAAAAGTTACAAACAGATTCTAACAGATTTTGTTACAAACAGATTCTAACTAATCTGAGAAATATCTTACTGTTGACTATTTCCAACAGAAATTGATGTTTTTCATTGTGAAAAAGGCTTTAACAAATGGATTATCGTTATGAAGAGGACTTCCATCACGAAGTTTGCACTTGATATTTTCTATTGTGAAGAGAGTTTTCATAAATCGTTATGAAGATGACTTCCATAACGAAGTTTGAACTTGACATTTTCCATTGTGAAGAGAACTTTCATAAATAGATCATCGTTATGAATAGGATTTTCATAACGAAATTTGTTTTGATATATTTTTCATTGTGAGGACTTTCACAAATGGATCATCGTTATGAAGAGGACTTCCATAACGAAGTTTGAGCTTGATATTTTCTATTGTGAGTAGAACTTTCACAATTAGATTATCGCCATGAAGAGGACTTTCATAATAAACTTTGAACTTGATATTTATCAGAAGGCATTCAAATTTAAGTCCTCTCCATTTTAAGATCCACATATATGTCAAACTCGTGACTCATTTGGTTGTACACATATTTTCCTTTAGTCTCTCTATTTTTAAATGCGCTATAAAATTATTTCAAGCTTTTTCACTAGACTGGTTCTTTAGGACTTCAATATTTTTTAATCTAAATTTTAAATTTCTGAGTCTATTTTCTTATTATTACTGCTTTCAAATTTCTGAATCCATTTCCATAAGCACATATGATTGATTCTTCTGTCTAAAACTATTTTAACCTTGATCCCCTGGTGAATTAATCTTCCTACTGGTTTAATTATTGTTTTTTTATAATGTCCTCAAACTCCTGCCACAAAAAATATATACCTACCATTGATTCTGTTCCTATAACCGTTTCTTTTATGGACATTTATGAATATAAATTCAAGTTCAAGTCCTCTCCATTATTTGATCGACGTGACTATGTCAAATCGTGACTTTTCGATAGTACACATTCATGATCCCCTGGTTCGATTCCTATAATTGTCCTATGAACATTTCTCAAAAGGCATTTAAGTTCAAGTCCTCTCCAGTGTTAGATCAATATGTACATGTCAACCCACGACTTTTTCGATTGTAGACGTATTTTCCCATCATTTCACTATTTGTAAATGCACTGTAAAATTATTTCGAGCTTTTTCACTTGTCTCTTACTTTTAAAAAACTTGAATCTTGTTTTTAATATAAATTTCAAATCGCTGAATCTAATTCCTTATTCTTACGACTTTCAAATTTCTGAATCCATTACCATATTTTCATTGATTCTCCGTTTATAACCGTCTTAACCCTGTTTCATTACTGATTTAATCCACCTATGGGCTTAACTATTGTCTTTTCATAATGTCGTCCAATTTCTGTCCATGACAATATGCACCTACCATTAATTCTCTTCCTATAGCCGTCTCATCATGGACATTTATCAAATGGGATTCAAGTTCAAGTTCTCTCCATTAATAGTCTACCTCAAATGTCAACCCGAGGATCTTTGGATTGTACACATCCGTGATTGTGTCTTTTGCCAAATTTAGTTTGCACCCGTAACCAATCATTCATTATACCTTGATTTTTTATCATCATCTAGCCATTTTGGAAACATCGCATTTCATTTGTCTAGTTTATAAAATATTTGAAATCTTTTTTTAACTTTTAAAGCAAATTTCTCAGGATTTCAAAGACATTTCTCAGGATTTCAAAGACTTTACCCCATTTTGCATAGTTTTTTATTTATTAATTAGAAAGGCATATTTTTTAAAAAAGCTTCAATTCTATTAAATTTCTAAATTTTTTTTCTTAACATTACTACTTTCAAAGGACCATCAATTTTTACTTGTTCGTTAAAACTTTTGAAGCTATTCTTCTTAAATTTTAAATTTCATAATATTTTTCCTTAATCACACTATTTTTAAATATGCCATAAAGTTATTTCAAGGTTTTTCACTTGTCTCGTTCTTTCAAAGAACTTGAATCTAATTTTTTTTAATCTAAATTTTAAATTTCTGAACCTATTTCCTAAACATTACTATCAAATTTCTAAATTTATTTCCATATGCATATATCATTGATTCTCTTGTCTATAACTGTCGTAGCCTGATTCCTTAATGATTAATCTTCCTACATGTTTAATTATTATCTTTTTCTAATGTCCTCCAACTCAAGTCCATAACCATATGCATCTACCATTGATTTTGTTCCTATAACCGTCCTCCTATGGACATTTATCAATATAGACATTCAAATCCAAGTCCTCTCCATTATTTGATCGCCGTGAATATGTCAACCCATGACTTTTCGATTGTACAGGTTCATGCACCATTGGTTATGTTCCTATAATCATAGTCCTATTGACATTTATCAAAAGGCGTTCAAGTTCAAGTCCTCACCATTTTTAGATCGACGGGTATATGTTAACTCGTGACTTTTTTGATTGTACACATATTTTCTTTTAATTTTACTATTTTTAAATTAACTATAAAGTTATTTCAAACTTTTCCCCTTGTCTAGTTCTTTAAAAAAGCTTAAATCGTTACACTTGTCTTGTTCTTTAAAAAGACTCAAATCAATTTTTTAATCTAAATTTTAATTTCTGAGTCTATTTCCATATCATTACTACCAAATTTCTGAATCCATTTCCATATGCACCTATCGGTTATTCTCCCGTCTATAACTATCTTAACCCTGATTCCTTAATGATTTAATCTTCCTACGAGCTTAATTATTATTTTTTTATAATGTCCTCAAACTCGTATACACAAAAAAATGCACCTACCATTGATTCTGTTCCTATAACTGTTCCTCCTATGGACATTTATGAATACACATTCGAGCTCAAGACCTCTTAATTATTTGATCGGCTTAATTATTTGATCGGCGTGAATAAGTCAACCCGTGACTTTTTTACTACATATTTATGATCTGTTGATTTTGTTCCATCATCCTATGGACATTAGCAAAAGGCATTCAAGTTTAAGTCATCTCCATTATTATATCGATATGTATATGTCATCCCATGACTCTTTCGACAGTATATGTGTTTTCCCTTAATTCCACTATTTTTAAATGCACTATAAAATTATTCAAGCCTTTTTTACTTATCTCGTTCTTTAAAAGGACTTGAATCTATTTTTTATTCTAAATTTCAAATTTCTGAATATGTTTCCTTATTATTACAACTTCCACATTTCTGAATACATTTCCATATGCACCACTTATCATTGATTCTCCGTCTATAACTGTCTTAACCTTGATTCATTATTGATTTAATCTACCTATTTTTTACTCCTTTTTGAAACCTTCAACGAGCGAACGTTTAAAACAGACAGGGATCAAACAAAATAAAAGTTTTGTTTTAAAAAATTGACCAGAAGTTCCTAAGATTCGAGACTTTCAATAAGCGCAAACCCTTGCTATTAGTTACATTATGTTGTCTTGGGCTATGCCTAGACAGGATACCTTGTTAAATTGCTTTGAATCACATCTCAGAAAGTGAGAGATATCATATCACATATAATGTACATGTAAAAGAACATAACATAAATATTTATTGCTTTAAGAATTATCATGTTGCATTGGTTGTAGAGTACAATTACATATTACAACACCCAAAAAATTTTAAACGGTAAGGGTGAAAGACCAAAACTCAAAAATACGGATTACTTGAGTAAATAGTCAAAGTATGGGGGATTTTAATGTCAATTTTGATATTACCATAGCATAGGCGGATACCTAGAGTGGGACCCGGCCTAGCCAACTATGGGTGGATACCTTAAGTGGGACCTAACAGCATGTGAAGTGAAGCGGGAACCTTATTGGAGGTTTTTGCAAGCATTTGGAGATGTTCGACGAGAGAACGGTGAAGACGGTCGCACTCAAGTTGATGGAAAAGAATATGTCTGACTGGTTGCATATCGTCGAATGAGTCTGACTACTAGGAGATGTCCGAGGAGAGAAAGATGAAAGCGGACGTACTCAAGTTGAAGGACACATTTCGATTTAGTAGGAGAATTTAAAAATCAAATGCGCCCGAGCGAGGAAACCTAAGATCGCAACTTAGGAGAAGATGGAAAAGAACTTTCGCGAAAAGTTTTTATTGGAGGATTTTGTGCAACAAACTTAAATCTATTGTATACCCTTCAGCAAGGAGATCGATTCGTCGAAGAATTCATCGAGGAGTTCGATCAATTGATGATGAGATGCGGAGTCACCGAAGCCGAGCGGCAAATAATTGCTTGATACTTTGATGGAATTCATGTAAAAAATCAAGGATATCGTCGAGCTCCAACAATATGTTTCATACAATGACATACAAATTGGCAGTCAAAGTAGAGAAACGATTAAAGGAAAAACAGCCGAGACACAAAAAAGGGCCGAATTTCAAAGAAAGACTGAACTACGACTTTGGCCAAAGTGACACCAGCGAGCTTGAACAAACCAAGCAGTTTTGGAGGAAGTAAGATGGGTAAATGCAATAAGTGTCAAGTATATGGACATTACAAATCCGAATGTCCCAATCGACGCTCCGTAACAATAATTAAGGGGATGTTGTCGAAGAAGAATAAGAAGTGAAACCACCTATTTAAGATAAGTATCATAATGAAGACGCCGAAGAGATTACTTATTGTGACATGGATAATCCCTTGTGATTCGCCGCTATATGAATGGCCGAGCGAGCGAGAACGAAGATGGTTAGCTGTGACATGACATCTTTCATACTCGATGTACGGCCTATGGGAAGGTATGCGACACAATCATTGATGATGGTAGTTGCGAATATGTTGTCGCTTGAGTGATGGTTGACAAGTAAAATCCTATCGGCTCACTTGGCTTCGAAAGGGAAACATTATAGTAGTCATTGAATGATGTTTGGTATCCTTTTTTATTGGCAAGAATTATTAGGAATCGTTGTGATATGATGTATTGTGTTGACGGAGGCGTGTTACTTGCAATTTGGTCTACCATGGCTATTTGACCGACAAGTAGTAAATGATGAGTACAATACTTACTCTTTCATTAAGGATGGAGTAAAGATCACTTTGGGGCCGTCGAAAATTAAAGGAGTGTAACAAAAACTCGATTAGTAATTTCCTAGGTCATACCGATTTTATGTAGGCGGCTGAGGAAAGTGGTGAGATGTATACTTTAATGGTGTTAGAGGCTAATAAGGAACACCCACGCCATCTGTCGATTCCAAAGAGTATTTTCTTGAGCGGCAACGACACTCCCCAGCTAGGCGGGAGGTATCGGGTTCGAAACTCCCCACTTTCTATGGCAAGAAGGATTTTCAACCAATTATATAGATAAGCTCCTTTAGGCCTAGAGGCCCAACCCCCCACCAAAGCTTACGGGTAGTTGCAAAAAGAAAAAAGTCATCTACCTATAGAAGGTCTTTTAGAAGAATTTTCAAATGTCATGCCCGAAGACTTACCTGCTGGGTTGCCATCTGACCGAGATATTCAACATCATATTAATCTCATTTCGGGAGCAGTCTTACCGAATAAACCGGCTTATCGTATAACACCAAAGGAGCATGAAGAATTGCGACGATAAGTTGAGGATTTGATGCAAAAGGGATACTTGAAGGAGTGCACAAGTCCTTGTGCAGTGTCGGTGTTGCTTTTCAAAGAAAGATCGTAGCAGATGTCTATCGATTGCCAGACTATCAACAAAATCACGATAAAATATCGATTTCCTATACCTCGGCTTGATGTTATGCTAGATAATCTTTCAAGTTCAAGTGTATTCTCAAGCATCTACTTGTGATGCGAGTATCACCAAATTAGGATTCGTCGAGGAGAAGAGTGGAAGAAAGCCTTTAAAACAAAGGATGGGTGTCACGCCCCGCTTCCCAAAATACGGAATACGAGGGGTAGACAAGGCCAGCCATGCTCCTACGGTCAAGGAGATGTCCTGCCGTAGTCACACTTCGGCTACTAGTTTATCATGGTAAACAGTAAACGATGCGCAGGTAATGAGAAATGCAGTAACTGAAAGATACAATAATATAAACTGACCTGAAGTGGAACAAACGAAAGTAACTCGGAGTAGCAAGTCAGAAAGTCTGTGATGCACGTCTAGTTCTGATCCAAGCTAAATCTTCTCCTCACACTGAGCATGCATACTCAGGTCGTCAGAGCGACACAATAGCAATAATATATATATAAAATCAAGTGATAGTTCTAACAGTGGTAATGGAAATGAATAACAGTAAATCAATGACAGTAAGAATATGGATGTGCAGTAATCAATGCAGCGGAACAGTAAATCAGTATAACGATATGTCACGTATGCCACACAGTATATCACGAATAAAATGCCAGTATCCCTATCAGTCTCTAAGTCCCACTGTACAGGTCACTAAGCCTATCGTCAGTCCAAGTGTGAGAGTCAACCACTCGTGAGTGTCCTCCACCCAAAGGTAGAACCCAAGGGCAAGGGACCACGGGCCCAACATGTAACAAGAATATCACGGTGTATATATCACGTACCCTGTAAATCTCCATATAACTCCCTAAATATATAAGCCGGCATGGGACTCCCGAGATTCTGTTGGACTCACACTTAAACTACCCCACACCCCGTGGTCTACATCAAACGCTAACCATCAACCTAAATACTAATCGATCCGTGACAAGTCTGCGCGAGAACTGGAGGCAGGACCTCCATCAAGCACGTCTCGACTAATACCTAAAGTAAATGGCAGTGTCGGATGCCTTATCTGTGACACCCGTGCAAACGCTTCCATAAGTGTCCCATACCACCTATAGTCATACGTACACGCATCCCACAGACGTCGACAATGCAATAGAACAATGAGGTCACTGATTGTGTACAAGTACTCATCACTTTCACTTAATCACGAATACACGAACACTGACGTACTTGCCACAATCATCACTAAAATCTAACACTGGGTGAATGCACGATATCACTAGATTATCACTACAATGATATAGGTATGATATGATGCATGAACAGTATATAAGCACAATTAAGGTGTCATAAAAACAGTAGTCTATCACTTGCACGATTTATCATGAAACGTACATATATAATTTAGCGAAACAATAAACAGGTAGTAATTAGTATGTTCAGTTATCCATCCATAGAATTTTGTTTCAAGCTAATCGGGTTCCAGGATCAAAAGTTATAACCTTTTCATTTTAAGCGCTCGCGGCTGGAAATCCAATTTCAGAATCAGAAGTCCGTTTCGCAACGCATTTTAATCCCAGTTGGGCTCAGATTTTAGCAACGCTACAGTTGGATGAATTCTAGGGTTTTCAGTAAGGTTTTCAACGCAATAGACGGATCATCAATCTCATCTGTACGTTAGGAGTTATAATCTGTTTAATATTAACATGTCAATTGTGATTCTGTTGGGACTGTTATGTGTTCCGATATATTAAATTACAGATTAAATATCAAACGGTAACGAAACAGAATAAAACCAATTGTGTTGTCTAGCTAACAGATTTATCTATAGTGAAAAGCGGAGTTCCTCAACCTACGAGTTAAGGAAAATCCTGTGGTACCCATTACGAAACAGCAACCAACTACTGGAGTCGCTCTGGACTGCAGTCCAGAGTCGCACTCCGATCAGAATATCATCACAGTTTAAATACAGAAATGTCTGGAAGCTGGTATAGGATTAAAGTTCGTCGAGTTATCTTCGATTTGAGCCCTCGAACGCACCATTCTAATATGTATATGATTTATGGTGAATTTAACGGTTTTCAGGTGCAACAGAATTACAGTTTTACGGTTAAACTTGGGGGCAGTTATTTTAGTCGTTAACGATCAAATTATTCAACGAAATTCATACACTAAGTTCAAAGCCATACGGGCCAAGCAAAACTATTCAGTTCCGCCAAATTGGGAAAGGTTTCCCATTGGGAACACACGTCGAGCAGGTTATGGCACATAATCGGTTTAAATCCGCAACTTTATAATCTATGTATTTAATGTTTGTAACACAAGTAAATAGCATGTAAGCAAGTAAAAACTTGCCTGGAGGTGTCTTGGCGATGCTCGGCAATGATAACGGCACGAACGCGCGATGAATGGCGCGTGTGAGGTTCGCGGCCTCGGCTCTTGGATTCGACGATTCGGAGTGAGCTCGGTCAGTTCTGGGCAGCGAATAACGGCGCTGGATGGCCGGAGCAGGAGAGAGACGCTGAGGGATACGGAGAGAGAGTTGTAGAGGGAGAGAGAGAGACAGAGTTAGAGAGAGAAAGAGAGTTAGAGGGAAAGAGTGAAAGAGAGAGAGAGAGAAATGAGAGAGAGAGAGAGTAGGCAGAGAGAGAGGGAGAACTGAGGGAGTGAGAGAGTGAAAGACAGAGAGAGAGGGAGAGAGTGTGTAAGCCGAGAGGGAGAGAGAGTCGTAGAGTGAGAAAGAGAGAGAGAGGGAAAAACTGTGAGAGAGAGAGAGAGTGAGAAAACTGAGAGAGTTAGAGGGTGAAGAGAACAGAGTGAGGGAGAGAAAGGGATGCTCAAGGGGAGAGAGAGATACAGTGAGGGAGGGGGAATGAGAAGGTGGCGACGATGACGGTGCGGTCGACGAGGGGCGCAGGGGCTCGCCGACGAGAGTGCGCCGGGGCACCGAGCTCGAGAGCAGGGGGTTCGTGGTGCAAGGGAGGGTTCTGTGGTGGTTGGAGTTTTGGTGGATGGGGGTGATGACGACAGAGGAGTTGTAGGAGGAGAGGTTCGTTGTCGTCGTCGACGGCGAGGGAAGTGGATTTGCAGTGAGGAGGTGGTTTGTGAGATCGAGAGGTTGGAGGGCGAGAGAGTGTGATGAGGAGGAGCCGTTGAGCGGGGGGAAACGTGTGCGTCATGGGCAAGGGCGCGGGCGGAGGAGGCGGCGCGAGAAGCGCGCACGCGAGCGGGAATTACGGCAAGGAGCCGTTAGAGAAAATTTAAAGAAGATGAACAGCGTCGCGGGTCGGGTTAGAACGCGAGCGGGTCGGGTTGTCGAGAAAGCGCAGTGCTGAGGAGAGGAAGGTGGGCCGGGCCAGAAGAAAAACAGAAAAAAAGAATTAGTTTAGGGAAAAAGAAGCGGGCCGGGCCAAGGAAACAGGCTGGGGAATAAAAGAATAAGAAATTGAAGGGATTAAAAAGAGATGGGCCGGCCAAAAATAAAAAGAAAAAGGGAAATGGGTTAAGAGTCTTGGGCTGGGGAAAAGTGAGGGCCGGCTAGGGTTAAAAATCGAATAATAACAACAAAAAAAACAAAAGAAAGAATGGGGCCGGGCTGATATGAAGAATAGAGTGGGAAAAATATATGGGCTCAGGGATTAGGTTTGAGCTAATTAAGAATTTAAAGAGAATAGAAGAAGAAGGCCGCGCCAGCACAATAATTTGAACAAAATATTAGGGAAAAATATAGGAGCGGGCCCGACTGTTGGGTTGGGTTTTTAAATAAGGGTTTTAATTAAAGAGTTATTTTGAAAAGAATTTTGAATGGGCTGAAGGTGTAAAAAAGGGGAAAGGAAAATTTGTTTATTAAGAGGAAAGTGGGCTGAGGGATAAATGAGATAATATAAGGTTTGGGTTTTGAGATTTTATTGATAAAAGGAAAAATAGGTTTAGCATGAAATAAAATATAAATAGAATGAGATAAAAATGTAAATATAGTAAATAGAATTACAAAGTAGCGAAATACAGATTTTTGGTACGAAAGGGGCTGGGTATTACATCATACCACCCTTACAAAAATTTCGTCCTCGAAATTTAAGACTAAACGATAAGTTGTAAAATCAAAAACGAAAGCTACCATATCATAAACTAATTCATAATGGTTTACTTAAAACAGGTGAATGAAATTGTGAAGATATATATATATATATATATATATATATATATATATATATATATATATATATATGCAGAACAACATACAACAGAAAGGATTTAAATAAGTATACGGTAGGAACAACTATAAGGACAAACTATAAGTACACGAGAATATAGATAACTATAATGAACGGAAATAAGCAATGCATGTTCAATAAAATCGAAACCCGAATGTGTGCGCATCTAAGTATATCAAAAATAGCAACAGAGATAATAAATATAAGGCTCAACCACTCATAATAGTAAGCATAGGCACGACACTCGAAATGAGGTAACGAGAATAAAGTAGTGAAAAGTAGTCGGTAGGTTAAACCATTTTAGGAAAACGTATCGGTTAAGTAGTTTTAAAATATCTTAGAAAACTCACATAATGAAAATGAGTAATAAGGAACAAAATATGCGCGGTGTATGGTTGCGCTACTGAGAATGAAAATAATAGTGTACTTAAAATACAAAAACGGAGTAATCAATAACACGGACCAAAATGATGAAAACTAAATTTTTGAATAACACTGTCCCTGTATATAGTTAGGGTAATAGGAAGAACGTAAAATTGCATAGGCTAGCTAGGGTAATGATTACAAGGAAGTGTGGCTCAAACAGAAGGTTGGAGTGTGGCGGCTATAGGCTGAAGACCAAGGGGATTAGGATCGGATCAGCACAGGAAGTAAGGGCGAACAACAAATGACTACAAGGGAAGAAGTATGGGTAGGATAGCGGTCGGTACAACATATGAATCAAGATGTGAAGGGTTAGCGAACTCGGAAGTTTCTCCAAAATTTTCTCCTCCCAAAAGAATTACAAACGAGGCACCAGCGAAGAATGGATGGTGGCTCATTCCAAGGATCAGGGTGCGGTACTTTCTAATTGAAACGAGCGTGAAAACTATACAATGAGTAGGGAGGGATAGTCAGGGATCTCAGTAGAAGAATAAATAGATATGGGCAACAAACAAGTATCAAGCGAACCAATAATCAAAAGGATTACGAATTCAGAAGATTTATTTCATTCAAGAAAAATCTGAAACAAGGCATTCTCAAAGACGGAAAGTGGCCCTAACCTATACACATTTTATTTGGCCAGAAAGACAACATCAAAGAATTCCGTCAGTCGCGGTTGTAGAGATTCAACAGGTTGCGGTAGGCTCGCGCACTCAGGTAGGGCGTCCGTTTCCATATAGCCTCGCAAGCATCGCCACTGGAAGTCCCTCCACAGCAGGGTCCTGATCTTCTGGTCCTTCCTCCTTGGGTGGAGCTTCTTCATCGAGGTCCGATTCCAAGTATCCCTCTCCTTCTGGGTTTTCTTCCATGGGGTCTTCCTCCACTGAATTTTCTTCTATTGGATCTCCCTCGGGATCTGCCTCTATCGGGTCTTCTTCTATAGGGTTCTCTTCAGGATCTTCTTCCTCTTCGTCGGAATCAGCTATCACGTAAAACTCTGGGGCGGCTGCTTCTTCGTCCTCTGAATCGTTGTTTCTAAAGTCGACCTAGGGACCATTGACCTCATCATCAGAACTCGTCAGTGTGTGATCTAAGGAAACGCATGACTGTGTATCCTCATCTAGATGCGGCGCTGCTCCAGGGTGGGCCATGGTCTGAAAGAAAGAGAGTCATAATTAGACAATGGAATGAATAAGGAAAATGGCCAAGTGTACGAAGTATCAAAAGATATGCGGTAGCAGGAATTATAAAATCAAGATTAAAATGTTATGCTACTGAATAATATGAACAAGGGAAATGACAAGAGAATGATACATATAATACGATTCAAATTTTATTGAATTCAACTAAAAGTTCAGCGGATACAAGGTTTCAAACCGAAAGAAACATTCATAAAATGACAATATTATTACTGAAAGTAGATAACATGAAAAATCATTCTTCGTCTGTTATAACAGTGCATTCTCGTCGCGTGAGTTGAATCCTGCGTTTGATCCGCCTTATCGTCGAAGTCCGAACTACGCGGTAATCCTCACTTGGTAGAAGTGGGGAGTGTGGACGAGTTTCCTCCTTGTAGTTCTTTCCTTTCTGGGCAACCGTTGATGAGGTGTTCGTTGGAACCGCATATTAGACATTTCCCTTGGGCGCAGCGACAATGCTTCTGAAGATGTCCTGGCCTCTTACAATATCCACAGCAAGGGTTCTTCTGATACTTCTGTTGACGCTTCATCTTCTTCTCTTTTCCTCGTCCAATAGAGATCCCTTTATGATAGGAGGCTCTCGCTGGGGTCTGACTCACCTGTCTTCTCAGCCCTTCAGCTAATAAGTCGTTTGTTCGCTTCTGGGCTTCCTTTAAACCTTGCAGTACACTAAGGATCTCAACAGTCTGATTCTGGGGAGCGGATAAAGATGAAGAGTCGTTGGAAGACATGATCCTGAAACAACAATTTCGAGAATGATATGAGTCACACGCTAAATGAATCAAAATATGATATGGATAGAACAAGGATTCAAGAATATCAGAGATGATGAATTTTATTACAAGTGGAGAATCAACCGTATGACTTTAAGTCACCTAAACAGAATATGGTAGTGCAATTGCAACCACGTAATCTTGCCAGGTCACCCAAAACCATAGCGAATGGATAGCTGAACACACGATTGTGAATATGGATCAAGAGTGACAAGTTTACAACCTAGACCGAGGAATGTCTTAGATTGCTAAGCTATACACGGAAAACTGCAATCCCAATCGATACAAAACCTGGGCTCTGATACCAACTAAACCATGTCACGCCCCGCTTCCCAAAATACGGAATACGAGGGGTAGACAAGGCCAGCCATGCTCCTACGGTCAAGGAGATGTCCTGCCGTAGTCACACTTCGGCTACTAGTTTATCATGGTAAACAGTAAACGATGCGCAGGTAATGAGAAATGCAGTAACTGAAAGATACAATAATATAAACTAACCTGAAGTGGAATAAACGAAAGTAACTCGGAGTAGCAAGTCAGAAAGTCTGTGATGCACGTCTAGTTCTGATCCAAACTAAATCTTCTCCTCACACTGAGCATGCATACTCAGGTCGTCAGAGCGACACAATAGCAATAATATATATATAAAATCAAGTGATAGTTCTAACAGTGGTAATGGAAATGAATAACAGTAAATCAATGACAGTAAGAATATGGATGTGCAGTAATCAATGCAGCGGAACAGTAAATCAGTATAACGATATGTCACGTATGCCACACAGTATATCACGAATAAAATGCCAGTATCCCTATCAGTCTCTAAGTCCCACTGTACAGGTCACTAAGCCTATCGTCAGTCCAAGTGTGAGAGTCGACCACTCGTGAGTGTCCTCCACCCAAGGGTAGAACCCAAGGGCAAGGGACCACGGGCCCAACATGTAACAAGAATAT
Organism: Agapanthus africanus; assembly: GCA_030015575.1. Taxonomy (NCBI): domain Eukaryota; kingdom Viridiplantae; phylum Streptophyta; class Magnoliopsida; order Asparagales; family Amaryllidaceae; genus Agapanthus; species Agapanthus africanus. The sequence goes on from CM057337.1 coordinate 670,115,242, forward strand.
CACGGTGTATATATCACGTACCCTGTAAATCTCCATATAACTCCCTAAATATATAAGCCGGCATGGGACTCCCGAGATTCTGTTGGACTCACACTTAAACAACCCCACACCCCGTGGTCTACATCAAATGCTAACCATCAACATAAATACTAATCGATCCGTGACAAGTCTGCGCGAGAACTGGAGGCAGGACCTCCATCAAGCACGTCCCGACTAATACCTAAAGTAAATGGCAGTGTCGGATGCCTTATCTGTGACACCCGTGCAAACGCTTCCATAAGTGTCCCATACCACTTATAGTCACACGTACACGCATCCCACAGACGTCGACAATGCAATAGAACAATGAGGTCACTGATTATGTACAAGTACTCATCACATTCACTTAATCACGAATACACGAACACTGACGTACTTGCCACAATCATCACTAAAATCTAACACTGGGTGAATGCACGATATCACTAGATTATCACTACAATGATATAGGTATGATATGATGCATGAACAGTATATAAGCACAATTAAGGTGTCATAAAAACAGTAGTCTATCACTTGCACGATTTATCATGAAACGTACGTATATAATTTAGCGAAACAATAAACAGGTAGTAATTAGTATGTTCAGTTATCCATCCATAGAATTTTGTTTTAAGCCAATCGGGTTCCAGGATCAAAAGTTATAACCTTTTCATTTTAAGTGCTCGCGGCTGGAAATCCAATTTCAGAATCAGAAGTCCGTTTCGCAACGCATTTTAATCCCAGTTGGGATCAGATTTTAGCGACGCTACAGTTGGATGAATTCTAGAGTTTTCAGTAAGGTTTTCAACGCAACAGACGGATCGTCAATCGCATCTGTACGTTAGGAGTTATAATCTGTTTAATATTAACATGTCAATTGTGATTCTGTTGGGACTGTTATGTGTTCCGATATATTAAATTACAGATTAAATATCAAACGGTAACGAAACAGAATAAAACCAATTGTGTTGTCTAGCTAACAGATTTATCTATAGTGAACAGCAGAGTTCCGCAACCTACGAGTTAAGGAAAATCCTGTGGTACCCATTACGAAACAGCAACCAACTACTGGAGTCGCTCTGGACTGCAGTCCAGAGTCGCACTCCGATCCGAATATCATCACAGTTTAAATACAGAAATGTCTGGAAGCTGGTATAGGATTAAAGTTCGTCGAGTTAGCTTCGATTTGAGCCCTCGAACGCACCATTCTAATATGTATATGATTTATGGTGAATTTAACGGTTTTCAGGTGCAACAGAATTACAGTTTTACGGTTAAACTTGGGGGCAGTTGTTTTAGTCGTTAACGATCAAATTATTCAACGAAATTCATACACTAAGTTCAAAGCCATACGGGCCAAGCAAAACTATTCAGTTCCGCCAAATTGGGAAAGGTTTCCCATTGGGAACACACGTCGAGCAGGTTATGGCACATAATCGGTTTAAATCCGCAACTTTATAATCTATGTATTTAATGTTTGTAACACAAGTAAATAGCATGTAAGCAAGTAAAAACTTGCCTGGAGGTGTCTTGGCGATGCTCGGCAATGATAACGGCACGAACGCGCGATGAATGGCGCGTGTAAGGTTCGCGGCCTCGGCTCTTGGATTCGACGATTCGGAGTGAGCTCGGTCAGTTCTGGGCAACGAATAAAGGCGCTGGATGGCCGGAGCAGGAGAGAGACGCTGAGGGATACAGAGAGAGAGTTGTAGAAGGAGAGAGAGAGACAGAGTTAGAGAGAGAAAGAGAGTTAGAGGGAAAGAGTGAAAGAGAGAGAGAGAGAAATGAGAGAGAGAGAGTAGGCAGAGAGAGAGGGAGAACTGAGGGAGTGAGAGAGTGAAAGACAGAGAGAGAGGGAGAGAGTGTGTAAGCCGAGAGAGAGAGAGTCGTAGAGTGAGAAAGAGAGAGAGAGGGAAAAACTGTGAGAGAGAGAGAGTGAGAAAATTGAGAGAGTTAGAGGGTGAAGAGAACAGAGTGAGGGAGAGAAAGGGATGCTCAAGGGGAGAGAGAGATACAGTGAGGGAGGGGGAATGAGAAGGTGGCGACGATGACGCTGCGGTCGACGAGGGGCACAGGGGCTCGCCGACGAGAGTGCACCGGGGCACCGAGCTCGAGAGCAGGGGGTTCGTGGTGCAAGGGAGGGTTCTGTGGTGGTTGGAGTTTTGGTGGATGGGGGTGATGACGACAGAGGAGTTGTAGGAGGAGAGGTTCGTTGTCGTCGTCGACGGCGAGGGAAGTGGATTTGCAGTGAGGAGGTGGTTTGTGAGATCGAGAGGTTGGAGGGCGAGAGAGTGTGATGAGGAGGAGCCGTTGAGCGGGGGGAAACGTGTGCGTCGTGGGCAAGGGCGCGGGCGGAGGAGGCGGCGCGAGAAGCGCGCACGCGAGCGGGAATTACGGCAAGGAACCGTTAGAGAAAATTTAAAGAAGATGAACAGCGTCGCGGGTCGGGTTGGAACGCGAGCGGGTCGGGTTGTCGAGAAGGCGCAGTGCTGAGGAGAGGAAGGTAGGCCGGGCCAGAAGAAAAACAGAAAAAAAGAATTAGTTTAGGGAAAAAGAAGCGGGCCGGGCCAAGGAAACAGGCTGGGGAATAAAAGAATAAGAAATTGAAGGGATTAAAAAGAGATGGGCCGGCCAAAAATAAAAAGAAAAAGGGAAATGGGTTAAGAGTCTTGGGCTGGGGAAAAGTGAGGGCCGGCTAGGGTTAAAAATCGAATAATAACAACAAAAAAAACAGAAGAAAGAATGGGGCCGGGCTGATATGAAGAATAGAGTGGGAAAAATATATGGGCTCAGGGATTAGGTTTGAGCTAATTAAGAATTTAAAGAGAATAGAAGAAGAAGGCCGGACCAGCACAATAATTTGAACAAAATATTAGGAAAAAATATGGGAGCGGGCCCGACTGTTGGGTTGGGTTTTTAAATATGGGTTTTAATTAAAGAGTTATTTTGAAAAGAATTTTGAATGGACTGAAGGTGTAAAAAAGGGGAAAGGAAAATTTGTTTTTTAAGAGGAAAGTGGGCTGAGGGATAAATGAGATAATATAAGGTTTGGGTTTTGAGATTTTATTGATAAAAGGAAAAATAGGTTTAGCATGAAATAAAATATAAATAGAATGAGATAAAAATGTAAATATAGTAAATAGAATTACAAAGTAGCGAAATACAGATTTTTCGTACGAAAGGGGCTGGGTATTACAATGGGTTATATGAGTGATTTGTTATATTGTTTGGGCAGTCTAATGTGCCGAGTTCCTTTATGTGACTTATGAATCAACCGTTTCAACCTTTTATTAGAAAACTTGTGGTAGACTATTTCAATCACATCTTGGTTTATAGTCGGAGTTTGGAGTAGCATGTTGAACATCTGCGAGAGATTTTATGTATCCTAAGAGAGCAGAGATTGTTCATGAATCTCAAAAAGTGAGTTTGTTATCGACAGTTTGGTTTTCTTGGGTAATATGGTTTCTCAGCGAAGGGGTGAAAGTCGACCAGCGAAAGTAGAAGCTACTTCATGGCCGACGTCGATATCTATTCATGAAGTGTGTAGTTTTCATAGTTTGGTTTCCTTTTATCTGCGGTTCATAAAGAACTTCAGTACGTTGATGTCATCGATGATTGAATGCTTAAAGGGGAAGACATTTGAGTGGACGAAAGCGACCGATAAGAGTTTTGAGTTGATTGAAAATAAAATCATTGAAGATCCCGTGCTTGCACTACCTGATTTCGGTAAGGTGTCTGAAATTGATTGTCATGTATCTAAATTAGAAATTGATGGAGCATAGAGTCAGGAAGGTCGGTTTATTGAGCTCTTTAGTGAGAAATTAACGCTTCAAGAACTAACTACTCAATTTATGATGTCGAGTTGTATGCTATTGTTCAATCTTTTCGACATTCGGAGCATTATCTACTTCATGAGGAGTTTGTGTTAAATTCAGATAATGAAGCGTTGAAGTATATCAATGGTTATCATAAATTGATTAGTCGGCATGAAAGTGGGATGCCTATATACAGAGGTTTGTGTCGTTTGTCATTCGGCATAAAGAAAGCCGAACAAAGTAGCTGATCCGTTGAGCCGATGAGTTCCACTTTTTCCGACTTTACAAGTCAAACTTATCGGCTTTGAGCTATTGAAAGAATTGTACAAGGAAGATGAAGATTTCAGTGAAATTTAGGGGAAATGTCTATAAGGAAATGTTGAAAACTATGTGCTTGTTGATGACTTTCTTTTTAAAGTAAGCTAATTATGTGTGCCGAATTCCTCTCTTCGAGAAGCAATTATTTTGGAGAGCCATAACGAAGATCTGGCAAGGCATTTTAGCCGAGACAAGACGATTGCTTTAGTGGAGGAGTATTTTGTGTGGCCGAAATTAGCGAGAGATGTGGAAAAGCACGTGGAGAGATGCTGTACTTGTACATTGGCCAAAAGTCGATTGCAAAACACGGGTCTTTACATGCCACAATCGATAAAGTTAAAAAAATATTAACCCTTTTTTAATCAGTGTCGACTTTACATATTCGACTTTATTGTTTTTATAATTTGGACGTACTCATTCTTGCTCTAGTCCATCATTGGAGATATTGGAAATATTTAATATTCTTGTTTCTTTAAAGGTATCAAAGTTGTACCCAAATATATTCCTCGTTCTTATTTCACAACCCCTGTCATGTGTAGAAGTGTTGGACATGTCCACTTTTGGCTGATACTGCCCATGCGACACGGTGTCGGATGGAGTGTCGGGATGTTTGACAAATGTCGGACATGGACCCGCAGAGCCGATAGAAGTGTTGTTGCTTCCTAGGTTTTAAGGAATGTTAAACAAACCTTCATTTTTCACTCTCTCTGATTATTTGTCATCAGTGTCTTTTAGAAACCAAATAATTCTTGTGTCTAATGATACAGGTTCCTCAAGCATCATCTAGTGCCGTGGCATTTGGTCTTGGATTGTTTTCTAGGAAAGGAAGCCTCGGGCAAGGTTGGCATCGTGCCGTCTTTGTGATAAGTAAAAGTCGCACAAGTGATATATGTTCACGATTTTTTGATACTTGTGAAACTTACAAATGAAAATCCTTTGATTTATTTAGTCAGTTTTTACTTTTTATTGATTCATGTGAGCCATAATTAATGTTTCATGTATTTACCTACGTTGGATATTTTACTAATATACTGTATTGCTATAGCTAAGCTTATAAAGGTTCAACTTTTGTTAGTAAAGGTTCAACTTTTGTTAGTAAACTAGCCTTATCAGTTTGACTTGAAGGATCTTAAGTATGATCATGAATTTCTTCATATTTTAATGTTCTATCAAATGGAAAACTCAATAGAATATGTATCATTTTGTGTGATTAATTGGTATCGTTTCTATTTTAATCAAGTGGTATCACAGAAATAGCCTGGTTTTAGAGTTCTATATGATCATGGATTTTTCAAACAACACAGTTCTGCACACAAAAACAACCTTAAATATTTGCGTGCACGCATGAAAATAATTATTCAGAGATGAATGTGGGTTGATATAAAAATTTTGCCTTTATTATCTGACTTTGCGCTTCTTGGATAATTAATGGTTATAAAGCTTATACATGCAAAATGTGCACCAGTTTTGTAATATTTTCAACTTTAGTCCTTCAATCAAGTTGCATAACCATTATCTTTGGTAGGAAATGTGATATATCTATTTCATGTTTCAGAAGTATAGAAAAAATCAGGAGCCTGCATTTGATATGATTAAAGAACCCATTTTTGCTAGCATTTCTTCTGAGGTTGGCAATGATACCAGCTAAAGTTTAACTAAGCAGGATATTACTTCTTTGTGGTTTCTCTGCAAGCAAGTATAAAGAAATCTCTTAAAGTATAGTAGTTCTTCTACATCCCTTGGTATTATAGATATAGTCCTGTTGTTCTTTTTTTCCCAGATCAATTTACTGTTTTTCCGTATTTCAGTAAGCATCTTTATTAGATATCACTGATCAAGCTTGTGACCTCTTTCTTTTTTTTTCTTCTTTTAACTGGAGTTATTTTTCTGTTTCAGCCTTTTATATTGGTGGATTATATGTGATGTTAGTATTTATTGAAAAAATTTATATTCCGGTTTTTTTCTTTGTATATGTGCCATCTTGATGTTGATCATCTAATTTTTCATTGTGTGTCCATCCAATCTCTGCGACAGCCTATTGACTAGAGACCAAGGAAAAGAAAAACATTTGCTATGAAAATTTCAATTTGGTTTATGCTTGGGAGGTCTACGATGGGAAGTGATGTATATACTAAAAGATTAGTGGAATGATTAGGGATCTATTGAAATGATCTTCTTGTTCCAGAAAAAGATAACATATGATTGGTATCCTGCACTTTTTGTATAGTAGGTTTTTGTAGAAAATAAGTGTCTAGTAGTCATTTTGATGCAATTAAAAATATGTATACTGGAGTAGACCTTCTGTGAGAAGAATTAGGGACAGTCAATTGTATTCTCTTTCACCATAGGCTTACACAAGGCGCGTGATGTTTTTTTTTTTCCATATCTTTCATTAATTTTTGTTAGACATGTGATGTTGGTGTTGCAACTTGGCCATAAATTAAGATACATTTAAATAGCTTCAAATTGTTTGGATTTTAATTTCAGGCATTATTTGCTTATTGCAAAACTCAAAACAAAGGATTTACTCTGAGGCATTTTTCTGCATGCACTTAAGGCTTAATTTCACCCCATTCTTTTTATGGAATATCATTATTCTCTCATGTTTCTTTATTTGGCTAGGTTTCTTTGCTTGAATGGATGGATGACTTGGAGGGGTTTCTATTATATGGTTATGGTAACTAGGTAAACTATCGCATGGGAATACCATTGCTCCATGATGATGTTCAGTCAATAAAGCATGTCATCATGGCTAAAGAAGGTAGGTTAAAGCTTTCTGTTGTTAATTATAGGTTATTAGCTTTTGTTCACGGGGGATTTGGGGTGACTTTTGTGAAATATGATTGCATATAGTTTTACTTGTTTGTATCTTTTTGCTGCCACATATAATGTTAGGCCACTATGTGTCTACTTGTTTGCTACCACATATAATGTTAGGCCAATATGACTGCATATAGTATTTCTGGCTTGTTGACATGCATCACTCCATCAAGAAGATAGCTGCTGAATGCTCACACTGGTAGATGATCCTTCATTTATGATCAGCTACTATTTTGATGACATAGGCTTAAATCATTGGAATCACTTAGATATTGTGCAGACTCAATCCGTTGTAAGTTAAATTGTCTAAATTCTAAGATCTTCCATGAAGTGCACATCCTACAATCACCTATCGGTTATGTTTGTTTGCGTTTGCCTTCTAGAATTTCACCAACTGGTTACTACACTACATATTGGAATTTCTATATTATACTTGTGATATTATTGAATGGAACTAGAAGTTTTGCATGTATATTAACAGGGTTAATTGCGGTGCGTGTGAACCTTGTTTAAACTTTTTTTCACAAATATGTTATCATTAGGGTTTTTTTTGAACAAAATAATTAGGCTACTTTGACCAACCATTATTGCATTTGAATGATGAAAGGGTAAAAAAGTAAACTCATGAGCTTGGGGTATGAGTTCCATGATGGAAATTTTTATTTTATTTTTTTTGGCATTATCTTATTGAAAAAAGAAGAAATGTTTTTTTAATACCCCCATGAGTTATAGTTATAATAGTAAAGATAATTTTGGAACCAAGCGACTTTCATAATGTTTTCTACATACCTACAAATCTCCAGAATCTTCTAGGAAATCTTCACCTATATAATGGACAACTTCTCTTGATGTTTGCTTTTGGAAACAAATGTTCAGTTGCGTCATATCTAATTAAAGAAAAGATCATAAACCATAGAAATATCGTACAATCACATATCTTAGTACCCCATCTAATTGCTCATATTCCAAAAGAGAGATAAAATGAAAATAAACACAATATGCAAACATTAGCCAAGGCACAAACACCACTCCTGAATCAGAAATCTACTCTTAGTTACATTTCCTGGACTAAGAGCACCGACCTCTTTTGACCTAATTTCTCATTTATCCATTTGTATATTCCATGGATGTTGAAATATCATAAGTTTTTTCATTCTGATATTACACATTCATTAAGGAATATATAAGTAACACGACTAACACCACAGTTGGAGAACTGCTTAAATATAGTAAAAACCATGTTGATATACTTGTACTTTAGAGAAATTTGATCACAATTCTAGGAAACCATACCCTTGGCACATTTGAGAAGGCAGGGCTCTGTTTTGCTCATGCTGAGACTGTTGCACCATTCACCTATCTTCTTGGTCTTTTTCTTGAAGGTTCAGGTGAATGAATCTATTACAATCACTTATCATGTGTTATGTGTTTTCTTATTATGAAGTTATGATTAATAGCGTATTAAATTTATTCCTTTTTCCCCACTATTTTTAGAATATGAGCAAATACAAAGAGAGGAACCATTGGATTTACCTCCTAAACCTCCCTAGAGAAGGAATTGGAGGGGCAACAGTGTAGCACCTTTTGCTGGAAATACTATGTTAGTGTTGTATGCATGTGATGGCAATGATTCTACTGATACTATGTCATCTGAAGATCACATGAACAAATATTCTGTACAAGTTTTGCACAATGAGATCCCAGTTCGGTATGGTTAATTTGTAACAATTATTATTTCCCCTTCTTTTCCTAAGCACTTTATTGCTTTTGATAATGCTTTAAAGGAAAACACTTCATTGATTTTCTGGCTCACATATTGCTGCGGGTGTCCAAATATATTCTGTATTTCCTTTTGGATTTATTTGTGCCTTGGTGTATGACATGATTCCTTGTAGCAAATATATATTATCTCCACCTTGTTTTATATTTTCCCCATGGTCTTGGATAATTTGGAGACACCAAACTATCTTTTAGGATTATGGAAAGCCCCTCTCATATCCGGTGTTTTCTTGGCCAACAATTTGACACTAATTTGTAGGCGTTGGACATCAGGCCTACAATTGGTTGTAAACCTTGGTCAAATTTTAATAGCAATCTTTCTTCATAGCCTAAGACTCATTATTATTCCAGTGTAAATTGGATTATCACTGCCAACCTCATTGTAAAAAAGGATGGCATATACAAGGACAACGACATATTTCTATGAGTGATGTTATGATTAAGCACTTAACAATTGTTTTGCTTGTAAGTTGTAAAGTTCATATAGAAGGGGGAGGAGATGACACGAACTTTTATTTTTGGTCAGGAGCCTACTAACTAGAATATATATTTGAATCCACTTGACCGAATAATTTTACCGGAGCATAGTCAATGAAATCAAGCCATCCGCTTTCACGACACCTTGAAAACAATTAGGCCGATCTCCCTTATCGCTTAAGTAGCCAGTTTCACATATTCTTTGTAAGTCAAATTCATAAGTTTGATGAGCCATGATCTCTTTCAACTGTTCTGACTTATATTCATTCAATAGACTCTCTAGTAAAAAGTACTCAGTATAGAGGATCAGATTCAGCGTGTAGATTTATGCTGGGTCGTTATGCAGCATAAAATTTCTCTTTTGGTTATGTGCACTTGGTATTCTAGATAAACGATTCTTCATTCAACTTTTGTCGTATTTAAATTGATATTCCACTATCTTGTTGATATGTAAATAATTCAAGATTGTTTCCTCTAGGGTTGCGGCAATACAGATTTCTGCCCTTACTAGGTTTTCATGGCACAACACTCCGTGTTCTGAAAAGGGTAATGTTTCATTCAGAATATACTGATTAACCTTTTCTTTTATGAACTTTTCCTGCAGGAACAAATTGTTGCTCCTCATTTGAAACACAACTTCAAATCTGTCTGCACTATTAGAAAGCCCGAGAATACAAGCGGATATAGTATCATCTAATTTTTAGCTCAAATTGCTTGTAGAATTGGAATAGATTTTGACAAACCTCCTCTCGCAATACTACCCCAATCTTTTCTCTGCAAGGTCCCATCACAACAACAACCAGTATTTTTTGTGTTTTATTGCCATGTTTCGATAACTAAATTAAGGGCATTGTTTGTGTTTTTCCTTGGGGTTTTTCCAACCCACATTTTCTGTAAAACATGTAATTGCAATTGGCATAGTTCTCACAAGCTGCTCTTTACATGTATATGTTGTTGCTTATTTATTTATTATTTTAGTTTCTAGAAAGAAAAGAGCTGGACTTTGTTTACATGTATAACTTTTGTATTAGCATTTTGTTGATCCTTTGGTATTTGTTGAGTTTTCTACAAGTGTTAATGTGGACAACTGGAATTTTTGTTAACAAGTGTACCTCATGACTGGATCCTGTAAAAATGCTGCTTTTTTTCTATACTTGTGTTAATTATGCTCTATAGATTTTTAAAATATCATTCAATATTCTTAGCGAACTTTTATAATATCGACTTATTTGGGAATCGCCTTCGCTGCGGTTCCTATGATATATTCTACATATTTTTGTTTCACTTTTACTTTTATCTCCGGCCTAATCAATTTTTTGGCAATTATAGTATAAATAAATGAAATCATAATCAAATTTAATCCATGTTAGTCATACTCAATAAAATGTTTCCAATTTCAGAGAAATTGTATTAATAACTAAGTGAAATTATTGTTAAATTTAGTAGAATGTAGTCTATTTCAGTGTAAGTATAGTAAAAATCAATTAAATTTTCTTTCTATTCAAAGGAAATTATACCCTGCGTCCATCGTATACGTTTGGGCAGGAGAGAGAAAAGAAGGGAGCGCGGCTCCATGAACTGCCCAAAGTCTCTCTCTGTCTCTCTCACACATATCTCATGCCCGGGTGTATTACATCCGGCGCAGCTAATAATCTCTCTTGTTAGACAAAAGGCATTGATAACTAATATATCCGCAATTGTGAGCCGCTTTTCTCACGCTGTCTTTCCTATATTCGGCTAGGGTCATATATTTGATGGTGATGGCTGGTTGATCGTTTCTTTGTTTAATTGCGTTATTACTTATGAATTATTTGTAAATCAGTATTCCTGATTTTAACTTTTTTTATAAAAAAAATTACACTTGTAAATGGGTAGATGGGTATGTTCAAAGATGTAGACAACTAAAAATTCCATTTACGTTCATTGGGACAATAATCCAAGTATTATGCACACCAAGGATACTCTAAAATACACAGTTAACGAGACTTGATGAGAAGTATATTCTCTAGCACGAAGATGTGGTAATAGATTACTAGCAGGACACCAATATACATATAAGCTGATCCCTATAAGTCAACAGGGTATATTCGTTACATAACTCGTTATTTTGTATTATTAAGCATATCTTAATCTATACGATACGTAACACAACAAAATAACTTACACTATTTTATGCTATTACTATAAATAACTTACACTCTGCTACGCATTGATAGTAATGGAATAAGCTACGCTATTTGTAATTTTAAATAAAGTCTATTGTTATTAAACGGGATTTAAAGTTCAATAGCTCAAGCGAACCTAATATAACCTAAAAATTAAATAGAAAAACCTATTTCGGCTCGATTGTTTTGAATATCTAAGTATGAATTTAAACTTTTAAAATTGAAAATTAATTGCTAGTGGGTTTTTGCATTATTTTCTTAAATTTTTAAACAATTTAATCTTTGTTTTATTCTTAAAACTAATTTACTTATATTGTTGTTTAGTACTATTTATAATTATTAAAAATAATTAATGATAATCCATATAGCTTATGCTTTGCGCTACACTTTTTGCGTTTTTAATAGTTTATGCTTTGCGCAAGGTTTTTTCGTTTTTTTGCTTTTAAGAGCATAGCACTGAGCTTACGCTATTGTTAAACTTTTAAAATTGAAAATTAATTGCTAGTGGGTTTTTGTATTATTTTCTTAAAATTTTAAACAATTTAATCTTTGTTTTATTCTTAAAACTAATTTACTTATATTCTTGTTTAGTACTATTTATAATTATTAAAAATAATTAATGATAATCCATATAGCTTATGCTTTGCGCTACACTTTTTGCGTTTTTAATAGTTTATGCTTTGCGCAAGGTTTTTTTCGTTTTTTTTGCTTTTAAGAGCATAGCACTGAGCTTACGCTATTGTTATTTTTCAACATTTGTTAGAACTTATAAACTACGAGACACAAACACTTCAACCAGTATATCGTGTTTGTATCCAATGTGTGTTGGATATCGACACTTGCAAATACTTTGCTCGAAATATATCAAACAAGACGTATGCCACATCTTATGTGCAAACAAGTGTTTGTGCGTGTCACGAGCGCGTCTTATGCTTGTCATGTAGGTCTCCAGTAGTTTGTTTAAATGACAACATGGAGACAGCTGACTGTGAAAGGAGAACGGTAGCAACTTACGTTGTTCGGCCAATGGTTGTAGGCGGTGGTCATTGCAGACGGTTTTCGACAACGGTTGGTAAATGGGTATGTCTTTACTATTATAACTAGAACCCAGGGGTACAATGTCATAATGTCTATTTCCCCCCCCCCCCTTCCTCTCTTTCTCTCTCTCCCCCCTTCCTCTCTCTCTCTCTCTCTCCACACTCATCCCTATGCGAAAACACTCTCATCATTAAAAAAAAGGAAACCGATTCAACCTTTTACGAACGCAATTACAAATAAGCCCCTTAATTTATGCTTTTACATATCTTACATATTTCCATACATGTATTTTGGACTAATCATATGGTAATTGAAAACTAATGAATATATAATTTCTAACATTCCAGTTACACATAGCCGTCTCTATATTTCCTATTCTCCAAGCTTCTTTTTGTTTCGGAAGAACTTTTATGACTGTTTGTAAGCTTTTTATTATAAATTTTTTGTTAAGGCTTTATTTTTTTTAGAGGTTTTTGTTTACGGGTTTTTGAAAATTGCGCGAAATTTGTTTGCAATGAGTACATTTGACAGTTTGTTACTCCTTTTATAATTGATTCTTCGTTGAAAAAACTATAACTACATCGAATATACAACATTGATTTTTTTATGCAGAAACTGGTTGATGTGCTTTATCTAAATAATTTGGTATTAACTTTCCGATTTTATTTGTACACGTGCATCGCAGATACGAAAACACTAGTATGAATCATAGTCACAAATTCGTCGTTCGGGAATAATTCGGCGAGGTCGAAAATTCGGATTCGAAGAATTATTCGGAAAAAATCGACATGTATTCGGGAAAGATTCGGTAAGTGTTCGGAAAATGTTCGGGAAGGATTTCGAGCAATAAATTAATATATGAGACGCTAGGTTTTGATTTTGTGAATTATTTGCTGTTTTTTGAATTATTCGTTGTTTTTTCATATTATTCGAGATTAATTCACGAATTATTCGGCCAGTTCAGCAATGGCGATTAATTCGTCTGATAAAAAATTCGCGAATTATTCGCGAATTCGGCGAATAATTCGCGAATTATGTGGATATGGTATGACTAAGTAAATTTGAAGGACCCAGTTTATATTCATTCATTTGGAAGCTTTGGAATACGATCCTTCGCGAAAGGGTCTCCGCTTACTCACTCAGTTTCATTGGCCAAAACTGGTTTATTAATTGTATATGAAAAAAAGTATTTTATCCTAATTTGGAAACTGACTCCGAGCAAGTCCAAGGTTGTTTTAATATTTTAAATATTATTACATTCCTAAATTAGATGGTCGCCATGTGGACTATATAAGCACCAGAGTCTTTTAATAGCGTTCTTTAAACTTTCCTATTTTATTCGCTCAAAAGTAACGACACACGGTCGCTGAGATTTCATCTCTCGATGTCGATCCTTCAAAACCCTAATCCCAACCCGCCGGCGATGTAAAGGCGGCATCTTTCCCCTTCAAAACCCTGACCCGCAGGCTTCGAAACCCTAACCGCCATGGGAGCTGATGAACCACCGGGGATGACGCAGCCACCGGCGATGTAAAGGCGGCATCTTTCCCCTTCGAAACACAAACCGAAGACTTCGAAGCTCTAACCCCCATGGGAGTCCGATCAGCCGCCGGCGATGACGTGGCCCCAGGCGATGTTGAGGCGGCGAAAGAGGGCGGAGGGATCAAGCAGGGGCCTTGCCGATCTGCGAGCGTTCTTGATGGCGTTGCTGAGATGATCCATGGCATCATTACTGTAAGATTTCTTTGACTTGTGATCAGTGATGGTTTTGTGTTTTTTTCCTTGATATTTTACTGCCTCTAAGCATCTTTCCCCTTCGAAACGGTAGCCTTCGAAACTCTAACCCTGATGAGATTCCGATCAAACGCCGGCGAGGACGTGGCCAGACGATGTTGAGGTGGCGAAAGAGGGAGGAGGGATCAAGCAGGGTCCTTGCCGATCTGCGAGAGTTCTTGATGGCGGTGCTGAGACGATCCATCACATCATTACTGTGAGATTTCTTTGACTTGTGATCAGTGATAGTTTTTTGCTTTTTCCCCCTTATATTTTATTGCTTCTAAGGTTTATGATTCTAGAGTTTAAATCTTTTTCACTAATCAGCTGAACTAGGATATGTTAACTAATATATCTTGATAACACAGTGGATTCTGTAACCGACCATTCACATTACTAGATTTTGGTCCGTGAATGCATCACATCACAACCCTTTTTTACATGGTTGAAATCTTTTCATGAATTAATTGAATTAGGATGCGTCGACTTATATATCTTGACAATACAATCGTTCGTGGACCCAACCATTAACATTACGAGATTTTGGTCCATAAATGCATCAGACTACAACCTTTTTTCACACGACCGATTGACTTAAAAGTTGGATATCGAATTTTTTTAAAGATGACTTTCCATGTATAAACTCGACCTATGTGTCTAAAATATATTAGAAATAGGGTTACGATCAAGCATGTTCTATTGGACACCATGGGTTCTTATCGTTTTGTTCCATCGTGAAACGTTTAGTATAAGGCTCTCACTTCACGTTCTATTTGTAGCCATCCAAGCTTAAAATGTCAACCCTTGTGCGTGTTCGCTCATAACAAATGTGTTAAATGGCTTCATCAAACTTTATTATAACGACCGTGTTGCCTAAAGTCATTAGGCTTAATTATTGTCTTTTCATAATATCCTCCAGTTTTTGCCTACTGTAATATGCACCTACCATTGATTCCCTTCCTTTAATCGCTCCATTATAGACATTTATAAATAGAAATTTAAGTTCAAGTTCCCTCCATTATTAGATTGACCTGAATATGTCAACCCGGAGATCTTTCAATTATAGACATCCGTGATTGTGGTTTTCGCCAAATTTTCATTGCACACGAAACCCACCATTCATGATACCTTGATTTTTTTTCATCTAGCCTTTTTGGATACAACATCGCATTTTACTCGTCTTGTTTATAAAATATTCGAAACCGTCACCAACTTTTACAACAAATTTCTTAGGATTTTAAAGACTTTACACCATTTTGCATTTTAGCCTTTTTTTTATTTATTAGAAAGGTTGTATTTTGAAAATGCTTCAATTGTATTAAATTTCTAAATCTATTTCTGGACATTCCCCCATTTAAAGGGACCATAAATTTACTTGTTCGTTACTTAAAGCAATTGAGGCTACTTATCTTAAATTTTAAATTTCTAAAGCCTTTTCTTTAATCACACTATTTTTACACACACGTAGGGGTATATGATCGGTGTTTGGAAGAAATGTAGGGATGAAGAATAAAGGCGATATTTTATTAAGGGATGATGTGATTTCTAACATCTTTTCATGACTATTAAAATAGGGCTCATGACAACCAAAATGCTAGTGTAGTTGAAAACTCTGAT
The DNA here is from genome assembly GCA_030015575.1 of Agapanthus africanus. Classification (NCBI taxonomy): domain Eukaryota; kingdom Viridiplantae; phylum Streptophyta; class Magnoliopsida; order Asparagales; family Amaryllidaceae; genus Agapanthus; species Agapanthus africanus. The sequence continues at coordinate 670,131,065 of CM057337.1, forward strand.
TTTTAACTTCTTTATTTTATAATTCTTATCTTGATAAAATCTTTGAATGGTTGGTATTAACTTTTGGTCTTTATAAAGCTTTATATTGACCAATAACTTTACTCCATCTTATAATTTTAAAAGTTTAATATTGTTTAAATCAAGTTTGAGGGGGTATATTTTTTTCTCTTGAAAATAAAATTTGTACACAAAATTGTTTGCCAAAAATAAGTTTGGGGGAGATTTTCACGTTCATTCATTCTTGCCCTGTTAATAACTTTTTCCTTCCAAGTCTAGAGGTTTTTGAGATTTAAAAGACGACAACAATGAGGACACCGCTGTAAACACGTTTGGGAGAGTTTTGTGCTTATTGAAACATTACCTTGCATTACACTTTGCATAAGCACAAAATTTTCAAAAATTTTCTTTTTTTAATAAAAGATTAGAAAGTGAAAATTTACATTTAAAAGATTGGAAAAGTTTAAGAAAAACAAGAAAGTTGGATGTTTTCTTAAACGAAACTAGTAATAAGTAGTTATGAGCCGTTGTCCCAAGGGTTAGTAAGATAAAGGAAGTCACTAACCTGAGGATAAAAATAAGCCTGAAAATTAGTTCATATTCTGGAAACCAAACATTTAAACGTTGATACCCTACTATACGCACTTACACGCGTCTTGAAACTCGGGATGGTAGAGGATACCTTGAAATGCTCTTGTCTAAAAGCCAAAGTACGAATAAAATAAATCTAAATGAAGCATAAAAGTATAAAATGGTGAAGAAAAATAAACACTGGTTTTGTAATCAACAAGGCAGCATAAAAAAATATAGCAAGGGTGCTTCATCGCCTAGTGCCTTAGACCAACCGGTTTGGAAGTCACTGCTAAGCCTTAGGTGTTGCAAGACTAGGAAATTGCTAATTACGCCTAATATGTGAGCACTTTTAGTAATCGGTCGGTTAGTACCTCAAGAAGTATTAACGGTCGCATGAAGAATGTGTGCAATTCCATCCAAAATATTCACCGACTAAAAAAAAGTACCGAGGGAGATGGACATGAGTATGATAGCTTGAAGAAAAATGAACACTGGTTTTGTAATCACCAAAGCAGCATAAAAAAATATAGCGAGGGTGCTTCATCACCTAGTGCTTTAGACCAACTGGTTTGGGAGTCACTGCTAAGCCTTAGATGTTGCAAGACTAGGAAATTGCTAATTACGCCTAATATATGAGCACATTTAGTAATCGGTCGGTTAGTATCTCAAGAAGTATTAACGGTCGCATGAAGAATGTGAGCAATTCCATCCAAAATATTCACGGACTAAAAAAAAGTACCGAGGTAGATGGACAAGAGTATGATAGCTTGAAGAAAAATGAACACTGGTTTGTAATCACAAAGGCAGCATAAAAAAATATAGCGAGGGTGCTTCATCACCTAGTGCCTTAGACTAACTGGTTTGGGAGTCACTGCTAAGCCTTAGGTGTTGCAAAATTAGGAAATTGCTAATTACGCCTAATATGTGAGCACATTTAGTAATCGGTCGGTTAGTAACTCAAGAAGTATTAACGGTCGCATGAAGAATGTGTGAGCAATTCCATCCAAAATATTCACCGACTTAAAAAAAAGTACCGAGGTAGATGGACAAGAGTATGATAGCTTGAATTGAATTCTCCGAGTGTAGGGATGTCTTTTACACACACGTAGGGTTATATGTTCGGTGTTTGGAAGAAAGGCAGGGATGAAGAATAAAGGTGATGTTTTATCAAGGGATGATGCGATTTCTAACATTTTTTCATGACTATTAAGATAGGGCTCATGACAACCAAAATGCTAGTGTAGTTGAAAACTCTGATTTTCAAGTTCTTTATTTTATAATTCTTATCTTGATAAAATCTTTGAATGGTTGGTATTAACTTTTGGTCTTTGTAAAACTTTATATTGACCAATAACTTTACTCCCTCTTATAATTTTAAAAGTTTAATATTGTTTAAATCAAGTTTGGGGGGTATATTTTTTGCTCTTGAAAATAAAATTTGTACACAAAATTGTTTGCCAAAAATAAGTTTGGGGGAGATTTTCACGTTCATTCATTCTTGTCCCCGTTAATAACTTTTCCTCCCAAGTCTATAGTTTTTTGAGATTTAAAAGACGACAACAATGAGGACACCGCTGTAAACAGGTTTGGGCGAGTTTTGTGCTTATTGAAGCATTACCTTGCATTACACTTTGCATAAGCACAAAATTTTCTTTTATAATAAAAGATTAGAAAGTGAAAAATTACATTTAAAAGATTGGAAAAGTTTAAGAAAAGTTTTATAAGCACCTGGGTCTTTTAATAGCGTTCTTTAAACTTTCTTGGGATTTCATCTCTCGATGTCGATCCTTCGAAACCCTAACCCTTACCTGCCGGCGATGTAAAGGCGCCTTCTTTCCCCTTCAAAACCCTAACCCGCAGACTTCAAAACCCCAACCCCGATGGGAGCTGACGAACCGCCGGCGATGTAAAGGCGGCATCTTTCCCCTTCGAAACACAAACCGAAGACTTCGAAACTATAACCCCCATTGGAGTCCGATTAGCCACCGGCGATGACGTGGCCCCAGGCGATGTTGAGGCGGCGAAAGAGGGTGGAGGGATCAAGCAGGGGCCTTGCCGATCTGTGAGCGTTCTTGATGGCGTTGCTGAGATGATCCGCCGCATCATTACTGTAAGATTTCTTTGACTGGTGATCAGTGATAGTTTTCTGTTTTTTTCCTTGATATTTTACTGCCTCTAAGCATCTTTCCGCTTTGGAACAGTTGAAACTCTAACCCCAATGGGATGCCGATCAGCCGCCGGAGATGATGTGGCCAGGCGATGTTGAAGCGGCGAAAGAGGGTGGAGGGTTCAAGCAGGGGCCTTGCCGATCTGCGAGTGTTGCTGAGACGATCCATAGCATCATTACTGTGAGATTTCTTTGACTTGTGATCAGTGATAGTTTTTTGCTTTTTTCCCCTTGATATTTTACTGCTTCTAAGGTTTATGATTCTAGAGTTTAAATCTTTTCACTAATTAACTGAACTTGGATATGTTAACTAATATATCTTGACAACACAATCGTTTGACGAGAACACGATGTACGGATGCCACCACAGGGTCAGGGGTATGAGGCACGTCATGCTAGGTATTAAAAATATATTATTTGACTATAAATGTAATATTAAAAAATGTAGGTGGCAAATATAAAGTAAGTAAACGGAACATATGCGAGCACGGATCCTCAAAACCAGCAGAGGTAAAACGTGAACAAGAATCAAGACGAGTTTCAAGCATGCGGGTCGGGTCGGATACCAAGCACAAGAACCAAAACACTATCCGCACCCAAAAACAAATAAAGTCGATAAAACCCCACAAGATAAATAGAATAAACAAATTGAATATGGTATAACTGAACTAGGGTGTTACAAAGAGAGAGCAAGAAGATCAACCTAATGAATTCTATGGCTTCTTTGTGGCATACAAAGCTCATATGGATGGATTTCTGCAAGGTTGTAGACCTGTTATAGGTCTTGATGGCTATTTCTTGAAGGGCCCTGCAGGAGTTGTACTTCTATTTGCTGTGAGTAGGGATGCAAATAATCAAATGGATCCAATTTCAGTGGCTGTGGTGGAGTCTAAATGTGAAGGAACATGGAATTGGTTCTTAGTGTGTTTGGGGGAGGCCATGAAGGACAACACATTTGAAAGAATAGTTTTCGTAAGTGAAAGACAAAAGGTTGGATTTCTTAGACTGCTTACATGTTAAATATGTGTATACATTCTTAAATTATGCATTTCATGAAGCTTTATTAACATTTTGCAATGTTATGCCAATTTATAGGAGTTGATTGAAGCTATGAGGAGGATATTTCCACCATCACAACACAGATACCGTGTGAGGCATTTTTATGCAAAAAAATTCAAAAAGTGGAAATCATTGGAGTTGAAAAGAATAATGTGGAAAGCAGCAACAGCATACACTAAAGAGGAGCATCTACCGGTAATTTTCTTTCATCTCATTCATTACTTGTTTGTTGGTGTTAGGCTACTTTGTTATATGATATGAAAGGGCTTGATAGCCTAGAAGTCTAATTGATAGTGCGCCCGCGCGCACACACTATTAATGCGCGCACACACTATTAATTATAGGTCATGAACTAACTTCAGAAAGAAAGTGTAGCTGCTTATAAATATCTTGATGACAGAGAAAGTATGATTTGCTATCCAACAATATATGTGAGGCATTCAACAAATTCATATTAACGGCTAGAGAGAAGCCTATAGTGACAATGTTGGAGATGATAAGAACTTTGATGATGAGGAGGTTACAGAATAAGAGAGAGATCTGTGAAAAGTGGAATGGAAAAACATGCCCTAAGATTGTTGGCAAGTTAGAAATACTGGATAAATAAGAGCAGGGGAGTTTGTAGTGCTCAATATTGTGTCAACTGTGAGTATCAAGTGACTGATACTCAAAGTCAATCTCGGCTCTTGGCCACTCTTTGCCTTGTCCCACCATTTTGTTGTGTGGATGGCGGTAGAAAAGGCGATGGAATCCCTGGCTTCTGATTTTGCAATTATGCAATTTTCGGTGATGATGTTGTAATCGGGAATAGGGACGTTGCCTTGGCCTATCGCGACATTCTGGGACCTTACAGGGATTGTAGAGTGTAGAGTGTAGAGTGCCCTAATCGGGGATAGGGACCTTACAGTATTGCTAAAAAAACTTGTGATTGTAGAGTGTGGGACCTTAAAGGGATTCCTTACATGCATGCCATCCAGTGTCTGCATCATGCTAGGATAAACCCCATAGATGTTATTCACAACTCTTATAACATAAACCATTACAAAAGTTCATACAAGCATCACATTTCACCCATACCAGACTCAAGATTTTGGCCTACTGCCCCATATGATCCTATGCTACATCCTCCATACAAGAAAAGGCCTGGTAGGCAAAAAGAAGAGAACAATTGGTGAGCATGAAACGGCAGAAGGTAGTGGAATGCAGAGGCTTGGAGGTTCAAGTAAATGCAGTAATTGTCAACAATCTGGACACAATGCAAGAAACTGCAAGAATGAGCATGTTGAGAGACAAACATCTACAGGATCAAGAAGAGGAAGGTCACCACTCCCAAAGAGAGGATAAACGAGTTCAGAATCTTCTCATCCTGGGAGTTCTTGTGATGCTTCAAATAGGGGAGGAGGCAGCTCTTCAAGGAGAAGATGAAGGAGAAGAGGAAGAGATACAGGAGTTGATATCTCAGAAGATGCCACTATTACTATCTTGCATGATTCAGCTCCACTGGATGCACAGACAGAGATCAATCCACCATATGCTTTGGTTATGCATATGGACACAGGAGCTTCAAACTTAGGCAGTTCAAATCACACAAATTTATCTGAAGATGTAGGCAATGCATCCAGAAATGACAAGGGGAAAAGCAAGATCAAGAAGAAAAGCAAACATGAACAGGATGCAAGTTAAATTTCAAGCCTATATTTTCAACTTTGTATTTTCTATTTCTAAACCCTCTCTTATACTGAATACTGATGTGTTTTATCCATGCTTTTATGTATAATTAGCCTGCTAGACCACCCTGCAAGTTCACAGTTGGCCCTTCAGTTGAAGTTGGCCAGTCTGCTTGGCACATCAACTATCAGGATGCAGAAACAGTCTATAAAGAGAGGTGAGGCGCAGCTGCAGGCAGAATTGTGCCATCCAAATTCATTCAAGGAGTAGGAAAAAAATCCAATTTTCCAAACTTAAATTTGGTTCAAACTTTCTTCAGCACGCTTCATTATTTTTATTACCACTTAGAGTATTACAGTACTTGTTTATTTGGTTAAATAATACATATGATACAAACACCAGAAAGGAAAGAAATATAACGTTCAAAAAACTTATTGAGAGTAGAAGGCAAATAGTGGAATACATTCTTATAAGAGCCAAATTTTCTGGCAGGATTATGTTTAATAACCCCGTGAGAGTTCCATTGTGACCCATGTTCCACCCTTATATATCACAGCCTCTCTCAAGTTAATTTTAATAAATCCGCAAGAATCCATACCAACAATGAAATAACCATTAGAAGCCATATATCACTCTCTATCTTTACTGAGGTTTTTCAATCCATTCTCAGATATTGTAGATTTGATCTAGAATGAATTCAACTCTTATGTTAGAAGATGAACCAATGCTCATCTCATTTTATAGCAAATACAAAGTGCAGTGCTAGGTCTATCCTAAATACATAATGTAAAGGTGTAAAGAGGTGGCAGAATTTTCAAAATGCCAATTTTGCCCTCACAAATTTTGGTATTTCCATTTTCTATTACCACCTGTTCCATCTCCTTTTCAAAATGCCAATTTTGCCCTCACTGATTTTGGTATTTCCACTTCCTATTACCACCTACCCCATCTCCTGTTGGCACTTGTGTCCACCTCATGCTCTATTTAAGACGGAGCACTTCATTCTCATTCTCCACTCAAAAGAAAAAAGCCAAAGATAAAAAAAATGTTGAAAGAGAGGAGAGAGAAAGGCCTTTAAAACTCTACCGATCTTCTTTTCTTATTTTGCATTTCTCTCAATGGCGCAAAAGCTTGATGCAGAAGAGTTGTTACCTTTCCCAATGGTCAAAGAGTATAACAAACCGCCATTGCTTCTCTTTCTCCATACAAAACTGACGTCCACGTCGTCGGATACCTACGGTGTCGATCCTTCCGTGTGCACCCACGAATGTTTCCCCCAATAAAAGAGCAAAGCTCTGTTCAAAATTTGAACTGAGGCAGCGCCTCACGTGCAAAGCGCGAGAGCGCCAAGAGTCAAAAGACTCTGAGGCAGCGCCTCACGTGCAAAGCACGAGAGCGCTAACGCCAGAACTAAAAGTTCTCCCACCTTAGATCAAAGATCCAACGGAGATGATGAATCATCACATTACAGAATCGAATTCTGTTGAGGAAATACTCCTCAAATCTTTCTAAAGAAGAAAGATTGTGTTCTGTAAATCAGAGCACCGTTGATCAAAATATCCAATGGTGATTAAAAATCACCAAGATACAGAATAAGTTCTGTATGGGAAAATATTTTCCTAATCTTGTTAAAAATAAGAAAAATGTCTTCTGTAAAAGGGAAGCCCTTGGATAAAAAATCCAATGGTGGGAAACATCCCCAAATCAATCAGAAATCTCTAAATAAAAGATTTTCTTAACTGATTCAACAAATCAGGCTCCCCTATATAAAGGACCCAAGACTTCAAGTCTTGCACAGAGGAACCCCTCATAAATTTCAAACTTCAAAGACGAGAGCAATTTCTTCTCAAGATAAATAAGAAGAAGAGAGATCATAACATCTCCTCCATATTTAAGAGTTTTAACTTTCATATCAAAAGAACTTAGTTCTTTTTTTTAGATCACAGATCTATAAGACAGTCTTTCATAAAAACAAAAGAGGTCATAGCATCTCCTCAAAGTCTCTCATAGATCTATGAGACAGTCTCTAACAAATGAGAATTTAATTCTCCGAGCATCGAACTGATCGGAACAAAGAAAGCAGTCTGGCGCTCAGCGCCGAGCGCTCCTCGTGCCCCTCATGTGGGCGCTATTTAAAGAGTGCTTAGCACTCAAAGTCTGACGCTCAACGCCGAGTGCTCCACGTGCCCCTCACGTGAGCCTATTTAAAGAGTACTTAGTACTTATTGCCTGGCGCTCAACGCCGAGCGCTCCACGTGCTCCTCATGTGGACGCTACTTAATAAAAAGTATTTAGTGCATGGCGCTCAGCGCCAAGCGCTCCACGTGTTGCTCACGTGAGCGCTATCAAGTGTTTAACACTTCATATAAAAGAATACAAATAAAACAAAAAGAATAAAGGATGTCAGAACCCATTTCAGTGTCCAGCACTGCCAATGCAGAAAGGGGACTAGGCCCAAATAAATAATCAAGTGGGTTGAGCTCAAGGTTGGTTAAATCCCAACTTAACACAACCCATATGCTTTTAAACTGGACTTAGTCTCAAACAAGATTATCAAGTCTTTTATGAACATTCATTGGTTCAAGAGCACATCTCTTCATACCTTCGATACATGTCGTAATTCTTCAACGTCTTCAGAGAGATAGAGGGTCCCAATAACCAATAACTTTTAGCGCATCCCCAAACTGTTAAACCAAACCCTACAGACTATGATGTCTTTAAACCCTACAGACTATGATGTCTTTAAATCCTACGGACTATGATGTCCTTAAACACGGACTGTGATGTCCTTAAACCGAATGGACCATAACGTTCCTAAACTAAAACGATAGAGCCCAAATGCTCTGTTGTTGGATCAAAAATGATCCTGAACCCTCGTTGAGTAGATCTTAGTCTAAAATTAGACTAACGCATCATCAACAAACATTTAAGTTGATCTTAATAAACGAGATTAACGATCCTTAAACCAAATCTAAGAAAATACGGATTTTGATTAATTCCCGCCCAATGGGCGATAACACTAATTAGTCTTTGTATATAATCCACGGGCAACTAAAAAATAAAACAAACACACACGATACTAAGTGACCTTCTGGAGCAGGAGAAAATGGTTACCGCGATGCGGTAACGTAATTAACTGCAGGGGCTTGCGCCTGTAGGGAAGAGCATCCCCACAATCAAAAACCCTCACAACGAGGAGGGATCTGATGAAGTCTGTTACAACGGCCGTATCCGTCCAAACCTCCGATACACGGTGTCATAAATCAACTTGGCATTTTCGGAGAGGTAGACGGATAAATCCAAATAGCATGTGCCCCCAAATTCAGGCAAGATGAGCTACGCGGTTTCGTCTTTGTTTTCGGCGGTAAACAGATTGTGGCACGCCCGGTTGGACATTTTCCTCTTTCCACTCTACACTTCGTGTGTCGAGTTTGCGAACGAATCGCGTTTAATATGGTTGCCTGTGGATTCGAGGTACTAAGATTTGATGTCTTACTCCTGTGCAGAGAAAAGAAGATCAATGGCTTCCAACTGCATCAACTGCAACAATAACTCCCGCTCCGTCCCGTCTGGAGGAGTGACTTATGGGCCCCAAGCGGCCTCCTCCATCTTCGCCATGCCAATGGAACAGGTGACTCAGGCCACCACTAGACTGTTCTATGGGAATATGCTCCCGCCAATAAGCTTCAACGCTCCAGTGCCGTCACAGGAAGCTCCAAAGAAGTCGGTTTTCGATCGTCTTACAACTACCACGGCCCCTCTCAATGGGTCGTCCAATTCCAACGTCTCAGTCTTCAACCGGCTGAGCCAAAGCTCCAGTGGGCCTGCAAAGAGGCTCACAATACCGGAGAAGGCTATCCCGGCTCCTGCTGCGGGTGAGGTCGTTACAAGTGCGTTCCCTATCCGAAAGTCAGTCTTCGACAGGTTGGACGTTTCTTCTCAGCGGACGTCAGTCTTCGATAGGCTGGCGTCAACAACCCTTCATCAGAACAGGGGCATGATGAAGCCACCCCCGCTAGCGCTAAGTGCGCTGGCACCAAGAGTCAAAGACTCTGATGCAGCGCTCACGTGCAAAGCACGAGAGCGTTAGCGCTGGAACTAAATGTTTCCCACCGTTGGATTAAAGATCCATTGAAGATGATAAATCATCAAATTACCAGAATAAAATTCTGTTAAGGAAATACTCCTTGGAATCTTTCCAAATAAGAAAGATTGTGCTCTGTAAATCAGAGCACCGTTGGATCAATGATCCAATGGTGATTAAAAATCAGAATGGTGCAGAATAAATTCTGTATGGGAAAAGATTTCCCAATCTTGTTAAAAACAAGAAAATTGTCTTCTGTAAAACAGAAGCCCTAGGAACAAAAGATCCAACGGTGGGAAATATCCGCAAATCAATTAGAGAAAAGATCTCTTCAACTGATTCAACAAATCAGCATTCACTATATAAAGGACCCTAAGACTTCAAGTCTCGCAGAGAGGAACCCTCACAAGCTTTGAAAAAAAGGAAGAGCAAGCTCTGAAAAGAACTTTTCTTCAAGGTATAAAAAATAGAGAGATAAGAAACATCTCATTAAAGAAGAATATAATTCTTCTTACAGATCATAGATCTATAAGACTGAGGTCTTTCACACAAAAAGATCATAACATCTCATCATAAAAAGGGGAGGAAGAATTTCATATCTCCTATAAAAATAAGAACTTTGTTCTTAGAACCATGAGACAAAGTCTCTTGTAAGCGAGAACTTATTTCTCAGATCATAAAATTGATCAGAAGCGTTCTGTGCTCGTTGACTGGCGCTCAGCGCTAAGCGTACCACATGCTCCTCATGTGTGCGCTACTTAACAGAAACGCTTTGCGCTCATTGACTGGTGCTCAGCGCCAAGCGCACGTGTTCCTCACGTGTGCGCTGAAAAAACATAAATTGTTCTTTAATAAAGCCCCAGAGCTGTAATGATAATGAATGCTCAGCACTCAATAAAAGACAAGAAAATTTTCAGAGCCCAAATCAATGCTCAGCTTTGTTAAATGTTCAACATTTTAACTGAGTGGGCCAAGCTCAAGTTGGTTACAGACCCCTTATTCAGATTAATTGAGCCCATATGCTCATAAATCTTTTTAACAGATCTTAGTCCCAAACTGGACTACAGATCTCCCAACCAATATTGGTTCAAGGGTACATTTCTGCACTCATCTGATATGTGTCGTTGTAATCCTTCAACGTCTTCAGAGAGGTGATGGGTCCCGACAACCAGACATTCCATGGACTATGGGGTCCTTAAACTCATGGACTATGATGTCCTTAAACTTTACAGACTATGACGTCTCTAAACTACCACGGACTGTGGGGTCCTTAAACTCATGGACCGCAATGTCTCTAAACTAAGCAATAGGGCCCAAATGCTCTTTTGTTGGATCTAAATGATCCCGTTAAGTAGATCTTAGTCTAAAATTAGACTAATTTAACAAATATTTAAGTTGATCTTAGTCTCAAATGAGATTAACGGTCCTTAAACCCTACCTAGTATGCGATCCGGAAGCGGAACCTATGGTCGAAGTGCGAGCAACGCATCGAAGAAGCTCCCGCGGTAGGAATGTTCGTGGGTACCCTCGATCCGCAAGCGACCATTTCCCAGTTCATGATGTTCTTCAAGCCGACCACCTTCCAGGCCCTGATCGACAAGCTGGCCCAAATGGACCAGATGAGCCATATGCGTTCCTCTTCAAAGTGGAGCCAAGGAATGAAAAGGGGAAAGGGAAAGCGACCTTCGTCGCGAATGCTCAGCAACAGCCGATTGGTTCAAAATCAGCCGATCGCCAAAACGACAGGCGGCGATTCCTCGACGAAAAGTTCATACGTCCTTACTCGTTTTTTCCGCGGGAGAAAACAAAGAGACTATTCGAACTGGCGATACGCAACAGGCTCATCAATCTGCCGGATCCGAGGCGTCCATTGCAGCCCGGTGATGTCAACAATCCCAATTACTGCCCCTATCACCGGGTATTAGGCCATCCAATCGAAGATTGCTTCGTCTTCAAAGGTTGGATTGAGGACCAATACCAGCAAGGCAAATTTGTGCTGTCTGAAAACTGGAGGGTAAAACCGGCCCAGCCGCACGCTCTCAAAAAGGTGGACACACCGGGGGCATCGTGCTCTTTTGTAGAAGAAACTCCATGGGAGGTCGCTCTTTCAGCCAAAACGAAAAGAATGCTGAAAGATCTCTAAATATGCCCGGCGATCAGATGGAAGTCCACTAGAACCCGAGGTCATCGAGGGGCTCAAATCACGCCCAACGCCAAAAATTGGTGGTGATAGTCAAAGCGCCCATACCCAACCATCAACGTCTTCAAAGAAGAAGAAGAAGACCAAAAAGCCTGTGAAGCCTAATGACAAGCGCACGGACCTGCAAAAATATATTGACGCGCTGGAAGAATAACCAGAAGGCGCGGACCCCGGTCACTCCAAGAGTTTCTCAGCCAGGTCTTTGAGGATGGAGATGATGACAATGGAGAGGACTCGTCGAATGAACCTGAGGATTATGTGGCAAGCTACCGTGTGATCTCTCACTCGTCGATAGACGGTGAAGAAGCTCCTGACGCAGAGAAACCGGGGGCAGATCCCGAATCGGAACTCCTAGAACCGTCAGACGGGATGATTGACATGTTGCTAAGGGCCTGCTTGGTTGCAGGATTATGGAATTTGGATTCCAAAATAGTACAGTTGAAATTTCTGGATTTGGTAATTTGTTGTTTGGTTGGTTTTGGATTCTTAGTATTGGATTTGAAGATCCTTGTGATCTTTGTTTGGTTGGTGAAAAAAAGTGGGATTTGGATTTGAGGATTTTAGAGATAGATAGATAGAGATCCTTCAACCAAACACAAAATTATGGAATCTTAGGATTCCACAATCCAAACAGTAAATCCAAATCCATAATCCTGCAACCAAACAAGCCCTGAACGAGGTCTGTCAAAGGAGCAAAGCTGATCGAGAGCGCGAAACAGCCATATTTGAAAAAGCCAAACGTCGGCGATCGGAGCAAAAGGTTGAAGCACTCCAACCAGATTGAAACACGCCAGCATCAGATAAAAGCGGACTTAAAATGAGGAAACAGCTCCTTATCAATAGGAATGAAGCTGGCATCTTCCAAAGGAAACTTTCCTTGCAGGATACACCTTGGCGAAGCTGATGTACATCCTAGCTACTGTTTATACCATCAAAAGATTGCGCACCCTATCGAAGAGTGCAACGCCTTTAAAAATTGGTGGTAGGGATACGTTGCTCATCGGTAGCATTTCAAGCGGATGAAGCGCAAAACACGTCGAGAGCAGAAGAGCACGACAGACGAGCGCAAAAGAACTACTGGCAACTGTCACATGATTGATTCTGAGGGATCGCAAGTTCTCACCTTCGGGAGCGATTTCGATGAAGAAATAACCCTCGACCCTTTCTTCAAGAAATCCATCTCCGAAACAGAAGAGATAAAGACCCGCGAGAACATTCAGCTGCGTAATCGCACGTTATCCGAAAAGAATCTCGGACCTACAAACAAGGGATCGAACAAAAAAGATAAGGGGAAAGAAAAGGTCTCTGAAGATATCGCCCTCAATGACCGAGTCGTCGAAGAGCTGGCAGCCAAGGACCCACCCAAGAAAAATAAGGTGGATTACAATGTTCCGGCACACCTGAGAAAGCTACCTTCGCAACTAAGCGTTCTCGATGCCCTTCTACTATCTAAAAAGGCGAGAGATTCTCTGATCAAGGTATTACAAGAGCCTGAACATTTTCAAGCTTTCCTTGCCGAAGAAAATATGAAGGATGGGCTGGAAAAAGTGCACACTGCAGACGTCTTTTTCGGCGACGAAGGCCTCCTCCTTGGGACGTGCGAGCACAACCGCCCCCTGTATGTCACTGGATACTACCATGACATCAAGATAGGAAAGATCCTAGTCGACAATGGGTCCTCCGTCAACCTTCTCAATGTAAGAGTGTTGGAGATTTGCATGAGCGTTCAGCACCTCGCTCGGGATAAAATCACCATCTCCGTGTTCGACTCCCAGTCATTACGGACGCTCGGGTCTGTGATACTGACGTTACGCTTTGGGCTGCTCATCACTGACATCAAGTTTCACGTCATTGACGCCAAGACTTGCTACAACGCTTTGCTCGGCAGGTCTTGGTTACACGAGTACAACATCATCCCTTCTACACAACCTCAGTGTATGAAGTATTTCAAGGATGATCTCGAGTATATCGTGACAGGGTAGCTGAACCCATTCTCCGTGAACGAAGTCCGAAAGTACGAAGATGCAAATACTTCTTATCAGACTGCGAAGACACGGAGAGGATAAACCGAAAGACGAGCAAAAAGCTATCACCACCATTTCGGTCTTCGGGAGCGATACCGAGGAGGAAGAAGGGACAGTCTATTCAGGACTACCCCAATGCAACAAGCCTGGATCGTCTACCCCAATGTTGATCTTCAGCAGCGACTCTGAAGATGAGGTCAATACAGTATTCTATGTTCGACCATCCATACAAGCCGTGCCAGGCGACGAACGGAGTTTGCAAATCGCCATGGTTCCACGACAGCAGTACAAAGAGCTTGATGCACTTGATACCTATAATATCCAAGAACTACAGACGCTCTACGTCCCTCCCAGGCGAAAAGAGGAAAATGTGATCCTCTTTTATCGATACGCGGAAACCAAAGTGGAGAAAGAAATTTGGCACGGTGCCGATTCTACGCTTGACAGGCTGTACCCCATCCGTCTGCCCAGATACTACACGGAAGGATTAAAAAGGCTGTTGAGGCGTTAATGCGTACCCTTCAAACAGACTGCTCGACAAGCTCAATTCTACAACAGGATCTGGAACGTCCCTGAAACTCAGCAGAAATTGCCCAACGGGAGAATGGAAACGATCGGGCTTGGATACGTTCAATCCAAGAAAGGGAAACGATTCCATAGCTGCTGCGTTATACATGACTTCGATGAAGTAAGAGACGCTCTGTTTGAAGACACTGCAGTTGAGCCAAAACGAGATCCCGCTGTAAAAATACCGAGTCCATCGTTCGAAGAACAGATGGACAACCTAATACGGGAAGCGAGTCAGAAGGTCCGAGACGACCACAGCCGCGAAATGGCCATTTACGAGAAAGCTATGACGCAGCGCCTCTTTCAGCAGGCCACGGAGAATGGCGATGCCCTTCGTCGTCAGCCCGTCATACAGAAGACCCGACACAGAGGTTAAAAACAAGCTAAAGAACGGAAAAGACGTTCGGCAGTGGCAAAGCGGGTCCAAGAAGCACCGCGATCGAGAATTGAGTAGCCGGGATTCTTCTTTTATAAAGAAGATAGGTCGAGCATATTTTTTTCCCTAAGACAAGACAAGGAAGTTATTCGGTCTTGTCATGAAATATCAAATGATTACGCTCCCGGAATCCAAACATCCCGAGCAAGCAGACGACGTCTCTCACCCGGATTATTGCTCCTATCACCGAGCGATAGGACATCTTCTCGAAAACTGCTTCACACTCAAAGACCGGGTAGAAGACCAGTATCAGCAAGGCAGGTTCGCTCTATCCAGCAGTTGGAGGGTAACCTCACCACAGAAGCATGAAACGAAAGCCACGTATGCAGCGAAAGTAGAGCCAGATCAACATCGGTCTTGGAAACGAGCTCGCACCTGCCACGTGATAACGCTGTCAGAAGAAGGAATGCCCGAGAACATGGATGACTTCCTCTGGTGCTTCGAAAATGAAGATGAAGGTGAGCTGATCTCAGAATTTCCACCGGCGCCAAAAGAGCTGGAAGATGGGATACATACTACCGCAGATAACATCAGAAAAATCGACTTGGGGAAGGCAAACCACCCGCGGCCAACGTTCGTCAGTGAGCTGCTGTCTGAGAAACAAGTGGCTACGCTAAAAGACATGCTCATGCAATATAAAGACTGCTTTGCATGGAACTATTCCGAAATGCCGGGATTAGATCAAGAAATAGCCGTCCACAGATTAACGATATCTCCGAACGTCAAGCCAATCAAGCAAGCGCCAATGAGGATGCGACTCGAGCTTGAGATGAGTATCAACGCCGATGTCAAGAAGCTAATCGACTCTGGCTTCATTCAAGAGGTTCAATACCCTGACTGGATCGCCAACATCGTCCCAGTGATGAAGAAAAATAGGACTGTGCGCATATGAAGAAAAATGGGACGGTGTGCATATGCGTGGACTTTCGGGATCTTAACGAAGTTTGCCCGAAGGACTATTTTCCCGTATCGGTCACCAAGCTGATGATAAATAATACGTCCACTCACGTAGTCTTCTCCTTCATGGACAGCTCGTCAGGGTACAATCAAATAAAGATGCATCATGAAGACCAGAAGTATACCGCTTTCCGGACCCCTCTGGGCATATTTTGCTACAAAGTGATGCCTTTCGGTCTGAAGAACGCCGACGCTGCCTATCAGTGGGCCATGACAAAGATTTTAGATGACCTCATACACGAAATCGTCGAATGCTATATCGATGACCTCGTAGTGAAAAGTAAATCATATGAGGAGCACTGGGAGCATCTGGAGATAGTGTTCCAACGTCTTCGAAAATACAACCTGAAAATGAACCCTCTCAAATGCGCGTTCGGAGTTTCCTCGGGTAAATTCTTAGGATACATCGTACGACACCGGGGCATCGAGATAGCGATCATGGAAATGCCTCCGCCAAGAACCCTCAAGCAACCGCGGTCCCTCCAAGGAAAGCTCGCATATATCCGGCAGTTCATAGCTAACCTCTTCGGCAAATGCCGTCCCTACAGTCACCTGATGAAGCAAGGGACCCCGTACTTCTGGGATCGCAAATGCCAAAGCGCACTAGACGAAATCAAGTAATACCTGCAGAATCCGCCGGTACTGACCGCTCATCCTGTACACAACTGCCCTTGAAGGGTCCTTAGGCGTGTTATGAGCACAAGAGAACGACCAAGGGAAAGAGAGAGCTCTCTACTATTTGAGTCGAGTTCTCCTGGGATAGAAAGCAATTACTCCCCCATCGAAAAACACTGCCTGGTTTTGATCTTCACGATAACGAAGCTCAGACATTATGCTTTGGCGCATGAGGTCCATCTCATATCAAAGGTGGATCCTCTCAAATATTTGATGTCAAAGGCCATATTAACAGGAAGGCTCGCTATATGGGCCCTGCTCTTGATGGAATTCTCGACAACATATCGACCCCTCAAGACAGTGAAAGGCCAGGCCATCACCGACTTCCTCGCTGAACATCCGATACCTGCCGATTCACCCTTAAATTGCGAACTACCAGACGAGCACGCGTTTGACACGGTCGACGGTGAGAAAGGAGAGAGCGACACCCGATGGGAACTCTATTTCGACGGAGCATCTTCCATGAAGAAGCGACAACACCACACCCCCATAATCAAATCTGGGATAGGCCTCATCTTCGTGACTCCACAAGGAGGAATTATGCGCTTTGCCTTTTCCTTGACAGAGACGATGACAAACAATGAAGCCGAATATGAAGTTTTGATAGCAGGTCTTGAGATCGTTGTCGACATGGGAATCGAAAACCTCTTCATATACGGAGACTCTCAACTGGTCGTTAGTCAAGTAAATGGCACTATCAAACGTGCAAACCGGAGTTGGTGAAGTACGGCGAGAGAGTGCAACAATTGCTGACTCAAATTCCCTCCTACATTCTGGAAAGCATACCGCGAGCGGAGAATAGCAAGGTGGATGCGTTAGCCAAACTCGCTAAAGAACTGGCTGACGGAAATCTTGATAACGTGAAAATCATTGTGCAAAGCCGTTGGGTTCTTGCACCAACGGAAATATCTCCGGAGTCGTCTGAAGAAAAGGAAGCGACCAAGCAAACAACCCTACGAATAGAGGACCAAGAAAAGATTAAGGATTGGAGAGAAGTCTTTATAGACTACTTCAAATCCCGTCGAACACCTGAAAATGCATCCTCAAGACATCAGCTCATGAAATGAGCTCTGTCTTTCGCCTTCGTCAATGGCACACTGTATAAGAGATCGTTCGACTCTCTATGGCTAAGATGCTTGGGGCCTGAAGAAGTAAGGAGAGTCGTCCAAGAAACTCACTACGGACTCTGTGATTCTCATCAAGCTGGGCCAAAGATGAAGCTGAAGATCAAAAGGATGGGCTACTATTGGCCCACAATAATTCAGGATTGCCTCGAATATGCGAAGCGGTGCCACTCGTGCCAAATTCATGGGGACTTCATCCACCAGCATCCAAACCCGGTACACCCAACAGTGGCTAGCTGGCCATTCGAAATGTGGGGAATCGACATAATCGGGCCTATCGAACCAGCGTCATCCAGAGGACATCGGTTCATATTGGCGACAACCGATTACTTCTTTAAGTGGGTAGAAGCCATACCGCTAAGAGAAGTGAAGACGGAGAATATTCTTCATTTCTTCAAGACACACATCATTTATCGGTTCGACACTCCGCGACGGATCATCTCTGATAACGGGCCGGCCTACAGACGTCACAAAATCAGCCGCTTCGCACAGCAACATAATATAGACTGGAGACACTCTTCGGTCTATAATCCCCGAGCTAACGGTCTAGCTGAGGTCTTCAACAAGACCTTGATCATAAAGAAGACAGTGTCCAGAAACAGAAAATATTGGCACGAAAGATTGCATGAAGCCCTCTGGGCGTAGCGAACTGCGTTCAAAACGGCCATAAATACAACGCCGTATGCATTGGTGTTCGGCACAGAAACGGTACTCCCCTTGGAGATAGAGCTACCCTCTCTACGAGTGGCGGTTCATTATGAGCTAACAGATGAAGAGAACGCTCATCTTCGCTTCGAGGAGCTCGATGCCCTTTGACGAACCCGGCTCATGGCGCAACAAAACCTGGAGGCTTATAAAGCAAGGATGACGCGCTCATATGAAAGACTGACTAGGTCGAGAACATTCCGCCAAGGCAAACTCGTGCTAGTCGTAAAAAGACCCATGATCCCCAATCGTGCCAAACGGGGGAAATTCGAGCCAAACTATGAGGGCCCGTACATCATAGACAAGGTCTACCAAGGTGGAGTCTATCTACTCATGGATATGCATGGCGAAAGACTTTTCAAGCTAATAAACGGTCGGTTTCTGAAAAAATACTACGCCTGATGAGAGTCACGGCCTAGGTCAACGATAGATGACGACGCATATGTCTGCTCGCTATCTTCCTAAGCCCAAACTCTATATGTAGTAGCCGACAAACGGACCGAAACGTCCCTAAACTAACAATGGACCGAGATGTCCTAAAACTAACTATGGACCGAAACGTTCTTAAACTAACAATGGACCGAGATGTCCTAAAACTAACGACGGATCGAGACGTCCTAAAACAACGACGGATCGAAACGTCCTAAAACTAACGACGGACCGAAACGTCCTAAAACTAATGACGAACCGAAACGTCCTTAAACTAACTACTGACCGAAACATCTGTAAACTACTATGAACCGCAGCATCCGAAGGCTGACGCAAAAAAAGGGTACGTCCATAAGCAAAATGGGCACGGATGAAAACCTGAAAGGGCTCCGTGAGTAAAAACAGCAGGACTACCGGTGAGTTTGTGAAAATCCGAAAGGGTGCAATCTCGTTAAAGGACACTTGCAAGGTCCTCTCGACCTTGTAAGGAGAAAATACCCGCGTGAGATCCTCACGACTCACAAGGGAACAACACACTTAGGGATCCCCACGATTCTTGAGGAGAAACTACACTTATGAGATCCTCACGACTCGTAAGGAGAACTCCCCTATGAGACCCTCACGACTCATAGGATTCAAAAGCCTTAAGCTATATGGATCTGAACCTGTTCTTAAGCCATCACAATCCTCAGACTGCCCTACAGGTGGTCCAATACTGGCCCTTGTATACAATCCACGGGCACGAATAAACGTTTCCCCAACAGAGTCCCACCACTGACGAATGATATCTTTATTTGGTGAACGTCACTTCTAAGTCCTCTCGACTTATAAGGAGAAAACACTCTTGTAAGATCCTTACGACTTATAAGAAAAAACACACTTGGGAGTTCTCACGACCCCCAAGGAGAAAAGGCACCTACAAGATCCTTACGACTTGTAGAGAGAAATACTTTTATAAGACCCTTATGGCTCATGAAGTCAAAAGCCTTAGCGATCTTAATCCTATTTGCTAAGTCACCTTTGTTCGAACCGACAAAGCCAAATGATGATTCGCTCCTGGCAATATCCCAGTTGTAGCGATCTTGATGCCTAAATTGGTATCAGATCCCAAGTCCCTTACTCGCTGCAAAAGGTCAGCGACCCAAAATGCATATGAACTAGCCGAAATGATGGGCAACTTGCAACAAAATCAGCAAGTATAATATATGCATACAAAAATAACCGAAATGATTGGGCAACTCGAAATAAAAAGCAGCATGTAAAAAGAAAAATAGCTGAAATGATTGGGCACCGCGAAAAATAGCCGAAATGATTGGGCAATCGCGACTTTCGCGATATAAAAAGTTGAATTGATAGAGCATCGCGGAAAGAAAAACAAAAAAATGATGACTTTTGCTTTGTAGGTAAGTCCATACTGACCCATGTATACAATCCATGTGCATAAACGAAAAAGGGGACCACATTCCCCCACAGACTCTGTCAAAGAGAGAGAGTCAGGTCTCAGCGGCAATGTCTGCATCTCAGAAGACTACCAACGGCTTTCCTCCTCATGCCAGCAGGGCACGGACGCGATACTACTAATCGGAGTCACGGCAAAGTTCCCGGTTCCAAGACTCCACGGTTCGCAGACAACCTAGAGTCAACCTTACGTCAGCAACTGGCCCCGTCGTGGAAATACGTCATCAAATGACCCCACATCTGAAATACGTCAGCCAATGACCCCGTCACGGAAATACGTCAGCCAGTGACCCCGTCTCGGAAATACGTCAGCCAGTGACCCCGCCTCGGAAATACGTCAGCCAGTGACCCCGCCACGGAAATACGTCAGCCTATGACCCCGTCCCGGAAATACGTCAGCAACTGGCCCCGTTGTGGAAATACGTCATCAAATGATCCCGTCACGGAAATACGTCAGCCAATGACCCCGTCACGGAAATACGTCAGCCTATGACCCCGTTTCGGAAATACGCCAGCAACTGGCTCCGTCGTGGAAATACGTAATCAAATGACCCCACATCGGAAATATGTCAGCCAATGACCCCGTTGCGGAAATACGTCAGCCAGTAACCCCGTCTCGGAAATACGTCAGCCTATGACCCCGTCTCGGAAATACGTCAGCAACTGACCCCGCCGCGGAAATACGTCAGCCAGTGACCCCGCCTCGGAAATACGTCAGCCAATGACCCCGTCACGGAAATACGTCAGCCTATGACCAGTCTCAGAAATACGTCAGCAACTGACCCCATCATGGAAATACGTCATCAAATGACCCCACATCGGAAATACGTCAGCCAATGGCCCCGTCGTGGAAATACGTCAGCCAATGACCCCGCCTCGGAAATCCGTCAGCCAATGACCCCGTCGCGGAAATAAGTCAACCAATGACCCCGCCTCGGAAATACGTCAGCAACTGGCCCCGTCGCGGAAATACGTCATCCAATGACCTGCCTCGGAAATCCGTCAGCCAATGACCCCGTCGCGGAAATACGTCATCCAAATTACCCCGCCTCGGAAATACGTCAGCAACTGACCCCGTCTCGGAAATCCGTCAGCCAATGACCCCGCCTCGGAAATCCGTCAGCCAATGACCCCGTCGCAGAAATACGTCAACCAATGACCTCCTCGTCGGAGCAATACTTTGATTCGGAAAAAGGCCAACTCATCAATCACTTATAAGTCCTCTTGATTTGTAGGGAAGAAAATTCTCTTGTGAGATCCTTACGACTCTCAAGAGAAAACAACCTTAGGAATCTTCACGATTCCTAAGAAGAAAATACACCTACGAGATCCTTTCGACTCGTAGGGAGAAAAGTCTTTATGAGACCCTCACGACTCGTAAAGTTGAAAAGTCTTAGGTGACAGATCCTAACCCTGTCTCCCAAGCCATCATTGCCCGCATGGAGGTCAAGGTAGACTATCTACGGGCCACACTCTCTAAAGTCAAAAATCGACAAGGAGGGAAACAATCACTTACGAGTCCTCTCGACTTGTAAGGGAGAAAATTCTCTTATGAGATCCTTACGATTCTCAAGAGAAAACACATTTAGGAATCCTCACGATTCCTAAGAAGAAAATACACCTACGGGATCCTCTCGACTCGTAGGGAGAAAAGCCTTTATGAGACCTTCACGACTCACAAAGTTGAAAAGCCTTAGGCAGCAGACCTGAATCTGTTTCCTAAGCCATCGCTACCCTACAAGGAGTTCAAGACGAACTATCACTTATTATCTACTAACCACATTTGCCAAAATTACATGTCGGAGAAATGGAGGTGCTCCTCAAAGAGCGCGTAAGCTGCTTTACACCAAGTCAAAACAAAAAGGGCGTAACCTACCGACGTCAACCACATACCATGCAAGACAGTAAAAAGAACATTTGATTCGCATCCGTTTAAGTGTTCAAAGCGTACCCACTCATGTGTATGCAAAAGATTTAGTGCATAAAATAAACACACGGAAACGGGGAATTTGCTTTTCATACTTCAAAAGGTTCTTACAACGATGAAAACAGTAAACAAAATCATCACTAAAATGATTACAATGGCAAGACATCAAATCCAGGACATGGATTGAGAAATTCAAAAGTAACGCTATCTAAAATATTTCGGGCCTTTCGGAGTATTCTCATATGCTTCCTCTCACGATCACAAGCGTCAGGGTCCAAGCTGATGTCCTCCGCCCTTCGATAGGCAGCGATTATCGTCGCCTGTTGAAAAGTTTGATGCAGAATATCAACAAGATTGTCTCGCATTTTCTTTGAAATTAGGCCCATCAGATACACCGAGTGCACCTTGTCTTCGGCATCATCCAATGCCTTAAGCGGCATGCCTTGATAAAATAAAGGAAGTGCTTCCCAGATCGCTCTCACAATGGGCTTTAAAAGAGCAGAACGACGAGAAAGCAGTCGACCATTGTATTCATCAAAGCGACGTATGATTTCGGCGCACTGAGCGTTTGTAAACTCCTGGTTCTGGCAGCGGCCTAGTGAGCGGATGTCTCCGTAAGAAATAATCCCATCGAGATCATACAGATGAGGGCCATAACGTCTGAAAAAGAAAATCAGTGAGAGTTAGTGGACAGACTGATTAAGAAAAAAACTTATCGAAATAGACACGGGGATTTAAACAACGCTTGATATCTTCACGGAGAAAGTAAGTACTGATTAAAACACCCAACGAATTTAATTTTGTGCAATTAAGGAGAGAATCCTAAAAGGATTTCTCATTTAATGAGAGGCTTCTCGGGCCAAGGAGTTAAACTTCCTTGAGAGCAACGCTCTCTAGAAAGGAGTGACACCTGTCAAAATCAATTATGAGGGAAATAAAATTTCCCCCCGAGAATTCTGAAGAGCCATGCTCTGAGAAGATGATGGAGTAACCCATCAGAAACCCTAAAAGAAGCAAAGCTTCTACTGAGTTAAAAACTCCGAGATCTTTAAGATCTGTAGAATGAACTCTAAAGAGTTCTCTATTAATGGGTTAAAAAACCCTAAAAAGGATTTCTTTAGATCTATGATCTAACAAGAGCAAAGCTCTGTTGGGAAACCCTAAAAATCTATATGATTTGAAAAGTGCAAAGCTCTGTTGATGGGTAAAACTGTAACATCTCAAAATAATTAAATATTATTTTTGGGAATTTTTATAATTTAATTTAATTTTATTGATTATTTTAAATTAAATTTATAATTAAATACCGATAAATGGGAAAAATTTTGAAAAAAATTATGGAAAATTCAAAAATAATGTGTTCTATGGAATTTTGTCACTTTTAAGTTTTTATGAGCATTTATATTCTAATTTAGTGCTAATCGCGATTAAAAATCGCTAATCGGATTTTAAATAGCTAATCGGATTTTTGGCTTTTTTGTGCAAAACATGCACATATCATTTTTGACTTGTGTTACATTTATCCTACCATGGGTGTTTTGGGTCTACTATTTGAGTGAGAAGGAAAAAGAAAAAGAAAAGAAAAGGAAAAAGGGTAAGGAATGATGATAAGGAAAAAGTAAAGTATGATGAGAGAGAGAGAAAGGGGGTGTCTAGTTTGACTTGTGTGAGCCATTCCTTATCATTCTCCCTCTCATTTTTCTCTCCATCTTTCCCCATCTCCTGCTGCTGCCCCTTCCCTCACTTCCTCCTCCCTCTTCAAGCCTAGATCCACCATGAAATTCACCTCAAAACCTTACATCCATTTCACAAAAAGTGTGCACAAGCTCACAAGCTTTAGAATGGACCAAGAAAGTTGGTGTTTTGGTGCTGTGGGATGATTCTTGAGTCTCTATTGAGGTAAGTCCTTCATAAATATTGTAGTATTTCAAGTGATTTAGCCTCTTTTAAAGTTTAGTGTCGTTTTGTCGAGGTTTTATACACTTTGGAAAACCCAAGAGAGGGTTAGGGTAAACTTGAGTTGTGGCTATGCAATTGGACTCGGATGGTGACCCTAGACCCTATATTGACCAAAACCCTGGCCTAGCACAACCTGAAACCCAAAAATACGGAATTACGGGACTTTCATGTCGGTTTGTGACAGCATAGAGTGTGCAGAGGAATCTGGAATGTACTGGAACGTTTACTGGAAAAATAAACAACTCCAGGGACCCATTTGAGACCATATGAACCCACTGTAGCGAGACGAACACCTTTGGAGTACCCTGGGCCGCCAGGCCGGTTTTGCCTGTAGAGGGGCTCGGCCACTTGGTGAGGAGACGGGTCTAGGCTTCTACTGTAGGTCACATACACCCTATACATCACTCTAGACTTGTTTGCTTGCCTTTGTTTGGCCTGAGACGAAATCTGGGATCATTTTCTTGGGTTGCTGCTTTGAATTTGGTTTTGGTTTTGCGTATTTTGATTTCCAGATTTTGGTATTTGTGCGTTATCTCGAGCGTGTGACGTTTGTACGTCTATATCGAGTGATTTCGGGTTGTTTTGCGAAGGCCAACCATAGGTTCTAACCTATAGGCCTTTTAGCGTATCGTGTTGGTTTTCGCGTGTCGTTTTAAGTTTCGATTTGGTTTTGATGCAATGCGATATGTGTGATATGTGTAGGTACCCCCGCGACGATCCGAGGCGATGCAAAGGATGAAGGCGACATCGACACCGACACGCAGGATACAGGTGAGTAGATTTATATCTACGGGGAGAAGTCGGGTGGATGGCGTATAGCACCCCCGCAATCCGTAGTTTTTATACTATATATGTATATTATATATGATAGTTTATAGTGTGTCGTGGTTCTTGTGTTAGGTGTATTAGGTGTACTATAGATAGATTAGGGTTAGAAGTAAACTAGCGTAGTTCCTAGTCGCGAACCCTAGAATAGGTTTACCTCCACCCGCACACACAGGCTTATTTGCTATACTTATATTGTGATGACGGGGATAGTGGATGACATTGGAGATGAGTCGATGAGATTGGGCATAGTGCCATGATATTGGTGATGTGACTCGTATTTGGGATACGATATGTGATTTTTAGCGGGCCCCTGGACGTGTATTTCGCACACGCATTCATACTTATTTAGATGGTATCGATTCGTACTAGACTTAGATCAGTACCCCAGATTATGTGATATGATGATAAGGATACCAGATATTTGATATGATGATTGTGATATTGACCCGCACCCAGTTATTGGGATGTCGTACGACGATTTACCGTACGAGCTTTATATTGATGATTGATCCGCACTCATGACTTGAGGATGTCAGATGATACACGATATCGTACGCGATACTATCGAGACGGGATCACCGACTCTTATATATACATATCGACTCAGATTTAGGTGGCTTCAATACCCCTCCTGCTTAGCTTGTTAGTTAGGTCTGTAGATTACTTTGTAAACATTAGACTAGATCGGGACATACCTATTTCAAAACTAACGAACCGGGAATATTTTAAGGATAAGCTAGGGGGATTCTACGGATAATTTCAAAAGGGGCATTTTTTCTTAAAAACACCGTAGCCCTTATTTTACGAAAACCCCCGATTCGTGTTATTTCAAAAGGCAAAACCGCATGACACTTTCATACAGATGTAGATTCTTCACTACTGCGTTGCGTTGATTATTTGATTCCGCACATTCATATTTTTTTTGCATCGCATTACTTATGTTTATTGCCATATTACCATCATGCTGTTAGGACACCAGCACCATTATCGATGATGCGTATGTTCCACATACACTGTTTGCCGGCTCACACACTTCATCATCGATAATTGTCATGCCATTATACTTTAGTACTGTTGCATTCATGATATGATTCTTGCATGGCATATTGTACACTTATATTTGTACACATATATAGATGATTCTGCCTTGATTAGAGATTTGGGAACCGCAAGATATTCTTTAAAACTGATTCATTTTAAAAGAGCGGTTACCCTCGACATGTGCACATTACTATTTCATGTTGCATGACTTACTGATATGCCTACATTCTTTTACATGTCACATACATCATGCTTTGATTGTACGCATTGAGATATGTTGTTTTCCATGATATTTCTGGATTTGGGAACCGTGGGTATTTCAAAGGAGATTATGTAATTGTTTTAAAAACCCGGTTACCCTTGATATGATTTTTCCACCACGTGTTTTCTCGGTGCTAGAGTGATTTATGAGAGAGGGCTGACCCGGACTGACGGATGCCCGATATATGAGAGAAGGCTGATCCGGACTGACGGATGCCCGATATATGAGAGAGTGGGCTGACCCGGACTGACGGATGCCCGATATATGAGGATTTGCGTGCCGATGCTGGGCACGGTTTTCATGATGTTTTCCATGATTTTGATTATATCCTCACATTTACATGCATGATGCTTATTGTCATTGGGTGACGGGTGGACGGGATCCACATATATACAGATATTGATCACATACAGACTTTGACTACATTGATCATACTTCATTTGTATATATAACAGGGTATGAGAGCGCTGTTATATATACCCTTACACCAATATTAGTGGTATGAGACGCTAATATATGTGTATTGATATTCATTTGATACTTCATGCAGACATACCTTATATTTATGACATGTTATTATCTGAGACACTGGCACGAGTATTTGGCATTACATACATGCATAGATGTTGCATTGCCACCTTAGCATGCTTCAGACTTGTTCATTGGGGTTTATATATATTGATCGTTTGACCTAGGATTATGTTATGCATTCGGTTTCTTCTTGTAGATGTTTTTCTACTCACGAGTTGGCAACTCATCCCGTTGTGCCACAGTACAGGTTTCATTACGGCATTGCTGGCACGGCTTCTTTTTGGGTGACTTGCTAGTAGGTGGGTTTACTTGTATCGTACCCATCATTATATTTTGTATATTATTATTCAGTTGTATCTAGAGTTCCATCAACCAAACATGTATTTATTTGAGATAGAGACCAGTGATGTTTATTCTTTCGACCTTAGAGTCGCGCGATACATTTATTTGGGTTTCTTGCTGTTTTGAGTTTCATCTTCTGTTGTGATCCTCGTCTTTCGGCGTTGTATATTATATTGCTTGCGTGGTTGTGACTGTCGATTGACGAAGAGCTAGCTCCCGCTTGGGATGCACTTTTCATTATATATATGCTTATCCAGGTTTTGTACCCGTTTAGGGTCAGTTTTTACAAAGGAAACTCTGTCGAAATTTTTAGAAAAGACATATGATTTTAAAATGCATATTTCGGCATATGTTGCAAACTACTTGATTTAAAATGGTTTTCCTGCACTCTACTACTTTTCTTGGTTTGGATTTCTAGGTTTTCGGCTCACGTAGAGTGCGTGCGCCTCGAGACATTTCGTAGTCTAAGTGCCGGTCATGTTCCGTACTTTCGGGTCATGACAAAGTTGGTATCGGAGCGTTAGGTTTTACCTTCGGAACGTAGGATGACACTTGGTTGATGGAATAGGTGACTAAAATAGAGTGACGTACCGTGTGTATGTTCCGCGGCATACTTACGATACGCTACTCCACTTAAGGAGCCTTAGGATGTACATTTCTTTGCCCAGTATTATATTCATTCCTGATCCAGCCTCATCGGTATCAGTTATAGTTTTGCTGCCACGATTACGGGCAGGGAGAGCTATGGCTAGAGTTGCGGTCAGCACGAGCTCGTTACGAACGAGGGCTGACCAGAGCGTGATTCCGGCGACGCGATTGCAGAGATGTGTCTTTTATTGTGTTTTCGCGCCACGAGCGTTGGATGGATCACGGTATGAGATTTCTCGGACGTGCAGATCAGCACCAGAGGATCGGGCCATTGTTAGAGCTGTTAGTTGAGAGAGGACTGTCGATGTACAGCATACCTCAGAGACTGATAGGATGTCGCTTCCGGAGCTTACGAGCTGAGATCGCTGGAGCTTCCAGGCAGATATGAGACAGATGATAACTAGTCTACCCCGATTTGAGAGACGAAGGTGATTCGCTCGATTTATGCGCCGGAGCAGGCCCAGTTGAATTGAAGATTTCCAGTGTGGAGAGTCTTAGATCTAGAGCAGACCGATTTAGAGATGACCGCCAATGTATCATCTTTCCTGAAGGATTGAGGCGCTGTTCAGCGTACAGACGAATGAGCCAGTTGTTGCTGCGAGCGACGAGATATCGCCCCAGATGTTGGAGCTATTGCCGTACGAGATTGTACTGGAGATTATAGAAGGTCGCTAGTCACCAAGGGTGAATGACTAGGACATGTGGTCCGTTCGCTACCCGATGCGAGGTCATCAGATAGATTGAGTCCAGCTTGAGGCGACTTCACGCAGGTTCGTTGAGAGTCGATTGAGACGATCGAATATCAGAAACCTATTACTCCAAGTTTAAAGTATTCGGAAAGACATGCATGCAATCATATGGACCCTCTAGAAGAATGAAACCCTAACTCGATATAATGACCGTGTGAAAGCCTTTGAACCTTAGGGTTTGCGGCAGTTCCACGGCGCCATTAGTGAGGCTTGGGTTTGCCCTTCTACGGCTGGACCATCGATGCTGTGGTATGTGCTCGATACTATTATACTGTACCCAAGACGTTGAGCTCTTGGGGGATTATGAGGTTTTGACAAATCGATCGGATGACTCGACTTAATTCGGATGCTAGGTGGTGAGATGCATTCCTTGGGAGACTCCAGATATGAGGATAGCCGTTGGAGCTCGGTCCATGCAGCCACGACGAGACGAGTCCGAATCAGTCGACATCGAGCAGAGTGAAGTAAAGAGTTCGCAAGAGATTTCGACGAGATGACGTCCCACTCCGTTGACACCAGAGATGCAATACGTACGCAGAGGCTTTGTATATGGATATACCTTTCAGAAGGAATTGTGATGAGTATGCAGCTGTTTCGGAACAAGAATTAGCTTTAGTAGAGGACGATGACTTCCGGGCAATTCGGCAAAAACGAGATTCGAGAAAGGCCTAGACAGGACCTCTCTGGAATAAATTATGAGAAGACTTAGACCCAGGAGTGGTCATATTGCGTACGCCCAGCAGGCCACAGTTCGGCATCGTCGATGAGATAGTTGACCAGGTTCGGATAAAGGACCTTACCCAGATGCGTATGAGTTGATTGAGGACGGACGAGTATTGAGTATTCCTCCGATGGTTGGGGCGCGTTCCCGAGGACTTGTTCGGCCAGATATTTTCTACAGAGTACGCGATTTCGAGTCCGTGCGAGAGACTTCGGATGGACCGTAGCCGAGCATATTGCAGTGCGCAGATAGAGACGTGACGTCGCAATGGACGAGATACAGACAAGCAGGACAAGAGGTTCGTGCGAGATACTGATGAGCTGTTGTTACTCCCGTTAAGGTTAAAAGTCGGATATGCTTACAGAGGCATTGGGATACGGCCAGTTTCCGAGGAAATGTATGCGGACACGCAGATGTCCAGAGAACGAAAAAGGATTATGTAAGAGTACCAGCCTCCGTACAGTGCGGCATAGGCAAGATCGGAAGAGACCTTGAGCAGGATTCCTTCTAGGACACTGCTGCAATGATATTTGCATCCAGGATCAGATGTGTCACGTGCATTCAGAGAGCCAGAGGCCGACGCCAGTGATATGCTGCTTTACGAGTGGTCGTGAGGATTGACCGAGAGATGACCAGAGAAGTGCCAGAATGGAATCATTCCCGTTAGCACATTGACAGGGCCGATGAGCCAATGGATCGTGAGATTGGTAATCCACAGAGAAGATAAGGACCCAGAGACAGAGGACGCCAGACCGTGAGCAGGAGGCAAGTGGATATCTTGCGCTGCTAGTATTGGATGCACCGACACCTTCTCGACCTTGAAGGAGGAACTACCGACGACGGTATTTATGATTTGTGATTTTGTGATTCGATTATCACGTATCCGTCATCTTGGATTTCGGTATTTTGGGCGTTCTATTTGCATGATTTAGTTTTGATGACTGAGTTTCATGATATTTGTTTTATGCACCCACTGGGTATTATATTTTGCGCATAGTTATTACATTTGAGGTGTTGACTGTGACTTCATGCCTATTTTATGCCAGTGATGTGATTTACGTTTCCAACATAGTTTTCAAGCACTTTTAGTGTTTTGATATACGATTCTGGTGCACGCCAGATGCACTGAATCGGGATTCTTCGTGCATGTCAAATGCACCTGATTTTTGCTGTCAGGCATACATGTTGTCTATGATAGATGTTTCGTGCACACCCGTTGCACCTAGATGTTTTTTTGTGCCCATGTATGTCACATATATGGATTTTGATTTCCTTGCGCACCAGACGCACAGGATATTCTTATATATATATATATATATATATATATATATATACCTTTTTAGGATTGATTTCTTATAGAGCAGTACATTTTTATGATATTCGCTATGTATTGATGTGTTCGGAGCCCCGACAATTTGGATTTTTTTTTACTAAAATGTTTTAGTATTGGGGGGTTTAAATTTAAATCCGGGGACCGAATTTCTTTAAACGGGAAAGATTGTAACAACTCAAAAATAATTAAATATTATTTTTGGGAATTTTTATAATTTAATATTATTTTATTGATTATTTTAATATTAAATTTATAATTAAATATCGATAAATGGGAAAAATTTTGAAAAAAATTATGGAAAATTCAAAAATAATGTATTCTATGGAATTTTGTCACTTTTAAGTTTTTATGAGCATTTATATTCTAATTTAGTGCTAATCGCGATTAAAAATCGTTAATCGGATTTTTGGCTTTTTTGTGCAAAACATGCAAATATCATTTTTGACTTGTGTTACATTTATCCTACCATGGGTGCTTTGGGTCTACTATTTGAGTGAGAAAGAAAAAGAAAAAGAAAAGAAAAGGAAAAAGGGTAAGGAATGATGATAAGGAAAAAGTAAGGTATGATGAGAGAGAGAAAGGGGGTGTCTAGTTTAACTTGTGTGAGCCATTCCTTATCATTCTCCCTCTCATTTTTCTCTCCATCTTTCCCCATCTCCTGCTGCTGCCCCTTCCCTTACTTCCTCCTCCCTCTTCAAGCCTAGATCCACCATGAAATTCACCTCAAAACCTCACACCCATTTCACAAAAAGTGTGCACAAGCTCACAAGCTTTAGAATGGACCAAGAAAGTTGGTGTTTTGGTGCTGTGGGATGATTCTTGAGTCTCTATTGAGATAATTCCTTCATAAATATTGTAGTATTTCAAGTGATTTAGCCTCTTTTAAAGTTTAGTGTCGTTTTGTCGAGGTTTTATACACTTTGGAAAACCCAAGAGAGGGTTAGGGTAAACTTGAGTTGTGGCTATGCAATTGGACTCGGATGGTGACCCTAGACCCTATATTGACAAAAACCCTGGCCTAGCACAACCTGAAACCCAAAAATACGGAATTACGGGACTTTCATGTCGGTTTGTGACAGCATAGAGTGTGCAAAGGAATCTGGAATGTACTGGAACGTTTACTGGAAAAATAAACAACTCCAGGGACCCATTTGAGACCATATGAACCCACTGTAGCGAGACGAACACCTTTGGAGTACCCTGGGCCGGCCAGGCCAGTTTTGCCTGTAGAGGGGCTCGGCCACTTGGTGAGGAGACGGGTCTAGGCTTCTACTGTAGGTCACATACACCCTATACATCACTCTAGACTTGTTTGCTTGCCTTTGTTTGGCCTGAGACGAAATCTGGGATCATTTTCTTGGGTTGCTGCTTTGAATTTGGTTTTGGTTTTGCGTATTTTGATTTCCAGATTTTGGTATTTGTGCGTTATCTCGAGCGTGTGACGTTTGTACGTCTATATCGAGTGATTTCGGGTTGTTTTGCGAAGGCCAACCATAGGTTCTAACCTATAGGCCTTTTAGCGTATCGTGTTGGTTTTCACGTGTCGTTTTAAGTTTCGATTTGGTTTTGATGCAATGCGATACGTGTGATATGTGTAGGTACCTCCGCGACGATTCGAGGCGATGCAAAGGATGAAGGGACATCGACACCGACACGCAGGATACAGGTGAGTAGATTTATATCTACGGGGAGAAGTCGGGTGGATGGCGTATAGCACTCCCGCAATCCGTAGTTTTTATACTATATATGTATATTATATATGATAGTTTATAGTGTGTCGTGGTTCTTGTGTTAGGTGTACTATAGATAGATTAGGGTTAGAAGTAAACTAGCGTAGTTCTTAGTCGCGAACCCTAGAATAGGTTTACCCCCACCCGCACACACAGGCTTATTTGCTATACTTATATTGTGATGACGGGGATAGTGGATGACATTGGAGATGAGTCGATGAGATTGGGCATAGTGCCATGATATTGGTGATGTGACTCGTATTTGGGATACGATATGTGATTTTTAGCGGGCCCTTGGACGTGTATTTCGCACACGCATTCATACTTATTTAGATGGTATCGATTCGTACTAGACTTAGATCAGTACCCCAGATTATGTGATATGATGATAAGGATACCAGATATTTGATATGATGATTGTGATATTGACCCGCACCCAGTTATTGGGATGTCGTACAACGATTTACCGTACGAGCTTTATATTGATGATTGATCCGCACTCATGACTTGAGGATGTCAGATGATACACGGTATCGTACGCGATACTATCGAGGCGGGATCACCGACTCTTATATATACATATCGACTCAGACTTAGGTGGCTTCAATACCCCTCCTGCTTAGCTTGTTAGCTAGGTCTGTAGATTACTTTGTAGACATTAGACTAGATCGGGACATACCTATTTCAAAACTAACGAACCGGGAATATTTTAAAGATAAGCTAGGGGGATTCTACGGATAATTTCAAAAGGGGCATCTTTTCTTAAAAACACCGTAGCCCTTATTTTACGAAAACCCCCGATTCGTGTTATTTCAAAAGGCAAAACCGCATGACACTTTCATACAGATGTAGATTCTTCACTACTGCGTTGCGTTGATTATTTGATTCCGCACATTCATATTTTTTTGCATCGCATTACTTATGTTTATTGCCATATTACCATCATGCTGTTAGGACACCAGCATCATTATCGATGATGCGTATGTTCCACATACACTGTTTGCCGGCTCACACACTTCATCATCGATAATTGTCATGCCACTACACTGTAGTACTGTTGCATTCATGATATGATTCTTGCATGGCATACTGTAGTACTGTTGCATGACTTACTGATATGCCTACATTCTTTTACATGTCACATACATCATGCTTTGATTGTACGCATTGAGATATGTTGTTTTCCATGATATTTCTGGATTTGGGAACCGTGGGTATTTCAAAGGAGATTATGTAATTGTTTTAAAAACTCGGTTACCCTTGATATGATTTTTCCACCACGTGTTTTCTCGGTGCTAGAGTGATTTATGAGAGGGCTGATCCGGACTGACGGATGCCCGATATATGAGAGAGGGCCGACCCGGACTGACGGATGCCCGATATATGAGAGTGGGCCGACCCGGACTGACGGGTGTCCGATATATGAGAGAGGGCCGACCCGAGCTAACGGATGCCCGATATATGAGAGAGCGGGCTGACCCGGACTGACGGATGCCCGATATATGAGAGAGAGCGGGCTGACCCGGACTGACGGATGCCTGTTATTTGAGGATTTGCGTGCCGATGATGGGCATGGTTTTCATGATGTTTTCCATGATTTTGATTATATCCTCACATTTACATGCATGATGCTATTGTCATTGGATGACGGGTGGACGGGATCCACATATATACAGACATTGATCACATACAGACTTTGACTATATTGATCATATTTCATTTGTATATATAACAGGGTATGAGGGCGCTGTTATATATACCCTTACACCAATATTAGTGGTATGAGATGCTAATATATGTGTATTGATATTCATTTGATACTTCATGCATACATACCTTATATTTATGACATGTTATTACCTGAGACACTGGCACGAGTACTTGGCATTACATACATGCATAGATGTTACATTGCCACCTTAGCATGCTTCAGACTTGTTCATTGGGGTTTATATATATTGATCGTTTGACCTAGGATTATGTTATGCATTCGGTTTCTTCTTGTAGATATTTTTCTACTCACGAGTTGGCAACTCACCCCCGTTGTGCTACAGTTTCTTGCAGGTTTTGCCGTACAGGTTTCATTACGGCATTGCTGGCACGGCTTCTTTTTGGGTGACTTGCTAGTAGGTCGGTTTACTTGTATCGTACCCATTATTATATCTTATATATTATTATTCAGTTGTATCTAGAGTTCCATCAACCAAACATGTATTTATTTGAGATAGAGACCAGTGATGTTTATTCTTTCGACTTTAGAGTCGCGCGATACATTTCTTGGGGTTTCTTGCTTTTTGAGTTTCCTCTTCTGTTGTGATTCTCGCCTTTCAGCGTTGTATATTATATTGTTTGCGTGGTTGTGACCGTCGATTGACGAAGAGCTAGCTCCCGCTTGGGGATGCACTTTTCATTATATATATGCTTATCCAGGTTTTGTACCCGTTTGGGGTCAGTTTTTACAAAGGGAACTCTGCCGAAATTTTTAGAAAAGACATGATTTTAAAATGCATATTTCGGCATATGTTGTAAACTACTTGATTTAAAATGGTTTTCTTGCACTCTACTACTTTTCTTGGTTGGGATTTCTGGGTTTTCGGCTCACTTAGAGTGCGTACGCCTCGAGACGTTTCGTAATCTAAGTGCCGGTCATGTTCCGTACTTTCGTATCGTGACAAAACCCTAAAAGTTCTTTAAGATCTGCGATCTAAGTAGAGCAAAAGCTCTGTTAATGGGTTCAAATCTTACCAGAAATTTGACAGAGTATTAACTCAAAAGGAGTTTTCTAAAACAGAGAGCTTAGCTCTAACAGAGAATTAAAATTCTCAAGATTAAGAAAACAAGAAGATGAACATGGCTCATCTCAAAAAGGCCAAAGCTTCTAATAATTGGCAGGGGAAGTCGATCCGACTTCCAAGAACATTCCAACGGTCGAAAGGCTGTCACCGCTGCACTTACGTGTGAGCCACGTGAGCGCAACGGTAGGGACATTTGTTTCCACCAATCAGAGCAAAACTCTGTTAAAATTTCAAAATTTAAAATGAAGCAGCGCTTAATAAGAGCGCTCGCACCAAGAGTGTCAGCGCTCTATGGCAGCGCTCACGTGCAAAACACGAGTGCGCTAGCGTCAGGAGCGCCGGCGCTCTGTAGCAGCGCTCACGTACAAAGCATGAGAGTGCTAGTGCTAAGTGTGCTGGCACCAAGAGTCAAAGTCTCTGATGCAGCACTCACATGCAAAGCACGAGAGCGCTAGCGCTGGAACTAAATGTTCCCCACCGTTGGATCAAAGATTCAATGAAGATGATAAATTATCAAATTACCAGAATAAAATTCTGTTAAGGAAATACTCATCGGAATCTTTCCAAACAAGTAAGATTGTGCTCTGTAAATCAGAGCACCGTTGGATCAAATGATCCAATGGTGATTAAAAATCACAATGGTGCAGAATAAATTCTGTATAGGAAAAGATTTCTCAATCTTTTTAAAAACAAGAAGATTCTCTTCCGTAAAACAGAAGCTCTGGGATCAAAGATTCAACGGTTGGAAATATCCCCAAATCAATTAGAGAAAAGATCTCTTCAACTGATTCAACAATTCAGCATTCACTATATAAAGGACCCTAAGACTTCAAGTCTCGCAGAGAGGAACCCCCCACAAGCTTTGGAAAAAAAGGAAGAACAAGCTCTGAAAAGAACTTTGTTCTTAGAACCATGAGACAATCTCTTGTAAGCGAGAACTTATTTCTCAGATCATAAAATTGATCAGAAGCGCTCTGCGCTCGTTGACCGGCGTTCAGCGCCAAGTGCACCACGTGCTCCTCATGTGTGCGATACTTAACAGAAGCGCTTTGCGCTCATTGACTGGCGCTCAGCGCTTTGTACTCATTGACTGGCGCTCAGCGCTTTGCGCTCATTGACTGGCGCTCAGCGCCAAGCGCGCCACGTGCTCCTCACATGTGCGTTACTTAACAGAACCGCTCAGCGCTCATTGATTGGCGCTCAGCGCCAAGCGCAACACGTGCTCCTCACATGTGCACTACTTAGCAGAAGCGTTCTGCGTTCATTGACTGGCGCTCAGCGCCAATCGCACCACGTGTTCCTCACATGTGCGCTGAAAGAACATAAATTGTTCTTTAATAAAGCCCCAGAGCTGTAATGATAATGAATGCTCAGCACTCAATAAAAGACAAAAATTGTCAGAGCCCAAATCAATGCTCAGCATTGTTAAATGTTCCAACATTTTAACTGAGTTGGCCAGGCCCAAGTTGGCCACAGACTCCTTATTCAGATTAATTGAGCCCATACGCTCATAAATCTTTTTAACAGATTTTAGTCCCAAACTGGACTACAGATCTTCCAACCAATATTGGTTCAAGGGTACATCTCTCCACTCCTCTGATATGTGTCGTAATCCTTCAACGTCTTCAGAGAGGTGACGGGTCCCGACAACCAGACATTCCATGGACTGTGCGGTCTTTAAACTCATGGACTATGATGTTCTTAAACTTTACAGACTATGATGTCTCTAAACTACCACAGACTGTAGAGTCCTTAAACTCATGGACTATGATGTCCTTAAACTTTATAGACTATGACGTCTTTAAACTACCACAAACTATGATGTCTTTAAACTTATGGATCGCAATGCCCCTAAACTAAGCAATAGAGCCCAAATGCTCTTTTGTTGGATCTAAATGATCCCGTTAAGTAGATCTTAGTCTAAAATTAGACTAACGCATCCTTAACAAACGTTTAAATTGATCTTAGTCTCAACTGAGATTAACGATTCTTAAACCCAACCCAAATCTAAGAAAATACGGATTTGAACTAATCCACGCCCTACGGGCAACAACATAAATTAGTCTCCGTATAAAATCCAAGGACAACCAAAAACAAAACAAACACCCACGACACGAAGTGACCATCTGGAGAAGGAGAAAGTAGTTACCGCGATGCGGTAGCATAATTAACTGCAGGGGCTTGTGCCTGCAGGGAAGAGCGTCCCCACGATAAAAAAAACCTCTCACAATGAGAGGGAATCTGACAAAGTCTGCTACAACGGCCGCATCCGTCTAAACTTTCGATACACGGTGCCATAAATCAACTTGGTATCTTCAGAGAGGTGGACGGATAAAACCAAATAGCATTTGCCCCCCAAAATTCAGGCCCAACGTCCCGGTCGTGTCTTTCGGCGGCGAACAAGACTGTTATGGATAAGGGGAGGTTTCTGACAGAAGGACCGAGGCGCTCTGTTGGCCAGACTTCAAGAGGGACTCCAGTCCGATTAGGTGGAGGGATCCCAGTCGGGCAACATGGTGGGGTTCAGATGAAGCGTGTCGCCGTCCCACCGCAGCGGAAAGACCATGTTTGCAACTACTGTAAGAAACCAGGGCATATTCAGAAAGATTTCCGCATGGCCAATGGTCAGTGTTTGATCTGTGGGGATAGCGATCACCAGATTGGAGGTTTCCCTATGAGATCGAAACGCAGGGGATCCAACCAACAACAGAGTGTTTCATCAGGACCCGTTCAGAGAGGGCGCCACTCATTCCAGCAGCAACTTTTGGATCAGAGCCGAGGTAACGCATGTCGTGGCCAGGGGCGAGCTTTTACCCTAACGGCCGAGCAAATGGAGCTGTCGGAGGACATCGTCGCAGGTACTATTTTAGTTTGCTCAGTTCTTGCTTAAATATTATTTGATTCCGAGTCTTCGCACTGTTACATGTCCCCTACTTTCGCTACTACACATTCTATACCACACGAAGCTGACCTGACACTGGGACATTTACACTGGCAATGAAGTGATTGTATTCAGTCGAAAGTGCAAACTCTGTCCTGTAGTGATTTGCGGCAGGGAACTTTTTGCCGACTTGCTGATCGGGACCGAGAATTACGACATTGTCTTAGGGATGGATTGGTTGGGCACCTTCCACGCACAAATTGATTGTCGGGCTAAGACCGTGACCTTCCGTATTCCTAACCACCCAAAGTTCATGTTTCGTAGGGGCAATGAGTCCTTGGAACCTGCAGAGTTTACGGCAAAGCCGGCGAGAAACACCCTATCCTTGATATAGGCAAACGAGAGCCCAGCACCGGTAGTAGTTCGGGAGTTCTTGGATGTCTTTCCTGAGGATCTACCCAGTCTGTCCTCGCCATGTGTTTTGGAGTTCTCGATTGATTTAATCCCAGGAACGACACCACTTTCTAAGGCCCCATACAGGATGGCTCCAGTCGAGTTGGTCGAGTTAAAGAAGCAGTTAGAGGACCTTCACAGCAAGGGACTCATATGCCTAAATGTTTTCCCTTGGGGCATTCCAGTCCTTTTAGTGAAGGACGATTCCTTACGCATGTGCGTCGACTACTGTGAGCTGAACTGAGTCACGATCAAGAACAAATACCCCATTCTTCTTATTGATGATCTATTGGATCGGCTCAGCGGTGCCCGGTATTCTCAAAGATGGATTTTCGGTCTGGGTACCACCAAGTCAGGATTAAGGCGAATGATATATGCAAAACGGCCTTTAGAACCCGATACAACTACTACGATTTTCTTATGATGCTATTCGACGTTACTAACGCTCTGGCCGTGTTCATGGAATTGATGAATCGTGTTTTCTCACAGTACCTTGACCTGTTTGTCGCAGTCTTCATCGACGACACTCTCATGTACTCAAAAAGCAAGGAGAAGCACGTCGAACATCTGAGGATCGTGTTTCAGGTGTTGAGGCAGGAACATTTGTATGCTAAACTGAGTGTGAGTTCTGGCTTAACCAAGTTCAGTTTCTGGGACATCGTTTCCGGAGACGGTATATCTATAAGACCCGACAAAGATTGAAGCGGTTAAGGATTGGCTGACTCCAAAATCGGTAGCAGAGATCATAAGTTTCTTGGGACTTGTCGGTTACTGTCAGAGATTTGGCCAAGATTTTGCTCGAGCGGCTGAGCCTTTGATAAGGCTTACTCGGAAGGAAGAATCGTTCGTCTGGTCAGGGGAATGCGCCTAAGCGTTCGACCTGTTGAAGCAGAATCTTACCACAGCCCCATGCCAGATGGGTTTGAAGGATTGGTGATTCACAGTGATGCTTTCGGGAAGGGGTTGGCTTGCTTTCTGATGCGGCATGGTTGAGTAGTGGTATACGTCTCGTGCTAATTAAGAATGCACGAAAAGAATTACCCGATTCATAGAGTTGGCTGCGGTTATTTTCGCTCAGAAGATTTGGAGGCACTATTTTTTAGGAGAGCGGGTTGAGGTCTATACGGACTATAAGAGCCTGAAGGATATATTCACGTTGAAGGAGCTCAACATGAGACGACGCAGGTGGTCGGAGTTTATAGCCCACTACGATCTCGATTTGCAGTATCACCCCGAGAAAGTGAATGTGGTACCTGATGCTCTCAACCGGAGACCAACGGTTGTGGTGTTGACTTGCCGGAAGGATATTCTTGATGATCTTCAAAGGTTTGATCTAGAGATGGTTATGTCGGGAACCCATAGGCAGTATTGGCAGCTACAGGTGCGGTCCTCTTTAGTGGATCGCATCAAGGCTACGCAGTGTAACGACCCTAAAATTCCTGTACCCTTTTGTATTATTTTTCATTAATAAAATGTCGTTTTCTTTTTGAGTACCGAGTTATATCTAAATTCTTGATAACTAAGTTTGAGATGGCTCATATAAGGGCGGGCCAGCTCATAAGTCTTTCCGAATGACCATTTCTTCTATGTTCTCTTTAGACGGCTCATGAGTATTTTGAGCCGTCTCATGCTCTCATTTGATGCAGAATCGTTCCAGACTCCCAAGAGACGAGTTCATTGGACTCGTAACTGCTCGTTTCATCTCAATAAGCAAACTAATTCATTAAAGTGAACCCCCAACCCTTCATTTCCTCCATCAATTCTCTTTTTAATGCCTTTTATCCTTCTTAATACACTATCATTTTAATTGCTTTTTCTTCTCCATTCCTTTGGATGTACAAAACTCAATTTCCTCCGCAAAATTCTAATTCAAAAGTCCTCCTATGCCAACCACTGATCTCCCTGCTCCTAGACGCGAAGCTTCCGATCAAGTCCGTGTTCCCTTAGAAACGGCGATACGGTTATACTGTATCGTATAGCGGGTAAGTCATCTTCCTCTTTCTCTCTCTCGTTCTCTCCCTCCCCCTTCCTTTGTCGTGCTCCTCCTCGAAAACGTTGTCCTCGCCTTGTCATAGTTCATTATGAGATATATGTTATATGTATAGATTAGTTACACATGGATTGTTTAAAAGTAGTTGCTTTTTGTTCAAGACTATGTTCGCTTATGCTTTTTATACTTAATGACAACACCTCCATGCCATGGGTCTAGATAATATGAATTAGTGACACTACGAAATGAGCGTAAACCAATATTGCATCATTATACGATTAACAATGTTTCTAGATACCATCTTTATAACGATCTAAGATAGTTCTAGGCTCCTTTGCTATTATTGCTTCTGCAACCTATTTTGGGAACTCAGCTATGGATTCTGTTAATTACAACGGATCTTTTTTTATGAGTCTAGCAGAGATGATAGAGAACCCTTCATACCGATCATCAAGGAACAAATAGAAACCTATGATCTCTAAAATATTAAAATAAAGAACTGTGATTATGTGATGCTTTTGTGTATGGTTATTTGCCTTGTTTTCAAATCTAATTGAAACCTTAACCTGATCGTCTGAACGAAAGGACTATAAGACGGCTCAACATAACCATGAGACATCTCATACAAATAGAGAGGAAAACCACTATGTAGACATGACGTGAGCCAACTTAAATTCTGATTGAGCCGTCTCAAGTTATGGTCAAGCCGGCTCCACATAACCTCGAGCCGTCTCTTGCAACCGAGAACAAATAGTGATTAGAGAAGACTTGTGAGCTGGCTCTGTAGGGTTCCTAGGCACACTCAGGAGGTCTCACAAGGCATCAACCATGCCAATTTCAAATTTTACAAGTGCCGAGAAACCCTAATACGGATCGTTAACTAGAATTTTAGGCGATAAAAGAAACTAGTTAACAACTTAACTAAAAGAACGGAAATACAACCTTTGTAGATCCTATCCTCCACCTCCATAGCTCTGCAATGAAGTCCCCTCGCTGTCCAAATCGAATCCCGGGCTCTAGCGTCGGCTTCATCGGAAAAATGGGCGGGCTAGGTCATCGACAACGATGTCGAAGATAATCTACATCGAAGCATCACAAGATCAAGCTCCCACTTCACCAAGTCATGAAACTTGTGAAGAAAACACCCTATACTACTTGGCAAGAGGTAGAGGATGAAGAAATAGGAAGTGGGTTCACTTTAGAATTGGATTTCTCACTTATTTGCTCAAGTTGCCATTAAAGCTATCAAGCTTTTTCTTCTTAAAGAAGAAGAAGAAGAAGATGATAATATTATGATAAATCATTTTGATAAAGGAAAATAATATGAATACTTATCATCTACCAACCATGGTCAAGTGTAGAGAGTAAACTAGGGTTAGGTGAATGGTTAGGGTTAAGCATGAAGACAAAAATGGTGACTTGGTCAAAGCTTCATGAAGCTTCAACATGCATCCAAAGAAAGCCATCATTTTTCTTTATGCTTATTATTTTCCAAAAAGAATAAATAGACAAATAAATGAATAAGAAAACAAGACCCTAACCATTCATATAACCATGGTTTAATCTTTACACAAACCCTAGTTAGCATGCATCATCAAACATGATACAAACTTGTGCATAAAAATATATCACATATACAATGTGCACAAACAAGTGAGAAAATCATTTAAAGTGAACCAATACTAGTTAATGCAAAGTAATATATCAAATATATAATTATGCATTAAATCATTAAATCAATACTTGATTTAACGATCCGGTCATATCGCATATGACCGACTAATATCCAATGTATCGACTTATCGAATCAATCCTCGATTCGATAACCAGGTTACATCACATACAACCAAT
Organism: Agapanthus africanus; assembly: GCA_030015575.1. Lineage (NCBI taxonomy): Eukaryota > Viridiplantae > Streptophyta > Magnoliopsida > Asparagales > Amaryllidaceae > Agapanthus > Agapanthus africanus. The sequence continues at coordinate 670,173,229 of CM057337.1, forward strand.
CGATACATTCATCGCGAGAATAGAATACGGTATCACATACACGCATTATTCTCTGTCCCGCACATATCTCATGTGCGCTCCTATTTCGTTTCGCTTGAGCCAGGAAACCTCTGTGTAGGACTCTAAAGACTCGTCAATACGCTGGCAGCAGATGATGATCATATCAGTCACCTACAAGCCGCAAGCGGTCTGCTAAACGTAACGGCCACCCGGGTATTGAGCGATTAGAAGATCGACGAGCAAGCCCGCTCACACTCCTGTGAATCCAACCAGTAACACTTACCGTACAGTCCGGTCTGTTCGTCTGATATGTCGCATATCTTGCCTAGGGGTGGTAAACGTCAGACCCCAACAGCTCGATAAGTCGTGTCGATATGAGGTCTATAACAGTTCGAGAAACTACTGGTAACACTTACCAGTAAATCTCAGCAACCCTGGCCAGGGATTTCCGGTTATAGCCAATCGAACACAGCGCAACATCAACTCCCTATACCGGGAGAGACGAATCCCCTCCTATCGCTCATTGCCTCCATGTGATTCGGGACTGTACCCAAAAACCACCGTTTTGCACGCCCTCTTGAACGTGGTAAGGTGGAAATCAAAGCACAGTGGGAACCACACAAGACTCTATGACGATCTCGGGTCAACAGACTACTCTGTACCAGTGTCACCAGAGAACTGCCATCTGACGTAAGGTATAATACCATCCGGGAGTTCTCGGCGAGTCCGTCCAGTGTACCCAGTCTCCACTGAGCATCCGTATATCATCTCTGATGTCAAACACCAATGGATATGGGATCATCCATCGCCCATCTGTATGGGTCGAGAAGGTATACGCTAGTCTACTCTGGTATATCGATGCCCCGTCTCGATACACCCACGACTAGGGACCTTGAAGGATGTACTTATGGACTACCATGTCCCCACTAGTATGATCCGCATCATAGTCCAGGTAGTCAAGTACACATCCTAAGGGCTTTACCAACATGTAACAGAGAGACAATCAGTATACACGTTAAGGTAAAGAGTAACCAGATAGCTACTATCATGTCGAGCAAGAAAGTCCTCCCTATATATGTCCCAGCATCCACTACAATATACATCCTATGTATAGCAATGGCCTCTAGGGCATACATATAACTAATAATCTCCCACTTGCACTAGGGCCATCTGATAGCAGTGGTTGTAGTATCTCATACTCAACCATCCCATAAAAGTCTCTCTCTGGGAAAAGGCCTTCGCGAGTGGATCCGCCGTGTTGTCCTCTGAGTCTACTCTCCTGACCTCGCTCTCTTAGAGATCAACCATCTCCATGATCAGGTGATACTGCCTTAGAATATGTCTGGATCACTGATGGGACGGACGTTCCTTGGCATAAGCTACAACTCCATTGTCTCACAATGGTAGGAACGCAGTTCATCTCATGAACCAATATACACCCAAACAGCCTCTTTGGTAGCATCTTAAGTAGCGATGTATCCAGCCTTTATCGTCTAGTATGTCACGGTATCTAGCTTGGAACTCTTCCAACATACCGTCCCTCGATAGAGGGTAAAGACAATGCCTGTGACTGACATTCAGTCGTCTTTATCACCTTAGAACACTTCCAGTGATTTTCCCCAGGATCGATTGATACCATCTCACTACAACTAGTGAGTATCCTAACATCCATTTAGATCTATCTCATAGATCCAAAATCCAGGATTTAGTAGGTATCATTATGATCCTATATGGAGAATCATTGTGATAAGCGGAGATTGACCGAGTGTAGCATAGGAAACTCCTTCCCTATCAAGAGTATGTCATCCATGTACTCTATGAGGATCACTACCATACTCTCTACTACCTTTTTGTATATACAAGGTTCATCTACCATTTTGATGATGTCAAACTGTTTGACCATTTCATCAAAACAGATGTTCCAACTCCGTGATGCCTGCTTCATCACATAAAACATCTTGTACACGTTTCCGCTGCTCCCACTGTCTACAAGGCCCTCTGGCTGTGTACTTACAGACGTTCTCTTCTAAAATATCATTTTAGAAAAGCAGTCATGACACCCAACCACCAGATATCGTAGTCATGGTATGTAGCCGTGGCAAGTAGGATCTGGATGGACTTAAGCATAGATCCTTAGAAAAGGTTTCATCATAAACCACGTCTGGTCGATGACGAAAACCTTTAACAAGTCTAGCTTTGAAAGCCTCAACTTTTCCATCTACACCAAGTAATCTTCTCAAGATATACTTGCTCCTGATGGGGATTTAACCCTTCAGATAAAGCAACCAATGTCCATACTTTGTTGGTGTATAAGGATTCCATCTCAGATCACTAAGCATCCAGCCATTCTTACAGAGTCCGCACTCTCGATGGCCTGCTCGAAACTAGTTGGGTCATCATCTCATGATGCAATCCTCGCTCCCACTGTCATAGAGAAACCGAAGTATCTCTCAGGTGGGTGAGGAACCCTACTAGATCGGCGGAGAGGCTGGGGTTCGTAGGTTACTATTGAATCCTTTGCTTCTACCAAATCATCAGCTGCAATTTATATAGCTGGAACATTTTCAGTTCTACATAACAGACCTTACCTCGAGCTTGTCCGGATTATGCTTTTAGACATAGGCCGGACAACCCCAAATCTTAACTAACTTAAGATATGGGCTCTTCCCTTTCCATATCTCATATGGAGTGGTAGGCAACTGATTTGATTCGAATCCTATTCAATAGGTATGCAACTTCTTAAGTGCATAACTCCTAAAAGGAAATAGGAATCTCAGTAGTACTCATCATAGAGCACACCTTATCATATAGGGTGTGATTGCTCCGCCCCGATATACCATCGTGTTTTGGTGTATTCGGAGGAGTAATGCTGAGAGAGAATCTCATTCTCCTTTTGAATAGACCAGGATTTCTGTGCTCAAGTATTCTCCTCCTCGATCACATCAAAGGACATAATACTTATACCCGTATTTTGGTTCTCTACTTTTAACTTATATTCCGTGAATATCTCAAAAGGTTCGGACTTGTGTTTCAACAAGAACATATGTCTGAATCTTGAGAGATTATCAGAGAATATAATAAAGTACAAAGAACCGGTCCTGGCATATGTAGACTGGGGACCTAACATACAACATCATGTATCAGTCCCAAGAGTTTACTAACTCTTTCTCTGTTTCCAGTAAACGGAGCTATGGTCATCTTATCTTTGTGATATGACTGGCAAGTTTAACAAGATGTAAATTCAAACTGATTTAAATATACATCTAAATGTAACTTTAGCTAGTCGGGTCACATTGATCTGACCTAGTCTACAATACCTCAAGAAGAAATCGTTCAATTCTGAACTCTTTCTCTTGTGTGTGATCCATATACTAAGAACTGTAGTTTGATTTAGAACGTCAATGCTTTTAGATAACGTGCCTGAACCGATCAACTTTTGATATAGGAAATGTTCAAAACATTATCCAACAATACAAAATTTTATCATTTCTTTACTAATAAAGAGACAGATATGATTTTGTATATCAGGTTCGGTATCTAATAACATTCGTTCAGAATCAATGTATTGGTAATACAGGGTGACAGTGACCGACAGACTTGGCTGCAACTCTTGCCCCGTTTTCTGCCTCATGAAACTTATCACCCGTTCTCAGATCTCTAGCTTTCTGTAGCCCTATGTAACAGATTACATATCTGGGATCCTGATCCGGTATCAAATACCCAGGACGTAGAGAATACAGAGAAACAGTTCTTTGTAATGAACACACCTGAAGGAGATGCATCATATGCACTTTCTTCGTTTGGGCGGCATAGGAATTCTGGTATTCCCCTTATTTCCTGCTCTGCCTTATAACAATTATAAGTTGGAGCGGGACCAACGTTCCCCAGCTCAGTATAACAAGCGGGTTCGGTCAATTATCCGTATTATTATCTTGATTAAGGCATGATATGGTCGCTACCAGGAGAGAGAGAGAAGAAAACACCCTGCGTGCGCTCTTGCAAGAATAGATTGGTTATTATTTTATCTAATCAGGATGACTCCCACTGTTTTTTATCAAATCTTCCTTCAAACCCTAAAAGGAAAGACTAGCCGGGATTAATTACACACTACAAGTTCGCCAATCTTTCAGCCAGGCCAGTGTCGGTACTTTGAGGGAGGTCCCCCGTGCTTTCGCACGAACCTAATTAATGTAAACCTCATTTTCCCAGAAGCGTAACATCGTTAACACCTTTCTAAACACCTACTTGATCGGCTAATTGTAATGTGTAAAACTCTCCCAGGAGTAACTCTTACTCGCAGCGGGTATCGGGATCCAACTATCTCATAGAAGGTATGCAATCTCATTGCAAATTTCAACACTTGAAATTCCCGATAATATTTTGCCCCTAGCGTTCTATGACCTTGACGAATGCCAAACAACCCATAGTCCACTAGTCAAGTTCAACCCGTACATTTCTTGATTGAATTAAACCCACCCGCACGACCCTTGACGAATGCCAAACAACGCCGTACGAATACCCTAATCCAATCTGCATCATATGCAAAAGCAGATAAATACTAGTTAGCTACCGTACACTACACCTTGATGAATGCCAAACTACCGCAGCACGAATACTAACTAGTACTTATCTAAAATGACGGAGGGCTACGACAGGTTTTTATGAAAACCTATTGCATAATGAACTTGATATCGTTGTAGAATCAAATGATTTTAAAATGGAGTGTTTTTGAGGTCTTTCTAGTTTTGCTAAAGGAGTCGCTCCCGGTGAAGGGATCGTCGGTCCTTTCCTCGTCGAATAAGGTGCGGGATATATCATATATATCACTGTGCAAAGCAAAAACTCTTAAAAACAATCAAAAGACAAACCAAGTGTGTAGCATCTGCCAGTTATTGCTAAAGGAGTCACTCCCGGTGAAGGGATCTCGGTCCTTTCCCTATCGAATAAGGTGCAGGATATATCAAATATATCGCTGTGCAAAGCAAGAACTGTAGCTACCTGTTTTATTTTGAAATTCGATTCTACAACATCTTAGGTTTCTTTTTCTTTCATTAATCATATTAATGAAGTCCCATCATTTAAAGTGCCTAAACATCACAGATAAATACGACGTACACTTATGCCATCCGCATTCGCCTCGATGTCCCCTCGTGCACCGTTAGGTTAGGTAACTAACGGCAGAGCAGGGCAGGGCTAGCGCGGTTGTAAAACATAAGTAACGTCTATATAATATATCATATATACTATATACAGTATTTATCACAGAACATCACATGATCACATCACAGATATCGTAGCAGAAGAAACATATGAAATATTGGATATACTAGGACGTCCGTGTTTTCAATACGAGCCAGTATAAAACACGGATTCCACGGTCGCGATGAATAGCCAAACCCACACCCCTAGACCCCTACAAGAGCGGCAAGCAACCCTACCAATTCTGGAGTTAGGAGACCCGGACTCAACTCCTCAAGATGGTCTCCCACTGGACTCCAGAACCCGGTTACTTGTGCCCTCCTCCTTGGGTCTATCCTAGTACAGAAAAGTAAATAATATACAAAAGGTGACAACTTCCTCAACCTGGAAGTGCCCCAATAAAAGAATATTACATACAAGTTTTTACATGAATGAAAATGAAAAACACTCATCTCACATAAAAAAACCCCGGCTATTCAAACACGACGATCCAATATAACATATCCAGCAACACATAACATCACATGTCATCAACGTAAGTAAATATGCGCATCCCAATTGTCGTTGACATATAGCAACGAAACCGGCGATATCACATATTACACTTACGGTCACAGAAAAGAAAGTGTAAAACTACAACAGTTGGAATCCGCAATCTCTTTAGACATCGCATGCCTAATCAAATGAATTACTTAGACATCGCATGCCTAACAATTATAAACCCCGCATTTTAGTCTCATTATCGAAAACTCTTTTCAATATCAAGTCGGGCAATTCAACAAGATTCCCGACATCCAGATCGAATGCTCGTCGCAAACTTGATTAGGCAGCTGCACCCCCGACGCCGTCGACGAAGTGTACCAAGGCGGAACACCGCTGTCGCAAGCACCCGAATGGATGCTTTCGGCGACGGGGTTCTCCTACAGTCACTTGGTCGGGGCTATGGGGCGAGGCTGTCTATTAAGTTTACCCGGCGAGTATCCGCGTACGCTACGTGATTGCGACGGACTTTTGATCGCATCAAAATTCCGTGGCAACCGATCAAGTGAGACTAAACTGCTATGTTTATAACATTCATTCAGTTATCTCATAACTTATTGTGAATTCCAATTATTGTATCACATTCCAGATAAACAGAAAATGTTAAACTTTCCGATCGAACAATCGAACACCCAAGTTTTCCCAAAACAGATCAACACATGAAACAAGTTTAAAAACATCCACTTCGTGCCTCAGTACCAACGGTCCAGCCGTAGAAGGGTCAAGCCAACGCCTCACATGTGGCACGCCGTACTGCCCCAAACCCGAAGGTTCAAAGGGCAGTTCAAGACGGTCACATAATCGAGTTAAGGTTTATTGTCTTCTAGAGGGACCATTGCGTTACTTGCACTACTTAGAACGTCGTTAAACTACGGAAAAATCCAACACTTGGAAATTTCCCGACAGGGGAAAAGGTGGGTATTTATATCCGGTCGAACCTTTTAACATATTCTAAAATTTACCAAGAAAAAACACAGAGACAAAATTAGACAATCCGATCGAATCTACGAATTCCCTAAACAACCCCAGAAAACTCAACTGTAGAGTAAATATTAAAATATTCCAGAAAATACAGCACTAAAAATTAGGAATTACTGTGCAAATTAAAAAAGCTGATGTGACTACTTGGCCGCGGAACCGCCGCACAAGCCAGCTTGTGCCGCGGTTCCGCCGCACTTTAGAAGAATCATGAGCACGTGCTCCACAGTAATTCATAAAATTCCCTGCTGATTTTTCTGCATATTTTTAATTTCGAAAAAGACCAGATTTCAGAAAATGTACAGAGAGCATTTTGAGATTAGGGTTTCGGTTCGATCGGACTTCTAACTCCGTCTACGCGTCGCCTAAGGCTCTAGCTAGGCTCTGATACCACTGTAGGGTTCCTAGGCACACTAAGGAGGTCTCACAAGGCATCAACCATGCCAATTTCAAATTTTACAAGTGCCAAGAAACCCTAATACGGATCGTTAACTAGAATTTTAGGCGATAAAAGAAACTAGTTAACAACTTAACTAAAAGAACAGAAATACAACCTTTGTAGATCCTGTCCTCCACCTCCATAGCTCCGCAATGAAGTCCCCTCGCTGTCCAAATCGAATCCCGGACTCTAGCGTCGGCTTCATCGGAAAAATGGGCGGGCTAGGTCATCGACAACGATGCCGAAGATGATCTACGTCGAAGCATCACAAGATCAAGCTCCCACTTCACCAAGTCATGAAACTTGTGAAGAAAACACCCTATACTACTTGGCAAGAGGTAGAGAATGAAGAAATAGGAAGTGGGTTCACTTTAGAATTGGATTTCTCACTCATTTGCTCAAGTTGCCATTAAAGCTATCAAGCTTTTTCTTCTTGAAGAAGAAGAAGAAGAAGATGATAATATTATGATAAGTCATTTTGATAAAGGAAAATAATATGAATACTTATCATCTACCAACCATGGTCAAGTGTAGAGAGTAAACTAGGGTTAGGTGAATGGTTAGGGTTAAGCATGAAGACAAAAATGGTGACTTAGTCAAAGCTTCATGAAGCTTTAACATGCATCCAAAGAAAGCCACCATTTTTCTTTATGCTTATTATTTTCCAAAAAGAATAAATAGACAAATAAATGAATAAGAAAACAAGACCCTAACCATTCATATTACCATGGTTTAATCTTTACACAAACCCTAGTTAGCATCCATCATCAAACATGATACAAACTTGTGCACAAAAATATATCACATATACAATGTGCACAAACAAGTGAGAAAATCATTTAAAGTGAACCAATACTAGTTAATGCAAAGTAATATATCAAATATATAATTATGCATTAAATCATTAAATCAACACTTGATTTAACGATCCGGTCATATCGCATATGACCGACTAATATCCAATGTATCGACTTATCGAATCAATCCTCGATTCGATAACCAGGTTACATCACATACAACCAATCGATACATTCATCGCGAGAATAGAATACGGTATCACATACACGCATTATTCTCGGTCTCGCACATATCTCATGTGCGCTCCTATTTCGTTTCGCTTGAGCCAGGAAACCTCTGTGTAGGACTCTAAAGACTCGTCAATACGCCGGCAGCAGATGATGATCATATCAGTCACCCACAAGCCGCAAGCGGTCTGCTAAGCGTAACGGCCACCCGGGTATTGAGCGATCAGAAGATCGACGAGTAAGCCCGCTCACACTCCTGTGAATCCAACCAGTAAAACTTACCGTACAGTTCGGTCTGTTCGTCTGATATGTCGCATATCTTGCCTAGGGATGGTAAATGTCAGACCCCAACAGCTCGATAAGTCGTGTCGATATGAGGTCTATAACAGTTCGAGAAACTACTGGTAACACTTACCAGTAAATCTCAGCAACCCTGGCCAGGGATTTCCGGTTATAGCCAATCGAACACAGCGCAACATCAACTCCCTATACCGGGAGAGACGAATCCCCTCCTATCGCTCATTGCCTCCATGTGATTCGGGACTGTACCCAAAAACCACCGTTTTGCACGCCCTCTTGGACGTGGTAAGGTGGAAATCAAAGCACAGTGGGAACCACACAAGACTCTATGACGATCTCGGGTCAACAGACTACTCTGTACCAGTGTCACCAGAGAACTGCCATCTGACGTAAGGTATAATACCATCTGGGAGTTCTCGGCGAGTCCGTCCAGTGTACCCAGTCTCCACTGAGCATCCGTATATCATCTCTGATGTCAAACACCAATGGATATGGGATCATCCATCGCCCATCTGTATGGGTCGAGAAGGTATACGCTAGTCTACTCTGGTATATCGATGCCCCGTCTCGATACACCCACGACTAGGGACCTTGAAGGATGTACTTATGGACTACCATGTCCCCACTAGTATGATCCGCATCATAGTCCAGGTAGTCAAGTACACATCCTAAGGGCTTTACCAATATGTAACAGAGAGACAATCAGTATACACGTTAAGATAAAGAGTAACCAGATAGCATACTATCATGTCGAGCAAGAAAGTCCTCCCTATATATGTCCCAGCATCTACTACAATATACATCCTATGTATAGCAATGGCCTCTAGGGCATACATATAACTAACAGGCTCAAGCATACATGAGCCATCTCAGACTGATATGCAAACTGACTTATTACCTGACATGTTAAATCAATCCACGTATACGAGATATATTACCTGACACGTAATATGACATAACTCGGATATGTTGTTTGTTTGACCATGCTATTGTTGACCGTGTTAGTATATTGATACGTTTCATGTATTCATGTTATTCTAATTATTACCTGCATATCATATTTGTCTCATTTCAAGCATTTCAAACATTTGTACCTTGTTTCTTGATCTCTAAATTGTTGTGTGTACATGATGACATGATTAGATATTATATGTTTGACATGAATCTTACCCGAACCATGAATATGTGTATACATGAATACTTGAATTTTACATGAACTCGACTTGAAATTGACATGAAACTGACTTGAACTTGACTTGAACTTGAAACCCTGTATGTATTCATGGATTCATGTAAGACTTGTATCATTATTTATAGTTTAACATACGCGGGGTGTTGGGGTAGTTTGAATAGTGAGACGATCAACGTTATCTCACGAGTCCCCCTCGTAATACATGAATTCTTGAAAACTAACACATGAACTCTCTTCAGGGCCCGTGTTTCTTTGCCCCTGGATTATATCCTTGGGTTTGTGAGTCTCCAGCGACGATTGGAGTCTCGTTACCAACTCTTTTAATTCGGGCCCGTGTTTTCTTGTCCCTGGATTACAGCTTTGGGTTTGAGAATACTCCTGCGATAGCTGACGCTCATACTCGAACTGACGTTAGGTTAGCTTACTCTTATAGTGACATCTTTAGACCACATTGCCAATCATTCCATGCTCACCAATTATACTTATTATATGCTTATGTTAATCGTCACTATGCCTATATTACACTGCCATATTGAACTGTCATCTCTTGTTTATTGCTTCATGATATTAATTTCTATTTATATGCTTGTCATTATTGCTTCTACATCTATATCTTTAATTAGGGACTTACCGAGCGCAAGTTCGCTGACGGACATTTCGTGTTTTCTTTCTTTCTTAGGAATGTTCGTCAGGTGACTTAAGGATAAAGGAGATCGAGCCGAAGGAAGAAGAATACTCGCAGCTGTCATCGCAAGCAGACTACTAGCTTTCCTTTACATTTTACATTCCAGTATGCCTCTTTGTTAAGGCTTGTTATGTTATTGTATCCTGTTTCAGGCATCTTATAAACTGTCGAACCTTATGGATTTTGAATGTAATAGGTAGGAGTTCGATTTTTATTTTCTTGCTTTATTCTTGTCATATTTATATTACTTATATAACGTTTAATGTATTTGTTGCGAGAAAGACCCTTCTCGGAATAGATACGTCGCGAACCTTGTCACGTGCCTGCTACCGCCTTTTAGGAAGCGGGGCATGACACGCAGGTTGGACACCCACATCTACAGAAGTTCCTGAGTCACGCTGGATTGAGGACGAACTTGTTAATCCACATAGATGGTTCCTCAGTCGGTTTTGTGTGCTAGAGGGCAAGGTTCAATAGAAGGTATTGACCGAAGCGCACAGTTCAGCCTATTCGGTGCATCCGGGAAGCACTAAGATGTACAGAGACTTGAGAAAGCAGTTTTGGTGGAATGGTATGAAGAGGAGATTGTCTGCTAAATGTCGAGATATGCCTGGTGTGTCAGCAGGTGAAGGCCGAGCATCAGATAAGGGCCGGTCTCTTGCAACCACTATTTATTCCTCGGTGGAAGTACGAACACATCACTGTGGACTTTGTAACGGCTTTACCACGGAGTCCTAAGGGCGACAAAGCCATATGGATCATAGTCGACGTCTCACAAAGGCGGTTCATTTTCTACCATTCTAGTGGGGCAATCAACGGACACTTTGGCAGAAAAGTACCTACAGGAGATCATGAGGATGCATGGAGTGCCCGTCGGTATCGTATCAGATAGAGCCTCCAGGTTCCTCTTCCAGTTTTGGAGGAGTTTGCAAAAGAGTTTAGGCACACGCCTTAAGTTCAATATGACATATCACCCTCAAACGGACGAACAATCGGAGCGCACCATACAGATACTGGAAGACATGTTGAGGGCTTGCATGCTAGATTTTAAGGGGTAATAGGGGGATCACCTACACTTAGTGGATTTCTTCTATAATAACAGCTATCAGGCGGGCACAGATGGCCCCGTTTGAGATGCTCTATGGACGGAAGTGTCGCTCCCTGCTTTGCTGGAATGATGTGGAGGGCGGAGATTGTTAGGACCTGAGCTCATAGTCCCAACAGTCGACAAGGTCTAACTGATAAGGAAACGTATCAAGACTGCGCAAGACCGCCGGAAGAGCTGGGTGGACGCCAGTAGGAGACAGCTAAAGTTCGTGGTTGGCTACCATGTATTCCTTAAGATTTCGCCGACTAGAGTGGTGATTGGATTTGGCAGTCGTAGGAAGCTAAGACTTCGATTCATCGGACCCTTCGAGGTTATGGATCGTTTTAGTGAGGTGGCCTACCTCCTGACTTTACCTCTTTCTTTAGCTGGCATACACGACGCATTCCATGTTTCCCAACTACGTCGATACGACAACCATGTCATAGACCACTTCGAATTAACCTTGAGTATCGATCTCTCATATGATGAGCAGCCTACGGCCGTCGTAGACCGCGGAGAGAAAGTGCTGAAGAACCAGATCATTCCTTTGGTCTTCGTGTCTTGGGGCAGACGTTCATGCGGGGAGTTCACTTGGGAGCGTGAGGATGAGATTCTTCAGAAGTGCCCCCATTTGTTTCCTTGATCCTTATATTTAGCTCTTTTAAATTTCGAGAACGAAATTTCTTTTGTTGTTGGGTATGATGTAGCACCCAGTATCCAGAGATCCCAATAAAATAATCATTTAGACGTATTCTTTGATTTCATACTCAGGCAACATGTTAGATAACATATCATATAAATATTAGTTTGAGAATCAACTTGAGCTGGCTTAAAATATGTTTGAGACGACTCATAAGTCCTTCAGAATAACTGGTTTTTCTCTAGTTGTTGGAGATGGCTCATGACCAATTTGAGCTGGCTCGAATTACTTTTGAGACGACACATAAGTGTTTGAGACGACTCAAAATGTGCCTGGAAAACTATTTTCTTCTTTGTCTCTTTGAGACAACTCACCATTCTTTTGAGCCGGCTCAAACTGAAATTTGTAGCGTCCCTGAGATTGCGCCCACGATCTCGCGAGAATCTCTCCCTTGTGTAACCAACCGAGCCTATATAAACCCTAGCCTACCCCATCGAAACCCTAACCCTAGCCGTCTTCCTCCTCTTCCTCGCCAATTTTTCTCCTTTCTTGTTCCCACTCCAAAACTCAAGAAATGCATCCAAGAACCAAATGCGTACCTTCATCCTCTGGCATCAACGTCGTCTCCATCGTCATCATCGTCACCGACCATCATCATCATCATCATCTTCATGTTCTCGGCTACAAGAACTCGAGCACGGAACCCATCAACCCGAGCACCAAAATTGATCGCCATCGTCATGTTCTTTTTCCTTCCCCGCGGTTCTCCTTGTTCAAAGCACGCCAAGTTGAGAACCTCGCCGCGTCGTTTCGAGATCCCATGAACTTTTGCAAAAAGGCATGTACTCTTGCACCCGTTATAATGGCCGATGTGGCATCGGTTATTTCCTCGATTTAAATTCATCCGTTTAAAAGAAAAGCATAGAATCGTAACATTGTGAATTTTGATAATATATGAACCTATGCTTGCTGTGTACAGAACAAAAAACCTTAGGATCTTAGCATACCTATTAATTAAACCCTTAAAACCATGCTTAATTTTGTGCTAGGCTTGATGATAATTCTATTTACCGAATTGAAATGCTTGTATTAGAATTAAACTTCGTTAAAGTTGGATTTATGAATATTCTTGATTTATAGTTATTGTTGCGACCATGTATACCTGTTATCATCATGTATAGAACCTATTAACATGCTATATATATTCATGACTACTATTACTTGAACAATAAAAACGTGATCACCGACTAGAATACCGAGAGATACATCGATTGATGATAGATTGATTTGTGTCACCGGCATAAACTCATGATCTCGTGACTATGCGATTCGTGTTTTCGTGATTTAGTGATTTCATGATTAGTGATTATTCATGATACGTGCCGGTAACCGTTTCAGTCGGTATTTGAGATCTAGTGATCCGGTTTTATTATTGTGATTAAAACTTAGAAACACGGGGGATTGGGGAAATTGAAAGGTAAAATTTGGACCCGGATTCTGGAGGGATTCTAGTGTTAGAGATTGGCCAGTCGAACACGCAGTTGGCGCAGGGATGATGTGCCGACATCATTCATGTAATACCGCGTGTAGGATTTTGCCTAACGGCAAGCTCGGGATCAGCTCCGGGTACAGTGGGTCGTGGTCTCGGGTATGAACGGGATATCTCCAAGGTTCGAGAATATTTCCACCAATCAATTTCAAAAGTTTACGCGATACTAGTTAAGGCTTAGCTGTAGTGACATTTAGGACTCGACTCGACTTACAATTATGCATACTCTTATTGTTGTAACCGTATTTTTGTATGTGCACGCTAGCATTTCACGATACTTACATCTTCATATTAGCACACATATATAATTTTACGTTTGAGTACTTGTTGCATGTTCTGACTCCCCTGAGACTTGTCACCTTAGGTTCAGATACGGACGCGCCGACAGAGCAAGATCAGGAATACTTTCATGAGCTAGCCAAGGAGCAGCAGTTTATTTTAGGCTTCTCTTTTGTTTTAATTTATGCTTAGTTTGCGAGCCCCTCGTGGGACGTAGGACCTATGTATTTCCTTTTTCGTATTTAGATCTTTATTTGAATCTATTGTTATTCTGTAGACCCTATCATTGTGTTCCTTATTGTTTTATGCAGCATGACTATATACCGTTTTCCCATCTATTTTGGTGTACATCCCTGTTTTTATTGTTAATATGTATATTTTAGAAGTCGTGACATGACCACGGAAGGATTTTTCCTCACCGTAGAAGTGTGGCCGGTCTTCGTTACTCTCCGTATTTTCGTATTTTGGTAAGCGAGGTGTGACAGCAGAAGATCAGGGAACAGGTTGAGGCCGGTCGACAGTCAGAGTTTAAGATCCACGAGGACGATTCCGTAAGGTATGGGACCCGGGTCTGCTTGCCTACTTAGGTTATTAGAGAAGGGCTGATGAAGGAAGCTAATAGCTCTTCTTATTCCTTTCGCCTTGGAGGCACGAAGATGTATAAGGACCTTCGGTAACATTATTGGTGGATCGGTATGAAGTGAGCGGTTGCCTGAAGTGTGGCTAAGTGCTTGATTTGCCAGCATGTGAAGGCCGAACATCCCCGAGTTGCAGGCCTACTTCAGCCCTTGCCGATCCCATAGTGGAAATGGCATCATATCACTATGAATTTCATGACAGGCCTTCCACGTAGCATGAAAGGCAAAGATGTTTGGGTTATTGTGGACCGTATCACCAAGTCGACCCACTTTATTCCATTTCGAGTTGGGCAATCCACAGAGAACTTGGCGAGGAAGTACATGGAGGTAGAAATCTATTTTAACTATAGCCTTTAATGTTTTTAGCCTCGTCATATACATTCATAAATGTTTGTGTAAGAGATCATAAGACTACATGGAGTGCCAGTGAGTATCGTCTTCGATCGAGACAACAAGTTCACGTTCCAGTTCTGGCAGAGTCTTCAGGAGAGCCTGGGAACCAATTTGAGCTTCAGTACAGCTTACCACCCTCAGACCGACGGGCAATTTGAGAGAATTATCCAGATCTTGGAGGACATGCTGAGAGCATGTATACTCGACTTCAAAGGATCGTGAGAAGATCATCTATACCTTGTGGAGTTTTCTTATAATAATAGCTACCATAAGAGTATAGGAATGGCTCCATACGCAACACTGTATGGGCGCAAGTGTCGATCACCATTGAAGTTGGGATGACATTGGCGATCGAGAGCTTTTTGGACCCGAGATGATCGTAGCGACAATAGATGTGGTTCGAACTATCTGAGAGCGCCTCCGTGTGGCTCAAGATAGGTAAAAACATTGGGAAAATGCGAAGAGAAGACACTTGGAATTCCAACCTGGGGATCGTGTGTTCCTTAAGATCTCTCCTAGCAGAGGAATCATCCATTTTGGAAGGTGTTTTGGGAGGTGTGGCAAGCTTAGTCCGCGTTTTATAGGTCCTTTTGACATTTTGGACCGCATAGGAGAAGTGGCGTATCGTTTAGCCTTGCCACCTTCTTTAGAGGGCATGCATAACGTCTTCCATGTTTTCTAGCTACGCCGGTACGTGAGTGATCCCGATCATGCTCTAGATTATTTGGAGATTTTCATGGATGCCGATCTTACCTACGAACAACAACCGGTGAGATTTTGGATCAGAAGGAGATCCTACGGAATAAGGTGTTCAAGTTAGTTAGGGTATCGTGGAAAAAGGATTTCCCGGGTGAGTCCACATGGGAACGTGAAGATGATATGTGATAGCATTATCCTTACCTTTTCATTGCCCTGTAGCAGCGTATTTCTTATGGGAATTTTGAGAACGAAATTCTTTTAAGGAAAATAGATTGTAACGCCTGCATCCGAAATAAAATTAGTTATTTTAATTAGTTTTTTAAGTTATTTTAGTTAGTTTGTTGTAAGAATTATTGTTTTAGAAATGTGGTTAAAGTTTTTACCACTGTAGGGTTCCTATCAACGGCAGCAAGGTTTCGGAAGGCATCGTCCATGTCATTTTTAAAAATTTGTCGTTTCAAGAAACTCTAAACAAGAATCGATAACTAGAAAGAATACGGAAACTAATGTAAACCATTTACATCCTAAGTGAAATCGAAATACAACCTTTGTACATCGGTCCTTCACTTCATAAGCTCCTTGTAGTAGTTCCTTTGCTGCGATCATGTTGCTCCCGGACTCTTGGACAGCTCCATGAGAAGAATGCAACGGTCTTGTTTGAAGTCTTCGAGACCGAAGATAATCTACGTCGAGGGAATACGAACTCAAACTACCACTTCACCAAAGTGAAGCAAACATCCTATACTAAAGTGCTAACCTAGTAGAGGATGGTGAAATAGGAGGTGGGCTCACTTTAGAATTTCTTTTCTCACTTTATTTTCTCACTTGGATCAAACCCTAGCAAGCTTTTCTTTTTGGAAGAAGAAGATGAGAATGAAATTAATCCAAGTGAGTTGAGCTAACCATGAGTGAGTGCATATACTAACTCATGTAGAGACATAACCATGACTAATTATAGTGGTTAGGTTAATAAATATCCAAAGTAAAACAAAATGGGTGGACTTTGTCAAAACACTCACAAGCTTTCTACAAGCTTCATGCATACAACAATTATCTATAAATTTTAGATTTACTTTGAATATTAAAACCCTACCAATATAATTATAATGGTGTATATACATCCATGCATAGTGTATCAACAACCATGACACAAAAAAATAAACAATGCACATTAATATATATCACATATATATTACATGTACATACAAGTGAGAAAAGAATACTTAAGTGAGCCAATATTAGTTAATGTAAATTAGTATATCCAATATACAATTATACACTAAATTATTAAATCAACACTTGACTTAATAATCCGGCAACACTTGATTCGATAACCCGGCTATATCACATATAACCGGCTGATACAAAAGTCGCGAGGATAGAATACGGTATCACATACACGCATTATTTTCGGTCCTACACATATCACATATGCGCTCCTATTTCGATTTGCCTGAGCCAGTAAAACCTCTATGTAGGACTCTAAAGACTTGTCAATACGCCGGCAGTAGGTGATGATCATATTAAGCACCCATAAGCCATCAGCGGTACTAGATGGACGTAACGGCTACCCGGGTATTGAGCGATCAGAAGATCGGCAAGCAAGCCCGCTCCAACTCCTGCAAAATCCTGACAGTGACACTACCGTACCGTCCGGTCTTCTCGTTTGATATGTCGCATATCAAGTCTAGGGGTGGTAAATGTCAGACCCCAATATCCGATAAATCATGCCGATATGAGGCTCATAACGGGTCGAGAAACTACTGGTAACTCTTACCAGTAAATCTCTAAACCAACCCTGACCAGGGACTTCCCTGTTATGGCCAATCAAGCACAGCGCAACATCAACCCTCAATACCGGGAGAGACGAAACCCCTCTTATCGCTCATTGCCTCCATGTGACTCGGGACTGTACCTAAAAACCACCGTTTTGCACGCCCTCTTGGACGTGGTAAGGTGCATAGTGGGAATCACACAAGACTCTATGACGATCTCGGGTCTGCAGACTAACCTGTACCAATGTCACCAGAGAACTACCATCTGCCGTGAGGTATAATACCATCTGGAAGTTCTCGGCGAGTTCGTCCAGTGTACCCAGTCTCCACTGAGCACCCGTATGCCATCTCTGATGTCGAACACCAATGGATATGTGATCATCCATCGCTCATCTACATGGGTCGAGAAGCTATACGCTAGTCTACTCTGGTATATCGATACCCCGTCTTGATACACCCATGACTAGGGACATTAAAGGATATACTTATGGACTACCATGGCCCCACTAGTATGAAGCTTACGCTAAACATATAACACAACTTGACTTAATCTCTTTGTAAATGAAGCTTTCGACTTCCGAACCGGACAACTTTTTATATAGCATCATCGGCACATAAAATCCTATGCTTCCTGTGTAGACCCCGTTACCTGAAGGTGATATCTACCATGACTTATCTATGCTTTAAAATCATGCTGCATGTATGGCTGATCACATTGCAATACTATCATGCTTGTTTCATGCAATCGATATATATAATCGGGATTTTGCAAGAGTAATCATGGTGCATGCCATGTTTCTGGTTATCATTATTCATAGTTCACGTTGCATACAATTATCGGTTATATACATGGTTGTTTAAACACGGGGTTGGGATAGTTTGGTAAAGGCAGCGAACAAGGTTTCGGGGGTCCCCTATCATGTTCACCGTGGTTTCCAGGTGGTTTTATGAAACACTATTTATATATAATCATTAATGTTGTTGTTTTTCCATGGGACAAACAGAATACTCACCGAAACCCGGTCCAATACCCTTACTAGACTAATACAAACGATAGATGTGTAATGCCATGCAAATGTTTCTCAAGATATCTCACCTTATACATGCATACCTGTTCATGTTCATGCTTTTTTACTTTTATATGTTTGTATGCTATCTCTACACCCTCTTGGGAGACTTACATGAGCTTCAGTTGTATGACGGACATTTCTGTTTGATTGAAATATTCGTCAGGGATTGAGACCGATCAGGATCCGCAGGCAGAGAAGGACTTCGTAGACTTGGAGCACTTCTTAGGCCAAGCCAACTATTAGTTGTTTCTGAGATGTTCGTGTTATCATTCCATGCCTTTCCTTAACTGTTAAATAAAATGCCTTCTTCAAGGGTGTTTGATGTAAACTTTATTTGCTAAACTTTCTGGGATGTAATAATTGTTGGATGTTATTTATTTGTTTTGAAAATTTTAAATTCTTGTCATATTATTGCTTACTAGCGCTTGGCGTGTCTGTGTCGAGAATGTGTACTTCTCGGTATAGATGCACCGCGGGCCTCGTCTCGACTCCGCCTCATAGTTTGGGAAGCGGGCCGTGACAGTAGATGGCAAAGAAGTCCTAGGAGGAGATGATGCTACGCCTACCAAGGAAGCAGTCTCAGAGTATGCAGATAGTGATGAACCGCATAGCCTTCCTTCATCTGATGATGAGGCAGATAGTGGGTACTTCAGATTCTGGCAGTTCATGGAAGATAGGGATCTCAAGGATCCAAAGTTTGAGCTTGGTATGGAATGTGCCAAACCAAGTGAGTTCAGGGCATTAGTAAGACAAGCTGCAGTTTTGAGAGGTTTTGATGTACAGTGGTAGAAGAATGAAAGGAAAGAGAATTGCAGTTAACTGTAAGGCAAAAGGATGCAAGTAGAGTGTTTATGGTAGATATGTTGATGATGGTATCCGATGGAGGATTTTGCAACTGAATGACAAGCACACTTGTCCAAAAGTTTTCAAGAACAAACAAGCTACTTCAACATGGTTAGCACATCAATACCCGCTGAGAATCATAGACAATCCTATATGGCCACCTTCATTGTAAACTACCATTCATACTGAACTTGGGCTAGATTGTGGACTTTTTCAAATATATAGGGTGAGGAGGAAGGCCATTAATATCATTGAAGGTTGCTACAAGGAGCAATACTGGCAGCTTTGGGACTATACAAACATGATTATCACTACGAATCCTGGAAGCTATGTATTAGTGAAGACCAAGAGAGAGCAAGAAGATCAACCTAATGAATTCTATGGCTTCTTTGTGGCATACAAAGCTCATATGGATGGATTTCTGCAAGGTTGTAGGCCTGTTATAGGTCTTGATGGCTACTTCTTGAAGGGCCCTGCAGGAGTAGTACTTCTATTTGCTGTGAGTAGGGATGCAAATAATCAAATGGATCCAATTTCAGTTGCTGTGGTGGAGTCTAAATGTGAAGGAACATGGAATTGGTTCTTAGTGTGTTTGGGGGAGGCCATGAAGGACGACACATTTGAAAGAATAGTTTTCGTAAGTGATAGACAAAAGGTTAGATTTCTTATACTGCTTACATGTTAAATATGTATATAAAATTTTAAATTATGCATTTCATGATGCTTTATTAACATTTTGCAATGTAATGCCAATTTATAGGAGTTGATTGAAGCTATGAGGATGATATTTCCACCATCACAACACAGATACTGTGTGAGGCATTTTTATGCAAAAAAATTCAAAAGTGGAAATCGTTGGAGTTGAAAAGAATAATGTGGAAAGCAGCAACAGCATACACTAAAGAGGAGCATCTACTGGTAATTTTCTTTCATCTCATTCATTACTTGTTACATTGTTGGTGTTAGGCTACTTTGTTATATGATATGAAAGGGCTTGATATCCTAGAAGTCTAATTGATAGCGCGCCCGCGCACACACACTATTAATTATAGGTCATGAACAAACTTCAGAAAGAAAATGTAGCTGCTTATAAATATCTTGATGACATAGAAAAGACATGGACCAGGTCTCGTTTCCCTACAGATATAAAGTATGATTTGCTATGCAACAATATATGTGAGGCATTCAACAAATTCATATTAAAGGCTAGAGAGAAGCCTATAGTGACAATGTTGGAGATGATAAGAACTTTGATGAGGAGGAGGTTACAGAATAAGAGAGAGAGATGTGAAAAGTGGAATGGAAAAACATGCCCTAAGATTGTTGCCAAGTTAGAAATATTGGATAATAAGAGCAGGGGAGTTTGTAGAGCTCAATATTGTGACAACTATGAGTATCAAGTGACTGATACTCAAGGTCAATCTCGGCTCTTGGCCACTCTTTGCCTTGTCCCACCATTTTGTTGAGTGGATGGTGGTAGAAAAGGCGATGGAATCCCTGGCTTCTGATTTCGCAATTATGCAATTTTCGGTGATGATGTTGTAATCGGGAATAGGGACGTTGCCTTGGCCGATCGTGACATTCTGGGACCTTACAGGGATTGTAGAGTGTAGAGTGTAGAGTGCTGTAATCGGGGATAGGGACCTTACAGTATTGCTAAAAAAACTTGTGATTGTAGAGTGTGGGACCTTACAGGGATTCCTTACATGCATGCCATCCAGTGTCTGCATCATGCTAGGATAAACCCCATAGATGTTATTCACGACTCTTATAACATAAACCATTACAAAAGTTCATACAAGCATCACATTTCACCCATACCAGACTCAAGATTTTGGCCTACTGCCCCATATGATCCTATGCTACATCCTCCATACAAGAAAAGGCCTGGTAGGCAAAAAGAAGAAGAGAACAATTGGTGAGCATGAAACGGCAGAAGGTAGTGGAATGCAGAGGCTTGGAGGTTCAAGTAAATGCAGTAATTGTCAACAATCTGGACACAATGCAAGAAACTGCAAGAATGAGCATGTTGAGAGACAAACATCTACAGGATCAAGAAGAGGAAGGTCACAACTCCCAAAGAGAGGATAAACGAGTTCAGAATCTTCTCATCCTAGGAGTTCTAGTGATGCTTCCAATAGGGGAGGAGGCAGCTCTTCAAGGAGAAGATGAAGGAGAAGAGGAAGAGATACAGGAGTTGATATCTCAGAAGATGCCACTATTACTATCTTGCATGATTCAGCTCCACTGGATGCACAGACAGAGATCAATCCACCATATGCTTTGGTTATGCATATGGACACAGGAGCTTCAAACTTAGGCAGTTCAAATCACACAAATTTATCTGAAGATGTAGGCAATGCATCCAGAAATGACAAGGGGAAAAGCAAGATCAAGAAGAAAAGCAAACATGAACAGGATGCAAGTTAAATTTCAAGCCTATATTTTCAACTTGGTATTTTCTATTTCTAAACCCTCTCTTATACTGAATACTGATGTGTTTTATCCATGCTTTTATGTATAATTAGCCTGCTAGACCACCCTGCAAGTTCACATCAGTTGAAGTTGCGCGCGGGGGGGGGGGGGGGGGGTCTGCTTGGCACATCAACTATCAGGATGCAGAAACAGTCTATAAAGAGAGGAGGAGGAAGAGGCGCAGCTGCAGGCAGAATTGTGCCATCCAGATTCATTCAAGGAGTAGGAAAAAAATCCAATTTTCCGAACTTAAATTTGGTTCAAACTTTCTTCAGTAAGTTTCATTATTTTTATTACCACTTAGAGTATTACAGTACTTGTTTATTTGGTTAAATAATACATATGATACAAACACCAGGAAGGAAAGAAATATAACGGTCAAAAAACTTATTGAGAGTAGAAGGCAAATAGTGGAATACATTCTTATAAGAGCCAAATTTTCTGGCAGGATTATGTTTAATAACCCCGTGAGAGTTCCATTGTGACCCCTGTTCCACCCTTATATATCACAGCCTCTCTCAAGTTAATTTTAATAAATCCGCAAGAGTCCATACCAACAATGATAATATAACCATTAGAACCCATATATCACTCTCCATCTTTACTGAGGTTTTCAATCCGTTCTCAGATATTGTAGATTTGATCTAGAATGAATACAACTCTTATGTTAGAAGATGAACCAATGCTCATCTCATTTTATAGCAAATACAAAGTGCAGTGGTAGGTCTATCCTAAATACATAATGTAAAGGAGTAAAAAGGTGGCAGAATTTTCAAAATGCCAATTTTGCTCTCATAAATTTTGGTATTTCCACTTTCTATTACCACCTGGCCCATCTCCTTTTCAAAATGCCAATTTTGCCTTCAGATTTTGGTATTTCCACTTCCTATTGCCGTCTGCCCCATCTCATGTTGGCACTTGTGCCCACTTCATGCTTTATTTAAGACAGAGCACTTCATTCTCATTCTTTACTCAAAAGAAAAAAGCCAAAGATAAAAAAAAGTTGAAAGAGAGGAGAGAGAAAGGCCTTTAAAACTCTACCGATCTTCTTTTCTTATTTTGCATTTCTCTCAATTACGCAAAAGCTTGATGAAGACGAGTTGTTACCTTTCCTAATGTTCAAAGAGAACAACAAACCGCCATTGCTTTTCTTTCTCCATACAAAACTGACGTCCACGTCGTCGGATACTTACGGTGTCGATCCTTCCGTGTGCCCCCACGGGTGTTTCCCCTAATAAAATAGCAAAGCTCTATTCAAAATTTGAATTGAGCGTCAGAACTAAAAGTTCTCCACCCTTGGATCAAAAATCCAACAGAGATGATGAATCATCACATTACAGAATCGAATTCTGTTGAGAAAATACTTCTCAAATCTTTCTGAACAAGAAAGATTGTGTTCTGTAAATCAGAGCACCGTTGAATCAAAAGATCCAATGGTGATTAAAAATCACCAAGATACAGAATAAGTTCTATATGTGAAAATATTTTTCCAAACCTGTTAAAAACAAGAAAAATTTCTTCTGTAAAACAGAAGCCCTTGGATCAAAAATCCAATGGTGGGAAACATCCCCAAATCAATCAGAAATCTCTTAATAAGAGATTTCCTTAACTGATTCAACAAATCAGCCTCCCCTATATAAAGGACCCAAGACTTCAAGTCTTGCATAGAGGAACCCCTCATAAATTTCAAAATTCAATGACGAGAACAATTTCTTCTCAAGGTAAATAAGAAGAAGAGAGATCATAACTACTCCTCCATATTTAAGAGTTTTAACTTTCATATCAAAAGAACTTAGTTCTTTTTTTTTAGATCACGGATCTATAAGACAAAGTCTTTCATAAAAACAAAAGAGATCATAGCATTTTCTCAAAAAAGAAAAACTTAGTTCTTAGATCTATGAGACAAAGTCTCTCACAAATGAGAATTTAATTCTCAGAGTACCGAACTGATCGGAACAAAGAAAACATTCTGGTGCTCAGCGCCGAGCGCTTCTCGTGCCCCTCATGTGGGCGCTATTTAAAGAGTGCTTAGCACTCAAAGTCTGGCGCTCAACGCCGAGCGCTCCACGTGCCCTCATGTGAGCGCTATATAAAGAGTACTTAGTACACATTGCCTGGCGCTCAACGCCGAGCGCCCACGTACTCCTTACGTGGGCGCTACTTAATAAAAAGTACTTATTGACTGGCACTCAGCGCCAAGCGCTTCACGTGTTGCTCACATGAGCGCTATCAAGTGTTTAACCCTCCATATAAAAGAATACAAATAAAACAAAAGGAATAAAGGGTGTCAGAACCCATTTCAGTGCTCAGCATTGTTGATGCATGAAGGGGACCAAGCCCAAATAAATAATCAAGTGGGCTGAGCCCAAGGTTGGTTAAATCCCAACCTATATGCTTTTAAATTGGACTTAGTCTCAAACAAGATTATCAAATCTTTGATGAACATTCACTGGTTCAAGGGTATATCTCTTCATACCTCCGATACATGTCGTTGTAATTCTTCAACGTTTTCAGAGAGATAGAGGGTCCCAATAACCAATAACTATTGACGCATCCCCAAACTGTTAAACCAAAACCCTACCGACTATGATGTCTTTAAAACCTACGGACTATGATGTTTTTAAACTCTACGGACTATGATGTTCTTAAACACAGACTATGATGTCCTTGAATCCAATGGACCGTAACGTCCCTAAATTAAAATGATAGAGCCCAAATGCTTTGTTGTTGGATCAAAAATGATCTTGAACCCCCGTTGAGTAGATCTTAATCTAAAATTAGACTAACGTATCCTCAACAAACATTTAAGTTGATCTTAATCTGAAACGAGATTAACGATCCTTAAACTAACCCAAATCCAAATCTAAGAAAATACGGATTTTGACTAATCCCCGCCCTACGGGAGACAACACTAATTAGTCTACGTATACAATCCACGGGCAACCAAAAAATAAAACAAACAAACACGATACGAAGTGACCTTCTGGAGCAGGAGAAAGTGGTTACCGCGATGCGGTAACGTAATTAACTACAGGGGCTTGCGCCTGCAGGAAAGAGCGTCCCCACAATCAAAAACCCTCACAATGAGGGGCAATCTGACGAATTCTGCTACAACGGTCGCATCCATCCAAACCTCCGATACATTGTGCCATAAATCAACTTAGCATTTTCGAAGAGGTAGACGGATAAATCCAAATAGCATCTGCCCCCAAATTCAGGCAAGACAATCTACGCGGTTTCGTCTCTGTTTTCGGCGGTAAAAAGATTCTGGCACGCCCGGTGGGATCTTTTCCTCTTTCCTCTCCACACTTCGTGTGTCGTGTTCGCGAACAAATCGCAGTTTAATATGGTTGCCTGTGGATTCGAGGTACTAAGATTTGGTGTCTTGCTCCCGTGCAGAGAAAAGAAGATCAATGGTTTCCAACTGCATCAACTGCGACAATAACTCCCGCTCCATCCTGTCTGGAGGAGTGATTTATGGACCCCAAACGGCCTCCATCTTCGTCATGCCAGTGGAACAGGTGACTCAAGCCACCACTGGACTGTTCTTAGGGACCATGCTCCCGCCAATAAGCTTCAACACTCCAGGGCCGTCACAGGAAGCTCCAAAGAAGTCGGTTTTCGATTGGCTTACAACTACCACGGCCCCTTTCAACGGGTCGTCCAATTCCAACGTCTCAGTCTTCATCCGGCTGAGCCAAAGCTCCTGTGTGCCTGCAAAGAGGCTTGCAATACCGGAGAAGGCTATCCCGGCTCCTGCTGCGGGTGAGGTCGTTACAAGTGCGTCCCCTATCCGAAAGTCAGTCTTCGACAGGTTGGGCATTTCTTCTCAGCGGACGCGGTCTTCGATAGGCTGGCGCCAACAACAGCCCTTCACCAGAACAGGGGCATGATGAAGCCACCCCGTAATTGAGCTAGTCCCATATGCAAGACATGCTCAACGTCGCCACTGGCACCGAGTGAGGAAAACTAGGGGTAGCTCACTCTGGACTGACTCCACCAGCTTCAATGGTGGAAATTGATGCTGCTGTTCCAACTGAGAACAGTTTTGAGCCGCTCAGGAGGGTGCACAAGAACTCTCCGATTGCCGTGTTGAAAAAGTCTCATCCACCTGTCAAAGGCAAACCCGGAACAACCCCCGCAGCGACTGTCCTCTAAAATCAACGGGGTCTGGCGAAGAGTCCAAGACTCTGTAATCGATAAAGACTACTCCCGCTGACAGAAAAAAATGAAGGTTCGGCAAGAGGAGGACCATCTCACCGCCGTCGTCCCACGGAAAGCATCGGCTGCAACAGCCCCCTCAACTTCGACCGTTCATAAAAGGAGAAAGCCGGAGAAGATCCCCATGTTTACGATAAATCTCAAAAGCGCTGAATCAAACACACCAAGTCTGGGGGTCTGGTAGTGCACACCGTCTACATGGCTTCCGGAAAAGAGGAAGCCGTACTTCTACGACACTCACACGGTCTGTGACGAAAACTCAGGAGCAGCAACAAAAGCTCCAAGAGATGCTGACAAAGATGGCCGCATTTACTGGGCAGAAAGAAAGCCCAGAAGTATCGTCGGATCAGCGTCAGGAACAGGAAACTAATGCCGAGTTCTTCCGAAGAATGCTAAAAAAGAAAGATAAAGAGGCCACGGAACAAGCGGCTAACATAAAACAAACAGCGCTACTATTTCAAGATATGGTCGGGATGATGATCCAGCCGGACCCTCCAGCCGAAGATCCCCCAATAATCGTTGAAGATGACAGAGGGGAGACATCAAACCCTCTTCCGGCTTTATCAGCAGCCAGAGAGGAGACGATCTCGAAAGTTGCGTTTGATGACTACATAGCTCAACAAATACGAGCTCATCGGGCAAGTGAAGCAACTGGCCAAGCCGTCAGAACTGGGCGACCCTATCCAGGCTGGTATGATCAAATTAAGTACCCGCCAGGATATACGATCCCTAAATTTCACGTGTATAAGGGGACATGCAATCCCCATCAGAACGTGGCTCAGTTCAGAGCTCTGTGCGGCAATACTGGGGGTGACGATAAATTGCTACTTCGCCAATTCGTCGGCAGCTTAGCGGAGACAGCTTTTGAATGGTACTCGGAGCTTCCAAATGACTCCGTCAAAACGTTTACGGAAATGGAGTTGTTCACCCAGCGTTTCGCAAGCGCTAGCGAGCGCACCCCGATCACGGTATTGATCAATGCCAGGGTGAAATCAGGAAAGACATGGGTTCAATATGCAATTCGGTGGCAGAACTTATGGTCGAAATGCGAACAATGCATAAAAGAAGCTCCTGCTGTGGGCATGTTTGTAAGGACCCTAGATCCGCAGGCAACTATATCCCAATTCATGATGTTCTTCAAGCCGACCACTTTTCAAGCCTTGATCAACAAGCTGGCCCAAATGGACCAGATGGACCATAGGCCTTCCTCTTCAAAGACGGAGCTTCGAAACGAAAAGGGCAAAGGGAAAGCTACTTTCGTCGCCAACGCTCAGCAGCA
Organism: Agapanthus africanus; assembly: GCA_030015575.1. NCBI lineage: Eukaryota > Viridiplantae > Streptophyta > Magnoliopsida > Asparagales > Amaryllidaceae > Agapanthus > Agapanthus africanus. The sequence goes on from CM057337.1 coordinate 670,200,535, forward strand.
GCCGAGTGATCCGAAACCGACTGCTCGCCAAAACGATAAACAACGATCACTTAGAGAAAAGCTGAGACGTCCTTACTCATTCCTTCGGGATAAAACGAGAAGATTGTTCGAACTGGCGGTGTGCAAGAGGCTCATCACTCTACCAGATCCGAGATGACCACTACAACCAGGCGACACAAACAATCCCACTTACTGCCCCTACCATCGAATATTGGGTTATCCAATCGAAAATTGCTTTGTCTTCAAAAACTGAATTGAGAATCAGTACCAGCAAGGCAAATTCGCGTTGTCTGAAAACTGGAAGGCAAACCCGCCACAATCACATGCTCCGAAAAAGATGGACACGCCGGGGGCATCATGCTCATTCATAGAGGAAGCTCCATAGGAAGTTCTTTCGGCAAAAACTAAAAGAATGCTGAAAGATCTTCAAGCATGTCCGGCGATCAGGTGGAAAAGCCCGTTGGATCCGAAGATTATTGAGGGGATGCTGAAACCATGCCCAACATCGGAAGTTAGTAGCGATAGGAAAAATACCCGGACCCAGCCGTCAAATTCTTCGAAGAAAAAGAAGAAGACCAAGAAGCTCGCGTAGCCTGACGACAAGCGCACGGATCTGCAAAAGCATATTGACGCGCTGGAAGAATACAACCAGAAGGCGTGAACCCCAGTCACGCTTCAAGAGTTTCTCAACCATATCCTTGAAAGTAGATATAACGACAATGATGAGGGAGACGACTCGTCAGAGGAACCCGAAGATTATGTGGCAAGTTGCCATATGATCTCTCATTCATCGCTAAATAGCGAAAAAACTCACTCGACGTTAAAAGATAACAAAGAGAAGCTGGGGGCAGGATCGGTGCCAAAATCTTTAGAACCGTCAGACGAAATGATTGACATGTTGCTGAACGAAGCCCGTCAGAAGAGCAAAGCTTAAGGCAAGGAAACAGTTTGCTAAAGCCCTGTCAATGGGAATGAAGCTGCCATCTCCCAAAGGAAATACTCCTGGCGGTATACACCTTGACGAAGCGGGTGTACATCCTAACTACTGCTTATACCATCTAAGGATTGCACACCCTACCGAAGAATGCATGGCCTTTAAAAAGGGGTGGCTGGGATACGTTGCCCACCGACAACATTTCAAGCGGATGAAGCGCAGAACTCGTCGGGAGCAGAGAAGCACGACAGATGAGCACAAAAGAACTATCGGCAACTGTTACATGGTTGATTCTGGGGGTTCGCAAGTTCTCACTTTCGGAAGCTATTCTGATGAAGAAGTAGCACTCGGCTCTCTCTTCAAGGAATCCACCTCAGGAAAAGAGAAGATAAAGAACTGTGAAAACATTCAGGTGCGTAGTCGTACGTTGCCTGAAAAGAATCTCGGACCCACAAACAAGTGGTCGAACAAAAAAGATAAGGGGAAAGAAAAAGTCCCTGAAGATATAATCCCCGATGATCGAGTCGTCGAAGAGCTGGCAGCCAAAGACCCGCCTAAGAGGAACATGGTGGATTACAATGTTGTGGCACACCTAAGAAAGATACCCTCGCAGCTAAGCATTTTGGATGCCCTTCTGCTGTGTAAAAAGGCGCAAGATTCTCTGATCAAGGCACTACAAGAGCCCGACCAATTTCAAGCTTTTCTTGCTGAAGAAAAGATGAAGGACGAGCTGGAAGAAGTGTCAGTGTATATGCCCTAGAGGCCATTACTGTATCATACTAGTTTGTATATTACTTAATGGAAGCTTGGGATATTCACAGTTGTATAGACAATCTTGCTCAAAATGGTAGTATGCTACTTGGTTTGTTTCTACTTCAATATGTTCATATGTTTCTTTTAGCATATTGCTTATACATATTAGTGGAGCCCTTAGGATCTTTACTTGATTACCAGCGTTGTGATGGCAGTCACACTAGTGGGGGCTAGGTAATCTACAAGCACATCCTTATACATGTCCCTAGTCGTAGGATTATCGAGACAGAGCATCGATACTCCAGAGTAGACTAGCGTATACGCTTCTCATCCCAGCAGGGGAGATGGTCTGTCCCACAGCCATTTAGTACGTCGTACTGGAGATAGTATGTGTGTGCTCGTTAGGTTACGAGTACACTGGACAGGACTCATCGGGAACAGTTGGTTGGTACTATACCTATCGTGAGATAACAGTTCCCAGGTGACATGAATACAGTTTAGTCCGTCGACTTGACACTGCTATTTCGTCTCGAGTGTGTTCCCACTGTATTTTGATTACTACCCTACCACGGCTCAAAGGAGTCATGCAAACAAGTAGTAGTTGGGTGTAGTCCCGAAGCACTTGGAGGCAGTAGAGGTTAGATAGGATTCGTCTCTCCCGGTATTGGGAGTTGATATCGCGCTGTGTCTAGAAGAGCCATTACACAAAGTTCCTGGCCAGAGCAAGTGCAAGGTCGGCGGCATACTTCCGCATTGGCGGCGAATGGAGTGCCACAATCCCATTACTGGTATAGTTTCTAGTAGTTTCTCAGGGTGTTCTGGACTACACTCCGGCACGACTTGTACCCTGGACAATCACTTACTCCATATTCACCTACTCTATGGATTGTACCCTTCATACTGTGGGAAAAAACACAAGATAATAATCGCATTGGAGTTCATTAGATGAATCAACCCATGTCCTTAGAATTTACTATCAATTTAATATTTTTTATTATTATAGTATCATTATTGTTTTATGTTTCAGACTTTCATGGGGTGCCCCATCTTATTTTTCAAGTTAATTCTTTTTCTTTCTTTAGAATGCCATGTAAAAAGCCTAAATTAAGGTTTTATTTCTTCCTAATTTTATAGGTCCGGTTAACACTGATATGCTCAGTAATTGGTTATAAGTGTTCATCTGGTGATTGCAGTATTGGTTATTCCTTTAACTTTGTACACTGCAGGAAGCATATAAAAAGCATTACACTAGATAAATTTCAAATTTCACAGGAGCTTCTGTATCGCCTTGGCTTTAAATAAATAAATGAATAGCCTACAACTGGCATCAAATATACAAAAACATCGTAAAATTTACGGAAGTTGCCGTTCGATATATTGAACCCTCACACAGGTATGAGGACGCTGGTTGATTGCACTGCAGATTGCACTGCATCATATCAACTTGCTACTGTATATGGATCCTTTTGGCTAAGAGCTGAACTTTGTTGCAGTATTTTGTTAATTAATCCACACAAAATAGATGTCTAGATACATTCGAACCCTGATAACTTTGATACTGTCTTAGATTCCCTGTATACAAAAGAAGTGGTAAGAACTACAGTAATTAAGACCCAAACAATTACTAATTATTGTTTGATTTTCTGAGATATAAACGATTACCGCATAGCATTTTTCAAAATCTAAAGCGCAGAGAAGACATTCATTCGAATCAGGAAAATATGAAAAATTGTAACAAAAATTTCTACAAGTTACAGAATAATTAAGGTCCAATTATAAAGAGGTCAAGTTTTGGTTGCTCGACTTATGTTTTCAGAACTGAATGATTTAAGACACTTGAAAAGTAAATCGATTGACCAAGTATGATGGATTAGCTAGTGACATGCAAATCCCAACGACTACTCAAGATTATATTGTTTAATTTCCAAAATAGATGCATATTATTGGCTGGATAAAACAATTTATGCAACTGCAAATCTGCAATCCAAAGGTTAAAGTAACTCGAGAGCAGAAATAGTATGTGTTAATAATTTGGATCAAAGAGGAGTAAGACAAAATAATCGAATTTGTTTCTATGACCACGTTTGATTACACTAATCCCCTCACGCCACATAAGAAAATTTTCTCTAGTTATGTTGAATAGCAACCTTGGATCTGTTAGTTCCTACATCACACTCGGCACTTTATAGAAATGTCCTTGTTTCTTTTCATAGAACAAAGAGAATTTTCTTGATGACCAGAGGGAGTCCAATGATTTAAATATGGTACATCGGCTCTGTAACACCATGTATCTAGAAATACCAATAAAACAAGTATTTTTAGTATTTTCTTTGATCCCATGTTCAAATAACATGTTAAGTATCATATCAGATCTAATGTTAGCTCAAATATCAGTTTGAGCCGGCTCGTCTTTGCCTGAGACGGCTCAAGATAAAATCCCAATGATTATTTCTCTGGGTGCATGGGACCGCTCATTACCATCTTAAGCCGGCTCATGAGTCCAGAGAATTTCCTTTTCCCTCTGTGTATAGGATTGCTCATGATGACATTGAGCCGGCTCAACACCTTCTTCAGACGGCTCAATTTGTGCCTGAAACAATTATTTTCACTGTTTCGTTGAGAAGGCTCAACAACACTTTGAGCCGTCTCAACATGGATCTGATCAAGATCCTGATATCGCATGGGTATTTCTTAGCGTAACCGACACGACGTCTATATAAACTCACATTTAAAACGTCTAAACCCTAATTCTACGGCATCCCTTCCTCCACAAACCCTCGATCTTTTCTTCAAAAACCCTAGTTTTCTCTCTCGCGCGTCGACCCATCATCTTCTTCTTCCTTGTCGAGCCCAGCAACCAGGAACCCAACTTCATCATCTTCATCGTCACGGATCGTGATTGTTCTCTTTTTCCTTCTCTCGTGTGGCTACACCAGATCGAAGCACACTGAACAAGATCGTTGTAACACTCAGTCGTTCGATCTCACGGATCCTTCAATAACAGACTAGTACTCTTGCTCCCTTATATTTCGCCAATACGACATCGGTGAACTCCATAATTTAAATTCTTTAGTTTAAAGAAAGGGACATGATCGTGATATCGTGAATTTCAATTGTGTGTCAACACATGCTTTGTGTAATTAACGGAACCCTGAGGATGCTAGCACACCCAATAAATCAACTTCTAAAACCATGCACAACGCCTATTCGATTAAATGCCATGTCCAATTGCCATGCTTGTATGTTTCATGCACATTCTTATTAGGGATATTATTGCAATCATGTTGTTAGTTGTTATCCGTGACATGTACAAAAACCATGTCTCATGCCATACATACATATCGTGACCATTATGATTTGAATAATAGAATGTGATCACCGACTTGAATACCGAGCCATATATATATGTTGATTCGTGCCACCGGCACTAATTCGTGATTTCGTGTTTATTCGTGATGCGTACCGGAAAATTGTGTCAGTCCGTATTCAACCCTAGTGATCAGATTCTGTTGTCGTGACTAAACTTAGAAAACACAGGGGATTGGGGAAATTGAAAGGTGAAAATTGGACCCGTATTTTGGGGGATTTCAGTATTAGAGATTAGCAAATCGAACGCGCCGATGGCGTAGATGTGATGTGCTGGACATCATCCATCGTGTTCGAACTCATGATCGTGGTTCGTGTAGGATTTGCCTAACGGTAGGCTCAAGATCAACTCCGGGCAACAGTGAGCCGTGGTCCCGAGTATGTACGGGATATCCCTCAAGATTCGATAATGCATTCCACCAATCGATTTCAATCTCACGCGATAATAGTTAAGGTTTAACGATAGTGACATCTAAGACCCGGCATGACTTGTCATGTATATATTCTTTTGTTATTATATTCATGTTCATATGTGCATGCCGGCATTTCACGTCACTTATACTATCATGATATTCCACACTTTACATTTGAGTACTCGTTGGATATTCTGACACCCATGAGACTTGCCACCTCAGGTTTAGATGCAGACACATCGGCGAAAGCAGGACCAAAGCAATTCTTAGAAGTTTGCCGAAAATTAGTAGTTTAGTGTAAGTTTTCGTTTACTTTTATTTTATTCAGTCGCAATTAGAATGTAAATCCCTTGTGGGATGTTAAGGATTATGTAGCTCTTTTTGGATTATGTGCTTCTTTATTGGAACTTATTGTTATTCCGTGAATTTTATTTGAATCTATTATTTTTCTGTGGACCCATTTTGGATATTCATTGTTATATGGGCAACATGATTACTAGTGTTACCTTTTTAGTACTTTGGTGTATATACTGTAGCGTGACTATGAAAGGATCTTTCCTTACAGTAAGAGCGTGGCTCGCCTCAGTTACTTTCTGTATTCCCGTATTTTAGGAAGGCATGACAAGGTTTTGTTAGTATTAGAGCCAGGCCGACTTAAACTTAGACTTGGTTTTGACCGATCGTTTAGGTTAAAATCGCGTGTCTAAAGTACCCTTAGTGTGTCATACTGCATATTTCATCAACTCTGATTGTAGAATTCAGATAACTTAGATAGAGTTATGTTATTGTATCCATGTACGGCGATATGGTTATAATGCGGTACTCTCTTTGAGTAACTAAGAGTTCTATCCTTGATTTATTTTTCTTTGATTACATCGTACAAATTGCTTTTCCTTTCCGTTCAATTATTTTCGACTATATTTTATCTTGAGCTTTGAATTTAACGTCGTCAAAATCTCGTTTCAGATCCATGGCTCGACGAGTTGCAAGTGCTACCCCCGATTCCCCGGCCAACATAGCAGAACTACTAGGCCTTATACGGGATATGGTGTAAAACCAACAACAACAGACATGCATACTTCAAGAGAGTCTGCTTGCTTCTCAGCAAATTGCTACTGCCGTCTTGGATAGGGTGGCTGAGGTCCGTAACGGTCGGCGTCCGAACAGTGTCGCAGACTTCAAGAGACTGCAGCCGGCAGTTTTTACTGGATTGGGCGGTCCACTGTATGCGGAACAGTGGATTATCGATATGGAGAACTTGTTACCAGTTGCCAGAATTTTGGAGGATTGAATGGACATAGTCAAGATTCAATTGCAAGATGTAGCTAGAATCTGGTGGCTCGCAGAGAACAAATTGGAGAAACCTATTGCTTGGGCAGATTTCTCGACCATTTTTCTCGAGATGTTCTTTTCCAAATCGGCCCGCATAGAGATGGAGCGGCAGTTTATTAATCTTCGACAAGGACACTATGGATGAGGTAGCGACTCAGTTTATCCGACTTAGTCGTTTCTCTCTCTCGATGGTAGCTCAAGAAGAGGACCGGGCTAAGAGATTTATGCAGTGCCTTAACTTGGAAATACAAGAGAGGTTAGCATCACTTAATTTGGGGACATACTCTGAGGTATTAAACGCGGCCCGCAGGATTAAGGCTGTTATGGATAAGAAAAAATTCCGGTCGGGAGGATTTAGGCGGCCAGTTGGTCAGAATTCATAAGGGAACCCAGTTCCGTCAGGTGGAGGAATTCCAGTCATGCGGCACGGTTGGGTTCAAATGAAGCGTGTCGCGTCTCACCGCAAAAGAAAGCCCTGATTTGCAACTTTTGTCAGAGACCGGGACATAATCAGAAAGATTGCCGCAAAGCTAATGGGTTATGTCTGATTTGTGGGGCTAGCGATCATCAGGTTGGAGGTTGCCCTATGGGGTTGGAGCTCAGCGGATCGAACCAACAACAGAAAACACTTGTTCTCCAGAAGCAACTGTTCGATCAGAGAAGAGGCAATACAGGTCGTGGTCAAGGGCGAGCATTTACATTGACAGCTGAGCAGATGGAGGCATCGGAGGATGTCGTCACAGGTACCCTTTTAGTTTATTCAATTCCTACTAAAGCACTGATTCCGGGACATCGCACCATTTCATGTCCACCACTTTTTCCATGACGCATTCAATACCACACGAAGCGTTGACCCGAGGCTGGGACATACATACCGACAATGGAGTGGTTGTATCCAGCCGCGAGTGTAAGCTTTGTCCAGTAGTGATTTGCAGCAGAGAACTTTTTGTCGATTTCCTGCTAATCGAGACCGGGAATTATGACATCGTTTTAGGGAGGGATTAGTTGGGCACTTTTCATGCACAGATTGATTGTCAGGCCAAGACGGTAACCTTTCGTATCCCTAACCATCAAGAGTTCATGTTTATTGGAGGCAGTGGGTCCTTGAGACCTATAGAGTTTAGAGCAAAGCCGACGAGCAACACCCTGGCGTCGATGGAGGTAGATAAAAACATAGCACCGGCTGCAGTTCAGGAATTTTTGGATTTCCCGAGGATTTACCCGGCCTATTCGTGTTTTGAGGTTTCGATTGAATTAATTTCAAGCACGACGCCGATTTCTAAAGCCCCATACATGATGGCGCTGAAAGTAGTCCTAGATGGGAGGTGAATTGGACTAAGCTACCGATATGCCCAAATTAAAAATTCTACACTTGCAAATATCGAATACAATTCCAAAGCTTAACAAATGATATACCAATATAATAAATGGATAAACAAACTACAATTGTAAAACAATGAATATATAGCAAAAGCAATATTAAGATCAAGCAATGAGCATATAGAGCAAGAGATATTGAACATGCAAGTTCTAAACTAATAAGCAAATAAGAGATAAGAAATTGGAAACTCAAACACGGAAGATTTATAGTGGTTCGGGAGATCCCTATTCCACTTTCTTTAGGCACACGAGCCCGTTCCACTAAACACGTCTCCACCGAGACAACACGTTGCGCACCAGCAACTTCTTACACCCACGTCTCCACCGAAACAACAAGTTGCTCGACACACGAGCAACTCTTCACTTTACCAAATGCTTCTCTCTTACAAAAACACCCTTGCACTCAAGGATGCTCACACAAAGAAAAGGAAAACTTCATTCTTCTCTTATAAAGACACTCTTGTACTCGAGAGTTCTCACATAAAGGAGGAGGATTACAATGAAACACAATAACTCACAAAGGAGTTTCTCTCAATGCTCTCTCATACTCTTACAAATTATGAATAATCAAATTTGAGCTCTTGATTGTACGTGAGAGAACATAGAAATGTAAATAAGAATTTTAGTCTCACAAGATGTGGGATGATCACTTGGATATTCAAGTTTTAGATTTTAGAAGTGATAACCGTCAAAAATCCCAACCAAAACCTATTTATAGCCCCAAAGAAAAAGCTCAAAACAAGTAGGGGCAGCAATTTTAAAACATGACAGACGTCTGAAGGAAAATCGAACAAACATCTAAAGGCAAATTGAAAACGCAACGGCTATAAACGGCTAGTTTTTCAAATCAAAACAACTGCAGACGCTTGTCGAGTAAAAGTTCAGCCGTTTGTCGATATTTTTCAAAGATGGCCAATGAAAGCACAGAGACCAAACAGACGTTAGAAGTATAGGACAAACGTCTAAAGAAGAAAATATTTTCAAACCGAGGCTTTGGTACAGACGTTTGTCAAGTATGTAGACGTTTGTTCTAGAATACTTCAGACATTTGTTCTGAAGTGAGAACTGATATTCGAAACTGATATTTGATTTTCAATAGTAGACGGACGTCTGAAGACTCTGAACCAATAATGGACAAACGTCTAAATACGAAAAACACTGGAAACTTTGCTTTTCAAAATAAGAAATCGTTTTTAATGAAAATCTTCGCAAAGTTAAAACCAAATGTTTCATTGCATGATAAAGAGTGTCCAAGAGCTCTAATTGATATTTTTCATAAATCATGGAGTACTTGTATAGAATCTTATGTCGACATCGCATTTCTTCGAAAACTAGAATCTTCGACATTTCGGCATGAGCTCTTGACTTTGGCGAATCGCTTGCTCTTCAATTGATCTTCAACTGGACTTCCATTGATCATCACCACTCACTAACAACTTGAATCTTGTTTCACTTATCTCTCGAGCGACTCGAAGTCTATATTTGATCTTCAAATCTTAAACTATCTTTGACTTCGACTTTGACGCTTCACTTTCGGACTTGGCTTCTGTAACGACCGTGTTTTCTAATAAAATATCTTTTATTTAACTTTCCAGTATCAAGTGGTTGTTTACGTATTTCGTTAATAGAAAATATATTTTAAAGTGACGTTAGTAATATTCAAAGCATTGAAAATAATTAAAGAAAATTTCTAAAATCTATTTATATTTTTCTAGGCTTAAAATGTTTTAATAAAATCTTATAATGCCTTAAAATAATCTGCATATTTTTATTATCAATTAAAATAATTATTTCGTAATTAAAATATTTCCAAGGATAAAATAGGTTTTTAAATAATTATGCTAACTAACAAATATCATATATATGGAAATATTATTTAGTTTTAGCCCAAAATTATTTTTAAACTAAAGATAACAATAAAATATATTTTCTGGAATTTTCTCATATTTTTCCCGTATTTTACAATTTTTTTAACAATTTTTTTAAAACCAAATTCAATTTTTAAATAATAAACAGTTAGATTTTATTTTTAAAAAAATATTAAATCCCCTTAACTTGGATCGTTGGATGCAAAGATCCAACAGCCCAGAACACTCGTCGGAGCCCACGTGGTAGGGACCACGCGAAAACGTGATTCCCACACGCGGACGCATGGGCGTGACGGCGCGACTCAAGGTCATTGGATCAAGATCCAACGGCCACAAATCCCTGGCGGCGGCGACATTCATTCGGAAATCATCAGCATAACATTGAGCGCGGATTTTGGTCGTAATTTTGACAGATTTTGGATTTTTTGTTGGGAAAAAGACCCTATAAATAGGGACCTTCAATCAGTGATTCTCACACCTCAGAACTCCAAAAATTCTGAAAAAATAATCCCGCCTTCGTATCGACGATGCCGACGCTGTGGCTCCACCCAAGTATCAAGAAAAAAATCCGAGCACGGAGCTATTGAGGATTTAGTAGGAGCCTACATTTTCGACCCATCGGTATCCAGCTCTAACAAAAGATAGGATCCGTCTCTCTCCACTCATTTGTCGCCTTCCTTCTTTCAATGATCTTAGTTTCAACTTCTAATCATCCTCATATTAAAATAATGTAAAAATATTTTCGCATGCCATTTGGTACCTCTTAATAATAAGAATTGGACTTCATGTTTAAAATGGTTTAATTAATTACCTCTATATGCGTGAATGGTGCACCCTCATCCTGCATGGAATATGATATGCTTAATGTTATAACTCACGGGATATCAATTCACCCCTTGCATACACACTTACACATGCTACCTATGAGATCTTGAAATAGGTTACTTCCACAAAATACCCTCATTTTATTAAAATGTCGTATATATTTAAAATACCCATATGAGATAAGATATTTGGAATAAATGTTTGACACTAAAACGATATATTTTTACTTACATTTTTATCCACCAACTACTTTAGTTTTGTTAAATCCCTTTACCATTTGAAAGAGGGTAATACTAAATCTAAATAATGGTGATATGGTTTTTTAACTTGGCCCCTTTCACTCGAGAGGATATTTTTATATTAATTGTTCTTAGCATGTTAACTAAAGTTTAATAAGATACCATAATAGGGGAATGTTTTACCTGAATCACACCGTGGTTACTAGATAATCGTCCCTGAAAAGGACACAAATCCTGTCGTCCATGTGCAGAGGTTGTCAACACGGAGTTGTTCTTGTAAAATAGCACCTCTAATAAAATACCTTAATAATAGGATAATGTTTTACGTAAATATCTCGTGGTTGATAGGCAATCCCTAAAAATGACAAATTCTGCCGCTCATGTGGAGCGGTTGCCAAGAGAACGTATTTTCTAAAATGTTACCTTGAACTTAGAACACCATAATTTTATAAAATTATTAATTACAATAAAATACCTCAATCCATCCTAAAAAGATATAAATTCATTTAAACACCTTGATCTTTACTAAAAGGCTATTTTCAACAAAGACCTTAACCCGTATAACGATATTTTTCAAAAGAATATCTAAAACCTTATTAAAAGATAATTTTCAAATAAATACCCTAACCTTTTATTAAAAGGATATTTTCTTCGTAAAATACTATGGGTCTCCAAAATGATAAATAATCCAAATATCATGGTTTTCTTATAAACAATAAATATCATTAAAAGTTATTATCCTTTATTAACTAAGCATTCTATAAAATGATACGAAGCACCTTACAAATTTAAGAAGATAACAAGATAAAATGAGTGGTTGTGGAAGGCCATATTAAATGAGGTCAACTGTTTGATTACAAGTTTAAGACATACATGACACATGATACGGTTAGGGTTAGAATGCGCGGACCTGGATATGAAATACTTATATATGAGAATCCCTGCAGGCAGGGTGAACAGTCCAATGTGTGGACGACTACTAACCCGATATTCGGGCGAATACTAACCCTACTTGAGGTGAATGGTCCAATGTGTGAGCGACTACTAACCCGATATTCGGACGAATACTAACCCTATTTGAGGGCGAATGATCCAATATGTGAATGACATACAATATGGAAATTTCATGCCGAGATGTATACGCACTAACTCTAATTCACCAAAACCTTTACAATGAATAAGGGGGATGGGTAGTTTGATTAGGCAAGGAGATGCGGAACTCGGATTCCCCTACCACTCGATCATTGATCCCGGGTAGTGAAATGGTACATTTCACTTCTCCAGTTGTTGTTCCGTAGCCACAACGGAATAATCGCGAATATCCTGACCCTTGTTTAACAAACTAATACGAACTTTTACCTTCACTTATACTTCCTAGCACATACCTTCATACAACATACAACATACTCATGTTCACGTATACCCTCGTCAACATGTCTTAGTTTTGTACATTTCATACCTTTACACCCTTTTATTTCATGTCGGCATGCATACATCATACTCTTATATACACATGTTCGTTTCTATACTCTTACTTTCTTATGAGGCAATCCTATCCGAGTATAACTCACTGACGGACCTTCCTTTTCCCTTTTTTGGACTGTCCGTTATATGAGAATGAGTTTTATGATGAGGATCTAAATGTGGAGCCAACTAACGAAGATTATGCAGACTTGATGTCGGAGGATTATCTGGTTTCTTTGTTGCCCACCTGTTTAAGGCTTTACTTCTTTTTGATGTAATTAAACTATTTAGTTTACTTACTCTTTCCCTTGGGATGTAATAAAGTTTAGTTAATGGAAATAAATGCATTTCGCTTTTATTGTTTTATTTTGGTACACACTCTGCATACTATAGATATTCTTACGCTTAACGTAACCGTATTGAATAGACCATCTTCAATACAGTCAGGTTGCGGACCGTGCCACGTCACTCTTCAGCTTCTTTTAGGAAGTGGGGCATGACAACTTCTAACTTTTTAGCCATACGTAGCATGAACCTTTGAACCCTTGCACTATGGCTACTTGGCTTTATCAAGCTTGAATAAGCAAGATAATAAACACTATATATGAACATTCATTGTTTCGATATCCCAACTATGAATAGTATATCAATATCAAGATATAAATCAAAAGCAAAGCATGAGATATTAATATACCAACATGTTATATGAAAACCAAGATATATAACATATGTATATACGTATTCATATTCCGAACCATCAAAACAATGAGTGTGAGTAAATATCGATATCAAAGAATATAACAAAAGTAAAGCATATCGATATTGATGTATTACTCGATATACACAACATATAGGATAAGCAAGCTAATCATCAAGCGTATACAAGTTTAGTGTCGATAAAAAAAGCAAGATAAGCATGTGACACTAAACACTTATTCATGTTTTGAATCACATCATCAAAACCATAAAACCATAAGTCATTAATCTCCCCCTTTTCCATGATGTCAAAACATGAATAGGAGACAGTATATTGATATCAATCATAACCAAATATATGATATTGATATACTATCACAACCCTATTACTCTCTCTTTTTGACATAATCAAAAAGGGTGTGTAAAGAGTTTAAATCGTTTGAACTACTTTCCCTAAACATATGCGTACACCTAGAGCGAATCAAACGTTTGAATCAATCCCCTTAAATGTATGTATAGGAAACTAATACGAGATGGACATGAACACAAGTAAAAAATGCAAAATTTTAAAGAACCTCATATCCACAAGCATGTGTGGAAATGATATACAAATCAAAGCAAGTATACATGCACAAAACCACATGAAATATATATAAGCAAGTTTTAATACCATGTAGATGCTAGCATGAGTCATCAAAGAAGTACACAAATGGGAAGTGCAAACTCATGCAAGAGTATGTGTGTGCACCAAAGGTTATCCAAAACTAAGCAAGCACACAAAATAAGGTAGTAACCATAAAAAATTTACCTCAATACCGCACGATATACTTACCCTAAACGATTGAATCTCCAAAGAATGAGAAGCAAGCCCAAATTGATCCGTTCATAAGTCCTATCTCATAACCACTTGTATACCAAACCATTAGAGCTCAAACATAATATATAATGGAATACAAGTGATAGAAATTTTAAAGATACTAAACTCATGAACAGATCAAAATATGCACATGTAAACAAGATGATATCAATGAAAGGTATAAATGTGCATCCTACTCACATAAAAAAAAGATACCAATTGAAAACAATATGAAACCAATTGGAAATCATTAAAATTCGCATGTGAGTGCAAGCATGAGTAATCCTCTCATCTTAAGAATCGACTCTCCGGTGAAGGATCTCTAATTCTCTCCGATATACCCGTAGAATTCGTTGTAATTAACATAATCTACAAGTGGGTCCCCTAAAAGGGTTGCAGAAGCCATTTGGCAAGATGAGCTAAGAATTAAATACCAATGAATAATTCTAATCATGCAAGAAGGTGTGTAATAGATAAGCAAATTTAAGCACTAGCATACCTAAACCAAGGCACAACTATGGATGCCAATTGAAAGATTGGTTCAAATTTAAAACATGTGCCAATAGTATCTATTGAAAAAGATTTAAACAAATTTAAAACTATATGGATACAAACTCACTTACAGGAACAAAACAAAATACGAAGTGAAAGGAGTCATGGCATGAAAAACATGTAAATGCAAGTTTGAAGCACGTTTTCATACCAAGTTGTGCTCAAGGTTTAAAAAGATCACAAGTTTAAAGCAATTGAGCACAAGAATTCATATATGAGTAAAAGAATTGTTAGTGTATATGCCCTAGAGGCCATTTTTGTATCATACTGGTTTGTATATTACTTGATGGAAACTTAGGATATTCACAGTTGTATTGACAGTCTTGCTCAAAATGGTAGTATGCTACCTGGTTTGTTTCTACTTCAATATGTGCATGTGTTTCTTTTAACATATCGCTTATACATATTAGTAGAGCCCTTAGGATTTTTACTTGATTACCAGCGTTGTGATGGCAGTCACACTAGTGGGAGCTGGGTAGTCTGTAAGCACATCCTTATACAGGTCCCTAGTCGTAGGACTGTCGAGACAGGGCCTCGATACTCCAGAGTAGACTAGTGTATGCGCTTCTCATCCCAGCAGGGGAAATGGTCTGTCTCACAGCCATTAGTACGTCGTACTGGAGATAGTATGCAGGTGCTCATTAGGTTATGAGTACACCGGACAGGACTCGTTGAGAACTGCTGGTTGGTAATATACCTATCGTCAGATAGCAGTTTCCAGGTGACATTAGTACAGCTTAGTCTGTCGACTTGACACTGCCACTTCGCCTCGAGTGTGTTCCCACTGTACTTTGATTCTACCCTACCACGGCTCAAAGGAGTTGTGCAAACAGGTAGTAGTTGGGTGCAGTCCCCAAGCACTTGGAGGCGGTGGCAGTTAGATAGGATTCGTCTCTCCTGGTATTGGGGTTTGATATCGCGTTGTGTTGGAGAGTCATTACACAAAGTCCCTGGCCAGGGCAAGCGAGATTTACAGGTAGATACTCCAGTAGTTTCTCAGGATGTAATGGGCTACACTCCGACACGACTTATACCTCTATTAGGGGTCTGACGTTTACCGCCCCCTAGGCTCGATATGCAAAACTCTTAGACGAACAGACCGGACTGTACGGAGATTGTCACAGATAGGCTCGGTTGGAGTTCGGATGAGTTATTCTCATCGGCCTTCTCATCGACATATACCTGGAGGTCGTTACGTACAGCTAGTGCCGCTTGCGACCTGTGGTTAAACCCACTGCCAGCGTAGTATCGAGTCTTTAGAGTCCCACACAGAGAGTTTCCCTGCATCAGACAAAAGATGTAGAGGTCGTATGGTTTTACGACAGGGTTCGATCACGTGCGTGTACTCGTGCGCGCATGATGATTCGGACGGACAATACTAGCGGGCTTTGATTTAAGCCGGATCCTAGTATTGTACTGATGGATTGCTTTCGTCTTTTTGTATCCGCATTTTTCGGAATACGGATACGGATACGTATGTACGGACGAAGGGCATTTTTGTAAATGGTCAAAGATGCTTCTAGAAGGTGACATGTCATATTGTTATTATTCATTTTGGTTTAAATGAAAAATGCATTATGACATAGGAGAATGAGGTGGAAATTGCATGAAAATGGACTTAGCTTCTTATGACACATGGTGAGTTTTTGGCCCATGAGTCATTTTTTGTTACTTGAACCATATATGTGATAATTCATATCGATTTATCACGGGAATTATCAATATGGTTCAGATGAGAAAATGAATGAGAGCTATCTTCATTCTCATTCTCTTTCCTCGCTAGCATTTCCTAAAAGGCCATCTTCTTTCTCAAAGCTCTAGTGAACTCATGTGTTGAGTGATCTAGGGCAAGAATAGATATTACAACCTATCCACACATCTCTATATCTCCTACGACATCATGAGTAGCGATCTTGATGCCCTACTTGCCTCCGTTGAGGTAGGAGTTCGATGCACATCTCCTCGGGTGGATCATCTTGGATTTGAGAAGTCCGATGAGGGACCGGCGATCCAAACGATCCACGAAGTCAACAACAAGAAGGACAACGAGGAATGAAGACCCGAAGGACCAGAATCATGAGATATAAACTTCTGTACATTTAGTTTACCTCATTTCTAGTTAGCTAGTTAGGGTTTAGTACCGATCCTGGAGTCCAAGTCCGTGCCGCGATCTTTTGAAAATTGTTTTTCACCTATTCCGCCTTCCCGCGATCCCGCGGGTTGCGCGACATGGACTTACAGTGGTATCAGAGCCTACTAAACCCAAACTAGTTCGTTAGCAAGCTTTAGAACTTCAATCGTCGGAAAAACCGGAAAACAAAACACCGAAAACCCTACATTCTGTCGATTTTTAAAAGTGCTGTAAAAATTATTTCAGGTGTACTAAAAATATGTGCAGGGTTTTCTAAGATGGCTGAAGAAAAATGGTTCCCTGAATCGTCAAGACGACCACGGAACCGCGGCGGATCCGAGCGATTCACCGCGGAGTCGCGGCCGAGTCAAGGCCGATTCAGGCCATTCTTCTTCTGTTATTTTTTTCTTTGGGTGTTTCGTTCTTTGGAATATTTGGTTTCTACCCAGTATGTTTTGAATGCTGGTTTGCATTTTGGGTGGTTACTAAAATATATTTCAATCGAAATTCTAAATGTGCTTGACTAACTGGTTCTTTTGTAATGTTTATATGTGTTTTAAACTTCATCTAATTGCTATATGTTGGTTAGTTTGAAGTTGCACATATCTATTGGTTTGTATATATGAATTGTATTGGATCGTCAATGATGAATAGCCGGGGATGTGAGATGAGCGTTTGTTTTATCTTTCATTCGATGTAAATTGTAAATTTGATGTAATATTATTTTGCGGGGCACATCCGGGTTGAGATTGTAGCCACCATTGTATTATTTGTTTTTACTGTTTTCTGCTCCTAAGATAGACCCAAGATGGGGTGCACAAACTACCGGATTCTTTGAAGTGCCGAGTGGCCTACTCACTTTGTTGAGGGAGGTTGCTTCACTTCTAGAATTTGGCGGGTAGTTTGCCGTACCCGTAGGGGTCTGGGGTGGGGTTTGGCTATTCATCACGACCGTGGAATCCGTCTTTCGTTACAGGCTTAAACGAAATGCGATATTCCTCGCATATCCAATATGTTCATCGGTGACTGGAATGCCTATTATAGCATCAGACAAATGTTATTATTATATATGGTATATAATAGACGCTATTTATGTTTTGCATCCGTGCTAGTCCAGCCCCCGCTCTGGCGTTAGTTAAGTAACCTAACGGCGTTAGACGGGGCCCAGTGGTGAATGCGGATGGCATAAGTAGACGTATTTTCGTCTTTTTCTGTGATGCTAGGTGTAATTGATGGGACGCATTATATTAATGCAAAGAAAAAAACCAAAGCTGAATCGTTGGAACAAATTTTAAAAACCGCTTGGTTATTTTAAAAATAGCAAACTTTTAAATGCGAAGTTTAAACCACTCCTTTTTAAAACTATCAAGTTCCTTCGATTATATCAAGTTCACTACGTTCACGGTTTTACCAAAACCATTCGTAGCCCTCCGTCATTTCATATGAATAGTCAATAGTATTTAAGCTATGTTTGTTGGCCAAAGTCAAGGCATAATGATTGGTAGCTGCTGGATATTCATATGAAGCATAGATTGATGCGTTGGTTTGGGAAAGTCGTACTGCTTTGTTAGCCAAAGTCAAGGGTATGTACGGGTGGGTTCAAACTAACCTGGAGAATAACGGGTAGAACTTGACATGTGACTTATGATTTGTTGGCCAAAATCAAGGTCATAAGAGCATGGGGCAAAAATCCACATCGGGAGTTTCTAAAGAAACTGAAACTTGCTAGTGCTGTATATCATTTGGAGTGATAATTTTGGTAGGATTTTTCAGCTTTATCACACAATGATATTTGGATCCCGATCCTACTGTGAGTATATACTACTCCTCGGGAGTTTTCTTCATTAAACACAATCAATGCTATAAACCAAGTGTCTAGAAAGGTGTTAGCGGGGCTATGCCTCTAGGGAAAAGAGGTTTTTGTAATTAAGGAACTTCGCGAAAGCGTTGGAAAACCTCCCTCGACGTACCAACACCAGCCTGGCTGAACGGTTAAGCAAGTATTGTAAGATGGAATTAATCCTGACTAATTCCTCTTTTATGGTTTGAGGAGGGATTGGAGAAACAGTGGGAGCCATCCTGTTTAGATAAACTAAAAAAACAATCTGGACTTGCAAGAGTATCATGCTGAGAGTATTCTTCTTTCTCTCCTAATTGCAGCAACCAGGTGACCAGAGTAGGTTACAGTTAGATAAAAATATGACTGAGTTTTACTATAAAACTGGCAAAGATTTGTTCAGATGTTCATTACCTATGACAAGCTGGACCACCTAATTACTACTCAAGCCACTGCCGTCCCAGGTCCAGTTTCCAAAGTCACGGATGATATCCGTAAGACAAAAGGAAAAGACTATGTGAATGCCAAGTGCCTCGTGTTGCCCTCAGTTAATGGTGAATACCAGCGGGAACACGAGAAGATAGACTTTGCTTCTATCTTCCTCCATAACAAAATTTTATATGGAGAGCAATCTCGTACCGCAAGATATGAGAGCTCGAAGGAATTGCTTCAAGCGAGGTTGGCTGTCGGATCATCTGTAGGAGACCACATCCCTACAATGATTAGCTATATTAGACAGCTCACGGACCTGGAGACCACGTTTGAGAACAAGTCGAGTGATGACTTAATTCTGCAGTCCTAACCTTCTACTTACTCCCAGGGGAAGAAAGTTATACTTCCAGTTAAGGGCACCCTGAAGAAAACCAGGGAGACACCCGCTCTGCTTACTGGGGAATCTTCCTCTTCTAGATCCAAGGTAAAAGCCAAGGGTTTGAAGAAGAAGGCCTCCACAAAGCCGATAGGCGGTGTCTGTAAAGTAAAAGAAAAGGGAAGGGCAAATGTTTTAGGGCTAACAGTAGTGAAGGAGGAATGTTCCTATCGTCACGGGAAAGGGCATTGGCAGAAGGGATACAGGGCTTGGAAAGCCAGAATCCAGGATCCGAAACATGTTGTGGCTTCGGCTTCGGGTATGTTAGTGTTTGAAAACAGTTTGTCAATTAACTCTACTTCCTGAGTACATGATACCAAATCAGGATTTCATTCTTCACAGACTTTGAGAAACCGTAGAGTTATCAGGGCTGGTGATATGACTCTCTGAGGTGCCAACGGAATGAGCAAGGATGCTGTATCCGTAGAGAAATATTATCTAGAATTGACAAGTGAGCAGTTATTGACCTTACGTAACTATTTTGTTTTTTGTACCTAGTCCAGATTGTAAAGTCATATCTGTATCTTTACATTCTAAAGAAGGATATGATTTACATATGTAAGCGATGTAATCCACATCCACCTAAATCAAAGTATGATTGGGTCAGGTACATTAGATAACGGTATGTACGTATTAGATCAAGCTCAGGTTTTCAAACGTCCAGAACACACTCATAAGAAAGTCTCCAGAATCAAATAGGGCCTTCTTATGGCATTATAGACAGGGTCACATCATTGAGACAAGGTTGACGTGGTTACATAAAGAGGGAAATTTGGATCCATTCAAATATAAGTCTTATGCAACTAGTCAATCATGTCTCATATGAAAGATGACAAAGTCTCCGTTCACTGGACAAGAAGTAAAAGCGAGCAAGCTCTTAGGACTTATACACAGCATTGTGTAGGTCCAATGTCTATATATACATGAAGTAGTTATTCCTATTTCATTACTTTTCGGATCATTTCTCTGGGTTAGGACATGTAATCGTATTAAAGCATTAATCCGAGGCTTTTGAGAAATTCCGGGAATACAAGAATGAAGAGGAAAAACAAACAGGCACAAGTATCAACTCACTAAAGATCTGATCGAGGTAGTGATACTTAAATGCCGAGTTCCTGGATTACATAAAAGAGAAAGGAATTCTCTCTCAGCTTACTCCTCCATAGTATCCCAACATTTTGATGTATCGGAGAGACGGAACACAACCCTATTGGATATGGTTCGTTCCATGATGAGTAAGGCTGGGTTACCGTCATCCTTCTGAGACTATGCACTAGGATAAGCTGCATATCTTTTGAAAAAGGGTTCATACCAAGACTGTGCCTACCACACCATATCAGATATGGAATGGGAAGAAACCCTATCTTCAGTACCTGAAGATTAAGGGATGTTCGGCTTTTGTAAAAAGCAGTAAAGCAGTATGTGGACAAGTTCGAGACACGCTCATTACTGTTTAAGTTTGTGGGATGCCTAAATGACTCCAAGGGGTATATTTTCTATTTTCGCGGAGGAACAAAAGATTGTTGTTTCTCAGAATACCCATTTTTTGGAAAATTAATCTTTTTAAAAGAAATAGTGGGAACGCAATAGAACTGGAAGAAATTCCAGAGAACCACAAACTATTACTGAAAGTAAGGTAGAACCAGAAGTTTCAAAAGAATCGGACATACTTACGCCACTCCGAGGAAGAAGTAGGCAGTCTCATCCGCCCGAGAGAAACTGAGGTTTTCTCATAGACGGGGATAGAGAGGATTGCATCATTGACAATGATGTGCCAACCAGCTTCCAGTATACTATTTAGAGCAGAGACTCGGTAAAATGGCTAGATGCAAAATGGAGCAAAATGGAGTCCATATACACCTACAAAGTATAGACTTTGAACTTGGCTCCAGAAGGGGTAAAACCTATAGACTGCAAATGGATCTTCAGAAAGAAGATTGGTGTAAATGGACAAGTTGAAACCTATAAGGCTAGACATGTTGTAAAGGGTTTTTTCATCAAAGACCTGGTTTGGACTATGATGAAACCTTTTTCTTCAGTGGCTATGCACAAATCCATTCAGATCCTTCTTGACATTGCCGTCTTTCATGATTGTAAGTTCTGGCAGATGAACGTATATATGGCTTTTCAGTATTTAGAAGAGTGCATCTATGGGATTCAGCCAGAGGGTTTTCAATCAGAGTGGGAGCAACAGGTAAGTGTGCAAGATGCTTAAAGTCTATGGACTAAAGCAGGTATCGCGAAGTTGGAACATCTGTTTTGATGAGACGGTCAAAGAATTCGACTTTATCAAAAATCCGGATGAACCAGACATCTATAGTAAGATTGTAGGGAGAACTGAGGGATTCCTCGTTGAAAACGAGGATGACATTCTCTTAATGGGATATGAAATTCCTATACTACTATCAGTCAAAGGATTCTTGTCACAGAGATTCTCCATGATATACCTGGGTGATACCAACTACATTCTGGGAATCCAGATCTATCGTAATAGATCAGAGTGGATAGTGGGACTTTTTAAAGTCAAGGTACACCAACGCCATACTGAAAACATTTTAGTATGGAAGATTCTAAGCACGGTAGTCTACCGGTTTGTCACGGAATCGCCTTCTCCAAAGAGATGTCTACCAAGACTGATTTGGAAAAGGCTCGCATATCGATTATACCCTACGCTACTGTGATAGGCTCTATAATGTATGCGATGTTGTATACCAGACCAGACGTTGCTTACACAGCGAAAGCATGGTAAGCCAGTATCAGTCAAACCCAGGAGAGAAGTATTGGGAAGCAATATTGAACATTCTCTAGTACCTGAGAAAGACTAAGGAGGTGTTCATGGTGTACGGCGGTTTGGATCTCCAGATCGAGGCCTTTTGCTGACTCCAGCTTCCAGAGTGATAAGAATGGCTCCAAATCCATATCGAGTTATAGGTTTATCCTCAGTAGAGGGACGGACTGTTGGAAGAGCTCCAAGCAGAACACCGTTGCTGACTTAACAATGGAAACGGAGTAGATCGCTGCTTGTGACACCGTAAAAGAGACAATCTGGATAAGGAAGTTCTTAATTGAACTTCAGGTGGTTCTTTGCATTGTTGGCCCTATACTTTTGTATTGCGACAACAATCGGTGCTATAGCTTTAGGGAAAGAACCCAAGTCCCATCAGTGATCCAGACACATTTTAAGACGGTAAAACCTAATCAGGGAGATATTTTTTTCTCCAGGAGATCGAGGTAAGGAAAGTAAATACGAAGAACACTGCAGATCCACTCACCATGGCCATCCTTCAGACAGTGTTCAAGAGGCTATTCGAGACCTTTGGTCTGCAATATGCCAGTATATGGCCTTAGTGCAAGTGGGAGATTGTTAGTGTATATGCCCTAGAGGGCATTATTGTATCATATTGGTTTGTATATTACTTGATGGAAGCTTGGGATATTCACAGTTGTATTGACAGTCTTGCTAAAAAGGGCAGTATGCTACCCGGTTTGTTTCTATTTCAATATGTGCATGTGTTTCTTTTAACATATCGCTTATACATATTAGTAGAGCCCTTAAGATTTTTGCTTGATTACCAGCGTTGTGATGGCAGTCACACTAATGGGGGCTGGGTAGTCTATAAGCACATCCTTATACAGGTCCCTAGTCGGACTGTCGAGACAGGGCCTCGATACTCTAGAGTAGACTAGTGTATGCGCTTCTCATCCCAGCAAGGGAAATGGTCTGTCCCACAGCCATTAGTACGGCGTACTGGAGATAGTATGCAGATGCTCATTAGGTTATGAGTACACTGGACAGGACTCGTTAGGAACTGTTGGTTGGTAATATACCTATCGTCAGATAGCAGTTCACAGGTGACATTAGTACAACTTAGTCCGTCGACTTGACACTGCCATTTCGCCTCGAGTGTGTTCCTACTGTACTTTGATTACTACCCTATCACGGCTCAAAAGAGTTGTGCAAACAGATAGTAGTTGGATGCAATTCCGAAGCACTTGGAGGCAGTGGCGGTTAGATAGGATTCGTCTCTCCCGGTATTGGGGGTTGATATCGCGCTGTGTTGGAGAGCCATTACACAAAGTCTCTGGCCAGGGCAAGCGAGATTTACTGGTAAGTACTCCAGTAGTTTCTCAGGGTGTAATGGGCTACACTCCGACATGACTTATACCGATATTAGGGGTCTGACGTTTACCGCCGCCTAGGCCCGATATGCGATACTCTTAGATGAACAGACCGGACTGTACGGAGATTGTCACAGATAGGCTCGGTTGGAGTTCGGATGAGTTATTTTCATCGGCCTTCTCATCGACATACCTGGGGATCGTTACGTACAGCTAGTGCCGCTTGCAACCTGTGGTTAAACCCACTGCCAGCGTAGTGTCGAGTCTTTAGAGTCCCACACAGAGGGTTTCCCTGCATCAGACAAAAGATGTAGAGGTCGTATGGTTTTACGACAGGGTTCGATCACGTGCGTGTACTCGTGCGCGCATGATGATTCGGACGGACAATATTAGCAGGCTTTGGTTTAAACCGGATCCTAGTATTGTACTGATGGATTGTTTTCGTCTTTTTGTATCCGCATTTTTTGGAATACGGGTACGGGTACGTATGTACAGATGAGAGACATTTTTGTAAATGGTCAAAGATGCTTTTAGAAGGTGACATGTCATATTGTTATTATTCATTTTGGTTTAAATGAAAAATGCATTATGACATAGGAGAATGAGGTGGAAATTGCATGAAAATGGACTTAGCTTCTTATGACACATGGTGAGTTTTTGGCCCATGAGTCATTTTTTGTTACTTGAACCATATATGTGATAATTCATATTGATTTATCAAGGGAAATATCAATATGGTTCAGATGAGAAAATGTATGAGAGCCATCTTCATTCTCATTCTCTTTCCTCACTAGCATTTCCTAAAAGGCCATCTTCTTCCTCAAAGCTCTAGCGAACTCATGTGTTGAGTGATCTAGGGCGAGAATAGATATTACAATCCATCCACATATCTCTATATCTCCTACGACATCATGAGTAGCGATCTTGATGCCCTAGTTGCCTCCGTTGAGATAGGAGTTCGATGCACATCTCCTCGGGTGGATCATCTTGGATTTGAGGAGTCCGATGAGGGACTGGCGAATCAAACGATCCACGAAGTCAACAAGAAGGACAGCAAGGAATGAAAACCCGAAGGACCAGAATCATGAGGTATAAACTTCTGTACATTTAGTTTACCTCATTTCTAGTTAACTAGTTAGGGTTTAGTACCGATCCTGGAGTCCAAGTCCGTGCCGTGATCTTTTGAAAATTGTTTTTCATTTATTCCGCCTCCCCGCGATCCCGCGGGTTGCGCGACATGGACTTACAAGAATGACGTGATATAAAGCATCTAATATATGAAACAAGCACAAAAGGATATAAGCAATAGCAAAACATTGTGCAACCTACCCAAAATATAAAGCATGTGTAAAGCATGAGTATAAAGAAAAATCTCATAAAAAACCAAGGATCGAATGGGGTAAAAAACGATTATCCTCTTCTAAAATATCAAACTAAACACAAGTTAATAATCTATATCTTAAAAGAGAACACCAATGAAAATTTTACCCCACAAAGCAATGAGCAAAGCAAGTTTTCCCCATTTAAGCTCTCTTGCTCATTGTGATCCCGAATTCCTCGTCTCTTTAAGTTGTACCTACAAAAGAAGGTATGGATGGAGATTTCGGTATCCAAGTTTTCTTGGATCCGTATGGATTAGACTTGGGAACCCAAACCAATTTAGCATTCAAAGAAATATGTTTCTTTAAAGTACATGCAAATACCAGTTGTCCATGTGCACCACAAGAATTGCTAGTATGAGTGTGCATGCATGGATCTGAAAGTGTCAACTAAGGTATGAGATGAAACAAGTTTATGATGCGCATGCTTTTTAAAAGTTTGCCTTGAACTATAAAAATATGCACGAGAATGTGTATGAGATTTAGTGTGATGAGAAACATGCTTGACAAATCTAGATAAAGAGGGTTTTTTAATATTCAAAATTTTAAAACCAACGCCTCTTCGATTTAAAACTTTTACCTTGCTAGGCAAAGGGTCGGCTTTTGAAAATTTAGCAAGGGAAGCAACCAAATCATCATTTTGAGCTTCCAGAGAAGTATTTTCCAAAACAAACGATTCTTGAGATAAAATAGACGATTTCAAAAGATCGATCTCGGTTTTAAAACTTGAAATCGTATCATGTTTTCTTTTCTCAAAATCTCGCAAGTTAAAAGCAAGTTTTCGTTTTCCTTTCTAAGAGACGTAAAACCACACGCCGGTGCATCATGAGAATCAAGAGAAGATTTCAATAAATCAATCACATTTAAAACTAGAAATCATATCATCATTTTCCTTTCTCAAAGCATTGCAAAGTAAAACCAAATTTTCATTTTCTACTTTCAAAGAATCAATAGAAACACGTTGTAAATCAAGTTTTGAAAGTAGCTCATTCTTCTCAACTTCTAATTTATCAATTAAAGCTGTTTGAGAATCATGAGTGAAAGCTAAAACGCTACATTTGGCAATCAAGTTTTTGTTCAAAATCTAAAAGGAATTGCAAAACAAAATCAAATCTCTTCTCTCGTTTTCTAAGATAGAAATACGATTTCAAGTAAAATATTTTTAGATGCTAATGAAATATGACTATCATGCAAAGTATTGAAATCATTTAATAATTGATCATGGGTAAGTTTGCGAAAATCATAAAAAGGATTACTTACAACATCATGATCAAATCATCCCTTTTATCGATTCTATCGAGTTGGATTGTCCCTTGAGATATGAACTTTGTGGAGGCACATCCAATGCGGCGATAGAAATCGTTCTCTTGGCATTCTCTTCTTTATTGCAAACGGCTTACTCTCCATAAATATTCTTCAGGGAGCACCACAAATCATGAGCCGTCTTGCAAGAAGAAACATTGCTAAGAACATCACAATTTAAAGCACGATGTAAAATTTTAAGAGCTTTAATATTCAAAACAAATAAGTCTTTATCATGAATACTCCACATAGATTTGGGAATAGAGGGAATAGGGTATTCATTATCAACTATTTTCCATATATCCCTACCCGAAATTCAAGAAAACATTGCATCATAACTTTCCAAAAATCAAATTTAGAACCATCAAAAAATGGAGGGTTATGAATAGATGGATCATCACGATAAGAGCAACATGGTAAAGAAGATGCCATGAGATCTACTCTAGGATGTCAAGCCTAACAGGAAAGCACCAAGCTCTGGTACCAACTGAAATCAGTCCTAAAGAAGTGGTGAATAAGACAAAGCTACCGATATGCCCAAATTAAAAATTCCACACGTGCAAATATAGCACACAATTGCAAAGCTTAACAAATGATATACCAATATGATAAGTGGGCAAGTAAACTACCATTGTAAAACAATGAATATATAGCAAGAGACAGCAATGACCATATAAAGTAAGAGATATTGAGCATGCAAGTTCTAAACTAATAAGCAAATAAGAGATAAGAAATTGTAAACTCAAACACGGGAGATTTATAGTGGTTCAGAAGATCCCCTAGTCCACTTTCTTTAGACGCACGAGACCGTTCCACTAAATACGTCTCCACCGAGACAACACGTTGTGCACCCGCAACTTCTTACACCCGCATCTCGACCGAGACAACAAATTGCTCGACACACGAGCAACTCTTCACTTTACGAGCTCTCCTCTCTTATAAAAGCACTCTTGCACTCAAGGATTTTCACACAAAGAAAAGAAAAACTCCTCACTATTCTCTTTTACAAAGACACTCTTGCACTCAAAAGTTCTCACACAAAGAAGAAAAGAGGGTTAAATGAAGCACAATTACTCGCAAAAAAATCTCTCAAAGCTCTCTCTAATACTCTTACAAAATATGGATAATCAAATTTGAGCTCTTTGATTGTGTGATAGAGAAGATAGGAATGCAAATAAGAATTTTGCTATCACAAGATGTAGAATGATCACTTGGATATTCAAATTTCAAAATTTAGATGTGATAACCATCAAAAATCCCAACAAAAACCTATTTATAGCCCCCCAAAGAAAAAACAACTCAAAACAAGTGGGGACAACGGTTTTAAAACACGACAGACATCTGAAGGCAAATCGGATAGACGTCTGAAGGCAAATTGAAAACACCCCAACGGCTATAAACGGCTAGTTTTTCAAATCAAAACTGCAGACGTTCGTCGATATTTTTCAAAGATGGCCAACGAAAATACAGAGAACAAACAGACGTATGAAGAAGCATAAGACAAACGTCTGAAGAAGAAAAGATTTTCAACCCGAGACTTTGGCATAGAAATTTTCCAAGTATGCAGACGTTTGTTCTAAAGTGAAAACTGATATTTGAAACTGATATTTGATTTTCAATAGTAGACAAACGTCTGAACCAACAATGGACAAACGTCTGAATAAGGAAAACACCAAAAACTTTGCTTTTCAAAATAAGAAATCGTTTTGAATGAAAATCTTCGCAAAGGTAAAATCAAATGTTTCATTGCATGATAAAGAGCGTGTAAGAGCTCTAATTAATATTTTCCATAAATCATAGAGTACTTATATAGAATCCTATGCCGATGTCGTATTTCTTCGAAAACTTGAATCTTCGACATTTCGACACGAGCTCTTGAACTTCGGCGAATCGCTTGCTCTCCAATTGATCTTCAACTGGACTTCTATTGATCATCGCCACTCACTAACATCTTGAATCTTGTTTCACTCATCTCTCGAGCGACTCGAAGTCTATACTTGATCTTCAAATCTTGAACTATCTTAGACTTCGACTTTGACGCTTCGCTTTCGGACTTGGTTTCTAACTTCTTAGCCATACGTAGTATGAACCCTTGAACCCTTATACTTTGGCTACTTGGCTTCACGAAACTTGAATAAGCAATTTGGGAAGCTCTTGTCCGTAGCCTCCAACCTCCAATTGAATATGTCGGTTAAGCTTAATTTTCTCCATCCTCCTTCATAAAGCTTCGTCTCGAGATATCCTAAAATGCAAGCTTATAGACCAAGCTCAGCATATTCGGTGTTATGAAATAAACAAGATAATCAACACTGTATATGAACATTCATTGTTTCGATATCACAGCTATGAATAGTATATCAATATCAAGATATAAATCAAAAGCAAAGCATGAGATATTGATATACCATATATATACATGTTATATGAAAACCAAAATATAGAACGCATGTATATACATATTCATATTGCAAATCATCAAAACAATGAATGTGAGTAATATATCGATATCAAAGAATATAACATAAGTAAAACATATCGATATTGAAATATTACTTGATATACACAAGATATAGGATAAGCAAGCTAAACATCAAATGTATATAGGTTTAGTGTCGATAAGGAAGGCAAGATAAGCATGTGACACTAAACACATATTCATGTTTTGAATCACATCATCAAAACCATAAAATCATAAGTCATCAGGCGCCAGTCGAGTTGGCCGAGTTGAAGAATCAGATAGTGAACCTTCAGAGCAAAGGATTTACACGCCCAAGTACTTCTCTTTGGGGCGTCCAGTTTTACTAATGAAGAAGAAAGACGATTCCTTATGCATGTGTATTGATTACCGTGAGTTGAATCTAGTTACGATAAAAAAAAACAAATATCATATTCCCCGTATTGATGATTTGTTTGATCAGCTCTGTGGTGCCCAAGTTTTCTCAAAGTTGGACCCTTGATCAGGGTACCACCAATTCGGGTTAAGGCAGGGGATATTTGTAAAACAACCTTTAGAACCCGATACAGTCATTATGAGTTTCTAGTGATGTCATTCGGCGTTACCAATGCTCCGGCCGTATTCATGGATTTGATGAATCGTGTTTTCTCGCAGTATCTCGATCGATTTGTCATGGTCTTTATCGACGACATTCTCGTGTACTCGAAAAGCAATGTGGAGCATGCCGAACATTTGAGGATCATATTGCAGATATTGAGACAGGAGAAGTTATATGCTAAACTTAGTAAATGAGTGTTCTGGCTTGGACGAGTTCAATTTTTAGGCCACATTATTTCCGGAGATGGTATATTCGTAGACTAAACGAAGATTGAATCAGTCCAAGATTGGCCAGCACCGAAATCAGTAGCAGAGATCGAAAGTTTTTTGGGACTCGCAGGTTACTATTGAAGATTTGTCAAAGATTTTGCACGAATGGCTCAGCCCTTGACAAGGTTTACTCGAAAGAGAGAACCGTTCGTTTGGTCAAAAGAATGCACCCGATCGTTTAAATTGTTGAAGGAGAAGCTTACCATGGCACCGATACAAACCGTACCGGATGGGACAGGAAGATTGGTGATTCACGGCGATACTTTCGAGAAAGATTTAGGTTGTGTTTTGATGCAGCACGGTCGAGTAGTGGCGTACATCTCGCGTCAATTGATAACACACGAGAAGAATTACCCGACTCATGATCTGGAGTTGGCCGCAGTTATTTTCGCCTTGAAGATTTAGAGGCTGTGCCTCTTGGGAGAATGGGTTAAGGTCTATACAGACCATAAGAATTTGAAGTACGTGTTAATGCAGAATGAGCTAAACATGAGACAACGTAGGTGGTTGGAGTTTATGGCCGATTACGACCTTGATTTGCAGTATCACCCCGGTAAAGTAAATGTAGTACCCGACACGCTCAGCTGGAGACCCGCGGCTATGATGTTGACTTGCTTTGAAGGCTTGCATGCTGGACTTTAAAGGATCGTGGAAGGACCATTATACTCGGTGGAATTCTCCTACAATAACAGCTATCAAGCGAGTACACAGATGGCACTGTTCGAGACACTTTATGAACAGAAGTGTCGCTCCCCACTTTGCTGGGATGATGTAGGGGAGCGAAGATTGTTAGGATCCGAGCTTATAGTACAAACAGTCGACAAGGTCCAATTGATCAGAAACCGTATCAAGCCTACTCAAGATCGCCAGAAGAGTTAGGCAGATGCTAGTAGAAGACCGCTTGAGTTCGAAGTTGTGGAGCATGTTGGTGAGGTGGCCTACCGATTGGCTTTACCTTCTTCCTTGATAGGCACGCACGACGTGTTCAACGTTTCCCAACTACGTCGGTACATTCGAGACGGTAGCCACTTTCTTGATCACTCTGAATTGACTTTGAGCACTGATCTCTCGTACGAAAAGCAACCTACGATCATCTTCGACCGTAGAGAGAAAGTGTTGAAGAACAAGGTCATACCCTTAGTTCTTGTGTCTTAGGATGGATGCTTGCACGGAGAATCCACTTGGGAGCATGAGGACGAGATACGTCAAAAATATCGCCATTTGTTTCTTTAATTTTTTGTATTTTCGTTCTTTTAATTTCTTGGACGAAATTTCTTGTAAGATGGATAGGATGTAACACCCTGTGTATCTAGAAATACCAATAAAACAAGTATTTTTAGTATTTTCTTTGAATCAATGTCCAAATAACATGTTAAGTATCATATCAGATCTGATATCAGTTTGAGTCGGCTCGTCTTTACTTGAGCCGACTCAAGATTAAATCCCAATGGTTATTTCTTCTCTGGATACATAAGACGACTCATGACTATCTTGAGCCAGCTCATGAGTCCAGAGAATTTCCTTTCCCCTTTGTGTGTATGAGACGGCTCAAAACCTTCTTAAGACGGCTCAAGTTTACCTTGAGACGGCTCAACTTGTGCCTGGAACAATTATTTTCCTCACTGTTTGTGGAGCCGGCTCAACTTGTGCCTGGAACAATTATTTTCCTCACTGTTTGTGGAGCCGGCTCAACACTTCGAGCCGGCACAACGTCGATATGATCGAGATCCTGATATCTTGCGCGGATATTTCTTCACGTAACCGACCCGACATCTATATAAACTCACATCTAAAACGTCTAAACCCTAATTCTATAGCATCCAAACCCTGGATCTTTTCTTCAAAAACCCTAGCTTTCTCTCTCGCGTCGACTCATCATCTTCTTCTTCCTCGCCGAGCAACCAGGAACCCAACTCCATCTTCATCGCCGCGGATCGTGATCATTCTCCTTTTCTTTCTTTTATGTGGCTACACGAGATTGGAGCACACCGAACAAGATCGTTGTAATACTCGACGTTCAATCCCACGAATCCTTCAATAACAGGCAAATACTCTTGCTCCCTTGTATTTCGCCGATGCGACATCGGTGAACTCCTTAATTTAAATTCATTAATTTAAAGAAAGGGACGGTATCGTGATATCGTGAATTTCAATTATGTGTGAAACTCATGCTTTGCGTAATTAACGGAACCCTAGTTTTGCTAGCATACCCATTAAATCAACTTCTAAAATCATGCATAACACCTGTTCGATTAAATGCCACGCCCAATTGCCATGCTTGAATGTTTCATGCACAATCTTATTAGGGATATTATTGCAATCATGTTATTAAGTGTTATCTGTGACATGTACGAAAACCCTATCTCATGTCATACATACATATCGTGACCATTATGACTTGAATAATAGAACGAGATCACCGACTTGAATACCGAGCCATATATGCATGTTGATTCGTGCCACCAGCACTAATTCGTGATTTCGTGTTTATTGCCGTGACTTCGTGTTATTATCGTGATTTCGTGTTTATTCGTGACGTGTGCCGAAAAATCGTGTTAGTCAATATTCAATCCTACTGATCGGGTTTTATTGTCATGACTATACTTAGAAAACACGGGGGATTGAGAAAATTGAAAAGTGAAAATTGGACCCGTATTTTGGGGAATTTTAGTGTTAGAGATTGGCCAATCGAACGCGCCGATGGCGTAGGTGTGATGTGCTGGACATCATCCACCGTGATCGTGGTGTAGGATTTTCCTAACTGTAAGCTTGGGATCAACTCCGGGCAACAGTAGGCCGTGGTCTTGGGTATGTACGGGATATCTCTCAAGGTTCGAGAATACTTTTCACCAATCAACTTCAAACTCACGCGATAATAGTTAAGGTTTATCGATAATGACATTTAGGACCCGGCATGACTTGTCATATATATATATATATATATATATATATATATATATATATATATATATATATATATTCATTTGTTATTATATTCATGTTCATATATGCACGCGGGCATTTCACGACACTTATATTATCATAATATTCCACACTTTACATTTGCGTACTTGTTAGGTGTTCTGACACCACTGGGACTTACCACATTAGATTTAGAGGCAGACCCATCGGCAGTGCAGGAGCAGATATATTTTTAGGAGTTTGCCGAAAATCAGTAGTTTAGTGTCGGTTTTCGTTTACTTTTATTTTATTCAGTCGCAATTAGAATGTGAGCTCCTCGTGGGACGTTAGGAATTATGTAGCTCTTTTTGGATTATGTACTTCTTTATTGAAACCTATTGTTATTCCGTAAATTTTATTCGAATCTATTATTTTTCTGTAGACCCATTTTAGATATTCATTGTTATATATGCAGCATGATTACTAGTGTTGCCTCTTTAGTGTTTTGGTGTATGTGTGTTGGATATTATCGTTCAGGTTTAGTTAGAAGTCGTAACGTGACTATGGAAGGATCTTTTCTTACTATAGGAGCGTGGCTGGCTTTGGTTACTTTCCATATTCCCGTATTTTAAGAAGCGGGGCATGACATGCTCACTTCAAATTATGGACAAAATTAACCCAAAAAAAAGGCAAACTCTAAAATATTTGAATGTTTCATCGGTTTACACTTTAAATACACTATTCCTTTCTGCACTTAATATACCTGATAACATTTTGAAGTAGCACTCTATTTATTGCATTGGGACACCAAGCCTACACATAGCAAGCGAGAGGCTTACGCTCAAACCGACTTATCTTGACATTAGTAAGTGGCTTACGCTCACAAGCATTAGCATTCCCATGTATAAATCAATTGTAATGACTTTACCAGGAGATTGAGGTTTGCGTCTTCAGTTCAGTGATTTGAAGCCAATTTTAACCTTCATTGGCATAAATTATCGATATAAAATAAATTTCACGAGTATGAAGAGAGAATAAAAACCTGGATGCTAAGTGTCGATTTCTAAGAGATGGTCATACAATAAACTTGCGCAATGCCAATGAGGAGAATTGACCGTCTTGAGAGAGAAGGGACGACTTAGGCACTTCCTCCAACTTTCCTCCATCCAAGAGCAAAACCCTATCAGCCATTAGAACCGTTTCCAACCGATGCGCAATCACAATCACCTGCAATACTTCTTCCCCTTAGTCACCAGTAAAGCAAAGCTGGAAACAATATCGTTTTCATGGTCCACAATGGGCAAGAATTTGGACAATGGGTGGGTTGGGCTGGGGAAGTTTTTTCTTTTCTTTTCTTTTCTTTTTTTTTTGGAGGGGGGGTGCTATAAAGAGGTTGCCCTGGAGCTTCTGGTCATTTTTTTAATGAAATAATAAAATATGCATGTTCAGTAAAGGGTTGGGTAAATGTTGCATGAGCAGGTGAGTTAACCTCAAGGATCTAAGACATAAATATCTATGCAGGTAACTTTGGCATTATAGAGGCATTAGGAGTGTTATTGGCGTTTGTGTATGTGCATGTTCAGGTCATTATAATTATTTTTACCCTAAGTGTAAGTGGGGATCAACTGTATTAACTTCTAATTCTAGATATATTAAAGCACAGACAATGAGTGATAACGATTTGATCCTATTTGGAAAAATAATCATGTCCTTGACTCCTTATTGTATATCTGGTTATTTGAGAAGAGTTGCTATTCTTCTAGGGTTTTTAATTGTATGTGATTGACCAGTCAACCAATATTCGATGAGTTTTCTACATGGGGTGTGTGTGAGTGAGTGACACACACACACACACAGTAACATGAGGAATTTGATTCCTTTGAGGTGAAGGTTAAAATGAGGAATTTGATTCCTTTGAGGTGAAGGTTTATATTTGTTTTTATAGGTGGTGAGAATTCAGTATATATGTGTGGCTCAGTACAGAATTGCTTTAGATTTTTCAGCTGAATTCCACTCTTCCTTTAATTTGCATTCTCAGATAAAATATTGTTTTTAAGTTCACTATTTGATCCATTCAACAAATAAAGTACATATCTAAACCTAAATTTTCCCAAGTACAGCAATCATATCCCAACTGATTATTCTTCCAATCTAACTCAATAATGTTAGGACTGAAAATTAATAGATCCAATATTATCTTTTGCATCCGCTACATCAACCTTCCATATGATACATAAGTTCAGGACTTGGTTGAGAGCATCATTACAATACATGAGACAGGAGATATAAACCTTCAGTTGTCACCATTGTCACAAAAATATACAAGGTCTTTTCAGAAATACCCTGGGCTCATGTTAAAATCAGGAAAGCAAGAGATGGTTTGTTCAACCACATTTTTTTCCTTTTCTGCATCCAGGATTTCCCATTCTTTCATTTCCCTTTCGATAACCATAATTTAAGCACTATCATTATAAACGGTCCTTATGGTTTGACTATGGTAGTGGTTTAACATCAAAGTTGTATTTTAAGGGGAAATGGTTGGCAATACATTTGATAGCCATGGCATAGGCTTATTACCTGGATTGGTTAATATAATGATGTCAGAAATGGATAGTTACCTATATAGGTACATTCAAAGGTTCTTTTGGATTCTTCAGAACGAAAGAATCCTAGATTTTTTTAGGGAAAAAACTCCAATTGCAGATCTAAAGAATCCTAAATTTACTTTTTAACTGTCACAGGTAAACCACTAACTTAAAAGGATAATGAATATATACTTGATGAACAAATGCATTGCTCCATTGATGCACTGATCATGTTTTAGGAAAACTTATTCATACCGAATTTTGTTTATGAAATTCCTTTTTGAACACTAAAATAATCCACCACTATTCCCTTTGAACATTCATAGGAACTTCCGTATGAAATGCAGCATTAATCAGAGAAAAGAGAGATCCAAAAGAGCGATCATAAGATTAACAATATATTTATACTTACTGTATGATTAGACATTAAATGCTCCAATGCTTCTCTAACCAATTGCTCAGACCTGCTATCCAAAGCAGAAGTTGCTTCATCCAAAATCAGTATTGAGGACTTGTGATAGAGTGCTCTTGCTATAGCCACTCTGATTAAAAGGGGAAAAATAACAATAATCAAGCAATGTAATAAAGTACTCTCCAAGAAGCCCTTCATATAAGGGAACATCAGCATACGCTTACCTCTGCTTTTGGCCTCCACTCAAAAGAGAACCCCTTTGTCCTATTTTTGTCTCATATCCTTCTGGGAGCAATCTAATAAATTTGTCAGCATTTGCAATTCTAGCAGCGTTTTCAACACACTCCATATTGATTTTGCCTACAGAATCCCTATAGCTGATATTTTCAGCAACTGTACCTGAAAATAGATTCTAAATCATAGAGAATGATTACCGCGAATGGACAATACACTTGATATTGAAGAATAGATTACTATATTATGATATGTATTTGGGGAGAAAAAAACAATAAAGTGTCCGTTCATAAGATACATACATACATACATACATATGTGTGTATGCACAACACAAAAAAACTAAAAATAATACCATATTTAGTACTTACCACTGTACCTGAAAATAGATTCTAAATCATAGAGAATGATTGCCGTGAATGGACAATAGACTTATATTGAAGAATAGATTACTATATTATGATATGTATTTGGGGAGAAAATAATAATAAAGTGTCCGTTCATAAGATACATACATTCATACATACATACATACATACGTACGTACGTACGTGTGTGCGCACAACACAAAAAACAAAGAAAACTAGAATTAATACCAAATTTAGTACTTACCATGTCCTGCGGAACCAAAATTACGTGCTCCCTGAGACTTCTCAATTGAATCTCCTTAACATCAAGATCATCTACGAGAATGGATCCTATAAAGAGAAAAACAGAAAGAGTGTTAGGGCATCAAAATATCTTGATTGGAAATATCAACATTTTCATCTGTCACACGAATTTTGTCGTATCCATATCAGATTCGTATCAATTTCATTTCCATGTTGGTTTCAATTGGATTCGTAAAGGGTACTTGTTGGATTCCTAGAATCTATATCGTATTTAGATGTAGCTAACTTGTATCAAAGAACAAGACACTAACAAAGTAACAATCCATGCATCACCACTGATAAATTATTTGTACGCTTAGTTTAGATTGACTAATATGATAATTTTTATTATTATGTGCATATATTTAAACAATAAATAAAAGCGTATATCAACAAATTATATCCTAATTTTTTTTAAATTAGGAATCGGCATATACCATCTGTATCATGTCCAGTTTACGTATCTGGATCCTTCCTACTTAGATTGTCAGTATGCAATTAATAAAAAGTGAACAATGTGCATCACTCACCAGATAAAGGATCATAGAGTCGAAGAAGCAATTTTGTGAGAGTTGTCTTTCCTCCTCCAGAAGGCCCAATAAGAGCAACCCTTTCCCCTGACTTTACATGAAGATTTAATCCATTCATAACAAGAGGCATATTATCCCCATACTTAAATGTAACATCACAAAATTTTATGTCCCCTCTAACATAGCCCAAGTCTACTGCATCTGGTTTCTCATACACCTGTGTTATAAAAGGGGGAAAACCCAATATTACATGCAGGTATAAGCCACCCAAGATGACTAATATTATAGAGCCTTGGTAGGAGAAACAACATATTATTATCAACAAAAATTCCTTGGAAAACAATTTATTAAATCCTTCAGAGTACAACTAGACGATCCAACAATTTAAATTTGGTTAAAACGATGGGCAAAGTGATCAGTGATAATTTTTGCATAGTATATGGTACCATTATTATATCAAGGGGGCATACCTTTGTCCTAAACATATACAATGTTTCTATCCACTATAATCTCCTTTTTGATTTTTCATCAAATAAAGGATAAGTCCACTATCAACTTTAGTTTACTCAAATACTTGATCAAATTTTGCGTTCTTCATATATTTAGGAATCCATCACTTTTTGGACACAAAAAGGAAAACTTGCATACTTTGCAAATTTTCCTTACCACTTCAATCCTTCTCATGATACACATCATGTGCTTTATCCTGGGAACTTAACTATGGTTCTGAGTGCTCCGTAAATGCTAAGATATTGTTTAGTCTACAACCACAAGCAGCATATAATTTTTTGTCTCAGTTAGTCAGTTATGATAAGTACCTTTGAGTTGAACCTTGTTAGTTCAAGCAAGCGCTCTATAGCCGGTTCCCCTTCTTTCAACTCATTGTATGCTTTTCCCACATCCTACATTTTTTTACAAGTGCAAAATTAAAGGATACATGATGCGAATTTTCAAATAAAGTGACTGGAAGTAGAGAGCTACCAAGTTTTGACATAAGTTTTTATATGCCTTCATTCAGAGTGCAGATAGTAATAGACTTGGTTCTAGGATATGTAAAAGTGAGCTTTCTTCAAAAGCTCAAAATGCGGAGAACAAGGAAGAACGAGTACCATGAACAGAAACCTGAAACAACCTAATTCACTGGTTCTGACACTTTTTACTCCTTTTCCTAGAACTTGTTTTTCACTTTTAAGGTAACATTATTTCCATTCTCTCATTCTGTAAGCATTCCTACAGATCTTCATTTGACAAGCTAAAACTCAAATAGATAGGAGATAAGAAGGAAACAAAATAGACAGATATTTATATTATTATAAAATGGCCACTGAAAGATTGATACAGTGAAAGAAAAATAAAATGTGCCGGGATTATGCAAACCACATAATCAAGTTACTGCATTTCAAAATATGGCCAGAGACTTGGAGATTATAGACGGCTTACCCGAAGAGGCTCGACCACAAGGGCCAAGGACATTACGAATGATAACAACTTTGAAATGTCAAAAGAATTTCTTGAGACCATCAATGAACCAGCACAAAGCACTACTAATCCACCTATGCATATGAATTGGACAATCTGGGGAATGAGCGCCTTCATTTTCCTCTTTTTCAACTTGTGTACCATATTATCCCAAGCAAGCTGTCGGAATCTCAAGCTTTCATTCAACTCCCCATTATTCGCCTTTACAACTAGCATAGCTGGGAGTACCTAAACATTAAACTATAGACCAGCTCATTAGTGCCCCTTACGCAAGACTTAATACATGGATCAGATAGTGCATATATAGTATACATTTCCTCCAATTATAACATAAAGGCTTAATTTCACAAAACTATAAGAAAAAAAACTATACCTGTCTTCTACTAAACTACCAAAAACTACATCCATTTTTCATTAAATAACCAAAAACTTACATAATAACGATACATGTTATCAGTAAATTACGAAAATAGCATCTAAAAAGTTCCATCAGCACCATTATGTTAATTAAACTAAATACAGGTATGTTTCACTAAAATTGTGTTAATTAAGTTAAATACAGGCATGTTTCACTAAAAATGAGTGTCGTTGATATTAAACTTTTTGGTAGTTTTTGAACTTAATAAAGTTTTTTGCTAGATTAGTGAAAACAAGGACAGTTTTTGATAGTTTAGTGAAATTACGCTTAAAGTATTTACTGAACTCACCTCATTTAGGTAGGCTGATAGCCTAGCAGCTCTTAATTGTGCTCTCCTGGATATCTTGCAGAGCCTTTCGCCAAGATAAGCGACAGCTAGTGACATGCATGGAATGATCTATAATCACATATTGAAGATAGTGTTCAACCCAATCAACACTTAATTATTTAAAGAACAAAATGTTTTAATTTAAAAATTACCAGCGCTGACATTAATGAAAGAACAGGACTAAGCGCAACCATCTGAGCCGCCATTGCAAACAACTGCAGGGAATTTGGTACTACAGTCTGCGCCCAAAGTTGAAAGGAAATAAATGTGGGAGAAATCTTACCTACAAGTTCTAATTTTACTTCCTTTACTGTTAATCCCTGTTTTATTTATTGGATTAGAATTAGCACTTTTATTCCTCTATTCTTTTATTCTTGTTTTGGCATTTATGTGGCATTTTTTAAGACTATGAAATGTGAGCATTCAACCAAAACATGCATTAACTGCTGATAATTACCAAGGAATGAACTTTCCATTGGAATCAACTGAAAGAGCTGAAGAAACCATAAATTTAACAAAACTAATTGCGTAAGAAATTTTTCGATACAAGACTATCCAACTAAACTTCAGAAAAACACAAGAATGCTTACATTCAAGAGAGCATAGAGAGTATCCGCGGCATCCGAGGCCTCGGCGGTGATCCGATGCGCAACATCCCCAGCTAAAACACCATCCTTCCCTTCAAAAAACCCTAAATCTCTTTTGAGCACTCTCTCAAACACATAGGCTCTAATCTCATACGCGGACCCCAGCGCCGCCTCCCAAAGCAGCGCTTGCTGCAAGTAGCTCGTAATGGATCGGACGCAGGCTAGGGCTGCGAGGATTAGGCCCTCCTTGACCATGTTATCGGATCCGGGTTGGGTGAGGAGAGAAGGGAGGCGCCCGATTCGAGGGACGGAGAATGAGAGGCAGGAGATGGAGATGGCGCTAAAGACCCAGGCTTTGAGGATGGGCTGCCATTGGGATTGGACGAAGTGCTTGATTTCGAGAAGAGGCGATGACGACGACGAGGGTTTTTTGAGGGAGGAGGAGATTGTGAGAGAGGGGAAGGGTTTTGCTCTGATTGGGAGAGCTAGGATTAGGGTTTCGGGAGCGAGACGATGACGATGACGATAGAGACGAGAAGGGGGGATTGGAGCTGCGATTGCTACTCGAATCATGGCGCGTCTCGGGGGTGACAAGCTCAAGATGAAGATCAAATCCAAGAAGAAAGCATGTATTCATCGAGAGTTCCCATCCATGTATTCATGTAGGATAGGATAATAATAATCAAACGATAGAGAAAAAGGTTGCCTCCTCCTTCATTGTTGAATTTACCCCTCTCTTTGAGTATTTGTCCTATGCGGAGATAACCAATGCTATGCTCATCTTCCTCAAATCCATATATGGATTCCATGATCAATTTAAGTCCAGCCAAACAATGGAATGGACAGTGGGACAAAGAATTTTGTTATTTTTCACCAACCAAACAAAAAACCTTGCAAATCCATGAGATTTACCTTCCATGGAAAGGGGATTCCATTTTTTGGAGTTTAATATGAATTTATAAAGCAATGACTGGGAGCTAATTTAGAAGAAAAGGCTTGAATTAATGAAAAGGTTTCAAAGGCTTTTTTTTTTTTTTAAATGACCTTTATGGAATAACGAGTAGATTTAAAGCTGAAAAAGAATATTTACAAGTTGATGTTACTTTTGTAGAGTAACTATCGTTTTCTTAATATCAGCAATTAATCTACCGCTACAACACCACTAAAAAAAATCATACATTTTCTGTTCTCGACTATTAAGGAAATTATTATCACTTTTTTAATATCAGCAATTAATTTTCCAGGATATTTTTGGCACTGTATCATTTATTGATATCTTTATCATTAATGATTTGCTTGTTATTCCAAAAACATCAAGTGAGACACTTTTTTCTTTCCAAATTGAGAAGTAAAAAGGGACTGATCGAGTAATATAATAATATTAAGCAGTGCTTTATTAAAATTTTGAAAAATGAAACATCTTTACTGTAGAGTTATCATTTGGAAAAGATTAATAATAGAGATAGATAATTGTATTAGAAATTGATATGTTCGTTTTGGGGTTCACATTCTTGACAATCCTATGGATTGTAGGCACAACAGAATACTTTCTTTGAGAAAAAATTACATTGAATGATTATTATATTGTGGCTGCTGTTATTGTTTCGAGTTTTTTGTCCGTACGCATATTCAAAAGTAAGTAATATAAGCCTTATCTATTATCCAGAAAAATGGACCTCATACAGTTCTCTATTGAATACACATTCAAACAAGACAGCAACAATATTGTTTCTAGCAGCAAGTGCCTCCCGTGCCATGCAAGAGCCCGGAGAGTTGCCAAAAAAACATGCTATCATGACCGAACCGTAACCAAGTTTTATTGCACGCAAATCTTTCAAGCCTAACCTAAATTACCTTAAAACAATTTAGAAAACTTCCTTATTTTCTCTCAAAGCAATTCCACAAAAGAATATGTCTTTCCACATTTCTATTTATTGCACATATTCAACCCATGATAAATTGCATTTGAAAATCCTTGCCCGTCATCACTGATTGCATTTGAAATTTAAAAATATGTTCTTCGGAATTTTCGTGCTATCATCACCGATTGTTGTTGACCTCCGTCCTCCTTCAGATGATTATTTTCACATTATCACGTACTCATTTCTTTCTAATTTTTATATTAAATAATTCAACTCACTGTTTTTAATATATATTTCACTGTCTCATAGCCTTATTAGCAGTCGATTTATGATGTACGGATTTTCATTTCTTATTACCATCTATATCCACATTTGCATCCGCAAACCGCTACATGATATGAATATAGTAACATCTACAACAGATCTGTATCCGATCGATGAGAGCGTATACAAAAGCAACAGTAAAAGCGTTCATATAATTTTCCCTGCATGTATGTACGTAAAGTAATAGTGGACGGACGTATCTATGATAAATTGCATTTGAAAATCCTTGCCATCATCAGCGATTGCATTTGAAATTTAAAGATATGTTCTTCGGAATTTTCGTGCTATCATCATCGATTGTTGTCGACCTCCGTCATTATTTTCACATTATCACGTACTCACTTATTTCTAATTTTTATTTTACATAATTCAACTCACTGCTTTTAATATATATTTCACTGCCTCATAGCCTTATTGGTAGTCGATTTATAATATACGGATTTTCATTTCTTATTACCATTTATATCCGCAAACCACTACATGATACGAATATGGTAACATCTACAACAGATCCGTATCCGATCGATGAGAGCGTATACAAAAGCAACAGTAAAAGCGTTCAT
This sequence comes from Agapanthus africanus, assembly GCA_030015575.1. Taxonomy (NCBI): domain Eukaryota; kingdom Viridiplantae; phylum Streptophyta; class Magnoliopsida; order Asparagales; family Amaryllidaceae; genus Agapanthus; species Agapanthus africanus. The sequence goes on from CM057337.1 coordinate 670,243,044, forward strand.
ATAATTTTCTCTGCATGTATGTATGTAAAGTAATGGTGAACAGACGTATCCGATCAATGAGAATGTATACAAAGTAATAAAGTATCGGCAGTAATTGTTCAAAACACACCTGAGCCTCTCATCTAATTTTCCATGCATGTACATATACAAATTAATAGTGGACGACTGATTGCAATTTTCAAAAGATATCAAAGACCACATCTAATTTTCCATCCACATATATCCATGGAGAAGATACTTTCCATAGATGTTACTCTATACTCTAAATTGAATAATGATAACTCGTATGAATAAAAATATAGATATTTCATCCGAAAAATATATTGTGTGGATCTAAAGATAAGCTTAGAATGTGCCAAATGCATATTAAATTAAATTATAGGTGGCATAGGATTAGTTTCTTGCAATAAAGGCAAAATGTAGCACCTTAAACTTAAGGGGTGAAGTCAAAGTTTTAAAGAAAAGCCTGATGAGGAAATATTTCAAGAATATCATCTCATATGGCTTTATTGACATAAGATAGATAGAGTATTCTGTCAAAGCATCACAGGAATGGAGCAAGCACAAAGCTGGTTAATAAAAGCAAGCACCAAAAAATGGAGGAAAAATCATATATTAGAACCCCAATCACCAGTATGGTAAATTGTCAAAAGCCCTCGGCCCGTTAGGGAGTTGTCTAGAAAACCCTGGTATTTTCAAAATCTTTGGAAATCACCGACCCCTGTAATAATATTAATGTCAAAAGCGTTTGCTGTATATCCGAACTACTGCAGAATACTAATGCTAAATAGAAAGCATACAAATATTTTACCAACTTACTAGTGAAAATATTTTCAGCAATAGATAATCAAGCCAGCAATATATCATTAAGTTTCTAAAGTGAAAAATTACTAGCTCATAAACAAAGCAAAATTCTCTTAACATAACTTTAGATCATAATACATTATTATGATTTAGACGTCGATACTACTCACAAGAAACAAGAAAAATTTTGGCTTGAAGCTGAAGCCTCTTCAATTGTTGGTGGCTCTAGTATGAATTTGCTGGGAAGCATGAACTGATATTATCCTGATGGCACCCCTGGCCATTAAATCATTTATCGCCCTTCTTGCTAGCGATCCATTTATCTGATAAGATAAAATAACTTCAGAACAAAGTAAAAAGGTTATAAACTGTTGTGTTCACAAATAGAAAATCACGCAAGTAAGATGATGCTTCATGCAACTGTAAAGAATTAATTCATGTTTAAATGTTTAAGACCCTAAAAAGGTAGTTCATGTCAAGTAATCGCTTAAACTAATTAACATTAAATATCTACAAGAATAAGCCACGAATACGCTATTAGCAGCATATGCTAAAACATGAGAATGTGTTTGATATGCACCATTGTCGGCTACCCGCACCTCATGTCTTCGAATGTTTTTATGCTCACGGAAATGGATTAGGAACTGCTTTAAGATGTCCCGAGAATTTGGGAGTATTTGCTGCTCGTCACTCAAGACGTTGCCAGCAATTTTGTGATCCATGATCATCGAGGACATCACCCTAAGGCGATGTTTCATGTCAGGGCCAGACTTCATTTCATATGTGTTCCAGCTTATTTGCAAGGGCCAACAACCTTCCACGAGAGGCATGCCCAAACTTTTCCTTAGGAGCATCCCAAAGGCTCTTCACGGTAGGATACTGCTCGAACTAAAAAATGAAGGCATTTCTCATGGCAGCGAGCAAGCGGAAGCTTGCGGAACGATCCTTATGGCACAAAGCCTTATACAATTCCGCATCGTGTTGATGCTGAGCAGTGGAACCCTGTTCCGGCTCAGTCATCACGCTCTCGGTCATCTCAAGCGTGCCCTGCTCATTGAGCAAGAATTGCATCTTATGACGCCATGGGTAATAGTTGTCAGCTTTCAATTTCCCGCCCTTGGTGAGATCGGCTATGACGTTCTCATAAATCATGAGCAAATATTGTAGACAAAAGGATGCATGGATACATTAAGGCTAGCATTATACATAGAGACTCATAAAAAATTCAAATATTTCATTCATTCAGACCTCTTTAGGAATCAAGCGCTTTCCCTTAGGCATAGTCTGAGCCAAAGTTTAAACATACAAAAATTGAAATTGTCCCGTGTTGATGATGCTCACAAGTGGAGTCTCCTTAGATTATGACACGTGGCAGATAACGTGTCCCGGACTCTACGGGGTGGAATAAATGAGCCGCATCGGGGACATTCTCCCGGGCTCCTACTCGGTGGACGTACCCGACCTTTCGGGAGACCCCTGGAGACATTCCACCTTCATCTAGAAGACTATCAACAGCTCGTCTCCGAGCCGCCTCAGTCTCCCCGCTCGCCTCCGAGCCTCCTCAGTCTCCCCGCTCGCCTCCGAGCCATCTCTCGTGCCAAGCTTCCTCGGCCTTTCGCTCGTCTCCGAGCCCCTGATGTGCCGAGCTTTCTCGGCTTCCCCCGATCAACCGAAATTACAGAGCCCTAGCGCCTCCGCAACGGCTCCGTGTATCTCGCTAATGCGAGATAACCGCCGCCCCACGTCCCGCGTCCCACGCTGGCGTGTCCCCCCATTAATGAGCGTATCCCGTCATTAATGAATGGATCCCGTCGTTCACGCACGCGTACGTCAGGGATGTAACCAAAGGCGAAGATCTCGCGTCTGCTCGCTCCATGCGACCACTATAAAACCCCTCTCTCAGACGACTCAGGTAAGGCAATTTGAATCCAATAAACCACTACTCTGCTCAAATTCCTCGGCTAACTTGATCGTCGGAGAGTCCTACGGTGGTCACCTATCCCGGGAATTCTTTGCAGGTAGCTCAGCTTCCACCTCAAACTCAACCCATTGAGATCCACAAACTCAAAAAGGCAACCTCCGGATCCAATCTTAACCGTACAGCAATGCTCGTGACAGATCGACGGAGAAGGAGATCAAGGTGTCCATCATTTGGCTCCGTCTGTAGGAACGAAAGACTTATCTTGTTCCACCAACAACAGTTGATTCTCCGCCCTCGATCAATGGCGAGCGATGATCGCAACGATCCAAATACAAGCCGCCACAACGGAGGCGGAAGCGGCCCGCCTCCCCTTCCTAACGCCATCAGCGTCTTATCCGCTCGGATAGATAAGCTCACATCGCTAGTGGATGCTCTCGTCTGCGTCCAAGCAGCGAGCCACACCCACCAGACCACAGTTCCCCCTCCCCAGGATAATAACGTCCGCCGAAGGACGAACGGGCACACTCAAGCCCTCGATCGAACTCATCCTCGTCACAGCGCCACTGAGCGTCGGCGGGCCGACTCTGGCCACCTTAACCCACACGCGGTGACTGATTCCATGACCCGCTGGGTGCCGGACAGCTTCATGCCACGGTTCTAGGGAAGACTGGGCCGTCGTTCCAATGCCCACTGTGCGTTCTCGTCTCCCGAGAAGATATCGGTCAGCTCGCCTGCTTCCAGGCATGACCGACATCTCCTCTCCCGCCGGAGTCGCGTGAACGACGAACGCTGGGGCCACTCGAGAAGGACCTCGCCCGAGAATTTGCAAAATCTGATTAAGCGGAATCGAAGCCGCACACTGGCGTAGACCCGGAGCGGGGACAGTCACCACTCCAACTGTACAGAATCCTCGGGTTACCACCACCGACTCAAGGCTCTCAAGAAGAAAATCGAGGGCATACACCGGGATGGTCAAGCATCCGACGAAAGGGCCCGATACTCTGCCGATTCGCTGATGAAACCCTTTACGGAAGAATTGCTGGCCGAGCACGTCTCGTCCAGGAACAAACCGTCCAAGGTGACCCTCTTCGATGGGAAATCCGACCCGAAGGACCATCTAGACGCCTTTATAGCGGGCATGAGCTTCCAGGATAACTCCGACGCGGCCCAATTCCGAGCTTTTCCTGCCACCCTCATCCAGGCTGGCCGGGACTGGTTCTGAGGACCCACGCCACGCTCCATCTCGACCTTCGGTGAGCTGGCCACCCAATTCCTCAGCCACTTCGTCGGGAATCGACGACAAAAAAGAACAGTCGACTACCTATTCACCATAAAGAGCGGGGACAAGAAATCCTTTAAGGGATACGTCACTCGTTTCTACAACGCTCTCCTCAAAATCCCCAAGCATCGGGATGAAACTGTCATCACCGCACTAAGGTCGGGTCTTAGGCACAGAGAATGGCTCCGCTCTTTTGCATTAGTGCAACTTAAGACCATGGCCGAGGTAAAAGCTTGGACCGAGCGGGAGATCCAACTCGAGTCGGAGGTGAACGCCAACCTGCCCCGGGGTGACCAAGCTGACCAAAAGAATAGGGGCAAAGAAAAGAAGAAGAGGGTCGACCGGCCAAAACCATACTCCCCGAAATTCCAGGAGTACTCTCCTCTTAATATCTCCCAAACTGAGCTGTTGGAAGAAGCGAAAGGCGAGAGATTCTTCAAGCTCCCGCCAGTCACCCAAAGAGTGGCTAAGCGTATCCGGAGACTATACTGCGCCTTCCATAGGTCGCAGGGTCACCCGACCGAAAACTGCAAACAACTCCGTAACTACATCGAGGAATTGATCCGCTCTGGCCACCTGACGAAGTACCTGCGGGACAAGCGGCAAGCAGACTGGGAGAAAGAGAACCAGCCCCTCCCGGGGAGTTAACAATCAGGCAAATTTTGGTCGTCACCTCGGAATCTGCTTGCGCAGCCGGCGAAAACCAACAACTCCTACCAGTCGAGGTTACAAGCGATCCACCCCAGAAAAAGTGCAGGAGACCGAGCCCATCATCTTCACCGACGAATACCTTCACGGTATATCCTTGCCTCATAACGACCCCCTTGTTATAACAGCCCAAGTCCATTGTTACGAGGTACAAAGGATATTGGTTGATTTCGGGAGCTCGGCAGGCATTCTCTTCTATGACTGTTTCAAGCGTATGGGGCTGGGACCGTCCGACCTACGGCCCACCTCCCACGTCCTTGCAGGGTTTACCAACCACTCCATCCCGGCCGAGGGAGTAGTCACCCTCCTCCTCAACATTGGTGAAGCAGGCCATACGAGGATCGTACCGGTGGATTTCATCGTCGCTAAGATCCCTTCATCCTACAACATCCTCCTGGGACGCCCGACATTAAACGCCCTCCGGGTTCAAATCTCGACCTACCGCCTTGCGGTCAAATTTCCATTAGACAAAGGGGGATAGGCCGGGCCTACGGGAACCAGCAGATCGCCAAGATTTGCTTTGCCTCAACGTCTTCCGCCGGAGAGCAGAGCAACAACTTTGAGGACACAAACGATTTTCAGGGATCTTTGGATACGCGCGACGACCAGAAAAAAATCCGAGGTGCCCCGATGGAGGTGTTGACAGAAGTCCCCCTCGTCGAGGAGGTCGAGGGACAAACCGTTCAGATCGGATCTCTTTTGACGGGAGAACGTCGCAAAGATTTGATCCGCTTCCTTTGAGGAAATTCAGACGTATTCACCTGGACACCGGTGGACATGCCCGGGATCGACCCCAAAGTTACTCACACAAGCTCGGGGTCGACCCTAAGGTCAGACCCGTCCGACAGAAGAAGAGAAGTTTTATGCCGATCAAACAAAACACGATTGAGGACGAGGTCGATAGATTGCTCGCAGCCAATTTTATTAGAAATATTGACTACTCGGATTAGCTAGCGGATGTGGTAATGGTCAAAAAGACGAACGAGAAGTGGCGCATGTGCGTCGACTTCACGGATCTGAACAAGGCCTGCCCGAAAGACAACTATCCCCTCTCTCGGATAGACCAGCTAGTGGACAGCTCGGCCGGCCATGAATTGCTAAGCTTCATGGACGCTTTCTCCGGCTACAATCAGATCCGGATGAACCCGGCAGATGAAAAACTCATCGTGTTCACCACGGATCGGGGGGTATACTGCTACAAAGTAATGCCCTTCGGTCATAAGAATGCTGGGGCTACATATCAGCGCCTAGTTAACAAACTGTTCAAACCGCAGATCGGGAGGAACATGGAGGTCTGGTAAAATCAACCTCATCAGACGGGCACACCAAAGATCTTGGCGAGACATTCGACGTCCTACGCAAATACAAAATGAAGCTAAACCCAGTTAACTGCGCGTTCGGAGTCACTGGAGGGAAATTCCTAGGGTTCATGGTTACCTACCAAGGTATTGAAACTAACCCAAAAAAGATCAGCGTCATTCTTAACATGGCCACACCAAGGAGCAACGTTGAGATCGTGCGGTTCACAGGGAGAGTGGCCGTTCCGAGTCGCTTTATGTCACAATTTGGAGAGAAGTGCCTCCCCTTCTTCAAAGCCTTATGGAAGATTCCTAAGTTCGAATGGTCGGGGGAATGTCAAAAGGCTTTCGAGCAACTCAAGGCGCACTTAACAACTCCCCTACTGCTCTCCCGACCAGTCGAAGGAGATGAGCTATTATTGTACCTTGCGGTCTCCGACCAGGCTGCAAGCTCGGTGCTCGTCAGAGAAGTCGAAGGTGTACAGAAGACGGTTTACTACGTAAGCCATGTCTTCAAAGACGCAGAAACAAGGTACCGACCATAGAAAAGATAGTCTTGGCGCTTGTTGTCGCCTCGAAGAAACTACGGCTGTAACAACTCTGTTTCAGTGTACAGAAAATTTGTTTAAAAGTTAATGTACAAATAGAGTATTTACAATCCTAAGTATGCTATAAGTATTTGAATTGCTTTTGAACTACAAGAAAGCACTTGTAGCTCATTGGTTAAGCCTTGCATGCAGGGACATAGTCCCTGTGTTCGAATCCCTCCAGCCACATATATTTTTGTTGATTTTTCTTTTAAACTTTTAGAAGCTCAAAAGTTTGCATGTGCTCTGCACGTAAAATGAAAAGTCACAAAGTAAATAAACATGTGAAAATGATATATGAACAGACAGGGACATGTGTCAAAGATCCAAGACCCTACCCTCGGAATTTGGTCGGCGAGATTAGCAAAGGGGCTGGCGCCGCCGGGCCCCCCCGTTGCTAATGCTCTCAAATTTTAACCCCACACCCCTTGGACTCCCCCCTACTAACCCTAACCTGTTTGATTTTTCTGCATTTATCCAGAGAGTGATAATTCCTCTCTTAAATCCATTTTAATGCATATTTTTAATTCCCAATTCATTACCCTAAACCTTAATTTCGCCTATAAATACCACACTACCGCATTCGTGTTCTGAGAAATATGAATATAAAGAGACAAAACTAATCCATCAATATAATACTAGGATCTGGCTTAACCTAAAACCCACTAGTATTATCCGCTCAAACATCATACGCGCACAAGTGCACGTAAGTGATCGAAGCTCTGCTGTAAAACCATACGGTCTCTACGCTTTTTACTCGATGCAGGGAAATTCTCTGTGTAGGACTCTAAAAACTCGACACTACGCTGGCAGTGGGTTTAACCGCAGGCCGCAAGTGGTACTAGCTGCACGTAATGGCCCCTAGGTAGATGTCGATAAGAAGGCTGATGAGGAAAACCCATCCGAACTCCTACTGAGCCTGAATGTGATAACCTCTGTACAGTCTGGTCTGTTCGTCTTAGAGTATCGCATATCGGGCCTGGAGGCGGTAAACGTCAGACCCCTAATAGCGGTATAAGTTGTGTTGGAGTGTAGCCTAGAACACCCTGAGAAACTCCTGGAATACCTATCAGTAAATCTCACTTGCCCTGACCAGGGACTTTGTATAATGGCTCTCCAAACACAGCGCGATATCAACCCCCAATACCGGGAGAGACGAATCCTTTCTAACTGCCACTGCCTCCAAGTGCTTCGGGACTGCACCCAACTACTACCTATTTGCATGACTCCTTTAAGCCGTGGTAGGGTATTAATCAAAGTACAGTGGGAACACACTCGAGGCAGAGTAGCAGTGTCAAGTCGATGGACTAAGCTGTACTCATGTCACCTAGGAACTACTACCCGACGATAGGTATAATACCCGCCAGCAGTTCCCGACGAGTCCTGTCCAGTGTACTCATAACCTAATGAGCACATGCATACTATCTCCAGTACGACATATTAATGGCTGTGGGACAGACCATCTCCCCTGCTGGGATGAGAAGCGTATACACTAGTCTACTCCGGAGTATCGATACCCCGTCTCGATAATCCTACGACTAGGGACCTGTATAAGGATGTACTTGTAGATTACCCAGCCCCCACTAGTGTGACTGTCATCACAACACTGGTAATCAAACAAAGATCCTAATGGCTCTACTAATATGTATAAGCGATATGCTAAAAAAAACACATGCACATATTGAAGTAAAAACAAACCAAGTAGCATACTACCATTTTGAGCAAGACTGTCAATACAACTGTGAATATCCTAAGCTTCCATTAAGTAATATACAAACCAGTATGATACAATAATGGCCTCTAGGGCATATACACTAACATATTTTACCCTTCCTCATTCAGAAATCCTATGCTAAAACTCTCTAAAAATTCTAAGTCCAAAAAGTTGTACAAGTGGAGTTAGCAAAGGTCAAAGTTCCGGCGACGTTTCCGGAAGAATCCGGCAACGAAACGACTCCACGACACCTTCCTAAGTTCAAACTACCTCTTCCCTTTCTTTCTAATCTGTAAGTTCCCTCTTTCTCCCTTCTCTTCTATTTAAACGAATTCATTCTTCAAAACTAGTTGGAAGCGGAGTTAATCCGACTTCCGATTATATTTTAACTAAAAATACAATTTTTTAGAATAAATTCACCATCTATTTGTATATTGTTTAGCAATCATAAACAAACACATTAGAACAATTTTCATCTCAAAATAATATGTATTGTAACTTCTATTTCATTTTTACGGTAAAATACCATCATGTTTACATACGGCATTGCTTATTCATTTTACCCATATTACCTTTAGAAAACTCACGAGTTAATGACATACCTCATCACAACACACAATTTTGACATAGCATGATGACTTTTGGAACATTATTTTATGGGAAAATACGAGTTTACATTTAAATACCATAAATATTCAAAAACCGTTTTCTTTAAAAGTGTATTATTTAATTCCTTGCAAATGCGTCTCTATAACCCATTTTGGGGAACCCTGATCGGGATGGTTCGGGTTGTCGCACATCCTCGGGCCTAATAGAGCGAGATGCAGACCTCCTCACGGAGCATCCGATCTCGATGGAATTTTTAATGCAATTTTTAAGAAAAATGAGATTTCTACTTAATAAATAAAATTTTTTTTTACTAATATATATATATATATATATGAATATTATCAAAATACCTTGTTTCCCCAATCAAAGCAAAGCTCTGCTCAAATTCCGAGATTTGAAGTGAAGCAACGCTTTTGTTTTCCCCAATCAGAGCAAAACTCTGTTTTGAAATTCAAAATTCAAAATTGAAGCAACGCTTCAGATCCAGCGCTAGGCGCGCTGCGTGCCACGTGTCAAACACGGATGCGCTAGCGCCAGGTGCGCTGTGCCTTAGGCAGTGCACCATGTGTGCGCTAGCGCTAGGCGCGCTGCGCGCCACGTGTGCGCTAGCGCAGGGCGCGCCGCGCTCTGGGCAGCGCACCACGTGTCAAACGTTGGTGCGCTAGCGCAAAGTGCGCTGCGCTTTGAGCAGCGCACCACGTGCAAAGCACGGGTGCGCCAGCGCTGGAATTAAAAATTTCCTCACCCTTAGATCAAACGATCTAATAATGATAAATCATTAATTAATCAGAATTAAAATTCTGTTGTGGAAAGATTTTCTCAATCTTGTTAAAAACAAGAAGATTGCCTTCTATAAATCAGAAGCCGTAGGATCAAAGATCCAATGGTGGGGAAACATCCCCAAATAATCAGAGAAAGATCTCTTTAACTGATATAACAAATCAATTTGCCCTATATAAAAGCCCCAAGACTTCAAGTCTGATATGGAGAAACCCCCCTGCAAACTTTGAGAAAAAACTCAAAGAGAAAGAAGAGTAATCTCTTAAAAAAAGAAGATCATTTCTTCAAGGCAAAGAATTAATTCTTGAACAACAGAGATGAAATCATCTCATAAAAAGAAGAACTATCTTCTTAAAAGATCACAGATCTACAAAAAACCAAGGTCTTTGATAAAAAAAAAAAGAGATCAAAGATCTTATTATAAAAACAAAAGAAGTCTTTACTTCATTCATAGATCGTTGATCTACAAAAGCAGCGCCTTTTATAAATAAAGAACTTTTGTTCTTAAATCTTGAGGCAAAGCCTCCTTTAAAAGAAGAACTAAACTTGTTCTCTGATCATAAATTTGATCAGATGCGCTTTGCGCTACTGAACAGTGCCTTGCACACATGAACTGCGCTTTTGCGCTCCTTGGACCGGCGCTCAGCGCCAAAGCATGCCACGTGTCAATCACAGAAACAACTTGCGCTCTACGCTTCTAAAATAAAGCACTGCGCTCATGGGCTGGCGCTCAGCGCCAAGCGCGCTACGTGTCACTCACTGGTGCGCTACTAAACTAGCTTAACGCGTTCACAAATTGAAAGCGCAATGCGCTCATAAACTGGCGCTTAGCGCTAAGCGCGACACGTGTCCTTTTCGTGTGCGCTACCTGACAGAAGCGCAATGCGCTCTTTGATTGGCGCAAAGCGCCTGGCGCGCCACGTGGCGCGCTGTTAGAACACACATTAATCTGATGAATGCTATGCATTCAATACAAGACAAAAAATGTCAGGATCTGATGCTCTGCATTATTAAAAGGGCCAAGCCCAAATAAAGGCTTAATAGCTAGAACAATAAAATGTTAAATATTTATTGGACTTAGCCCAAGATTGGCCGTAAGTCCTCAATTCATATCAACTGAGCCCATCTGCTCACGAATATTTCAACAGATCTTAGTCCCAAACTGGACTACAGATCTTTCAACCAATTTACACCCTGTTCGAGGGTACATCTCTGAACTCCTCTGATATTTATCATTGTAATTCTTCAACGTCTTCAGAGAGGTGACGGGTCCCGACAGCCATACATTCCACAGACTATGATGTCTTTAAACTGGACTGTGGGGTCCTTCTAAACCCACGGACTATGATGTCCTTAACCTCGGACTGTGGAGTCCCTTTAAACCCACGGACTATGATGTTCTTAACCTTAGACCATCATGTCCCTAAACTGGAAATCGACCGCAATGTCCCTAAACTAAACAATAGAGTCCAAATGCTCTTTTGTTGGATCTAAACGATCCCGTTAAGTTGATCTTAGTCTAAAATTAGACTAACGTATCTTTAACAAACGTTTAAGTTGATCTTAGTCTCAAATAAAACTAACGTATCCTTAAACCCAAACCAAAACCCAAATCTAAGAAAGATACGGATTTGGACTAATCCACGTCCTACAGGTGACAACATAAATTAGTCTCCGTATACAATCCACGGGCAATCACAAACAAAACAAACACCCACGACACGAAGTGACCATCTGGAGAAGGAGAAAGTTGTTATCGTGGTGCGGTAGCGTAATTAACTGCAGGGGCTTGCGCCTGCAGGAAAGAGCGTCCCCACAATCAAAAACCCCTCAAACGAGGGGGAATCTGACGAAGTCTGCTACATCGGCCGCATCCGTTTAAACCTTCGATACACGATGCCATAAATCAACTTGGCATCTTCGGAGAGGTGGACGGATAGCACCAAATAGCATCTGTCCCGAATTTCAGGCAAGACGGACCTGCGCGGTCGCGTCTCCGTGTTCGGCGGGGAACAGATTCTGGCACGCCCGGTGGGACCTTTTCCTCTTTCCACTCCACACTTCGTGTGTCATGTTCGCGAACGTATCACGGTTTGATATGGTTACCCTTGGGTTCGAGGTACTAAGATTTGGTTTCTTGCTTGGCGCAGAAAGCGAAACATCAATGGCGTCCACTTGCGAGAAGTGTTCCAACTGCAATTGCAACTCGCGCTCCGCTTCATCTGGAGGCATAGCCTACGGACCTCAAGCGGCCTCCCTGTTCACGATGCCGGTGGAACAGGTCACTCAGGCCACAACTGGATTGTTTTTCGGGACTATGCTCCCGCCAACGAGCTTCAGCCTCTTATACCAACACAAGAAACTCCCAAGAAGTCGGTCTTCGATCGGCTTACAACTACTGCGGCCCCTCTCAATGGGTCGTCTAGCTCCGGCGCCTCAGTCTTCGTCAGATTGGGCCAAAGTTCATGTGGACCCATGATGAAGCCTGCAGTTCCAGAAAAGGTTATTCCGAAAAGGATAGCCATCCCTGCTCCTGAAGTCGTCAAGGCGGCTTCTCCTGCCAAAGGGTCGGTCTTTATAAGACTGACTGTTCCGACTCCCGCTCCAGCTCCCATTCCTGCTCAAAACTTTGTCTTTGACAGATTGGATACCGCTACTCAACGGGCGTCAGTCTTCAAGAGGCTGGTATCGGCGACGCCTCACCTGAACAGGGGGCATGACAAAGCCATCCCCATAGCCGAACTAACACCATCTGCGCGACATGCTCGCCGTCGTCACTGGCACCGAGTAAGGAAGGCTGGGGGCAATTCCCCCTCTGGGCTAAGTCTACCAGCCCCAACGGTGGAAGTCAATGCTGCTGTTCCAACCAGGAACAACTTTGAATTGCTGAACAAGGTGCGCAGGAACTCTCCTACCGCCGTATTGAAAAGATCTCCTCCACCCGTGGGGAATGTTACAGAGGCAAAGCCGGAATAGCCCCCTCAGCGGCTGTCCTCCAAAGTTTACAAAGTCTGGCGACGGGTCCAGGAGTCAGTGATCGATCAAGACTATCTTCGCCGATAGAAGAAGTTGAAGGTTCAGCAGGAAGAGAACCGTCCTAGCAAGCCACAAAGGACAACAACTGTCTGGGTGCCCGCTGCAACGGCCCCCTCAACATCAACTGCTCAAAAGAAAAGGAGGCCAGAGAAAGCCCCTATGAATACGGCAGAACGCAAAGACGCCGAGACCAAACGCCCCAAGTCTGGGGGCATAACGGTCCATACTGTTTATATGGCATCCGGGAAAGAGGATAGCCGCGCTTCTACGAGCCACCGACCGCTCACCCGATCCATCACAAGAGCTCAGGAACAACAGCAGCAGAAGCTTCAGGAGATGCTGACTGCAATGGCCACTCTCACTGGGCCAAAAGAAAGCCCGGAGGCGTCATCAGAACAGTGTCACGAACAAGAAACCGATGTTGACTTCCTCCGCAGAGTCCTCAAAAAAAGGGACAGAGAAGCGGCAGAACAAGCGGCTAATATAAAACGAATGGCGCTTCTCTTCCAAGACATGGTCAGGATGATCTTACAACCAGAACCTCCAGCTGAAAACCCTCCTATCACCATTGAAGACGACAGAGGGGAGACATCGAACCCTCCTCCGGCTCTTTCAGCAGCCAAGGAGGAAACCATCTCAAAAGCCACGCTCGATGATTATATAGCTCAGCAAATACGAGCTCACCAGGCGAATGAAGCGGCCGGTCAAGTTGTTAAAACTGGGCGACCATATCCAGGCTGGTATGATCAAATAAGTTACCCGCCGGAATATATGATCCCTAAGTTCCATGTATATAAAGGGACGGAGAATCCACATCAGCATGTCGCTCAATTCAGGGCCTTATGCGGCAACACTAGAGGCGACGGCAAACTGTTGCTTCGCCAATCCGTCGGCAGCTTAGCGGAAACGGCCTTCGAATGGTATTCGGAGCTACCTAACGACTCTGTCAAAACATTTGCGGAGATGGAGCTGCTGTTTATACAAAGATTTGCAAGTGCCAGCGAGCACACCCCGATCATCACATTGATCAACGCCAGGGTAAGGCCAGGCGAAACATGGGTTCAATACGCAATACGATGGCGGAATCTGTCGTCGAAATGCGAACAGCGTATCGAAAAAGCGCCGGTGGTGGGTATGTTCGTGGGCACTCTTGACCCTCAAGCGGCCGTCTCGCAATTCATGATGTTCTTCAAACCAACTACTTTCCAGGCCTTAATTGACAAGTTGGCCCAAATGGACCAAATGGGTCATAAACCGTCTCCTCCAAAGCCGGACTCTCGAAATGAAAAAGGGAAAGGAAAAGCGACTTTCGTCGCCAATACTCAACGGCACCGAGCAACTCAAAGCCGGTTGTTCGCCAGAACAATATGCGTCCACGCCCATCCCTCGAGGAGAGACTAGGACGTCCTTATTCATTTCTTCAGGATAAAACGAGGAGGCTGTTCGAGCTGGCATTGCGCAACAGGCTCATAAATTTGCCGGACCCAAAACGTCCGTTGCAGCCAAACGACGTCAATGATCCCAATTACTGCCCCTACCACCGAGTATTGGGCCATCCGATCGAGGACTGCTACGTCTTCAAAAACTGGGTTGAAGACCAATACTGACAAGGCAAATTTGCAATATCGGAAAACTGGAAGGTGAGCCCGCCATAACCTCATGCCCATAAAAAGGTGGACACGCCGGGGGCATCGTGCTTATTCATAGGGAAAGCCCCATGGACCGAAAAGTCCGTAAACTAAAAATTCGCCTCAAATACGGCAGCAATGGACCACTATGTCCTAAAACTGGCGACGGACCGAAACGTCTTTAAACTAACCTTGGACCACTATGTCCTAAAACTGGCGTTGGACCGGAATGTCCTTAAACTAACGATGGACCACTATGTCCTAAAACTAGATGATGACCGAAACGTCGTTAAACTACTACCAACCCGCGGCATTCTTAGGCTGACGTGGTAAAAAAACGATATGTGTAACGTTTCCAAAATAATAAAATATTATTTTCGGGAATTTTTATAATTTAATATTATTTTAATGAATATTTTAATATTCGGGTATAATTAAATACAAATAAATGGGGAAAAATTATGGAAAATTCTAAAATAAGGTATTTTATGGAATTATGCCATTTTAAAGTTTTTAAGACCAGTTATATGCTAATTTAGTGTTAATCGCGATTAAAAATCGCTAATTGGATTTTTAGCATTTTTGTGCAAAAATGTGCACATATCATTTTCCACACTTGTTACACTTGTATTACATTTCATTGCCATGGTTGTTCATTTGGGTTCACTATCGGAGTGTGAAGGAAAAGAAAAGAAAAGGAAAAAGTAAGTATGATGATGAGAGAGAGTGAGACTAGGTCAAACCCCACTTTTTGAACCATACCCATCATTTTCCTTCTCATTTTCTCTCCCCTCTTCATGAAGAGCTGTTGCTGCTCCTGCTCCCTTTCCCTCTCTCTCCCTCTTCATGAAACCCTAGATCCACAATGAAATCAACCACAAAACCCCATTCCCACTTCACAAAACTTGCTCCCAAGCTCACTAGCTACACATTGAACCTAGCAAGATTGGATTTGGAGGACTTTGAGCAACTCAAGAATTTTCTTGAGTTGCCAAAGGAGGTAATTTCTGCACCCCTAGTTTAGTAATTCAATTCTTATTGCATCCATACTAGTTTCATATCGATATTGTGTCGTTTGTAGATTTTGGAGAATTCAAGTTAGGGTTTAGGGTAAAACTGAAATCAAAGATGAAATTGAGGATGGTAGTGACCTTAGAAACCCTGGTGTGATGTTAGTTTAGATCCAAACCTGAAATTGAAACCAGAATACGGAATTACGGAATCGATATCGGGGAAAACTGTAAATCTGGGAGTGTTTTGTGGAATCTGCTATCACCCCGAGACCCCAAAAATAAAACTGAGTTGACAGTGAGATGTGCAGGCACCATGGAACCACCACACCAAACCCTAGCCCCCAACTCCAAACCCCGGCCGCCAATTTATTCCTTCTGGCCGCAAATTGCGGCCAGAGCAGGAGGAAACTGTCTCGATTTTTGTGCATGGCCCTAATTCCTCTAGTCTTGACCCTGGGTATGTCTAGTTTTGACTGATTCCATCTAGGGTAAAATCTGGGTTGATTTTCCTATGTTGGTGCATGGTTTACGACTTGTTTTAGCATGGATTTTGGTATTTGGTGTTTCGTTCCTGTCGGGTGGCGTTTGGACGTCAACGACCAGTGGATATTGATCGTGTTTGCATGCGAGGTTATAGGTTTTTACCTATAGGCGTAGCGTGTGCCGTTTTGGTTTTCGATGTGATTTTCATGTGCTTTAGCGTTTGTGATATCCTTGTAGGTACCCCACGTGATGTTGAGGCAAAGAAGATGAAGATAGCGACATCGGCATTGGCACACGAGAAGCAATGTGAGTAGAGTTATATCTACGGGGAGAAGTCGGGTGGATGGCGTATAGCACCCTCGCAGTCCGTGGTGATGTATACGAATACGTATACACACATATATTTATTATGTGTACTTTAGGATTACTGATGGTAATAATGGGATGTATTGGTGTAGTATAGTGCGAAACCCTATAGTAGTGGTTGCACTCACACATACACGTACACATATACTTGCCTACATTCTTTCATTTATCTGTGCGCATATAGAGGTGTGTATATCTACACATGCGTATGGGACTATGTGTTCATATACGGATTGAGGATGATACATGGGATTGAGTTGAGTCGATGAGGTTTGATTGAGGCCGTGAGATTCGGCGATATGACAGAGTTCGTTATTGTGATGTGATATGATGGTAGTGATACCGGACATGTGATGAGATGAATGGGATATTGACCCGTACCCAGCTATTGGGATGCCGTACGACGATTTACCGTACGAGCTTTATATTGATATTAGATCCGCACTCATGACTCGATGATGTTATATGATATACTGTATCGTATGTGATACTATTGAGGCGAGATCACCGACTATATATATATATATGTATATCGAATCAGATTTAGGTGGCTTCCATACCCCTCCCGATTGACTTGATTGTTGGGTTCGTAGTTCGCATAGTAGGCGTTAGACTAGACCCGAGTCATACCTATTTCAAAAACTAACGAATCGGGGATATTTTAAAGATAGGCAAAAGGGTTTATACGGATATTTTCAAAAGACGCATCTTTTCTTAAAAACACTGTAGCCCTTATTTTACCAAAAGCCATGATTCGTCTTATTTCAAAAGGCAAGGTTGCATGATATATCTATTGAGGCAGGTTCTTTACTGTTGCGTTGATTATTCGCTCCCGCATATTCATGCTATTTGCATTGCATCGCTTGTATTGTTGATATATTTCAGTCATGCTGCTAGGACACCAGCACCATTATCGATGATGCGTATGTTCCACGTACACTTGTTTGCCGGCTCACACACTTCATCATCGATAATTTCCATGTCACTACACTGTAGTACTGTTGCATTCAGTGTATGTTGCTTACATTTCTTTACATGTCGCATACATCATGCTTTCTGATTATACGCATTGAGATATGTTGTTTCCATGATATTTCTGGTTTTTGGGAACCGTGGGTGTTTCAAAAGAGAATATGTAATTGTTTTAAAACCCGGTTACCCTTGATATGATATTTCAGTGCGTCCACCATGTGTTTTCTCGGTGCTGAGAGCGACATGTGAAACCCGATTCGAGGAGGCGGATGAAGCCGATTGCGGGTACATGGTGGACCCGGTATGGTTCCCCGGGGCAAGAAATGTTTTTCGTGGAGTAGACGATGAGCCTGGCAGGGTGGCGAGTACCTACCGGTGATTGGTTGGACCTGGCGGTTATTCGGAGGATACTGACCAGAGTCAATAGATGGATATGGGCGTACTGCCGGGGCCGAGGGCCGATACCGCAGACAGAGCCTGTGGGCCGATCCGGACTGACGAAGCCCGATATATGAGGATTTACGTGCCGATGCTGGGCACAGTTTTCATGATGTTTTCGAGTGTCGATGCTGGGCACTCCGGTTCCATGATTTTGACGTGTCGCGAGGGACACAGGTGGCATATATCCTCATATTCCCATGCATATGCTGATGATATTTACATGCATGATGGTTATTGTCATTGGGTGACGAGTGGACGGGATCCACGTACATGCAGATTTGATTACATTGATCATACCTTACATTCATGATATGCTATTACTTGAGGCACTAGCACGAGCACTTGGCACTACACTCATGTATAGAGATTACATTTCCAGTTTAGCATGCTTCAGCTTTATTCATATTGAGATTTATTTATATCTGATCGTATTGACCTAGGATGGGTCATGCATTCGATCTCTGTTTGTAGATATTTTCTATTCACGAGTTGGCAACTCACCCCCGTTGTGCCACAGTTCTTGCAGGTCTTTGCCGTACAGATTCCATAGCGGCATTTCTGGCACACTGCTTCCTTATGGGTGACTTGCTTGGGTAGGTGGGTTCTTTTGTATCAGAACCACCATTGTACATGTATTATTCATTGTATCTAGAATTCCATCAACCAAAACTTGTTTATTGTTTCAGACTTAGAAAACAGTGTTGTATTATTTCGACCTTAGAGTCGCGCTTGTAGTATTACGGTTTTCTGGCTGTTTTGAGTTCTTTTTGAGTTTTGATCCTCGCCCTTTGACGTTGTATATTATTATTGCTTGCGTGGTTGTGACCGTCGATTGACGAAGAGCTAGCTCCCGCTTGGGGATGCCTTTTATCATTTCTTATGTATTATTCTTGTTGTACCCCGTTCGGGGCCAGTTTTTACAAAGGAAACTTTGCCGAAATTTTCAGGAAAGGTTACACATTTTTAAAAATACATATTCGGCTTAGTTATTTAAAAACTTGGATTTTTGAAACACGATTTCTTTACTTCTTAAAACCAGTTTTCCTTATTTACTCTTTAAATGGTTTTAGATTTCTAGGCTTTTGACTTACTTGGATCAGATGGGGTCCTATAGACTTCATATGGTTCAAGGGCCAGTCACGTGCTCTTTCGGGTCGTGACAATGTGTCCATAAGCAAAATGGGCACGGATGAAAACCCAAAAGGGCTTCGTGAGTAAAAACAGTAGGGCTACCGGCGAGTTTTGTGAAAACCCGAAAGGGCGCAACCTCGTTAAAATAAAAAAAAGGGAAAAAAAGAAAACGGTATGTCCATAAGAAAAATGGGCACGGATGAAAACCTAAAAAGGGCTCCGTGAGTAAAAACAGCAGGGCTACCGGCGAGTTTTGTGAAAACCCGAAAGGGCGCAATCTCGTTAAAAGACACTTGCAAGGTTCTCTCGACCTTGTGAGGAGAAACCACCTGCGTGAGATCCTTACGACTCACAAGGGAACAACACACTTAGGGATCCCCACGATTCCTAAGAAAAAATTACACTTATGAGATCCTCACGACTCGCAAGGAGAACCCTCTTATGGGACCCTCACGGCTCATAAGATTCAAAAGTCTTAAGCTACAGAGATCTGAACCTGTTCTTAAGCAGCCCCCAAAACCTCCAGCAATACCCTACAAGCGGTTCAACGCTGACCCTTGTATACAATCCACGGGCGCGAACAAACATTTCCCTAACAAAGTCCCATCCGTGACTAGGGATATGTCTACACGGTGAACAGCCCTTGTAAGTCCTCTCGACTTATAAGGAGAAAACACTCTTGTAAGATCCTTACGACTTATGAGAAGCCATACACTTAGGAGTCCTCACGATTCCTAAGGAGAAAATGCACCTACTAGATCCTCACGACTCGCAAGAGAAATACCTTTATGAGACCCTTACGGCTCATGAAGTCAAAAGCCTTAGTCGGCAGGATCCTAACCCTGATCGCTAAGCCACCTTTGTTCGACATCGACAGAGGCAAATGATGATTCGCTCCTGGCAATATCCCAGTTGTAGCGGTGCCAATGCCGAAATCGGTATCTAATTCCAGGCTGGCAGCAAAGAAGCTAGCGAGCCATACATGCATACGAAATAGCCGAAATGATGGGGAAACTTGCAACAAAATCAGCAAGTAAAAATGTATACATGCAAAATAGCCGAAATGATTGGGCAACTCGCAATAAAAAGTAGCGAGTAAAAAATAAAATAAATAGCCGAAATGATTGGGCACCGCGAAAAATAGCCGAAATGATTGGGCAATCGCGACCTTCGCGATATAAAAGCTGAAATGATAGAGCATCGCGGAAAGAAATAAAGAAAAATAAAATTTATGCCCTACAGGTGATATCACATCAATCCCTGTATACAATCCAGAGGCGCAAACAAAGAAGGAATCACACCTTCCCTCCTCAGGCTCCATCAGAAGACGAAGCCAAATCTCGACGGTTCAGGGACAGCCTGGAGACCCACAATAGCGTTCCTCCTCATTCCAGCAGGACTCAGACGCAACATCACCAAACGGAGCTACGGCTTAGTCCCTAGTTCCAAACCTCGATGGTTCACAGACAACCTAGAGATCACCTCGACATTCGTCTTGTCACAACAGACGCAATGTCAACAACGGCGTTCCTTCGCTGTCCAGCAGGATGCAGATGCAACGTTAACAAAAGACCCCATGGTGGAAACAAAGCGGAGTGATGGCAAAATCCCAACTCCACCTCAGCATTCGTCTCGTCATAACAGACGCAATGTCAATAACGGCGTTCCTTCGCAGTCCAGCAGGATGCAGATGCAACGTCAACAAAAGACCCCATGGTCGAAACAAAGCGGAGTGATGGAAAAATCCCAACTCCACCGCAATATTCGTATCGATACAGCAGACGCAATGCCAAAAAACGAAGCGACGGCCAAATTCCTAGCTTCAGGGTCTTGACGGCAACTCATATAAAACCTGAAAGACTATCGGAGATCATCTCACACCAGCGCGGAGTGGTCACCACTTCGACGATCGTCTCGACACAACAGACGAGATGTCACTACAGCGTTCTTCCTCCAGCAGGATTCAGACGCGACAATCAAACAACGGAGCCACGGCAAAATCCCTAGTTCCAAACCTCGACGGTTAACCAGCAACCTAGAGACAACCGCGACATTCGTCTCGATACAGCAGACGCAATGCCAGCAAACGAAGCAAAGGCCAAATTCCTAGCTTCAGGGTCTTGATGACAACTCATATAAAGCCTGAAAGACCATCGGAGATCATCCTACACCAGCGCAGAGTGGTCACCACCATGACGTTCGTCTCGATACAGCAGACGAGATGTCAATATAGCGTCCCTCCTCCAACAGGATTCGGACATGCCAAAGCAAACGAAGCAAAGGCCAAATTCCTAGCTTCAGGGTCTTGACGGCAACTCAAATAAAACCGGAAAGACTATCGGAAATCATCCCACACCAGCGTGGAGTGGTCACCATCCTGATGTTCGTCTTGATACAGCAGACGAGATGTCACTACAGCGTTCTTCCTCCAATAGGATTCTGACGCGACAATCAAACAACGAAGCCACGGCAAAATCCCTAGTTCCAAACATCGACGGTTCACCAGCAACCTAGAGACAACCGCAACATTCGTATCGATACAGCAGATGCAATGCCAACAAACGAAGCGAAGGCCAAATTCTTAGCTTCAGGGTCTTGACGGCAACGCATATAAAACCTGAAAGACTATCGGAGATCATCTCACACCAGCACGGAGTGGTCACTGTTTACCCCAATCAGAGCAAAGCTCTGTTCAAATTCCGAGGCGGGAGATGAAGCAACGCTTCATCTTCCCCCCAATCAGAGCAAAGCTCTGCTTTGAAAATTTAAAATTTAATAAATGAAGCAATGCTTCAGATTATTTGCGCTGCGCAACACGCCACGTGTCTGGCGCAGATGCATCAGCGCAGTGCCCAAGGCAGCGCACCCAATCAGAGCAAAGCTCTATTTTAGGCTCTATTAAAGGAAGCAACGCTTCAGTTGGCGCTGCGCTGTGCGCTGCGCGTCACGTGTCAGCGCAGATGCGCTAGCGCAGTTGCGCTGCGCTGTGCGCTGCGCGACATGTGTCAGCGCAGATGCGCTAGTGCAAGTTGCGCTGCGCTGTGCGCTGCGCGACACGTGTCACGCGCTGAGGCATCTGCGCCAAACAGAATTAAAAATTTTAAGAAATCTTTTCTGTTCTTGTTAAAACAAGAAGATTTTCTTCTGCAAAGCAGAAGCCCTTGGATCAAAGATCCAACGGTGGGGAAAATTCCCCAAATCACTCAGACAAAGATCTCTTTAACAAATTTAACTAATTTATAGACACTATAAAAAGGACCCCAGGCCTCAATTAAAAGGAGGAACATCTTTCTAAAAAAAAGGGAGAGAAGAGAACTCTGAGAAACTCCTCAAGAATAAAAAAAGGTAAAAACCTTTAGAAAAAAGAGAAAGTTCTCTTATGAACAGATCATAGATCTAAAAATAAGATCAATGATCTTTAAAAAAAATAATAAAAATAAAATAAGACAAAAATAGTGCTTTGCACTTTTCATGAACCATTGGTTCTCTGAGATAAGAAAAACAAGATAAAACTTATTTTTCTTTGATCTAAATTAAATCAAGAAATCAAATAGTGCTTTGCACTTCTGTTCTTGAATCTAAAAGATTCTTGGTGCTTTGCACTTGCAAACTGCGCTGTTGCGCTCTTGGGAGAGCGCCACGTGTCAGCATCTAAACCACTTGCGCTATGCGCTCTTGAAATAAGAGCTTTGCTCTCTGGAGTTGGCGCAACTCATCAGAGCGCGCCACGTGTCAGCAGCGCAACAGCGCAGCGCACTGCACTGTTGCGCTTGCGCTCACCAGAGCGCGCCACGTGTCAGCAGCGCAACAGCGCAGCGCACTAGCGCAGCACACTGCACTGTTGCGCTTGCGCTCACCAGAGCATGACACGTGTCTTCACCACAAGCGCTTGCGCTCAGTGAGTGGCGCAAAGCGTCTAACAAATGCAATGCAGGGCCAAGCCCAATTAAAGGACCAAACATGCCTAATTAAATTGATGCT
The DNA here is from genome assembly GCA_030015575.1 of Agapanthus africanus. Classification (NCBI taxonomy): domain Eukaryota; kingdom Viridiplantae; phylum Streptophyta; class Magnoliopsida; order Asparagales; family Amaryllidaceae; genus Agapanthus; species Agapanthus africanus. The sequence continues at coordinate 670,265,795 of CM057337.1, forward strand.
CTGCATCATTTATAAATGGGCAAAGCCCAAACAAAAATAATAAAACGCTATGCAGATGCCTTGCAGAGCCAAAATAAATTGATGCTCTGCATCTTTTATGGGCAGAGCCCAAACAAGAAAGTAGAAGTAATGCAATACATTATTTAAGTGTGGGCAAAGCCCTAGCACAGGTCTAATGGACTAAAAATAAATAAAATGTTGAACATTTTCAACTGGACTTAGCCCAATTCTGGCCGTAAGTCCTTAAATTAAATTGAACTGAGCACAAATGCTCTCTCAAATCAATTTATATCCGGTTCGAGGGTACATCTCCGAACTCCTTTGACATCCATCGTTGTAATTCCTCAACGACGTCAAAGAGGTGACGGGTCCCAACGACCACACATCAATATGGACTGCGGGGTCCTTAAACTCGTGGACCGTAACGTTCTTAAACTAATGTTGGACCGAAACGTCCTTAAACTAATGTCGGACCACCACGTCCCTACACTGGAACATAGACCACCATGTCCCTAAATTGGAATATGGACCACCACGTCCTTAAACTGGAGCATGGACCGCAACGTCCCTAAACTACCTATGGACCACTACGTCCCTAAACTGGAACAATAGAGCCTCCAAATGCTCTTTTGCCGGATCTAAACGATCCCGTTTAAGTTGATCTTAGCCCCCAAACATGGCTAACATATCCTTAAACATTCAAATGGATTATAAAACTCCAAATCGACTTCGATTCAAGGGTACATCTCCGAACTCCTCTGACACATGTCGTTGTAATCCTTCAACGTCGTCAGAGAGGTGACGGGTCCCGACGGTCATATATTAAATGGACCAATACGTCCTTAAACTGGAAATGGATCTAGACGATCCCGTTAAGTTGATCTTAGTCTCAAATAGGACTAACGTATCCTTAACAAACGTTTAAGTTGATCTTAGCCGCAACGCGACTAATGCATCCTTAAACTAAAAACACCAAACCCAAATCTAAGTAAAATACGGATTTGGACTAATCCACGTCCTACGGGCGACAGCATTACTCAGTCTCCGTATACAATCCACGGGCAACCACAAACGAAACAAACACACACGACACGAAGTGAAATTCTGGAGAAGGAGAAAGTTGTTACCGCGATGCGGTAGCGTAATTAACTGCAGGGGCTTGCGCCTGCAGGGAAGAGCGTCCCCACAATCGAAAACCCCTCAAGCGAGGGGGAATCTGACGAAGTCTGCTATATCGGCCGCATCCGTCTAAACCTCCGATACACGGTGCCATAAATCAACTTGGCATCTTCGGAGAGGTGGATGGATAAAACCAAATAGCATCTGCCCCGAATCTCAGCGTCAGGACATTCGCGGTCCTGTGCGCCGTCTTTCGGAAGGGAACAGATTCTGGCACGCCCGGTGGGACGTTGCATTAATCTGTTCCCCTCCGAAAGACGGCGCACAGGACCGCGAATGTCCTGACGCTGAGATTTGGGGCAGATGCTATTTGGTTTTATCTGTCCACCTCTCCGAAGATGCCAAGTTGATTTATGGCACCGTGTATCGGAAGTTTAGACGGATGCGGCCGATGTAGCAGACTTCATCAGATTCCTCCTCGCTTGAGGGGTTTTCGATTGTGGGGACGCTCTTCCCTGCAGGCGCAAGCCCCTGCAGTTAATTACGCTACCGCATCGCGGCAACAACTTTCTCCTTCTCCAGAATTTCACTTCGTGTCGTGTGTGTTTGTTTTGTTTGTGGTTGCCCGTGGATTGTATACGGAGACTGAGTAATGCCGTCGCCCGTAGGACGTGGATTAGTCCAAATCCGTATTTTACTTAGATTTGGGTTTGGTGTTTTTAGTTTAAGGATGCATTAGTCGCGTTGCGGCTAAGATCAACTTAAACGTTTGTTAAGGATACGTTAGTCCTGTTTGAGACTAAGATCAACTTAACGGGATCGTCTAGATCCATTTCCAGTTTAAGGACGTATTGGTCCATTTAATATATGGCCGTCGGGACCCGTCACCTCTCTGACGACGTTGAAGTATTACAACGACATGTGTCAGAGGAGTTCGGAGATGTACCCTTAAACCGAAGTCCATTTGGAGTTTTATAATCCATTTGAATGTTTAAGGATACGTTAGCCGTGTTTGGGGGCTAAGATCAACTTAAACGGGATCGTTTAGATCCGGCAAAAGAGCATTTGGAGGCTCTATTGTTCCAGTTTAGGGACGTAGTGGTCCATAGGTAGTTTAGGGACGTTGCGGTCCATGCTCCAGTTTAAGGACGTGGTGGTCCATATTCCAATTTAGGTACACGGTGGTCCATGTTCCAGTTTAGGGACGTGGTGGTCCGACATTAGTTTAAGGACGTTTCGGTCCAACATTAGTTTAAGGACGTTACGGTCCACGAGTTTAAGGACCCCGCAGTCCATATTGATGTGTGGTCGTTGGGACCCGTCACCTCTTTGACGTCGTTGAGGAATTACAACGATGGATGTCAAAGGAGTTCGGAGATGTACCCTCGAACCGGATATAAATTGATTTGAAAGAGCATTTGTGCTCAGTTCAATTTAATTCAAGGACTTACGGCCAGAATTGGGCTAAGTCCAGTTGAAAATGGTCCACATTTTATTTATTTTTAGTCCATTAGACCTGTGCTAGGGCTTTGCCCACACTTAAATAATGCATTGCATTACATCTACTTTCTTATTTGGGCTCTGCCCATAAAAGATGCAGAGCATCAATTTATTTTGGGCTCTGCAAGGCATCTGCATAGCGTTTTATTATTTTTGTTTGGGCTTTGCCCATTTATAAATGATGCAGAGCATCAATTTAATTAGGCATGTTTGGTCCTTTAATTGGGCTTGGCCCTGCATTGCATTTGTTAGGCGCTTTGCGCCACTCACTGAGCGCAAGCGCTTGTGGTGAAGACACGTGTCATGCTCTGGTGAGCGCAAGCGCAACAGTGCAGTGCGCTGCGCTAGTGCGCTGCGCTGTTGCGCTGCTGACACGTGGCGCGCTCTGGTGAGTTGCGCCAACTCCAGAGAGCAAAGCTCTTATTTCAAGAGCGCATAGCGCAAGTGGTTTAGATGCTGACACGTGGCGCTCTCCCAAGAGCGCAACAGCGCAGTTTGCAAGTGCAAAGCACCAAGAATCTTTTAGATTCAAGAACAGAAGTGCAAAGCACTATTTGATTTCTTGATTTAATTTAAATCAAAGAAAAATAAGTTTTATCTTGTTTTTCTTATCTCAGAGAACCAAAGGTTCATGAAAAGTGCAAAGCACTATTTTTGTCTTATTTTATTTTTATTATTTTGTTTAAAGATCATTGATCTTATTTTTAGATCTATGATCTGTTCATAAGAGAACTTTCTCTTTTTTCTAAAGGTTTTTACCTTTTTTTATTCTTGAGGAGTTTCTCAGAGTTCTCTTCTCTCCCTTTTTTTTAGAAAGATGTTCCTCCATTTAATTGAGGCCTAGGGTCCTTTTTATAGTGCCCATAAATTAGTTAAATTTGTTAAAGAGATCTTTCTCTGAGTGATTTGGGGAATTTTCCCCACCATTGGATCTTTGATCCAAGGGCTTCTGCTTTGCAGAAGAAAATTTTCTTGTTTTAACAAGAACAGAAAAGATTTCTTAAAATTTTTAATTCTGTTTGGCGCAGATGCCTCAGCGCATGACACGTGTCGCGCAGCGCACAGCGCAGCGCAACTGCGCTAGCGCATCTGCGCTGACACATGTCGTGCAGCGCACAGTGCAGCGCAACTTGCGCTAGCGCAGCGCAACTGCGCTAGCGCATCTGCGCTGACACGTATCGCGCAGCGCAGTGCAACTGCGCTAGCGCATCTGCGCTGACACGTGTCGCGCAGCGCAGTCAACTGAAGCATTGCTTCCTTTAATAGTGCCTAAAATAGAGCTTTGCTCTGATTGGGTGCGCTGTCTTAGGCGCTGCGCTGATGCATCTGCGCCTGACACGTGGCGTGTTGCGCAGCGCAAATAATCTGAAGCGTTGCTTCATTTATTAAATTTTAAATTTTCAAAGCAGAGCTTTGCTCTGATTGGGGGGAAAATGAAGCGTTGCTTCATCTCCCGCCTCGGAATTTGAACAGAGCTTTGCTCTGATTGGGGTAAACAAATGCCCCCCCACCGTTGCGCTTACGTGGCCCCAAACGTGAGCGCAACGGTGGCGGAATTCCAACCGCCGTGACAACTTTTGGAAGTCGAAGAGGCACTTGATGCCTATAAATAGGATCTTTGGTCCCCCACAGATGCTTATCATCTTTCAGATTTTATTTTTCAAAAAACTTCAGAGCTTTGCTCTTGCCTTCAAGAACTCCAGAGCTTTGCTCTCCTTTCCAAAGTTTTTAGAAAAACTTTAGGTAAAATTGATTCTTAGATTAAATTAATTTTAATTAATCTTAACCAACAGAGTTTTGCTCTCATAGATCTTTTGATCTAAAGAGATCCCCATTGGGGTTTCACTAGCAGAGCTTTGCTCATTTTCAAAGTTAGAAACTTTAGGTAAAATTAATGTAAATCAAATTAATTTAAATTAATCTCAGTCAAAGAGTTTTGCTCTCACAGATCTTTTGATCTAAAGAGATCCCCATTGGGGTTTCATTAAGCTTTTGTTCATGGGTTTTAATCCCTGAACAGAGCTTTGCTCTCTAGGAATTTAGCCCTCTATGTATATTATTTTTCTTCTATCGCTAATCTTCCTGTGGTATTTCCTCCAGGCATAATGGCGGTGCATCTATACAGTTTGCACGAGTTCATCACTTATGACGATATCCGTGCACAGGGTCGTTAACAAAACCAGGAGTTTACAGACGCTCAATGTGCAGGGGTCATGGGTCGTCTGAACGCAAGCGGTGGTTGGCTGCTACCCCGTCGTTCGGCTCTTTTGAAAGTCGTGCTGGGAGCAATATGGAGAGCACTTCCGGGTCTTCACGAGGCCCTGCCGCTCAATGCGCTGGATGATGCCGAGGACAAGGTGCATTCAGTGTACCTGACGGGGCTGATCTCGAAGAAACGACGGGACAGCCTCATTGACATCCTACACCAAATCTTCCAGCAGACGACGATAGTTGCTGCTTATCGAAGGCCGGGAGGGCTTGCCGAGGATCTTGACACAGAGGAGCGCGAGAGGCTGCGCATAAGAATAATTAGAAAGGCCAGAAGAACTCTGGATGGCCTTACTTTTGAATTCCTCAATCCGTGCCCCGGATCTGAGGTTATACCGTTGTAATAATTTGAATAATGTTTCTTATTCATTGCTCTTGTGATTGTAAGAATTTCTAGCAATATGAATGGAAACCCTCCTCTCTTTTTTTATTTCAGCTTGTCTTATTTCTTGTCCTGAGTCTTATGCCCATGCATAAATGAATGCGTCTCGAACGCCTGATCAAATGTAAATCGGATGTTCTTTCTGTAGCTTTCTTCTTTCTCTTATTATCGGCATGCTATCTTAATAAACATGGTTGACGGATAATAGAGCACGCATCTTGACTTTCTTAAGAAATAGCGATGGCTTAGGCCGCAGGTTCAGATCTGCTGCCTAAGACTTTTCAACTCTATAAGCCGTGAGGGTCTCATAGAGACTTTTCTCCCTACGGATCGAGAGGATCTCGTAGGCGGGGTTTCTCCTTAGGAATCGTGAGGATTCCTAAGTGTGGTTTTCTCTTATAAGTCGTAAGGATCCTATAAGAGAATTTTTCCCTCTTACGAGTCGAGAGGACCCACAAGCGGTTGTTTCCCTCCTCGTCGAAATTCGACTTTGGAGAGTGAGACCCGTGAATAGTATGCAAGATACCATTTTGGATTGACTTGCAGGGTCCCATTGTTCAGGAAGCAAGTTTTTTTTTAGTCCCTGCTGCCTGAGGCTTCATTTGCATGTTGAGACGAATCGGGAATTTCCCGCGGAGACACAGTTTCTCTGCGAGCCGACACGAATCAGGAGGCTCTCATCAAGGAGTGTTTGTATCCGTGAGTCGAGGAGTTTGCTAGGGATTATTTGTTTCCCAAGCGCCAAGGATTATTTATTTCCTTGGGGTTTGAAACGAGTCGAGGATTTCCCACGGAGGCACTGATGGTTCTGCGAGTCGACGCGGATCAGGAGGCTCTCGTCAAGGAGTGTTTGTATCCGTGAGTCAAGGAATTTGCTAGGGATTATTTGTTTCCCAAGCGCCAAGGATTATTTGTTTCCTTGGGGTTTGAAACGAGTAGAGAATTTCCCACGGAGGCATGGTGGCTATGCGAGTCGACGCGGATCAGGAGGCTCTCGTCAAGGAGTGTTTGTATCCGTGAGTCGAGGAATTTGCTAGGGATTATTTGTTTCCCAAGCGCCAAGGATTATTTGTTTCCTTGGGGTTTGAAACGAGTCGAGAATTTCCCACGGAGGCACTGGTGGCTCTGCGAGTCGGCGCGGATCAGGAGGCTCTCGTCAAGGAGTGTTTGTATCCGTGAGTCGAGGAATTTGCTAGGGATTATTTGTTTCCTAAGCGCCAAGGAGTCACCATCTCGACGTTCGTCTCGATACAGCAGATGAGATGTCACTACAGCGTTCTTCCTCCAACAGGATTCTGACGCGACAATCAAACAACGGAGCCACGGCAAAATCTCTAGTTCCAAACCTCGACGGTTCACCAGCAACCTAGAGACAACCGCGACATTCGTCTCGATACAGCAGACGCAATGCCAGCAAACGAAGCGAAGGCCAAATTCCTAGCTTCAGGGTCTTGACAGCAACTCATATAAAACCTGAAAGACTATCAGAGATCATCCCACACCAGCGCGGAGTGGTTATGACTCATCGGGGCTCTCCAAAATGAGCCTAACCTCAAGTAAAAAGCGGCATGGCAAAATTCCTAATGTTTGCTCTTCCGACGTTCAAACTGCCTAGGAGGATTGCTTGAAGACGTCTTGTCCAGCCCCCGAAGGGATCAGAGACACGACAGGCGCAAGGCTACTCGAGCAGCAAGTTTGCCTATCGAGGAATACATCAGCCGACGCGACGGTACGATGGACAAAACCCTATTACCACAAACCCTAATGGACCTCTGTCGTAAAGAGCAGAGGTTAACTGTAACTTTAAGACATTCTTGCGAGAACTGCTCGATTTGTCTCGACTCGTGAGGAAATTAGTGTCTTTGCGAGAACTTCTCGATTCGTCTCGACTCGTAGGGAAAAGCCTTAGGCGATAGGGATAAGAACCGGTTTCCTAGGCACTGGGGCCCTGCAAGTCGGTCCAAAATGGACTCTTGCATACTATTCATGGGCCACACTCTCCAAAGTCGAATCTCGACAAGGAGGGAAACAACCGCTTACGGGTCCTCTAGACTTGTAGGAGGAAAAATTCTCTTGTGAGATCCTTACAACTCTCAAGAGAAAATGCGCTTAAGAATCCTCACGATTCCTAAGGAGAAAATACACCTGCAAGATCCTCTCGACTCGTAGGGAGAAAAGTCTTCATGAGACCCTCACGGCTCATGAAGTTTAAAAGTCTTAGGTAGCAGATCTGAACCTGCTCCCTAAGCCATCACTACCTTTCGGAGAGTTCAAGATGAAATGTTCTTTATGAGCTACAGGCCACACTGGCCAGAGTGACATGCCGGCAACAAAGAAAAGAGAAGAAAGCGACAAGGAGAACATTTGATTCGCATTTGGTTAAGCGTTTGAAGAATACCCATTCATGCATGTGCAAAAGATTTAGTACATAAAATAAAACACGCTGAAATGAGGAATTTGCTATTCATACTTTGAAAAGTTCTTACAATCATGAAAGCAGTAAACGAAAACATCATCAAAATGATTACAATGGTAAAACCTCAGATCCAGGGCATGGATTGAGGAATTCAAAAGTAAGGCCGTCTAGAATCTTTCTGGCCTTTCTGACCATTCTCGTGTGCATCCTCTCGCGCTCACGAGTGTCGAGATCCTCGCCGATGTCCTCCTCCTTTTGATAAGAAGCGATTATCGTCGTCTGTTGGAAAGTTTGATGCAGAATATCAATGAGGTTATCTCGCCGCTTCTTCGAAATCAGCCCCGATAGGTACACTGAATGCACCTTGTCTTCGGCATCATCCAGCGCGTTAGCGGTATGGCCTCGTGAAACCCAGGAAGTGCTCTCCAAATTGCTCCCACTACGATTTTCAAGAGAGCGAAACGCGAGGAAGCAGCCAACCGACGCATGCATGCAGACGATCCATAATCTCCGCACATTGGGCATCTGTAAACTCTTGGTTTTGGCAACGACCCTGTACGTGAATATCCTCATAAGAGATGGACTCGTTCAGACTATATAAATGAACAGCCATAGTGCCTGAAAAGAAACATCATTAAAAGATTAGTAATGAGGAAAAACAGGCACAGGGATTTAAACAGCTTTTGATATCCCCATGGAGAAAGCAAATTCTAATTATGACATCTAACAAATTTGAATTTGCGAGAAATCCTATATAAAAAAAAGGAATCTCATTTAATGAGCGACCCCTCGGGTCTAGGAGTTAAACTCCTGGAGAGCAATGCTCTGCAAACAGGAGTGACACCTGTCAAAGTTAATTATGAAAGGAATTTAAAGAGATTCCCCAAGAATGCTAAGAGCCTGGCTCTGTAAAGATGATGAAAACCCCATCAGAAAAGAAAACTGAAATCAATTTTTATGAATTAAAAATTCTAAGATCTCTTTAGAACTATGGGTTCATGATCTGAAGAGAGCAAAGCTCTATTAATGAAACCCTAAAAGGGTTTTCTTTGGATCAAAGATCTATGAAGAACAAGGCTCTGTTAATGGGTAAAACCCTAATTTATTAAAAGTTTTAAACTTTACCTAAGTTTTGACAGAGTTTTACTCTTGAAAAGTTCTTAAACTGAAAAACAATGCTCTGAATAAAAGTTCTCAAAGAAGAAGATGAAAATTATCTAAGCGACCAAAGGTCCTATTTATAGGCATTGAGAGCCGTCTCAACTTCCAAAAGTTGATCCAACGGCTGAGATGGTACCGCCGCCGCACTCACGTATGGGCCACGTAAGCGCAACGGTGGGGTGGGGGGCATTTGTTTCCCCAATCAGAGCAAAGCTCTGCTCAAATTCCGAGATTTGAAGTGAAGCGACGCTTCTGTTTTCCCTAATCAGAGCAAAGCTCTGTTTTGAAAATCAAAATTCAAAATTGAAGCAACGCTTCAGATCCAGCGCTAGGCGCGCTGCGCGCCACGTGTCAAACACGGATGCGCTAGCGCCAGGTGCGCTGCACCCTAAGCAGTGCACCATGTGTGCGCTAGTGCTAGGCGCGCTGCGCGCCTAGTGTGTGCTAGCGCAGGGCGCGCTGCGCTCTGGGCAGCGCACCACGTGTCAAACGTTAGTGCGCTAGCGCAAAGTGCGCTGCGCTCTGAGCAGTGCACCACGTGCAAAGCACGGGTGCGTCAGCGCTGGAATTAAAAAATTCCTCACCCTTAGATCAACGTTCTAATAATGATAAATCATTAATTAATCAGAATTAAAATTCTGTTGTGGAAAGATTTTCTCAATCTTGTTAAAAACAAGAAGATTGCCTTCTGTAAAATAGAAGCCCTAGAATCAAAGATCCAACGGTGGGGAAACATTCCCAAATCAATCAGAGAAAAATCTCTTTAACTGATTTAACAAATCAATTTGCCCCATATAAAGGCCCCAAGACTTCAAGTCTGATATGGAGAAACCCCCCTGCAAACTTTGAGAAAAAACTCAAAGAGAAAGAAGAGCAAGCTCTTAGAAAAAGAAGATCATTTCTTTAAGGTAAAGAATTAATTCTTGAACAACAGAGATGAAATCATCTCATAAAAAGAAGAACTATCTTCTTAAAAGATCATAGATCTACAAAAGACCAAGGTCTTTGATAAAAAAAGGAGATCAAAGATCTTATTATAAAAACAAAAGAAGTCTTTACTTCATTCATATATCATTGATCTACAAAGTCAGCGTCTTTTATAAATAAAGAACTTTTGTTCTCGAATCTTGAGGCAAAGCCTCCTTTAAAAGAAGAACATAAACTTGTTCTCTAATCATAAATTTGGTCAGATGCGCTTTGCGCTACTGAACAGTGCCTTGTACTCATGAACTGCGCTTTTGCGCTCCTTGGACTGGCGCTCAGCGCCAAAACATGCCACGTGTCAATCACAGAAACAACTTGCGCTCTGCGCTTCTGAAATAGAGCACTGCGCTCATGGGCTGGTGCTCAGTGCCAAGCGCGCCACGTGTCACTCACTGGTGCGCCACTAAACTAGCGCAACGCGCTCACATATTGAAAGCGTAATGCGCTCATAAACTGGCGCTTAACGCTAAGTGCGACACGTGTCCTTTTCATGTGCGCTACCTGACAGAAGCGCAATGCGCTCTTTGATTGGCGCAAAGCGCCTAGCGCGCCACGTGGCGCGCTGTCAGAACACACATTGTTCTGATGAATACTATGCATTCAATACAAGACAAAAAAATGTCAGGATCTGATGCTCTGCATTATTAAAAGGGCCAAGCCCAAATAAAGGCTCAATAGCCAGAACAATAAAATGTTAAACATTTATTGGACTTAGCCCAAGATTGGTCGTAAGTCCTCAATTCATAGCAACTGAGCCCATCTGCTCACGAATATTTCAACAGATCTTAGTCCCAAACTGGACTACAGATCTTTCAACCAATTTATACCCGGTTCGAGGGTACATCTCTGAACTCCTCTGATATTTGTCGTTGTAATCCTTCAACGTCTTCAGAGAGGTGACGGGTCCCGACAGCTATACATTCCACAGACTATGATATCTTTATACTGGACTGTGGGGTCCCTCTAAACCCACGGACTATGATGTCCTTAACCTCAGACTGTGGAGTCCCTTTAAACCCGCGGACTATGATGTCCTTAACCTTGGACCATCATGTCCCTAAACTGGAAATCGACCGCAATGTCCCTAAATTAAATAATAGAGTCCAAATGCTCTTTTGTTGGATCTAAACGATCCCGTTAAGTTGATCTTAGTCTAAAATTAGACTAACGTATCTTTAACAAACGTTTAAGTTGATCTTAGTCTCAAATAAGACTAACGTATTCTTAAACCCAAACCAAAACCCAAATCTAAGAAAGATACGGATTTGGACTAATCCACGTCCTACAGGCGACAACATAAATTAGTTTCCGTATATAATCCACGGGCAACCACAAACAAAACAAACACCCACGACACGAAGTGACCATCTGGAGAAGGAGAAAGTTGTTACCGCGATACGGTAGCGTAATTAACTGCAGGGGCTTGCGCCTGTAGGGAAGAGCGTCCCCACAATCAAAAACCCCTCAAACGAGGGGGAATCTGACAAAGTCTGCTATATCGGCCGCATCCTTTTAAATTTTCGATACACGATGCCATAAATCAACTTAGTATCTTCGGAGAGGTGGACGGATAGCACCAAATAGCATCTGCCCCGAATTTCAGGCAAGACGAACCTGTGCGGTCGCGTCTCCGTGTTCGGCGGGGAACATACTTACTTTATATATATTATCTATATATTCCATGTTTTTTCTAAATCAAAGGAATCACAAATTTCATGAACTACCATTACAAATCAATACAATTCCAATATTACACTAAAAAACCATATACAATGAAATCTAGGTTCTATTCACTAGAAACTTTATATCATAAAATTTACATCCATGAAAACCATTAATACGATCATTAAATACTGAGGTTTATTTTGAAAATATATCAACACTATTTTTCATAAAACCCCTTCAAGTTATATTAATTTACAATAAGGACCCTAATAAACACAGGTTTAAGCGGAACCGGTTCTCTTGAGCCTTAGGGAGCCGGAGAATATGGGTGCTTGCCTATCTAAGGTAGACAACCTAAAAACGGTGTTATCAATACGGTAATTGTCTTGAAAAAAGTCATAAATCCTGCCGTCCATGTGCAGCAGTTACCGATAACATCAAAACTAACTCATGAATTCAATTCGTTGTAAAGTGTCTGACTCAGGCCGAGTCTCAGTCTAATATGAAACCAATATATTCTTGAATATGATTCGAGTATAACTCTATTTCAACATAAATCCATTTATACCAGAATTCAATCTGTATCAACATGACTCGACCGAACCGAATCATGGATATACTCTGATTACATGACTATCCATTTATATCCATTCCGTTTATATGATATCATGGTTTCGGCAAGTCTTCCATCTATAAAACAAAATAATACAATCAATTCAAAATACATTACGGGGTTTTAAAAGGGTAGACTGGTACGGAATGTGTTATAAGTGGCACGAGACGGTCACTTTAATACACCTAACCTGAATATCCATTGCTGTTGTACCGTGGTTTAACGGTTCCTTGTGCTCTGTATACCTTAGTCTCTGGAATAGTGGGACTCTTCTCGTATACACTGGCATATTCTGTACTAAGCTACAAACAACTGCGTTAACAGAACAAAAAGATTACAATATACCAGTTATATTATCATCTGTTTATTCTTACCTATCTTTGGGACTTACCGAGCGATTGTTCGCTGACGACATTCCTTCTCTTCTTTCTTTGGAATGTTGTCAGGTGGATTGGACTCTCAGGAAGTCGAGCCCAGTACCGAAGACTTGGAGCTGTTTTCCATTGACCCAGAGCTCTAGATACTTGTATATATTTTCTTTTCAGTTCATGCCATTGTTTAAGCATTTTTTTCCATTTCTATATTTAAATTTTCAGTTGTACTTGTAAAGAAATGTTTAATAAATAAAAGTTGTTGTTTATTTACATCTATTGTCATTTTTCTTGTGTATATTCATTATATTTCTTAGTTACGCTTAGCGTGTTTACTTCTGAGTAAATACGTAGCGGGCCTCATCGCATCTTCTTACCCGTCCACTGGGAAGCGAGGCGTGACAACGGCACTACTTCCAGACGCACACCATCCACGTCCTCACCGAGCGACCTATAGGGGATATTCTCGCCTCCTCCGAATCATCAGGTCGTCTGGAGAAATGAGGGTGGGAATTATCCCAATTCGACATCAAATACTGCCCCAGGCAAGCCATCAAAGCGCAGGTCCTAGCAGACTTCGTGGTCGAATGTACCATTCCCATAAAACAAGGAGCGGGAGCACGGGACCCCGGACCCCGACCCTCGGTCGAAGAAGTACCCGACTTCGTCCCCGATTTGGTTCTCTATGTGGATGGATCCTCTACCGAGGAAGGGAGCGGGGCTGGCCTGATTATCCAAGTCCCGGATGAAGCAGAGATGGAATACTCTTTGAAGCTCGGGTTTAGAGCATCAAACAACACCGCGGAATACGAGACTTTGTTAGCAGGATTGCGAATCGACTCCAGGGTAGGGCTGAAGACGATTTGAATTCACAGCGACTCCGCCCTAGTTGTCGGCCCAGTGACCGGGCGATTTGAGGCCCGGGAACCGCTCATGGCAAAGTACCTGGCCGAGGTAAAAAGACTTCGCAAAAATTTCGACGAAGTCCAGCTGGAGCAGATTCCCTGGAACCTGAACACCCAGGCTGACGCTTTGAGCAAGCTCGTCTCTTCCTATACGGCCAACCATAAGAGGAATATCCTCTTCGAAGTCTTGCCACGGCTCAGCGTGGAAGACGGAGAGGTAACGTTCCAAGTATACACGACTCAGGAGGAAGGCCAAGATTGGAGAAAGCCCCTCGTGGAATTCCTAAAAGATGGCACGCTTCCGGAGGACCGAGGAGAGGCACGCCGCCTTCGGGCAAAAGCTCGTCATTTTATCTGGAGCAATAGAAACCTTTACAAGAAGTCGTACACACAGCCCTTGCTCCGATGCGTCATCCCCCACGAAGCCGACTATGTTCTACGAGAGATACACGAAGGGGTCGGGGTACACCAAGGGGCCCGTACCCTGGTCCAGAAGAGCTGCTCCAAGGTTATTATTGGCCGAGGATACACCAGGATGCTGAGAAACTTGTCCGAAGATGCAAAAGCTGCCAACTCCATGGCAGCATATCGTGTCACCCCGCTATCGAGCTAACAACCCTCAGTTCCCCTTGGCCGTTCGCACAATGGGGGATGGACATGGTGAGCCAACTCCCCACCGGCACGGGTGGACACAAGTACATCCTCATTGCAGTAGACTACTTCACAAAGTGGATAGAGGCCTTTCCCATCAGAAAACCAGACGCTGCCTCCACTATAAAGTTTCTACAGAACAACGTAATCACCCAATTCGGGATCCCGAGATGCATCATCACGACTACGGGACCAACTTCGAAAACGACAAAGTCAGAGAGTTTTGCAGCGAGTACCATGTATTGATGAAGTTTGCCGCGATTGCCCATCCTCAATGCAACGGGCAGGTAGGGGTAGCGAACCGAGGCATCATCCGTGGTCTCCGAGCCCGTCTGGAAGGAAGACAAGGTGGCTGGGTCGAGGAACTACTTCGGGTCCTATGGGCACTGCGAACGTCAAGGAAAACACCTATGGGAGAAACCCCGTTCAATCTCTGCTACGGCACCGAGGCAATGGTCCCGGCGGAGATCAGACTGCCCAGTTACTGGGTCGAACATTTCGACGACGAAGACAACACCTCGGTACTCCGAAACAACTTGGACGTCTTATTGGAGAAGCAGGACCGAGCACAAATCAGAGCGGCCGCCTATCAACAGCAAATCGCTCGCTACTACAACGTCCGGGTCAAACATCGGGCCTTCAAGACAGGAGATCTGATCTTACGAAGAAACGAGTTCACACACCCGAGCAGGCTACATAAGTTCTCCCCGAAGTGGGATGGACCTTTCCTCGTGAAAGAGGCGTTGCCTGGCGGGACATACCGCTTGCAGGATGCCTGGGGCAATAATTTTTCCCGGCCTTACAACGCTAAAAAGCTCAAGTTATACAAATGAAAAAATGTATCTGTATCCTCTTTCTAAAATAAATAAAGTTGTTCATGTTAGCATTTAGTTAAAGTTTAAAAGTTGTGCAAAAAAAGAAGGGGGAGAAACAACACACTACCGCCAAAAACAAACTTTATTGATTAAGGGGTATTATAGGCTTCTCAGCCTTACAAAAAATAATTACAGCAAAGGGGGCCGGGGATTAAGGAAGCATTGTTGATGGTATTCCAAGGAAATCTCCGCCAATCGAGCCCTAGCCTCCTCAGGCGGCCACGGAAGCGCCATCCGCTGGACCAAAATCAGCGATCAGCCTCCTCTGGAAATACTCCAGAAGAAGGTCCACTGATCGGTCCCGCCTGCTCTTCGAGATCAGGCCGAGATGGTAGAGCGAGTGCAACTTTTCGATCACCTCGTCCTTCAGCTGCGGAGACAGGGCATTGTGCGGCCCTGGGGAATCCTCCAGATCGCGTAAATAAGCAGTTGGAGGAGGGGAGATCGCCGGGGAAGAAGGCGTCCAAAGTGGCCCTCCACACGGTCTATCACCGCCTCGTATGTATGTTCGGATCGGTCGAGGCTATAAAGATACACATCGTCATGAGAAATTATCTCCCTGATGAGCACATACAGACGCCCGGCTATTTTCAGAAACACAAGGCTAGAAAGAAGTCAACATACCTTCGCTATTTATAGCCTCAACAAAATCTTCCTAACGGCCGAAAGTTTACTCGCTCAGCGACGCGAATCACGGGACATCTCAATTTCCTGATATGGAATGGCTACGTGTCGGCCATGCCTATCTTCAGGGGCGGCAATGTGGCCCCCGGAAGGTTGAATGATGCCTTCACTCCCGCCAATGCGGCCCGCGGAAGTTTGAACGATGCCTCATGAAGACGCAGGTGAGTTTCCAAAGCCCTCCCAACGAGGCCACTGAGCAGCTTCCCTACCCGGTCCATCCCTAGCGGGTAGATTCCTATCCATCTACGCTATGGATCTAAAGCCCTCCTCACGAGGCCACCGAGCAGTTTCCCTGCCTGGTCCATCCCTAGCGGGTAGATTCTTACCCATCCACGCTAAGGATCAAAGCCCTCCTTACGAGGCCACCGAGTAGCTTCCATGCCCGGTTCATCCCTAGCAAGTAGCTTCCTATCCATCCATGCTAAGGATCAAATCCCTTCTGACGAAGCCAGCGAGCAGCTTCCCTGCCCGGTCCAACCCTAGCGGGTAGCTTCCTACCCATCCACGCTAAGGATCAAAGCCTTCCTCACGAGGCTAGCGAGCAGCTTCCCTGCCCGGTCCATCCCTAGCGGGTAGCTTCCTACCCATCTACGCTAAGAATCAAAGCCCTCCTCACGAGGCCACCGAGCAGCTTCCCTACCCGGCCCGTCCCTAGCGGGTAGATTCCTACCCATCTATGCTAAGGATCAAAGCCCTCCTCATGAGGCCACCAAGCAGCTTCCCTGCCCGGCCCATCCCTAGCGGGTAGATTCCTACCCATCCACGCTAATGATCAAATCCCGCCTCATGAGGCCACCGAGCAGCTTCCCTGCCCGGTCTATCCTGAGCGGGTAGCTTCCTACCCATCAACGCTCAAGAGCTAAAGCCCTCCTCACGAGGCCACCGAGCAGCTTCCCTGCCCGGTCCATCACTAGCGGGTTGCTTCCTACCCATCTACGCTAAGGATCAAAGCCCTCCTCACGAGGCCACCGAGCAGCTTCTCTGTCCGGCCCATCTCTAGCGGGTAGATTCCTACCCATCCATGCTAAGGATCAAAGCCTTCCTTACGAGGCCACCGAGCAGCTTCCCTGCCCGGCCCATCCCTAGCGGGTAGATTCCTACCCATCCACGCTAATGATCAAATCCCCCCTCACGAGGCCATCGAGAAGCTTCCCTGCCCGGTCTATCCCGAGCGGGTAGCTTCTTACCCATCAACGCTTAAGAGCTAAAGCCCTCCTAACGAGGCCACCGTGCAGATTTCTGCTCAGTTAGTCTCCAAGGGGTAGGTTCCTACCCTATGAAGACACGAGTCTAGGAACCATATTAGGGAGGAACATGCTGGGTTACGGAAACGCCCTGGCCATCAATCCGTGGCCAAATGCGGAACAAAATTTTTCTAAACTGGCGCTACCACAACCTGATTCCCGGATCTACCGTAAACCCTATACTAGCAATACTAAACTAAGAGTTGGATGGTTATACCGAGTTGATTCATATCCTTCGGTCTTCAACCATCATCCCCAAGCTCCTAACGGCTCCTTGATCGAGTTTGATCTCCGGTCTCCCCCATCGAAGACGATCCACCTTAAGAGTGTGTAATACGGGCTCCCACCTCAAAAACCGAGGTAACTCGAGTATCTAGTTTGCTAGCCTAGATAGCCAAGATGAAGTAGAGAGTGTGTAGGATTATTTTGTCTCAAAACACCTAATGTTTCTCAACTCATGAGACTTAATGGGTGGAGAAAGAAGAAGAAGCCATTAGAGGATGAGTGAAGCAACTCAAGAAAGGAAAATGGCTAAATGTTGTGAGCATGAAGCATCAAGTAAAGAATAGCAAGCATGCTCGCAACTAAAGAAAGAACTCATCAAGTCAAGAAAAAATACTCACAACACAAATTAAATCAAGCATGCCCAAATAGTGACTCATGAGTCACTACATGACTCACCTCATGAGTCACCATAAAGCCATGCCTCATTTAAAGCCAAACTCCACCTCATCCTCCACCTCATTAAATCATTTATAAAAAATGATTAAAACTAAAATGAGGTGGCATCTTCTAGAAGCAACTTGTAATGAAATTACAAGAATATCCCTCATCCGTATATACATACCCGTATCTGTGTTCCGAAAAATACGAATACAATGAGACGAAAATAATCCAACAATATAATAGTAGAATCCGGCTTAAACTAAAGCCACTAGTATTATCCGTCCGAATCATGATACGTGCATAAGTGCACGTATATGATCGAACCCTGTCATAAAACCATACGACCTCTACAATGTTTTGTCCGAATCAGAGAAACCCTCTATGTGGGACTCTAAAGACTCTTCAATACGCTGGCAGTGGGTTTAACCACAAGCACGTCAGCGGCACTAGCTGTACGTAACGGCTATCCAGGTATTGAGCGAAAGGGAGGCCGACAAGCAAACTCATCCTGAACCCCTACTGAGCCTGATAGTGACAATATCCGTACAGTCCGGTCTATTCGTCTAAGAGTATCGCATATCGGGTCTAGGGGTGGATAAAGTCAGACGCCTAATAACGCGATATTTAGTGTCGGTATGAAGCCCATCACCACCTAAGAAACTACTGATCCGAATCAGTAATTCTCGACTACCTTGGCCAAGGATTTCTAGTGATGGCCACCCGTGCACACCGCGGCATCAACCCCCAATACCGGGAGAGACGAATCCCCTGACGATCCGCTCACTGCCTCCATATGGCTCGGAACTGTACCCAACTAAAACCTGTTTGCATGACTCTTTTGAGCCGTGATAGGGTAGTAATCAAAGCACAGTGGGGACTCACACGAGACAAATGACGATCTCAGATCAATAGACTAACCTGTACACATGTCACCAGGGAACTGCTATCTGACAATAGGTATAATACCAACTAGTATGTTTCCGGCGAGTCTGTCCGGTGTACTCATAACCCAATGAGCACCTGTATACATCTTAGGTGAACCAACTGACACCAATGGCTTGTGAGACCAACCACCACCCCTCATTGGGGTCTCGATCCGTATACACTAGTCTACTCGTGGAGTATCGAGGCCCAGTCTCGAAACTCTCACGACTAGGGACACTTTAAGGATGTGCTTATAAACCACCCAACTCTCACGTATATGATCGCCATCATACTGCTGGTAGTCAAGCAAGAATCCTATGGGCTCTATCAACATGTAATAGTGATCTGTAATGTCACCTGAAGTATGTACACGATGATAAAGACAAACCGGATAGCATACTATCATCTAAAACTGTTTTACCGGTATAGGTCCTCCCTTAATCATTGCAATCAGGTGCCTGCGATCCAATAATTGTCTTAAGGGCACTATAGCCAACAGAACCAGTCAATGCCGACCTATTCTACGTTTTTCAACTCATGCCAAGAGACGTGGTTGCCAACCCGACTCTAAGGAATGGACTGATACCGACCTTCCTACACTTGGATATCTTTCGGTTCATCCTAAGTGAACAATTGCCGCCTCGACTCCGGGGAGCGGGAGGGGACCGACCTTCCTACACTTGGAGATTAATCGACTTACACTCGATGCGCGATCGTCATCTAAAAAGCCAAGCATTGATCTACGACCTACCGCTCGAGTCGAAGAAAAGACTGACGAACTGAAATACTCACGCAGAAAGCACACAGTCATGCAGTGGAAAATAAACCCAGCTTTATTTATATTCCAGAAATTTTTACTAGGCATTCTGAGCTCCTCAACTTTAAAAAACGCCCGGAGGCTTACAAAACTTTAAAAAAAAGAAAGGAAAAGGCAGGCCGTAGGCCCGGAGAGGATCTCACCCCACTCGACGCCAGCAGCAGGAACCAAAACGGCGACCTCTGGGTCGGCGCTTCCACCGGCAGCCTCACCCCCAGCGCTTCCACCACCAGCCTCACCCCCTGCGGCATCCCCGGCAGCTTCCACCTGCGGCGCATCCTTGGAGAGAGGAAACTGGACCCGGAACTCGCTGTCGGCGAACCCCGGCATCAACGCCTTGATGGAGTCGAGAGCCTGGTGCCAAACAATGGCCGAGGTGTCGGCGAGGTCGGCGTAGAACTGGTCCGACACCTTGTACCCCTCCACGGACTTCAAAGTTCGGAGCTCTGCAAGCTTCACCGCGTCGAGCGCCGCCTGGGTGTCCCTTCTGTTGGCATCCCTCGATTTATTCATCGCGGCATAGATCTTGCTGATCTTCTCCAACTTAGCCTGGATGGCCTTGTTGGATTCGCTCAGAAGTCGGTGAGCCTCCTTACACTTGGAGTTTGTTAACTCCTCGGCAGCCACCTGAGTTTCGAGGATGGCTATTCTCTCCTTCGCCTACTGCAGCTCCAGGCACAAATCCTCCTCCCGCGAGAACGATTCGCCCGCCTTCCTCATGGCCGAGGCAATCTCCTCGGATTCCATATTTACAATGAGGGCGCGGTGGTGGAGGACCTGAGGAAAAGCAGCAAAAGGAGTTAGAAACGTCCAAACTGAGTTAAAAATTTGCTTAAGAATATTCTTAAAGGAAAACGGATATCGACCTGAACTGCCTCCTGAGCGATGGCGGCCACCTGGGCCTTCAAGGTCCCCTGGGGAATCTTGCCCCCAGCTGCTTGCTCAATGTTGAAGAGCAAGCTGTCGACGGAGGGCCCGGAGGGCACCTCGAAGCAGAAGTCCCCCTCCTGCATTGGAATCTCGGTAGAAGGAGGCGCCCGAGAAACCGTCCTTTTGTGCCTCTTTAGGGGGGCGTCAGTGGGCCCGGCCTCCTCCTTCTCCTCCTTCGCCCGGGACGCCGGATCCCGCGCGTGCTTCTACCCCCTCCCCCCCCTCCCGCGGCACTTTTTGGGGACTCGAGGTGACGTAGTTGAAGGCTTGCTCGGCGGGGCAGGCCTCGGGATCAAGCTCGGACCCGGTCGGGACGAGCTTCCGCCCCCGGTCTTCTTTTGGGCCTTCGCGACCATGACAGCTAAGAACTTAGATCGGTCCATTTGCTCTGCAAAAGGGGGGAATACACAAAGAGAGTTAGTGACACTGAAAAGGGCAAAGACAATTCATCAAAGTCTAAATAGATCGTCTACGGCCCTAACTTACCCAGAAAGCGCGCAGGGCTGAGCCCAGCCCAGCTCAGGGCCTGCTCAGAAAGCAGGATGTCGGCCCGCTGGATCAGCTCCCACAAAGACACCATCACTGTATAGGCACGGGCCAATCCTCACCCTCGGATGGCCCGACGAAAATGAACTTCTCCTTCCATTCATGGATGGAAGAAGGGGCGACTACCACACTCGACCCGGCCACCCCGCCCCTACGTTTTTTGAAGGAAAAGTACACCCAGCTCGGCTCATCCTTGCTGGTGCCAGGATGGTTCTTATAACAGAGGAAGGAAACGAGGAGGGTCAAAATGAAGGGGATATTTTCAAGTTTCAACCGGACCAGAAACCCGAGGAGGATTCTCCACGAGTTCGGCGCCAGCTGGCCCGGGGCAAGATGGAAGCAGCAAAGCACCCCACATACCTCAGCTGAGAAGGGCAGATGCATTTCGGCCCGGAATGCTTCCAAATACAGGGCAATCTCCTTACCCTGCACCTGGTCCGCCTGCTCACCTTCTCTAGCTAAGCGAATCGAATAGTTGGAGGGAATATAGAATCGAGCCCGAATCTCGGCAAGCTCGTCCACATTCCTCAAAATAGAGGGCGCATCACAGGCGTTCCCGATGCGCGCCTTAGGTGCCCTTGTCGCCACCCGACGGCGAACGACACGGACAGCCCTGGCTCTGAGGGCGAGCTCGACACAGACGACGCGGCAGAAGACGAACTCTCTGGACTCAGCTCCAACAACTGGAACCTCATCGCTCGACTCTACCTTAACTATCTCTACAGACTTCTCAGATAAAGACATCTAACCCGACTCAAAGGAATGGGCCGGCCGAGGAAAAAGCACGGGTGATCCGATCTAAAAGGAAGGAGCGCCGGGCAATCTTTGACAACAAGGATGAATTATGGTGGAAGTGTTGGTCCTGGGGGGTCCCCTCCTATTTATGCACTCTATAGAAAGCATCCAACGGCCCAGATCAATTCCCGCCAAAATGAAGCGTCGCTCCTGCCAGCCGTCAAAGTTCCACTTGGCGATCGGCCTTTGGGGACGCCCCTTCGTTTGCAGGTGATAGCGACAGCCTGTCGCGTCCACCAATCTGCATCGGACACGTGGCCTACAGCCCAACAGACGAACGAGCGAAACGGCGCACCCTCTTTAAAGCGCGATCATTTCATTGATCTGCTGACGCTGTCGTGGGTACACAAGAAGATTCAGGTGAACGACGAGGTGACACGTAGGCCCAAGGATCGAAACGACGTAACCACCAAACGCCAGGCCGTTCCCGGGATAATGACAATTCCTTGGCGCCATTTTGAGCAGAAGAAAGGCCGAGCAAACCACTCGACCCGACCCTTGGATAGGTCGGGACAAGAGTGGGGAGCTAATGATGATGCTCACAAGTGGTGTCTCCTCTGATTATGACACGTGGCAGATGACGTGTCCCGGACTCTATAAATGAGCCGCATCGGGGACATTCCCTGGGCCTCCTTCTCGGTGGACGTACCCGACCTTTCGGGAGACCCCCCTGAAGATATTCCACCTTCATCTAGGAGACTTTCAACAGCTCATCTCCGAGCTTCCTCAGTCTCCTTGCTCGCCTTCGAGCCATCTCTCGTGCCGAGCTTTCTCGGCCTTCCGCTCGTCTCCGAGCCCCTGATGTGCCGAGCTTTCTCGGCCTTCCGCTCGTCTCCGATCCCCTGATGTGCCGAGCTTCCTCGGCCTCCCCTGATCAACCAAGATTGCAGAGCCCTAGCACCTCCGCAACGGCTCCGCGTATCTCGCCAATGCGAGATAACCGCCGCCCCACGTCCCGCGTCCCACGCTGACGCGTCCCCCTATTAATGAGCGTATCCCGTCATTAATGAAGGGATCCTGTCGTTCATGCATGCGTACGTCAGGGGCGTAACCGAAGGCGAAGATCTTGCGCCTGCTTGGTCCATGCGATCACTATAAAACCCCTCTCTCAGACGACTCAGGTAAGGCAACTTACATCCAATAAGCCACTACTCTACTCAAATTCCTTGGCTAACTTGATTGTCGGAGGGTCTTACGGTGGTCACCCATCCCGGCATTTCTTTGCAGGTAGCTCGGCTTCCACTTCAAACTCAACCCTTTGAGATCCATACACTCAAGGAGGCAACCTCCGAATCCAATCTCAACCGTCCAGCAACGCTCGTGACAGATCGACGGAGGACAGCATCTGAAGAAGATCAAGACCTCCATCACGTGTTAACTACGAAAATTGAAGAAGAAACAGAGTATGCATGACATGTGTGGAGCCTCTCTTTATCGACATCACCTCATTGCAAGATCCTTGATGCGGAATTAAGGCTTCAATATTTTGGTATGGACTTTCACAAGATGCGTATCAACAAAGCAGGAGCATTATACAGAGACGAGGGAGAGAGTGGTCGTGGCTAGTTCAAGACTGTAGCATTGATTTCTGACATCGAGGATTTGAGGATCGGCTTTTCACGTCGTTGCCTGTTTCTTTTTGTTTTAGGTTGCATCACTATGCGATTTGCTCTCTGGTGATGCTTGAATGTCCTTTTCTTTCCTTTTGTGGTCATGCTTGGGACATGTTGTATTATTGTGTTAGGATTGCTTGCACAACTTATGTGGCTCATTAACTCTCTATGAATGAATTTTATATGTTTTAGCACTGTTTCTCCCCCTCCCCCCGCCCCCCCCCCCCCGGCCCCCAAAAAAAAAGGAAAATAAATCTTAATTTCTTGGTTACTAAGTATATTTGAATATTATCTATAAATGGCTTCCATCAAAGTCCACCACTTAAAATGTCATTTTAAAATATGCAACTTGCGTCTTTCGCATTAACCAATGTCATACGCATCAGTTACAATCAATACTTATACTGACAATTCACATAATTTTCATTAGGCTATCTAATTTATCTTGCTAGTTTTTACCATGCTATCTAATTTATTGAAGTTTCATATAGCCTACCACAAATGTTTGAGACGAAGGCTTGCGGTTGCTGTTGTTATCTCATTTATCAAAGAAGTTAAATGTGCCGGAATGTGCTCCCCTGAATACAAATTACAAAATACCCAATCTCCTGGATTGCCAAGGATTTAATATTAAACTTTTCGATTAACTTTTAACAGGATAGTAGTTCCAATATAAAATTTGCTTTGCAAAATTGTAGCATAAAAATTTCATGCTGCCTTAAATAATTTACTTCAAAATAAAAATAAAAATAAAAATACACAATCAGCCTCCAGGGTTGCCGCTGTAACCGCTGGCGATGCGCGACAATTGCAACCGCTGCCGGAAATGCTGGCGACGGCGACACTACAGCCACAAAGCCACTACAGGAAAATAGTGTATATAGGCACTATTGCCAGCGGCATAAGCATGAATACCACAAAAACTTATTGCAGTGGCAAGAAAACGTGTAAATTTATATCAAAAACTAAAATCTCCTTTGGTACATCTGAATTTTTTTGGGTGAAAATATGGTGTTGTATCACGATAATTCTAGATAAAGAAACAATCTCGCTTTTCCATAAACTCTGCCTCTCAGCCTTCTTCCCTTCCTCAATTTCAATGACGATGACACCTGTCAACCGCCATCAACTGATATTTTCTTTTTGGGACCTATGCAATTGTAAAATTTGAGTGATTATATCGACTAATTTTTGATATTTGCCGGAGCACATGTTGTACAATGTTACCATCTTGACATGCAGACGGTGAACATTTATTACATGTTCCATACCTAAATTGTTCATCACAATGCATCACAATGAAAGATATTGCATCACATATCAATCTTATTTTTACATAAATCCTTTCAAAGATCTAAAAGAAAAAATTGTTATATCATAATACACTGGCTTAAACCTTGTCACCATCCGCTTTTCAAAGCTAAAGCTATTAGGCTACAAATTAACAATGTATATCTATCTGATTTAGAACCTAACATTCCTTGTCATGTCGGCTTGGAATGCCTCCGGCTTTATCTTCTGCAAAATAAAAAGGTGATATGGAAAATATATCTGTCAATAAAGAAATCTCTTGAATGCATTTTTTTAGAGGTGTTAAGATCAAAGCGGGGAGAGGGAGGGAGAGAGCAGTACAATATTCGAAGATGAAGATTAAAAGGAAGGAGATGAGGCGATTTGGTTTATGAACAAGAAGCTCTGGGTTTTTGGTAGGGATGTAAATTGGATACGAAAAAGCCGACCAAAATCGGTGTTTGTATTTGATTTTTATCGATATTGATTTTCATATCCAATGACTATCGGTATCGGTGTTAGTATCCGTCAACAATAATCCGACAGTAACGATATTCCTTCGGTATTCATATCGATTTGATATGACTTTTTATATTAAGTATGAATATAATTTTTATGATATTCCTTATATTTCTGTATCCAAAAATTTTCAAATTCTATATTCATATCTGTCAATGGCTACCGGATAGGGATATGATTATACATCTGTTTACATCCTTAGATTTTGGAATTAGAGTCAACAAAATCGCAAATTTAGGGCTTATATGTGAATTTAGTGTTCTTTTAATATAATTCCCCCACCAAATCTTTACTATTTGGGAAATCCCTCCATGGCTGAAAATAACTTAGCCCATGCGATGTAACTTATTACCGGTTCCAATTGGATAAAAAACCAAAGTCCCCTGCATATGGATATAGAAATTTCTTATCTTTAAATGAATAATTGGGTTAATAGAAACTTCTTAACAGTAAATAAGTAATCAGGTTAACTGCACAAATTACCAAGTAACATACCCCGTATAATACATACAGTTAAACATTTGTGTGTGTGTGTGTGTGTAATTATAATTTTCAACAAATCATCGGTTATTAATTTAAAGCTAAATCTAATAAATGGATTGCTATTCTTTTAAAGCAAAAATGAAAGAAATGCTTCAAACCGAAATTTCCAATTTGATTTTCATGAAGAAATGCGAGGTGAAATTTTTTCATGAATTTAGAATACATATCTGATAAAACTACAACTAGCTTTTAAAATCTTCTCAAATTTTAAACATCTACTAGAAGTCTTTAAAAATCTATATTAGTTTGAAGGGCACTCCATGAAATCTTGTCAAATCTCCTTCCATGATTTCAACATGTGCATAGCATGCCAAACTCTACTGTCAAATTGAAATATATGAGAGAGAAGAAGGCATTCAAAAGAAATTTCTCAACTACAAAAAGAATTGCAGCAAGAACAAAACCAACAGCAGATTATCTCAAAAGCTGCATTATATATAGTTTTAGATTCTTTCATTTTCCCAAAATTAAGATACATTCTTTCATTCAATTTTTGCTTCCAAAACCACGAGGGCTCGGTCTTGCTGCTGAAGACTCTGCAAACTGCCTCCGAGACTCTGCTCTCCTCTTCCTCCTTGCAGTACCAGGAGGAGCCTGATAAATAAAATGACACGTATTAAATACAGATTTATTAAAAATAAAAATACCGTTGCCCAAAAGACCAGTTTTCGGCCCAAAGGGCGTGTTAGAATATAAAAATGAATCCCTCAATTCTTATCATAACTTCGAATTTTTGGAGCAGTCGAAGGAGCATTGACATCAAAAACAACTCCATCTAGATAAATTTTGTTCTAACAAGAAATCTTGATCCGCTTAGAAAACTTTGAAGTTAATGGATGTTCTATTATATTTTCACCGTTTGAAGTTAGGTAACAGCCAACGAGCATAAATCCTGGTCGTATACCAGCCTCTTTGCTTCGTGCTAGAATTAATGGCTTAGTGCCTCATCCCAGAGCTAATCATCAAAATGCATTTTACATAATTATGTTATAAGCGCCGATAATATAAGTTTTCCGGTTGCAAGATCTAATCTCTAGTATTTGTGATCGGCTCTCTCTAATGAAAAATGCGGTCAGGGTTTCTTGTTTCCCGAGTAATCTCCTAATATCTCTCTGCTGGTGGATGTAGGAGTTGTAACCATGTAGTCAGTGTGCCTTGTTTTCTCTTGTGCAATATTTTTTCAATTCATTTTACAGTTAATTAGACATTTTGCATTCGAGTTTTCAAACAATGAGAAAATTTCACAATGACAAATTAATCAAGGGACATTGGTTACATATTAAAAGAAAAAACTACCTTTTCTTCAGCTTTTAGGGATTCTTCGAGATTACTCAATGCAGGAATGGAGCCTCCTTCCATAACCCCCATTAGGTTCTTCATGCGCACACGCATCTGAAATAGCTGTGCCACAAGCTGGCTCACCTGAAACAATCAAAACATACTTAATTTAGTTGATATGTGCAAAATGACGGGTCTCTTAATGTCCAAAACTACAAAGTTATGGTATTGTTGGTAAACGGATCAATTTTTTTTAATATTTTAAACTCTTCTATTTTCTTATGTAGGTTGAGCATCTTTTTTTGGGCTGGAATCTCAAAAGTTGCACAATGATATTTTCTATTTATTTATCCTTTCATATTTATTTAATCTGAGATTTTGAACTGGATTGCTCTAATACCAACTCAAATCTTGCATATGCACCACAACAAAACTCTGAAGTTAAAACTCTGAAGTTAAAACCCTGAAGTTATGATGAGATTTAAAGGACGCATTTTTATATTTTAAAACCCTAAAGAACATAAAGGTACAACCTGCTGCTCGGTTTTTCCTGACTCTGTAGCGATTCTCTTCCTCCTAGCCGGTGATTCAGCTAGCAACTCGGGTTTCTCCCTCTCCTCTGTCCAAAGTAATAAAGTTAAGAAGACTGGATATTGCAGGCGGTGGGACATTAAAATGAGTTATTTTGGCAGTGCAAATTTTAGGCGAAGGCAGTTTACAGACCAGCTAAGCATAATACGCCGAAATCAAGGAGACGATTGGCAAGTGCAGGAAAAAAAACATTTTGAAGCTAAGATAAATTACCTGGGGTCATAACATTAATCATCGATTCCATAATTATTAAACTCTTCTCTGCTTCACGGATTTGAGCTGGAGTCACCTGTTCCAAACAATAAATAAGGAATTCTTTTCTTCAAATAAATAAATAAGCAAAATTAATTCCTGTTTCTTGACTTGCAAAAAAAATTCAATACAAACGAGGATGATTTCCCATGATTCAAACATCATAATAAATTTGGATAAAACGAAACCTAGTGCCTTGTTTTTCGCATTTTATACACGTTAGGATAGGATTTGACATTAGATGTTGTGCGTCAAATTTAAACTTCAACCATTTAGATATGATCATTAATATTTAAATAGGCAAGTAAAAAAAAGCAAGTGATTGTCTCACCTTAATTCTCAAAAAAAATTAAGTGGTTGAATAGCTTCTATGCATTGATCAACTTAAGACATAAAAATGGAAACTACAAAATGCGACACTTTTTGCCGCTCATTCTTCAATTTGTTTTGTTGATCAACGCATAGAAATTCTTCAAATCACTATTTTTGTATTTGGATTATTTCTTAACATAAATTATAGCTAAATAACCATATTTTAAAATTTGATTCTCCAACATGTATTTTAATATTGAGAGTTATTAATAGTATTCTTAAAATTAGAGAAGATACATACCTTCCCCATTCCGGGGATCATTCCAATTACACGGCTCATAGAACCCATTTGAGCAACAGCGCGTGTTTGCTTTAAGAAGTCATTGAAGTCAAATTTTGCGCTCATAATCTTCTTTTGCAACTCCTCAGCATCTTCTTGTTTCATCTACTTGCCCAATTAAAACCTTCAAACATGATGACACAAATTGGCAAAAAAAGGTTCCAGAGAAATGTAGGACACTCACAACTTCTTGTGCCTTCTCAACAAATGAAAGAACGTCTCCCATTCCCAAGATTCGACCCGCCATGCGATCAGGGTAGAAAGGTTCGAGGTCTTCCATTCGCTCCCCCCGACCGACAAGCTTTATTGGCTTTCCTGATACCTGCAAGAATGGAAAGGTATAAAGGTTCATTCTTTATGTAGAATGAGAGTAAAATGGCAGTTTAAGAAAATTGGCATTGTTTTTCTTAGTCTCTATTGCTGCACCAAAACCCCAAGGATAGCTGTGCGGAAATACTTTTATAATCTAACACGAAACTGCAGGTCAAGGGTCCTTTTTTGGGTCCGAATCCCGAGCTTAATGCATCATATATTAAGGCTTAACTCCGGAAAAAATACCAAAAACATACTATCTTTTTAATGAACTACCAAAACTTTGTAAGTAACTAAAATTTTACATAACCAGTTCCTTTTCTAGTGAATTATACTCATATTTTATTAGAATAGAATAATGACATCAACGAAATTTTTAATATGCAAATATGGTTGTTTAGTGAAAATGGGTAGTGTTAGTACGGCAGTATTTGGCAGCTGCTTACAATTTATAAATTTTTGGCTTATTTACTAAAAACTCCTAACAGTTTTGGGCCATTTTAACAAAACTACCATTACTTTTAAAACTATCAAAAAACTACCAAAGTTAACGGTGCCACGTCAGCACCGTTTGTGCCACGTCAGCATTTTTAAAAAAAACCCAAATCCCCCTATTCTAACCCAAACTAATTACAAAAATTAAAAAAAAAAAATACACAAATAAAAAAGCCCTCATTTGCTCATCCTTCCTAGCCATCACCGTCGGCGATGAAGGCATCTGGCCGCCGCCGCCGTCATCATCAACAACGCTGCCGCTACAACCACCACCATCAACACCACCGCCACTACCTCCTTCCTCCTCTTCCCGCCGTCGTCGCCATCATCACCACCATCGTCAACAACACCACCATCGTCGTCTACCTTCTGTTCTTCAACCCATCAACATCATCCACACCACCACCATCTTCTTCTTCCTCATCTTATTCACACTACCATCATCATATCCTGTCGGCATCATATCCTGTCGGCATCCTCCCCCTTCCTCCCCTCCTCACATGTAAATCCCCAGTTCCGTGGTACATCTTGTATTTAAAATTTTGGTCCCAATAGATTTTCTGTTTAATTCCTAATTTAAATCCCTAAATTTTTTTTTTCAAAATTTTCAAATTCTTTCTTTAAACCTTAACCTAATATTTCCAAAATTTTCTATTTCTATATTTTTACCTAAACCCTAACCCCCAGCCTAAACCCACACACCAACTCGAACCCGACCCGACCCTAACCCTTCTTCCCCCCCACCAACTCGAACCCGACTTATCTCCCCCTCCTTCTCTTCCTCTCTTTTCTTCTTCTCATTCCTTTCTCCTTTTTTTGAACGAGCCTCATGTTCCCCTCCTTCCTCGCAACCGCCTCCTCATGACCTGCGCTCGCCTACATCTCCGCCTCGTCGCCAACCAACGCGAGATCCCCTCCTCTGTCCCTTTCGTTCTCTCTTTTTCTCTCTCAACCAACGAACACCTCTTCTTCCTCGCAACGAGCGCTCGCGAGACCCGCTCCATCCATGACGAATACCCGTCCCAATTGACCCCGAGATCTCAGCGCCGCCTCCTCTCTCCCCTCAACGTCTCTTAATCTCTTTCGATATCTCTTACTTTCTCACTCTCCCAAAAAAAACCACCGAGCTCCCCTCCGACTCCTCTCACTGCAAACTCCCGCCGGCATCCTATTCAGCGCCGATGAGCCTCTCCATCCACCATCTTCTTCATCTTCAAACATCCCGAGCTCCTCTGCAACCCAGAGCACCCCCATGAGGCCAACTCACCATTGCCACCGCCGGCGACCTCTACCCACCACCATGGCCACCTCCATAGATCACGACGAGCCCAGCTACCCCTCATCACCCTCACTCCTCACCATCACCGTTTCCCCCTCTCCAAACCCATCACCACAGCCTCGTCCATTGCCGAGGCTGCCGCTGCTGTGACTACCTCCGACGACCACTCGCTGCCGCCTCTCATCGCCGCCGCCACACTGCCCCACCCCCTCTCCAACACCCACCCGAGCCGAGCTGCCACCCATCGCCGTCTGCGCCATCTTCAAAGCCGAGTCTTCTGCTGCCCGTGTCATGTGCTGCACCACCATCGTGCCCACTTCGTGCCGTCACTGTGCCCACTTACGCACTACGACCGTACCCACCACCACTCCAGCACCGTGTCCAGTAGTGCCTAGTACCACGACCAGTACCGTGTCACACCATGCCACATCCGCACCATGCACCGAGCCAAGACCGTGCCCAGTTCCGTGTCACGTACGCGTCATCATCATGCTCACTACCATATCATGTCTGCGTCGCCGCTGCGTCCAGTACCGAGTCACCACGCATCACGCGCGCACCACGCACCGTGTCCAGCATTGCGCCGTCTCGTGTGTCTAGACGAATTCTGCACGTTGTGTCGCTTCTGTATCAACGACCGAAAACAAGTGAAATCTCTACTTGCTTATCATGCTACTTCAAACCTTAGTTATGAAATTTACTGTAACTAGATTTATCTATAGCTATAATTCGATAATAGTTCATTATTGAAATTGTGCGGCGTACCATAATACCATCTTGTTGATTGAAGCCCGATTAGGGCTTATTATTATTATTGTGTAGGTATCATGTAAGAGTTATATGGTCCTTATCTACATTCGTTTGGCTAAATGTAACGGAAGTTGCGATCGATAACCGAACGTTACCTAGATGTTCGATAGGTTAACCGAAAGAAAATCCTATTTTAACGTGTCTATGTTTTATGAAAGTTGAATTCCGTTCCAGTTGATGATATTGTGTAGTGATTTAAGTCTAAAATATTGAGAATATCGTCACGAAATATCTCCCCAAAGAGGCGATGCCAAATCTAGGTTTTACTGTACATGTTGTGGTGTTAAATTAATATAAAATTAGATACATATCGGAATGTAATGTTCTACGGCTCATATCGAAATCGACTCAAAAAGCTAGAACCCCCTATAGTTTATCCTTCGATACTGATAGATCACAGCAACGAGAACTGACTTGGAATGCGGCTCTGAACTGCAGTCAAGAGCAGCATTCCACATTGATACCTAACTTTATATGAATGTGTAGCACTGAATGAACATGGAATTATGCGTAACCCTATACCGTTGTAAAGATAATCCTGTTAGCTAACTATAGGTTTTGGTTTTGTTTGATTCCGTTTGATATTTTAATTGCAATTTAAACTGTCGCAATGTACTGCAGTCCTAAACAGGGACGGAACGTATGCCATGACCTTGAACAGAACGCATCTCTCAGCACACAGCGGATATTGTCGATCCATCTGGTGCGTTGAAAATAAAAAGATATAAATTTCACTTAACTGTAGCGTCGTCTAATTATGATCCCAACATGGTGAAAAATGTGCTACGAATTGGACTTTTAGTTCAGGAACTGAATTTCCAGCGATGAAAACTTAGAATGAAACGACCGCATCTCGCAAACCTAAAACCCGATTAATCTGGAACCAATTTTGCTGGATCGCTGTTTGAATTTACTTACTGCCTCTTTTGTAGCATTTTGTCTAATTACGATCGTATGGATTAATATGTTTTTCTGAACTCGTAATGCACATTGTGTTTCACATCATACATGACTTGCTATATTGCATCATACCCGTATTTTTACCCGACCGTGATACCTTTAGCGATGGTGAACGTTCATCGTGATTTATAGCGAACTTTGCATTATTGAACGTGAGAGGTATTGGATTAGTTGTGTCAAGTATGCCAGTGATAAGCGATTGATTCGGGAAAGTGAACAGTGCAGTGAAAAGCGAACAAGACCGTGATTTGACGCGCGCTTGTATACAACTAGTCATATACATATAGTTATTGTAACCTGGGAAAAATGGGGAAATCAAGGTGGAATCGAACTCGTATTTAGTGAGATATAGTGATTTAGAGGATGATCATTCGATATTAGTGATATGTATATATACATTATGTTGTGGGCCTAGCAGCACAGCTGCAGGGTTATGTCCAGGGCAACAGTGGACCGTAGTCTCAGGCACGCACGAGACGCTTGTTAAACACGAGCATCCTTTTCCACCAATTGATTTCAATTGACTTAGTGACCGATAAGTAATGACATACACATTGCCTGGTTTGCTGACATAATATGTATACCGCATAGTTCATTTCACTTGATATTTCTTATTCTCGTATTACTGTATTCTGCCGTGGATTTCATGTTTAATAACATAGTACACACATTATATATTTATTGCTATATGTGTCGTCCTGACGACCTCAGTGGTAGTACTTTACGATGATGTTGGAGTCACCGGATTCAAATACCGCTCGAGTTGCATGAAGTAAAGAATGGTTTAAATAAAAGGTTTAGTTTCACTAATCTACCGAAAACTAAACTCGTTATCACTAAACTACCAAAAAATTTAGGCTTATTGGCAGTACTTTACGATGATGTTGTGAGTTGTGAGGCGGGTACAAAGATAATTTTTCATGAATATGCCACTTTTTCTTCCATATGCCATGTTTAGTATCTGAACTTTTGGTGATATATATATATATATATATATATATATTTGAGAATAATGTAAAAAAGAGGCCCTGGGAGGGAATTTCATTAGGTGGCGTCGAAAAACTACACTCTACCATTTTGTTCGATGATCGGCACACATTATCTTTATCATCTAAGATGTGGATACACCAAATTTCATGTGATCTTACCACTTTTTCACTGTTGAATTAGCAGTGTAAAAAGTTCTATTGTCTGTAACCATTAATTTTGCAACCACTAAATCAATGGTGAAAACATGTTGGAATCATATAAAATTTAATATATATACATCTTAGTAAATAAAAATAAGAATGGTGTGTGCCGGCTTATAAATATAAGAAGGTAGATGTAGAGAACTTTTCTACATCTCAAGGCTAAATCACATGAGAAACCATGTGTGTAATACCCAGTTCTTTTATTTGTATCCGTATTCAAAAAAATATAATTCCAAAATTGTTTTTCTATTTTTCACAAATACTTTCTTTTCCCTAATCTCTTATAATTATTTTCCAAGCAAAGCCCCTGGCCGAAGCTCCCAACTCCTCTTTTCTTTTCTCTTTTCGTGATGGGCTCAAGCCCAAGCCAACCGAACCCTCCACCCTCTCTTCTTTTCTGCACGAGGCCATGACTACGCCCATGAGCCTCAACCTCCTCCGTGATTGCCACACCTGCCACCGGATATTGCGCCCCCCGAAATCTCAACCTCCCCTTCTTCCACTCTCACATATCTTCCTCTCTCTCACACTCAATCTCTCAATATCTCTTTCAATCTCTCATTCTCTTCCCAAAACCCACCGAGCTCACCGCAACCAACTCCGACAAGCACCTGCACCCATCGCCGCCCTCACCACCGTCGAGCTCTTTCCCCTCCACCAGCCACAATCACCACACCACTACCTCATCTCAAACAACCCAACTCTAGAAACCACAACCGAACACCCCCATCTCCACCATCTTCTCCTTCGACCACCGTCGGCTCACCCACCGTCTCGCCAACCACGTCACTGTCACCACCTCCAAGCCAGGCCCTTCCTCTGTCCTACTGAGCCTCCACAGCATCAACAAGCACAAGCCAAGCCCCTCTTGCATAACGTCGAGCACTTGTTGCCGTTGTTGCCTTTGTCGCCTTCGCCGTCCAAGCCGCCGCCGCCGCAGCGGTCATGTCGTCGTAGCAGTTGCCGTCGCCGCTGCCGTCGTCGCCGCCGTCGTCGCCAACACCACAGCGTACCATGACCAAGTCACTAGCATACCCCGTCCGCAATGCGCACGCACCACGCACACACAACGCCGCTTCATTGTCGTCTCGTGTGTTGAGGCGATCACCGCGTTCGCATTGCTTCTATTTCAGCAACTTAAGGCAAGTGATCCCTCACTTGCTGTCATGCTAAATATTTAGACTAGTATTATAATCGGAACGTAATTATAGATATATATCGTGTTTGTGATTGATTAGAATTTAATTGTGAACCGTAATGGTGTGAACCGTAATGAACTGAACATATGATGGGTCTAAAAACCCGTGTTAGACATATCGAAAACATAGGGATCAAATCCCGTCCGAATCGGATAGATAAAACGATAATCCCGGTATTTACAGCTTTGTACGTCAGGTGTTCGATCGCATGTCCTAAACCAAATGCTTAATTTAAAAGCTCAAATTTGTGATCACTAGATTTATTTACTGTTAATTAGTATTGTGTAGAAAGTTGGGTTTAGAATATCGAAGTTTCGAACATGAAATGCTGTCCCCTATAAGCGACGACAAAATCTGAATATTACTGTATATGTTACCTTATGAAATTCATAATAAATCAAATAAAAATCGTATTGCGACGTTCTTGGGTTCGTAACGAAGCTAACTTGATAACCTGAACACTAACTTTTTACTGAAAATTGTATGGTTACAATGCCGTAAACTAGGAAGAAACTTGGCTTTGAACTGCAGTTCAGAGCAGTGTTCTTCATCGTCTGTTTTGAAAGCCTGATAAAGCCCTGTATAAACATACTGATATGTTGAGACCTATATCAATGCGTAGAAAAATGAGTGAGCTATCATTTGGCACTGGTTTCATTCATTTTCATTGTTTGATATTTTTAATGCATTTTATACTACCGAGATGTTCTGTTGTTTTTCTGCTGTGAAGATTATACCTATCGACATTACAATGACCATAATTCTCTGTACCCACGTGATAATAATGTCTCGTCTGCTACGTTGGAAGGTTAACCGTAAAATCTAGAATTCATTAAACTGTAGCGACCTTACATTCAGAACATAACTTATAGTAAAATTCACATGAAGTTCCAGTTCCGAAACTGGAATTCCAGCAGTGTTCACCTGATTTAAAATGAGTATATCTTCCTAACCAGAATACGTATAAGGATGAAACCAATTTTATTGATTAGCTGAATGGGTTTACTTTCTGTGTATTTTATATTGTCCTACCTGCTTCTGAATGTATGTATTTTAATAAATTTCGCAAACTGAATGGTATTGGTTGTCCATTAATGATTGAAGTTTATTTAATGTATTTTTACTATGCTGTATGATTGTTTTATACTCATATTTAGTACCCATCCATATTGATATCCCGGTGATTGTATTGCATTGTTGAGTCAAAATGTGTTAATGATTTGGGTTTGGCAAGTACGTTAGTGCATAAGTGATTGAAAGTAAGACTATTATACGTGAAAGTGAGTGAATAAAGGAAGTAACACGTACTTGTACACCATTTACTGGAGTAATGAATGTATTCTTTAACCCAGGGTAAATGGGGAAATCGAGAGTGGAATCGAACTTGTATTTAGCAAGGTTTACTTGTTTAGAGAATGATCATTTGATATTGGTGAGATTAATATATTTTGGTAGTTCTGCCTAGCAGCATGACTGCAGGGTTATGTTCCTGATGGAGCTCCTTCTTGGGCCTCCGTCAGATGTTGTTTTCCGTTGATCTCGAGGTGAACTTGACCGATTATCCTTCGTTACGTGTGGGTCTCAATGGATTTTGAGAGGAGAAGGTGGGGTGAGGAGGCTGTCGCCGAGTACCTGCAAAGAAGTCCCGGGGTGGTTTGGTACCACCGAGGACCCTTCGACGCTCAAGTTAGTGATGAGATCCGAGCAGAGTAACGGCGTAAGTGTAAAGAATGGCTTACTTGACCCCTCTGTGATGGAGGTTTATATAGCGGTGGTGGCACGCAGCAGCAGGCGCGAAAATCTCGCCGGCAGTTGCGCTCCCGACATCACGCTCGCGCAGAGAGCGGATCGCCCATTAATGGGGATTGTGATAGCGGTTACGCCTGTGAGTGGTGGAGTTGGTCGGAAGGCCGAGGAAGGCGGCCTCGGCCGGGGGCTCGGGGACGAGCGAGGAGGCCGAGGAGTCTTGGTCTTGTGGCAGCTCGGGGCGAGTTGAGGGGCCGAGGAGGCTAATTCGCACGGGGCCCCGAGGTGGACCAGTTTGCGCTTGCAGGTCGGGCACAGGGTGGCCTGGTCGGCCCCTGTGAGCCCTTTCTTCTGAGTCTTGGGACACGTCATCTGCTACGTGTCCTGATCTTGGAGGTCGCCAATATCGAGCACTATCATTAGCCTCCCACTCTTGTCCCGATCAGCTAGTGGTCGGGTCAGGAGTGGACTGCCGGGCCTCCTGAGGTGAGATCCCTTTTATGGTTTCATCGGGACGAGCCTTCGGTCCATTGGTTGTCTTTTCTGCTAGCGAACCAAGGCGAGGTCTCCGCACCTTAAAGAGGGTGTGCCGGTTCGTGCACTATGTAACTGAAGCAATGGTCCACGTGTCGAAGGACGACTGGCCGGTGCGACGTACGCGGGCCTACAACGCCCGATTGGATGCAATCCAGTACAGGACTGACACGTGGAGCGATCGGAGCCGCTGGGCGTGAGGAGTCGTTTCGGCGGGGGTTGACGGGCGCCGTTGGATGCGGTGATAAAACGGGGGCGGGGCCCGCCCCAGGGCCCCCAACCTTTCATTTCCCTTCTTCCTCGAATCGCTGTCGCTCGGCGTTCTTCCTCTTTCGTGATACATGGTTCGCTCCCCTTTTCGGACGGCTCGCACCGGGGGGAAGCTAGTGGCGTGGCCGAGCCCCCGGCCAACTTGCGCCCTCCGCCGGATTCTCCGCCGACAGCAGGGCTGTCTATTTCGTCGGCGGTATCTGGGAGTTTCTATGGCGGCGGCCGGAGTCGTCAGCCGTTACCCGAGTCCCAGACTGGTGACGGGAGGAAAGGCGAGGGCCGGCCCCTTCCTAAGAAGAAAATGACGGTTTCTCGTGCGCCGCCGTCGAAGGCCCCCGAAGGGATTCCCATGCGGGAAGGGGGCTCCGTCTTCACTGTTCCGTCTGGGCTTTCCGTTGCCACTGGTCTGCTCACCGGGATGGAGGAATCGCCTGGGGGAAAGCTCCCGTGTGGCTCCTTGAGGGATCAATTGGAGGCCATGGCCCAAGGGGCGGTCCAGGTACGAATCCCCCTACGCGCATTTGCCTTGGTATGCTTTTTCTTGGTTCGGATGCTTCCTGATTTCTCATCGGCTTTCTGTCAGGTTCTTCAACACTGCGCCCTTGCCATTCGCATAGAGGCCGAGGGGGCGTTCCACGCCCCGAGGCCAGTGGAGGCGTTTCTTTCGGAGGTCGAGATCTTGCAACGTGACCTGTGCCGGGAGAGGGATAAGGCCGACGTCGTGGCGGGCCGGGTGGAGGCTGCGGAGCTCGCTAACTCGGCGACCCGGGGTGCCCTTCGCCTTCTGAACACGTCTCTCCGGGTTGCTGATAGGAAGCTGGCGATGGCCGAACGCTTTGCGGCACTGGAAAAGGAGAGGGACGCAAGCAGGGGGATGCTGAGGCGGCACTGCTGAAGGCCCAGGTTGCCGAGGCTCGGGCTAAGAAAGCTGTGGCCGAGTATAAGGCATCGGAGCAGTTTTACGCCGAGCTCGGAGAGTATTCTGCCATTGCGTGGAATAAGGCTTTGGACGCCGTGAAGGAACAGCTTCCCGAGTTCGACGATGGTGAACTCTGCGCTCGGGTTCCGCTTCCGGCGACGAGGTCTCCGGCGAGGGATGACGAGGGAAGCCGGGCGCGCCTTGGTGGCAAAGTCTTCGGTGGTAGGGCCTTGGGCCGTGACGCCGACGATGAAGTGGTCGAAGTAAGCCTCCAGGCAGTTTGTAGGGCTGGGGGCCCCAGAGTACTCTTTGTAAAGATCTTGATTTTAGCAATAAAAGAAAAAAGAGCCCTCGTCGGTTTGTATTTTCTTTTTTGTGTGTGTGAAGGACGTTCGTAGGATGTCCTCGCTTGTATTGTTGTGTTTCCGTGTAAGTTTGGCCATATATCCGGCGATCTCCTGTCGAGTTTGCCAGCCGGCGAGGGTGCCAAACGCTGCCGCGGAGGTATCCTCATGTATGCCTTGGAGGTATCCTCACGTACCCCTTAGGTCGATGGGAGATCGTTCAGATTTGGATGAACCAGCCGTCCTTCCGGGTGTCTCGGATCCTTAAGCACGGCCACAGGGCAACCGGCCGGGCTTGGCCGAGCAGGGCGGCCGTTTGGTTGCCGCTGCGAGGGCTTTGGGCTGCTGAGGGCCACTAAGAATGACCGGGTCATGAGGATGCGTGGTTGCCTCTTGGTGAAGGATCTGATCTCTAGCGTCGTAGGTAGGCAACTACCGGCCGGAGTTTTTGACGAGCAGGGTAGCTGCTCGGTTGCCTCTCGCGAGGGCTTTTGATCCTTCAGGACGGGGATCAAGCAGGGTTACTGCCCAGTGCCTCTTGGCGGGGACTTTGATCCCTGTCGGTTGTGGTAGGAAGCTACCAGTCGGGGATAGCCGAACAAGGACCCGACTTCCTCTGGGAGGACTTTGGTCCTTGGCGCTGGAAGAGCTAAAAGGCTGTAAGAAGCCCACCAAGGACCCTTGGCCGGGCAGGGTCACTGCCCGGTGCCTCTTGGCGAGGGCTTTTGTCCTGAAAGATAGCTGAGCGAGGGAACCTCGGGCTCGACTGCCTCTGAGAGGGCTTTTGATCCCTGGCGTTGTGGCAGGGAAGCTGCCCGCCGGGGATAGCCGAGCGAGGGAACCTCGGGCTCGACTGCCTCTGAGAGGGCTTTGATCTCTGGCGTTGTGGCAGGGAAGCTGCCCGCTGGGGATAGCCGAGCGAGGGAACCTCGGGCTCGACCGCCTCTGAGAGGACTTTTTGATCCCCGGCGTTGTGGCAGGAAGCTGCCCGCCGGGATAGCCGAGCGAGGAAACCTCGGGCTCGACTGCCTCTGAAAGGGCTTTTGATTCCTGGCGTTGTGGCAGGGAAACTGCCCGCGGGTGATAGCCGAGCAAGGGAACCTCTGGCTCGACCGTCTCCTGGGGGACCTTTGTGATCCCCGGCGTTGTGGCAAGGAAGCTGCAGGCTGGGGATAGCCGAGCGAGGGAACCTCGGGCCCGATCGTCTCTGGGAGACCCTTCTCGTTGTACAGGGGAAACCCTACCGGGAAAGAAGGTTCGAAAATTTCTTTATTCGTATGGCTAGGAATCCTAGACAGCGCTATACACCATCATTTCAAAGGGAGATCTCGAGCGGTAGCCAGGGTGCGGTGCTTTGCTAGTTTTGACTTCATAGGTATAGCTTGAGCTTCTCCGCGTTGTAAGGCCGAGGGAGCTTCCGTCCGTCCGCGTCTTGCAGGCGGTAGGCTCCGCCGGGGAGCGCTTCGAAGACGAGGAAGGGACCTTCCCACTTTGGGGAGAACTTGTGAAGTCTGCCTTGGTCGACGAACTCGTTCCGCCGCAGGACCAGATCCCCGGCCTTGAAGGATCGATGTTTTACCCAAGCATTGTAGTACCGGGCCGTCTGCTGTTGGTAGGCGGCGGCTCTGATCTGGGCCCGATCCTTTTTCTCCAACAATACGTCGAGGTTGGTTCGTAGTGCCATGGTGTTTGCTTCATCGTCAAAGTGCTCGACTCGGTGGCTGGGTAGCCCGATCTCCGCTGGGACCATTGCTTCGGTCCCGTAGCAGAAGCTGAAAGGGGTCTCCCCGGTTGGGGTCTTTTTTGACGTGCGCAGGGCCCATAAGACCCGGGGTAGTTTCTCGACCCAACCGCCTTGCCTCCCTTCCAGGCGGGTTCGGAGGCCTTTAAGAACGTCCCGGTTAGCGACCTTAGCCTGCCCGTTACATTGGGGGTGCGCGACCGCGGCAAACTTCATGAGGATGTGGTATTCTTTGCAGAAGTCCCTTACTTTCTCGTTCTCGAAGTTCGTCCCGTGGTCGGTGATGATGCACCTTGGGATCCCGAACCGATGAATCAGGTTGTTTTGGAAGAACTTGATGGTTGTGGTGGCGTCCGGTTTCCTGAAGGGAACGGCCTCGATCCATTTGGTGAAATAGTCTACCGCGACGAAGACGTATTTATGTCCGCCAGTTCCTGTGGGGAACTGGCCGATCATATCCAATCCCCATTGGGCGAATGGCCACGGGGACGTCAGGGCCGTTAGCTCGGTAGCCAGGAGGCGGGGGATACTGCCGTGGAGTTGGCAGCTCTTACACCTCCTGACCAGCTTCAGGGCGTCTTCGTGCATGGTGGGCCAATAGTACCCCTGAAGTAGTGCCTTTTGGATCAAAGTTCGAGCCCCCTGGTGTGCGCCGTCCACCCCTCCATGGATTTCCCGCATGTCGTAGTCGGCCTCGTGGGGTCAACGCACCGGAGCAGGGGCTGAGTGAAGGCCTTCTTGTAGAGGTTTCCGTTGCTCCAGACGAAGTGGGTGGCTCTGGCCCGGAGGCGGCGAGCGGCTGCTCTGTCTTCCGGGAGCGTGCCGTCTTTCAGGAATTCCATGAGGGGCTTCCTCCAATCTGGGTCATTCTCCTGTGTCGTGTGCACTTGGAGTGTCGCCGCCTCGTCTCCAACGCTGGGTAGGGCCAAGGTTTCGAAGAGTATCGACTGCCTGTTGCTGGCCGAGTATGATGAAGCCAACTTGCTCAGGGCGTCTGCTTGAGCATTCATTTTTCTGGGTATTTGTTCCACCTGGACTTCGTCGAAGTTTTTTCGGAGCTTCCTCACCTTGTCTAGGTATTTCATCATTAGGGGCTCCCGAGTCTCGAAGAGGCCGGTTACTTGGCCGACGACTAGGGCTGAGTCGCTGTGGACCCGGACGACCTTCAGTCCCAGCCCGACGGCCATGCGCAGTCCGGCTAGAAGGGCTTCGTACTCCGCCGCGTTGTTCGATGCTTTGAAACCGAGCCTCAAGGAATACTCCATCTCGGCTTCGTTCGGGCCCCAGATAATGAGGCCGGCACCGCAGCCTTCCTCGGTGGAAGACCCGTCGACGTAGATGACCCACTCCGGGGCCGAGCTAGGGCCTTCCTGGTCGGGATGCCGGGCTGCGAGGGGCGGTACGGGATCCTGCTTCCTGCTAGGAATGGTGCATTCAACAACGAAATCGGCCAGGGCCTGCGCCTTGATGGCTTGCCTCGGGCGATACCTTATGTCGAATTGAGACAACTCCTATCTCCATTTCTCTAGACGGCCAGAGGATTCTGGCGATGCCAGGATAGCCCCCAAGGGGCGCTCAGTGAGGACGATGATGGTGTGTGCTTGGAAGTAGTGTCGCAGCTTCCGCGAGGTTACTATGAGGGCCAGGACGATCTTCTCTATGGCGGGGTATCTCGTCTCCGCGTCTTTGAATACATGGCTCACATAGTACACTGGCCTCTGCACCCCCTCGGCCTCTCGGACGAGCACCGACCTGCTGCTTGTCAGATACTGCCAGGTACAGCGACAACTCGTCCCCTTCCACGGGCCTGGTGAGTAGGGGCGGTGTTGCGAGGTGCCTCTTCAGTTGGTCGAAGACGGCTTGGCAATCTTTCAACCACTCGAACCTTGGAATTTTCCTTAGCGCCTTGAAGAACGAGAGGCACTTCTCCCCCGACCTGGACATGAAACGGCTCAGAGCGGCGATCCGCCCTATGAGCCGCATGATTTCGACGTTGGTCTTGGGTGCGGTCATGTTCAGGATGGCGTCGATCTTCTCCGGGTTAGCTTCAATCCCGCGGTGAATGACCATGAACCCGAGGAATTTCCCTCCGGTAACTCCGAACGCACACTTGGCAGAGTTCAGCTTCATGTTGAACTTGCGGAGCACCTAAAACGCCTCGCCCAGGTCCTTGACATAGTCGGCCGACGAGACGGACTTGACGAGCATGTCGTCGACGTAGACCTCCATGTTTCTGCCAATCTGCGGCTTGAACATGCGGTTGACCAGTCTCTGGTATGTGGCCCCGGCATTCTTGAGGCCGAAGGGCATCACTCTGTAGCAGTACACCCCCCAGTCCGTCGTAAATGCGGTCATGTCTTCGTCGCCAAAGGTGATGGGCTCCCGGCCCATAGCCCTTTTGGCCGGACTGCCGCCGGAGCCTGTGAGGCGGCAGCTTACGGGGAGACAGGCGGCAGCCTGCGGGGAGACCTTGGGCGAGGGTCCGCCTGCGTCCCCGTTGCGAGGGAGGCGGTAGCGAGCGTCTGGATCCTTAGGGGAGTCGGTTGCTATGTGGGTGGAGATCGGAAGGCCAACTTTGTATTTTATGGAGTTATTCTTCCCACAGACGGCGCAAACTGATGGAGCTCCTTCTCGGGCCTCCGTCAGATGTTGTCTTCCGTTGATCTCGAGGTGAACTTGACCGATTATCCTTCGTTACGTATGGGTCTCAATGGGTTTTGAAATGAGAAGGTGGGATGAGGAGGCTATCGCCGAGTACCTGCAAAGAAGTCCCGGGGTGGTTTGGTACCACCGAGGACCCTCCGACGCTCAAGTTAGTGATGAGATCCGAGCAGAGTAAAGACGTAAGTGTAAAGAATTGCTTACTTGACCCCTCTGTGATGGAGGTTTATATAGCGGTGGTGGTACGCAGCAGCAGGCGCGAGAATCTCGCCGGCAGTTACGCTCCCGACATCACGCTCGCGCAGAGAGCGGAACTCCCATTAATGGGGATCGTGATAGCGTGGAACGTGGGATGTTGTTGGCGTAGAATCTGCGCATGGCGAGATTCGCGGAGCGGCGGTTACGCCTGTGAGTGGTGGAGTTGGTCGGAGGGCCGAGGAAAGCGGCCTCGGCCGGGGCTTGGGGATGAGCGAGAAGGCCGAGGAGTCTTGGTCTTGTGGCAGCTCGGGGCGAGCTGAGGGGCCGAGGAGGCTAATTCGCAGGGGCCCCGAGGTGGGCCAGTTTGCGCTTGCAGGGCGGGCACAGGGTGGCCTAATCGGCCCCTGTGGGCCCTTTCTTCTGAGTCTTGGGACACGTCATCTGCCACGTATCCTGATCTTGGAAGTCACCAATATCGAGCACTATCAGTTCCAGACACAGTTAATCATAATCTAGGATATGCACGAGACCCTTATTAAACACGAGGACTCTTTTCCACCATTCGATTTCAAATAAAATAAAGATTGTTAGATTTAATAACATGCATATTTCCTTTGTCATGATTCACATGTTATACTACCTACCTGTTCATGTTATTCCACTCTCATGTTATTGCTTTATAATTTCTAGTTCATGTTATTGTTTTGGCCACGTATTATATTTTATATTATTATATTGCGTCGCTCTGACGACCTGAGTATGCATGCTCGGAGAAGAAATGAACCCAGCCCCAGATCAGGACCTGCCCTATTTCGATGAGCTCGCGAAAATCTAGATCAGCTTGTTATATTTAGTTTTGCTTTCGCAAAAAAAAAAACCATGTGCAGTCCTTTAAATGGTTGTAGTTATGTTCCAGTTGTTTAAGACCTTGTATCCGTGGAGCTCTTATTTCATTTGAATATAATAAATTAGTGACTGTTATTTCTCTTTATTTGTGCTTGATTTACTGCTTGCCATGTAACGCTAGAAACCAA
This sequence comes from Agapanthus africanus, assembly GCA_030015575.1. Lineage (NCBI taxonomy): Eukaryota > Viridiplantae > Streptophyta > Magnoliopsida > Asparagales > Amaryllidaceae > Agapanthus > Agapanthus africanus. Next base: position 670,309,744 of record CM057337.1, read on the forward strand.
AATGTGACTACGACGAGATTATTCTCTAGCTGTAGGAGTATGGCTGGCCTAGTCACCTCTCGTATTCCGTATTTTAGAAAGCGGGGCGTGACAATGTAGGTCCAATGCACATGTGGTGGGTACCACACGTTTTCCCATGTGATTTGTAGTAGAGTCGTAGAGAATTCTCTATGGCTAGATGTAGATACATTTTCCTCTGTGTGTGTGTGTCAGCATAATACAATGTTACATAATAATCAATATAATACTTTCTAAAATGGACATAGAGGCGACCTGAAGCCCGGAATAATTAACAAAATTCCTATGATATAGCATAAGTCTAGTAGTCTACTTTGAACCATAACTTCTGATATCAAGTTGTACAGCTAACTTCCTGACTGAATTGTGTGTAAGAAGAATGTAGATGATACTTTGCTCTCAGGTAAACCACAAGTCCAACAGCATACAATGTAATGAATTCATCACATATGATGGAACTGCCATTTTCTGTTCTTTCCCTTCTGTGTTTGAGAAAATTACGGGGCATCGATAAAGCGGTATATTATGAAAGTATATGTGGAGTTATGGTTTATATATGTAAGAAATACCTCTCTGACACTTAAAGCTGCTCCCCCTCTAGAGTCACCATCCAACTTTGTCAATATAGCACCAGTAATACCAATCTCAATATTGAATGTCGTGACCAAAGCTGAGAGGAACTAAAAATCATATCAATAGAAATTACAGGAATGCCTCACAAGTGAAGAGAAAACAATATACGGAGCACAACAATCAAGCCTCTTTCTAATAAGCGCATATATCGATATATTTCTCTAATAGCAAAAAAATGTTGGCCCATCTTTAAAGGACACAAGGGAAAAATGGAACGCAGCTGAGCTTAGTATCACTGACTTGTTGAAATTGTGTAAAATGCAAGTGATAACTACCTGCAGCTTCTTGTCCAGTCATTGCATCCACCACCAGCAACACTTCTGTTGGGTTTATTGCCTGCTTTACCTCCTTCAACTCATCCATCATCGATTTATCTATCTGATAAAAATAATTTTGGCAAAAAGTAATCAGTTATATTAAAAGAGATAACAGACATATCACATGTTTGCAGAACTTGCTCTGATAAGACATGCTCGAATTCAGATTGAAAACAATATAATCTCATGGTAACTTTATTTATACAAAATTTCTCTTCATCTAATATGTTTTCACTTCAAATGGCTCTACATCGGAACTCTATATTATTATATTGTTTTGATTAGATGAAAAAAGTTAGTATGTTTTCTAGCTAGACCATCTTAAAATGCAGAGAGCTAGTTGGTTAAACATGCTTTTTTCAACATCAGATCAAATAGGGAAAAAAAAGATACAAGAGAAAAGTTCTAAGAAAACCTGAAGTCTTCCAGCAGTATCAACAACGACAACATCAAAAATTTTCCTTTTGGCTTCATTCAAACCATTTTTAGCAATTACTGACGGCTTTACATCAGTTCCTTCTTTATAAACAGGCACACCAACCTGTCATCCCGAAAAAAACGAAAGAAGGAAAGGAGTATGAGAAAGAAAACCAGATGATCCAAACAATATAACGATAATTGAAGATAGATTAATCAAACAAAATCAAATAAAATGCACGATAGATCTCAATCATCTTAAGATTAAATCTGCACGACGTTAATCTTGAGACCAAAAAGTTAATAAATGCGCTTTTATGATCCAAAGCAACGAAAGGAGAAATAAATTAAAAGATAAAATGGAATACATCGTGCTTTCAAAAGTACCATTAAATGAAAAACTACAAACATATATAAAATGAGAATACCTGCTCGCCCAGAATTGAGAGTTGGTCAATAGCTGCAGGCCTATATACATCTCCAGCAACTAGCATGCAGCTCTTCCCCTGTAATCTGTGATATATCTATTAGTATAAATAAATAATGCACGTAGAGTTTCGAAATGAGGATGATTTATAAGAGGGGCGTTGAACTTAACCAGCTTTTTTAAGTAAAAGGCTAGCTTTGCGCAAACAGTGGTCTTTCCAACACCTTGCAACCCTGCAAGTAATATCACCGTCGGTCCTGATTTTGCAAAGACGAGATCGGACACTTCTCCACCCATCAATTTCACAAGCTCATCATTTACAATCTGCAATATGCATGTATGGTTATTAATCTCTGCAATAAACTCACTCAAACGTATATGCTATCCACTCAAAATAGGGTAATTGACTAAAATACCTCTAATTATCGCACTTTACCACTTTTCACTAAACTTACCTTAAAGTTTTTATTGCAATAAACTCTCTTAAACTTTGGTTTTAAGTGAGTTGTTTTCACTAAAATACCTTAAATTTAGTGCTTTAAGGCAGTTTACTATAATAAAAACTTCAAGGTACTTTAGCAAAAAGCAGTGATAGTTTAGGGTATTTTAGTGAAGATTACCCACAAAGCAAATGTGCAACTGGTTTGAGGCCATATTGGCCTTAATCAGGAAAATAAAAATAAAAAAATAAAAATCCCTAAATATGTTGATCTCTAACTTTTTACCGAATAAAAATTGAAGGTTATATATCCTACTCAAACACTCCAAACTAAAATGAGTATAGTTGGCTGCCCGAACTTGTATTAGAGCTTTTGTGTTTCATTAGTGATCTTTAATAAGTGTTGGTGTGGTAAACACCAGTTTTTATCCCAAAAAAAAAAACTAAACTAAAATAGGTATAGTCATGAATCGCTAGTTAACATATTTTTTTGTATGGAAACAATTTTTTCATGCCAAGATTCCATATTTGAGCTCAACATAAAGAACAAATTGTGATTAAAAGTTCTAGATGAATAAAAGTACAGAACCCAAAATCCGAACATCAAAATAAGTCGCTTAGCTTCACCATAAGCCATCAATATTTTGGTCCTAAAAGGATTTTAAAACATTGATTTGCATAGTTTATTACTGTAGTACTACCCTTCATAAGTCTCCAAACATTATATAAATGATTACCACTTCAACAAAATGGAAAAAGGAAAGGGGGAAAAAACCATACTACTGCTGAAGTGGTTTTCAAATGTTTGTTCCTACCTTCACCAGTTGTTGATCTGGTCTCACCCCTCGAATTAAACCAACGCCGACAGCCTGTTCACTAACAGCCTGCACAAACCTTCGCACGACTGGCAAGCTAACCTGCACAAATGTGTGAATATTACAATAATCCTAGTTAAAGAAAAAAGGTTACCAGAACGAAACTAATAAATCAACTCACATCTGCTTCTAGAAGAGCCCTCCTAATGTCCCTCATAGGCTCAACGATGTTCTCCTTTGTCAAAACATCTGAAATCATGTAGCATACAGAACTAAATATATAACCAATACAAACGATAGATCTCTTAATGAAGCAGAGGTGGTAACACCACTTATTTTATTTTATTTAAAAGGATAGATCTCCTGTTGGGTGAAGTTGGAGTTGTCGACGCTTGACTTTCATGTTCAATGTTTCGTAAGCAAAATGAGAACGGATTGGATCGTTGAAATATGCCGTAGACCGAGAGTTCCCATTTTACGTGGACCGGTTGAAGTCCGCTAACCCATGCATCGATGGGTGGAAAAATGAACGTCATTCGATAATGCAACATAAACTTCATCCGATGCATGGGTTAGAAGTCTTCAAATCCTTAGATTTTTCATACACATATATTTGATGGTAGGGTGATCCACTCGAACGGATCGGATCATTGAATATGCCGGAGACCGAGAGTTCCCGTTCTTAAAAAAACGCAGCAGATCGGATCGTTGAAATATGCCATAGACCCACAGTTCCCGTTCTACCGCATATTTCAACGATCCGATCCATTCAAATTATCACCCTACCATCAAATGTATGTGTATGAAAAATCTAAAGATTTGAAGATCTCTAACCCATGTATCGGATGAAGTTTATGTTGCATTACCGAATGACGTTCATTTTTCCACCTATCGATGCATGGGTTAGAGGACTTCAAATTCTGTGATTTTTCATACACATACATTCAAGAGTAAAGTGATCAACTTGAACGGATCCGATCGCTAAAATATGCCGTAGACTGAGAGTTCCCGTTTTTAAAAAATACGAACCGGTTTGCAATGTATTACTCCCCTATATGTGTGTGTGGCTTAAATCCTGAAAACTATCAAATAGTTTTCCTATTTTGCAACTAACTACCAAAAAGTCCTAAAACTACATGAAACTACCATACCTAACGGCGACACTGTTATCAAAATTTGCCACATCATCAAAAATATAAGAAAATCCCAAAACTACCCTCATCTTCAACCTTTAGCCCTAACCATAATTCAAGCCACCTTCCTCTACACCTCATCGGTCACCCTTAGCTGTCCCCGTGGTCGTCCTCAACCGGAGACGACGCCGGTGTCCTCCAGTTCAGCCACCTCCGGCGCCGTCCTTTCCCTCTCCTCCAGTACGGCCACCTCCTCTAACCCTTAGCTTAGCTATCTAAGTCCTAGCCGCCCCCATGAAACTTCCATCGCCTCGTCCACCTCTACGCCGCCGCCGACAACCTGCACCATCGCCTCGAGCAGCTTCCACCATCGGGTTGTAATTTGGATTTAATTAAATATTAAATATTTTAAGAAAATAATTAATTAGCTAAATTATTTTAATGAACTTATTGAAAGAGTAAAAATGTCATTTAACATCACAATTAAGAGTTGACCATGTTGAGTGTTAATCGTGGTGGTTTCTCGTAGTTTTGGAACTTTTTGGTAGTTAGTTGCAGAACCAGAAAACTATTTGGTAGTTTTCTCGATTTAAACCTATATATATGGAGAGAATAATGGAGGAAAGAGGCCCTAGGAGGCTTTTTGGGTTAGGTGGCGGCAAAAAGCACGCCCTCCACCTTTTTGTTCGATGATCGACACCTTTCAATTTGATATCCATTCTCTAATTTGTCGATACACCCCTCCACCTTTTTGTTCGATGATCGACGCCTTTCAACTTGATATCCATTCAGCTAGTAAAGGCATCAAGGCCTATGAGCTCTCTAATTTATCGATACACCAAATTTCATATAATTACAACACCATTTTACCGTTGATTTAGTAGGTGCAAAATTAACAGTTTACTGACAATAGAACTTTTTATATTGCTAAATTAATGGTGAAATGGTGTTGTAATCATATGAAATGTGATGTATCGACAAATTAAAGTTTGGATATCAAGTTGGAAGATACTGATCGTCGAATAAAATACATTTTGCTGCCACTTAACGCAAAAAGCCTCCTAGGGCCTCTTTCTTCCACTATTCTCATATATATAGTGTTTTTTGTCACCCCATTGAGGTAGGATGCGCATGTGTTTCAGGCGTGTGCAGATTCTCCCGGCTCCATAGTGGGCTGGGGTTTATTGATCATGAGGATTCTAATCTCCTACAGCCACAGACAAATTTACCGTTAATCACCCCTCGCTTTAAGACGAGAAAACTTTCGATTAACGGGTTATGCGGATCATGTGAACTCAATGTGAAATATACGTTGTGTGTGGAGTCGTGTTTGAAAATGATTTTTGAGGTTACTTGAACAAATCGGGAGCCATCACACGGAGGTCCTATTGCCTGAGGGTCAAGGGGGCTAGCAACCCCTTTGTGGGGTGCGGGACAGCATCCCGTGGAAAATTTTTTGAAAGGAAAAGTGTTTTGAGCGTATCGAACGGCTCCTGAAATGGGAAAAAGGATTTTAGTGGTCTCCCGAGTTCGGGAGGCCACCCGAGGCAGTGGGACCCCCCTAAAGGGGGTCCAGACAGCAGGACCCCCTCTTTATGGGGGTTCCGAAGGCAGGACCCCTCTTTTCGGAGGGTCCCGAAAATGAAACCCGTTTCCAAAGGCGGGACCCCTGAAAGAGGGTCTCGAAAGCGGAAACTCCCTTTGGGGAAGTTCCGAAGGTGGGAACCCCCTTGGGGAGGGTTCCAAGAGCGGAACTCCCTTCTTGGGGGAGTTCTGACGAGGAATATGGACCCATATTTCTTTGGATCCCATGAGAGATCCAGCGCCGAAGAGGGGTCATGGGGGTGAAAGCTATCTTATAGCTTTCACCCTAAAGACATCGATTTTATGTATTTTGATGGTGGGTTTCACCAAGGTTCTTCGTCCATGATGCTTGGGCTTTCACCCGAGTTCTTCCCTTTTTCTTTGATTTGATGGAAAAAAAAACGGTCGTTTCACTTGTTTTGGGTCTTGATGTAGTTTAATTTTGGTTTTTAAGAAGAAATGAACTCTTTCTATAAGTTTTTAGAGGTTGAAGACACCTTAAAGGAGGTGAAGGCTCAAAACCCTAGAAACAATAGAATGAGATGAAGTTCATTTCTGTTTTGGGTTGGGTTTAAATATCTTACATTTTGCACTTAAGCCCTTGGGCTTTACAAATTGGCTTTTGCCTATTTTCCTAATATATGTACATACTTTTACACCTTAGCCCTTAGGCTTTAAAAATTGGCTTTTTGACCATTTCTCTTACATTTATTTTTACTGAATTATATAATAAATCTATTTATTACATTTCTTCCTTGGCATGGGGCCGGCCCCAATGCTTGAGCCTGGACCCGGCTTGGACCCACTTGACTTGAGTTTGGTCTTGGGCCCACTTGTTGAGGGTATGACTTTGAGTTTGACCTTGACATTTGGTCAATAGGGTGTGGTTTTGACCCTATATATATATTTATATATATAAAGAGAGAATAATGGAGGAAATGTGTCGGAGGGAATTTCCTCAAATGACGTCGAAAAAATAAACTCTCCATAATTTTTTCCGACGATTGGCACCCCATCATCTTCATCTTTATCATAAAAGATATGGATGCAAAAAACTTATGTGAATTTACCACCTTTTCACCGTTGAGTTGTTGGGTGCAAAATTAACGGTTTACCAACAATATTACTTTTTATATTGCTAATTCAACGATGAAAAAGTAAAATTTAGTGTATCCACATCTTAGATGATAAAAATGATAATGATGGGTGCCGATCGTTGAATAAAATGTTGGAAGGTGTTTTTTCGACGCCATCTAACGAAAAACCATCCTAGAGCCTCTTTTCTTCATTATTCTCATATGTATATAGAGAGAGAGGAAACAGGTTATCAACTAGCTAGCCGATATTAAACCGTCATCCAGTCTATTACAAAGCTCAATCCGATCGTCGAATCGACGATCCGCTCCGACCATCTTGTTCTACACATAAAGTGATCTATATGTGAAATTTTGATCACTTTGACACTATCTATGTCTTTGATCAAGTGTCCCTAATATATGACATTTTTATTGTGTTTGACAGCCATTCATTTTTTAAATGCTTGATCCATCACTTATAATGCATCATATCGATCAAAATTTCACATACATGGATCACTCTATGTATGGAATAAGGTGGCCGGAGTGGATCGTCGATTTGACAGTCAGATTGAGCTATGTAATAGGCTGGCTGACGGTTTAATATCAACTAGCTAGCTGATAATCTGTTTCCTCATATATATATATATAAGAATACTGAAAAGAGACACTGGGAGGCTTTTTTCGTTAGACGGCGTCGAAATCTACATCCTCCACCATTTTATTCGACAATTGGCACCGCCCATCTTTATCTTCATCGTCTAAAATGCCGATACACCAAATTTCATGTGATTTTAATACTTTTTCACCGTTGATTTAGTGGGTGCAAAATTTACGGTTTACCGACAATAAAACTTTTTACATTGCTAAATCAAAGGTGAAAAAGTGTTAAAATCATATGAAATTTGGTGTATTGACATCTTAGACGATGAAGATCAAGATAGGCGGTGACGACCGTCGAATAAAAAGGTGGAGGATGTAGGTTTCGATGCCACCTAACGAAAAAAGACTCTCAGGGCCTCTTTCCTCCATTATTCTCTTTATTATATATATATATATATATATATATATATATATATGAAACTGGTCCTATGAGGTCTAACCTCATTTCTAATTTTGAGATCCACTTTTCAAACATACAATACGTCGTGTTTTTCACCGATCCACGCCAATCATTGCGATCTACACATGTTGGATAGGTTATGTATCAAATTTTACGAGATTTGGAGACATCTAACTAATCCATCATATAGACTAAAAGATTGACGACTTTACGATGCATGGAAAACAAGATTGCTTGATGGATGTGTTAGAGGTCTCTGAATCTAATGAAACTTTATGCACAACCAATTTAATACAAGTAGATCAAAATGACCGGATCGGTGAAAAACACGGGTGGTGTATTCAAAAGTTTAGACTCAAAATAAGAAATGAAAACCCGCCTCGTATGATCATCTTCATATATATATATATATGTGTGTGTGTGTGTGTAAACACTATCATGGTACATGCTGCCAAAAATTACTAACAAAAATGCTGTAAAAAGAAAAAAGCATAGAAGAAGTAAAGACCTTCTCCTTTGAGTTTGCTCCATGCTGCTTCAAGTCCACTCGTCAACTGCCCAAACATCTCAGCCCTCACTATCAAACCCCTCTCTCTACTCACATTTCGAGATTTCGAATTGACCCAACTCCAAATTTCCCTCTAAAATCACAATCATACAAAATTCTATCAAAAAATTTGAGCAATTTTCCAAATTTGAAGGTGAAGCTGAGTTTTAACTTACAGAGAAGAGATTATTTCGAGAGGACCCAATGGAGAGGGCTGAGCCACCCCAAGGAGAAGAGAAATTGGCAGGAAAGTTCGATCTTGGCTTGACCCTCGAACCACAAAGGGACACGTGGCAGGTCGAGATTTGGCGGGAAACAACAGCCGAGAAGCGAACTGCTTCCATGGTGAAGATGGAAGCAAAGGAGAAGGAGGAGGAAGAGGGAAAGTGAGATAAGATATTTGGAAAGAAAGATGGGAATTTGGGATTATATTTACGAAAATGACCGCCCTAACTTAAATATTATTTATTCAGTAGCTAACAATTACTTTTCTTACATCTTTGCAAAAAAAATGCTGAACTTATGGGGCTTGAAACCCTGACGTAATCTACTCAAGAGACAAATATCGTGGGCCTGCTTATTTGGCATTGGTATCTAGGTGTTGTAGGTCCCACCATTTTGTAGGAATTCAAGGTGGTAGATTAAGTATTGCTCCCATCTTCAATCTCTATTCTGTCGCCATCGTTGACATGCTTTGCCGCCCATGAAACTTACGGCCCCCTCGAATCTTCCTCTCTCGCTAGGAAGAGGTTTTCTACTAAAACCTTATATTTAGGGCCTGTTTGGGTACGGAGTAAGGATATTTAGAGTTTATTATTAAGTGAAATTAAAGAGAATGCAAACTATGGTTTTGTGAGTCTCAAATTCCATTTAAGAATAAACTCTAACTTGTAACTTGTTATAAGAGACTGTCCGGTAAAATTGGAGATTGAAAAACTTAGATTATATTGGAATTTAGATAACTGTAGTGTAACATTTCAGAAAATATAAAATATTATTTTTAGAATTTAATATTAAAAGAATATTTTTCCCGAAAACTGCCCGATTTACGAAATTGGGGTTTTCGAAAAAGGGTATAGATATATACCAATAATTATGAAATAAATGGAAATTAAAATGATTTATTCATTTAAAAAAATATATTTAAAGGATTTGGTATTTTTAAAATTTATTATATGCAATTTTGATAAAAAAACCCGATTAGTGCACTGCTAATCGCGATTAAGCCAAATCCGCGTTTCTACAGTTTTCCATGATTAGTGCACCATGACATGTTTCATTTTGTTACATATTTCATTTCTTTTGTGTTATGGTTTATTGGTGGAGAGAAAAGAAAAAGAAAAAGAAAAAGAAAAGGTCAAAGGGGACAAAATGATTAGGTTAGGTGTGCTTTTGGAGAAAGAGTGTGTATGAATTGGTGAGAGAGAGAGAGGGGGCTGCTACCCTTTTCATTTCCCCTATCCTTTTTCCTTCTCTCCTTCATCTCCCTCAAGCCACAACCCTTCACTAAAATCCCTAGATCTATCTCGTAACAATCCCCAAAACCCTACACACCCTTCACAAAAATTAATCCCCTCTTCAACCTCTATACATGGGACCAAGAAAAATTCAGTTTTGATGATCTTAGGGATTCATGGATGCTATATGAGGTAATCCCTTCACTAATTGGGTAGTTTTTCATTTGCTTTAGTATTCATATGTGTTTAGATGTGATATTGTGATGATTAGTGAACATTGGGAAACCCTAGTAAAGGATTTGAGTGTTTGTTTGAATTGGGTGATGCCTAGTGGCTGTTAACTAGACTTGGGTGCTGTTTAAGGACCTGGACCAGACCTTAGAAACCCCAAAACATGGATTTAGAAACCCCGACATCGGATAAATGTGTGATTTTAGAGGGTATTTTGGAATCTGGAGCAACCCGGGGACACTAGAAATGATTTTGGGATTACTGGGAGTCGTGCAGGCACCTAGGAAGCAGCCACCAAGACCTGAGCCCCATCCCCTGCACCCAGGCCGCAGATTTAATCAATCTGGCCGCAATTTGCGGCCAGAGTAGGGTAGAATTGTTCCAGTTTTGTTCCATGGCTCCTTTTGCACTAAATTAGACCCCTCCTATATGCAGTTTTGGCTAATTGTCACCTGGGAAAAATCTGGAAGCATTTTGGTGTGTTTTAGGCTATGTTTACCGTATTTTAAAATGCACTTTCTTGATATTTAGATTTGTATTTGGTTGTCGGGTGTTTGTACATCGACAACAGGGGTTGTTTGATTGATTTGCACGTTTAGGCCATAGGTTCTAACCTATGAGCACACCGTACGCCGTATCGGTTTTCTGCATCGATTTTAATACGTATTGAGATTGTTTATTATTGTAGGTACCCTCGCATGGATTCCAAGGCGAAGAAGCGCGGCGTCATCGATTTCGGCGAGCGAAGACCAGGTGAGTGGATCTATATCCACGGGGAAAGTCGGGTGGATGGCGTATAACACCCCCGCAAAGTTTGATGGAAAACTGATTATAGAATATGGTTAGGAAACCTAGATTAGGAAATTAGGGTTATAGTAAAGGATAGTTAGTGATACTATATTAGAAACTAGAAGCTAGTTAGAAGTGATATGTTACGACTATCATAGGATTGCGTTTAGCGATATTGCCGTTTAGGGTACTGTAGGATTAGATAGTCGATGTAGATGCGTCATCCGAACCATACCTTTTTCTAAACCGAAGAATCGTATGTATCTTTTAAATATGTACCTTGAGGGATGTTACGGATTTTCAAATGATATCTTTTCCTTAAAACACCGTAACCGCTATTTTCAAAACCACGATTCACTTCTTTTAAAATCTGCTTGTATGGTTCGGGTGTGTATACTAGATTAGATACCTATACTTATAGTAGAGATAGAAGGTTTAGGTAAACTCGGCTTGATATGAGTTATAAATGCGATGAAAAGAATATAAGACGGATATGATGATATGTTGGTATACGGATGCGAGTCGATCGAGATGATTTATACCCTGCCGGTCCCCTGATATGAGATTATTGCGGATGTGAACCAGGACATAGGTACATAGATATATATCCATATATAGGATGTTGTGAATCATGGATGATAGGCCGTATGTGATATTAGGCCCCTCATTTGTCGTATAGGATGTTAGGATCCCTATTAGCTTAATGCCGCCGCACGATGATTTTCCGTGCGTGATGAGTTTAACTTGATGTTGATCCATACCCTTGACTAAAGGATGCCGTACGAGGGATTATACCGTGCGTGATGCTGTGAGGCTAGGTGCCGATTGATAGATTCACCGACTCAGACTTATGATAGTTACGTATACCTTATAGCTATTAGCTGATGATTTGCCTTGTGCTGCATTCATGATATTATTATTGCATCGCATATACCTGTGATAGTACACCTGCACCATTATCGATGATGCGTATGTCACACGTACACAGTTTATAGGCTCACACACTTCATCATCGATAATTGCCATGTCACTACACAGTAGAATTGCTGTATCATGATATGACTCTTCGCATAACCTGCTTGCATATATACATTGATACATTCATACTTGCGGATATACACAGTTGTATATCCATATTTGTGCACATATACATTGATACATCCATACTTCCGGATATACACATTTGTATATCCATATTCGTGCACATATACATTGATACATTCATACTTGCGGATATATACATTGTATATCCATATTTGTGCACACATACATGGTACATTTATACTTGCGCATATACATATTGTACCTACCTAGATAACTGGTCTTATTAGAAAATTGGAAACCGCATGTTATACTTTAAAAACTGGAATCATTTTAAAAGAGCGGTTTTCCCCTTAATATATCATATCACTATTCTATGTTGCATGATACACGGATATGCTCGCATTTCTTTTTATATGTCGCATAAATCATGCTTTATTATTGTACGCATTGAGATATACTGTTTTCATGAGATTTCTGGATTTGAGAACCGTGGATATTTCAAATGAGATTATGTGTTGTTTTAAAAACCCGGTTTCTCTTGATATGATATTTCAGTGCGTCCACCATGTGTTTTCTCGGTTCTGAGAGCGACATGTGAAATCCGATTCGAGGAGGCGGATGAGGCCGATTACGGGTACATGGTGGACCCGGTATGGTACCCCGGGACGAGAACGGATCGCTGTGTAGTAGACGGTGAGCCTGGCAGAGGGACTACTACCTACCGGTGATGGTATTTGGGCTCGGCGGATATCCGGAGGATACCGACCGGAGTCGAGAGATGATAGGGGCTGACCGGACTGCCGGAGCCCGTGGGCCGATCCGGACTGACGAAGCCCGATATATGAGAATTTACGTGCCGATGCTGGGCACGGTTTTCATGATGTTTTCGAGTGTCGATGCTAGGCACTCAGGTTCCATGATTTTGATGTGTCGAGAGGGACACCGTTGATTTATATCCTCATACTTTCATGCACACCCCTTTATGATATTTACGTGCATGCAGACATTGATTATATGGGTGGACGAGATCCCCATGCATACATACCTTGATTATGGTTGGACGAGATCCATATACATGCATTGATTATTACTGTTGGATGTTATCCGCATGCATATAGGTATTGACTACCTTATTGGCATATATACAGACCCGGTCACCCTAGATATCATAGTATTACCTTTATGATATAGTTGACCTAGGAGTCGTTGTTTATTCGATTTCTATCTGTTGATATTTTTCTACTCACGAGTTGGCAACTCACCCCCGTTGTGCCACAGTTCTTGCAGGTTGACCGCTTGGATCAGTAGCGGCTTCGCTGGCACACAGTTGCATTCGAGTGTTTTGCATTGGTAGGTGGGATATTTGTATCATTCCCACTCCTGTATCTACATTTCTTATTGTATCTAGTTAACTCCATCAATCGAAACTTGTAAATTGTATAAGTAATGAGACTTAGTGGTATTGTGGTTGCTATACTTAGAGCGAGGGGTTCTCCGCTACTTGTGATTTATATGTCTTGCTTTTCTTTTATTCTTTGTGGTGAACTTCACCGTTGGGCGTCGTATACTTATTTTCATTATCTTGCGTGGTTGTGATCCGCCGTTTGGCGAAGAGCTAGCTCCCGCTTGGGGATGCCATTATCATTATTATGTATTGTGGTTTTGGATCAACAAATACAAAGGAGGTGCTGCCAAAATTTTAAAAGACGAAACATGTTTTCAAATTAGCAAATTTCACTTGCCTCATTCATGTTCCTTTTCTATGCATTAAGAAAACTTGATTTCATATACCTTTATTTCAAAAACCTCACCTCCTTTATTTTCTAAAAGGTTTAGATTTCTGGGTTTCAGCTTACTTGAATTTCGTTACGCCTTTAGACGTGGCGTGATTCAAGTGCTGGTCACGAGCTAATATTTCGGGTCGTGACATGTAGTTATCTAAACTTTAGACCAAAATGAATGCCAAATAAGGCAAATATTTGCACTTTGGAAAAATTATCCCATTTCCAAACTGTGCTCAACAACCAATATGGGAGGTCTCGGACCTCGAACAAGTGCAAATTCTAATGAACTTCCGGCAGCAAAACCGGCAACCCGATAAGACACAATATGATCGTAGCCGGTGATCGCCAAATATAGGACTTCGAACGGATGGAAGAACCCAAGTGTCCGCCACATAGAGATGAGTTCATTCTGAAATGCAAGGTGGAATAAACAGTTCGCAGGAAATTGGCAATATGAAAACGGTAAAGATATAGAAGGAGACAAACGTTTGAAAGACCAGTGGCTCACTATCGTTGGTGCATAAAAAGAGAAAAAATGTATTCGGATGCTACAGTTGATGAATCATTCACTAGCTAGGGAGAATGGGATCAACAAAAGTTGAGCGCATTTCCATTTTGTATCGAGGAAAAAGTAAGGGCTTTATATTTTAGGCACTAACTAAGCAGAAAAAATGATTTGGTGGAATAACCAACCGTATCTTTCTATGCAACAACGCATCTCTTACCAAGAAAAAGTAGGGAGGATGATATCCATAGTAGAGCATGGCAGAGCCAATAAGATGGAAGCCAACAAGTCACCACACTACAGAAGGTATGCATACATCTGGCAAGTTTCCCTTATATTTTAAACTCCTAATATAGTTCCTCTAACGGCTTATGACCTTAACTGAGCCAATATATCATAAACCGACAGTCAAGTTCAACCCATCATTATCTTGATTAATTTAGGCCCACCAACATAAGCCCTTGAATGAGCCAATATGGCTATGCGAATGTCCTAGATAATCGCATCTCCATACAGCAGACAAGTATTACTTAGCTATCGTTCACTATGTCTTGACCGAGCCAATATACATAACACGAATACAAAGCACTACTTATTCGAAATGACGGAGGGCTACGGCTGGTTTTTAAGAAAACCCTTAACGTAATGAACTTGATCGTTGAAAGAACCGAGTGGTTTTGAAAAGCAGTGGTTTATGTTCCCTTTTTAAAACGAGTGGTTTTGAATAAAATCGAGTGGTTTATAGTAACATAAATTTTTGCCTAAGAGCGAATTTCCCGTGAAGAGATCAAGGTTCTTTCCTCATCGAATGAGATGCAGAATATTCCTAACCGAATACCTCTATGCAAAGCAAAAGAATACAGCTATAAATTCTTTCGAAAAAATTGGTTCCTACAATATCAGTTTTGGGTTTATTTCTTTGCATTAATCATATAATACAGTCCCATCATTTAAGTTCCTAATCACACTAGAAACAACCAAAATAGCATGCTTTATATGCCATCCGCATTTGCCACGAGGCCTCGGGTCTTCACCTTAAAATTACTTAACTTACGGCAGGGCGAAGATAGGGCTAGCACGGATGCAAAACATATAGAAGCATAATATATATATATATATATATATATATATATGTGCAGGTAATAATTATCACAGGCATGCGGTAAACAACAAGCAATATGGAATAACGGATAAATAAGGAGCCCCACGTTAGAGCAAATACAACACAATGGCATCTATAAAATAATTTTCAGAGAATTTAAAATATCCCAAAAGAAACTTGGCGTTCTTGGAAATAAAATACGGAAAAAATTCGGTTTCGAAACTAGAGCATCATCTACTACTAGTTCTAGTGTTTGGATGGCTCTGATACCATGTTAGCAGTTCCTAGTGCTCATGGGCTAAACCCGCGGCCAAAACGGAAGCGAAAACAAAAAAATTAGAGCAAGCACAAGGAATCACAACCTAGAAATCCTTCCAAACACTAGACTAGCAGGTATATAAGATATCTGGCTACTCGGATGCGAACATACAACCTTTGTATCATGTTCATCCAATCGTGGAAGACCCCTTTTAGGCTCTTAGACCATCGAGAATGAACTTGAAAGACGGTCGCCCTTGCCGAAGATGATCCACCCAAGAGAAACCAATCCAAGCTCCAGCTTCACTCCAAAATGAACTTTGAAGAAGCAGCTATACTCATTAGGAATAGAGTACGAGGGATGTAGAGATTTTACACTATCTTTTTCTCACTCTTTTTCAATCTCAAGAGAGCACAACTCATGAGCAAGAAGAAGGATATGCGAGGGGAGAGAGAGAGAGCATATCACAAAATGAGCTAAGTGTGTGAAAGAGATATTTTTCCAACCATAAAATGTCATACCATTTTTGTATTAAACAAATGAGCCCATCGCTCTCACCCATGCTCTCCTTTACACCTCACCATGCCACATCATTTATTGATTTTTCTGGAGAGGAAAATCCTAAATGAAGTGTCCTTCTTCTAGAAGCATTTCGTATAAATACGAAATGCAACCTCGGTATATGTATCGTCTACATATACACGTATCCATATAAAAATAAGAATAGTCTAGAGAGAGAAAATGAATAGTGAACATAATACTAGAATATATATATTAATCGATACCTGATTTAATAACCCGGCTTAAACCTAAGCTGGCTAGTATTATCAAATGTCCGACTAAAGTCCGTGTAGCCAGTACACGTATTTTATAACACCCTAGTATATTTATACTATATATTTTGGTATTCTAAACCTTGCGGTAAAATTCTTTACTATTGTTGATTTTGGGTTGCGGATAGTGCAATTGGTAGTTGTGGTTATTATCCGACCCGACCGCATGGTTGAACCCAACATGGCTCAAGATTATATTAAATATTTGCTGGAGCAAAGTATCCGTGCAAAGCTAGATATTATAAACATATATAATATATTTTAGTATCCACATATCCTTTATAATACAAAATAAAAATCAAATAACATATTTTGATATCTAGCCTTGCATGTCATCACACCCCATATCATGTGGTTGCACCCATATATCATGTTCATACCCTAACTGTTAAAACAGACTAGTTTTGTATCGCTACGTATAATTATGTAAATCCGTACTTGGGGGTGTACATTTTTATTGACAGGATATCGCATTATGGTTTAAACTTGTAAATGCTCAAGGAAACCCCTTTCTTCTCCCCTAAGCCTTGGATCTTTCCCAAAATGGGGTCTTTGGAGATGGATCTCCTTCTTCCTCCTCTGTTGGCCGGATCTTGAAGAACAAGAAGTATGAGATTTTAAAAATCTCTCCTTTTTGAGATCCGACGGGAGATCTGAGTTCCCCTTTGTGGGTTTTGTAGTAAAAGTCTATTTAGTTTTGAAAAAGGAAGAGTAAAACTCTTGATTTAATTAAAAAATGGAAGAAGGTTTAGAACCTTGAGGAAAGAGGAGAAGGAGGCACAAACCCTAGAGTTTGAGAGAATGAATTATTCTATTCATTTCATTATCATGTTTTCTTATATAGGCTTGCGCATTTACATATAGCCCCTTGGGATTTACAAAATGGCATTTTGCCCATCCCATACCTTATGTGCTCATTTCTTTTGCACATAAGCCACGAGCTTTACAAAAATTTGGTTTTATGCCCATTTTGCTTACATTCATGCATAAAAAATTACATCAAAATTATATATTACATGATTTTTATTTTGGCATGGAGGAGGCCGGCCGCTTCATGTTCGGGCTCGACTTGGGCATGAGCCCACTTGATCTGGGTTTGGGCCCACTTGGCTTGGGGTTGACCTTGACTTTGACTTGGTCAACCGGGGTACAATTTTCGACCTCAACAAAGTGTCCCCCATCAATAAATGCACACTACATATGTGGGTCGTGTGCATGAAATTGATGGATCTTCTTTCGCGTGGAGGCGACTTGCTTTGGTTCCCACTTTTTGGGATGCAATGCCTTTTTAACGACATGGACGGTCGACGCTTGACGGGTCTCCGAGACGGAGTGTCCATAGTAGACGTTTCCGCGGCACGGAATGATTTGGTTCCCGCTTTGTGGGAAGCCTGCACTGCCCCTTTTACGACATGGACGGTTGACGCTTGACGTGTCTCCGAGGCAGAGTATCCGTGGTAGACGTTTCCCTGGCCCGGAGTAATTTGGTTCCCACTTTGTGGGAAGCCTGCACTGCCATTTTTACGACATGGACGGTCGACGCTTGGCGCGTTGTAACAACCCTGAATTTCCAATACAAGTTTTTACAAAAAAAATTCAAAAAATCCATAAAGGGGTATTTTAGCCTGAGCACAAGTTATAAGTAATTATTTTGCTTTTTAATTACAAGTTAAAAGAATATAACAACTCCATTTTTCGTGTACAAAAATTTGCTTTAAAATTAATGTATACTTGGGGTATTTACATTTACTGTTATTACTTTAAGTAATTAATTAGATCCATAATTACAAGAAAGAGCTTGTAGCTCATTGGTAATACCTTGCACTGCTGAACCAAGTCACCAGAGTTCAAATCTCATATCCCACATTATTTTTAATATTGATTTTTTTTAAAACCTTTAGAATACTGAGAGTTTACACGTGCATATCTCACAAAAACCCCACTATACCCAAAGATATAACACTTCCAGGAGTTAGATGAACCATCGGGGGGGATCCTGGCCGCTGGACTCGGCCGGGAATCGGCCAACTCGGCCTTGACTCGGCAGACTCAGTGCTCCGACCGAGTCACCCCCGAGTCGGCCGATTCCGGCGACGGCCCCAACATGAAAGTTGTGTCTTTTCATATTCATTATGCACCTGCAAAATTTCAGCCTTAGACCACTTCCAAAACTCTTTAAAAACCCCAATTACTCCACTTTTAATACATTTTTATTACATTTTATCACATTTTTATTTTAAACTTTTTATCTACCCTAACCCTATAAATACCAACCCTACACACCACCCTCTCACCCCCAAAATTCTAAGCTCACTCTCTCAAAATTTTCCAAGAGTTGTGTACTTTGAAAACAAGTTCGCGGCGAAGCTCCGACGAAATTCCGGCAGAAATTCCGGCGACGTTTTTTAGGAATAACCGGTGACGATGCAATGCCTCGACAACCCCTTTAGTCCCCCTTCACTTCTTTGCTTAATCGAAACCCGTAAGTCCTATTCCATCTCTCTTTCTTATTCTCTAAAAATACGAAATTACGAAACCCGACGGAATCGGAACAAATCCAATTTCCGATTCGGTTTTCTATAAAATTTCATTTCTCACTAATATATTCATGCTTAAACATCTTTATGTTGACTATTAAACATTTAACAAACAATTTGAATAAGTTTCATCACATGAAATGATAGCCTTTCCAATTTATCGTATTTTTACTTTAATACCACCATATTTAGATTTCACATTTAACCCCTTAACTTTGCTATACATTTAAAGTAGAGCATGAGGTAATGACCTACCTCCACACACACGCAAATACAACCCTAAACGACATCATCAAAAACTTAGAATATGATAAAACAATACTTTCATTTAAATACCATATTCTTAATAAAATCATTTCTAAAAGTTTTAGCTTTGATATACTTTTAAATAAATACCTCTTATTAGGAAAACACGATAAGTTGTGGACATCGATCGTTTATCTAAACCTGACTTTGTGGTGTCTAGGCTAGGCAAGTGAGCAAAGGTAACTTTAAAAGGCCCGTCTCACGATTCGTGAGCGGATCCCTCCTTTCCTCATTTGTACTTAGCTGGCCACAATTGGCGGTGAAGAGGCGATTTGAGACTTCTAACGACTTGTCGTTTCGACCATTTAGAAATAGGTTAGTTGGCTTAGGAAACCCTAGAATCTAAAATACGGAAAATTACACTTTGCAAATAAATACCTTTTACTTTATAAAACCGTTTTATAAAGGATTAGTATTTTACAATCTTTGCAAAGCGCCGCTACAACCCATCTTTGGGGAACCCGTTCGGGATTGTGCGGTTTATCGTGCACTCTCGGGCTAGTAGTGCGAGATTCAGACCTCCGCAAGGAGCATTCGGTCTCGAAAGGTTTAAAATACGACATCTTAAGAAAATGAGATTTTTGGAATATAAAATATTTATTAAAATTATTTTTGTATAAACATATGTGTATTTATCATTTAAATATCTATTTTATTATAATATAAATTTTCCACCTTTTACTAAAAATCACAAGAATAAATTTTACACTAAAATATCATGAACATCAAATAATCAATATTACAGATAAATACCCTTATTTATAAAACTAGGATATTTTCACTAGAAATATCACAACATAAGATACACCCTCATTACAACTCTAAAGACAAACAATAAATACTTGAGGTGTATTTTGAAAAGTATATAAAAGTATTTTTACATAAAACCCCTTCAAGTTTTATAAATTACCCTAAGGACCCTGCCAATTATAAGACTTCAATTCACATTCCTGATTGTCTGACTCGGGTTTGAGTCTAATTAATCTGACTTGAATATGATTCAAGTCAATCTATAATTTACAATATTCCAATCCAATATGAACACATGAATCCATGAATACAATTATCAATTTATACAATTTGACCGAACCGAACCATGGATATATATTCCTTTTACATGATTCTCAGTATTCTATTTACATGACTCTACGGTTGCAACCGTTTCCTGATATCATGGTTTCGGTCAGTCAATCAATCAATCTTACAATCAATATAAGTTACAAGATAACAATACAAACAAGACATCGCATTGTATTGTACAAGTTTAAGGGGTAGATTGGTATGGAAGGTGTTAAAGGTGGCACGAGGTGGTCATATTAAGACACCTAACCTATATTCCGTTGCTGTTGTACCGTGACATAAACGGTTCCTTGTACTACACGTGCCTCTAGTCTCTGGCATATAGAGACTCCTCTCGTATACACTGGCATCCTTCTGTATCAAGCTACAAACAACAGCGTTAACATAACATTACAACAATAATATACAACTTTAAAAGATATTTTCTTATTCTGTCTTTCTACTTTCCTCTTACCTTTGGGACTTACCAAGCGACCTGTTCGCTGACGACATTCTGTTTCTTTCTTGTTTGAATGTCGTCAGGTGATTTGGACCCGGCAGAGATCGAACCATCTGCAGAAGACTTGGAGCAGTTTGCTGAAGATCCAGCAGTTTAGTTCATTGTACACTCTTCCATTCAGTATTTTACATTTCCTGTTATGCCACTGTTTAGGTATCTTTTTATTTCAGTTGTATTTCCTTCATGCATTGTACAAAGATGTTAATAAATAAAAGTTGCTGTTCTTTTTATATCTTGTCTCTTGTGTAATTATTTTATATTGCTTAGATACGCTTAGCGTATGTACTTCTAAGTATATACGTAGCGGACCTCGTCGCGTCCCCTTTGCCGTACACTGGGAAGCGGGGCGTGACACGCGTCTCCGAGACGGAGTGTCCATGATAGACGTTTTCCCGGCACGGAGTGATTTGGTTCCTGCTTTGTGGGAAGCCGGCACTGCCCTTTTACGACATGGACAGTCGACGACACCGAGTGTCGCTGTTCGACTAGTCCTCGACACGGAGTGTCGCTGGTCGACGTTTCCCCGGCACGGAGTGTCGCTGTTCGACTTGTCTCCAGCACGGAGTGTCGCTGTTCGACGTTTTCCCGGCGCGGAGTGTCGCTGTTCGACTTGTCCCCGGCATGGAGTGTCGCTGTTCGACGTTTCCCCGGCGCGGAGTGTTGCTGGTTGACTTGATTCCGAGGCAGAGCATAATTCCGACATGGATGGTAGATATCCTGAGGCGAAGCATGATTTCGACACGGGGTAAATTCTGGGACGAAGCATGATTCCGCCGCAGAGGTTGTTGGTTTGATTTGATTTGGGTTGACATCAGCATCACTACACTAGAATATGGTACCAGGAGCGAATCATCATCTGTCATGAGAGGATTTGGGGATTTGGTTTTGGTTTGGCATCTGTATTGCTGCACTGGAATAATGCCAGGAGCAACTCATCATCTTCTTCGGGAGGATTTGGGAATTGGTTTTTGGGTCGACATCAGCACCACTACGCTGGAATATGGTACCAGGAGCGAATCATCATTTGCCTTTCCTTGTTGGGAAGCGATGGCTTAGGAGACAGGTTTAGATCCCTATCACCCAAGGCTTTTCAATTTTTTGGGCCGTAAGGGTCCCATAAAAGCATTTTCTCCCTACGAGTCGTAAGGATCCCGCATGTGTATTTTCTCCTTTGGAGTCGTGAGGACCCCCAAGTGTGTTTTTCCTTTGTGAGTCGTAAGGATCCCACGAAGGCGTTTTCTTACGAGTCGTAAGGATCTGGCAAGTTTTGTTCTCCTCATGCATCGTGAGGACACATGAGTGGATTTCCCTCGTTCCCAGTTTAACGACTTAGGGGTCATCTGTTTCTAGTTTAACGACTTAGAGGTCATTTGTTCCCAGTTTAAAGACTTAGGGGTCTACTGTGCCCAGTTTAACGACTTAGAGGTTATATGTTCCCAGTTAACGACTTAGAAGTCATCTGTTCCCAGTTTAACGACTTAGGGGTCATCTGTTCCCAGTTTAAAGACTTAAGGGTCTACTGTGCCCAGTTTAACGACTTAGGGGTCATCTGTTCCCGGTTTAACGACTTAGGGGCCATCTGTTCCCAATTTAAAGACTTAGGGGTCTACTGTGCCCAGTTTAACGACTTAGGGGTCATCTGTTCCCAGTTTAAAGACTTAGGGGTCTATTGGATTGGAGTTTGGAATTTTGGGGTTAGGGTAGGCATCGACATTGCTAACACTGAAGCACATGTGCCAGGAGCAATTCATCATTTTTCTTTTCCTGTTGAGAAGTGATGGCTTAGGAGACAGGTTTAGGTCCCTATCACCTAAAGCTTTTCAATCTTATGAGCCGTAAGGGTCTCATAAAAGTATTTTCTCCCTACGAGTCGAAAGGATCCCGTAGGTGTATTTTTTCCTTAGGAGTCGTGAGGACTCCTAAGTGTGTTTTTCCTTTGTGATTCGTAAGTGTAAGTCTACGGTAGCGTCCCGGCCGTCTGTACGAGGCTAAAATGCGGAAACAAAAACTTTTCTTTAACTAGAAACCGGCGCCACCGCGGACTATAAACCCGGATCGGACCATTAACCTACTACTAGCTAACTAGATAAAGGGTAGAGAGGCTATACCGAGCAATCCGTGTCCTTCGGTCTTCGGCCACCATCCCAAGCTCCTCGCGGCATCACTGATCTCCGGTCTCCTCGTCGGATGGGCACCACATCGAGAAGTCTTTTTACGGTCTCCCATCTCTGAACCGAGGCAACTCGGACATGAAGTTGGCAAGCCGATGTGTCCAAGATTGCTGTAGACTGAGTGTAGAATGCTATGTCTCAAGGGGTTATAAGAAGTTGCCATTTGGATGTGGAGAAGAGAACTATAGAGATAAGCTAGAATGAATTTTGTTGCAAGCCAAAATGAGATCAAATATTTTCCCACCCCGAAATTTGGACAGCCCCCTATCTCCTAGTGGCCGGCCATATATTGGCAATGTGAAAATCAAGGGGGTGAGCACAAGGAAAGGTGGGGTGAGCATAAGAAAAAGGTGGGTGATAATGAGGAATAATGATCACAACAAAGTCTAATAAAAAACCCATCACCAATCCCATCTCAAAAAGCAAGTAATGATGAACCATCATGAAGCAACCATGTGCCACAAAAACCCTCTCCATAACAAATTGCACATTTGCAAAAAGAACCCCCTCCATCAAAGGAATTTCAGCCAAGAAGGAATAAAGAAAAATGGCCGAAACGGAATGCAAACTGGCAACTTCAAAAAAAGCGATCCCGTAATAAATTACAGGAAAACCCCGCGACTGTATATACATACCCGCATTTGTATTCCAACCGAATACAAATGCAATGAGACAAAATCTACACTGTACAATACTAGGATCCGGCTTAAACCAAAACCCGCTAGTATTATCCGTCCGAACCATGACACGTGCACAAGTGCACGCGTACGTTCGAACCCTGCCATAAATCCATACGGCCTCTACAGCGTTTCGCCCGAAACTTGAGAAACTATCTGTAGGGGATTCTAAAGACTCGTCAATACTTTGGCTGTGGATTTAACCACTAGCACGTCAGAGGTATTAGCCGTACGTAACGGGCTACCAGGTATTGACCAAAAGGGAGGTTGATGAGTGAACTCATCCTGACACCCTACTGAGCCTATCAGTAACAATATCCGTACAGTCCGGTCCGTTCGTCTATGAGCATCGCATGTCCGGCCTAGGGAGGTGGTAAAAGTCAAACCTCCAAAAGCGGTACAAGTCGTGTCGGAGTGTAGTCCAGAACACCCTGAGATACTACTGGAATACCTACCAGTAAATCTCCTGCCTTGGCCAAGGACTTCGTGTAATAGCTCTCCTAGACACAGTGTGACCTCACCCCCAATACCGGGAGAGACGGACCCCTGCAGATCCGCTCACTGCCTCCATGTGGCTCGGGACTGTACCCAACTAAAGCCTGTTTGCACGACTCCTTTGAGCCGTGGTAGGGTAGTAATCAAAGTACAGTGGGAACTCACACGAGACAAATGACGATCTCAGGTCGATGAACTAACCTGTACACATGTCACCAGGGAACTGCTATCTGATGTCAGGTATAAAACCAACTAGCATGTTCCCGGCGAGTCCTGTCCAGTGTACTCATAACCCAATGAGCACCTGTATACATCTTAGGTGAACCAACTGACACCAGTGGCTTGTGAGACCGGCCACCGCCCCTCGTCGAGGTCTCGACTGTATACACTAGTCTACTCTGGAGTATCGATACCCTGTCTCGAAAACTCCCACGACTAGGGACCTTTTAAGGTGTGCTTATAGACCCCAGCTCCCACGTATATGATCGCCATCATACTGCTGGCCGTCAAGCGAGAATCCTAAGGGCTCTATCAACGCGTAATAGTGACCTGTAAGGTCACCTAAAGCAGTACACGATGATAAAGATAAACCAGATAGCATACTATCATCTTGAGTAAGACTGTTCCACCGGCATAGGTCCTCCCTCAATCATTGCAATCACGTGCCTGTGATCCAATAATTGACTCTGAGGGCACTATATCCAACAGTAAGGATCCCACGAAGGTTTGTTCTCCTTATGTATCGTGAGGACACATGAGTGGGTCTACCCAATGGATCATAATTCCAAGGGCGAAGACTGACCGCTGGACTGGTGGTTGCGGTGGGGCAGAGGTATGATGAGAATTATTTGAGCCCGTGGATTGTATACGGTAGTCAACTTGGGGACCAACCCTAGGGCTGGGAGAATTTTGGGTCGACTCTGCATCGCTGCACTGGAATATGGTACCAGGAGCGACTCATCATTCGTCGTTGGGAATTTGGGATTTAGACGGCGTCTGCATCGCTGTACTGGAATATGGTATCAAGAGCGACTCATCATTCGCCGTTTTTTTTACCGCGATTGCTCTATCATTTCAGCTTTTCTTATCGCGAAGGTCGCGATTGACCTATCATTTCGGCTATTTATTTATGGTTGCCCCATCATTTCGGCTTTTTATTTATTTTATTTAATTTTGTTTTATTTACATATTTTTACATCCCCAGTTTAATGACTTAGAGGTCGATTGTCCCCAGTTTAACGACGTGGTGGTCAGTTGTTTTCAGAGAAAGGCAGATGTCTGAGAGAATCAGTTTCACGTAGGACTTCGGTCTCCGTTTGTATGAAATTGGCGGTCGCAGCTTGACTGTTTGTTAACACGCCTTTAGACAGTTCTATCTCTCCTGCCTTGTATTGCTTTTCGACCCAATCATTGAAGACAAAGCAGTCATCAATGGCATGACTTATCACTCTGTGATAGGGGCAGTATTTGGGGTCATCGGTCATATTCACTTCTTGCGGTCTTTTTGACTCTAGCAATTGTAGACCGTTTTTTAGGGCATCTTTGAATATTTTACGAACTTTGTCCCTTCTGAAGGAATAGACCTTATCCAGCTTCTCTTTCAGTAGAGCTTCTCCTCCCTCTCCGAACACTGGCTTCCGAGACCGGTTGGCATTAGGTCCGCTCATCCCTTGCTTATTTCGGTCAGCCGAGGTGTTGAAAGATTCAAAATCGTCGGAATTTCCGCCTTTGTGATTATCGTCCTTTCGGTTTCTTCAGGACCTATTGTTATTTTGGGAATCCGAGGAGGACTCCTACTTTGAGCGCTCCAGCATCTGAACTTTCCTGGTCAGCTCTTGGAATGTTTTGAGACCCGCGGTGCATAGAAACGGGGCCATCCAATTGTTGAGATTTCCGATGAGGAGACTGACAGATTGGTCCTGCTCTATCGGCAGTTCACATTTGACGGAGAGATTGCGCCTTCGGGTTATAAAATCTGTGCTGCTTTCGTTGTTCTTTGGCTTGGTCCTTACGAGGTCGGCAATGGTGATCTTATCACTGACACTCATGAACCTTTGTCGGAACAGAGATTCTATTTGGACGAAAGTAGTAATAGATCCATCCGGTATGCTCACGTACCGATCAAAAGCGACATCGGTTAAGCTATTAACGAATTGGCGGAGGAGAAGCACATCATTGCCCCCAGTATTCCCGCATGAGGCTTTAAAATGGGCAACATACTGATTCACATTTCCCGTCCCATCAAATCTTCTGAATTTGGGGATGACATAGTCACTAGGAAATTCTACCAGATCATACTGAGCAGGATATGGTCTCCCGCTACTGCTAGCATCTTTTTGCGCTTCGGCTTCGGCTACTAATGTTTTGACTTTGTTGGCCACCAAATCCATGATTTGATCTTGAGTTAGCGGGCTACTGTCATCGGTAGCTAAGACATTTCCTGAGATAGAATGCGACTGACTTTCATGCGGTCCGCCCACCTTTGGATTTGAGGGAATAGGAGTCGGCTATCTCGAGACACCGTTTCCCGGTTCATGAGCAGAGCCCTGCGCTTGATTGGGCGGCTGAGAGGCAAGTTGGGTCGTGAGCTGTAAGACAACGTTTGTTAAGTCGTCAATTTTTGAGTAGAGCTTGGCCATCTCCTTATCTTTACTTCTGAGCTGTTTTCGGAGCTCTTGGAGAAGTTGCTGCTCTGCGTTCTTGGGACGAAAGATTGACTCCTCTTCGCATTCCGAGCCCGACTCCTCATGAACCGAGAGATCTCTTCGCTTATCAGCTTCACTGGGAGGATTTTCATTATCTTTCGGGGGATGCTGGTCTTGGGAAGTGACAGCCACATTCACACCAGATTGGATTTGAGATGTAGTGGCCCCATCCTTGCTCTTGCTGCGCGTGCCCACCATGTAGACAGTGTGGACCACATATCCAGCCATTTCCTCATCTTTGGCGGGGTAACCATGTTCTTCGAACCTCATGAAGTTCAGCCTAGCAGGATCCCTAGCCCTTTTGTTGGCTCTGTATCTGAGCCTTTTCTGCCTTAGCTTCTCGATTTTGAGGGCTTGGCGGGCATCCGTTTTCTGGGAAGCCATCGTGAGTCGATTAACGGGGAGCTTAAAGAAGATATCTGATTGAGCAGTTGTTAAGGGCACCGCCAAAGCTTGCTCGAGATGCCTTGTTGCTTTGTTGGTGTTGATGGCCTTACCCCCAGCTGGGGCCAAGGAAAGTCGTTCAAACACCGACTTGCGTTTGGGTTGGGGCGCCTTCGAGACCACCACATTTGGCCTCCTGCCTTTCGAGACCGGTCTGTATGTTGCTGGAGCTTAAGAAGCTGGGATGGCGCTAGCTGACACGAACAGAATAGAGCCAAATGGTAGCGGCGGCTCCTCCCATTGTCGCCCGAGACTGGCCGAGAGGACCGTTGTAACAACCCTAATTTTCCTATACACTTTTCTATATAATTTTTTTTTCAAAATCCATAAAGGAGTATTTTAACCTGAGCACAATATACATGTAATTATTTTGTTTTTAAATAACTCCATTTTTAGTGTACATAAAATTGTTTTAAAATTTAAGTATACTTGGGGTATTTAATATTGCTGTTACCACTTTAAGTAATTATTTCACATCATAATTACAAGAAGGAGCTTGTAGCTCATTGGTAACACTTTGCATTACTGAACCAAGCCACTAGAGTTCAAATCCCTTGCCCCACATTATTTTTGTATTTATTTTGTTTAAAATTCTTTGGAAGCCCAACAATCCACACACCATAATTTTCAAAACTTCCACTACACATAGAAAACTAAAAGTACCAGTGTGCACCCCAGAAGACCCCCCACCCTATGGCACCTCGAGTCGGCCGGGATCGGCCGAGTCGGCCGGCGGACCGACCGACTCGAGCCGGTGCCGCCGGCCGGACTCGACCGGACGGCCGAGTCGTCAACACCAAAAAGTTGGCTTTTCATCTTCTGACCTCCCCTGCATACTTTAATTCTGCAGATCGTTTCCAGAAAGCACAATAAACACCAATTACTCCAATTTTTAATGATTTTTTACAATTATTTTTATATTTTTTTAATTAAAACTCTTCACCTACCCTATCCTATAAATACACTCCCTACCCTCTACCCTCTCATCCCAAAACCCTAAGCTCACTCTCTCAAAATTTTCCAAGAGTTGTGTACCTTGAAAACAAGTTCACAGCGAAGCTTCGACGAAATTCCGGCGACGTTTTTAGGAACAACTGGCGATGAAGCAACGCCTCAGCAACCCCTCTAGTCCCCCCTTCACTCCGTTGCTTAAACGAAACCCGTAAGTCCCATTCTATCCCTTTTTCTATTTCTCTAAAATACGAAATTACAAACCCGACGGAATCGGAACAAATCCGATTTCCGATTCGGTTTTCTATAAAATTTCACTTCTCACCAATACATTCATGCCTAAACATCTTTATGTTGACTATTAAACATTTAACAATCAATTTGAATAAGTTTCATCACATGAAATGATAGCCTTTCCAAGTTATCGTATTTTTTCACTTAAATACCACAATGTTTTGATTTCACATTTAACCCCTTAATTTTGCTATACATTTAAAGTAGAGCACGAGGTAATGACTTACCTCCACACATACGCAAATGCAACCCTAAAAGATATCATCAAAACTTAGAATATGATAAAACAATACTTTCATTTAAATACCATATTCTTAATAAAATCATTTCTAAAAGTTTAGCTTTGATACACTTTTAAATAAATACCTCTTATTAGGAAAACACGATAAGTTGTGGGCATCGATCGTTTATCTAAACCCGACTTTGTGGTGTCTAGGCTAGGCAAGTGAGCAAAGGTAACTTTAAAAGGCCCGTCTCACGGTGATTCGTGAGCAGATCCCTCCTTTCCTCATTTATACTTACCTGGCCACAATTGGCGGTGAAGAAGGGATTTGAGCCTTCTAACGACTTGTCGTTTAGACCATTTAGAAATAGGCTAGTTGGCTTAGGAAACCCTAGAATCTAAAATACGGAAAATTACACTTTGCAAATAAATACCTTTTACTTTATAAAAACCGTTTTCTAAACGATTAGTATTTTACAATCTTTGCAAAGCGCCGCTACAACCTATTTTTGGGGAACCCGTTCGGGATTGTGCGGTTTATCGCGCACCCTCGGGCTAGTAGTGCGAGATTCAGACCTCCGCAAGGAGCATTCGGTCCCGAAAGGTTTAAAATACGATATCTTAAGAAAATGAGATTTTTGGAATATAAAATATTTATTAAAATTATTTTTGTATAAACTTATGTATATTTATCATTTAAATATCTATTTTATTATAATATAAATTTTTCACTTTTTTTTCTAAAAATCACAAGAATAAATTTTACACTAAAATACCATGAACTTCAAATAAATCAATATTACAGATAAATACCCTTATTTATAAAACTAGGATATTTTCACTAGAAATGTCACAATATAAAATCCACCCTCATTACAACTCTAAAGACGAACAATAAATACTTGAGGTGTATTTTGAAAAGTATATAAAAGTATTTTTACATAAAACCCCCTCAAGTTTTATAAATTACCCTAAGGACCCTAGCAATTATAAGACCTCGATTCACATTTCTGATTGTCTGACTCGGATTTGAGTCTGATTAATCTGACTTGAATATGATTCAAGTCAATTTATAATCTACAAGATTCCAATTCAATGTGAACACATGAATACAATTATCAATTTATACAACTTGACTGAACCGAACCATAGATATATATTCCTTTTACATGATTCTCAGTATTCCATTTACATGAGTCTACGGTTACAACCGTTTCCTGATATCATGGTTTCGGTCAGTCAGTCAATCAAACTTACAATCAATACAATTTACAAGATATCAATACAAATAAGACATCGCGGGGTTTAAGGGGTAGATTGGTACGGAAGGTGTTAAAGGTGGCACGAGGTGGTCAAATTAAGACACCTAACCTATATTCAGTTGCTGTTGTACCGTGGCATAAACGGTTCCTTGTACTACACGTGCCTCTAGTCTCTGGCATATAGAGACTCCCCTCGTATACACTGGCATCCTTCTGTACCAAACTACAAACAACAGCGTTAACACTAAATACAACAATACAACAATATAACACAACTATAAAAGCTACTCTCTCTCTCTCTCTTACTCTCTGTCTATTCTACTTCCCTCTTACCTTTGGGACTTACTGAGCGATCTGTTCGCTGACGACATTCTATTTCTTTCTTCTTTGAATGTCGTCAGGTGATTTGGACCCGTCAGAGACCGAGCCAACTGAAGAAGACTTGGAGCAATTTGCCGAAATCCCTGCACTTTAGTTTCATTGTACACTTTTCCTCTCTGTACTTTTCATTTCCTGTTATGCCACTGTTTAGGCATCTTTTATTTCAGTTGTATTTCCTTTCATGCATTGTACAAAGAATGTTAATAAATAAAAGTTGCTGTTCTTTTTATTTCTTGTCTCTTGTATATTTATTTTATATTGCTTAGATACGCTTAGCGTATGTACTTCTGAGTATATACGTAGCGGACCTCGTCGCGTCCCCTTCGCCGTACACTGGGAAGCGGGGCGTGACAGGTTTTGTTGGTGGCCTATGCAGGTCAGAGCTGTATGGAACCCTAAGCAATATAAAACACAAGAACCAGCAACTAAAACATTCTTTACAATTCATGTTCCTTGAATCTTACAATTTCATATTCCTTGAATCTTATCATTTCATGTACTTGAATCTGTCCTAACCCAAAATTTCCCCACCTCTTTTACAATCTTACCAAAACCTTAGCATTCTTTTATTCCTTCACACATGCTTCACATTTTAAAAACCCTTGCACCACCTGGTTATTTTGTTTCACACACTATCAGTACACCAGCACCAAAATTTTCTTGGATTTGTTACACTTTCCTTTTACAAATTTCGAGGATGAAATTTTTATAAGGAGGGTAGAATGTAACAACCCTAATTTTCCTATACACTTTTCTATACAATTTTTTTTTCAAAATCCATAAAGGAGTATTTTAACCCGAGCACAATATACAAGTAGTTATTTTGTTTTTAAATAACTCCATTTTTAGTGTACATAAAATTGTTTTAAAATTTATGTATACTTGAGGTATTAATGTTGCTGTTACCACTTTAAGTAATTATTTCACACCATAATTACAAGAAAGAGCTTGTAGCTCATTGGTAACACCTTGCATTGCTGAACCAAGCCACCAGAGTTCAAATCCCCTGCCCCACATTATTTTTATATTTATTTTGTTTAAAATTCTTTGGAAGCCCAACAGTCCACACACCATAACTTTCAAAACTTCCACTACACATAGAAAACTGAAAGTACCAGTATGCACCCCAGAAGCCCCCCACCCTCTGGCACCTCGACTCGGCCAGGATCGGCCGAGTCGGCCGGCGGACCGACCGACTCGGACCGGCGCCACCGGCTGGACTCGGCCGGATGGCCGAGTTGTCAACACCAAAAAGTTGGCTTTTCATCTTCTGACCTCCCCTGCATACTATAATTCTACAGATCGTTTCCAGAAAGCACAATAAACACCAATTACTCCAATTTTTAAAGATTTTTACAATTATTTTTACATTTTTTAAATTAAAACTCTTCACTTACCCTATCCTAGCCTACCCTATAAATACACCCCCTAACCTCTACCCTCTCATCCCAAAACCCTAAGCTCACTCTCTTAAAATTTTCTAAGAGTTGTGTACCTTGAAAAAAAGTTCACAGCGAAGCTCCGACGAAATTCTAGCAGAAATTCCGGCGACGTTTTTAGGAACAACCGGCGACGAAGCAACGCCTCGGCAACCCCTTTAGTCCCCCCTTCACTCCTTTGCTTAAACGAAACCCGTAAGTCCCATTCTATCCCTTTTGCTATTTCTCTAAAATACAAAATTACAAACCCGACGGAATCGGAACAAATCCGATTTCCGATTCGGTTTTCTATAAAAATTTCACTTCTCACCAATACATTCATGCCTAAATATCTTTTTGTTGACTATTAAACATTTAACAACAATTTGAATAAGTTTCATCATATGAAGTGATAGCCTTTCCAATTTATCGTATTTTTTCACTTAAATACCACAATGTTTCGATTTCACATTTAACTCCTTAATTTTGCTATACATTTAAAGTAGAGCACGAGGTAATGACCTACCTCCACACATAGGCAAATACAACCCTAAAAGATATCATCAAAACTTAGAATACGATAAAACAATACTTTCATTTAAATACCATATTCTTAATAAAATCATTTCTAAAAGTTTAGGTTTGATACACTTTTAAATAAATACCTCTTATTAGGAAAACACGATAAGTTGTGGACATCGATCGTTTATCTAAACCTGACTTTGTGGTGTCTAGCCTAGGCAAGTGAGCAAAAGTAACTTTAAAAGGCCCGTCTCACGGTGATTCGTGAGTGGATCCCTCCTTTCCTCATTTGTACTTACCTGGCCACAATTGGCGGTGAAGAGGCGATTTGAGGCTTCTAATGACTTGTCGTTTAGACCATTTAGAAATAGGCTAGTTGGCTTAGGAAACCCTAGAATCTAAAATACGGAAAATTACACTTTACAAATAAATACCTTTTACTTTATAAAAACCGTTTTCTAAAGGATTAGTATTTTACAATCTTTGCAAAGCGCCGCTACAACCCATATTTGGGGAACCCGTTCGGGATTGTGCGGTTTATCGCGCACCCTCAGGCTAGTAGTGCGAGATTCAGACCTCCGCAAGGAGCATTTGGTCTCGAAAGGTTTAAAATACGATATCTTAAGAAAATGAGATTTTTAGAATATAAAATGTTTATTAAAATTATTTTTGTATAAACTTATGTATATTTATCATTTAAATATCTATTTTATTATAATATAAATTTTCCACTTTTTTTCTAAAAATCGCAAGAATAAATTTTACACTAAAATACCATGAACTTCAAATAAATCAATATTACAGATAAATACCCTTATTTATAAAATTAGGATATTTTCACTAGAAATGTTACAATATAAAATCCACCCTCATTACAACTCTAAAGACGAACAATAAATACTTAAGGTGTATTTTGAAAAGTATATAAAAGTATTTTTACATAAAACCCCCTCAAGTTTTATAAATTACCCTAAGGACCCTAGCAATTATAAGACCTCGATTCACATTTCTGATTGCCTGATTCGGGTTTGAGTCTGATTAATCTGACTTGAATATGATTCAAGTCAATCTATAATCTACAAGATTCCAATTCAATGTGAACACATGAATACAATTATCAATTTATATAACTTGACTGAACCGAATCATGGATATATATTCCTTTTACATGATTCTCAGTATTCCATTTACATGAGTCTACGGTTACAACCGTTTCCTAATTTCATGGTTTCGGTCAGTCAATCAATCAAACTTACAATCAATACAATTTACAAGATAACAATACAAATAAGATATCGTGGGGTTTAAGGGGTAGATTGGTACGGAAGATGTTAAAGGTGGCACGAGGTGGTCAGATTAAAACACCTAATCTATATTCCGTTGTTGTTGTACCATGGCATAAATGGTTCCTTGAGTTCCTGATACCTTAGTCTCTGGGGCAAGTGAGACTCTTCTCGTATACACTGGCATCCTTCTGTACCAAGTTACAAACAATAGCGTTAACACTAAATACAACAATATAACAATAT
Organism: Agapanthus africanus; assembly: GCA_030015575.1. Taxonomy (NCBI): domain Eukaryota; kingdom Viridiplantae; phylum Streptophyta; class Magnoliopsida; order Asparagales; family Amaryllidaceae; genus Agapanthus; species Agapanthus africanus. The sequence continues at coordinate 670,343,711 of CM057337.1, forward strand.
AATACAACTATAAAGCTACTCTCTCTCTTACTCTCTGTCTATTCTACTTCCCTCTTACCTTTGGGACTTACCGAGCGATCTGTTCGCTGACGATATTCTATTTCTTTCTTCTTTGAATGTCGTCAGGTGATTTGGACCCGTCAGAGACCGAGCCAACTGCAGAAGACTTGGAGCAGTTTGCCGAAGACCCTGCACTTTAGTTTCATTGTACACTTTTCCTCTCTGTACTTTTCATTTCCTGTTATGCCACTGTTTAGGCATCTTTTATTTCAGTTGTATTTCCTTTCATGCATTGTACAAAGAATGTTAATAAATAAAAGTTGCTGTTCTGTTTATTTCTTGTCTCTTGTGTATTTATTTTATATTGCTTAGATACGCTTAGCGTATGTACTTCTGAGTATATACGTAGCGGACCTCGTCGCGTCCCTTTCGCCGTACACTGGGAAGTGGGGCGTGACAACAGTCCTGGCATCCATCTTCATCGTGTAGGAGATGGGAGTCGTGTTAAGAGCTGAGCTTGCCCTTGGAGACATTTTTTTGCATCCAAAGATTGCAGTCGAAAGTCATTAACCTGCAAATAGAAGAGTACAGGCAATCAATGTATATGTTGATTGAGTTCGCATGAACGCTTGACCCGAGATATAGGAGGAGAGAAAAGTCCTACCGGGCGTGCCAGAATCTGTAGAGTGTTTTTCGTCATCCCATTGAGACGGGAATATGCACGCGCTTGTCAGGCGTACTACAAATTCCCCCTGCCTAGGATAGGCGGGGGTTTATTGATTGTGGGGATCCGAATCTCCGGCACCCTCGGACTAAGCTGCCGTTAATTACCCCTCGCATTTGGAGCGAGAGAACCTCCGATTGACAGGTTAAACTGGTCATGCGAACTCAATGTGCAGTGTTGTGTTTTGAAGGGGTTTTGGATATATCGGGGGCCCCGCAGAGTTTTTACTAACGGGGGAGGTATTTTTAGTGTGGAGTGTATATATAAAATGAGGGGAAAATGGTGTCCAAAGGACGCGTAGGAGAAGGCGCTAGCGCTTGGGCGCTGGCGCTTTGGGTGCCAGCGCCTCACGTGCCCGACACGTAGGCGCCTCACGTGCCCGGCACGTGGGCGTTAGGCGTCAGCAGGAAAAGGGACTTGGTCCCTGCACTGGAAGCTGTGCTCCCGATTTGACTTTTGGAGTTGAACTCCTAAAACGAAAGGCTTTTTTTTATGGAGTTAAACTCCCAGAAACTTTAATTTGTGGAGTTAAACTCCAAGAAATCTTTATAAATGCTCAAGGAAACCCCTTTCTTCTCCCCCGAGCCTTGGATCTTTCCCAAAATGGGGTCTTTGAAGATGGGTCTCCTTCTTCCTCCTCTGTTGGCCGGATCTTGAAGAATAAGAAGTATGAGATTTTAAAAATCTCTCCTTTTTGAGATTTGATAAGAGATCTGAGTTCCCCTTTGTGGGTTTTGTGGTAAAAAACTATTTAGTTTTGAAAAAGGAAGAGTAAAACTCTTAATTTAATTGAAAAGGGGAAGAAGGTTTAGAACCTTGAGGAAAGAGGAGAAGGAGACACAAACCCTAGAGTTTGAGAGAATGAATTGTTCTATTCATTTCATCATCATGTTGCCTTATATAGGCTTGCACATTTATATATAGCCCCTTGGGTTTTACAAAATGGCATTTTGCCCATCTCATGCCTTATGTGCTCATTTCTTTTGCACATAAGCCATGGGCTTTACAAAAATTTGGCTTTATGCCCATTTTGCTTACATTCATGCATAAAAAATTACATCAAAATTATTTATTACATGATTTTTATTTTGGCATGGAGGAGGCCGGCCGCTTCATGTTCGGGCTCGACTCGGGCATGAGCCCACTTGATCTGGGCTTGGGCCCACCTGGCTTGGGGTTGACCTTGACTTTGACTTCGTCAACCGGGGTACAATTTTCGACCTCAACAATATCCGTATGGATTTCGGCACAAACACTGAAGTAAATTTTTTATCACAATCCACACCGAGTATTTGATGAAAACCTTTTACTACAAGTCTAGCTTTATCAGGTTAATACTTTTCCATCTGTACTGCTCGAAAGATCTACTTGGTCCTGATGGGTTTTACCCCTTTAAGAGTATCCAAAAAAGTACATAATTTACTGGAGTGTGTGGAGTCTAACTTGAATATAATGCATCCAGCCATCAGTCGGAAGTTGCCACTTCCTATGGCATGTTGATAACTAGTAGGGCAATCATTACTATGATACAAACCTCCTTGTCACCTTGTACAAGAAAACCGAAGTACCTCTCAGGTGGCTGAGATTACCTACTAGATGTACAGAGTGGCAAAGACTTGTCAGGGACAATTGAATCTCTAGGTTCTACTAAATTTTCATTAATCGTTTGTGATTCTGGAATGACTTCCAGTTCTAACATACTCCCACTAATTTCTTTTGCAAGAAATTCCTTTTCTAAAATGGTGGCGAGTTAAGAACAAAACAACTTTTGGTCCTGAAAATGATAGAAGTTAAACCCTTGCTAATACTTGGAATAATCTACAAACTGCTCATTACTGAAACGTGCCTTGAGTTTGTCTGGATTCTGCTTTCAAAATAATCTGGATAACTCCATATCTTAACAACATTAAAATATGTTCTCATTCTATATCTAAAATAGAATCACAGGCATAAATTTATATAGAACCACATTCAATTGATATGCAGCTACTTTCAGTGCATTTCCCTTAAACGAAAGAGGCCACTCAACATTACTCATTATGGAGCGCATCTTCGGAGGAGCAATCTGAAAGAGAATCAAATTCTCAATTTAGAAATCTACAGAATACTTAGCTTAAGTACCCACATCTTCGATCACTTTGAAGAATCTTGATACTTCCGATGTCTGGTTCTCTACTTTATTCTTATACCCTATGAACTTCTCAAAATCTTTGGACTTTGTATTTCAACAAAAATGCGTGTCTAAAATCAGAGAACTCATAGGTAAATGGAATGAAGTAAGAGTACCAACCCCTTATCCTTGTGGATATCGAACAACATAAATCATTATGTATAAGTCCCATAAGTTCACTGACTCATACTCCGTGTGTTGTAAGTTGAAAACTGTATTTTAGTTAAGAATGTCTATACTGTTATCTTTATACACCTTACCCAATCAACAATTGATAAAGTTAAATGTTTAGAATATAATTTTCAAAATTTATATCTTTCTTTATTAAATAAAGAGACGGATATATTAGTTTTAAAAGTTGGTGCATAACAACGGTTATTCAAAACCAAAAGTTTGCCACTGGGAAAAATCAGGTGATTTTCCCCAATAGCAACAATTGCTCCGAATTTCGATATTGAGGATCAAATCACCATTTTCCAATTCTCTACTTCTTCTCAGCATCTATAACGCCCTACAGATGTGGGATTCTAATCCGGTATCCATATACTCAGGAGTCAGATTTAATTGAGAAACAGTTTCCAAATACAACCACATAGGAAAATTGAAATATAAAAAATGTTATAAAGGGGTGGTCGGGTAATCCTGGTAATGCCTCTTTCACTGCCCAGGCTCATGACAATAGTTGCAATTTCTTTTGCCCCCACCTTAAACCCTTTATATGTCTTTACATCTTACCTTCTATACTTAGACTAGTTGGTTTTCTTCCTTCCTTACCTTTCAGCACCAGCCTAAAGTTTGGAAGAAAACTATCCAACAAGCATAACTAGTGTACTCTTATAATGCAAGGAGCTCTCAACTTGAGAGAAGGTAGAGGGGAGAGACAACAAAATTATACAATTCAATTTCTCCAGAACCAGTGGCCATCCTCAGACTGAAACTATGTTTTCGAGTTCGTATGTAACTATATGAGATGGTCTTTTTAAGCAATATGGATCCTGTATCTGATACATAGTGTTCTGGAGAAGGCAAAGGGGAAGTAGGAGCGACAATGACATATGCGACTTTGTCGTGATTAGGGCAATCATGACATTCCAAAGCCAATCGATGTAAAAAACTTCGGTAAACTTGGTTTACGAGTTTTAGTTTAAGATCAGTCATGGTCGCTGCCAGACAGAGAAAAGAAACACTCAGCATGCGCTCTTACAAGATAAGATTGGTTTATTAATTTATTTAATCAGGATGACTCCCACTGTTTTGTCGAATCCTCCTTCAAACCCTAAAAGGAGAACTAGACGGGACCATGCACACCCATAAATTTGCTAACCGATCAGCTAGGGCAGTGCAAGTACTCCGAGGGAGGTCCCCCATGCTTTCACACGGACCCAATTAAATAACCATGTTTCCTAAGATGCATAACCTCGTAAACACCTTTCTATACACCTGATGGATTAGCTAATTGTGACGTGAAAATCTTCAGAGAGTAACTATTACCCACAGTGGGAATCAGGACCCAAACTATCATAGAGAATGGTATGCAATCACATTGCAAGTTTCAACACTTGAAACTCCCGACATGGTTTTTATCCCCAGCGGTTTATGACCTTGACTAGGTCAACAAACATGATGTCACTAGTCAAGTTCAACCCGTCATTTTGTGATCAATTTAGACCCATCCGCACGAGTCCTTGACTAGGTCAATAAGGCTATGCTACTGTCTTAGCTAATCGCATCAACATGCAAGCATGAAGGCATTGCTTAGCTACTGTTCACTACGTCTTGACTAAGTCAACAAACGCAGCACGAATACTAAGTACTTTATTTTCTGAAATGACAGAGGGTTACGAATAGTTTTGAAGAAAACCTTTAATGTGATAAACTTGATATCATTGAAGGAACTAAGTGGTTTTGTAAGTTTATAGTAACATAAAGTTTTGCTTAAGAGCGAATTCTCCATAAGGGATCAAGGCTCTTTCCTCATCGAATAATGTGCGGGATATTCCTATTTGAATACCTCTATGCAAAGCAAAAGAATACGGCTATAGGTTCTTTTGAAAAATTGATTTCTACAACGTATTAGGTTTGTTTTCATTACATTAATCCAATTAACACAATCTTATCATTTAGATAATAACACATTATCTGGCATCTTCTCACACCAGAAAAACATGATATGAAAAGAAAATAGAATGCATTTATATGACATCTGCATTCGCCACGGAGCATCGGGTTTTCACCGTAAGCTTACTTAACTTACGGCAGGGCGGACGCATGGCTAGCGCGGATGCAAAACATATAGAAGCATTTATTTATATATCATATATATATATATATATATATATATATATATCATCGCAGGCAAATAATTACATTACAGGCATGCGGTCAACATTATCAAAATAATGGAATAATCGGATTTCCTTGGAATACTGCGTTTCGTTTGAGCCGCAAACGAAACACGACATTCCCCGGTCGTGTGAATAACCCATACAAGAGTCACGTGCGTGACAACAAGTCCAAACCAAGACCCCTACGAGCGCGGTGAACCACCCTAGAAATGACGCAACCCGGCCTTAATGCCATAAGGGGCCACCCTACGCTTTCTAGAATCTGGCGGCTCGAGCACTCCTTCGCGGGTCAATCCTATACCCCTACAAGCGCGACGAGCAACCCGCCAATACTAGAACGAGGCGGCCCGTTCTCAACTCCTTGAGATGGAAACTTACTACATTCTAGAATCCGGCGGCTCGAGTGCTTCTCCACGGGGTAAAACCTGTATATATACATACAACGACGACAACGATCTCAACCCAACCGTGTCTCGAATAAAAGAATATACATACACCGGCAACGGCGACCACAATCCGACTGCTCGTCCCGTAAAAGAATATACATTTGGCATATAAAAATACATGAAAATATACATCACCAGTATTACAAACATTTCATACGCGGGGCTATTCATTGCGACAATCCGAACCAAACCAAACACATCAACATAGCAGACTCACTATGTGCAATCCCGTCGAATTGATCACACATCAATTTGTCGACGTTTACCAACACATATCAACATATGCAATCAAACCAATTCGATGGAAACACTTCATCTAATTAATTTGAAGCCGCGGCAAACTATTTCAAAATCTGCGAAGTCGCAAACTCGAAATTCCAAAAACCGAATTTCCAATCCACTCCGGCGGTCCAAAATCACTCATTTATGCATCATTTCGAGTCCTAAAAGACCCGAAGATTTCCCAATACCCCGGAGGACCTTGGGTATGACCCTAAAGGCCCGTAGGGGGTCTAGATAGGACCCCCATCCCAAGGCCACTAAGCGGTGGCCTTGGGACAACAAGACCAAACCGAGACTACCATTTGGTGGTCTCCGGTGTGGGTCCCACTGTCACGACCCGCAGGGTACGGAACATGACCGGCACTTAAGTTACGAAACGTCTCAAGACATCCGTAAAATAAGTAAGCCAAAGCCCAGAAAACAAAACCAATTAAGCAAAAGAGTGAAGAAAACCCAACCAATTGAAAGCGAGTTTATCAATAAGTCATGTAAAACCCTTTTTAAGAACAGTACCAATTTTTCCGAAAATTTCGGCAGAGTCTCCTTTGTAAATACTGGCCCCCAAAATGGGTACAACAAGAATAAATATGAATCCAACAAAATAGGGCATCCCCAAGCGGGAGCTAGCTCTTCGCCACAAGGCGGTCACAAATCCCACGCAATATAAAGCAACAACATGCGAAATAATCATAAGGAAGCATGAGAAAAGCAGCATGTCGGCTCAAGTGAGTTCGACCCCAAAATACAGCATAAAAGTCCACAAACCTCACAGTCTCATCTCTAGGTCAATATACAATAATACTGGTAGATACAGTAGATGGAGTACACTAGATACAAAGAATATACAAGGTGGTACAAAATAGTAATATAACCCACCTAAGAGCAAAACCTCGAGTCCAGACAAAGGAGGCAAAAGAACAAGTGCGCCCGCCGCTACTGTACTGACGGAGTGGACCTGCAAAAAGGCTGTGGCACAACGGGGGTGAGTTGCCAACTCGTGAGTAATAAATAACATCTACAAAGGCTATCGTATGCATGCACACAAGCATCCTAGCATCTAAAATACAGGTATGACTGGATGCACTAGCAGGTGTGTATACAACATCAGTGTACTAATATGTATGCAACATGGATATCTGAGGTCTCAATAGGTATATATAAGAAACATTTTATCCCTTTTTGTTTTTGAAACTCTTTTAGAATGCCAGCATAATACTCAAAGAATCGACAAGAACCGGTGTCCAGCAACGACACCTAAAAGCTGTCTCAAATCTCATAAATTCATGTCATAGTGTCTCTGGCCTCAGCCATCCGGCTGACCCATCTCAATATCAATATCTCATCCTCTCGCGGCCCCGGTCGGTATCCTCTGGATATCCGCCGTGCCCAATGAAGTCACCGGTAGGTAATCCGTCTCCTGCCAGGCTCATCGTCAACACCACGAGCTTCTTGCCCCGGGGTACCCTATCGGGCCCACCATGTACCCGAGACGGTTCATCCAACTCCTCGAAACGGGTCTCAAAAACCACAGCAAACTCATTGTGGACGACACTTACATCACTAGAAAACCGCAATTTACATATTTTAAAAATATAATAAGTTTAGAAATTTTGCGGTTTTTCCCCGAAATCCAGAAATATCATAAAATCTCAAGAAATCCTCATAAGTGCATATGTCAATGATAATGAATGCATATGGTATCAATAATCAAGTTGCGATGTGTGATTAATAGATTAGGCATGAACAAATAATATGATGAAGTACATGCACATGAATAGCAATCCTACGATTTCATTTTAAGGAATTAAAGGCAATAGCACAAGTTTAAGTATCAATTAGTAAAAGGTTTCAATTTAAAGGTTATCTAGTGTGGTGGCATGGAAATTACCAGGGTGTGTGTGTAAGCATGAATAGTGCTCGTGCTGCATATAAAAACCCTGGCAATGGTGCAGGTGTCCTATAACATGGTTTCGCATATGTATGTCAATATAAGGCATGGATGCAGCAAATAATCATATAAGTATTACACCCCTAATTACTAACATCACTAAGAATCTTTTAAGTTACTAAAATTATCGGGCGGCTTGCGCCATCCAACGATAGTCCCCCGTAGATGTTACATCTACTCACCGGAATCCCTGGCTAGCTGTGTCCAATCACCGCTTTCCCCTTTCGTGCCGCGTCTGACGTCTCCGCGACCGAACCTGGAATTTACATCAATACCAAACATAAGGTTACCTATCAAGACTGACGCAAAACCCAAACGAAAATACTAATGTTCACTAGCTAGGTACAACGTGCACAGGGTCCGCGGAACACACGCGAAAATCGCAAAAATCTACAAGAAAGTCGATTTGGCCGCCCGGCAAAACTACAACCCGACTACTCAAAAAAAATCCGCACACACGCATCCTAAATGTCATAGGATATCTCAAAAATATCGCCAAGATCTCGCAAATAGTTCATCACAATATTTAATAAAAACTAGTAAGCACAAAACTTGCTAATTTGGTGCAACATCGAAAATTAAAGATAAAGTTATCACAATCCAACACAAACATCCAACCACACAACTAGTTAGCCACAATCACATAATTCCAACTCATTTACCATGCTACAAAACCATTTTCCAAACACAACCCTTTCTTGATTTTTTTCTTATAAGCAATTGCAATTAAAAACCATACTAGAAAAACTTGGCTAACACTAATTTCAAACCCAATAGCAAGTTCACCTCTTAGATTTAGGTTAGCAAAACACTAGATAGCAAAGTAAATTAATTAACCTAATAATGGATTTCTAAACCCTAATTACAACTCAAGCCATGAACTATAAAAAAAGAAACTAGATTAGAATTTAGCACAAAATTAACACTTCAAGGTTCTAATTTAGCATACATTAAACTACAATTTAACCAAGATTGAAATTATACCTCACAATCTATGGATCTAGCATGATCATTTGCCTCCAAAAATGCCTCATTTCCACAAGATTTAAACCAATGTGGGCTTGAAAAGAGATAGAATAGGGTTTTGTGTTGAATTTGTGAAGAAAATTGTTGATTTTTGGAGCAATTTTGGATGAATTTTGATGAAGAAAAGAGATGAGACAAGGAGGGGGAATGGGGCTGCTGCAACTGCAGAATTTCGGCTGTAAGGGAGTGGGGGAAGTGGTGTGGGGTGATGTGGGAAAAAGCCCAAGTCAACCCTCTCCAATCAAAGCACACATACTTCCAAATTTACCCTTTTAAAACCCTTTTAAAACCAACACTTCTTCACATGGTTTAAAGTCAAAAAGAGGCAAGAAAAATTCTTGAGCTGCTGCTGGTGGGGCCGGCCTAGGGCTGAGGGAAGAGAGAGAGGGGTTTTACAAAAGAAATTTTATGCAAAAAGACCCCCTACAAGTCAAAAATTGCAAGTTTAGGCTTAAATTCAATAAATTTCGTTTCCTATAATAAAAAATTAGTTAAAAATCAAAATAAAATACTAAAAATTTATTTTACAACTAGATTTTAATTAACATAATTTTAAGGATTAAAATCAGCCCGGAAAAATTTGTATTTATCGCTAATTTAATGTATTTTCTTACCGGCTTAAAATAATATTAAAAAAAATTTAAAAAAATAGGGAAATTTTTTTAAATGCCCAAAATTTCATAAGTAACTCATTAGCTACTAAAAAAAAGCAATTACCTATCCATTTTAGGTATAATTAGCCCCAAACTGCAAAATAACAAAAAGGACGGTTTTCGGAAAAATACCGAATTTTCACCGATTTTCAGGAAAACACCAAAACGACTTTTCAAGACGCTACAATCTTCCCCCCTTAAAGGAATTCGGTCCCCGAATTGAAAAATATAGCTACGCGTACCTTCAAAGAGATGGGGATATTTCTTCTTCATCTCACCCTCGGTCTCCCAGGTGACCTCCTTGCTGCTCGGGCTACGCCAAAGGACCTTGACAGTTGGTATAATCTTCGATCTCAACTTCTTCACCTGCCGATCCAGGATGGCCACCGGCTGCTCTGCAAAAGAAAGGTCGCGCTCTAGCTGGACTGTCGGGTGCTGAATCGCATGTGAAGGGTCGTGAAGGTACTTGCGGAGCATCGAAACATGGAAGACGGGGTGAACATCGGGAAAGCTGGGTGGAAGGGCCAAACGATAAGCAACAGCGCCGACACGCTCGAGGATCTCGAAGGGACCTACGAATCTAGGGCTAAGCTTCCCCTTTTGCCCAAAACGCATCACGCCCTTCATCGGAGAGACTCTCAGAAAAACATGGTCGCCAACTGCGAACTCTAATCTGCGACGGCGCCTGTCTGCATAGGATTTCTGTCTGCTCTGAGCTGCCCTCATCCGGTCTCGAATCAGCTGTATCTTCGCTGTCGTCTCCTCAACAAGTTGCGGCCCCAAAATACTGCTCTCGCTGAGCTCTGTCCAACAAACGGGCGATCTGCATCTCCTCCCATACAATACCTCGAAAGGTGCCATCTGAATAGTATCCTGGAAGCTGTTGTTGTAGGAGAACTCCACTAGAGGTAAATGACGATCCCAGCTACCACCAAAGTCTAAAACGCACGCTCTGAGCATGTCCTCGAGAGTCTGAATGGTCCGCTCTGACTGTCCGTCGGTCTGCGGATGAAATGCTGTGCTGAAGCTCAAACGAGTGCCCAAAGCCTCCTGGAGTCTCTGCCATAGTCGGCTGGTAAACTGAGTGCCTCGATCTGACACGATACAAGTCGGTACGCCATGCAACCGCATGATCTCATCGATGTAGAGCTGAGCATACTGAGCGAAGCTGAAAGTGGTCTTCACTGGTAGGAAGTGAGCCGCTTTCGTCAATCTATCCACGATCACCCAGATGGAGTCGTACCCTCGACTGGTCCTGGGTAGACCCACAACGAAGTCCATCGAAATCTGCTCCCATTTCCACTCTGGAATGGGTAACGGCTGTAGCTCTCCTGCGGGCCTCTGGTGCTCGGCCTTGACTTGCTGACAAGTCAGGCATCTCGAAACGAACTCCGCAATGTCCTTCTTCATCCCGTCCCACCAGTAGGTCTCTCTCATATCATGGTACATCTTGGTGGAACCGGGGTAGACACTATACACTGATCGGTGTGCCTCCTCAAGAATGTCGCGCCGCAATCCATCAGCATCTGGTACGCACAGTCTAGATCCATATCGTAAAATCCCCTGATCGTCAATCACGAACTCGGAAAATCTGCCCTGTCCCATCTGTGCCGTGATCTCTGAGCAACGGTCGTCACTGCGCTGTGCCTCATATATACGGTCAAGCAACTGTGGGCGTGCACGAACATGCGCGAGCTGTCCTCCTGTCTGAGTGAACTCGAACTCAACTCGGCTATCGCATAACATCTGCCAATCTGCTGACGACTGCCTCTGCACTGCGCGCAAAAAGGATAGACTACCCCCGGGCCTCCTACTCAACGCATCTGCCACTACATTCGCCTTGCCTGGGTGATATAAGATCTCGCAGTCCCAGTCTTTCACCAACTCCATCCAACGACGCTGTCTGAGGTTCAGGTCTCGCTGCTGAAATATGTACTTTAAGCTCTTGTGATCGGTGAAAATCTGACACGACTCGCCGTATAGGTAATGTCGCCAAATATTCAGTGCAAAGACCACTGCAGCCATCTCCAAATCATGAGTGGGGTAGTTCTGTTCATGCTTCTTCAACTGCCGAGAAGCATAAGCGATCACCCGGCCATGCTGCATCAATACGCATCCTAATCCCACTCGCGAAGTATCACAGTAGACCACAAATCCGCCTGATCCCGAAGGCAAAGATAATACCGGCGCCGTAGTCAAACAAGTCCGTAGCTGCTGAAAACTGCGCTCGCACTCCTCTGTCCAAACGAAAGGAACTCCCTTCCGGGTCAAACCGGTCAAAGGTGCAGCTATACGGGAGAAGTCCTGAACAAAACGCCTGTAGTAGCCTGCCAGGCCTAGAAAACTACGGATCTCAGTAACCGATGTAGGTCGGGGCCACTGCTGAACAGCCTCAATCTTCTTCGGGTCCACACAAATGCCGTCTCTTGTAACCACGTGACCCAAGAATCCGACGCTGTCCAGCCAGAATGCACACTTGGAGAACTTTGCGAACAGCTGGTGCTCCCTCAGAGTCTGTAACGTAATCCGCAAGTGCTGCTCGTGCTCCTCTCTGCTCCGGGAGTACACCAAGATATTGTCGATAAACACGATGATGAACAAGTCAAGATACGGCCTGAATGTACGGTTCATCAAATCCATGAATGCTGCTGGGGCGTTGGTGAGTCCGAACGACATCACCAAAAACTCGTAGTGGCCGTAGCGCGTGCGGAAAGCTGTCCTCGGTATATCCTCCTGTCGAACTCGCAGCTGATGGTATCCTGATCGCAAGTCGATCCTCGAAAAATACCCCGCACCCTGAAGCTGGTCGAACAAATCCTCAATGCGCGGCAACGGATATCTGTTCCGAACGGTAACTTTGTTCAGCTGGCGGTAGTCGATACATAAGCGCAAACTTCCATCCTTCTTCTTGACAAATAGGACCGGAGCACCCCACGGAGAAACACTAGGTCGAATAAGCCCCTTATCTAACAAATCCTGCAACTGATCCTTCAGCTCTCGAAGCTCTGCCAGGGCCATCTGATAAGGCGGTATAGAAATAGGCCCCGAGCCGGGAATCAAATCAATGCAGAACTCAACCTCGCGCTCAGGCGGTAGCCCAGGTAGCTCATCAGGGAAAACATCAGGGAACTCAGAAACAACCGGGACCCGGTCCAACGGAACCTCTGCAGCTCGAGTATCACAAATAAACGCTAAGAATCCCTGACATCCCTTCCGCAAGAGCTGACCAGCGCGAAGAGACGAAATCAAGCTGGGAAGGGTGACGCTGCGGTCTCCCTGAATAACAAGGACCGGCTCTCCCGGAAAGCTAAATCTGACTGCCTTCTTACGGCAGTCCACCGAAGCATAACAAGTGGCTAGCCAATTCATGCCCAGAAGCACATCAAAGTCCAACATATCGAGGAGAATCAAATCAACTGATGAATCCCTCTCCCCGATACGAACGGAACACAATCGAAATACAAACCGAGCGACAAACGACTCGCCTACCGGAGTAACAACAACAAGCGAATGATCTAACGACGATGACTCACGGCCCAACATCGGTGCAAAGTGTGTAGATACGTACGAATGTGTGGAACCTGGGTCGAATAATACCCGTGCGTCGAAAGAACAAACTGGCAAGGTACCTGTCACAACGGCATTGGATGCCGGCGCATCCTGCGGTGTCAAAGCAAAAACTCGGGCCTGTCCTCCACCGATAGCGGGCTGACCTCGACCTCGGCCTCTGCCTCCTCGTCCTCTCTGAACAGGACCGCCGCATCCACGGCCTCTGGGTGCACCTAACTGGCGTGGAGCATCGCCGGTGGTAGGAAGTAGGGCTCTCTGAGGAGGGGGTGGTGATGGTGGTAGGGTCACATGCGGAACTGTCGCTGCTCCCTGTCATCTCGCCGGACAGTCTCTGACAAGATGGTGCAAATTCCCGCACCCAAAACACCCTGGCGACGGCTGCTACCCCTGGGGATAAGAACCATATAACTGTCCCCGCCCAAATCCTCTGCCAGGCCTATCTCTCGGAAAGAATCTGGCGCGCTGCCTCTGAGACGGTACATCGGTGCGAATCCTCTTCGGCCCAGAAACGGCCGAAGTCTGTGATATGCGTGCCTCCATCCGCAATGCCGTATCCATAGCAGCTGAATAAGTGTCGTAGTGCTGGGCGCCAATGGCAAGATATAGCTGGGCATCAAGTCCCTGTATGAACCTCTTCACCATCTTCTCCTCGGTATCCACCAAATACTGAGCATATCGGGATAACTGTGTAAACTGGATGTCATACTCAGACACCGTCATCCCAGGTGTCTTGACTAAGGCCTCGAAGCTACGAGCTCTGGCGTCACGAACGCTCTCTGGAAGGAAACGGGCTAGAAAGACCGCTGTAAACTCGACCCAAGTCATAGGCGGTAGACCTGCAGCTCGACCTCTCAAGACTGACTCCCACCATGTCTGCTGATTGATAGGATACGAGCGTGTCAAGTTTAGTTCTAAATACCGCAATCAAGACGGTTTCGCACGTAGCTAGCCGGTTGAGTACGGGTCGTCCGCAGGGAGATGGGAATCTTTTTCTATGTGTTTTTCGACGAGTTAAGTCCGGTTGTTCAGATTTTGTTTGTAGTTATCTAAGTGTTGAGTTGATATTTAAAGAGAGCTTGTTAGGGTTAGGATTAGGTTAGTTTGAGTTAGGAGTCTCCACATCTTTCGTTGCCCCACTTAATATCGGTGTTACGGTAATCGGCAACAACGGGGATTAGCACGACTAGGAAGGAACTTGCGAGTATAAGCTAGGCTTTCCAACGCATAGTCCTTCCTTTTGGTGCTTGTCCGTCCGTTCTTGGCTCTTATCCATAACCTCCGGTTAATTCAACCACAACCGGTCTCACTACGGAATCACCGCTATCATGTAGGATAGGGTGCCGTAAGGAGCGGATTGTGGTTGGGTTAACGGGAGTTGATTTAAGTTGTTGGGCAAGGAAAGAGTGAGAGAGATTTCCTTCTCTCAAACTTTCCTTATCCTACCCTAACAAGTATAGAACTACTCACACTTCATAATACGGAAAAATAAAACAACACAAAAGAGGAAGATAGAAAGAAGGAGATTAGAAGAATACGACTAACTGTTTGCGACCTCACCTTGGCGAGGATCGAGCGTAAGTATCATTGTCGTATGTAAGGATAAAGAAAAAAGAGAAGAAAGAAATAACAAGGAAATAACAACAACTACTTAACGAATTTAAAGTTACAACAATTATAATAAAAGTAAGACAAGCATGGTAACAAATTGATCTTCTTTATTTATCATTCCTCCCTCACAAAGCTCACTACAAGGTTAATGGAGAAGAGATGAGAAGAAGAAGAACAAGTGAACTAAATCCTAGAAAAAGAAAATACAAGAATGGACCCCTTCCTTCACAAACTTCTGGGCTATTTATAGGCCAAAACATGAAACCCTAGGGCCACCACCAGAACCCTGATGAAAAGACCAACCTACCCCCAAAATCCCTGTATGTTTGGCGCCAGAACGGCCGCGCAAGCGCGGCCAAAACCCCCCTTTGGCCGCGCTTCCGCGGCCGTTTAGAGGAGTTGGGCCTATATCTTTTTGGTCCTGGCCTGTTTTGGTGTGTACTGCATTCTGATATATGTATTTTCTCATAATTTCTTCACGAATTTTCCAGAATTTCTGTTGAAGGAAAGGTGGACTTTTTGTCAAGATTTTGTCATGATTGTCTCGAGCTCCGCGTAGATCTCTTGGATCTTGTGCCACCATTGAGCCTTGTGCATAGATTTGACATTTTGTCTTCCTACTGGTATCTGGTAACAAACGGATGAGGGACGGAGACCGTGTTTTATCTGTGGTTGGCAGGAACCGGATTTTTGTCGTGTTTTCCATGAATTTCTCCGTTTGAGAACCGGGAACCTGTATCCTGCAATTGACTAGCAAACACGGCTCAAGAGTATCTACCGACATGCAATGTGATAAAAATTGGGCGGTATGAAAATGCAAAAATCTGATATGAACAAATACCCCCAAACTTATCATTTGCTCGTCCCGAGCAAAGTCCATTTATTCACAAAAAAAAAAAATTTCCTAACCTCACTTTCGCAGGGAACGCGATTGCACTGAGCATGTGCAACAAGCCGTTAAACCTCTAGGTGTCCCTAGTAGGAGGAGTGTTGTCTCCTGAGGGTTTTCAGCGGATACTACCCACAAAATCCGGTCAAGTTGGTTTGTAAAAATGACTAAGTTTCAAACCCTAAAGTTTTGTTTTAGAAAATAACAATTCTATAATCCTTAGTCTAGACTATCGAACCTTTATTTTTCACACCTCACATCTTATTTAACTACAAATTTTATATGTCTTTACGTGCAGTGCGGATAGTGTCGTTAAGTTCCAGAAGGATCGATTAGAGTCATCATGTCGCACAATAAAGCCCAGATAACAATTTTAAAAGGATCACATAAGTTTTATAATGAGTTAAGCATTTTTCAAGTTTCGTTTTGCAGTAAGGTTTCAACTTCAGAATTTCTATCTTCCTTAACAGGAAACTAAGTCGTATTTTTCACTCCACCTTTTTCTTGTTTTCATTTCATACACACCACTGTGAACGTGCAATAGTCTTTATCAAAGAGTAAAACCTTCATATCTCCGTTTAAATTTTTTTTAAAAGTCTGTCTTTTATCAAGATTATTCTCACACAAAGAACCGTTAGGAATTTTAACTCGGAGAGAACACTTGCTTGACTTTGTTTTAAACTGGACTTTCTAGGCTTCTTAGCGAGCTTTGGGCCAATGCACCCAAACCAGTTGGTTTTAGGGCATTAGGTGTAGAAACACCCCAGCGGACTTAATTACTCAAGTTACCTAGGTCCAAAAACAAAAGACAGTTTGGCGTGAAAATCAGCTGATTTAATACGAACGGAGATATAACCAGCAGTTCAAATATTTTTTGGATAAAAGACGTGTCTAGTGGGTTTGGTGTGTAATCATTCCAATCAAGTTTTAGATGGGTTATTTTTCAGACTTAGCTCCTATTACGGCATCAATAACATTCCTTCATATTCGCTTTACTTCATAAACTATTCTTGACATTACTTATTTCAGAACAAACCTATTTGATCCTCAGAAAATCATTTATCTGTTTAAAAGTTCAAACATGAAAGACTTGTCATCTAATTCCCAAAATCTTACGACACGTGTAGTGTGATGTAAAGACGTATATCAGCTATAGTTAACATCAAAGGAGAGTTATCTTTCAGGTTTTCAAAATCCAAACATAAGATCTAGTTATTCCTATTTTTTCAAACAAAAACCGTCGAATGTTGAATCAGAGTTCTTCCACAAGCTAACTTGACAAAAAAAAGTTTTTATATTTTTTAGAAAATTTTCAAATTTTTATGGATTTTATGGATTTAATATGCAGATGCAAAATATACATATGAATGCGAAGGTAAGAAATACGTACCGAGCGTACCCCCAAACTTAAACTGGACAGTGTCCTCACTGTCGTAGCATGAAGAGATCAGTTGGAAGGTTCAAAATTGTCGGTTAGCGATATACAATTTTTATGTGTTTTTGGTTTTAAAGAAAAGAAAAAGAATATACACAAATATATACAAAGTGGTTTGTACATACCCCCAAACTTATTTGGAACAGTGTCCACTGTTCTTGGCTGGATAACCGAAGTTTGGAGGTAGGCAGAGGAAGATCATGCAAGGTAAACCGGCTCCTGTAAGAACAGGAGCTCCTCTGTTGGTTCGGTGCTAAGGTACGGTTTGCATCGGTGTCCATTGACCTTGAAGAGTGAACCGTCCTTTGGATTTTCCAAATCCACAGCGCCCTGCGGATACACATTCCGCACAAAATACGGCCCTTTCCAGCGAGATCGGAGCTTTCCAGGATGGAAGTGAAGTCGGGTGTCGTAAAGAAGTACCTGCTGACCAGGTACGAAGGTTTTGCGCAAAAGGTGTTTATCATGAAACACCTTCGTTCGATTCTTAACGACAACCGCGTTGTCGTAAGCCTCATCCCTAAGCTCGCTCAGTTCGTTCAGCTGCAGCTTCCGATGGCTGCCCGCGTCCTCCAGAGACAGATTCAGCTCCTTTATCGCCCAAAACGCGCGATGCTCGATTTCGACAGGAAGGTGGCAGGCTTTTCCGTACACAAGCCGATAGGGAGACATGCCAAGGTCGGTCTTATAAGCGGTTCTAAATGCCCAAAGGGCATCAGTGAGTTTCAAAGACCAATCCTTACGGTTCTTGGAAACCGTTTTCTCCAGTATCTGCTTGATTTGCCGATTTGAAACTTCGGCCTGCCCGCAGGTTTGGGGGTGGTAGGGCGTAGAAAGCTTATGATTAATGGAGTATTTCCGCATCAAGGCCTCGAAAGTCCTATTGCAGAAATGACTTCCATTGTCGCTAATGATCGCTCGGGGGTGCCCAAACCGTGAGAAAATGTTTTCTTTAAGGAACCTAACGACAACCTTGTTGTCGTTAGTTCGGCTGGGCACAGCCTCGACCCATTTAGAGACGTAATCAACAGCTAGAAGGATGTACAAGTTCCCAAAAGAGCTGGGAAACGGCCCCATGAAGTCTATCCCCCAAACATCGAAAATCTCCACAACCAAGATTGGTTGGAGCGGCATCTCGTTCCTCCGGGATATCCGGCCCATGTGTTGGCACCGGGAGCAAGTCTTGCAATAATCGTGGGCGTCTTTGAAAAGTTGTGGCCAGTAGAAACCACATTGCAAGATCTTCTCAGCTGTCTTTCTGGGCCCAAAATGCCCGCCACATGCTTGGTCGTGGCAAAATGACAGCACACTCTTGAATTCCTCATCTGGGACACACCGACGAATAATCTGGT
Organism: Agapanthus africanus; assembly: GCA_030015575.1. NCBI lineage: Eukaryota > Viridiplantae > Streptophyta > Magnoliopsida > Asparagales > Amaryllidaceae > Agapanthus > Agapanthus africanus. The sequence continues at coordinate 670,362,159 of CM057337.1, forward strand.
CGGGACAGTACTTGAACAAGTAGGGTTCGTCCCAGTAAAAGTGTTTTACTTGGGATAAGAAGCGAAGTCTGTCCTGACGTGACCATTCGGTCGGTAGCAATCCCGTGGCCAAATAGTTCACAATATCTGCGAACCAGGGTTCGCAAGATACTGTCAAGAGTTGTTCATCCGGGAAAACGTCATTGATTGGGATAGGAAGCGACGGCGAAGAAGGAAGTCGTGAAAGATGGTCGGCGACAACGTTTTCACATCCTTTTTTGTCCTTAATGACAAGGTCAAACTCTTGAAGCAAGAGGATCCAACGTATAAGCCGAGATTTGGCATCTTTCTTCGCAAAAAGATGGCGCAGAGCAGAATGATCAGTGTAAACGATGACTGGAGAGCCGATGAGGTACGGCCTGAACTTCTCTAAAGCAAATACAACAGCTAAGAATTCCTTCTCAGTTGTTGTATAATTGAGTTGTGCGTCGTTCAGGGTTCGGCTTGCGTAATAGATCACGTGCGGCATCTTGTTGATGTGCTGTCCAAGGACAGCACCGATGGCAAAGTCGGATGCATCGCACATAATCTCGAATGGGTGCGTCCAGTCAGGGGAAGAGAGAACGGGAGCAGAAGTGAGTGAGTGTTTCAATGATTCAAAAGCATCCGCACAGCTCGAGCTGAAGTCGAATGGCGTGTCCTTGGCCAGGAGAAGAGTCAAGGGCCTAGCAATCTTGCTAAAGTCCTTGATAAACCGTCTATAAAAACCGGCATGGCCAAGGAAGGCTCGGATATCTCTGACGCATCGGGGAGGAGGCAGATTGGAAATGACCACAATCTTTGCTTTGTCGACCTCTATGCCATTTTGCGAGATGATATGTCCTAAGACAATACCTTCACGCACCATGAAGTGGCATTTCTCCCAGTTCAAAGTGAGATTCTTGTCCTTACATCTGGTAAGGACAGCGTCGAGATGCAGCAGACACTCGTCAAAAGAATCGCCGAAAATGGAGAAGTCATCCATGAAAATCTCCAGAAATTTCTCCACCATGTCTGAGAAAATCCCCATCATACACCGCTGGAAGGTAGCGGGCGCATTGCATAACCCAAAGGGCATGCGTCGATATGCAAACGTGCCGAAAGGACAAGTGAAAGTGGTCTTGTCCTGGTCTTTTTCGGCGATGGGAATTTGATTATAGCCAGAGTAGCCATCAAGAAAGCAATAGTACTCATGTCCGGCCAATCGTTCGAGCATCTGGTCAATAAAAGGTAGCGGAAAGTGGTCTTTCCGCGTAGCAGCGTTGAGTTTTCTGTAATCAATGCAAACTCGCCACCCGGTTTGGGTGCGAGTAGGGATTAACTCATTCGCCTCGTTGGTTATGACCGTGATGCCCGACTTCTTGGGGACAACGTGAATGGGGCTAACCCACTGGCTATAGAAATAGGGTAAATGATACCACTATCTAGACATTTGACGATCTCCTTCTTCACAGCCTCCTTCATGACTGGATTAAGACGTCTCTGTGGATCCCGGGCTGGTTTGGCATCATCCATCAGATGAATGTGATGCTCAACGATGAGGGGACTAATCCCCTTGATGTCCGCCATGGACCAGCCAAAAGCTTGCCTGTTGCCGTGCAAGACCGTGAGAAGGGCTTTCTCTTGCTCGGGAGCTAGAGAAGCCGAGATGATGACAGGGAGGGTCTCGTTCTCACCTAAGTAAGCATACTTAAGGTGAGACGGCAACGGCTTGAGTTCGAGCGTTGGAGGTGAAATGATGGAAGGCAAGACTGGTGCAAAGGTCTCGAACTCAAAGGACTCCAGCAAAGGTTCAAAACGAGTGTAGGCAACCGAGTCGGATGGTTCAGGTAACTCATCCGAAAAGTCGAAAGATTCAAACTCGGGTTGTGCGCGGCTAAGATCGTTTGTGAACGTGAAACACTCGTAGTCGTTATCGGGCGCAGAAACAGCAGCAGGTTCGAAGAGACACGCACTAGTGGCGTCAAGATTATCGTATTCAAACAAAAACTCCTCGAATTCACACTCTTCGGGGGTGATCTCCTGGATCGAGCAAACATCCAGTATATGAGCATTAGGTTCGGCGGGCTGATTCCCCAACCTAAAAATGTTGAGTTCAATTGTCATATTTCCAAAAGAGAGGTTCATTGAACCATTGCGACAATTGATCACAGCATTTGAGGTTGCGAGAAATGGGCGACCGAGTATCACCGGAATTTGATTCCGGGGGTTAGCTACAGGCTGTGTATCTAAGACAATGAAGTCGACGGGGAATATGAAGTCCCCGACTTTGATTAACACATCCTCTAGCTCACCCCTAGGATGGGTGATCGATCGGTCGGCCATCTGGAGAGTGCAGTGTGTGGGTTTCAGCTCTCCGACGCCTAATTGCTCGTATACTGAATACGGAAGCAAGTTAACACTGGCACCAAGATCTAATAGTGCGCGGTTGATGTTCTTATCCCCAATAGTAATTGAAATCGTAGGACAGCCAGGGTCCTTCCGTTTTTGTGGTAAAGATTGGGTAAGGGCATCACTCACAGCACTAGCCAAGAAAACTTTCTTGGGTACCTGAGACTTCCTCTTTTTCGTGCACAAGTCCTTTAAGATTTTCGCGTAAGAAGGGACTTGTTGGATAGCATCTAAAAGAGGAATGTTAATGTTAACTTGCTTGAATAACTCCAAAATCTTCTCCATTTGTGGATTTTGTTTGTTAGACCTCAACCGGTTTGGAAATGGAACATTTTGAAAATTGGCTGAGTCTAATGCTGGAGGAGGAGATTTTGGAGTTGGAACGGATCCCAGAATAGGTGTTTTCGTGGAGTGAGAAGCGGGTCCGTTTAGAGAAGAAGAGGAAGGAGAGCCTTGTGAAGAACGGAGAATAGGCTCGGAAGACGAAGAAGAAGCAGGAGAAGAAGAAGAAGAAGAAGCGGCCGGGGTGTCATCGTTGATTTGCTTGCCAATGTTGTTTTGCAGCACCCTCCCTGATCTCAGTGTGGTCACGGCACTCACATTATGGTTTTGTTGTTCAAGAGCAACATGTGCATTATGTGGGTGGCCGGGATTTGGAAGTGGCTGGGACGGGAGCTTCCCCTTCTCTCGCTCGCTCAAGGCCGCGTTCAGCTGTGCAATCTGGGCCTCGATGGTCTTGATGCTCTGCCCGTGTGCGGCGGTGTGTTGCACTAAAGATTGGATTGAAGACTGGATGTTGGCGGTGGATTGAGTCGATTGTTTAACAAACGCATCCAGACTTCGCTCGAGCGAGGAAACCTTATCGTTGTTCGACGGAACAAAGTTGTTTGGTGGAAAGGAATTGTTCGGTGCAAAGTTGTTCGTCTGGTTTTGGTAAGGCTGGGGTTGGAAGGGCTGCTGATACTGAGTTTGTTGTTGCGCTTGTTGTTGCGGTGGAGGGGCCCTTTGGAAATTGTTGCCCTGGAATTGATTCTGATTCTGATTCCAGGCGAAATTGGGGTGGTTCCTCCAACCGGGATTGAAGGTGGAAGAGTATGGATCATTCCTCGGTCTTTGCTGGAATGCATTAACCTGATCCTGTCCTTGCGAGGGTGGATTGTAAGGACACTCTTCGGTCAAGTGGGACGGATCGGAACAACAAGCGCAGATGGTACGAAGGGGGAGAACAGGTGTGGGGGCAGGAGCAGAAAATTTGCTCTCTATTGCTTCAAGCTTTCGTGTAATTGCAGCCATTTCAGCTTTCATCGCAATAGAGACATCGAGTTGGTGGATTCCTACCCTAGACTGACCGGTAGAAGTGGAGGTAGAAGAAGAAGAAGTCGGTCTGGTGCTCTCCCACTGTAGCGTTTGCTCCGCAAGATCGTCAAAGAACTGCCACGCTTCCTCGTCAGATTTGGATAGGAAGTGACCCTGACAGATGGTTTCCAGCAACTGCTTCGTTGCTGGGTTCAGTCCCTCGTATAAGGTTTGGCAGAGTTGCCATTTCTCTATACCGTGGTGAGGACACTGAACAAGAAGGTCTTTGTATCGGTCAAAGCACTTCCAAAAGGGTTCAGAAGGAAGCTGGGAGAATTGGTTGATCTCATTTCGAATTCTTGCGGTCTTATGATTTGGGTAGAATTTTTTCAGAAACGCTTTAACAAACTCGTCCCAGCTGGTGATTGAGTGGGAAGCGGTGCTATACAGCCATTTTTCTGCGAGATCGCATAAAGTGAACGGAATGACCCGTAGACGTATAGCATCGTCCGACAGCTGGGTTGTTTTCATCATGGCACAGACGTTTTGAAATTTGTTAATGAAGATATAGGCATCTTCAGATTCAAGCCCATGAAAACGTGGAAGCATGTTGATGAAATGGGGCTTAATTTCAAAGTTGTCCCCATTGGCCGGAGGAAGAGAAAGGCAGGTTGGAAGCGCAGAACGGGTAGGGTAGAAACGATCCTGGAGCGCAATTCGCTGCGGCGCTACAACAGGCGGAGGTGGTGGGAGATTGGTCTCCATAGGAGGTGGAGCCAATCCAGGGGTGGTCAATGAGATGTTTGGATTAAATCCCGACATCGCGGAAGAAGAGGTTGGTGAAGGTGAAGGTGAAGGTGAAGATGTATGAACAGAATTCCGGTCAACGTCGGAGTTGGCCGGCAAAGGAAGGGGTGAAAGAGGAGTGGACGGAGTATCGACTTCGGAGTCGATCGCGTAGTCGGTCGCGACTAACGTAACGCGGACTAGACGGGCGCTAGTGTCCCGAGTCCAAGCGGACATACACTAAACGAGTTTAGTATAGTCAAAGCGAAGAAGGTGAGGGTAAGAAAACGTCAATGAAGAAAGGCGATGGGTGTTGGGTGAAAATGGATGTGGCGACAAAAGGGCAAGTTTTTATAAAAGTTTTTGATTTTTTTTCTTTTTTCTTTTGTTTTTAGAAAGAGATTTACAGAAGTATGTACGGAAATACGGCTTAAGCAATCACAAACAAGATATGCACAATCACACCTAGATCTAGGGTAACCTAGGTCTACTAGACCTGCTCCTGAACTTGATTGTCGAAGTTAAACAATGTCGAGAAACGGGCTTAACAATACACCGATCACGAGGCCAGGTAAGTGCAGAGATAAGGGGAGGTTGTCCAACGCTTTCGCGAAGTTCCTTAATTAAATAACCCTTTCTCTTTCGGCGGTTGCGCCTTTAACACTTTCCTAGACACCCCGTAAACAATATACGGTTAAGCGAGGTTCTAAACAAGGTTTATCTTCTCCTAATGAGCGCGAAGTCCTTAGGGCTGAAGTCTAGTATTTTTTTAATTACAATGGACAATGCATATGCTTTAGTGATTTCCGGGGTCCTGGGAAGGGTGATGAAATCCCCACCCAATCTGGATTGGTTTCAAGCCCCTTAAGTCCGTATTAAAGAATGCAAAACAGTAACAATATCAACAGCAAACAATTTTTATTTGCGGCGCAAAGAATCCTGCACAAGAACAGTTTATTGGAAAGGGGAGAAGAATTTGCGCAAAGAAGCCTGCAGAAAATACAATTTATTGGAGTCCAGAGGAGTGGAGTGGAGAAGAGGAGCTTACCCAGAAAATTTGGCACAGAGAACTCCCCAAGTGGCCGCGGTTCCGCGGCAAAAGAGCCCTAATGCCGCGGTTCCGCGGCTGAAAAGAGGATTGGATGCATAATTTTTCTTGTGTGGGTTTTGTTTGGTGTCCTCTTGTTTTCTGGATGTTCTGAATTTGAATTTACTCACTGTATCTGCTCCAGATTTTGACAGTAGGCCGGATGCTTCGTTTTTTTTTCGTCGCGGTGTAGCCGCGAAATGTGGGTCTATCTTCCCACGTCTTTGGCACTGTACTTGAACACCGTATTTTCAGCGTCTTGGCCACTGAACTCAAACTTGTATTTTCCTTCACACTTGCACAAAAACTAATCAAAAATAACAAGATGGTTTTTTTTTACAAAGTATATATTTTTTTTTGTTTTTTCGGTTAGAGTTATACTTACAAATTAACCCGAAATTTCACAAAGAAACAAACTACCGTCTCCCCGGCAACGGCGCCATTTGATTGATAGGATACGAGCGTGTCAAGTTTAGTTCTAAATACCGCAATCAAGACGGTTTCGCACGTAGCTAGCCGGTTGAGTACGGGTCGTCCGCAGGGAGATGGGAATCTTTTTCTATGTGTTTTTCGACGAGTTAAGTCCGGTTGTTCAGATTTTGTTTGTAGTTATCTAAGTGTTGAGTTGATATTTAAAGAGAGCTTGTTAGGGTTAGGATTAGGTTAGTTTGAGTTAGGAGTCTCCACATCTTTCGTTGCCCCACTTAATATCGGTGTTACGGTAATCGGCAACAACGGGGATTAGCACGACTAGGAAGGAACTTGCGAGTATAAGCTAGGCTTTCCAACGCATAGTCCTTCCTTTTGGTGCTTGTCCGTCCGTTCTTGGCTCTTATCCATAACCTCCGGTTAATTCAACCACAACCGGTCTCACTACGGAATCACCGCTATCATGTAGGATAGGGTGCCGTAAGGAGCGGATTGTGGTTGGGTTAACGGGAGTTGATTTAAGTTGTTGGGCAAGGAAAGAGTGAGAGAGATTTCCTTCTCTCAAACTTTCCTTATCCTACCCTAACAAGTATAGAACTACTCACACTTCATAATACGGAAAAATAAAACAACACAAAAGAGGAAGATAGAAAGAAGGAGATTAGAAGAATACGACTAACTGTTTGCGACCTCACCTTGGCGAGGATCGAGCGTAAGTATCATTGTCGTATGTAAGGATAAAGAAAAAAGAGAAGAAAGAAATAACAAGGAAATAACAACAACTACTTAACGAATTTAAAGTTACAACAATTATAATAAAAGTAAGACAAGCATGGTAACAAATTGATCTTCTTTATTTATCATTCCTCCCTCACAAAGCTCACTACAAGGTTAATGGAGAAGAGATGAGAAGAAGAAGAACAAGTGAACTAAATCCTAGAAAAAGAAAATACAAGAATGGACCCCTTCCTTCACAAACTTCTGGGCTATTTATAGGCCAAAACATGAAACCCTAGGGCCACCACCAGAACCCTGATGAAAAGACCAACCTACCCCCAAAATCCCTGTATGTTTGGCGCCAGAACGGCCGCGCAAGCGCGGCCAAAACCCCCCTTTGGCCGCGCTTCCGCGGCCGTTTAGAGGAGTTGGGCCTATATCTTTTTGGTCCTGGCCTGTTTTGGTGTGTACTGCATTCTGATATATGTATTTTCTCATAATTTCTTCACGAATTTTCCAGAATTTCTGTTGAAGGAAAGGTGGACTTTTTGTCAAGATTTTGTCATGATTGTCTCGAGCTCCGCGTAGATCTCTTGGATCTTGTGCCACCATTGAGCCTTGTGCATAGATTTGACATTTTGTCTTCCTACTGGTATCTGGTAACAAACGGATGAGGGACGGAGACCGTGTTTTATCTGTGGTTGGCAGGAACCGGATTTTTGTCGTGTTTTCCATGAATTTCTCCGTTTGAGAACCGGGAACCTGTATCCTGCAATTGACTAGCAAACACGGCTCAAGAGTATCTACCGACATGCAATGTGATAAAAATTGGGCGGTATGAAAATGCAAAAATCTGATATGAACATCTGCGCGAGACCCTCTAGTCGGAAACTCGCAAGCTCTACCCATCGATCATCCGAACATCTCAGCGAACGGCAGATCCTGGCTAAACTGTCAAGGAACGTCTGTGGGTCCTCCGCTGCCTCGGTGCCGGTGAATACAGGAGGTCTCAGCCTCATGAAATCCTGTAGTGAAACCGGGATGGTCACGGTGGTAGTAGGAGGAGCAGGTATCATGGTCGTCTGTGATGTAGTAGGTACGTCATCCGGTCTCGGTGTACGACTGGCTGCAACTAGGGATCCTACCATCTGACGTAGCTCCTGCATGCCTCCCATCATCTGTCGCAACTCCTCCATACCAGTCTCGAGCCTATCCATACGGCCTGGGGAAGGTGGATCGGTCTGTCCCTGCGGCGTAGGCATACCACCCTGCTCAGTCCTAGTCTCGGATGAGCCAGCTCGAATCTCGTCTCTGGCGGCAGCCCTCTGTGCCCTCGTAGCCTTCGGTGGCATAGTGGCTGTTACAGGAAAACGGATAGTAAGAACAGTGCAATAGGATCATAGGATACACGGAATTGAAGAAGGAATGTATATCCTAAAGTCACTTAGGCGGAGTACCGTATCGTAAGTATGCCGCGGACATACACACGCTACGTTACCCTACTTAAGTCACTTACTCCATCTACCAAGGGTCATCCTACACTCAAAAAGGTAAAACCTATCGCTCTGATACCAACTTTGTCACGACCCGCAGGGTACGGAACATGACCGGCACTTAAGTTACGAAACGTCTCAAGACATCCGTAAAATAAGTAAGCCAAAGCCCAGAAAACAAAACCAATTAAGCAAAAGAGTGAAGAAAACCCAACCAATTGAAAGCGAGTTTATCAATAAGTCATGTAAAACCCTTTTTAAAAACAGTACCAATTTTTCCGAAAATTTCGGCAGAGTCTCCTTTGTAAATACTGGCCCCCAAAATGGGTACAACAAGAATAAATATGAATCCAACAAAATAGGGCATCCCCAAGCGGGAGCTAGCTCTTCGCCACAAGGCGGTCACAAATCCCACGCAATATAAAGCAACAACATGCGAAATAATCATAAGGAAGCATGAGAAAAGCAGCATGTCGGCTCAAGTGAGCTCGACCCCAAAATACAGCATAAAAGTCCACAAACCTCACAGTCTCATCTCTAGGTCAATATACAATAATACTGGTAGATACAGTAGATGGAGTACACTAGATACAAAGAATATACAAGGTGGTACAAAATAGTAATATAACCCACCTAAGAGCAAAACCTCGAGTCCAGGCAAAGGAGGCAAAAGAACAAGTGCGCCCGCCGCTACTGTACTGACGGAGCGGACCTGCAAAAAGGCTGTGGCACAACGGGGGTGAGTTGCCAACTCGTGAGTAATAAATAACATCTACAAAGGCTATCGTATGCATGCACACAAGCATCCTAGCATCTAAAATACAGGTATGACTGGATGCACTAGCAGGTGTGTATACAACATCAGTGTACTAATATGTATGCAACATGGATATCTGAGGTCTCAATAGGTATATATAAGAAACATTTTATCCCTTTTTGTTTTTGAAACTCTTTTAGAATGCCAGCATAATACTCAAAGAATCGACGAGAACCGGTGTCCAGCAACGACACCTAAAAGCTGTCTCAAATCTCATAAATCCATGTCATAGTGTCTCTGGCCTCAGCCATCCGGCTGACCCATCTCAATATCAATATCTCATCCTCTCGCGGCCCCGGTCGGTATCCTCTGGATATCCGCCGTGCCCAATGAAGTCACCGGTAAGTAATCCGTCCCCTGCCAGGCTCATTGTCAGCACCACGAGCTTCTTGCCCCGGGGTACCCTACCGGGCCCACCATGTACCCGAGACGGTTCATCCAACTCCTCGAAACGGGTCTCGAAAACCACAGCAAACTCATGGTGGACGACACTTACATCACTAGAAAACCGCAATTTACATATTTTAAAAATATAATAAGTTTAGAAATTTTGCGGTTTTTCCCCGAAATCCAGAAATATCATAAAATCTCAAGAAATCCTCATAAGTGCATATGTCAATGATAATGAATGCATATGGTATCAATAATCAAGTTGCGATGTGTGATTAATAGATTAGGCATGAACAAATAATATGATGAAGTACATGCACATGAATAGCAATCCTACGATTTCATTTTAAGGAATTAAAGGCAATAGCACAAGTTTAAGTATTAATTAGTAAAAGGTTTCAATTTAAAGGTTATCTAGTGTGGTGGCATGGAAATTACCAGGGTGTGTGTGTAAGCATGAATAGTGCTCGTGCTGCATATAAAAACCCTGGCAATGGTGCAGGTGTCCTATAACATGGTTTCGCATATGTATGTCAATATAAGGCATGGATGCAGCAAATAATCATATAAGTATTACACCCCTAATTACTAACATCACTAAGAATCTTTTAAGTTACTAAAACTATCGGGCGGCTTGCGCCATCCAACGATAGTCCCCCGTAGATGTTACATCTACTCACCGGAATCCCTGGCTAGCTGTGTCCAATCACCGCTTTCCCCTTTCGTGCCGCGTCTGACGTCTCCGCGACCGAACCTGGAATTTACATCAATACCAAACATAAGGTTACCTATCAAGACTGACGCAAAACCCAAACGAAAATACTAATGTTCACTAGCTAGGTACAACGTGCACAGGGTCCGTGGAACACACGCGAAAATCGCAAAAATCTACAAGAAAGTCGATTTGGCCGCCCGGCAAAACTACAACCCGACTACTCAAAAAAAATCCGCACACACGCATCCTAAATGTCATAGGATATCTCAAAAATATCGCCAAGATCTCGCAAATAGTTCATCACAATATTTAATAAAAACTAGTAAGCACAAAACTTGCTAATTTGGTGCAACATCGAAAATTAAAGATAAAGTTATCACAATCCAACACAAACATCCAACCACACAACTAGTTAGCCACAATCACATAATTCCAACCCATTTACCATGCTACAAAACCATTTTCCAAACACAACCCTTTCTTGATTTTTTTCTTATAAGCAATTGCAATTAAAAACCATACTAGAAAAACTTAGCTAACACTAATTTCAAACCCAATAGCAAGTTCACCTCTTAGATTTAGGTTAGCAAAACACTAGATAGCAAAGTAAATTAATTAACCTAATAATGGATTTCTAAACCCTAATTACAACTCAAGCCATGAACTATAAAAAAAGAAACTAGATTAGAATTTAGCACAAAATTAACACTTCAAGGTTCTAATTTAACATACATTAAACTACAATTTAACCAAGATTGAAATTATACCTCACAATATATGGATCTAGCATGATCATTTTCCTCCAAAAATGCCTCATTTCCACAAGATTTAAACCAATGTGGGCTTGAAAAGAGATAGAATAGGGTTTTGTGTTGAATTTGTGAAGAAAATTGTTGATTTTTGGAGCAATTTTGGATGAATTTTGATGAAGAAAAGAGATGAGACGAGGGGGAATGGGGCTGCTGCAACTGCAGAATTTCGGCTGCAAGGGAGTGGGGGAAGTGGTGTGGGGTGATGTGGGAAAAAGCCCAAGTCAACCCTCTCCAATCAAAACACACATACTTCCAAATTTACCCTTTTAAAACCCTTTTAAAACCAACACTTCTTCACATGGTTTAAAGTCAAAAAGAGGCAAGGAAAATTCTTGAGCTGCTGCTGGTGGGGCCGGCCTAGGGCTGAGGGAAGAGAGAGAGGGGTTTTACAAAAGATATTTTATGCAAAAAGACCCCCTACAAGTCAAAAATTGCAAGTTTAGGCTTAAATTCAATAAATTTCGTTTCCTATAATAAAAAATTAGTTAAAAATCAAAATAAAATACTAAAAATTTATGTTACAACTAGATTTTAATTAACATAATTTTAAGGATTAAAATCAGCCCGGAAAAATTTGTATTTATCGCTAATTTAATGTATTTTCTTACTGGCTTAAAATAATATTAAAAAAAATTGAAAAAATAGGGAAATTTTTTTAAATGCCCAAAATTTCATAAGTAACTTATTAGCTACTAAAAACAAGCAATTACCTATCCATTTTAGGTATAATTAGCCCCAAACTGCAAAATAACAAAAAGGACGGTTTTCGGAAAAATACCGAATTTTCACCGATTTTCAGGAAAACACCAAAATGACTTTTCAAGACGCTACACCCACCCAAACCCTTCGGGGATGTCCCGAGGTCACCCCCGAGCCCTCACAAAGTTTCGGTACGAACCAAAGACTCTCGGGCTCAGTTTTTTGCAAAATGAATGGATTTTGTTGCCGCAGATTTTAGGACAACCACACATTGGCAAAAACAATTTTGAAATTTGGTTTTTGAGATCAATTTGCCACAAAACCAACTACTAGTATTCAAATTGGCTCTGATACCACTATAGAGATCGGCGTTAGGGTCGCAAGGATTGCGGATCACGGCGGAAAAACATAACAAAGATTATAGAAAATATAGCACCAATCCAAACACAAGATCATATCAAATACTTTTAGTTGACAAAAACAAGAGAACTAGATGGGAGTTTAAAGGGCTACAACCTTTGTAGCGTGTCCACCCAATCATGGAAGACCCAAACTAAACTCCATCGTCTCTGGATCGAGCTTGCAAACCAATCTCCTTACTGAAGATGATCCACATCGAGAAAACCCCAACTTAAGCTCTAACTTCAACAAATGCAAGTATCTTGTGAAATAACATATTCCCAAACCTTGCTAGTGAGTGAGATGATGAAATGTAGTTAGCTCACAATATTTTTCCTCTCATAATTTTGCTCTCTACTCATTTCAAGAGGAAGATGAAAAGAAAGAAGAATAAGAAGATGAATGGTTGAATGAATGGAGAGAGTATGCTTATTTTTCATTTTAGAAATCATTTTCCAATTTAAAATTCAAGCCATACTCTCCAAACCATACTTTCTACTATGCAACCTTTTCCTTTTAATAATCCGGCTTAAACATAAACCGGCTAGTATTAAAAACTTCTGATTAACATACATGTATCCAATTACATATTCAATCGAACCCCCGCACGTATCGTCATACGCACACTACATATTTTTTCCTGAGCAGGAAAAATCTCTGCGTGGGACTCTAAAGACTCAATCAATACACCGGCAGTAGGTAGGATCATATCCGATTGATCTGAAATACTTTCAGATCAATCCCCTCACGGGTTAACCCACAAACACGTCAGTGGCACTAGCTGTACATAACCGCTACCCAGGTATTAATCAAAAGAAAGGTCGACAAGCAAACTCAATCGAATGCAATCAAAGCCTATCGGTGACAGTCGCCATACAGTCCAGTCTCTTCATCAGAGAGCGTTGCATATTGGGTCTGGGGTGGAATCTGTCAGACCCTTAATAACCAAATAAATCATGCTGACAAAGGACTAAAAACCACCAGAGATACAACCAATAACACTTATTAGTTTATCTCCACTGTCGCGACCGCGGGATTCTGGTTATAGTCGTGTCTTGCACAGCGTGACATCGATTCCCTATACAGGAAGCTTCCATGTGCATCGGGAGTGTACCTAACTAAAACCTGTCTGCACGAATCTTTAAAGCCGTGGTAGGGTAGTAATCAAAGTACAGCGAAAACACACACAAGACACTATGGCGATCTCAGATCTAGGGATTACTCTATACTCATGTCACCAGAGAACCGCTATATGACAATAGGTATAATACTATCTAAGAGTTTTCGGTGAGTCCATCCAGTGTAACTCATAATCCAATAAGCACATGTATACAATCTTGAGTGTCAAACACCAATGGCTATAGGATCAACCATCTCTCCGGTCGGGGTCAAGAAACGTATACACTAGTCTAAACTGGAGTAACGATACTCAGCCTTGATACTCCTATGACTACAGACATTTAAGGATGTGCTTATGGACTACTCAGGCCCCACTAGTATGAACCCTATCATAATCCTGGTAGTCAAGTAAAGATCTTCTGGGCTTTATCACCATGTATTAGCGATACGTGATAACGAGTAAAACGTATACACATAAAAGATAAAGACAAACTAGATATCATTCTATCATCTCGAGCAAGACCGTTCTATCCGTATAGACCCTCCTTCAATCATAATAATTGTCTTCTTGCAATTACAATAATATCCTTGAGGGCACCCATATCCTTGAGGGCATCTATATCCAACACTTCTTTGTTTGTAAGTTCCTCCATCATCCTTGTAATTTTTAAACATATGAACATCCTAGATTTTAGAAAAAAAGGATTTTTATGAAACCCTTATTATAAAGAAAAAAAGTGACATTTACTTTTCTTTTTACAAGATCATGGCTTTCATGAATTGACTATTATATATACATGGTTTTATTGTGATATGATTAATTCATTATTGTGTTCATAATTAAATTTACCATGCAAATACTATCATGTTACCTATTTGGTTACTGCGATATGTATATTGAATGCGATCTGTTTTCTACTAGTGTTGACTTAGTAAAATTGTATACCCTTTAAGTCGTAAGGTAATATGCTAGTATGTTCGTTTCTTATTATTATTATTATTATTTGTTCCCTCATAAAAAATCATTTTAATTAAACACAGTCAGGCAGCACCTCACGTGCTCCCCACGTGAGCGCTAGCGCCAGCCTTTGGTAGGATTAAATCCTATAATAGCACCTCACGTGAAACACACGTGAGCGCTGGATAATTCTCTGACGGCGCTTTACGTGAAATATACATGAGCGCCGACGTGCTAAGCACGTGGTGCCTGGTTCTGCAAGAATTAAATTCTTAGGCGGCGCCCACATGTACAACACGTGAGCGCCAACGCCTAAATTGAGAGCAGGTAAAATTAAATTCTACATAGTAATTATTTTCCTAAAATCTGGGGATATTCTCTGTTAAACAGAGAACCGTTGGATTAAAAATCCAATGGTGATTAAAAATCATCAAATATAAAATTAAATTCTATTAGGGTAAAATATCTCCTTAATCTTTCTAAATGAGAAAGATATTCTCTACCGGATCAAAGATCCAATATTAGAATTAAATTCTAATATGGGAAAATATTTCCCTAATATTTCTAAACAAGAAAGATATACTCTGAACCATTGGGTTAAAAATCCAATGGTGATTAAAAAGCACCGTTTGATAGAATAAAATTCTATTTAGGAAAATATTTTTCCAATCTTGTTAAAAATAAGAAAATATATTCTGTAAAACAGAAATCGTTGGATCAAAAATCCAACGGTGAATAAAATCCTCAAATAATTTTTGAGATCAATTAAATCAATTAGAATCTCTCAATGAGAGATTTTCTCAAAACCGATCAACAATTTTCCTTGCTTATAGAAAATACCTGAGACTTCAAGTCTCACACACACAGAGACAGATAGAGAGAATTCTCGATAAGCTTCTGCACAAAAAAGACAAAGGCCACAAAATCGAGAATTTAATTCTCCTTTTAAAGAAGGTCTTCCTCCTTCCAAAGCTCAGGTAAAGAAAAGCAGAGATAAACATATCTCATTTGCCTAACACAAGTAAAAAGAAAACAAGGGTTAAACCCTTCATAAAAGAACTTAGTTCTTTCTCTGGATTTGAAATCCGTAAGACAAATCTCCCCATAAGTTGAGAATTTAATTCTTATCAAGAAGATTCTATTCTTCAGACTCAAAATCTAGGGGAAAGAACTAGATAAAAAAGAAAAAAGAGACATAAAATAAACATGTTACAAGAATTTAATTTATCTGAAAATAGGGTTTAACCCTATAAAGAACTTAGTTCTCAAACAAAACATGATCTCAGATCTTCAAAACAGAGATCTTGATGATCATTAATGGCTAAAAACGCCATTAACAGAGATTAAATTTATAAAAGAAAATAATCCAGCGCCCCATGTGCTTTCCACGTAAGCACCCAAAATATGAGCTCGGTGCCCTACGTGAAACATACGTGAGCGCCCAAAAAAAATGCTTAGCACCTCACGTGAAACACACGTGAGCGCTGTATAAAAATTCTTAGCACTATATATAGTCAAAATGACTAAGTGCTTAGCACTGATTGGGCAGCGCCCAAGTCCGAGCGCCTCACGTGCTTCCTACGTGAGCGTTAGAGCTACAAATAAGTGCTTGACACTTCTGAATAAAGGGAGAAAACTGAAGACCGAGTAGACAGAGCCCAAAATGGCTAACTCTCTCTGAAGTTTCTTGCAGCTGAGCCTAAATGCTTTGTTGTTGGATCTTAATTAAGATTTAATGATCTTTCAAATATTACTAAATTGATCTTAGTCTCAAATAAGACCAACGTATCCTTAGTTAAAATAAATTGAGCCCAAATGCTTATATATTTAAGTTGATCTTAATCTAAAAACATATTAACGGCTTTTAAATAAAACAAAATATTCTTTGAACTAAAGGAATATATAATCTAAGTTCAAACCCCAAACCTAAAAAATACGGATTTGAACTGATCCGCGCCCTACGGGCGATGACATAAAATAGTCTCCGTATACAATTCATGGGCAACCAAAATAAACAAAACAAATACAACACGACACGAAATGAACTACTGGAGCAGGAGAAAGTGATTATCGCAGCGCGATAACATAATTAACTGCAGGGATTTATGCCTATAGGAAAGAGCTTCCCCATAATCAAACCCCCTCATAAACGAGGGGGAATCCGATAAAGTCTGATACAATGGTTGCATCTATCCAAAACTCTGATATATAGTGTCATAAATAAACCTGGTATCTTTGGGGAGGTGGGTGGATATGTCCAAATAGCACCTGCCCCTAAATTTAGGCTAGATGTCTCAGCGTCTCGGTCTAGTTTTCGGCGGTAAACAGATTCTGGCATGCCCGGTGTGACTTCTTCCTCTTTTCACTACACATTTTGTGTGTCATGATTGCGAAAAAAATCGCAGTTCGCTATGTGTCACGCCCCGCTTCCTAGTATACGGAGAAGTAGACATGACGGGCCGCGACATATTTACTTAGAAGTGAACACGTTAAGCGTAAATAAGCAATATAAATGAATACACAAGAATAACAAGAGATGTAAAAAATAACAGCAACTTTTATTAATATTCTTTCTTTACATCACAACTGATTTGAAAAGGAAATGTACAATGATAAAAGCAATGCCTAAACAGTGGCATACAAATGAAAAGGTAACTACAAATAAAAGACTAGAAATATGGCTCCTATGTGAACTGATCCAAGTCCTCCTGGCCGGGCTCGGTCTCCTGAGAGTCGGGTCCTCCTGACGAACATTCCAAAGAAAGAAGAGACAAAAATATCGTCAGCAAACCAGCGCTCGGTAAGTCTTAAAAGTAAGAGTGGAACAGATCAAGTAAAGAGGAGAGAACTGGTAATATAAACAGGTATATGTTTGTTATACTAACGTAGTTGTTTGTACCTTGGTACATAATGTATCAGTGTATACGAGAGGAGTCCAACTATCCTGTGGACTATGGTAACATGTAAGTACAAGGATCCGTCAAAACCCATGGGACAACGGCACAGGATGTTCATGTATGTGTCTTTTATTGTACATCATCGTGCCACTTTTAATACATTCCGTACCAGTCTACCCTTTAAACCCCGTAATGTATATTGTATAATTGTAATTATCAGACTTGTCGAGACCATAAATATAAGTTTTTCATGTAAACGGTTTTAGGATGTATCAAGTAGGCATGTAATCAAGTCAATTCATAGCCATGGTTCGGTCAAGTCAAGTCATGTTTGCATGTTGATATTGTTATGGTATTCAGCTTCGGGTTCAAGTATACATGTTGGATTCATGTTAGATTTGGATTCATGTTTGGATTGGATTCATATTAGACTTAGACTCATACTTGAGTCAGATATAGAATTTTGATCATGAATTAGGTTTGGGTGTTATCGGTAACTGCTGCACATGGACGGCAAGATTTGTGTCTTTTTCCAAGACAATTACCATTGATAGCTCCGTTTAGTTTTCTACCTTAAATAGGCAAGCACTCACTTTCTCCGGCTCCCTGAGGCTCAAAAGAATTAATCCCGCTTAAACCTATATTTACTAAAGTTCTTAATTGTAATTTTATATAACTCGAGGGGTTTTATGAAAAATATTTTATATACTTTCAAAATAAATCTCGAGTATTTATTTATTTTATTTAGGGTTTTCATGGATGTAACTTTTAAGATTTGAGGTATTTTAGTGAATATTAACTTAGCTTGAATAGTTCATAGTATTTAAGTGTAAAACTTGTTTTTTGGATAAGTTAAGGGTATTTTGGTGAAACTTGTCATTCTTTTATCTTTTTAGAAAACATGGAATTTTATTATATCTTGAAAATACGTGTTTTGATAACATTTATACATTTATAAAAATTAATTTTATTATTAAATAGAAAATCTCGTTTTTCTTAAAAATCGTATTAAAAATCTTTCGAGACCGAATGCTCCGTGAGGAGGTCTATATCTCGCTCTACTAGCCCGAGGATATGTGATAATTCGCACCATCCAATAGCGGGTTCCCAAAATGGGTTGTAGAGGCATAATCACAAAGAGTTTAATAATACTATTTAAAAAAAAACGGGTTTTTATAGTTCAAGGTATTTTGATGAAATGTTGTAATCGCCACGATATATGTTTCAAAGAGAAGCGTGCTATGAAATCATGTGTGTTGTGAAGGGTAGGTCGTTACTGTCATGCCCCGCTTCCCGGTGTACGGCAAGGGGACTGTTAGTGTATATGCCCTAGAGGCCATTACTGTATCATACTAGTTTGTATATTACTTAATGGAAGCTTGGGATATTCGCAGTTGTATATACAATCTTGCTCGAAATGGTAGTATGCTACTTGGTTTGTCTCTGCTTTTATATGTGCATGTGTTTCTTTTAGCATATCGCTGATATACATATTAGTAGAGCCCTTAGGATCTTTGCTTGATTACCAGCGTTGTGATGGCGCTCGCAATCGTGGGAGCTGGATAGTCTATAAGCACATCCTTATACAGGTCCCTGGTCGTTGGTCTATCGAGACAGGGCATCGATACTCCGGAGTAGACTCGCGTATGCGCTTCTCATCCCAGTGTGGGAGACGGTCTGTCCCACAGCCGTCAGTACGTCGTACTTGAGATAGTATACGGGTGCTCGTTAGGTTACGAGTACACTGGACAGGACTCGTCGGGAACTGTTGGTTGGTATTATACCTATCGTCAGTTATCAGTTCCCAGGTGACATGAGTACAGCTTAGTCCGTTGACTTGACACTGTCACTTCGCCTCGAGTGTGTTCCCACTGCACTTTGATTACTACCCTACCACGGCTCAAAGGAGTCGTGCAAACAGGTAGTTTTTAGGTGCAGTCCCGAAGCACTTGGAGGCAGTGACGGTTAGACAGGATTCGTCTCTCCCGGTATTGGGGGTTGACATCGCGCTGTGTCCAGGAGAGCCATTACACGAGTAGTCCCTGGCCAGGGCAAGCGAGATATACTGGTAGGGTTCCAGTGTTATCTCAGGGTGTTCTGGGCTACACTCCGACACGACTTGTACCGCTATTAGGGGATTGACGTTCACCGCCCCCTAGGCCCGCCATGCGATGTATCAGACGAACAGACTGGACTGTACGGAGACTGTCACATACAGGCTCAGTAGCAGTTCAGATGGGGTTCACCTCGTCAGTTTTCTTATCGACATCTACCTGGGGACCGTTACGTACAGCTAGTGCCGCTTGCGGTCTGTGGTTAAACCCACTGCCAGCGTAGTGTCGAGTCTTTAGAGTCCCACACAGAGAGCTATTCGCCTTTAGGCAAAATGAGTAGAGGCCGCATGGTTTTGCGACAGGGTTCGTTCGCATCCGCGCACTTGTGCACGTTTGCTGTCCGGACAGTTTATACTAGCGGGCTTTGGTTTAAGCCGGATCCTAGTATATGATTTGGGATTGGTTTTTCTCATTGTATTCGTGTTCCTCGGATCACGAATGCGGGTGCGTATGCACAGTTGTTTGAGACAGAGGGAGAGGACCTTGATTAGGGTTAATGGCTATTGTCATTTTATTAACCCTAATGCTTATGTGTGTATTATAGTTAATTGATAATTAGTTTAATAATTGTGCATGGTTATGGTTGTTGACCATTTGACTTCCTTGACTTGTTGACCTAGGTTGACACTTTGACCATCATCATCTCTTTTGGAAGATGCTTTTTGATCCTTGCAAATTGAAATGATAATGGTCATGTCATGATTAACCATGACAATTATCTAGCTAATTATTTAATTAAAATAATATACACATATTAGTGAGAATGGTTCACATTATTCTCATTCTATCATTTCATTTCTCTCTCTTGTTCTTCCTCTCCCTCAAGCTCTCCCCTCTCATGTGTTGAGAAACACTTGAGCTTGAGAAAAACCCTCTCTTGATCATCTCTACTCTCATATAGGGTTGAAGGACTAGCACTTCTTGAACCCTAGTTACTTCTCGCTTGGAGTTGAAGCCAAAGGTTGAGGCTTTCGGGTGGATCTTTCTTTGACGGGAGAAGACGACAAGGTGACCTCCTTCCATTACTCCAAGGAGCAAGGAGAGAAGGACATAAAGCCCAAGGTATAACCTTTCTAGCACTTAGCTAGTTTCTAGTTAGCTTTAGCAAGTTTTTGTTTAGCAAAGATCCTTTAAAGTCTAGTCCATGTTGCCTAAGCTCATAAAAATCCGATTTTTATTCCGTTTTCCGCCTCCCCGCAAGTACCGGAGTGGGCAACGTGGACTTACAGTGGTATCAGAGCCTAACTAAACATAAACTAGCTAGGTAGTGAAGTGTAACGAAGTTCGAAACCGAAAAATCCAAAAACCGAGTTTTCAAAAACCCTAGTTTCTGTTAAATTTTTTTCTGGTCAAAACAAAATTTGTTATACTCCAAAAATCGTCTCAGGGTTTTTTAAAGATAACCACCAAACCCGGTCCAGTGACTCGACCAAGGAGCCGCGGTTCCGCGGCAATAGCAAGCTATTGCAGCGCAACCGCGGCCAAGTTGGCTCTTCACTGGGTCGAGTTTGGTGCAGTGTATCTCTGGCTTGGTTTTAGGATTTTTAAGATATTTTATATGTGCCCAGATTTTCCAGAATAGAAATTTATTTTTGGGGGCCTATAAATCCGTATTTTTTTCCGAACTTCACTACACTTTGACTATAACGGTTATATCTGTAATGTTTGTATGTATTGAACGTCGGCTAATCGCTATATGTCGATTAGTCAGGGTTATACATCTCTGTGATCTGTGTTTGATATTGGTATGTGTATATGAATGGGTTGGATTGTCGCGGGTGAATAGCCGGGGTGGATGTGAGATGAGTGTTGCTTTTTCTTTCATTCATTGTAATATGTAAATTGATGTAATATTATTATTTGTATGGCCGCACAACCGGGTCGGGGTTGTAGCCGTCATTGTATAATTCTTTTTACTGTTTATGCTCCTAGGATAGATCCATGGAGGGGGTGCACAAACTACCGGGTATCTCGAAGTGCCGAGTGGCCTACTCACGGTGTTGAGGGAGGTTGCTTCACTTCGGGTACTTAGCGGGTAGTTTGCCGCACCCGTAGGGGTCTTGGGTGGGGTATTGGCTATTCACCGCGACCGTGTAATCCTCTTTTCGTTGCAGGCTCGAACGGATTGCGGATTCCTAGTATATCCAATGTATTCATCTGTGATCTGTAATGTCTATCATTGCTATATACTTATATATGATAACTATTTAGACGTTGCTTATGTTTTACAGCCGCGCTAGCCCAGCCCCCGCTCTGTCGTTAGTTAAGTAACCTAACGGGTGATGACGGGGCCCCGTGGCGAATGCGAATGGCATAAGCGTACGTCATATTTTGGTTGTTTTCTGCAATGGTAGGATTAAATGATGGGACGCATTAAAAGAACTAATGCAAGAAAATAAACCAAGTAAAAGTCGATTGGAACACTTTAAAAACCACTCGGTTCTTTTCAAAACTAAACTTTTAAACGCGGAGCTTGAACCACTCCTTTTAAAAGCTATCTCGTTCCATCGATTATATCAAGTTCACTGCGTTCACGGTTTTGCCAAAACCATCCGTAGCCCTCCATCATTCCACATGAATGGTCAAAAAGTATTCAAGCTATGTATTTTGGCCAAAGTCAAGGCATAGTGATTGGTAGCTATTGGGTATTCATGTGCAGCATAGATAGATGCGTTGGTTTGGGACAGTCGTGCTGCCATTTTGGCCAAAGTCAAGGGTAGGTACGGGTGGGTCCAAATTAACCAGGAGAATGACGGGTAGAACTTGACATGTGACTTATGATATTTTGGCCAAAGTCAAGGTCATAAGAGCATGGGGCAAAAATCCACATTGGGAGTTTCATAAGTACTGAAACTTGCTAGCGTTGCATACCATTTGGAGTGTGATGATTCTGGTAGGATTCCTTCGGTTTTATCACGCGATGATATTTGGATCCCGATCCTATTGTGAGTATATGCTACTCCTCAGGAAAACTCTCACTTAACGATCAATGCTATAAACTTAGTAGGTGTCTAGAAAGGTGTTAGCGGGACTACGCCCACAGGGAAAAGAGGTTACTTAATTAAGGAACTTCGCGAAAGCGTTGGAAAACCTCCCTCAAAGTACCGACACTGGCCTGGCTGAACGGTTAAGCAAGTATTGTACGGTGAGAGTGATCCTGACTAATCCTTTCTTTACGGTTTGAGAAGGGATTCGAGAGACAGTGGGAGCCATCCAGTTTAGACAAACTAAAAACCACTCTAAACTTGCAAGAGCATCATGCTAAAGTGTTTCTTTTCTCTCTCCTAATTGCAGCGACCATTCAAGATGACCGGACTTAAGTTATTACTAGATAAAAACATATTGACAGGGCCAAACTACAAAGATTGGCTCAGGAATGTCAAGATGGCAATCACTTACGACAAGTTGGGGTATGTTCTTACCACCAAAGCTCCCCCTGTCCCAGGTCCCAATACCAGTGTCGTAGATAGGGAAATCTACAAGACCTGGGAAATAGATTGCGCGAAGGCCAGATGCCTCGTACTAGCCTCGATGGACAACGAACATTAGAGGAGGCATGAGAATATGGACCTAGAGTCTATATTTCTCCATACAAAAGAACTGTATGGAGAGCAGTCTCGTATCGCAAGATACGAAGTGTCGAAGAAGCTATTTTCGGCAAGGTTGGCCGTCGGATCATCGGTAGCGGAACACGTGCTTAAGATGATTGGCTACATTGAGGAGCTCGCGGACCTTGGGACCACGTTGGAGAATGAACTCTATACTGATTTGATTCTCCAGTCCCTTCCTTCCACTTACGCCCAGTTTATTCTCAACTTCAACATGCAAGGAAAGGAGGTTGAACTTTCCGAGCTTCTGAACATGTTGAGGAGTGCTGAGGGCACCCTACAGAAAGGTAGGGAGACATCCACTTTGTTTGTAGGAGGATCTTCCTCTTCTAGATCCAGGGCGAAAGCCAAGGGTAAGAAGAAGAAAACCCCCGCCAAACCAAGAGGCGGTGTCAGTAAAGTGGATACGAAGGGAAAAGGTAAAGCAACAAAGATAGCGGGGAAGCTAGTGGGGAAGGAAGAATGCTTCTATTGTTACAAAAGTGGTAACTGGAAACAGGATTGCAAGGCTTGGAAAGCCAGAACACAGGATTTGAAGCGAGTTGCGGCTTCAGCTTCAGGTGTGTATGTTATTGAAAACTGTCTATCAATAAACTCTACATCCTGGGTATTGGATACCGGATCAGGATCTCATATCTGTAATTCTTTGCAGGCGTTGAGAAAGCGTAGAGTTTTGAAGGCAGGTGACATGACCCTCAGAGCTGCGAACGGTGCTAGCATGGATGCTGAGGCCGTGGGGGACTATCACCTGGGATTGTCGGATGGACATTTTTTGGTTTTGCGTAGTTGTTATTATGTACCAAATGCAACCTGTAATATCATTTCTGTATCTTTATTATCTAAAGAAGGTTATGAATTTGCATTTGTAAGTAATATAGTGAACATTCACCTTAATCAAGCTTTGATTGGGTCAGGTACATTGAACAACGGTATATACGTATTAAACCAACCACAGATTTTCAATGTCCAGAATACACACAAAAGAAAGTCTCCAGAAATAAATAAAACTTTCTTATGGCATTGTAGACTGGGTCACATCAATGAGAGAAGGTTGACCAAGTTACACACAGAAGGATATTTGGATCCGTTCGAATATCAATCGTATGCAACTTGTCAATCTTGTCTCAAAGGAAAGATGACAAAGACTCCGTTTACTGGACACGGAGAAAGAGCGAGCGAGCTCTTGGGACTCGTACACAGCGACGTGTGCGGTCCAATGTCTACACATGCACGAAGCGGTTATTCTTACTTCATTACTTTTACGGATGACTTTTCAAGGTACGGTTATGTCTTCTTAATGAAACATAAATCCGAGGCTTTTGAAAAATTCCAGGAATATAAGAATGAAGTAGAAAAACAAATAGGCAAAAGTATAAAGATACTGAGATCTGATCGTGGTGGTGAATACTTGAGTGTCGAGTTCCTAGGTTACTTAAAAGAGAATGGAATTCTCTCTCAGCTTACTCCTCCATACACTCTGCAACATAATGGTGTATCGGAGAGACGGAACCGAACCCTATTGGATATGGTACGGTCCATGATGAGTAACGCTGAGTTGCCGCGATCGTTCTGGGGATATGCGCTAGAATCAGCTGCATACCTTTTGAACCGAGTTCCAACTAAGACTGTGCCTACTACACCATATCAGATGTGGTGTGGGAAGAGACCCTATCTTAATCACATTAAGACATGGGGATGTCCAGCTTTTGTAAAAAAGCAGCATGCGGACAACCTCGAGGCACGCTCAGTACAGTGTAAGTTTGTGGGATATCCAAAGAGCTCCAAGGGATATTACTTCTATTGCGAAGAGGAACAAAAAGTCCTTGTTTCTCGCCATGCCCACTTTCTAGAACACCAGTTCATAGAAAAAGAATTAAGTGGGAGCGCAATAGAACTGGAAGAAATTCCAGAACCACGAGCTATTACTGAAAGCTTGGTTGAACCAGAGGGTTCAAAAGATCAGGACATTCTCATGCCACTCCGCAGGAGTAGTAGGCAGTCTTATCCGCCCGAGAGATACTACGGTTTTCTCATTGACGGGGATAGAGAGGATTGCATCATAGATTATGATGAGCCTACTAGCTTTCAGCAGGCCATTCAGAGCGTCGACTCGGTAAAATGGCTGGATGCAATGCGGACCGAGATGGAGTCCATGTACACCAAAAAAGTATGGACGTTGGACATTGCTCCAGACGGGGTGAAACCCGTAGGATGCAAGTGGATCTTTAAAAGGAAGATTGGTGTAGATGGACAGGTTGAGACCTATAAAGCTAGATTGGTAGCAAAGGGTTTTCGTCAGCGACCTGGTTTGGACTATGACAAAACCTTTTCTCCAGTAGCTATGCTGAAATCCATTCGGATCCTTCTTGCCATTGCTGCCTTCCACGATTATGAGATTTGGCAGATGGACGTAAAGACAGCTTTTCTAAATGGTCATTTAGAGGAGTGTGTCTATATGGATCAGCCAGAGGGTTTCATTCAGAGTGGGAGCAGCGGAAAGGTGTGCACGTTGCTTAAGTCCATTTATGGACTAAAGCAGGCATCGCGGAGTTGGAACATCTGTTTTGATGAGACGGTCAAGGAATTTGGCTTTATCAAAAATCCAGATGAACCATGCATCTATTGTAGATTTGTAGCGAGAACTGTAGTATTCCTCGTTTTATACGTGGATGACATTCTCTTAATAGGAAATGACATTCCTATGCTACAATCTGTCAAGGGGTTCTTGTCACACAGGTTCTCCATGAAAGACCTGGGTGATGCCTCATACATTCTGGGTATCCGGATCTACCGTGACAGATCCAAGAGGATATTAGGACTTTCGCAGTCTAGGTACATCGACGCCATACTGAAGAGATTCAGTATGGAAGACTCCAAGCGCGGTAATCTACCGGCTTGTCACGGGATCACCCTCTCCAAAGAGATGTCTCCCAAGACTGATTTGGAAAGGGATCGCATGTCTATTATACCCTACGCTTCTGCGGTAGGCTCTATAATGTATGCGATGTTGTGTACCAGACCGGATGTGGCTTATGCACTGAGTGTGGTAAGCAGGTATCAGTCAAATCCTGGGGAGAAACATTGGATAGCAGTAAAGAACATTCTCAAGTACCAGAGAAGGACAAAGGAGATGTTCTTGGTGTATGGCGGAAAAGACCTGCAGATTGAGGCCTTTGCTGACTCCAGCTTCCAGAGTGACAAGGATGATTCCAAGTCCATGTCGGGTTTTGTCTTCACCCTCAATAGAGGGGCGGTGTGTTGGAAGAGCTCCAAACAGGAAACCGTTGCTGACTCGACTATGGAAGCGGAATACATCGCTGCATCTGATGCCGCAAAAGAAGCTGTCTGGATGAGGAAGTTCTTGAAAGAACTTCAGGTGGTTCCGTCCATTGTTGACCCAATACCTCTGTATTGCGACAACAACGGGGCTATAGCTTTAGCGAAGAAACCCAGGTCCCATCAGAAATCCAGACACATCTTAAGGCGGTATCACCTGATCAGGGAGATCGTGGATCGCCAGGAGATCGAGGTCCGGAGAGTTGCATCAGAGGATAACACAGTAGATCCATTCACCAAGGCCTTGCCCCAGACTCAGTTTGAGCGGCCGATCGAGATGATATGTCTTCGATACGCCAGTACACGGCCTTAGTGCAAGTGGGAGATTGTTAGTGTATATGCCCTAGAGGCCATTACTGTATCATACTAGTTTGTATATTACTTAATGGAAGCTTGGGATATTCGCAGCTGTATATACAATCTTTCTCGAAATGGTAGTATGCTACTTGGTTTGTCTCTGCTTTAATACGTGCATGTGTTTCTTTTAGCATATCGCTGATATACATATTAGTAGAGCCCTTAGGATCTTTGCTTGATTACCAGCGTTGTGATGGCGCTCCAAATCGTGGGAGCTGGGTAGTCTATAAGCACATCCTTATACAGGTCCCTGGTCGTTGGACTATCGAGACAGGGCATCGATACTCCGGAGTAGACTAGCGTATGCGCTTCTTATCCCAGTGTGGGAGACGGTCTGTCCCACAGCCGTCAATACGTCGTACTTGAGATAGTATACGGGTGCTCGTTAGGTTACGAGTACACTGGACAGGACTCGTCGGGAACTGTTGGTTGGTATTATACCTATCGTCAGTTATCAGTTCCCAGGTGACATGAGTACAGCTTAGTCCGTTGACTTGACACTGTCACTTCGCCTCGAGTGTGTTCCCACTGCACTTTGATTACTACCCAACCACGGCTCAAAGGAGTCGTGCAAACAGGTAGTTTTTGGGTGCAGTCCCGAAGCACTTGGAGGCAGTGACGGTTAGACAGGATTCGTCTCTCCCGGTATTGGGGGTTGACATCGCGCTGTGTCCAGGAGAGCCATTACACGAGTAGTCCCTGGCCAGGGCAAGCGAGATATACTGGTAGGGTTCCAGTGTTATCTCAGGGTGTTCTGGGCTACACTCTGACACGACTTGTACCGCTATTAGGGGACTGACATTCACTGCCCCCCTAGGCCCGCCATGCGATGTATCAGACGAACAGACCGGACTGTACGGAGACTGTCACATACAGGCTCAGTAGGAGTTCAGATGGGGTTCACCTCGTCAGTCTTCTTATCGACATCTACCTGGGGACCGTTACGTACAGCTAGTGCCGCTTGCGGTCTGTGGTTAAACCCACTGCCAGCGTAGTGTCGAGTCTTTAGAGTCCCACACAGAGAGCTATTCGCCTTTAGGCAAAATGAGTAGAGGCCGCATGGTTTTGCGACAGGGTTCGTTCGCATCCGCGCACTTGTGCACGTTTGCTGTCCGGACAGTTTATACTAGCGGGCTTTGGTTTAAGCCGGATCCTAGTATATGATTTGGGATTGGTTTTTCTCATTGTATTCGTGTTCCTCGGATCACGAATGCGGGTGCGTATGCACAGTTGTTTGAGACAGAGGGAGAGGACCTTGATTAGGGTTAATGGCTATTGTCATTTTATTAACCCTAATGCTTATGTGTGTATTATAGTTAATTGATAATTAGTTTAATAATTGTGCATGGTTATGGTTGTTGACCATTTGACTTCCTTGACTTGTTGACCTAGGTTGACACTTTGACCATCATCATCTCTTTTGGAAGATGCTTTTTGATCCTTGCAAATTGAAATGATAATGGTCATGTCATGATTAACCATGACAATTATCTAGCTAATTATTTAATTAAAATAATATACACATATTAGTGAGAATGGTTCACATTATTCTCATTCTATCATTTCATTTCTCTCTCTTGTTCTTCCTCTCCCTCAAGCTCTCCCCTCTCATGTGTTGAGAAACACTTGAGCTTGAGAAAAACCCTCTCTTGATCATCTCTACTCTCATCTAGGGTTGAAGGACTAGCACTTCTTGAACCCTAGTTACTTCTCGCTTGGAGTTGAAGCCAAATGTTGAGGCTTTCGGGTGGATCTTTCTTTGACGGGAGAAGACAACAAGGCGACCTCCTTCCATTACTCCAAGGAGCAAGGAGAGAAGGACATAAAGCCCAAGGTATAACCTTTCTAGCACTTAGCTAGTTTCTAGTTAGCTTTAGCAAGTTTTTGTTTAGCAAAGATCCTTTAAAGTCTAGTCCATGTTGCCTAAGCTCATAAAAATCCGATTTTTATTCCGTTTTCCGCCTCCCCGCAAGTACCGGGGTGGGCAACGTGGACTTACAGGCGAGGCCCGCTACATATTTACTCAGAAGTAACCACGCTAAGCGTATCTAAGCAATATAAAGTAAAATGTACACAAGAGACATGAATATAATGAACATCAACTTTATTTATTAAAAATTCATTTACAGGTACAAATGGAATATAAATATATGAATAGAAAGCAATTCCTAAACAATGGCATAACTGAAATGAAAAGTATGTACAAGTGCCTACAGCTCTGGATCGATAGCAAACTGCTCCAAGTCCTTTGTACTGGGCTCAGTCTCTAGTGCGTCCAAATCACCTGACAACATTCCAAAGAAAGAATAAAAAGGAATGTCGTCAGCGAACAATCGCTCGGTAAGTCCCAAAGATGAGTAAAGATAGAATAGACAGAAAGAGAATATGACTATTAATATTTGATTATATTGTTAATGCAGTTTTTTGTAGCTTGGTACAGAATATGCCAGTGTATACGAGAGGAGTCCCACTATTCCGGAGACTAAGGTATACGGAGCACAAGGAACCATTCAGCCGTGGTACAACGGCAATAGATATTCAGGTTAGGTGTATTAAGGTTACAGTCTCGTGCTACTTCTAACACATTCCGTACCACTCTACCCCTTTATAAACCCCGCGATGTCTTTTGTATTGATTGTATTATTTTGTTATATAGATGGATGACTTGCCGAAACCATGATATCAGTAAATGGAATGGATATAAATGGAGGGTCATGTAGACGGAGTATATCCATGGTTCGGTTCGGTCAATATAGATTGAATAGACGGATTCATGGATTTATGTTGTATTGTAGTTTATACTTGAATCATATTCAAGTCAGATTGATTAGATTAAGACACTGTCTGAGTCAGACACTTTGAAAAGAAATTGAAGTCCTGAATTAGTTTTGATGTTATCGGTAACTGCTGCACATGGACGGCAGGATTTGTGTCTTTTTCTAAGAAAATTACCGTATTGATAACACCGTTTGTTAGATTGTCTACTGTTTCCCCAATCAAAGCAAAACTCTGTTCAAATTCCAAGGCTGGAAATGAAGCGATGCTTCCCCTAATCAGAGCAGAGCTCTGTTCAACTTCCAAGGCTGGAAATGAAGCGACACTTCTGCTTCCCCCAATCAGAGCAAAGCTCTGTTTAGAAATTTAAGATTCAAAATTGAAGCAACGCTTCAGATACCGTGCGCTCTGCGCTGCGCGCCACGTGTCAAAAGCAGACACGCCAGCGCCAGGAGTGCTACGCCCTAGGCAACGCACCCCTTTCAGAGCAAAGCTCTGTTCCAAAATTCAAATTTTAAAAGTTGAAGCAACGCTTCAGATCCAGCGCTCTGCGCTGCGCGCCACGTGTCAAATACAGGCGTGCTAGCGCAGTTGCGCTGCGCGCCACGTGTTAAACGTAGATGCGCTCGCACCAAGTGCGCCAGCGCTAGAATTAAAAGAATTCCCCACCGTTAGATCAAAAGATCTAATAATAATAAATTATTAATTAATCAGAATTAAAATTCTGTTATGGAAAGATCTTTCCAATCTTGTTGAAAACAAGAAAATTGCCTTCTGTAAAACAGAAGCCCCAGGATCAAAGATCCAACGGTGGGGAAACATCCCCAAATCAATCAGAGAAAGATCTCTTCAACTAATTTAACAAATCAATTGGCCCTATATAAAGGCCCCAAGACTTCAAGTCTCAAAAGGAAAAAAACTCTCTGCAAAGTTTAAGAAAAACTCAAAGAGAAAGAAAGGCAAGCCTTTGAAGAAAGAAGGTCATTTCTCCATCTTTAAAGGTAAAACAATTAATTCTTGAACAACAGAGATGAAATCATCTCGCAAAAAGAAGAAACATCTTCTAAAAAGATCTTAGATCTATAAAAAAGACCAAGGTCTTTGATTAAACATAAAGGATTAAAAGATCAAATCATAAAAATATAAAAAAAGAAGTATTTTACTTCATTCACAGATCTTTTGATCTATAAAGGCAGAGCCTTTCATAAGAACAAGAACTTAGTTCTTGAATCTTGAGGCAAAACCTCTTTTAAGAAGAACATAAACTTGTTCTTTAATCTTAAATTGATCAAAATGCGCTCTGCGCTATTGGATAGTGCCTTGCACTCATGAACTGCGCCCTTGCGCTCATTGGATCGGCGCACAGCGCTAGAACTTGCCACATGTCAACCAGAGACACAATTTGCGCTTTGCGCTCCTGAAACAGAGCGCCGCGCTTATAGACTGGCGCTCAGTGCCAAGCGTGCCATGTGTCGCTCGCTGGCGCGCCAACAGACTAGCGCAAAGCGCTCATAGATGGAAAGCGCAAGTGCGCTAATGAACCGGCGCTTAGCGCTAAGCGCGACACGTGTCACCCTCATGTGCGCTAGCACAATGCGCTCCTTAATTGGCGCAAAGCGCCTGACGCGCCACGTGGTGCACTGTTAGAATACCACTTTGTTCCTGATAAATGCTATACATTTAATACCAGACAAAATGACAGAGCCCAATGCTTAGCATTATTAAAAAGGGCCGTGCCCAAGTAAAGGCTTAATAGCCAGAACAAAAATAAAATGTTAAAACATTTTAATTGGACTTAGCCCAATTCTGGCCATAAGTCCTCAACTTATTTTGAAATGAGCACATCTGCTCTTTCAACCAAATCACCCCGGTTCAAGGGTACATCTCTTCACTCCTTTGATATTTGTCGTTGTAATTCCTCAACGTCTTCAAAGAGGTGACGGGTCCCGACGACCACACATTTAACGGACTGTGAGGTCCTTAAACTCATGGACTATGATGTCCTTAACCTCAACTGTGATGTCTTAAAACTAACATCGGACTGTGGAGCCCTTAAATCCATGGACTATGATGTCCTTAACCTCGACCGTGATGTCTTAAAACTAACACCGGACTGTGAGGTCCTTAAACTCACGGACTATGATGTCCTTAACCTTGACCGCGATGTCTTAAAACTAACAATGGACCGTAATGTCCTTAAACTAATTATCGACCGCAATGTCATTAAACTAAACAATAGAGCCCAATTGTTCTCTTATCGGATCCAAACGATCCCGTTAAGTTGATCTTAGTCTAGAATTAGACTAACATGTCCTTAAAAAACGTTTAAGTTGATCTTAGCCTCAAATAAGGCTAACGTATCCTTAAACACAACCCCCCAAACCTAAATCTAAGAAAGATACGGATTTGGACTAGTCCACGCCCTATGGGCGACAACATAACTTAGTCTCCGTATACAATCCACGGGCAACCACAAACAAAACAAACACCCACAACACGAAGTGATCATCTGGAGAAGGAGAAAGTTGTTACCGCGATGCGGTAGCGTAATTAACTGCAGGGGTTTGCGCCTGCAGGGAAGAGCGTCCTCACAATCAAAAGTCCCTCAAACGAGGGGGAATCTGACGAAGTCTGCTATATCAGCCGCATCCGTTTAAACCTTCGATACATGGTGCCATAAATCAACTTGGTATCTTCGGAGAGGTGGACGGATAGCACCAATTAGCATCTGTCCCGAATTTCAGGCAAGACGGACTTGCGCGGTCGCGTCTCTGTATTCGGCGGGGAACATCTACCTTAGATAGGAAAGCACCCACATTCTCCGGCTCCCTGAGACTCAAGAGAATTGGTCTCTCTTAAACCTATATTTACTAGGGTCCTTATTGTAATTTAGTATAACTTGAGGGGGCTTTATGTAAAAATAGTTTTGATACATTTTCAAAATACACCTCAAGTATTTAATTATCGTCTTTAGGGTTTTCATAGATGTATATTTTATAAAAGTGAAATTTCTAGTGAGTAGAACCTAGTTTTCATTGTATATGGTATTTTATTGAAATATTGGAATTGTTTTGTATTTGGATGGTAGTTTCATATAATGGTGATTCCTTTGATTTAGAAAACTTGGAA
Source organism: Agapanthus africanus (assembly GCA_030015575.1). Lineage (NCBI taxonomy): Eukaryota > Viridiplantae > Streptophyta > Magnoliopsida > Asparagales > Amaryllidaceae > Agapanthus > Agapanthus africanus. Next base: position 670,394,501 of record CM057337.1, read on the forward strand.
TATTTGTATAATATATTTAAAATAGATCTTTTGATAATACTCATATATATATTTATATATTTAATAAAAATAAAATTTATTTATTTTTTAGAAATCTCATTTTTCTTAAAAATAGCATTAAAAATTCCATCGAGATCGAATGCTCCTTACGGAGGTCTGCATCTCGCTCTACTAGGCCCGAAGACGTGCAATAACCCACACCATCCGGATCAGGATTCCCTAAAATGGATTGTAGAGGCGTAATTGCAAGGAATTAATGAATACTCTTTTTAAAGAAAACGGTTTTGTAATAGTTTAGGGTATTTTATTGTAACTCGTGATATTTCCAAAAATATTGCCCAAAAGTAAATCGTGCTATATCCAATATGTGTGTTGTGATGAGGTAGGTCATTACCTCATGAGTTTTCTAAGGTAATACAAGTATTATGTTGATTTGTGTCGAAACTAAAGTATATGGTATTTTACCGTAAAAATACGATAAAAGTTGCATAAAAGATTTTTTTGAGATAAAACTTATTTTAATGTGTTTGTTAATGTCTGTTACACATTATATGAGAGTATGGTATTTTCTTGTTTAAGAAAAGTTAGAATTTTTAAAGAAACACGAAACAGAAGTCGGATTAACTCCGCTTTCGTCGAGTTTTAGAAATGAAAGTTTTTAGAATAGAAGATGAGAGGGGAAGAGGGGACTTACTGGCTATCGAGAAAGAAGAGAGGTGGGGGAAGACTATGGAAGCGTCGGGGTGTCGTTTCGTTGCCGGAATCACCTCGAAACGTCGTCGGAATCTTGCCCTTTGCTAACTCCACCTGCACACTATATGGACTTGAGAATTTATGAGAGCTTTTGTAATGAAATTCTGAGTGAGGAGGGGTGAAATGGAGTGTGGTATTTATAGGGAAAATTAGGGTTTAGAGGATTAAAGAATGCATTAAAAATATGCATTAAAAATTGGATTAAAGGTGATTTAAGTTCTCTGGAAAATGTGCATAGAAAATAAACAACATGAGAGAAGTGGGGTAGGCCAAGGGGTGCTTGGGTGAAAAGATGGGGAGCATCCCTTACGCGGGACCCGACGGTGCCGGTATCCAACGCTATAGTCGCCGGTCAAAATCCGGTGAAGGAGCTTGGATCTTTGGCAACGTGTTGGTATCGCTTGGTTTTCCCCAGTGAATGTGTTTGATTACTCTGTAAGTCTTCATCTTACGTGTAGTGCACATGCAAACTCTTGGGCTTCTAAAAGATTAAAAGAAAATTAAATAAAAAGATAATGTGGCTGGGGGGATTCGATCACAGGGGCTACGTCACAGCAGTGCAAGGCTTTACCAATGAGCTACAAGTGCTTTCTTGCTGTTCAAAAGCAAATCAAATACTTATAGTGTACACAGGATTGCAAATACCCCAATTGCACATTAACTTTTAAATAAATTTCTGTACATTGAAACTTGAGTTATTATAGTTACCCCATGATGTTTTCTAAAAGTAATACCAAGCAAAATAAATAAATATGATCGATACAAAGTTCATGGTATTTAAAGGTAAAACTCAATTTAAAGTTGTTTAGCATGATGATTTAGGGTAAAAGTTGTTCTAAACTTTAGTTTTATGATTAACAAACAATGTATAGGAATATGAATGAGCAATTCTTAAGAAAAATTGTAGTTTCAAAGATTTTAGAATCAAATGTCGATATAACTCCACTTACCGACGTATTTTTATAAAAAGAGACTTTTTATGTAGAAAAAGAAGAAAGGGGATGGGACTTACTAGCTAGAAGGGTGAAGATAAGGTAGAATAAGATTGTGTAGTCGCCGTGGTGTCGCCTGAATCGCTTCGTTTCCTCACCGAATGTTGACCTTGGGTTAACTCCACTTTTACTCCACTTGTACTTAGAAAAATTTGATAATTTTGGTTAGAGGTTTCAGAATGAAGAGGGGCTAGGGTATGAGATTGTATTTATAGTGTGGAATTATGGTTTTTGGAATTGAAAGAATGAATTAAAATGCATTAAATATTGGATTAATTGGGAAATTGAATTCTCTGTTAAATTGCAGAGAAAACAACTAGTGCAGGGGTAATGGGGGTAGGCCAAAGGTCTTGTGGACAAAGTACGGGGGCTTTTACCCACGGTTGACTCGTCGGCGCCGGTCCCAGAGCCGATCTCGCCGGCCAATTGGTGGTGTTAGACCGGTGGATCCTCGACACGTGTTTGTGTACACAAAATTTTACACATGTTAGATTTTTCTGATTTTCATTTTTACGTGTATTGCACGTGTAAACTTTTTGGCTTCTAAAAAGTTTAAAAGAAAAATCAGTAAAAATAATATGTGGCTGATGGGATTCGAACACAGGGGCTATGTCACAGCAGTGCAAGGCTTTCCCAGTGAGCTACAAGTTATTTCTTGATGTTCTTAAACAAATTTAATTTATAACTTGTTATCAGGCTAAGGAGCCCTTTCTGTACTTTAAGAAGAAAAATTTTGTACAGAAAATTCAGAGTCGTTACATTCTACCCTCCTTATAAAAATTTCGTCCTCGAAATTTACAATTACATAAGGACTAGTTTACAAATAAGAAAGAGTATCTTGCACGCATGTTATCTTCTCGCTCCCAAGTTGATTCTCCTGGCGAATCTTTTCTCCACTTCACTCGGATCAAGTTTACTTCCTTGTTCCTCGGTGACTTTACCTTTCGGTCCAGGATCTCAACGGGTTGTTGCTCACAAGTTAAGTCTGTCTGTGTAGGGTGTTTTTCGTCACCCCATTGAGATGGGAATATGCGCGCGCTTGTCAGACGTACTACAGATTTCCCCTGCCTAGGGTAGGCCGGGGTTTAATGATTACGGGGATCCGAATCTCCGGCAGCCGCGGACTAAGCTGCCGTTAATTACCCCTTGCCTTTAGAGCGAGGGAACCTCCGATTGACGGGTTAAACTGGTCATGCGAACTCAATGTGCAATGTACGTGTGTTGTGTTTTGAAAGGGGTGTTTTGGATATATCGGGAGCCACGCAGAGATTTTACGGGGGTCCCGCTACCCGGATAGCGGGCTGGGGGTCAAGGGGGCTAGCAGCCCCCTTGCGGGGTGTAGGGCAGCGCCCCGTTAGAAATTTTTTTCTAACAGGGACAGTGTCGTGGAGTATGTGTGTGTGTGAATATGTATACATATGTATATATATATATGTATGTACATAAAAAAGGGGGAAAAGGCATCCAAAGGATGCGTGGGGGCAGCACTTTGGGCGCTGTGCGCCTAGGTGCTATGCGCTCAGGCGCTGGAGTGCCACGTGTCGGCACATGGGCGCTCTGCTCTTGAGCGCTGGGCGCTTGAGCGCAAGTACGCTACGTGTCGGCACGGGGGCGACTTGAGCACAAGCGCGCTACGTGTCGGCACGGGGGAGACTTGCGCTCGAACGCTTGCGCTCGGGCGCAAGCGCGTCACGTGTCGGCACCGGGGCGACTTGCGCTCGGGCGCAAGCGCGCCACGTGTCGGCACCGGGGCGACCTGCGCTCGGGTGCTTGCGCTTGGGCGCAAGCGCGCCACGTGTCGGCACCGGGGCGACCTGCGCTCGGGCGCTTGCGCTTGGCGCAAGCGCGCCACGTGTCGGCACGAGGGCGACTTGCGCTCGGGCGCTTGCGCTTGAGCGCAAGCGCGCCACGTGTCGGCACGCGGGCGCTCTGCGCTTGAGCGCCGGCGAGAAAAAGAGGCTTTTAGCCTAAGAAACAGAAGCTATGCTTCAGAAAGGAAATATTTGTTGTATATATATATATATATGTTATGGAGTTAAAACTCCTAATGTTTTGAAGCTGATGAAGGGGGGGTTCTTCTTCTTCCTCCTGTTGTTTGGTCGGATCTTGAAGATCAAGATGTAGGAGATTTTAAAAATCACTCCTTTTTGAGATCTGATGGGAGATCTGAGTTCCCCTTTGTGGGTTTTGTGTGGAAAACTACTTAGTTTTGGAAGAGAAAGAGTAAAACTCTTGATTTAATTCAAAAGAAATGAAAAGGTTTAGAACCTTGGAGCAGGAGCAGGAGGCACAAAGAACCCTAGATTTTTTTTGAGGGGAATGAAAAGTGTTATGCTTTTTTTTTATTCATCATGTTGCCTTTTATAGGCTTACATATTTACATATAGCCCCTTGGGCTTTACAAAAATGGCATTTTAGCCATCCCATGGCTCATGTGCCATTTCATTTTTGCACATAAGCCATGGGTTTACAAAATATTGGCTTTATGCCCATTTTGTTTACATTCATGCATAAACAATTACATAAAAATTATTTATTACATGATCTATATTTTGGCATGGAGGAGGCTGGCCGCGGGCTCGACTTGGGCATGGGCCCGCTTGACCTGGGCTTGGGCCCACCTGGCTTGGGGTTGACTTTGATTTTGACTTGGTCAACCGGGGTGTAAATTTTTACCCCAACAGTCTGTACAGTGAGCTCAGAGTGATCAAGGATATGGCTGGGGTTGCTCACATATCTTCGAAGCTGGAATATATGGAATACGTTGTGCACTCCTTCCAATGAGGGTGGTAGTGCCAAATGACATGCCACTTCTCCGACTCGTTCGAGAATGTCGAGTGGTCCTATATATCTCATACTGAGCTTACCTCTCTTGCCAAAGCGGATTACTCTTCGGTTTGGAGAGATCTTTAAGAAAACATGATCTTCAGGTTGGAAATCCAGGTGTCGATGCTTTCCATTAGCCCAGTGCTTCTGTCAGTCTTGGGCTATGTGCATTCTTTCCTTGATCGTGCGAACTACATCCACAGTTGCCCTGATCATATCTGGTCCAAAGAGTTCCCGATCTTCGATATTGTCCCAACTTAGTAGTGAACGACACTTCCCATAGAAAGCTGTAAATGGTGCCATTCCAATACTCGCCTAGTAGCTGTTTTTGTATGAAAACTCCACAAGATGTAGGCGATCTTCCCACAATCCTCCGAAGTCTAACATACAAGCTCTTAGAATGTCTTCCAGGATCTGAATTGTTCGCTTAGATTTTCCATCTGTTTGTGGATAGTAAGCTGTGCTGAAATTCAGACTTGTTCCCAGGCTAGCTTGTAGACTCTGCCAAAACTGTGATCGGAATCTGGTATCTCGATCAGAGACGATGCAAACCGGTACTCTATGTAATTTCACGATCTCCTGCATGAGTTCATGGGTATCAGAAATAGTACATCTTGTGGTTAAATCTTACATTAGATTCATGCTTACCTCCATGTACTTCTTTGCTGACGTCTCAGTAGATTGGCCAACTCGAAATGGGATGAAGTGAGACGACTTGGTGAGTCAATCCACAATAACCCATACTGCGTCATTACCCTTCGTGCTGCGAGGAAGGGTAGTCACGAAGTCCATAGTGATGTGTTGTCATTTCCATTCTGGGATAGGTAACGATTGAAGTAAACCAGCAGTTCTGTGATGTTCAGCCTTCACTTGCTGACACACCAAGCACTTGACTACGCTTCTGGCTACTTCGCGCTTCATTCCATTCTACCAGTAGTGTTGCCGTAGATCTTTGTACATTTTTGTACCACCAGGATGTACTGAGTAAGGAGAGTTGTGATTTTCTTTCATCAACTCTTCCCGAACAGAACCTTATGGTACACACAACCTGCTTCCATATCTTAAAGATCCGTCTTCGTGGATGATGAAGTCTGTTCGCAGTCCACTTTCTCCTTATTCTCGTATCTTTTGCAACTTGGCATCACTTTCTTGAGCTGCCTTGATCTGATTGACAATAGTAGGCTGAACTTGTATGTTCATCAAATACGAAGCGTTACCTGGCATAACCACTTCTATATCCATCCCGTGCAATTCCTGCTGTAGCTTCCACTGTGCAGTGATATTCACTGATAACGGCTGGCGACTAAGTGCATCAGGAACTACATTCATCTTCCCTGGATGATATTGTAGGTTGATGTTAAAGTCCACCATAAGTTCTAGCCATCTTCTCTGCCGCATATTCAATTCCTTTTGAGTAAATACATACTTCAGACTTTTGTGGCCTGTGTATATATCCACTCGTTCTCCAAGTAGATAATGGCACCAAATTTAAAGTGCAAAGATAACGGCTACCAACTCCAAGTCATGTGTTGGATAGTTGCGCTTATGAACTTTCAGCTCTCTTGATGCAAAGGCTACAGCTTTTCCATGCTGGTGTAGAGCGCATCCTGATCCCTTATCGGATGCATCACAATGCACAACAAATCCTCATGATTGGTTCGGTATTACGAGAATAAGAGCTGATGTCAATCTTGAATTGAGTTTTACAAAAGCTTGTTCATATGCTTCTGACCACACGAACGCTTCATCTTTACGTGTAAACTTGGTCAGGGGTGCTGCAATCTTCGAGAACCCTTCAATGAATCTTCGGTAGTATCCTGCTAAACCCAAGAAACTTTGAATATCTTTTACCGTCTTTGGTGTCGGCCATTAACTGACAGCTGCCACCTTAGCTGGATCTAATGAGATTCCTTCTCCTGAAATAATGTGTCCGAGAAATCATACTTGATCTAGCCAAAATCCGCACTTGCTGTACTTGGCATAGAGTTGATGCTGTCGCAAAGTCTCCATGAAACTCCGCAAATGCTCAGCGTGTTCTTTCCGATTCTTTGAATACACCAGGATGTCGTCGATGAAAATAACAACAAACCTGTCAGGTACTCTCGGAAAACTAGGTTCATCAGATTCATAAATATCGCAGGTGCATTGGTCACTCCAAATGGCATCACGAGAAACTCATAATAACCATAGCGAGTCTTGAATGCCGTTTTTAGAATATCAGACTCTTTGACCTTCACCTGATGATAACCTGAACGAAGATCTAACTTTGAGAATATGAAAGACCCACTTAGCTGATCGAATAGATCGTCGATGCGTGGTAGTGGATACTTGTTCTTTATCGTCACTTCGTTCAGAGCTCAGTAATCTATACACATTCTGTATGAACCTTCTTTCTTCTTCACGAGCAAAACTGGAGATACCCAACTTAAAATACTGGGACGAATCCAACCTTTCTTCAGGAATTCGTCCAACTGAGTACGGATCTCCTTCAATCCTTCTGGACTTAACCGGTACGGAGCTTTGATCACCAGTTGCGCACCATGTATTAAGTCAATGCTGAATTCAAGAGCTCGATCGGGAGGCAAACCTGAGATGTCTCCAGGGAATACGTCCTCGAACTCTCGAACTACCTCTGGCTTGTATTCTTCCGCCCGTAATGTTGCAATCACTACCTTCTTTGGTTTGGCCTTGTAGGTGCTAGGTTCTAAGGGACGGTCTCCACTCTTAAAATAAAAGACCGGATGATCTGGTATCTCTAAAACTACCCTCCTTTGACGACAGTCGATGGTAGCGAAGAAAGTTCCTAGCCAGTCCATTCCTAAGACTACGTCGAAATTTGATATATCCAGCACCTTGAAGTCCGCATAAAATTCTCTGCTGCAGACTACCACTGGACATAGATCGTATCCCACAATTGCCTTCAGAACGCCGTTCCCTGAACCAACATTCCAGCTGAATACGAGCGGTTTAACTAGAATCGCATGAGTTCGGACGAACCGTTACGACATAAAGCAATGTGATGCTCCAGTATCGAAGAGTGCTAAAGTAGGTAGGGAGGCTACTAAGTTTGTACCTAAGTTGTGTGGGATATGTTTAGGTATAGGAAAAGAATATATTGATGTATAAGGATTGAAAAGGTTTGAAATATGGGGAGTTACCAGTGATGACTTGGCCGGTGGCTTCAGCTTCTTCCACAGTCATTTTGAAAGCCTGACGCCGGGGTACATTCCTCCTTGCTGGAGGCACATTCCTCTATCCCTGGGGCATGTTCATCTATCCTTTAGGCATGTTCCTCTGGGCTTGATGGAACTGACGAGGTGGCTGTGCTGGAGGTCCACGTGGAGGTGGAGCAGGTAAAGCAAGTCGAGGTGCAGGAGCCTGGATAGCTGGCCGCTGCGGAACTGTGATAGCTGGTCGGGGTGCAGGAGCTGGGTTGAGACGATAAGGACAAGCTCCAATGGCATGAGTGGATGTGCCACAAATCAAACAAAAGCCATTCGCACACCTGCAGTCCTTCACCATGTGTCCATTTCTCTTGTAGTAGAAGCAAAAGTCTGGACTAGGCCGGTTAAAAGTTACTCCCGGTCTCCTGGGTACAAAATTTGGCCTGGAAGAGGCTCCTCCTGCCATCTGAGTGGCAGGGCGTTTTACACCGGCAGTTTGAGGTCTGCCATTCTTCTTCACTATTGCCTCATATCGTCGGGCAGCCTTCAGCGCAAGATCATAGGTTGGGAAATCCCCTGTAGCTAGTGCAGCTTAGATCTCCGGGTCTAACCCTTGCTGAAATCTTCGATCCTGGATCTTAGTAGTCAGGATCAGGTGTGCCGCGAACCTGTTACGGTCTTGTGTTAGTAGTGTAGTATGTGATATCAAGAAATTGAATATTGAGACATATCTTACCTGCTAAGCATGGTAAACTCGGCATCGTATTCATCCATATATTTGTTCCACATCGAACCTTGCTGTAAATGGATGAACTGCTGTTCCATGTCAAAATGGGCAGTCTCAGGGAAATATTTCACGTCGAACATATCGCGAAATGTCCTCCATTCGATCGGTTGGGCAAGTCGGCTTTCTTCAGCCTTCCACTATACTCTGGCGTTGTCAGTGAGTTGCAACTTTGCAACTCTCACCCAAGCAATCTCTGACACTTGTGCTGCTGCCAGATCATCCTCTATAGACCGAGCCCATTCTTCTGCCTCTAGTGGGTTCTCTTTTCCTGAAAAATGCTTCGGATGCAATGCCCGGATTGCTCGACTCCGGGTGCCTCAGCTTCAGGAAGGTGCAAGAGGATAGCGGCCTGCTACTGCTGACCATCCAAGAGACTCTTTATAGCCTCAAGCAATACCGTCAGCTCGTTGATAGGAGCTGCAACGGTAGGTGGTGGTTATAAAGTGTGTGGTGGGGTGTTGCCATTGACATTCGTGTTTGTGTTGTTGGGAGAATCCATGACCTTGTTAGAAAAAGAAAGGTTAGGATAGATTCAAGGAATTTGAAATATAAAGAATGTACAGTTGTTGATTCTTATATTTTTTATGATATATTGCTTAGGATTCTATGCAGAACTGACCTGCATGGGCCACCAACAAAACCTGTCACGCCCCTCTTCCAGTATACGGAGAAGTAGACGTGACGGGCCGCGACGTATTTACTCAGAAGTAAACACATTAAACATAAATAAGCAATATAAATGAATACACAAGAATAACAAGAGATGTAAAAAATAACAACTTTTATTAACATTCTTTCTTTATATTACAACTGATTTGAAAAGGAAATGTACAATGATAAAATCAATGCATAAACAGCGGCATACAAATGAAAAGGTAAGTACAAATAAAAGACTAGAAATCTGTCTCTTCTGTGAACTGATCCAAGTCTTCCGGCTGGGCTCGGTCTCCTGAGAGTTGGGTCCTCCTAAAGAACATTCCAAAGAAAGAAGAGAAAGAAATGTCGTCAGCGAACTAGCGCTCGGTAAGTCCTAAAAGTAAGAGTGGAACAGATCAAGTAAAGAGGATAGAACTGGTAATATAAACAGGTATATGTTTGTTATACTAACGTAGTTGTTTGTAGCTTGGTACATAATGTATCAGTGTATACGAGAGGAGTCCAACTATCCTGTGGACTATGGTAACATGTAAGTACAAGGCTCCGTCAAAACCCACGGGACAACGGCACAGGATGTTCATGTAGATTTCTTTTAGTGTCTATCATCGTGCCACTTTTAACACATTCCGTACCAGTCTACCCCTTTAAACCCCGTAATGTATATTGTATAATTGTAGTTATCAGACTTTTCGAGACCATGGATATAATTTGTTCATGTAAATGGTTTCATGATATATCAAGTAGGCATGCAATCAAGTCAAGTCATAGCCATGGTTCGGTCAAGTCAAGTCATGTTTGCATGTTGATATTGTTATGGTATTCAGCTACAGGTTCAAGTATACATGTTGGATTCATGTTAGATTTGGATTCATGTTTGGATTGGATTCATATTAGACTTAGACTCAGACATGAGTCAGATACAGAATTTTGATCCTGAATTAGGTTTGGGTGTTATCGGTAACTGCTGCACATGGACGGCAGGATTTGTGTCTTTTTCCAAGACAATTATCATTGATGACTCCGTTTAGTTTTTCTACCTTAAATAGGCAAGAACTCACTTTCTCTGGCTTCCTGAGGCTTAAGAGAATTGATCCCGCTTAAACCTATATTTACTAAAGTCCTTAATTGTAATTTTATATAACTCGAGGGGTTTTATGAAAAATATTTTATATACTTTCAAAATAAATCTCGAGTATTTATTTATTTTATTTAGGGTTTTCATGGATGTAACTTTTAAGATTTGAGATATTTTAGTGAATATTAACTTATCTTAAACAGTTCATGGTATTTAAGTGTAAAACTTGGCTTTTGAATAACTTGAGGGTATTTTGGTGAAACCTGTCATTCTTTTATCTTTTTAGAAAACATGGAATTTTATTATATCTTGAAAATATGTGTTTTGATTGTAAGTCCACGTTGCCCACCCCGGTGCTTACGGGGAGGTGGAAAACGGAATAAAAATCGGATTTTTATGAGCTTAGGCAACATGGACTACACTATGAAGGATCTTTGCTAAACAAAAACAAGCTAAAGCTAACTAGAAACTAGCTAAGTGCTAGAAAGGTTATACCTTGGGCTTTATGTCCTTCTCTCCTTACTCCTTGGAGTAGTGGAAGGAGGTCACTTTTGTCGTCTTCTCCCGTCAAAGAAAGATCCACCCGAAAGCCTCAACCTTTGGCTTCAACTCCAAGTTAGAAGTAACTAGGGTGCAAGAAGTGCTAATTCTTGAACCCTAGATGAGAGTAGAGATAATCAAGAGAGGGTTTTTCTCAAGCTCAAATGTTTCTCAACACATGAGAGGGGAGAGCCTGAGGGAGAGGAAGAACAAGAGAGAGAAAGGAAATGATAGAATGAGAATAAAATGGAACCATTCTCACATATATGTGTGAATTATTGTAATTAGATAATTAGCTAGATAATTGTCATGGTTAATCAAGACATGACCATTATCATTTCATTTTTAATGCAATTTGCAAGGATGAAAGAGCATCTTCCAATTGAAATGATGATGGTCAAAGTGTTAACCTAGGTCAACAAGTCAAGGAGGTCAAATGGTCAACAACCATAACCATGCACAATTATTAAACTAATATCAATTAACCATAATACACACATAATCATTAGGGTTAATAAAATGACAATAGTCATTAACCCTAATCAAAGTCCTCTCCCTCTGTCTTAAGCAACTGTGCATATGCACCCGTATTCGCGATCCGAGGAGCACGAATACAATGAGAGAAACCAATCCCAAATCATATACTAGGATCCGGTTTAAACCAAAGCCCGCTAGTATAAGCTGTCCGGACAGCAAACGTGCACAAGTGCGCGGATGCGAACGAACCCTGTCGCAAAACCATGCGACCTCTACTCATTTTGCCTAAAGGCGAATAGCTCTCTGTGTGGGACTCTAAAGACTCGACACTACGCTGGCAGTGGGTTTAACCACAGACCGCAAGCGGCACTAGCTGTACGTAACGGTCCCCAGGTAGATGTCGATAAGAAGACTGACGAGGTGAACCCCATCTGAACTCTTACTGAGTCTGTATGTGACAGTCTCCGTACAGTCCGGTCTGTTCGTCTGATACATCGCATGGCGGGCCTAGGGGGCGGTGAACGTCAGTCCCCTAATAGCGGTACAAGTCCTCCCTCAACACCGTGAGTAGGCCACTCGGCACTTCGAGATACCCGGTAGTTTGTGCACCCGTAGGGGTCTTGGGTGGGGTATTGGCTATTCACCGCGACCGTGTAATCCGCTTTTCGTTGCAGGCTCGAACGGATTGCGGATTCCTAGTATATCCAATGTATTCATCTGTGATCTGTAATGTCTATCATTGCTAGATATTTATATATGATAACTATTTAGGCGTTGCTTATGTTTTACAGCCACGCTAGCCCAGCCCCCGCTCTGTCGTTAGTTAAGTAACCTAACGGGTAATGACGGGGCCCCGTGGCGAATGCGAATGGCATAAGCGTACGTCATATTTTGGTTGTTTTCTGCAATGGTAGGATTAAATGATGGGACGCATTAAAAGAACTAATGCAAGAAAATAAACCAACTAAAAGTCGATTGGAACACTTTGAAAACCGCTCGGTTCTTTTCAAAACTAAACTTTTAAACGCGGAGCTTGAACCACTCATTTTAAAAGCTATCTCGTTCCATCGATTATATCAAGTTCACTACGTTCACGGTTTCGCCAAAACCATTCGTAGCCCTCCGTTGTTTCGTATGGATATTCAATAGTATTCAAGCTATGTTTGTTGACCTTCGTCAAGGCATAGTGATTGGTAGCTGTTGGGTGTTCATATGTAGCATAGATAGATGCATTGGTTTGGGACAGTCGTACTACCTTGTTGACCTTTGTCAAGGGTATGTGCGGGTGGGTTCAAATTAACCTGGATAATGACGGGTAGAACTTGACATGTGACTTATGATTTGTTGACCTTCGTCAAGGTCATAAGAGCATGGGGCAAAAATCCACATCGGGAGTTTCATAAGTACTGAAACTTGCTAGCGCTGCATACCATTTGGAGTGTGATGATTCTGGTAGGAATCCTTCGGTTTTATCACGCGATGATATTTGGATCCCAATCCTACTGTGAGTATATGCTACTCCTTGGGAAAACTCTCACTTAACGATCAATGCTATAAACCTAGTAGGTGTCTAGAAAGGAGTCAGCGGGGCTACGCCCACAGGGAAAAGAGGTTACTTAATTAAGGAACTTCACGAAAGCGTTGGAAAACCTCCCTCGAAGTACCGACACTGGCCTGGCTGAACGGTTAAGCAAGAATTGTACGGTAAGATTGATCCCGACTAATTCTTTCTTTACGGTTTGAGAAGGAATTCGAGAGACAGTGGGAGCCATCCTGTTTAGATAAATTAAAAACCATTCTAAACTTGCAAGAGCATCATGCTAAGTGTTTTCTTCTTTCTCTCTTAATTGCAGCGACCCAATGACCGCACCTAGGTTATATCTAGATAATAAAATGACTGAATCTGACTGTTATGACTGGCAAAGGTCTGTCCAGATGTCCATTGCCCAGGACAAGCTGGGACACCTCTTGACTGATCCAACCCCTGCCGTCTCAGGTCCAATTTCCCCTGTCACGGATATTGATATCCGTAGGACATCGGAAGAAGACTGTGCGAAAGCTAAGTGCCTCGTGTTAGCCTCAGTTGATGGTATATACCAGAGGCAGCACGCGAAGATGGACTCAGCTTCTATCTTCCTCCATAACAAAGTTTTATATGGAGAGCAATCTCGTATCGCAAGATATGAGACCTCGAACGAATTGCTTCCAGCGAGGTTGGCTATCGGGCCATCTGTAGGGGGCAACGTCCTTACAGTGACCAGCTCTTTTGAGCTCTCAGACCTGAAGACCACGTTGAAGAACGGGTCAGATGCTGACTTAGTTCAACAGTCTCTACCTACTACCCTGAAGGAAACCAGGGAAGTAGAAAGAAAGAGAAAGGCAGCAGTTTCAGGAATGGATGCAGTAAAAGAGGAATGTTCCTATTGTTACGGGAATGAACATGGGTAGAGGGATTGCAGGGCTTGCAAAGCCAGTACCCAGAATTCGAAGCATATTGTGGCTTCGGCTTCGGGTGTGTTTGTTATAGAGAACTGTATGTCAGTTAACCCTACTTCCTGGGTATTGGATACCGGATCAGGATCTCATATCTGTAACTCGTTACAGGCTCTGAGAAACCGTAGGGTTATCAGGAAAGGTGATATGACTCTCAGGGTTGCTAACGGAATGAGCATGTATGCTGAATCCGTAGGGAAATATCATCTAGGACTGACAACTGGGCAAATATTGATTCTGCGTAACTGTTTTTATGTACCAGGTGCGACTTGTAATATCATATCTGTATCCTTAATTTCTAAGGAAGGATTGTAGGGTTGCTAGGCACGCGCACAAGGGTCTACGAGGCATCAACCATGCCCGATTAAAAATTTAGCCGTGCCGAACAACCCGAATACGGATCTTTAAACTAGAGATTAGGCGAAAACTATCATGTTAACAACTTAACACTAAGTGAGAGGGATTACAACCTTTGTAGATCCGGTCCTTCACTTCATATGCTCCGTGTTGTGGTCCCTTCGCTGCGATCATCGGGATCCGGACTCTCGAGAGGTTCCACGAAGAGAAAGATGCAACCTTTGCTTCCGATCTTCGATACTAAGATGATCTACCTTGAAGTTCCGTTAACACAAGCTAACACTCATGAAATGATGTGAACACCCTCATCTAAACGGCAAGGGAAGATGAGGATGATGAAGTAGGATTTTTGCTCTCTTTATTTATCTTTTTCTCATATTTATTCATCACTTTGGAAAAATCAAGCAAGCTTTTTCATGAAAGAATGAAGGAAGAAGAAAAATAATGATCCATTTCATTTTGTGATGAATAAGAAAGGATTAATATGAAGAATAATGAAACCATGGTTGACTTAACCATTGTAGAGAATTGACTAGGGTTAGGGTTTGGGTTGGGTTAAAGCATGAGTCACTTGTAAATATCTTTATCATGTCAAAAAGAAAACCTTCTAGAAACATCTAGAAAGCTTAACCCTAATCCAAACCCTAATCATGTTTAAACTCCACTAAACAAGTTGCATTAGTTATCATATCATGTTACAATATTATATATCACATATATAATATTTATCGTAACAAAATAAAATAATACAATTAACATATATCGCATATATATCAATGTATTACCCGAGTGAGAAAAAGAATCTTTTAGTGAGCAAATATTAGTTAATGTAATTTAATATATCATATATATTATTATACATTAAATTATCGAATCAACACTTGATCCGACAATCCGGCTATATCGCATATAACCGACTAATATTTATCCGTACCGATTCATCGAATCAACACTTGATCCGATGACCCGGCTGATATCAAATATCGTGAGAATATAATACGGTATCACATATCGTATTATCCTCGGTCCCGCACATATCACATATGTGCTCCTACTCCGTTTTGCCTGAGCCAAGAAACCTCTGTGTAGGACTCTAAAGAATCGTCAATACGCCGGCAGTAGGTGATGATCATATCAAACACCCACAAGCTGCAAGCGGTCAGCTAAACGTAACAGCTACCCAGGTATTGAGCGCTCAGAAGATCAACAAGCAAGCCTGTACATTCTCCTGTGAATCCAAACAGTAACACTCCCGTACAGTTCGGTCTCATCGTCTGATATGTTGCATATCTCGCCTAGGGGTGGTAAACGTCAGACCCCAGTAGCTCGATAAGTCGTGTCGATATGAGGTCTATAACAGTTCGAGAAACTACTGATAACACTTACCAGTAAATCTCAGCAACCCTGGCCAGGGATTTCCGGTTATAGCCAATCGAACACAGCACAACATCAACTCCCTATACCGGGAGAGACGAATCCCCTCCTATCGCTCATTGCCTCCATGTGATTCGGGACTGTACCCAAAAGCCACCTTTTTGCACGCCCTCTTGGACGTGGTATGATGGAAATCAAAGCATAGTGGGAATCACACAAGACTCTATGACGATCTCGGGTCGACAGACTACTCTGTACCAGTGTCACCGGAGAACTGTCATCTGACGTATGGTATAATACCATCTGGGAGTTCTCGGCGAGTCCGTCCAGTATACCCAGTCTCCACTGAGCACCCGTACACCATCCTTGATGTCAAACATCGATGGATATGGGATCATCCATCGCCCATCATATGGGTCAAGATGCGTATACGCTAGTCTACTCTGGTGTATCGATGCCTTGTCTCGATACACCCTCGACTAGGAACAATTATAGGATGTACTCGTCGACTACCGTGGCCCCACTAGTATGATCTCATCATAATCCCAGTAGTCAAGTACATATCCTAAGGGCTTTATTAACATGTAATATAGAGACAATCAGAGTACATGTTAAGATAAAGTACAACCAGATAGCATACTATCATGTCGAGCAAGAAAGTCCTCCCTATATATGTCCTAGCATCCACTACAATATACATCGTATGTACAGTAATGGCCTCTAGGGCATACATATAACTAACAATCTCCCACTTGCACTAGGGCCATCTGTTATGGTATCGCATACCCAACAATTAGCTGCGGTCGAAGTATCTCATACTCAACCATCTCATAAAAGTCTCTACTGGGAAAAAGGCCTTTGTGAGTGGATTCACGCTGTTGTCCTCTGTGTCTACTCTCCTAACCTCGATCTCCCTGGAGATCAACCATCTCCATGATCAGGTGATACTGCCTAAGAATTATATCTGGATTTCTGATGGGACGGTAGTTCCTTGGCTAAAGCCACAACTCCATTGTCACACAATGGTAGGAACGAAGTTCATCTTATGAACTTATATATATCCAGACTGCCTCTTTGGTAGTATCCTTGGTAACGATGTATCTTGCCTTTAATCGTCTAGTAAGTCACGGTATCTAGCTTGGAACTCTTCCAACATACCGTCCCTCCACTGAGGGTGTAGACAATGCCTGCGACTGACATTCAGTCGTCCTTATCACCCTGGAACCCTTCCAGTGATTCTCCCCAGGATCGATTGATACCATCTCACTACAACCAGTGAGTATCCTAACATCCAATTAGATCTATCTCATAGATCCAAAACCTAGTATTTAGTAGGTATCACTTTGATCCTATATGGAGAATCCTTGTGATAAGCGGAGATTGACCGAGCGTAGCATAGGAAACTCCTTCCCTATCAAGAGTATGTCATCCACGTACTCTACGAGGATCACCACCATACTCTCTACTACCTTTTCGTATATACAAGGTTCATCTACCATTTTGATGAAGTCAAACTCTTTGACTACTACATCAAAACAGATGTTCCAACTCCGCGATGCCTGTTTTATCATATAAAACATCTTGCACACGTTTCCGCTGCTCCCACTGTCTACGAAGCCCTCTGGCTGTGTACTTATAGACGCTCTTTTCTAAAACATCATTTGGAAAAGCAGTCATGACACCCAACCACCAGATATCGTAGTCATGGTATGTAGCCGTGGCAAGTAGGATCTGGATGGACTTAAGCATAGATCCTTAGAAAAGGTTTCAACATAATCCATACCTGTTTTATGATGCAAACCTTTAACAAGTCTAGCTTTGAAAGTCTCAACTTTTCCATGTACACCAAGTAATTTTCTCAAGATATACTTGCTCCTGATGGGGATTTAACCCTTCAGATAAAGCAACCAAAGTCCATACTTTGTTGGTGTATAAGGATTCCATCTCAGATCGATAAGCACCCAGCCATTCTTACAGAGTCCCACTCCTGATGGCCAGCTCGAAACTAGTTGGGTCATTATCTCATGATGCAATTCTCGCTCCCACTGTCATAGAGAAACCGAAGTATCTCTCAGGTGGGTGAGGAACCCTACTAGATCGGCGGAGAGGCCGAGGTTCGTTGGTTACTATTGAATGCTTTGGTTCTACCAAATCATCAGCTGCATTTTGTATAGCTGGAACCTTTCCAGTTGTACATAACAGACCTTGCCTCGAGCTTGTCCGGATTTTTCTTTTAGACATAGGCTGGACAACCCCAAATCTTAACTAACTTAAGATATGGGCTCTTCCCTTTCCATATCACATATGAAGCGGTAGGCAACTGATTTGATTTGAACCCTATTCAATAGGTATGCAGCTTCTCAAGTGCATAACTCCCAAAAGGAAATAGGAAACTCAGCAGTACTCATCATAGAGCACACCATATCATATAGGGTGTGATTGCTCCGCCCCGATACACCGACGTGCTGTGGTGTATACGGAGGAGTAACGCTGAGAGAGAATCTCATTCTCCTTTACAATAGTCCAGGAATTCCGTGCTTAAGTATTCTCCTCCTTGATCACATCATAGGACATAATACTTTTACCCGTATTTTGGTTCTCTACTTCTAATTTATATTCTGTGAATACCTCAAAAGGTTCGGACCTGTGTTTCAACAGAAACATATGTCTGAATCTTGAGAGATTATCAGAGAATGTAATGAAGTAGAAAGAACCAGTCTTGGCATGTGTAGACAGGGGACCTTCATACATCAGCATGTATCAATCCCAAGAGTTCACTAACTCTTTCTCTGTTTCCAGTAAACGGAGCTATGGTCATCTTAACTTTGTGACATGACCAGCAAGTTTCACAAGATGTAAATTCAAACTAATTTGAATATGCATCTAAATGTAACTTCAGCCAGTCGGGTCGCATTGATAAGACCTAGTCTATAATACCTCAAGAAGGATTCATTCATTTCTGAACTCTTCCTCTTGTGTATGTTCGTTATACTAAGAACTGTAGTTTGATTTAGAACGTCAATGCTTTTAGATAACGTGCCTGAACCGATCAACTCTTGATATAGGAAATGTTCAAAACATTATCCAACAATACAAAATTCTATCATTTCTTTACTAATAAAGAGACTGATATGATTTTGTATATCAGGTTCGGTATCTAATAACATTAGTTCAGAATCAATGTATTCCGGTAATACAGGGTGACAGTGACCAATAGACTTGGCTGCAACACTTGCACCGTTTTCTGTCTCATGAAACTTATCACCCGTTCTCAGTTCTCTACCTATCTGTAGCCCATGTAACAGATTACATATACGGGATCCTGATCCGGTATCACATACCCAGGACGTAAAGGATACTGAGAAACAGTTCTGTGTAATGAACACACCCGAAGATGATGCATCAACATGCACTTTCTTCGTTTGGGCGGCACGGGAATTCTGGCAATCCCCAATTTCCTGCTTTGTCTTATAACAATTATAAGTTGGAGCGGGACCAACGTTCCCCAGCTCAGTATAACAAGCGGGTTCGGTCAATATATCCGTTTTATTATCTTGATTAAGGCGTGATATGGTCGCTACCTGGAGAGAGAGAGAAGAAAACACTCAGCGTATGCTCTTGCAAGATTAGATTGGTTATCTAATATATCTAATCAGGATGTCTCCCACTGTTTTAGTCAAATCTTCCTTCAAACCCTAAAAGGAAAGACTAGCCGGGATTAATTACACGCTACAGGTTCGCCAATCTTTCAGCCAGGCCAGTGTCGGTACTTTGAGGGAGGTCCCCCATGCTTTCGCACGAACCTAATTAAAGTAAACCTCGTTTTCCCAGGGGCGTAACCCCGTTAACACCTTTCTAGACACCTACTTGATCGGCTAATTGTAATGTGTAAAACTCTCCCAGGAGTAACTCTTACTCGCAGCAGGTATCGGGATCCAACTATCTCATAGAAGGTATGCAATCTCATTGCAAATTTCAACACTTGAAATTCCCAATAATATTTTACCCCTAGCATCTTATGACCTTGGCTAAGGTCAACAAATCATAAGTGCTAGACAAGTTCAACCCGTCATTTCCCGATTGAATTAAACCCACTCGCACGACCCTTGGCTAAGGTCAACAAAGTCGCACGACTACCCTAACTCAATCGCATCATATTCTTATACAGATAAGCACTAATCAGCTACCGCACACTACGCCTTGGCTAAGGTCAACAAACGTAGCACGAATACTAACCAGTACTTATCTGAAATGACGGAGGGCTACGATGGGTTTTTCAGAAAACCCTTTGCGTAATGAACTTGATATCGTTGTAGAATCGAGTGATTTTAAATGGAATGTTTTTGAGGCTTTTCTAGTTTTGCTAAAGGGGTCACTCCCGGTGAAGGGATCGTCGGCCCTTTCCTCATCGAATAAGGTGCAGGATATATCATATATACCGCTGTGCAAAGCAAGAACTATAGAAACAATCAAAAGACAGACCGAGTTTGTAGTATCTGCCAGTTATTACTAAAGGAGTCACTCCCGGTGAAGGGATCTCGGTCCTTTCCTTATCGAATAAGGTGCTGGATGTTCTACAAGGAACACCGCTATGCAAAGCAAGAACTAGAGCTATCAGTTTTTATAAACAAGTTTCTACAACATCTTAGGTTTCTTTTATTTCATTAATCTCATTAATGAAGTCCCATTTTAATTATGCTTCGCAAGCATCTCTTTTTGAAACGAAATCTGCAATATAACATATATCTCATATATATAATATAAACATTCGTCTCAGGCAGTAATATGATCTCATCACAGAACATTGCAGCAGAAGAACATATATGAAATATTGGATATACTAGGACGTCCGTGTTTTTAATACGAGCCTGTATAAAACACGGATTCCACGGTCGCGATGAATAGCCAAACCCACATCCCTAGACCCCTACGAGAGCGGCAAGTAACATTGCCAATTCTAGGGTTAGGAGGCCCGGTCTCGACTCCTCGAGATGGTCTCCCACTGGACCCTAGAACCCGGTTACTTGTGCTCCCCGCCTTGGGTCTACCTAATGCGGAAAAGTAAATAATATACAACGGTGACATCTTCCGCTACCTGGAAGTGCCCCAATAAAAGAATATTACATACAAATGAATTTTACATGAATGAAAAAGAAAGACTCTCATCTCACATAAAACCCCCGGCTATTCAAACGCGACGATCCAATACAACATATCACAGCAACACATAATATCTCATATCATCAACGTAAGCAAGTATGCGTATCCCGATTGTCGTTGATGTATAGCAACGAAGTCGGCGATACACCACATACTACGCTTACGGTCACAGAAAAGAAAGTGTAAAACTACAACAGTTGGAATCCGCAACTTCTTTAGACATCGCATGCCTAACCAAATGAATTCCTTAGACATCACATGCCTAACAATTATAAACCCCGCATTTTAGTCTCATTATCGAAAATTCTTTTCAATATCAAGTCGGGCAATTCAACAAGATTCCCGATGTCCTGATCGAATGCTCGTCGCAAACTTTAGTAGACGGCCGCACCCCCAGATGCCGTCGACGAAGTGCACTAAGGTGGAACACCGCTGCCGCGAGCACCCGAACGGATGCTTTCGGCGACGGGGTTCTCCTTCAGTCACTTGGTCGGGGCTATGGAGTGAGGCTGTCTATTAAGTTTACCCGGCGAGTATCCGCGTACGCTACGTGATTGCGACGGACTTTTGATCACATCAAAATTCCGTGGCAACCGATCATCTGAGACTAAACTGCTATGTTTATAATATTCAAATTAGTTATCTCATAACTACCTGTAGATTCCAAATATTGTATCACATTCCAGATAAATAGAAAAAGTTAAACTTTCCGATCGAATCATCAAACACCCAAGATTTCCCCAATATATCTCAACACTTGAAATCAGTTTAAAAACATCCATTACATGCCACAGTACCAATGGTCCAGCCGTAGAAGGGTCAAGCCAACGCCTCACATGTAGCATGCCGTACTGCCCCAAACCTTAAGGTTCAAAAGGCAGTTCAAGACGGTCACATAATCGAGTTAAGGTTTGTTGTCTTCTAGAGGGTCCACCGAGTTACTTGCATGACTTAGAACATTCTTAAACACGAGAAAAAAAAAATCCAACTTTTGAAAAATTTTCCGACAGGGGAAAAAGTGAGTTATTGATATCCGTTCGAACTTTTTAACAGTTTCTAAAAGTTATCCGGAAAACCACATAGACAAAATCTGATACTCCGATCGAAACACCGAATCCCCAAAACAACCCCAGAAAATTCAACTCTTGAATAAATATTAAAAATTCCCAGAAAATCCAGCATAATAAAATAGGAGTTACTGTGCAAACAGGGGATGATGATGTCATCATTTAGCCGCGGAACCGCCGCAGAAGGCATGCTTCTGCCGCGGTTCCGCCGCACTTTGTACTGTTCATCGAAAACTTTTTGCACCGTAATTCTTATAATTCCCTGCTGAATTTTTTAAGCATTTTTAATGTGGAAAAACCCCAGTTTTTAGAAAAAGTCCAGAGAGCGGGTTTTATCGGGGTTTCGGGTTTCGATCGAACTTTAAACTTCGTCTAGACTTCGCCTAAAGCTCTAGCTTGGCTCTGATACCACTGTAGGGTTGTTAGGCACGCGCACAAGGGTCTACGAGGCATCAACCATGCCCGATTAAAAATTTAGCCGTGCCGAACAACCCGAATACGGATCTTTAAACTAGAGATTAGGCGAAAACTATCATGTTAACAACTTAACACTAAGTGAGAGGGATTACAACCTTTGTAGATCCGGTCCTTCACTTCATATGCTCCGTGTTGTGGTCCCTTCACTGCGATCATCGGGATCCGGACTCTCGAGAGGTTCCACGAAGAGAAAGATGCAACCTTTGCTTCCGATCTTCGATACTAAAATGATCTACCTTGAAGTTCCGTTAACACAAGCTAACACTCATGAAATGATGTGAACACCCTCATCTAAATGGCAAGGGAAGATGAGGATGATGAAGTAGGATTTTTGCTCTCTTTATTTATCTTTTTCTCATATTTATTCATCACTTTGGAAAAATCAAGCAAGCTTTTTCATGAAAGAATGAAGGAAGAAGAAGAATAGTGATCCATTTCATTTTGTGATGAATAAGAAAGGATTGATATGAAGAATAATGCAACCATGGTTGACTTAACAATTGTAGAGAATTGACTAGGGTTAGGGTTTGGGTTGGGTTAAAGCATGAGTCACTTGTAAATATCTTTATCATGTCAAAAAGAAAACCTTCTAGAAACATCTAGAAAGCTTAACCCTAATCCAAACCCTAATCATGTTTAAACTCCACTAAACAAGTTGCATTAGTTATCATATCATGTTACAATATTATATATCACATATATAATATTTATCGTAACAAAATAAAATAATACAATTAACATATATCGCATATATATCAATGTATTACCCGAGTGAGAAAAAGAATCTTTTAGTGAGCAAATATTAGTTAATGTAATTTAATATATCATATATATTATTATACATTAAATTATCGAATCAACACTTGATCCGACAATCCGGCTATATCGCATATAACCGACTAATATTTATCCGTACCGATTCATCGAATCAACACTTGATCCGATGACCCGGCTGATATCAAATATCGCGAGAATATAATACGGTATCACATATCGCATTATCCTCGGTCCCGCACATATCACATATGTGCTCCTACTCCGTTTTGCCTGAGCCAAGAAACCTCTGTATAGGACTCTAAAGAATCGTCAATACGCCGGCAGTAGGTGATGATTATATCAAACACCCACAAGCTGCAAGCGGTCAGCTAAACGTAACAGTTACCCAGGTATTGAGCGCTCAGAAGATCAACAAGCAAGCCTGTACATTCTCCTGTGAATCCAAACAGTAACACTCCCGTACAGTCCGATCTCGTCGTCTGATATGTTGCATATCTCGCCTAGGGGTGGTAAACGTCAGACCCCAGTAGCTCGATAAGTCGTGTCGATATGAGGTCTATAACAGTTCGAGAAACTACTGATAACACTTACCAGTAAATCTCAGCAACCCTGGCCAGGGATTTCCGGTTATAGCCAATCGAACACAGCACAACATCAACTCCCTATACCGGGAGAGACGAATCCCCTCCTATCGCTCATTGCCTCCATGTGATTCGGGACTGTACCCAAAAGCCACCTTTTTGCACGCCCTCTTGGACGTGGTATGATGGAAATCAAAGCACAGTGGGAATCATACAAGACTCTATGACGATCTCGGGTCGACAGACTACTCTGTACCAGTGTCACCGGAGAACTGCCATCTGACGTATGGTATAATAC
Organism: Agapanthus africanus; assembly: GCA_030015575.1. Lineage (NCBI taxonomy): Eukaryota > Viridiplantae > Streptophyta > Magnoliopsida > Asparagales > Amaryllidaceae > Agapanthus > Agapanthus africanus. The sequence continues at coordinate 670,418,356 of CM057337.1, forward strand.
CATCTGGGAGTTCTCGGCGAGTCCGTCCAGTGTACCCAGTCTCCACTGAGCACCCGTACACCATCCTTGATGTCAAACATCGATGGATATGGGATCATCCATCGCCCATCATATGGGTCAAGATGCGTATACGCTAGTCTACTCTGGTGTATCGATGCCCTGTCTCGATACACCCTCGACTAGGAACAATTATAGGATGTACTCGTCGACTACCGTGGCCCCACTAGTATGATCTCATCATAGTCCCAGTAGTCGAGTACATATCCTAAGGGCTTTATCAACATGTAATATAAAGACAATCAGAGTACATGTTAAGATAAAGTACAACCAGATAGCATACTATCATGTCGAGCAAGAAAGTCCTCCCTATATATATCCTAGCATCCACTACAATATACATCGTATGTACAGTAATGGCCTCTAGGGCATACATATAACTAACAAGGATATGATTTTACTTTTGTAAGCGATGTAGTTAACATCCACCTAAATCAAGTTCTGATTGGGTCAGGTACATTACAAAACGGTATATACGTATTGAATCAAGCTCAGATCTTCAGTGTCCAGAACACACTTAAAAGAAAGTCTCCGGAAACAAATCAGGCTTTCTTATGGCATTGTAGACTTGGTCACATTAATGAGACACGGTTAACAAAGTTACATAAAGAGGGATACTTAAATCCGTTTGAGTATCAGTCTTATGCCACTTGTGAATCTTGTCTCATGGGAAAGATGACAAAGACCCCGTTCACTGGACACGGAGAAAGAGCAAGCGAGCTCTTGGGACTCATACACAGTGATGTGTGTGGTCCAATGTCTACACTTGCGCGAAGTGGTTATTCATACTTCATTACCTTCACAGATGATTTCTCTAGGTATGGGCATGTCTTCTTGATGAAGCACAAATCCGAGGCCTTTGAGAAATTTCAGGAATACAAGAATGAAGTTGAAAAACAAACAGGCAAAAGTATCAAGACACTAAGATCTGATCGAGGTGGTGAATACTTGAGTGCCGAGTTTCTGGGCTACTTAAAAGAGAATGGAATTCTCTCTCAGCTTACTCCTCCATACACACCATAACACAACGGTGTATCGGAAAGGCGGAATCGAACCCTATTGGATATGGTTCATTCCATGATGAGTAAGGCTGAGTTGCCGCGATCCTTCTGGGGTTATGCGCTAGAAACAGCTGCATATCTCTTGAACAAGGCTCCAACCAAGACTGTGCCTACCACCCCATATCAGATGTGGAGTGGGAAGAAACCCTGTCTCAAGTACCTTAAGACATGGGGATGTCCAGCTTTTGTAAAAAAGCAGAATGCGGACAAGCTCGAGGCACACTCAGTACTGTGTAAGTTTGTGGGATACCCAAAGAACTCTAGGGGGTATCTTTTCTATTCCGCAGAGGAACAAAAAGTTTTTGTTTCTCAGCATGCCCACTTCTTGGAAACTGAATTTTTAGAAAATCAGATAAGTGGGAGCGCAATAGAACTGGAAGAAATTCCAGAACCACAGGCTATTACTGAAAGCTTGGAAGAACCAGAAGTTTCAAGAGAACCGGACATCCCAGCGCCACTCCGCAGGAGAAGTAGGCAGTCTCATCCGCCTGAGAGATACTACGGTTTTCTCATAGACGGGGATAGAGAGGATTGCACCATAGATTATGGTGAGCCTACTAGCTTCCAGCAAGCCATCCAGAGCGGCGACTCGGTAAATTGGCTGGATGCAATGCGGGCCGAGATGGAGTCCATGTACACCAACAAAGTTTGGACTTTGGACTTTGCTCCAGAAGGGGTAAAACCCGTAGGCTGCAAATGGATCTTCAGAAAGAAGATTGGTGTAGATGGGCATGTTGAAACCTATAAAGCTAGACTTGTTACAAAGGGTTTTCGTCAAAGACCTGGTTTGGACTATGACGAAACCTTTTCTCCAGTGGCTATGCTGAAATCCATTCGGGTCCTTCTTGCCATTGCTGCCTTCCACGATTATGAAATCTGGCAGATGGACGTAAAGACGGCTTTCCTAAATGGAAATTTGGAAGAGTGCGTCTATATGGATCAGCCGGAGGGATTCATTCAGAGTGGGAGCAGCGGTAGAGTGTGCAAGTTGCTAAAGTCCATCTATGGACTTAAGCAGGCATCGCGGAGTTGGAACATCTGCTTTGATGATACTGTCAAAGAATTCGACTTTATCAAAAACCCAGATGAACCATGCATTTACAGTAAGATTGTAGGGAGAACTGTAGTATTCCTCGTCTTGTACGTGGATGACATTCTCCTAATAGGAAATGATATTCCTATATAACAGTCAGTCAAAGGATTCTTGTCGCAGAGGTTCTCCATGAAGGACCTGGGCGATGCCAACTATATTCTGGGGATCCAGATCTATCGTAATAGATCTAAGAGGATGTTGGGACTTTCACAGTGAAGGTACATCGACACCATATTGAAAAGGTTCAGTATGAAAGATTCCAAGCGCGGTAATCTACCGGCTTGTCATGGGATCACCCTCTCCAAAGAGATGTCTCCCAAGACTGATTTAGAGAGGGATCGCATGTCTATTATACCCTACGCTTCTGCGGTAGGCTCTATAATGTATGCGATGTTGTGTACCAGACCAGATGTAGCATACGCATTGAGCGTTGTAAGCCGGTATCAGTCGAACCCAGGGGAGAAACACTGGATAGCGGTAAAGAACATTCTCAAGTACCTGAGAAGGACTAAGGAGATGTTCTTGGTGTATGGCGGAAAAGACCTCCAGCTCGAGGCCTTTGCTGACTCCAGCTTCCAGAGTGACAAGGATGACTCCAAGTCCATGTCGGGTTATGTCTTTACCCTCAATGGAGGGGCGGTTTGCTGGAGGAGTTCCAAGCAGGAGACCGTTGTAGACTCAACTATGGAAGCGGAGTACATAGTTGCTTGCGATGCCGTAAAGGAAGCTGTCTGGATGAAGAAGTTCCTGATGGAACTTCAGGTGGTTCCTACCATTGTTGATCCAATACCGCTGTATTGCGACAACAACGGAGCTATAGCTTTAGCGAAGGAACCCAGGTCCCATCAGAAGTCCAGGCACATTTTGAGGCGGTATCACCTGATCAGGGAGATCATAGATCGCCAGGAGATCGAGGTGAAGAGAGTAAATACGGAGAACAACACTGCAGATCCACTCACGAAGGCCCTACCCCAGACTCAGTTCGAGCGGCTGATCGAGATGATAGGTCTTCGATACGCCAGTACATGGCCCTAGTGCAACTGGGAGATTGTTAGTGTATATGCCCTAGAGGCCATTACTGTATCATACTAGTTTGTATATTACTTGATGGAAGCTTGGGATATTCACAGTTGTATATACAATCTTGCTCGAAATGGTAGTATGCTACTTGGTTTGTCTCTACTTTAATATGTGCATGTGTTTCTTTTAGCATATCGCTGATATACATATTAGTAGAGCCCTTAGGATCTTTGCTTGATTACCAGCGTTGTGATGGCGCTCGCACTCGTGGGAACTGGGTAATCTATAAGCACATCCTTATACAGGTCCCTGGTCGTTGGACTATCGAGACAGGGCATCGATACTCCGGAGTAGACTAGCGTATGCGCTTCTCATCCCAGTGTGGGAGATGGTCTGTCCCACAGCCGTCAGTACGTCGTACTTGAGATAGTATACGGGTGCTCGTTAGATTACGAGTACACTGGACAGGACTCGTCGGGGACTGTTGGTTGGTATTATACCTATCGTCAGTTATCAGTTCCCAGGTGACATGAGTACAGCTTAGTCCGTTGACTTGACACTGTCACTTCGCCTCGAGTGTGTTCCCACTGCACTTTGATTACTACCCTACCACGGCTCAAAGGAGTCATGCAAACAAGTAGTTTTTAGGTGCAGTCCCGAAGCACTTGGAGGCAGTGACGGTTAGACAGGATTCGTCTCTCCCGGTATTGGGGGTTGACATCGCGCTGTGTCTAGGAGAGCCATTACCCAAGTAGTCCCTGGCCAGGGCAAGCGAGATATACTGGTAGGTTTCCAGTGTTATCTCTGGGTGTTCTGGGCTACACTCCAACACGACTTGTACCGCTATTAGGGGACTGATGTTCACCGCCTCCCTAGGCCCGCCATGCGATGTATCAGACGAACAGACCGGACTGTACGGAGACTGTCACATACAGGCTCAGTAGGAGTTCAGATGGGGTTCACCTCGTCAGTCTTCTTATCGACATCTACCTGGGGACTGTTACGTACAGCTAGTGCCGCTTGCGGTCTGTGGTTAAACCCACTGCCAGCGTAGTGTCGAGTCTTTAGAGTCCCACACCGAGAGCTATTCGTCTTTGGGCAAAATGAGTAGAGGTCGCATGGTTTTGCGACAGGGTTCGTTCGCATCCGCGCACTTGTGCACGTTTGCTGTCCGGACAGCTTATACTAGCGGGCTTTGGTTTAAGCCGGATCCTAGTATATGATTTGGGATTGGTTTCTCTCATTGTATTCATGCTCCTCGGATCGCGAATACGGGTGCGTATGCACAGTTGCTTGAGACAGAAGGAGAGGACTTTGATTAGGGTTAATGACTATTGTCATTTTATTAACCCTAATGATTATGTGTGTATTATGGTTAATTGATATTAGTTTAATAATTGTGCATGGTTATAGTTGTTGACCATTTGACCTCCTTGACTTATTGACCTAGGTTGACACTTTGACCATCATCATTTCATTTGGAAGATGCTCTTTGATCCTTGCAAATTGCATTAAAAATGAAATGATAATGGTCATGTCTTGATTAACCATGACAATTATCTAGCTAATTATCTAATTACAATAATTCACACATATATGTGAGAATGGTTCCATTTTATTCTCATTCTATCATTTCCTTTCTCTCTCTTGTTCTTCTTCTCCCTCAAGCTCTCCCCTCTCATGTGTTGAGAAACATTTGAGCTTGAGAAAAACCCTCTCTTGATTATCTCTACTCTCATCTAGGGTTCAAGGATTAGCACTTCTTGCACCCTAGTTAGTTCTAGCTTGGAGTTGAAGCCAAAGGTTGAGGCTTTCGGGTGGATCTTTCTTTGACGGGAGAAGACGACAAAGGTGACCTCCTTCCACTACTCCAAGGCGCAAGGAGAGAAGGACATAAAGCCCAAGGTATAACCTTTCTAGCACTTAGCTAGTTTCTAGTTAGCTTTAGCTTGTTTTTGTTTAGCAAAGATCCTTCATAGTGTAGTCCATGTTGCCTAAGCTCATAAAAATCCGATTTTTATTCCGTTTTCCGCCTCCCCGTAAGCACCGGGGTGGGCAACGTGGACTTACATTGATAACATTTATATATTTATAAAAATTAATTTTATTATTAAGTAAAAAATCTCATTTTTCTTAAAAATCGTATTAAAAATCTTTCGAGACCGAATTTTCCGTGAGGAGGTCTGCATCTCGCTCTACTAGCCCGAGGATGTGCGATAATCCCACACCATTTAATAGCGGGTTCCCCAAAATAGATTGAAGAGGCATAATCGCAAAGAGTTTAATAATACTATTTAAAAGAAAACCGGGTTTTTATAGTTCAAAATATTTTGGTGAAATATTGTAATCGCCACGATATATGTTTCAAAGAGAATCGTGCTATGGAATCATGTGTGTTGTGAAGGGAAGGTCGTTACCCTGTGATATTTTCTAAAGGTAATAGCAAGCAAAACAAATAAATATGGTCGATATAAAGTTCATGGTATTTAAAAGTAAAACTCAATTTAAAGTTGTTTAGCATGATGATTTACGGTGAAAGTTGTTCTAAACTTTAGTTTTATGGTTAACAAGCAATGTATAGGAATATGAATGAGCAATTCTTAAGAAAAATTATAGTTTCTAAGATTTTAGAATCAAATGTCGGTATAACTCTACTTACCGACATGTTTTATAAAAAGAGACTTTTTATGTATAAAAAGAAGAAGGTGGGTGAGACTTACTAGCTAGAAGGGTGAAGATAAGCTAGAAGAAGATTGTGCAGTCGCCGTGGCATCGCCGGAATTGCTTCGTTTCCTCGCCGGAAGTTGATCTTGGGCTAATTCCACTTCTACTCCACTTGTACTTAGAAAAATTTGATAATTTTGGCTAGAGATTTCAGAATGAGGAGGGGCTAGGGTATGGGGTTGTATTTATAGTGTGGAATTATGGTTTTTGGAATTGAAAGAATGAATTAAAATATATTAAAAATTGGTTTAATTGGGAATTTGAATTCTCTATTAAATTGCAAAGAAAACAACCAGTGCAGGGGTAATGGGGGTAGGCCAAAGGTCTTGTGGGCAAAACACGGGGGCTTTTACCTACAGTTGACCCGTTGGTGCCGGTCCCAGAGCCGATCTCGCCAGCCAATTGGTGGTGTTAGACCGGTGGATCCTCAACACGTGTCCTAGGCTGTGTACACAACGTTTTACACATGTTAGATTTTTCTAACTTTTCATTTTTACGTGGATTGCACGTGTAAACTTTTGGGCTTCCAAAAAGTTTAAAAGAAAAATCAGTAAAAATAATATGTGGCTGATGGAATTTGAACACAGGGGCTATGTCACAGCAGTGCAAGGTTTTACTAGCGAGTTACAATCTATTTCTTGCTGTTCTTAAACAAATTTAATTTATAACTTGTTTTCAAGCTAAGGAACCCCTTTCTGTACTTTAAGAAGAAAAATTTTGTACAGAAAATTCAGAGTCGTTACAGTATGGTTGCCCCTGGACTCAAGGTACTAAAATATGGTGCCTTGCTTCTGTGCAGAAATCAATGGCTTCTTACTGCACCTCATGCAACGACAACTTCCTCTCTGCCCTAACTGGAGGAGTGACGTACGGGCCTGACGCGGCCTCCATTTTCTCAATGCCGGTGGGGCAGGTCACACAGGACACTACCGGGCTCTTCTTCGGGACCATGCTCCTACCTATGAACTTCGACGCCTCAACGTTACAAGAAGAAGCTCCTAGATGGTCGATCTTTGATCGGCTGGCAACCATAGTGGCTCCTATCAGCAAGTCATCCAATTCTGACGTCTCTGTCTTCAACATACTCAGAAAAAACTCGAGGGGGCCTGTAAAGAAGCCCATGATACCAAAGAGAGCCACCCCAAAATGGCTAGCCTTCCCTGCTCCTGCTATAGGTTAAGTCAGCAAAAGTGCTTCCCCTCCCAGGCAGTCGATATTCCAAAGATTAGCCAACCCTACTCCAACTCAGTCAAGGACGTTGGTCTTCAACAGGATGGCGCCAACTAAAGCTCTTCAGCAAAGCCAGGGGCATGACGAAACCGCTTTTGATATTGAGGCGGTCCCTGCAACAAGGCATGCTTGACGTAGCCACTGGCGCCGAGTAAAACAGACTGAGGGCAACTCCCCCTCGGGGCTTACCCCTCAGCTCTTATGGTGGAGGTCGACGCTGTTGTTCCAACCGGGAATAGCTTTGATCCGCTCAGGAGAGTCCGCAAGAACTCTCCGACGACGGTGCTGAATAAATCGCCTCCGCCAATAGAGGACCCCGTGCAGCGACAGCCAGAGCAGCTCGCCAATAGCTTTCTTCACAGATACATAGGGTCTGGCGAAAAGTCCAAGACTCTGTTCTTGACGAAAATTACTCTCGTCGACCCAAGAAATCCAAAGGTCAATAAGAGAAGGACTGCTCCTCCGCCAAACAACGGGGGACCCTCTCTAAACAGGCGCCTGTCACAATGGCTCCTTCAGCTCCGACCTCTCATAAAAGAACGAGGCCAGAGAAAATTCCACTGACAGTGGCAAAATCCAATAGCGAAAGATCTAAAAGCCCTAAGTCCGGGGGTATAACAATATATACGGTCTACATGGCCTCAGGAAAAGAAGAAGCCGTGCCTCAGTGAGTCACCGACCATAAACTCGTTCGTTGACGAAGGCTTAGGAGCAACAGCAAAAGCTCTAAGAAATGATGACCAAAATGGCAACATTCACCGGACAAAAAGAAAGTCCGGACAAAGAAGTCGAACAACGTCAAGAGCAAGAGACCAACACAAAGTTCTTACGAAGAGTGCTGAAAAGAAAAGACAAGAAAGCAGCAGAGCAAGCTGCTAACATCAAGCAGATGGATCTTCTATTCCAAGACATGGTTAGAATGATGATCCAACCGGAACCACCAGCCGAAGATTTACCGATAATTATCGAGGATGACAGAGGAGAAACATGAAATCCTCCCCCGGCCTTATCAGCAGCTAAATAGGAAACAATCTCCAAGGCGGCCCTGGACGACTGCATTACACAACAAATTAGAGCTCACCAGGCAAATGAAGCCGCCGGACAACTCGTCAAAGCTGGGCGACCATATCCAGCCTGGTATGACTAAATCAAGTATTCGCCGGGATATATGATCCCGAATTTCCACGTTTACAAACGAACAGGCAATTCCCACCAGCATGTCGCACAATACAGAGCACTATGCGGCAATACTAGAGGCGACGATAAACTGTTGCTTCGCCAATTTGTCGGAAGCTTGTCAGAAACAGCTTTCGAATGGTACTTGGAGCTCCCAAATGACTCCGTGAAAACCTTCTCCGAAATGGAACTACTGTTCACACAACGGTTCGCCAACGCAAGTGAACACACTCCGATCACGGCACTGATCAATGCTAGGGTAAAGCCGGGAGAAACTTGGGTCTAATATGCGATCCGGTGGCGGAACCTACGGTCTAAGTGCGAAAAGCGCATCGAAGAGTCTCCAGCTGTAGGCATGTTCATTAGGACCCTCGATCCTCAATCGATTATGTCCCGATTCATGACATTCTTCAAACCCACAACCTTTCAAGTGCTGGTAGACAAGCTGGCCCAAATGGATCAGATGGGCCATGGCATTTCCTTCTCAAATAAGGACCCTCGAAATAACAAAGGTAAAAGGAAAGTAGCCTTTGTTACCAACACGCAACAACAGCCAGGCGGTCCAAAACCGGTTGCTCGCCAAAACAACGCGCGTCCGCTCCCGTCCTTGGAAGAAAGGCTAGGACGTGCTTACTTGTTCTCTTATGACAAGACGAGGAGATTATTTGAACTGGCGATGCATAATAAGCTCATCACATTTCTAGACCCGCGGCATCCAGCACAACCCGGCGACATCAACAACCCTAAGTACTGCTCCTATCACAGAACAGTGAGCCACCCAATTGAGAATTTATATATCTTCAAAAATTGGTTTGAAGACCAGTACCAGTAAGGAAAGTTCGCGCTGTCTGATAACTGGAGGGTAAACCCGCCCTAAAAGCACGCTCCAAAAAAGGTGGATGCGCAGGGGACATCATGCATATGGAGGAAGCTCCGTGGGAAGTTGCTCTTTCAGCAAAAATTAAAAGAATGCTGAAGGATCTACAGGCATGTCAGGCAGTCAGGTGGAAAAACCCACTTGAACCTGAAATAATCGAAAGGATACTAAAACCCCGTCCCGCGCTGAAAACCACCGGCAAGGGAAAAGCCCCTAAGTCAAGCTTTCAAAGTCTTCTAAGAAAAAGAAGAAAATCAAGAAACCCGTGTAGCCTGCTGAGTATGACGACAAGCGTATAGATCTATAAAAGCACATAGATGCACTGGAAGAGTATAACCAGAAAGTGCAGACACCAGTCATGCTCGAAAAATTCCTCAAGCATATCCTTGAGGATGGAGACAGTGACAATGATGAGGAAAATAACTCATCAGAAGAAGTGGAAGACTATGTAGTAAGTTGCCACATGATCTCCCATTCGTCGTTATATGACAAAGAAGCTCTCTCAGTATCAGAAAACGACATGAAGGAACTGGGGGCAAGATCGACGCTAAAATCTCCGAAACTACCAGAAGAAGACCCGATTGAGAGGCTACTAAATGAAACCTTTCAAAAGAGCAAAGACGACCAAGAACGCAAAATAACCATATGAAAAGGATAAGCGTCAATGTTTGAATAAAGAAGCCACGGTGAGGACGAGTCATAAAGTGCTCCGACCAAACAAAGCACACCTGCAATAAATAAGAGCAGGGTCAAAACCGAGAAGCGGTTCGCCAATGCCCTATCAATGGGGATGAAGCTGCCACCTCTCATAAGGTATACTCCTGGAATCCCATACTCTGATGGAGGAGAATCACATCTAAAATACTGCAAATATCATCGAAGGGTCACCCATCCTATCGAGAAATGCGGTGCCTTCAAGAAGTGGTGGTAAGGGTATGTTGCCCTTCGAAAACACTTCAAGAAGGAGAAGCACGAAGATCGCGTTCGCCGATGTGAAAGTGGTGAGACAAAAACACATAAAGAAATGACTGGCAACTGTCATATGGTTGGTACCAGTTCGGAAGACGAAAAATCTCAAGTTCTTACCTTCGGGAGCGATTCCGAGGACGAAACACCCCTTGACTCTCTCTTTGAAAATCCCTCCTTGAAAGAAGAAGAAGAGGAGAAAAATTGCGAAAACATTCAGCTGCGTAACCGTACACCACCTGAGAAGAATTTTGGACCTGCAGACGAAGATTCGAACAAAAAGGACAAAGGGAAAGGGAAGATGCCCGGGGAAATCGTACTTGATGAAGAAGCAGTCAAAGAGCCCACCGCAAAGGACCCGCCTAAGAAAAATAATGTGGATTACAACGTTCTAGCACATCTGAGGAAATACCCTCGCAGCTAAATATATTGGACGCTTTTTTCCTGTCCAAAGAAGTATGAGATTCCCTGATCAAGGCCTTACAAGAGCTTGATCAGTTCCAAACTTTCCTCACATAAGAAAAGTTGAAAGATGAACTGGCAGAGGTTTACATAGCTGATATCACATTCAGCGATGAAGATCTACTCCTCAGTATGTGTGAACATAATCGACCGCTCTACGTCACCGGGTACTGCCACAACATCAAGATAGGGAAAATCGTTGTCGACAACAGATCCTCCGTTAATCTTTTAAACGTGAGAGTGCTGAAGGAAATTTGCATAAATGTTCAGCACCCTGCCCGAGATAAAATTACCATCTCTGGTATTGACTCACAGTCGTCATGGACACTTGGGTCCGTAATACTGACACTACGCTTCTGGCTGCTCGCCATTGACATCAAATTTCATGTCATTGACGTCAAGACTTGCTGCAACGTCTTACTCAGCAGGCCCTGATTACATGAGTACAGCATTATCCTTTCTACACAACATCAGTGTATGAAATATTTCATGGATGGCTCGGAGTACACCGTCACGGGAGAATTAAATCCGTTCTCGGTAAATGAAGTGCGATGGTATGAAGACGCGAAGTATTTTCTGCCGGACTTTGAGGATACTGAAAGGTGCCACAAGCCGGAGAATAAACAAAAATACGCGTCCAGCATCCCGATCTTTGGAAGTGACACTGAGGAAGATGAACAAATAGTCTATTCGGGGCAACCTCAAAGGCAAAACAATAAGCCCGGACCATCTATTCCTATTTTGGTCTTTAGAAACGACTCCGAGAATGAGGCCAATGCAGTGTTCTCCGTCCGCCCATCGATGCAAACTCTTGCCGAAGCGGATCAGAGTCTAGAAATCATGATGGCTCCACCTCGACACTACAGAGAACTTGATGCGCTCGATACATACAGCGTACAAGAACTGCAAACGTTCTATATGCCTCCTAGGCGGAGAGGTGAAAAAGCGACCCTCTTCTATAAATCTACAGAGGTCATGGTAGAAAAAGAAGTCTGGCATGGTGTCAACCTCGCTCTTAACAGGTTCCATCTCATCCGTATGCCAAGATATTATAATGAGGGATTAAAGAAATTATTAAAATGCCAAGGCGTACCTCTCGAACAAACAGTTTGGCATACCCAATTCTGCAAAAAGATTTGGGATATTCCCGGGACTTAGCGAAAGACGTCCAACGGGAAGATGGAAACAACTGGGCTTGGATATATTCGGTCCAAGAAACGGGAGCAAGTTTCCAGTTGCCACGTCATAAACAGCTCGAGTGAAGAAGAAAATGTCCTTCCAGATAGCCGTGACGTCAAATTGGAGCAAGATCCCGCTTTAAGAATGTTAAGTCCGTCGCTCGAAAAATAAACCGGCAAGCTAATAAAAGAAGCTTGTTAAACAAGTCGAGATAATCATAGCCGCGAAATAATCATATATGAAAAGGCCAAGATACAACGTCTCAGTCAGCAATCTGTGGAGGAAGTAGACCGTAACGTTCTTCGTCCCCAGCCCGCTATGTGTTCTTGTGAAAGGGGAAAATCCCGAAGCAGAGGTAAAAATAGAGCAAGGAACGCAAACAACGTTCAAAGATAGCAAAGCGGGCCTAAGATATCGCTCAATCGAGAAAAACTCTATTGGAGCCCATCCTTTATAATGAAGAAGGGTCGGGAATACTCGTTCCCATATGACAAGACAGTGAAAATATTCAACCTTGTTATGAAGCACCAAATGATGATGCTTCCCGAGTCTCGGCACCCCGAACAAATAAACGGGGTCCATCATCCGGATTATTGCTCCTATCATCGAGCAGTAGGTCACATCCTTGAAGACTGCTTCACGTTCAAGGACTGGGTAGAGGACTAGTACCAACAATGCAGATTTATGTTATCCGACAATTGGAAGATAACCCTGCTGTTCCCTCATGGAAACCGAATAAAAAATATATATATAGAACAGCAACGGGAAAACCCCCAAATGGGGCATCACGTGCCTACACGTGATAGGTGCCGCGCTTGACAAAGCAAGGCTGAAACTGAGCCTCACGTGTAGACACGTGACTGTTATATACAAAGTATATAAGCGCCTTCTTAAAAAACAATTGGCCAGAAGAAGTCACGTGGTAGCACGTGACGCTTTTTGATATGCTTAATTATGTGAAGGGTCATGTGCTACACGTGATGAGCTCCTATGCTTTCTGAACCGATAGAAGTAAATTCTAATTAAAAAGGACCAAAAACCTTATTTGGAAAATATTTCCTTAGATCTTTCTAAACAAGAAAGATTACGCTCTGTAAAATAGAGCGCCGTTGGATTAAAGATCCAATGGTGATTAAAAATCACCAATCTACAGAAAAATTCTGTGCAAGGAATATCTTTCTAAACTTGTTAAGAACAACAAACGAAATATCTTCTGTAAAACAGAAGTCCTTGGATTAAAAATCCAACGGTGAATAAAATTCACCGAGTGATCTGAAAGATCATGTTGGTTGATTAGAAAATCAATCAAAATCTCTCAATGAGAGATTTTCTAAACAAATTGATTCCTATAAATAAGAGCAAAGAAACACAAGAAAAGGGGGGATAAAGAAAAAAGAGACCGTTCGATCAGATTAGGTACCCGCCAGGATACACGATTCCTAAATACAAGGGGACGGGCAATCTCCATCAACATGTCGCTCAATTCAGGGCTTTGTGTGGCAACACTAGAGGTGACGATAAGCTACTGCTTCGCCAATTCATCGGCAGCTTGGCGGAGACGGCGTTTGAATGGTATTCAGAGCTTTCCAACGACTCCATCAAAACTTTTACGGAGATGGAATTGCTATTCACCCAGTGTTTCGCAAGTGCTAGCGAACGCACCCCAATCATGGCGTTGATCAATGCCAGGGTGAAGCCGGGAGAAACATGGGTTCAGTATGCAATCCAGTGGCAGAACCTATGATCGAAATGCGAACAACGCATCGAAGAAACTCCTGCAGTAGGCATGTTCATGGGTACCCTCGATCCGCAGGCGACCATATCCCAGTTCATGATGTTTTTCAAGCCGACTACCTTCCAGGCCTTGATTGACAAGCTGGCCCAAATGGATCAGATGGGCCATAGACTGTCTTCCTCGAAAATAGAGCCTCGAAATGAAAAGGGAAAAGGGAAAGCGACTTTTGTCGCCAATGCTCAGCAGCAGCCCAGTGGTCTAAAACCAGCTGATCGCCAAAACGATAGACATCAATTCTTCAACGAGAAGCTAAAACGTCCTTATTTGTTTCCCCGGGATAAAACGAAGAGACTGTTCGAGCTGGCGGTGTGCAACAGGCTCATCAATCTACCAGATCCAAGACGTCTATTGCAGCCGGGAGACGCCAACAATCCTAATTACCGCCCCTACCACCGAGCAGTAGGCCATCCAATCGAAGATTGCTTCGTCTTCAAAGGCTGGATTGAAGACCAATACCAACAGGGCAAATTCGCGCTGTTTGAGAATTGGAAGGTAAGCCCGCCCCAGCCACATGCTCCTAAAAAGATAGACACGCCAGGGGCATCGTGCTCTTTTATAGAAGAAGCTCCATGGGAGGTCGCTCTTTCGGCCAAAACAAAACGAATGCTAAAGGATCTCCAAACATGCCCAGCGATTAAGTGGAGAAGCCCGCTAGAACCTGAGATCATTGAGGGAATGCTGAAACCGCGCCCGACGCCAGTAATTGGTAGCGATGGTCAAAATGCTCAGGCCCAGCCGTCAAAGTTTTCAAAGAAGAAGAAGACCAAAAAGCCCGTGAAGCCTGATAACAAGCGCACGGAGCTGCAGAAGAATATTGATGCGTTGGAAGAATATAACCAGAAGGCGCGAACCCGGGTCACACTCCAAGAGTTTCTCAACCGCATCCTTGAGGACTAAAATGACGACAATGACGAGGGAGAAGACTCATCAGATGAGCCAGAGGATTATGTAGCAAGCTGCCACGTGATCTCTCACTCGTCAATTGATGGTAAAGGAGCTCCTGATGCAAATAAACTGGGGTAGGTCCAGAACCGGAACTCTTGGAACCGTCAGATGAGATGATTGACATATTGCTGAACGAAGCCCGTCAGAAGAGCAAGGCTGATCGAGAACGTAAAATGGTCATATTCGAAAAAGCCAAACGTCGGCGACTGAACGAAAGGGTTGAAGCACTCCAACCAGATCGAAGCATGCCTGCGGCAGACAAAAGCAGGCTTAAAACGAGGAAACGGTTTGCTAAAGCCCTGTAAATGGGGATGAAGCTGCCATCTCCTAAAGGAAATGCTCCCGGCGGTATGCACCTTGACGAAGTGGATGAACATCCCGCCTATTGCTTATACCATCAGAGGATTGTACATCCTACCGAAGAATGCGTGGCCTTTAAAAAATGGTGGAAGGGTATGTCGCTCATAGGCAACACTTCAAGAGGATGAAGCATGAAGCTCGTCGACAGCGAAAAAGTGCGACAGACGAACGTGGAAGAGCTTCCGGCAACTGTCACATGGTTAATAGCAGGGGATCGCAAGTTCTCAGCTTTAGGAGCGATTCTGAAGAAGAAATGGCTCTCGGCCCTCTCTTCAAAGAATCCACCTCAGGAAAAGAGGAAGAAACGAAGAGCTGTGAGAATATTCAGCTGTGTAGTCGCACGTTGCCCGAAAAGAATCTTGGACCTAAGAATAAAGGATCGAACAAAAAAGATAAGGGGAAGGAAAAAGTCCTTGAGGATATCGCCCTCGATGACCGAGTCGTCGAAGAGCTGGAAGCCAAGAACCACCCAAGAAAAGCAAAGTGGATTACAACGTTCTGGCACACTTGAAGAAGATACCCTCATAGCTAAGCATTCTCGATGCCCTTCTGCTATCCAAAGAGGTGAGAGATTCTCTGATCAAGGCACTACAAGAACCCGACCAGTTTCAAGCTTTCCTTGCCGAAGAAAAGATGAAGGACGAGCTGGAAGAAGTACACACTGCTGACGTCACTTTCGGCGATGAAGATCTCCTCCTCGGAACATGCGAGCATAACCGTCCCCTATATGTCACTGGATACTGCCACGACATCAAGATAGGGAAGATCCTAATTGACAACGGGTCCTCTGTCAACCTTCTCAACGTGAGGGTGCTAAAGGAAATTTGCATGAGCGTGCAGCACCTAGCTCGAGATAAAATCACCATCTCCGGTTTTGACTCTCAGTCATCATGGACACTCGGGTTTGTAATTCTCACATTAAACTTTGGGCTGCTCGTCACTGACATCAAATTTCATATCATTGACGCCAAGACTTGCTACAACGCTTTGCTCGGCAAGCCTTGGTTACACGAGTACAACATCATCCCTTCTACACAACATCAGTGTATGAAGTATCTCATGGATGGTCTCGAGTATACCGTGACAGGGGAGCTGAACCCATTCTCCGTGAATGAAGTCCGCAAATACGAGGACGCAAAATACTTCTTGCCAGACTTTGAAGACACGGAAAGATGCAATAAACCAGAGAATAAGCAAAAAGCTATCACCACTATTCCGGTCTCCGGGATTTATACCGAGGAGGAGGAAGAAATATTCTATTCAGGACTGCCCCAATGCAGTAAGCCGGGATCACCTACCCCTATTTTGGTCTTTGGCAGTGACTCTGAAGACGAAGTCAATGCAGTGTTCTCGGTCTGACCATCAATGCAGGCCTTCACTGGAGATGATCAGAATTTGCAAATCTCCATGGTTCCGCGACGGCGCTACAGAGAACTTGATGCGCTTGAAACATATAGCCTACAAGAGCTACAAACATTCTACGTCTCTCCCAGGCGAAGAGGCGATCCTATTCTATCGATCCACGGAGACTAAAGTCGAAAGAGAAGTCTGACATGGTGCCGATCCTGCGCTCGACACACTCCAACCCATTTTCCTGCCAAGGTACTACACCGAGGGATTGAAAAGGTTATTAAGATGCCAAGGTGTACCTTTCAAACAGACTCCTTGACCGGCTCAGTTCTACAACATGATTTGGAACGTCCCCGGAACTCAGCGAAAATTGCCCAATGGAAAAATGGAAGCGATTGGGCTTGGATATGTCCAGTCCAAGAAACGGGAGCAATTCCAGGGCTGCCATGTCATAAATGACCTTGATGAAGGTGGGGATGCTCTTTTAAAAGATGCCGACGATGAACCAGAATGCGGTCCTGTCGTAGAAATGTCGAGTCCATCATTTGAAGAACAGATGGACAAGCTAATAAGGGAAGCGAGTCAAAAGGCTCGGAACGACCACAGCCGCGAAATGGCTATTTTCGAGAAAGCCAAGACACAACGCCTCCTTCAGCAGGCCACAGAGGATGATGATGCCCTTCGCCGTCAGTCCGCCATGCATTCCCAAGACAGAAAAAAGGCCCGATGTAGAGGCAAAAACAAGTTGAAGAACGAAAAAACGTTCGACAGCGGCAAAACGGATCCAAAAGGCCACACGATCAAGAAAAGGTTAGCCGGAGTCTGTCTCTTATGAAAAAGATGGGTCGAGCACATTCTTTCCCTCAAGACGAGACAAAGGGAATCTTTGACCTTGTCATGAAACACCAGATGATGATACTGCCGGATTCTCGGCACCCCGATCAATCAAACGAGGTTCATCACCCAGGTTATTGCTCTTATCACCGAGCGATACGACATTCTCTTGAAGACTGCTTCACCTTCAAGAACTGGGTCGAAGACCAATATCAACTCGGCAGGTTCGCTCTATCCAACAGTTGGAGGGTAACCCCACCACAAAGCCATGAACCAAAAGCAACATATACAGCGAGAGTAGAACTAGATCAACATCGGTCTTGGAAATAGTCTCGTACCTTCCATGTGATAACGCTATCAGAAGAAGGAGAGCACGAGAATATGGATGACATATCCTGGTGCTTCGAAAACGAAGATGAAGAGGAATTGATCTCAGAATTTCCACCGGCGCCAAAAGAGTTGGAGGATGGGATACACACAACTGCAGACAACCTAAGAAAGATCGACTTGGGTACGGCAAACGATCCGCGACCAACGTTCGTCAGTGAGCTGCTATCTGAAGAAAATGTGGCTACGCTAAAAGATGTCCTCATGCAGTATAAAGACTGTTTCGCATGGAACTACTCCGAGTTGCTGGGACTAGATCCAGAGTTTGCTGTGCACAAACTGGCGATATCTCCGGACGTCAAGCCAGTCAAACAGGCACCGAGAAGAATGCGGCTCAACTTGAGATGGGCATCAACGCCGAGGTCAAGAGGCTAATCGACTCCGGCTTCATCCAAGAAGTTCAGTACCCTGACCGGATCGCCATCATTGTCCCAGTAATGAAGAAAAATGGAATGGTGCGCATCTGCGTGGACTTTCAGGACCTCAACAAAGCCTGTCGGAAGGATGACTTTCCCGTACCGGTCACCGAGCTGATGATAGACAACACGTCTATTCACGAAGTCTTCTCCTTCATGGATGGATCATCAGGGTATAATCAAATAAAGATGCATACCGAAGACCAGAAGCATACCGCTTTCCGGACCCCGCTGGGTATATTCTGCTACAAAGTGATGCCTTTCGGTCTGAAGAACGCCGGCGCTACCTATCAAAGGGCCATGACGAAGATTTTCGATGGTCTCATACATGAAATCGGCGAATGTTATATCGACGATGTAACATTTCAAAAAAATAAAATATTATTTTCGGGAATTTTTAGAATTTAATATTAATTTTAATGAATATTTTAATATTTCGATATAATTAAATACCGATAAATGGGGAAAAATTTGGAAAATTATAGAAATTACTAAGAGAGAGTGTTTTATGTGAATTATGCAATTTTTAAGCTTTTATGATTATTTATATGCTAATTTAGTGCTAATCGCGATTAAAAATCGCTAATTGGATTTTTAGCCTATTTGTGCAAAACATGCACCATAGTTTTTCACTTGTTACATGTTCATATGGCTTTCCTACATGTTTTATATCATGGTTATTGATTTATTAGAGAGGGGAAAAGAAAAGAAAAGAAAAGAAAAGAAAAAGAAAGAATAGTGGGCATGGGCATGAGAGAGAATGGTGAGGGGGGTATTTGACCTTGACCATTCTCTTGCTTCTCTCATCTCTCTTCATCATTTCCTCTCTCCCTCTCCCCTTGTGCTGCTGCTGCTGCTGCCTCCCCCTCCTCCTCCATCTTCAAGCCACAAAAACTCCATGAAAAACACTTCAAAACCTCATTCCCACTTCACAAAAAAGGTGCACAAGCCCCCTAGCTACCCAATGGACCAAGAAAGTCTTCATTTTGGCGCTGTGAGGATTCATGGGAGCTAAATGAGGTAAACCCTTTCACAATTATTGTAGTGTTTCAAGTGCTTTAGCCTCATTTCAAGTTTAAAATCGTTTTGGCAAAGTTTGGTGAAGTTTGAAGATTTCTAGAGAGGATTGTAGGATTTTTGAGTTGTGGTTGTGTAATTGGACTTTAGTTGTGACCCTAAACACCCCAATTGCCCAAAACCCAGACCTAGCAAACCTGAAAACCAAAATATGGATTTACAGAAACTGAAATGTTGGGTTTTGTGAGAACTTAGTTGGTGCAGAGAAATCTGGAGTGATCCGGGGCCAACACTAGAAAAGTAAACAATACCAGAGACCAATTTGAGACCATAGGAACCCCTTGTAGCAAGACGAACCCTATTGAAGCAGGCATGGTCGGCCTAGCCGGAATTTAGTGGGAGGGGCTCGGCCACTTGGTAAGGGGGTGGGTCCAGGTTTCCTCTGTAGGTTATATGTACCCTATATATCACCCTAGTATTGTTTTGGAACCTTGTTTTCACCCTGATCGAAATCTGGGACCCAAAACCTGGGTTTCTGCTTTGATTTGAGTATGGTTTTCCATATTTTGATTTGGTGATTTTAGTATTTGTGCTTTATCTCGATCATGTGACGTCTATCTCGAGTGATATCGGGTTGTTTTGCGAGAGCTAACCATAGGTTCTGACCTATAAGATTTTAAGCGTATCGTTTTGGTTTTCGCGTGTCGTTTTGGTTTCGATTTGGTTTTAATGCGATGCGATATGTGTGACATGTAGGTACCCCTACGATGATTCGAGACGATGAAGAAGATGGTGGCGACATCGACATCGGCAAGCAAGATCAAGGTGAGTAGATTAAATCTATGGGGAAGTCGGGTGGATGGCGTATAGCACCCCCGTAGTTCGATATCTAGTACACTATATATATACGCATGATAGCGTTAAGTGTGATTTGGATAGTTTAGATGTGATTAGGTGTACTATGGATAGATTAGGGTTTAGAATTAAACCAGCATAGCTTCCTAGTTGCGAACCCTTGAATAGGTTTACACCCACACCCACACACATGCTTGCTTGTTATACTTATACCTGGATGATGAGGATAGTGTATGATATTTGGAGATGAGTCGATGAGATTGGGCATAGTGCCATGATATCGGTGATATGATGCGATTCGTATTTGGGATACGACATGAGATTTTAGCGGGCCTTTGGACGTGTGTTTCACACACGCACTTATACTTATATAGATGGTATCGATTTGTACTAGACTTAGATCAGTATCCAGATCATGAGATATGATGATAAGGATACCTGATAATTGATGAGAGGAATGTGATACTGACCCATACCCAGCTTTTGGGATGCCGTACGACGATTTACCGTACGAGCTTCATATTGATGATAGATCCGCACTCATGGCTCGAGGATGTCATATGATATTGTATCGTACGCGGTACCTTTGAGGCGGGATCACCGACTATTAAATTTATGTATATATATTTATATATCGACTCAGATTTAGGTGGTTTCCATACCCCTCCCGATTGACTTGTTAGTTAGAGCTGTAGTTTTGCTAGTAGATGTTAGGCTAGGTCGATGTCATACCTATTTCAAAAACTAAAGAATCAGGAGTATTTTAAAGACAGGCAAAGGGATTCTATGGATATTTTCAAAGGACACATCTTTTCTAAAAAAAAACACCGTAGCCCTTATTTTCCTAAAAACCCCGATTTGTCTTCTTTTAAATGGCAAAACAGTATGACATAGATACATTGATGTAGATTCTACACTGTTGTGTTTATTATTCATTTGCTGCATATTCTTACTGTTGCATCGCATTGCATGTTAAATATGTTTATTGTTATATCAAATCCATGCTGTTAGAACACCAGCACCATTATCGATGATGCATATGTTTCACGTACACCTGCTTGCCGGCTCACACACTTCATCATCGATAATTGCCATGTCACTACACTGTAGTACTGTTGCATTCAAGATATGACCTTTGCATGGCATACTCGTGTACTTACATATTGTACACTTATACTTGTGCACACATCTATTGTACATTCATTCTCGTGTACTTACATATTGTACACTTATACTTGTGCACACATCTATTGTACATTCATACTCGTGTACTTACATATTGTACACTTATACTTGTGCACACATCTATTGTACATTCATACTCATGTACTCACATATTGTACACTTATACTTGTGCATACATCTATTGTACATTCATACTCGTGTACTTACATATTGTACACTTATACTTGTGCACACATCTATTGTACATTCATACTCGTGTACTCACATATTGTACACTTATACTTGTGTACACATCTATTGTACATTCATACTCGTGTACTCACATATTGTACACATATACTTGTGCATACATCTATTGTAGATTCATACTCGTGTACTCATATATTGTACACTTATACTTGTGCACACATCTATTGTACATTCATACTTGTGTACTCACATATCGTACACTCATACTTGTGCACACACCTAATGTACATTCATACTCGTGTACTCATATATTGTACACTTATACTTGTGTACTTACATGTTGTACACTTATACTTGTGCACACATCTATTGTACATTCATACTCGTGTACTTACATGTTGTACACTTATACTTGTGCACACATCTATTGTATATTCATACTCGTGACTCACATATTATACACTTATACTTGTGCACACATCTATTATATATTCATACTCGTGTACTCACATATTGTACACTCATACTTGTGCACACACCTATTGTACATTCATACTTGTGTACTTACATATTGTACACTCATACTTGTGCACACACCTATTGTACATTCATACTCGTGTACTTACATATTGTACACTCATACTCGTGCACCTACCTATTGTACACTCATACTTGTACACATACATATTTGCACATACATAGATAATTCTGGTTTGACTTGGAGATCTGGGAACCGCAAGCTTCTAAAACTGATTCATTTTAAAGAAGCGGTCTTCCCTAAATATGTGCATATTACTATTCCATGTTGCATGATATACTGATATGCTTACATGTCTTTTATATGTCGCATACATCATGCTTTCTGATTATATGCATTGAGATATGTTGTTTCCATGATATTTCTGGATTTGGGAACCGTGTGTATTTTAAAAGAAAGTATGTATTGTTTGAAAACCCGGTTACCCTTGATATAATATTTCAGTGCGTCCACCATGTGTTTTCTTGGTTCTGAGAGTGGCATATGAAACCCGATTCGAGGAGCGGTAGGCACCGTCTGCGGGTACATGGTGGATCCGGTGAGGTACCCTGGGGCAAGAAGACTCGTATATGTTAGACGGTGAGCCTGGCAGGGGAGTACTACCTATCGGTGATTGTGTTGAGCTCGGCGGATATCTGGGGGATACCGACCGGAGTTGAGAGATGAGACGGGCCGATCCGGATGACGGAGCCTTATGTATATGAGGATTTACGTGCCGATGCTAGGCACAGGTTTCATGATGTTTTCGAGTGTCGATGCTTGACACTCAGGTTCCATGATTTTGATATGTCGCGAGCGACACATGTTGATTTACGTCCTCATATTTCCATGCATATGCTTTATGATATTTACATGCATGATGTTTATTGTCATTGGGTGACACGTGGACGATATCCACATACATATAGTTGACATTGATGACATTGATCACATAGTTGGACGAGATCCACATACATGATGACATCGCTTACATAGTTAGATGATATACACATACTTATAGACTACATGATATAGTCGACATTGATCATACCTCATATTTATGATATGTTAATACCTGAGGTACTGGCACGAGCACTTGGCACTACACTCATGTATAGATGTTACATTGCCACCTTATCATGCTTCAGACTTATTCATTTGAGGTTTATATATATATCTGATCGTATTGACCTAGGATTGTGTTATACATATGATTTCTGCTCTGTGATGTTTTCTATTCACGAGTTGGCAACTCACCCCCGTTGTGCCACAGTTTCTTGCAGGTTTTGCCGTACAGATTTCATTGCGGCTTTCCTGGCACACTGCTTCCCTTATGGGTGACTTGCTTTGGTAGGTGGATTCTTTTGCATCAGAACCACCATTGTATATGTACTATTCAGTTGTATCTAGAAATTCCATCAACCAAACATGTATATTGTTTCAGACTTAGAAAACTAGTTGTATATTATTTCGACCTTAGAGTCGCGCGTTGTAGTATTATGGTTTTCAAGCTGATTTGAGTTTTCCTTTGAGTTTTGATCCTCGCTTTTTGGCGTTGTATATTATATTACTTGTGTGGTTGTGACCGTCGATTGACGAAGAGCTAGCTCCCGCTTGGGGATGCCTTTTCATTGTGCATATATATATTATTCTTGTTGTACCCCGTTCGGGGCTAGTATTTACAAAGGAAACTCTACCGAAATTTTCAGAAAAGACATTGAGGATTTTACAAATGCATATTCGGCTACTTATTTAAAAACCCTGTTTTTAAAACATGTTTTCTTACTTCTTAAAAACTAGTTTTCCTTATTTACTCCTTAAAATGGTTTTAGATTTCTGGGCTTTTGGCTTACTTGGATTAGATGGGGTCCTATAGACTTCATATGATTTAAGTGCCAGTCACGTGCTATTTCGGGTCGTGACAGACGACCTCGTGGTGAAAAATAAATCACACGGGGAGCATTGGGAGCATCTAGAGATAGTGTTCCAGCGCCTTCGGAAATACATCCTGAAGATGAACCTTCTGAAATATGCATTTGGAGTATCCTCTGGAAAATTCCTGGGATTCATCGTACGACACCGGGGCATCGATATCAACCCATCAAAGATCAAGGCGATCATGGAAATGCCTCCGCCAAGAACTCTCAAGCAACTACGGTATCTATAAGGAATGCTCGCGTATATCCGGCGGTTCATAGCCAATCTTTCCGGCAAATGCCGTCCCTACAGCCATTTAATGAAGAAGGGGACCCCTTTCGTCTGGGATCATAAATTCCAGGGTGCACTTGACGAAATCAAGCAATACCTGCAGAATTCGCCGGTACTGACCGCTCCGGTCAAGGGAAAGCCTCTCATCCTGTACACAATAGCCCTTGAAGGTTCTTTAGGCGCGCTATGGGCATAGGAAAATGATCAAGGGAAAGAGAGATCCCTCTACTATTTGAGTCGAGTTCTCCTGGGGGTAGAAAACAACTACTCCCCTATCGAAAAACATTGCCCGGTGTTAATCTTCGCGATAGCGAAGCTCATACAGTATGCTTTGGCGCATGAGGTCCATCTCATATCAAAGGTGGATCCTCTCAAATGTTTGATGTCAAGAGCCATACTAACAGGACGACTCGCTAAATGGGCCCTACTCTTAATAGAATTCTTGATAACATATCGACCGCTCAAGGCAGTGAAAGGCCAGGCCATCGCCAACTTCCTTGCTGAGCATCCGATACCTGCCGATTCACCCTTAAATTGCGAATCGCCGGATGAGCACGCGTTTGACACGATTGATGGGGAGAGAAGAGAAAGTGATACCGGATGGGAACTCTATTTCGACGGAGCATCTTCCTTGAATAAGCGACAACCCAACACCCCTATAATCAAATCGGGGGTAGGCCTTATCTTCATGACTCTGCAGGAGGGATAATGCGCTTTGCCTTTTCCCTAACAGAGCCGAGGACAAACAATGAGGCAGAATACGAGGCTCGGATAGCGGGTCTTGAGATCGCTGTTGACATGGGAATCGAAAACCTCCTTATATACGGAGACTCCCAGCTGGTCGTTAATCAAATAAACGACGACTATCAAACGTGCAAACCAGAGTTGGTAAAGTACGGCGAGAGAGTGCCGCAACTGCTGACTCAAATTCCTTCCTACATTTTAAAAAGCATACCGCGTGCGAAAAATAGCAAAACGGATGCATTGGCCAAACTCGCTAAAGAACTGGCTGATGAAAACCTCGATGACGTAAGGATCATTGTACAAAGCCGTCAAGTTCTTGCACCGGCCAAAATATCTCCGGAGTCAGCTGAAGAAAAGGAAGCGACCAAGGAGACAACCCTACAAATGGAGGACTAGGAGAAGGTTAAGGATTAGAGAGAAAACTTTATAGACTACTTCAAATCCCGTCGAACACCTGAAGATGCATCCTCAAGACATCAGCTCATGAAATGAGCTCTGTCTTTTGCCTTCGTTAATGATACTCTATATAAGAGATCATTTGACTCTCTGTGGCTAAGATGCCTAGGACCAGAAGAAGTAAGGAGAGTCGTCCAAGAAACTCACGACGGACTCTGCGGTTCTCACCAAGCCGGGCCAAAGATGAAGCTGAAGATTAAAATGATGGGCTACTATTGGCCCACGATGATTCAGGACTACCTCGAATACGCGAAGCAGTGCCACTCGTGCCAGATTCACGGGGACTTCATCCACCAGCATCCAAATCCGCTACACCCAACGGTGGCTAGCTGGCCGTTCGAAATGTGGGGAACTGACATAATCGGGCCTATCGAATCAGCATCATCCAGAGGACATCGGTTCATATTGGCGACAACCGATTACTTCTCTAAGTGGGCAGAAGCAGTACCGCTGAGAGAAGTGAAGACGGAGAATATCCTCCATTTCTTCAAGACACACGTCATCTATCGGTTCGGCACTCCACGACGGATTATCTCCGATAACGGGCCGGCCTACAGAAGTCACAAAATCAGCTGCTTCGCACAACAGCATAACATAGACCGGAGATACTCTTGGGTCTATAATCCCCAGGCTAACGGTCCAGCTGAGGCTTTCAACAAGACCTTGACAAAGATCATAAAGAAGATGGTGTCCAAAAATAAGAAGGACTGGCACGAGAGACTGCATGAAGCTCTCTGGGCGTATTGGATCACGTTCAAAACGGCCACAAACACAACGCCGTATGCATTGGTATTCAGCGCTGAAGCAGTACCCCCCTTGGAGATAGAGCCACCCTTTCTACGAGTGGCGGTTCATTACGAACTAATGGATGAAGAAAATGCTCATCTTCGGCTCGAGGAGCTTGATGCCCTCGATGAAACTCATCTCATAGCGCAGCAAAACCTGAAAGCTTACAAAGCAAGGATGACGCACTCATACGAAAGGTTAACCAGGCCGAGAACATTTAGCCAAGGAGAACTTGTCCTAGTCGTCAAGAGACCTATGATCACCAATCATGCCAAACGGGAGAAATTCGAGCTAAATTATGAAGGCCCGTATGTCATAGACAAAGTCTAACAAGGTGGGGCTTACTTGCTCATGGATATGCATGGAGAAAGACCCTTCCGGCCAATAAACGGCCGGTTCTTGAAAAAATACTATGCCTGACGAGTCATGCACCAGGTTAATGATAGATGACGACGCCTATGTCCGCTCGCTATCTTCCTGAGTCCAAACTCTATAAGTAGTGCCCAGCGAAACCTCGCCTCCAAGGCTATGGACCGAGATGTCCTAAAACTAACACGGGACCGCAATGTCCTAAAACTAACTATGGACCGAAACGTCCCTAAACTACTACGAACCGCAGCATCCTTAAGCTAACACGGCAAAAAAAACAAAAATAAGGTATTTCCATAAGCGAAATAGGCACGGATGAAAACCTGAAAGGGCTCTGTGAGTAAAAACAGTAGGGCTACCAGCGAGTTTGTGAAAACCCGAAAGGGCGCATTCTCGTTAAAAGACACTTGCAAGGTCCTCTCGACCTTGTAAGGAGAAAATACCGGTGTGAGATCCTTACGACTCACAAAGGGAAGCAACACACTTAAGAATCCTTACGATTCCTAAGGAGAAAAAAACACTTACGAGATCCTCACGACTCGTAAGGAGAATTCCCCTTATGAGACCCTCATGGCTCATAAGATTCAAAAGCCTTAAGCTATAGGGATCTGAACCTATTCTTAAGCCATCACATTTTCCAAACTACCCTACAAGTGGTTCAATATTGAACCCTTGTATACAATCCACGGGCACGAATAAACATTTCCCCAACAGAATCCTACCAGCAATAAGGGATATCCTCATATGGTGAACAACACTTATAAGTCCCCTCGACTTATAAGGAGAAAACACTCTTATAAGATCCTTACGACTTACAAGAGAACACACACTTAAGAATCCTCACGCTTCCTAAGGAGAAAACGCGCCTGCGAGATCCACATGACTCGTAGGGAGAAATACCTTTATGAGACCCTTACGGCTCATGAAGTCAAAAGCCTTAGTCGATAAGATCTTAATCCTGTTTGCTAAGCCACCTTTGTTCAAACTGACAAAGGCAAATGATGATTCGCTCCTGGTAATATCCCAGTTGTAGCGATGCTAATGCCTAAAATCGGTATCAGATCCCAAGTCCCTTACTCGCGGCATAAAGCCAGCGAGCCATAAATGCATATGAAATAGCCGAAATGATAGGGCAACTTGCACCAAAATCAGCAAGTAAAATATATGCATATAAAAACAGCCGAAATGATTGGGCAACTCGCAATAAAAAGTAGCGAGTAAAAAGAATAAATAGCCGAAATGATTGGGCACCACGAAAAATAGCCGAAATGATTGGGCAATCGTGAAATTCGCGTTATAAAAGCTGAAATGATAGAGCATCGGGGAAAGAAATAAAAAAGGAAAGAATGAAACCTTTGCCCTGCAGGTAAGTCCATACTGACCCCTGTATACAATCCATGGGCATAAACAAAAAGGGAACCACGTTCCCCTACCAGACTCTGTCAAAAGGAGAGCCAGATCTCGACGGCAACATCTGCATCCCAGAGGAGCAACACGACGTTCCTTCTCAACTCCGACAGGATGCAAATGTAACGTCAACAACCGACCTCGCGGTCACAATGAAGCGGAGCCATGGCAAAGCCCCTAATTCCAAATCTCAACAGCAACATCTACAGCCTAAAGACCAACAAAGGCATTCCTCCTCATGCCAGCAGGGCACGGACGCGACGCCACCAATCGGAGCCACAACAAAGTCCCCAGTTCCAAGACTCTACGGTGCACAGACAACCTAAAGTCAACCCGACGTCATCCAATGACCTCGACACGGATACATGTTAACTCCTGACCTCCCTGTCGTAAAGCAACGCTTCGACTCGGATACATGTCAACCCCTGACCTCCCTGTCGTAAAGTAACGCTTCGACTCGGATACATGTCAAACCCCTAACCTCCCTGTCGTCAAGCAACACTTCGACATGGATACATGTCAACCTCTGACCTCCCTGTCGTCAAGCAACGCTTCGACATGGATACATGTCAACCCCTGACCTCCCTATCGTCAAGCAACGCTTCGACTCGGATACATGTCAACCCCTGACCTCCCTGTCGTCAAGCAACGCTTCGACTCGGATACATATCAACCCCTGACCTCCCTGTAGTAAAACAACGTTCCGACTCGGATACATGTCAACCCTTGACCTCCCTGTCGTAAAGCAATGCTTCGATTTGGATACATGTCAAATCCTGACCTCCTTGTTGTAAGGAAATGCTTCGACTCGGATACATGTCAACCCTTGACCTCCCTGTTGTAAGGTAACGCTCTGACTCGGATACATGTCAAACCTTGACCTCCCTATCGTCAAGCAACGCTTCGACTTGGATACATGTCAACCCTTGACTTCCCTGTCATCAAGCAAAACTTCGACTCGGATACATGTCAAACCTTAACCTACCTGTCGTCAAGCAACACTTCGACTCAGATACATGTCAACCCTGACCTCCCTGTCGTCAAGCAACGCTTCGACTCGGATACATGTCAACCCTAACCACCCTGTCGTCAAGCAATACTTTGACTCGGATACATGTTAACCCTTAACCTCCCTGCCGTCAAGCAACGCTTCGACTCATATACATGTTAAAACCTGACCTCCTTGTCGTCAAGCAACGCTTCGACTCGGATACATGTCAAC
Source organism: Agapanthus africanus (assembly GCA_030015575.1). Classification (NCBI taxonomy): domain Eukaryota; kingdom Viridiplantae; phylum Streptophyta; class Magnoliopsida; order Asparagales; family Amaryllidaceae; genus Agapanthus; species Agapanthus africanus. The sequence continues at coordinate 670,447,243 of CM057337.1, forward strand.
CCTTGACCTCCCTGTCGTCAAGCAACGCTTCGACTCGGATACATGTCAAACCCTGACCTCCCTCTCGTAAGGTAACGCTTCGACTCAGATACATGTCAACCATTGACCTCCCTGTCGTCAAGCAACGTTTTGACTCGGATACATGTCAACCCTGGCCTCCCTGTCGTCAACCAACGCTTCGACTCGGATACATGTCAACCGTGACCTCCCTGTCGTTAAGCAACGCTTCAACTCGGATACATGTCAACCCTGACCTCCCTTTCATCAAGCAACGCTTTGACTCAGAGACATGTCAAACCCTGACCTCCCTATCGTAAGGCAACGCTTCGACTCGGATACATGTCAACCCTTGACCTTCCTGTCGTAAAGCAACGCTTCGATTCGGATATATGTAAACCCTTGACCTCCCTATCGTCAAGCAACGCTTCGACTCGGATACATATCAACCCTTGACCTCCTTATCGTAAAGCATGTTGGCTATAGTGCCCTCAAGGCAATTATCGTAGTTGCAGGCAGGTGATTATGATGATTGAGCGATGACCTATACCGATAGAACAGTCTTACTCGAGATGATAGTATGCTATCTGGTTTGTCTTTATCATCATATACATGTTGATAGAGCCCATAGGATTCTTGCTTGACCACCAGCATTATGATGGCGATCATATACGTGGGAGCTGGAGGTCTATAAGCACATCCTTAAATGTCCCTAGTCGTAGGAGTATCGAGACTGGTCATTGTAGGGTGTTTTTCGTCACCCCATTGAGATGGGAATATGCGTGCGCTTGTCAGGCGTACTATAGATTCCTCCTGCCTAGGGTAGGCCGGGGTTTATTGATTGTGGGGATCCGAATCTCCGACAGCCGTGGACTAAGCTGCCGTTAATTACCCTTCACCTTTGGGGCGAGGGAACCTCCGATTAACGGGTTAAACTGGTCATGCGAACTCAATGTGCAGTGTACGTGTGTGTTGTTTTGGAAGGGGGTTTGGATATATCGGGAGCCACACAGAGTTTTCACGGCGGTCCCACTACCCGGATAGCGGGCTGGGGGTCAAGGGGGCTAGCAGTCCCCTTGCGGGGTGTGGGGCAGCGCCCCGGCCCAAATTTTTTTTGAGGGGAACAGTGTTGGGGAATGTGTGTGTACATATGTATACATATGTATATATATATGTATATATATAAAAAGAGGGGGAAAAGGCATCCAAAGGATGCGTGGGGCCAGCGCCTTGAGCGCTGTGCGCTTAGGTGCAAGCGCGCCACGTGTCGGTACGTGGACGGTTTGCGCAAGCGCGCTGGGCGCTTGAGCGCAAGCGCGCCACGTGTCGGCACATGGGCGGTTTGCGCTTGAGCGCTGGGCACTTGAGCGCAAGTGCGCCATGTGTCGGCACGTGGGCGCTTTGTGCTTGAGCGCAAGCGCGCCACGTGTCGGCACGTGGGCGGTTTATGCTTGAGCGCTGGGCGCTTGAGCGCAAGAGCGCCACGTGTCGGCACGTGGGCGCTTTGCACTTGAGCGCTGGACGCTTGAGCGCTAGTGCGCCACGTGTCGGCATGTGGGCGCTTTGCGCTTGAGCGCAGGGCGCTGGCGAGAAAAAGGGGCTTTTAGTCCCAAAAATAGGGCTTAGAGTGGAGTTAAACTCCTAAAATGTTTTGGTTGATGAAAGAGGTTCTTCTTCTTCCTCCTCTATTGGATGGATCTTGAAGATCAAGAGATGTGAGATCTTAAAAAAAATCTCTTCTTTTTGAGATCTGATGGTAGATCCAAGTTCCCCTTTGTGGGTTTTATGGTGAAGAACTATTTAGTTTTGAAAAAAGAAGAGTAAAACTTTTGATTTAATTCAAAAGAAAGAAGAAGGTTTGGAACCTTCAGAAAGGGGAAAGAGGCACAAACCCTAGGTTTTTTTTAGAGAATGAAAAGTTTTTTTTCATCATCATGTTGCCTTATATAGGCTTACATGTTTACATATAGCCCCTTGGGCTTTGCAAAATGGTATTTTGCCCATCCCATGGCTCATGTGCCATTTCTTTTTGCACATAAGCCATGGGCTTACAAAAAATTGGCTTTATGCCCATTTTGCATACATTCATGCACAAAAATTACATCAAAATTATTTGTTACACGATTTTTTATTTTGGAATGGCGGAAGGCCGGACGCTTCGTGTTCGGGCTCGACCCGGGCATTGGCCCACTTGCTTGGGCTTGGGCCCACCTGGCTTGGGGTTGACCTCGACTTTGACTTGGTCAACCGGGGTGTAAATTTTGACCCCAAAAAAGTGCCCCCCATCAATAAATGCACACCACATATGTGAGTCGTGTGCATGAGATTGATGGATCTTCTTCCGCATGGAGGCGACTTGCTTTGGTTCCCACTTTTTAGGATGCACTGCCCTTTTTACGACGTGGACAGTCGGCACTTGATGCGTCTCTGAGACGGAGTGTCCGTGGTAGACGTTTCGCTGGCCCGGAGCGATCTGGTTCCTGCTTTGTAGGAAGGCTGCACTGCCCTTTTTGCGACATGGACGGTCGACGCTCTGATCCGGAGCGATTTGGTTCCTGATTGGTGGGAAGCCTGCACTGCCCTTTTTGCGACATGGACGGTCGACGCTCTGATCCGGAGCGATTTGGTAGACGTGCCCCCGGCACGGAGTGTCGCTGGTCGACGTTTCCCTGTTCCGGAGTGTCTGTGTTGGACGTTTCCCCAATGCAGAGTGTCGCTGTTGGACGTTTCCCTGATGCGGAGTGTCTGTGTTGGACGTTTCCCCTATGCAGAGTGTCACTGGTTGACGTGTCCCCGAGACGGAGTGTCGCCGGTTTATGTGTCCCCGAGACGGAGTGTCTGATTGACATTTCCCCGTTACGGAGTGTCGTTGTTGGACGTTTCCCTGATGCGGAGTGTCTGTATTGGACGTTTCCCCGATACAGAGTGTCGCTGTTGGACGTTTCCCTGATGAGGAGTGTCTGTGTTGGACATTTTTCTGATGCAGAGTGTCACTGGTTGACGTGTCCCCTAGACGGAGTGTCGCCGGTTTACGTGTCCCCGAGACGGAGTGTCTGCTTGACGTTTCCCCATTACGGAGTGTCTGCGTTGGACGTTTCCCCGAGATGGAGTGTCGCTGTTGGACGTTTCCCCGAGACGGAGTGTCGCCAGTTGATGTGTCCCCGAGACGGAGTGTCTGCTTGACGTTTCCCCGTTACGGAGTGTCGTTGTTAGACGTTTCCCTGATGCAGAGTGTCTGTATTGGAAATTTCCCCAATGCAGAGTGTCGCTGGTTAACGCGTCCCCGAGATGGAGTGTCTGTTGTCGATATGCCCCCGGCACGGAGTGTCTGCTTGACGTTTCCCCGAAGCGGAGTATCGGCTGGCTGATGTGTCCCCAAGACGGAGTGTCTGTTGTCGATGTGCCCCCGGCACGGAGTGTCTGCTTGACGTTTCCCCAAGGCGGAGTATCGGCTGGTTGATGTGTCCCCGAGACGGAGTGTCTATTGTCGATGTGCCCCCGGCACGGAGTGTCTGCTTGACGTTTCCCCGTTACGGAGTGTCTGCGTTGGACATTTCCCCGAGATGGAGTGTCGCTGTTGGACGTTTCCCCGAGACGGAGTGTCGCCGGTTGACGTGTCCCTGAGACGGAGTGTATGCTTGACGTTTTCCCATTACGGAGTGTCTGCTTGACGTTTCCCCGTTACGGAGTGTCGTTGTTGGACGTTTCCCTGATGCAGAGTGTCTGTATTGGACGTTTCCTCGATGCAGAGTGTCGCTGGTTAACGTGTCCCCAAGATGGAGTGTCTGTTGTCGATGTGCCCCCGGCACGGAGTGTCTGCTTGACGTTTCCCCGAAGCGGAGTATCGGCTGGCTGACGTGTCCCCGAGACGGAGTGTCTGTTGTCGATGTGCCCTCGGCATGGAGTGTCTGCTTGATGTTTCCCCGAGGCGGAGTATCGGCTGGTTGACATGTCCCCGAGGCGGAGTATCGGCTATTGTTGATGTGCCCCAGGCACGGAGTGTCTGCTTGACGTTTCCCCAAAGCGGAGTATCGGCTGGCTGATGTGTCCCCGAGATGGAGTGTCTGTTGTCGATGTGCCCTCGGCACGGAGTGTCTGCTTGACATTTCCCTGAGGCGGAGTATCGGCTGGTTGACATGTCCCCGAGGCGGAGTATCGGCTATTGTCGATGTGCCCCTGGCACGGAGTGTCTGCTTGACGTTTCCCTGAGGCGGAGTATCGGCTGGCTGACGTGTCCCCGAGACGGAGTGTCTGTTGTTGATGTGCCCCCGGCACGGAGTGTCTGCTTGACGTTTCTCCGATTCGGAGTATCGGCTGGTTGACGTGTCCCCGTTACGGAGTGTCTGTGTTGGAATTGGTTGGTTTGATTTGTTTGATTTGAGTTGACATCAGCATCACTATACTGGAATATGGTACCAGGAGCGAATCATCATCTATCATGAGAAGATTTGGGGATTGGTTTTTTTTGTTTGGCATCTGCATTGCTGCATTGGAATAATGCCAGGAGCAACTCATCATTTTCCCCGAGAGGATTTGGGAATTGGTTTTTTTGCTTGGCATCAGCATCGCTACACTGGAATATGGTACCAGGAGCGAATCATCATTTGCGCTTGTTTATTAGGAAGCGATGGCTTAGGAGACAGGTTTTAGGTCCCTATCACCTAAGACTTTTCAATTTTGCGAGCCGTAAGGGTCTCACAAAGCATTTTCTCCCTACGGGTCGTAAGGATCCCGTAGGTGTATTTTCTCCTTAGGAGTCGTGGGGACTCCTAAGTGTGTTGCTCCTTTGTGAGTTGTAAGGATCTCACGAAAGGATTTTCTCCTCACAAAGTCGAGAGGACTTTGTGAGTGTATTTCATCTCTTTTTCACGAGTTTGCGCCCTTTCGGGTTTTCACAAACTCACCGGCAGTCCTGTTGTTTTTACTCACGGAGCCCTTTCGGGTTTTCATCCGTGCCCATTTTGCTTATGGACATACCATTTATTTTATTTTATTTTTTTAATTTATTTTTTCTTTTTTTTTGGTGGGACTTGGGAGAGATTGGGGTTGTTTTACGCCTGTGGATTGTATACGGTTTTGCAGGATGTATGATCCAGACCGTAAGGCCGAAAATATTTCGGGACTTTGTTGGCGTCTGCATAGTTGCACTGGAATATGGTACCGGGAGCGACTCATCATTCGTCGTTGGGGTATGCGATTTGGAATTTAGTTGGCGTCTGCATCGCTGCACTGGAATATGGTACCAGGAGCGACTCATCATTCGCCACTTGGGGATTGGGGAGCGATGGCTTAGGAGACAGGTTTGGATCCCTATCATCTAAGGCTTTTCAATTTTATGGGCCGTGAGGGTCCCATAAAAGCATTTTCTCCCTACGGGTCGTAAGGATCCCGTAGGTGTATTTTCTCCTTAGGAGCCGTGAGGACTCCCAAGCGTGTTTCTCCTTTGTGAGTCGTAAGGATCCCACAAAGGTTTGTTCTCCTCATGTATCGTGAGGACACATGAGTGGGTCTTCTTAATGGAGCATAATTCCAAAGGCGGAGACCAGCCGCGTAACTGGTGGTTGCGGTGGGGCATGGGTATGCTGAGAATTATTTGAGCCCGTGGATTGTATACGGTGGTCAACTTGGGGACCAACCGTAGGGCTGGGAGAATTTTGGGAATTTGAATTTTGGTTGGCGTCTGCATCGCTGCACTGGAATATGGTACCAGGAGCGACTCATCATTCGCCTTTATTTTGTTTATTTTTTTGTTTTGTTTCATTTTTGTTTTACCGCGATTGCTCTATCATTTCAGCTTTTCTTATCGCGAAAATCGCGATTGCCCTATCATTTCAGCTATTTATTCGCGGTTGCCCCATCATTTCAACTTTATTTTCATTTTTATTTTCACTTACCGATTTTTATTGCGAGTTGCCCCATTATTTCGGCTTTATTTTCATTTTTATTTTCACTCGCTGATTTTTATTGCGAGTTGCCCTATCATTTCGGCTTTTCTTTATTTTTCTTTTATTTACACATTTTTTGTTTATTTACACACACACATATATATATATATTTACATTCCCAGTTTAACGACTTAGAGGTCGATTGTTCCCAGTTTAATGACGTGGTGGTCGTATGTTTCCAGTTTAATGACGTGGTGGTCGATTGTTTTTAGAGAAAGACAGATGTCTGAGAGAATCGGTTCCACGAAGAACTTCGGTCTCCGTTTGTATGAAATTGGCAGTCGCGGCTTGATTGTTTGTTAGCACGCCAGGGGACAATGATATTTCTCCCGCCTTGTATTGTTTCTCGACCCAATCCTTGAAGATGCAACAGTCTTCAATAGTGTGTCCCAGCACTCGGTGGTATGGGCAAAAGTTAGGATGATCAGTCCTGTTCGCTTCACTTAGCCTTTTTGGTTCTGGTAGCCGCAGGCCATTCTTCAGAGCATCTTTAAAAATTTTGTAGACCTTGTCCCTTCGGAATGAGTAGACCTTATTTCTTCTTTTCTCCAAAGTTGGCTCTCGAGATTTGTTAGTTTTTGCTCCACCCGCTCTCTGCTTATTTAGAGAATCAATGCTGTTAGAACTTCCGCCTTTTCGGTTGTCGTCCCTTCCAGGTTTCGGTCTGTTTGTGAACTGAAGATCCTGAGTAGACTCGGGCTTTGAGCGTTCCAATGTTTGGACCTTTTTGGTCAGCTCTTGGAATGTTTTAAGGCCTGCGGTGCACAGGAAAGGTTTCATCCAGTCCTTCAGATTTTCTATAAGAAGACTGACGGATTGGTCTTGCTCTAATGGCGGTTCACATTTGACAGAGAGATTGTGCCATCGGGCTATAAAATCCATGTTGCTTTCGTTGTTCTTTGGCTCGGTCCTTACGAAGTTGGCAATAGTGATTTTATCACTGATACTATGAACTTTTGCTTGAACATGGATTCTATTTGAGAGAACGTCGTGATCGAGTCATCTGGTATGCTTGCATACCAATCAAAGGCAACATCCGTCAAGCTATTAACAAACTGACGGAGAAGGAGCGCATCATTGCCCCCAGTATTTGCGCACGATGCTTTAAATTGGGCAATGTGCCGGTTCGCTATTCCCGTCCCATCAAACCTTTCAAATTTAGGGACGACATAGCCAGTGGGAAACTCCACAAGATCGTACCGAGCAGGATATGGTCTCCCGCTACTGCTGGCTTCTTTTTGCTCCGCGGCTTCGGCTACCAATGTTTTGACTTTGTTAGCAACCAAATCCATGATTTGATCTTGAGTTAGCGGGTTGCTGTCATCGGCCGCCAAGACATTTCCCGAGATAGGATGCGACTGGCTTTCGTGCGGTCCGCCTACCTTTGGATTTGAGGGAATGGGCGTCGACTGTCTTGGGACATCGTTTCCCGATTCATGAGCAGAGCCCCGCGCTTGATTGGGCGGCTGAGAGGCAAGTTGGGCCGTAAGCCGTAAGACGACATTTGTCAAGTCGTCGATCTTTGAGTAGAGCTTGGCTATCTCCTTGTCTTTGCTTCTGAGCTGTTTTCGGAGCTCTTGGAGAAGTTGCTGCTCTGCGGTCTTGGGATGGAAGATTGGCTCATCTTCGCTTTCCGAGCCCGACTCCTCATGAACCGAAGGGTCTTTCCTCCTATCATCCTCATTGAGAAGGTTTTCATCACCCAGCGGAGGCGGCTGTTCTTGGGAAGCGGCAACCACATTCAAGCCAGATTGGATTTGAGATGTGGTGGCCCCATCCTTGCTCTTGTTGCGCGTGCCCACCATGTAGACAGTGTGGACCACATATCCAGCCATTTCCTCATCTTTGGCGGGGTGACCCTGTTCTTCGAACCTCATGAGGTTCAGCCTAGCAGGAGCCCTATCCCTTTTGTTGGCTCTATATCTGAGCCTTTTCTGCCTTAGCTTCTCAATTTTAAGGGCTTGGCGGGCATCCATTTCCTGGGAAGCCACCGTGAGTCGATTAGCGGGGAGCTTAGAGAAGACACCCGATCGAGCAGTCGTCAGGGGAACCACCGGAGCTTGCTCGAGAGGACTTGTTGCTTTGTTGGTGTTGATGGCCTTGCCCCCAGTTGGAGCAATGGAGAGTCGTTCAGAAATGGACTTGTGCTTGGGCTGAGGTGCCCTCGCGACTATAACATTCGGCCTTTTCCCCTTTAAGACCGGTCTGTCTGTTACTGGAGCTTGAGGAGCTAGGACGGCGTTAGCTGACACGAACATGATAGAGCCAAATGGTAGCGGCTCCTCCTCCCATCGTCGCCCGAGACTTGCCGGGAGGACCGTCCTGGAGTCTATCTTCATTGTGTAAGAGACGGGAGCCGTGCTGAGAGCTGAGCTGATCCTTGGAGACATCTTTGCTGCATCCGAAGATTGCAATTGGAGAACGTTAACCTGCACAACAAAAAACATGATTTTAGTACAGGCAATTGACATGCATATCAATTGAGTTCGCATGAAAGCTTAACCCGAAATATGGGAGGAGAGATAAGTCCCACTGGGCGTGCCAGAATCTGTAGGGTGTTTTTCGTCACCCCATTAAGATGGGAATACGCGTGCGCTTGTCAGGCATACTACAGATTCCCCCTGCCTAGGGTAGGCCGGGGTTTATTGATTGTGGGGATCCGAATCTCCGGCAGCCACGGACTAAGTTGCAGTTAATTACCCCTCGCCTTTGGGGCGAGGGAACCTCCGATTAACGGGTTAAACTGGTCATGCGAACTCAATGTGCAGTGTACGTGTGTGTTGTTTTGGAAGGGGGGTTTGGATATATCGGGAGCCACGCAGAGTTTTCACGGGGGTCCCGCTACCTGGATAGCGGGCTGGGGGTCAAGGGGGCTAGCAGCCTCCTTGCGGGGTGCGGGTCAGCGCCCCGGCCCAAAAACTTTTTGAGGGGAACAGTGTTGGGGAATGTGTGTGTACATATATATATATATATATATATATAAAGAGGGGGAGAAGGCATCCAAAGGATGCGTGGGGCCAGCGCCTCGAGCGCTGTGCGCTTAGGTGCTGTGCGCTTGAGCGCAAGCGCGCCACGTGTCGGCATGTGGGCGGTTTGCGCTTGAGCGCAAGCGCGCCATGTGTCAACACGTGGGCGCTTTACACTTGAGCGCAAGCGCACCACGTGTCGGCACGTGGGCGCTTTGCGCTTGAGCGCTGGGCGCTTGAGCGCTGGGCGCTTGAGCGCAAGCGCGCCACGTGGGCGCTTTGCGCTTGAGCGTAAGCGCGCCACGTGTCGGCACGTGGGCGCTTTGCGCTTGAGCGCAGGGCGCTGGCGAGAAAAATGGGCTTTTAGTCCCAAAAATAGGGTTTAGAGTAGAGTTAAACTCCTAAAATGTTTTAGTTGATGAAAGGGGTTCTTCTTCTTCCTCCTCTGTTGGCTGGATCTTGAAGATCAAGAGATGTGAGATCTTAAAAAAAAATCTCTTCTTTTTGAGATCTGATGGTAGATCCAAGTTCCCCTTTGTGGGTTTTATGGTGAAGAACTATTTAGTTTTGAAAAAAGAAGAGTAAAACTTTTGATTTAATTCAAAAGAAAGAAGAAGGTTTGGAACCTTCAGAAAGGGGAAAGAGGCACAAACCCTAGGTTTTTTTTAGAGAATGAAAAGTGTTTTTTTTGTTCATCATCATGTTGCCTTATATAGGCTTACATGTTTACATATAGCCCCTTGGGCTTTGCAAAATGCCATTTTCCCATCCCATGGCTCATGTGCCATTTCTTTTTGCACATAAGCCTTGGGCTTACAAAAAATTGGCTTTATACCCATTTTGCATACATTCATGCACAAAAATTACATCAAAATTATTTGTTACATGATTTTTTATTTTGGTATGGCGGAAGGCCGGACACTTCGTGTTCGGGCTCGACCCGGGCATTGGCCCACTTGCTTGGGCTTGGGCCCACCTGGCTTGGGGTTGACCTCAAGTTTGACTTGGTCAACCGGGGTGCAAATTTTGACCCCAATAGTCATCGATACTCCAGTGTAGACTGGTGTATACTTATCTAGACCCTGACGAGGGGCGGTGGCCGGTCTCACAAGCCATTGGTGTTAGTTGTTCACCTAAGATAGTATACATGTGCTCATTTGGTTATGAGTACACTGGACGGACTTGCCGGGAACATGCTAGTTGGTATTATACCTATTGTCAGATAGCAGTTCTCTGGTGACATATGTACATGTTAGTTTGTCGACCTGTGATAGTCATTTGTCTCGTGTGAGTTCCCACTGTACTTTGATTACTATCCTACCACAGCTCAAAGGAGTCATGCAAACAGGTTTTAGTTGGGTACAGTCCCAAGTCATATGGAGGCAGTGAGCGGATCGTCGGGGATTCGTCTCTCCCGGTATTGGGGGTTAATGTCGCGCTGTGCTCGGGTGGCCATCACCAGAAATCCTCGGCTGAGGTATACGAGAATTACGGATCCAGGATCGATAGTTTCTCAGATGGTGATGGGTTCCATACCGACACGAATTATCTCGTTATTAGGGGTCTGACTTTATCCACCCCTAGACTCGATATGCGATACTCTTAGACGAACGGACCAGACTGTATGGATATTGTCACTGTCAGGCTCAGTAGGGCTTCAGGATGAGTTTGCTCGTCGGCCTCCCTTTCGCTCAATACCTGGGCAGCCGTTACGTACAGCTAGTGCCGCTGACGTGCTTGTGGTTAAACCCACTGCCAGCGTATTGACGAGTCTTTAGAGTCCCACACAGAGGGTTTTCACGGTTCAGACGATATGGCATAGATGGCGTATGTTGGTACATACATGTGTCCGATTAAATATGTGTATAAGCTGCACAGATTTTAATCGGACGGTTGATAATACTAGCCGCTTAGGATTAAGCCGGATTATTAAATCAAGTTTTGATTTAATAATTTATATATGTATTTATATTCTAGTATTATTGTTCACTATACTTTTTCTCTTTTGGCCATTCATATTTTTGTACGAATACGCTATTTGTATTTCGATACATGTACCGGGAAGTATTCCGTATTTATACGGAATACCTTCTAGAAGATGTGACACCTCATTATTTGATTTTCCTTTTTAGAAAATCATTTAGGGAAATGAGGTGGAGGGGGTGAGGTAGCATGAGCATGGCTTTAGGCATGTAGAGAGGTATGGGCTTGGCTTTGTTTATTTGGAAAATGGAAAATGATATTTTTGTGTGTGTATTTTGTGCATGAGAGAGAGATAGGGCAGCCAAGTCTTGGCTTGGGGTTTTCTCATTTTCTTTTTGCTTTATCACTCTCTCATTCTCACTCACAAAAAACACTTAGCCAATATTTCTCTTGAGTTGCTCATGCCATGTTTTCTTCCCCTCTTCTTCATTTTCTATGGTTGCTTTTGGAGCATTTTCATGAGAGAAAAACATTAGTGAGACAATCCTACATCTCCACTCTCCATTGCTAGCAACCTTGGAGCGTCAGTTGCGTCGTTTCGTGAGGCTGAAGCTTGCGCCGTTTCCCTCAGGTGGATCATCGTAGATGGAGGAAGACCGGTAACCAAACTTGATCAACGACCACTAGGAGCTTGGAATGAAGACCGAAGGACACGGATCAACTCGGTATAACCATTCTAACTTCTTTAAATGCTTGCTAGTTTAGGGTTTAAGGTAGATCCGGGAATCGGGTAATGGTAGCGCCGGTTTACTAAATTTTTGTTCCGCATTTGGTCACGTTTTGATGGCCGGGGCGCCGCCGTAACCCAACATGGTATCAGAGCCAACCCATAAACCCTACTAGTTTGTTTGCACAAGGTTAAAATCTCGATCGACAATTTTTCCCGAATCATTTTACCAAGCTCATATGCCCGCTGTCGTTTTTCAAACTTGGTCAAAAAATATTTTCTGGCATCTTAAAAATACGTGCAGGTAATTATAGGGCACCAGAAGAAATTTGAGCTTTTAACTCCGCAATTTGGCCACGGAACCGCTGCGAAATGTGCCTATTGGCGGCGGTTCTGCCGCGCTTTTGTGGCCAAACGTCACCAAATTTTTTCTGGCACTCTATTTATTGGAAAAATGATTTTTGTGAAATATAGTTTTGGCCCAGATTTGTCTGAGTTCTGTTTTTACTTTTGGAGCCAATTTGGAAAGATTTAATCGATCGAAATTTTAATTGTGTGTTTACAGTACATGCATTATTATCTGCGACCGTGAATGTCATTCGAGCGGTACAATCCGTCTAACTGCTATATGTTCTTTTAGACGGGTTTGTGAACGTGACATTCACGTTGATGTTCTGTGTTGTAGCTGGATCGTCGTGGTGGATAGCTTGGGTGCAATGTTAGTACTGTTTAGTTTCATTTGTATATTTGATATTGCGGGGCGAGCGTCCGACATGTGGATTGCCGTCACTGCCAGTTTGTATATTATTTGTTTGGGGCACGACCGGGTTGAGATCAATGTCACCCTTGTATATTATTTTCTTTTCTGTACTAGGATTACCCCGCGGTGGAGTGCACGAATAGCCGGGTTCTAAAGGGCAACGGGTCTGCATCTCATAGCGTTGGGAGGGAGGGGACCTTACTTTATAATTGGTGGGCTATTCGTCACACTCGTAGGGGGTATAGGTTGACCCACAGAGGGGTGCCCAAGTTACCGGATTCCGTGAAGTGCTGGGTGGACCATTCACGTTGTTGAAGGGGGTTGCCTCGCTTCTGGTTTTGGCGGGTAACTTTCCGCGCTCGTAGGGGTCTAGGGTTTCATTGCACAGGCTATCCACACGACAGGGAACGTCGGGTCTCATTTGCGGCTCAAGTGAAACTCGGGGCTCCAAGATTATCCACCATTCTGTGTTGCTTCTATGATGTTTCTGTGATGTTGCTTATATCATGCCTGCGACGAATGTTATATATATTTATATATACTAGTAGATATTGTATATGTTTTGCACCCATGCTAGTCCAGTCCCCGCTCTGTCGTTAGTTAAGTAACCTAACGGGTGATGACGGGACCCAGTGGCGAATGCGGATGGCATATACGTACATTATATTTTAGTTCTTTTCTGGTGTGATTAATTGATGGGACTGCATTGATTCTTATCAATGCAAGGATAAAACAAACCTATATATGATGTTGTTGGAACCAATTTTAAAAACTGACATTACAGACGTTCTCTTTTGCTTTGCACAGTGGTATTCGGTTATGAATATCCAGCACCTCATTCGACGAGGCAAGGGCCGAGATCCCTTCATCGAGAGTGACCCCTTGAATAAAAGTTTGCGTCAACGTAATAACTACACTATAGTCGATTATTTTTGCTTTGCATCGTGATATTCAATTTGGAATATCCTGCACCTCATTCGACGAGGAAAGAGCCGAGATCCCTTCACCGGGAGTGACCTCTTTAGCAAAGGTTTTCTCAGCTATAAATTTATAAAAGCTATCCGGTTCCTTCAACGATATCAAGTTCATTACATTAAAGGTTTTTCGCCAAAAACCATTCGTAGTCCTCCGTCATTTCAGACGGGTAGCACTTAGTATTCATGCTATATTTGTTGGCCTACATCAAGGCATAGTGTATGGTATCTATTTGTTACTTTTCTGTTGCATAGATAGATGCATTGGTTTTGGACAGTCGTACTACTTTGTTGGCCTACGTCAAGGGTATGTACGGGTGGGTTCAAATTAACCTGGACAATGACGGGTAGAACTTGACATGTGACTTATGATTTGTTGGCCTACGTCAAGGTCATAAGAGCAAGGGATAAAAATCACATCGGGAGTTTCAAACATACAGGAAACTTGCCAGGCATGTACATACCTTCTGGAGTATAATAACTTGAGTGGCTTCCATCAAGTTATCATGCGATGATAGTTGGATCCCGATTCCCACTGAAGAGTAGGATTACTCCTCGGGTGATTTTAGATGATCTCGACTAATTCTCCTTTTGGGTTTGGAGGAGAATTCGAGGAAACAGTGGGAGCCATCCTGATTAGATAAAGTGATTAAGCATTCTGATCTAGGCTACAGTGCACGCCGAGTGTTTCTTTTCTCTCTCTCTCTTTTGCAGCGACCATGACCCGCCCTAAACTAAAACTCATGAACCCAGTTAACCGAACCTTCTTAAAATACTTTGGCTTTCGGAATGTCACGGAGTCGCATATATCCTTGCCGCTTCTGTATCACCTTTGCATTTCTTTAGAACACCTTATATCACTACGAACATCCACTCATATTGGATAAATCCATCGTATAATTACATACGAACTCGAATGAACTTGTTCCAGATTCGATGATGGATTCAGGTTCTGGAGAGATAGAATAAGATTATTCGGTTGTCTTTTCTCTTTACCTTCTCTCAGGCTGTGATGGCTCCTAGGATTAGGAGAGAGTACACATATTGAGCTTATTGGATAGTCTTCCTCCAAACCATAGGCAGGTGCCGAATGGTAGAGAAGGAAGAAAACCAATTAGCCCAAAGATGGTGTACAGTGTAAGTCCACGGTAGCGCCCCGGCCGTCTAACAGACGCCAAACGCGGAACAAAAAACTTTTTACAACTGGCGCTATCGCGTACTATAACGTGGATCTGCCATTAAAGCTAAACTAACAAATTACAAAGTGGGTAGTAATGTTATACCGAACGATCCGAGTCCTTCGGTCTTCAACCATCATCTCACGCTTTGTTGCGGCTGCTCCGATCTCCTGAATCTCCAGTCTTCTCGTCCAGGTGGCACCACGTCGACGAATCTTTAAACGGGCTCCCGCCTCTGAACCGAGGCAACTCGGTCGTCAAGTTTGCTAAAAGAGACGACCAAGATGTTTTAGAGAATGAGTAGAACACTTTGTCTTGTTACGTCCAAAACTATGGACGAACGGTTAATGAAGTTGCCTTTTGAATCGGGTGAAAAGAGAAACTGATCACATCTAATTTCTATGCACAAAAACTTATATCTTTTTTCCAATCAACAACCATGAGCTTCCACCAAGGGGTGGCCGGCCATATATAGGATGAGGGGTGTGTGTAGGAGAGAGAGGGAGGTGACCATAACAATGAATGAGGATGATGAGTCATTTAAACACCTTGTATGAACACAATTAATGAAATAATGAATCATAACCCTAGTCACCATCCTAGTCATCAAGCATTTAATGAACAAATGAGTTATGAAGCCCAGTCACCATCCTAGTCATCATCTAGAAGATTCCACACTCATCTCAAGAAAAGATAAATCCGTCTTTAACCGAATGTTAAAAGACGGGTGATAGAAAACAGGAAACTGGCAACTTCCAAAAGCGATCCTGAAACGAATTTCAGGATGACCCCGTATCAGTATAAACATACCCGCATTTGTATTACGATCGAATACAAATGCAACTGAGACAAAGATATTGTATCTACACAGTATAATACTCGGATCCGGCTTAAACCAAAGCCGACCAGTATTATCTGCCCGAAAAATGACACGTGCGAAAACGCATGTGCATTTTCCGAACCTTGCTATAAAACCATACGGCCTCTACAACGTTTCGCCCGAACTTGGGAAAGTGTCTTTGGGGGACTTTAATGACTCATCAACACACTGGCACTGGGTATAACCTCTAGCACGTCAGAGGTACAAGATGTACGTAACGGTTGCCTATGTATTGATTGGAAGGGAAGCTGACGAACGAACTCATCTATAAACCCTACTGAGCCTGACAGTGACAATGCATATACAATCCGGTCCGTTTGTCTAAAGAGTATCGCATATCGAGTCTAGGGGTGGATAAAGTCAGACCCCTAATAACGCGATAAATCGTGTCGGCATGAAGCCCATCACCACCTGAGAAACTACTGATCCAAATCAGTAATTCTTTACTACCTCGGCCGAGAATTTCTAGTGATGGCCACCCGTACACTGCGCGACATCAACCCCCAATACTGGGAGAGACGAATCCCCGATGATCCGCTCACTGCCTCCATGTGGCTCGGGACTGTACCCAACTAAAACCTGTTTGCACGTCTCCTTTGAGCGTGGTAGGGTAGTAATCTAAGCACAGTGGGAACTCACACGAGACAAATGATGATCTCATGTCGACAAACTAACCTGTACACATGTTACCAGGGAACTGCTATCTGACGATATGTATAATACCAACTAGCATGTTCCCGGCGAGTCCTGTCCGGTGTACTCATAACCTAATGAGCACCTGTATACATCTTAGGTGATCCAACTGACACCAGTGGCTTGTGAGACCGGCCACCACCCCTCGTCGGGGTCTCGACTGTATACACTAGTCTACTCTGGAGTATCGATGCCCTGTCTCGAAACTCCCACGACTAGGGACACTTTAAGGATGTGCTTACAAACCCCTGATCCCACGTATATGATCGCCATCATACTGCTAGTAGTCAAGCAAGAATCCTATGGGCTCTATCATCATGCAATAGCGAACTAAAGTATGTATACGATGATAAAGACAAACTAGATAGCATACTATCATCTCGAGCAAGACTGTCATATCTGTATAGGTCCCGCCTCAATCATTGCAATCACATACCTGCGATCCAATAATTGACTTTGAGGGCACTATCTCCAACAATCTCCAACTTGCACTTAAGGCTAATTATTGCAATGTCGCATACTCACAGCCCGTGTGATACCGAACATCCAACTCCTCTACTAATCAGTTTCACAAAGCTAGTTTGTAAAACTCTTGTGTTCGAGAAATAGCCTCAGTGAGTGGATCCGCTCTGATGTTTCTTTCTATATCTCTCTAAATCTCAAGTTCGCGGAGAAAGCCATCTCCCGAATTGAGCAATACCTGTCTTAGAATATGTCTGGATATCTGATGGGACCTAGTTCATAAATGAACTCCAAATCCAAACTTCTTAGACATTATCGATAACTGAACCTAATCAGTATCCAGCACCATGCCTCCCACAGTATCCTCTTGGACCACCTGTCCATAAAACTGTCCCTCGTCAGAGGGAAAACTATAACTCTGACAGTCACTCTGTCATACATGTCACCCCTGAAGCCTGGAACGATAACCGTCTCCCGAAGGAGGCTGCCATCATCAAATCCGTAGAACATGCACTTATGTTCTAAAACTGCTTCCTTATGTTTCTTCAGGATTGGATTAATATAAACTTATCGTATATAGTGCATAAACAACATCTGGTGTGGTACTTGACATCTCATGATTGACTCAATTGCCTAAGCAAGTGATCTGCCAATCATGCACATCCCTCTCCCCTTTAGTCTGTAAGACACCTTTAGAGAGGGTGACTCCATCACCTGCAGGTACACCACCATGCCAGGAGTCATCTATTCTAAAATACCATTAGAATACTGTCAAAGTATCCAGATTGGGAAACTACCCAATTCTAGATCTAAAACCATCGATCTAGTAACCAGAATGTCAGATATTATATCCATGTCCTTTGTGGAGAAACAACTATGTGACAACCAAAGTACAACCGATCGTAGTATAGGAATTTTACTTCCTACTCTGTGTACGTTATCCAAATACCAGGACATCACACCTTACTACCTTCTTAATAGATCCATCCCCTATTCTGATGAAGTCAAACCCATGACTGTCATATCAAAAATTAGACGATCTTATCTCTGCTATATTTGCTTAAGCCTATAAATAGACATAAGCTACTTGCCTACTATTCTTCCGCTGCTCCCACTGACTACGACAACCCTTTGGTAGAATAATATATACGTACACTTCTAAAGCTAGTTTAGAACGACGCTATACTCAACCTCCTGCCGGGTCTCATAGCCTGGAACAACAGTAGTGTCAAGTCTGGATAAAATAGAACCTCCCAGTCACCGTCTTTGAGGATACCGGAGTACCTCTCAGGTGTCTGAGGTTACCCACCATATCTGCGGAGTGGCTATTGGAATGTCAAACCTGATAGAATATATAGGTTCTATTAAATTTTCCGTAATCGTTTGCGGTTCTGGAATCACTTCAAGTTCTACCATACTCCCACTAGTGTTTTCTGAAAAAGTCCATTTTAATAAAACTGTGGCGAGTCAAGAACAATATCACTATTGATCTTCCAGATGGTAGAAATGTCAACCCTCGTCAAAGCCAGGGTCAACCCACAAACTGCCATTACAGAAACATGCCTCGAGTTATCCAGTGTCTGGTTTTAAGCATAGGCTGGACAACTCCCCGTATCTTAACATCGTTAAGATATGAACCATTCTATATACAATATAGAAATAGAGGCACTAATTTAATTGGAACTATATTCAAATCATGCAGCTGTCTCCAGTGCATATCAACTTAATGGAGAGAGGCTTATCAGCATTACTCAACTTAGGAATCGATCCAATTATGAGTAACCTGAAAGAGAAACAAGTTTCTCAAAACCATTTCTTCCAACTGAATACCAATCACAAGAATCTACATCTTCGATCTCTTTGAAGAATCCCGATACTTGCGATACCTGGTTCTCTACTTTATTCTTATACCCACAACTTCTCAAAACCTAGACATTGTATTTCTACGAAACACTTGTCTAAAAACTAGAGAAGTCATAAGTAAACAGAACACAGTACGAGGACTTACCCCTTTGTCCCGATGGACACTGGACAACATACAATACCCTGTATAAGTCCGCTGAGTTGAATAACTCAAAACCTGTGCATCGTAGGCTAAAAATTGTACCCAGGCGATTTCCTCAAATATCACCAATCACAACGAATTCCGATATAATGAGGATGATCACCTAATTCCTAATAACTTACTCCCACTTATCATCTGTAAAACCATACAGATGTGAGAATGAAACATGATAAATACATACCCTGGAGTAAGTATCTAATCGGGAAATCAGTTTTCTTTTAACAATGCACTGAAACATGAAAATGTTTCGTAGGGGTATCCTGGTATTCCTAGTAATGCGTCTTCCATAATCCAATTCATGACTTTAACCTTATATTTCTTTGTCATCTCTCCAAATCTCTTTATTTGTCTTTATTCATTACCTTCTGTACACCATCGTTAGGCTAAATGGTTTTCTTCCTTCCCTACCGTTCGGCACCAGCCTATGGTTTGGAAGAAGACTATCCAGTAAGCATAATAGGTGTACTATCCTAATCCTAGGAGTACTTGTAACTTGAGAGAAAGTGATGATAAAAGACAACTGAATAATAGCTTATTCTATTTCTCCCGAACTGGGGAAAAAAGCAAAGGTGAAATAGGAGTGGTGATGAAGTACGCAGTTTGGTCGTGAATGATAACAGTCGCAATTTACTTTGCTCTCTTTCTAATCCCTTTATTTTGTCTTTAGATATTACCTTCTGTACACCCTACTTAGGCTAATTGGTTTTCTTCATTCCCTACCTTTCGGCACCAGCCTATGTTTTGGAATAAGACTAT
The DNA here is from genome assembly GCA_030015575.1 of Agapanthus africanus. Classification (NCBI taxonomy): domain Eukaryota; kingdom Viridiplantae; phylum Streptophyta; class Magnoliopsida; order Asparagales; family Amaryllidaceae; genus Agapanthus; species Agapanthus africanus. The sequence continues at coordinate 670,466,569 of CM057337.1, forward strand.
CCAATAAGCGTAATAGGTTTACTCTCCTAAACCAAGGAGCCCTCGCAACCTGAGAGAAGGTGATAATAAAAGACAATTGAATAAACCAATTCTATTTCTCCGGAACCTGGATCCATCCTCGAAGTAGTACCTTCGAGTTCGTATATAACCATACGATGGATTTATCTAATGGAAGTGGATGTCCGTAGTAATATGGGGTGTTCTGAGAAATTCAAAGGGTAAAAGAAGGAGCGGCAATGACTTATGCAACTCGGACAATCTAAAAGTCAGTATTTTAAGAAGGTTCGGTCAACTTGGTCACTGAGTCATAGTCTAGGTTGGTCAAAGGTCGCTGCCAAAGAGAGAGAGAGAAAAGAAACACTCTGCGTGCACTCTAACCTAGATCAGAATGATTATCACTTTATCTAATCAGGAAACCTCCCACTGTAATCTCAAATTCTCCTCCAAACCTGAAAGAAGAATTAGTCGGGATCACCCGAAGAGTAAACCAACTCATCAGTAAGAATCGGGATCCAGCTATCATCGCATGATAACTTGATGGAAGCCACTCAAGTTATCATACTCCAGAAGGTATGCGTATACTTGGCAAGTTTCTTGTATGTTTGAAACTCCCGATGTGATTTTTGCCCCATGCTCTTATAACCTTGGCTTTGGTCAAAATGTCATAAGTCATATGCGAAGTTCTACCCGTCACTATCCAGGTCAATTTGAACCCACCTGCACATGCCCTTGACTTTGGCCAAAATGGCAGAACGACTGTCCCAAACCAACTCATCTATCTATGCACAGATGAATACCCAGCAGCTACCAAACACTATGCCTTAACTTTGGCTAAAATGCATAACTTGAATACTACTGAATACCCAAAAGAAATGACGGAGGGCTACGGCTGGTTTTTGGCGAAAAACCTTTAACGTAATGAACTTGATCTCGTTGAAGGAACCTGATAGCTTTTTATAAAAATATAGTGGCGAAAACCTTTTGCTAAAGAGGTCACTCCCGGTGAAGGGATCTCGGCTCTTTCCTCGTGGAATGAGGTGCGGGATATTCTAACTGAATACCACGATGCAGAGCAATTTGTAATCGACTATAGTAAAGTTATTACCCTGACGTAAACTTCTGCCCAAGGGGTCACTCCCGGTGAAGGGATCTCGGCCCTTGCCTCGTGGAATGAGGTGCAGGATATTCCAACTGAATACCGCTATGCAAAACAAAAGGAAACATCTTTGTAATAACACCTTTTAAAATTTATTCCGACAACATCAAATATAGGTTTGTTTTATCCTTGCATTGATAAGAATCAATGCAGTCCCATCAATCAATCACACCAAAAAAGAACGAAAATAAAATGTACGTATATGCCATCCGCATTTGCCACTGGGTCTCGTCATCACCCGTTAGGTTACTTAACTAACGACAGAGTGAGGGCTGGACTAGCGCGGGTGTAAAATATATACAACATCTAATAGTATATATACCAATATACAGTAATCGCTCCAGGCATGATAATATGCAACATTATAAAAAAGTAATAAGCATCATAGAACAATACAGATAAACTGGGATCCCCGGGTTTCACAGAGCTGCTACTGAAACCCGACGTTCCCTGGTCGTGTGGATAGCTTATGCAATGAAACCTAGACCCCTACGGGTGCGGCAAGTTACACGCCAAAACCTGAAGCGAGGTAGCCCCCCACAGCATAGTGAATGGAACACCCGGCACTTTATGGAATCTGGTAAATTGAGCACCCCTCCTTAGGTCAACCTGTACCCCCTACGAGTGCGGCGAATAGTCTGCCAATTCTAGAGTGAGGCCCCTCTTCCTCTCAAAGCCAAGAGATACGGACCCGTTGCCCTCCAGAACCCGGCTATCCGTACACTCCGTCGCGGGGTAATCCTAGTACAGAAAAGAAAATATGTACAATGGTACATCGATCTCAACCTGGTCGTGCCCCAAAAGAATATTATACAAACATGCAGTGACGGCAGTCCACAAGTCGAACGCTCGCCCCGCAATATCAAATGTACAAATAAATCCAAACTGCACTACCATTGCACACTGCTATCCACCACGACATATCCGCAACATCACAGCACAACACAGAACATCAACGCGAATGTCACATTCGCAAACCCATCTAAAAGAACTATAGAAATTAGACGCGGTTTACCGCTCGAATGACATTCCCGGTCGGAGATATAAAGTAAGTACTATAAACTAACACGTTTAAATTTCGATCGACAAAAATTCCCAAAGTGGGCCCCACAAACATCTGCTGTACTGTAACAAAAACTGGGCCCAAAGGAACTATACCAAAAACCACAATTTCCAACAAATAACGAACAGTAGAAAATTGACCAACTGAAACGCCAATACGGCCCCGGTTCCGCGGTCAAAGCTAGGCTTTGACCACGGTTTCGCGGTCGTACGGACGGTTCAGTGGACCGGTTTTCTCTGTTATTCTTTAAAAAGCCTGCCTATTTTTCTGTGATGCTCAAAATAATTTTAAGACACTGTTTAAAATCGACAGAAACTTTAACCCTGGAATTTGCGGTTTTCGAAAATCCGTTCGATCGATATTTTAAACGCGTTAGCACAAGTTAGTATAGCTTAATGGTGAGGCTCTGATACCACTGTAAGTCCACGGTAGCTCCCCGGCCGTCTAACAGACGCCAAATGCGGAACAAAAAACTTTTTACAACTGGCGCTATCGCGTACTAGAACGGGGATCTGCCATTAAAGCTAAACTAACAAATTACAAAGTGGGTAGAAATGTTATACCGAACGATCCGAGTCCTTCGGTCTTCAACCATCTCCCACGCTTTGTTTCGGCTGCTCCGATCTCCTGAATCTCCAGTCTTCTCGTCCAGGTGGCACCACGTCAACGGATCTTTAAACGGGCTCCCGCCTCTCAACCGAGTCAACTCGGCCGTCAAGTTTGCTAAAAGAGACGACCAAGATGTTGTAGAGAATGAGTAGAACACTTTGTCTCGTTACGTCCAAAGCTATGGACGAACGGTTAATGAAGTTGCCTTTTGAATCGGGTGAAAAGAGAAACTGATCACATCTAATTTCTATGCACCAAAACTTATATCTTTTTTCCAATCAACAACCATGAGCTTCCACCAAGGGGTGGCGGCCATATATAGGATGAGGGGTGAGTGTAGGAGAGAGAGGGAGGTGACCATAACAATGAATGAGGAGGATGAGTCATTTAAACACATTTAAACACCTTGTATGAACACAATTAATGAAACAATGAATCATAACGCTAGTCACCATCCTAGTCATCAAGCATTTAATGAACAAATGAGTCATGAAGCCTAGTCACCATCCTAGTCATCATCTAGAAGCTTCCACACTCATCTCAAGAAAAGATAAATTCGTCTTTAACCGAATGTTAAAAGACGGGTGATAGAAAACAGGAAACTGGCAACTTCCAAAAGCGATCCTGAAACGAATTTCAGGATAACCCTGTATCAGTATAAACATACCCGCATTTGTATTACGACCGAATACAAATGCAACTGAGACAAAGATATTATATCTACACAGTATAATACTCGGATCCGGCTTAAACCAAAGCCGACCAGTATTATCTGCCCGAAAAATGACACGTGCGAAAACACATGTGCATTTTCCGAACCTTGCCATAAAACCATACGGCCTCTACAACGTTTCGCCCGAACTTGGGAAAGTGTCTGTGGGGGACTTTAATGACTCATCAACACACTGGCATTGGGTATAACCTCTAGCACGTCAGAGGTACAAGCTGTACGTAACGGTTGCCTATGTATTGATTGGAAGGGAAGCTGACGAGCGAACTCATCCATAAACCCTTCTGAGCCTGACAGTGACAATGTATATACAATCCGGTCCGTTCGTCTAAAGAGTATCGCATATCGAGTCTAGGGGGTGGATAAAGTCAGACCCCTAATAACGCGATAAATCGTGTCGGTATGAAGCCTATCACCACCTGAGAAACTACTGATCCAAATCAGTAATTCTCCACTACCTCGGCCAAGGATTTCTAGTGATGGCCACCCGTGCACTGCGCGACATCAACCCCCAATACAGGGAGAGACGAATTCCCGACGATCCGCTCACTGCCTCCATGTGGCTCGGGACTGTACCCAACTAAAACTTGTTTGCACGTCTCCTTTGAGCGTGGTAGGGTAGTAATCTAAGCACAGTGGGAACTCACATGAGACAAATGACGATCTCAGGTCGACAAACTAACCTGTATACATGTCACCAGGGAACTGCTATCTGACGATATGTATAATACCAACTAGCATGTTCCCGGCGAGTCTTGTCCGGTGTACTCATAATCTAATGAGCACCTGTATACATCTTAGGTGATCCAACTGACACCAGTGGCTTGTGAGACCGGCCACCACCCCTCGTCGGGGTCTCGACTGTATACACTGGTCTACTCTGGAGTATCGATGCCCTGTCTCGAAACATCCACGACCAGGGACACTTTAAGGATGTGCTTACAAACCCCAGCTCCCACGTATATGATCACCATCATACTGCTGGTAGTCAAGCAAGAATCATATGGGCTCTATCATCATTAGCGAACTAAAGTATGTATACGATGATAAAGACAAACCAGATAGCATACTATCATCTCGAGCAAGACTGTTATATCGGTATAGGTCCCGCCTCAATCATTGCAATCATATACCTGCGACATACCTGCGATCCAATAATTAACTTTGAGGGCACTATCTCCAACATACAGAAGGTAATAAGTAAAGACATATAAAGGGATTAGAATAACGACAAAGAAAATTACGACTGCTATCATTCACGACAAAATCGTATGTACCCTTGCCACTCCCACATCCATTTTGGATTTCTCCAGAACACTCTATATCACTAAGGATATCCACTCCTATTGGATATGCTATCGTATAGTTACATACGAACTCGAAGGAATTCGTTCCAGATTCGAGGATGGTTTCCGGTTCAGGAGAAACAGAATAGGATTATTCAGATGTCTTTTCCCATTACCTTCTTTCAGGTTGTGTGGGCTCCTGACATAAGGAGTGTACACCTATTACGCTTATTGGATAGTCTTCTTCCAAACCTTAGGCTAGTTCCGAAGGGTAGGGAAGTAAGAAAAACAATTAGCCTAAAGAAGGTGTACATAAGGTAATAAGTAAAGACATAATAAAGGGATTGGAGTGAGAGCAGATAAGTATATGGTTACTGTCATGAATCAGCATAGTGGAAGAGGCATTACGAGGAATACCAGGTTAACCCCTTCGAAAAATTTTCATGTTTCAGTTTTACTGTGCGATGTTAAATGAAAACTGTTTTCTCAATTGGATTCTAACTCCAGGGTATGTATTTACCAGATTCATTTCTCACATCTGTATAGTGTTACAGATGATGAGTGGGAGTAAGATATTAGGAATTGGGTGATTAGATCCTCATTATATCAGAATTCGTTGTAATTGATGATATTTGAGGAAATCGCCTGGGCTTTTGCCTGACGGCAAATATTTGGTTTTGAATATCCGTTGTTATGCACCAATTTCAAATTGATATATCTGTAAATTTATTTTATCAAGTGAGATATAATTTTTTGAAATTATATCTATGACATTTACCTATATTAGTTGGTGATTAGGTAAAGTGCATTCAACAACGGTGTAATTCTTCTTAACCATAGTACAGTTTTCAACCTACGACACACAGGGTTTGAGTTATTAAACTCAGTGAACTTATACAAAGTATTGTATGTTGTCCAGTATCCATTAGGACAAAGGGGTTGGTACTCGTACTATATTCTGTTTACTTGTGACTTCTCTAGTTCTGTTGGAGATAGTGCCCTCAGAGTCAATTATTGGATCACAGGCACGTGATTGCAATGATTGAGGGAGGACCTATCCCAGGAGGACAGTCTTGCTCGAGATGATAGTATGCTATCTGATTTACCTTTATCATCGTGTACTGCTTCAGGTGACCTTACAGGTCGCTATTACACGCTGATAGAGCCCCTAGGATTCTTGCTTGACTGCCAGCAGTATGATGGCGATCATATACGTGAGAGCTGGTGGTCTATAAGCACATCCTTAAAAGGTCCCTAGTCATGGGAGTTTCGAGACAGGGCATCGATTCTCCAGAGTAGACTAGTGTATACAGTCGAGACCCCGACGAGGGGCGGTGGCCGGTCTCACAAGCCACTGGTGTCAGTTGGTTCACCTAAGATGTATACAGGTGCTCATTGGGTTATGAGTACACCGGACAGGACTCACCGGGAACATGCTAGTTGGTCTTATACCTGACGTCAGATAGCAGTTCCCTGGTGACATGTGTACAGGTTAGTTCATCGACCTAGGGATCGTCATTTATCTCGTGTGAGTTCCCACTGTACTTTGATTACTACCCTACCACGGCTCAAAGGAGTCGTGCAAACAGGTTTTACTTGGGTACAGTCCCGAACCACATGGAGGCAGTGAGCGGATCTTCAGGGGTTCGTCTCTCCCGGTATTGGGGGTGAGGTCGCGCTGTGTCTAGGAGAGCCATTACACAAAGCCCTCGGCCGAGGCAGGAGATTTACTGGTAGGTATTCCAGTAGTATCTCAGGGTGTTCTGGGCTTCACTCCGACATGACTTGTACCGCTTTTGGGGGTCTGACTTTTACCAACCCCCTAGGCCCGACATGCGATGCTCATAGACGAACGGACCGGACTGTACGGATATTGTCACTGACAGGCTCAGTAGGGTGTCAGGATGAGTTCGCTCATTGACGTCCCTTTTGGTCAATAGCTGGTGGCCCGTCACGTATTGGCTTATACCTCTGACGTGCTAGTGGTTAAATCCACAACCATAGTATTGACGAGTCTTTAGAGTCCACCACACTTACAGTTACTCAAGCTTTCGGGCGAAACGCTGTAGAGGCCGTATGGAGATATGGCAGGGTCCGATCAGATACGTGCGGTATTGCACGGATCAGGATCGGACGGTTTGTACTAGTGGCCGTATGGATATATGGCAGGGTTCGATCAGATACGTGCGGTATTGCACGGATCAGGATCGAACGGATATTACTAGCCGGCTTTGGTTTAAGCCGGATCCTAGTTTAGTACAGTGTAGATTTTGTCTCATTGCATTTGTATCCGGTCGGAATACAGATGCGGGTGTGTATGCACAGTATCGGGGTTTTCCTATAATTTATTACAGGACCAGTTTTCTGGAGTTGCCAGTTTGCATTCCGTTCCGGCCGGTTTTCCTTTGTTCTTTCCCGGTCGGACTTTTCCGATGGAGGGGGTTATTTGCAAGTTTGCAAATAACATTTGTGGAGGGGGTTTCTTGCACTTGTGGCATTATGATAAGTTTAGCATCTTTGCTTTTTCATGATGCTTGGAGTTGATTGTGATTAGAGTTGATTTGAGAGTTATCATTACCTTTTGATGTGAGGTTTGCTTTTGGGGTGTGGTCACCCATTCTCTTTTCCTACCATCACCTCCCTCTTGTATTTGGTTTTTCCCTCCACCATTTTCCACAAAGAGAAGGGCCGGCTACTTTTTGAGGAGAAGAGAAAAGATGAAGAGGGGTTTTCATTTTGTGAAGTGGGAAATTATCATCTCATTTTGATACACCAAAGTTCATCTCCATTTTGTTCATTACTTTCCTCCATCCAATGGCAACTTCACTATCCCAAATGAGACAAGCATTTCTACACTACAATCTACAGCAAGCCTTGGGCACGTCGACTAGCCAGCTTCGTGCCCGAGTTGCCTCGGTATTGAGGCGGGAGCCCGTAAAAGATGCAGACGATGTGGTGCCCTTCCGGCAAGGATGCGACGACCGGAGTTTCCGCGGGAGATCGGGACGATGATGAGAAGACCGGAGGACTCGGATCACTCGGTATATCTCTCACCCTTTCTCTTAATAGCTAGCATTAGGTTAATGGTTACGATCCGGGTTTATTGTCCGCGGTAGCGCCAGTTTAAAAGTTAAGAAAATTTTGATTCCGCATTTTGGCCTCGGATAGACGGCCGGGGCACTGCCGTGGCGCAACATGGTATCAGAGCCACGCCATTAACCTAGTCTAGCTTTGTCTAATGTGTTTTACTTTTCCGATCGACCAAAATTCCAAAATCCGCGTTTTGCTTGCATCAGTTTTCTGTTGAAATTTTTTGAAGTCCAAAAATTTTTCAGGTTGTGGAAAAGTGATGTGCTAGATGGAATAAGAGTTCTGTAGAAATTCGATTCACTAATTCCACTACAGGAGCGCGGAACCGCGGCCAAACCCCCCCTTGGGCCGCGGTTCCGCCGCACTATGTTGGGTTTGCTGCATCAATTTTCTACAGTCTCTTTCTGGGGTGTTTTTAGGGGTTTTGGAATATTAAACTTGGGCCCAGAATTTCTGTGAGTGCTACAGTATTGCTTGGGGGCCCACTTGTTAATTTTTGATCGATCGGATATTTTAAACACATTATTTCACAGTGTTTACATTATATCTTCGACCGTGAATATCACTTGATCGGTAAATCCTGTCTAACTGCTATAGTCCGGTTAGACGGATTTGCGAACGTGACATTCACGTTGATGTCTTGTGCTTTTGCTGTGATGTTGCGGATCGGTCGTGGAGGATAGCCTGGGTGCAATGCTAGTACAGTGTTTTTGTTGTATTATGTACATTTGATATTGCGGGACGAGCGTCCGACATGTGGACTGCCGTCACTGACTGTTTGTATTATTCTTTTGGGGCACGATCTGGTTGCGGTCGATGTACCCGTTGTATGTAGATTTTACTTTCTGTACTAGGATTACCCCGCGGAGGGGTGCACGGATAGCCGGGTTCTAGAGGGCAACAAGCCCGCATCTCATGGCATTGAGACGGAGGGGGCTTCACTCTAGGATTGACGGGCTATTCACCGCACTCGTAGGGGGTACAGGTTGACCCAGGAGGGGTGCCCAAGTTACCAGATTCCATGAAGTGCTGGGTGGTCCATTCATGGTGCTGAAGGGGGCTGCCTCGCTTCAGGTTTTGGCGGGTGACTTGCCGCGCCCGTAGGGGTCTAGGATTTCATTGCACAGGCTATCCACACGACCAGGGAAACGTCGGGTTTCAGCAGCGGCTCTGTGAAACCCGGGGCTTCCAGATATCTGTATTATTCTGTGATGCTGTACATTTCTGTGATGTTGCATTTTATCACGCCTTGAGTGAATATAATATATTGGTATATATATTAGTAGATGTTGTATATGTTTTACATCCGCGCTAGTCCAGTCCCCGCTCTGTCGTTAGTTAGCTAACCTAACGGGTAATGACGGGACCCAGTGGCGAATGCGGATGGCATATACGTACATCAGTATATTTTCGTTCTTTGTGGTGTGATCAATTGATGGGACTGCGTTGATTCGGATCAATGCAAGCTAAACAAACCTATTCTGATGTTGTTGGAACACTTTTCAAAAAGCTGTTATTGCAAGGACGTTCACTTTTGTTTTGCATCATGGTATTCATTTGGAATATCCTGCTCCTCAGTCGACGAGGCAAGGGCCGAGATCCCTTCACCGGGAGTGACCCCTTGGACAGAAGTTTGCGTCAGGGCATTAACTTCACTATAGCCGATTACTTTTGCTTTGCATCATGGTATTCAGTTGGAATATCCTGCACCTCATTCTACGGGGAAAGAGCCGAGATCCCTTCACCGGGAGTGACCTCTTTAGTAAAGGTTTTCGTCACTATATTTTCTAAAAAGCCATCCGTTCCTTCAACGATATCAAGTTCATTATGTTAAAGGTTTTTCGCCAAAAACCAGCCGTAGCCCTCCGTCATTTCAGATTAGTATTGCTTAGCATTCGTGCTACGTATGTCGTGCATTGCCGAGGCGTAGTGTTCGGTAGCTCTGTAATGCTTTTCTGTCGCATGGTTAAGTGGATTGGTTAGGACAGTCGTACGGTTATGTTGGCATTGTCAAGGACTCGTACGGGTGGGTTTAACGCAATCAAGATAATGACGGGTTGAACTTGACTAGGACTCTTTGATATGTTGGCATTGTCAAGGTCACTTGGGTCCTAGGGGTAAAAATCACATCGGGAGTTTCTAAAGAAACTGAAACTTGCCAGGCATGCGCATACCTTCTGGAGTGTGGTGACTTGAGTGGATTCCGTCAAGTTATCATGCGATGATAGTTGGATCCCGATTCCCACTGATGAGTTGGTTTACTCCTCGGGTGATCCCGACTAATTCTTCTTTCAGGTTTGGGGAAGAATTTGAGGTTACAGTGGGAGGTTTCCAGATTAGATAAAGTGATAACCATTCTGATCTAGGTTAGAGTGCACGCTGAGTGTTTCTTTTCTCTCTCTCTCTTTGGCGGCGACCATTGACCCGACCCTAGACTATGACTCAGTGACCAAGTTGACCGAACTTTCTTAACACTGGCTTTTGGATTGTCAGAGTTGCAAACCTCATTGCCACTCCTACTTTTACCCTTTTCTCCAGGACACCCCGTATTACTACGAACGTCCACTTCCATTGGACAAAACCATCGTATGGTTAGATACGAACTCGAAGGAATTTATTCGAGGATTGTTTCCGGTTCTGGAGAAAACGAATAGGACTATTCAGTTGTCTTTTCCTTTCACCTTCTCTCATGTTGCGAGTACTCCTTGGTTTAGGAGATAGTACACCTATTATGCAAATTGGATAGTCTTCTTCCAAACCTTAGGCTGGTGCCGAACGGTGGGGAATGAAGAAAACCAATTAGCATAACGATGGTGTACAGAAGGTATTAAGTTAAGACAAAGCAAGGGATTAGTAAGAGGGCAAAGTAAACTGCGACTGCTATTCACGACCAAACCAAGTATTTCTTCGCCAATCCTAAATCACCTTTGTATTTCTCCAGGACACTCCGTATCACTACGAAGATCCACAGTTTATTTGGATACTCCATCGTATGGTTATATACGAACTCGAAAGGAACTTGTTCCAGTTCAGGGATGGATCCTGGTTCAGGAGAAATAGGAATAAAGTTCATTCAGATGTCTTTTATCTTCACCTTCTCTCGCGTTGCGAGTGCTCCTAGGATTAGGACAGTACACCCATTATGCTTATTGGATAGTCTTCTTCCAAACCATAGGCTGGTGCCGAATGGTAGGGAAGGAAGAAAACCATTTGGCCTAAAGGGGTGTGCAGACGGTAATGACTAAAGACATATAAAGGGATTTGGACAGATGGCAAAGAGATATACGGTTACAGTTGTGAATCTGGATAATGGTAGAGGCATTACTAGGAATACCAGGATACCCCATCGAAACATTTCAATGTTTCAGTTCCACTGTGTACTGTTAAAAGAAAACTGATTTCCCGATTAGACACTTGCTCCAGGGTATGTATTTACCAGGTTGGATTCTCACATCTGTATGGTTTTACAGATGGTGAGTGGGAGTAAGTTATTGGGAATTAGGTGATCATCCTCATTATATCGGGATTCGTTGTAATTGGTGATATTTGAGAAAGTCACATGGGTTGTTTGTGTAGGGTTCCTAGGCATCCTAATGAGGTCTCACAAGGCATCGATCATGCCAAATTAAAATTTTACGGTGCCGAGAAACCCTAGACTACGGATCGTTTGCTAGAAAACTAGGCGAAAAAGCTAACTAGTTAACACTTAACTATGAGAATCGGAAATACAACCTTTGTAGATCCGGTGCTCCACCTCCACGGCTCCGAGATGAGGTCCTCTCCGCTATCCAAAAAGAATCCGGGCTCTAGCGTCGACTTAATCGGAGAATAAGCGAGCTAGGTCGTCGATGTCCATGCCGAAGATGATCTACGTCGAGACATCGCTAAATCAAGCTCCGACTTCACCAAGTCAAGAAACTTGTGAAGAAAACACACTCTACTACTTGGCAAGAGGTAGAGGATGAAGAAATAGGAAGTGGGTAGACTTTAGAATTGGATTTCTCACTTATTTCCATCAATCACCATTGATGGAGCTTGCTTTCTTCACTTGAAGAAAGGAAGAAGAAGATGAAATTCTTATGATAAGTTAATTCCAAAATAGAAAATAAAAGGAATGCTTATCATTAAACTAACCATGGTGAAGTGTAGAGAATAAACTAGGGTTAAATCAAATGGTTAGGGTTAAGCATGAGATAAGAATGGTGGACAAAGTCAAAGCTTCATGAATCTTCAAATACAAACAAAGAAAGCCACCATTCTTCTCATTTCTTTTTCCAAAAAGAAAATAAATAAATAAATAGATATGAAAATGAAAACCCTAACCATTACATAACCATGGTTTAAACTTTACACAAAACACAAGTTAGCATGCATCATCAAACATGATACATACAAGTGCACAAAAGTATATCGCATATACAATGCGCACATCCGAGTGAGAAAATCCATCTTAAGTGAACCAATACTAGTTAATGCAAAGTAATATATCAAATATATAATTATGCATTAAATCATTAAATCAACACTTGATTCAATGATCCGGTCATGTCGCACACAACCGACTAGTATACAATGTATCGGCTTATCGAATCAATCCTTGATTCGATAACTAGGTTATATCACATACAACCATTCGACACATTCATCGCGAGAATGGAATACGGTATCACATACACGCATTATTCTCGGTCCCGCACATATCTCATATGCGCTCCTATTTCGTTTCGCTTGAGCCAGGAAACCTCTGTGTAGGACTCTAAAGACTCGTCAATACGCCGGCAGCGGATGATGATCATATCAAACATCCACAAGCCGCAAGCGGTCTGCTAAACGTAACGGCCACCCGGGTATTGAGCGATCTGAAGATCGACGAGCAAGCCCGCTCACACTCCAGTGAATCCGACCAGTAACACTACCGTACAGTCCGGTCTGATCGTCTGATATGTCGCATATCTCGCCTAGGGGTGGTAAACGTCAGACCCCAATAGCTCAATAAGTCGTGTCGATATGAGGTCTATAACTGTTCGAGAAACTACTGGTAACACTTACCAGTAAATCTCAGCAACCCTGGCCAGGGATTTCCTGTTATAGCCAATCGAACACAGCGCAACATCAACTCCCTATACCGGGAGAGACGAATCCCCTCCTATCGCTCATTGCCTCCATGTGACTCGGGACTGTACCCAAAAACCACCGTTTTGCACGCCCTCTTGGATGTGGTAAGATGGAAATCAAAGCACAGTGGGAACCACACAAGACTCTATGACGATCTCGGGTCAACAGACTACTCTGTACCAGTGTCACCAGAGAACTGCCATCTGACGTGAGGTATAATACCAACTGGGAGTTCTCGGCGAGTCCGTCCAGTGTACCCAGTCTCTACTGAGCACCCGTATATCATCTCTGATGTCAAACACCAATGGATATGGGATCATCCATCGCCCATCTGTATGGGTCGAGAAGGTATACGCTAGTCTACTCTGGTATATCGATGCCCCGTCTCGATACACCCTCGACTAGGGACTTTGAAGGATGTACTTATGGACTACCATGTCCCCACTAGTATGATCCGCATCATAGTCCAGGTAGTCAAGTACAGATCCTAAGGGCTTTACCAACATGTAATAGAGAGACAATCAGTGTACACGTTAAGGTAAAGATCAACCAGATAGCATACTATCATGTCGAGCAAGAAAGTCCTCCCTATATATGTCCCAGCATCCACTACAATATACATCCTATGTATAGTAATGGCCTCTAGGGCATACATATAACTAACAATCTCCCACTTGCACTAGGGCCATCTGATAGCAGTGGTTGTAGTATCTCATACTCAACCATCCCATAAAAGTCTCTCTCTGGGAACAGGCCTTTGTGAGTGGATCCGCTGTGTTGTCCTCTAAGTCTACTCTCCTAACCTCGATCCCCTGGAGATCAACCATCTCCATGATCAGGTGATACTGCCTTAGAATATGTCTGGATCACTGATGGGACGGACGTTCCTTGGCATAAGCCACAACTCCATTGTCACACAATGGGAGGAACATAGTTCATCTCATGAACCAATATACATCCAAACAGCCTCTTTGGTAGCATCTTAAGTAGCGATGTATGCTGCCTTTATCGTCTAGTATGTCACGGTATCTAGCTTGGAACTCTTCCAATATACCGTCCCTCCACTGAGGGTAAAGACAATGCCTGTGACTGACATTCAGTCATCCTTATCAACCTGGAACCCTTCCAGTGATTCTCCCCAGGATCATGTGATACCATCTCACTTCAACAAGTGAGAATCCTAACATCCATTTAGATCTATCTCATAGATCCAAAATCCAGGAGTTAGTAGGTATCATTATGATCCTATATGGAGAATCATTGTGATAAACGGAGATTGACCGAGCGTAGCATAGGAAACTCTTTCCCTATCAAGAGTATGTCATCCACGTACTCTACGAGGATCACCACCATACTCCCTACTACCTTTTTGTTTATACAAGGTTCATCTACCATTTTGATGATGTCAAACTCTTTGACTAATCCATCAAAACAGATGTTCCAACTCCGCGATGCCTGCTTTATCCTATAAAGCATCTTGCACACGTTTCCGCTACTCCCACTGTCTATGAAGCCCTCTGGCTGTGTACTTATAGACGCACTCTTCTAAAACATCATTTAGAAAAGCAGTCATGACACCCAACCACCAGATATCGTAGTCATGGTATGTAGCCGTGACAAGTAGGATCTGGATGGACTTAAGCATAGCTACTTGAAAAGGTTTTATCATTATCCGTACCTGGTCAATGATGCAAACTTTTAACAAGTCTAGCTTTGAAAGTCTCAACTTTTCCATGTACACCAAGTAATCTTCTCAAGATATACTTGCTCCTGATGGGGATTTAACCCTTCAGTTATGGCAGCTAAAGTCCATACTTTGCTGGTGTATAAGGATTCCATCTCAGATCACTAAGCATCCAGCCATTCTTACAGAGTCTTACTCTCGATGGCCTGCTCGAAACTAGTTGGGTCATCATCTCATGATGCAATCCTCGCTCCCACTGTCATAGAGAAACCTATGTATCTCTCAGGTGGGTGAGAAAACCCTACTAGATCGGCAGAGAGGCTGAGGTTCGTTGGTAACTATTGAATCCTTTGTTTCTATCAAATCATCTGCTGTAGTTTGTATAGCTGGAACATTTCCAGTTCTATATAACAGATCTTGCCTCGAGCTTGTCCGGATTTTGCTTTTAGACATAGGCCGGACAACCCCAAATCTTAACTAACTTAAGAAATGGGCTCTTCCCTTTCCATATCACATATGAAGTGGTAGGCAACTGATTTGATTTGAACCCTATTCAATAGGTATGCAGCTTCTCAAGTGCATAACTCCCAAAAAGGAAAAAGGTAACTCAGTAATACTCATCATAGAGCATACCTTATCATATAGGGTGTGATTGCTCCGCCCCGATATACCATCGTGCTATGGTGTATACGGAGGAGTAATGCTGAGAGAGAATCTCATTCTCCTTTAGAATAATCCAGGATTTTCGTGCTCAAGTATTCTCCTCCTTGATCTCATCAAAGGACATAATACTTATACCCGTATTGGTTCTCTACTTCCAACTTATATTCTGTGAATATCTCAAAAGGTTCTGACTTGTGTTTCAACAGGAACATATATCTGAATCTTGAGAGATTATCAGAGAATGTAATGAAGTATAAAGAACCGGTCTTGGCATGTGTAGACAGGGGACCTACATACATCAACATGTATCATCCCAAGAGTTTACTAACTTTTTCTCTGTTTCTAGTAAACGGAGCTATGGTCATCTTATCCTTGTGACATGACTGGCGAGTTTCACAAGATGTAAGTTCAAACTGATTTAAATATGCATCTAAATGTAACTCAGCCAGTCGGGTCGCATTGATATGACCTAGTCTACAATACCTCAAGAAGGATTCGTTCATTTCTGAACTCTTCCTCTTGTGTGTGTTCTGTATACTAAAGAACTGTAGTTTGATTTAGAACGTCAATGCTTTTAGATAACGTGCCTGAACCGATCAACTTTTGATATAGGAAATGTTCAAAACATTATCCAACAATACAAAATTATATCGTTTCTTTACTAATAAAGAGACAGATATGATTTTGTATATCAGGTTCGGTATTTAATAACATTCGTTCAGAATCAATGTATTCTGGTAATACAGGGTGACAGTGACCAACAGACTTGGCTGCAACGCTTGCCCCGTTTTCTGCCTCATGAAACTTATCATCCGTTCTCAGTTCTCTACCTTTCTGTAGCCCTATGTAACTGATTACATATCTGGGATCCTGATCTGGTATCACATACCCAGGACGTAAAGGATACTGAGAAACAGTTCTCTGTAATGAACACACCCGAAGATGATGCATCAGCATGCACTCTCTTCGTTTGGGCGGCACGGGAAATCTGGTATTCCCCAATTTCCTGCTCTGTCTTATAACATTTATAAGTTGGAGCGGGACAAACGTTCCCCAGCTCAGTATAACAAGCGGGTTCGGTCAATAATCCGTTTTATTATCTTGATTAAGGCGTGATATGGTCGCTACCAGGAGAGAGAGAGAAGAAAACACTCAGCGTGCGCTCTTGCAAGAATAGATTGGTTTATATTTTATCTAATCAGGATGGCTCCCACTGCTTTTTATCAAATCTTCTTTCAAACCCTAAAAGGAAAGACTAGCCGGGATTAATTACACACTACAAGTTCGCCAATCTTTCAGCCAGGCCAGTGTCGGTACTTTGAGGGAGGTCCCCCGTGCTTTCGTACGAACCTAATTAATGTAAACCTCGTTTTCCCAGAGGCGTAACCCCGTTGACACCTTTCTAGACACCTACTTGATCGGCTAATTGTAATGTATAAAACTTTTCCAGGAGTAACTCTTACTCGCAGCGGGTATCGGGATCCAACTATCTCATAGAAGGTATGCAATCTCATTGCAAATTTCAACACTTGAAATTCCCGATAATATTTTGCCCCTAGCTCGCTATGACCTTGACGCATGCCAAACAACCCATAGTCTGCTAGTCAAGTTCAACCCGTACATTTCTTGATTGAATTAAACCCACCCGCATGACCCTTGACGCATGCCAAACAACGCCGTACGAATACCCTAATCCAATCGCATCATATGCTGGCAGATAAGCACTAGTTAGCTACCGTACACTATTCCTTGACGCATGCCAAACAACCGCAGCACGAATACTAACTAATACTTATCTGAAATGACGGAGGGCTACGACAGGTTTTTCTGAAAACCTATTGCGTAATGAACTTGATATCGTTGTAGGATCGAATGAATTTTGAAATGGAGTGCTTTTGAGGCTTTTCTAGTTTTGCTAAAGGAGTCACTCTCGGTGAAGGGATCGTCGGTCCTTTCCTCGTCGAATGAGGTGCGGGATATATCATATATATCGCTGTGCAAAGCAAAAACACTTAAAAGCAATCAAAATACAAACCGAGTGTGTAGCATCTGCCAGTTATTGCTAAAGGAGTCACTCCCGGTGAAGGGATCTCGGTCCTTTCCTCATCGAATAAGGTGCAGGATATATCATATATACCGCTGTGCAAAGCAAGAACTGTAGCTACCTGTTTTATTTTGAAATTCGATTCTGCAACATCTTAGGTTTCTTTTATTTCATTAATCTCATTAATGAAGTCCCATCATTTAAGTACCTAAACATCACAGATAAATACGACGTACACTTATGCCATCCGCATTCGCCTCGATGTCCCCTCGTGCACCGTTAGGTTAGGTAACTAATGACAGAGCGGGGCAGGGCTAGCACGGGTGTAAAACATAAGTAACGTCTATATAATATATCATATATACTATATACTGTATCTATCAGAGAACATCACATGATCACATCACAGATATCGCAGTAGAAGAATCATATGAAATATTGGATATACTAGGACGTCCGTGTTTTCAATACGAGCCAGTATAAAACACGGATTCCACGGTCGTGATGAATAGCCAAACCCACACCCCTAGACCCCTATGAGAGCGGCAAGCAACCCTACCAATTCTGGAGTTAGGAGACCCGGACTCGACTCCTCGAGTTGGTCTCCCACTGGACTCCAGAACCCGGTTACTTGTGCCCTTCTCCTTGGGTCTATCCTAGTGTGGAAAAGTAAATAATATACAAAGGTGACAACTTCCGCAACCTGGAAGCGCCCCAATAAAAGAATATTACATACAAGTTTTTACATGAATAAAAATGAAAAAACACTCATCTCACATAAAAACCCCCGGCTATTCAAACACGACGATCCAATATAACATATCCAGCAACACATAACATCACATGTCATCAACGTAAGTAAATATGCGCATCCCAATTGTCATCGACATATAGCAACGAAACCGGCGATATCACATATTACACTTACGGTCACAGAAAAGAAAGTGTAAAACTACAACAGTTGGAATCCGCAACCACCTCAGACATCGCATGCCTGACCAAATGAATTACTTAGACATCGCATGCCTAACAATTATAAACCCCGCATTTTAGTCTCAAAATCGAAAACACTTTTCAATATCAAGTCGGGCAATTCAACAAGATTCCCGACATCTTGATCGAATGCTCGTCGCAAACTTCAGTAGACGGCCGCACCCCCGATACCGTCGACAAAGTGCACCAAGGCGGAACACCGCTACCGCGAGCACCCGAACGGATGCTTTCGGCGACGGGGTTCTCCTACAGTCACTTGGTCGGGGCTATGGAGTGAGGCTGTCTATTAAGTTTACCCGGCGAGTATCCGCGTACGCTACGTGATTGCGACGGACTTTTGATCACATCAAAATTCCGTGGCAACCGATCAAGTGAGACTAAAGTGCTATGTTTATAACATTCATTCAGTTATCTCATAACTATTTGTGAATTCCAATTATTGTATCCCATTCCAGATAAATAGAAAATGTTAAACTTTTCGATCGAACAATCGAACACCCAAGTTTTCCCGATACAGCTCAACACATGAAATAAGTTTAACAACATTCAGTTCGTGCCTCAGTACCGACGGTCCAGCCGTAGAAGGGTCAAGCCAATGCCTCACATGTGGCACGCCGTACTGCCCCAAACCCGAAGGTTCAAAGGGCAGTTCAAGACGGTCACATAATCGAGTTAAGGTTTGTTGTCTTCTAGAGGGTCCATCGCGTTACTTGCACTACTTAGAACGTCGTTAAACTACGGAAAAATCCAACACTTGGAAATTTCCCGAAGGGGAAAAATTGGGTATTTATATCCGGTCGAACTTTTTAACATATTCTAAAATTTATCCGGAAAGCCATATAGACAAAATTTGATAATCCGATCGAACATTCGAATCCCCAAAACAACCCTGAAAATTAAAACTCTGGAAAAATATCAAAAATACCCAGGAAAAACAGCACTGCATATTATGAATTACTGTGCAAATTTGGTTCCCAGAAAAGACAAAAAGGCCGCGGATCCGCCGCACGATCCAAGCTCGTGCCGTGGAACCGCGGCGCATTGAAGGAATTGGGTACACGAATTTTACAGTATCCCTTAGAATTGCCTGCTGATTTTTCTGCATATTTTTAATGTTGAAAAATCCCAGATTTTAGAAAAAGGACAGAGAGCTATTTTGGGTTCGTGTTTTCGGTTCGTCCGGGTTTCAAACTCCGTCTAGACTTCGCCTAAGGCTCTAGCTAGGCTCTGATACCACTGTAGGGTTCCTAGGCATCCTAATGAGGTCTCACAAGGCATCGATCATGCCAAATTAAAATTTTACGGTGCCGAGAAACCCTAGACTACGGATCGTTTGCTAGAAAACTAGGCGAAAAAGCTAACTAGTTAACACTTAACTATGAGAATCGGAAATACAACCTTTGTAGATCCGGTGCTCCACCTCCACGGCTCCGAGATGAGGTCCTCTCCGCTGTCCAAAAAGAATCCAGGCTCTAGCATCGACTTCATCGGAGAATAAGCGAGCTAGGTCGTCGATGTCCATGCCGAAGATGATCTACGTCGAGGCATCGCTAAATCAAGCTCCGACTTCACCAAGTCAAGAAACTTGTGAAGAAAACACACTCTACTACTTGGCAAGAGGTAGAGGATGAAGAAATAGGAAGTGGGTAGACTTTAGAATTGGATTTCTCACTTATTTCCATCAATCACCATTGATGGAGCTTGCTTTCTTCACTTGAAGAAAGGAAGAAGAAGATGAAATTCTTATGATAAGTTAATTCCAAAATAGAAAATAAAAGGAATGCTTATCATTAAACTAACCATGGTGAAGTGTAGAGAATAAACTAGGGTTAAATCAAATGGTTAGGGTTAAGCATGAGATAAGAATGGTGGACAAAATCAAAGCTTCATGAATCTTCAAATACAAACAAAGAAAGCCACCATTCTTCTCATTTCTTTTTCCAAAAAGAAAATAAATAAATAAATAGATATGAAAATGAAAACCCTAACCATTACATAACCATGGTTTAAACTTTACACAAAACACAAGTTAGCATGCATCATCAAACATGATACATATAAGTGCACAAAAGTATATCGCATATACAATGCGCACATCCGAGTGAGAAAATCCATCTTAAGTGAACCAATACTAGTTAATGCAAAGTAATATATCAAATATATAATTATGCATTAAATCATTAAATCAACACTTGATTCAATGATCCGGTCATGTCGCACATAACCGACTAGTATACAATGTATCGGCTTATCGAATCAATCCTTGATTCGATAACTAGGTTATATCACATACAACCATTCGACACATTCATCGCGAGAATGGAATACGGTATCACATACACGCATTATTCTCGGTCCCGCACATATCTCATATGCGCTCCTATTTCGTTTCGCTTGAGCCAGGAAACCTCTGTGTAGGACTCTAAAGACTCGTCAATACGCCGGCAGCGGATGATGATCATATCAAACATCCACAAGCCGCAAGCGTTCTGCTAAACGTAACGGCCACCCGGGTATTGAGCAATCTGAAGATCGACGAGAAAGCCCGCTCACACTCCAGTGAATCCGACCAGTAACACTACCGTACAGTCCGGTCTGATCGTCTGATATGTCGCATATCTCGCCTAGGGTTGGTAAACGTCAGACCCCAATAGCTCAATAAGTCGTGTCGATATGAGGTCTATAACTGTTCGAGAAACTACTGGTAACACTTACCAGTAAATCTCAGCAACCCTGGCCAGGGATTTCCTGTTATAGCCAATCGAACACAGCGCAACATCAACTCCCTATACCGGGAGAGACGAATCCCCTCCTATCGCTCATTGCCTCCATGTGACTCGGGACTGTACCCAAAAACCACCGTTTTGCACGCCCTCTTGGACGTGGTAAGATGGAAATCAAAGCACAGTGGGAACCACACAAGACTCTATGACGATCTCGGGTCAACAGACTACTCTGTACCAGTGTCACCAGAGAACTGCCATCTGACGTGAGATATAATACCAACTGGGAGTTCTCGGCGAGTCCGTCCAGTGTACCCAGTCTCTACTGAGCACCCGTATATCATCTCTGATGTCAAACACCAATGGATATGGGATCATCCATCGCCCATCTGTATGGGTCGAGAAGGTATACGCTAGTCTACTCTGGTATATCGATGCCCCGTCTCGATACACCCTCGACTAGGGACTTTGAAGGATGTACTTATGGACTACCATGTCCCCACTAGTATGATCCGCATCATAGTCCAGGTAGTCAAGTACAGATCCTAAAGGCTTTACCAACATGTAATAGAGAGACAATCAGTGTACACGTTAAGGTGAAGATCAACCAGATAGCATACTATCATGTCGAGCAAGAAAGTCCTCCCTATATATGTCCCAGCATCCACTACAATATACATCCTATGTTTAGTAATGGTCTCTAGGGCATACATATAACTAACAGTTTGCTGGTCGGCAAATATTTGGTTTTGAATATCCGTTGTTATGCACCAATTTCAAATTGATATATCTGTACGTCTATTTTTATAGAGTGAGAGATACCTTTTTGAAATTATGTCTATGACATTTACCTATATCAGTGGATGGTTAGGTAAGGAGTATTGAACAGCGGTGTAATTCTTCTTAACCATAATTACAGTTTTCAACCTACGACACACAGTGAATGAGTTATCAGACTCAAAGGACTTGTACAGAGTATTGTATGTTGTCCAGCGTCCATCAGGACAGAGGGGTTGGTCCTCGTACTATATTCGGTTTACTTATGACTTCTCTAGATTTTAGACAGCTGTTTCGTGGAAACACAGGGTCCGAATTTTGAGAAGTTATAGGTATTTGAATAAAGTAGAGAACCAAGTATTGCAAGTATCGGGATTCTTCAAGGTGATCGAAGATGTAGATACTTGTGTATGGTGTTCAGTTGATAGTAATGATTAAGAGAACTAGCTTCTCTTTCAGGTTGCTCATAATTGGAAGTATTCCTAAGTTGAGTGATGCTGATTGGCCTTTTTCCATTTTAGTTGACATGCACTGGAGACAGCTGCATGATTTGAATCTGGTTCCAATTAAATCAGTGCCTTTGTTTCTATATTGGATATAGAACAGTTCATATCTTGACATTGTTAAGGTACGGGGAGTTGTCCGGCTTATGCTTAAAACCAGACTCTGGATAACTCAAGGCACGTTTCTGTAATGGCTGTTTGTGGGTTGACCCGGGCTATGACGAGGGTTGACTTTCTACCATCTGGAAGATCAATAGAGATATTGTTCTTGACTCGCCACATTTTTAAAAGAAATGGATTTTTCAGAAAACAGAAGTGGGAGTATGGTAGAACTGGAAGCGATTCCAGAACCGCAAACGATTACTGAAGATTTCATAAGAACCTAAAGTTCAATCTGGCTTGACATTCCATTAGCCACTCCGCAGATATGGTGGGTAACCTCAGGCACCCGAGAGGTACTCCGGTATGCTCAAGGATGGTGGCAGGAAGGTTCTTGATTATCCAGACTTACCATTGCTGTTGTTCCAGACTATGAGACCCGGCAGGAGCATGAGTATAGCGTCGTTCTGAACTTGCTTCAGAAGTGTACGTGTATATGACTCTGCCAGAGGGTTGTCGTAGTCAGTGGGAGCAGCGGAAGCATTGGTGGACAGTTGGCTTATGTCTATTTACAGACTGAAGCAGGTATAGCGGAGATAGATCATCTATTTCTGATGTGAAGTCATAGGTTTGACTTCATCAGAATAGGGGATGGATCTGTTAAGTAGGTAGTAGGGTGTGATGTCCTGGTATTTGATGACATACACAGAGTAGGAAGTAATATTCCTATACTACGATCAGTCATACTTTGGTTGTCACACAGTGGTTTCTCCACACAGGACTTGGATATTATATCAGACATTCTGGTTACTAGATCTATGGTTTTAGATATAGATTTGGGTGGTTTCCTAATCTTGGTACCTTGACAGCATTCTATGAGTATTTAGAATGGATGACTCCTGGCATGGTAGTGTACCTGCAGGTGATGGAGTCACCCTCTCTAAAGGTGTCTTACAGACTAAAGGGGAGAGGGATACGCATGATTGGCAGATCACTTGCTTAGGCAATTGAGTCAATCATGAGATGTCAAGTACCACACCAGATGTTGTTCTTGCAGTAGGTGCAATAAGTTGATATTAATCCAATCCTGGAGAAACAGTCGGAAGCAGTTTTAGAACATAAGTTGATGTTCTAGGGATGTGGTAATGACAGCCTTTTTCAGGAGACGGTTATCATTCCAGGCTTCCAAGATGACATGGATGGCAGAGTGGCTGTCAGAGTTATAGTTTCTCCTTCTGACGAGGGGCAGTATTTTGGACAGGTGGTCCAAGGCAATACTGAGGGAGGCATGGCGCTGGGTACTGATTAAGTTCAGTTATTGATACAGTCTAAGAAGTTTGGATTTGGAGTTCATTTATGAGCTAGGTCCCATCAGATATCCAGACATACTCTAAGACAGGTATTGCTCATTTCGGGAGATGGCTTTCTCTGCGAACTTGAGATATAGAGAGACATAGAAAGAAACATCACAGCGGATCCACTCACTGAGGCTATTCCTCGAACGCAATAGTTTCGCAAACGAGCTTTGTGAGACTGACTAGTAGAGGAGTTGGGTGTTCGGTATCACACGGGCTGTGAGTATGCGACATCGCAATAATTAGCCTTGAGTGCAAGTGGGAGATTGTTGGAGATAGTGCCCTCAGAGTCAATTATTGGATCACAGGCACGTGATTGCAATGATTGAGGGAGGACCTATCCCAGGAGGACAGTCTTGCTCGAGATGATAGTATGCTATCTGGTTTACCTTTATCATCGTGTACTGCTTCAGGTGACCTTACAGGTCGCTATTACACGCTGATAGAGCCCCTAGGATTCTTGCTTGACTGCTAGCAGTATGATGGCGATCATATACGTGAGAGCTGGTGGTCTATAAGCACATCCTTAAAAGGTCCCTAGTCGTTGGAGTTTCGAGACAGGGCATCGATTCTCCAGAGTAGACTAGTGTATACAGTCGAGACCCCGACGAGGGGCGGTGGCCGGTCTCACAAGCCACTGGTGTCAGTTGGTTCACCTAAGATGTATACAGGTGCTCATTGGGTTATGAGTACACCGGACAGGACTCGCCGGGAACATGCTAGTTGGTCTTATACCTGACGTCAGATAGCAGTTCCCTGGTGACATGTGTACAGGTTAGTTCATCGACCTGGGAATCGTCATTTATCTCGTGTGAGTTCCCACTGTACTTTGATTACTATCCTACCACAGCTCAAAGGAGTCGTGCAAACAGGTTTTAGTTGGGTACAGTCCCGAGCCACATGAGGCAGTGAGCGGATCTTCAGGGGTTCGTCTCTCCCGGTATTGGGGGTGAGGTCGCGCTGTGTCTAGGAGAGCCATTACACAAAGCCCTCGGCCGAGGCAGGAGATTTACTGGTAGGTATTCCAGTAGTATCTCAGGGTGTTCTGGGCTTCACTCCGACACGACTTGTACCGCTTTTGGGGGTCTGACTTTTACCAACCCCCTAGGCCCGACATGCGATGCTCATAGACGAATGGAGCGGACTGTACGGATATTGTCACTGACAGGCTCAGTAGGGTGTCAGGATGAGTTCGCTCATCGACGTCCCTTTTGGTCAATAGCTGGTGGCCCGTCACGTATTGGCTTATACCTCTGACGTGCTAGTGGTTAAATCCACAACCATAGTATTGACGAGTCTTTACAGTCTACCACACTTACAGTTACTCAAGCTTTCGGGCGAAACGCTGTAGAGGCCGTATGGAGATATGGCAGGGTCCGATCAGATACGTGCGGTATTGCACGGATCAGGATCGGACGGTTTGTACTAGTGGCCGTATGGATATATGGCAGGGTTCGATCAGATACGTGCGGTATTGCACGGATCAGGATCGAACGGATATTACTAGCCGGCTTTGGTTTAAGCCGGATCCTAGTTTAGTACAGTGTAGATTTTGTCTCATTGCATTTGTATCCGGTCGGAATACAGATGCGGGTGTGTATGCACAGTATCGGGGTTTTCCTGTAATTTATTACAGGACCAGTTTTCTGGAGTTGCCAGTTTGCATTCCGTTCCGGCCGGTTTTCCTTTGTTCTTTCCCGGCCGGACTTTTCCGATGGAGGGGGTTATTTGCAAGTTTGCAAATAACATTTGTGGAGAGGGTTTCTTGCACTTGTGGCATTATGATAAGTTTAGCATCTTTGCTTTTTCATGATGCTTGGATTTGATTGTGATTAGAGTTGATTTGAGAGTTATCATTACCTTTTGATGTGAGGTTTGCTTTTGGGGTGTGGTCACCCATTCTCTTTTCCTACCATCACCTCCCTCTTGTATTTGGTTTTTCCCTCCACCATTTTCCACAAAGAGAAGGGACGGACACTTTTTGAGGAGAAGAGAAAAGATGAAGAGGGGTTTTCATTTTGTGAAGTGGGAAATTATCATCTCATTTTGATACACCAAAGTTCATCTCCATTTTGTTCATTACTTCCCTCCATCCAATGGCAACTTCACTATCCCAAATGAGACAAGCATTTCTACACTACAATCTACAGCAAACCTTGGGCACGTCGACTAGCCAGCTTTGTGCCCGAGTTGCCTCGGTATTGAGGCGGGAGCCCGTAAAAGATGCAGACGATGTGGTGCCCTTCCGGCAAGGATGCGACGACCGGAGTTTCCGCGGGAGATCGGGACGATGATGAGAAGACCGGTGGACTCGGATCACTCGGTATATCTCTCACCCTTTCTTTTAATAGCTAGCATTAGGTTAATGGTTACGATCCGGGTTTATTGTCCGCGGTAGCGCCAGTTTAAAAGTTAAGAAAATTTTGATTCCACATTTTGGCCTCGGATAGACGGCCGGGGCACTGCCGTGGCGCAACAAGTTCTGGACAAGTATTTCGTTGAAATGCAAGGTCCAGAAATTGAGAAGTTATAGGTATAAGAATAAAGTAGAGAACCACTTGTTAGAAGTATCAGGATTCTTCGAAGTACTCGAAGATGAAGATACTTGTGTTTGGTATTCCGTTGATAGTAATGTTTTTGAGAACTTTCTTCTCTTTTGGGTTACTCATATATGGATGTACTCCTAGTTGAGTAATGCTGATTGGCTTCATTTCATTTGGTTAATATGCACTGGAGACAGCTGCATGATTTTGAATCTGGTTCCAATAAAATTAGTGCATTTGTTTCTATATGGTATATAGAATCAATTTGTATCTTAGCGATATTAAGATATAGGGAGTTGTCCGGCTGATACTTAAAATCAGAATATGGACAAACTCAAAACACGTTTCAGTAATGGCCGTTTGTGGGTTATCCCAGGCTTAGACGATGGTTAACTTTCTGTTGGGTTACTAGGCACTAGAACAAGGTTCTACAAGGCATCAACCATGCCAAAATCAAAATTTTCAAGCGCCGAACAACCCTAACCAAGATTTTAGACTAGAGATTAGGCGAAACAATGAGCAAGTAAACAACTTTACTTCAAAGAGTTTAGGATTACAACCTTTGTAGTCCGGTCCTTCGCTTCAAATAGCTCCGTGTAGTAGTCCCCTTCACTGCGATCGTAAACTCTGGACTCTAGAGAGGCTTTATGAAGAAAAGAACGTGCTTGCTTCGATGACTTCGAGGCCGAAAATGATCTACGTCGAGGAGACACTAACTCAAGCTATTCCTTCACTAGGTCATGAACTTTATGAAGAGATCACACTCTACTATATGGCAAGTGGTAGAGGATGAAAAAGTAGGAGGTGGGCTCACTTTAGAATTGATTTTCTCACATTATTTCTCATACCTCCATTGAACCTAGAAAGCTTTTCATGGAGCTTGAAGAAGAAGAAGAAGAACTCATGAATAATTCATCCAAATGAATTATTGCACCCATGGTTGAGTTAAAGCTATCATGCTTAACTCATGTAGAGAATAAACTCAAGGCTATGGTTAAGGGTTGGGTTTGATAAAATCTTAAACTAGACAAAAGGGTTGACTTTGTCAAAGCTTATCCAAAATCTTTTGTGCAAGCTTTACCATGACAAAAATCAATCTCTTTTGAATTAGCTTAACACAAATAGAAACCCTAGCTTAACCCTAGCATGGTGTTAATCTCATACACCCATCTTGTATGTATCATCAAACATGACACAATCCATGTACACAAATATACATATCACATATATACAATGTGCACATCATGTGAGAAAAGAAATCAATAGTGAGCTAAATATTAGTTAATGTAATATAATATATCAAATATATAATTATAGATTAAATTATCAAATCAACTCTTGATTTAATAATCCGGTTATATCACATATAACCAACTAATATCAAATGCAACATTTTATCAAATCAACGCTTGATCCGATAACTCGGCTATATCACATATAACCAATTATGTCACACATCGCGAGAATATAATGCGGTATCACATACTCGCATTAATCTCATTCCCACACATATCACATATGCGCTCCTACTCCATTTCGCTTGAGCCAGGAAACCTCTGTGCAGGACTCTAAAGACTCGTCAATATGCCGACAGTAGGTGATGATCATATCAAACACCCACAAGCCGCAAGCGGTCTGCTAAACGTAACGGCCGCCCAGGTATTGAGCGATCAGAAGATCAACAAGTAAGCCTGTTCGTACTCCTGTGAATCCAATCAGTAACACTACCGTACAGTCCGGTCTCTTCTTCTGATATGTCGCATATCTCGCCTAGGGGTGGTAAACGTCAGACCCCAGTAGCTTGATAAGTCGTGTCGATATGAGGTCCATAACAGTTCGAGAAACTACCGATAACACTTACCAGTAAATCTCAGCAACCCTGGTCAGGGATTTCCAGTTATAGCCAATTGAACACAGCGCAACATCAACTCCCTATACCAGGAGAGGCGAAACCCCTCCTATCGCTCATTGCCTCCATGTGATTCGGGACTGTACCCAAAAGCCACCATTTTGCATGCCCCATTGGACGTGGTATGATGAAAATCAATGCACAGTGGGAATCACACAAGACTCTATGACGATCTCGGGTCTACAGACTAACCTGTACCAGTATCACCAGAGAACTGCCATCTGACGTGAGGTATAATACCATCTGGGAGTTCTCGGCGAGTCCGTCCAGTGTACCCAGTCTCCACTGAGCACCCGTATACCTTCTCTGATGTCAAACACCAATAGATATGGGATCATCCATCGCCCATCATATGGGTCAATAAGCGCATACGCTATTCTACTCTGGTATATCGATGCCATGTCTCGATACACCTACGACTAGGAACATTTGAAGGATGTACTTAGCAACTACTCTATCCCCACTAGTATGATCTGCATCATAGTCCTGGTAGTTAAGTACTCTTCCTAAGGGCTTTATCAACATGTAACATAGAGATTATCAGAGTACATGTTAAGATAAAGAGCAACCAAATAGCATACTATCATGTTGAGCAAGAAAGTCCTACCTATATATGTCCAAGCATCCACTACAATATACATCGTATGTACAGTAATGGCCTCTAGGGCATACATATAACTAAAAATCTCCTACTTGCACTAGGTACATCTGTCGTAGTATCTCATACTCAACAATCAGCTGTGGTTGAAGTATCTCATACTCAACCATCCCATAAAAGTCTCTACTGGAAAATAGGCCTTTGTGAGTGGATCCGTGCTGTTGTCCTCCGTGTCTACTCTTTTAACCTCGATCTCCCTGGAGATCAACCATCTCCTATGATCAGGTGATACTGCCTAAGAATATGTCTGGATCTCAGATGGGACGGGGGTTCCTAGGCTTAAGCCACAACTCCATTGTCACACAATGGCAGAAACGAAGTTCATCTCATGAACTATTATATATCCAGACTATTTCTTTGGTAGCATCCTTGGTAACAAAGTATCTTGCCTTTAATCATCTAGTGTGTCACGGTATCTAGTTTGGAACTCTTCCACCATACCGTCCCTCCACTGAGGGTAAAGACAATGCCTATGACTGACATTCAGTCTACCTTACCACCTTGGAACAATTCCAGTGATTCTCCCCAGGATCGATTGATACCATCTCACTACAACTAGTGAGAATCCTAACATCCAATTAGATCTAACTCATAGATATGAAACTCAGGATTTAGGAGGTATCACTTTGATCCTATATGGAGAATCCATGTGATAAGAAGAGATTGACCGAGCGTAGCATAGGAAACTCCTTCCCTATCAAGAGTATGTGATCCACGTACAATACGAGGATCACCACTATACCCCCTACTACCTTTTTGTATATACAAGGTTTATCTACCATTTTGATGAAGTCAAACTCTTTGACTACCACATCAAAACAGACGTTCCAACTCCGCGATGCCTGCTTTATCGCATAAAACAACTTGCACACGTTTCCGCTGCTCCTACTGTCTACGAAGCCCTCTGGCTGTGTACTTATAGACGCTCTCTTCTAAATCATCATTAAGAAAAGCTGTCATGACACCCAACCGCCAGAAATCGTAGTCATGGTATGTAGCAATGGCAAGTAGGATCTGGATGGACTTAAGCATAGCTTTGAAAGTCTCAACTTTTCCATGTACACTAAGTAATCTTCTCAAGATATACTTGCTCCTGATAGGGATGTAACCCTTCAGATATAGCAACCAAAGTCCATACTTTGTTGGTGTATAAGGATTCCATGTCAGATCGCTTAGCATCCAGCCATTCTTACAGAGTCCCACTCCTAATGGCCTGCTCGAAACTAGTTAGCTTATCATCTCATGATCCAATCCTCGCTCCTACTGTCATAGAGAAACTGAAGTATCTCTCAGGTGGGTGAGGAACCCTACTAGATCGGCGGAGAGGCTGAGGTTCGTTGGAAACTATTGAATCCTTTGGTTCTACCAAATCATCAGCTGCAGTTTTGTATAGCTGGAACTCTTTCCAGTTCTATCTCATGACCACTAATTTCTTCACAAGAAATTCCCTTTCACAAAGGTGGCATGCTGAGAAACAAAACATCTTTTGTTCCTCTGTTCAGTAGAAGATATTCCCTTACAAATGCTTGGGATATCCAACAAACTTCCACAGAACTGATCTTGCCTCGAGTTTGTCCGGATTATGCTTTTAGACATAGGCCGGACAACCCTAAATCTTGACATACTTAAGATATGGGCTCTTCCCATTCCATATCATATATGAAGTGGTAGGCATCTTATTTGATTGAAACCCTATTCAATAGGTATGCAGCTTCTCAAGTGCATAACCCCCCAAAGGAAAAAGGCAACTCAGTAGTACTCATCATAGAGTGCACCATATCAAATAGGATGTGATTGCTCCGCCCCGATACACCGACGTGCTGTGGTGTATACGGAGGAGTAATGCTGAGAGAGAATCTCATTCTCCTTTAGAATAGTCTAGGAATTTCGTGCTCAAGTATTCTCCTCCCTGATCACATCAAAGGACATAATACTTATACTCGTTTTGGTTCTCTACTTCTAACTCATATTCATTGAATTTCTCAAAAGGTTCAGACTTGTGTTTCAAAAGGAACATATGTCCGAATCTTGAGAGATAATCAGTGAATGTAATGAAGTACAAAGAACCTATCCTGGCATGTGTAGACAGGGGACCTTACATACATCATCATGTATCAATCCCAAGAGTTCACTAACTCTTTCTCTGTTTCCAATAAACAGAGCTATGGTCATCTTATCTTTGTAACATGACCGGCAAGTTTCACAAGATGTAAATTCAAACTAATTTAAATATGCATCTAAGTGTAACTTAGCTAGTCGGGTCACATTGATATGACATAGTCTACAATGCCTCAAGAAGGATTCATTCATTTTTGAACTCTTCCTCTTGTGTGTGTTCTGTACACTAAGAACCGTGGTTTGATTTAGAACGTATATGCTTTTAGATAACATGCCTGAACCGATCAACTCTTGATATAGGAAATGTTCAAAACATTATCCAACAATACAAAATTATATCTTTCTTTATAATAAAGAGACTGATATGATGTTGTATATCAGGTTCGGTATCTAATAACATTCGTTCAGAATCAATGTATTCAGGTAATACAGGGTGATAACTACCACTGCTTGGTTTGCAACAATTGCATCTGTTTCCAACTCTTGAAACTTATCACCCGTTCTCAGTTCTCTACCTATCTGTAGCCCATGTAATAGATTACATATCTGGGATCCTGATCCGGTATCTTATACCTAGGATGTAAAGGATACTGAGAAACAGTTCTCTGTAATGAACATACCCGAAGAAGATGCATCAGCATGCACTTTCTTCGTTTGGGCGGTACGGGAATTCTGGTAATCCCCTATTTCCTGCTCGCTCTTATAACAATTATAAGTTGGAGCGGGATTAACGTTCCCCAGCGCAGTATAACAAGCGGGTTCGGTCAATACATCCGTATCATTATCTTGATTAAGGCGTGACATGGTCGCTACCTGGAAAGAGAGAGAAGAAAACACTCAGTGTATGCTCTTGCAAGATTAGATTGGTTATTAATATATCTAATCAGGATGTCTCCCACTGTTTTTGTCAAATCTTCCTTCAAACCCTAAAAGGAAAGATTAGCCGGGATTAATTACACACTACAAGTTTGCCAATCTTTCAGCCAGGCTAATGCCGGTATTTTGAGGGAGGTTCCCCGTACTTTCGCACGAACCTAATTAATAAACCTCGTTTTTTCCAGGGGCGTAACCCCGTAAACACCTTTCTAGACACCTACTTGATCGGCTAATTGTAATGTGTAAAACTCTCTCAGGAGTAACTCTTACTCGCAGTGGGTATCGGGATCCAACTATCTCATAGAAGGTATGCAATCTCATTGCAAATTTCAACACTTGAAATTCCCGATAATATTTTACCCCTAATACTTATGACCTTAACTATGGTCAACATATCATAAGTACTAATCAAGTTCTACCCATCATTTCATAATTAATTAGACCCACCCACATGACCCTCAACTATGGTCGACATAATTACATGATTGTCCTAATTAATCGCATAATATGCTGTGTAGGAAGACATCACTTAGCTACCGTACACTACGCCTCAACTATAGTCGACATACGCAGCACGAATACTAAATACTCTACTTCCTAAAATGACGGAGGGCTACGACAGGTTTTTAAGAATACCTTTTGCGTAATGAACTTGATATCGTTGTAGAATCGAGTGATTTTTGAATGGAGTGTTTTCGAGGTTTTCACTAGTTTTGCTAAAGAGGTCACTTCCAGTGAAGGGATCTCGGCTCTTTCCTTATCGAATAAGGTGCAAGATATTTCACAAATACCACTATGCAAAGCAAAAACTATTGAAGCAATCAAAAGACAAACCGAGTGTGTAGCATCTGCTAGTTTCGCTAAGGAGGTCACTCCCGGTGAAGGGATCTCGGCTCTTTCCTTATCGAATAAGGTGCTGGATATTCTACAAGGAATACCGCTATGCAAAGCCAGAACTAGAGCTACCAGTTTTTAAACAAGTTTCTACAACATCTTTAGGTTTCTTTTATTTCATTAATCTCATTAATGAAGTCCCATTTTATTATGCTTCACAAGCATCACATTTGAAACGAAATCAGCAATATAACATATATCTCATATATATAATATTAAATATTCGTATCAGGCAGTAATATGATCTCATCACAGAACATTGCAGCAAAAGAACATATATGAAGTATTGGATATACTAGGAGGTCCGTGTTTTAATACTAGCCTGTATAAAACACGGATTCCACGGTCGTGATGAATAGCCAAACCCACATCCTTAGACCCCTACGAGAGCGGCAAGTAACCCTGCCAGTTCTAGAGTTAGGAGACCCGGTCTCGACTCCTCGAGATGGTCTCCCACTGGACCCTAGAACCCAGCTACTTGTGCTCCCCGCCTTGGATCTATCCTAATGCGGAAAAGTAAATAATATACAATGGTGACATCATCCTCAGCTCGGAAGTGCCCCAATAAAAGAATATAACATGCATTGAATTTTACATGAATGAAAAAGAAAAACTCTCATCTCACATAAATACCCCGGCTATTCAAACACGACGATCCAATATAACATATCACAGCAACACATAATATCACATATCATCAACGTAAGTAAATATGCGTATCCCAGTTGTCGTTGATGTATAGCAACGAAATCGGAGATATACCACATATTACACTTACGGTCGCAGAAAAGAAAGTGTAAAACTACAACAGTTGGAATTCGCAACCTTCTTAGACATCGCATGCCTAACCAAATGAATTCCTTAGACATCACATGCCTAACTATTATAAACTCCACATTTTAGTCTCGATCTCGAAAACACTTTTCAATATCTAGTCGGGCAATTCAACAAGATTCCTGACATCCTGATCGAATGCTTGTTAAAAACTTTAGTAGACGGCCGCACCCCCGATGCCCTCGACGAAGTGCACTAAGGCGGAACACTGTTGCCACGAGCACCCGAACGGATGCTTTTGGCGACGGGGTTCTCCTACAGTCACTTGGTCGGGGTTATGGGGCGTGGCTATCTATTAAGTTTACCCGGCGAGTATCCACGTACGCTACGTGATTGCAACGGACTTTTGATCACATCAAAATCCCGTGGCAACCGATCATCTGAGACTAAACTGCTAGATTTATAACATTCAAATTAGTTATCTCATAACTACTTATGGATTCCAAATATTGTATCACAATCCAGATAAATAGACAATGTTAAACTTTCTGATCGAATAAACAAACAACAAAGATTTCCCAAATAGCTCAACACTTGAGCGGAGTTCAAAAATCCCAGAACATGTCACAGCCCCAATGAACCAGCCGTAGAAGGGTCAAACCAACGCCTCACATGTGGTAACGCTAAACTACCACAAACCCTAGGGTTCAAGTGGCAGTTTTGACGGTCACATAATCGAGTTATGGTTACGTTCTTCTAGAGGGTCCACAGATACGCTTGCATGATTTTCCGGAAGTTTTAAACTCGGGAAAAAAATCCAACACTTGAAAGTTTTCCGTCAGGGGAAAAAGTGAGTTATTGATATCCGTTCGAACTTTTTAACACGTTCTAAATTACCCGGAAAAAAAACTTAAACGAAGTTAAACTTTCCGATCGAATCAACGAAAACAAAAGATTTCCAGAAAACATAACACTTGAGTAGAATTAAAAATTCCCAGAAGCATGCAAAATTAACCAAGACTAAACCCCAGAATCATTGGCCCCTAACTCCCAAGGGTGGCCGCGGAACCGCCGCTAAACGCATGGTTTGGCCGCGGTTCCGCGCTCCATTGAGGGAGTTATGGGTTCGTACTTCACAGTAATTCTTAGAATTCCCTGCTTAATTTTCTGAGTATTTTTAATACAGAAAAAATCAATATTTTAAAAAATTACTAGAGAGGGGGTAAAATCGGGGT
Source organism: Agapanthus africanus (assembly GCA_030015575.1). NCBI lineage: Eukaryota > Viridiplantae > Streptophyta > Magnoliopsida > Asparagales > Amaryllidaceae > Agapanthus > Agapanthus africanus. Next base: position 670,501,466 of record CM057337.1, read on the forward strand.
TTCAGGGTTCGATCGGACTGTAAATTTTGTCTAGACAACGCCTAAAGCTCGAAACCTGGCTTTGATACCACTGTTGGGTTACTAGGCACTAGAACAAGGTTCTACAAGGCATCAACCATGCCAAAATCAAAATTTTCAAGCGCTGAACAACCCTAACCAAGATCTTAGACTAGAGATTAGGCGAAACAATGAGCAAGTAAACAACTTTACATCTAAGAGTTTGGGATTACAACCTTTGTAGTCCGGTCCTTCACTTCAAATAGCTCCGTGTAGTAGTCCCCTTCGCTGCGATCGTAAACTCCGGACTCTAGAGAGGCTTTATGAAGAAACGAACGTGCTTGCTTCGATGACTTCGAGGCCGAAGATGATCTACGTCGAGGAGACACTAACTCAAGCTATTCCTTAACTAGGTTATGAACTTTGTGAAGAGAACACACTCTACTACATGGCAAGTGGTAGAGGATGAAGAAGTAGGAGGTGGGCTCACTTTAGAATTGATTTTCTCGCATTATTTCTCATACCTCCATTGAACCTAAAAAGCTTTTCATGGAGCTTGAAGAAGAAGAAGAAGAACTCATGAATAATTCATCCAAATGAATTATTGCACCCATGGTTGAGTTAAAGCTATTATGCTTAACTCATGTAGAGAATAAACTCAAGGCTATGGTTAAGGGTTGGGTTTGATAAATATCTTAAACTAGACAAAAGGGTTGACTTTGTCAAAGCGTATCCAAAAGCTTTTGTGCAAGCTTTACCATGACAAAAATCAATCTCTTTTGAATTATCTTAACACAAATAGAAACCCTAGCTTAACCCTAGCATGGTGTTAATCTCATACACCCATCTTGTATGTATCATCAAACATGACACAATCTATGTACACAAATATACATATCACATATATACAATGTGCACATCATGTAAGAAAAGAAATCAATAGTGAGCTAAATATTAGTTAATGTAATCTAATATATCAAATATATAATTATACATTAAATTATCAAATCAAATTTTGATTTAATAATCCGGCTATATCACATATAACCAATTAATATCAAATGCAACATCTTATCGAATCAACGCTTGATCCGATAACTCGGCTATATCACATATAGCCAATCATGTCACACATCACGAGAATATAATGCGGTATCATATGCTTGCATTAATCTCGTTCCCGTACATATCACATATGCGCTCCTACTCCGTTTCGCTTGAGCCAGGAAACCTTTGTGTAGGACTCTAAAGACTCGTCAATACGCCGGCAGTAGGTGATGATCATATCAAACACCCACAAACCGCAAGCGGTGTGCTAAACGTAACGGCCACCCGGGTATTGAGCGATCAGAAGATCAACAAGAAAGCCTGTTTGTACTCCTGTGAATCCAATCAGTAACACTACCGTACAGTCAGGTCTCTTCGTCTGATATGTCGCATATCTCGCCTAGAGGTGGTAAATGTCAGACCCCAGTAGCTTGATAAGTCGTGTTGATATGAGGTTCATAACAGTTCGAGAAACTACCGATAATACTTACCAGTAAATCTCAGTAACCCTGGCCAGGGATTTCCAGTTATAGCCAATCGAACACAGTGCAACATCAACTCCCTATACCGGGAGAGACGAAACCCCTCCTATCGCTCATTGCCTCCATGTGATTCGGGACTGTATCCAAAAGCCACCGTTTTGCACGCCCCATTGGACGTGGTATGATGGAAATCAAAGCACAGTGGGGATCACACAAGACTCTATGACGATCTCGGGTCTACAGACTAACATGTACCAGTGTCACTAGAGAACTGCCATCTGACGTGAGGTATAATACCATTAGGGAGTTCTCAGCGAGTCCGTCCGGTGTACCCAATCTCCACTGAGCACTCGTATACTTTCTCTGATGTCAAATACCAATGGATATGGGATCATCCATCGCCCATCATATGGGTCAAGAAGCGCATACGCTAGTCTACTCTGGTATATCGATGCCCTGTCTCGATACACCTACGACTAGGAACATTTGAAGGATGTACTTAGCGACTACTCTGTCCCCACTAGTATGATCTGCATCATAGTCCTGGTAGTCAAGTACTTATCCTAAGGGCTTTATCAACATGTAACATAGAGACTATCAGAGTAAATGTTAAGATAAAGAGTAACTAGATAACATACTATCATGTTGAGCAAGAAAGTCCTACCTATATATGTCCAAGCATCCACTACAATATACATCGTATGTACAATAATGGCCTCTAGGGCATACATATAACTAACACTTTCTACCATCAGGAAGATCAATAGTGATATTGTTCTCGACTCGCCACAGTTTTAGTAAAATGGATTTTTTCAGAAAATAGAAGTGGGAGTATGGTAGAACTGGAAGTGATTCCAGAACCACAAACGATTACTGAAAATTTAATAGAACCTAAAGATTCAATTGGATTTGACATTCCATTAGCAACTCCGCAGATTTGTTGGGTAACCTCAGACACCTGAGAGGTACTTCGGTCTTCTCAGAGACGATGACAGGGAGGTTCTTGTTTACCCAGACTTGCCATTGCTGCTGTTCTTGACTATGAGACCCGGCAGGAGGATGAGTATAGCGTCGTTCTAAACTAGCTTTAGAAGTGCAAGTGTATATGACTCAGCCAGATGGTTGTTGTAGTCAGTGGGAGCATCAGAAGCATAGTGGGCAAGTAGCTTGTGTCTATTTATAGACTAAAGCAGATATAGCGGAGATAGATCATCTAATTTTTATGTGACAGTCATGGGCTTTGACTTCATCAGAATAGGAGATGGATCTGTTAAAAAGGTAGTGGGGTGGTATGTCCTGGTATTTGGATGACATACACTTTGTAGGAAGTGAAATTCCTATACTATGATCGGTTATACTGTGGTTGTCAGATAGTGGTTTCTCCACATAGGATATGGATATCATATCAAGTATTCTGGTAACTAGATCTAGATTTAGGTAGTTTCCCAATCTGGGTACTTAGACAGTATTCTAAAGGTATTTTAGAATGGGCGACTCCTGGCAAGGTGGTGTACCTGCAGGTGATGGAGTCACCATCTCTAAAGGTGTCTTACAGACTAAAAAGGAGAGGGATCTGCATGATTAGCATATCACTTGCTTAGGCAATTGAGTTAATCATGAAATGTCAAATACCACACCAGATGTTGTTTTTGCACTAGCTACAATAAACATATATCCAATCCTGGAGAAATGTAGGGAAGCAGTTTATGAACATAAATAGATGTTCTGGGGATATGGTAACGGCAGCCTCCTTTGGGAGACAGTTATCATTTCAAGCTTCCAAGGTGACCTGGATGACAGAGTGGCTGTCGGAGTTATAGTTTTTTCCTCTTCTGAGGGACAGTATGTTGGACAGGATCTCCAAACGGATACTGAGGAAGGTATGGCGCAGTATACTGATTAAGTTCAGTAGACGATATAGTCTAAGAAATTTGCTGGATTTGGAGTTCATTTAAGAACTGGTTCCCATCAGATATCCAGACATATTCTAAGACAGGTATTGTTCATTTCGGGAGATAGTTTTCTCCGCGAACTTGAGATATAGAGAGATATAGAAAGAAACACTGGAGCGGGTCCACTCACTGAGGCTATTTCTCGAACGCAATAGTTTCGCAAACAGGCTTTTCGAAACTGCTTAGTAGAGAAGTTGGGTGTTCAGTATCACACGGGCTGTGAGTGTGCGACACCGCAATAATTGGCCTTAAGTGCAAGTGGGAGATTGTTGGCTATAGCGCCCTTAAGGCAATTATCGTAGTTGCAGGAAGGTGATTATGATGATTGAGCGAGGACCTATACCGATAGAACAGTTTTACTCGAGATGATAGTATGCTATCTGGTTTGTCTTTATCATCATATACATGTTGATAGAGCCCATAAGATTCTTGCTTGACCACCAGCATTATGATGGTGATCATATACGTGGGAACTGGGGGTCTATAAGCACATCCTTAAATGTCCCTAGTCGTAGGGGTATCGAGACCGGGCATCGATACTCCAGTATAGACTGGTGTATACTTATCTAGGCCCCGACGAGGGGCAGTGGCCAGTCACACAAGCCATTGGTATTAATTGTTCACCTAAGATAGTATACAGGTGCTCATTGGGTTATGAGTACACTGGACGGACTCGTCGGGAACATGCTAGTTGGTATTATACCTATTGTCAGATAGCAGTTCCCTGGTGACATGTGTACAGGTTAGTTTGTCGACCTGAGATCGTCATTTGTCTCGTGTGAGTTCCCACTGTGCTTTGATTACTATCCTACCACGGCTCAAAGGAGTCGTGCAAACAGGTTTTAGTTGGGTACAGTCCCGAGCCACATGGAGGCAGTGAGCGGATCGTTGGGGATTCGTCTCTCCCGGTATTGGAGGTTGATGTCGCGCTGTGCACGGGTGGCCATCACCAGAAATCCTCGGTCGGGGTATACGAGAATTACCGATCTAGGATCAATAGTTTCTCATATGGTGATGGGTTCCATACCGATACGAATTATCGCGTTATTAGAGGTCTGACTTTATCCACACCCCTAGACTCTATATGCGATACTCTTAGACGAACGGACCGAACTGTACGGATATTATCACTGTCAAGCTCAGTAGGACTTCAGAATGAGTTTGCTCGTCGGCCTTCCTTTCGCTCAATACCTGGGTAGTCGTTACGTACAGCTAGTGCCGCTGACGTGCTTGTGGTTAAACCTACTGCCAGCGTATTGACGAGTCTTTAGAGTTCCACACAAAGGGTTTTCACGGTTCAGGCGATATGGTGTAGATGACGTATGTTGGTACATACATGTGTCCAATTAAATATGTGTACAGGCTGCGCAGACTTTAATCGGACGGTTAATAATACTAGCGGCTTAGGATTAAGCCGGATTATTAAATCAAGTTTTGATTTAATAATTTATATATGTATTTATATTCTAGTATTATTGTTCACTATACTTTTTCTCTTTTGGCTATTCGTATTTTTGTACGAATACGTGTATTTGTATTTTGATACATGTACCGGGAAGTGTTCCGTATTTATACGGAATAGCTTCTAAAATATGTGACACCTCATTATTTGATTTTCCTTTTTAGAAAATCATTTAGGGAAATGAGGTGGAGGGGGTGAGGTGGCACGAGCATGGCTTTAGGCATGTAGAGAGGTATGTGCTTGGCTTAGTTTATTTGGAAAATGGAAAAGGATATTTTTGTGTGTGTATTTTGTGCATGAGAGAGAGAGAGAGGGCATCCAAGTCTTGGCTTGGGGTTTGCTCATTTTCTTCTCGCTTCATCACTTTCTCACTCTCACTCACAAAAAACACTTAGCCAATATTTCTCTTAAGTTGCTCATGCCATGTTTTCTTCCCCTCTTCTTCATTTTCTATGGTTTCTCTTGGAGCATTTTCATGAGAGAAAAACATTAGTGAGACAATTCTACACCTCCACTCTCCATTGCTAGCAACCTTGGAGCATCGGTTGCGTCGTTTCTCGAGGCTGAAGCTTACGCCGTTTCCCTCAGGTGGATCATCGTAGATGGAGGAAGACCGGCAACCAAACTTGATCAACGACCACTAGGAGCTTGGAATGAAGACCGAAGGATACGGATCAACTCAGTATAACCATTCTAACTTCTTTACATGCTTGCTAGTTTAGGGTTTAGGGTAGATCCGGGAATCGGGTAATGGTAGTGCCGGTTTACTAAATTTTTGTTCCGCATTTGGTCACGTTTTGATGGCCGGGGCGCTGCCGTAACCCAACAAAGCAATGCTTCGACTCGGAAACATGTCAACCCCTAACCCCCTACCGGAGCAATGCTCCGTCTCGGAAATACATCAACCCATGATCTCCCTGTCGTAAAGCAATGCTTCGACTCGGAAATAAGTCAACACACGAACCTATTAATCTATAACAAGAAAGTTCCGACTCTCATAAGAAAATGCACTTAGGAGTCCTCACTACCCTTAAGTATAAATTGCACCTACGAGATCCTCTCGACTCGTAGGGAAAAAAGTCTTTATAGGACCCCCACGACTCATAAAGTTGAAAAGCCTTAGGCGACATATTTGAACCTGTTTCCGAAGCCATCGCTGCCCTGCAAGAAAACCAAGATGAACTACATATGGATCACATCCACCAGAGCTACATGCAAGCATGAGATAAAAAAATATATGTCTTTTATTCATGAATTCAAAATGAATACAAGATACATCTCATAAAAGAATCAAAATGAATACAAAATATTTTTATTCACAAGTGGATAAAAAAATGATAATAAAGAAAATAAAATAAAGAAAAAATCTTTAAGCCGGTGGAATGTGTAATAAATTCGTAAGTTCATCCTTCCTCCGGTGGGCCTCGGCTTCAAGCTTGGTTATTGCCACAAGACGGGTCTCCGCCTGAGACTGTTGGGTCTGATACGAGACGAACTGGCTCTCGATCTCCCTTTCAGTTGCCTTATGAGCTTCAACCATCTTACGGGTAAAGATGATGGCTTTGTCAAGAGCGACCACTTCAGTGATAGCTTCTTGAAGTACTCGCCAGATTTCATATGCATGAGTTGTCTTAGTAGTAAGCTGAGCTTAAAGTTCCCCCAAAGCACTCGAGGCCAGTTCTCTCTCCGAGAATTTCCGGTTAAGCATCTTCTCACATGATTGTAGATTCGCGGCGTACCGTTCAATCAGCCCCCACAAGCTCGTCTTTGCAGCCACGACCTCTGAGGAAAGACATGTGCACTCGAGACCTTGTAAGCAAGCCTCCACTTGACGATGATACTCGATCCCAAACTTGCACAAATCATGTGCTACGAAAGGCAACAAGGAAAGTCTTTGGTGTACACTCCATTAAGAATGCATTCGCGACTATATGCCTGCTTAAATGGAAATAGTATCCAAAACGCGCTGATTTGCGGGCAACATGACGATAGTGTTCGCACTTAAAGAAAATTCCCAAGGGTAAAGTATAAAGCTCATGTACACAGGCAGGATGCACGTACAAATACATGACAAACAGAAAAATTCAACAGAAAGCATTCAACAGTTAATAATAAGAGAAATACATTGATCTAAATATACTACTCTACAGGGAAAAGATCACCAAATATGGGATCAGAAATACAAGGGTTAACAAAACAAAATACAAAATTTTCCAATTTCCTCTCTGCCCTCTCCACCACATCGAGGTGGTGGTATTCACGAGGGGTTGATCCCTACCGATTAGCATCATGCTCATCAGCAAAAGCAGACATGACAGCCCGCTGGGCTCTTATTTGACCCAGCAGATGAACCAAGCGATCCTTCAGAGCCTGGGTAATCAAGCATGCTTTGTGGAAACACTCAATTTTATCCTCCGCCGTATCAAGAATTGCCAGGGTCATCTCTGTCGGGTGAGGAGGAATATCGGCGAGCACGGCTAGAAAGATCATCCGGAGCCAAATGGAGCCCATAGGAAGAGGAGAGCCCCTACGAGTTAGAAGCTCGTATATTACCGCGTCACATTGATCGTCGGTGAGTAGGGGATCTGCTAGCCGCGCAGCAAGGCGAGGAACCATCTCCTTGATAGGCACCTCCCTTGGTTGCCGACGAGCGTGGGGGCAGTTGCAAGCCATAAATTTGATTTGTCTCTCAAGATGATCACCTAAGGGTCTAAATGGTTTTCTCTTTAGAGAAGAAGAAAGGCCTTAGCTTCAAGTTATAAAGAGATGCATTCAATGCTATGCACAGAAAATGTTGTGCATGGTGGAATTATTCCTAAGGCCTAGAAAAAGGGAAGTGCATCGAAAATGAAGGATGTGACTCATCGGAATCAGAGTAGGGAGATGAAACGACCTCATCAGCAGAGCCTCACGTGCCTAGCACGTGAGCACCAGCCTTGATCCTTACTGGAAGTTAAAACGACATCGCACATGCATAATACGCGAGCAGGCGCTAATACAGGATTGAAATCCCCCAATAGTACCTCATGCGCAAAACACGTGAACACCAACAACAATATGACCAAACTTCATACAGAGCACATGTAGACATAAAAAGGGGGGAAGGAAAGTTTTGTCATTCATACTCCGAAAATTCATACAAAAATAAAAGAAAATGTTTACAATGGTAAAACATTAAATCTAGGACATGGATTGAGAAATTCAGAAGTAAGGTCGTCTAAAATGCTTCTGGCCTCTCGGACCATTCTCGTATGCATCCTCTCACGATCGCAAGCGTCAGGGTCCTCACTGATGTCATCTATCTTCCGATAAGCAGAGATTATCGTTGTCTGTTGGAAAATTTGATGCAAGATATCAATGAGATTATCTCGCCGCTTCTTCGAGATCAGGCCCATCAAATATACTGAGTGCACCTTGTCTTCGGCATCATCCAGTGCTTTAAGCGGCATGACTTCATAAAATCCAGGAAGTGCTTCCCAAATCACTCTAACAATAAGCTTCAAAAGAGTGGAGCGACGAGGAAGCAGTCGACCATTATATTCATTAAAGCGACTCATAATTTCAGTGCACTGGGCGTTTGTAAACTCCTGGTTTGGGCAGTGGCCTAACGCGCGAACGTCTCCATAGGAAATAATTTCGTTAAGATCATACAGATGAGCGGCCATAGCGTCTGAAAAGGAAAATCAGTGAGAGTTCAGTGGACAGACTGATCAAGAAAATGCTTATTGCAACAGACACGGGAATTTAAACAACTCTTGATATCTTCACGGAGAAAATAAGTTATGTCAAGCACGCAACAACTTTGAATTTGTGCGAGTAAGGGTAAAACCCTATGAAAAGATTTTCAAGAACACCAGGGAATAAAATTTCCGAAGGGTCCCCTTGATCTTTCAGAGCTAAGCTCTTCGCCAGAGGAATTAAATTCCTTTTATGTGATGGAATTAAATTCCAAGAACTCATAAAAAATATATGAGAAATAAAATCCCAAGAATCCTTAAAAAATCAGAAGGGAATGCCCGAGGTATGGAGGTTTATGACTCAAAGATCACATCTTTGGGTCTCTAAGAGATGAGTTTTAGAGGAGAGCAAAGCTCTCATGTTGGATTTAAAATCCAAAGGCTTTGTTTAAGAAAAGGGTTCTCTGATGTTCAAGAGCTTTACCTAAAAAGGGTTCTTTTTGGCAGAGTTAAACTCTGAAAATTTACAATGAACAGAGAACTAAGCTCTCAAGTGTTGGATATATGTATGCCCTAGAGGCCATTATGAGATAGTGTATGTACTGATATGTATATATATATATATATATTCGGGGGACAGTCTTGCTCAAAATGATAGTATGCTATCTGGTTTTACTTTATCATATGTTCACTTGATCATGTTTATATTCATTTGGTACATGTTGATGAAGCCCTAAGGATATTGGCTTAACTACTGGAATTATGATGCGGATCATACTAGTGGGACATCTGTAGTTTATAAGCATATCCTTGAAATGTTCCTAGTCGTAGGTATATCGAGACAGGGCATCGATATTCCAGCTTAGACTAGCGTATACTATTCTTGTTCCATATGATGGGCGATGGATGATCCCATATCCGTCTGGTGTGATGACACCGAAGATAGTATACGGGTGCTCAGTGAGACTGGGTACACTGAACGGACTTACCGAGAACTCCTATATGGTATTATATCATACGTCGGATAGCAGTTCTCAGGTGACACTGGTACAGGTTAGTCTGTAGACCCGAGATCGTCATAGAGTCTTGTGTGTCCTCCCACTGTACTTTGATCTCCACCCTACTGCGGCTCTACTGAGTCGTACAAACAGGTGGATTTTGGGTACAGTCTCGAGGCATGTGGAGGCAGTGAGCGATAGGAGGGGTTTCGTCTCTCTCGGTATTGGGGGTTGATGCTGTGCTGTGCACGATTGGCTATAACGGGAAGTCCCTGGCCAGGGCTGCTGAGATATTACTGATAAGTGTTATCAGTAAGTTTGTCGATCTGTTATAGACCATATACCGGCATGACTTATTGAGTTATTGGGGTCGACGATTCCATCCCTAGACTCGATATGCAGCATATTTGACGAAGAGACCGGACTGTACGGTTAGTGTTGCCGGATGGATTGACAGGAGTTTTGACAGGTTCGCTTGTTCTTATTCTGATCGCTCAATACCCGGGTGGCCGTTACGTTTAGCTGACCGCTTGCGGCTTGTAGGTGTTTGATATGATCATCATCTGCTGCTGGCGTATTGACGAGTCTTAGAGTCCCACATAGAAGTTTCTCGGCTCTGGCGACAAGAAGTGGTGCCCATATGAGATATGCGCGGAGCCTCGATTAAATACAAGTATATGATACTGTATTTTAATCGGGCATTTAATATTAGTCGGGTCGTATAAGATATGACCAATTTATTAAATCATGTGTTGATTTAATATTGGCTTTTATATTATTTATTTAAATCATTTTCTTCTTATGGATACATGCATGTATATGTACATGATGATGTGCATACATACATACATGAAATGTATCATGGTTGATGATACAAAGAGGATGGCAATATAAGAATCATATTGAAGATAAAATGATATATTGATATTTTCAATAAAGATAAAAGGCAAAAGAAAAAGGAAAATGACTCATTTCTTTTCCACACTCTTCTACACAATTCCATGGTTGACTTTGACTCAACCATGGTTGCTTTTCCTTTTGCCTTTAACCTTAGGTGAAATATCTAGATATTATCTTAACCATGGTTGTGGTTATGATAAGATCATTTTCTCTCTCTCATTTTTCTTTTATCATTATCAATATTATCATTCCAAAAGAAATATAACCATCTTCTTAAAAAACCCTAGCTCTCTTTTAAATGTTAAAAAGAGTTAGAAATAGAAAAGAAAAGGTAATAAATAAGAATAGCAACCACTTCATCATCCTACACAACCATAGCTATCTTGTGTAGGGTGTTGTGCTTCAAGTTTGTCAAAGATCGAAGGAAGCATCAAGCTTAGGGCAAAGTGCTTCGGGTGGATCGTCGTGGACGAGGAGTTGATCAAGTGAACCTTTTCAAAGGCAAGGAGTCTTCCAAAGAGGTCTACAAAGGTTGTAGTCTCATCACTTAGCATAACTTAACTCTTAATCTTGATACTATTAATTGTTACTTCATAAATTCTAGTTCGATTCTTTGTATAGTTTGCTTAGCACCTTAAAATTTTTATTGTTATAGCATGTATGATGCTTCTAAACCTTTATAGAGGTGTTAAGAAAACCCTACATGGTATCAGAGCCAAGCTAGAACTTTATTGGTAGCCTAAACGACGTTGAAAACTTCGAACGGACGAAAATCGACACCCGGGGGGTGCTCTCTGGAAATTTTTTAAAAACCTAGAATTTTTCAAATTAAAAATATGTAAAAAATTAAGCAGGGAATTATAAGAGCTCACCAGAAAAACGAGCCCATAATTCGACCGTACGGCCGTGGAACCGCGGCCCAAGAGGCTTTATGCGGCGGTTCCGCGGCGGTATAGTTGACTCATGGGCCGTATTTTCTTGTGATGGCCCGTATGTGTTCTCTGTTATTACTGGTATTTTTGTAATCTGCCCAGGTGTTGAGCTTTCAGAGCAGTTTGTGGTTGTTTAGTTTGTTTGATCGGATGTTCCAACGTCGCTTAGCTTAATAGTATGTGTTACAATAATTGAAATCTACAAATTTGTTTGTTGCGTGTAAATCTAGCAGTTCGGTCTCGGGTTTAACGGAAATCTTGTTGAATTATCCGGTTTGTTTTGAAAAGGTGTTTTCTTGAATGAGACCCAAATGCGAGCTTTACATTATTTAGGCATGAAATCTTGTATATGTGATATTCCGGATTTGTGTTGTCTAAAGGCGGTTAAAGATTCCAATTGTTGTATTTTTCCATTCTTATTTCTCTGTGTCGATGAGATCTGATATGCAGGATTGTCGCAATGAATAGCCGGGGGTTTTCTTTTTATGTGAGATGAGAGTATTCTTTCAATTCATGTAATATTAATTTGTATGTAATATTCTTTTATTTGGGGCACTTCCGGGGTGAGGTTGTTGTCACCAGTGTTGTATATTATTTACTTTTCCGCATTAGGACAGACCCAAGGTGGAGGGCACAAGTGACCGGGTTCTTGGGTTCAGTGGGAGGCCATCTCGAGGAGTCGAGACCGGGTCTCCTAAACTCCAGAATTGGCAGGGTCGCTTGCCGCTCTCGTAGGGGTCTAAGGGTGTGGGCTTTGGCTATTTATTGCGACCGTGGAATCCGTATTTTTATTGCTGGCTAAATATAAAATACGGACCTCCTAGATATCCTTTATGTGCTTCTGCTGTTTTCATTATCTGATGTGATCTTTTAATGCATGTCTGAGATGAATGAAATATTATATATGATATATTTTAAACGTTACTTATGTTTTACACCCGCACTAGCCCCGTCCCGGTATGCCGTTAGTTAAGTAACCTAACGGTGCATATCAGGACACTGTGACGAATGCGAGTGGCATAAGTATACGTTATATTTTCGTTTCTCTCTGTAATGGCTTAGGATTTAAATGATGGGACTACATTAATGAGATTAATGTAAAAGATAAATGAACCTAAAAGGATATTGTAGAATCAAGATTTGAAACACACTCGGCTTTTTTTCAAAAAGCAAGTTTCTAAATGCGGAGCTTAAGCCACTCCTTTTTAAAACCCCATTAGATTCTACAATGATATCAAGTTCAAAGCGTCAAAAGTTTTCTTAAAAACTATCCGCCACCCTCCGTCATTTTAGGAAGCAGAGTACTTAGTATTCGTGCTGCGTATTTTGACTTTAGTTAAGGCGCATTGAACGGTAGTTGAGTAATGTCTTCCTACCCTGCATATGATGCAGATTAGTTAGGACATTCATATGATTATGTTGACTTTAGTTAAGGGTCATATGAGTGGGTCTAGTTAATCACGAAATAACGGGAAGAACTTGACTAGTACTTATGATATGTTGACTTTAGTTAAGGTCATAAGTACTAGGGGTAAAAATGATATCGGGAATTTCAAGAGTTGAAAATTACAATGAGATTGTATACCTACTATATGATAATAGGATCCCGATCCCACTGCGAGCAAATGTTGCTCCCGGGAGAATTTTGCACTTTACAATTAGCTGACTCGGTAGGTGTCTAGAAAGGTGCTAAACGGGGCTACGCCTTTGGGAAGACGAGGTTTACTTTAATTAGGTCCGTGCGAAAGCACGGGGAACCTCCCTCAAGTACCGGCACTGGCCTGGCTGAGAGGTTGGCGAAGTTGTAGAATGTAATTAATCCCGGCTAGTTTTCTTTTTAAAAGGTTTTAAAGAAAATTTGATAAAAACAGTGGGAGATATCGGTTAGACAAGATAATAACCAATCTGATCTTTGCAAGAGCATTCGCTAAGTGTATTCTTTTCTCTCTCTTAATGGCAGATACCCATGACAGGACTTAAGCTTCTATTAGATAAAAACAAGCTGAATGGGACCAACTATAAAGACTGGCTGAGGAATTTAAACATAGCCTTGACTTATGATAAAGTATCATATGTCCTTACTGCTCCAGCCTTGTCCCCCTAGGTCCTAAACCTTCAGTTGCGGATATAGAAGTCCACAAGACATGGGACGCTGACTGTGCCACGGCAAAATGCCTCGCGCTTGCATCGATGAATAACACACATCAGAAGCAGCACGAGAATATGGACGTACAAGCCATATTCCTCCACACAAAAGAGTTGTATGGAGAGCAATCCCGCGTATTACGATACGAAGCGTCTAAGAAACTGTTTCAGATGCGCATGACCGCTGGCACAGCAGTAGGAGACCATGTTCTGAAAATGATAGCTCTCATAGAAGAGCTTGAGGACCTTGGGTGGACAATGGACAATGAACAGTATACAGATATTATTCTACAGTCTCTCCCCCCTCCACCTTTGCTCAGTTCATCGTTAACTTCAACATGCACAACATGGAGAAAGAACTGCCTGAACTCCTTAATATGTTAAGGAGTACAGAGAGCACACTGAAGTCAGTGAAGACTCCCGTTATGTCTGTTGGGCAATCCTCCTCATCTTACCCAAAGGCTAAGGCCAAGGGAAAGATGAAGAAGAAACCCACCAAACCTAAGGGTGGAGTCAAAAAGGTGAAGGGAAAAAGCAAGTCCAAGGTTGGGGCATCAGAGAAAGGTGAATGTTTCCATTGCAAGAAGACGGGACACTGGAAGAGGAACTGTATTGAGTACCTGGCACTCAAGAAGAAGCATGTTGATGCTTCAGCTTCAGGTGTGTTCGTAATTGAAAACTGTTTTTCTATTAATTCTGCTTCCTGGGTATTGGATACCGGTTCGGGTTCTTATATTTGCAATTCTGTGCAGGCGTTGAGAAATAGCAGAGTTCTGAAGACAGGTGATCATACTCTCCAAGTTGGAAATGGTTCCAATGTAAATGCAGTTTCAGTAGGAGAGTATCACCTAGGTTTGCCTTCGGGTTGTATATTGGTTTTGAACCCGTGTTATTTTGTACCACGTATGCTTTGTAATATTATATCTGTTTCCTTGTAAGACAATGAAGGGTATCATTTTGCTGTACAACACAATGTTATGAACATTAGACTGAATCAAGAGTTAATTGGTTGTGGTACATTAAATAACGGGATATACGTCCTTAATCAACACACAGTTTTCAACGTACAACACAAAAATAAAAGAAAATTTTCAGAGATAAATGAAGCTTTTCTTTGGTATTGTAGACTTGGTCATATTAATGAAACAAGACTAAACAAGCTTCATAAAGATGGATATTTAAATTCATTTGAGTATAAATCTTATGCAACTTGCCAGTCTTATATCAAAGGTAAAATGACCAAAACCCCGTTTACAGGACACGGAGAAAGAGCTACCGAGCTCCTAGGCCTCATACATAGCGATGTATGCGGACCAATGTCTACACATGCAAGAGACGGTTTTTCATACTTCATAACTTTTACTGATGATTTCTCAAGATTTGGTCATGTATATTTGATAAAACATAAATCTGAAGCTTTCGAGAAATTCAAGGAGTATAAACATGAAGTAGAAAACCAAACAGGAAAGAGTATCAAGATACTTCGATCGGATCGAGGTGGAGAGTACTTAAGTACTGAGTTCTTAGACTTCCTAAAAGAGAATGGGATTCTCTCTCAGCGCACTCCACCTTACACACCACAGCACAACGGTGTGTCAGAACGAAGGAACCGTACCCTATTAGATATGGTACGATCCATGATGAGTGATGCTGAGTTACCTCTCTCGTTTTGGGGGCATGCATTGGAAACAGCAGCTTTTCTGTTAAACAAAGTTCCAACCAAGATTGTGTCTACCACTCCATATGAGATATGGCATGGGAAGAAACCATCTCTTAAAAGAGTTAAGATTTGGGGTTGTCCGGGTTTTGTTAAAAAGCAGAATCCAGACAAACTCGAGACACGATCAGTCAAATGTATATTTGTAGGATATCCTAAACATTCGTTTGGGTATCTTTTTTACCACAAAGAGAAACAAAAGGTGTTTGTTTCTCAGTATGCCACCTTTTTAGAAGATGAGATTTTTTCAAACAATACAAATGGCAATGTGGTAAATCTAGAAGAAGTTCTAGAAACACAAGTTACAAATGACAACTTGGCTGAACCTGAAGTTATAACAGAATCTAATGAACCTCAGCCACTCCGTAGATCTGGTAGGATTTCTCGCCCACCGGAGAGATACTACGGTTTTCTCGTTGATGGTGATAGAGAAGATTGTATCATGGATGATGATGATCCTGCCAGCTTTCATCAGGCTATCACAAGTGGTGACTCTGTGAATTGGCTGGATGCCATGAGATCCGAAATGGAGTCCATGTACACCAACAAAGTATGGACTTTGGAAGATGTACCCTCCGGGATAAAACCTGTGGGATGCAAATGGATCTTTAAAAGAAAGATCGGTGTAGATGGACAGGTAGAAACCTATAAGGCAAGGTTGGTAGCGAAAGGTTTTCTTCAAAGACCAGGTTTGGACTATGACGAGACTTTCTCTCCGGTAGCCATGCTTAAATCCATTCGGATCCTACTTGCTATTGCTGCTCACTACGACTATGAAATCTGGCAGATGGACGTTAAGAATGCATTCCTAAATGGTGATTTAGAGGAATGCGTTTATATGGATCAGCCAGAGGGATTCATTGATAGTGGGAGCAGCGGTAAAGCATGCAAGCTACTTAAATCCATTTATGGATTAAAGCAGGCATCACGGAGTTGGAACATCTGTTTTGATGATGTTATCAAAGAGTTTGATTTCATCAAAAATCCAGATGAACCTTGTGTTTATAAGAAGACTGTAGGAAGAAATGTCACAATCCTCGTATTATACGTAGATGACATACTTCTGATATGAAATGACATTCCTATGCTACAGTCGGTCAAATCATTCTTATCACAAAGGTTCTCCATGAAGGACCTGGGAGATGCCACATACATATTGGGTATACGGATCTATAGGGATAGATCCAAACGGTTATTGGGATTGTCCCAAACCAAGTACATAAACATCATCCTAAAGAGATTTAGTATGGAAGACTCCAAGTGGGGTGCCTTACCCGCTTGCCATGGAGTCACTCTCTCAAAAGACGATTGCCCAAAGTCTGATATAGAGAGAGCTCGCATGAGCATTATTCCCTATGCTTCGGCAGTAGGATCGATAATGTATGCGATGTTATGTACACGCCCTGATGTTGCTTATGCACTTAGTGTAGTAAGCAGGTATCAATCTAACCCAGGGAAGAATCACTGGATTGCTGTAAAGAACATTCTTAAGTACTTGCGAAGGACTAAAGAATTGTTCTTGGTGTATGGTAATGGGGATCTCCAAATGGAGGCCTTTACCGATTCGAGCTTCCAGAGTGACAAGGATGACAGCAAGTCTATCTCAGGGTTTGCATTTACCCTTAATGGAGGGACGGTGAGTTGGAAGAGTTCCAAACAGGATACCGTTGCAGACTCAACGATGGAAGCTGAATATATTGCTGCAAATGATGCTGCCAAGGAAGCCGTCTGGATGAGAAAATTCATCGCGGAGCTAGGAGTAGTTCCAACCATTATTGATCCAATACCTCTGTATTGTGACAATAATGGGGCTATGGCGTTGGCCAAAGAGCCCAGGTCCCATCAAAAGTCCAGACACATCCTGAGGCGATATCATGTGATCCGGGAGATAGTTGATCGCCGCGAGATCGAGATTAAGAGAGTAGACACAAAGAACAACGCTGCGGATCCATTCACCAAGGCCCTCCCTCAGCCGCAGCATGAGCGACTTTTTGAGATGTTAGGTATGAGATATGCCAATAACTGGCCTTAGTGCAAGTGGGAGATTGTTGGATATATGTATGCCCTAGAGGCCATTATGAGATAGTGTATGTACTGATATGTATATATATATATATATATTCGGGGGACAGTCTTGCTCAAAATGATAGTATGCTATCTGGTTTTACTTTATCATATGTTCACTTGATCATGTTTATATTCATTTGGTACATGTTGATGAAGCCCTAAGGATATTGGCTTAACTACTGGAATTATGATGCGGATCATACTAGTGGGACATCTGTAGTTTATAAGCATATCCTTGAAATGTTCCTAGTCGTAGGTATATCGAGACAGGGCATCGATATTCCAGCTTAGACTAGCGTATACCATTCTTGTTCCATATGATGGGCGATGGATTATCCCATATCCGTCTGGTGTGATGACACCGAAGATAGTATACGGGTGCTCAGTGAGACTGGGTACACTGAACGGACTCACCGAGAACTCCTATATGGTATTATATCATACGTCGGATAGCAGTTCTCAGGTGACACTGGTACAGGTTAGTCTGTAGACCCGAGATCGTCATAGAGTCTTGTGTGTCCTCCCACTGTAATTTGATCTCCACCCTACTGCGGCTCTACTGAGTCGTACAAACAGGTGGATTTTGGGTACAGTCTCGAGGCATGTGGAGGCAGTGAGCGATAGGAGGGGTTTCGTCTCTCCCGGTATTGGGGGTTGATGCTGTGCTGTGCACGATTGGCTATAACGGGAAGTCCCTGGCCAGGGCTGCTGAGATATTACTGATAAGTGTTATCAGTAAGTTTGTCGATCTGTTATAGACCATATACCGGCATGACTTATTGAGCTATTGGGGTTGACGATTCCATCCCTAGACTCGATATGCAGCATATTTGACGAAGAGACCGGACTGTACGGTTAGTGTTGCCGGATGGATTGACAGGAGTTTTGACAGGTTCGCTTGTTCTTATTCTGATCGCTTAATACCCGGGTGGCCGTTACGTTTAGCTGACCGCTTGCGGCTTGTAGGTGTTTGATATGATCATCATCTGCTGCTGGCGTATTGACGAGTCTTAGAGTCCCACATAGAAGTTTCTCGGCTCTGGCGAAAAGAAGTGGTGCACATATGAGATATGCGCGGAGCCTCGATTAAATACAAGTATATGATACTGTATTTTAATCGGGCATTTAATATTAGTCGGGTCGTATAAGATATGACCAATTTATTAAATCAAGTGTTGATTTAATATTGGCTTTTATATTATTTATTTAAATCCTTTTCTTCTTATGGATACATGCATGTATATGTACATGATGATGTGCATACATACATACATGAAATGTATCATGGTTGATGATACAAAGAGGATGGCAATATAAGAATCATATTGAAGATAAAATGATATTTTGATATTTTCAATAAAGATAAAAGGCAAAAGAAAAAGGAAAATGACTTATTTCTTTTCCGCACTCTTCTACACAATTCCATGGTTGACTTTGACTCAACCATGGTTGCTTTTCCTTTTGCCTTTAACCTTAGGTGAAATATCTAGATATTATCTTAACCATGGTTGTGGTTATGATAAGATCATTTTCTCTCTCTCATTTTTCTTTTATCATTATCAATATTATCATTCCAAAAGAAATATAGTCATCTTCTTCCTCAAAAAACCCTAGCTCTCTTTTAAATGTTAAAAAGAGTTAGAAATAGAAAAGAAAAGGTAATAAATAAGAATAGCAACCACTTCATCATCCTACACAACCATAGCTATCTTGTGTAGGGTGTTGTGCTTCAAGTTTGTCAAAGATCGAAGGAAGCATCAAGCTTAGGGCAAAGTGCTTCGGGTGGATCGTCGTGGACGAGGAGTTGATCAAGTGAACCTTTTCAAAGGCAAGGAGTCTTCCAAAGAGGTCTACAAAGGTTGTAGTCTCATCACTTAGCATAACTTAACTCTTAATCTTGATACTATTAATTGTTACTTCATAAATTCTAGTTCGATTCTTTGTATAGTTTGCTTAGCACCTTAAATTTTTTATTGTTATAGCATGTATGATGCTTCTAAACCTTTATAGAGGTGTTAAGAAAACCCTACATCAAGAGGAGAATCAAATTCTCAAAGAAAATGAAGAAGGAAGAAGATGAAA
This sequence comes from Agapanthus africanus, assembly GCA_030015575.1. NCBI lineage: Eukaryota > Viridiplantae > Streptophyta > Magnoliopsida > Asparagales > Amaryllidaceae > Agapanthus > Agapanthus africanus. The sequence continues at coordinate 670,520,924 of CM057337.1, forward strand.
GAAACAGTGGCTGCCTAAGGAACCAAACCCTTGCATTTATAAGACGTGACAAGGGCGGTTCACCTCCCCGTTCCCCTAGACAATCCAATGGCTGCAAAGGTGACAGCGTTGCACTCACGTGCAAGCCACGTGAGAACAACGCTGTGGGGGCATTTGTTCCCTCATGGAAACTGAATAAAATATATATATATATATATATAGAACAACAACGGGAAAAACCCCTAAATGGAGCATCACGTGCCCACACGTGATAGGCGCCGTGCTTGACAAAGCAAGGCTGAAACTGAAGCTAAAACTGAGCCTCACATGCAGACACGTGACTGTTATATACAAAGTATATAAGCGCCTTCTTAAAAAACAATTGGCCAGAAGAAGTCAAGTGGTAGCACGTGACGCTTTTGATATGCTTAATTCTGTGAAGGGTCACGTGCTACACATGATGAGCTCATATGCCTTCTGAACCGATAGAAGTAAATTATAATTAAAAGGGACCAAAAGCCTTATTTGGAAAATATTTCCTTGGATCTTTCTAAACAAGAAAGATTACGCTCTGTAAAACAGAGCACCGTTGGATTAAAGATCCAATGGTGATTAAAAATCACCAATCTACAGAAAAATTCTGTGCAAGGAAATATCTTCCTAAACTTGTTAAGAACAACAAAAGAAATATCTTCTGTAAAACAGAAGTCCTTGGATTAAAAATCCAATGGTGAATAAAATTCACCGAGTGATCTGAAAGATCATGTTGGTTGATTAGAGAATCAATCAAAATCTCTCAATGAGAGATTTTCTAAACAAATTAATTCCTATAAATAAGAGCAAAGAAACACAAGAAAATGGAGGATAAAGAAAAAAGAGAAAGAGAGGAGAAGTTTCAAAATCAGAGAGAGAACTCCTCACAAACTTCAAGTTAAAAAAAAGAGAAAAGAAAAAAGAAAAACCCGAGGTAAGAGAAGGAACAAAGCACAGAGAATATCTCATCTTTTTTCACCTCTATAAGAGTTTAACTCTTCTAAAAAGAACTTAGTTCTTCCTCTGGTTAAGATCTGCAGAAGCAGATCTCCCCACAAGTTGAGAATTTAATTCTCATCGGGGAGATTTTGCCATGCAGATCCAAAACCTAGAGGGAGATCTAAGTTCAGAGAATTTAATTCTCCCATAAAAGTATGTAGAAATTTAATTCATAAGAATTTAATTCCTCTAATGAAACAAGGGTTTAACCCTTCATATGAGAACTTAGTTCTCCCTTATGGTAAAACATCTGCAAAAGCAGATCTTCTCACAAGTTGAGAATTTAATTTTCATCAGGGAGATTCTGTCATACAGATCCCAAACCTATAAGAAAAACTAAGTCTTGAGAATCCAATTCTCGTAAAACAATAGGCTTGAAAGTCTCGAAACTCAGGATCTCCATGCACGTAAAAGTATTGGCACCCAACATGATAACAGCCGATCACGTGCTTCCACGTGAGCGCCTTTGATGAACAAAAGAGAATAGTTGAGATTTGCTCACGTGTTCACACGTGACCCCATAGCAGTGCTTGGCACTTACAAAGTAAAAAGGTAATAAATCGAAGGCAGTTCCTACTTTTAGGCCGCCTCACGTGATCTCACGTGACCCAACAGCGCTTGCCGCTCAGAAAGGAACAAAAGAATAAACCCAAAGAAGCAGCTCTTCAAATTCTTGAAGTTTAACACTATTTCAAGCGCCACACGTGACCCCACGTGAGCGCCTCAGAATTTTAGTGTTTAACACTGTTTCAAACACTTCACGTGGGAGCACATGAGTGCTGAATAAATATGTTAGTGTTGAACACTATGAAAGGATAACATTAGCCAGATTCAGACCAAATTTTCCAAGGACCATCAATTGAGCCCCTCATGCTTAGGGTCTCCAAAACCGATCTCAGTTCTAAAGACAGCTAATAAGCTCCCAACAGATGACATCTAAACTGATGTTCATCCCATTTCCCCAAATCGGGACATTGGTTCAAGGGTAAATCTCTTCATACCTCTGATACATGTCATTGTAATTCTTCAACGTCTTTAGAGAGATGGAGGGTCCCAATAACCAATAACTTTTAGCGCATCCCCAAACTGGTTAAACCAGAACCCCACAGACTATAACGTCTTTAAACCATACAGACTATAATGTCTTTAAACTTTATGGACTATGATGTCCTTAAACTTTATGGACTATGAGGTCCTTAAACTCATAGACTATAACGTCTTTAAACTTTACAGACTATGATGTCTTTAAACCCAATGGACCGCAATGTCCCTAAACTAAGACGATAGAGCCCAAATACTCTGGCGTTGGATCTAAATGATCCCAAAACCCTATTGAGTAGATCTTAGTCTGGAATTAGACTAACGTATTCTTAACAAACGTTTAAGTTGATCTTAATCTCAAAGAGGTTAACGATCATTAAACCAACCCAAACCCAAATCTAAGAAAATACAGATTTGGACTAATCCACGCCCTACGGGCGACAACATAAATTAGTCTCCGTATACAATCCACGGGCAACCAAAAATAAAACAAACACACACGACACGAAGTGACCTTCTGGAGCAGGAGAAAGTGCTTACCGCGATGCGGTAGCGTAATTAACTGCATGGGCTTGCGCTTGCAGGGAAGAGCGTCCCCACAATCAAAAAACCCCTCACAATGAGGGGGAATCTGACGAAGTCTGCTACATCGGCCGCATCTGTCCAAACTTTCGATGCACAGTGCCATAAATCAACTTGGCATTTTCGGAGAGGTGGACGGATAACACTAAATAGCATCTACCCCCAAATTCAGGCGAGACGTCAGTCTTTCCCGGCTTTCGGTGGTAAACACCTGCTACAAAAGAATGAGCTAAAGATGACCTATACCGTCAGGATAGGACCAGCTCGACCGCGAAAATAGAAACAGACTTGTATCTGCCATATGATAACTCTCCCAAAGGAGGGAAGGCATGAGAATTTGGTTGACCTCTCCGGATGCTTCACAAATATAACACCTTAGCTCAGTTATACCATGTTGATTTGATTATTTTATTTATTCTATGGCTATTTATTGTTTTTATTAGTTTTTTGGTGCGGATAGTGTTTTGGTATCTGTGCTTAGTATCCAACCCGACCTGCATGCTTGAAACCAGTCTTAGTTCTTGATTACGTTTTATCCCTGCTAGTTTTGAGGATCCGTGCTTGCATATGTTCTGTTTACCTGCATCGTATATCTGGCATCTGCATTTGTTTTAAATAATACAAATATAGTCAAATTATATTTTAAAAATCTCTAGCATGTCCTGCATCATACCCCTAACCCTGTGATTGCATCCGTACATCATGTTCATGTTCCGTTTAGTGAAACAGACTCGTTTGGATCGCTACGTGCAAACTACGTGTATCCGATTTTTAGGGTATGCATTTTCTTTAACTGGACATCGCTTTTTGATTTTGGTTGACACGCATATTATGCGTATTTTCATATCGTAATTTTAGACCCAACCCGGGCGTATTTTGAAGTATTTTTGTATTAGCAAGAAAACTCAAATATAATCACTATTATATTCTAACCGTTAATATATATTCATTCATATTTTAACCAAACAAATATTTTCAAAATATTTATAAAATCCTATTCTAATCCTAACAGCTATCTTCCTCTCTCTGTCTCTCATATATAATTATATATTCTTTTATTATTTTTTTAACCCCATATAAAAACCCACACTCACGTTACTTCTTCTCTCTCACCCTCATTTTCTTTTTCCCGCCTAACCCTAACCCTACCCACGCCTTCACCCATGTCGCCGTCCCCGCTTCACCCTCGACCTCGCCTCCCTCTTCTCATCTTCGACTTCCCCTCATCGACCTCCTCACCTCCCCATGACTCATCTCCCTGCTACAACCCATCTCCCCGCACGTCTCCATCCATGACCCGACGAAACCCGACCCTGCACCTCGTCGCCGGAGCTCGCCCTACCGTCGACCTCGTCGACACCTTCCTCCATCTTCTCTTTCCTTTCTTCCCCGACTGCAAACAACCCGACCTTGCTGCAACCCAAGAACTGACGCTGCAAGAACCCTGCACCCTCGTCGCCAGAGCTCCGACCCAGTAGACGTCCTCATCCATCATGGTCACTTTCTTGCTTAGCTTGGTTCTTTCTGTGCGTGCGTGTGTGCATTGTGAAGTTTACCCGATGTCGGACGCAGCGTACGCATCCCATCGTGAGATCTGATCAGGCAAGTTTATCTTGCTACATACTATGATACTATATTTACATCCATATGAATAAAAATATTAAATGTATATTGCATTGTGCATCCCTGTTACAGTTTACCATTTTTACGATATCCGTACTGTTTATTACATATTTAGTTGCATGCCGGAACCTGATTATTTCATGTTACTGCTAGATTCATATATCATGCTTGCTAGTGTACATCATATGACTCGTGTACTCATATTATGTTATCACTGATTATTACTTGTGCATCCGTGCTTTTACCGTGTTTCGATACTTGCTACAGTTTTACTTTGAGCATCTGTATGATACATATGCACTACCTGTCATGATCTGATACACCACTGCTTGAATTGATACCTGATCTTGTTACTAATGCTGACAATCCTGATTTGTCGTCATGACGGACGTATCCTGTTGTCTGTTTAGACAAACATGTACCTTCTTGATCCTGTGTTGGCATTAGCTCCAGTTTATCAATACCTGACTTGAACACATAACCTTGGGAGTAAGGGGAAATCAATGATGAAACTTGACTTGTAACTCAAAAGTTCGATACTTATACTTATTAGTTTTAGGGGTTAGGCCAGTCACGGGATGATGCAGCTGACATCATTCGCCTGTATATGTTTCCTGTTTAGTGCTTAGCGGCATGTCTCGAATTCAGCCCGAGAGTCTGGACCGTGGTCTCGGGCATGCACGGGATACTATTGAGTTATATCATGATTCCATTAAATTGATTTCACAAACTTTAGAATAGATAACCCAGTAGCACGGTTTAGATTATTCATCGCACTTCACGTACACATATACACCTTACTGTTTCATATCTATGTTTACCTATTATATTCATGCTATCGTTTATATTCATGCCTGCATATCTCATTGCATCTTGGTTATTTATTTATTGTTTGCTATTATGACGCACTGACGTCTGGGTTTTGCATGACCCAGTTCCCCTATCTCTGTCGCAGGCTGACAAGGAGTACTTTAGCCATCAAGTCGAACAGGGAGGAGCATGTTAGTGATAGTTTAGTTTAATTCCTTTTGTGAGCCCGTATTGGGACATTTTCCAGATGTTACTGTTTATTGTATTTATTGCTTCCGCGTTTATATTTCTTGACTCTTTTATTCTGGTAGATGGACATGTACTTGTAAGTTTTATGTTTTATTGTTCTTGATATTTTATAGACAGCCGTAATGTGACTGTGGAAGGATGTTTCCTAGCCACAGGTAGTATGGTTGGCTCTGTCACGTGCCAATCTTAGCGCACTCTGGGAAGCGGGGTGTGACAGGGTTTGTTTGGTATCAAAGACATAGGATTTAGGTTAATCGGGTTTGGTTCTTTTGTAGTTGGGTATTGAACCCAATACGCTAACCAGAAAACCCGTATTTAGGAACATGTCCTGCCATATTGCTATCTTGCTATTCTTGAATCTTATCCTTCTCTTGACCCTTTATCTTGACGTTATGCAAGTGACTTTGCATCTCGGTTTGGAATCCTTTTAGTTCTTTATTGTTTCTCTCTCCATGTTCCTTCGATTCTGATACTAGGATTTGGGTGACTTGAATAGAATTATGTAATTGTAACTATATATCGTGGCATAGTTACAATACGGTACTCTATTTAAGTAACTTGGAGTCCTATTCTTGATTCCTTTCCTTGACTTATAGTCGTTATATTACCTTGTTTCTCTCGGTTGCATTGCTTACCGGTTTTTGTTTTATCGCAAGCTTGAATCCAACAACTGTGTTGTATCTTTCCCCTTGTCCCGCAGTGACCAATCCGTTTGTGTTTCGAAGAACAAGGAGAAGTGCAGGAGAAGCTTTTGATTGCAGTAGTATCGACTGCTTCAAGACAGTTCAGATGTAGGACGTTTCGAGGAGTACCGATGAACCCGCCGCAGATTATCAGAGTAGCGCAGCGGAAGAGTGGTGGGCTAATAATCCACAAGTCTCAGAACAACTTGCAAATTCATGATGAGGAGAACCGTTTACTGGAAGGTGAAGTTCATAAACAAGTTGCAGATGAAGCGCTAATAGCGGTTCGAGAGTTTATGGATATGTTCGAAGACATCTCAGGTTTACCGCCGAAACAAGATGTGAAGTTTGCGATCAACCTTATTCTTGGAGCAGCACCAATCTCAAAGGCATATTATCCGATGGCACCAGTGAAGTTAGAAGAAGTCAAGAAGTATGTTGTCGAATTGCTAAAGAAGGGTTGGATTCGCAGCAATAATTCACCCTGGGGAGCTCCAGTTCAAGAAAGATGGCAAGCGGAGGATGTGCATTGATTATCGAGAATTACACCGAGTGACTATTAAGAATAAGTACCCGATCCCTCGCATCGGCGGATTATTCGAGCAACTCATTGGCACAAGGGTATTCTTGAAGCTGGATTTGCGATCCGGATATCATCAGGTTAGAGTAAAATCAGAAGATATTTGCAAGGCGGCGTTCCGAACTTGATATGGGCATTACGAGTACTTAGTGATGCCATTCGGAGTCACGAACGCACCGGCGATATTTATGGACTTGATGAACCGAATTTTTTCACTGTTCATGGACCAATTTATAGTAGTGTTTATCGATGATGTTCTGGTGTATTCGAGAAGCTAAGAAGAGCATGCAGAACACTTGAAGATCGCACTGCAAACGTTGAGGCAAGAAAGGCCATATGCGAAGATAAGCAAGTGTGGGTTTTGGCTCGAAGAAGTGAAGTTTTTAGGGCACGTCGTATCCGGAGATGGAATCGCTGTTGATCCTGAAAAGATTGCAGCAGTTCATGATTGACCGATTCCGAAGAACGTAGCGGAGATCAGAAGTTGTCTTGGGCATGCTGGATACTATAGAAGGTCCGTGGAGAATTTCGCTCGTATGGCTGAACCATTGACCAAGCTTATACGAAAAGAGGTACCGTTCATATGGATGGATAGATGTGCATCAGCTTTTGAGTCGTTAAACCAAAGATTGACAACCACTCCTATTTTGACCGTGCCATACGGTTCCAGAGGATTGATTATTCACAGCGCCGCATTTGGGAAAGGCTTGGGATGTGTTCTTATGCAGCATGAGAAGGTTATAGCTTACGCATCGAGGCAGTTGAAGACCCATGAGAAGAATTACCTGACTCATGATTTGGAGCCAGCAGCAGTGATTTTCGCTTTGAATATTTAGAGACGCTACTTATTGGGCGAAAGGGTCGAAGTATTCACCAATCACAAAAGCCTAAAGTACGTGTTTACGCAGAAAGAGCTCAATATGAGGCAGCATAGATGGTTAGAGCTGATGGCTGACTATGATCTTGATCTAAAGTACCATCCGGGAAAAATTAATGTAATGCCGGATGCGCTAAGTCAGTTGCCAGCAATATGGATGTTGACTGCACAGAAGGAGCTTATAGATGATTTCTAGAGATTCGAGTTGGAGATCGTATTACCGCATTCTTCGGGATAGTTGATGCAGTTGCAAGTACAGTCATCCTTGATCGATAATATTAAATCAGCACAGTCGCACGATCCAAAGTTGCAGAAGTTTCGAGAACGGGTTGAAGCGGGACTTCAAACGAACTTGTTGATTCATGAAGATGGTTTGTTACGATATGGGAGCCGTTTGTGTGTGCTGAAAGGAGATATTCATGAAGAAGTTATGAAGGAGACTGTCAAGACCTGAAATATTAGCTCGTGACCAGCACTTGAACCACGCAATGTCTAAAGGCGTAACGGAATTCAAGTAAGCTGAAACCCAGAAATCTAAACCTTTTAAGAAAAATAAAGGAGGTGAAGTTTTGAAATAAAGGTATAATGAAATCAAGTTTTCTTAATGCATAGAAAAGGAACATGAATGATGCAAGTGAAATTTACTAGTTTGAAAACATGATTTGTCTTTTAAAAAAATTTTGGCAGCACCTCCTTTGTATATTTTGATCCAAAACCACAAATACATAATAATGATAATGGCATCCCCAAGCAGGAGCTAGCTCTTCGCCAAACGGCGGATCACAACCACGCAAGACAATATAAATAAGTATACGATGCCCAACGGTGAAATTCGCCACAAAAAGATAAAGAAAAGCAAGACATATAACTCACAAGTAGCGGAAAACCTCTCGTTCTAAGTCTCGCGACCACAATCCCACTAAGTCTCATTACTTATACAATTTAAAAGTTTTCATTGATGGAGTTAACTAGATACAATAAGAAATATAGATACGAGACTATGCGCGATACAAATGTCCCACCTACCAATGCAAAACACCCGAATGCAACTGTGTGCCAGCGAAGCCGCTACTGAACCAAGCGGTCAACCTGCAAGAACTGTGGCACAACGGGGGTGAGTTTCTAACTCATGAGTAGAAAAATATCAACAGATAGAAATCGAATAAACAACGACTCCTAGATCAACTATATCATAAAGATAATACTATGATATCTAGGGTGACCGGGTCGGTATATGTGCCAACAAGGTAGTCAATGTCTATAAGCATGTGTATAATATCCAACAATATAGTCAATGCATGTATGCAAGTGGGTCCCGTCCGCCCATATAATCAAAGTATGTATGCATGTGGATCTCGTCCACTCATATAATCAATGTATGTATGCATGTGGATCTCGTCCACTCATATAATCAATGTATGTATGCATGTGGATCTCGTCCACGTGTCAACCACCGACACAACAACATCATGCATGTAAATATCATAAAAGCATATGCATGAAAATATGAGGATATAAATCAACATGTGTCCCTCGCGACGCCTCAAAATCATGGAACTTGAGTGTCCAGTATCGACACTCGAAACATCATGAAAACCGTGCCCAGCATCGACACGTAAATCCTCATATATCTTAGGCGTCGCATCCTCAGATTGGCCCTAAGGCGCCGCACACCTTGGTCGGCCCTCATATCCATCTCGCTACTCCGGTCGGTATCCTCCGGATAACTGCCGAGTTTAAATACTATCACCGGTAGGTAGTGCTCCCCTGCCGGGCTCACCGTCTAACATATACGTGTCTTCTTGCCCCAGGGTGCCTCACCGGGTCCACCATGTACCCGCAATCGGTGCCTACCACTCCTCGAGTCGGGTATACTCACACAAGCTCTCAGGAACCGAGAAAGCTCATGGTGGACGCACTGAAATATCATATCAAGAGAAACCGGGTTTTTAAAACAGTGCATACTTTCTTAAAATAATACCTCGGTTCTCAAATCCAGAAATCTCATAAATCTAAACTCAATGCGTAAATCCATGCAATGTGTTGTATGACACTAAGAGTAAAAAGGGAAAACCACTCTTTTAAAAGAATCCAGTTTTGAAAATGTCTCATGCGGTCCCTATTTTCCTGAAATTAAGTCAATATCATCCATGTATGTAACATATGTATGTATGTAGGTATGGATGTGCAAATGGATATATACGCGAACATGAGTGTAGCACTACTATGAAAGTACAGTGTGCATGTGCGTAAGTATGAAGATATCAATATATCTGTGCACTGGTATGAATATACAGTGTGCGTGTGCGCAAGTATGAAGATATCAATATATGTGTGCACTGGTATGAATATATAGTGTGCATGTGCGAAGTATGAAGATATCAATATATGTGTGCACTGGTATGAATATACAGTGTATATGTGCACCAATGTAGATATACAATGTGTATGTGCGCAAGTATGAATATATCAATATATGTGTGCACTGGTATGAATATACAGTGTGCGTGTGCACAAGTATGAAGATATCAATATATGTATGCACTGGTAAGAATATACAGTGTGCGTGTGCGCAAGTATGAAGATATCAATATATGTGTACAAACAAGTTATGCGAAGAGTCATATCATGATGCAGTAATCCTACTGTGTAGTGACATGGCAATTATCGATGATGAAGTGTGTGAGCCTACAATTAGTGTGCGTGTAACATACGCATCATCGATAATGGTGCAGGTGTACTATCACAGGTATATGCAATGCAATAATAATATCATGAATGCAGCACAAGGTAAATCATCAGCTAATAGCTATAAGGTATACGTAACTATCATATGTCTGAGTCGGTGAATCTATCAATCGGCACCTAGCCTCACAGCATCACGCACGGTATAATCCATCGTACGGCATCCTCTAGTCAAGGGTATGGATCAACTTCAAGTCAAACTCATCACGCACGGAAAATCATCGTGCGGCGGCATTAAGCTAATAGGGATCCTAACATCCTATACGACAAATGAGGGTACGGCCTAATATCACATACGACCTATCATCCATGATTCACAACATTCTATATATGGATATATATATCTATGTACCTATGTCCCGGTTCACATCCGCAATAATCTCATATCAGGGGACCGACAGGGTATAAATCATCTCGACCGACTCGCATCCGTATACCAACATATCATCATATCATCATATCCGTCTTATATTCTTTTCATCGCATTTATAACTCATATCAAGCCGAGTTTATCTAAACCTTCTATCTCTACTATAAGTATAGGTATCTAATCTAGCATACACACCCGAACCATACAAGCAGATTTTAAAAGAAGCGAATCGTAGTTTTGAAAATAGGGGTTACGGTGTTTTAAGGAAAAGATATCATTTGAAAATCCGTAACATCCCTCAAGGTACATATTTAAAAGATACATATGATTCTTCGGTTTTGAAAAAGGTATGGTTCGGATGACGCATCTACATCGACTATCTAGTCCTACAGTACCCTAAACGGCAATATCGCTAAACGCAATCCTATGATAGTCGTAACATATCACTTCTAACTATCCTCTAGTTTCTAATATGGTTTCATAGCTATCTTCATTCTAACCCTAGTCTCCTAATCTAGGTTTCCTAACCATATTCTATAATCAGTTTTCCATCAATACATTGCGGGGGTGCTATACGCCATCCACCCGACTTCCCCCGTGGATATAGATCCACTCACCTGGTCTTCGCTCGCCGAAATCGATGACGCCATGCTCCGTCGCCTCAGAATCCATGTGAAGGTACCTACAATGATAAACAATCGCAATGCGCGTTAAAATCAAGGCGGAAAACCAAAACGGTACACGTTTCGCTCATAGGTCAAAACTTATAGCTTTGCGTGCAAAACACGACCAAAAACCCTGGTCGTGGACGTCCAAACGCCACACGACGGAAACACAAATCCAAATACCAAAATCAAGCCAAAATGAAGTCGTAAAACAATGCACCACTCATGGAAATGGTCCCAGATTTTACCCTAAGCCAAATTGGTCAATTCTGCATATATGGAGGGCCTAATTTACATCTAAAGGGACCGCAGAACAAACACGGTTCAATTCTGACCTACCATGGCTGCAAATTGCGGCTAGATTGAATAAATCTGCGGCCTGGGGTTGGAGTTAGGGGCTCGGGTCTCAGTAGTAGCTTCCTAGGTGCCTGCACAACTCCCAGTAATTCCAAAATCATTTCTAGTGTCCCCGGGTTGCTCCAGATTCAAAAATACCCTCACAAATCACACATTATCCGATGTCGGGGTTTCTAAATCCGTGTTTTAGGTTTTCTAAGCTCTGGTCTAGGTCATTAAACATCACCCAAGTCTAGTTAACAACCTCTAACATCACCAATTTCAAACAACACTCAAACCTTCACTAGGGTTTCCTAATGTTCACTAATTTTCACAATATCACATCTAAACACATATGAATACTAAAGTAAAATGAAAAAATACCCAATTGGTGGAGGGATTACCTCATATAGCACCTATGAATCCCTAAGCTCATCAAAATCTGAATTTTCTTGGTCTCATGTGTAGAAGTTGAAGAGGGGATTAATTTTTGTGAAGGGTGTGTAGGGTTTTGGGGCTTATTAGGAGATAGATCTAGGGATTATTTGAGGAGGGTTGTGGGGTTGAGGAGATGAAGAGGGAGAAGAAATCAAAGATGGGGGAAAGAGTGGCAGCAGCCCCCTCCCTCTCTCCCCAAAATCACACTCTTTCTCTCTCTCCAAAAGCCTACCTAACCTAATCATTTTGTCCCCTTTGACTTTTCCTTTTCTTTTTCTTCTCTCCACCAATAACCATAATACATAGCCCAAATGAAACGAAACATGTAACAAAATGAAACATGTCATGGTGCACTAACCATGGAAACTGTAAAAACGCGGATTTGGCTTAATCGCGATTAGCAGTGCACTAATCGGGTTTTTATCAAAACTGAATATATTAGATTTTAAAAATGCCAAATTCTTAAAATATATTTTTAAATGAATAAATCATTTTAATTTCTAGTTATTTAACAATTATTGGTATATATTTATACCATTTTTCGAAAACCCTAATTTCGCAAATCGGGCAGTTTTCGGGAAAAATATTATTTTAATATTAAATTCCAAAAATAATATTTTATATTTTCTGAAATGTTACAGAGGCGCACAGTTCCGTATATTCTGTACATTCAGGAGGCACGAAGATGTACCGTGACTTACGACAGCATTTCTGGTGGGAATGCATGAAAAGGGAGATTGCTCGCTTTGTAACGAAGTGCTTGGTATGTCAGCAAGTCAAGGCAGAATATCAAAGAGTAACTAGTTTATTGCAACCACTTCTGATTCCTCAGTGGAAGTGGAAACAAATAACCATGGATTTCGTGATAGTTTTACCGCGGAGTCCGAAGGGCAACAATATAGTTTGGGTGATTGTTGATTGATTTACCAAGGTAGCTCATTTCATACCATTTTGAGTTGGTCAGTCGACGGAAGTGTTAGCAGAACGATACCTGCAGGAGATTGTGAGAATGCATGGAGTACCTGTGAGCATCGTTTCCGATCGTGATACCCAATTTTTATCGCACTTTTGGAGAGTTTACAGGAAAGTTTGGGAACTCGACTGAAGTTTAGCACTGCTTATCATCCTCAGACAGACGGCCAGTCAGAGAGAACGATCCAAACTCTTGAAGATATGTTGAGAGCTTGCATGTTGGACTTCAAGGGTTCATGGGAGGATCATCTACACTTGGTGGAGTTTTCGTATAATAACAGCTTTCAGGCGACTATCCAGATGGCTCCATTCGAAGCGTTATGTGGTCGCAAGTGTCGCTCACCCGTCTGTTGGGATGATGTTGGAGAACGAAAATTATTGGGACCGGATCTTATCGTGCAAACCGTGGAGAAAGTTAATACGATTCGAAATCATATGAAGGCAACGCAAGATCGACAGAAAAGTTGGGCCGATATTGCAAGAAGTCCTCTAGAGTTCACGGTTGGTGATCTTGTGTTCTGGAAGATATCACCAACTAGGGGAGTGATTCGTTTTGGGAGTCGAGGCAAGCTTAGTCCTCGATTCGTAAGGCCTTTCGATATCATCGAGCGTGTTGGAGAAGTAGCTTATCGACTGGCTTTACCACCGTCCTTGGCGAGTGTTCATGAAGTATTTCATGTATCTCAACTCCGTAAGTATGTTCGAGATGAGACACGCGTGCTAGATCATTCAGAGCTGACAGTAAGGGAGGACTTAACATATGAAGAATGACCGATGACGATTGTAGATCGAAGAGAAAAGGTCCTCAAGAACAAGCTTATCCCTCTCATACTTGTTTCATGGAGGAATCACTCGCATGGAGAATCGACTTGGGAACGAGAAGACGAGATTCGACATAAGTTTCCACACCTCTTCTCAAAGATTCATGTTTGCTTGTCTTTTCCTGTTCAGGGAATTTCGAGGACAAAATTCTTTTTGTCGTTGGGTATAATGTAACACCCTAGTTCAGTTATACCATGTTTATTTGATGATTTTATTTATTCTGTGGTTATTTCTTGTTTTTATTAATTTTTGGGTGCGGATAGTGTTTTGGTATCTGTGCTTAGTATCCGACCTGACTCGTATGCTTGAAACTAGTCTTGGTTCTTGATTACGTTTTATTCCTGCTGGTTTTGAGGATCCGTGCTCGTATATGTTCTATTTACCTGCATTGTATATCTGGCATCTGCATTTTTTTAAAATAATACAAATATAGTCAAATTATATTTTAAAAATATCTAGCATGGCCTGCATCATACCCCTGACCCTGTGGTTGCATCCGTATATTGTGTTCACGTTCCGTTTAGTGAAACGAGCTCGTTTGGATCGCTACGTGCATACTATATGTATCCGTTCTTGGGGGTAAGCATTTTCTTTAATCGGATGTCGCTTTTTGGTTTTGGTTGACACATATATTATCCGTATTTTCAAACAGTAATTTTAGACCCAACCCGGGCCTATTTTGAAGTATTTTTGTATTAGCCAGAAAACTCAAATATAATCAATATTATATTCTAACTGTTAATATATATTCATTCATATTTTAACCAAACAAATATTTTCAAAATATTTATAAATCCTATTCTAATCCTAACAGCTATCTTCTTCTCTTTGTCTCTCATATATAATCATATATTCTTTTTTTTAGCCCCATATAAAAACCCACACCCACGTTACTTGTTCTCTCTCTCGTTTTCTTTTTCCCGCCTAACCCTATCCCTACCCACGCCTTCACCCGCGTTGCCGTTGCCGCTCCACCCTCGACCTCGCCTCACCTCCCCACGATTCATCTCCCCGCATGTCTCTGTCCATGACCCAAAGAAACTCGACCGTGCACCTCGTCGTCGGATCTCGCCTCGCCGTAGACCTCGTCGACACCTTCCTCCATCTTCTCTTTCCCTTCTTCCCCGACTACAAACAACCCGACCTCGCTGCAACCCAAGAACCGACGCTGCAAGAACCTTGCACCCTCGCTGCCAGAGCTCCGACCCCCCGTCGGCCTCATCCCTCGCCACTACCTTCTCCCTCTCTCTCCTCTCTCCTACTCACCAGGTCCCGAGCCATTTTCCCTGCACACCCAAACCCGATCCCCGACTTTAAGAAACCCTTTTTCCCATGCCTCGTCGTGAAACCTCGCCGGAAAACCCATGACTCCTCGTCGATGTCCCCCTCGCCTCGCCTCTGTCCCCGAGCACCAACCCCAGAAGCAACCTCCTCCTCCTCCTCCTCCTCCTCTTCCTTCTTCTCTTTCTCTTTCTTGATTTTGCGCTTCCCAGTGATCGCTGGAGCCGTGCTCGTCGCTGAAGATCCGGGCGATCCAGTAGACGTCCTCATCCGGCGTGGTCACTTTCTTGCTTAGCTTGGTTCTGTTCTGTACGCGTGTGTGTGCATTGCGACGTTTACCCGGCGTCGGATGCAGCGTACGCACCCCGTCGTGAGATCCGATCAGGCAAGTTATCTTGCTACATGCTATGCTACTATATTTACATCCATATGAATAGAAATATTACATGTATATTGTATTGTGCATCCCTGTTACAGTTTACCAGTTTGTACTGTTTATTACATATTTAGGTGCATGCCGGAACCTGATTATTTCATGTTACCGCAAGATTCATATATCATTCTCGCTAGTGTGCATCATACGACTCGTGTACTCATATTATGTTATCACTGATTATTACTTGTGCATCCGTGCTTTTACCGTGTTTTGATACTTGTTACAGTTTTACTTTGAGCATCCGTATGTTACATATCCACTACCTGTCATGACCTGATACAACACTGCTTGACTTGATACATGATCTTATTACTAATGCCGACAATCCTGACTTGTCGTCCTGACGGACATATCCTGTTGTCTGTTTAGACAAACTTGTACCTGCTCGATCCTGTGTTGGCATTAGCTCCAGTTTATCAATACCTGACTTGAACACATAACCTTAGGGTAAGGGGAAATCAATGATGAAACCTGACTTGTAACCCGACAGTTCGATACTTATACTGATCAGTTTTAGGGATTAGGCCAGTCCCGGGATGCTGCTGCTGACATCATTCGTCTGTACATATTTTCTGTTTAGTGCTTAGCGACACGCCTTGGATTTAGCCCGAGAGTCTGGACGGTGGTCCCGGACACGCACGGGATACTATTAAGTTACATCGACGATTCCATTAAATTGATTTCACAAACTTTAGAATAGATAACACGGTAGCACGGTTTAGATTATTCACCGCACTTCACGTACACATATACACCTCACTGTTTCATATCTATGTTTACTTGTTGTATTCATGCTACGTTTATATTCATGCCTGCATATCTCATTGCATCATGGTTATTTATTTATTGTTTGATATTATGACGCACTAACGTCTGGGTTTTGCATGGCCCAGTTCCCCTATCTCTGTCGCAGGCCGACCGGGAGTACTTTAGCCGTCAAGCCGAACAGTGAGGAGCATATTAGTAATAGTTTAGTTTAGTTTCCTTTCCGCAGTTTTAATTTCCTGTTGTGAGCCCGTATTGGGACATTTTCAAGATGTTACTGTTTATTGGATTTATTGCTTCCGCATTTATATTTCTTGACTCTTTTATTCTGGCAGATGGACATGTACTAGTTAGTTTTATGTTTTGTTGTTCTTGATATCTTATAGACAACCATAATATGACTGTGGAGGAATGTTTCCTACCCACGTGTAGCATGGCCGGCTCTGTCACGTGCCGATCTTAGCGCACTCTGGAAAGTGGGGTATGACAATAAATGAAGATGATAACGAGGAAATCTCAGAATTTCCACCTGCGCCAAAAGAGCTGGAGGACGGGATACACACCACGGTGGACAACCTAAGAAAAATTGACTTAGGGACGGAAAACGATTCGAGGCCGACGTTTGTCAGTGAGCTACTATATGGAAAAATAGGTAGCCACGTTAAAAGACGTGCTCATGCAGTATAAAGACTGTTTCGCCTGGAACTACTATGAAATACCGGGTCTAGATCCAGAAGTAGCGGTACATAAACTGATCATATCACCAGATATAAAGCCAATCAAATAGGCATAAAAAAGGATGCGGTTCGAAGATGAGATGGGTATATCAACACTGAAGTCAAGAAACTAATCAACTCCGGCTTCATCCAAGAGATTCAATATCCCGACTGGATCGCTAACATAATTCCAGTAATGAAGAAAAATGGGACAGTTTGCATCTGCATGGACTTTCAGGACCTCAACAAAGTATGCCCGAAAGATAACTTCCCATTACACGTTATCGAGCCGATGATCAATAACACATCCACCCACGAGGTTTTCTCCGTCATGGATGGATTTTCAGGATACAACCAAATAAAATTGGATCCTAAAGACTAGAAGCATACCGCCTTCCGGACCCCGTTAGGCGTATTCTGCGACAAGGCGATGCCCTTTGGCTTGAAGAATGCCGGTGCTACTTACCAAAGGGCCATGACAAAGATCTTCGATGACCTCATACACGAGATCGTTGAATGCTACATCGACAACTTGCTGGTGAAGAGCAAATCTCATGAGGCATATTGGGAACATCTAAAAATAATGTTCCAATGTCTTCGGAAGTATAATATGAAGATGAACCCTCTGAAATGCGCATTTGGGGTCTCCTCAGGCTCCTGGAATTCATTATTCGTCACCGCGGCATCGAAATCGATCCCTAAAAAATTAAGGCGGTTATGGAAATGCCTTCACTAAGAACCCTCAAACAACTGCAATCTCCCCAAGGAAAGCTCACGTATATCCGACGGTTTATAGCCAATCTCTCTGGGAAATGCCGTCCGTACAGTCATCTGATGAAGAAGGGGACCCCGTTCGTCTGGGATCAGAAATGCCAAAACGCACTAGACGAAATCAAACAATACCTGCTAAATCCGCCGGTATTAGCCGCTCCGGTCTTGTGTTTTTTGCAATTCGACGGAAGAAATTGTTGATCATTTATTTATGGAATATCCTAATAGGAGTGGGATATGGCTAAGAATATCAATGGCTTTTAGAATTGCAGATTTACCATATTCTATTGAGAAAATAGCTATCGGATGGGATTCTCCGAATACTTTGGCTTCTCAAGCTTGATCCAATCTTAAAATAATCATTTGTTACTATTTGTGAATTAGAAGAAATTCAAAGATTTTTACCGATACTGACATACCATCAGATGAGATGGTGTTCAGAATTGAATCTATTTTTAATCTGCGGGCATCTTCAACACCATACAAAATGAAGGATATGTTAAGGAAGGCATATAATTGTTCAAGACTACCGAATCGGTTTTCGTTTTTTTGATTTTGTATATTTTTTTCTTTCTTTCTCATGTTGTTAGTAGAAAATTTTGATATACTTGGATTTTACTTTCATTATGCTTGGGAGGTGAGCTGCAGCTCAACTATTTTTTTTATAAAAAAGTTACCAAAAGTTTCTCTTATATATCAGTAAAGATTGGACGACCTTGTAATAAATTAGTATGTTGTGAATTTGCAGCGAAGACAAAGTTGATGTAAAAAGGTACATGATCTGGTCCTTTACGGACAATTGGGAATGGAACAAAGGATACACGGCACGTTTTGGTCTTGATGATGCTCGGTATTGAGAACTCCCCAGATCACGACATGTGATAGATGACGTGTCATGAGGCTTATGGGAAAGGAGCAAGAATGGAACATTGAAGGCATACCCCGGGCCTTCCTCCCGAGGATGTTCCCGACCTTCGGTGGCCTTCCAGACCACTTCTATGCTCGTCTTACAAACAACCATTGGCTCGCCTCCGAGCCCTCCTGCACGCCGAGCTTCCTCAGCCCTCCTAGCTCGCCTCCGAACTATCACAGAACCAAGCTTGCTCGGCCTCCCGCTCACCTCCAGGCCTCCCGCCGAGCTAAGCTTGTTTGGTATCATCGACCGACCCACAGCACAGATCACAGGCGTCTCCGCCACGGCTTCGCGAATATCGCCAGATGCGAGATATCCGCCGTACATGATCCCGCATTCCATGCCATCGCATTCCCCCATTAACGAGCGTATCTCGTAATTAATGGGGGATCCCGCCTTTCACGTAGGCGTAACGCCAGGGGCGTAACGGCCGGCGTGAATCTCGCGCCCGCTATCCCATGGCTGCTACTATATAAACCCCTCTCTCAGATGACTCAGGTAAGGCATTTTTACCCCAATAGACCGTTACTCTGCCCAAATACCTCGATTAACTTGATCGTCGGAGGGTCCACGGTGGTACAACTACCTCGGGACTTCTTTGCAGGTAGCTCGGCTTCATTCCCAAATCAAGCCCACTGAGATCCACACGCATCAAGAGGCAACCCTCAGATCCAATCTCATTCATCCATCACCGCTCGCTGCAGATCAACGGAAGACAACATCTGAAGGAGATCAAGCCTCCATCAGTTGGCGCCGTCTGTGGGAATCAAAAATTCCACTCAACGAAAGTTGATCTTCCGATCTCAAACTCATGGCGAGTGATCATTGCGACGATCCAAGCTCCAGCCGTCGTCCTCCCCACAATGGAGACGTGGGTGGATCCCCTCCTCCCCCGAACGCCATTCCCGTCATGTCTGAGCGAATAGATCGGCTCGTGTCCGTTGTGGATGCGCTTGTTCGTTTCCAGATGGCCGGACAAGCTCCCCAAGTCGCCGCTCCCCCACTTCGGGAGCGACATATAGGGAGAGAAGACACTGCCCGCGCCGGCACATCCGGGCACCGCCTCTCTATCTCCGGCGGCCATAGATCCCCCGTGGCGACCAACTTAATGACCCGGTATGCACCTCATAGCTTGACGCCGAGGTCTTATGAAAGAGCACCCCGCCCTGAGGCCTATCGCGCTCCTGTCCCTCCCGAGGAGGTGTTGGTTATCTCTCCTGCTCCCAGGCATGGCCAGCGCCCTCTCCCTCGACAAGATCACGTGAATGGGACTCACCATGGTAGCTCGAAGACAACCTCGCCAGGGGACCTACGGAACCTCATAGAACGGAACCGGAATCGCGGCCAGGCGCAGGTCGCCAACAGCAGGGGCCATAAATCCGAGTATGCTGAATCCTTGAGATACCACGACCGACTCGATGCCCTCAAAAAGAAGATTGAGGGTATACATCGGGAGAGTCTCCCATCAAGCGACGGGGCTAGATATGCCGCCGACTCGCTTACGAAGCCCTTCACCGAAGAGCTGCTCGATGTCCACGTCTCTTCTAGGAACAAGCCCTAAAGGTCTCCCTCTTTGACGGGAATTCTGACCCGAAAGACCATTTGGACATGTTCACAGCAGGGATAAGCTTCCAGGACAACTCCGACGCCACACAATGCCAGGCATTCCCCGCCACTCTCATCCGTTCTGGACGAGACTGGTTCTGAGAACTCATGCCATGCTCCATCTCTACCTTCAATAAGCTGGCCGTCCAGTTCCTCGGCCACTTCGTCGGGAACAGACGACAGAAGCGGACAATCGATCATCTCTTCACTATAAAGAGCGGGGATAAGGAATCCTTCAAAAGATACGTCACCCGCTTCTACAATGCTCTCCTTGAGGTCCCAGAGCACGGGGACGAGACGGTCATCACTGCCCTTAGGTCCGGTTTTAGGCACAAGGAGTGGTTCTGCTCCTTTGCATTAGAGCAACCTAAGACCATGGCCGTGGTAAAAGCATGGACCGAGCGAGAGATCTAGCTCGAGTCCGAGGTGAACGCGAACCTACCTCGGACAGGCCAGACCGATCAGAAGAAGATGGCAAGAGAAGATAAAAAGAAAATTGAGAGGCCAAAGCCCTACTCCCCAAAATTCCAGGAGTATACCCCGCTCAACATCTCCCAGACAGAGTTGTTGGAGGAGGTGAAGGGCGATAGATTCTTCAAACTTCCCCCGGTCAACCACAAGGCGGCCAAACGGACACGGGACCACTATTGCACTTTCCAAAGGTCGCAGGGACACCCCATAGAAAACTGCAAACAGCTCCGAGACTACATCGAGGAGTTAATCCGCTCGGGGCACCTGGCAAGATACTTGCGGGACAAGCGACAAGCGACAAGCCGACCGAGAGCAAGAGCACCATCCCCCTCCCGGCGAGTTGATGATCGGACAAATCATGGTCGTATCAGCAGGGGGTGCGCCTAGGGCCGACAAGACACGGTGCCCCTTGCCGGTCGAAGGGACTAGCAGCCAACCTAGGAAGAGAGTCAAAACAGCCGAGCCCATCATCTTTACTGACGAAGATCTCCACGGGATATCCCTACCTCACAACGACCCCCTGGTGATTGCAGCACGGGTCCACCGTTATGAAGTGCAAAGGATATTGGTCGACTCGGGAAGCTCGGCAGACATCCTTTTCTACGACTGCTTCCTGCGTATGGGACTTACCCTGTCGGACCTGAGGCCGACCATCCACATCCTGTCGGGGTTCACCAACCACTCTATCCCGGAAGAAGGGGTGGTCACCCTCCTGCTTAACATCGAGGAGATAGGCCATATGCGTACCGTGCCTGTGGAGTTCATCGTCGCCAGAGTTCCATCGGCCTACAGTATCCTCCTGGGACGCCCAACGCTGAATTCCCTCCGGGCCCAGATATCGACCTACCACCTATCAATCAAGTTTCCCTTCGACCAAGGCGGGATAGGTCGGGCCTACGGAAACCAGCAAACCGTGAAGATTTGTTTCACAGCAACATCTATGCCTGAGGAGAGAAACGATGATCTTTAGAGCACGGATGATTTCAGGAGATCTTTAAATACTCGGGACGAGCATAAAGAGATCTGAGGAGCCCCGGTGGAGCCGCTAACAGAGGCCCCCCTCGTCGATGGGGACAATGAACGAACCGTCCAAATCGGGTCACTATTAACGGGGGCTCGGCACGATGAACTGGTCCGCTTCTTCCGAGGAAACTCAGACGTGTTCGCCTGGGCGCCCGCAGACATGCTCGGGATAGACCCCAAAATAATATATCATAAACTCGGGGCCGACCCGTCAGGCAGAAGAAACGAAGCTTCGCCCTGATCAAGCAAAGAGCGATTGAGGACGAGGTTGACAGGCTGCTCGCAGCCAACTTCATTCGGAACGTGGCTTACTCGGAGTGGTTGGCGAATGTGGTCATGGTTAAAAAGGCAAGCGGGAAGTGGCGCATGTGCGTCTACTTCACTAACCTCAACAAGGCCTGCCCGAAAGACAACTATCCCCTCCCTCGGATAGATCAGCTCGTCGACAGTTCGGCAAGCCACGAGCTACTTAGCTTTATGGATGCCTTCTCCGGCTACAACCAGATCCGTATAAATCCGGCAGACGAAGATCTCACCGCATTCACAACGGACTGGGGGTATACTGCTATAAAGTGATGCCTTTCGACCTCAAAAACGCCGGGGCTACGTACCAACGCTTGGTCAACAAGATGTTTAAGCCTCAGATCGGCAAGAATATGGAGGTTTACATCGACGACATGCTCGTCAAATCGACCTTGTCAGATCAGCATGCCAAAGATCTGGACGAGGCTTTCGACGTCCTCCACAAATATAAGATGAAACTGAACCCCGCCAAGTGCACGTTCGGGGTCACTAGTGGAAAGTTCCTCGGGTTCATGGTCACCCACCGGGGGATCGATGCTAACCCGGAGAAGATCAGCACCATCCTCAACATGGCAGCGCCCAAGACCAACGTCGAAATCATGCAGCTCACAGGGAGGGTAGCGGCTCTGAGTCGTTTCATGTCAAGATTCGGGGAAAAGTGCATCCCATTCTTCAAAGCTCTAAGGAAGATCCCAAGGTTCGAATGGTCGGAGGAGTGTCAGATCGCCTTCGAGCAATTGAAAGTGCACCTGGCGACTCCTCCGCTACTCACCTGGACAGTTGAAAGAGATGAGCTATCACTGTATTTAGCGGTGTCCGATCAATCTGCAGGTTCGGTGCTCATCCGAGAAGTCGAGGGAGTCCAAAGCCGGTCTACAATGTAAGCCACGTCTTCAAGGACGTAGAAACAAGGTACCCGACCATAGAGAAGGTTGTCTTGGCACTCATCATGGCCTCGAGGAAACTACGACACTATTTCCAGGCGCACACCATCCCCGTCCTCACTGAACGCCTTTTAGGGGATATTCTCGCATCCCCCGAGTCTTCTGGTCGATTGGAGAAGTGGAGGTGGGAGTTATCCCAATTCGACATCAAATACCGCCCGAGCCAAGCTATCAAGGCACAAGTCCTGGCCGATTTTATCGTCGAATGCACTATCCCTAACAAGGAGGCAGTGCCCATGCCGGTCCCCGAATCTCAACCCTCGATCGAAGAAAGGCCCGACTCCATCCCCGATTGGGTCCTTTACGTCGACGGGTCATCAATCGAGGAAGGCTATGGTGCCGGCCTCATCATTCGGGGCCCGAACGAGGCAGAGATGGAGTATTCTTTGAAGCTCGGGTTCAAAATCTCAAACAACGCAGCAGAGTACGAGGCTCATCTCGATGGACTGCAGATCGCCTCCGGAGTAGGGCTGAAGACGATCCGAATCCGTAGCAACTCCGCTCTGGTTGTTGCCCAAGTAACCGGCCTTTTTGAAGCACGGGAGCCCCTGATGGTGAAGTACTTAGCCGATGTAAGAAGGCTCCGAAAGGACTTCGACAAAATTCAAGTGGAGCAGATCCCCCGGCACCGAAACGCCCAGGCCGACGCCCTGAGCAAGCTAGTTCCTCCTATTCGGCCAACAACAAGAGAAATATCCTCTTCGAGGACTTGCCACGGCTCATCGTGGAAGACAGAGTGACATCGCTTCAGGTTTACACAGCCCGAGAAGAGGGCCAAGATTGGAGGAAGCCCATCATGGAATTCCTGAAGGAGGGTACGCTCCTCGAAGATCATAGGGAGGCCCTCCGCCTCCGAGCCAAATCCCGCTACCTCCGAGCCAAATCCCGCCATTTCGTCTGGAGAAATGGGAACCTCTACAAGAAATCCTTCACTCAACCCCTGCTTCGGTGCGTCGATCCCCACGAAGCCGACTATGTCCTCCGTGAGGTCTACGAAAGGGTCGGCGGAGCACATCAAGAGGCCCGCACCTTATTCCAGAAGACGCTCCTCCAAGGGTACTATTGGCCGACCGTCTATCATGACGCTCAGAGGCTCGTCAGAAGGTGCAAGAGTTACTAACTCCACAGCAGCATACCCCGCCTTCCGGCTACCACGCTGACCACCCTGACCTCCCCATGGCCGTTTGCCCAGTGGGGAATAGACATGATAGGCCAACTCCCTACAGGTACGGGCGGGCACAAATACATCCTCGTCACGGTGGACTACTTTACGAAGTGGATCGAGGTCGTCCCCATCAGAAAACCGGACGCTACCACGACCATCAACTTCCTGCAGAACACGTAATATTTCGGTTTGGGATCCCGAGGTGTATCATCACCGACCACGGGACGAATTTTGAAAACGAAAGAGTTAAAGGGTTCTGCAGAGAATACCATATACTGATGAAGTTTGTCGCGTTCGCGCACCCCCAATGCAACGGGCAGGCCGAGGTCACCAACCGGGACGTCATTCGAGGTATTCGAGCTTGCCTGGAAGGACGACAAGGCAGTTGGGTCGACAAACTACCCCGGGTCTTATGATCCTTGCGCACATCGAAGAAGACCCCCACTGGAGAGACCCCTTCAGTCTCGGCTACGGAACCGAGGTGATGGTCCCAGCAGAGATCGGGCTGCCCAGTCATAGGGTCGAGCATTTCGATGACGAAGCAAACACCTCAACACTATGGACTAATTTGGATGTCTTGTTGGAAAAGTGGGACCGGGCATAGATCAGAGCCACCGCTTACCAACAGCAAACTACCTGCTACTGCAACGCTCGGGTCAAACATCGTGCCTTCAAAACCGGAGATTTGGTCCTAAGGCGGAACGAGTTCGTTGATCAGGGCAAGTTACACAAGTTTTCTCCAAAGTAGGACGGCCCATTCCTCGTATCAGAAGTCTTGCCCGGCGGGGCCTATCGCCTACAAGACGCTGCGGGTCACAAATTTCCGCGGCCTTACAACGCCGAGAAGCTCAAGCTGTAACTTTGAGAAGTATACCTGTGAATACATGTTTATTCTTTGACAAAGCGATGTAAACTTTTTCAAGTCTTTTTCTAAATAAGAAGAAAACTTCTCCTTTGTGTTTCCGTCTTCCTCGTTTCAAAGGCCACAGATTTCAATTCGTGAAAATACTCAAACGCACTCAGAAGGAAAAACAGGAAACATCAGAACGTCGCAAAAAGGGAGCTTTATTTACTTATAAAAAGGTATTATGGGCTCCTTAGCCTTACATAAAAAAAAATATTACAACAGAGGGGGAGCGGGGTCAAGGAAGTACTCCTGGTGATACTCCGAGGAGATCTCCGCTAGCCGAGCCTTGGCCTCTGCAGCCCACTCCCGCTGATGCTGCACGCGAACCCAGGACGCCACGGAGGGGCCGGGCGCTCCACCAGCCGAGCCGTGGCTCACGATCTGTCTCTTCTGGAAGCACTCTAAAATGAGGGGCAAGGATCGGTCATGCCTGGTCTTCGAGATGAGACCGAGAACGAAGATCGTACGCACCTTGTCAAGCGCCTCGTCCAACAACTCCTCGGTAAAGGGGTTGTACAACCCCGGAGACCTCCTCCAAATTGCGTACATCATCAATTGGAGGAGGGGCGACCGGCGAGGAAGGAGACGGCCGATGTGGTCCTCGATGCGCTGGACGACTCCCCGGTACCTCTCCTCGGAAACAGACTGGTTGTATATATAGATGTCATCGGGAGTAATGATCTCTTCGATCGCATAGATACGCCCGGCCATCTCGAAAAGCAATGCTGAAAAGTTGGCATCTCTTTCTCTATTTATAGCCTCCACAGAATCCCCAAGAGTCCAAATTTGGCGGGCATAGGCGCGAATCCAGGGATTCGCTTGATTCTTCTAATACTGTACCGCCACGCGGCGGATATCCTGTATTTCTCGGCGAATCGAAGTCGGAACGAAGCAGATCTTAGAACGCCTCGCCTCACCTATGTGTTCCTGCCACGTGCCACCCGCGACGGTCACTCTTCCCGATATTCACACATCTCGGAAGGTCGGGCAGAGCCTCGCAACACCGAGCAGCTACCCTGCTCGGTCCATCCTTAGCGAGTAACTTCTTACCCAACTACGCTAAGGATCAAAGCCCTCGCCAAGAGGCAACTGAGCAGCTGCCCTGCTCGGTCCATCCTTAGCGGGTAACTTTTTACCCATTGTTCCCCTCCGAACGGCGGCGCGACGTGAAGACGTCTTGCCTGTGATTCGGGGCAGATGCTATTTTGTTTTATCCGTCCACCTTTCCGAAGATGCCAAGTTGATTTATGGCACCGTGTATCGGAGGTTTGGACGGATGCGGCCGATGTAGCAGACTTCGTCAGATTCCCCCTCGCTTGAGGGGTTTTTGATTGTGGGGACGCTTTTCCCTGCAGGCGCAAGCCCCTGCAGTTAATTACGCTACCGCATCACGGTAACAACTTTCTCCTTCTCCAGAATTTCACTTCGTGTCGTGGGTGTTTATTTTGTTTGTGGTTTCCCATGGATTGTATACGGAGACTAATTTATGTCGTCGCCTGTAGGACGTGGATTAGTCTAAATCCGTATTTTCTTAGATTTGGGTTTGGTGTTTTGGTTTAAGGATACGTTAGCCCTATTTAAGGATAAGATCAACTTAAACATTTGTTAATGATACGTTAGTCCAATTTGAGACTAAGGTCAACTTAACAGGATCGTTTAGATCCGACAAAAGAGCAATTGGGCTCTATTGTTCCAGTTTAGGGACATAGTAGTCCATTACCAGTTTAAGGACATAATGGTCCATTTAATGTATGGCCGTCGGGACCCGTCACCTCTCTGACGACGTTGATGGATTACAACGACAGATATCAGAGGAGTTCAGAGATGTACCCTTGAACCAATGTGGACTAAGTAATCTGTCGCCCAATTTGGAAACTAAGATCAATTAATTAGGTTATGAGCACATTGGCTCAGTTGAGTCTAAATTGAGGACTTATGACCAATTTGGGCTAAGTCCAATTAAGTTAGAAATATTGGCTCTTGTTAGACCATTAAACATTTGTCTGGGTTCAGACCCACATTATTTAGCAATGCTAAACATTTTCATCTTTGATTTTCTCAGTTTTGAGATTTATTTGGAGGAGGGACTTTTGCCTCTGAAAAATTAGCCAATTTGGCTAAAAGTAGTGTTAAACACTAAAGAACAACAGTGTTAAACACTGGAGATAGAACTCTCAAATTAGTGTTAAACACTAAAAAACAATCAGTGTTAAACACTGGAAGTATAATCCCCAAATTAGTGTTAAACACTAAAGAAAGAGGGGTCACGTGTGGACACGTGAGAGCGCCCAAAGGTGGGATCAGATCCCTTTTTTTCGTTCTGCAATTAAGTGTTAAACACTTCTTCATCTTTTGAGCATCACGTGTTGACACGTGATGGAGATTTATGCACTGATCATTAAAGCACTCGCTAAGGGGTCACGTGGGGACACGTGAGAGCGCCCAAAGCTCATATTTCCTTTGCTTTTTCTTTCTGTGTTTTGTAGGTCACATGGGAGCACGCGAGGCATTGCCTCAAAGCTTTCCTCCTTCTCATTTCTGGGGATCTCTTCAGGGGTCACGTGGGGACACGTGATCTTGGTATTTTGCATGCATGGAGATCTTTTAAGTCTCTTCATTTTATTTTGAGAATTTAATTCTCTGTAAGATTAAGAATTAAGTTCTTATTTAGGGTAAAACCCTAGTTTCTTTTTAAAGGAATTAAATTCCCAAATATGTAAAAGAATTAAATTCTTATATAGGGTTAAACCCTAGTTTCATTTTAGGAGGAATTAAATTCCTGTTGATCTGAGAGAATTAAATTCTCAATTAGGGTTAAACCCTAGTTTTATTTTAGGAGAATTAAATTCTCAAAACTCAATTCGCCTTCTAAGTTTAGGATCTGCATGGCAGGATCTCGACCCGATGAGAATTAAATTCTCAACTTATGGGGAGATGTGCTCTGTGCAGATCTTCAACCAGAAGAAGAACTAAGTTCTTTTTTCTATAAGAGTTAAACTCTTGGATTGAGAATTAAATTCTCTTTATTGAAGTTTTGATCCTTTTTCCTTTTCTTACCTAGGGTTTTCTTTGTTGAGAATTAAATTCTCCTTTCTTTTTTTTCTCCCTTGAGAATTAAATTCTCCTCCCTCTGTTCTTCTCTCCAAAAAGGCCCCCCCTCTTCTCTTCTTGGCTCCTATTTATAGGAGAAAGAAAAGAATCAATTTGTTTTGTGAATTTTTCATTGAAAGATTTGATTTGTTTTCATATTTAATATGAGCACTTAGATCACTCAGTGAATTTTATTCACCGTTGGATTTTAAATCCAAAGATATTATATTTGTTATTTCTGGTGAGATTTTTAGGGAAATCTTTCCTTGTCTAAAATCTTTCCATAAATTGGTGATTTTTAACCACCCTTGGATTTTTAATCCAACGGTCCCCATAACCCTTTTCCATTTGGAAAGATTTAGAGAAATTTAGAATTTTAATTCTATTTGGAAAGATTTAGAGAAATTTAGAATTTTAATTCTATTAAACTGTAAGGCTTTCAAAGCCAGTCACATGCTGACACGTGACCCTTGGTCACGTGTGAGCACGTGACCCCCAATTGAGTCCTTTTCTCAGCATTTATTTATGCTTCAGTTTTAACCATCACGTGTCAACACATGACCATTGGTCACGTGTGAGCACGTGATACCTTATTGAGGTATGTCCTTTAGCCATTTGTTTTTATTTTTGTTTTAACTATCACGTGTCAACACGTGACCATTGGTCACGTGTGAGCACGTGACACCTCATTGAGGTAATTCCTGATTTTTAATCAGGGAACAGTGCATGGCATATTTGCTCATAACTTTTGATCCGGATGAATTATGAAGCCCATAATATATCAAATCGAAGGGTTTTTCGAGATGCTTCCAATACCATCAGAATTTAATGTTCCTCCTTCGGGAGTTTATGAAAATACAGGCTGGAAGATACTGGTTCGCATTTCCTTAAGCGTATCGTTGCCATTTGATACCTTAGACTCTTCTGTGCAGAAATTTTTGGCGGGAACAAATGCCCCCCACTACTTTGCCCACGTAAATATATACGTGGGTGAAGTAGTGTAAAGTTATGAGTAGCCATGGAGTTGAGGGCTTAGGAGACAAGTTTAGGGTCCTTGTAGCCTAAGACTTTTCAACTTTATGAGCCGTGAGGGCTTCACAATGACTTTTCTCCCTACGGATCGAGAGGATCTCGTAGGTGTATTTTCTCCTTAGGGGTCGTGAGGACTCCTAAGTGTGTTTTCTCTTATAAGTCATAAGGATCTTATAAAAGAATTTTCCCTCTTACGAGTCAAGAGGACCCGTAAGCGGTTGTTTCCCTCTTTGTCGAGATTCGATTTTGGAGAGTGTGACCTATGGATAGTATGCAAGAGACCGTTTTGGATCGACTTGCAGGGTCCCAGTGCTTAGGAAACAGTTTTTTTAATACACGCTACCTAAGGCTTTTCCTTACGAGTCGAGATGAATCGAGCATTTCTCACAAAGACACTAATTTCCTCACGAGTCGAGACGAATCGAGCATTTCTCGCAAGAATATCCTAACGTCACAGTTAACCTCTGCTCTTTACGACAGAGGTCCGTTAGGGTCTGTGGTACTTAGGGTTTTTTCTGTCGTACCGCGGAATCGGCTGATGTATTCCTCGATAGGCAGTTTTGCTGTTCGAGTAGCCTTGCGATTGTCGTGTCTCTGATCCCTTCTGGGGCTGGACAAGACGTCTTCAAGCAATCCTCCTAGGCAGTTTGACCGTCGGAAGAGCAAGCGTTAGGAATTTTGCCATGCCGCTTTTTACTTGAGGTTAGGCTCATTTTAGAGAGCCCCGATGAGTCATAACCACTCCGCGCTGGTGTGGGATGATCTCCGATAGTCTTTCAGGCTTTATATGACTTGCCGTTAAGACCCTGAAGCTAGGAATTTGGCCTTTGCTTCGTTTGCTGGCATCGCGTCTGCTATATCGAGACGAATGTCGCGGTTGTCTCTAGATTGCTGGTGAACCGTCGAGGTTTGGAACCAGGGATTTTGCCGTGACTCCTTTTGGTGATGTTGCGTCTGCTGTGTCGAGACGAACATCGAGGTGGTGACCACTCTGGTGCGAGATAATCTCTGATTGTCTTCCAGGCTTTATATGACTTGCCGTTAAGACCCTGAAGCTAGGAATTTGGCCTTCGCTTCGTTTGCTTACATTGCATCCGCTGTATTGAGACGAATGTCGTGGTTGTCTCTAGGTTGCTGGTGAACCGTCGACGTTTGGAACTAGGGATTTTGCCGTGGCTCCTTTTGGTGATGTTGCGTCTGCTGTGTCGAGACGAACGTCGAGGTGGTGACCACTCCGCACTGGTGCGAGATAATCTCCGATTGTCTTTCAGGCTTTATATGACTTGTCGTTAAGACCCTGAAGCTAGGAATTTGGCCTTTGCTTCGTTTGCTTGCATTGCGTCTGCTGTATTGAGACGAATGTTGTGGTTGTCTCTAGGTTGCTGGTGAACCGTCAAGATTTGGAACTAGGGATTTTGCCGTGGCTCCTTTTGGTGATGTTGCGTCTGCTGTGTCGAGACGAACGTTATGGTGGTGACCACTCCGCACTGGTGCGAGATAATCTCCGATTGTCTTCAAGGCTTTATATGACTTGCCGTTAAGACCCTGAAGCTAGGAATTTGGCCTTTGCTTCGTTTGCTTTGGCGCGTCCGAATCCTGCTGGGGGAAGAACGCTGGGGTGACATTTCATCTGTTGTATCGAGACAATCGTCGAGGTGGTGACCACTCCGCATTGCTGCGAGATGATCTCCGAATGTCTTTCAGGCTTTATATAACTTGCCGTCAACACCCTGAAGCTAGGAATTTGGCCTTTTGCTTCATTTGCTTTGGCGCGTCCGAATCCTACTGGGGGAAGAACGCTGGGGTGACATTTTATCTGCTGTATCGAGACGAAAGTCGAGGTGGTGACCACTCCGTGCTGATGTGGGATGACCTCCGATTGTCTTTCAGGCTTTATATGACTTGCCATCAAGACCCTGAAGCTAGGAATTTGGCCTTTTGCTTTATTTGCTTTGGCGCGTCCGAATCCTGCTGGGGGAAGAACGCTGGGGTGACATCTCGTCTGCTGTATCGAGACGAAAGTCGAGGTGGTGACCACTACACGCTGATGCGGGATGATCTCCGATAGTCTTTCAGGTTTTATATGAGTTACCGTCAAGACCCTGAAGCTAGGAATTTGGCCTTTGCTTCGTTTGCTTTGGCGTGTCTGAATCCTATTGGAGGAAGGACGCCGTAGTGACATCTCGTCTGTTGTATCGAGACGAACGTCGAGGTAGTGACCACTCCATGATGATATGGGATGATCTCCGATAGTCTTTCAGGTTTTATATGAGTTACCGTCGAGACCCTGAAGCTAGGAATTTGGCCTTTGCTTCGTTAGCTTTGGCGTGTCCGAATCCTGTTGGAGGAAGGACGCCGTAGTGACATCTCGTCTACTGTATTGAGACGAACATCGAGGTGGTGACCACTCCGTACTTATGTGGGATGATCTCCGATAGTCTTTCAGGTTTTATATGAGTTACCGTCAAGACCCTGAAGCTAGGAATTTGTCCTTTGTTTCGTTTGCTCGCACTGCGTCTGCTGTATCGAGACGAATGCTGGGATGGAGCTGGGATTTTGCCGTCACTCCGCTTTGTTTTGATCATGGGGTCTTTTGTTGACGTCGCATCTGCATCCTGTTGGACTGTGAAGGAACGCCGTTGTTGACATCTCGTCTGCTGTATTGAGACGAATGCTGAGGTGGAGCTGGGATTTTGCCGTCGCTCCGCTTTATCTCGACCGTGAGGTCTTTTGTTGACGTTACATCTGCATCCTGCTGGACTGTGAAGGAACGCCGTTGTTGACATCTCATCTGCTGTATCGAGACGAATGTTGAGGTGGAGCTAGGATTTTGCCGTCGCTCCGCTTTGTTTCGACCATGGGGTCTCTTGTTGACGCTGCATCTGCATCCTGCTGGACTGCAAAGGAACGCCGTTGCTGATTCTTAGGCTGTAGATATTGCCGTTAAGATTTGGAACTAGGGACTATGCCGTGGTTCCGTTTGATGGTGTAACATCTGTGTCATGCTGGAATGAGGAGGCCCACCTTCGTTGGTCTCCAGGCTGCAGATGTGTCCATTGAGATTAGGAACTAGGGACTTTGCTATGGTTCCGTTTTGTTGCGACTCTGAGGTCGATTGTTGACGTCACGTCTATGTCTGGTTGGAATGAGGAGAAACGCCGTTGGTGATCTCTAAGTTGTCGATATCGACGTCGAGACCCTGAAGTTAGGGATCTTCTTTTGCTTCGTTTGTTGACATTGTGTCTGCAATATTGCGATAAATATTGAGGTTGTCTCTAGGTTGTCTATGAACCGTCGAGATTTGGCTTCGCTTTCTGATGGAGCATGTTGGGAAGGTATGGTTCCCTCTTTGTTTGTGCCCCTGGATTGTATACAGGGATCGATGTGATCTCACCTGTAGGGAAAAAAGTTTCATTCTTTCATCATTCATTTTTTTATTCTTTCCGCAATGCTCCATCATTTCAGCTTTTTATATCACGAAAGTCATGATTGCCCAATCATTTCGGCTATTTATTTTATTTTCACTCGCTGCTTTTTATTGCGAGTTGCTCAATCATTTCAGCTATTTATTTTATTTTCACTCGCTGCTTTTTATTGCGAGTTGCCCAATCATTTCGGCTGTTTTGGATGCATACATTTTTTTTACTTGCTGATTTTTATTGCAAGTTGCCCCATCATTTCGGCTATTTCGTATGCATGTATGGC
Source organism: Agapanthus africanus (assembly GCA_030015575.1). Taxonomy (NCBI): domain Eukaryota; kingdom Viridiplantae; phylum Streptophyta; class Magnoliopsida; order Asparagales; family Amaryllidaceae; genus Agapanthus; species Agapanthus africanus. The sequence continues at coordinate 670,553,855 of CM057337.1, forward strand.
TCACTGTTTTTTTTATCGCGAGTATGGAACTTGGAATCTGGTGCCAATCTCAGCATCAGTATCGCTACAACTGGAATATTGGCAGGAGCTGTTCAGTTGATAAAACTGCACATTTGTTATTACATTTTTCCTACCATTTTCATATTAAAAAGGACTTTATTATAATATATCATACATATGAGGGTTTATGTGTAAAAACACTATTTTCCAAGTGTTGATATATTTTAATTAGCATTTGGTAGGAAAATGTATGCAAATAAATTCATTGACTAAATCCTAGTAGAACAAAGTCTACTAAATATTATTTGAGTTGTTGTGCAGAATTTTTTCCAAGTGTGCAGAATTTTTCAAAGACTAGAATCAAGCAAATCAAGTTGTTGAAGAAGACTTGCCTAATTAAGAATCAAAACTTGGGGACCAAGTCTGGCAGCAACCATGAGAAGATTTCCAAATTCTGAAGATTCCTAGGATCGCCAAATGTCAAAGAGAGCCAGCCCCTAAAAATTGATCAATGGCTGAGATAAGAAGGCCGCGGATCCGCGGCATTAGCTCCTTGATGCCGCGGATCCGCGGCGGTTAAGAAGAGATGGAGGCTGAGGATTTTTGGGGAAAATCTCTGCTGTATTTTACCTAATATGGAAGCAAATGATTCTGGCTTTGCACTATAAAAAGGCACCGAGAGCCTCTTGGAAAATTTATCAAGCCGACGAGATCACGAAGTCCCAGACGCTCACGCATCTAGGCTGGTCATCAACTGTTCGTCTACCTCCTTAGGAAAGATCGAGAAGCAACTAGTTTTGTAATACGGAATAAAGTGTAGATTGTTCAAGTTGATTAATAAAGGTAGTTATTTTATTTAATTCTTTTGCATTATGTTTTTCCCCTCTGTCTTTTCATCTTCTTCTCCCAACATACGCGAGTAATTCTCCGCTTGTTAGGGTTCGTAGGATTAGGGTAGGCTAATGGATGATGAACATCCCTAAACCCTTTTTAAGTCCTATAAAGTTTATGAACTTTATCAAAAGAATCATTAACATCCTAATCAGGCGCGCTAGCAATTCTTTGCTAGTTCCGACCTCGATTAGAGATTAGATTAACGATTGTTTTGGTAAAGGCTAGATTTGAACGGAGTTCCGTGTCGAGATAAGGGTTAAGAGTGGGATTCCTTTTCCCTCCAGAAACCCTAATCTACACGCATCACCGTCGTTCTAGTTTTAAATTTATTAAAGGATAAAAAGGGTAACTTTTAATTAATCGTCCATGACTACTAAATCCTAACGAACCCTTCAAGCCCTCTTATTATATTATCTACATCCCTAAAATAATCTAGATCTATATTTTTGCATTCTTACTTAACGTAGATCTAGAATCTTTTCACAAAACTCTTTATTCCTCCTCTCTTTTTCAACACATCTAAAGTAAGAGTAAAAAGTTCAACGTTTCCCTGAGGACGACCCGTACTCACCTCGGTCTAGCTACACGCGACACCGTTCTGATTGCGGTTAAACTACAAACACACTCTTTCGAACCAATCAGGAGCGAATCATCATTTGCCATGAAAGGGCTTGGAATTTGATACCGGTTTAGGCATCAGTATCGCTACAACTGGGATATTGCCAGGAGCGAATCATCATTTGCCTCTGTCGATGTTGAACAAAGGTGGCTTAGCGAACAGGGTTAGGATCCCGTCGACTAAGGCTTTTGAGTTCATGAGCCGTAAGGGTCTCACAAAGGTATTTCTCCATACAAGTCGTGAGGATCTTGTAGGTGTGTTTTCTCCTTAGGGATCGTGAGGATTCCTAAGTGTATGTTCCCCTGTAAGTTGTAAGGATCTTACAAAAGGGTTTTCTCCTTATAAGTCGAGAGGACTTACAAAGGTTGTTCACCGTATGGACATATCCCCAGTCACGGGTGGGGCTTGGTTAGGGAAATGTTTATTCGCGCCCGTGGATTGTATACAAGGGTCAGCATTGAGCCGCTTGTAGGGCCATATCGAAGGTTGTGGGGGTTGCTTAAGAACAGGTTCAGGTCTTTGTAACTTAAGACTTTCAAATCTTATGAGCCGTGAGGGTCCCATAAGAGAGTTCTCTTTATGAGTCGTGAGGATCTCGCATGTGTAATTTCTCCTTAGGAATTGTGAAGATCCCTAAGTGTGTTGCTCCCTTGTGAGTTGTAAGGATCTCACGTGGGTGGTTTCTCCTTACAAGGTCGAGAGGACCCTGTAAGTGTCTTTTAACGAGGTTGCACCATTTCGGGTTTTCACAAACACTCGCCGGTAGCCCTGCTATTTTTACTCACGGAGCCCTTTCGGGTTTTCATCCGTGCCCATTTTGCTTATGGACATACCGTTTTCTTTTTTTTTTATATTCTTTTTTCTAACGAGATTGCGCCCTTTCAGGTTTTCACAAGACTCGCCGGTAGCCTTGCTGTTTTTACTCACGGAGCCCTTTCGGGTTTTCATCCGTGCCCATTTTGCTTATGGACATACCGTTTTTTTATGCCGGCCTGAAGATGCCGCGGTCGTAGTTTAAAGACGTTTCGGTCATTTGCAAGTTTTAGGAAATTGCGGTTCATTGTTAGTTTAACAACGTTTCAGTTTATATCCAGTTTTAGGACGTAGTGGTCCGTTGTTAGTTTAACGACGTTTCGGTCTACAGCCAGTTTTAGGACATAGTGCTCCATTGTTAGTTTAACGGCATTTCGGTCTATCGTTGCCATATTTGAGGCGAGTTTCTAGTTTACGGACTTTTTGGTCCATGGGGCTTTCTCTATGAAAGAGCACGATGCCCCCGGCATGTCCATCTTTTTCGGAGCATGTGGTTGTGGCGGGCTCACCTTCCAGTTTTCGGACAGCGCGAACTTGCCCTGCTGGTATTGGTCTTCAACCCAGTTTTTAAAGACAAAGCAATCTTCGATCGGATGACTTACTGCTCGATGGTAGGGGCAGTAATTAGGATCGTTGACATCGCCTGGCTGTAGCGGACGTTTCGGACTCGGCAGATTGATGAATCCGTTGCGCACTGCCAGCTCAAACAGTTTCCTCGTTTTATCCTGGGGAAACGAGTAAGGACGTCCCAGTCTTTCCTCGAGGGATGGGCATGGACACATATTGTTTTGGCAAACAACCGGCTTTAAGTTGCTCGGCCGTTGTTGAGTATTGGCAACGAATGTTGCTTTCCCTTTGCCCTTTTCATTCCAAGACTCTGTCTTTGAAGGAGATGGTCTATGACCCATCTGGTCTATTTGGGCCAGCTTGTCAATCAAGGCCTGAAAAATGGTCGGCTTGAAAAACATCATGAATTGGGATATGGTCGCTTGAGTGTCGAGAGTACCCACGAACATGCCCACGGCAGGAGCTTCTTCGATGCGCTGCTCGCACTTTGACCATAGATTACGCCACCGTATCACATACTGGACCCAAGTTTTTCCTGGCCTTACCCTAGCGTTGATCAATGCCGTGATCGGGGTGCGCCCGCTAGCACTCACGAATCTTTGTGTAAACAGTAGCTCCATCTCCGCAAATGTTTTGACAGAGTCGTTAGGTAGCTCCGAATACCATTCAAAGGCTGTTTCTGCTAAGCTGCCGACGAATTGGCGAAGCAGCAGTTTGTCGTCGCCTCCAGTGTTGCCGTATAAGGCCCTGAATTGAGCGACATGCTGGTGTGGATTCCCTGTCCCCTTGTACACATGGAATCTAGGGATCGTATATCCCGGCGGGTAACTGATTTGGTCGTACCAGCCCGGATTGGGTCGTCCGGTTCTAACAATTTGCCCAGCCGATTCACTCGCCTGATGAGCTTGTATTTGCTGAGCTATATAGTCATCCAGTGCGGCCTTGGAAATGGTTTCCTCCTTGGCTGCTGAAAGAGCCGGAGGAGGATTGGATGTCTCCCCTCTATCGTCTTCAGTAATGGTCGGAGGGTCTTCAGCTGGAGGATCCTGCTGTAACATCATTCCTACCGTATCTTGGGAAAGAAGCGCCATTTGTTTTATATTAGCTGCTTGTTCTGCTGCTTCTCTGTCCTTCTTTTCGAGGACTCTGCGTAGGAAGTCAGCGTCAGTTTCTTGCTCCCGGCGTTGATCCGAGGATGCCTTCGAGATTTCTTTTGGCCCGGTAAGTGCAGCCATTGCAGTCATCATTTCCTGAAACTTCTGTTGTTGCTCCTGGCTTTTGTCACGGATCGGGTGAGTGGTCGGTGACCCTTCGAAGCGTGGCTATTCTCCTTTCCGGAAGCCATATAAACAGTGTGCACCACCATGCCCCCAGACTTGGGGCGTTTAGCTTCAGTGTCTTTGCGATTTGCCAAAGACACAGGGATCTTCTCCGACCTCCTTCTTTTTCGAGCGGTCGAAGTTGAGGGGGCCGTTGTAGTGGGTACCCAAGTAGCTGTCGCTTTTGGTGGCTTGACAAAGTAATCCTTCTCCTGCCGAACCTTCATCTTTTTCTGTCGGCGGAGATAGTCTTGATCCACTACGGAGTCCTGGACTTAACGCCAGACCTTGTAAATTTTAGAGGACAGCCGTTGAAGGGGCTGCTCCAGCTTCACCTTTGGGGCATTATCCACAGGTGGAGGAGATCTTTTCAATACGGCAGTTGGCGAGTTTTTGCGCACCCTTCTTAGCGGTTCAAAGATATTCCCAGTCGGAACAGCAGCATTGATTTCCAGCATCGGAGCTAGCGGAGCTAGCTCAGAGGGGGACTTGCCACCAGCTTTCCTTACCCAGCGCCAGTGACGATGGCGAGCATGTCGAGCGGACGGCATTGGTTCAGCGATGGGGATGGCTTTGTCTTGCCCCCTGTCCAGATGAAGCGCTGCTGGTGCCAGTCTCTTGAAGAATGACGTCTTTGAGTAGCGGTATCCAATCTGTCAAAGACAGACCTTCGAGCAGGAACGGGAGCCGGAATAGTCAGTCTTGTGAAGACCGACCCTTTGGCAGGAGAAGCCGCCTTGACGACTTCAGGAGCAGGGATGGCTATCCTCTTCGGAACAACCTTTTCCGGTATTGCAGGCTTCTTCATGGGCCCACATGAGTTTTGGCCCAGTTTGCTGAAAGCTGAGGCACTGGGCTTAGGCGACCCATTGAGAGGGGCTGCGATAATTGTAAGACGATCGAAGACCAACTTCTTCGGAGCTTCTTGCGATGGTAATGGGGCATTGAAGCTCATTGGTGGGATCATGGTCCCGAAGAATAGCCCAGTGGTGGCCCGAGTCACCCGTTCTACCGGCATAGCGAAGATGGAGGCCGCTTGGGGCCCATAAGTCACTCCTCCAGCAAGGACGGAGCGAGAGATGCAGTTGCAGGTAGTGCAGTTTGAAGCCATTGATCTTCTGTTTTCTGTACGGAGCAAGACACCAAATCTTAGTATCTCGAATCCATAGGCAACCACAGCAAACCGCGATTCGTTCGCGAACACGACATACGAAGTGTGGAGTGGAAAGAGGAAGAGGTCCCACCGGGCGTGCCAGAATTTGTTCCCCTCCGAACGGCGGCCAAGACATAGACCTCTTAGCTGAGATTCGGGGCAGATGCTATTGGGTTTTATCCGTCCACCTCTCTGAAGATGTCAAGCTGATTTATGGCACCATGTATCGGAGGTTTAGACGGATGTGGCCGATGTAGCAGACTTCGTCAGATTCCCCCTCGTTCGAGGGGTTTTTGATTGTGGGGACGCTCTTCCCTGCAGGCGCAAGCCCCTGCAGTTAATTACGCTACCGCATCGCGGTAACAACTTTCTCCTTCTCCAGAATTTCACTTCGTGTCGTGGGTGTTCATTTTGTTTGTGGTTGCCCGTGGATTGTATACGGAGACTAATTTATGTCGTCGCCCGTAGGACGTGGATTAATCCAAATCCATATTTTCTTAGATTTGGGTTTGAGGTTTTGGTTTAAGGATACGTTAGCCATGTTTGAGGCTAAGATCGACTTAAACATTTGTTAAGGATACGTTAGTCCAATTTGAGACTAAGATCAACTTAACGGGATCGTTTGGATCCGACAAAAAGAGCATTTGTGGGCTTTATTGTTCCAGTTTAGGGACATAGTGGTCCATTGCATGTATGGCCGTCGGGACCCGTCACTTCTCTGACGTCGTTGAAGGATTACAACGACAGGTGTCAGAGGAGTTCAGAGATGTACCCTTGAACCAAATTCGATTGGGGGGTCTATAGTCCAATTTGGGACTAAAGTTTGTTTGAAGGTTTAAGGATACGTTAGCCATATTTGAGGCCAAGATCGACTTAAACAGGATCATTTAGATCCGACAAAAGAGCATTTGGGGGCTTTATTGTTCCAGTTTAGGGACGTGGTGGTCCATAGGTAGTTTAAGGACATTGCGGTCCATTGCCAGTTTAGGGACATGGTGGTCCATTTCCAGTTTAGGGACATAGGGGTCCAATAAAATATATGGCTGTCGGGACCCATCACCTCTCTGAAGACGTTGAAGGATTACAACGACAAATATCAGAGGAGCTCAGAGATGTACCCTTGAACCAATGTGGATTAAGTAATCTGTAGCCCAATTTGGAAACTAAGATCAATTAATTAGGTTATGAGCACATTGGCTCAGTTGAGTCTAAATTGAGGACTTATGGCCAATTTGGCCTAAGTCCAATTAAGTTAGAAATATTGGCTCTTGTTGGACCATTAAACATTTGTCTGGGTTCAAACCCACATTATTTAGCAATGCTAAACATTTTCATCTTTGATTTTCTCAGTTTTGAGATTCATTTGGAGGAAGGACTTTTGCCTCTGGAAAATTAGCCAATTTGGCTAAAAGTAGTGTTAAACACTAAAGAACAACAGTGTTAAACACTGGAGATAGAACTCTCAAATTAGTGTTAAACACTAAAAGACAATCAGTGTTAAACACTGGAAATATAATCCCCAAATTAGTGTTAAACACCAAAGAAAGAGGGGTCACGCGTGGACACGTGAGAGCGCCCAAAGGTGGGATTAGATCCCTTTTCTTCGTTCTGCAATTAAATGTTAAACACTTCTTCATCTTTTGAGCATCACGTGTTGACACGTGATGGAGATTTATGCACTGATCATTAAAGTACTCGCTAAGGGGTCACGTGGGGACACGTGATAGCACCCAAAGCTCATATTTCCTTTGCCTTTTCTTTCTGTGTTTTGTAGGTCACGTGGGAGCACGTGAGGCATTATCTCAAAGCTTTCCTCCTTCTCATTTCTAGGGATCTCTTCAGGGGTCACGTGGGGACACGTGACCTTGGTCTTTTGCATGCATGGAGATCTTTTAAGTCTCTTCATTTTATTTTGAGAATTTAATTCTCTGTAAGATTAAGAATTAAATTCTTATTTAGGGTAAAACCCTAATTTCTTTTCAAAGGAATTAAATTCCTAAATATGTAAAAGAATTAAATTCTTATATAGGGTTAAACCCTAGTTTCATTTTAGGAGGAATTAAATTTCTGTTGATCTGAGAGAATTAAATTCTCAATTAGGGTTAAACCCTAGTTTTGTTTTAGGAGAATTGAATTCTCAAAACTCAATTCCCCTTCTAAGTTTAGGATCTGCATAGCAGGATCTCGACCTGATGAGAATTAAATTCTCAGCTTATAGGGAGATGTGCTTTGTGCAGATCTTCAACCAGAAGAAAAACTAAGTTCTTTTTTGTATAAGAGTTAAAATCTTGGATTGCGAATTAAATTCTCTTTATTGAAGTTTTGATCCTTTTTCCCTTTCTCACCTAGGGTTTTCTTTGTTGAGAATTAAGTTCTCCTTTCTTTTTTTCTCCTTTGAGAATTAAATTCTCCTCCCTCTGTTCTTCTCTCCAAAAAGGTCCCCCCTCATCTCTTCTTGGCTCCTATTTATAGGAGAAAGAAAAGAATCAATTTGTTTTGTGAATCTTTCATTGAAAGATTTGATTTGTTTTCATATTTAATATGAGCCTTTAGATCATTCAGTGAATTTTATTCACCGTTGGATTTTAAATCCAAAAATATTCTGTTTGTTATTTCTGATGAGATTTTTAGGGAAATCTTTCTTTGTCTAAAATCTTTCCATAAATTGGTGATTTTTAACCACCCTTGGATTTTTAATCAAACGGCCCCCATAACCCTTTTCCATTTGGAAAGATTTAGAGAAATTTAGAATTTTAATTCTATTTGGAAAGATTTAGAGAAATTTTGAATTTTAATTCTATTAAACTGTAAGGCTTTCAAAGCCACTCACGTGCTGACACGTGACCCTTGGTCACGTGTGAGCACGTGACCCCCAATTGAGTCTTTTTCTCAGCATTTATTTATGCTTCAGTTTTAACCATCACGTGTCAACACGTGACCATTGGTCACGTGTGAGTACGTGATACCTCATTGAGGTATTTCCTTTAGCCATTTGTTTTTATTTTTGTTTTAACTATCACGTGTCAACACGTGACCATTGGTCACGTGTCAACACGTGACCATTGGTCACGTGTGAGCACGTGACACCTCATTGAGGTAATTCCTGATTTTTAATCAGGGAACAGTGCATAGCATATTTGCTCATAACTTTTGATCCCGGATGAATTATGAAGCCATAATATATCAAATCGAAGGGTTTTTCGAGATATTTCCAATACCATCAGAATTTAATAGTTCCTCCTTCGGGAGTTTATCAAAATACAGGCCGGAAGATACTGGTTCGCATTTCCTTAAGCGTATCGCTGCCATTTGATACCTTGGACTATTCTGCGCAGAAATTTTTGGCGGGAACACCCATCTATGCTAAGGATCAAAGCCCTCGCCAAGAGGTAACTGAGCAGCTGCCCTGCTCGGTCCATCTATGGCTGGTAGTTCACTACCCACCGACTCCAAGGATCGAAGCCCTCGTCAAGAGGCAACCGAGCAGCTTCACTTCTCGGTCCATCCTTAGTGGGTAACTTCTTACCCATCTACGCTAAGGATCAAAGCCCTCACCAAGAGGCAACCGAGAAGCTGCCCTGCTCGGTCCATCCTTAGCGGGTAACTTCTTACCCATCTACGCTAAGGATCAAAGCCCTCGCCAAGAGGCAACCGAGCAGCTGCCCTGCTCGATCCATCCATGGCTAGTAGTTCACTACCTACCGACGCTAAGGATCAAAGCCCTCGCCAATAGGTAACCGAGCAGTTGCCCTGCTCGGTCCATCCATGGCTGGTAGTTCACTACCCACCGACGCCAAGGATCGAAGCCCTCGTCAAGAGGCAACCGAGCAGCTTCACTGCTCGGTCCATCCTTAGTGGGTAACTTCTTACCCATTTATGCTATAGATCAAAGCTCTCGCCAAGAGGCTACCGAGCAGCTGCCCTGCTCGGTACATCCATGGCTGGTAGTCTACTACCCACCGATGCCAAGGATCTAAGCCCTCATTAAGAGGCCACCGAGCAGCTTCCCTGCTCGGTCTATCCTTAGTGGGTAACTCCCTACCCATCTATACTGAGGAGCGGAAGCCCTCAACCTCATATACGACGACCTATCTTCAGAAAGATGGTCTCTAGTCCAACTTAAGGAAATGGGCGAGTCTACGCCTTTCTACTTGGAGGTACCAACCGACATACCTTCAACGTGCGATCACCACCTCGACCCCGGGGCTATAACGATGCCGACCTTACACCGGCCAGTGTACACTTTGACGAATAATTGGGTTTAACTCGACGCACGATCGCCAACTAAAGTATTCGGTCCCTGACCTAGCGCTCATCAGGCGAGCAAAATGAAGACATTGCAGCGAAATTGAAACATTGCCACAAAAATTCTGCAAGAGAGCTTTATTTACAACTCGAAAACCATTACAAAGGTATTGTGGGCTCCCCAACCTTACAAAACCACCCGAAGGGTTACAAAATTCCAAGACGAAAACAAAAAATATACTAAAAAAGGGGCAGGGAGACTCAGGCCTCAGGGCCTGGAAGGACCTCGACGTGCTCCGCAGCCACCTCGGGAGCCGGGGTGACTGCTTGAGGGTCAGCGCCCACCATAGGAGCTTCGGCACTAGGAGCTGGGGTGACCGCCTTCTCCCTAACGCCCCCACCAGGGGCTTTCCCTCGGGCGACGCTTCCAGTGGCATCCCTCTGCACCTCACCCTCGAGGGGGTACTCAAGCCGGAGCTTAGCGTCGGGAAACTCCGGCATCGGCACCTTAACGGCGTCGAGGGCATCATGCCAGACAAGGGCCGAGGCTTCGGCGAGGTCGGCGTAGAATTGATCCGACTCGTGTAGCTCTCCACCGCCTTCACAGCCCGAAGGTCGGCGCGCTTCATCGCTTCTTTCATCACCTCGTTTTCCCTCTTGAGGGTGTACCGCGTATTTTTTAGAGTGGCGGCGAGCACCCTGGCATCCTCTAACTTGGCCTTAACGGCCTTGTTAGATTCCATCAAAACTCCGATGGTCTCCCGGCAGCCGGCGTTCACCCGACCCTCGGCTGCCACCCCGGTCTTCGAGGGCGGCGATCCTCTCCTTCGCCTCACACAACTCTATGCTTAAGCCCTCCTCCCGCGAGGAAGACTCGCCAGCAATCTGCATCGCCGGGGCAATTTTCTCGTGCTCCATATTGATAATGAGGGCACAGTGTTGGAGGACCTGAGGAAAACAAAATGAGGGGTTAAAAAGGTACCCGATCCTGCGAACAAAAAGTACTTAATAAAAACCTGAACGGGAGGCGGAAACTGACCTGCATGGCCTCCTGGGCAATGTCCGCCATTTGGGCCTTGAGGGTCCCCCGGGGGATTTTGCCCGCAGCCGACCTTTCCATTTCTGAGAGCAGGCTATCGGCGACAGAAAGCCTCGAGGGTACCTCGAAGCAAAGATCCCCTTCATCCACGAAGATCAGGGAAGACGGGGAACGGGGCACCATCTTATGGTGCCTCTTGAGGAGGGGCGTAGGAGGATCGTCCTCGCCTCCCACCTCCAAAACCCTGGGTTCCTGCTCCTGAGCGTGTTTGCGGCTCTGTGCGCGGCCGGCCTCCGAGGCCCGGGACGTGCTAGAGCGCCTGGCCGAAGCGGCCGTCGACGGAGCCGGGCTCGCAGCGGGGCATGACGGGCCGGCGCCTCCAGCCTTCCTCCCTTTCTTCTCGGCCAGGGCAGGCCGGAATTTAGATCGATCCATCGGTTCTTCAAAGAAGAGAAAATATTAAGGGGGTTGCAATGCCAGAAAAAGTGGAAGAATACATAAGTCTAAACAAGTCTCCTAAGCTCCTAACTTACCCGCAAATTGAGCGGGGCTGAGCCTGGCCCAACTGAGGGCCTGCTCGGACAGCAACACATCAGCCCGATGGACGGGCTCCCACTCCGACACCACCACCGCATCGGGATTGAACGACCGCCTCACCCGCGGGCAGTTGGCCCTGTGCCACTGGACAGGCACAGGCCAATCCTCACCCTCAGGTGGCCCGACGAACAAGAACTTTTCCTTCCATTCATGAATGGAAGAAGGTACTGCTACGACCTCCGACCCGGCCGCCCCTCCTTTGTGTTTTCTAAAAGAAACGTATACCCAGCTAGGCTCGTCCTTACGAGTCCCGGGGTGATTTTTATAGCAGAGGGAGGAAAGAAGAAGGTTCAGGCTGAAAGGGATCTCCTGCAGTCTCAACTGGACCAGGAACCTAAGGAGAATCCTCCATGAGTTCGGCACTAACTGGCCCGGGGCTAATTGAAAGCAATGCAGCACCTCGCTCACCTCGGGGGAGAAGGGCAGACGCATTCCGGCCTAAAAGGATTCCAAGTACAAGGCAATCTTCTTGCCCCGTACCTGGTCTGTCCTCTCTCCCTCCCCAGCCAAGCGAAGCGAGTAGCCGGGGGGAATGTGGAAGCAACCCCGGATTGTGGTGAGCTCGTCCATATGCCTCAGGAGGGAAGACGCATCATGGACACTCTTGACATTCCCTTTGGGGACTGTCCCCGTCGCACGGCCCCGGGGAGCATGACTAACCCTAACTTCCCAGGGGGATTTCGACTCGGAAGAGGAAGAGGAAGAAGCAGAAAAGGAAGCTGCAGAATACTCCCTAGATTCTACCTGAACTATTTCTACGGACTCCCCAGAGGAAGACATCTAACCTGAGCAAAGGAAGGAGCCCTTCGAGGAAAGAACGCAAGAAATCTGACCTAAAGGGAAGAGCGCCGAGCTAACGCATGAAGGGCTGAGGAAATTATAGCGAAGTGTGGACCCTAGGGGGATCCCACCTCTATTTATAGCAGTCGGCGAACACATCCTATGGCGCCGATCGTCTCCCGCCAAAACAACACTTCGCATTCAACGGCCGTCAATGTTCCACCTGTCGCACATGCATTGGGCGCGCCCCGTCGAGCGTGAAGAACACCGACAACCCGTCACGTCAGCCAACCAGCGCCGGACACGTGTCCTGGAGCTTTGATGAATGTACGCCCGAATCGGCGCTTCCTCTTTAATGCAAGTTCTCTCCCCTGATCCGCTGACGTCATCGAAAAAATACAACTAATTGCCCGGGAATCCGCACCGACGCTGTCTTCAAATAAGAGCTTAGCGCGGGTGACCGATCAGACCACTCTCGACCCGACCTATAAATAGGTCGAGACGAGAGTGGGGGCTAATGATGATGCTCGGTACTGAGAACTCCCTAGATCATGACACGTGGCAGATGACGTGTCATGAGGCTTACGGGAAAGGAGCAAGAACGGTACATTGAAGGCGTACCCCAGGCCTTCCTCCCGAGGATGTTCCTGACCTTCGGTGACCTTCCAGACCACTTATATGATCGTCTTACAAACAACCATTGGCTCTCCTTTGATCCCTCCCGAACGCTGAGCTTCCTCAGCCCTCCTAGTTCGCCTCCGAGCTATCACAGAACCAAGCTTGCTCCGCCTCCTGCTCGCCTCCGAGCCTCCCGCCGAGCTCAGCTTTCTCGGTATCACCGACCGATCCACAACACAGATCACAGGCGTCTCCGCCACGGCTCCGCGAATCTCGCCAGACGCGAGATATCCGCCGCCCATGATCCCGTGTTCCATGCCATCGCGTTTCCCCATTAACGAGCGTATCTCGCCATTAATGGAGGATCCCGCTTTTCACGCAGGCATAACGCCAGGGGCGTAATGGCCGGCGTGAATCTCGTGCCCGCCAGCCCATGGCTTCCACTATATAAACCCCTCTCTCAGACAACTCAGGTAAGGCATTTTTACCCCAATAGGCCATTACTCTGCCCAAATACCTCGACTAACTTGATCGTCAGAGGGTCCATGGTGGTACAACCACCATGGGACTTCTTTGCAGGTAGCTCGGCTTCATTCCCAAATCAAGCCCACTGAGATCCACATGCATCAAGAGGCAACCCTCAGATCCAATCTCAGCCATCCATCACCGCTCGCTGCAGATCAACGGAAGACAACATTTGAAGGAGATCAAGGCCTCCATCAGTCTTGTTCACATTGACTACCAGCATGACCTCAAAAGAACCCCAAAGAAATCTTTTACTTGGTACAATCAGTTCCTTAAATCCTAAATGTGTCAAACTTGTTTCTAAATGCAGTGGTGTGCTAGCTTTTGCTTTGGTCTTGGAAAGGTCACATTTATGTAATTATAAAGATTGTGCACCATCACTAAGTAATTGAAGGGTGATGCTTGAGAATGGTTTGGTGTCTATCATCGGAAGTATATTTTTGGTTTATCATGGTGCCTATTTACAGACTCTATTCCAATCCATAATAAAATGAAATGCCTAGACCGAGATGTAAGAGCATGGATGGACATCTAAATCTCCAACATACCGAGCCTCAAGCCGAATCATAACCCATCGGCTACACCGCTGGACCTGTTCTTAAGATCTGAGCACAGGAATGAATGTCTAAATCGCTCGATCGTTTATTACCAGACCGAGCGGGTGCCGATTTGCCTTGCCTAGACGGAGATCAATCTTAGAATCGCAATATAAGGATAGGGATGGACATCATCCTTTGTACTGCAACCATCAAGCTTGATTAGGTCGGAGACCAGGATCGGTTCTATTACCACAATATAGGGGTAGGGATAGACATCTGAACCTCTCATGATTAGTGACAGCCCCGAATCGGTCATCAGCGTTCTCGACCATACCTCGATCGGCGTCACGTATCTGCAGAGATTTGTGTGCCGAAAGGAAGGCCGAAGGACGTTCTTCATCTTGTTTTTCTGTTTGCTGATCTAAAGGAACATGGAGGCATACCTGCTTATCAGGGCCCCAATGGAGATGGCGTTGATTGCCAGAGTCCTAACTTACATGAACTAGATAAGGGAGGAGAAGTCCTTGAAATAAAGAGCTATGATAGTTTGGTTGATTGATTGATCAAAAGCTTTTTTAGTCTTGGACTCTGGATTTTATAGAACTACGGTTTGTTGATCAAGCAGTTCAAAGCCCTAGATTTTTCTTGATTTGTGCATCAATTATGTGTATTTTTGGTAACTACATTATGCATCTACTTGATCTCTTTCCTTATCGGCTCGAGTATCTCTATTCGATCTGCTTTACTTGTGCTTAATCCATGTAATTGCCAATCAATTTATTAGGATCTTTCCAAATCTTTTCAACTCACATTTGGCGATCATTTGCCGATCCCCATGAAGATACCATCAAATCTTTTGGCGATCTTTCCAACTCACAAATCTTCATAGATTTTTCATTACATGGGCTCAGTTACTTTAAACCCTGATTCTTCTTCGGTTCGGCCCATAATTATGGTAGGCTGAGTCCGTATTTCTCCTTTTACTCGGTTCATGTGGTCGAATGTATAAGTTTTGTGCAAACAGCGGTATATATCTATTTCCATATCATAACTGCTAGTACTGTTGAGATATGTGGATAACATAGTCCCATATTGAAAAAAGGCTAAATTGCATAAATGTACCGATCAACTTCAAGTTTTTCGCGATTGATACCATGAACTAATTTAATTACAAATAAGGATCATGAACTATCACCCTTGATTGCAACTAAATACCATCAACTTTTCTTCCGTCTATAAAAGTCATATTTAACTCTCACGTCATCAATATTTGACTTAAAAGTTAACATCGTATGGTAGTTATGTCAAAAAAATAGTTCATGCTACTTATTCTAATTATTAAAGTTCATGATATCAATCACAAAAACTATGAAACTTGATAGGTGCATTTGTGCAATTTAGCCTTGAAAAACCTATGAAGGGTTTATGGGTATAAAATATAAGATGGGAAAAAATCTCAACAAAACGAGTCTTATTGGATGGAACTCGTTTATGTTGAAAACCCGTGTGTCCTCCTATATAAATAAAATTGTCTCACCCTCTCGTTCGTGTATAATTAAACTTAATATGGTATTAGAGATTACCCTACCATTGATTGCTGCCGTCATCCTTAATTGATTATCTCCACCACCTCGTCTCCTCAATAAAATCATCAGGCATCCAAAGATCTATTCATCATCTTCTTACTTTTCTTTTCTCTCTTATCCACAACAACGTGATGCTCCACATCAAAATCATCATCGTCGTCCTTGTCTTTCGAAACCTCTATCGACGACTTCTAGATTCTCTCAATAACATCGCCTTCATCACTGATCTTAAGTTACTTTCTTCCTTTCGAAGCACTCACCTTCTTTACCGATCTCAAGATCATCGTCGAAGACATCTTCTCCACCACCGATCTCGTCAAAGCCCTCATCTTCATCATCGATCTCAAGTTTACAGTCGAAGCCACCACCTCCACCACTAATCCCGTCGAAGCCCTCACCTACATCACCGATCTCAAGATTACCGTCGAAACCCTCACCTTCATCACCGATCTTAAGATCACCGTCGAAGCCCTAAAAAAAGATTTTAAAATAAAAAAAAATAAAGAAAGGATTTAAAAAAACAATTTCGAGGTGATGTCATCTTCGCTAATATTGTCGTTTTCTATATCTTCGCTGTATCTACTTCTATTTGGGCAATGCCATCTACTCCTTCGCTAATATCGCTGTCTTCTAGTTCTTTAATTCTTTGTATCTACTTCTATTTGGGTAATGCCATCTACTCCTTTGCTAATATCGTCTTCTATATCTTTCACTGCTTCTACTTTTATTTTGGGAATGCCATCTACCCCTTTTTCTTTTTCTTCTTGTACTACTTCCATTTCTATATGTGTGATGTCATCTTCTTAATTTCTTCTTCTCGTTCATCTAGTACTTCTACTTCTGTATTGATGGCACCATCTATTATTTCTTCTTTTTCTACTTCTTCATCTGCCTCTACTTCTTTATGGTTATGATCAACTCCTCCTTTTGGTGACTCTTCTTCTTCTTTTACTTCTCTATAGGCCGTGTCATCTCCTTTTTTTTTTTGTCTTTCTTTTCTGCGACTACAACGTGGGCAATTGCTTCACTCTGTCATTTTATTTCTTCTATTTTGTTGGTGATACCATCTCCTCCTTTTTCTACTTCAACCTCAATGTGGGCAATGCCCTCTCTACCTCTTTCTTTTCCTTCCTTTTGCACACAAGATTGTTTTTTTTTTTTTGGCAACAACCCGTAGGCTATGAGGGAAGGGGTTGGGATTCTATGCCAATGAAAACTTTCTCCATATAATTGATTGAAAATCCCGTTTACCATTGCAAATGGAGGGTTTCGCACCAAAGCCCTCCCACCAAATGAGCGAGCGTTATTGCCACTCGAGCAAAGACGCTTTGGCCACACAAGATTGTTGAGTACCATACTTCACATGATATGGAGAATCTTTTCAAGGGTAATTACTTCCTTTAGAAGCTAGGAGGCCAGGTTTCTAAAACATTAAAATTTTAAATTTTTTAATGTAAAGATTAGTAAATTATTGATTTTGCTTTAAAGAGAGTTAGAGAGCTGAGAAACTGCAATTAGTAGTTGGTTGTTTACAAGTTTTAATGTTTTTCTTACTGAATCTTTCTTTTTATTTAGTTCTTTTGATTTCCATTTGGAGATTACAAGCTTAAGTTTGCTTTTATTTCATTCATACTTCTAATCAATTGTTCAAGGTATATGTAATTAATTAGTTTCATTGATTTTACATTGGCAATTGTCACTTCATAATTCTTTTACAAAAATACATGCATTTCTATTTCTTAAGTTTTATATTCTTTCAAAATATGTTCATTATCAATAGTCTCTAAGCTAATAGCGGCTCTTTTTCTTCTGATATTTCATAGTCTTAGATTTATTTTACTGTCAATTTCTCAAAGATTGGCACAGTTCCCTACCAATTTTTATTTAGTTTTAATAAAAATAACTTCTAATAATGCAAAAGTATGAATTTTGATCTTCGACTTCTGATTTCCAAAATCTTGATCTTCCAATTGAGAAGATAACCCGACCTGAGTCGAACAGGAAGATCTATCTATTTTCTTCCACCCCCTCTTTTTTTTCTCTCCCTTTTCCCGAGGCTCTAGTCAGTCAGAGTTTAGAAAAGATTAACACTCAAATTCTATGCTAAACAACAGAATGCTTGTCATACTCAACTCTAAAATCTGTTCATGTTGTTGAAAGTAGAATTTATGTGCATGTTCATAAATGAGCTGAAGCAGCAGTATGTCTACACTATTGTGCCGCTTTAATTATGCATAAGTGGTATATGGGATAAATTACAAGGAGGTTTGGTGCAATTAAATGCCCTTAAAAGTTAAGGTGAAACAAACCTTGTAAAAATATTAGGGACGCATATGATGCTAAATGGCCAAAGAGTATCCAGCAATTTTAGCGAGCACAGCAAAGGTAATAAAATTAAATAAGAATACATATGAAGTTGATATTCACAATTACCTTTTCAGCTTCTGCTTTCTCTTTCTCCAATTTCTTCCTCAACTTCTCCAACTTCTCCCTCTCCATTTTCTGTCCAACAAAACAGTAAAGATTTTGATTAAAGCAAAAATATTTTTTCAACTTCAACCATAATTATACGCTGCGGTTTTGATGAAATGTCTCTGAAATATTTTTTGTCAAAGATTGATATCCACACCTATAGCAAATCAAGGAAATCAATGACTAATATTATTTATTGCCATTTACAATTTCTTCCTTGATTTTGTATGTCCCTTATAAATGGAAGGTGAATAATACCGGCCTTTGATCAATTGATTTGCTATGATGATGAACGGTATATATCATTCTTTAACAAACAAGAACCGCACCCATAACTATAAAGGTCTGGGAAGTTCTGATTCAGTGATAGGATCCTTGGGTATCGTAGTCCCAAATCTAAATTTAGTGCAAACACACATTTAAAGCCTTGTTTATAGCATTCATTTTGAAGAGTTATCTCCAAATTGTGACAAATGTAGTTATCTAAACCCATTCCGATCTAAGTTTTCCAAACTTCATTGTTCCCAAACACATCTCTTATAAAGAACTCGAGTTTATTTTAAAACGGAGTTTGGGGCTTGCAAACTACCCCTCTACCTCCACTTAAACACTAAACTCCGGCTATCCTGACTCCATATCCAAACAGGCACTAAACCATAACTAGAAATAAATAATGTAAAATCATGAGTTTTGCTAGCAAATGACACTTAATCTAGAAGGGAAAGATAAATTATCGAAAAACTAATTTCGGTATGCAGATTTAATTATGAAGTTATTGTCAAGGCTATTCTCAAATTTTCCTTTGGAGATGGTCTCTCCGAGATAAAAGAGAAAAAAAGTTTATATCAGCTCTATTTTGATATCCTCGCGCACTTAAAAACTTTTGATTTAAATAACTCTCCATTTATCACTGCTCCAAAATTATAACTGATCATGATGGAGTTAGAAAACAAAATTAGATATCACCAACTAACAAAAAAAGATACACCCGACTACAGAAGCAACATTTTTTCAGTAAACTACACCCATTTTTTCTTTTTTCACAACCGACCCTTGTTGCGCTTTGTATAAAACTCAGTCACTATGCTTAAGTAAGAGAAGAGAATCTTGCAAAGTTGACATGTAAAGTTTTTCATTAGCCACTTCCAAGTTACATGGTTTTCCGCAATTTAATAGGAGAAAACAGAGTATATTGTGCGGCTTTATGAATGGCGACTATAAAAGTCACCAACCATCTTATTTTTTTACTGCGCCGGGCTCTGTTGATCGCAAAGTGTCCCTCTCAAAACGTTTCTGAACATGTGTAAATATGCATATGCCAATTTTCATGTTGTTTTGATGCCATTTCTCCTTGCATCGGATTAAGGCAGAATTAACGGTTTTCCTTTCCGACAATAAAATATTCCACAATGGTATAAATGAGCAAAAAGCATTCAAACACCATGAATATTGGTACACACTATTAAGGATATGGATGCTAAAATGGCCGAAAAAGTCGACAGGATGGTTGACTTTTAGGAACACAGCGGTTAGAAATTTCATATCGTGTCGCTGTATAATCAAGATGCTCATTAAATAAAAAAGGATTAATCACACAAAACGTCCATGTAGCTTACCTGAGTGACACTTGCACCCCTCAAGTGTAATTTATTGGCGCAAAAACCCCCTATATACGCTCATCGAACACAATACTAAAAATTGCTCAAAAATCAATTCTAAATAAGTCAATTTATTGTCTAATTTTGTTTTAGAAGTAGTATTTGTTGTCCAGAGTTGAATTTATCATTTTTTGTGACGAGCAAAGGAGATGTCTATGCCAATAAATTGCTTGATGGAGTTACACGGGTGTTTTGTGCAATTAACCCAATAAAAAAGCAGATAACAATTTTTGGCAGCTTACTAAGATTTCGGTTTAGATGACTTTAGAAAACTTCATCAACTAGGGTTAGCTACCAATTAATTTCCTCTCCAACATGAGAGGTCGCAAGTTATAAGGAAACTTCGGCGCAAGTTATAAGGAAACTTCGGCACAAGTTAGCAAGAGAGAAAGATGAATGAATGGATCAACCTGAATGTAATCGGCCACCTTAGCTCTCTCCTCTTCGCTAAGAACTCTGCCATTGCCATCACCAAAGCAATGACAAGACATCCTCCCACCAATTAATCCTTCCATTTTTGAACTCGAGCAGCAAGTACACTTCTTATTATTGCCATTTTTGTGTCTTGCTTGCCAAGAATGGTCCACTACAACCGACTTAATTAGACCTAAATGAATTAAATATCTATTTATGGGAAATTTCACAAAAAAACACCATGTACTTTAGCATGTGTTCCCAAAACCATCCTGAAGAAAATTCTCATCATAGAAACCCCTTAACGTTACCCTCAGTTAATCCCGACCCCCCTCCACGCACGACCCCCTGCGGTTAGGTTTGGCCATTTTAAAGCTATTTTATACCCTTCACGTGATTTATTTATTTTATAATCCTCAAATTGCCCTTTCTTCCCTCTTTTTACAACCCCTCTTCTCTCAACTCATGAACCTTTTCATTTCGAGGGTTTGCTTGTGTTCGAGATCGACGACGAAGATGGCACAATCATCATGACGAAGGGGTAACAATCCATCGGAGAGCACAAGAAGTGTGGATTTTGATGGCCAAGTCCTTTACTACTGCGGTCTTTTTGCCTCAATACTTGTTTCTACGATTGAGGAGAACACGGGTCCAAGGTTCTACGCTTGCTATCATTTTCTTCGAAAATTTAAGTTCTTTGTGTGAAAAGACCTTGAGACAAGACCTAGGGTTTTGCAGTATGTTCAATATTTACAGAGACAGAATGAAGCACTTCAAGAAAGAATAGCGCAATTGGAGCAAGCTCTGAAAATTGGTATGGTAGAAAATGCAAATGTTGTAGTTGGTGTTGTTGTTTTAGAGGGGTTGAACAATGCATATGGTTTAGGATTGTGTCAATTTTAGTGGTTTGTTTATATTTTTTTCATATGCTGGAGCTGTTAAGGAAGTGAAAAAATGCAATGTTATTAGATAAAAGTTGATCTATGTGTACTTTTTGTTGTAAAATGTGAATATATGGAATGTTATGATCCAGTAATATATATGAAACATTTTTTTTCCAGTTTTTTGAATTCCAGCTCTTTTTTGTTGATTGATGCACATATCTGGCAACAAATTTTTTTGATTCAACACAACAAAAATTTCTATTACAGCATTGAAAATTTGAGTACAAATTTGAAAAAAATTATGATACAACACTAAATCTAAAAATACTGATGCAGCACTAAAAATTTGAGACCGAATTTGAGCACATAAAACATACAAAATTTTGCATGTATCACTAAAAATTTAGGCAGAAATTGAAAACAAATTATAATACAGCACTAACACAACAAAATCTGATGCATGACTAAAAATTTGCGCACGGGAAAATATAAAAATTGTGCATGTAGTACTGAAAATTTGAGCAGAAATTGAAAAAAATTATGATACAACACTAAGACTAAAAATACTGATACAACAGTATGTTTTTTAGGACAAATTTGAGCGGACATTGGACAAAATTTCTGTATGTAGCAACATTGAGCTACACATTGAACAAAATACACTACAACAATAGCACATCAACAATAACAACAACTACATCTACAAGCATGATAACAACAACTACATTTACAAGAATACTTAGTCTATTCCTACAATTAAAAAAATAAATTCTGAGTCATATAAAACTAAATTCTGGAGAAGTTACAACAACAAATACATTTGCAAACCTTATAAATTCATCCATGCATTAACCATTGAGTCATATAAGCCTTAAGTCATACATAAAACGGATTCGAACCACTGAAAAAACAATTATACATACCGTCTAAAACCCCCCTCCAAAAAAGTGGTGACAAATTTATATAAGTTACATGTCTTAAAACATTAAAATCTCTCCAAAGTAGTAATGGCACAAGAAACACCTTTTCCCCTTCCAAAGCAGTTGCAGCATCTGACTTCTTTATTGGTGCTAATTTCTTCTGCAAAAGAAAATCTACGTGAACTTATATGGAGAAACTAATTAAAGAAAGCATGGTACAAAATCAGTATCTAAGATCACTCACTCTAGGATGTTGTTCTTGTGATGGAGTTCTACTCAACCCTAATCTTTTTTTGCAGGTAATGGATTGGGTTAACTCTCTACATCCCCAACAGCTAATACTATTTCTCATTGTATATTGGTTTGACCTACTGAAGATGCAACTGTTTGAGTCTGAGCTTGGGAGCTTGTGCTAGGCAATTTACCCTGTTTTCTTTGGTCTGCCTGACTTGTTGCCTGTTTCCCCCTTCCAAATTGATTTTGATACTTCATTCTTGCATGTTTTTTTATTATATCCCTAGCCTATCAAGTTAACAATGGACATATACAACATAAATAGAACTTTATTAAAAATGTCAGACATTAATTTAACAGCTAACAATTTTAACTTTACCTTTGCATTTTGAGCATAAGTGATCCTATGAATGCTCTAACTGACACACTTCGAGCTAGCACATCAATCCCTCTTTTTCTCTTTTTTGGTGGCCTTCCAGATTTGTTTCTATAGTACGGGCCAATGGAGCTGGCAAGTTGGTGTTTTCCCATTTGTTACAATGTGGAATTAGGTTAACTCAGAATTGATAAGCTTTCATATAAGTTTCTTTAGAAAAATAAGGGTGCACAAAATCTTTTTGGTTTCTTCTTGTCGTCACACAAACTACAATGACATGAAAACATGGAATCCCGATTAAATCAAACTTTCTACAACATGTTATGTTTTGTAGATTGACCATAAATCGCCTTTATCACTTCAAACTCTTACCCTCCACCTTGCAGCACATGGCAATCTCTAGCCTCCTCAAACTCATTAACAAATTTCTTTACAATCATAGGACAAATAGTCCAACCTGACTTTGTATCCACTCTCTTTTTTCAAATATTGTGGTTGTCACGCCCCGCTTCCCAAAATACGGAAACGAGGGATGACTAGGCCAGCCATGCTCCTACGGTCAAGGAATCATCCCGCCGTAGTCACACTTCGGCTTCTAGCATTACATGGTAATCAGTAAATAAAGCATAGTATTAAAGGAATCACATCACTAATTTATTATATTAAAATCTCATTGTTCACAAATTACAGATAATAAGAACAATAACTAACCAAGTTCAATCTCACGATCGCTTTTATGGAAAGCAGTAAAAGAAGGTACACCAAACTATATCTCCGTGAACTCAAAGGGTAGATCCGTCTCCTGTGCTGGTCCTCCCGCGGGATCTGAGCATGCATACTCAGGTCGTCAGAGCGACAAAATAACAATATTATAATAATAAGATGAAACAGGTATATGAGGTAATACTGGTATAAGAACAATGCAAGTAATCACTGTGTCACTATATGATGCAGAATATATTATGTGTCCCAATCGGTCTCTAAGTCATATTTGAAATCACATAGTGGAAGGAGGATCATGTTTAACAGGAGTCTCGTATATACCCGGGACATAACCCTGTCAGCCGGATCGCTAGATCCTATCCTACACGTATCAGTATCACGGTTCGAATGATCATCCTCTAAACACGGTCCCGCTAAATACGATACTCTTTCCACTTTGATTTCCCCTTTTTCCCCAGGTTTACACTATTTATGATCTTGGTCTAGTTGTGTACAGGTATACCAATGGCACGGTTTTATCACTATTCACTGTATCAATCACTGTCACGAATATTCACTTTCCATTGGTGTACTCGTCACTCCTAAACCAACATCTATCACGCACGATAATGCAATGTCCACACGCACTAACACTGAGTATATGGCAAGGGTATGATATATGTATTGTATGCTACCAATAAGCTCTGTATGTTATGAATCAACATGCATGTCATTAACTAAAATAAATTGCATAAATTAATATGTTAAGAATTCAGCAAAATGATACAAGTAAGATAATTAGAACACTCAGTCAGAAATTTATCAAAATTTGTTTCAGTTCAATCGGGATTCCGGTTTTCAAGATATGGCTATTTCATTTTAAGTGCTCGCGGCTGGAAATTCAGTTTCAGAACTGAACGTCCGTTTCGCGACACGAATTGCACCCAGTTGGGCTCAGAATTTGCGATATCACAGTTAAATGAAATGTAGGTTTTTCGATAAAGTATTCAACGCAACAGACGGATCCTCAATCGCATCTGTACGTTGAAAGTTATACACAGTTTAACCTCAGGGTGTCATTTCAGAATCTGTTCTGGACAGTTATACGTTCTGCCCTTTTAAATACAGTTTAAAATAGCAAACGGCGATGAAACAGAGTGGAACCACTTGTTTTGTTTAGTCAACAGAATTATCTTTAATCTACGGTAAAGTTCCGTAACATACTACTTCAGGAAACACAGTGACACAGGTCTTGGGACAGAACACAATAATCAGAAACGCTCTGGACTGCAGTCCAGAGTCGCTTTCCGATCCAATTATCATCACAGTTACAGAACAGAGATCATTGAAATTTTACATAGGGTTAAGGTTCGTCGAGTAGGCTTCGATTTAAGCCCTCGAACGCAGCATTCCAATTTGAATATAATTTATGGTGATTTTATTCATTTTCAGATACGAGAAAATATTAGTTTTAACGGCATGTTTGGGGGTATCGATTTTTGTCACTAACAATAGTATTTTCCAGCGAGATTCATACACAATATTTATCATCCTATGGGCCAACAGAAAATATCAGTCTCCGTCAAAATAAACAATTATTTCCATTGGGATCTAGCATCGAGCACTTAGGTCATGATATATATCGGTAATCGGTAAGTTTAATAACTATGTGATTTAGGTTTGTAACACAACTAAATTAGCATGAAGCAAGTAAATACTTGCCTGGAAAATGTCTCGGGGTCGCACGGCAGCAACGATGTCGCGAACGCGCGTTGTACGCCGCGAAACAAGTTCGCGCGAGCTTGGCTCGAGACACGGGTTTGATGTCGGAGTTCCCCGGAGCCGTCAAGTGCTTGCTGGAAGCGGAGGTGGTGCTCTGTGGTTGGCCTGGGACTTGCTGGGGTCGACGACGTCGGCGATGGTTGCTCCGGCGATGTGCACAGTGAATGCGTAGTACGGGGAGAAAGTGGGTTTTTGGTGAGAAAGAGAGAGAGAGAGCAGTGGGGATGGGTTTAGAGTGATGAGTATGGTGCTAAGGATGTAGAGGGTCGCAAGGGTGGTTCAGGTCAGGGGGGCTCGTCGGCGTCGGTCGCAAGGTGGCCGAGTTTGGTTGAAGTGGGTCTGTGTGCAGGGGAGTGGGTGTGCAGGGGGCTCGGGTTAATGAAGGAGGAGTCGTGGAGGGAGGAGGTTGGTGGAGGAGACGTCAGGGATCGCTGAGGAGTTGTCGTCGGAGGTGGAGGTGGCAGTGGGTTGTTCGAGGTCGGGGGCTCGGTGGGTGTAGCGAGAGAGATGAAGAGTGAGTTGGAGAGGGAGAGTGATGAGGGGAGTTGGAGACGAGGTTGAAATCGTGTGGGTAACGGTAGGAGCGTGGGCGTGAGGCGCGGCGGAGAAAGTGGATCGCGCGTGTGGATTTCGGGAGGTTACCGTTGGAAGAATTTTGAAGGAAGATGAACAATGTAGCGGGTCGGGTCTTGAAGAGGAGGCGGGCTTCTGAGCTGGGCCGGGTAAAATAATTCCCTTAAAAAGAAGTGGCTGGGGAAGGAGATTGGGCCGGGGAACTTGGGTTAGTTTATTTAATTCATTTGTAGGGAGTGGGCCGGGGGATGTAAATGTTAATTAATAAAAAAACCTAATTTGTGTTGGTCTGAGGGATTTTGTGGGCTGTTAATTAATTTGTGTTGGTATTTAGAAGTTTGGTTTTAATTAATCGTTTGTGCTGTGGGAAAGAAGTTCAATCGGGCTGGGGATTTAAATTTATTAAGGAATTTATTTAAGATTTTGGGAGTGGGCTGAGGGCAGCGGGCTGGGAAAAATTTGATTAATGGATTTATAAAAGTGTGGGTTGAGCTAAGGTCTAGGGTTTTAAATCTAAAACGTTTTGCTTGTTTTAGTTTTGGGTACTAATTTAGTTTGGCTTTTAGGGTTTGAACTACGATTTCAAAAGAGTTGGAAAAGTAAGGCTTAAATATCAAGCTTAACAACCAATAAAAAAATACGAAGGAAAGAAAAGGAAATCACTAGAATTCAGAAAATAGGAAACTTTATTTAGAATGGAAACGGGGATTTACATCATACCCCCCTTAACAAAAATTTCGTCCTCGAAATTTAACAAGGATACAAGAATACAATGTACTAAACAAAGAGATGTGGATAACGATCACGGATATCTTCCTCCCGCTCCCAGGTGGAATCTCCTGGGGAACGACCGCCCCAAGACACTCGGACTAACGGAATGACCTTATTCTTCAGCACTTTCTCTCTGCGGTCGAGAATGGTAGTGGGTTGCTCCTCGTATGACAGATCGGTTCCCAAGACTAGCTCCGAATGGTCCAGGACATGGCTCTCATCCCGAATGTAACGCCGCAACTGTGACACGTGGAAGGTATTGTGCACACCAGCTAGCGATGGAGGCAAGGCGAGTCGATAAGCCACCTCTCCCACTCGCTCTAGCACCTCAAAAGGTCCGATAAAACGGGGACTAAGCTTTCCCCGACCTCCGAACCTGATAACTCCATGAGTAGGGGAAATCTTCAAGAACACATGATCTCCGACTTCGAACTTAAGTGCCCTTCTGCTGGTATCTGCCCAACTCTTCTGTCGATCCTGAGGTTTCTTAATACGCTGTCTGATCATTTGGACTTTGTCGACTGTCTGAACAATGAGTTCGGGGCCCAGTAGTCTTCGTTCTCCTACATCATCCCAACATACTGGGGATCGACACTTCCGCCCATATAGTGCTTCAAAAGGAGCCATCTGAATACTAGCCTGATAACTATTGTTGTAAAAGAACTCGACTAGGTGCAGATGGTCCTCCCAGGAACCCTGAAAGTCCAACATACAGGCTCTCAACATATCCTCGAGCGTCTGAATCGTACGCTCGGATTGTCTATCCGTCTGTGGGTGATAAGCTGTGCTGAATTTAAGGCGGGTTCCCAAACTCTCCTGTAAGCTCTTCCAAAAGTGCGACAAGAATCTCGTGTCCCGGTCTGACACAATGCTGACTGGAACGCCGTGAAGTCGCACAATCTCC
This sequence comes from Agapanthus africanus, assembly GCA_030015575.1. NCBI lineage: Eukaryota > Viridiplantae > Streptophyta > Magnoliopsida > Asparagales > Amaryllidaceae > Agapanthus > Agapanthus africanus. The sequence goes on from CM057337.1 coordinate 670,580,839, forward strand.
TGCATATATCTTTCTGCCAGTGATTCTGTCGACTGTCCCACTCGGAAAGGTAGGAAGTGTGCAGCTTTTGTGAGACGATCGACGATAACCCAAATAGCGTTATTGCCTCTAGGGCTCCGTGGTAAGGCCGTCACAAAATCCATAGTAATGTGCTCCCACTTCCATTCAGGTATCGGCAAAGGTTGTAACAGTCCTGCTGTCCTCTGATGTTCCGCCTTCACCTGCTGACATACCAAACATCTGGATACGAACCTCGCAATTTCCCGCTTCATTCCGTTCCACCAAAAGTGCTGCTTTAGGTCCTGATACATTTTTGTACCTTCTGGATGCACAGAATAAGCTGAACTGTGTGCTTCAGCCAAAACTTCTTCTCGAACATCTCCTTTAGGTACGCAGAGTCTGCTACCAAATCTCAGAGAGCCATCTTCATGTATAATCAAATCCGTTCTCAATCTAGCTTCCACTTGCTCTCTGAACTTTTGCAATCGGGGATCATCCGCTTGTGCAATCTTGATGCGATCCACCAGAGAAGATTGCACCCGTAGTTGCCAAAATTGACTGAGTGCGTTCGGCGTAACGACCTCAAGTTCAAGTCTCTGGAAATCCTCAATAACGCTCCTCTGATCGGTTAACATCATGACCGCTGGTTTGCGACTGAGCGCATCTGTTACAACATTGACCTTCCCCGGGTGATACTGAAGGTCCAAATCATAATCTGCCATTAGCTCTAGCCATCGGCGCTGCCTCATGTTCAGTTCCTTCTGGGTGAAAACATACTTCAAACTTTTGTGATCAGTGTACACCTCCACTTTCTCACCCAATAGATAGTGCCTCCAAATCTTCAACGCAAAAACTACCGCAGCTAACTCCAAGTCATGTGTAGGGTAGTTCTTCTCATGGTTCCTCAGTTGTCGAGAGGCGTAAGCAACCAATCGGCCGTGCTGCATTAGGACACAGCCTAAACCCTTCCCTGAGGCATCACTGTGTATCACTAAACCACCGGAATCATCTGGTACTGTGAGAATAGGCGCCGTGGTTAACTTCTGCTTTAGTGTGTCGAATGCCTGAGTGCACTCCTCTGTCCATGTAAACGGCACGTCCTTCCATGTCAGTCTCGTCAATGGTTCCGCGATTCTTGAGAAATCTTGGACGAATCTCCGATAATAACCTGCCAATCCCAGAAAACTCCTGATCTCGGCCACTGACTTCGGCGTTGGCCAATCTCTGACAGATTCTATCTTCGCCGGGTCCACCGAGATGCCTTCGCCCGAAACAATGTCCCAAAAACTGAACCTTGTCGAGCCAGAATTCACACTTGCTCAGCTTCGCATACAGCTTCTCTTCCCGAAGAATTTGTAGTACCGTGCGCAAATGTTCAGCGTGCTCTTCCCGGGTCTTCGAGTAGACAAGTATGTCGTCGATAAACACAACGACAAATGTGTCCAAGTACTTTGCGAACACTCTGTTCATCAGGTCCATGAATATTGCTGGGGCATTGGTAACACCGAACGGCATCACAAGAAACTCGTAATGTCCGTATCGGGTCCTGAAAGCCGTCTTGCATACATCCTCGGCTGCTACTCTGATTTGATGATATCCAGAACGAAGGTCTAACTTCGAGAATACCTTAGCTCCACTTAGCTGGTCGAATAGGTCGTCAATGCGCGGTATTGGGTACTTGTTCTTTATTGTGACCTTGTTCAGCTCCCGATAATCTATACACATTCGCAACGATCCATCCTTCTTCTTTACTAATAGAACTGGTGCACCCCACGGTGAAGAGCTTGGCCGAATAAATCCCTTCTCCGATAGTTCTTCAACCTGCTTCTTCAATTCCGCCAATTCAACTGGTGCCATTCTGTATGGGGCCCTGGATACTGGGGCTGTACCTGGAATCAAATCGATCGAGAACTCCAAAATTCAAGGAGGTGGTAGACCTGGTAGAACTTCGGGAAATACATCCAGAAAGTCCCGAACAATTTCTGGAACTGGGCTCTTATCAATCTCCATAGCTGTCAGTTCCTTGGGCTTGGCTCTATACTTAGCTGGCTCCAAAGATTCACTTCCGCCCTCGAAAATAAACTCCGGGTGATTGGGAATGCGAAAGATCACATTCCTTGCACGACAATCGATAACCGCGTGAAAAGTGCTCATCCAATCCATCCCAAGAATTGCGTCGTAACTGCCTGTCCCAATTAGGAGGAAATTCGCATAGAATTCCCTGCCACACACTACAACCGGGCATAATCTACATTCCCGACTAGATATAATAATGCCATTACCCGTATGAATTTCCCATCCCTTGGTTAGTGGTTCATATGGTATTGAGTGTGTATTAGTGAAATGCTCAGACAAGAAACAATGCGATGCTCCCGAATCAAATAGTACTCTAGCTGGCAAGGAATGTACGAGTAGAGTACCTGTAACCACGTCTCCTGACGCTTCTGCCTGCTCGGCGGTCAAGGTGAAAGCCCGTCCCTGACCACGACCTGTAAAGGGTTACCTCTGCTCCTGTGGCCTCTGCTGTGGCGGTCCAGTACCTCCTTGTATCTCTGCTCGCTCAGGGCAACTGTTAATCTTGTGCTGACTGGAACCGCAAATCAAGCACTGTCCCTTGGCACGGCGACAGTCCTTCTGAGTATGTCCTCCTCTACCGCAATAGCCGCAAGTTACGCCCTGTCTCTGGGGGCGATGCTGTGGTACGAACGGGCGCTTCATTTGTGTCGTTCCTGCTTTGTGAACCGGTATGGCTCCTCGAGAAGGCGCGTGGGTACGCGCTGGAACGACTGGGGGTCTTCTGAACTTGTTAACCAATTGCTCCTGAACTCTCGCCGCGTTGAGTACCTGTGCGAAAGTCTGTAAATCCAACGATGCAATCAACTGCTGCAACTCAAAATCTAACCCCTGAAGGAAGCGTCTGGCCCTGGTGGCCTCTGATTTGACCATGTATGGAGCAAAGCGGCTCAGACGGTTGAACTCTGCCGCATAAACGTCCACTGGGCGTCCATTTTTCTTCAAAAGAATAAACCTTTCCTCCATTTCTGCCTTGGCTGTGGGAGGGAAATGATGATATAAGAAGCACTCCTTAAACTTGCTCCATTCAATCGGCTCGTCAAGTCTGCTTTCTTCCACCGACCACCATGTACGGGCTTCGTCTTCTAATTGAATATTTATCACGTCCACTCTGTCTTCCTCTGGAACCCTGGCGGCTGTCAATAAATTCTCCATGTTTACCAGCCATTTCTCAGCCTCAAGGGGTTCAGCTAGCCCTGTGAATGCAGCTGGGTGTAACCGTCGGAAGTCTGATACGGTACCAGCCCTAGCCTGATAAGCTGGTGGAGTAGCGCCCTCGGGGGCAGTAATGAGTGTGGAGGGTCTTCCTGCGGCGGTAATCGCCCTGAGTCCCTCAGTAAGCAAATCTGTCTTCCTCTCCTGAGCTTCCGCGAGAGTGGTCAGTGCACCGAGTATTCTTTCCGTGCGGTCCTGAGAGCTGGAGTCCGAGGAGGGGTCGTTCGGGGACGTCATATCACTGGAGGATTCAAAAGGATATGATCAGATTCAAGGATGGAAATCAAGAGTAGTGAAACAAGAATAACGTAATACAGCATAGTTAATGTTATCCCTTGATACTAAACACAGGCTCTGATACCAACTAAACCATGTCACGCCCCGCTTCCCAAAATACGGAAACGAGGGATGACTAGGCCAGCCATGCTCCTACGGTCAAGGAATCATCCCGCCGTAGTCACACTTCGGCTTCTAGCATTACATGGTAATCAGTAAATAAAGCATAGTATTAAAGGAATCACATCACTAATTTATTACATTAAAATTTCATTGTTCACAAATTACAGATAATAAGAACAATAACTAACCAAGTTCAATCTCACGATCGCTTTTATGGAAAGCAGTAAAAGAAGAAGGTACACCAAACTATATCTCCGTGAACTTAAAGGGTAGATCTGTCTCCTGTGCTGGTCCTCCCGCGGGATCTGAGCATGCATACTCAGGTCGTCAGAGCGACACAATAACAATATTATAATAATAAGATGAAACGGGTATATGAGGTAATACTGGTATAAGAACAATGCAAGTAATCACTGTGTCACTATATGATGCAGAATATATTATGTGTCCCTATCGGTCTCTAAGTCATGTTTGAAATCACATAGTGGAAGGAGGATCATGTTTAACAGGAGTCTCGTACATACCCGAGACAACGGCCCACATGCCCGGGACATAACCCTGTCAGCCGGATCGCTAGATCCTACCCTACACGTATCAGTATCACGGTTCGAATGATCATCCTCTAAACACGGTCCCGCTAAATACGATACTCTTTCCACTTTGATTTCCCCTTTTTCCCCAGGTTTACACTATTTATGATCTTGGTCTAGTTGTGTACAGGTATACCAATGGCACGGTTTTATCACTATTCACTGTATCAATCACTGTCACTAATATTCACTTTCCATTGGTGTACTCGTCACTCCTAAACCAACATCTATCACGCACGATAATGCAATGTCCACACGCACTAACACTGAGTATATGGCAAGGGTATGATATATGTATTGTATGCTACCAATAAGCTCTGTATGTTACGAATCAACATGCATGTTATTAACTAAAATAAATTGCATAAATTAATATGTTAAGAATTCAGCAAAATGATACAAGTAAGATAATTAGAACACTCAGTCAGAAATTTATCAAAATTTGTTTCAGTTCAATCGGGATTCCGGTTTTCAAGATATGGCTATTTCATTTTAAGTGCTCGCGGCTGGAAATTCAGTTTCAGAACTGAACGTACGTTTCGCGACACGAATTGCACCCAGTTGGGCTCAGAATTTAGCGATGTCACAGTTAAATGAAATGTAGGGTTTTCAATAAAGTATTCAACGCAACAGACGGATCCTCAATCGCATCTGTACGCTAAAAGTTATACACAGTTTAACCTCAGGGTGTCATTTCAGAATCTGTTCTGGACAGTTATACGTTCTGCCCTTTTAAATACAGTTTAAAATAGCAAACGGCGATGAAACGGAGTGGAACCACTTGTTTTGTTTAGTCAACAGAATTATCTTTAATCTACGGTAAAGTTCCGTAACATACTACTTCAGGAAACACAGTGACACAGGTCTTGGGACAGAACACAATAATCAGAAACGCTCTGGACTGCAGTCCAGAGTCGCTTTCCGATCCAATTATCATCACAGTTACAGAACAGAGATCATTGAAATTTTACATAGGTTTAAGGTTCCTCGAGTCGGCTTCGATTTAAGCCCTCAAACGCAGCATTCCAGTTTGAATATAATTTATGGTGATTTTATTCATTTTCAGATACGAGAAAATATTAGTTTTAACGGCATGTTTGGGGGTATCGATTTTTGTCACTAACAATAGTATTTTCCAGCGAGATTCATAAAAAATATTTATCATCCTATGGTCCAACAGAAAATATCAGTCTCCATCAAAATAAACAATTATTTCCATTGGGATCTAGCATCGAGCACTTAGGTCATGATATATATCGGTAATCGGTAAGTTTAATAACTATGTGATTTAGGTTTGTAATACAACTAAATTAGCATGAAGCAAGTAAATACTTGCCTGGAAAATGTCTCGGGGTCGCACGGCAGCAACGATGTCGCGAACGCGCGTTGTACGCCGCGAAACAAGTTCGCGCGAGCTTGGCTCGAGACACGGGTTTGACGTCAGAGTTCCCCGGAGCCGTCAAGTGCTTGCTGGAAGCAGAGGTGGTGCTCTGTGGTTGTCCTGGGACTTGCTGGGGTCGACGACGTCGGCGATGGTCGCTCCGGCGATGTGCACAGTGAATGCGTAGTACGGGGAGAAAGTGGGTTTTTGGTGAGAAAGAGAGAGAGAGCAGTGGGGACGGGTTTGGAGTGATGAGGATGGTGCTAAGGATGTAAAGGGTCGCAAGGGTGGTTCAGGTCAGAGGGGAGGCTCGTCGGCGTCAGTCGCAAGGTGGCCGAGTTTGGTTGAAGTGGGTCTGTGTGCAGGGGAGTGGGCATGCAGGGGGCTCGGGTTAATGAAGGAGGAGTCGTGGAGGGAGGAGGTTGGTGGAAAAGACGTGAGGGATCGCTGAGTAGTTGTTGTCGGAGGTGGAGATGGCAGTGGGTTGTTCGAGGTCGGGGGCTCGGTGGGTGTAGCGAGAGAGATGAAGAGTGAGTTGGAGAGGGAGAGTGATGAGGGGAGTTGGAGACGAGGTTGAAATCGTGTGGGTAACGGTAGGAGCGTGGGCGTGAGGCGCGGCGGAGAAAGTGGATCGCGTGCGTGGATTTCGGGAGGTTACCGTTGGAAGAATTTTGAAGGAAGATGAACAGTGTAGCGGGTCGGGTCTTGAAGAGGAGGCGGGCTTCTGAGCTGGGCCGGGTAAAATAATTCCCTTAAAAAGAAGTGGCTGAGGAAGGAGATTGGGCCGGGGAACTTGGGTTAGTTTATTTAATTCATTTGTAGGGAGTGGGCCGGGGGATGTAAATGTTAATTAATAAAAAAAACCTAATTTGTGTTGGTCTGAGGGATTTTGTGGGCTGTTAATTAATTTGTGTTGGTATTTAGAAGTTTGGTTTTAATTAATCGTTTGTGCTGTGGGAAAGAAGTTCAATCGGGCTGGGGATTTAAATTTATTAAGGAATTTATTTAAGATTTTGGGAGTGGGCTGAGGGCAGCGGGCTGGGAAAAATTTGATTAATGGATTTATAAAAGTGTGGGTTGAGCTAAGGTCTAGGGTTTTAAATCTAAAACATTTTGCTTGTTTTAGTTTTGGGTACTAATTTAGTTTGGCTTTTAGGGTTTGAACTACGATTTCAAAAGAGTTGGAAAAGTAAGGCTTAAATATCAAGCTTAACAACCAATAAAAAAATACGAAGGAAAGAAAAGGAAATCACTAGAATTCAGAAAATAGGAAACTTTATTTAGAATGGAAACGGGGATTTACAGTGGTCAACTTTTCTCTTAAGCTTTTCTAACATGCTAAGTATTGGCTGATCACTGGCCTCTCTGATAGCCCATTTCAAGATTCTGATAAATTGTTAAGAACTAAATCACATTTCACACATGCAGTGAAGTAAACTCTACACCAACAAGAAGGATCATGCTGTCTCTTTAACCAGTTGTACGTTTTTAGGTCTTTAGTTTCGAGTAATTCCATCCACTCTTTAAAAACCTCAACGGTGTATGCCTTGACACAACTGTGAAATTGAGATTTGACAGCTCCAGACCCTCTACAAGCTTTTGAAAAGTTTGCATATAAATGCCTGATACAAAACCTATTCTCGGCCATAAGGAAAACGTCATCATCTGCAGCAATCAATCTCTGTTATTTGAAAATAAGTTAATATCTTTTACTTGTGTAATAATATATGATGTTTAGTGCAAAAAACAACTCATATTAACTATATTATTTGTGTATCGAATATTATGTTTAAAAAATATGATGTCTAAAATAATGCATACATTTTGCCTGTCTGACATGAAAACAAAACCATTCTTTTCATGTGATCCCAAAGAATCAGAAATGCACTCCAAGAAAAACTTCCATGCATCTTTACTTTCTGCCTCTACCACTGCCCATGCAAATGGGAAACAATTCATTGTTTGCATCCCTATCAAAATCAAGCATATAACTTCATGTATTTGCATGTTTAAAAAAAACATATGTTTGTGTTTGCAATGAAAATTATTGTTGCCTTCCTATGGCATTTAACATGACACTACGTTGGACATTGAGATGGCATCCATCTAGACCAATGAATGACTTGCACCCTGTTTTGAAACCTTTGATTTGTGTAGCAAATAAAGCATATATCTTCTGAAAGATAGATGGAGTATCAGTTAAAGAGTGATCCAACTGCACTCTTACATAACTTCCTGGGTTTTTCAACAGAATCATGTTGGCATGCTCTCTAATCTTCATGTACTGCTCCTTGTGGCTACCTTCATATTTCCTTTTCAGAGCTTTTCTGGCTTTATAGAGCTGACCAGTTTTCACTTCCAAATAGTAGTTTCTCTTCAAAGTACTCTACATTGCTTTCACATCCTAGTTTGGATTTTCCCTTATCTGATTTTCATATTATTTAGCTATCCATTCAGTAGTTGCATGCTTATTATGCCACGATCTTTGGCAAATATGCTTATTCTTCAGGGACTTTATTTGAAATGAATTTTTTTCTGCGGCCCATGATGCATGCTTCCTCCATAAACAATTCTTAACAACTCTCTTGCTACATACTGCTGTCACTCTATAACTTTCGTTCTTCACATACTTAACACCCATATCTACAACCTCCTTTTGCAAAGTCATACTACTACAATAAAGGGTTGCCCCTACGGATAAAGGTATCCGTAGGGGCAACCTTTTATTGCCCTTACGGATTAATCTGTAGGTCCCCATGGTTGTCCCTACGGTGCTCTACGGATTAATTTAAAAATATTAGAACGTAATTTGTTATTTGGCCTTACGGTGCCGCAAATGAAGGCCTTATAAATTAATCCGTAGGGGCATTATATGGGTTATTTATAAAAAAATAAAGCCCATAAATTTTCTCATTGGCACAATTTTCTCACTCTCACTCTCCCGCGCGTGCGTCGTCACCACCGCCCGTGCCTCGTCGCCACCGCACTCCCGCGCGCGCCTCGTCGTCCCTAACATCACCGTCGACTTCCTCGTCGACGTTAGGAACTCTCTCGTCGCCGATTGCGTCGTTGACCGACCATCTCCGGTCTCCTCCATCGCCGGCTTAAGGTTAGTAAATTTCATATTTTAACTTCTAATTATGCATTTATTTCTGTTATTGTTGGTTATTGGGTTACTACTTGGGCTAGGATTAGGGTTAGGGTTAGGGTTCAGTGTATGGTTAGGGTTCGGTTCAGTTAGGGTTAATTAATTGGGTTTAGGGTTCAGTTTAGGGTTAGGGTTAGGATTCTGGTTAGGGTTAGGGTTCAGTTTAGGGTTAGGGTTCAGTTTAGGGTTAGTTAGTTGGGGTTAGGGTTAGAGTTTGGTTCAGGGTTAGGGTTAGAGGCTAGGGTTAATTACGTAAAATAGATAGGGTTAATTAGGTTAATTAGTGATAATTTGAAAGGGTTAGGGTGTTGATTAGGGTTAATTAGGTTAATTTGGGTAAATTGGGTTAAGTTTGGATTAATTAGGGATAATTTGTGTTAGGGTAATGATTATAGTTAATTGGGGTTAATTAGGGTTATTTAGGATTAGGGTTTAGGGTGCACTAGTTCTTTCAGTATGATACTCGATGATAACGTAAACGTACAACTTTACCGTACACGTAAGAAAAATTTACCCTAAACTAAAAACTTCGAACCCTTAATAATGAAACGTAAACGTAAAACCTATTCTAGTTAAATGTTCAAGTTAAAACCAATATATGATACTCGATGATAATATGAAACTTTCATATTCTTATCGATACTCATATATGAAAATCAAAGCGCGACTTAGTCCCCGTCTATCGGTTAACATACGTTCGATGTTCGTCGTGACATAGAATTATACGAAGGTTGTTAAATATCGGGCAGTATAGTTCGGTACTAACAACCGTCATGTAGTCTATGTGACGAGAAGATTCAATCGTATGATAACCGATAGATTTGTCCAGTGTGGACAAGTTAGGAATGTATAAAGCAAACACCTGCATTCACTTGTGTTTTCATCCGTTTCGAGTTATTTTGTCGGCACTTTTCCACTGGTTCTCTGTGTACAAAGATAGATTAGATGTTCATTTCAACGTTGTTTCATAGCTTTGAAATGATTATTTATTCTATTACAGTATACTCACAGAACAGTGGGGAGGTGCTGCCGAAATTTACTCGAAACGGTTGAAAGCACAAGTGAATGGGTATCTGCTCTATATATTCTTAATGGGATAGAAACCTTACCCCCGACAGCCGAAAAACACACATATAACACGAATACACAACAAACGCACACACAGCACATACACACTAACAACCCTACATTTAAGCGAAATCATAAATTGAAACACACATATATATAGAATACAACTCATACTTGGGTATCCTCAAATCCAACTTTGTTTATCGATAATTTATTTTTTTCAACGACAAACGCACACACAAAGCACATACATGGATTTTCTCCTTTGTCGGTAACCATCCCGTTCTTAGATTTCTCAATATAGTCATCATAACCTACAATTTATATGTTATACAGTCTAACATGGCCCATGAGTACATCAGAGTTAAGGACTGGATGTATGTGGATTGGCAACAATGTATGAAACCTAAGTTTGTCACAGGATTTGCTGCTTTCATTAAATTTGCACGCACACATAATAAGATCCTGTTAGAGAAGATTCTCTGCCCATGCGATAGATGTGGGAATAAGTACTGGCAGAATGTAGAATTCGTAGAGCTTCATATCGTTAAACATGGTTTTACTAGAATTTATACAACTTGGCTATATCATGGGGAATGAGAAGAAGTCAGTAATGTGGCAGAAGAAGAAGACGGTAATTTCTTTCCCGGAGAAGAAATGGAAGATATGGTAGAGCCTGCCCTAGGTGATCTATTCGTACCGAAGATGACATTCCTTCCGGTCAAGGACCGCGTGCGGATAAGTATAAAAAGTTCATAAATGATACTATAAAACCAATTTATGAGAATGCAAAGTATTCCATTCTCTCATGGTTCGTCCAACTTTTCCAGATTAAGTGCCTAAATGGATGGAGCACAAGTCATTCACAATGCTTCTTTCGTTCTTGAAAGATTCTATGCCCCCAAGAAATAACATACCTGACAGCTGGTACGGAGCCCAGAAGATGATATCTGATTTGGGTCTGAAGTGTGAGAAGATTCAAGCATGTCATAAAAATTGCGTGTTGTACTGGAAAGAGAATTCAGATTCGAAAGAGTGTCCAATATGCGGAGAGGCTAGATATAAGCCAAAAGATTGTGATAAGAAGCCCGATATACCTGTCAAGATAGTACGACACTTTCCCATAACACAGAGGCTGCAGAGGCTATTCAGGTGCAAGAAAACAGCCGAGGCAACGATTTGGCATCACCGTGCTCCTCCAAGTGAAGATGAAAAAATGATTCGTCCAAGAGATTCACCGGAATGGAAGGATTTCGATAGGAGGCACGAAATATTCAGTAGCGATCCTCGCAATGTCAGGCTCGGACTCGCTAGTGATGGCTTCTGCCCATTTAACTATATGGCTGGAAGCCATAGCACATGGACCGTTGTAATGATAGTTTATAATCTGCCGCCTTGGTTGGCTATGGATCAATCATACTTTATGATGCATTTTCTTATCGACGGACCAAACTCACCGGGAAATAATATCGACGTCTATCTCTGACCTCTGATCGATGCGTTAAAATCTTTATTCATTGATGGTGTAGAGACCTACGATGCAAACACAAATACAACCTTCATACTGCGTGCGGCTTTAATGTGGATAATTAATGAATTTCCTGCGTATGGAATGCTATTAGGTTGGTCCGTACATGGTTACAAAGTATGTCCTTATTGCCATCAACATACAACATCAAAGTTCTTGAATTTTAGCAGGAAGGTTTGTTATTGCGGCCATCGACGTTTCCTGCCTCTAGACCATCCCTACAGGTTAGACGCTGTTCACTTTGATGATCATCAGGAGCTTCTTGGACCTACAGCCCCATTATCCGGAGAGGACATGACTGCTCAGTAGGATGGTTACAATAATGTGACCTTCGGGATAGATCCGACAAAACAGGTCAAACCACCATTCTGGAACAAGTTAAGCATTTTCTTCGAGCTTCCGTACTGGTCAAAAAATTTAGTGCATCATTATCTGGACGTCATGCACATAGAGAAGAGAGTATCCGAGCACGTACTCAACTTGCTTCTTTGTAATGACGGGAAATCGAAAAACAACCTCCATGCTCGGATGGATCAACAGGACAGGGAAATTAGAAATGAATTTCATCCTAAACCGATAGCGGGTAAACTAGGAAAGTTTGTACTTCCCAATGCCGCGTATCATATGTCACAACCGGAGAAGAAAACATTCCTGCAGGTGTTGCATGATTTGAAAGTTCCCACAGGTTTCTCAGGATCATTTAGCAAGAAGATAAAAATTATGAAAAGCAAAATCGATGGGCTGAAAAGTCATGATCACCATGTTATTATGGATCAACTTCTCCGATTAGCCCTCAGGACTTCTCTTCCTGAATCGGTTGGTCTAGTAATCAATGACCTATGTTGCTTTTTTAGAGAATTATACGCTAAAACACTGGATGTTGTGACACTGGAGAAACTAGAAAATTCTGTTTCGTTGATACTTTGCCAGTTTGAGAGTATTTTCCCACCGTCATTCTTCGATATCATAATACACCTGACGGTTCATCTTGCAACTGAGGCTAAGTTAGCCGGACTGGTACAATATTGATGGCTGTATCCCGTCGAAAGGTACATGAAATTTTTCGTTTCGAGCAATTTGTACAATTATTGTTGTCATGTATGCCCGTATTTATTTATTTAACATATTTTTCTTTAGGTATTTTTACACTCTAAAAAATTATATACGCAATAGAAATCGACCAGAGGGTTCTATCATACAAGGTTATCTTCTAGATGAAGTAACCACATTTTATTCCCGTTATCTAGATGAGAACATTGAGACGAAACTTAACCGGCCACGAGGAATTCAGGACGGGCCATATGGTAAAGCTGATTATAAGAGGGTGTTTACCGCCGAAAGACGCGACCGGAACGTTGGGACGTCTGGCCTAAATTTTGAGGGCAGATGCTATTTGGTTTTATCTGTCTACCTCTCCGAAGATTCCAAGTTGATTTATGGCACCGTGTATCGGAGGTTTAAACGGATGCGGCCGATGTAGCAGACTTCATCAGATTCCCCCTCGTTTGTGAGTGGTTTTTGATTGTGGGGACGCTCTTCCCTGCAGGCGTAGGACCCTGCAGTTAATTACGTTACCGCATCGCGGTAACCACTTTCTCCTTCTCCAGATGTTCACTTCGTGTCGTGTGTGTTTGTTTTATCTTTGGTTGCTCCTGAATTGTATACGGAGACTAATTTATGTTGTCGCCCGTAGGGCGGGGATTAATCCAAATCCGTATTTTCTTAGATTTGGGTTTGGTTTGATTTAAGGATCGTTAACCTCATTTGAGATTAAGATCAACGTAAATATTTGTTAAGGATACGTTAGTCTGATTTTAGACTAAGATCTACTTAACAAGATTTAGGATCATTTATATCCAATAAAAGAGCATTTGGGTTCTATTGCTTTAGTTTAGGGACATTACGGTCCATTGGGTTTAAGGACATCATAGTCCATAGAGTTTAGTTTAGGGACGTTGCGGTCCGTGGTTTATGGACATCATAGTCCGTAGAGTTTAAAGACATCATAGTCTATTGTTAAAGACATCATAGTCTATAAGGTTTTGGTTTAACATTTTGGGGATGCACCAAAAGTTATTGGTTATTGGGACCCTCCATCTCTCTGAAGACGTTGAAGAATTACAACGACATATATCAGAGGTATGAAGACATGTACCCTTGAACCAATAGATATTTGTCAAAGGATCGGTGGTCTTGTTTGGGACTAAGACCAGTTTGGAAAAATAAAGAGCACATGGGCTCGGTTGATTAGGTATTTGTTTAACTTTGACTCAGCCCAAAGAGTCTCTTTCGTTTCCTATTTCAATAAAGTGTTAGACACTTACTAGGACACAGTCCTTTCTCTGTGCACCTAATGCTAAACATTTATGCGAGTACTAACACTCACACTTTGCTTTGCTTTTCCCACTTTCTTTTTGTTTTTTTTGTTATGAGTGTTGAACACACTTTATGGCGCTAGGCTCTTCTTACAGAGCGCTCTTTATTTCATCAGCACCCACGTGAGGAGCACATGGTGCGCTTGGTGCCAGCCACTGAGTGCTAAGCACTTTTATAAAATAGCGCCCACGTAAGGAGCACATGGAGCGCTCGGCGCTGAGCGCCAGACTTGGAGTGCTAAGCGCTTCTTATTGAATAGCGCCCACATGAGGGGCACGTGAGACGCTTGGCGCTAAGCACAACATTTAAGTGATGAGCGCCCTTTATTAAAGAGCGCCCATGTGAGGGGCACGTGAGGCGCTTGGCCCTGAGAGCTAACATTTGAGTAATGAGCGCCCTTTATTTAATAGCGCCCACGTGAGGGGCACGTGAGGCGCTTGGTGTTGAGCGCCAACCACTGAGTGCTAAGCACTCTTTGTTTTCTAGTGCTTGGCGCTAGGTTTTTTCTTTCTGTGTTATGTTCTGCAAAGTTCAATTCTTTGTTCTTCCCCGGATCTTCGATCCCTAAGAACAACTTCATCCCCGTAAGAATTAAATTCTCATTTGTGGGAGACTTGTCTTATGGATCACAGATCCGAGGAAAGAACTATGTTCTTTTTATGAGGGTTAAACCCTTGCAGATGAGATGTTTTAATCTCCCTTACCTTGAAGAAAATTCTTCTTCTTAAAGATTTCTCTTCTCTTTGAGATCGAAGTTTATGGGGGGGGGGAGTTCTTCTGTGCAAGACTTGAAGTCTTGGGTCCTTTATATAGTGAAGGCCGATATGTTGATTCAGTTAAGGAAATCTCTCATTGGGAGATTTCTTAATTGATTTGGGGATTTTATCCACCGTTGGATCTTTGATCCAAGGACCACTATTTTACAGAAGACATTTTTCTTTTTTTTTTAACAAGATTGGGAAAATATTTTCCCATACATAACTTGTTCTGTATCTTGGTGATTTTTAATCACCATTGGATCTTTGATCCAACGATGGTCTGATTTACAGAGCACAATCTTTCTTGTTTGGAAAGATTTGAGGAGTATTTCCTCAACAGAATTTAATTATGTAATTTGATGATTTATCAACTTCGTTGGATCTTTGATCCAATGGTGGAGAACATTTTAGTTCTAGCGCTGGCGCTCTCGTGCTTTGCACGTGAGGTGCTGCCTCATAGTCTTTGACTCTTGGCGCTGACGCTTTTGGCGCTAGCGTTTTCGTGCTTTGCATGTGAGGCGCTGCCTCAGAGTCTTTGACTCATGGCGCTGGCGCTCTTGGCGCAGCGCTCTCGTTCTTTGCACGTGAGGCGCTGCCTCAGTTCAAATTTCAAATTTTGAACAGAGCTTTGCTCTCTGATTGGGGGAAACAAATGCCCCCACCGTTGCGCTCATGTGGCTTACACGTGAGTGCAGCGGTGGCAGCCTTTCCACCGTTAGTGAAAGGTTCCTAGGCACACTATAGAGGTCTCACAAGGCATCAACCATGCCAATTTAAAATTTTATGGGTGCCGAGAAACCCTAATACGGATCGTCGGCTAGAATTCTAGGCGAAACATTAAACTAGTTAACGACTTAACTATAAGTGAGAGGCTACAACCTTTGTAGATCCGGTTATCCACTTCCTTAGCTCCATGTAGTCGTCCTCTCGCTGTCCATCTCGAATCCCAAACTCAAACGTCGGCTTCATCGGAGAATTGGGCGGACTAGGTCGTCGGCTTCGTGCCGAAGATGATCTACGTCGAGGTTGCACAAGTTCAAGCTCCAACTTCACCAAGTTGTGAAACTTGTGAAGAAAACACCCAAAACAACTTGGCAAGAGGTAGAGGGTGAAGAAATAGGAGGTGGGTTCACTTTAGAATTGGATTTCTCACTTTCGAACTCAAGTTGCCATTGATGGCATCAAGCTTTTCTTGAAGAAGAAGATGATGAAGAAGAAAGAATATGATAAGTTTCTTATTTAAAAATGAAACTAAAATGAATACTTATCATATACTAACCATGGTCAAGTGTAGAGATTAAACTAAGGTTAGTTGGAATGGTTAGGGTTAAGGATGAGATAAGAATGGTGGACTTTTTCAAAGCTTCAAGAAGCTTCAACATAGAAACAAAATAAGCCACCATTCTTAACAATATCCAAAATGAATAAATAAATAAATAACTAAGTAAATAATCAAAACCCTAACCATTCATATAACCATGGTTTAATCTTTACACAAACACCCAAGTGAGCAAGTATCATCAAACATGATACAAACAAGTGCACAAAAAAATATATCACATATACAATGTGCATCAAGTGAGAAAATCCTTTTAAAGTGAACCAATACTAGTTAATGCAAAGTAATATATCAAATATATAATTATACATTAAATCATTAAATCAACACTTGATTTAACGATCCGGTCATATCGCATATAACCGACCAGTATGCTATGTATCGGCTTATCGAATCAATCCTCGATTCGATATCTAGGTTATATCGAATATAACCAATCGATACATCCATCGCGAGAATGAAATACGGTATCACATACCCGCATTATTCTCGGTCCTGCACATAGCTCATATGCGCTCCTATTTCGTTTCGCTTGAGCCAGGAAACCTCTGTGTAGGACTCTAATGACTCGTCAATACGCCGGTAGCAGATGATGATCATATCAATCACCCACAAGCCGCAAGCGGTCTGCTAAACGTAACGGCCATCCGGGTATTGAACGATCAGAAGATCGACGAGCTAGCCCGCTCATACTCCTGTGAATCCAACCAGTAACACTTACCGTACAGTCTGGTCTGTTCGTCTGATACGTCGCATATTAAGTCTAGCGGTGGTAAACGTCAGACCCCAGTAACCGATAGGTCGTGCCGATGTGAGGCTCATAACGGGTCGAGAAACTACTGGTAACACTTACCAGCAAATCTCTGATCAGCCCTGGCCAGGGACTTCCCTGTTACGGCCAATCGAGCACTGCGCAACATCAACCCCCAATACCGGGAGAGACGAAACCCCTCCTATCGCTCATTGCCTCCATGTGACTCGGGACTGTACCCAAAGACCACCGTTTTGCATGCCCTCATGGGCGTGGTAAGGTGGAGATCAAAGCACAGTGGGAATCACACAAGACTCTATGACGATCTCGGGTCTACAGACTAACCTGCACAAGTGTCACCTGAGAACCGCCATCTGACGTGAGTTATAATACCATCTGGGAGTTCTCGGCGAGTCCGTCCAGTGTACCCAGTCCCTACTGAGCACCCGTACACCATCTCTGATGTCAAACACCAATGGATATGGGATCATCCATCGCCCATCTCATGGGTCGAGAAGCGTATACGCTAGTCTACACTGGTATATCGATGCCCCGTCTCGATACACCCATGACTAGGGACCTTGAAGGATGTACCTATGGACTACCATGTCCCTACTAGTATGATCTGCATCATAGTCTAGGTAGTCAAGTACACATCCTAAGGGCTTTACCAACATGTAACAATAAGACAGTTTAAAGAGACAAGTGTACATGTTAAGATAAAGAGCAACCAGATAGCATACTATCATATCGAGCAAGAAAGTCATCTCTATATATGTCCAAGCATCCAATATAATATACATCATCTGTACAATACTGGCCTCTAGGGCATACATACAACTAACAATCTCCCACTTGCACTAAGGCCAGCTGCTGTAGTATCGCATACTGAGCATCCCGAAGAGTCTCTCAAACTGTATCTGGGGAATGGCCTTCGTGAGTGGATCCGCCGTGTTGTTCTTCGTGTCAACCCTCCTGACCTCGATCTCCCGGCGATCAACTATCTCCCGGATCAGGTGATACCGCCTCAGAATATGCCTGGATCGCTGATGGGACCTGGGTTCCTTGGCCAAAGCCACCGCTCCATTGTTATCGCAATACAAAGTTATTGGATGCTCAATGGATGGAACCACTCCAAGTTCAGTAATGAACTTCTTGATCCAGACAGCCTCTTTGGCAGCATCGTTGGCAGCGATGTATTCAGCCTCCATCGTCGAGTCTGCCACGGTTTCCTGCTTGGAACTCTTCCAGCTAACCGCCCCTCCGTAAAGGGTAAAGACAAATCCCGACTGCGACTTAGAGTCGTCCTTATCACTCTGGAAGCTCGAATCGGTAAAGGACTCCACTTGGAGTTCTCCGTTACCATACACCAAGAGCATCTCTTTAGTCCTTCGTAAGTACTTGAGAATGCTCTTCACAGCTGTCCAGTGACTCTCTCCAGGATCAGCTTGATACCTGCTCACTACACTTAGTGAGTATGCTACATCGGGTCTGGTATATAGCATCGCATACATGATAGAGCCTACTGCCGAAGCATAGGGTATCCCTTGCATGCGAGCTCTCTCCAAATCAGTCTTGGGAGACATCTCTTTGGAGAGAGTGACTCCAGAGATCGTGGGCAAGTTCCCACGCTTGGACTCTTCCATACTAAACCTCTTTAGTATGGTGTCAATGTACCTGGATTGGGACAATCCCAATATCCGTTTCGATCTATCTCTATAGATCCTAATCCCCAATATGCAGGAGGCATCACCAAGATCTTTCATTTAGAATCTTTGTGATAAGAAGAGCTTGACCGATTGCAGCATAGGAATATCATTTCCTATCAAGAGTATGTCGTCCACGTACAATACGAGGAAGACAATCTTACTCTCTGCCACCTTCTTGTAGATACAAGGTTCATCTGGGTTTTTGACGAAATCAAACTCTTTGATAACGACGTCAAAGCAGATGTTCCAACTCCGCGATGCTTGCTTTAATCCATAAATGGATTTAAGCAGCTTGCACACCTTCCCGCTGCTCCCACTGTCTACGAAGCCCTCTGGCTGAGTCATGTACACGCACTCTTCTAAATCACCATTTAGAAAGGCGGTCTTAACATCCATTTGCCAGATTTCGTAATCATGATATGCAGCGATGGCAAGCATGATCCGGATGGATTTAAGCATAGCCACTGGAGAAAAGGTCTCATCATAGTCCACACCTGGTCTTTGACGAAAACCCTTTGCTACAAGTCTAGCTTTGAAAGTCTCCACTTTCCCATCTACACCAAGTTTCTTCTTGAAGATCCACTTGCTCCCAATGGGTTTTACCCCTTCAGGAGCAACTTCCAAAGTCCATACTTTGTTGGTGTACATAGATTCCATCTCGGACCGCATAGCATCCAGCCATTTCACTAAGTCCCCACTCGTGATGGCCTGCTCGAAGCTAGTTGGGTCATCATCCTCCATGATGCAATCCTCGCTCCCACCATCCATGAGAAAACCGTAGTATCTCTCAGGTTGGCGAGGAACCCTACTAGATCGGCGGAGAGGCTGAGGTTCGTCGGGAGCTACTGAATCCTCTGGTTCTACTAAATCTTCAGTTTGAGTTTGTGTAGCCGGAATTTCTTCCAGTTCTACCTTATCGCCACTAATTTCCTTTGCAAGAAATTCCTTTTCCAAAAAGGTGGCATGTCGAGAAACAAACACTTTTTGTTCCTCTGTATGGTAGAAAAGATATCCATGTGAATGTTTGGGATATCCCACAAACTTGCATAGAACTGACCGTGCCTCGAGTTTGTCCGGATTTTGCCTTTTGACATAGGCCGGGCAACCCCATATCTTAACTCGTTTAAGACATGGTCTCTTCCCACTCCATATCTCATATGGTGTGGTAGGTACAGATTTAGATGGAACTTGATTCAATAGGTATGTTGCTGTCTCCAGCGCATAACCCCAAAAGGAAATAGGTAACTCAGCTGTGCTCATCATAGAGCACACCATATCTAATAGGGTGCGGTTCCTCCGTTCTGATACACCGTTGTGCTGTGGTGTATATGGAGGAGTCAGCTGAGAGAGAATCCCATTCTCTTTTAGGAAGTCCAGGAATTCATTGCTTAAGTATTCTCCTCCTCGATCAGATCGTAGGATTTTAATACTTTTTCCGGTTTGGTTCTCGACTTCTTGTTTATATTCTCTAAATTTCTCAAAAGCTTCTGATTTGTGTTTAATCAGGAACACATATCCGAATCTAGAGAGATCGACAGTGAATGTAATGAAGTACGAAGAACTATCCCTGGCATGTGAAGACATGGGACCGCATACATCACTATGTATAAGTCCTAAGAGTTCGGTAACTCTTTCTCCGTGTCCCGTAAACGGAGTTTTGGTCATCTTGCCTTTGAGACATGACTGGCAAGTGTCATAAGATGAAAACTCAAACGGATTTAAATATCCATCTTTATGCAACTTAGCTAGTCGTGTCGCATTGATGTGACCCAGTCTACAATGCCACAAGAAGGATTCGTTCAGTTCTGAACTCTTCCTCTTGTGTGTGTTTGTTATGCTCAGAACTGTTGATTGATTTAGAACATAAATGCCATTGCACAACGTGCCTGATCCAACCAACTTTTGGTTACGGAAAATGTTCATAACATTGTCCTGTAATACAAAATTATATCCCTCTTTACTTAATAAAGAAACCGATATAATGTTGCATATCAGGTTCGGCATGTAATAGCATTCGTTCAGAACCAATGTATTACCAGTTGGTAATACAAGGTGATATTCCCCGACAGTCTTAGCTGCAACAATTGCACCATTTCCAACTCTAATGTCTTTATCACCTTCTCCAAGTTCTTTACCTTTCCTTAGCCCATGTAACTGATTGCATATATGGGATCCTGACCCGGTATCTAATACCCAGGACGTAGAGCAAATGGAGAAACAGTTCTCTGTAACGAACACACCCGAAGAAAATGCATCAACATGTACTTTCTTCAATCGGGTGGCATGGGAATCCTGGTATTCCCCTATATCCTGTTCATTCCTATAACTCTTATAAGAAAGAACGGAACCAACGTTCCCCAGCACAGTATAACATGCGGGTTCGGTCAATACATCCATATTATTATCTTGATTAAGGCATGAAATGGTCGCTACCTGGAGAGAGAGAGAAGAAAACACTTTAGCGTATGCTAGTGCAAGATCAGATTGGTTATTATCTTATCTAATCAGGATGGCTCCCACTGGTTTTTATCAAATCTTCCTTCAAACCCTAAAAGGAAAGACTAGCCGGGATTAATTATACACTACAAGTTCGCCAATCTTTCAGCTAGGCCAGTGTCGGTACTTTGAGGGAGGTCCCCCGTGCTTTCGCACGAACCTAATTAATGTAAACCTCATTTTCCCAGAGGCGTAACCTCGTTGACACCTTTCTAGACACCTACTTGATCGGCTAATTGCAATGTGCAAAACTCTCTCAGGAGTAACTCTTACTCGCAGTGGGTATCGGGATCCAACTATCTCATAGAAGGTATGCAATCTCATTGCAAATTTCAACACTTGAAATTCCCGATAATATTTTGCCCCTAGTGTCCTATGACCTTGACAAAGGCCAACAAATCACAGGAGGCTAGTCAAGTTCAACCCGTCATTTCTTGATTGAATCAAACCCACCCGCACGACCCTTGACAAAGGCCAACAAGGTCGTACGACTACCCTGAAACAATCTGCATCACATGCATAAGCAGATAAGCACTATTCAGCTACCGCACACTACGCCTTGACAAAGGCCAACAAACACAGCACGAATATTAAACAGTTCTTATCTGAAATGACGGAGGGCTACGGCAGGTTTTTCTGAAAACCTATTGCGTAATGAACTTGATATCGTTGTAGAATCAAATGAAGTTTTAAAATGGAGTGATTTTGAGGCTTTTCTAGTTTTGCTAAAGGGGTCACTCCCGGTGAAGGGATCGTCGGCCCTTTCCTCGTCGAATGAGGTGCGGGATATATCATATATATCACTGTGCAACGCAAAAACTCTTAAAAGCAATCAATAACCAAACCGAGTGTGTAGCATCTGCCAGTTATTGCTAAAGGAGTCACTCCCGGTGAAGGGATCTCGGTCCTTTCCTCATCGAATAAGGTGCAGGGTATATCATATATACCGCTATGCAAAGCAAGAACTGTAGCTACCTGTTTTTATTTTGAAATTCGATTCCACAACATCTTAGGTTTCTTATCTTTCATTAATCACATTAATGAAGTCCCATCATTTATGTACCTAAACATCACAGATAAATACGACGTACACTTATGCCATCCGCATTCGCCTCGATGTCCCCTTGTGCACCGTTAGGTTAGGTAACTAACGACAGAGTAGGGCAGGGCTAGCGCGGGTGTAAAACATAAGTAACGTCTATATAATATATCATATATATTATATACTGTATCCATCACAGAACATCACATGATCAAATCACAGATATCGCAGCAGAAGAAACATATGAAATATTGGATATACTAGGACGTCCGTGTTTTCAATACGAGCCAGTATAAAACACGGATTCCACGGTCGTGATGAATAGCCAATCCCACACCCCTAGACCCCTACGAGAGCGGCAAGCAACCCTACCAATTCTAGGGTTAGGAGACCCGGACTCGACTCCTCGAGTTGGTCTCCCACTGGACCCCAGAACCCGGTTACTTGTGCTCCCCTCCTGGGTCTATCCTAATGCGGAAAAGTAAATAATATACAAAAGGTGACAACTTCCGCTACCTGGAAGTGCCCCAAATAAAAGAATATTACATACAAGTTTTTACATGAATGAAAATGAAAAACACTCATCTCACATAAAACCCCCGGCTATTCGAACACGACAATCCAATATAACATATCCAGCAACACATAACATCACATGTCATCAACGTAAGTAAATATGTCCATCCTAATTGTCGTTGACATATAGCAACGAAACCGGCAATATCACATATTACACTTACGGTCACAGAAAAGAAAGTGTAAAACTACAACAGTTGGAATCCGCAACCTCTTTAGACATCGCATGCCTAATCAAATGAAATACTTAGACATCACATGCCTAACAGTTATAAACCCCGCATTTTAGTCTCATTATCGAAAACTCTTTTCAATATCAAGTGAAACTAAACTGCTAGATTTATAACATTCATTCAGTTATCTCATAACTGTTTGTGAATTCCAATTATTGTATCACATTCCAGATAAACAGTAAATGTTAAACTTTCCGATCGAACAGTCGAATACCCAAGTTTTCCCGATACAGCTCAACATATGAAATAAGTCTAACAACATTCAGTTCGTGCCTCAGTACCAACGGTCCAGCCGTAGAAGGGTCAAGCCAACGCCTCACATGTGGCACGCCGTACTGCCCCAAACCCGAAGGTTCAAAGGGCAGTTCAAGACGGTCACATAATCGAGTTAAGGTTTGTTGTCTTCTAGAGGGTCCATCGCGTTACTTGCACTACTTAGAACGTCGTTAAACTACGGAAAAATCCAACACTTGGAAATTTCCCGACAGGGAAAAAATTGGGTATTTATATCCGGTCGAACTTTTTAACATATTCTAAAAATTATCCGGAAAGCATCATAGACAAAATCTGATACTCCGATCGAATCTCCGAACTCCCAACACACCCCAGAAAATTCAATTCTTGAATAAATTTTAAAAATTCCCAGAAAATCCAACACCAGAAGAAATCAGTTACTGTGCAAAAATTATATGATAATTCATTAAAGTTGCCGCGGAACCACCGCCTAAGCAGGCTTAGGCCGCGGTTCCGCCACACTGTAGACTGTTCATTAAGTAAATTTTGCACCGTAATTCATATATTTCCCTGCTGAATTTTTTAGCAATTTTTAATCTGGAAAAATCCCAGATTTTAGAAAAAGTCCAGAGAGCACTTGGGTTTTAGGGTTTCGGGTTCGTTCGGGTTTCAAACGTCGTCTAGACTTCGCCCAAGGCTCTAGCTAGGCTCTGATACCAGTGAAAGGTTCCTAGGCACACTATAAAGGTCTCACAAGGCATCAACCATGCCAATTTAAAATTTTATGGGTGCCGAGAAACCCTAATACGGATCGTCGGCTAGAATTCTAGGCGAAACATTAAACTAGTTAACGACTTAACTATAAGTGAGAGGCTACAACCTTTGTAGATCCGGTTATCCACTTCCTTAGCTCCATGTAGTCGTCCTCTCGCTGTCCATCTTGAATCCCAAACTCAAACGTCGGCTTCATCGGAGAATTGGGCGGACTAGGTTGTCGGCTTCGTGCCGAAGATGATCTACGTCGAGATTGCAAAAGTTCAAGCTCCAACTTCACCAATTTGTGAAACTTGTGAAGAAAACACCCAAAACAACTTGGCAAGAGGTAGAGGGCGAAGAAATAGGAGGTGGGTTCACTTTAGAATTGGATTTCTCACTTTAGAACTCAAGTTGCCATTGATGGCATCAAGCTTTTCTTGAAGAAGAAAATGAAGAAGAAGAAAGAATATGATAAGTTTCTTATTTAAAAATGAAACTAAAATGAATACTTATCATATACTAACCATGGTCAAGTGTAGAGATTAAACTAAGGTTAGTTGGAATGGTTAGGGTTAAGGATGGGATAAGAATGGTGGACTTTTTCAAAGCTTCAAGAAGCTTCAACATAGAAACAAAATAAGCCACCATTCTTAACAATATCCAAAATGAATAAATAAATAAATAACTAAGTAAATAATCAAAACCCTAACCATTCATATAACCATGGTTTAATCTTTACATAAACCCAAGTGAGCAAGTATCATCAAACATGATACAAACAAGTGCACAAAAAAATATACCACATATACAATGTGCATCAAGTGAGAAAATCCTTTTAAAGTGAACCAATACTAGTTAATGCAAAGTAATATATCAAATATATAATTATACATTAAATCATTAAATCAACACTTGATTTAACGATCCGGTCATATCGCATATAACCGACGAGTATGCTATGTATCGGCTTATCGAATCAATCCTCGATTCGATATCTAGGTTATATCGAATATAACCAATCGATACATCCATCGCGAGAATGAAATACGGTATCACATACCCGCATTATTCTCGGTCCTGCACATATCTCATATGCCCTCCTATTTCGTTTCGCTTGTGCCAGGAAACCTCTGTGTAGGACTCTAAAGACTCGTCAATACGCCGGTAGCAGATGATGATCATATCAATCACCCACAAGCCGCAAGCGGTCTGCTAAATGTAACGGCCATCCGGGTATTGAACGATCAGAAGATCGACGAGCTAGCCCGCTCATACTCCTGTGAATCCAACCAGTAACACTTACCGTACAGTCTGGTCTGTTCGGCTGATACGTCGCATATTAAGTCTAGGGGTGGTAAACGTCAGACCCCAATAACCGATAAGTCGTGCCGATGTGAGGCTCATAACGGGTCGAGAAACTACTAGTAACAGTTACCAGCAAATCTCTGATCAGCCCTGGCCAGGGACTTCCCTGTTACGGCCAATCGAGCACTGCGCAACATCAACCCCCAATACCGGGAGAGACGAAACCCCTCCTATCGCTCATTGCCTCCATGTGACTCGGGACTGTACCCAAAGACCACCGTTTTGCACGCCCTCATGGGCGTGGTAAGGTGGAGATCAAAGCACAGTGGGAATCACACAAGACTCTATGACGATCTCGGGTCTACAGACTAACCTGCACAAGTGTCACCTGAGAACTGCCATCTGACGTGAGGTATAATACCATCTGGGAGTTCTCGGCGAGTCCGTCCAGTGTACCCAGTCCCTACTGAGCACCCATACACCATCTCTGATGTCAAACACCAATAGATATGGGATCATCCATCGCCCATCTTATGGGTCGAGAAGCGTATACGCTAGTCTACACTGGTATATCGATGCCCCGTCTCGATACACCCACGACTAGGGACCTTGAAGGATGTACCTATGGAATACCATGTCCCCACTAGTATGATCTGCATCATAGTCCAGGTAGTCAAGTACACATCCTAAGGGCTTTACCAACATGTAACAATAAGACAGTTTAAAGAGACAAGTGTACATGTTAAGATAAAGAGCAACCAAATAGCATACTATCATATCGAGCAAGAAAGTCATCTCTATATATGTCCAAGCATCCAATATAATATACATCATCTGTACAATACTGGCCTCTAGGGCATACATACAACTAACAGTTAGATCAACTTGGAAGCTGGATCGACTTCCAGCGTCTATAAATAGGGCCTTTGGCCCTTGAGATGGCTTCTGTTCATCTTCTCCCTTTCTTGTTTTTCTGAGAATTTAATTCTCTCTTCAGAGCATAGATCTCTGCCCAAGGAACTTCCTCTAAGTTAGAACTTTGTTCAAATATTCGGTAAGAATCATGTTCGACCCCATTAAACAGAGCTTTGCTCTTCTCAGATCACAGATCTTAAAAATGTGTTTTAGGGTTTCTTAACCCGTTACATGAAAACAGAGTTTTGCTCTTCTTAGATCATATATCAAAAAATCTTCTTTTTGGGTTTCTTAACCCATTAATGAAGAACTCTTAGAGTTCGTTTTGCAGATCTTAAAGATCTCAGAATTTTTAACTCAGTAAAAGCTTTTCTTTTTAGGGTATTGATGGATGATTCCATCGTTTTCACAGAGCATAGCTCTTAGAATTTTTAGGGAATTTTATTCCCCTCATAATTAGAGTTGACAGATGTCTCTCTTGTTTGCAGAGCGTTGCTCTCGAGGGAGTTTAACTCCTTGGCCCGAGGAGTCTCTCATTAAATGAGAATCTTTTTTAGGATTTCTTCTTTAATGAGTGATTGTCTCATCAATGATGAGTCGTCACCTTGATTTTGTGGGTCCCCCTTGGTCTCTTTTTCCTGCATTGCAGGGTGGTACAAATTTAAAGTACCAAGTGTCAGAATTCAGATTAGAGCATTAGCAACTAACCCTCACATTTTTTCGTGCAGGTACAATGGATTTCGATTCTTCCTTCCCTTTTGTTCGTTCAGAGAACGCCTTCGTTGACGCGCCCATGGATTAGGAAGTCTTCATGCTCATTAAAGATCACGACCCGGAGCGGAAATCTTTTCATCTATGGGAGTCGTGGTACAATCAGATTATCCAAGGTCGGCGTAGTTTCTCTTGTGCAGTGCCTTCAGAGCCAATTTCCGCCATTAATTATACCGACTCACCCCAGGTGAATTACGCGGTGGAGAAGGTTAACTGGATTACGGATGGACGCCTCCAGCCCTCGATGGTTCGGTACCTGTACAGCCGCCGATGGCTTTAGATATTCTGGGGCGGCGCATATGTCAAGGCGAGTCACGCCCTTGGGGACAGGCATACATGATAGGCTTGACTCCTCGCTATTCAGCCGGATACTTGCAGTGGACTCGGTACATCCTGTCGGCCAAGAAGTCGCTGTTGCTGTAGCTAGGGTTGTACCCCGCGATTTATGTGTCTCTTTTCCAGTATTCCACGCCCCCTGTATGGTGGGTTAAAGCTTTCTTGGAACAATGGAATGTCCCGACTCACACCTTTCTTCTATCAGATCGGGAAGTTTCAATCTCCTTGGAAGAGATCGCGGAGATCTCCATCTTACTCGTCAGAGGGGAACATTACGAGGAAATACTTCCCCCTGACGAGTACATCTTCGCCACCAAATCAGTGGTGATGGGACTTACTCCGGATAATTCTATTCAACATCGATTCCCGAGTCTGATCAAGGTGTTGAATATTTATGAGGGTCTTTTTCTCAAATCTGGAAGGCATGGGGTCAGCTTCACAGATTTCATCGCCCGCTTTCTTCGCCCGGAAGTCTTGTCAAAACAAGCCGTGAAGTTCGCCAAGCTTGACGATCCTTTTGGTTTTGGCTTGGATAGCCAACCGACAATGAAAGCAGATCAAAAGCATTTCTTCCTCCCCAGATACCGCGGTCGTCCCCTTTGCAGAGCTCGTAGCTTCAGACATCAACGAAGAGGCGTTCTTTTTGGGGTTCCTCGGCCTATGGTTAAGCTGGTTTGTGCTTCCCATGCACTCTCGCTATATGAGGCCATCCGTCTTCTATCTGGCTCATCGAATGGTTGCCGGGACGCGAATGGCCGTCGGAATCTCTAGGCCGACTCACCTGTATCATGGCCTTAACTTAGCGGTAGACACCACTCAGCTGGGGGTATAGCCTGTAAATCTCCCAATGCACTATTTCATGTCGTGGATCGAGCTGTATGTGCTCGCGCTTTCGGAGTCCATAAACGGCCCTGTTTCTACGACAGTTATAATTTTCCCCGGGTCATGTTTTTAGTTGACGCTTCTGCATTAGATCCATCACAGCCAGAGGCTCGGGGTCTGGTCTTTCGTCCGCGTATGGTCAGGGATGGCATGACTTTCGTCGATTAGGTCTTAATTATCGGCAAGGAATCCACTAAAACGGTGCAGCCGCTGCGCGACACCTTCAAAGGCGGGGCCCCTACATTGAAGGCTCGGGAGATTCTGCATATGTACTCAATCAGGCCGGGCTTTTTAGTGTTCAGGCAGAACGACTCGATGCTGTTCATGAGGTACAACCCGCACCGTTTCGTTCAACAGTCGAGTTATGACCAGGGTGTCCTGCTTGAGGCCTTTTTAGCTGAGCCGGTTGCTACGGAAGAGGGTATCCGCAGCGCGCTGCACCATTTCATGCGGCTAAACACCGGGTCCAACTTTTTTATCAGTGAGCCGAGCCGCGTTCCGAAAATCTTGAACGCATACATGGCGTGGTACTCGCATGTGACGAGTGTTGTTATTAGGGAAGCAAGGCGGTTTCTGCTCGATTGCAAGGGTGCAGTCCCTGCTGGTAATCCAGCTGTCCCTTTAAAGCGACGGACCACTGTTGGTCCTTCCTTAAGAGAAGCTGCTGCGGTTGCGGTCCCGTGCGCCTTTCCTGAGAAGCCTCCACCCCGCGTTCCTGTAGAAGTAGCAGCTGCAGCGTCCCCGGAGTCTGGAGTGGGTACGGAGATCGGGACTCGTCGTCCAAAATTGCCCGCCAAGCGCAAGCTCTTGTTATCGGCTGCCGGCGCTCACTCAAAGAAAAAGAAGAAATCTCTCTTTTCTTCTAACGTTGTACTCGGCCAGGAGCTCCATGCTCCCTACAACGAAGGCTTGTGTGAGTACGGGACCAATGAAGGTCTATTCATCGCGCCCGCGGATGATACTGATCTCCAGGCCGCCCTTGCGATTTCCGAGCGATTGGCTCGCAATGAAGCGGCACTGATCATTATAGCGAAGTCAGGTATATTTCAATTACATTCTTTCGCGGCTATCTTCATTTATTATGCTTTTATTAATTCCCTTTTCTTCAACAGGTATTTCTACCGAAGAGGCTCTCGCGGCTTCCCTCAAGACATTCGAAGAGGAAGAGAGGCTCCACGCTTCTTTGGGCCTTGGTAAAATTTAGTTCATTATGCCTTTATTTCCTTTTTTTATTCGTGCTCTGACCCTCTCCTTTCTTTTATTACAGGGACTACCTTGACTCAGGTTATTTCGAGTGTGGTACTGATCCTGAGCGGTGATGCAGCGACGCTTCCAGAGCCGACTATTGTGGCCCTAGCTCCCTCGACATTACCGCAGGAGGCTTCGCTCAAGCAGCCGATGATAGACGTCGTAACGGCTTCAGAGGCAGAGCTTGGTTCGGACGATGACATCCCTTTGTTAGAAGTCTTAAAGAGATCAGCTCTCACGGCCCAAATTGAAAGGAAACGCAGGAAGCATGCAGCGAAGGAACGTGATGCCGTCTTGGCTGTAGGTGCAAGCTCAAGCACCACTCCATCTGTTGATATTCCTTCAGAGGGTGCTCCAGCTGCCCAGTCTACTGCACATAGACAGGTTGCGCGCGTGGCCTGGGAGGCAACCGAGAATCTTTCGTCAGGTAACGTAATGCCCGGTCTCTTTTTATTAGAACTTGATCTGCAAATTCTTATATACCATATCCTACAGGGCCAAGTCCCGGGGATGAGATGGCGACCACAGAGCCCGAAGTGGGTACTCTCTTTCGGGAGTCTGGAACTGTCCAAACCACCGCTCTTTCCCCTTGTGGCTCCTTGGTATCGGCGGGCATTGCAAGCATCATGACGGCCCTTGTCGAATCAGGGGATGAATCCATAGGCGCAGAAACTATCCCAGTGAGGGAGAGCGAAGAAGCCGCTATGCCTGGTGATGCTTCTGTCACGGTTTTGGTCGACGACCCATCAAGTAGGTCTTGAGTCACTACTCTCTTTTTATTTCTCAATCCTGTTCAGCCTCCTCTGACGATATTTTGTTTGTTTTGAGTGTAGATGCAGTGAACGCTGAGATTGTGCCATCTGAAGCTCCTCTGGTCGCCGCCACGACGGCTGTTGTTCCGTCGCCTTCTCCTATGTCCTCTGGAATGCTAGAAGGTATATGTTCGCGATTTATCGATTTCATTGTGGGTATCATTCTCTTTGTACTGACAGCATATTGTCACAACTTTGCAGGAGTCCTTTTTGACTATCTGTATCAGGTACTGAACCCGCATTTCTCCTTCCAGTCAGAAATCGTCCTACCTGCTGGTGTCAGTGAGTATAGTTTATAACCGACATCCTTTCCTTTCTTTTACGGGTAGCCATGTCATTGCTTATTCTTCTTTATATTGAATATAGCATCACGGGTCGAAGGAGGAGGCGAAGGAATAGCCGTGTCTCCGACATTCCCCCTCCTGCCGCTTGTCACAGCCGGTATAGTAGACTCCGTTGCTCATGTATTTTCTTTACCTCCTGAGTCGGCCTTTGACCATAATTTGTTTTGCAGCAATCACACCGGCTCCAGCTCCCTTTGAGTCTCGCATCCCAATGCCGGCAGGGCCCTTTGCTAAACGTCCATCTTCCAGGGGCGCTGCGACTAGCCTATGAATGTTGAGCGAATTCATCAAGGATCTTGACGCCGAGGCCGTCGCATTCGCTGTAGATTTTGCTGCCGAGGTTAATCCTATGCTAGCGACACTCGTGGACTTTCATAACGAAGGTGTCGTCGAGTCTTGCGTTAATTACTGCAGAAAGATCGAGGCCTGCCTGCATGAGATTGAGCTCAAGCGTCCCGCTCCTAAAGTATCAGCTTTGAACTCCCAGCGGGCTGCGTGGATTGAGAGTAGTGTTCCTTTCTACCGCTATTTTGAACAAGAGGCGACTCTGAGGCGAAAGGAACATGAAGTAGCTTCAAGCGAATCTGCCCGGTTATGTGCCCAGGTTGAAGCGAATGCTGTGCAATTGAAGGCTGTGTTTGACAATCTCCAGCGATGCATTTCTGATGGGCTGGTGCTGAGGTAGAAGCTTGACTTCACTGAGCGGGTTACACAGAGTTGCGAAGCTTCTCAGCGGAAAATCGATGAGAAGCTTTCATCCTGTTTACAGCAATGGGTTCGAATTGAAGCGGATTTGGCCGCGGTGGCTGACCATGAAGGAAGTTGAGAGGAGTGCGTGAGCGGTTTGGTGACTTACTGAAGATGCCTCCTTTTCAGTAGTCACCTTTGTATCGACTGAAAACTTGTAATCTATGAATAACATGCATTCATTTTCATTCGTCATTTCATTTTTTATTCTTTTTATGTAATGTATCTTGCACTCAATTGAATTCATGAATAAAAGGTGCATTTTATCTCGTATTATCGCTCTCTTTTCTTTGCTGTGTCGTTGGCATGTTACTTTAGTAAATGTGGCCCATAGATGGTAGACAATGATCCATCTTGATTTCTTTATAGGGTAGCGATGGCTTAGAAAGCAGGTTCAGGTCTGCTGCCTAAGACTTTTCAACTTTATGAGCTGTGAGGGTCTCATAAAGACTTTTCTCCCTATGAGTCGAGAGGATCCCGTAAGTGTATTTTCTCCTTAAGAATCGTGAGGATTCCTAAGTGTGTATTTGTAGGGTTACTATGCACACTCAAGAGGTTCCACAAGGCATCAACCATGCCAAATTCAAATTTTCCGGTGCCGAGAAACCCTAAACTAGATCGTTAACTAGAGATTAGGCGAAACAACAAGCAAGCAAACTACTTTGCTACTAAGTGAATGGAAATACAACCTTTGTAGATCCGGTCCTCCACTTCTTTAGCTCCGTGTTGACGTCCCTCTGCTGTGATTATCAGGATCCCGGACTCTAGCGATGGTTTCGTCAGAGAAATGATCGGGCTAGGTCATTGACTTCGAGGCCGAAGATGATCTACGTCGGGGAGACTCAAACTCAAGCTATTCCTTCACTTGGTCAAAAACTTTGTGAAGAGAACACCCTATACTACATGGCAAGTGGTAGAGAATGAAGAAATAGGAAGTGGGTTCACTTTAGAATTGGATTTCTCACTCTTTTTCTCATGGCACCATTGGAGCTCTCAAGCTTTTGTGAGCTTGATGAAGGAGAAGAAGAAGAAAAGAATAAAAAGAATAATATGAAACTTATCCTTTTAATCATGGCACCATGGTTGAGTTAAGCCCTCATGCTTAACTCTTGTAGAGAATTAACCAAAGCATTAGGTTAAGGGTTGGGTTAACTAATATCTTGAACAAATGACAAAATAGTTGACTTTGTCAATGTTTATCAAGCTTCATGAAGCTTGATAACTTTGACCAAAGTCTCACTCTTTTGTTATTTGTTAGGAAAATAGTAAACCCTAATTTAACCTTGAGTTGGTTCAAGTCTCATACACATAACTTGTTTGTATCATCAAGCATGATACAAACATGTACACTTGCATATATCACATATAAACAATGTGCACATTCAAGTGAGAAAATCAATCTTAAGTGAACCAATACTAGTTAATGTAAAGTAATATATCAAATATATAATTATACATTAAATCATTAAATCAACACTTGATTTAACGATCCGGTCATATCGCATATAACCGACTAATATCAAGTGTATCAATGTATCGAATCAACACTTGATTCGGTAACCCGGCTATATCACATATAACCGACCGATGATACAAAATCGCGAGAATAGAATACAGTATCACATACTTGTATTATTCTCGGCCCCGCACATATCTCATATGCGCTCCTATTTCGTTTCGCTTGAGCCAGGAAACCCCTGTGTAGGACTCTAAAGACTCGTCAATACGCCAGCAGTAGGTGATGATCATATCAAACACCCACAAGCCGCAAGCGGTCTGCCAAACGTAACGGCCACCTGGGTATTGAGTGATCAGAAGATCAACGAGCAAGCCCGCTCACACTACTGTGAATCCAACCAGTAACACTACCGTACAGTCCGGTCTCTTCATCTGATATGTCGCATATCTCGTCTAGGGGTGGTAAACGTCAGACCCCAATAACTCGATAAGTCGTGTCGATATGAGGCTCATAACGGGTCGAGAAACTACCGGTAACACTTACCAGTAAATCCCTAAAGCAGCCTTGGCCAAGGACTTCCTGTTATAGCCAATCGAGCACTGCACAACATCAACTCCCTATACCGGGAGAGACGAAACCCCTCCTATCGCTCATTGCCTCCATATGATTCGGGACTGTACCCAAAAACCACCGTTTTGCACGCCCACTTGGACGTGGTAAGGTGGAAATCAATGCACAGTGGGAATCACACAAGACTCTATGACGATCTCGGGTATACAGACTAACCTGTACCAATGTCACCGGAGAACTGCCATCTGACGTAAGGTATAATATCACCTGGGAGTTCTCGGCGAGTCCGTCCAGTGTACCCGGTCTCTATTGAGCACCCGTATATCATCTCTGATGTCAAACACCAATGGATATGGGATCATCCATCGCCCATCTATATGGGTTGAGAAGCTACACGCTAGTCTACTCTGGTATATCGATGCCCCGTCTCGATACACCCACGACTAGGGACTTTGAAGGATGTACTTATGGACTACCATGTCCCTACTAGTATGATCCGCATCATAGTCCAAGTAGTCAAGTACACATCCTAAGGGCTTTACCAACATGTAACAGAGAAACAATCAGTGTACATGTTAAGGTAAAGAGTAACCAGATAACATACTATCATATCGAGCAAGAAAGTCATCCCTATATATGTCTAAGCATCCACTACAATATACATCCTATGTATAGTAATGGCCTCTAGGGCATACATATAACTAACAATCTCCCACTTGCACTTGGGCCATCTGATAGCAGTGGTTGTAGTATCTCATACTCAACCATCCCATAATAGTCTCTC
Source organism: Agapanthus africanus (assembly GCA_030015575.1). Classification (NCBI taxonomy): domain Eukaryota; kingdom Viridiplantae; phylum Streptophyta; class Magnoliopsida; order Asparagales; family Amaryllidaceae; genus Agapanthus; species Agapanthus africanus. Next base: position 670,614,684 of record CM057337.1, read on the forward strand.
TCTGGAATAGTCCTTTGTGAGTGGATCCGCCGTGTTGTCCTCCGAGTCTACTCTCCTAACCTCGATCCCCTGGAGATCAACCATCTCCACGATCAGGTGATACTGCCTAAGAATATGTCTGGATCCCTGATGGGACGGGCGTTCCTAGGCATAAGCCACAACTCCATTGTCACGCAATGGAAGGAACAAAGTTCATCTCATGAACTAATATATACCCAGACTTCCTCTTTGGTAGTATCTTTGGTAGCGATGTATCCAGCCTTTATCGTCTAGTATGCCACGGTATCTAGCTTGGAACTCTTCCAACATACCGTTCCTTTACTGAGGGTAAAGACAATGCCTGTGACTGACATTCAGTCATCCTTATCACTTTGGAACCTTTCCAGTGATTCTCCCCAGGATCAATTGATACCATCTCACTACAACTAGTGAGTATCCTAATATCCAATTAGATCTATCTCATAGATCCAAAACCTAGGATTTAGCAGGTATCACTTTGATCCTATATGGGGAATCATTTGTGATAAGCGGAGATTGACCGAGTGTAGCATAGGAAACTCCTTCCCTATCAAGAGTATGTCATCCACGTACTCTACGAGGATCACCAGTATACTCCCTACTACCTTTTTGTATATACAAGGTTCATCTACCATTTTGATGATGTCAAACTCTTTGACTAACTCATCAAAACAGATGTTCCAACTCCGCGATGCCTGCTTTATCACATAAAACATCTTGCACGCGTTTCCGCTGCTTCCAGTGTCTACGAAGCCCTCTGACTGTGTACTTACAGACTCTCTCTTCTAAAACATCATTTAGAAAAGCAGTCATGATACCCAACCGCCAAATATCGTAGTCATGGTATGTAGCCGTGGCAAGTAAGATCTGGATGGACTTAAGCATAGCTACTTAGAAAAGGTTTCATCACAATCCATAGTGTTAGTTATATGTATGCCCTAGAGGCCATTATTGTACATTGGATGTATATTGTAGTGGATGCTGGGACATATATAGGTAAGACTTTCTTGCTCGACATGATAGTGCGCTATCTGGTTGCTCTTTATCTTAACATGTATACTTTCTGTCTCTCTGTTACATGTTGATAAAGCCCTTAGGATGTGTACTCAACTTTCAGGACTATGATGCAGATCATACTAGTGGGGCCTGGGTAGTCCATGAGTACATCCTTCAATGTTCCTGGTCGTGGGAATATCGAGACGGCGCATCGATATTCCAGAGTAGACTAGCGTATATCTTCTCGACCCATGTGATGGGCGATGGATGATCCCATATCCATTGGTGTTTGACATCAGAGATGGTATGCGGGTGCTCAGTGGAGACTGGGTACACTGAACGGACTCGCCGAGAACTCCCAGATGGTATTATACCTCACGTCAGATGGCAGTTCTCTGGTGACACTGGTACAGCATAGTCTGATGACCCGAGATCGTCATAGAGTCTTGTGTGTCTCCCACCGTGCTTTGATTTCCACCCTACCACGGCTCTATTGAGTCATGTAAACAGGTGGTTTTTGGGTACAGTCCCGATTCACATGGAGGCAATGAGCGATAGGAGGGGATTCGTCTCTCCCGGTATTGGGGGTTGATGTTGCACTATGCATGACTGGCCATAACAGGAAATCCCTGGCCAGGGTTGCAGTGATATACTGGTAAGAGTTATCAGTAGTTTCACGATTGTTATGGACCTCACGTCGGCATGACTTATCAAGCTATTGGGGTTTGACGTTTACCACCCCTAGGCGAGATATGCGACATATTAGACGAACAGACCGGACTGTACGGTAAGTGTTACTGGTTAGATTCACAGGAGTGTGAGCAGGCTTGCTCGTCGATCTTCTGATCGCTCAATACCCGGGTGGCCGTTACGTTTAGCAGACCGCTTGCGGCTTGTGGGTGTTTGATATGATTATCACCTGCTGCCGGCGTATTGACGAGTCTTTAGAGTCCTACACAGAGGTTTCCTGGTTCAAGCGAAACGAAATAGGAGCGCATATGAGATATGTGCGGGACCGAGAATAATGCGTGTATGTGATACCTTATTCTATTCTCGCGATGAATGTATCGATTGGTTGTATGCGATATAACCTAGTTATCGAATCAAGGATTGATTCGATAAGCCGATACATTGAATATTAGTCGGTCATATGCGATATGACCGGATCGTTAAGTCAAGTGTTGATTTAATGATTTAATGCATAATTATATATTTGATATATTACTTTGCATTAACTAGTATTTGTTCACTTTAAAAGGATTTTCTCACTTGATGTGCACATTGTATATGTGATATATTTTTGTGCACTTGATTGTATCATGTTTGATGATACATGAATGTTTGTGTGTATGATTAAACCATGGTTATGTAATGGTTAGGGTTTTCATTTTCTTAACTATTTCTTTTATTTATTTAATTTTAAGGCAAGTAACTAAAGGGTGGCTTGTTTTGTTTTTTCCTTGAAACTTCATGAAGCTTTGAAGCTTTGACCATTTTGTTTGTTTGCCTTAACCTAACCATTCAACCTAACCCTAGTTTAGTCTCTACACTTAACCATGGTTGCTATATGATAAGTATTCATTTTATTTTCTATTTTGAAAATACTTATCATATTCTTCCTTCTTCTTCTTCATCTTCAACAAAGAAAAAACCTTGCCTCCATTAATGGAAACTTGAGAAAAAGAGTGAGAAATCCAATTCTAAAGTGAACCCACTTCCTATTTCTTCATCCTCTACCACTTGCCAAGTAGTATAGGGTGTTTTCTTCACAAGTTTCATGACTTAGTGAAGTTGGAGCTTGATCTTGAGTTGCCTCGACGTAGATCATCTTCGGTATCGAAGTCGACGACCTAGCCCGATCAATTCTTCGATGAAACCACCGCGAGAGTCCGGGATCCGAAGGGTACAGCGGAGGGTCGTCAACATGGAGCTATGGAGGTGGAGGACCGGATCTACAAAGGTTGTAATCAATTTCCTCTTAGTTAAAGTTGTTAACTCGCATTGCATCGCCTCATTATCTAGTTAACGATCCGTATTAGGGTTTGTAGGCACATGAAAAATTTGAATTGGCCATATTTGATCACTTGTGAGACCTCATTTGTGTGCCTAGGAACCCTACAGTGGTATCAGAGCCTAGCTAGAGCTTTAGGCGATGTGTAGACGAAGCTAGAAGTCCGATCGAACCCGATATCCCCCGATTTCAACCCTCTCTGTACAATTTTTTAAACAGTGGCTTTTTGTGAATTAAAAATTCTCAAAAAATTAAGCAGGAAAAACTAAGAATTACTGTGAAGTACGGTCCACTAAATCAATAATTTGACCGCGAAACCGCGGCGAAACCATGGGTTTTGCGGCGGTTCCGCGGCCAAAATTTGGACTTAGTCCCTGAAATTTCATATATTTATTCTTAGGTCCTTTCTTGGCAATTTTTTATGGGAATTTTTTAATTCCACTCAAGTGTTGAGTATTCTAGGGTTTTATTAGGGAATCGTTAATTTGATCGGATAATTTAACTTCGTTTAAGTTTTTCCGGATATTTTAGAAACTGTTAAAAAGTTCGACCGGATATAAATACCCACTTTTACCCCTGCCGGGAAATTTCCAAGTGTTGGATCTTTCCGTAGTTTAAGAACGTTCAAAGTAATGCAAGTAACGCGATGGTCCCTCTAGAAAACAACAAACCTTAACTCGATTATGTGACCGTCTTGAACCGCCCTTTGAACCTTAGGGTTTGGGGCAGTACGGCGTGCCACATGTGAGGCGTTGGCTTGACCCTTCTACGGCTGGACCGTTGGTATTGAGGCATGAAGTGAATGTTTTTAAACTTATTTCATGTGTTGAGCTATTTCGGGAAAACTTGGGTGTTCGATTGTTCGATCGGAAAGTTTAACATTTTCTATTTATCCAGAATGTGATACAATAATTGGAATCCACAAGTAGTTATGAGATAACTGAATGAATGTTATAAACATAGCAGTTTAGTCTCACTTGATCGGTTGCCACAGAATTTTGATGTGATCAAAAGTCCGTCGCAATCACGTAGCGTACACGGATATTCGCCGGTAAACTTAATAGACAGCTACACCCCATAGCCCCGACCAAGTGACTGTAGGAGAACCCCGTCGCCGAAAGCATCCGTTCGGGTGCTCGCGGTAGCGGTGTTCCGCCTTACTGCATTTCGTCGACGGTATCGGGGGTGCGGCCGTCCACTAAAGTTTGCGACGAGCATTCGTTCTGGATGCCGGGAATCTTGTTGAATTGCCCGACTTTATATTGAAAAGTGTTTTCGATATTGAAACTAAAATGTGGGGTTTATAATTGTTAAGCATGCGATGTCTAAGGAATTCATTTGGTTAGGCATGCGATGTCTAAAGAGTTTGCGGATTCCAACTGTTATAGTTTTACACTTTCTTTTCTGTGACCGTAAGTGTAATATGTGATATCGCCGGTTTCGTTGCTATATGTCAACGACAATTGGGACGCGTATATTTACTTACGTTGATGACATGTGATGTTATGTGTTGCTGGATATGTTACATTGGATCGTCGTGTTTGAATAGCCGGGGTTTTTATGTGAGATGAGTGTTTTTCATTTTCATTCATGTAAAAACTTGTATGTAATATTCTTTTATTGGGGCACTTCCAGATTACGGAAGATGTCACCGTTGATGTATATTATTTACTTTTCCGCATTAGGATAGACCCAAGGAGGGGAGCATAAGTAACCGGGTTCTAGGGTCCAGTAGGAGACCATCTCGAGGAGTCGAGTCCGGGTCTCCTAACCCCAGAATTGGTAGGGTTGCTTACCGCTCTCGTAGGGGTCTAAGGGTGTGGGATTGGCTATTCATCACGACCGTGGAATCCGTGTTTTATACTGGCTCGTATTAAAAACACGGACGTCCTAGTATATCCAATATTTCATATGATATTTTCTGCTGCGTTATCTGTGATATGATCATTTGATTTGTTCAGATAGATATTGTATATAGTATATATGATATATTATATAGACGTTGCTTATGTTTTACACCCGCGCTAGCCCTGACTCGCTCTGCCGTTAGTTACCTAACCTAACGGTGCAGACGGGACATCGAGGCGAATGCAGATGGCATAAGCGTACGTTATATTTATCTGTGATGTTTAGGTGGACTTAAATGATGGGATATTCATTAATGAGATTAATGAAAGAAAATAAACCTAAAAGATGTTGTGGAATCGAATTTCAAAATAAAACAGGTAGCTACAGTTCTTGCTTTGCATCACGGTGTTCCTTGTAGAACATCCTGCCCCTTATTCGATGAGGAAAGGGCCGACGATCCCTTCTCTGGGAGTGACCCCTTTAGCAATAACTGCCAGATGCTACACACTCGGTTTGTCTTTTGATTGCTTCTATAGTTTCTGCTTTGTACAGTGATATATATGATATATCCCGCACCTTATTCGATGAGGAAAGGGCCGACGATCCCTTTACCGGGAGTGACCCCTTTAGCAAAACTAGAAAAGCCTCAAAAACACTCCATTTAAAAACCATTTGATTCCGCAACGAGATCAAGTTCAAAGCGTTAAAGGTTTTCACAAAAACCATTCGCAACCCTCCGTCATTTTAGGAAGTAGAGTACTTAGTATTCATGCCGTGTTTGTTGACCATAGTCAAGGCACAGTGTACGGTAGCTAAGTGATGTCTTCCTACACCGCATATGATGCGATTAGTTAGGACAGTCGCGTGACTTTGTTGACCTTAGTTAAGGGTCATGTGGGTGGGTCTAATTAATCACGAAATGACGGGTAGAACTTGACTAGTGCTTATGATTTGTTGACCATAGTTAAGGTCATAGGTGCTAGGGGTAAAAACCTTTATCGGGAGTTTCAAGCGTTGAAATTTGCAATGAGATTGCATACCTTCTATGTGATAGTTGGATCCCGATACCCACTGGGAGTAATTGTTACTCCTGAGAGAGTTTTGCACTTTGCAATTAGCCGATCAAGTAGGTGTCTAGAAAGGTGTCAACGGGGTTACGCCTCTGGGAAAATGAGGTTTACTGTAATTAGGTCCGTGCGAAAGCACGGGGAACCTCCCTCAAAGTACCGACACTGGCCTGGCTGAAAGATTGGCGAACTTGAAGAGTGTAATTAATCCCGGCTAGTCTTTCCTTTTGAGGTTTGAAGGAAGATTTGATAAAAACAGTGGGAGCCATCCTGATTAGATAAAATATATAACCAATCTAATTTTGCAAGAGCGCAAGAAAAGTGTTTTCTTCTCTCTCTTTCCAGGTAGCGACCATATCACGCCTTAATCAAGATAATAATATGGATGTATTGACCGAACCCGCTTGTTATACTGAGCTGGGGAACGTTGGTCCCGCTCCAACTTATAATTGTTATAAGACAGAGCAGGAAATAGGGGAATACCAGGATTCCCATGCCGCCCAAACGAAGAAAGTGCATGAGATGCATCTTCTTCGGGTATGTTCATTACAAAGAACTGTTACTCAATATCCTCCGCATCTTGGGTATTTGATACCGGATCAGGATCCCAGATATGTAATCTGTTACATAGGGCTACAAAAAGGTAGAAAAACTGAGAACGGGTGATAAGTTTCATGAGACAGAAAACGGGGCAAATGTTGCAGCCAAGTCTGTTGGTCACTGTCACCCTGTAATACCAATACATTGATTCTGAACAAATGCTATTAGATACCGAATCTGATATACAAAATCATATCAGTCTCTTTATTAGTAAAGAAATGATAAAATTTTGTATCGATGGATAATGTTTTGAACATTTCCTATATCAAAAGTTGATCGGTTCAGGCACGTTATCTAAAAGCATTGACGTTCTAAATCAAACTACAATTCCTAGTATACAGAACACACACAAGAGGAAGAGTTCAGAAATGAACGAATCCTTCTTGAGGCATTGTAGACTAGGTCATATCAATGCGACCCGACTGGCTGAAGTTACATTTTAGATGCATATTTAAATCAGTTTGAATTTACATCTTGTGAAACTTTCCAGTCATGTCACAAAGATTAGATGACCTTAGCCCTGTTTATTGGAAACAGAGAAAGAGTTAATGAACTCTTGGGACTGATACATGATGATGTATGTAAGGTCTCCTGTCTTCACATGCCAGGACTGGTTCTTTATACTTCATTATATTCTCTGATAATCTCTCAAGATTCAGTCATATATTCCTGTTGAAACATAAGTCCGAAGCTTTTAAGGTATTCACAGAATATAAGTTAGAAGTAGAGAACCAATAACCGGGTATAAGTATTATGTCCTATGATGAAATCAGGGAGGAGAATACTTGTGCATGGAATTCCTGGACTGTTCTAAAGGAGAACGAGATTCTCTCTCAGTGTTACTCCTCTGAATACACCACATCACAACAGTGTATCGGGGTGGAGCAATCGCACAATATTAGATATGGTGTGCTCTATGATGAGTACTACTGAGTTTCCTATTTCCTTTTGGGAGTTATGCACTTGAGAAGCTGCATACCTATTGAATAGGGTTCAAATCAAATCAGTTGCCTACCACTTCATATGTGATATGGAAAGGGAAGAGCCCATATCTTAAGTTAGTTAAGATTTGGGATTGTCCGGCCTATGTCAAAAGCAAAATCCGGACAAGATCGAGGCAAGGTCAGTTCTGTAGAACTGGAATGGTTCCAGCTATACAAAACTGCAGATGATGATTTGACAGAACCAAAGGATTCAATAGTTTCCGACGAACCTCAGCCTCTCCGCCGATCTGGTAGGGTTCCTCATCCGCCTGAGAGATACCTCGGTTTCTCGATGACAGTGGGAGCGAGGAATGCATCATGAGATGATGACCCAACTAGTTTCGAGCAGGCCATCAAGAGTAGGGACTCTGTAAGAATGGCTGGATGCTTAGCGATCTGACATGGAATCCATGTACACCAGCAAAGTTTGGACTTTGGCTGCTATATCTGAAGGGTTAAATCCCCATCAGGAGCAAGTATATCTTGAGAAGATTACTTGGTGTAGATGGAAAAGTTGAGACTTTCAAAGCTAGACTTGTTAAAGTTTTTCGTCATCAACCAAGCGTGGATAATGATGAAACCTTTTCCAGGGACTATGCTTAAGTCCATCCAGATCCTACTTGCCATTGCTACATACCATGGCTACGATATCTGGTGGTTGGGTGCCATGACTATTTTTCTAAATAATGATTTAGAAGAGAACGTCTATAAGAAACAGCCAGAGGGTTTCGTAAACAGTGGGAGCAGCGGAAACGTGTGCAGGTTGCTTTACAGGATAAAGCAGGCATCGCGGAGTTGGAACATCTGTTTTGATGTGGTAGTCAAAGAGTTTGACTTCATCAAAATGGTAGATGAACCTTGTATGTACAAAAGGGTAGTCTGGAGTATGGTGATGATCCTCGTAGAGTACGTACATGACATACTCTTGATAGGGAAGGAGTTTCCTATACTACGCTCGGTCAATCTCCGCTTATCACAAGGATTCTCCAATAGGATCGAAGTGATACCTCCTAAATCCTGAGTTTTCATCTATGAGATAGATGTAATTGGATGCTAGGATTCTCACTAGATGTAGTGAGATGGTATCAATCGATCCTAGGGAGAATCACTGGAAGTGTTCCAGGGTGATAAAGATGACTGAATGTCAGTCACAGGCATTATCTTTACCCTCAGTGGAGGGACGGTATGTTGGAAGAGTTCCAAGCTAGATACCGTGGCAAACTAGACGATAAAGGCTGGTAACATCGCTATTAAAGATACTACCAAAGAGGCAGTTTGGGTGTATAGTGGTTCATAAGATGAACTAGGTTCCCACCATTGTGTGACAATGGAAGTGTGGCTTTGGCCCAGGAACCCTGGTCCCATCAGTGACCCAGACATATTCTGAGGCAGCATCACCTGATCATGGAGATAGTTGATCTCCAGGGTGATCGAGGTTAGGAGAGTAGACTCAGAGGACAACACAGCGGATCCACTCACAAAGGCTTTTTCCCAGAGAGAGACGTATATGGGATGGTTAAGTATGAGATACTGCAACCACAGCTACAGATGGCCCTAGTGCAAGTGGGAGATTGTTAGTTATATGTATGCCCTAGAGGCCATTATTGTATATTGGATGTATATTGTAGTGGATGCTGGGACATATATAGGTAGGATTTTCTTGCTCGACATGATAGTACGCTATCTGGTTGCTCTTTATCTTAACATGTATACTTTCTGTCTCTCTGTTACATATTGATAAAGCCCTTAGGATGTGTACTCGACTTTCAGGACTATGATGCAGATCATACTAGTGGGGCCTGGGTAGTCCATGAGTACATCCTTCAATGTTCCTGGTCGTGGGAATATCGAGACGGGGCATCGATATTCCAGAGTAGACTAGCGTATATCTTCTCGACCCATGTGATGGGCGATGGATGATCCCATATCCATTGGTGTTTGACATCAGAGATGGTATGCGGGTGCTCAGTGGAGACTGGGTACACTGAACGGACTCGCCGAGAACTCCCAGATGGTATTATACCTCACGTCAGATGGCAGTTCTCTGGTGACACTGGTACAGCATAGTCTGATGACCCGAGATCGTCATAGAGTCTTGTGTGTCTCCCACTGTGCTTTGATTTCCACCCTACCATGGCTCTATTGAGTCATGCAAACAGGTGGTTTTTGGGTACAGTCCCGATTCACATGGAGGCAATGAGCGATAGGAGGGGATTCGTCTCTCCCGGTATTGAGGGTTGATGTTGCGCTATGCATGACTGGCCATAACAGGAAATCCCTGGCCAGGATTGCAGTGATATACTGGTAAGAGTTATCAGTAGTTTCACGATTGTTATGGACCTTACGTCGGCATGACTTATCAATCTATTAGGGTCTGACGTTTACCACCCCTAGGCGAGATATGCGACATATTAGACGAACAGACCGGACTGTACGGTAAGTGTTACTGGTTGGATTCATAGGAGTGTGAGCGGGCTTGCTCGTCGATCTTCTGATCGCTCAATACCCGGGTGGCCGTTACGTTTAGCAGACCGCTTGCGGCTTGTGGGTGTTTGATATGATCATCACCTGCTGCCGGCGTATTGACGAGTCTTTAGAGTCCTACACAGAGGTTTCCTGGCTCAAGCGAAACGAAATAGGAGCGCATATGAGATATGTGCGGGACCGAGAATAATGCATGTATGTGATACCTTATTCTATTCTCGCGATGAATGTATCGATTGGTTGTATGCGATATAACCTAGTTATCGAATCAAGGATTGATTCGATAAGCCGATACATTGAATATTAGTCGGTCATATGCGATATGACCGGATCGTTAAATCAAGTGTTGATTTAATGATTTAATGCATAATTATATATTTGATATATTACTTTGCATTAACTAGTATTTGTTCACTTTAAAAGGATTTTCTCACTTGATGTGCACATTGTATATGTGATATATTTTTGTGCACTTGATTGTATCATGTTTGATGATATATGAATGTTTGTGTGTATGATTAAACCATGGTTATGTAATGGTTAGGGTTTTCATTTTCTTAACTATTTCTTTTATTTATTTAATTTTAAGGCAAGAAACTAAAGGGTGGCTTGTTTTGTTTTTTCCTTGAAACTTCATGAAGCTTTGAAGCTTTGACCATTTTGTTTGTTTGCCTTAACCTAACCATTCAACCTAACCCTAGTTTAGTCTCTACACTTAACCATGGTTGCTATATGATAAGTATTCATTTTATTTTCTATTTTGAAAATACTTATCATATTCTTTCTTCTTCTTCTTCAACAAAGAAAAAACCTTACCTCCATTAATGGCAACTTGAGAAAAAGAGTGAGAAATCCAATTCTAAAGTGAACCCACTTCCTATTTCTTCACCCTCTACCACTTGCCAAGTAGTATAGGGTGTTTTCTTCACAAGTTTCATGACTTGGTGAAGTTGGAGCTTGATCTTGAGTTGCCTCGACGTAGATCATCTTCGGCATCGAAGTCGACGACCTAGCCCGATCAATTCTTCGATGAAACCACCGCGAGAGTCCGGGATCCGAAGGGTACAGCGGAGGGTCGTCAACACGGAGCTATGGAGGTGGAGGACCGGATCTACAAAGGGTGTAATCAATTTCCTCTTAGTTAAAGTTGTTAACTCGCATTACATCGCCTCATTATCTAGTTAACGATCCGTATTAGGGTTTGTAGGCACATGAAAAATTTGAATTGGCCATGTTTGATCACTTGTGAGACCTCATTTGTGTGCCTAGGAACCCTACACATAGCTGGTCAATGATGCAAACTTTTAACAAGTCTAGCTTTGAAAGTCTCAACTTTTCCATGTACAGCAAGTAATCTTCTCAAGATATACTTGCTCTTGATGGGGATTTAACCCTTCAGATAAAGCAACCAAAGTCCATACTTTGTTGGTGTAAAAGGATTCCATCTCAGATCGATAAACATCCAGCCATTCTTACAGAGTCCCACTCCTGATGGCCAGCTCAAAACTAGTTAGGTCATCATCCCATGATGCAATTCTCGCTCCCACTGTCATAGAGAAACCGGAATATCTCTCAGGTGGGTGAGGAAACCTACTAGATCGGCGGAGAGGCCGAGGTTCGTTGGTTTCTATTGAATCCTTTGGCTCTACCAAATCATCAGCTGCAGTTTATCTAGCTGGAACTATTTCCAGTTCTACCTCATGTCCACTAATTTCTTCACAAGAAATTCCCTTTCACAAAGATGGCATGCTGAGAAACAAAACATTTTTGTTCCTCGGTTAGGTAGAAGATATTCCCTTGCGTATGCTTGGGATATCCAACAAACTTCTGCAGAACTGACATTGCCTCGAGCTTGTCCGGATTATGCTTTTAGACATAGGCTGGACAACCCCAAATCTTAACTGACTTAAGAGATGGGCTCTTCCCTTTCCATATCTCATATGAAATGGTAGGTTTCTGATTTGATCGGAACCCTATTCAATAGGTATGCAACTTCATAAGTGCATAACTCCCTAAAAGGAAATAGGAAACTCAGTAGTACTCATCATAGAGCGCACCATATCATATAGGGTATAATAGCTCCGCCCCGATACACCGGCGTGCTGTGGTGTATACGGAGGAGTAATGCTGAGAGAGAATCTCATTCTTAGAATAGTCCAGGAATCCCGTGCTCAAGTATTCTCCTCCTCGATCATATCAAAGGACATAATACTTATACCCGTTTTTGGTTCTCTACTTCTAATTTATATTCTGTGAATATCTCAAAAGTTTCGGACTTGTGTTTCAACAGGAACATATGTCTGAATCTTGAGAGATCATCAGAGAATGTAATGAAGTACAAAGAACCGGTCTTGGTATGTGTAGACAGGGGACCTACATACATCAACATGTATCATCCCAAGAGTTTACTAACTCTTTCTCTGTTTCCAATAAACAGAGCTATGGTCATCTAATCTTTGTGACATGACTGGCAAGTTTCATAAGATGTAAATTCAAACTGATTTAAATATGCATCTAAATGTAACTTCAGCCAGTCGGGTCGTATTGATATGACCCAGTCTACAATGCTTTAAGAAGGATTCGTTCATTTCTGAACTCTTCCTCTTGTGTGTGTTCTGTATACTAGGAACTGTAGTTTGATTTAGAACGTCAATGCTTTTAGATAACGTGCCTGAACTGATCAACTCTTGATTTAGGAAATGTTCAAAACATTATCCAACAATACAAAATTATATCCTTCTTTATCTAAATAAAGAGACTGATATGATTTTGTATATCAGGTTCGGTATCTAATAACATTTGTTCAGAATCAATGTATTTTGGTAATACAGGGTGACAGTGACCAACAGACTTGGCTGCAACACTTGCACCGTTTTCTGCCTCATGAAACTTATCACCCGTTCTCAGTTTTCTACCTTTCTGCAGCCCATGTAACAAATTACATATGCGGGATCCTGATCTGGTATCAAATACCCAGGACATAAAGGACACTGAGAAACAGTTCTCGGTAATGAACACACCCGAAGATGATGCATCAGTATGCACTTTCTTCGTTTGGGCGGCACGGGAATTCTGGTAATCCCCTATTTCTTGCTCTGTCTTATAACAATTATAAGTTGGAGCGGGACCAACGTTTCCCAGCTCAGTATAACAAGCGGGTTCGGTCAATATATCTATATTATTATCTTGATTAAGGCGTGACATGGTCGCTACCAGGAGAGAGAGAGAAGAAAACACTCTGCGTGCGCTCTTGCAAGATCAGATTGGTTATTATTTTATCTAATCAGGATGGCTCCCACTGTTTTTATCAAATCTTCCTTCAAACCCTAAAAGGAAAGACTAGCCGGGATTAATTACACGCTACAAGTTCGCCAATCTTTCATCCAGGCCAGTGTCGGTACTTTGAGGGAGGTTCCCCGTGCTTTCGCACGGACCTAATTATAGTAAACCTCGTTTTCCCAGAAGCGTAACCCCATTGACACCTTTCTAGACACCTACTTGATCAGCTAATTGTAATGTGTAAAACTCTCCCAGGAGTAACAATTACTCGCAGTGGGTATCGGGATCCAACTATCTCATAGAAGGTATGCAATCTCATTGCAAATTTCAACACTTGAAATTCCCGATAATTTTGCCCCTAACCTCCTATGACCTTGACAAAGGCCAACAAACCATATGATGCTAGTCAAGTTCAACCCGTCATTTCCTGATTGAATTAAACCCACCCGCACGACCCTTGACAAAGGCCAACAAGGTCGCACTACTACCCTAGCCCAATCTGCATTATATGCATAAGCAGATAAGCACCAGTCAGTTACCGCACACTACGCCTTGACAAAGGCCAACAAACGCAGCACGAATACTAACTACTACTTATCTGAAATGACAGAGGGCTACGACATATTTTTCTGAAAACCTATTGTGTAATGAACTTGATATCATTGTAGAATCAAATAATTTTAAAATGGAGTGTTTTTGAGGCTTTTCTAGTTTTGCTAAAGGGGTCACTCCCGGTGAAGGGATCGTCGGCCCTTTCCTCATCGAATAAGGTGCATGATATATCATATATACCGCTGTGCAAAGCAAGAACTATAGGAGCAATCAAAAGACAAACCGAGGGTTGTAGCATTTGCCAGTTATTGCTAAAAGGGTCACTCCCGGTGAAGGGATCTCGGCCCTTTCCTTATCGAATAAGGTACAGGATGTTCTACAAGGAACACCGCGATGCAAAGCAAGAACTGCAGCTACCTGTTTTTGAAAATTCGATTCCACAACATCTTTTAGGTTTCTTTTATTTCATTAATCATATTAATGAAGTCCCATCATTTAAATCACCTAAACATCAGAGATAAATACGACGTACACTTATGCTATCCGCATTCGCCTCGATGTCCCATCGTGCACCGTTAGGTTAGGTAACTAACGACAGAGCGGGGCAGGGCTAGCGCGAGTGCAAAACATAAGTAACGTCTATATAATATATCGTATATACTATATACAGTATTTATCACAGAACATCAAATGATCACATCACAGATATTGCAGCAGAAGAAACATATGAAACATTGGATATACTAGGATGTCCGTGTTTTTAATACGAGCTAGTATAAAACACGGATTCCACGGTCGTGATGAATAGCCAAACCCACACCCCTAGACCCCTACGAGAGCGGCAAGCAACTCTACCAATTCTAGAGTTAGGAGAGCCGGACTCGACTCCTCGAGTTGGTCTCCCACTGGACTCCAGAACCCGGTTACTTATGCTCTCCTCCTTGGATCTATCCTAGTGTGGAAAAGTAAATAATATACAAAAGGTGACATCTTCCGCAACCTGGAAGTGCCCCAATGAAAGAATATTACATACAACAAATTTTACATGAATGAAAATGAAAAACTCTCATCTCACATAAAACCCCCGGCTATTCAAAATGTGACGATCCAATATAACATATCCAGCAACACATAACATCATATGTCATCAACGTAAGTAAATGTGCGCATCCCAATTGTCGTTAATATATAGCAATGAAACCGGCGATATCACATATTACACTTACGGTCGCAGAAAGAAAGTGTAAAACTACAACAGTTGGAATCTGCAACCTCCTTAGACGTCGCATGCCTAACAATTATAAACTCCGTATTTTAGTCTCTATATCGAAAACACTTTTCAATATCTAGTCGGGCAATTCAACAAGATTCCCGATAAACTGATCGAATGCTCGTCGCAAACTTCAGTAGACGGCCGCACCCTCGATACCGTCGACAAAGTGCACTAAGGCGGAACACCGCTGCCGCGAGCACCCGAACCGATGCTTTTGGCGACGGGGTTCTCCTACAGTCACTTGGTCGGGGCTATGGGGCATGGCTGTCTATTAAGTTTACTCGGCGAGTATCCGCGTACGCTACGTGATTGCGACGGACTTTTGATCACATCAAAATTCCGTGGCAACCGATCAAGTGAGACTAAAGTGCTATGTTTATAACATCCAAATTCAGTTATCTCATAACTACTTGTGGATTCCAAATATTGTATCACATTCCAAATAAATAGACAATATTAAACTTTCCGATCGAATAATCAAACACCCAAGTTTTCTCGAAAAGCTCAACACATGAAATAAGTTTAAAAACATCCACTTCATGCCACAGTACCAACGGTCCAGCCGTAGAAGGGTCAAGCCAACGCCTCACATGTGGCACGCCGTACTGCCCAAAACCCTAAGGTTCAAAGGGCAGTTCAAGACGGTCACATAATCGAGTTAAGGTTTGTTGTCTTCTAGAGGGTCCATCGCGTTTCTTGCACTACTTAGAACGTTCTTAAACTACGGAAAAATCCAACACTTGGAAATTTCCCGGCAGGGGAAAAAATGGGTATTTATATCCGGTCGAACTTTTTAACAGTTTCTAAAATATCCGGAAAAACATAAACGAAGTTAAATTATCCGATCGAATTAACGAGTCCCCAATAAAACCCTAGAAAACTCAACACTTGAGTGGAATTAAAATATTCCTAGAAAAAAATGACAAGAAAGGACCTAAGAATAAATATGTGAAGTTTGAGGGACTAATTCACAATTTGGGCCGCGGAACCGCCGCCAAACCCTTGATTTGGCCGCGGTTCCACGGTCAAATTTTTGATTTAGGGGTCCGTACTTCACAGTAATTCTTATATTTTCCTGCTTAATTTTCTGAGCATTTTTAATTCATAAAAATCCACTGTTTGAAAAAATGTACAGAGGGGTTTTGATCGGGGTTTCGGGGTTCGATCGGATCTCTAACTTCATCTACACTTCGCCTAAAGCTCTAGCTAGGCTCTGATACCACTGTAGGGTTACTAGGCACACTCAAGAGGTTCCACAAGGCATCAACCATGCCAAATTCAAATTTTCCGGTGCCGAGAAACCCTAAACTAGAACGTTAACTAGAGATTAGGCGAAACAACAAGCAAGCAAACTACTTTGCTACTAAGTGAATGGAAATACAACCTTTGTAGATCCGGTCCTCCACTTCTTTAGCTCCGTGTTGATGTCCCTCCGCTGTGATCATCGGGATCCCGGACTCTAGCGATGGTTTCGTCGGAGAAATGATCGGGCTAGGTCATTGACTTCGAAGCCGAAGATGATCTACGTCCGGGAGACTCAAACTCAAGCTATTCCTTCACTTGGTCAAAAACTTTTTGAAGAGAACACCCTATACTACATGGAAAGTGGTAGAGGATAAAGAAATAGGAAGTGGCTTCACTTTAGAATTGGATTTCTCACTCTTTTTCTCATGGCACCATTGGAGCTCTCAAGCTTTTGTGAGCTTGATGAAGAAAAGAATAAAAAGAATAATATGAAACTTATCCTTTTAATCATGGCACCATGGTTGAGTTAAGCCCTCATGCTTAACTCTTGTAGAGAATTAACCAAAGCATTAGGTTAAGGGTTGGGTTAACTAATATCTTGAACAAATGACATAAGAGTTGACTTTGTCAATATTTATCAAGCTTCATGAAGCTTTATAACTTTGACCAAAGTCTCACTCTTTTGTTATTTGTTAGGAAAATAGTAAACCCTAATTTAACCTTGAGTTGGTTCAAGTCTCATACACATAACTTGTTTGTATCATCAAGCATGATACAAACATGTACACTTGCATATATCACATATAAACAATGTGCACATTCAAGTGAGAAAATCAATTTTAAGTGAACCATGTAAGTCCGCGGCGGCACCCCGGCCGTCGATCCGACGCCGGAAACGCGGAAACAAAACGTTCAAAAACTATTGAACCGGCACCACCGCGCACTTTTATCCCGGATCGGGCCATTAACCTAGCAACTACCAAACTAAAATAAGAGTAGAGAAGTATACCAAGCGATCCGTGTCCTTCGGTCTTCGTCTCCACTCTGATCTCCTGTGGAATCTCCGTCCGTCATGTCCTTGTCGGAAAGGGCACCACATAGCCGAATACTTTTACGGGCTCCCACCTCTGGACCGAGGCAACTCGGGCGCGAAGTTGGCGAGCCGACGCGTCCAAGGTTTGCTGTAGATATAGTGTAGTGGGTTGTCTCTTTAGGGTTTTATGAGGTTGCCATGGATGGCGGAATAGAGAATGAACTATGGAATGAGCTTTGGAATTTTGGCAAGCAAAAGAATGGATGAATCAATTTCCATACATAATATCAATTCCCTCATTCTCCCCTTCTACCCAAAGTGGCCGGCCCCTATGAATGGAATGGTAGAGGAGTTCAAAAGGAATCTTAATCAAGAGAAGGAAAAAATAATAAATAATATAGAAGTGGTCACACCAAAATCCTTTTTCAATCCACTCACAAACCATCACATGAAAAGCAAAGGAATGGACTCAAAAAGCTTCTCATGATGAAAGAATAATCATAAAGCCACACTTATGCAAGATACCCCTCCACAAATGTTATTTGCAAATGTGCAAATAACCCCCTCCATCGAAAGCCCGGTCGTGAAGGAATAAAAGAAAACCGGCCGGAACGGAATGCAAACTGGCAACTTCATAAAACTGATCCTGTAATAAATTACAGGAAAACCCCGCTACTGCAAATACATGCCCGCATTTGTATTCCCACTGAACACAAATGCAAAGAGATAAAATCTACACTATTTAATACTAGGATCCGGCTTAAGCCAAAGCCAGCTAGTAAAAACCGTCCGATCACGATCCGTGCAATACCGCACATAAACCCTGCCATATCTCCATACGGCCTCTACAGCGTTTCGCCCGAAACATGAGTAACTGAGTGTGGTAGACTCTAAAGACTCGTCAATACTATGGCTGTGGATTTAACCACTAGCACGTCAGAGGTATTAGCCATACGTGACGGGCCACCAGCTATTGACTAAAAGGGACGTCGATGAGCGAACTCATCCTGACACCCTACTTAGCCTGTCAGTGACAATATCCGTACAGTCCGGTCCGTTCGTCTATGAGCATCGCATGGCGGGCCTAGGGGGTTGGTAAAAGTCAGACCCCCAAAAGCGGTACAAGTCGTGTCGGAGTGCAGCCCAGAACACCCTGAGATACTACTGGAATACCTACCAGTAAATCTCCTGCCTTGGCCAAGGACTTTTCATGTTCTAGCTCTCCTAGACATAGCGCGACCTCACCCCCAATACCGGGAGAGACGAACCCCTGCAGATCCGCTCACTGCCTCCATGTGGCTCGGGACTGTACCCAATTAAAACCTGTTTGTACGACTCCTTTGAGCCGTGGTAGGGTAGTAATCAAAGCACAGTGGGAACTCACACGAGACAAATGACGATCTCAGGTCGATGAACTAATCTGTACACATGTCACCAGGGAACTGTTATCTGACATCAGGTATAATACCAACTAGCAGGATCCCGGCGAGTCCTATCCGGTGTACTCATAACCCAATGAGCACCTGTATACATCTTAGGTGAACCAACTGACACCAGTGGCTTATGAGACCGGCCACCGCCCCTCGTCGGGGTCTCGACTGTATACACTAGTCTACTCTGGAGAATCGATGCCCTGTCTCGAAACTCCCATGACTAGGGACCTTTTAAGGATGTGCTTATAGACTCCAGCTCTCACGTATATGATCGCCCTCATACTGCTGGTAGTCAAGCAAGAATCCTAGGGGCTCTATCAACGTGTAATAGCGACTCGTAAGGTCACCTAAAGCAGTACACGATGATAAAGATAAACCAGATAGCATACTATCATCTTGAGTAAGACTGTCCTACCGGGATAGGTCCTCCCTCAATCATTGCAATCACGTGCCTGTGATCCAATAATTGACTCTGAGGGCACTATCTCCAACAGTTTCCCACTTGCACTCAAGGCTAATTATTGCGATGTCGCATACTCACAGCCCGTGTGATACCGAACATCTAACTCCTCTACTAGTCAGTCTCATAAAGCTCGTTTGCGAAACTATTGCGTTCGAAGAATAGCCTCAGTGAGTGGATCCGCTCTGGTGTTCCTTTCTATGTCTCTCTCTATCTCAAGTTCATGGAGAAAGCCATCTCCCGAAATGAGCAATACATGTCTTAGAATATGTCTGGATATCTGATGGGACCTAGCTCATAAATGAACTCCAAATCCAAACTTCTTAGACTGTATTGTCAACTGAACTTAATCAGTATCCTGCGCTATGCCTTCCCTCAGTATCCACCTGGACCACCTGTCCAAAATACTGCCCCTCGTCAGAGGGAAAACTATAACTCTGACAGTCACTCTGTCATCCAGGTCACCTTGGAAGCCTGGAATGATAACCGTCTCCTAAAGGAGGCTGCCGTTATCAAATCCTTAGAACATCCACCTATGTTCTAGAACTGCTTCCGACTGTTTCTCCAGGATTAGATCAATATCAACTTATTGCATCTACTGCAAGAACAACATCTGGTGTGGTACTTGACATCTCATGATTGACTCAATTGCATAAGCAAGTGATCTGCCAATCATGCACATCCCTCTCCCCTTTAGTCTGTAAGACACCTTCAGAGAGGGTGACTCCATCACCTGCAGGTATACTACCGTGCCAGGAGTCGTCCATTCTAAATACTCTTAGAATGCTGTCTAAGTACCCAGATTAGGAAACCACCCAAATCTAGATCTAAAACCATAGATCTAGTGACCAGAATGTCCGATATAATATCCAATTCCTATGTGGAGAAACTACTGTGTGACGACCAAAGTATAACCGATCGTAGTATAGGAATATTACTTCCTACTCTGTGTATGTCATCCAAATACCAGGACATCACACCCTACTACCTTCTTAACAGATCCACCCCCTATTCTGATGAAGTCAAACCTATGACTGTCACATCAGAAATAGATGATCTATCTCCGCTATATCTGCTTTAGTCCATAAATAGACATAAGCTAACTGTCCACCAATGCTTCCGCTGCTCCCACTGACTACGACAACCCTCTGGCAGAGTCATATAGACGTACACTTCTAAAGCCAGTTTAGAACGATGCTATACTCATCCTCCTGCCGGGTCTCACAGTCTGGAACAACAGCAATGGCAAGTCTGGGTAAACAAGAACCTCCCTTCCACCGTCCTTGAGCATACCGAAGTACCTCTCGGGTGCCTGAGGTTACCCACCATATCTGCGGAGTGGCCAATGGAATGTCAAATCAGATTTAATCTTTAGGTTCTTATCAAATCTTCAATAATCGTTTGCGGTTCTGGAATCACTTCCAGTTCTACCATACTCCCACTTCTGTTTTCTGAAAAAAACACTATTTTTATTAAAACTGTGGCGAGTCAAGAACAATATCACTATTGATCTTCCAGATGGTAGAATATCAACCCTCGTCATAGCCCGGGTCAACCCACAAACAGCCATTACAGAAACGTTCCTTGAGTTGTCCAGTGTCTGGTTTTAAGCATAAGCCGGACAACTCCCCGTACCTTAACAATGTCAAGATATGAACTGTTCTATATCCAATATAAAAATAGAGGCACAGATTTAATTGAACCAGATTCAAATCATGCAGCTGTCTCCAGTGCATGTCAATTAAATGGAAAGAGGTCGATCAGCGTTACTCAACTTAGGAATGCTTCCAATTATGAGTAACCTGAAAGAGAAGCTAGTTCTCTTAACCATCACTATCAACTGAACACCATTCACAAGTATCTACATCTTCGATCACCTTGAAGAATCCCGATACTTGCAATACCTGGTTCTCTACTTTATTCATATATCCATAACTTCTCAAAACTTGGATCTTGTGTTTCTACGAAACACTTGTCTAAGAATCAGAGAAGTCATAAGTAAACCGAATATAGTACGAGGACCAACCCCTCTGTCCTAATGGACACTGGACAATATACAATACTCTGTACAAGTCCCCTGAGTCTAATAACTCATTCACTGTGTGTCGTAGGTTGAGAACTGTACTTATGGTTAAGAAGAATTATACCGCTGTTTTATGCTCCTTACCTAACCATCCACTGATATAGGTAAATGTCATAGACATAATTTCAAAAAGGTACATCTCACTCTATGAAAATAGACGTACAGATATATCAATTTGAAATTGATGCATAATAACGGATATTCAAAACCAAATATTTGCCGACCGGCAAACAGCCCAGGTGACTTCCTCAAATATCACCAATTACAATGAATCCCGATATAATGAGGATGACCACCTAATTCCCAATAACTTACTCCCCCTCATCATCTGTAAAACCATACAGATGTGAGAATCATACCTGGTAAATACATACCCTAGAGCAAGTGTCTAATCGGAAAATCAGTTTTCTATTAGCAGTACACAGTGAAACTGAAATATTGAAATGTTTCGATGGGGTATCCTGGTATTCCTAGTAATGCCTCTTCCATTATCCAGATTCACAACTGTAACCGTATAATTCTTTGCCACCTCTCCAAATCCCTTTATATGTCTTTAGTCATTACCTTCTGTACACCCCTTTAGGCCAAATGGTTGTCTTCCTTCCCTACCGTTTGGCACCAGCCTATGGTTTGGAAGAAGACTATCCAATAAGCATAATGGGTGTTGTAACACCCAGCCCCTTTTTATACCAATATCTGTATAGTTGTTATTTTTGAATTTTATTTGATTTATTTAAATTCTATTTCTTCTAAACCCTAAAAGCCAAAAACCAAGATTTAATACCAAAATCCGTATTTTGTTACTCTAGATTCCGATTTATTCTTATTTAGAATTTTATCTATTTTTATATAATTATTTATTTATTTTAAAAGTTCCATTTATTCTATTTGAAAATGTAAACCCAATTTTCCCATTCTTTTCCCTCAATTAGATCCCTTTAGCCACCAAAATTTTTCCCTTAATAAGTTTTTCCTGGCTCAGCCCGTTCCATTTCTCTTTCTTTTTGATAAATCCCCGGCCTAACTCAGCCCGGCCCCATCCTCCTTCTAATTTATTTCTTGATTTTACTTGGCCCGGCCTGCCCGTCTCTTTTTCCCCCCAAATAGATCTCTTTTTATAATTAAATCCTTGTTTTTCTAAGCTTGGCCCGGCCCTCCTTCCCTCTAATTCTTTTATTTAATTTCCCAGCCCAACTCACCCAGCAGGCCCGGCCTACATCCAACAGCCCACCTTCCCTTTACACAAATTATTATTTTTCATTTCTTTTCTTCTCTGGCCCAGCTCACGGCCCACGCCCGCCTCTTGCTTCAGCCCACGCCCGACCACTGTTTATCTTCTTTAAAATTTTTCCCAACGGCTACTTCCCAACGTGCGCGCGCGACCCGCCTCCTCCGCCGTCGCCCACGCCCTCGTCGCGAGCCGTTACCCCACGTCGCGCACCCCCTCTAACCCCATGTCGCCTCTTTCCTCTTTCTCTGGACCTCCCTCCTCCTCCTCTCTCGCTCCCACCTTCTCACCCACTGCATCCCTCGCGACCCACGACTACTGCACCGTCGACATCGCCACCACCTCCACTCACTTCTCCTCCCCTATTCCCCACTGCCCGAGCGCCTTCGCCTGCACCCACTCCCCCACCGACCAAATACCCCCTGCACACCCTCGCTCGAGCTTCGACTCCCTCGACTACCCCACTTCACCAAGCACCACCACAACCACCGCGACCCACCGGAGCCACCGTCATCGCCTTCTCCTTCCAAGCACACCGAGCTTTCCCCCAACGACGACACCTCTTCACCTCTCCTTCTCCTCCATTTTCGACCACCGCCTAACCCGAGCTCGACCATCCTTGCACACCACTCCCGCCGACGACGGTGACCTCAACTGCGACCGCCTCGTCCTCACCTCCCTTCACCCTCTCCTTCATCTCGCTGCCTCTCTCTCGATAACTCTCTCCCTCCCGATCACTCTCTCTCTCTCTCTGTCTTTCTCTCTCAAAATCTATCTCTCTGTCTCAAACTCGATCAACTCTCTCAGCTCTCTCTCTCAGTCTCCCACTCTCTCTCTCACTCTCTCAGTCTCTTCTCTCTGTGCATCTCTCATCTCTCTCTCTTTCCTTCACTGCTTTTCCCTAACTCTCTCACAAAAAACCACATAAAACACATTCCTTTACAAACACCCTCTGTACACGCTGCCGGAGCGACACCGTCGACCGTCGGCAACCCCAACACTTCTCAGGCAAACCAGAGAGCACCCCTTAACGTCCAGGGACTGTGCAACGACTCCGGACAACCCCGACGCGAGATCCGCATCTAGATCCAAGCTCGCGCGAATCGATTCCACGGCGTACAACGCGCGTTCGCGACATTGTTGCTGCCTTGCGACACCGAGACTTCTTCCAGGCAAGTATTCTACTTGCTTACATGCTATTTATCTAGGTTACAATTGTTAAATACATGAATTATAATGTTACAAGTTTAAAACTATTATGTGCCGCAACTGTTCGATGCTTGTTCTCTTAGGAAAACATTATCAAATTTGACGGAATTCAATGGTGTAGGTTGGCCCGTAGGGCTGTGAACATAGTGTGTGATTTTCGTTGGATAATTTGATCGTTAACGACTAAAACAACTACCCCCAAGTTTAACCGTAAAACTGAAATTTTATTGCACCTGAAAATTGTTAAATTCACCATAAATCATATACATAGTAGAATGGTGCGTTCGAGGGCTCAAATCGAAGCTAACTCGATGAACTTTAACCCTGTGCTAGTTTCTAGACATTCCTGTACTTAAATCATGAAGATAATTGTATCGGAGTACGACTCTGGACTGCAGTCCAGAGCGACTCAAATTGTGCTTGCTGTTCCGTAATGGATACCATGGGTTTTCCTTAACTCATAAGTTGCAGAACTCCGCTGTTTATTGTAGGTAACTCTGTTATCTAGACAACACGGTTGGTCTCATTCTGTTTCGTTACCGTTTGATATTTAAACTGTAATTTAGAACATCGGGACACATAACAGTCCCAGCAGATTCAGAATTGACATGTTAATATTAAACAGAGTATAACTCCTAACGTACAGACGCGATTGAAGATCCGTTTGTTGCGTTGAAAACTTTACTGAAAACCCTAGAATTCATACAACTGTAGCGTCGCTAAAATCTGATCCCAACTGGGATTAAAATGCGTTGCGAAATGGATTTCTGATTCTGAAACCGGATTTTCAGCCACTTGCGCTTAAAATGAAATAGTTATAACTAATGATCCTGGAACCTGATTGACTTGAAACAAAATTCTATGGATAGCTAACTGAACATATTAATTACTACCTGCTTATCATTTCGCTAAATTATATACATATGTTTCATGATAAATCGTGCAAGTGATAGACTGTTGTTTTTATGACACCTTATTTGTGCTTCTTATACTGTTCATGCATCACATCATACCCGTATCATTGTAGTGATAACCTCGTGACATCGTGCATTTACCCAGTGTTAGATTTTAGTGATGATTGTGGCAAGTACGTCAGTGCTCGTGTATCCGTGATTAAGTGAAAGTGATACATACTTGTACACAATCGGTGACCCTATTGTTCTATTGCATTGTCGACGTCTGTGGAATGCGTGTATGTGTGACTATAATTGGTATGGGACACTTATGGAAGCGCTTGCACGGATGTCACAGATAAGGCATCCGACACTGCCATTTATCTTAGGTATTAGTCGGGACGTGCTTGATGGAGGTCCTGCCTCCAGTTCTCGCGCAGACTTGTCACGGATCGATTAGTATTTAGGGTGATGGTTAGCGTTTGATGTGGACCACGGGGTGTGGGGTAGTTTAAGTGTGAGTTCAACAGAATCTCGGGAGTCCCATGCCGGCTTATATATTTAGGGAGTTATATGGAGATTTACAGGGTACGTGATATATACACCGTGATATTCTTGTTACATGTTGGGCCCGTGGTCCCTTGCCCTTGGGTTCTACCCTTGGGTGGAGGACACTCACGAGTGGTTGACTCTCACACTTGGACCGACGATAGGCTTAGCGACCTGTACAGTGAGACTTAGAGACTGATAGGGATACTGGCATTTATATTACTTTTATACTGTGTTGACATACGTGATATATCGTTAGACTGCTTTACTGTTCCGCTGCGTTGATTACTGCACATGCATATTCATGATGTCATTTATTTACTGCTTCACATACCTATTATCACTGTTAGAACTGTCACTTAATTTTATATATATTATATTGCTATTGTGTCGCTCTGACGACCTATGTATGCATGCTCAGTGTGAGAAGACGGTTTAGCCTGGACCAGTGCATCACAGACTTCCTGACTTGCCGTTCCTAGTTACATCCGTTTGTT
The DNA here is from genome assembly GCA_030015575.1 of Agapanthus africanus. Classification (NCBI taxonomy): domain Eukaryota; kingdom Viridiplantae; phylum Streptophyta; class Magnoliopsida; order Asparagales; family Amaryllidaceae; genus Agapanthus; species Agapanthus africanus. Next base: position 670,640,425 of record CM057337.1, read on the forward strand.
CCACTTCAGGTCAGTTTACATTATTGTATCTTTCAGTTACTGCATTTCTCATTACCTGCGCATCGTTTACTGTTTACCATGATAAACTAGAAGCCGAAGTGTGACTACAGCAGGACTTTTCCTTGACCGTAGGAGCATGGATGGCCTTGTCTACCCCTCGTATTCCGTATTTTGGGAAGCGGGGCATGACATGGTTTAGTTGGTATCAGAGCCAGGTTTTGCATCGTTTGGGATTGCAGTTTTCCGTGTATAGTTTGGCAATCTAAGACACCCTTCAGTCTAGGTTGTAAACTTGTCACTCTTGATCCATATTCACGTCGTGTGTTCAGCTATCCATTCGCTATGGTTTCGGGTGACCTGACAAGATTACGTGGTTGCAATTGCACTACCGTATTCGGTTTGGGTGACTTAAAGTCATACGGTTGATTCTCCACTTGTAATAAAATTCATCCTCTCTGATATTCTTGAATCCTTGTCCTATCCATATCATATTTTGATTCATTTAGCGTGTGACTCATATCATTCTCGAAATTATTATTTGAGGATCATGTCTTCCAACGACTCTTCATCTTTATCCGCTCCCCAGGATCGGACTGTTGAGATCCTTAGTGTACTACAAGGTTTAAAGGAAGCCCAGGAGCGAACAAACGACTTATTAGCTGAAGGGCTGAGAAGACAGGTGAGTCAGACCCCAGCGGGAGTCTCCTATCATAAAGAGATCCCTATTGGACGAGGAAAGGAGAAGAAGATGAAGCGTCAACAGAAGTATCAGAAGAACCTGTACTGTGGATACTGTAAGAGGCCAGGACATCTTCAGAAGGATTGTCGTCGCGCCCAAGGGAAATGTTTAATATGCGGATCCAACAAACATCTCATCAACGGTTGCCCAGAAAGGAAGGAACTACAAGGAGGAGACTCATCCACACTCTCCACTTCTGCCAAGTGAGGATTATCGCGTAATTCGAATTTCAACGATAAGGCAGACCTAACGCAGGATTCAACTCACGCGACGGGAATGCAACGTTATAGTAGTCGAAGAAGGATTTTTCGTGTTATCTACTTTCAGCATTAATGTTGTCATCTTTTTATGAATATTTCTTTCCGTTTGAAATCTTGTATCCGCCGAACCTTTGGCTGAATGCAATAAAATTTGAATCGTATTATATATATCATTCTCTTGCTTCCTCTTTATCTAATTCTATTCATTATCACAGTATTTTAATCTTGATCTTTCAGTTCCTGCAACCGCATGTTTTCCTATTATTCGTACCCTAAGTTTTTTTTTCCTTGATGTATTCCACTGTCTAATCATGACTTTTCTTTCCAGACCATGGCCCACCCTGGAGCAGCGCCGCATCTGGATGAGGATGCACAATCTTGTGTTTCCCTAGACCGCATGCTGATGATTTCTGACGATGAGATCAACGGTCCCCAGGTTGATTTCGAAAACAACGATTCAGAGGACGAAGGAGTAGCAGCACCAGAGTTTAACGTGATAGCTGATTCCGACGAAGAAGAAGAAAATCCTGAAGAGAACCCTATAGAGTAAGACCCGATAGAAGAAGATCCCGATGAGGACCCGATAGAAGAAAATCCAGTTGAGGAAAATCCCGTGGAAGAAAATCCAGAAGAAGAGAATCAGATGGAGTCGGACCTCGATGAAGAAGCTCCATCCGAGGAAGAAGGACCAGAAGATCAGGACCCTCCTGTGGAAGAACTCCCAATGGCAGCCCCCGCAAGGCGCTATGGAAATGGACGCCCCTACCTGAGTGCGTGAGCCTACCGCAACCTACTGAATCTCCACTACCGCGACTGACGGAATATCTTTTGATGTGTCTTTCTGGCCAAATAAAATGTATATAGTTTAGGGCCACTTTCCGCCTTTGGGAATGCCTTGTTTCAAATTTTCTTGAATGAAATAAATCTTCTGAATTTGTAAGCCTCTTGATTTTGGTTCGCTTGACACTCGTTTGTTGCCCATATCCATTTATTTTTCTGCTGAGTTCCCTGACTGTCCACCCCTACTCATTGTATAGTTTTCACCCTGTATCGATTAGAAAGTACCGCTCCCTGATCTTTGGAATGAGCCCCCTTCATCCATCGTCTGTGCCCCGTTTGAGATCCTTCTGGGAGGAGAACAATTCTTGTGAAACTTCCGAGTTCACTAACTCTTCAAATTCTGATTCGTGTGTTGTACCGACTGTTGTTTCCCCCACACTTTCCTTTTGTATTCCTTTGTTGCTCATACTTGCTTCCTGTGCTGACCCTATCCCAATCTCCTTAATATCCAGCCCAAGGCCGCCACACTCCGACCTTCTGATTGAGCCACACCTTCTTGTAATCACTACCCTAGCTAGCCCTATTCATATTGGTGATTTCTCTATTACCCCAAATATAGTTAGAGACACTATTATTCAAAATTTAGTTTTCATTATCTTAAATTTATCAAAGAGTACGTGTTATTGATTTCTCCGTTTTATGTATTTTAAGTGCATTATTATTATTCTCATTTTCAGTAACGCGACCTTGCGCCGCGCACATTTTGTTCCATGTTTCTTATTTTCACTATATGAATTTTCTAAGCTATTTGACCGATATCGTCCTATAATGTTTTAACCTACCGACTAATTTTCACTACTTTATTGTCGTTACTCTATTTTCAAGAATTGTGCCTATGCTTACTATTATAAGTGGTTGGGCCTTATACTTATTATTTTGTTTGCTATTTTGATATACTTATATGAGCACCCCTTTGAATCTCGACCTGATTGAACCCGCCTTGATTATTTTGTTCGTTATTGTTACCTATATTCTCGTATACTTGTAGTTGCCCTTATAGTGTTCCTGTATTGTGCTTTTAACCCTAGCTTTTGTATGTGGTTCTTGTATATATATTATGTACCTTCAAAACTTTATCTACTCGTTTTAAATAAATCAACACATATTAGTTTTCGATATGATAATCCTTCGTTCATTATTTATAGGTAGTTGTTTCTTTTAAATTTCGAGGACGAAATTTTTGTAAAGGTGGTATGATGTAACACCCAGCCCCTTTTTATACCAATATCTGTATAGTTGTTATTTTTGAATTTTATTTGATTTATTTAAATTCTATTTCTTCTAAACCCTAAAAGCCAAAAACCAAGATTTAATACCAAAATCCGTATTTTGTTACTCTAGATTCCGATTTATTCTTATTTAGAATTTTATCTATTTTTATATAATTATTTATTTATTTTAAAAGTTCCATTTATTCTATTTGAAAATGTAAACCCAATTTTCCCATTCTTTTCCCTCAATTAGATCCCTTTAGCCACCAAAATTTTTCCCTTAATAAGTTTTTCCTGGCTCAGCCCGTTCCATTTCTCTTTCTTTTTGATAAATCCCCGGCCTAACTCAGCCTGGCCCCATCCTCCTTCTAATTTATTTCTTGATTTTACTTGGCCCGGCCTGCCCGTCTCTTTTTCCCCCCAAATAGATCTCTTTTTATAATTAAATCCTTGTTTTTCTAAGCTTGGCCCGGCCCTCCTTCCCTCTAATTCTTTTATTTAATTTCCCAGCCCAACTCACCCAGCAGGCCCGGCCTACATCCAACAGCCCACCTTCCCTTTACACAAATTATTATTTTTCATTTCTTTTCTTCTCTGGCCCAGCTCACGGCCCACGCCCGCCTCTTGCTTCAGCCCACGCCCGACCACTGTTTATATTCTTTAAAATTTTTCCCAACGGCTACTTCCCAACGTGCGCGCGCGACCCGCCTCCTCCGCCGTCGCCCACGCCCTCGTCGCGAGCCGTTACCCCACGTCGCGCACCCCCTCTAACCCCATGTCGCCTCTTTCCTCTTTCTCTGGACCTCCCTCCTCCTCCTCTCTCGCTCCCACCTTCTCACCCACTGCATCCCTCGCGACCCACGACTACTGCACCGTCGACATCGCCACCACCTCCACTCACTTCTCCTCCCCTATTCCCCACTGCCCGAGCTCCTTCGCCTGCACCCACTCCCCCACCGACCAAATACCCCCTGCACACCCTCGCTCGAGCTTCGACTCCCTCGACTACCCCACTTCACCAAGCACCACCACAACCACCGCGACTCACCGGAGCCACTGTCATCGCCTTCTCCTTCCAAGCACACCGAGCTTTCCCCCAACGACGACACCTCTTCACCTCTCCTTCTCCTCCATTTTCGACCACCGCCTGACCCGAGCTCGACCATCCTTGCACACCACTCCCGCCGACGACGGTGACCTCAACTGCGACCGCCTCGTCCTCACCTCCCTTCACCCTCTCCTTCATCTCGCTGCCTCTCTCTCGATAACTCTCTCCCTCCCGATCACTCTCTCTCTCTCTGTCTTTCTCTCTCAAAATCTATCTCTCTGTCTCAAACTCGATCAACTCTCTCAGCTCTCTCTCTCAGTCTCCCACTCTCTCTCTCACTCTCTCAGTCTCTTCTCTCTGTGCATCTCTCATCTCTCTCTCTTTCCTTCACTGCTTTTCCCTAACTCTCTCACAAAAAACCACATAAAACACATTCCTTTACAAACACCCTCTGTACACGCTGCCGGAGCGACACCGTCGACCGTCGGCAACCCCAACACTTCTCAGGCAAACCAGAGAGCACCCCTTAACGTCCAGGGACTGTGCAACGACTCCGGACAACCCCGACACGAGATCCGCATCTAGATCCAAGCTCGCGCGAATCGATTCCACGGCGTACAACGCGCGTTCGCGACATTGTTGCTGCCTTGCGACCCCGAGACTTCTTCCAGGCAAGTATTCTACTTGCTTACATGCTATTTATCTAGGTTACAATTGTTAAATACATGAATTATAATGTTACAAGTTTAAAACTATTATGTGCCGCAACTGTTCGATGCTTGTTCCCTTAGGAAAACATTATCAAATTTGACGGAATTCAATGGTGTAGGTTTGCCCGTAGGGCTGTGAACATAGTGTGTGATTTTCGTTGGATAATTTGATCGTTAACGACTAAAACAACTACCCCCAAGTTTAACCGTAAAACTGAAATTTTATTGCACCTGAAAATCGTTAAATTCACCATAAATCATATACATAGTAGAATGGTGCGTTCGAGGGCTCAAATCGAAGATAACTCGACGAACTTTAACCCTGTGCTAGTTTCCAGACATTCCTGTACTTAAATCGTGAAGATAATTGTATCGGAGTACGACTCTGGACTGCAGTCCAGAGCGACTCAAATTGTGCTTGCTGTTCCGTAATGGATACCATGGGTTTTACTTAACTCGTAAGTTGCGGAACTCCACTGTTTATTGTAGGTAACTCTGTTATCTAGACAACACGATTGGTCTCATTCTGTTTCGTTACCGTTTGATATTTAAACTGTAATTTAGAACATCGGGACACATAACAGTCCCAGCAGATTCAGAATTGACATGTTAATATTAAACAGAGTATAACTCCTAACGTACAGATGCGATTGAAGATCCGTTTGTTGAGTTGAAAACTTTACTGAAAACCCTAGAATTCATAAAACTGTAGCGTCACTAAAATCTGATCCCAACTGGGATTAAAATGCGTTGCGAAATGGATTTCTGATTCTGAAACCGGATTTTCAGCCGCGTGCGCTTAAAATGAAATAGTTATAACTAATGATCCTGGAACCTGATTGACTTGAAACAAAATTCTATGGATAGCTAACTGAACATATTAATTACTACCTGTTTATCATTTCGCTAAATTATATACATATGTTTCATGATAAATCGTGCAAGTGATAAACTGTTGTTTTTATGACACCTTATTTGTGCTTCTTATACTGTTCATGCATCACATCATACCCGTATCATTGTAGTGATAACCTCATGACATCGTGCATTTACCCAGTGTTAGATTTTAGTGATGATTGTGGCAAGTACGTCAGTGTTCGTGTATCCGTGATTAAGTGAAAGTGATACATACTTGTACACAATCGGTGACCCTATTGTTCTATTGCATTGTCGACGTCTGTGGGATGCGTGTATGTGTGACTATAAGTGGTATGGGACACTTATGGAAGCGCTTGCACGGATGTCACAGATAAGGCATCCGACACTGCCATTTATCTTAGGTATTAGTCGGGACGTGCTTGATGGAGGTCCTGCCTCCAGTTCTCGCGCAGACTTGTCACGGATCGATTAGTATTTAGGGTGATGGTTAGCGTTTGATGTGGACCACGGGGTGTGGGGTAGTTTAAGTGTGAGTTCAACAGAATCTCGGGAGTCCCATGCCGGCTTATATATTTAGGGAGTTATATGGAGATTTACAGGGTACATGATATATACACCGTGATATTCTTGTTACATGTTGGGCCCGTGGTCCCTTGCCCTTGGGTTCTACCCTTGGGTGGAGGACACTCACGAGTGGTTGACTCTCACACTTGGACTGACGATAGGCTTAGCGACCTGTACAGTGAGACTTAGAGACTGATAGGGATACTGGTATTTATATTACTTTTATACTGTGTTGACATACGTGATATATCGTTAGACTGCTTTACTGTTCCGCTGCGTTGATTACTGCACATGCATATTCATGATGTCATTTATTTACTGCTTCACATACCTATTATCACTGTTAGAACTGTCACTTAATTTTATATATATTATATTGCTATTGTGTCGCTCTGACGACCTGAGTATGCATGCTCAGTGTGAGAAGACGGTTTAGCCTGGGCCAGTGCATCACAGACTTCCTGACTTGCCGTTCCTAGTTACATCCGTTTGTTCCACTTCAGGCCAGTTTACATTATTGTATCTTTCAATTACTGCATTTCTCATTACCTGCGCATCGTTTACTGTTTACCATGATAAACTAGAAGCCGAAGTGTGACTACGGCAGGACTTTTCCTTGACCGTAGGAGCATGGCTGGCCTTGTCTACCCCTCGTATTCCGTATTTTGGGAAGCGGGGCGTGACAGGTGTACTGTCCTAATCCTAGGAGCACTCGCAATGCGAGAGAAGGTGAAGATAAAAGACAACCGAATAAACCTTATTCCTATTTCTCCTGAACCAGGATCCATCCCCGAACTGGAACAAGTTCCTTTCGAGTTCGTATATAACCATACGATGGATTATCCAATAAACTTGGGATCTTCGTAGTGATACGGAGTGTCCTGGAGAAATACAAAGGTGATTTAGGATTGGCAAAGAAATACTTGGTTTGGTCATGAATATCAGTCGCAATTTACTTTGCCCTCTTACTAATCCCTTTCTTTGTCTTAACTTAATACCTTCTGCACACCGTTTAGGCTAATTGGTTTACTTCATTCCTTACCGTTCGGCACCAGCCTAAGGTTTGGAAGAAGACTATCCAATTTGCGTAATAGGTGTACTACCTCCTAAACCAAGGAGTACTCGCAACATGAGAGAAGGTGAAAGGAAAAGACAACCGAATAATCCTATTCGTTTTCTCCAGAACCGAAAACCATCCTCGAATTCCTTCGAGTTCGTATATAACCATACGATGATTTTGTCCAATGGAAGTGGACGTTCGTAGTAATACGGGGTGTCCTGGAGAAAAGGGTAAAAGTAGGAGTGGCAATGAGGTTTGCAACTCTGACAATCCAAAAGCCAGTGTTAAGAAGGTTCGGTCAACTTGGTCACTGAGTCATAGTCTAGGGTTGGGTCAATGGTCGCTGCCATAGAGAGAGAGAAAAGAAACACTCAGCGTGCACTCTATCCTAGATCAGAATGGTTATCACTTTATCTAATCTGGAAACCTCCCACTGTAACGTCAAATTCTTCCCCAAACCTGAAAGAAGAATTAGCCGGGATCACCCGAGGAGTAAACCAACTCATCAGTGGGAATCGGGATCCAACTATCATCGCATGATAACGTGACAGAATCCGCTCACGTCATCACACTCCAGAAGGTATGCGCATATCAGGTAAGTTTCAGTTTCTTTAGAAACTCCCGATGTGGATTTTTGCCCCATGCTCTTATGACCTTGACTTTGGCCAACATATCATAAGTCACATGTCAAGTTCTACCCGTCATTCTCCTGGTTAATTTGAACCTACCCGTACCTACCCTTGATTTTGGCCAAAATGGCAGTACGATTGTCCCAAACCAACGCATCTAGCTATACTGCATATGAATACCCAACAGCTACCAAACACTGTGCCTTGACTTTGGCCAACATACACAGCTTGAATACTATTAACTATCCACATGAAACGACGGAGGGCTACGAATGGTTTCTGGCGAAAACCTTTAACGTAATGAACTTGATATCGTTGAAGGAACTGATAGCTTTTAAAAATATAGTAACGAAAACCTTTGCTAAAGAGGTCACTCCCGGTGAAGGGATCTCGGCTCTTTCCCCGTAGAATGAGGTGCAGGATATTCCAACTGAATACCACGGTGCAAAGCAAAAGTAATCGGCTATAGTGAAGTTATTGCCCTGACGCAAACTTCTGTCCAAGGGGTCACTCCCGGTGAAGGGATCTCGGCCCTTGCCTCGTCGACTGAGGAGCAGGATATTCCATCTGAATACCACGATGCAAAACAAAAGAGAACGCCCTTGCAATAACAGCTTTTTGAAAAAGTGTTCCAACAACATCAGAATAGGTTTGTTTAACTTGCATTGATCCGAATCAACTCAGTCCCATCAATTGATCACACCACAAAAGAACGAAAATAATGATGTACGCATATGCCATCCGCATTCGCCACTGGGTCCCGTCATCACCCGTTAGGTTACTTAACTAACGACAGAGCGGGGACTAGACTAGCGCGGATGCAAAACATATACAACATCTAATAGTATATATTTAATATATAATTTTCGCTCAAGGCGTGATAAAATGCAACATCACAGAAATGTACAGCATCACAGAATAATACAGATATCTGGGATCCCCGGGTTTCATAGAACCGCTACTAAAACCCGACGTTCCCCTGGTCGTGTGGATAGCCCGTGCAATGAAATCCTAGACCCCTACGGGCGCGGCAAGTTACCCGCCAAAACCTGAAGTGAGGAAGCCCCCTTCAGCTACGTGAATGGACCAGCCAGCACTTCACGGAATCCGGTAACTTGGGCACCCCTCCTGGGTCAACCTATACCCCCTACGAGTGCGGCGAATAGCCTGCCAATTCTAGAGTAAAGCCCCCTCCGTCTCAAAGCCATGAGATGCGGGCTCGTTGCCCTCTAGAACTCGGCTATCCGTGCACCCCTCCGCGGGGTAATCCTAGTACAGAAAGTAAAAATATACATACAACGGGTACATCGACCGCAACCTGGTCGTGCCCCAAAAGAATAATACAAACAGGCAGTGACGGCAGTCCACATGTCGGACGCTCGCCCCGCAATAACAAATGTACATATAAAACAAAACTGTACTAATATTGCATCCAGGCTATCCCCCACGACCGATCCGCAACATCACAGCACAACACAGAACATCAACGTGAATGTCACGTTCGCAAATCCGTCTAACCGGGCTATAGCAGTTAGACATGATTTACCGATCAAGTGACATTCACGGTCGCAGATATAATGTAAATACTGTGAACTAACATGTTTAAAATATCCGATCGAACAAATATATCGAAGTGGGCCCCAAGCAGTACTGTAGCACTTACAGAAAATCTGGGCCCAAAAAGAATATCCCAAAACCCCTATTTCCAACCCAAAAGTCTACTGTTAAAATTTGGTGCGATGAATAGTAAAAAGCACGGCGGAACCGCGGCCCAAGCATGGTTTTGGCCGCGGTTCCGCGGCGGTTTGGAGAGATCTCGCGACCAAATTTTCACAGATTTCTTAGATTTTAATGCACAGTATTCTGAAACAACCTGAAAAATTTTTGGAGCTAAAAAAAATTCGACAGAGAACAGTGCACTGAAAATACGGTTTTTGCGATTTTTGTTCGATCAGGTTTTAAACATACTAGAGCAAGCTAGGCGTGGCTCTGATACCAATGTAAGTCCGCGGCGGCGCCCCGGCCGTCGATCCGACGCCGGAAACGCGGAAACAAAACTTTCAAAAACTATTGAACCGGCACCACCGCGCACTTTTATCCCGGATCGGGCCATTAACCTAGCAACTGTAAGTCCATGCTACCTCTGCCGGTACTTTCGGGCATGCGGAATTTGATAAAAAACGATTTTCTTAGAGGTGGTAACATGGACTTAAAACCCGGATCTTTGTTAAATATCTAACTAACAACCTAACTACGAGTTGCTAACTACTCGGTTAGGGGGTTATACCTTTCTTTTTCTTGAACTCCTTCGTCTTCAAGCTTCGATGGTCGTCTGAATCGGCTTCTCCCCGTCATCTCCTTGCGCCGAAGATAGATCCACCTGAAAGCTTCAACCTTTGGCTCCTTCTTCGAACTTGGAAGAAACTAGTTCACTCGGTTTGCTAAACCTTGTGAACTAGAGTGAGTAGAGAAGAGTTTGTATGGGATTTTATCTATGGTTCTTGGTTCTCAACTCATGAGACAAGTGAACCATAGAGTCAAGAGAGGGAGAGCAAGAGGAGGAGATGAGAGCTCAAGAACAAGAGAGAGAATGAGCATGAAAGAATGAGAGAAGACTTTTCTCATTTGGCTCTCATAATCCAAAACAATCATAACACCTCATATCAATCAAGTATTATGTGATGGTTTAAGCAACCATAGCCATATCATTTCATGCACAAAAGAGCAAGCAAGCAAAAGTCTTTACCATGAAATGATAGCTATAGTTATCATGATGGTCAACTAGTCAAGCCTAGTCAACCGGTCAACAAAGTCAACAAGTCAACAAAGTCAATCCCTCAACAACCATGTCACCATAATACTTAATTAATATAATTGTTAATCACATATCATATTCTCATTAGAGTTGAGCAAAAAGTCAATAGTCAACTGTCAACGGTCAACAACCCTAATGAGAATCTTCTGCCTCTGTCTCTCCGTCAACTGTGCATACACACCCGCATCCGTGTTCCGAGGAACACGAATGCATACTGGATAAAACCAATCCCAAAAGGTACACTAGGATCTGGCTTAAACCAAAGCCCGCTAGTGTAAACTGTCCGGACACTGTACGTGCACAAGTGCACGGATGTGACCGAACCCTGCCGCAAAACCATGCGACCTGCCGCAAAACCATGCGACCTCTACTCTTTTACCTAAAGGCGAATAGCTTTCTGTATGGGACTCTAAAGACTCGACACTACGCTGGCAGTGGGTTTAACCACAGACCGCAAGCGGCACTAGCTGTGCATAACGGTCCCCAGGTAGATGCCGACAAGAAGACTGACGAGGTGAAACCCATCTGAACTCCTACTGATCCTGAATGTGACATTCTCCGTACAGTCCAGTCTGTTCGTCTGATACATCGCATGGCGGGCCTAGGGGGCGGTAAACGTCAGTCCCCCAATAGCGGTACAAGTCGTGTCGGAGTAAAGCCCAAAACACCCTGAGATAACACTGGAAGCCTACCAGTATATCTCGTTTGCCCTGGCCAGGGACTACTCGTGTAATGGCTCTCCTAGACACAGCGCGATGTCAACCCCCAATACCGGGAGAGACGAATCCTGTCTAACCGTCACTGCCTCCAAGTGCTTCGGGACTGCACCCAACTACTACCTGTTTGCACGACTCCTTTGAGCCGTGGTAGGGTAGTAATCAAAGTACAGTGGGAACACACTCGAGGCGAAGTGACAGTGTCAAGTCAGCGGACTAAGCTGTACTCATGTCACCTGGGAACTGATAACTGACGATAGGCATAATACCAACTAGTCAGTTCCCGACGAGTCCTGTCCAGTGTACCCGTAACCTAACGAGCACCCGCATACTATCTCAAGTACGACGTACTGACGGCTGTGGGACAGACCGTCTCCCATACTGGGATGAGAAGCGCATGCGCTAATCTACTCCGGAGTATCGATGCCCTGTCTCGATAGTCCTGCGACTAGGGACCTGCACAAGGATGTGCTTATAGATTACCCAGCCCCACTAGTGTGACTGCCATCACATCGCCGGTAATCAAGCAAAGATCCTAAGGGCTCCACTAATGTGTATAGGTGATATACTAAAATAAACACATGTACACATTGAAGTAGAAACAAACCAAGTAGCATACTACTATTTTGAGCAAGATTGTATATACAAGGTGAATATCCCAAGCTTCCATTAAGTAATATACAAACTAGTATGATACAGTAATGGCCTTTAGGGCATATACACTAACAATCTCCCACTTGCACTAAGGCCATGTACTGGCGTATCGAAGACCTATCATCTCGATCAGCCGCTCGAACTGAGTCTGGGGCAGGGCCTTGGTGAATGATCTGCAGTGTTATCTTCTGAAGCGACTCTCCGAACCTCGATCTCCTGGCGATCCACGATCTCCCTGATCAGGTGATACCGCCTCAAGATGTGTCTGGATCTCTGATGGGACCTGGGTTCCTTCGCTAAAGCTATAGCCCCGTTGTTGTCGCAATACAGAGGTATTGGATCAACAATGGACGGAACCACCTGAAGCTCTTTCAAGAACTTCCTCATCCAGACAGCTTCTTTTGCGGCATCAGATGCAGCGATGTATTCCGCTTCCATCGTCGAGTCTGCAACGGTTTCCTGTTTGGAACTCTTCCAACACACCGCCCCTCCATTGAGGGTAAAGACAAAACCCGACATGGACTTGGAATCATCCTTGTCACTCTGGAAGCTGGAGTCAGCAAAGGCCTCGATCTGGAGGTCTTTTCCGCCATACACCAAGAACATCTCCTTAGTCCTTCTCAGGTACTTGAGAATGTTCTTTACCGTTATCCAGTGTTTCTCCCCAGGGTTTGACTGATACCGGCTTACCACACTCAGTGCATAAGCTACATCCGGTCTGGTACACAACATCGCATACATTATAGAGCCTACCGCAGAAGCGTAGGGTATAATGGACATGTGATCCCTCTTCAAATCAGTCTTGGGAGACATCTCTTTAGAGAGGGTGATCCCGTGACAAGCTGGTAGGTTACCGCGCTTGGAATCTTCCATACTGAATCTTTTCAGTATGGTGTCGATGTACCTGAACTGTGAAAGTCCTAATATCCTCTTGGATCTATTACGATGGATCCGGATCCCCAGGATGTATGAGGCATCACCCAGGTCTTTCATGGAGAACCTGTGCGACAAGAACCCCTTGACAGATTGTAGCATAGGAATGTCATTTCCTATTAAGAGAATGTCATCCACGTATAAAACGAGGAATACTACAGTTCTCGCTACAAATCTACTATAGATGCATGGTTCATCTGGATTTTTGATAAAGCCAAATTCCTTGACCGTCTCATCAAAACAGATGTTCCAACTCCGCGATGCCTGCTTTAGTCCATAGATGGACTTAAGCAACTTGCACACCTTTCCGCTGCTCCCACTCTGAATGAAACCCCCTGGTTGGTCCATAGAGACACACTCCTCTAAATTTCCATTTAGAAAAGCTGTCTTTACGTCCATCTGCCAAATCTCATAATCGTGGAAGGCAGCAATGGCAAGAAGGATCCGAATGGATTTCAGCATAGCCACTGGAGAAAAGGTTTCGTCATAGTCCAAACCAGGTCTTTGACGAAAACCCTTTGCTATAAGTCTAGCTTTATAGGTCTCAACCTGTCCATCTACACCAATCTTCCTTTTGAAGATCCACTTGCATCCTACGGGTTTTACCCCGTCTGGAGCAATGTCCAACGTCCATATTTTGTTGGTGTACATGGACTCCATTTCGGTCCGCATTGCATCTAGCCATTTTACTGAGTCAACGCTCTGAACGGCCTGCTGGAAGCTAGTAGGCTCATCATAATCTATGATGCAATCCTCTCTATCCCCGTCTATGAGAAAATCGTAGTATCTCTCGGGCGGATGAGTCTGCCTACTACTCCTGCGGAGCGGCGTAGGAATGTCCTGTTCTTCCGAACCCTCTGGTTCCACTAAACTTTCAGTAATAGTCCGTGGTTCTGGAATTTCTTCCAGTTCTACTGCGCTCCAACTTATTTCCTTTTCCAAGAACTGGTGTTCTAGAAAGTGGGCATTACGAGAAACAAGGACTTTTTGTTCCTTTGCGTAGTAGAAAAGATACCCCCTGGTGTTCTTTGGGTATCCCACAAACTTGCACAGTACTGAGAGTGCCTCGAGTTTGTCCGCATGCTGCTTTTTGACAAAAGCTGGATATCCCCAGATCATCAGATATTGAAGATAGGGTTTCTTCCCACTCCATAACTCATATGGTGTGGTAGGCACAGTCTTAGTAGGAACTCGGTTCAAAAGGTATGCGGCTGATTCTAGCGCATATCCCCAGAATGATCGCGGTAACTCAGCGTTACTCATCATGGACCGTACCATATCCAATAGGGTGCGGTTCCGTCTCTCCGATACACCGTTATGTTGCGGAGTGTATGGAGGAGTAAGCTGAGAGAGAATTCCATTCTCTTTTAAATAGTCCAGGAACTCGGCACTCAAGTATTCACGACCTCGATCCGATCTTAGAATCTTGATACTTTTGCCGATTTGTTTTTCTACTTCATTCTTATATTCCTGGAACTTTCCAAAGGCTTCGGATTTATGTTTCATTAAGAAGACATGTCCGAACCTTGAAAAATCATCCGTAAAAGTAATGAAGTAAGAAAAACCGCTTCGCGCATGTGTAGACATTGGACCGCATACGTCGCTGTGTATGAGTCCCAAGAGCTCGCTCGCTCTTACTCCGTGTCCAGTGAACGGAGACTTTGTAATCTTTCCTTTGAGACAGGATTGACAAGTGGCATACGATTGATATTCGAACGGATTCAAATATCCTTCTGTATGTAACTTCGTCAACCTTCTCTCATTGATGTGACTCAGTCTACAATGCCATAAGAAAGCCTGATTGATTTCTGGAGACTTTCTTTTGTGTGTATTCTGGACATTGAAAATCTGTGGTTGGTTTAATACGTATATACCATTACTCAATGTACCTGACCCAATCAGAACCTGATTAAGGTGAATGTTTACAACATTGCTTACAAATGCAAATTCATAACCTTCTTTAGAAACTAAAGATACAGAAATGATATTACAAGTTGCGTTGGGTACAAAAAAGTAATTACGCAAAACCAAAACATGTCCAACTGACATTCCCAGGTGATAGTCCCCCACGGCTTTAGCATCCATGCTAGCTCCGTTCGCAACTCTGAGGGTCATGTCACTTGCCTTCAAAACCCTACGGTTTCTCAACGCCTGCAAAGAATTACAAATATGAGATCCTGATCCGGTATCCAATACCCAGGAAGTAGAGTTTATTGAAAGACAGTTTTCAATAACATACACACCTGAAGCTGAAGCTGCAACCTGCTTCAATTCCTGTGTTCTGGCCTTCCAGGCCCTGCAATCATTCTTCCAGTGTCCTTTCTTATGACAATAGAAGCATTCTTCCTTATCCACAAGCTTCCCCGCTTTCTTTGTTGCTTTAGCTTTTCCCTTCGTATCCACTTTACTAACACCGCCCCTTGGTTTGGCGGGGGCTTTCTTCTTCTTTCCCTTGGCTTTCGCCTTGGACCTAGAAGAAGATGATCCTCCTACAAACAAAGTGGATGTTTCCCTACCTTTCTGTAGGGTGCCCTCTACGCTCCTCAGCATGTTGAGGAGCTCTGAAAGTTCAACTTCTTTTTCTTGCAAGTTGAAGTTCAGTATAAACTGGGCGTAAGTGGAAGGAAGGGACTGGAGAACTAAGTCCGTATAGAGCTCACTCTCCAATGTGGTCCCTAGGTCCGCGAGCTCCTCAATGTAGCCGATCATCTTAAGCACGTGTTCTGCTACTGATGATCCGACGGCCATCCTTGCCGAAAATAACTTTTTCGACGCTTCGTATCTTGCGATACGAGACTGCTCCCCATACAGTTCTTTTGTATGAAGAAATATGGATTCCAGGTCCATATTCTCGTGCCACCTCTGATGTTCATTGTCCATAGAGGCAAGCACGAGGCACTTGGCCTTCGCGCTATCAATCTCCCAAGTCTTACGGATTTCCTTATCCGCGACGCTGGAAGTGGGACCAGGGACAGGGGGAGCTTTGGTGGTAAGAAGATACCCCAGCTTGTCGTAAGTGATTGTCATTTTGACATTCCTGAGCCAATCTTTGTAGTTTGGCCCTGTCAGTATGTTTTTATCTAGAAGTAACTTAAGTCTAGTCATGTCGATTGGTCGCTGCAATTAGAAGAGAGAGAAGAAACACTCAGCATGATGCTCTTGCAAGTTTAGAGTGGTTTTTAGTTTGTCTAAACAGGATGGCTCCCATTATTTCTCGAATCCCTCCTCAAACCATAAAGGAAGAATTAGTCGGGATCAATCCCATCGCACAATACTTGCTTAACCGTTCAGCCAGGCCAGTGTCGGTGCTTCGAGGGAGGTTTTCCAACGCTTTCGCGAAGCTCCTTAATTCAAGAACCTCTTTTCCCTGGGGGCGTAGCCCCGCTAACACCTTTCTAGGCACCTACTAGGTTTATAGCATTGATCGTTTAGTGAGAAATTTCCCGAGGAGTAGCATATACTCACAGTAGGATCGGGATCCAAATATCATCGCGTGACGAAACTGAAGGAATCCTACCAGAATCATCACACTCCAAATGGTATGCAAATCTAGCAAGTTTCATTACTTATGAAACTCCCGATGTGGATTTTTGCCCCATGCTCTTATGACCTTGGCGTGAGGTCAAAATGTCATAAGTCACATGTCAAGTTCTTCCCATCATTATCCAGGATGATTTGGACCCACCCGTACCTACCCTTGACGTAGGCCAAAATGGTAGTACGACTATCCCAAACCAACGCATTCTATCTATGCAACAGATAAATATCCGGTAGTTACCAATCACTATGCCTTGGCGTGAGGTCAAAATACATAGCTTGAATACTACCGAATATTTAACTGAAATGATGGAGGGCTACGAATGGTTTTGGCGAAACCGTGAACGTAGTGAACTTGATATAGTCGATGGAACGAGATAGCTTTTAAAAGGAGTGGCTCAAGCTCCGCGTTTAAAAGTTAGTTTTGAAAAGAACCGAGTGGTTTTTCGAAAGTGTTCCAGCGACTTTAACTTGGTTTATTATCTTGCATTAGTTCTTTTAATGCGTGATATTCTTGCATTAGTTCTTTTAATGCGTCCCATCATTTAATCCTACCATTGCAGAAACAACCAAAATATGACGTACGCTTATGCCATTCGCATTCGCCACGGGGCCCCGTCATTACCCGTTAGGTTACTTAACTAACTACAGAGCGGGGGCTGGGCTAGCGCGGCTGTAAAACATAAGCAACGCCTAAACAATATCATATATAGATATATTGCAATGATAGCCATTTCAGATCACAGATGAATACATTGGATATACTAGGAACCTGCAATTCGCACGAGCCTGTAACGAAAAGCAGATTACACGGTCGCGGTGAATAGCCAATACCCCACCCAAGACCCCTACGGGTGCGGCAAACTACCCGCCAAGTACCCGAAGCGAAGCAACCTCCCTCAACCCCGTGAGTAGGCCACTTGGCACTTCGGCATACCCGGTAGTTTGTGCACCCCCTCCATGAGTCTATCCTAGGAGCAAAAACAGTAAAAAGAAATTATACAATGACGGCTACAACTCCGACCCGGTTGTGCGGCCATACAAATAATTATTACATCAATTTACAAATTAACATGAATTGAAAGAAAAGAAAAACTCTCGTCTCACAACCCCCCGGCTATTCACCCGCGACAATCCAACGAATTCATATACACATTCCAACAACATTACAGATCACAGATTTGTATAACCCCCACTAATCGACATATAGCGATTAGCAGACGTTTAATACAAATATCACAACACAGATAAATAACCCGTCAGCTAAAGTCTTTTAAAAGTTCGATCAAAAATACGGATTTTTAGGCCCCAAACACAAAATTTTGGTTCTGGAAAATCTGGGCTGAAAACACATATTCCAAAAATCCCAAAACAACCCCAGAAAAACACTGCACTAAATTTGGACCTCGGCCGAGTCAACTTGGCCGCGGAACCGCGGCGGGAGCGTGCTCCCGCCGCGTTTCCGCGGCGCTTTGACTCGATCGTGGGACCAAATTTCGTGGGTGTTTATTAAAAAGCCTGAGCCGATTTTTAAGATAAAATTTATCAATTTTTGAACAGAAAAAAAATCGGCAGAAACTGGACATATCGGGTTCGTTTTGTGACTTTTTCTTTGATCGATCTTCTAGCTACTTTGCTAACATGTTAGGTAGAGTTTAACTAGGCTCTGATACCACTGTAAGTCCATGCTACCTCTCCCGGTACTTTCGGGCATGCGGAATTTGATAAAAAACGATTTTCTTAGAGGTGGTAACATGGACTTAAAACCCGGATCTTTGTTAAACATCTAACTAACAACCTAACTACGAGTTGCTAACTACTCGGTTAGGGGGTTATACCTTTCTTTTTCTCGAACTCCTTCGTCTTCAAGCTTCGATGGTCGTCCGAATCGGTTTCTCCCCGTCGTCTCCTTGCGCCGAAGATAGATCCACCTGAAAGCTTCAACCTTTGGCTCCTTCTTCGAACTTTGAAGAAACTAGTTCACTCGGTTTGCTAAACCTTGTGAACTAGAGTGAGTAGAGAAGAGTTTGTATGGGATTTTATCTATGGTTCTTGGTTCTCAACTCATGAGACAAGTGAACCATAGAGTCAAGAGAGGGAGAGCAAGAGGAGGAGATGATAGCTCAAGAACAAGAGAGAGAATGAGCATGAAAGAATGAGAGAAGACTTTTCTCATTTGGCACTCATAATCCAAAACAATCATAACACCTTATATCAATCAAGTATTATGTGATGGTTTAAGCAACCATAGCCATATCATTTCATGCACTCATTTTGCACAAAAGAGCAAGCAAGCAAAAGTCTTTTCCATGAAATGATAGCTATAGTTATTATGATGGTCAACTAGTCAAGCCTAGTCAACCGGTCAACAAAGTCAACAAGTCAACAAAAGTCAACAAGTCAACAAAGTCAATCCCTCAACAACCATGTCACCATAATACTTAATTAATATAATTGTTAATCACATATCATATTCTCATTAGGGTTGAGCAAAAAGTCAATAGTCAACTGTCAACGGTCAACAACCCTAATGAGAATCTTCTGCCTCTGTCTCTCCGTCAACTGTGCATACACACCCGCATCCGTGTTCCGAGGAACACGAATGCATACTGGATAAAACCAATCCCAAAAGGTACACTAGGATCTGGCTTAAACCAAAGCCCGCTAGTGTAAACTGTCCGGACACTGTACGTGCACAAGTGCACGGATGTGACCGAACCCTGCCGCAAAACCATGCGACCTCTACTCTTTTGCCTAAAGGCGAATAGCTTTCTGTGTGGGACTCTAAAGACTCGACACTACGCTGGCAGTGGGTTTAACCACAGACCGCAAGCGGCACTAGCTGTGCGTAACGGTCCCCAGGTAGATGCCGACAAGAAGACTGATGAGATGAAACCCATCTGAACTCCTACTGAGCCTGAATGTGACATTCTCCGTACAGTCCGGTCTGTTCGTCTGATACATCGCATGGCGGGCCTAGGGGGCGGTAAACGTCAGTCCCCCAATAGCGGTACAAGTCGTGTCGGAGTGAAGCCCAAAACACCCTGAGATAACACTGGAAGCCTACCAGTATATCTCGTTTGCCCTGGCCAGGGACTACTCGTGTAATGGCTCTCCTAGACACAGCGCGATGTCAACCCCCAATACCGGGAGAGACGAATCCTGTCTAACCGTCACTGCCTCCAAGTGCTTCGGGACTGCACCCAACTACTACCTGTTTGCACGACTCCTTTGAGCCGTGGTAGGGTAGTAATCAAAGTACAGTGGGAACACACTCGAGGCGAAGTGACAGTGTCAACTCAGCGGACTAAGCTATACTCATGTCACCTGGAAACTGATAACTGACGATAGGCATAATACCAACTAGTCAGTTCCCGACGAGTCCTGTCCAGTGTACCCGTAACCTAACGAGCACCCGCATACTATCTCAAGTACGACGTACTGACGGCTGTGGGACAGACCGTCTCCCACACTGGGATGAGAAGCGCATGCGCTAATCTACTCCGGAGTATCGATGCCCTATCTCGATAGTCCTGCGATTAGGGACCTGCATAAAGATGTGCTTATAGATTACCCAGCCCCACTAGTGTGACTGCCATCACATCGCCGGTAATCAAGCAAAGATCCTAAGGGCTCCACTAATGTGTATAGGTGATATACTAAAATAAACACATGTACACATTGAAGTAGAAACAAACCAAGTAGCATACTACTATTTTGAGCAAGATTGTATATACAAGGTGAATATCCCAAGCTTCCATTAAGTAATATACAAACTAGTATGATACAGTAATGGCCTCTAGGGCATATACACTAACAGCAACTAGCAAACTAAAATAAGAGTAGAGAAGTATACCAAGCGATCCGTGTCCTTCGGACTTCGTCTCCACTCCGATTTCCTACGGAATCTTCGTCCGTCATGTCCTCGTCGGAAAGGGCACCACGTAGCCGAATAATTTTACGGGCTCCCATCTCTGGACCGAGGCAACTCGGGCGCGAAGTTGGGGAGCCGACGCGTCTAAGGTTTGCTGTAGATATAGTGTAGTGGGTTGTCTCTTTAGGGTTTTATAAGGTTGCCATGGATGGCGGAATAGAGAATGAACTATGGAAAGAGCTTTGGAATTTTGGCAAGCAAAAGAATGGAAATGAGATGAATCAATTTCCACACATAATATGAATTCCCTCATTCTCCCCTTCTACCCAAAGTGGCCGGCCCCTATGAATGGAATGGTGGAGGAGTTCAAAAGGAATCTTAATCAAGAGAAGGAAAAAATAATAAACAATATAGAAGTGGTCACACCAAAATTCTTTTTCAATCCACTCACAAACCATCACATGAAAAGCAAAGGAATGGACTCAAAAAGCATCTCATGATGAAAGAATAATCATGAAGCCACACTTATGCAAGATACCCCTCCATAAATGTTATTTGCAAATGTGCAAATAACCCCCTCCATCGAAAGTCCGGTCGTGAAGGAATAAAAGAAAACCGGCCGGAACGGAATGCAAACTGGCAACTTCATAAAACTGATCCTGTAATAAATTACAGGAAAACCCCGCTACTGCAAATACATGCCCGCATTTGAATTCCAACTGAACACAAATGCAAAGAGACAAAATATACACTATCTAATACTAGGATCCGGCTTAAGCCAAAGCCAGCTAGTAAAAACCGTCCGATCACGATCCGTGCAATACCGCACGTATCTGATCGAACCCTGCCATATCTCCATATGGCCTCTACAGCATTTCTCCCGAAACCTGAGTAACTGAGTGTGGTGGACTCTAAAAACTCATCAATACTATGGCTGTGGATTCAACCACTAGCACATCAGAGGTATTAGCCATACGTGACGGGCCACCAGCTATTGACTAAAAGGGACGTCGATGAGCGAACTCATCCTGACACCCTACTGAGCCTGTCAGTGACAATATCCGTACAGTCCGGTCCGTTCGTCTATGAGCATCGCATGGTGGGCCTAGGGGGTTGGTAAAAGTCAGACCCCCAAAAGCGGTACAAGTCGTGTCGGAGTGCAGCCCAGAACACCCTGAGATACTACTGGAATACCTACCAGTAAATCTCCTGCCTTGGCCAAGGACTTTTCATGTTCTGGCTCTCCTAGACACAGCGCGACCTCACCCCCAATACCGGGAGAGACGAACCCCTGCAGATCCGCTCACTGCCTCCATATGGCTCGGGACTGTACCCAACTAAAACCTGTTTGCACGACTCCTTTGAGCCGTGGTAGGGTAATAATCAAAGCACAGTGGGAACTCACACGAGACAAATGACGATCTCAGGTCGATGAACTAACTTGTACACATGTCACCAGGGAACTGCTATCTGACATCAGGTATAATACCAACTAGCAGGTTCCCGGCGAGTCATGTCCGGTGTACTCATAACCCAATGAGCACCTGTATACATCTTAGGTGAACCAACTGACACCAGTGGCTTGTGAGACCGGCCACCGCCCCTCGTCGGGGTCTCGACTGTATACACTAGTCTACTTTGGAGAATCGATGCCCTGTCTCGAAACTCCCACGACTAGGGACCTTTTAAGGATGTGCTTATAGACTCCAGCTCTCACGTATATGATCACCCTCATACTGCTGGTAGTCAAGCAAGAATCCTAGGGGCTCTATCAACGTGTAATAGCAACTCGTAAGGTCACCTAAAGCAGTACACGATGATAAAGATAAACCAGATAGCATACTATCATCTTGAGTAAGACTGTCCTACCGGGATAGGTCCTCCCTCAATCATTGCAATCACATGCCTGTGATCCAATAATTGACTCTTAGGGCACTATCTCCAACAAACCAATACTAGTTAATGTAAAGTAATATATCAAATATATAATTATACATTAAATCATTAAATCAACACTTGATTTAATGATCCGGTCATATCGCATATAACCGACTAATATCAAGTGTATCAATGTATCGAATCAACACTTGATTCGGTAACCCGGCTATATCACATATAACCGACCGATGATACAAATCGCGAGAATAGAATACAGTATCACATACTTGTATTATTCTTGGTCCCGCACATATCTCATATGCGCTCCTATTTCGTTTCGCTTGAGCCAGGAAACCCCTGTGTAGGACTCTAAAGACTCGTCAATACGCCGGCAGTAGGTGATGATCATATCAAACACCCATAAGACACAAGCGGTCTGCCAAATGTAACGGCCACCCGGGTATTGAGCGATCAGAAGATCAACGAGCAAGCCCACTCACACTCCTGTGAATCCAACCAGTAACACTACCGTACAGTCTGGTCTCTTCGTCTGATATGTCGCATATCTCGTCTAGGGGTGGTAAACGTCAGACCCCAATAACTCGATAAGTCATGTCGATATGAGGCTCATAACGGGTTGAGAAACTACTGGTAACACTTACTAGTAAATCCCTAAAGCAGCCTTGGCCAAGGACTTCCTGTTATAGCCAATCGAGCACTGCGCAACATCAACTCCCTATACCGGGAGAGACGAAACCCCTCCTATCGCTCATTGCCTCCATGTGATTCGGGACTGTACCTAAAAGCCACCGTTTTGCACGCCCTCTTGGACGTGGTAAGGTGGAAATCAAAGCACAGTGGGAATCACACAAGACTCTATGACGTTCTCGGGTATACAGACTAACCTGTACCAGTGTCACCAGAGAACTGCCATCTGACGTAAGGTATAATACCATCTGGGAGTTCTCGGCGAGTCCGTTCAGTGTACCCAGTCTCCACTGAGCACCCGTATATCATCTCTGATGTCAAACACCAATGGATATAGGATCATCCATTGCCCATCTATATGGGTCGAGAAGCTACACGCTAGTCTACTCTGGTATATCGATGCCCCGCCTCGATACACCCACGACTAGGGACTTTGAAGGATGTACTTATGGACTACCATGTCCCCACTAGTATGATCTGCATCATAGTCAAGGTAGTCAAGTACACATTCTAAGGGCTTTACCAACATGTAACATAGAGACAATCAGTGTACACGTTAAGGTAAAGAGTAACCAGATAGCATACTATCATATCGAGCAAGAAAGTCATCCCTATATATGTCCAAGCATCCACCACAATATACATCCTATGTATAGTAATTGCCTCTATGGCATACATATAACTAACAGTATTTTCTCTCAAGAGTCGTAAGGATCTCACAAGAAATTTTTTCCCCTTTACGAGTCGAGAGGATTTACAAGTGGTTGTTTCCCTCCTTATCGAGATGCGACTTTGGAAAGTGTGGCACGTGAATAGTATATAATGGCCCATCTTGGACCGACTTGCAGGGTCCCGGTGCTTAGGAAACATGTCCTTATCTCCATTACATAAGGCTTTCCCCTACGAGTCGAGATGAATCGAGGGATTATTGGTTGACTTGTTTCTGCTTTCTGTGGTGTCGGGGTTGACTTGCTCCGCTTTCTGCGGTATCCGGGTTGACTTGCTTCGCTTTCTGCGGTGTTTGGTTTGACTTGCTCCACTTTCTGTGGTGTCTGGGTTGACTTGCTCCGCTTTCTGTGGTGTCAAGGTTGACTTGCTCCACTTTTTGCGGTGTTTGGGTTGACTTGCTCCGCTTTTTGCGGTGTCGGGGTTGACTTGCTCCGCTTTCTACGGTATCGGGGTTGACTTGCTCTGCTTTCTACGGTGTCGGGGTTGACTCTAGGTTGTCTGTGAACTGTGGAGTCTTAGAACTAGGGACTTTACCGTAGCTCCGATTGGTGGTGTTGCATCCGTATCCTGCTGGAATGAGGAGGAACGCCGTTGTTGGTCTCTAGGCCGTAGATGTGGCCGTTGAGATTTGGAACTAGGGACTTTGCCATGGCTCCGCTTTGTTGCGACCCTGAGGTCGGTTGTTGACGTTATGTTTGCATTCTGCTCGAGTTGAGAAGGAACGCCGTGTCGATCTTCTGGGATGCAGATGTTGCCATCGAGATCTGACTCTCCCATTGACAGAGTCTGGTGCGGAAATGTGGTTCCCTTTTCATTTATGCCAATGGTTTGTATACAGGGGTTAGTATGGACTCACCTGTAGGGCAAAAGTTTCATTTCATTTTTTTGTTCTCTTTCCGTGATGCTCTATCATTTCAGCTTTTTATATCGTGAAAGTCGCGATTGCCCAATCATTTCGGCTATTTTTTGTGGTGCCCAATCATTTCAGCTATTTTTCTTTTTACTCGCTGCTTTTTATTGCGAGTTGCCCAATCATTTCGGCTATATATATATATTGTATTTTTGGCTCATTGATTTTGTTGCGAGTATGGACTTGAGATCTGATACAAATCTTAGCATCAGCATCGCTACGACTGGAATATTGCCAGGAGCGAATCTTCATTTACTGTGAAAGGACTTGAAATTTGTTACCGATTTAGGCATCAGCATCGCTACAACTGGGATATTGCCAGAGCGAATCATCATTTTCCTTTGTTGATTTGAACAAAGGTGACTTAGCAAACAGGGTTAGGATCCTATTGACTAAGGCTTTTTGACTTTACGAGCCGTAAGGGTCTCATAAAGGAGTTTCTCCCTACGAGTCGTAAGGATCTCGTTGGTGCGTTTTTTCCTTAGGAGTCGTGAGGATTTCTAAGTGTATGTTCTCTTATAAGTCGTAAGCATCTTACAAGAGTATTTTCTCCTTATAAGTCGAGAGGACTTATAAGTGTCGTTTACCACATGAGGACATTTCGCGCTATTGGTGGAACTTGGTAGGGGAGACATTTATTTGTGCCCGTGGATTGTATACAAGGGTCAATATTGGACCGTTTGGAGGGTAATCTGGGGAATGTGATGGCATAAGAACAGGTTCAGATCCCTGTAGCTTAAGGCTTGAATCCTATGAGCCGTGAGGGTCTCATAAGGGAATTCTCCTTACGAGTCGTGAGGATCCCGTAAATGCAATTTCTCCTTAGGGATCGTGAGGATTCCTAAGTGTTTTGCTCCCTTGTGAGTCGTAAGGATCTCACGCGGGTATTTTATCCTTATAAGGTCGAGAGGACCTTGCAAGTGCATAAGAAATTTTTTACGAGTTTGCACCCTTTCGGGTTTTCACAAACTCGTCGGTAGCCCTGCTATTTTTACTCACGGAGCCCTTTCGGGTTTTCATCCGTGGCCATTTCTCTTATGAACGTACCTTTTTTTTTGCCGTGTTAGCTTAAGGATGCTGCGGTTCATAGTAGTTTAAAGTCGTTTCGGTCCGTTGTTAGTTTCAGAACATTGCGGTCCATTGTTAGTTTAAGGACGTTTCGGTTCGTAGTTAGTTTCAGGACATTGCGGTCCATCGTTAGTATAGGGACGTTTCGGTCCGTTATTAGTTTAGGAACGTTTTGGTCCTTAGCCAATTTAAGGACATTACAGTCTATTGTTACTTTAGGGACGTTTCGGTCCGTAGCTAGTTTAAGGACATTACGGTCCATTGTTAGTTTAGGGACGTTTCGGTCCGTAGAGTTTTCACGGCGAAGTTTTTCCAGAGGGCTTCTATAGAGTTTGGTACTCAGGAAGACAGCGAGCGGACCCAAGCGTCGTCATCTATCATTAACCTGGGCTTTGACTCATCAGGCATAGTATTTCTTAAGGAATCGGCCTTTTATTGGCCGGAAGGGTCTTTCGCCATGCATATCCATGAGTAGGTAGGCCCCACCTTAATAGAACTTGTCTATGATGTACGGACCTTCATAGTTCGGCTCGAATTTCCCTCGTTTGGCACGATTGGGGATCATAGGTATTTTGACAACTAGCACGAATTCGCCTTGGCGGAATGTTCTTGGCCTAGTTAGTCTTTCGTATGAGCGTGTCATCTTTGCTATGTAAGCCTCCAAGTTTTGCTACGCCATGAGATGAGTTTCATCGAGGGCGTCGAGCTCCATAAGCCGAAGATGAGCATTCTCTACGTCTGTTAGCTCGTAATGAGCCACCACTCGTAGAGAGGGTAGCTCTATCTCGAGGGGGGGTACCGCTTCTGTGCCGAATACCAACGCGAATGGCGTTGTATTTGTGGCCGTTTTGAACATGGTGTGATAAGCCCAGAGAGCTTCATGCAGTCTCTCGTGCCAGTCCTTTTTATTTTTGGACACCATCTTCTTTATGATCTTTGTCAAGGTTTTGTTGAAAGCCTCAGCTAGACCGTTAGCTCGGGGATTATAGAACGAAAAGTATCTCCAATCTATGTTATGCTGCTGTACGAAGCGGTTGATTCTGTGACTTCTGTAGGCCGTCTCATTATTGGAGATAATCCATCACGGAGTGCCGAACCGATAGATGACGTGTGTCTTGAAGAAATGGAGGATGTTCTCCGTCTTCACTTCTCTTAGTGGTATGGCTTCTGCCCACTTAGAGAAGTAATCGGTTGTCGCCAATATGAACCGATGTCCTTTAGATGACGCTGGTTCAACGGGCCCAATTATGTCGGTTCCCCACATTTCGAACGGCCAGCTAGCCACTGTTGGGTGTAGCGGATTCGGATGCTGGTGGATGAAGTCTCCATGAACTTGGCACGAGTGGCACTGCTTCGCGTATTCGAGGCAGTCCTGAATCATCATGGGCCAATAGTAGCCCATTCTTTTGATCTTCAGCTTCATCTTTGGCCTAGCTTGATGAGAACCGCAGAGTCCGTCGTGAGTTTCTTGGACGACTCTCCTTGCTTCTTCCAGTCCCAAGCATCTCAGCCACATAGAGTCAAACGATCTCTTATATAGAGTATCATTGACAAGGGCGAAAGACAGAACTCGTTTCTTGAGTTGATATCTTGAGGATGCATCTTCCGGTGTTCGGCGGGATTTGAAATAGTCTATTAAGACTTCTCTCCAATCCTTAGCCCTTCCTTGGTCCTCTATTTGTTGTGATGTTTGCTTGGTCGCTTCCTTTTCTTTAGACGGCTCCGGAGATATTTCTGCTGGTGCAAGAACCCGACGGCTTTGTATAATGATCCTTACGTCATCGAGGTTTTCGTCAGCCAGTTCTTTATCGAGTTTGGCTAATGCGTCCGCCTTGCTATTTTCTGTACGCGGTATGCTTTCCAGGACGTAGGAGGGAATTTGAGTCAGTAACTGTCGTACTCTTTCGCCGTATTTTACCAACTCTGGTTTGCACGTCTGATAGTCACCGTTTACTTGGCTAACGACCAGCTGGGAATCTCCGTATATGAGGAAGTTTTCGATTCCCATGTCGACAGCGATCTCAAGACCTGCTATCAAGGTCTCATATTCTGCTTCATTGTTTGTCCTCGGCTTTGTTAAGGAAAAGGAAAAACGCATTATCCCTCCTTGTGGAGTCACGAAGATGATGCCTACCCCAGATTTGATTATGGGGGAGTTGTGCTTTTGCTTCTTCATGGAAGATGCCCCATCGAAGTAGAGTTACCATCGGGTATCACTCTCTCCTCTCTCCCCGTCGATCGTGTCAAACGTGTGCTCGTCTGGCAATTCGTAATTTAGGGGTGAATCGGCAGGTATCGGATGCTCAGCGAGGAAGTCGGCGATGGCCTGGCCTTTCACTGCCTTGAGAGGTCGGTATGTTATCGAGAATTCCATTAAGAGTAGGGCCCATTTAGCAATCTGTCCCATTAGTATGGCTCTTGACATCGAATATTTGAGTAGATCCACTTTTGATATGAGCTGGACCTCATGCGCCAAAGCATAATGCCGAAGCTTCGTTATCGCGAAGATTAACGCCATGCAGTATTTTTTGATAGGGGGGTAGTTATTTTCTGCCCCCAAAAGAACTCGACTCAAATAGTAGAGGGCTTTCTCTTTCCTATGGTCATTCTCTTGTGCCCATAGCGCGTCTAAAGAACCTTCAAGGGTGGTTGTGTACAGGATGATGGGTTTTCCCTTGACCGGAGCGGTCAGTACCGGTGGGTTCTGTAGATATTGCTTGATTTCGTCTATTGCGCTTTGGCATTTGCGATCCCAAACGAACGGGGTCCCTTTCTTCATTAGATGGTTGTAGGGACGGTACTTGCCGGAGAGGTTGACTTTGAGTTTGACACCTGTTTAGGCATCTGCATCGCTACAACTGGGATATCGCCAGGAGCGACTCGTCATTTGCCCCTGTCGATTTGGATGAAGGTGGCTTAGTAGACAGGGTTAGGACTCCGTCGACTAAGACTTTTGACTTTATGAGCTGTAAGGGTCTCATAAAGGGTTTTCTCCCTACGAGTCGTGAGGATCTCGTAAGCATATTTTCTTCTTAAGAATCGTGGGGATTCCTAAGTGATGTCTTCTCTTGTAAGTCGTAAGGATCTTCCAAGAGTGTTTTCTCCTTATAAGTCGAGAGGGCCTACAAGTGTTATTCACCATATGGGGACATTTCTTGCCATTTGTAAAACTTGGCAAAGAAATATTTATTCGTGCCCATGCCTGTTGGGCAATTTGAGAAATATGACGGCTTATGAACAGGTCTAGATCCCTGTAACTTAAGGCTTTTAAATCCTATGAGCCGTGAGGGTCTCACAGGGGGATTCTCCTCACGAGTCGTGAGGATCTCGTAAATGTATTTATTTTAATGAGGTTGCGCCCTTCTGGGTTTTCACAAGCTCGCCAACAGTCCTGCTATTTTTACTCACGGCGCCCTTTCGGGTTTTTATCCGTGCCCATCTTGCTTGCGGACGTACCATTTTTTTGTTTTGTTTTTTGTTTTTTTTAACGAGATTGCGTCCTTCCGGGTTTTCACAAGCTCACCGGCAGTCCTGCCGTTTTTACTCTCGGCGCCTTTTCGGGTTTTCATCCGTGCCCATTTTGCTTGTGGACATACCCCTTTTTTCTTCTTTTGTTTTTTTTTGAGCGGGGAATTCTACTAGATTGTAGGATCTGTTTGTAGGTCTCCTAATATCCTTCCTGTCCTTTGAGAAGAAAGGACCGTTTTACATAGAGATTCTTCCGCCAGTGAGAAATATGCCCCTGTGTATATCTCGGGGGGAACGAGTACCCATGCCGTCGCTATTTTGGCGACTGGTTGCTTTAGAGCTGCTTATCTTTATTGAGCGTAGGCGACAAATGCCATCTTGCCTTTGCTTTTCACTCATTATCATCGGATGAGAAAGAGTCTTGACCCATTTGATCCAATCGAGCCTTTTATCCATGAGTTCTTGGAAGGTCGTCGGCTTGAAGAGGGCCATATACGAGGACGCCTTTGAATTTGGGTCAAGAGTGGCTATGAGCATTCCCATGGCTGCAATTTCATCGATGCGTTGCTTGTATTTGACCAGAGATTTCACCATCGGGTAACATATTGAACCCAAGTCTCATTCGGTCTAACCCTTTCGTTGACCAGCGCCGTCATGGTAGTATGTTCATTCTCATTAGCGAATCCCTGACAGAAGAGCATATCCATCTCGTCGAAGGTATTCACGGAGTCATTCGAGAGTTCTGTATATCATTCGAAAGCAATGCACGCCAGACAGCTGACGAACTGTCAGAAGAGAAGTATATCATTCTCTCCAGTGTTACCACACATGGATTTAAATCGCACGATGTGCTAGTGAGGATTCCCGGTTCCTTTGTATATGTGGAGTCGGAAGTATGTATTCTAGTGGGTACCGTATTTGATCGTAGAACGCTGGATACGGTCGACCAGTCTTGATTGGCCTATTTGAGGCTTCACTGGCATAGTGAGTTTTGACTTGCTGAGCGATATATGTGTCCAGCTTTTCTTTTGGAATCATTTCCTCTTTGGCCGTTGATGAGACTCGTAGAGGATTTGAAATGTCACCCTTATCTTTAAGAGTGACTACCGGCAGTTCACTTGCTTGTGGTTCCGATTGAACCGTTGTTCCGGACATTTCCGCCGCTTCTTTATCTTTCTTTTTGAGAGCGTGATTTAGGAAATCAATATCCAACTCGTGCTCTGTTCTTTCTCCAGGCACGTCTTCGGGATTTGCCTTAGACGATGGATTAGCGAGTGATGCCACCTGAGCAAGCATCTCCTGCAGCTTTTCACGTTGCAGTTGAACTTTTGTTAAGGACCGAGTTTGAGGTCGGTGACTAGTAGAAGCTCGAACTTCGCATTTGGAATTCACTACATAGACTATGCGAACTACCATGCCCCCAGGCTTGGGGTGTTTGGAGTTTTGGCCATTGGAGTTTGCTTCGGGCACTTGAGCTTTATTGGGCCTTTCTTTTTTGTGAAAAGCCGCTTTAGTCTTGGGATGAACCGCTGTATCAGGATCCGTCTTGGGATGAGTCCCCTTCACCTGCTTCCATACTTTATATATAGATGAGGAAAGTTGTCTCAGGGAGCGAACTGGTTTATGCTCTCGTAGGATCTCCATAGGCTGCGGAGATTTCTTTAATATTACGGTGGTAGAATTTTGTCTGACCCTTCACAACAGTTTGAAGCTGTTCCCGGTTGGAACAACAACATTCACCACTGGGGTTGAAACAAGACCATACGAGGAACTGCCCCCAGCTCATTTTGTATTATGCCGATATCGACGTCGACTTTACGGTCGGGATTTGATTAACCTCAGGATTTTGCTGAGCCTGTCCCCTATTTCCTTTGAGAGCTTGAATATTCTTCCCTCTGCGTCTACCTTGGTCTTCGGCAGGTGCCAGTTGTTTTGGACTGATTCCGTTGGCAAAGCTGCATCTTGGGGAGCCAGCCTGTAGAAGACAGACATCCTTTAGACTTCCTCCACAGGCGTTGAGGAACCGAGGGTGGGAGGTAGGAGGTATCGATCCAAAGAGAAGCCCGTTGATTTCTTGAAGATCTGGATTGCAGAGATTTGAGGTTGCAAGTGGCCCATACTTGACTCCACCAGATATGACAGAGCCATAGTTGCTAGGGTGGAAGCAAACACCATTCTTCATAGAGACGAAACGCCGGCTTCAGTATCCTATCACCCAAGGGCAACCACAAACATATATACCGCGATTATTTGATCGTTGAAAAACAAGACACACGAAGTGTGGAGTGGAAAGAGGAAAAGGTCCCTCCGGGCGTGCCAGAATCTGTTTACCGCCGAAAGACGCGACCGAGACGTTGGGACATCTGGCCTGAATTTTAGGGGCAGATGCTATTTGGTTTTATCCGTCTACCTCTCCGAAGATGCCAAGTTGATTTATGGCACCGTATATCGGAGGTTTAAACAGATGCGACCGATGTAGCAGACTTCATCAGATTCCCCCTCGTTTGCGAGGGTTTTTTGATTGTGGGGACACTCTTCCCTGCAAGCGCAAGCCCCAGCAGTTAATTACGTTACCACATCGCGGTAACCACTTTCTCCTTCTCCAAATGTTCACTTTGTGTCGTGTGTGTTTGTTTTATTTTTGGTTGCCCGTGGATTGTATACGGAGACTAATTTATGTTATCGCCCGTAAGGTGGGGATTAGTCTAAATCCGTATTTTCTTAGATTTGGGTTTGGTTTGATTTAAGGATCGTTAACCTCATTTGAGATTAAGATCAACTTAAATATTTGTTAAGGACGTGTTAGTCTAATTTTAGACTAAGATCTACTTAACAAGATTTAGGATCATTTAGATCCAACAAAAGAGCATTTGGGCTCTATTGCTTTAGTTTAGGGATATTACGGTCCATTGGGTTTAAGGATATCATAATCCATGGAGTTTAGTTTAGGGATGTTGCGGTCCATGGTTTAAGGACATCATAGTCCGTAGAGTTTAAAGACATCATAGTCTGTTGTTTAAAGACATCATAGTCTATAAGGTTTTGGTTTAACAGTTTGGGGATGCACCAAAAGTTATTGGTTATTGGGACCCTCCATTTCTCTGAATACATTGAAGAATTATAATGACATATACCAGAGGTATGAAGAGATGTACCCTCAAACCAATGGATATTTGTCAAAGGATCGGTGGTCTTATTTAGGACTAAGACCAGTTTGGAAAAATAAAGAGCACATGGGCTCGGTTGATTAGGAATTTGGCTAACTTGGACTCAGCCCACAGAGTCTATGTCGTTTCCTATTTTCAATAAAGTGTTAGAAACTTACTAGGACACAATCCTTTCTCTGTGCACCTAATGCTAAACATTTATGTGAGTACTGACACTTACACTTTGCTTTACTTTTCCCACTTTCTTTTTGTTTTTTTTGTTATGAGTGTTGAACACTCTTTATGGCGCTAGGCTCTTCTTACAGAGCGCTTTTTATTTTATCAGCACCCATGTGAGGAGTACATGGAGCGCTTGGCGGTTGCGCCGGCCACTGAGTGCTAAGCACTTTTATAAAATAGTGCCCATGTGAGGAGCACATAGAGCGCTCGGCGCTGAGCGCCAGACTTGGAGTGTTAAGCGCTTCTTATTGAATAGCGCCCACGTGAGGGGCACGTAAGGCGCTTGGCCCTAAGCGCCAACATTTAAGTGATGAGTGCCTTTTATTGAATAGTGCCCATGTGTGGGGCATGTGAGGCGCTTTGCGCTGAGCGCCAACCACTGAGTGCTAAGCACTCTTTATTTTGCAGCACTTGGCGCTAGGTTTTTTCTTTCTGTGTTATGTTCTGCAAAGTTCAATTCTTTGTTCTTCCCTGGATCTTCGATCCCTAAGAATAACTTCATCCCCGTAAGAATTAAATTCTTATTTGTGGGAGACTTGTCTCATGGATCTTAGATCCGAAGAAATAACTATGTTCTTTTTATATGGGTTAAACCCTTGCAGATGAGATGTTCTGATCTCCCTTACCTTGAAGAAAATTCTTTTTCTTAAAGCTTGCTCTTCTCTTTGAGATCGAAGTTTATGGAGGGGGGGTTCTTCTGTGCAAGACTTGAAGTCTTGGGTCCTTTATATAGTGAAGGCTGATCTGTTGATTCAGTTAAGGAAATCTCTCATTGAGAGATTTCTTAATTGATTTGGGGATTTTATCCACCGTTGGATCTTTGATCCAAGAACCTCTGTTTTACAGAAGACATTTTTCTTTTTTTTAACAAGATTGGGAAAATATTTTTCCATACAGAACTTGTTCTGTATCTTGGTGATTTTTAATTACGATTGGATCTTTGATCCAACGATGCTCTGATTTACAGAGCACAATCTTTCTTGTTTGGAAAGATTTGAGAAGTATTTCCTCAACAGAATTTAATTATGTAATTTGATGATTTATCATCTTCGTTGGATCTTTGATCCAATGGTGGAGAACATTTTAGTTTTAGCACTGGCGCTCTCGTGCTTTGCACGTGAGGCGCTGCTCCATAGTCTTTGACTCTTGGCGCTGACGCTTTTGGCGCTAGCGCTCTCGTGCTTTGCACGTGAGGCGCTGCCTAAGAGTTTTTGACTCATGGCGCTGGCGCTCTTGGCGCAAGCGCTCTCGTGCTTTGCACGTGAGGCGCTGTGATTGGTTCGAAAAAGTGTGTGTAGTAGTTAACTGCAATCAGAACAGTGTCGCGTGTAGTTAGACCGAGGTGAGTACGGGTCGTCCTCTGGGAAACGTTGAATCTTTTACTCTTACTTTAGATGTGTTGAAAAAGAGAGGAAGGATAAAGAATTTTGTGGAAAGGTTTCTAGATCTACGTTAAGCACTAATGCAAAAATATAGATCTAGATTATTTTAGGGATGTAGTTAATATAATAAGGGGGCTTGTAGGGTTCGTTAGGATTTAGTAGTTATGGATGATTAATTAAAAGTTACCCTTTTATCCTTTAATAGATTTAAAACTAGAACGACGGTGATGCGTGTAGATTAGGGTTTCTGGAGGGAAAAGGAATCCCACTCTTAACCCTTATATCGACACGGAAATCCGTCATATCTAGCCTTTACCAAAACAATAATTAATCTAATCTCTAATCGCGGTCGGGACTAACAAAGAATTGTTAGCGCGCTCGATTAAGATGTTAATGATTCTTTTGATAAGGTTCATAAACTTTATAGGACTTAAAAAGGGTTTAGGGATGTTCATCATCCATTAGCCTACCATAATCCTACGAACCCTAGCAAGTGGAGAATTACTTGCACATGTTGGGAGAAAAAGAGATGGAGAGAAAATGCATAATTAAACTACGAAGAAATAGAATAAGAAAAAGAAAGCTACCTTTATTAATCAACAATATTCATTACACTTTGATTCCTTAGAAAATGATTACAAAGACTAGTTTGCTTCTTGATCTCTTCCAAGGAGGTAGACGAACAGTTGATGATCAGGATGCGTGAGCCGTCTTGGACTCCGTGATCTCGTCGACTTGATGATTTTTCCAAGAGGCTCTCGGTCTTTATTTATAGTCCCAAAACCAGAAAGTTAGCTTCTAAATTTGGAAGCAAGTAGTAAAGATTCACCCTGAAAAATCTCAACTTCTAAACCTTCTTTCCTGCGGCCGATCCGCGGCCCAAGGGGGGTATGGCCGCGGATCCGCGGTCATTGGTCAAGATCTCTTGATCAAAATTTTAGGGCTTCATCTGTGTGACATTTGGCTATCTCTGGAGGCTTTGGAACTTGAAAATCTTCTCGTGGTTGCTGCCAGACTTGGTCTCCAAGTTTTGCTTTCTTAATTAGGCAAGTTTCCTTTAACAACTTGATTTCTTGGAAAATTCTGCACAACAACTTGGAAAAATTCTGCACAACAACTTAAATAATATTTAGTAGACTTTGTTCTACTAGGATTTGGTCAATGATATTATTTGCATACATTTTCCTACCAAATGCTAATTATAATATATCAACACATGGAAAATAGTATTTTTACACATAAACCCTCATATGTATGATATATTATAATAAAGACCTTTTTTAATATAAAAATGGTAGGAAAAATGTAATAACAAATATGCAGTTTTATCAACTGAACAAATACCCCTAAACTTATCTTTGATCGTCCCGAGCAAACTAGTTTATTCAAGAGAAGGAGAAAAAAGAAAGGAGAAAACTAAGCACACTTTCGTAGGCAAACACGATTGCACTGAGCACGTGCAACAAGCCGTTAAACCTCTAGGTGTCCCTAGTAGGAGGAGTGTTGTCTCCTGAGGGTTTTCAGCGGATTACACCCACAAAATCCTATAATAAAAGATAGATGGTGAAATTTACATATAAAGATAAGAACCATAAAAGAAAGACTTTGAAAATAAGGGTTTCCAACTACACTAGCTTTTCAGTTGTCATGAGCCCTATCATAATAGTCATGAAAAGATGTTAGAAATCACATCATCCCTTAATAAAACATCGTCTTTATTCTTCATTCCTACCTTTCATCCAAATATCGATCATATAACCCTACGTGTGTGTAAATAACATCCCTACACCCGGAGAATTCAATTCAAGCTATCATACTCTTGTCCATCTGCCTCAGTAATCGATGAATATTTAGTTGAATTTGCTCACACAATTTTCATGAAACCGTTAATACTTCTTGAGGTACTAACCGACCGATTACTCCTGTGCTTGCTGATTAGGTGATAGTATTTTCCTCGTCTTGCACCACCTAAGGCTTAGCAGTGACTCCCAAACCAGTTGGTCTAAGGCACTAGGTGATGAAGCACCCTCGCTATATTTTTTTATTGCTGCCTTGGCGATAACAAAACCAGTGTTCATTTTTCTTTTCACCAATTTTATATTTTCTTCATTTATTATTTCCATCATACTTTGGCTTTTCAATCAGTTTTGGTTCAAAAGTGGAGGTGTAGAGATCACAAGGGTTGGGTATGGTTTCACTTGAAATGGACCCTTTACAATCGGGTAAATCAAACACTACAAAGTCACACAACTTATCAGACATTCTATTTGGTGTACTTGATGAATCTATGAAACTGGAGTTGTGGATTTCAGTTTGGAATGGAGAGGTTTGATTAGGAAGGGTGTACAGTTCTGTCTCACTACCCAAATTCTCATTTTGTCCTATGCCCGAATCATATACTGAAAATTTTTGGGCAGGTTTGAAATTCTTTGCTTGCATCCACTCTGTTGTTTCCTTCCTAATTTGGTGCGACAATTCCAGAAATTTTTCTAATGTCTACTCCAGACTAGTCTTGGGTTGATAAGGGGTTTCAGTATAAGATTGAAATTCCTGAGGATAATTAAAACTCCCAAATGATTGATTAGAAGAACTGTCTAGAGAAGGTGGAAAAGTCGAATTGGATTGAGAAGAATAGAATGGTTGCGAAAATTGGGTGGAAGTAGGGTTAACATTGTGATAAGAAGAATATTGATATGGGTTGGTCGGTTGGCTATCAAACTCTTCTTTCGAAAGTGGAGGTGATGGTTGATATTGGTCCGGGTTGAAACTTTGGCCTCTAGCCCTAACTATGTGCTCAGCAATGGACATTCGTCTAGGGGCTTCCTCACTCTGGGTATCAACTGAAACAGGTGTAGGATTAGGATACGGTTGATAAGACCTAGACTGAGGTGGCCAACTGTTCCTTCCTGCTTGTTCTATATGATCTCTTAAGGACATGGAAGAGCCGGACGGTATACCGAAGGGATTACGAAAACAAGAGATATCTGGTTGTGGACAGCAAAGCTCGGCAAGTGTTCTTCTGTTTAGGTCACCCATTACGAGAAGAAGGGGGAAGGGGTAAAAAGGGGAGAAAATAAATGGTTTGTTTTGAAAAATGATGGATTTAGACAAATCACACAAAAATGCACAAACAACCCTAGAACTATGGTTACCTAGGTCCAGTCTCTAGACCGCTCCTAGACTTCCAAAGGACAAGCCGTAGGATCAATCCTCTACCGTCTCTTTACTACCTTTGTAGCCAGGTAAGTGCCAGGTGAGTGGGAGGCTCCCTACTACGAAAGTAGTGGTCCTAATTAAGTAACCACTCGCCTTAGACACACTTGCCTAGACACCATAAAAGTAATGCGGATAAGCGATAGATTACCCACGACCTTCCTCTGTCCTTATTGAGCGCGACAGTCCTTAGAGTCTGGTCTAGATATTTTTTAAATTAATGTAGGGTTGATGCAGATGCTCGGTTTATGATTTGTGGGGCTTAGGAAGGGTGATAAAATCCCCACCTATTCTGAATTTTGTTCTTGCCCCTTAAAAATCCGTATTAAAATATGCACAAACAAACCGCAAAACAAAACTTTGCAAAAAGATTTTTGAGCGGTGATATTTTGCAAAGAATCCTGCAGAAAAGATATTTTATTGGATTTCAGAAGAGAGAGAAGGAGGTTAGAATCTTACCAGAGAAGACTGAAGCCCTAGATCTCCTAACTGGCCGCGCTTCCGCCGCCGATGTGCACTTCCGGCCGCGGTTCCACCGCATGAGGGAGAGATCAATTGATGAATTTTTTTTCTGTTGCCTTCACCACTTCTCTGGATCTCAATGAATGTATCTGTCTCCTGTTTCCTCAAGTCTGTGACTCCAGATTCCCTCGCAAAATTCATACAATAATCGTTAAATATACAATTTGCAGTTTTGTTTTATTTATGATACAGATCGTATAAGAATTCAACACAAAAAGTAAGAACAAAAAATTACGCACGTATCCCCGGCAATGGCGCCATTTGATTGATGTGAAAGTGTGTTTGTAGAATAATCGCAATCAGAACGGTGTCACGCGTAGCTAGACCGAGGTGAGTACGGGTAGTCCTCAGGGAAACGTTGAATATTTTAATCTTACTTTAGATATGTTGAAAAAGAGAGGAATGATAAGAATGTTGAGGAATGGTTTCTAGATCTACGTTAAGCACTAATGCAAAATATAGATCTAGATTATTTATGGATGTAGTTAATATAAGAAGGGGCTTGTAGGGTTCATTAGGATTTAGTAGTTATGGATGATTAATTAAAAATTACTCTTTCTATCCTTTAATAGATTTAAAACTAGAACGGCAGTGATGCGTGTAGATTAGGGTTTCTGGAGGGAAAAGGAATCCTACTCTTAACCCCTATCTCGACACGGAACTCCGTTCATATCTAGCCTTTACTAAAACAATCATTAATCTAATCTCTAATCGCGGTCGAGACTAACAATGAATTGTTAGCGCGCCCGATTAGGATGTTAATGATTGTCTTGATAAAGTTTATAAATTTTATAGGACGTAAAAAGACTTTAGGTATTTTCATCATCCATTAATCTACCCTAATCCTACGAACCCTAACAAGCGGAGAATTACTCGCGCATGTTGGGAGAAAAAGAGATGGAGAGAAAATGTATATTTAAACTACAAAGAAATAGAATAGGAAAAAGAGCTACCTTTATTAATCAGCAATATTCATTACACTTTGATTCTTTAGAAAATGATTACAAATACTAGTTTTCTTCTCGATCTCTTCTAAGGAGGTAGATGAACCGTTGATGATTAGCCTGGATGCGTGAGCCGTCTTGGACTTCGTGATCTCGTCAGCTTGATGATTTTTCCAAGAGGCTCTCGGTCTTTATTTATAGTCCTAAAGCCAGAACCTTTGCTTCCAAATACGGAAGTTAACAGTAAAGATTCTCCCCAAAATTTTGCAGCATCTAAATCCTCTACCTTGTGGCGGATCCGCGGCCAACAGGGGGGTTTGGCCGCGGATCCGCGGCCAATGGTTGGGATCACTTGATCAAATTTCTGTGGGTAGATCCTTGTGACATGTGGCAATCTCTGGAAGCTTTTGAAACTTGGAAATCTTCTCGTAGTTGCTGCCAGACTTGATTTCTTAATTTTGATTTATTAATTAGGCAGGTTTGCTTTAACGACTTGATTTCCTTGATTTAAGACCTGAAAATTCTGCACCACAAGTCAAATAATATTTAGTAGAGTTAAGATTTGGTCAATGATATTATTTGCATACATTTTCCTACCAAATGCTAATTATAATATATCAACACTTGGAAAATGTTATTTTTACAGATAAACCCTCATATGTATGATATATTATAATAAAGACCTTTTTTTAATATGGAAATAGTATGAAAAATATACTAACAAATGTGCAGTTTTATCAACTTAACACGCTGTCTCAGTTTAAATTTCAAATTTTGAACAAAGCTTTGCTCTCTAATTGGGGGAAACAGAGGGTAGATACTATGTTTATCAACAAGATATATCGGTTTATCCTCCTCAACAGCGCATGTCTTGAAAAAAATTAGAGAGTAAGTTTTTTCGATTAGTTGTTATATTTTTGTTTGTATGTGTATGAAATTATATAATATTAATGTCATAATTTATTGTTGAGAACATAATTCATTTTAACGAGGTACGTGATGGGTGTCCTGATTGGAACGATGAACGATTAGAAAAATATCATCAGGATAATTTTTGTGATTGGGTTGCA
Organism: Agapanthus africanus; assembly: GCA_030015575.1. Classification (NCBI taxonomy): domain Eukaryota; kingdom Viridiplantae; phylum Streptophyta; class Magnoliopsida; order Asparagales; family Amaryllidaceae; genus Agapanthus; species Agapanthus africanus. The sequence continues at coordinate 670,680,172 of CM057337.1, forward strand.
GATCATATAAGTTATTCGAATAACATGTTATTGCTATCAGTTTTAATCTAAACTTATATCGTTATGTATTTGTCATAAAATTTGTTTTGTTAGATCCACGATCCGAACTTGTCTGCATCATTAGAGAGTGATTCAAGATATTTAGCTCAGTTTCCTAATATGGAGGTTGCATATTATAAAGGACTTGGTGTCCTCGGATACAAATTCGAAATTAAGAACATAGAAACATCTAGAGATCACTCAGAATAGTGGGATTGCGACGGTAGGATTGGATGGTGTGATTTATTATGGATACTTAAATTGTATACTTGGCATCCAATATCCCGGACGATTTAAACCATTTTATATATTTCAGTGTACTTGGAACGATACACGAACCGATACGGATAAGTGGAGAAACAATCTCGGGACTTGGAAAGATGAATATGGATTGACCAGTATGAACACACTTCGATTCTACGGTTAGGACGATCCATTTATCTTTCCGAACCAAGCGTTCCAAGTATACTACTCACAGTGTTTGAAGCATCCGGGATGGAATGCCGTATGCCGTTGGAAACCCAGGGATGTTTACGATGTCCCAGAATTCGAGGACATCGATGAGGATGAAGAAGAGAGAAGACTTAGAGTGCTCTAACCGTCAGTTTCAAAAGACAGATTGTTTTCGACTGATCGTGAAATTACGTGGGTTAGAATTGATATTGATGATGAAATCCAAGTAGATATGTCTGATGCATCCACGAAACGAAAAATGTTATCAGTAATGTTATATTATCACTTCACATTTTACGATCTATACATATTTAGCATGCATATGTAATGATTGTCTAATGCATCCATGAACCGTTTTATCTAGATTTGATGATGATGACGGGAGCAGCGAGGGGAGGCAGGAGCTTTACACACGGCACCAGCAGAGGCAGAGGCAGAGACAGAGCGGTTCTGCCGCTCGGAGAGCTGCGTAGGGAGCTTCAGAAGGCCGGTCTTGCACCCCGATCGGAGACCCCTTCGGATGCCTCCTTCCGTGTGAACTTTGCCACGCCTCCAGGTATATTGCACACATATTCATTTTGAATGTAATATTATAGATATACATGCATATTTATGTCAAAATTACTTATATAGTAAATATTTGATTGCTTAGCTGTTGGTGGTGCGTCCACATCAGGGACAGAGGCCACTCCCGCACCTCCATGTATGTTTATATATCCTATAGTGTATGCATATTGATTTATAATTCTTTATCATAAATATACATACATTCTTTTTGCTCTTACGTATTTAGATAATCATTTTTTAATTGTCTAGCTATAGGTGGTGCCTCCACATCTCAGGCAGAGACCTCCACCGCACCTGTGGGTATGTTTATATATCATATAGTGTATACATGTTGATTTAGAATGTTATATTATTGATATACACATTCTTTTTGCAATTACTTATATAGTCAATGTTTGATTGTCTAATTATAGGTGGTGCGTCCACGTCTAGTGCAGGGACCACTCCCGTCACTTCCATACCCTCCGCTCAATCTGCAGGTTAGTATGAATAAATATAAAATATTTATTCATTTTACATATCCTTTAAGAATAAACATGAACTTCATGTAATTTTATCGATATTTATTTTCTAGTTAGAGGGGATGCGTCCACGTCCGGGTCATCGGCTGTTCCTCACGGAGAAACTATCGTCCCGCTCGTGCTGCTGCCCGGGCCCAGGCTCGTGCTTCTGTCACCGGAGGTATATATCACACTTCAATTTTCGTTAAACCTTGATTTCTTAATACCACTTTGTCTTAATATTGATTGTCTTGATATTTCTTGTAGATGCAGGGCATCCCCATCCCGAGAGGGGGACTCGAGGCCCGAATCAGTCCCACAGGCTGAGGCTCGACAAAGCTAGGGGGAGGCAGCATTCCCCCTCTTCTTTACCCCTGATTATCGCTATACCGGTGATTATGCCGAGAGGTTCGGCCGGTATATGGGGGATGAGAGCCGCTTCGTGAAGAAGTATCCAGTTCACGTTGAGTGGGGAGACCAGCATCAACACTCATTTGCCCTCTTCTAGGATCAGGCTCGGGTATTAATATATATTTTCATTTGACTTATCCAATATATTTATTATTATTTAACACTTGCAATTTAATAACATTGTTTTTTGTATTTGTAGTTGGATTACGACTTTCAGCCTGTGCCCGACCCTGATCACCCTAAGAGAGTGCTCGATCTTCAAGCTCTGTACCATGGCCTGATGAAGAACATGCAATCAAAGGTCCGATACAATAGGAACGAGCTAAAGATCGACTGCTATTCCCTGTGGATGGCGACCCCCGAGGCAGAGAGCGGCACTCCTACATACTCCGTCCTTTGCGAGAGTTGACGTAGATACATGGCCTCTCTTGTGCCAATATTTCGACTCTCAGCGCAAACATGTTTGTATTTTAAATGTAATTCATTGTTTAGTATATAATTTATTTTTTTGTGTTGCTTAATTAGAAAACTAAATCTGAATGTGTTGTGCAGAAACATGCCGATCAAAATAAAGAGAATAGGAAGTCGGCGAAGAGATGTCGCCCCACTTATATAGGTGGCTAGAGGAATATTACTCGTGCCATGTAGGCATCCGTAAATTACAATAGATCTACTGTGATATAATGTAATATTAAGAGTTATTTTATAATATATGTAATTTTTTTGCGAATTGCAGAGAGCTCAGACCCTGGCGCAGGGTGGTACACCGAGCGTGCTGACCGTGTATCTTGCCGTCCATGGCACCTCGACAGATCCCGCCACGGGCGAGCTTCGATTCCCCGACACCGCTACCCAGAAGTATTGCATAAGTGTTAATATTTATTCTAACAGGTTTGAAATTTTTATTTTGAAAAGTTCAAATTTAAATGATATACTTATATTTTATTGGTTAATGTGGGTGTAGGAGCGGGTGGTGAAGCAGACGGAGACATCGGGGATCGATTTTACTGGACAGAACGATCCGATGCTGCTGACTCCAGTCCTAGACGCTGCACACGGAGGGCACCACAGAGGTTGGGAGAGAGAGGCCTGGGACTGGGTCTTAGCAGGGCCTATATGAGGTTGGACTCTACTCCGGCGGTTACTTCCCCTACCCCGTGAGCGACATCTAGAGCAAGATGTTGCCACCTTGAAGACCACCGTCCAGGAGTTGAAGGAGATGATGGTATGTATACTACTTAATAGTAAAATATTATATCATATTATAGATAGTAATATATCCAATATTAATAGCCTGAGCTTATTTGGTTGTAGACTTAGCTTTGATTAATCATGCTTAATATAAACTACAGTTTTCCAAACTAGATATCAAAACGAGGCCTAAGTCCTTAAGTATTCTTAGATTGGGGTTTCGCAATAACCTGATACTGATATGAATTCGACTAATACGCAGGTCTTACTCGTTTATTACACACAAAAATGAACAGATGCGACATAGTACTTCGGCAGCGGCTCCGTATGCATCTCCTTCGACTGCGGCTCCACATGCCACTACCTCGGCTGCGGTTGCGCAGACCACTCCTACAGCTCCACAGCCCGCTCAGTCTCCCACACAGTCCGCTCCTTCATTGGTCGAGTTTTTAACGACTCAGGGCTGCACCGAGGAGCAGATGCGCCAGATTACGGCGATTATCAGAGGTGGAGGAGCTGGACCGAGCTAGGGTAGCCTTTTTTTATATTTTAAGCATGTATGTACTTATATGATACATATTGTATATATTTTGGACGATATTGGTGGTGTTTGCGTGTTCACGATGATTTAAATTGATATCGTATTCTGTTTGTTGATTTCTTTTATATATTATGCATGAGATGTTGATTATGAATACTGCGGTATTTGGTTATATGCTGTATATATTATTGTGCACAGGACGAGAACAAAATAGGAAGCCCATTTTAAAAAAAAACCCTGATATTTTTCCCCTACAAATTTATCCGTAGGGAGAAAATATCAGGATACCTGATATTTTGCCCCTATGGACTCAGTAACAGGCGTTACACTTGCCCCTACGAATATATCCGTAAGGGCTTTTGTCTGTCCCTACGGATTACTCCATAGGGGCCTAAATATGGACCTACGAAGAAATCCATAGGGGCTTATATCTAGACCTACGAATAACTCCGTAGGGGCATGTCTTTGCCCTTACGGATTTATCCGGAGGGGAAATTATTTTATTTTATAAACCAATAAATTAAATAAATATTTTGGCCCTACGGATTACACATTTCACGACCCGTAATTTAGCACGTGACCGGCACTTAAATCACGCAACGTCAAAAGGCGTAACGTAAATCAAGTAAGCCGAAGCCCAGAAAATCTAAAGTTTTTTGCGGGAAATAGTAGGGGTGCAGTTTTGAAATAAAGGTATACTGAATCATGTTTTTCTTTAAATGCATAGCTAATGAAACATGAATATGCAAGTGGATTATACTACAATTGGAAACATGTTTCGTCTTTAAAAATTTGGGCAGTACCTCCCTTGTATATTTTGATCCAAAAACATATACACAACAATATATAGGCATCCCCAAACGGGAGCTAGCTCTTCGCCAACTGGCGGAATCATAATCACGCAATAACATATATACGACACCCAACGGCGAAGATCAACCCAGAAAGAACAAATAAAGAAGAAAGATATCAAAACTCAAGAAAGCGATCATAAACCCATCGCTCTAAGTCTCGCATGATACCCAAGTCTGACTAGGTCTACCAATAATACAATCTCTAGTTTCTGATCTGAACTGATCTGATCTGATGGAGTTTATCTAGATACAACGGAATATAAAGTACGAGAGTGGGCACGATCAAACATGTGTCCCACCTACCAAAGCAAAACACCCTGGATGAAACTGTGTGCCAGCGATACCGCAACTGATCCCAAGAGGTCAAACCTGCAATAACTGTGACACAATAGGGGTGATTTGCCAATTCGTGAGTAGAAAACATCAGCAAGTAGAAATCGAATAAAACAACAATTTCCTAGGTCACTATATCCTGTAGGTAATATTATGATATCTAGGGTGACCACATATGGATATATGTCAACAACCGAGTCAATGCAATGACATATATAAATAAACATCTGACATTATATGCCTGCATGCATATGGATATCATCCACGTGTCCATCAACAACACAACAATATCATGGAACCTGAGTGTCCCACACCGACACTTGAACATCATAAAAACATAAGCCTGTATATAAATATGAAGGTATCAACCACATGTGTCCATCAACGACACATCAAAATCCTCATATCTCGGGCTCCGTCGGTCCGGCTCAGCCCATATCATGACTACGGTCGGTATCCTCCAGATATCCGCCGTGCCAAACTATCTCAAGCTCCATCAGTCCGGATCGGCCCATATCATCTCACGACTCCGGTCGGTATCCTCCAGATAACCGCCGAGCCCAAAACTATCACCGGTAGTGCTCCCCCTGCCAGGCTCAACGTCTACATCTCGAGCTTCTTACCCCGGGGTATCTCACCGGGTCCACCATGTACCCGCAAACGTTACTTTCCGCTCCTCGAATCGGGTATACTCACTGATCAGAACCGAAAAAACTCATGGTGGACACCTCGAAAAATCATATCAAGAGAAACCGCATTTTTAAAGCAATACATAGTTCCCTTTGAAATATAACTGCGGTTCTCAAATCCAGAGATCTTATGAAAACAGTATCTCAAGCATATAACTATAAAGTACGATGTATGCAACATAGACTAGTAATATGAGCATATCGAGTATATCATTCAAACATGTCAAGTGATAATACTGAACAATGAATGTACTTTTATTTTTAAGATTTATCTCATAATATGTCAGTTCTACTGTGTAAGTGACATGGCAATTCTACTGTGTAAGTGACATGGCAATTACCGATGAAGAATGTGTGTGAGCCGGCATATCTATGTATGTGTAACATGAGCATCAACGGTAATTGTGCAGGTGTACTAGCAAATGATATCATATAGCATTAAATACCGGCACGTGGCATGTACATCACGATGGCTAATATCCTACACAACATGAACAATAAATGGGTATATTTATCTACACAAGAATCATACGGTCACTTTTTAAATGATACACATCGTCATTTTGAAAATATGTATGGTTCAGGTGGCAATCTTTATATCGGCGATCTAGCCTCATAACATCCGATATGGCAATAATCCTCGATCATCATTCTCAAATCACTAGCGTGGTTCAATCATCCGGTACATCTCATTGCATACGGTAATCCATCGTATGGGGTCATCAAACAGAATAGGGAATCTATCGACCTATACAATAATGAGGGTGCGGATCTAAAGTCTCGTACGGCATATTACTCATTATACTCATAAACACACACACACACACACACACACACATATCTCAAATCACATTTGTATAAACGTCATATCTTATTAATTTCACAATACCTCTATCTCAATCTCGTGTCGTGTTTATCGATCTCGATCTCATAACCTATCATTATCAACCCATACTTGTCATCTTTCAATTCATACCATCAACAACTCATATATCAATTAGTGTCAATTTTTATCATATTATATTTTATTTAAATCCTATAACAATGTCCGTAAGTTCGTAGCATATCCTTTATCATCCTTTATCAAATTATAACTAAAAACACAATCTTCCATATCAATGGTTGCGGGGGTGCTATATGCCATCCACCCAACTTCTCCCGTAGATATAAATCTACTCACCTGCTAAACTCCTCGCTTAACCAAAGTCGATGTGCTTCGTCGTCTCGGAAGTCCACGCGAAGGTACCTACAATCAATACACAATCACAATACTATTAAAACCAATATCCAAAAACCGATATGGCACACGGATTGCTTTTAGGTTAGAACCTATAGCCTACGCATGCAAAAACAACCAAACAACCCTCGTCTGTTGACGTACAAACGTCCAACGACGGAATCAAACCCAAATATAAAAATCACGCATTCCAAATATAAAAACCAAGAATTCACATATCGGAAAATATAGCCAAAACACTCGCAAACAACTCCCAGATTTTGGCTCAGGTAAATAGGGACTAAACAAGCAAGTAAATTGGATAGGTTATAGGGTGAGTGAGCTACAGGCAAAATCGCATCACCAAAGCCAATAGGGGGTCCGGCGACAACATCCTAAAATCCGGCCTCGCCGGTCTAAGTATGGTGGAATGGGTTCATATTTTTTTGGTGGTCTTCTAGTGGTCTATTTAGATTAATAGACTTGTTTGATTTTCTTAAAAATACCCCAGATAGTTCCAGATACCCTATAGACTTTTAGGTTTCACAAAATCAACACGGAAAATTCTAACTTCGTGTATCGGGTTCTAAACTCATTTTTGGTCCAGCAAGGAAAATTCTAACTTCGTGTATCGGGTTCTAAACTCATTTTTGGTCCAGCAAAGCAATCTCTAAGGTCTTGAAAATACTCACTAAATCTTTATTTACCACTTAACAGCAACTTGGAATTTCCAAGATCACAAAACCTAACTAAATTGATTTCTAACTAAACTATGATATATAAACACAAATACAAATCTACAAGTGTATGGATTATTAACCTAGGAAAATTCTTGAGTTGCCCAAAGTCTTCAAAATCCAAACTTGAATGGTTCAAAGGGTTAAGAATAGAGTTGTGCATGTTTTTAATGAAGGTGGTATAGGGTTTTGGAAAGTATTTGGAGATAATGCATGGAGGTAATGGAGGTTGAAGAAGCATGGAGGAGATGAAGAAAAACAATGGAGAATGAAGGAAAGGGGCAGCCGGGTCTCTCCCCCTCTCTCTCTTAAGCTCACTCTCCTTTACCCTCACACTCTCACAAAATATTTCTTTTGTTTCTTTCACAAAAATCCCATGGCATCAATTCTATTCTTTTCACATTTAAAACTCTAGTTTGTTTTTCTTTTGTTTGTTTTTCTTTTCCTTTCTCATTCTCTTTTAAATCTCACAAACTCACAAGTTCACAAGTCACAAACACAAAAACAACATGCACATGACATGGTGCACTAGCCATGGAAAAATGTAAAATTACGGATTTGACCAAAATCTGATAAATATCATTATAATAAATAAATCACTTTAATCTCCGATAAATTTCCAAATATTGGTATATACTTATACCATTTTACGAAAAACCCCTATTCGCAAATCGAATAGTTTTCGCGAAATATATTATTTTAATATTAAATTTCCAAAAATAATATTTTATATTTCTGAAATATTACAGTCTTCCCCCTTTAAATAAATTTGGTCCCCGAATTTAAATTTAAATCCCCAAATGCTAAAACATTTCAATAATCAGCTCATATCAACGGGGTTCCGAAATCACGGAAGATACAGAAATACCACAGTGCATCCCGTGCGCATTAAAACGAGTATGAAACTTAAAATCAAACTCCGTCAAGCATCACGCAATCACTGGAGTTATAAAAGAAATACGAATATCTAATTCCACTACCGGAATCCAAATGCACTATAGTCAAATCACAATACATATATAGTACGCATCCTTGCAAAACCATTTTAAAAGCTGAATAACTCATGATAAATCTTCTTTTCCAAATCTCTGTGCTATGCGTACCTCACGGCACATGTGGCGGACGATCATTTGTAAAGTAGTAAATATATACTTATATATGTTTTGCTCAAATTATACGTCCCGCATTTTTGAAATATCCCAAAAGGTTCTCTTTATAAAATTTCGTGTCACGGACACGTAGGAAATAGCGAGACTATAGCCTCTTTTTGAAAACCTTTGGTAACTTTTGATGCATGCTAAAGTACTCAGGCACTGTTTTCAGACCAGCCCTGCTCGGCTACTATACAATATAGTAACCATCATCAAAATGCAATACTCATAAATAAAATCCACCTCAAAAGACATATCCAACATCACATGCGTCTGGTGCCCACGGAAATCAAATCCAATACAAGTTCCACATATGCACAAAAGAAAAACTAAATGCAACAGGTGTGCACGAAAGTATCTGTCCAGTGCAACGGATGTGCATGACAACAATATCAAATGCATCTATAGTACACGAAAGCATTTGTCCAGTGCAACGAATGTGCACGACAATAATATCAAATGCATCTATAGTACACGAAAGCATTTGTCCACTGCAACGGATGTGCATGACAATCTCAACCCAATGGAAATAACATACACGAATAAAAATCTCAATCGAGTGCAACTAACATGCACGAATGAAAATCTCAATCAAGTGCATCCAACATGCACGAATAAAAAAATCTCAATCAAGTGCATCCTGGTATGCACAAAATCTCATATCATGCGCCCAATATGCGCGAAAATCCAAATCAAGTGCGTCAGGTCCGTATAAAACATCCAGTGCAATAGTATGACACATATTAGTCACCCACAAGCCGTCAGCGGTGCTAGCTGGACGTAACGGCTACCCAGGTATTGAGCGATCAAAAGATCAACAAGCAAGCTTGTCCAAACTCTCGTAAATCCAGTAAGTAACACTACCGTATAGTTCGGTCTTTTCGTAGGAACCAAGTTCATCATATGAACTTATTCATCCAGACAACTTCTTTGGAAACATCCGAAAAACTACCGATCCGCATAAACCGGTGCGTGGGCGCCTCCGGCGCGTTTTTTTTCTTTTCGGTCTTACGAAGCCTTCTCGGCCTGTGTTTCCTCCTTTAACAGGTGACGAAGGCTCCGCCCGCAATAGTTAAAGAGAGCGGGTTTATGTTTTATTTAAAGTTGAGACAAAGCAAGGTAAAAAAAGAAAAACATAAACCACTCTTCTCTTAGGCGAGATACCGTAACAACGTTAGAGCTCCATTCATTCCAACATTATAATGTAACAAGCTTAATGATACTGTTGTGGGATTTCTTAATGTAATTTAAGAGTTCTTAATTATAATTGTAGTGTGATTATGTATAATTTCAGTATATGAGGAAATTTATATCTTTTTTATCTAAATTTTAAATTTTTTCCTTGCAATATTTCTCTGTTGAAGGTTACTTTCGAACTAAATTTTAAAAAAAAGTTATTCGGTTGAAAATATGTAGAAATAGGGGAAAAAGACATAATCACCGCGGTAAGAAGAGCTAAATAATGTATCGAAACAACAAAAAGATGCTAAATTAGGGAAAATAAGGAGTTAGGGTTTCATTTTTAGGGATCTCATCTTGATTTCTTGGAATCGATAGACCAAATCTATGAGAATTGCCCAAATCGATGATCTTTATGCTCAATTCTTCCAGATCGCTGACCAAACAAGTTCCCGCATGCTCTAGTTCGGAATCGCTAAAATCTTCGTTAAGTTTTTCCCTTTTTGTCTCATAGATGAGAACTCTTGTTAAATATATAAGGGTATTTTGGTCATTTGATAATAGAATTAACAGTAGGGTGTCATGGGGGGCGGGGTTGGGTTTAACTGAGGGTAATGTTAGGAGGTTTCTGTGATGAGAATTTTATTCAGAATGGTTTTAGGAACATATGCCAAAATACAAGATGATTTTGATGAAATTTCTATGTTAAAATATCTCTAGGGAAGTTCAATGATTCAAGTTGATAAGAATGAATCGAAAAAAAGGTATTGGATGTGGGTGAGTGGGTTTTAGAAAAAACCAGAACATGGTTTTCTTGATACCATGTGGCCCTTCTACTTTTTTCTAGTAAAATTTTCCCTTTCCCCCCTGTAATTATTGTTGTTGATGGCTGCGTTTGTTTTTCCAAAATAATGGTTTTAATGGAGTTGCGGCCACCCACAGTTAGTTAGAGGCACGCGACAGAGATGGGTCTCGTCCCTTTATCCCATGTGAGAGCATTCCCTCTTTTAATCCGCGTTAATTGTGGTCGACTGCAAGCTAAAGCTCCATAGCTCCCTTAATGCAGAAGCGGAGAAGTTAATTGCTTGTGCAATCAAGAAAACACCATCTAACGAATGAGCGATAGCTCAATTGGAATGTCACTTCTCTTTCTGAGAACAGTTTCGGGGGTTCAATTCTCAGTGGGGGAAGTGGCCACAATTTAACCTTTTGGGGGCAAATTGGTAGGACTCCTGGCCGATGTGTGTGATGTGTGCTTGTGTATGACATGTGTGTAGGTGTGTTGTGTGTGTTATATGCATAGGTTAGGGACCACGTGGCAGTGCCCAAAAAAAGGGAAAAGAAAAAGAAAGCACCATCTAATTTGTTGTTTGTTGGTGGATAACTTGTATTTAAAACCAAATCAGGATTCTCATCTCTAGTGAGGATCTAGTCATCAACCAACTAACTAATGAACACTTGTATTTTTAGTAGCGGCCTTATCATTAATAATTTACCAATAGACAACCCGCCAAGATACCGGAGACTCGGTAAAACATCAAAATTATGAGGGGAAAACGCAAGACATTCTTAAGATAAGAGTACATTTACTAATGTAGGAATTGATACGCATGTGCACGATCCATATCTGATCTGAAAACTTGAAATAGAGAAATCTAAATAGCAGTAAAGCTCTTTTAATTTGACCGATCAGCAAGAAACTATTCATAGTTCAAAAAATATGTACTCCGTCACTCAATTTTAACGAGCTTCAACTTTTTCCTATTAATATCGTTTATTTACAAATACTTCTTGGTTAATATATTGTTAATCAAACAATAGTATAAAAAAATAGTGCATAGTGAGCTTAGGGCCCGTTTGGTTGCAGGATTATGGATTTGGATTTGGATTGTGGATTGTGGAATCCTGGGATTCCATAATTTTGTGCTTGGTTGCAGGATTTAGATTTCTAGGATTCATTTGTTTTTATGGGGGGCCTACCACAAAACAAGGATTCTTGAATACTAAAAAATTTCAAGGATTTTCAAGGATTTGGCACTATTTATTGTACTTTTAGATGAGACCCGTGTACTTTATTTATTTAATAATCCTCTCTTTATCTATCTCTCTCTAAAATCCTCAAATCTAAATCCTACTTTTTTCACCAACCAAATAAAAATTACAAGGATCTACAAATCCAATACAATGAATCCAAAACTAACTAAACAACAAATTACCAAATCCAGAAATTTCAACTGTACAATTTTGGAATCCAAATTCCATAATCCTGCAACCAAACAGGCCCTTAGGGAGCTCCCTAGGGTCGTTGCCTAATGGATGCAGGCACGGGGGTGCAGGGGTTCTGGGTGGGACCCACCACAGCCCTTTGTGACGGCATCAACGGGATTGGAGAGTTCCACAGAACTATTTCTCTCATAAAAATAAAGTAAGATCAAATGCCATTCGGAAACAAGCAAATTCTTTTCGTGCCCCTCTCTGTTCCCATACCCAGACGAGCATAAGGCGAGTGTTTAACTGTTGCGATGGGTGCCCCCATCATTAGAGAGCCTCCTTTTGGCGGATCCGGGATGGGTGCTGATAAGGCTCATGAATGGGAATTTCTCAAATTACGACACGTGGCAGATGACGTTGTAAGTCCATGTTGCTCATCCCGGTTCTTACGGGGAGGCAGAAACGTCGAAAAACAATTATTTAACGCAAAGGCAATATGGACTAAAAGCCGGATCTTTTGCTAAACTAGAAACTAGCAAACTACTAGAGGCGTTAACAACTATGCCGTAGAAATTATACCTCACAACACCGGTCCTTCGGGTCTTCATTCCGCTGTCCTACTCATCCGTCCACACTCCGAGGGTCGATCCGGACCTTGGTTACCTCCGCGGCCTTCTTGAGTCGAAGACGATCCACCCGAGAGATGTACACCGAACTCCACCTCGAGCCGAGGCAACTAGGGAAACAAGATCGCTAGTCTTGATGTCCTAGATTGTGTAGAAGAGAAAGATGGAGGTGTTTGTCTATTTGGATTCTTTTTCTCTCAACACATGAGATCAAAAGAATTTATCAAGAGGAGGAAGATGAAGGAGAACTAGCAATCATGAGAGTTCATTTTCTTTTCTTCCCACTTGCAAGAGAGAGAATGAGAAATCAAGAATGAGATAAGAAAATGAACCATGGTTCAATAATACACTAATATCATCATTACTAATCTTTTCATGATAAAGTTGATGGCTACATTGACTTGACCATTTTCATTACAAAAAGAAAAAGAAAATGAAAACCAAAGAATACTTTAGACCTTTCAAGAAGATCCTAGTCAACTTTGGTCAAACGGTCAACAAAGTCAAGATGGTCAAATGGTCAAAGTAATTAGCCATAACATAATTATCAATAAAAGGATTAGTAAATAATATCCCCGGCTCATAATGGTTTTGACCGAATCAACTGCCAAAACCCTAATGAGTCCGCTCCTCCTTCTTCACTCCTCAAAACTGTGCATACACACCCGCATCCGCATTCCATAGAATGCGAATGCACAGAAGACAAAATAAATCCATCCGTGCAATACTAGGATCCGGCTTAAACCAAAGCCCACTAGTATTGCCTGCCCGAACAGCATACGCACACAAGTGCACGTAAGTGATCGCAGCCCTGCCGTAAAACCATACGGCCTCTACACGTTTCGCTCAGTGCAGGAAAACTCTCTGTGTGGGACTCTAAAGACTCGACACTACGCTGGCAGTGGGTTTAACCACAGACTGCAAGCGGCACTAGCTGTACGTAACGGTCCCCAGGTAGATGTCGATAAGAAGGCCGATGAGGTAAACCCATCCGAACTCCTACTGAGCCTGTATGTGACAATCTCCGTACAGTCCGGTCTGTTCTTCTGATACATCGTATGGCGGGCCTAGGGGGTGGTGAACGTCAGTCCCCTAATAGCGGTACAAGTCGTGTCGGAGTGTAGCCCAGAACACCCTGAGATAACACTAGAAACCTACCAGTATATCTCGCTTGCCCTGGCCAGGGACTACTCGTGTAATGGCTCTCCTAGACACAGCGCGATGTCAACCCCCAATACCGGGAGAGACGAATCCTGTCTAACCGTTACTGCCTCCAAGTGCTTTGGGACTATACCCAACTACTACCTGTTTGCACGACTCCTTTGAGCCATGGTAGGGTAGTAATCTAAGTACAGTAGGAACACACTCGAGGCAAAGTGACAGTATCAAGTCGGCGGACTAAGCTGTACTCATATCACCTGGGAACTGATAACTGACGATAGGTATAATACCAACCAACAGTTCCCGACGAGTCATGTCCAGTGTACTCGTAACCTAACGAGCACCCGCATACTATCTCCAGTACAACGTACTGATGGCTGTGGGACAGACCATCTCCCCTGCTGGGATGAGAAGCGCATACGTTAGTCTACTCCGGAGTATCGATGCCCTGTCTCGATAGTCCTACGACTAGGGACCTGTATAAAGATGTGCTTATAGATTACCCAGCCCCCATAAGTATGACTGCCATCACAACGCTGGTAATCAAGCAAAGATCCTAAGGGCTCTACTAATATGTATAAGCGATATGCTAAAAGAAACACATGCACATATTGAAGTAGAGACAAACCAAGTAGCATACTACCATTTTGAGCAAGATTGTCTATACAACTGTGAATATCCCAAGCTTCCATTAAGTAATATACAAGCTAGTATGATACAGTAATGGCCTCTAGGGTATATACACTAACAATCTCCCACTTGCACTAAGGCCATGTACTGGCGTATCAAATACCTATCATCTCGATCAGCCGCTCGAACTGAGTCTGGGGTAGGGCCTTCGTGAGTGGATCTGCAGTGTTATTCTCCGTATTTACTCTCTTCACCTCGATCTCCTGGCGATCTACGATCTCCCTGATCAGGTGGTACCGCCTCAAAATGTGCCTGGACTTCTGATGGGACCTGGGTTCCTTCGCTAAAGCTATAGCTCCGTTGTTATCGCAATACAGCGGTATTAGATCAACAATGGTAGGAACCACCTGAAGCTCCGTGAGGAACTTCTTCATCTAGACAGCTTCCTTTGCGGCATCGCAAGCAGCTATGTACTCCGCTTCTATAGTTGAGTCAGCAACGGTCTCCTGCTTGGAACTCTTCCAGCAAACCGCCCCTCCATTGAGGGTAAAGACATAACTCAACATGGACTTGGAGTCTTCCTTGTCACTCTGGAAGCTGGAGTCAGCAAAGGCCTCGAGCTGGAGGTCTTTTCCGCCATACACCAAGAACATCTCCTTAGTCCTTCTCAGGTACTTGAGAATGTTCTTTACTGCTATCCAGTGTTTCTCCCCTGGGTTCGACTGATACCGGCTTACAACGCTCAATGTGTATGCTACATCAGGTCTGGTACATAACATCGCATACATTATAGAGCCTACCGCTGAAGCGTAGGGTATAATAGAAATGCGATCCCTTTCCAAATCAGTCTTGGGAGACATCTCTTTAGAGAGGGTGATCCCGTGACAAGCCGGTAAATTACCGCGCTTGGAATCTTCCATACTGAATCTTTTCAGTATGGTGTCAATGTACCTGGACTGTGAAAGTCCCAACATCTTCTTAGATTTATCACGATAGATCTGGATCCTCAGAATGTAGTTGGCAT
Organism: Agapanthus africanus; assembly: GCA_030015575.1. Lineage (NCBI taxonomy): Eukaryota > Viridiplantae > Streptophyta > Magnoliopsida > Asparagales > Amaryllidaceae > Agapanthus > Agapanthus africanus. The sequence continues at coordinate 670,695,685 of CM057337.1, forward strand.
CGCCCAGGTCCTTCATGGAGAACCTCTGCGACAAGAATCCTTTGACTGACTATAGCATAGGAATATCATTTCCTATTAGGAGAATGTCATCCACGTACAAGACGAGGAATACCACAGTTCTCTCTACAATCTTACTGTAAATGTATGGTTCATCTGGGTTTTTGATAAAGTCAAATTCCTTGACAGTATCATCAAAGCAGATGTTCCAACTCCGCGATGCCTGCTTAAGTCCATAGATGGACTTGAGCAACTTGCACACTTTACCGCTGCTCCCACTCTGAATGAATCCCTCCGGCTGATCCATATAGACGCACTCTTCCAAATTTCCATTTAGGAAAGCCATCTTTACGTCCATCTGCCATATTTCATAATCGTGGAAGGCAGCAATGGCAAGAAGGATCCGAATGGATTTCAGCATAGCCACTGGAGAAAAGGTCTCGTCATAGTCCAAACCAGGTCTTTGACGAAAACCCTTTGCAACAAGTCTAGCATTATAAGTTTCAACCTGCCCATCTACACCAATCTTTTTTCTGAAGATCCATTTGCAGCCTACGGGTTTTACCCCTTCTGGAGCAAAGTCCAAAGTCCAAACTTTGTTGGTGTACATGGACTCCATCTCGGTTCGCATTGCATCCAGCCATTTTACCGAGTCACCGCTCTGAATAGCTTGCTAGAAGCTAGTAGGCTCACCATAATCCATAGTGCAATCCTCTCTATCCCCATCTATGAGAAAATCGAAGTATCTCTCGGGCGGATGACATTGCCTACTACTCCTGCGGAGTGGCGTAGGAATGTCCTGTTCTCTTGAACCTTCTGGTTCTTCCAAGCTTTCAGTAATAGCTTGTGGTTCTGGAATTTCTTCCAGTTCTACTACGCTCCCACTTGTTTCTTTTTCTAAAAACTGATGTTCCAGAAAGTGGGCATGACGAGAAACAAAAACCTTTTGTTGCTCTGCGTAATAGAAAAAATACCCTCTGGAGTTTTTTGGGTATCCCACAAACTTACACAGTACTGAGCGTGCCTCGAGCTTGTCCGCATGCTGCTTTTTTACAAAAGCTGGACATCCACATATCTTCAGATATTGAAGATGGGGTTTCTTCCCACACCACATCTGATATGGTGTGGTAGGCACAGTCTTGGAGGGAACTTTGTTCAAAAGATATGCAGCTGATTCTAGTGCATAACCCCAGAAGGATCGCGGTAACTCAGCCTTACTCATCATGGATCGAACCATATCCAATAGGGTTCGATTCCGCCTTTCTGATACACCGTTGTATTGTGGTGTGTATGGAGGAGTAAGCTGAGAGAGAATTCCATTCTCTTTTAAGTAGCCCAGAAACTCGACACTCAAGTATTCACCACCTCGATCAGATCTCAGTGTCTTGATACCTTTGCCTGTTTGTTTTTCAACTTCATTCTTGTATTCCCGAAATTTCTCAAAGGCCTCGGATTTGTGCTTCATTAGGAAGACATGTCCATACCTAGAGAAATCATCTGTGAAAGTAATGAAGTATGAATAACCACTTCGCGCATGTGTAGACATTGGACCACACACATCACTGTGTATGAGTCCCAAGAGCTCGCTTGCTCTTTCTCCGTGTCCAGTGAACGGAGTCTTTGTCATCTTGCCCATGAGACAAGATTCACAAGTGGCATAAGACTGGTACTCGAATGGATCCAAGTATCCTTCTTTATGTAACTTTGTCAACCGTGTCTCATTAATGTGACCCAGTCTACAATGCCATAAGAAAGCCTGATTTAACTCCGGAGACTTTCTTTTAGGTGTGTTCTGGACACTGAAAACCTGAGCTTGATTCAGTACGTATATACCGTTTTTCAATGTACCTGACCCAATCAGAACTTGATTTAGGTGGATGTTTACTACATTGCTTACAAAAGTAAAATCATATCCTTCCTTAGAAAGTAAGGATACAGATATGATATTACAAGTCGCACCTGGTACATAAAAACAGTCACGCAGAATCAATATCTGCCCAGTTGTCAGTCCAAGATGATACTCCTCTACGGATTCAGCGTACATGCTCATTCCGTTAGCAACCCTGAGAGTCATATCACCTATCTTGATAACTCTACGGTTTCTCAGAGCCTGTAATGAATTACAGATGTGAGATCCTGATCCGGTATCCAATACCCAGGAAGTAGGGTTAACTGACATACAGTTCTCTATTACAAACACACCCGAAGCCGAAGCCACAACATGCTTCGAATTCTGGCTACTGGCTATGCTAGCCCTGCAATCTTTCTGCCAATGTTCATTCCCGTAACAATAGGAACGTCCCTCTTTTACTATATCCAGTCACGAAACTTCTGCCCTTCCCTTTCCTTCTACTTCCCTGGTTTCTTTCAGGGTAGAAGGTAGAGACTGTTGAACTAAGTCAGCATCTGACCCATTCTTCAATGTGGTCTTCAGGTCCGTGAGCTCAAAAGAGCTGGTCTCTGTAAGGACGTTGCCCCCTACAGATGACCCGATAGCCAACCTCGCTGGAAGCAATTCGTTCGAGGTCTCATATCTTACGATACGAGATTGCTCTCCATATAAATCTTTGTTATGGAGGAAGATAGAAACTAAGTCCATCTCCTCGTGCTGCCTCTGGTATGCACCATCAACTGAGGCTAACACGAGGCACTTGGCTTTGGCACAGTCTTTTTCCAATGTGTTGTGGATATGAATATCCGTGACAGGGGAAACTGGACCTAAGACGGCAGGGGTTGGATCAGTCAAGAGGTGTCCCAGCTTGTCATGGGCAATGGACATCTGGACAGACCTTTGCCAGTCATAACAGTCAGATTCAGTCATTTTATTATCTAGATATAACCTAGGTGCGGTCACTGGGTCGCTGCAATTAAGAGAGAGAGAAGACAATACTCAGCATGATGCTCTTGCAAGTTTAGATTGGTTTTTAATTTATCTAAACAGGATGGCTCCCACTGTCTCTCGAATCCCTCCTCAAACCATAAAGGAAGAATTAGTCAGGATCAATCTCACCATACAATACTTGCTTAACCGTTCAGCCAGGCCAGTGTCGGTACTTCGAGGGAGGTTTTCCAACGCTTTCGCGAAGTTCCTTAATTAAGTAACCTCTTTTCCCTGTGGGCGTAGCCCCGTTAACACCTTTCTAGACACCTACTTGGTTTATAGCATTGATCGTTAAGTGAGAAAATTCCCGAGAAGTAGCATATACTCACAGTAGGATCGGGATCCAAATATCATCGCGTGACAAAACTGTAGGAATCCTACCATAATCATCACACTCCAAATGGTATGCAGCGCTAGCAAGTTTCAGGTCTTTTGAAACTCCCGATGTGGATTTTTGCCCCATGCTCTTATGACCTTGACGAAGGCCAACATATCATAAGTCACATGTCAAGTTCTACCCGTCATTGTCCAGGTTAATTTGAACCCACCAGTACATACCCTTGACGAAGGCCAAAATAGTAGTACGACTGTCCCAAACCAACGCATCTATCTATGCTACAGATAAATATTCGGCAGTTACCAATCACTATGCCTTGGCGAAGGTCAAAATACATAGCTTGAATACTACTGAATATTTAACTGAAATGACGGAGGGCTACGAATGGTTTTGGCGAAACCGTGAACGTAGTGAACTGGATATAATCGATGGAACGAGATAGCTTTTAAAAGGAGTGGTTCAAGCTCCGCGTTTAAAAAACTGGTTTTTGAAAAGAACCGAGTGGTTTTAAAAGTGTTCCAACGACTTTTACTTGGTTTATTTTCTTGCATTAATTTTAATGCGTCCCATTATTTAATCCTACCATTGCAGAAAACAACCAAAATATGGCGTACGCTTATGCCATCCGCATTCGCCACGAGGCCCCGTCATCACCCGTTAGGTTACTTAACTAACGACAGAGCGGGGCATGGACTAGCGCGGATGCAAAACATAAGCAACACCTAAATAGATATCATATATAGATATATAGCAATGATAGCCATTCCAGATCACAGATGAACAATTTGGATATGCTAAGAATTCGCGATTCGTTCGAGCCTGCAACGAAAAGCGGATTACACGGTCGCGATGAATAGCCAAACCCCACCCTAGACCCCTACGGGTGCGGTAAACTACCCGCCAAGTACCCGAAGCGAAGCAACCTCCCTCAACCCGTGAGTAGGCCACTCGGCACTTCGAGATACCCAGTAGTTTGTGCACCCCTCCTTGGGTCTATACTAGGAGCAAAAACAGTAAAAAGAAATTATACAATGACGGCTACAACCCCGACCCGGTTGTGCAGCCATACAAATAATATTACATCAATTTACATATTACATGAATGAAAGAAAAAGAAACTCTCATCTCACATCCACCCAGCTATTCATCCGCGACAATCCAACGAGTTCATATACACAAACCATCAACATTACAGATCACAGAAATGTATAACCCCCACTAATCGACGTATAGCGATTAGCAGACGTTCAATACATATATCACATTACAGATAATATCCATTAGCTAAAGTCTACGAAATATCGATCAAAATACGGATTTGTAACCACCCCAAAAATCAATTTGTTCTCTGGAAAATCTGGGTAGAAACAGATTGTATTAAATATCCCAAAACAACACAGTAAGAACACTGCAGCAAAACGGAGTCGCGGCCGAGTCAACTCGGCCGCGGATCCGCGGCCAAACCCATGGTTTGGCCACGGTTCTGCGGTGAGTTGGCCGAGTCAGCGGCTCAGTTTTGCTGTGTGTTCTATAAAAACCCTGAGACGATTTTTCATATATGTCAAATTACTTTTTGAGCAGTATAAAAAATCGACAGAAAGTTGAATTTTTTTGGACTTGTTTTGTGATTTTTTTTCGATCGATATTCTAAACACTTTGCTAACTTGCTAGTTTATGTTTAGCTAGGCTCTGATACCATTATAAGTCCATGTTACTCACCCTGGTTCTTACGGGGAGGCGGAAACGGCGAAAAACAATTATTTAGCGCAAAGGCAACTTGGACTAAAAGCCGGAACTTTTGCTAAACTAGAAACTAGCAAACTACTAGAGGCGTTAACTACTATGCCGTAGAAATTATACCTCACGACACCGGTCCTTCGGGTCTTCATTCCGCTGTCCTACTCGTCCGTCCACGCTCCGAGGGTCGATCCGGACCTTGGTTACCTCCGCGGCCTTCTTGAGTCGAAGACGATCCACCCGAAAGATGTACACCGAACTCCACCTCGAGCCGAGGCAACTAGGGCAACAAGATCGCTAGTCTTGATGTCCTATGTTGTGTAGAAGAGAAAGATGGAGGTGTTTGTCTATTTGGATTCTTTTTCTCTCAACACATGAGATCAAAAGAATTTATCAAGAGGAGGAAGATGAAGGAGAACTGGCAACTGTTAGTTATATGTATGCCCTAGAGGCCATTACTGTACATACGATGTATATTATAGTGGATGCTTGGACATATATAGGGAGGACTTTCTTGCTCGACATGATAGTATGCTATCTGGTTGTACTTTATCTTAACATGTACTCAGATTGTCTCTATGTTACATGTTGATAAAGCCCTCAGGATGTGTACTCGACTACTGGGACTATGATGAGATCATACTAGTGAGGCCACGGTAGTCCACGAGTACATCCTATAAACTGTTCCTAGTCGAGGGTGTATCGAGACAGGGCATCGATGCACCAGAGTAGACTAGCGTATACGCATCTTGACCCATATGATGGGCGATGGATGATCCCATATCCATCGGTGTTTGACATCAAGGATGGTGTACGGGTGCTCAGTGGAGACTGGGTACACTGGACGGACTCGCTGAGAACTCCTAGATGGTATTATACCATACGTCAGATGGCAGTTCTCCGGTGACACTGGTACAGAGTAGTCTGTTGACCCGAGATCGTCATAGAGTCTTGTGTGATTCCCACTGTGCTTTGATTTCCATCATACCACGTCCAAGAGGGCGTGCAAAAAGGTGGCTTTTGGGTACAGTCCCGAATCACATGGAGGCAATGAGCGATAGGAGGAGATTCGTCTCTCCCGGTATAGGGAGTTGATGTTGTGCAGTGTTCGATTGGCTATAACCAAAAATCCCTGGCCAGGGTTGCTGAGATTTACTGGTAAGTGTTATCAGTAGTTTCTCGAACTGTTATAGACCTCATATCGACACGACTTATCAAGCTACTGGGGTCTGACGTTTACCACCCCTAGGCGAGATATGCAACATATCAGACGACGAGACCGGACTGTACGGGAGTGTTACTGTTTGGATTCACAGGAGAATGTACAAGCTTTCTTGTTGATCTTCTGAGCGCTCAATACCTGGGTAGCTGTTACGTTTAGCTGACCGCTTGCAGCTTGTGGGTGTTTGATATGATCATCACCTACTGCCGGCGTATTGAAGATTCTTTAGAGTCCTACACAGAGGTTTCTTGACTCAGGCAAAACGGAGTAGGGGCACATATGTGATATGTGCGGGACCGAGGATAATACGATATGAGATATCGTATTGTATTCTCGCGATATTTGATATTAGCCGGGTCATCGGATCAAATGTTGATTCGATGAATCGGTACGGATAAATATTAGTCGGTTATATGCGATATAGCCGGATTTTCGGATCAAGTGTTGATTCGATAATTTAATGTATAATAATATATATGATATATTAAATTACATTAACTAATATTTGCTCACTAAAAGATTCTTTTTCTCACTCGGATAATACATTGATATATATGCGATATATGTTAATTGTATTATTTTATTTTGTTACGATAAATATTATATATGTGATATATAATATTGTAACATGATATGATAACTAATGCAACTTGTTTAGTGGAGTTTAAACATGATTAGGGTTTGGATTAGGGTTAAGCTTTCTAGATGTTTCTAGAAGGTTTTCTTTTTGTTTTGGAAAAGATGTTTACAAGTGACTCATTCTTAACTCAACCCAAACCCTAACCCTTGGTTAATTCTCTACAATGGTTAAGTCAACCATGGTTGCATTATTCTTCATATTAATCTTTTCATTATTCATCACAAAAGGAAATGGATCACTATTCTTCTTCTTCCTTCATTCTTTCATGAAAAAGCTTGCTAGATTTTTCCAAAGTGATGAATAAATATGAGAAAAAGATAAATAAAGAGAGCAAAAATCCTACTTCATCATCCTCATCTTCCCTTGCCATTTAGATGAGGGTGTTCACATCATTTCATGAGTGTTAGCTTGTGTTAAAGAAACTTCAAGGTAGATCATCTTAGTATCGAAGATCGGAAGCAAAGGTTGCATCTTTCTCTTCGTGGAACCTCTCGAGAGTCCGGAACCCGATGATCGCAGCGAAGGGACCACAACACGGAGCAAATGAAGTGAAGGACCGGATCTACAAAGGTTGTAATCCCTCTCACTTAGTGTTAAAGTGTTTAGCATGCTTGTTTTCGCCTAATCTCTAGTTTAAAGATCCGTATTCGGGTTGTTCGGCACGGCTAAAATTTTAATCGGGCATGGTTGATGCCTCGTAGACCCTTGTGCGCGTGCCTAGCAACCCTACAGTGGTATCAGAGCCAAGCTAGAGCTTTAGGCGAAGTCTAGACGGAGTTTGAAGTCCGATCGAACCGAAACCCCAATATTTCCATGCTCTCTGGACATTTTCTGAATTTGTGGATTTTTGAGAATTAAAAATATGCAGAAAAATCAGTAGGTATTTATAAGAATTACTGTGAAGTTCGAGCACCTAAGTCCACCAAAGCGCGGCGGAACCGCGGCATTAGCATGCTAATGCGGCGGTTCCGCGGCCCTTTAGTCTCTTCATGCATTGAATTTTGCACAGTAACTCCTACTTTGCAGTGCTGGTTTTCCTGGGAATTTTTAATATTTATTCAAGAGTTGAATTTTCTGGGTTGTATTGGGAGTTCGTAGATTCGATCGGATTGTCTAATTTTGTCTATGTGTTTTCCGGATAATTTTTAAAAACTGTTAAAAAGTTCGAACGGATATCAATAACTCACTTTTTCCCCTGTCGGAAAATTTTTCAAAAGTTGGATTTTTTCTCGTGTTTAAGAATGTTCTAAGTCGTGCAAGTAACTCGGTGGACCCTCTAGAAGACAACAAACCTTAACTCGATTATGTGACCGTCTTGAACTGCCTTTTGAACCTTAGGGTTTGGGGCAGTACGGCGTGCCACATGTGAGGCGTTGGCTTGACCCTTCTACGGCTGGACCATTGGTACTGTGGCATGTGATGGATGTTTTTAAACTGATTTCAAGTGTTGAGATATATTGGGGAAATCTTGGGTGTTTGATGATTCGATCGGAAAGTTTAACTTTATCTATTTATCTGGAATGTGATACAATATTTGGAATCCACAGGTAGTTATGAGATAACTAATTTGAATATTATAAACATAGCAGTTTAGTCTCAGATGATCGGTTGCCACGGAATTTTGATGTGATCAAAAGTCCGTCGCAATCACGTAGAGTACGCGGATACTCGCCGGGTAAACTTAATCGACAGCTACGCCCCAAAGCCCCGACCAAGTGACTGTAGGAGAACCCCGTCACCGAAAGCATCCGTTCGGGTGCCCGCGGCAGCGGTGTTCCGCCTTAGTGCACTTCGTCGACGGCATCTAGGGTGCGGCCGTCTACTAAAGTTTGCGACGAGCATTCGATCAGGACGTCGGGAATCTAGTTGAATTCCCCGACTTGACATTGAAAAGAGTTTTCGATAATGAGACTAAAATGCGGGGTTTATAATTGTTAGACATGCGATGTCTAAGAAATTCATTTGGTTAGGCATGCGATGTCTAAGGAGGTTGCGGATTCCAACTGTTGTAGTTTTACACTTTCTTTTCTGTGACCGTAAGCGTAGTATGTGGTGTATCGACGGCTTCGTTGCTATACATCAACGACAATCAGGATACGCATACTTGCTTACGTTGATGATATGAGATATTATGTGTTGCTGTGATATGTTGTATTGGATCGTCGCGTTTGAATAGCCGGGGTTTTATGTGAGATGAGAGTTTTTTCTTTTTCATTCATGTAAAATTCATTTGTATGTAATATTCTTTTATTGGGGCACTTCCAGGTAGCGGAAGCTGTCACCGTTGTATATTATTTACTTTTCCGCATTAGGTAGACCCAAGGCGGGGAGCACAAGTAACCGGGTTCTAGGGTCCAGTGGGAGACCATCTCGAGGAGTCGAGACCGGGTCTCCTAACCCTAGAATTGGCAGTGTTACTTGCCGCTCTCGTAGGGGTCTAGGGATGTGGGTTTGGCTATTCATCGCGACCGTGGAATCCGTGTTTTATACAGGCTCGTATTGAAAACACGGACGTCCTAGTATATCCAATATTTCATATATGTTCTTCTGCTGCAATGTTCTGTGATGAGATCATATTACTGCCTGAGACGAATGTTTATATTATATATATGAGATATATGTTATATTGCAGATTTCGTTTCAAAAGAGATGCTTGTGAAGCATAATAAAATGGGACTTCATTAATGAGATTAATGAAATAAAAGAAACCTAAGATGTTGTAGAAACTTGTTTATAAAAACTGGTAGCTCTAGTTCTTGCTTTGCATAGCGGTGTTCCTTGTAGAACATCCAGCACCTTATTCGATAAGGAAAGGACCGAGACCCCTTCACCGGGAGTGACTCCTTTAGCAATAACTGGCAGATGCTACAAACTCGGTTTGTCTTTTGATTGCTTCTATAGTTCTTGCTTTGCACAGCGGTATATATGATATATCCTGCACCTTATTCGATGAGGAAAGGGCCGACGATCCCTTCACCGGGAGTGACCCCTTTAGCAAAACTAGAAAAGCCTCAAAAACATTCCATTTAAAATCACTTGATTCTACAACGATATCAAGTTCATTACGCAAAGGGTTTTCTTAAAAACCAGTCGTAGCCCTCCGTCATTTCAGATAAGTACTAGTTAGTATTCGTGCTGCGGTAGTTTGGCCTTCGTTAAGGCGTAGTGTACGGTAGCTAACTAATGCTTATCTGCTAGCATACGATGCGATTGGATTAGGGTATTCGTACGGCGTAGTTTGGCCTTCGTCAAGGGTCGTGCGGGTGGGTTTAATTCAATCAAGAAATGAACGGGTTGAACTTGACTAGCGGACTATGGGTAGTTTGGCCTTCGTCAAGGTCATAGGACGCTAGGGGTAAAAATATTATTGGGAATTTCAAGTGTTGAAATTTGCAATGAGATTGCATACCTTCTATGAGATAGTTGGATCCCGATACCCGCTGCGAGTAAGAGTTACTCCTGGAAGAGTTTTACACATTACAATTAGCCGATCAAGTAGGTGTCTAGAAAGGTGTTAACGGGGTTACGCCTCTGGGAAAACGAGGTTTACTTTAATTAAGTTCGTGCGAAAGCACGGGGAACCTCCCTCAAAGTACCAACACTAGCTTGGCTGAAAGATTGGCGAACTTGTAGCGTGTAATTAATCCCGGCTAGTCTTTCCTTTTAGGGTTTGAAGGAAGATTTGACTAAAACAGTGGGAGACATCCTGATTAGATATATTAGATAACCAATCTAATCTTGCAAGAGCATACGCTGAGTGTTTTCTTCTCTCTCTCTCCAGGTAGCGACCCTATCACGCCTTAATCAAGATAATAAAACGGATATATTGACCGAACCCGCTTGTTATACTGAGCTGGGGAACGTTGGTCCCGCTCCAACTTATAATTGTTATAAGACAGAGCAGGAGATTGGGGAATACCAGATTTCCCGTGCCGCCCAAACAAAGAAAGTGCATACTGATACATCATCTTCGGGTGTGTTCATTACACAGAACTGTTTCTCAGTATCCTTTACGTCCTGGGTATGTGATACCGGATCAGGATCCCGTATATGTAATCTGTTACATGGGCTACAGATAGGTAGAGAACTGAGAACGGGTGATAAGTTTCATGAGACAGAAAACGGTGCAAGTGTTGCAGCCAAGTCTGTTGGTCACTATCACCCTGTATTACTTGAATACATTGATTCTGAACGAATGTTATTAGATACCGAACCTGATATACAAAATCATATCAATCTCTTTATTAGTAAAGAAAGGATATAATTTTGTATTGTTGGATAATGTTTTGAACATTTCCTATATCAAGAGTTGATCGGTTCAGGCACGTTATCTAAAAGCATTGACGTTCTAAATCAAACTACAGTTCTTAGTATAAGGAACATACACAAGAGGAAGAGTTCAGAAATGAATGAATCCTTCTTGTGGTATTGTAGACTAGGTCATATCAATGCGACCCGACTGGTTAAAGTTACATTTAGATGCATATTTAAATTAGTTTGAATTTACATCTTGTGAAACTTGCCAGTCATGTCACAAAGATAAGATGACCATAGCTCTGTTTATTAGAAACAGAGAAAGAGTTAGTGAACTCTTGGGATTGATACATGCTGATGTATGAAGGTCCCCTGTCTACACATGCCAAGACCGGTTCTTTGTACTTCATTACATTCTCTGATAATCTTTCAAGATTCAGACATATGTTCCTGTTGAAACACAAGTCTGAAGCTTTTGAGATATTCACAGAATATAAGTTAGAAGTAGAGAACCAAAATACGGGTATAAGTATTATATCCTTTGATGAGATCAAGGAGGAGAATACTTGAGCACGGAATTCCTGGATTATTCTAAAGGAGAATGAGATTCTCTCTCAGCATTACTCCTCCGTATACACCACAGCACGTCGGTGTATCGGGGCGGAGCAATAGCACCCTATGTGATATGGTGTGCTCTATGATGAGTACTACTGAGTTTCCTATTTCCTTTAGGGAGTTATGCACTTGTGAAGTTGCATACCTATTGAATAGGGTTCAAATCAAATCAGTTGCCTACCACTTCATATGTGATATGGAAAGGGAAGAGCCTATATCTTAAGCTTGTTAAGATTTGGGGTTGTCCGTCCTATGTCTAAAAGCAAAATCCGGACAAGCTCGAGGCAAGGTCTGTTATGTACAACTGGAAATGTTCCAGCTATACAAAATGCAGCTGATGATTTGGTAGAACCAAAGTATTCAATAGTTTCAAAGGAACCTCGGCCTCTCCGCCGATCTAGTAGGGTTCCTCACTCACCTGAGAGATACTTCGGTTTCTCTATGACAGTGGGAGCGAGGATTGCATCATGAGATGATGACCCAACTAGTTTCGAGCTGGCCATCAGGAGTATGACTCTGTAAGAACGGCTGGGTGCTTATCGATCTGAGATGGAATCCTTATACACCAACAAAGTATGGACTTTGGTTGCTTTATCTGAAGGGTTAAATCCCCATCAGGAGCGAGTATATCTTGAGAAGATTACTTGGTGTACATGGAAAAGTTGAGACTTTCAAAGCTATGCTTAAATCCATCCAGATCATACTTGCCACGGCTACATACCATGACTACGATATCTGGTGGTTGGGTGTCATGACTGCTTTTCTAAATGATGTTTTAGAAAAGAGCGTCTATAAGTACACAGCTAGAGGGCTTCGTAGACAGTGGGAGCAGCGGAAACGTGTGCAAGATGTTTTATATGATAAAACAGGCATCGCGGAGTTGGAACATCTGTTTTGATGTGGAAGTCAAAGAGTTTGACTTCATCAAAATGGTAGATGAACCTTGTATATACGAAAAGGTAGTAGAGAGTATGGTGGTGATCCTCGTAGAGTACGTGGATGACATACTCTTGATAGGGAAGGAGTTTCCTATGCTACGCTCGGTCAATCTCCGCTTATCATAAGGATTCTCCATATAGGATCAAAGTGATACCTCCTAAATCCTGGGTTTTGGATCTATGAGATAGATCTAATTGGATGTTAGGACACTCACTAGTTGTAGTGAGATGGTATCAATCGATCCTGGGGAGAATCACTGGAAAGGTTCCAGGCTGAGAAGGACGATTGAATGTCAGTCGCAGGCATTGTCCATACCCTCCGTGGAGGGACGGTATGTTGGAAGAGTTCCAAACTAGGTACCGTGACATACTAGACGATTAAAAGCAAGATACATCGTTACCAAGGATGCTACCAAAGAGGCAGTCTGGATATATATAAGTTCATAAGATGAACTTCGTTCCTACCATTGTGTGACAATGGAGTTGTGGCTTCAGCCAAGGAACTACCGTCCCATCAGAAATCCAGATATAATTCTTAGGCAGTATCACCTGATCATGGAGATGGTTGATCTCCAGGGAGATCGAGGTTAGGAGAGTAGACACAGAGGACAACAGCGCGGATCCACTCACAAAGGCCTTTTTCCCAGTAGAGACATTTATGGGATGGTTGAGTATGAGATACTTCAACCGCAGCTAATTGTTGGGTATGCGATACCATAACAGATGGCCCTAGTGCAAGTGGGAGATTATTAGTTATATGTATGCCCTAGAGGCCATTACTGTACATACGATGTATATTGTAGTGGATGCTTGGACATATATAGGGAGGACTTTCTTGCTCGACATGATAGTATGCTATCTGGTTGTACTTTATCTTAACATGTACTCAGATTGTCTCTATGTTACATGTTGATAAAGCCCTTAGGATGTGTACTCGACTACTGGGACTATGATGAGATCATACTAGTGAGGCCACGGTAGTCCACGAGTACATCCTATAAACTGTTCCTAGTCGAGGGTGTATCGAGACAGGGCATCGATGCACCAGAGTAGACTAGCGTATACGCATCTTGACCCATATGATGGGCGATGTATGATCCCATATCCATCGGTGTTTGACATCAAGGATGGTGTATGGGTGCTCAGTGGAGACTGGGTACACTGGACGGACTCGCTGAGAACTCCCAGATGGTATTATACCATACGTCAGATGGCAGTTCTCCGGTGACACTGGTACAGAGTAGTCTGTTGACCCGAGATCGTCATAGAGTCTTGTGTGATTCCCACTGTGCTTTGATTTCCATCATACCACGTCCAAGAGAGCGTGCAAAAAGGTGGCTTTTGGGTACAGTCCCGAATCACATGGAGGCAATGAGCGATAGGAGGGGATTCGTCTCTCCCGGTATAGGGAGTTGATGTTGTGCAGTGTTCGATTGGATATAACCGGAAATCCTTGGCCAGGGTTGCTGAGATTTACTGGTAAGTGTTATCAGTAGTTTCTCGAACTGTTATAGACCTCATATCGACACGACTTATCAAGCTACTGGGGTCTGACGTTTACCACCCCTAGGCGAGATATGCAACATATCAGACGACGAGACCGGACTGTACGGGAGTGTTACTGTTTGGATTCACAGGAGAATGTACAGGCTTGCTTGTTGATCTTCTGAGCGCTCAATACCTGGGTAGCTGTTACGTTTAGCTGACCGCTTGCAGCTTGTGGGTGTTTGATATGATCACCACCTACTGCCGGCGTATTGACGATTCTTTAGAGTCCTACACAGAGGTTTCTTGACTCAGGCAAAACGGAGTAGGGGCACATATGTGATATGTGCAGGACCGAGGATAATACGATATGAGATATCGTATTGTATTCTCGCGATATTTGATATCAGCCGGGTCATCGGATCAAATGTTGATTCGATGAATCGGTATGGATAAATATTAGTCGGTTATATGCGATATAGCCGGATTGTCGGATCAAGTGTTGATTCGATAATTTAATGTATAATAATATATATGATATATTAAATTACATTAACTAATATTTGCTCACTAAATGATTCTTTTTCTCACTCGGATAATACATTGATATATATGCGATATATGTTAATTGTATTATTTTATTTTGTTACGATAAATATTATATATGTGATATATAATATTGTAACATGATATGATAACTAATGCAACTTGTTTAGTGGAGTTTAAACATGATTAGGGTTTGGATTAGGGTTAATCTTTCTAGATGTTTCTAGAAGGTTTTCTTTTTGTTTTGGAAAAGATATTTACAAGTGACTCATTCTTAACTCAACCCAAACCCTAACCCTTGGTTAATTCTCTACAATGGTTAAGTCAACCATGGTTGCATTATTCTTCATATTAATTCTTTCATTATTCATCACAAAAGGAAATGGATCACTATTCTTCTTCTTCCTTCATTCTTTCATGAAAAAGCTTGCTAGATTTTTCCAAAGTGATGAATAAATATGAGAAAAAGATAAATAAAGAGAGCAAAAATCCTACTTCATCATCCTCATCTTCCCTTGCCATTTAGATGAGGGTGTTCACATCATTTCATGGGTGTTGGCTTGTGTTAAAGAAACTTCAAGGTAGATCATCTTAGTATCGAAGATCGGAAGCAAAGGTTGCATCTTTCTCTTCGTGGAACCTCTCGAGAGTCCGGAACCCGATGATCACAGCGAAGGGACCACAACACGGAGCAAATGAAGTGAAGGACTGGATCTACAAAGGTTGTAATCCCTCTCACTTAGTGTTAAAGTGTTTAGCATGCTTGTTTTCGCCTAATCTCTAGTTTAAAGATCCGTATTCGGGTTGTTCGGCACGGCTAAAATTTTAATTGGGCATGGTTGATGCCTCATAGACCATTGTGCGCGTGCCTAGCAACCCTACAGCAACCATGAGAGTTCATTTTCTTTTCTTCTCACTTGCAAGAGAGAGAATGAGAAATCAAGAATGAGATAAGAAAATGAACCATGGTTCAATAATACACTAATATCATCATTACTAATCTTTTCATGATAAAGTTGATGGCTACATTGACTTGACAATTTTCATTCCGAAAAGAAAAAGAAAATGAAAACCAAAGAATACTTTAGACCTTTCAAGAAGATCCTAGTCAACTTTGGTCAAACGGTCAACAAAGTCAAGATGGTCAAATGGTCAAAGAAATTAGCCACAACATAATTATCAATAAAAGGATTAGTAAATAATGTCCCCGGCTCATAATGGTTTTGACCGAACCAACTGCCAAAACCCTAATGAGTCCGTTCCTCCTTCTTCACTCTTCAAAACTGTGCATACACACCCGCATCTGCATTCCGTAGAATGCGAATGCACAGAAGACAAAACAAATCCTTCCGTGCAATTCTAGGTTCTGGATTAAACCAAATCCCATTAGTATTGCCTGCCCGAACAGCATACGCACACAAGTGCATATAAGTGATCGCAGCCCTGCCGTAAAACCATACGGCCTCTACATGTTTCGCTCAGTGCAGGGAAACTCTCTGTGTGGGACTCTAAAGACTTGACACTACGCTGGCAGTGGGTTTAACCACAGACCGCAAGCGGCACTAGCTGTACGTAATGGTCTCCAGGTAGATGTCGATAAGAAGGCCGATGAGGTAAACCCATCCGAACTCCTACTGAGCCTGTATGTGACAATCTCCGTACAGTCCGGTCTGTTCGTCTGATACATCGCATGGCGGGCCTAGGGGGTGGTGAACGTCAGTCCCCTAACTGCGGTACAAGTCGTGTCGGAGTGTAGCCCCGAACACCCTGAGATAACACCGGAAACCTACCAGTATATCTCGCTTGCCCTGGCCAGGGATTACTCGTGTAATGGCTCTCCTAGACACAGCGCGATGTCAACCCCCAATACCGGGAGAGACGAATCCTGTCTAACCGTCACTGCCTCCAAGTGCTTCGGGACTGTACCCAACTACTACCTGTTTGCATGACTCCTTTGAGCCGTGGTAAGGTAGTAATCTAAGTACAGTGGGAATACACTCGAGGCGAAGTGACAGTGTCAAGTCGGCGGACTAAGCTGTACTCATGTCACCTGGGAACTGATAACTGACGATAGGTATAATACCAACCAAAAGTTTCCGACGAGTCCTGTCCAGTGTACTCGTAACCTAACGAGCACCCGCATACTATCTCCAGTACGACGTATTGATGGCTGTGGGATAGACCATCTCCCCTGCTGGGAGAAGAAGCGCATACGCTAGTCTACTCCGGAGTATCGATGACCTGTCTCGATAGTCCTACGACTAGGGACCTGTATAAGGATGTGCTTATAGATTATCCAGCCCCCACAAGTATGACTGCCATCACAATGCTGGTAATCAAGCAAAGATTCTAAGGGCTCTACTAATATGTATAAGTGATGTGCTAAAAGAAACGCATGCACATATTGAAGTAGAGACAAACCAAGTAGCATACTACCATTTTGAGCAAGATTGTCTATACAACTGTGAATATCCCAAGCTTCCATTAAGTAATATACAAGCTAGTATGATACAATAATGGCCTCTAGGGCATATACACTAACAGACGTGTCTTCCACAAAGACCCACTAGACTCCTGGGGGCTACGGAGGTAGAATCAGTATGATGCATCGGCGACTTTCCTTGGCGTCTCGTCTTCGAGGAAAGTTTCCCATTTTATTGCTTGTCTCCGAGCTGTTGCAAGGGCTGAGCTTTCTCGGCCTCCTGGCTCATCTCTGAGCCATCCAATAAGCTGAGTTTCCTCGGCTTCCCTGATCATCCGAAAGCGCGGAGCCTAAGTGCTCCCGCAACGGCTCCGTGTATCTCGCCAAAGCGAGATATCTACCGCCCCACTTTCTGTGTCCCACATGGGCGCGTTCCCCCATTAATGAGCGGATCCCGCCATCAACGCGGGCGTAACGAAGGGGCATAACTGACGGCGAGAATCTCGTGCCGGCTCGCTCCATGTGACCACTATATAATCCCCTCTCTCAGATGACTCAGATAACTCGAACCCATTCTAATATGCCGCTACCCTGCTCTTATTCCACGGTACTAACTTGATCGTCGAACGATCCTACGGTGGTTTCCCACCCCGGGACTGCTGGGTTCCTTAGCATGACTACCAAGTTTAGGAAGGCATCAAGCATGCAATTTTATAAAAATCTAGTGTGCTAACAAACCCGAACCAAGGATCTAACTAGAGAATTAGGGTTTAACAATACAAGTAAACAACTTTACTCTAAGTGAACAAGAAATACAACCTTTGTAGACCGGTCCTTCACTTCTAAAGCTCCGTGTAGTAGTCCCTTAGCTCCAAGTGGTGGTCTCTCGGACTCTCGTTAGGCTCCATTAGACGAAAGGAACAAACTTGCTTTCTTCGATGCCGAAGATCTTCGATGCCGAAAATGATCTACGTCGAGAAATCTCCAACTCAAGCTATCTCTTCACTAATTGAAAATTAGTGAAGTAAACAAGCTATACTAAATGGCTAGTCTACTGTAGATTGATGAAATATGAATTTTTCTCTCTTTAGAATTATTTTTCTCACTCTTTTTCTTCACCTCAAGGAAACCTAGAGAGCTCAATGGAGATGAAGAAGAAGATGAAATTTAGAATAGAATGAGAGTGAAGTAGCAACCATGGGTGAGATAATATCATATATTATCATTGTATAGACTTAATCATGGTTAAACATAATGGTTGGGTTAATAAATATATAAAGTAAGACAAAATTAGTGGACTAAGTCAATGGTTTCTACAAGGTTCTCCAAGCTTCACAAACTATGCCATTTCCACCTAATTTTGTTTATACTTTAAATAATTAATAACCCTAATTATCTATGGTATGGTATGAGTCTCATACACCCATGTATAATGTATCATTAAGCATGACACAAAGAAATAATACATTAATATATATCACGTATATATTAAATGTACAATGAGAAAAGAAATTCTTAAGTGAGCTAATATTAGTTAATATATATTAATATATCAAATATATAATTATATATGAAATTATTAAATCAACACTTGATTTAATAATCCGGCTGTATCGCATATAACCAACTAATATCATATATATCGACTTATCGAATCAACACTTGATTCAATAACCTGGCTATATCACATATAACCGACCGATATCACATATCACGAGATAAGAATACGATATTACATACACGTATTAATTTCGGTCCCGCACATATCATATATATGCTCTACTTCGTTTCGCTTGAACCGGGAAACCTCTGTGTAAGACTCTAAACACTCGTCAATACGCTGACAGTAGGTAATGATCATATCAATTACCCACAAGCCGTCAGCGGTACTAGCTGGACTTAACGGCTACCCGGGTATTGAGCGATCAGAAGATCAACAAGCAAGCTTGCTCATACTCCCGTGAATCTAATAAGTAACATTACCGTATAGTCCGGTCTCTTCGTCTGATATGTCGCATATCTAGTCTGGGGGTGGTAAACGTCAGATCTCAATAACTTGATAAGTCATACCGATGTGAGGCTCATAACGGGTCGAGAAACTACTAATAACACTTACCAGTAAATCTCAGTATCAGCCCTGACCATGGACTTCCTGTTATAGCCAATCGAGCACAACGCAACATCAACCCCCAATACCGAGAGAGACGAAACCCCTCCTATCTCTCATTGCCTCCATATGACTCGGGACTGTACCCAAAAACTACATGTCTGCACGTTCTCTTGAACGTGGTAGGGTGGAAATCAAAGCACAGTGGGAATCACACAAGACTCTATGACGATCTTGGGTCTACAGACTAACCTGTACTATTGTCACCAGAGAACTACTATCTGACGATAGTTATAATACCATCTAAGAGTTCTCAGCGAGTCTTGTTAAGTGTACCTAGCCTCCACTGAGTACCCTTATACCATCTTTGATGTCAAACACCAATGGATATGGGATCATCCATCACCCATCAAATGGGTCAAGAAGCGTATACGCTAGTCTACTCTGGAATATCGATGTCCCGTCTCGATACACCCTCAACTAGAAACAATTAAAGGATGGACTTATGGACTACCCTGGCCCCACTAGTATGATCTCCATCATAGTCCTAGTAGTCAAGTCCACATCCTAAGGGCTTTATCAACATGTAACGGAGAGACAATACATGTATGCATGTTGTAATACCCGGTTCTCTTTTGTACGCCAATGTACGTATTTATATAAATTACCACTTACAAGTTTGTCAGTTTATATTCAAAATTATTTTTGATAGTTCAAATACCTTATTATCTATCTAGTATATTCTTTCCCAGATTCTTGTAATTGCTATTTCCGCCCTTTTCCCTAGTTCCCCTATCCCTACTTATTTCCAAACCCAAGCCCATTCTCATCATTTTCCTTACCTTCCTCTAGCTCATTAACAAACCAAGTTCTTCAAAACTATTTAGTTTAAACCCTCCAAATCTGTTCAAAGTTCTACTTATGTCTTTCCTCATCAGTTCATTCTTGTTTTTAAATAAACCTATTTTTCTTTACCCTTAAAACCCAAACAACCCACACACAAAATTATTAACAAATTCCTAATTCTTCTAACTATTTTTCCCAAGCCCATTCTTTTATAATTCTTTGTTTTCCTAAGAGCCCACCTAGCTGGCCTACTTTTCCCTACCATTTTAGTTCCAAGCCCCAGGCCGCCTCTCTATCTTAATTAATCATTTTCAATTAAATTTCCTTGGGCCTGCACATTCTCAGTTGAGCCCATCCCCTCATCTAGAATTCATCCCATTTTTCTGGCCCACGCTCCCTACATTCCAAGCTATTTCAGTTAAAAGATTAATTGATTTTTTTAAACTCAGCCCAACTCCTTTCCTCAGCCTAAATTATGTTTTAATTGTAAAGGGAAAAACCCTAACAATACTTAACCCTTTCTTTAATTGTTCCCAACCCACTCCTTTTATTCCTAGGCCCGGCCCGCTTCCTTATTTCCCCTCAACTAATTTCTATTTTCCCACATTCAATTTCCCTTTTCTTTTATTTAAATTCTGCCAGCCCACAGAACCAGCCCACCCTAATTCAATTTCCTTTTCTTTTAAGTCTCTGGGCCGTTTCCTTCCCTCTAATTCATTTATTAAATCCCTTGGTCCGGCCCACTCCCCGCGCCCGCTTCTCAACCGACCCGACCCGCTTTCCCTATTCACTTTCTTCCTCCAACGGCTCTCCCCCTTTCCCGCTCGCGAACGTCTCCTCCGCCGTAACTCGTGCCCACGTCCACGCCCGTTTTGCGACGTTACGCCCACGACGTCAACCCTCGTTCTCTTCCTCACCTCCTCACCTCTCTCGATCTCTCGTTTCCCCCTCGTTCACCCCAGAAACCCCCGGCCTCGAGCCCTCGCCATCGACGCCGACGCCTACAACCCTCATCACTCCTCGCTCGCTCCCTTCCCCCAGCACGTACCCCATCTCGGCCGCCTGCACCTCACGCCGGCGAGCTCCTCGTTTCCTCGTCGACGTACATACACCTCGTCGGCCGCATATTCATCATCATCGTCGTCGTCGTTCTCTCTAACACTCTCTCAGTTCTCTCAACTCTCTCTCCCGATCTCTCTCTCTCCCTGCCTCTCTCTGTTTCTCCCTCGCTTCCTCTGTCCCACTCTCTCAGTCCCTCTCTCTCCCTGTAACCCACTCTGTCCCTCTCTATCTCTCTCGACCACTCTCTCTCTCAATTCCCTTTCTCTCTCTCTCTTAATTCTCTATCTGTAACTCTCATCCCAGATCCCTCTCTCTCACACTCTAATCTCTATCTCTCTATCAGCTTACACTCCCTATCTCTCTGATCACACAATCTCCTAGCTCCATCTGCCTCTTCCTTCTGTCTCTCCCCCTAACTCTCTCTCTCACTCACAATCTCTGTCTCTCTCTCCCTTCGCAGTTCTCTCTCTGTGTCCCCCTCACTCGCTCTGCAGTAAGAGCACAGCTGCCTCGTCTCACCCATCGCCTAAGCTCGCAACAACCCGTCACCAAGCTCGAGCCAAGCCCAGCCAAGGCTCGTCGTTTTGTTGCTACTTCATGCCCAAGCGTGACACCACTGCCTTCACTGCCGTGCATCGCCAAAACGTCGCCAGGCAAGTTTTTACTTGCTTTCATGCTATTTATCATTAAATTACAAATCAAAATCGTAGATATTCCATGTTTTGCTTGATGCTAAATATTGCCATAAAACCGTTCGATGCTTGTTCCCTTAGGAAAATATTATCCAATTTGACGGAACTAGATATATTGCTTTGGCCCTTGCTGTGATGGATACCCTGCGCAAGTTTTGTTAGAAAATACGACTGTTAAAGATCAAAACGACTACCCCCAAGTTTAATTGCAAAACTGAAATTATAGTGTACCTGAAAACCGTTAAATTCACCATAAATCATATACATATTAGAATGGTGCGTTCGAGGGCTCAAATCGAAGCCGACTCGATGAAATTTAACCATATACTAGTTTCCAGGCAATCCTGTACTTAAACTGTGATGATATTCGGATCGGAGTGCGACTCTGGACTGCAGTCCAGAGCGACTCCAGTTATTGGTTGCTGTTCCACAATGGGTACCACAGGAATTACTTAACTCGTAGATTGCGGAACTCCACTGCTTATTGTAGGTAACTCTGTTAGCTAGACAACACAATTAGTTTCATCCTGTTTCGTTATCATTTACTATTTAATCTGTAATTTAGAAGATCGGGACACATAACAGTCCCAGCAGAATCAGAATTGGCATGTTGATATTAAACAGATTATAACTCCTAACATACAGACGCGATTGAAGATCCGTTTGTTGCGTTGAAAACTTTACTGAAATCCCTAGAATTCTTTCAACTTTAGCGTTGGTAAATTATGATCCCAACTGGGGTTAAAATGCGTTGCGAAATGGATTCCTGATTCTGAAATTGGATTTCCAGCCGCGAGCGCTTAAAATGTAATGGTTATAACTTTTGATCCTGGGACCCGATTGGCTTGAAACAAAATTAGATGGATAGATAACTGAACATATTGATTACTACCTTTTTATCTTTTCGCTAAATTATATACATATGTTTCATGATAAATCGTGCAAGTGATAGACTGTTGTTTTTTTTATGACACCTTAATTGTGTTTCTTATACTGTTCATGCATCACATCATACCCATATCATTGTAGTGATAACCTAGTGACATCCTGCATTTACCCAGTGTTAGATTTTAATGATGATTTTGGCAAGTACGTCAGTGTTCGTGCATTCGTGATCAAGTGAAAGTGATACGTACTTGTGCACAATCAGAGTCCCTTTTATTCTATTGCATTGTCGACGTCTGTGGGATGTGTGTACGTATGACTATAAGTGGTATGGGACACTTATGGGAGCGCTTGCACGGATGTCACAGATAAGGCATCCGACACTGCCATTTATCTTAGGTATTAGTCGGGACGTGCTTGATGGAGGTCCTGCCTCCAGTTCTCGCGCAGACTTGTCACGGATCGATTAGTATTTAAGGTTGTGGTTAGCGTTTGATGTGGACCACGGGGTGTGGGGTAGTTCAAGTGTGAATTCAACAGAATCTCGGGAGTCCCATGCCGGCTTATATATTTAGGGAGTTATATGGAGATTTACAGGGTATGTGCTATAGACACCGTGATACATTCGTTACATGTTGGGCCCGTGGTCCCTTGCCCTTGGGTTCTACCCTTGGGTGGAGGACACTCGCGAGTGGTTGACTCTCACACTTGGACTGACGATAGGCTTATTGACCTGTGTAGTGAGACTTAGAGACTGATAGGGTTATTGTCATTTACATTCATTCTATACTGTCTTGACATTCGTGACATATTATTATACTGCTTTACTACTCCGCTGCATTTATCTCTGCTCATTTATATTCATGCTGTTATTGATTTACTGTTATTCATATCCTTCACCACTGTTAGAACTGTTACTTGATTATATACATTGTATTGCTATTGTGTCGCTCTGACGACCTGAGTATGCATGCTCAGTGTGAGGAGAAGATTTAGCCTGGACCAGAACTAGACGTGCATCACAGACTTCCTGACTTGCTTTCCCGAGTTACATTCATTGGTTCCACTCCAGGTCAGTCTTTACATTGTTCCTTTCAGTTACTGCATTTTCCATTACCTGCGCATCATTTACTGTTTACCGTGAAAAGCTAGAAGCCGAAGTGTGACTACGGCGGGACTTTTCCTTGACCGTAGGAGCATGGCTGGCCTTGTCTACCCCTCGTATTCCGTATTTTGGGAAGCGGGGCGTGACACATGTTAAGATAAAGAGTAATCAAATTGCATACTATTATGTCGAGCAAGAAAGTCCTCCCTATATATGTCCAAGCATCCACTATAATATACAATCATGTACAATAATGGCCTCTAGGGCATACATACAACTAACAACCGACTTCCCTTGCAGGTAGCTCGGCGTCAACAACATCCTACAACCCATTGAGATCCACACTATAATTCCCATATCCAATCTCAACCGCTAAAAACCGCTCGCAGACTGATCGACGGAGGACAACATCTGAAGGAGATCCCGAGCTCCATCAGTTGGCGCCGTCTGTGGGAACTAAAGTGTCTCCACCCATAAAGTTGATCTTCCGCCCTCGATCCGATGGCAAGTGACAACCGCGACGATCCCAGTACAAGCCATCCCGTCCCCCATAACGGAAGCGGGAGCGGTCCCACTCCCCCTCCTAATATCATCAATGCCCTATCTGCTAGGATCGGCAGGCTCGCGGCGAAGGTAGACGCGCTCGCCCGCGTTCAAGCGGCCGGCCACCAAGCCGCAGTTCCCCTTCCCCGAGATGACGACGTACACATGCTGGCGGGAACGCGCACTCAGGCCCTCGACCTCAATCGTGCTCGCCTTGATAATGAACGCTGGAGCGCCAATTCTGGTTGTCATAACCTGTATGTGGGGAATGATTCAATGACCCAATGGACGCCGGATAGTTCAACACCCCGATATCAGGGGAGACCGGGCCATCACTTCAATATCCGACGCGTTCCCTCACCCCCAAGGAGGTGTCGGTCAGTTCGCCTGATTCCAGGAACGACCGACGCCCCTACTCCCGTCGGGGCCGCACGAACGGCGAACATCGGGACTACTTAAGAAGGGCCTCGCCCGAGGATTTAAGAAATGTAATAGAGCGAAACAGAAGCCGCACTGTCGCGCAAGCCCGGAGCAGAGATAGCCGGCGCTCTGAATATGGGGAATCCTTGGGGTACCACCAACGAATCGAGGCCCTCGAAAAGAAAATTAGGGACATACGACAGGACGACCGCACGGTCGACAAAAGCACGAAGTACTCTCCTGATTCACTCATGAGACCCTTCACAGGGCGACTCCTCACCGAGCATGTCTCGTCCAGAAACAAGCCGCCCAAAGTGCCTCTATTTGACGGGAAGTCCGACCCGAAGGACCACTTAGACGCGTTTGTTTATCACCAAAAACAGAGATGAACCGGGATGGATCGTCTTGCCTGAATTTGGGGGCAGATGCTATTTGGATTTATCCGTCCACCTCTCCAAAGATGCCAAGCTGATTTATGGCACATTGTATCGGAGGTTTGGACGGATGCGCCCGTTGTAGCAGACTTCATCAGATTCCCCCTCGTTTGTGAGGGGTTTTTGATTATGGGGACGCTCTTCCATACAGGCGCAAGCCCTTGCAGTTAATTACACTACTGCATCGCAATAACCACTTTCTCCTGCTCCGGAAGTTCACTTCGTGTCGTGTGTGTTTTTATTTGTTTAGGTTGCCCGTGGATTGTATACGGAGACTAATTTATGTTGTCGCCCGTAGGGCGTGGATTAGTCCAAATCTGTATATCTTAGATTTGGGTTTGGGTTGATTTAAGGATTGTTGATCTGCTTTGAGATCAAGATCGACTTAAATGTATGTAAGCATTTGGGGGCTCGATTTGTTTTCGTTAAGGATACATTAGTCCAATTTGAGACTAAGATCTACTTAACACGATTTTAGGATCATTTTTGTTTCATATCCAACAAGAGAGCATTTGAGCTCCGTTGTTTTAGTTTAAGAACGTTTCGGTCCTTTATTGTCATTTTGGAGACGGAGTTGTAGTTTGAGAACATTTCGGTCTGTTGATCACCATTTTTGAGGTGAGATTTTAGTTTAAGGACATTACGGTTCGTTGTTTCCATTTTGGAGGCAACGTTTAAAAACATTTCGATCCATTATAGTTTAAGGACGTTTCGATCCGTTGTTGCCATTTTGGAGGCAACGTTTAGTTTAAGGACATTTTGGTCCATTGTAATTTAAGGACGTTTCGGTCCGTTGTAGTTTAAGGATATTTCGGTCTGTTGATCACCATTTTTGAGGTAAGGTTTTAGTTTAAGGACGTTACGGTCCGTTGTTAGTTTAGGGACATCTCGGTCCATTGTCGCCATTTTAGGGTGACAGTTTGATTTGGGGTGTGCACGTCAGTTTGGGCAGTGCGCCAAAAAACAGTTGGTTGTCGGGACCTACCACCTCTCTGAAGATGTTGATGAATTACAACGACATGTATTAGAGGTATGAAGAGATGTACCCTTGAACCAATTCCTATATTTGAGGGAAAAGATCATGGTGGATCATGTAAAAATCATTAGTCATTTTTGAGACTAAGATTAACTTAGGAGATGTGGGATGAACATCATTTTGAACATCATCAGTTGAAGGATCATTAGTCATGTTTTGGGACTAAGATCAATTTGGGGATTGATGAGTGCAAAAGGAGCTCGGCTGATTGGAAGAACTTAGTCAATTTGGGCTAGATCTGGGTCTCCATAATTACCTAACAGAGCTAAGTGCTGAGGCATACAATACTCACATGCATTTCATGTGAGGCACATTACTAGTGTTAAACACCAGAGCTCTGCGGCGCTCACGTGACACACGTGAGACACCGGATTAGTGTTAAACAATAGAGTTCTGTGGCGCTCACGTGACACACGTAAGGCACCGGATTATGGGCACTGCCCATTTATTTCCCCTCTTTTATATAAGTGCTGAGCACTTGGTTCTTATGGCGCTCATGTGTGAAACACGTGAGGCGCCCCAAAGTTTGGTTCTGCCTATTGGGTTTTTATCCCCTCCCCTTTTTAATATAAGTGCTAAGCACTTGATTGGAGATCGCGTGCAAAACACATGACTGCCCTAGGAGGCACTTCTTGTTCTTCATTTAAGCGCTCACGTGGGAAACACGTGAGGTCCTCATTACAGTGTTGAATCACCGGTTTTTCCTTCTAGGGTGTTTGGAGATTTTGATGTCATGTTAATGACACTAGGATTTAGATGATCCCATGTCTCTTGTTTTGTAAGAATTAAATTCTTTTCTTTTTATAGGGTTAAACCCTACTTTTAGAGGAATTAAATTCCATATGTTTTTGTAAGAATTAAATTCTTGAACTCAATTCTTTCCCCTAGGTTTTGAATCTGCATGACAGAATCTCCCCGATGAGAATTAAATTCTCAACTTGTGAGGAGATCTGCTTTTGCAGATCTCAACCAGAAGAAGAAATAAGTTCTTGCATGAAAGATTAAACCCTTAGAGAGGCAAAAGAGAGACAAGATGATCTCTGAATTTTGTTTTCTTTTTACCTAGGGGTTTAATGAAACAAGTCTTCCTTTGTGAGAATTAAATTCTCTGTTTTTATTGAAACTTTTCTTTCTTCTTCTTCTCTTAAGCTTTTCTCTTTTTCTAAGCTTCTGAGGGGATTCCTCTGTTTTTCTCTCGATCTCTCCACTCTATGTCCTCCTCGAGACTTGAAGTCTCTGGTCCCTTATATAGTGGAGAGAAGTTTATTAATTAGTTGAAGAAATCACTTATTAAGAGATCCTAATTGATTTTGGGGATTTACCCACCGTTGGATCTTTGATCCAAGGACTTCTGTTTTACAGAAAGCATTTTCTTTTTTTTAACAAGATTAGGGAAATATTTACCCATTCAGAATTTATTCTGTAGATCGGTAAATCTTTAATCACCATTGGATTTTTAATCCAACGGTACTCTGTTTTAAAGATGGCAGCCTTTCTTGTTTAGAAAGATTTGAGGAATATTTTCTCTAAACAGAATTTAATTCTGCATCCTGATGATTTATCGTCTCCGTTGGATCTTTGATCCAATGGCTCTGCTTAACAGAGGGTATAATTTAATTCTACAAGGCGCCGGCGCTCACGTGCTGTGCACGTGACATGCTACTTAAGGTTTTGATTCTTATAATGGGTATTTTATGTGCTTTGCACATTAGCGCCCGCGTGAGGAGAACGTGCGGCGCCATCTAAGAGTTTTAACTCTTATGAACTCTTATGTGCTTTGCACATTGGCGTCTGCGTGAAGAGCACGTGCGGCGCCTCCTAAGAGTTTAGCTCTTATTTAATAGATTTCTTTTTATGCTTTGCACCTTGGCGCCCGCGTGAGGAGCATGTGAGGCGCCATCATAGAATTTAATTCTATCTGAGGCGGTACCTATATGCTTTGCATGTGGAGCTTTCCTTTTATTTTTATTTTATTGTTATTATTTTTATAAGGGAGCAAGTTTTGAGCCAAAATTTTGGCGGGAACAAATGCCCCCACTACTTTGCCCACGTAAGTATGTACGTGGGTGAAGTAGTGTAATGTTATGCATGACCATAGATTTGATGGCTTAGGATACAAGTTTAGGGTCCTTGTAGTCTAAGACTTTTCATCTTCATGAGCCGTAAGGGTCTCAAGAAGGTTTTTTCTCCTTATGAGTCGAGAGGATCTCATAGGTGCATATTCTCCCTAGAAATCGTGAGGATTTCTAAGTGTTCATCGCCTCCGTGAGTCGTAAGGATCTCACTCGAATATTTTTTCCTTACGAATCGTGAGGACCCGTAAGTAGCTTCTTCATTTTAGTGGCATGTAATTTTGGCAAATATGGCATGTAGATGGTGTACAATAATCCATCTTGACCTCCTTGTAGGGTAGCAATGGCTTAGGAAACAGGTTTGGATCTGCCGCCTAAGACTTTTAAACTTTATGAGTCGTGAGGGTCTCATAAAGATTTTTCTCCCTGCGAGTCGAGAGGATCTCGTAGGTGTATTTTCTTCTTAGAAGTCGTGAGGACTCCTAAGTATGTTTTCTCTTGAGAGTCGTAAGGATCTCACAAGAGAATCTTCCCTCTTACGAGTCGAGAGGACTCGGAAGTGATTTTTCCTCCTTGTCAGTATTCGACTTTAGAGAATGTGGCCCGTAGATAGTATACAAGAGTCAGTTTGGACCTACTGGTAAGGCTACAGTGCTTAGGAAATAGGTTGATATCCTCGTCGCCGAAGGCTTTTCACCTTCATAAGCCGTGAGAGTTTTATAAAGATGTTTTTCCCTACGAGTCGAGAAGTTCTCGTAGGAATATTGTTTTTCCCTACGAGTCGAGAAGTTCTCGCAGGAATATCCTAACGTTAGATAACCCCAGCTCTTTGTGACAGAGGTCCGTTAGGTTTTGTGGTACTAGGGTTTTAGTCCGTGGTACCATCGCATTGGCTGATGCATTCCCCGATATGCAGACTTTACACTGCTGTTCGAGTAGCCCCGCGACTGTCGTGTCTCTGATCCCTTCGGAGGCTGGACAAGACGTCTTCAAGTAATCTTCTTAGGCAGTTTGACCGTCGGAAGAGCAAGCGTTAGGAATTTTGCCATGTCGCTTTTTACCTGAGGTTAGGCTCAGATTGGGAGCCCCGATGAGTCATAACCACTCCGCACTGGTGTGGGATGATCTCCGATAGTCTTTCGGGTTTTATTTGAGTTGCCGTCAAGACCCTGAAGCTAGGAATTTGGCTTTCGCTTCCTTTGTCGACATTGCGTCTGCTGTAATGAGACGAATGTCGAGGCGATCTCTAGGTTGTTTTATGAACCTTCAAGACTTGGAACTAGGGACTTTACCATGGCTCCGTTTTGTTTTGACCCTGGGGTCGTTTGTTGACGTTGCGTCTGCATCCTGCTGGAGTGAGAAGAAACGTCCTTGTTGACATTGTGTCTTCTGTAACGAGATGAGTGTCGAGGTGGTCTCTAGGTTGTTTATGAACCGTCGAGACTTGGAACTAGGGACTTTGCCATGGCTCCGCTTTGTTTTGACCCTGGGGTCGTTTGTTGACGTTGCATCTGCATCCTGCTGGAGTGAGAAGAAACGCCGTTGTTGACACTGCATCTGCTGTAACGAGACGAATGTCGAGGTGTTCTCTAGGTTGTTTGTGAACCGTCGAGGCTTGGAACTAGGGACTTTTCCATGGCTCCACTTTATTTCGATCCTGGGATCGTTGGTTGACGTTGCGTCTGCATCTTGCTGGAGTGAGAAGAAACGCCGTTGTTGACACCGCGTCTGCTGTAATGAAACGAATGTCGAGGTGGTCTCTAGGTTGTTTGTGAATCGTCGAGGTTTAGAACTAGGGACTTTGCCATAGTTCCACTTTGTTTCGACTCTGGGGTTGTTTGTTGGCATTGCGTCTGCATCCTGCTGGAGTGAGAAGAAATGTCGTTGTTGACACTGCGTCTGCTGTAACGAGATGAGTGTTGAGGAGGTCTCTAGGTTGTTTGTGAACCGTCGAGACTTGGCTCTCCCTTTGACGGAGCCTGGTGGGAAAATATGGTTCCCTTTTCGTTTATGTCCATGGATTGTATACAGGGGTCGATGTAGACTCACCAGAAGGGCAAAAGTTTCATCATTTTTTATTTCTTTCCGTGATGCGCTATCATTTCAGCTTTTTATATCGCGAAAGTTGCGATAGCCCAATCATTTCAGCTTTTTATCGCAGTGCCCAATCATTTCGGCTATTCTTTTCTTTTTACTCGTTGTTTTTTATTGCGAGTTGCCTAAACATTTCGACTGTTTTTATACGCATATATTTTGCTCGCTGATTTTCATTGCGAGTTGCCCCATCATTTCGGCTATTTCATTTACATTTTTTGCTCGCTGATTTTCATTGCGAGTATGAAACTTAAGATCTGATACCAATCTTGCATCAGCATCATTGCGACTGGAATATTGCCATGAGCGAATCATTATTTGCCGTGAAAGGACTCAGAGTTTGACACCGATTTAGGCATCAGCATCGCTGCGAATGGAATATTTCCAGGAACGAATCATCATTTGTCTTTGCTGATTTGAACAAAAGTGGCTTAGCAAACAGGGTTAGGATCCTGCTGACTAAGACATTTTGACTTTATGAGCCGTAAGGGTCTCATAAAGGTATTTCTCCCTACGAGTCGTGAGGATCTCGTAGGTGTATTTTCACCTTAGAAATCGTGGGGATCCCTAAATGCATGTTCTCTTATAACTCGTAAGGATCTCATAAGAATATTTTCTCCTTATAAGTCGAGAGGACTTATAAGTGTCATTCACCATATGAGAACATTCCTCGTCATTGGTGGAACTTGGTGGGGGAAATCATTTATTTGTGCCCGTGGATTGTATACAAGGGCCAATATCGGACCGCCTGTAGGGCGACTTGGGGAATATAATGGCTTAAGAACAGGTCTAGGTGTCTGTTCCCTGATTAAAAATCAGGAAAAAGCTTTAGAAGAGGCATCACGTGCTCACACGTGACCAGTGGTCACGTGTTGGCACGTGATGGTTAAGCAGCGGCCAGAGAATAGAGCGCAGAAGAAGAGAAGCCCATTCCAGGGGTCACATGCTCACACGTGACCACGGGTCACGTGCTCACACGTGACCAACGGTCACGTGGCCATACGTGACCGGCTTTAAAAGCCTTATTCTTTAACAGAATTAAATTCTGAGGAGAGATCATTTAAATCTTTCCAAAATTGAGAAGATTTATCTGAAACCGTTGGATCAAGAATCTGAAGGTGATTAAATATCACCAATTTATGAAAAAATCTTGGACATGGAAAGATTTCCCCCTAAATCTAACCGAAATAACAAAGAGATATCTGTGGATTTAAAATCCAATGGTGAATAAAATTCACCTAATAATCTAAAGGCCCAGATCAATGATGAAAATAAATCAAATCTCTCAATAAACAAATCAAATCTTTCAATGAAAGATTCACTAAACAGATCGATTCTTTTCCTTCTCCTATAAATAGGTGCCAAGAGAGAGAGTTAAAGAGAGAAGGGGGGATAGAAAAACAGACAGAGAGAGAGATATAGAGCCTTGAAATCTTGAAAATTCAGAAGGAAGAATTTGATTCTCTGCAAAAGAAAAACCCTAGGTAAGAAAAGAGATGCTTCAAAAGAGAATTTAATTCTCAAAAGAGTTTAACTCTTATATAAAGAAAAGAACTTAGTTCTTTCTCTGGTGGAGGATCTGCAAAGCGCACATCTTCCCATGAATTGAGAATTTAATTCTCATTGGGTTGAGATCCTGCCATGCAGATCTAAAACATAGAGGGGGAATTGAGTTTTGAGAATTTAATTCTCACAGAGTTATAGGAATTTAATTCCTTTGAGATAAAATTAGGGTTTAACCCTATATTATAGGAATTTAATTCCTTCTGAATGGACAGAACTACGGTTTAACCCTAATTGAGAACTTAATCCTCTCAAACTCACAGGAATTTAATTCCCTTAAAAAAGAAATTAGGGTTTCACCCTATTCCAGAATTTAATTCTTTACATATATGGGGAATTTAATTCCTACAAAAAAGAAATTAGGGTTTAACCCTATTTAAGAATATAATTCTTCAGAAGAAAATAGGAATTTAATTCCTCTAAAGTTTATTGCTAGGGTTTAACCCTATGAAGAATTTGATTCTTAAAATATGAACAGATCTTTAAAACATGCAAAGAACCAGAGTCGCGTGCGACCACGTGACCCCTGTAAAGATCCACAGAAAAGAATTTTGAGGCAACGTCTCACGTGCCCCACGTGACCCCTGAAGGATAAAAAGAAAAAGCAAATAGAAGCTATGGGCGCCCTCACGTTCTACCACGTGACCTCTTGGCAAAAGCTTTAACCGTCAAAAACCCACATTCCCATCACGTGACAGCACATGATGCTCCAAGAGCAATTATAGAAAGTATTCAATACTTTTGGCAGAATAAAATAAGGGGAATCAGGGCACTCTCACGTGTCCACACGTGACCCCTCTCTCCTTAGTGTTTAACACTAATTTGAAGACTTTGTTCCCAGTGTTTAACACTGATTTTCTTAGTGTTTAACACTAATTTGAAAACTCTATTTGCAGTGTTTAACACTGATTTTCTTAGTGTTTAACACTAATTTGAAAACTCTGTTCCTAGTGCTTAACACTGATTTGCTTTAGTGTTTAACACTAATTTGAAATCTATGTTTCCAGTGTCTAACATTGATTTGCTTTAGTGTTTAACACTAATTTGAAATCTCTGTTTCCAGTGTTTAACACTGATTTGCTTTAGTGTTTAACACTAATTTGAAAGCCCTGTTGCTAGTGTTTAACACTGATTATCTTTTAGTGTTTAACACTAACTTGCTAATCTTATTCCCAGTGTTCAACACTGTTGGTCTTTAGTGTTTAACACTAGCTTTAGCCCAATTAGCTAAGTTTCTAGAGGCAAAGCCTCTCCTTCAATAAACCAACAGAGGGCTAATATTCTAAACATGATTGGACTTAGCCCAAACTGGCCATAAGTCCTCAATTCAAACTTAACTGGGCTAATGGGCTCATAATATAATTAATTGGTCTTAGTTCCAAATTGGGCCAAAGATTATTTAATCTACCTTGGTTCAAAGGTACATCTCTTCACTCCTTTGATACTTGGCATTGTAATTCCTCAACGTCTTCAAAGAGGTGACGGGTCCCGATGACCACACATTGATACGGACTGGGGGTCCTTAAACTCACGGACTATGATGTCCTTAACCTTGACCGTGATGTCTTAAAACTAATGCCGGACCGTGGAGTTCTTAAAATCCACGAACTATGGTGTCCTTAACCTTGACCGGGATGTCTTAAAACTAACAATGGACTATGACGTCCTTAACCCTGACCGTGATGTCTTAAAACTAACGCCGGACTGTGGAGTCCTTAAATCCACGGACTATGACGTCCTTAACCTTGACCGCAACGTCTTAAAACAACATTGGACCGCAATGTTCTTAAACTACCTATGGACCACTATGTCCCTAAACTGGAACAATAGAGCCAATTGCTCTCTTGTCGGATCCAAACGATCCCGTTAAGTTGATTTTAGTCTGGAGATTAGGCTAACGTATCCTTAAAAAACGTTTAAGTTGATCTTAGCCTCAAACATGGCTAACGTGTCCTTAAACTAATATCTGTCCCCAAAATGGGAATGTTGGACCATTATGTCCCTAAACTGGAACAATAGAGCCCCCAAATGCTCTTTTGTCGGATCTAAACGATCCAGTTAAGTTGATTTTAGTCTCAGATTGGACTAACGTATCCTTAACAAACGTTTAAGTCGATCTTAGTCTCAAATGAGGCTAACGTATCCTTAAAACCAAACCCCCAAACCCAAATCTAAGATAATACAGATTTGGACTAGTCCATGCCCTACGGGCGACGACATAACTCAGTCTCCGTATACAATCCACGGGCAACCAAACACAAAACAAACACACACGACACGAAGTGAACATCTGGAGAAGGAGAAAGTTGTTACTGCAATGCGGTAGCGTAATTAACTGCAGGGGCTTGTCCCTGCAGGGAAGAGCGTCCCCACAATCAAAAACCCCTCAAGCGAGGGGGAATCTGATGAAGTCTGCTACATCGGACGCATCCGTTTAAACCTTCGATACATGGTGCCATAAATCAACTTGGCATCTTCGAAGAGGTAGACTGATAGCACCAATTATCATCTGCCCCAAATTTCAGGCAAGACGTCTGTCGCGCCGTCTTTCAGAGGGGAACAGATTCTGGCACGCCCGGTGGGACCTTTTCCTCTTTCCACTCCACACTTCGTGTGTCGTCTTCGCGAACGAATCACAGTTTGTTAATGGTTGCCTTTGGGTTTCAAGTTACTAAGATTTGGTCTTTTACCTGGCGCAGAAATCAAGCATCAATAGTGTTAGTTATATGTATGCCCTAGAGGCCATTACTGTACATTGGATGTATATTGTAGTGGATGCTGGGACATATATAGGAAAGACTTTCTTGCTCGACATGATAGTATGCTATCTGGTTGCTCTTTATCTTAACGTGTATACTTTCTGTCTCTCTGTTACATGTTGATAAAGCCTTTAGGATGTGTACTCGACTTCCAAGACTGTGATGCAGATCATACTAGTGGGGCCTGGATAGTCCATGGGTACATCCTTGAAATGTTCCTAGTCGAGGGAATATCGAGACGGGGCATCGATATTCCAGAGTAGACTAGCGTATATCTTCTCGACCCATGCGATAGGCGATGGATGATCCCATATCCATTGGTGTTTGACATCAGAAATGGTATACGGGTGCTCAGTGGAGACTGGGTACACTGAACGGACTCGCCGAGAACTCCCAGATAGTATTATACCTCACGTCAGATGGCAGTTCTCTGGTGACACTGGTACAGCTTAGTCTGTTGACCCGAGATCGTCATAGAGTCATGTGTGTCTCCCACTGTGCTTTGATTTCCACCCTACCACGGCTCTACTGAGTTGTGCAAACAGGTGTTTTTTGGGTACAGTCCCGATTCACATGGAGGCAATGAGCGATAGGAGGGGATTCGTCTCTCCCGGTATTGGGGGTTGATGTTGTGCTATGCTCGACTGGCCATAACAGGAAATCCCTGGCCAGGGTTGCAGTGATATACTGGTAAGAGTTATCAGTAGTTTCATGAATGTTATGGACCTCAAGTCGGCATGACTTATCGAGCTACTGGGGTCTGACGTTTACCACCCCTAGGCGAGATATGCGACATATCAGACGAACAGACCGGACTATACGGTAAGTGTTACTGGTTGGATTCACAGGAGTGTGAGCGGGCTTGCTCGTCGATCTTCTGATCGCTCAATACCCGGGTGGCCGTTACGTTTAGCAGACCGCTTGTGGCTTGTGGGTGTTTGATATGATCATCATCTGCTGCCGGCGTATTGACGAGTCTTTAGAGTTCTACACAGAGGTTTCCTGGCTCGAGCGAAACGAAATAGGAGCGCATATGAGATATGGGCGGGACCGAGAATAATGCGTGTATGTGATACCGTATTCTATTCTCGCGATGAATGTATCGAATGGTTATATGCGATATAACCTAGTTATCGAATCAAGGATTGATTCGATAAGCCGATACATATGATACTAGTCGGTTATATGCGATATAACCGGATCATTGAATCAAGTGTTGATTTAATGATTTAATGTAAAATTATATATTTGATATATTACTTTGCATTAACTAGTATTGGTTCACTTTAAATGGATTTACTCACTTGGTTTGTACACATTGTATATGTGATATACTTTTGTGCATAAGATTGTATCATGTTTGATGATACTTGCTCTTTTGGGTTTGTGTAAAGATTAAACCATGTTTAGTGAATGGTTAGGGTTTCTTTTCTCTTATTTATTTATCCATTTATTATTGTTTTGGAAAATATAAAGCGAAAATGAAATGGTGGCTTTGTTTGTCTTTTCTTCGAAGCTTCTTGAAGCTTTGAAAAGTCTACCATTCTTGTCTCTTCTTTAACCCTAACCACTCTTCTAAACCTTGGTTAAATCTCTACACTAAACCATGGTTGAAGTTATGATAAGTATTATTTTTATTTTCTTTTTTAATTAACTTATCATATCTTCTTCTTCTTCTTCATCTTCTTCAACATGAAGAAAGCTAGTGGCCATCAATGGCAACTAGTGAAATTGAGTGAGAAATCCAAATATAAAGTCTACCCACTTCCTATTTCTTCATCCTCTACCTCTTGCCAAGTTGTATAGGGTGTTTACTTCACAAGTTTTCAAGACTTGGTGAAGTGAGAGCTTGATCTTGCGATGCTTCGACGTAGATCATCTTCGGCATGGACATCGACGACCTAGCTTGCCCATTCTCCGACGAAGTCGACGCTAGAGTCCGGGAACTCATTTGGACAACAAAGGGACTTCGTTGCGGAGCTATGGAGGTGGAGCACCGGATCTACAAAGGTCGTATTTCCATTTCTTTGTAGTTAAGTGTTAACTAGTTTACATGTTTCGCCTAGTTTTCTAGCCAACGATCTTGTTAGGGTTTGTAGGCACCGTTAAAATTTGAAATTGGCATGATCGATGCCTTGTATGACCTCATTAGGGTGCCTAGGAACCTTTCAAATAGCATCCAACTTCTCGAGCTGCTCGAAATGCAAGTGCAACAGACGCTCCGCCTTACCTGGAGGTGTAGCCTATGGGCCTCAAGCGGCCTCCATCCTTGCCATGCCAGTGGAACAGGTGACTCAGGCCACCACCGGTCTGTTCTTCGGGACCATGCTCCCGCCTGCAAGCTTCACCATTCCAGTGCCCGCACCGGAAGCGCAAAAGAAGTCGGTCTTCGATCAGCTCACTGTTACAACGGCCCCTCTCAACGGGTCGTCCAATGTCAAGCCGGCAGCCTCGGTCTTTACCAGGCTGAACCTGAACTCTAATGGGCCTGCCAAGAAGCCCATGACCCCTGACATAGCCATCACAAAGAAGACAACCATCTCCATCCCTGAAGTCGTCAAGACGGCTTCTCCTGCTAAAGAGTCGGTCTTTTCAAGGCTGACTATTCCGGCTCCTGCTGCTTCTTGAGGGTCTGGTTTTGACAGATTGAATATCGCCACTCAAAAGACATCAGCCTTCAAGAGGCTGACACCAGCGGCGCCTCATCTGGATAGGGGGCAAGATGAGACTATCCCTATCGCCGAGCCAGTCCCAACAGCTCGACATGCTCGACGTCGCCACTGGCACCGAGTAAGGAAGGCCGGGGGCAACTCCCCCTCAGGGCTAACTCCACCGGCTCCGATGGTGGAAGTTGATGCTGCTGTTCCAACTGGGAACGGCTTTGAACCACTAAGGAGGGTACGCAAGAACTCTCCGACTGCCACGCTAAAAAGATCTCCTCCACCTGCGGAGAGTATTACAGATGCAAAGCTGGAGCAGCCCTCTCAACGGCTATCCTCCAAAATTTATAAGGTCTGGCGGAGGGTCCAAGACTCAGTAATCGACCAAGATCACTCTCGCCGGTAGAAGAGGGTGAAGGTTCGGGAAGAAAAGAACTGTCCTGCCAAATCACAAAGGACGACAACCACTTGGTGCCCGCTGCAACGGCTCCTTCAACGTCGATTACTCAAAAGAGAGGAAGGCCGGAGAAGGTCCCTATGCCTACAGCTAATGTCAAAGACAGTAAGCCTAAATGCCCTAAGTCTGGGGGCATAGTGGTGCATACCGTTTACATGGCGTCCGGGAAGGAGGACAGTCATACATCTACAGATCATCGACCGCTCACGCGATCGGTGACTAAAGTCAGGAGCAGCAGCAGAAGCTCCAAGAAATGATGAATGCGATGGCCGCACTCACTGGGCTAAAAGAAAGCCCCGAAGCATCCTTGGATCAACGCCAGGAGCAGGAAACTGACGCTGAGTTCCTTCGCAGGATACTGGAAAAGAAGGATAAAGAGGCTGCAGAACAAGAAGCCAATATAAAGCGAATGGCCCTTTTGTTCCAGGACATGGTTGGTATGATGATCCAACAAGATCCTCCTACTGAAAATTCCCCGATCGTCCTTGAAGATGACAAGGGAGAGACGTCAAATCCTCGACCGGCTCTGTCAACAGCCAAGGAGGAGACAATTTCCAAAGCTGACTTGGACGAGTATATAGCTCAGCAGATACGGGTTCACCAGGCGACTGAGGCAACCGGTCAAGTTGTCAGAACAGGGGCACCATATCCAAGATGGTATGACCAGATCAAGTACCCGCCGGGCTATACAATACCGAAATTCCATGTCTATAAGGGGACGGGCAATCCCCACCAGCATGTTGCCCAGTTCAGGGTGTTTTGTGGCAACACTGTAGGCGACGAAAAACTGCTACTTCACCAGTTTGTCGGCAGCTTGTCAGAAACGGCGTTCGAGTGGTACTCTGAGCTCCTGAACGACTCTGTCAAAACATTTGCGGAAATAGAGCTGCTATTTACGCAGCGATTCACGAGCGCCAGCGAACGCACCCCGATAACGGCATTGATTAATACCAGGGTGAAACCAAGTAAGGCGTGGGTCCAGTACGCTATACGCTGGCGAAACTTGTGGTCGAAATGCGAACAACGCATTGAGGAAGCGCCCGCGGTGGGCATGTTCGTGGGTACCCTAGATCCTCATGCAACTATCTCACAGTTCATGATGTTCTTTAAGTCAACCACATTCCAGGCTTTGACCGACAAGTTGGCCCAGATGGACCAGATGGGTCACAGACCGTCTCCCCCGAGGCCGGAACCTCAGAATGACAAGGGTAAAGGAAAGGCAACCTTCGTTGCGAACGCTCAGCAGCAACCCAGTGCCCCAAAGCTGGCGGATCAACTGGAAGAAAGACGGCGGTAATATAATGAGAAAATGAAGCGCCCCTACTCATTCCCGCGGGATAAGACGAAGAGGCTATTCGAGCTGGCGGTACGCAACAGGCTTATCAACTTGCCAAACCCAAGGTGACCGCCGCAACCCAGTGAGGTGAATAACCCCAATTATTGCCCTTACCATCAAACGGTAAGCCATCCGGTTGAGGATTGCTTCGTCTTCAAAGGATGGATTGAAGATCAATACCTACAGGGCAAGTTTGTGCTGTCCGAGAAGTGGAAGGTGAACTCACCACAACCGCACACTCCCAAGAAGACGGACACACCGGGGGCAACTTGTTCTTTCATTGAAGAAGCTCCATGGTAAATCGTGCTTTCAGCAAAAACCAAAAGAATACTGAATGAACTCCAGACGTGCCCGGGGATCAGGTGGAAGAACCCGCTGGAACCCTAGATCATTGAAGGGATGCTGAAGCCGCGCCCAACTCTAAAGATCGGTGGTGATGGCCCGAGCACTCACAACCAGCCGTCAAAATCTTCAAAGAAAAAGAAGAAGAAATCCAAGAAGCCCGTGAAGCCTCGAGACAAGCGCACGGACTTGCAGAAACAGATTGACGCGCTGGAGGAATACAATCAAAAGGCGCGGACTCCCATCACACTCCAAGAGTTCCTCAACCACGTCTTTCAGGAGGAAGATAATGGAGAAAGCTCGTCGGATGAATCCGAGGGATATGTGGCGAGTTGTCATGTGATCTCCCACTCATTTACGGACGATGAAAAAACTCCTGGCACTGAGAAACTGGGGGCACAGCCTGAACCAAAACTTGTGTGGCCAACAGACGAAATGATCGACGCCTTTCTAGACGAGATTCGTTTGAAAAGTAAAGCCGATCGGGAGCGTGAGATGGCCGCATCAGTAGGAGCCAAACACAGGCGACTAAACGAAAGAGTCGAAGCACTCCCGCCAGATCAAGAGACATCCGATGCGGATAAAAACATATTCAAGACGAGGAAAAGGTTTGCCAAAGCCATGTCAATGGGAATGAAGCTACCACCCTCAGAAGAAAACACGCTCAATGGGGCAGAGAGGCACCCTAATTACTGCTCATATCATCGAAAGGTTTCACACCCCACTGAGGAGTGCGACGCTTTTAAGATATGGTGGCAGGAATATGTTGCTCACCGGCAACATTTTAAGCGAATGAAACGCAGAACTTGTCGGGAGCAGAGAAGTACAACCGACAGGCACAAAAGAACTACCGGCAACTGTTACACGGTCAACGCCGGAGAATCACAAGTTCTCATCTTTAGGAGCGACTCTGATGAGGAAATGGCCCTGGGCCCTCTCTTTAAAGAATCCGTCTTAGGGAAAGAGGAAGGACCAGAGACCTGCGAAAACATTCAGCTGCGCAATCGCACGCTCCCGGAAAAGAATCTCAGACCCGCAACTAGAAAAGATAAGGGAAAGGAAAAGGCCACTGAGGATATCGCTTTAGATGACCAAGTCATGAAAGAACTGACTGCCAAGGACCCTCCCAGGAAGAGTAAGGTGGATTACAACATCCTAGTGCACCTGAGGAAGCTACCCTCGTAGCTCAGCATTCTTGACGCCCTCTTATTATCAAAAGAAGCGAGAGATTCATTAATCAAGGCGCTGCAAGAGCCCGAGCAATTCCAAGCCTTCCTCACCGAAGAAAGGATGAAGGATGAACTGGAAGAAGCGCACACGGCCGATATCACTTTCGGTGATGAGGACCTTCTCCTTGGGACGTGCGACCACAACCGTCCCCTATACATCTCTGGATACTGCCATGATATCAAGATAGGCAAAATTCTGGTTGATAATGGATCCTCCGTCAATCTCCTTAATGTTCGGGTGTTGAAGGAAATCTGCATGAGCGTTCAGCACCTCGCTCGTGATAAAATTACTATCTCCGGGTTCGACTCCCAGTCGTCATGAACCCTCGGATCTGTAATACTAACATTATGCTTTGGACTACTCGTCACGGACATCAAGTTTCACGTCATTGACGCCAAGACCTGCTACAATGCTTTGCTCGGTCGTCCCTGGTTACACGAGCACAAAATCATCCCCTCTACGCAACATCAGTATATGAAGTATTTCAAGGATGGTCTCGAGTACACCGTAACAGGAGAGCTGAACCCATTCTCCGTGAACGAAGTCCGCAAATACGAAGATACAAAGTACTTTTTGCCAGATTTTGAGGACACGGAGAGGTGTCGCAAACCGGAGAACAAAGCCGCCGCCACCATTCCTGTTTTCAGGAGTGATACAGAAGAAGAAGAAGAGATAGTTTACGCTGGGCTGTCTCGACGCAACAACCGGGGACCATCCGCCCCCATATTGATCTTCGGAAGTGACTCGGAAGATGATGTCAATGCTGTGTTCTCCAGTCGGCCGTCAATACAAGAATTCCCTGGTGATGATCAGAGTTTGCAAATCACCATGACTCCGCGGGAGCACTACAAAGATCTTGACGCACTTGGAGCTTACAATGTGCAAGACCTACAAACATTTTACGTCCCTCCCAGGCGAAAAGGTGAAGAGGCAATCCTATTCTACTGATCCACGGAAACAAGAGTGGAGAAAGAAATCTGGTACGGCGCGGATTCTACACTTGACAGGCTCCAACCCATCCGTTTGCCCAGATATTATACAAATG
The DNA here is from genome assembly GCA_030015575.1 of Agapanthus africanus. Lineage (NCBI taxonomy): Eukaryota > Viridiplantae > Streptophyta > Magnoliopsida > Asparagales > Amaryllidaceae > Agapanthus > Agapanthus africanus. The sequence continues at coordinate 670,737,447 of CM057337.1, forward strand.
GACTAAAAAGGCTATTGAAGCGCCAAGGGGTACGCTTAAAACAGACTGTCCGACAAGCTCGGTTCTACAACAGGATTTGGGATGTCCTTGGGACTCAGCACAAGCTGCCCAATGGGAGAATGGAAACGCTCGGGCTTGGATATGTGAAATCCGGGAAACGGGAATGAGTCCTGCTAGCTACGTCATATATGACTTCGATGAAAAAGGGGACGCTCTGTCAGAAAACGCTGACCCCGAACCAAAACTAGATCCCACAATCAAAGTGCCGAGTCCGTCATTTGAAGAGCGAATGGACAAGCTTATCAAGAAAGCGGGTCAAAAAGCTCGGGATGACCATAATCGCGAAATGGCCATCTACGAGAAAGCCAGGACGCAACGTCTTCTTCAACAGGCTGCAAAAGACGAAAATGCTCCTCCCTGTCAACCTGCTGTGCAAAAGGCCCGACGCAGAGGCAGAAATAAGTCAAAGAGCGGAAAAGGGATTTGACAAAAACAATGCGGGATCAAAGAGTCATGTGATCGGGAATTGCGCGGGCCGGATTTGTCCCTCATGAAGAAGATGAGTCGAGTGTATTCTTTCCCTCAAGACAAGACGAAGAAGATACTTGATCTCGCTTTAAAACATCGAATGATTACACTCCCAGAGTCTAAGCACCCTGAGCAAGCTAACGAGGTCTCTCATCCGGGATATTGCTCTTATCACCGAGCCATAGGACACCCTATCGAAGACTTCTTTACCTTCCAAAACTGGGTCGAAGACCAGTACCAGCAAGGCAGGTTTGCTCTATCCAGCAGTTGGAGGGTAAGGCCGCTACAAAAGAACGAATCCAAAGCCATAAGAGCAGAACCAGATCCACATCGGTCTTGGAAGCGAGTTCGTACTTGTCATATGATAACAATATCAAAAGGAGAGCCCGAGAATATGGATGTCCTTCCTTGGTGCTTCGAAAACAATGACGACGAGGTAATCTCAGAATTTCCACCAGTACCGAAAGAGCTGGAAGATGGAATACATACTACTGCAGATAACCTCAAGAAAATTGAGTTGGGGACGGTGAACAACCCACGACCGACATTTGTCAGCGAGCTGCTATTTGAAGAAAGGGTGGCTGCGTTAAAAGACGTGCTTGTACAGCATAGAGATTGCTTCGCATGGAACTATTCTGAAATGCCAGGACTAGATCCAGAAATTGCTGTACATAAACTGGCGATATCCCCGGACGTTAAACCATTCAAACAGGCGCCGAGAAGAATGCGGTTCGAGCTTGAGATGAGTATCAATGCTGAGGTCAAGAAGTTAATCGACTCTGGCTTCATCCAAGAAGTTCAATATCCCGACTGGATCGCCAACATCATTCTGGTGATGAAGAAGAATGGGACAGTGCGCATATGCGTGGACTTCCGGGATCTCAATAAAGCATGCCCGAAGGATGATTTTCCAGTGCCAGTCACCGAATTGATGATAGATAACACGTCCACTCATGAGGTTTTCTCCTTCATGGACGGCTCATCAGGATATAATCAGATAAAGATGCATCCCGAAGACCAGAAGTATACCGCTTTCCGGACCCCTTTGGGTATATTTTGCTACAAAGTTATGCCCTTCGGTTTAAAGAACGCCGGTGCCACCTATCAGAGGGCCATGACGAAGATCTTCGATGACCTCATACATGAAATCGTCGAATGTTATATCGACGATCTCATGGTGAAAAGAAAATCGTACGAGGAGCATTTAGAGCATCTAAAGACCGTATTTCAACGCCTTCGGCAATACAACTTGAAGATGAACCCCCTCAAATGCGCGTTCGGAGTATCCTCAGGCAAGTTCCTAGGGTTCATTGTCCGGCACCGGGGTATCGAGATAGATCTGTTGAAGATCGAGGCGATCATGGAAATGCCACCGCCAAGGACTCTCAAACAATTGCGGTCTCTCCAAGGGAAGCTCGCGTACATCCGGCGATTTATAGCCAACCTTTCAGGCAAGTGCCGCCCTTACAGTCACCTGATGAAGAAGGGAACCCCGTTCGTCTGGGATCACAAATGCCAAGGCGTACTGGACGAGATCAAGCAGTACCTGCAGAACCCACCGGTGTTAGCTGCTCCAGTCAAGGGAAAACCTCTTATTCTTTATACAACTGCCCTCGAAGGTTCGTTAGGTGTATTATGGGCACAAGAGAACGACCAAGGGAAAGAAAGGGCTCTCTATTACTTGAGTCGGGTTCTACTGGGGGCAGAAGGCAACTATTCCCCCATTGAAAAACACTGCCTGGCGCTGATCTTGGCGATAACAAAGCTCCGGCACTATGCATTGGCACATGAAGTCCGTCTCATATCGAAGGTGGACCCTCTTAAATATTTGATGTCAAAAGCCATATTGACAGGTCGGCTCGCTAAATGGGCCTTGCTCTTGATGGAGTTCTCGATAACTTATCAAATTCTTAAAGCAGTCAAAGGCCAGGCGATCGCCGACTTCCTCGCTGAACATCCGATACCGGCCGATTCCCCTTTGAATTGCGAACTGCCAGATGAACACGTGTTTGATGCGATCGACGATGGTGGTAATCGGTGGGAACTTTATTTTGATGCAGCGTCTTCCGTGAAAAAGTGCAAACAAAGCACCCCTATAATCAAATCAGGGGTAGGCCTTATCTTCGTAACCTCACAAGGAGGGATAATGCGATTCGCCTTCTCCTTGACAGAGCCGAGGACGAACAATGAAGCCGAATACGAAGCTTTGATAGCAGGTCTCGAGATTGCCATCGACATGGGAATTGAAAGCCTCCTCATATATGGAGACTCCCAACTGGTCGTTAGCCAAGTGAACGGCGACTACCAGACATACAAGCCAGAGCTGGTGAAGTATGGCGATAGAGTACAGCGATTGATGACTCAAATTCCCTACTACATGCTGGAAAGCATACTGCGTGCGAAAAATAGCAAGGCAGACGTGTTAGCCAAGCTCGCTAAAGAGCTGGCCGACGAAAACCTTGATGACGTAAGAATCATGGTACAAAGCCATCGGGCTCTTGCTCCGGCAGAAATATCGCCGGAATCATCCGAGGAAAAGGAAGCAACTGAGCAGACGGCCCTGCAAATAAATGACCAAGAAAAGGTTGAAGATTGGAGAGAATTCTTCATATACTACTTCAAATCCCATCGAACGCCTGAAGATGCGTCCTCAAGACACCAGCTCATGAAGCGAGCCTTATCTTTTGCCTTCGTCAATGACACTCTGTACAAGTGGTCATTTGATTCTCTGTGGTTGAGATGCCTGGGACCCGAAGAAGCAGAAAGAGTCGTCCAAGAAGTTCACGATGGACTCTGCGGTTCTCACCAAGCCGGACCGAAGATGAAGTTGAAGATCAAACGAATGGGTTATTATTGGCCCATGATGATCCAGGACTCCCTCGAGTATGCGAAGCAATGCCATTCGTGCCAGATTCATAGGGACTTCATCCACCAGCATCCAAATCCACTACATCCAACGGTGGCTAGCTGGCCGTTCGAAATGTGGGGGACTGACATAATCGGCCCAATCGAACTAGCATCGTCCAGAGGACATCGATTCATTTTGGCAACAACTGATTACTTCTCCAAATGGGCAGAAGCAGTACCGCTGAGGGAAGTGAAGACGGAGAATATCCTCCATTTCTTCAAGACGTACGTCATTTATCGGTTCGGAACTCCGAGACGAATCATCTCCGATAACGGGCCAGCCTACAGAAGCCACAAGATTTGTTGCTTCGCACAACAACACAACATAGACTGGAGATATTCCTCAGTTTATAATCCGCGAGCTAACGGTCTAGCTGAGGCTTTCAACAAGACCTTGACGAAGATCGTAAAGAAGACGGTGTCCCGAAATAAGAAGGACTGGCACAAGAGATTACTAGAAGCTCTCTGGGCTTATCGGACTATGTTCAAGACGGCCACGAACACAACGCCATACGCGTTGGTATTCGGTATGGAAGCAGTACTCCCCCTCGAGATAGAGTTACCCTATCTACGAATGGCAGTCTACTACGAGCTGACGGACGAAGAAAATGCTCACCTTCGGCTTGAGGAACTTGATGCCCTTGATGAAACCCGGCTCATAGCGCAACAAAATCTAGAGGCTTACAAAGCAAAGATGACACGCTCATACAAAAGATTGACCAGGCCGAGGACATTCCGCTAAGGCGAACTCGTGCTAGTGGTCAAAAGACCTATGATCCCCAATCACGCCAAGCGGGGAAAATTCGAGCCGAACTATGAAGGCCCGTACATCATAGACAAGGTCTACCAGGGTGGAGCCTATCTACTCATGGATATGCACGGCGAAAGACCTTTCAGGCAAATAAACGGCCGCTTCCTGAAGAAATACTACTCCTAACGAGTCATGGCCCTCGTCAAAGATAGATGACGACGACTATGTCCGCTCGCTATCTTCCTAAGCCTAAACTCTATAAAGTAGTGACAGGCCTTCTTCAACAACGGACCGAAATGTTCTTAAACTAACAACGGACCGAAATGTCCTTAAACTAACAACGGACCACTATGTCCTAAAACTAGCCGTTGACCGAGATGTCGATAAACTACGGTGGATTGCAGCGCCTCAAAGCCGATACAAAAAAATATATAAAAAATATATATATAATAAAAATAAAAACGGTACGTCCATAAGCGAAATGGGCACGGATGAAAACCCGAAAGGGCTCCGTGAGGAAAAACAGCAGGGCTACCGGCGAGTGTTTGTGAAAACCCGAAAGGGCGCAACCTCGTTAAAGGACACTTGCAGGGTCCTCACGACCTTGTAAGGAGAAACCACCCGCGTGAGATCCTTACGACTCACAAAGGAGCAACACACTTAGGAGTCCTTACGATTCCTAAGGAGAAATTACACTTGCGAGATCCTCACGACTCGTAAGGAGAACTCTCTTATGGGACCCTCACGGCTTATAAGATTTGAAAGTCTTAAGTTACAGAGACCCGGACCTGTTCTTAAGCAACCCCCCCAACCTTCGATATTGCCCTAGAAGTGGCTCAATACTGACCCTTGTATACAATCCATAGGCGTGAATAATCATTTCCCTAACCAAGTCACATCCGTGACTAGGGATATGTTCATATAGTGAACAACCCTTGTAAGTCCTCTCGACTTATAAAGAGAAAACCCTTTTGTAAGATCCTTACGACTTACAAGAGAACATGCACTTAGGAATCCTCACGATTCCTAAGGAGAAAACACACCTACAAGATCCTCACGACTTGTAGGGAGAAATACCTTTGTGAGACCTTTACGGCTCATGAAGTCAAAAAGCCTCAGTCAACAGAACCCTTAACCCTGTTTACTAAGCCACCTTTGTTCAACATCGACAGAGGCAAATGATGATTCGCTCCTGGCAATATCCCAGTTGTAGCGGTGCTGATGCCGAAATCGGTGTCTAAATCCAAGCTTGCAGCGAAAAGCCAGCAAGCCACACATGCATACGAAATAGCCGAATTGATAGGGCAACTTGCGACAAAATCAGTCAGTAAAAATGTATGCATGAAAAATAGCCGAAATGATTGGGCAACTCGTAATAAAAAGCAGCGAGTAAAAAAATAAAATAAATAGCCGAAATGATAGGGCATCGCGAAAAATAGCCGAAATGATGGGGCAATCGCGACCTTCGCGATATAAAAGTTGAAATGATATAGCATCGCGGAAAAAGAGATAAAATAAAAATTAAATTTATGCCCTACAGGTGATGTTACATCAATCCCTGTATACAATTCAGGGGCGCAAACAAAGAAGGGATCATACTCCTCCTCCAGGTTTCATCGTAAGAAGAAGCCAAATCTTGACGGGCCACAAGTGACCTAGAGATCATCTCAACACTCGTCTCGTTACAACGGACACAACATCAAACGAAGCGGAACAGCGGCAATTCCCAGTTCCATGACTCGGCAGTGTACAGATCACCGAAAGTCAAATCCCAACTCCATGAAATGCGGATACAATCAACAAAATTCCTGGTCACGTGGAACGCGGATAACGTCACTCTTTGACCCCGTGGAAAACGTCCAGAGCGGAGCCTGGTCCTCGCAGAACACGGCAGTGAACCCGTGGGAAGCATCCAGAGCAAAATTCCTGGTTACGTGGAATACGGATAACGTCACTCTTTGACCCTGTGGAAAACGTCCAGAGCGGAGCCTGGTCCTCGCCGAACACGGAAGTGAACCCGTGGGAAGCATCCAGAGCAAAATTCCTGGTCACGTGGAACGTGGATAACGTCACTCTTTGACCCCATGGAAAATGTCCAGAGCGGAGCCTAGTCCTCGCCGAATACGGCAGTGAACCCGTGTGAAGAATCTAGAGCAAAATTCCTGGTTACGTGGAACGCGGATAACGTCACTCTTTGACCCCGTGGAAAACGTCCAGAGCGGAGCCTGGTCCTTACAGAACACGGCAGTGAACCCGTGGGAAGCATCCAGAGCAAAATTCCTGGTCACGTGGAACACGGATAACGTCACTCTTTGACCCCGTGGAAAACGTCCAGAGCGAAGCCTAGTCCTCGCCAAGCACGGCAGTGAACCCGTATGAAGCATCTAGCGTAAAATTCCTGGTCATGTGGAACGCGGATAACGTCACTCTTTGACCCCGTGGAAAACGTCTAGAGCGGAGCCTGGTCCTCACAGAACACAGCAGTGAACCCGTAGGAAGCATCCAGAGCAAAATTCCTGGTCATGTGGAACGCGGATAACGTCATTCTTTGACCCCGTGGAAAATGTCCAGAGTGGATCCTGGTCCTCACAGAGCACGGCAGTGAACCCGTGTGAAGCATCCAGAGCGGAGCCTGATCCTTACAGAACACGGCAGTGAACCCGTGGGAAGCATCCAGAGAAAAATTCCTGGTCACGTGGAACGCGGATAACGTCACACTTTGACCCCGTGGAAAACGTCCAGAGCGGAGCCTAGTCCTCGCCGAACACGGAAGTGAACCCGTGTGAAGCATCTAGAGCAAAATTCCTGGTTACGTGGAACGCGGATAACGTCACTCTTTGACCCCGTGGAAAACATCTAGAGCGGAGCCTGGTCCTCGCAGAACATGGCAGTGAACCCGTGGGAAGCATCCAGAGCAAAATTCCTGGTCACGTGGAACGCGGATAACGTCACACTTTGACCCCATGGAAAACGTCCAGAGCGGAGCCTAGTCCTCGCCAAGCACGGCAGTGAACCCGTGTGAAGCATCTAGTGCAAAATTCCTGATCACGTGGAACGCGGATAACGTCACTCTTTGACCCCGTGGAAAACATCCAGAGCGGAGCCTGGTCCTCGCAGAACACGGCAGTGAACCCGTGGGAAGCATCCAGAGAAAAATTCCTGGTCACGTGGAACGCGGATAACGTCACTCTTTGACCCAATGGAAAATGTCCAGAGTGGATCCTGGTCCTCGCAGAGCACGACAGTGAATCCGTGTGAAGCATCCAGAGCGGAGCCTAGTCCTCGCCGAACACGGCAGTGAACCCGTGTGAAGCATCTAGTGCAAAATTCCTGGTCACGTGGAACGCGGATAACGCCACTCTTTGACCCCGCGGAAAATGCCCAGAGCGGAGCCTGGTCCTCGCCGAACATGGCAGTGAACCCGTGTGAAGCATCCAGAGCGAACATCGGACTATGGAGTCCTTAAAATCCACGGACTATGATGTCCTTAACCTCGACCGTAATGTCTTAAAACTAACGATCAACCACCATGATTCTAGACTGAATTTACCTTGGTTCAAGGGTACATCTCTTCACTCCTTTAATATTTGTCGTTGTATTTCCTCAACGTCTTCAAAGTAGTGATGGGTCCCGGTAACCACACGTCGGACTGTGGAGTCCTTAAATCCACGGACTATGATGTCCTTAACCTTGACCGTGATGTCTTAAAACTAACATTAGACAGTGGAGTCTTTAAATCCACGGACTATGATGTCCTTAACCTTGACCGCGATGTTTTAAAACTAACATTAGACTGTGGAGTCCTTAAATCCACGGACTATGATGTCCTTAACCTTGACCGTGATGTCTTAAAACTAACATTGGACTGTGGAGTCCTTAAACCCACGGACTATGATGTCCTTAACCTTGACCGTGATGTCTTAAAAATAACATTGGACTGTGGAGTCCTTAAACCCACAGACTATGAGGTCCTTAACCTCGACCGCAATGTCTTTAAACTACGGTACCCTGGAAAACATCCCAAAGCAACCCCTGACCCCGTGAAATATCGATAAGGGCGACCGCACCCAGCACTTGTAGGTCCTCACGACCGGTAAGGAAGAAAACTTTCTTGTGAGATCCTTACGACTCTCAAGGGAAAACCCGCTTAAGAATCCTCACGATTCTTAAGAAGAACTTACACCTATGGGATCCTCTCGACCTGTAGGGAGAAAAACTCTTTATGAGACCCTCACGGCTCATAAAGCTCAAAAGTCTTAGGAGGCAGATCTTAACCCTGAATCCTAAGCCATTGCTGCCCTGCAAAGAGATCAAGATAAATTGTCCCCAGAAAAGGAGACACACCATTGAGAAGAATTGTCTTTATTCATAAACCAAAATGGATACAAAGTACAATTCATGAAAGAACAAAAGAAAATACTCTCATTCAGGAATATGTACAAAAAGAAAGGAAAAGATACAAGTTTTCAAGCCGGCGGGTGATTTAGCAATTTTGCTAGCTCATCTTTCTTTTGCTGGGCCACAGCTTCATGATTCAGGATCGCCAGAAGATGGGCCTCCGCCTGAGCCTGCTGGGCCTGATACGAGGCGAGCCGACCTTCAAGCTCTTTCTCAGTAGCCTTGTAAGCCTCGACCCTTTCGCGAGTGAACACGGCAGCTTTATCAAGAGCCACCACTTCTCTGATAGATTCTTGAAGTACCCGCCAGAGTTCATACGCTTTATTGGCTTTGGCTGTGAGGCTGGTTTGAAGCTCGCTCGATGCCTTAGAGGCCAGCTCCCTTTCCGAGAATTTGCGGCCAAGCCTCTTCTCGCATGATGCCATGTTTGCCGCACACCGCCCTATCAGCCCCCGCAAGTCCGCCTTTGCAGCCACGGCCTCCGAGGAAAGGCAGGAACACTCAAGGGCGTGCAAGCAAGCCTCCACCTGCCGACAGAACTTCACCCAGACTCGCACCACCTCTTCGCTATAGTAGGTGGCAAGAAAAGGAAGAGAACCGTTAGCTTCGGCGGCAAATGCTTCAGCTGTGGTTGCGCTGCCAGCACGAAGCTCCTTAATCAAAGACGATAAGGAGACAAGGCTTAACTGGGCAAGCACTCTGAGGCTCGCAAAGCATAGGGGCCGAGTGGCATGGCGAAGCGCGAGTCCAGCGCTATGGGGGCTGGCAAGGCTGTTCAGATTTGAAAAATGTCAGTAAAACTCTTAAGCAAAGGAACAAGTGGGACTATATTGAAATGCCACTTACCCACGGACATGCAAGTAGGAGCCAAAGGTTCCCCTGGCCCTTTGAGGACGTCGACCTCGTCATCGGCCTCCAAAACTGTAGAGAACATCAATGTCAATACGCAAAATAACAGCGATACTATAAGAAATGGCGAACGACACTAACCTTGTCCAGATGAGAGGACGATGCGTTGAGGGGAGATTGCCTGCGGAGCTGCCATCTCCAATAGACGCTGAAACGATTGCTGGGGAGACAAATCAGCGATAGAGGCCGCCAACCCCCGCAATTCAGGGAAAACAAAAGAGTTCAGACAACAGAAAGATTGCTGATTTAAAATGTAGAAGGTTACCTTTGACACTCCTCCCATTCTGAGTCGGGGGGGATGGCGTCTTCAACGGCCTCCGCCGTAATCTCCGGCTCCAGCAAAGGGAGGGTAGTCCCGACTACCTCTCTTCCAGCCTCTGGGCCGCCCGCAGGAAGAGTCATTGGGATGGCAACCCCCAAAGGAGCCTCTACCAAAGGAGCAAGCGCTCCGTGATCAGGAACCGCCACTGGAGGCTCTATGGCAAGAGGAACAGCCTCGTCAGCCCCCTCCACATCGAGCAAGGCTGCATCGGGAATATCAACGGGCTTTAGCTTCAACAAGCCCGTAGGGACCTCCCCCATCGCCGAGGACTCTGCACAATCCACACAAGAATAAGAATATATATATAACGGCATAAACAATCTGAAAAACTGCAAAGAAGTATAAAAAACATACCAATGCGCAGGGAAGCCTTCAATATGGCTTCTTCAAGCCGATGCTTCTTCTCAAGGAAGCGTGCTCACCGGGGTTCGAGGGTGGACTCGTGGCCGCCGGTCCATAAGGAGAACGCGTCCGCAGCATCCTCCGAAGTGGCCTGCTTCAGGGCACTTTCTCCCCACTCCTCCAAAGGGCCAATAAACCGCCGCCGGATCCATGAGAGGTCTTCATAGAAGATTACGGCGGGATAAGCTTTCTTGGGAACCCTTGCATTCTGAGACTCATCTTTAGAACGCCGTATGGCCTCAGCCAACTGTGTGGCTTCCTCGGCGGCCGAACTCGGGAAAAGTAGTCCAGCATCTGATTCCTGTAGGGCCAACGGTTCATTCTCAAGAATGGGCTCAGACTCTATTAAAGAGTCGAGCAAGTTAGTAGCAACCTTCCTTCGACGCTTGGACCCAGAGCCGGTCGCCGAGGACGACCGCTTCCTTCCCCGCGGAGCCTTAGTGCGGTGTCGGCCCACGTCGCCTGATTGACACGAAAGAGTGTGTTTGTAGTTTAACCGCAATCAATAACGGTGTCGCACGTAGCTAGACTGAGATGAGTACGGGTCGTCCTCTGGGAAACGTGGAACCTTTTACTTTTACTTTAGATGCGTTGAGAAAGAGAGGAGGGATAAAGAATTTTATAGAATGGTTTCTAGATCTACGTTCAACAAGAATGTAAAATATAGATCTAGATTATTTTAAAGATGATATTAATATAATAAGAGGGCTTGTAGGGTTCGTTAGGATTTAGTAGTTATGGATGATTAATTAAAAGTTACCATTTTTATCCATTAATATATTTAGAACTAGAACGACGGTGATGCGTGTAGATTAGGGTTTCTGGAGGGAAAAGGAATCCCACTCTTAACCCTTATCTCGACACGGAACTCCGTTCATTATCTAGCCTTTACCAAAACAATCATTAATCTAATCTCTAATCGCGGTCGGAACTAGCAAAGAATTGCTAGCGCGCCCGATTAGGATGTTAATGATTCTTTTGATAAAGTTCCTAAACTTTATAGGACTTAAAAAGAGTTTAGTTATTTTCATCGTCCATTAGCCTACCCTAATCCTACGAACCCTAACAAGCGGAGAATTACTCGCGCATGTTGGGAGAAGAAGATGAAAAGACAGATAGGGAAAACATAATGTAAAATGCAAAAGAATAAAATAAAACAACTACCTTTATTAATCGACTTGAACAAACTACACTTTAATCCGTAGAAAATGATTACAAACTAGTTGCTTCTCGATCTCTCCTAAGGAGGTAGTCGAACAGTCGATGATCAGCCTGGATGCGTGAGCGTCTGGAGCTTCGTGATCTCTTCGGCTTGATAGCTTTTCCAAGAGGCTCTCGGTGCCTTTTTATAGTGCAAAACCAGAATCTTTTGCTTCAAAAGTTGGTAAAATATAGTAGAGAATCAGCCCCAAAATTTTTCCTTCCAACTCCATAATATTGCGGCGGATCCGCGGCAAATGGGTGCTAAGGCCGCGGATCCGCAGCCAACGGGTGAGATCTCTTGATCAAAATTCTTGTGCTTTTTTCTTGTGACAAGTGTCAATCCTAGGCACCTTCATAATTCAGAAATCTTCTCACGGTTGCTTCCAGACTTGGTCTCCAAGTTTTGGTTCTTAATTTGGCAAGTTTTTTTCAACAAATTGATTTGTTTGATAAATTCTTCATAACAACTTGGAAAATTCTGCACAACAACTTAAATAAGATTTAGTAGACCTAGTTCTACTAGGATTAGGTCAATGAATTTATTTGCATACACTTTCCTACCAAATGATAATTAAAATATATTAACACATGGAAAATGGTGCTTTTACACATAAACCCTCATATGTATAATATATTATAATAAAGTCCTTTTTTAATATGAAAATGGTAGGAAAAATGTAATACAAATGTGCAGTTTTATCAACTAAATAAATACCCCCAAACTTATTTTTGATCGTCCCGAGCAAACTAGTTTATTTAAGAGGAGAAAAAGAAAGGAGAAAACTAAGCATACTTTCGTAGGCAGACACGATTGCACTGAGCACGTGCAACAAGCCGTTAAACCTCTAGGTGTCCCTAGTAGGAGGAGTGTTGTCTCCTGAGGGTTTTCAGCGGATTACACCCACAAAATCCTATAACAAAAGAAAGATGGTGAAATTTACATATAAAGATAAGAACCATAAAAGAAAGGCCTTGAAAAGAAGAGTTTCCAACTATACTAGCTTTTCAGTTGTCATGAGCCCTATCTTAATAGTCATGAAAAAATGTTAGAAATGACATCATCCCTCAATAAAACATCGTCTTTATTCTTCATTCCTACCTTTCATCCAAACATTGATCATATAACCCCACGTGTGTGTAAATAACATCCCTACACTCGGAGAATTCAATTCAAGCTATCATACTCTTGTCCATCTACCTTAGTACTTTTTAATTTGATGAATATTAAAGATTTGCTCACACATTTTCATGCGACCGTTAATACTTCTTAAGGTACTAACCGACCGATTACTCAAGTGCTTGCTGATTCGGTGATAGTATTTTCCTCGTCTTGCACCACCTAAGGCTTAGCAGTGACTCCCAGACCAGTTGGCCATAGGGCACTAGGTGAAGAGGCACCCTCGCTATATTTTTTTATTGCTGCCTTGGCGATAACAAAACCAGTGTTCATTTTTTTTCTTTTCACCATTTTTATATTTTCTTCATTTTTTTTTCATTTCCTTCATACTTTGGCTTTTAGACAAGAGCATTGCAAGGTATCCTCTACTATCCCGAGTTTCAAGACGTGTGTAAGTGCATATAGTAGGGTATCAACATTCAAATGTTCGGCTTCTAGAATAGAAACTATTTTTCAGACTTATTTTTATCCTCAGATTAGTGACTTCCTTCATTTTACTAACCCTTGGGACAACAGCTCATAACTACTTATTACTAGTTCGTTTAAGAAAACTTCTAATTTTCTTGGTTCTCTTAAACTATTCCTATCTTTTGGATGTAATTTTTCACTTTCTACTCTTTTGTTATAAAAGAAATTTTTTGAAATTTTTTTTGAAAATATTGTGCTTATGCAAAATATGATGCAAATTGATGTGTAAATAAGCACAAACTTCCCCCAAACCTTTTTACAGTAATGTCCTCACTGATGTCATCCGTTAAGCTCAAAAACCTGTAGACTTGGGAGGAAATTATTAATGGGGGCAAGAATATATGAAAGTGAAAATCATCCCCCAAACTTATTTTAGGCTCACAAATTTGTAAAAATCATTTTCTTTTCAAGAGCCAAAATATACCACCCCCCAAACTTTAAACAATTTTAATCTTTTAAAATCACACGAGGGGGTCAAGGTTATTGGTCAATGCCAAGCTTTGCAAAGACCGAAGGTCAACACCAACCATTCAAAAAATTTATCAATGAAGCACCAAGGTTGGTGGAAGAACATGTCACCTTTCGATATGAAGAAGTGGGGAGGTGATAAGAGGTGTAATGGAAAAGGATTGCGTCTCAATTTGGAGAGACGACACAGTGATAGTGATGATGGATTACTCGCATTATCATGATTGTCCAAAAGAGGGGGTGGAGGTCCAATTTCTTCATCTTGGAGTTGATTCATCTCAACACCCGTGTCTTGTAAAAATGCAAGTTCATCAGCGAAAATTTGCTCAAAGCTTTCATCGATATCCCGAAAAATAATGTCATCAGAAAAAATGGGGTGATCGTCAGACTCTATAAAAGGTTTCTCATTAGATGTTGACCCGGACAACTCGGTGGAAGAGTAAATGGTTGGTTCAAACAACAACATATGAAAAGAGTCTGTATCATGAGGTTGATCAAATTCGCTGCTGTCGACATCCATTAATTCGACAGAACACACATGAGCATAGGGTTCGGAGGGTTCACTTCCCAACTTGTAAATATTAAGCTCAATTGACTTCTTTCCAAAGGATAGGGTCATAGAGCCATTTCTACAATTAATTACTGCGTTGGAAGTGGCCAAAAAGGGTCGACCGAGTATCACCGGAATTTGATTGCGTGGGTTTGCCACAGGTTGTGTATCAATAACGATAAAGTCTACAGGAAATATGAATTCCCCGACTTTGATTAACACATTCTCTAGCTAACCCCTAGCTTGGGTGATAGATCGATCGGCCATCTGAAGAGTGCAATGCGCAGGTTTTAACTCTCCGATCCCTAATTGCTCATACACAGAATACGGAAGCAAGTTAACGCTGGCACCTAGATCGAGTAGAGCACGATTAATATTTTTACCCCCAATAGAAAAAGCAGTGCTCACATTACTCGCAAGAAAAACTTTTTTAGGTACTTGAACTTTTCGCTTCCTAGTGCACAAGTCCTTTAAGATTTTCGCATATGACGGAACTTGTTGAATAGCATCTAGGAGAGGAATGTTTATGTTAACTTGCTTAAAAATTTCCACAATCTTCTCCATTTGTGGACTTGGTCTGTTGCCCCTCGACCTGTTTGGATAAGGTGCTTGATCAATAAGTTTTGGGTCCAACGTTTGTGGAGAAGACTGTGGGGATGGATTCGATCCCAAAACTGGAGTGGGAATCGACTTAGATAGATTTGGCGAAATGGACGAAGGGTTCGAGCCTTGGGGAAAACGGATAATAGGCTCGGATGAAGGTGGGAGACTAGACGAATTAGGGGAAGAAGAAGAAGCTGGGGTATCATTGGTGTCACTATCATCACACTGCTCACCCACTCGGTCATTCAGCACTTTTCCCGATCTCAACGTGGTAACAGCACTCATATTATAACTTTGTGAGTGGCCAGGATTAGGTATGGGTTGATATGGGAGTTTCCCTTTCTCTCTCGCACTCATTGCGGCGTTTAACTGTGCGATTTGGTTTTCTATTGATTTGATACTCTCACCATGGGAGGAGGAGTTTTTCGTTAGGGTATCAATAGAAGACCTTATCTCAGCCGAATTTTGCATGGATTGTTTCATGAACATATCCAAAGTTTGTGCAAGTGAGTTGTCAGTACCGACCACTTGTGGTGTAGAAATTTTGGCCGGATTTTGGAAATTTTGTGACTGAAAGGGGGGCTGATTCTGTGGTTGTGGTTGCTGTGGAGGAGGTCTTTGATAATTACTTTGTTGGTTTTGATTCCAAGCAAAGTTAGGATGATTCCTCCATCCTTGATTATATGTGGAAGAATAAGGATCGTTTCTAGGTCGCTGCTGAAAAGCAGCATTAGCTTGAAACGATGCATTCATAGGACATTCTTCCGTTAAGTGTGAAGGATCCGAACAGCAACCACAGACGGTCTTAGGAAGCGTGACCTGATTTAGAGAGAATGTTGAGAACTTGTTTTCAATGGCATCGAGTTTCTTCTGAATCGCTGCCATTTCGGCTTTTACTGCTATAGAAACATCGAGCTGGTGAATACCTCCCTTAGTTGAAGGTGGTCTTACGCTTTCCCACTGCAACGTGTGTTCAGCAAGGTCTTCCAGATATTTCCATGCTTCACCATCATCTTTAGACATGAAATTGCATTGACACATTGTTTCAAGCATCTGCTTTGTCGCTGGATTAATGCCCTCATATATAATCCGACATAAATCCCATCTTTGTATACCGTGATGGGGGCATTGGACAAGCAGATCTTTGAAACGTTCAAAGCACTTCCAAAATGGTTCATTGGGAAGCTGGGTGAACTGGTTGATCTCGCTCCTAACATGTGCAGTCTTATGATTTGGGTAAAACTTCTTAAGAAATGCTACGACGAATTCATCCCAATTAGTGATAGAGTGTGCGGCAGTATTATAAAGCCATTTTTCTGCCAAGTCGCACAGTGTGAATGGGAGAAGACGTAAGCGCATAGCATTTAAAGTCAATTGTGAAGTACCCATCATTGCGCATACATTTTCGAATTTGGTGATGAAAACGTACGCGTCTTCCGACTCAAGCCCGTGAAATTTGGGCAGCAGATTGATGTAGTGGGGTTTAATTTCGAAATTATCCCCGTTAGGTGGTGGAAGAGATAGACAAGTAGGAAGAGGACCACGAATAGGATAGCATCTCTCTTGGAGAGAGATGCGCGGTGGATTCTGCTCACCTGCGGGCGGTGGCAGCGTGGTGTTATAATTAGATGGAGTGCCGTCCATCACGGTCGATGTGGTGTGTGGTGGGGGAAAAGAAGATGAAGAAGTACCGACTTTGGCGTCGATAGCAGGAACGCGGACAAGACGGGCACTAGGATCCCGTATCCAGCCGAGCATGCACTAAGCGGGTTTAGTGCAAGTGGCAGCGTGTGTGTGATTTAAAATTGGCTTGTTTTTGAAAAAGTGGGACTCAAGACAAATCGCCCTAAGATGCACAAGCAACCCTAGAACTAAGGTCACCTAGGTCCAGTCTCTAGACCGCTCCTAGACTTCCAAAGGACAAGCCGCAGGATTAATCCTCTACCGCCTCCGTACTACCCTTGTAGCCAGGTAAGTGCCAGGTAAGTGGGAAGGAACCACGTCGTGGGCCTAATTAAAAACCACTAGCCTTTGTCACACTTGCCTAGGCACTACAAAAGTAATGCGGATAAACGATAGATTACCCACGACCTTCCTCTGTCCTTATTGAGCGCGACAGTCCTTAGAGTCTGGTCTAGATATTTTTTAAATTAATGAAGGGTTGATCTATATGCTCGGTTTATGATTTGTGGGGCTTAGGAAGGGTGATGAAATCCCCACCTAATCTTGATTTGGTCTTTGCCCCTTAGAGTCCGTATTAAATATGCAAAACAAAACCAATCACAAAACTTTTGCAAAAAGAATTTTTTTTTGCGGTGCGATTTTGCAAAGAATTCTGCAGAAGATAGATTTTATTGGATTTGAGGAGAGAGAGAAGGAGTTGAGAAAGATACCAGAGAAGATTTATTCCCTAATTCCTCCAACTTGCCGCGGTTCCGCCGCAGAATGGGTGCTTTTGCCGCGGTTCCGCCGTGTGGCAGAAGGAACAGTTGATGAAATTTTTTGTATGGCCTTTTGTGCTCCTCTGGATCTCTAAAAATGTCTCTGTTTCCTGTTTCCTCAAGTTTGTGACTCCAGATTTCCTCGCAAAAATTCACGCACAAATCGTTAAATATGCAATTTGCAATTTTGTTTTAATAATGATATGACTCATCTAAGAATTCAACACAAATAGTAAGAATAAAAAATTACGCACGTATCCCCGGCAACGGCGCCATTTGATTGACACGAAAGAGTGTGTTTGTAGTTTAACCGCAATCAATAACGGTGTCGCACGTAGCTAGACCGAGATGAGTACGGGTCGTCCTCTGGGAAACGTGGAACCTTTTGCTTTTACTTTAGATGCGTTGAGAAAGAGAGGAGGGATAAAGAATTTTATAGAATGGTTTCTAGATCTACGTTCAACAAGAATGTAAAATATAGATCTAGATTATTTTAAAGATGTAATTAATATAATAAGAGGGCTTGTAGGGTTCGTTAGGATTTAGTAGTTATAGATGATTAATTAAAAGTTACCATTTTTATCCATTAATAGATTTAGAACTAGAACGACGGTGATGCGTGTAGATTAGGGTTTCTGGAGGGAAAAGGAATCCCACTCTTAACCCTTATCTCGACACGGAACTCCGTTCATTATCTAGCCTTTACCAAAACAATCATTAATCTAATCTCTAATCGCGGTCGGAACTAGCAAAGAATTGCTAGCGCGCCCGATTAGGATGTTAATAATTCTTTTGATAAAGTTCCTAAACTTTATAGGACTTAAAAAGAGTTTAGTTATTTTCATCGTCCATTAGTCCACCCTAATCCTACGAACCCTAACAAGCGGAGAATTACTCGCGCATGTTGGGAGAAGAAGATGAAAAGACAGAGAGGGAAAACATAATGTAAAATGCAAAAGAATAAAATAAAACAACTACCTTTATTAATCGACTTGAACAAACTACACTTTAATCCGTAGAAAATGATTACAAACTAGTTGCTTCTCGATCTTTCCTAAGGAGGTAGTCGAACAGTCGATGATCAGCCTGGATGCGTGAGCGTCTGGAGCTTCGTGATCTCTTCGGCTTGATAGCTTTTCCAAGAGGCTCTCAGTGCCTTTTTATAGTGCAAAGCCAGAATCTTTTGCTTCAAAAGTTGGTAAAATATAGTAGAGAATCATGCCCCAAAATCTTTCCTTCCAACTCCATAATATTGCGGCGGATCAGCGGCAAATGGGTGCTAAGGCCGCGGATCCGCAGCCAACGGGTGAGATCTCTTGATCAAAATTCTTGTGCTTTCTTCTTGTGAGAAGTGTCAATCCTAGACACCTTCATAATTCAGAAATCTTCTCACGGTTGCTTCCAGACTTGGTCTCCAAGTTTTGGTTCTTAATTTGGCAAGTTTTTTTTCAACAAATTGATTTGTTTGATAAATTCTTCATAACAACTTGGAAAATTCTGCACAACAACTTAAATAAGATTTAGTAGACCTAGTTCTACTAGGATTAGGTCAATGAATTTATTTGCATACACTTTCCTACCAAATGATAATTAAAATATATTAACACATGGAAAATGGTGCTTTTACACATAAACCCTCATATGTATAATATATTATAATAAAGTTATTTTTTAATATGAAAATGGTAGGAAAAATGTAATACAAATGTGCAGTTTTATCAACTGAATATCGCCCTCAACACCCTCAAAACCCTCATCCCTGTCACCCTCACCCGGTGCCACAACCGAGGATGACACCGCCATTGTTGATGCCGGGGGGCGGTGCTGCCTCTGGTGGTGGCGCTGTTACCGGAGCCCGTTTACCCCACGACCGAGTACCCAGGGGCATACCAGCTGTTGGGGTAAGATCCACTCCCGACTCTCCCGGAATAAGCGCGGTGCCGGTATCCCTCAGAGGAAAGCAGACCGGGGCGCGCGGTCGCAGCATAGCTCCCATGGCCAGAACCTGAGCAGGGGCACCGTGACTAAGAAGTACCCTTCTTTCCTCAATAATAATTGGGTTGACTCGATGGAGATACCAGCCCGTGAACGACCCCACGCATCGAAGCATGTAATCAGCATCGGGGATCATGAACTGGGAACCGGTGTTCAGCCTCACAAAATGATGGGCGGCAGCTCGAACGGCCTCGAGCGAAGGAACCGGCGCGACTATGAAAGCCTCAAACAGGACGCCCTGATCGTAGCCAAACTGCCGGGCAAAGCGATGCGGATTGTACAGCATGAAGAGGGCCACGCTATCCTAACGGAATACCAGGTAACCCGGTCTGATTGCGTATAAGCGCGCAGCCTCCCGGGGCTTCAAAGAGGGCGCGTTATCTATTGACCGGTCCCAAAGCGGCTGGGCTGAGCCCGCGGAAGAAGATAAGACCCGGTCATTAAATACCAACCCGCCAGCAGTAGCATAAGGAGAAATCAACGCCCGAATAACCCCGAATTGAGTCGGGTCTGTAGGGTGTTTTTCGTCACCCCATTGAGATGGGAATACGCGCGCTCTTGTCAGGCGTACTACAGATTCCCCCTGCCTAGGGTAGGCCGGGGTTCAATGATTATGGGGATCCGAATCTCCGGCAGCCGCGGACTAAGCTGCCGTTAATTACCCCCGCCTTTGGGGCAAGGGAACCTCCGATTAACGGGTTAAATTGGTCATGCGAACTCAATGTGCAGTGTACGTGTGTTTTGTTTTGGAGGGGGGTTTTAAATATATCGGGAACCACGCAGAGTTTTTACGGGGGTTCCGCTACCCGGATAGCGGGCTGGGGGTTAAGGGGGCTAGCAGCCCCCTTGCGGGGTGCAGGGCAGCGTCCCGTTAGAAATTTTTTTCTAACAGGGACAGTGTCGCGGAGTATGTGTGTATGTACATATGTATACATATGTATAGATATACATGTATATATATAAAAAGGGGAAAAGACATCCAAAGGATGCGTGGGCCAGCACCTTGGGCGCTGTGCGTCTAGGTGCTGCGCGCTCAGGCGCTAGAGTGCCACGTGTCGGCATGTGGGCGCTCTGCGCTTGAGCGCTGGGCGCTTGAGCGCAAGCGCGCCACGTGTCGGCACGGGGGCGACTTGCGCTGGAGCGCAAGCGCGCCACGTGTCGGCACGGGGGCGACTTGCGCTCGAGCGCTTGCGCTGGAGCGCAAGCGCGCCACGTGTCGGCACCGGGGCAACTTGCACTTGAGGGCAAGCGCGCTACGTGTCGGCATGTGGGCACTTTTTGCTCGAGCGCTGAGCGCTTGAGCGCAAGCGCGCCACGTGTCGGCATGCGGGCACTCTGCGCTTGAGCGCCGGCGAGAAAAAGAGGCTTTTAGCCTAAAAAAATTTCTCGGAAGAGAAATCAGAGAGGAGTTGGACTCCTGAATGTGTTTTTTTTCTTCTGGGGTTTAGTGAACGATGTTCTTCTTCATCCTCTTCTGTTAGCTGGATCTTGAAGATCAAGAGATATGGGATTTCTAAAAATCTCTTCTTTTTGAGATCTAATGGAAGATCTGAGTTCCCCTTTATGGGTTTTGTGGTGAAAAACTAATTTGTTTTATAAAAAGAAGAGTAGAACTCTTGATTTAATTCAAGAGAAAAAGGAAGGTTTTGGAACCTTGAAGAAGGAGAAAAGATCTCAGATCTGAAAAATTTTGAGAGAGAAAAGTTGTTGGGATTTTTTCATTATTTTTGCCTTTATAGGCTGTACACTTTACACATAGCCCCTTGGGCTTCACAAAATGGCATTTTGCCTATCCCATGGCTCATGTGCCATTTATTTTTGCACATAAGCTATGGGCTTTACAAAAATTTGGCTTTATGCCTATTTTTCTTACATTTATCCATAAAATAAAATAAAAGAAATGCAACAAAATTATTTATTACAAAATTTTTATCTTGGCATAGGGAGAGGCCGGCCGCTTCATGTTCGGGCTCGACCCGGGCATGGGCCCACTGGATCTGGGCTTGGGCCCACTTGGCTTGGGGTTGACTTTGATTTTGACTTGGTCAACCGGGATGTAAATTTTTACCCCAACAAATTGCCCCCTATCAATAAATGCACACCACATACTGATCAACCGGGTAGAGCTCACGATCATTCATATGGGTCATGTGCATGAAATTGATGGATCTTCTTTCACGTGGAGGCGACTTGATTCGATTCCCACCTTTTGGGAAGCTGGCACTGCCCTTTTTATGACATGGACGGTCGATGCGGCCCTTTTGGCGACTTGGACGGTCGGTTCTGCCCTTTTTGCGACTTGGACGGTCGGTTCTGACCTTTTTGCGACTTGGACGGTCGGTGCTGCCCTTTTAGCGACGTGGACAGTCGGTGCTGCCCTTTTTGCGACTTGGACGGTCGGTGCTGCCTTTTTAGCGATGTGGACGGTCGGTTTTGCCCTTTTTGCGACTTGGACGGTCGGTACTGCCCTTTTAGCGACGTGGACGGTCGGTTCTGCCCTTTTTACAACTTGGACGGTCGGTGCTGCCCTTTTAGCGACGTGGACGGTCGGTTCTGCCCTTTTTGCGACTTGTGAAGGGTTCCTAGGCACTCTTGTGAAGGTTCATAAGGCATTAAACATGCCCGGATAAAATTTTAGACGTGCCGAACAACCCAAAGACGGGATCTTTGCTAGATTATTCGGGTTTAGCATGCAAGATGATAACTTTAAAGCTAAGTGTGAGGGATTACAACCTTTGTAGTCCGCTCCTTCGCTTCATAAGCTCCGAATAGAAGTCCCTTTGCCGCGATCCACGATCTCCCGGACTCAAGAGAGGCTCCACGACTCGAACGATCCATGCTAGCTTGAAGTGTTCCGATTCTCCGATGATCTACGTCGAAGTTGCTATAACCCAAGCTTTCTCACTCTAAAGAGATGAACACCCTAATCTAATGGGCTAGATTAGATGAGGATGATGGAGTAGTATTTATGCTTTCTTTTTATTTCACTTTCTCACAAGAAATCATCACAAAAGGATTAACTAGTGAGCTCTCTCTCTCAAAACTCAAGAGAGAAGAAGATGAAGAAATGAAAGAATAATCCTTTTGTGATGAATAGTATTCAAGTGTATATGATTGATTATCTAACCATAGTCAAGGATG
The DNA here is from genome assembly GCA_030015575.1 of Agapanthus africanus. Classification (NCBI taxonomy): domain Eukaryota; kingdom Viridiplantae; phylum Streptophyta; class Magnoliopsida; order Asparagales; family Amaryllidaceae; genus Agapanthus; species Agapanthus africanus. The sequence continues at coordinate 670,759,710 of CM057337.1, forward strand.
ATAGGATAAAAGTTGTAGAGAATAAACTAGAGTTAGGGTTTAGTTAGATTAAGGATAAGTATCAACCATAATATCTTAACCAAGACAAAATAGAATCCTTCTAGAATGAACTTGAAAGAGCTAACCCTAATCCCTTTTTATCATCCTTAAACGTGTTTTATAATAAATCATATTATGTCACAATAATATATATCACATATATATTATATATTTGTAATAAAAGAAAATAATACATTTAACATATATCGCATATATATCAATGTATTAATCCGGTGAGAAAATGAAATAATAAAGCGAGCCAATATTAGATAATATAATATAATATATCATATATATTATTATACATTAAATCATCGAATCAACACTTGATCCAACGATCCGGCTATATCGAATATAACCGGCTAATATATCATGTACCGATTCATCGAATCAACACTTGATCCGATGTCCCGATTCATATCTAAATATCACGAGAATATAATACGGTATCTCATATCACATTATCCTCGATCCTGCACATATCACATATGTTCCCCTACTCCGTTTCGCCTGAGCCAAGAAACCTCTGTGTAGGACTCTAAAGAATCGTCAATACGCCGGTAGCAGGTGATGATCATATCAAACACCCACAAGCTGTAAGCGGTCAGCTAAACGTAACAGCCACCCAGGTATTGAGCGATCAGAAGATCAACAAGCTAGCCTGTCCTTTCTTCTGTGAATCCAATCAGTAACACTCCCGTACAGTCCGGTCTGTTCGTCTGATATGTCGCATATCAGGTCTAGGGGTGGTATACGTCAGACCCCAGTAACCGATAAGTCGTGTCGATGTGAGGCTCATAATAGGTCGAGAAACTACTAGTAACACTTACCAGTAAATCTCTATATCAGCCCTGGCCAGGGACTTCCAGTTATAGCCAATCGAACACAGCACAACATCAACTCCCTATACCGGGAGAGACGAATCCCCTCCTATCGCTCATTGCCTCCATGTGATTCGGGACTGTGACCAAAAGCCACCGTTTTGCACGCCCTCTTGGACGTGGTAAGATGGAAATCAAAGCACAGTGGGAATCACACAAGACTCTATGACGATCTCGGGTCTACAGACTACCCTGTACCAGTGTCACCGGTGAACTGCCATCTGACGTGTGGTATATCACCAACTGGGAGTTCTCGGCGAGTCCGTCCAGTGTACTCAGTCTCCACTGAGCACCCGTACACCATCCTTGATGCCAAACACCGATGGATATGGGATCATCCATCGCCCATCATATGGGTCAAGATGCGTATACGCTAGTCTACTCTGGTGTATCGATGCCCTGTCTCGATATACCCTCGACTAGGAACATTTATAGGATGTACTCATCGACTACCGTGGCCCCACTAGTATGATCTCATCATAATCCCAGTAGTCGAGTACAGATCCTAAGGGCTTTATCAACATGTGAGAGAAAGACAGTAAACCAATACATGTTAACATGTTAAGATAAAGTGAAACCAAATAGCATACTATCATGACGAGCAAGAAAGTCCTCTCTGTATATATCCAAGCATCCATTATAATATACATCAAATGTACAACAATGGCCTCTAGGCATATACATAACTAACAATCTCCCACTTGCACTAAGGCCAGCTGCTGTAGTATCTCATACCTAGCATCCCGAATAATCTCTTAAACTGTATCTGGGGAATGGACTTTGTGAGTGGATCCGCAGTGTTGTCCTTTGTATCTACTCTCCTGACCTCGATCTCCCGGCGATCAACTATCTCCCTGATCAGGTGATACCACCTCAGAATATGTCTGGATTTCTGATGGGATCTGGGTTCCTTGGCCAAAGCCATAGCTCCATTGTTATCGCAATACAGAGGTATTGGATGTTCAATGGATGGAACCACACCAAGTTCACTAATGAACTTCTTCATCCAGACAGCCTCTTTGGCAGCATCGTTGGCTGCGATATATTCAGCCTCCATCGTCGAGTCTGCAACGGTATCCTGTTTGGAACTCTTCCAACATACCGCCCCTCCATTGAGAGTAAAGACAAATCCCGATTGCGACTTTGAGTCGTCCTTATCACTTTGGAAGCTGGAATCGGTAAAGGACTCCACCCGGAGTTCTCCGTTACCATACACCAAGAACATATCTCTAGTCCTTCGTAAGTACTTGAGAATGTTCTTCACAGCTGTCCAGTGACTCTCTCCAGGATCTGCTTGATACCGACTCACTATGCTTAGTGAGTATGCAACATCGGGTCTGGTACATAGCATCGCATACATGATAGAGCCTACTGCCGAAGCATAGGGTATCCCTTGCATGCGAGCTCTCTCCAAATCAGTCTTGGGAGACATCTCTATGGAGAGAGTGAGTCCAGAGATCGTGGGTTGGTTCCCACGCTTGGATTCTTCCATACTAAACCTCTTTAGTATGGTGTCAATTTACCTGGATTGGGACAATCCCAGTATCCGTTTGGATCTATCTCTATAGATCCTTATCCCCAATATGCATGAGGCATCACCTAGATCTTTCATTGAGAATCATTGTGATAAGAAGAGCTTGACTGATTGCAGCATAGGAATATCATTTCCTATCAAGAGTATGTCATCCACGTACAATACGAGGAAGACAATCTTACTCTCTACTACCTTCTTATAGTTACAAGATTCATCTATGTTTTTGATGAAGTCAAACTCTTTGACTACTACATCAAAATAGATGTTCCAACTCAGCGATGCTTGCTTTAACCCATAAATGGATTTAAGCAGCTTGCACACCTTTCCGTTGCTCCCACTGTCTACGAAGCCCTCTGGCTGAGTCATGTACACGCACTCTTCTAAATCACCATTTAGAAAGGCGGTCTTAACATCCATTTGCCAGATTTCGTAGTCATGGTATGCAGCAATGGCAAGTAAGATCCGGATGGACTTAAGCATAGCCACTGGAGAAAATGTTTCGTCATAATCCACACCTGGTCGTTGACGAAATCCCTTTGCTACAAGTCTAGCTTTGAAAGTCTCAACTTTTCCATCTACACCAAATTTCTTTTTAAAAATCCACTTGCTCCCAATGGGTTTTACCCCTTCAGGAGCAATTTCCAAAATCCATACTTTATTGGTTTACATGGATTCCATCTCAGATCTCATTGCATCCAGCCATTTCACAGAGTCACCACTCGTGATGGCCTGCTCGAAACTAGTCGGGTCATCATCTTCCATGATGCAATCCTCGCTTCCACCATCAATGAGAAAACCGTAGTATCTCTCAGGTGGATGAGAAGCCCTGCTAGATCGGCGGAGAGGCTGGGGTTCGTCGGGTACTACTGAATCTTCTGGTTCCAACAAATCATCAGTTGCGGTTTGTGGTGCTGGAACTTCTTCCAGCTCTACCTCTCTGCCACTAATTTCTTTTGCAAGAAATTCCTTTTCCAAAAAGGTGGCATGTTGAGCAACAAACACTTTTTGTTCCTCAGCGTGGTAGAAAAAATATCCTTGAGAATTCTTTGGATATCCCATAAATTTGCAAAGGACTGATCGTGCCTCGAGTTTGTCCGGATTTTGTCTTTTGACATAGGCCGGACAACCCCATATCTTAACTCGTTTAAAATATGGTCTCTTCCCACTCCATATCTCATATGGTGTGGTAGGTACAGATTTAGACGGAACTAAATTCAATATGTATATGGCTGTCTCAAGCGCATATCCCCAGAAGGAAATAGGTAACTCAGCATCGCTCATCATAGATCGCACCATATCTAATAAGGTCCGATTCCTTCGTTCCGATACACCGTTGTGCTGTGGTGTATAAGGAGGAGTAAGCTGAGAGAGAATCCCATTCTCTTTTAGATAATCCAGAAAATCATTGCTCAAGTATTCTCCTCCTCGATCAGATCGAAGGATTTTAATACTTTTTCCCGTTTGGTTCTCTACTTCGTGCTTATATTCTCTGAATTTCTCAAAAGCTTCAGACTTGTGTTTCAACAGGAATGCATGCCCGTATCTAGAGAGATCGTCAGTGAATGTAATAAAGTAGGAAGAACCGTTCCTGGCATGCGTAGACATGGGACTACATACATCACTATGTATCAGTCCTAAGAGTTCTGTAACTCTTTCTCCGTGTCCACTAAACGGAGCTTTGGTCATTTTCCCTTTGAGACATGAATGGCAAGTATCATAAGATGAAAATTCGAATGAATTCAAATATCCATTTTTATGTAACTTAGCTAGCCGTGTCTCATTGATATGACCAAGTCTACAATGCCACAAGAAGGATTCGTTCATTTCTGAACTTTTCCTCTTGTGTGTGTTTTGTATATTGAGGACTGTATTCTGATTTAGAATGAATATGCCATTATGTAACAAGCCTGATGCAATCAACTTTTGATCTAGGAATATGTTCATAACATTATCCTTTACTACAAAATTATATCCTTCTTTACTTAATAAAGAAACTGATATAATGTTGCACATCATGTTCGGTATATAATAGCACTCATTTAGAATCAGTGTATTACGACTTGGCAATACAAGGTGATATTCGCCAACTGCTTTGGCTGCAATACTTGCACCGTTCCCTACTTGAAAGGAATGATCACCTTTTCCCAGTTCTCTACCTTTTCATAGCCCATGTAACTGTTTACATATGTGGGATCCTGATCCGGTATCTAATACCCAGGACGTAGGGTGAACTGAGAAACAGTTTTCAATAACTAACACACCTGAAGAAGATGCATCAACATGCATGTTCTTTTGGGCGGCGTGAGAATCCAGATATTCTCCTGTTTCCTGTTCAGTCTTATAACTCTTATAAGAAAAAACGGGTCCAACGTTCCCCTGCTCAGTATAATAAGCGGGTTCAGTCAATACATCCATATTATTATCTTGATTATGGCCTGACATGGTCGCTACCTGGAGAGAGAGAGAAGAAAACACTTTAGCGTATTCTCTTGCAAGATTAGATTGGTTATTATCTTATGTAATCAGGATGTCTCCCACTGTTTTTATCAAATCTACCTTCAAACCCTAAAGGGTAAGATTAGCCGGGATTAATTACACCCTACAATTTCGTCGATCTTTCAGCCAGATCAGTGTCGGTACTTTGAGGGAGGTTCCCCGTGCTTTCGCACGGACCTAATTAAAGTAAACCTCGTTTTCCCAGAGGTGTAACCCCGTTAACACTTTTCTAGATACCTACTTGATCGACTAATTGTCCTGTGTAAAACTCTCCCAGGAGTAACTCTTACTCGCAGTGGGTATCGGGATCCAACTATCTCATAGAAGGTATGCAATCTCATTGCAAATTTCAACACTTGAAATTCCCGATAATATTTTGTCCCTAGCGATCTATGACCTTGACTAAGTCAACAAACCATAAATCACAAGTCAAGTTCAACCCGTACATTTCTCGATTGAATTAAACCCACCCGTACGACCTTTGACTGAGTCAACAAGGCCGTGCGAATACCCTAATCCAATCACATCTCATGTTTTAACGGATAAACACCACTTAGCTACCGTACACTACGCCTTGACTAAGTCAACAAACATAGCACGAATACTAAATAATATCTATCTAAATGACGGAGGGCTACGCAGGTTTTTTCAGAAAAACCATGAGCGTAATGAACTTGATGTCGTCGTAGAATCATGTGAAATTTTGAAATGGAGTGTTTTTTAGGCTTTCATTAGTTTTGCTAAAGAGGTCACTCCCGGTAAAGGGATCTCGGCTCTTTCCTCATCGAATAAGGTGCAGGACATATCATATATATCACTGTGCAAAGCAAAACCCTAAAAGCAATCAAAAGACAAACCGAGTTTTGTAACATCTGCCAGTTTCGCTAAAGAGGTCACTCCCGGTGAAGGGATCTCGGCTCTTTCCTTATCGAATAAGGTGCAGGATATATCATATATATCACTGTACAAAGCAAAACTGTAGCTACCCTTTTTATAAAGTTTTGATTCTACAACATATTTTAGGTTTCTTTTTCTTTTTATTAATCTCATTAATAAAAAATCCCATCAGCTTATGCTTCCTAAGCATCACAGATAAATACGACGTACACTTATGCGATCTGCATTCGCCTCGATGTCCCCTCGTGCACCGTTAGGTTAGGTAACTAACGACAGAGCAGGGCAGGGCTAGTGTGGGTGTAAAACATAAGTAACATCTATATAATATATCATATATACTATATACTGTATCCATCACAACATATCAAATGATCACATCACAGATATCGCAGCAGAAACATAGATATAATGTGGGATATACTAGGACGTCCGTATTTAGTATTTAGCCAACAATAGAAAATACGGATTCCACAGTCGCGATGAATAGCCAAGCCCACACCCTGGACCCCTACGAGAGCGGCAAGCGACCCTACCAATTCTGGAGTTTAGGAGACCCGGTCTTGACTCCTCGAGATGGCCTCCCACTGAACCCCATAACCCGGTCACCTGTGCTCCCCTCCTTGGGTCCATCCTAATGCGGAAAAGTAAATAATATACAACACTGGTGGCATCAACCTCAACCTGGAAGTGCCCCAAATAAAAGAATATTACATTACATTTGAATTTACATGAATGAAAATATAAAACTCTCATCTCACATAAAACCCCCGGCTATTCAATCGCGACAATCCTGCACATCATATCTCAGCAACACATAATATCACATATCATCAACGTAAGTAAGTATGCATACACCGATTGTCGCCGATGTATAGCAACGAAAACCGGCAATACAACTACATACTACACTTACGGTCACAGAAAAGAAAGTGTAAAACTACAATATTTGGAATCCACAATCACTTTAGACATCGTAAATCCGAAATATCACATACTTCGCATTTCATGCCTAACACAATGAATTCCACATATTGTATCACATTCCAGATAAATAGACAGTATTAAACTTTTCGAACAGATAATCAAATACCCAGAATTTCCCAAACAGCTCAACACTTGAGCAGAGTTTAAATAATCCCAGAATATGTCACAGTACCAGTGATCCAGCCGTAGAAGGATCAAGCCAACGCCTCACATGTGGCACACCGTACTGCCCTAAACCCGAAGGTTCAAAAGGCAGTTCAAGACGGTCACATAATCGAGTTAAGGTTTGTTGTCTTCTAGAGGGTCCACCGCTTAACTTGTACAATTTTTCTGAAAGATTTAAACTCAATAAAAATTCAATACTTGAAAGTTTGCCGTTCCGGGATAAAGTGGGTTAATGATATCCGTTCAAATAGTTTAACAGTTTCTAAATATCCGGAAATAAAAACGAATTTTAAATATTCCGATCGAATCTACTATTACAAAACAAACCCCAGATTACTCAACCTTTGAGTCAATATAAAAATACCAGAAACTATAAAAGCACAAATAAAGAATTACTGTGGGACAAAAAATGTCCAATCAAACAATAAGGCCGTGGAACCGCGGCCCAAGCAGGCAATAGCCGCAATTCCGCGGTCGTTTGTACGGATCACAGTCTCAAATTTCACAGTTATTCTTATTTTTATATGCTGTATTTTTCAGGTATTTTTAATTCAAAAAATATCCAGATTTCAAAAAATATCCAGAGAGGGGGTTATTTCCGTCGGTTCGGGTTCGATCGGAGTTTTAACTTCGTTAACACATCGCCTAATGCTCTAGCTAGGCTCTGATACCACTGAAGGGTTCCTAGGCACTCTTATGAAGGTTCATAAGGCATCAAACATGCCCGGATAAAATTTTAGACGTGCCGAACAACCCAAAGACGGGATCTTTGCTAGATTATTAGGGTTTAGCATGCAAGATGATAACTTTAAAGCTAAGTGTGAGGGATTACAACCTTTGTAGTCCGCTCCTTCGCTTCATAAGCTCCGAGTAGAAGTCCCTTTGCCGCGATCCATGATCTCCCGGACTCAAGAGAGGCTCCATGACTCGAACGATCCATGCTAGCTTGAAGTGTTCCGATTCTCCGATGATCTACGTCGAAGTTGCTATAACCCAAGCTTTCTCACTCTAAAGAGATGAAAACCCTAATCTAATGGGCTAGATTAGATGAGAATGATGGAGTAGTATTTATACTTTCTTTTTATTTCACTTTCTCACAAGAAATCATCACAAAAGGATTAACTAGTGAGCTCTCTCTCTCAAAACTCAAGAGAGAAGAAGATGAAGAAATGAAAGAATAATCCTTTTGTGATGAATAGTATTCAAGTGTATATGATTGATTATCTAACCATGGTCAAGGATGATAGGATAAAAGTTGTAGAGAATAAACTAGAGTTAGGGTTTAGTTAGGTTAAGGATAAGTATCAACCATAATATCTTAACCAAGACAAAATAGAATCCTTCTAGAATGAACTTGAAAGAGCTAACCCTAATCAAACCCTAATCCCTTTTTATCATCCTTAAACATATTTTATAATAAATCATATTATGTCACAATAATATATATCACATATATATTATATATTTGCAACAAAAGAAAATAATACATTTAACATATATCGCATATATATCAATGTATTAATCCGGTGAGAAAATGAAATAATAAAGCGAGCCAATATTAGATAATGTAATATAATTTATCATATATATTATTATACATTAAATCATCGAATCAACACTTGATCCAACGATCCGGCTATATCGAATATAACCGGCTAATATATCATGTACCGATTCATCGAATCAACACTTGATCCGATGTCCCGATTCATATCTAAATATCACGAGAATATAATACGGTATCTCATATCGCATTATCCTCGGTCCTGCACATATCACATATGTGCCTCTACTCCGTTTCGCCTGAGCCAAGAAACCTCTGTGTAGGACTCTAAAGAATCGTCAATACGCTGGTAGCAGGTGATGATCATATCAAACACCCACAAGCTGCAAGCGGTCAGCTAAACGTAACAGCCACCCAGGTATTGAGCGATCAGAAGATCAACAAGCTAGCCTGTCCGTTCTCCTGTGAATCCAATCAGTAACACTCCCGTACAGTTCGGTCTGTTCGTCTGATATGTCGCATATCAGGTCTAGGGGTGGTATACGTCAGACCCCAGTAACCGATAAGTCGTGTCGATGTGAGGCTCATAACAGGTCGAGAAACTACTAGTAACACTTACCAGTAAATCTCTATATCAGCCCTGGCCAGGGACTTCCAGTTATAGCCAATCGAACACAGCACAACATCAACTCCCTATACCGGGAGAGATGAATCCCCTCCTATCGCTCATTGCCTCCATGTGATTCGGGACTGTGCCCAAAAGCCACCGTTTTGCATGCCCTCTTGGACGTGGTAAGGTGGAAATCAAAGCACAGTGGGAATCACACAAGACTCTATGACGATCTCAGGTCTACAGACTACCCTGTACCAGTGTCACCGGAGAACTGCCATCTGACGTGTGGTATATCACCAACTGGGAGTTCTCGGCGAGTCCGTCCAGTGTACTCAGTCTCCACTGAGCACCCGTACACCATCCTTGATGCCAAACACCGATGGATATGGGATCATCCATCGCCCATCATATGGGTCAAGATGCGTATACGCTAGTCTACTCTGGTGTATCGATGCCCTGTCTCGATATACCCTCGACTAGGAACATTTATAGGATGTACTCATCGACTACCGTGGCCCCACTAGTATAATCTCATCATAATCCCAGTAGTCGAGTACAGATCCTAAGGGCTTTATCAACATGTGAGAGAGAGACAGTAAACCAATACATGTTAACATGTTAAGATAAAGTGAAACCAAATAGCATACTATCATGACGAGCAAGAAAGTCCTCTCTGTATATATCCAAGCATCCATTATAATATACATCAAATGTACAACAATGGCCTCTAGGGCATATACATAACTAACAACTTGGACGGTCGGTGCTGCTCTTTTAGCGACGTGGACGGTCGATACTGCCCTTTTTGCGACTTGGACGGTCGGTTCTGCTCTTTTTGCGACTTGGACGGTCGGTTCTGCCCTTTTTGCGACATGGACGGTCGGTGCTGCCCTTTTAGCGACGTGGACGGTCGGTACTGCCCTTTTTGCGACTTGGACGGTCGATACTGCCCTTTTTCCGACTTGGACGGTCGGTGCTGCCCTTTTAGCGACGTGGACGATCGGTTCTGCCATTTTTGCGACTTGGACGGTCGGTGCTGCCCTTTTAGCGACGTGGACGGTCGGTTCTGCCCTTTTTACGACTTGGACGGTCGGTACTGAATTTGACTTGCTCCGCTTCTTGCGGTGTCAGGGATGAAGTTGACTTGTTTCCGAGGTGGAATTTGATTCTGCCAGGGAGGTCATTGGTTGTTTTGCTGACTTGATGTGATTTTGGTTGACATCAGCATCGCTACGCTGGAATATGGTACCAGGAGCGAATCATCATTTGTCATGACAGGATTTGGGGATTTTGTTTTTGGTTTGGCATCAGCATCGCTGCACTGGAATATGGTACCAGGAGCGAATCATCATCTGCCATGAGGAGATTTCCCTCGTTCCCAGTTTAACGACTTAGGGGTCATCTGTTCCTAGTTTAACGACTTAGGGGTCATCTGTCCCTAGTTTAAAGACTTAGGGGTCTATTGGATTGGAGTTTGGGATTTTGGGGTTAGGGTGGGTATCAGCGTTGCTAACACTTTAGCACACGTGCTAGGTGCAATTCATCATTTGCCTATTCCTGTTGGGGGAGCGATGGCTTAGGAGACAGGTTTAGGTCTCTATCACCTAAGGCTTTTCAATTTTATGGGCCGTGAGGGTCCCATAAAAGCATTTTCTCCCTACGAGTCGTAAGGATCCCGCAGGTGTATTTTCTCCTTATGAGTCGTGAGGACTCCTAAGTGTGTTTTTCCTTTATGAGTCGTAAGGATCCCACAAAGGTTTGTTCTCCTAATGTATCGTGAGGACACATGAGTGGGTCTTCTCAATGGAGCATAATTCCAAAGGCGGAGACCAGCCGCGTAACTGGTAATTGTGGTAGGGCATGGGTATGATGAGAATTATTTAAGCCCATGGATTGTATACGGTAGTCAACTTGGGGACCAACCGTAGGGCTGGGAGAATTTTAAGAAATTGGATTTTGGTTGGCGTCTGCATCGCTGCACTGGAATGTAGTACCAGGAGCGACTCATCATTCGCCGTTTGGGGACTTGAATTTGGATCTTGTTTAGCATCAGCATTGCTGCACTGGAATAATGCCAGGAGCAACTCATCATTTGCCTTGGGAGGACTTGGGATTTGGGTTTTTGGTCGGCATCAGCACCGCTAACACTGAAGCGAAATGCTAGGAGCGACTCATCATTTGCCGTTGCCCGTTGGGGAATGATGGCTTAGGAGACAGGTTTGGGTCCCTATCACCTAAGGCTTTTCAATTTTATGGGCCGTGAGGGTCCCATAAAAGTATTTTCTCCCTACGAGTCGTAAGGATCCTGCAGGTGTATTTTCTCCTTAGGAATCGTGAGGATTCCTAAGTGTGTTGCTCCTTTGTGAGTCGTAAGGATCTCACGCAGGGTTTTCTCCTCACAAGGTCGAGAGGACTTTGCGAGTGTATTTCATCTCTTTTCACGAGTTTGCGCCCTTTCGGGTTTTCACAGACTCGCCGGTAGTCCTGCTATTTTTACTCACGGAGCCCTTTCGGGTTTTCATCCGTGCCCGTTTTGCTTGTGGACATACCGTTTATATTTTTTTTTATTTCATTCTTTTTTTTCTTTTTTTCTTTTTTTTTCCGCTGGTGAGACTTTAAAAATAGTCTCACTGGCAGGATTTGGGAGAGATAGGGGTCATTTACGCCCGTGAAGCAGGATGTATGATCTAGACCGTAGGGCTGATGTGCTCAATTCGCCTGCGACTTGGAGCATTCACGTGTAGTATTTCTTGAGATATCGGCCATTGATGGGTGGCATGGGCCTTTCTCCCTCGGCACTTATCAGTTGGTAGGATCCTCCGTCGAACACTTTCTCGATGACGTATGGTCCTTTCCAGTTTGGCTCGAATTTTCCCTTGGCATGTTGATTGGGGACGATCGGTCTTTTGAGGACCAACACCAATTCACCTTTCTTGAAAGCGCGGATATGGGTTATCTTGTCATAGGCCCATGACATTTGGGCTCGGTATAGCTCCAGGTTTTGCTGCACCGCGAGCCTCTTTTCTTCGAGCGCATCGGGCTTTTCAAGCCAAAGGAGCATGTTTTCCTCCTCCGTCAACTCATGCTGAACGGCCATTCTTAACCTTGGAACTTCGACTTCGAGGGGGAGGACCGCCTCCACTCCGAAGAGCAATGAGAATGGAGTGGACTGAGTTGGAGTACGGTGCGTGGTACAATATGCCCACAACGCCTCGTGAAGCTTGAGATTCCAGTCTCTCTTGTTGGCTGAAGCATTTTTCCTCAGGAGCTTGCATAGAGTCTTATTGAAGGCTTCGGCGAGCCCATTGGCTCTTAGATTATAGATGGAGGAATATCTCCAGTCTATCTTGTGCTGAGTAGCGAACCTTAAGATATTGAAGCTCTTGAAAGAAGGCCCGTTGTCAGAAATCATTCCTCTTGGTGTACTGAAGCAGTATAGAATATTATGCTGGAAGAATGTCAGAATATCTTTTGTCTTGACTTCTTTTAGCGGGACAGCTTCAGCCCATCTATAGAAGTAATCAGTTGCGGCCAGTATGAACCGGTGGCCTTTAGATGACGGAGGATCAATTGGGCCAACGATGTCGGTGCCCCAGACTTCGAAGGGCCACGACGCCACCGTAGGATGCAACGGATTGGGATGCTTGTGAATGAAATCACCATGGATTTAGCAGATCTGACATTTCTTTGCATGCTCTCCGCAATCCCGTATCATGGTGGGCCAGTAATACCCAAGCCGTTTGATTTAAAGTCGCATCTTGGGGCCAGATTGGTGAGCACCGCAAACGCCCGAGTGAACATCTTTCATGATCTTTTGGGTTTCGGCCAATGACAGACACCTGAGCCAGAGTTGGTCATATGACCTGCAGTATAGCGTGTCATTTAAAAACACGTATCGGAGAGCTCTTTTCTTCAGCTGAATCCTCGCAGATTTTTCTTCGGGCAGCTTGTTGTATCGAAAGTACTCTATGAAGGGTTCTCTCCAATCGGGCTCGTCTTGAACGATAAAAGCTTCTTCGGCGGGACTGTTCTTCTGTTCTGCGCTTTCCTCTTCTCGTAGAGAGACAGGGGATAGAATTTTCCGGCTTCTGACTGTGATCAGAATTTCGTCCATGTCAGGATCAGCCAGCTCCTTGGCTAAGCGAGCGAGTACGTCAGCCTTTCCATTCAACGCTCTAGGGACTCTCGTTAGTTCAATGTGAGTGAACCGTTTCATGAGTTCCACCACTCGGCTTCTGTACTGAGCCAACTCGGCTTTGTATATCTTATAGTCGCCGCTTACTTGGTTGATGACAAGCTGGGAGTCACCGTAAACCCGCAGCCGAAGGATTTCCATTTCTATGGCGAGTTCCAAACCAGCTATCAGAGCTTCATACTCAGCTTCATTGTTTGTCCGAGGCTCGGTGAGAGCAAAAGAACGCAGTAGGGTTCTCATTGATGGCATGATGAACACCAATCCTATCCTTGCTTTTATCTCCGGGACACTTGATTTACTGGAGGTCCTTATTGATGAGGCTCCATCGAAGTAGAGCTCCCAACATGGCCCATCTTTCTCGATGTGCAGCACTTGTTCGTCGGGTAACTCATAATTTAGCGGCGACCGTTCTGGTATAGGATGAGCAGCAAGGAAGTCTGCAAGAGCTTGCCATTTTACTACTTTCTGAGAAGTATATACTATGTCAAACTCAAGTAACATGACGGCCCATCTTGCTATTCTGCCGGCTAGGCTTTCTCCGGTCATCAAGTGTTTGAGCGGGTCGACCTTGGAGATTAGCATAACCCGGTGAGCCAGCAGATAGTGCCTCAGCTTCTTCACAGCAAATATCAGAGCCAGGCATTGCTTTTCGATTGGGGATTAGTTGTGTTCCACCCCGACTAGAGTTCAACTAAGTAGTAGAGGGCATGTTCCTTTCCCTCCTCGTTATTCTGGGCAAGGAGCGCATCTGTAACACTTTGATTTTCCGTTAGAATGTTTTTCGTGATAATTAGTAATTGTACGTGTTATTATATATGTGTACATAGGATTATTAGTTATTTTAGTCGGGTTTACTAATTATATTTAGTCGTGTTAGCAAATTGGAAAATTTTCCTTTATAGTGTACACTTGCACACTTAGCCATTTTTGTGACTTAGGGTTTTTGGTAGCATGTTAACCATTCTTTTGTTGCATGGTTCATTTTAATTCCCCACCCTTTAATCAAACAAAATCCCTTTTAAAATTCCAAAATTTCAATTAAACAATTGAGAGCATGGTGTTAGGTAAAGAGGATTGACTTTTGACCCCATTTCCCCCTCTTCTCTCTCTCTTCTCCTCACTTCAGAATTCTGCAGAATTCCAGCAAGAAAACTTTGCTTTTCTCCATCTTTTCTTCTCCTTTTTCATTTTCCTTTGATCCCTACACAAAAACATACACAAATCAACACATTTTCATCACAAAACCATGGAAAAGTGAGCTTTTTGAGGTGTTTGAAGGCGAATCTGCACACTTGATGTTAGAGCTGGGATTTTTAGTGTTTCGTAGGGTCTTTTGAAGGTATTAACTCATGTTAGCACTCCTTTTCCTTAAACTTGTAGTATTGTTTAGCAAAAATCTCATTTTTGTGCATTTTTAGTGATATTAAAGGATATTTGTGATTCACATGTTAGATTAGAGTTTTGTTAGTTGAGTTAGCTCTATTATGTGTTATTAGAGCTATTTTAGGCCAGGTTTGTTTCAGTTTGCACAGAAATACCATAAAGTTCCATTTTAGTGCAAAAGTGTGAATTTTAACTTGATTTAAGGCTCTGTAAGATCTGCTACTACTCGAGACGTTCCAGAACAAAACTAGATGTTACAGTAGCATGTATGGGGGGTATAGAGTGCACACACCAAACCTGGGAGCCCACCCCTCTCCCAGGCCGCCGGAATATTCATTCTGGCCGCAATTTGCGGCCAGATGGGTGAGTTGGGATTTGGGGTTTGGGCCACTGGAGTCTGCTGCTATGTGGGTTATTTTGGTATATATAGTTTTACAATATCATTTCTGTATCAAAATCTAGAGGTGAATACCTATTTTTCCCGTATTTTAGTCTTCGCGACACGCGTGATACTTGTTTGTGGGTTTTGGGTTTCTGCGTATCGCAACGTGTCAGAGTGGCTTCAGGCACGTAATCACACGTTTTAGCGTATCGCGCACACGCGCGCTTGGTTCACGACACGAGTTACTAGTTCGGCTTTAATACCGCGTTTATGTGACTTTGAGCTTATGTGTGATATATTGTGTAATTCTAAGTTCGCAGGCGAGTACGGCAGACGCCGCGCAGAAGGGGAAACAAGTTGTTGGCTATACCTAGCGAGGGACTACGGTGAGTAGATTTAACATCTACGGGGATATCGCCCGGATGGCGTTCTACATCAGGGCTGATAGGACCTTATAACTACATTTACATACATTGACTGTTCATGGCTACTATTTAGTGCATACTGCATTCCCTGCTAGATGGATATAAACTAGAATTGATAGAACACCGCACCATTACTAACGGTTCATGTTGCACGAGCACTATCCTACATGTTACACACACACCGTTAGTAATTGCCATGACACTCACACTGTAGAATTTCCTTCGGATCATTATGTTGTAGCTCATCTTTATGTGACTTGACATGATATTCATACTTGATGCATATATCACATCGGATCATTATGTTGTAGCTTATCTTTATGTGACTTGACATGATATTCATACTTGATGCACATATCATATCGGATCATTGACTTGCATATTGGTTTGGATTACATGTGATTTCTGGATTTGGGAACCGTGGCTATTTCAAATATGTAATCATTTAAAAACACGGTTCCCTTGATATGATATTTCGGTGCGTCCACTATGTGTTTCCTCGGTGCTAGAGTGATATATGTGAACCCGAATCGAGGAGCTGGTTAAGGCTGATTACGGGTACATGGTGGACCCGGTATGGTACCTCGGGACGAGAACGGTTTCGCTGTGTAGTAGACGGTGAGCCTGGCAGAGGGACTACTACCTACCGGTGATTGGTTGGACCTGACAGTTATCCGAAGGATACTGATCAGAGTCGATAGATGGATGCGGGGTGATCCGTGCTGCCGGGGCCGATGGCCGATACCACAGACGGAGCCCGGGGGTTGACCTGGACTGACGGTGCCCGATGGATGAGGATTTGCGTGTCGATGTTGGACACGAGTATTTATGATATTTGGGTGCCGATGTTGGGCACTCATGATTCTCAGAGATTTACAGAGTTAGAGGGCCGATGAGAGTGCCGGCGCCTGAGCTATTTAGGGGATCTGGGTGCATTGATGGACACCGATTATATATTCCACGTTGACATTCCGTGTAGATGTTATATTGCCCATGCTCAGCATTTATTACTGTACCTCATCCTGTAGTTATATTACCTGATAGAGCACTTGCATGATTATTGCACATACTGCTTATCACATATTGATATCATCTGTTGGCATATGATAAAATAGCGCAGTACGTGCATGCTCGCGATTACCTTTATATGTTATCTCTATCCACGAGTTGGCAACTCACCCCCGTTGTGCCACAGTGTTTGCAGGTTGCTCTTCGGAGTAGTCGCGGCAGGCTGCGTTTTGCATCTTTTGACACAGATACCCCCATAGTTGGTGTACTAGCTCTTTTGCTGATAGGTGGGTTTTGTGCGGTATCTGTTTATCTTTCAGTTATGTACATTGTTGTATCTAGTATTCTCCATCTACCATGTATGTATTTGACTTAGAGACAGTGTGAGGACGATGATGTATATTAATTGTATTCTGGTGTCGAGCTCGTTGTGAGCCGACTGTACTTGCAGTTTATTCTATCTGTGATGTTTCCACTTTTGGATCTTGATCTTCGCTATGGCGTCGTATATTGTTATCTTGGTGATTGTTTACTTAGATTTCTTAACATGTTAGTAAGTGCTTTCATTTAAAACTTATAACACTCTATACTTTTACTGGTTTGATTTCTGGGTTTTCGGTTCACTTAGTCGCGTTACGCCTGTAGACGTTACGTAGTTAAGTGCCGGTCATGGGCCAAACTTTGGGTCGTGACAAAGTTGGTATCCGAGCGTAAGTTTTACCTTTCGGAGTGTAGGATGACCCTGGTATGATGGGGTAGGTAGCTGCAGCCGGGTGGCGTATCGTGTGTATGTTCCGCGGCATACTCATGACACGGAACTCCGCCTACGCGACCTTAGGATTGGTTGATTTAAATTCCTTCTTGAGTATATACATTCTTGCGATTCGATTTTCGTATCATTATCGAATCCTATTATTCCTTTCAGCCATTATGCCGCCAAAGACTACGAGGGCACAGAGAGCGGCCGTGAGGGCCGAGATTCGAGTTGACTCGTCCGAGACGAGGACTGATCTGGGTAGTACACTGGTTATGCCCGAGCATGCTGTTCCTGCCATGACAGATCAGATTGCTATGTTAGGGGCTGGTGTGCAGGAGATACGCCAGACGATGGGATCCAGTATGCAGGAGATGCACCAGATGATGGGATCTCTAGTTGAGAAACTTCGAGCGCAGCGACCAGAGGTAGTTCTACCTATTGCAGAGACTGCGGTGGTACCCACAGTGCAGGCAGTTGCACCTGCGACTACAGAGGTTATTACAGTATCGCTGTCAGAGTTTATGAGGCTGAAGCCTCCGGTCTTCACAGGCACCGATGTGGCCGAGGACCCACAGTCTTTCATTGATAGGATAGAGCGGATATATCGTTCACTTAGATGCGCAGATGTGAGATGGGTTGAGTTCGCGAGCTTTTGCCTGGAAGGTTTTGCGCAGAAATGGTGTGAATCAGTCGAGAAGGGTAGAGCAGCAGGTCTTCCTCCTATGACCTGGACAGAGTTTGTGGCGCTATTCCTTGCCCGCTTTCTTCCCCTGAGTGTCAGAGATGCTAGAGCACGCAGGTTCGAGTCCTTACACCTGACTCCGGAGATGTCAGTGGCAGAGTACGATATGCTGTTCACTGAGCTATCAGTTTATGCTCCGTACCTAGTGGCTACTGAGGAGTTGCGAGTTAAGAGATTTGTCCGAGGCTTGCTCACACCACTGTTCCTTGCAATTAGCGCGCAGCACTACGAGACATATGCAGCAGCTGTAGATGCAGCCTTATTGGTTGAGGAGCGCCTTGCTGAGACTTCGGCAGTCCCAGAGCCGAAGAGAGTTCGTGCAGATACGTCAGTGCAGAGACGGCCTTTTCGGCGTCGTGACAGGCACCTTGCAGGTGGCAGAGATTCGAGGCGAGGCTGATTGTTTAGCTCCTATCCCCAGGAGGGTCAGCGACCATCATCGGGATGTTACCGTTGCGGGAGCTCTTATCATCGTGTGCGAGATGGTCCGGAGGTACCCCGGAGTGAGGCGGCAGCACCGCATGTTACATTACCACATTCACCACCCCAGACGGCATTGCTGATAGTACCTACTGTTACTCCGCGTCAGACGCATGCACAGAGAGGTCGTGGTCATGGAGGATTTGTTCATAGAGGACGAGGTGACTGAGGCAGAGGGCAGCCAGTGGCCGGCAGGGGACAATTAGTTGCAGGTGGAGATCAGGCGCGAGTTTTTGCTTTGATGCATCAGGACGCGCAGGCGTCCAATGCGGTGGTCTCAGGTATCCTTCCTGTATGTTCGGTTGATGCACACGTGTTATTCGATCCCGGATCCACGCACTCGTACGTATCCACACACTTTGTGCCGAGTTTGGGTAGAGAGTCCGGTTTGCTTGACCAGCCGCTTGTTGTGACTACTCCTGTGGGAGAGTCGTTTGTTGCTAGGCACGTGTTCCGATCCTTTACCGTCTGTATTGGCGAGAGAGAGTTGCCTGTCGATTTGATCCTTCTTGAGATGTTGGACTTCGACGTTCTTTTGGGCATGGATTGGTTAGCCACGTGCTATGCTTCTGTTGACTGCCGTGAGAAGATAGTTCGATTTTGTTTTCCCGGCAAGTCGGTTGTTGTTGTGTTAGGGGACCATGGTGTTACCCCTCACCGTGTGATTTCTTCTTTTCGTGCTGGACAGCTTTTGAGGAAGGGATGTCAGGGATTTCTCGCCTATGTTTGCGATACTAGAGCTACAGAGGTTCCGATGGATCAGGTTCCGGTTGTTAGCGAGTTCCCTGATGTGTTCCCTGACGAGCTTCCTGGGCTACCGCCAGAGCGTGATATTTCTTTCTGTATTGATTTGGTTCCTGGTGCGGGGCCTATTTCTGTACCGCCTTATTGGATGGCCCCGGCGGAACTTCGAGAACTGAAGGGCCAGTTGCAAGAATTGCTGGACAAGGGACTTATTCGACCCAGTGTTTCTCCTTGGGGTGCTCCAGTCCTGTTCGTCAAGAAGAAGGACGACAGTCTACGTTTGTGTATCGACTACCGCCAGCTGAACAGGGTGACAGTGCGGAACCGGTATCCTTTGCCACGCATCGACGATTTGTTCGACCAGCTTCAGGAGGCAGGATACTTTTCGAGGATCGATTTGCGATCAGGCTACCATTAGCTGCGGGTTCGACAGGAGGACATTTCCAGGACAGCTTTCCGCACGCGCTACGGCCATTATGAGTTTTTGGTGATGTCGTTTGGACTCACCAACGTGCCAGCAGCATTTATGGACTTGATGAACAGTATTTTCCGGCCGTATCTTGATCTGTTCATCATAGTGTTCATTGACAATATCTTGGTGTATTCTCGGAGTAGAGAGGAGCACGAGCAGCACCTGCGGATTACACTGCAGACCTTAAGGGAGCATCAGCTTTTCGCCAAATTCTCCAAGTGTGCTTTCTGGCTAGACAACGTAGACTTCTTGGGGCACACGATTACACGAGATGGTATATGTGTAGACCCGAGGAAGATCGAGGCAGTTCGAAGTTGGCCTAAACCCACATCAGTGACGGAGGTTCGCAGCTTTCTAGGGCTGGCAGGTTACTATAGGCGATTCGTGCAGGACTTCTCTCGCATTGCTACACCCTTGACCGGGTTGACCTGGAAGGGAGTTCGTTTCGATTGGACGGAGGAGTGTGAGCACAGTTTCCAGCAGCTACGGGCTCTACTGACTACGACACCAGTGCTATCTTTGCCTTCAGGATTAGGCGGATTTGTGGTCTTCTGTGATGCTTCATGAGTGGGGCTAGGGTGCGTTTTGATGCAGCATGACAGGGTGATCGCGTATGCTTCGCGGCAATTAAAGAAACATGAACAGAATTACCCCACTCATGATCTGGAGATGGCTGCAGTGGTCTTTGCACTTAAGATCTGGTGACATTATCTGTATGGAGAGTCGTGCCAGATATTCACTGATCACAAGAGCTTAAAGCATATATTTCAGCAGCGAGACCTGAACCTTAGACAGCTCCGATGGATGGAGTTAGTAAAGGACTATGATTGTGAGATCTTGTATCACCCGGGTAGGGCGAATGTAGTGGCGGATGCTTTGAGCAGGAGGCTCGGGGGTAGTCTGTCTTGTTTGAGCGCTGTGTAGAGGCAGTCGTCGGCAGATTGGCAGATCTTATGCGACAGCCGGGTACAGTTCGAGTTTACGCCGATCGGAGGACAGATTGCGCATGTCCGCGCACGCCCACAGTTGCTTGACCGTATACATGAAGCACAGCACAATGACGACCGATGTTCAGAGATCCGAACACAGATTGGACAGGGCAGATTTTTCGAGTTCGTGATCGATGATCAGGGGATACAATGATTTGGGACTAGACTGTGCGTACCAGATGCTGAGGGACTGCGGCGTGAGATTCTTGAGGAGGCACATCGCTCGGTATACAGTGTTCATCCCGGTTCCACCAAGATGTACCACGATATGAGAGATGTTTACTGGTGGGACGGTATGAAGAGGGACATTGCAGATTTCGTGTCGAGATGCCTGACTTGTCAGCAAGTCAAGGCCGAGCACCAGAGGCCCGCGGGAGAGCTACAGCCGTTACCCATTCCGGAGTGTAAATGGGAACATATATCTATGGACTTCATTGTGGGTCTATCCAGGACTAGTCGAGGGTATGACTCCATCTGGGTGATCGTTGATCGTTTGACGAAAGCGGCTCACTTCCTGCCGGTGAAGACGACTTTCGGATTTGCTCAGTATGCCCAGATTTATATTGACGAGATTATACGACTGCATGGAGTTCCGACATGTATCGTGTCCGATAGAGGCACCCAGTTTACCAGCCGGCTATGGCAGAGGCTTCAGGAGGCTTTGGGCACTCGCTTGAGTTTCAGCACAGCATTCCATTCGCAGACCGACGGACAGTCAGAGCGGACTATTCAGACTCTCGAGGACATGCTCAGAGCATGCGTATTAGACTTCGGAGGTAGCTGGGATCATCATTTGCCCTTAGTAGAGTTCTCCTACAACAACAGCTACCAGGAGACCATTCAAATGGCACCGTTTGAGGCTCTTTATGGGAGGAGATGCAGATCGCCCACCTGTTGGACGGAGCTCAGTGAGAGCAGTATCTTAGGGCCGCAGATTGTGGAGGAGACGACCACGAAGATCCAGTTGATTCGCGATAGGATGAGAGCAGCCCAGAGTAGGCAGAGGTCTTATGAGGACCGCCGTCGGCGCAGACTTGAGTTTTCTGTTGGTGATCATGTTTTCTTGAGGGTCTCCCCAATTAAAGGCGTGATGAGGTTTGGGAAGAAGGGGAAGCTTAGTCCCAGATATGTGGGCCCCTTCGAGATCCTCGAGCGTGTTGGTGTGGTTGCGTATCGATTAGCCCTTCCGCCCAGTTTTCCAGACGTGCACCCCGTATTTCACGTTTCGATACTCCGCAAATATCTTCATGATCCTTCACATGAGATTCAGCACCCGACGATCCAGCTTGACCGCGACCTTTCCTATGCAGAGCAGCCGGTGATGATCTTGGATCGACAAGTGAAGAAATTGAGGTCGAAAGAGATACCGTCCGTCAAGGTACTTTGGCATGGCCA
The DNA here is from genome assembly GCA_030015575.1 of Agapanthus africanus. Taxonomy (NCBI): domain Eukaryota; kingdom Viridiplantae; phylum Streptophyta; class Magnoliopsida; order Asparagales; family Amaryllidaceae; genus Agapanthus; species Agapanthus africanus. The sequence continues at coordinate 670,781,795 of CM057337.1, forward strand.
GAGCGGCGAGGAGGTCACTTGGGAGACCGAGAGCGAGATGAGGAAGAGGTATCCCCATCTTTTTGAAGGTGCGTATAGTTAGATTTTTAAATTCGGGGACCGAATTTCTTTAAGGGGGGTAGATTGTAACACTTTGATTTTCCGTTAGAATGTTTTTCGTGATAATTAGTAATTGTACGTGTTATTATATATGTGTACATAGGATTATTAGTTATTTTAGTTGGGTTTACTAATTATATTTAGTCGTGTTAGCAAATTGGAAAATTTTCCTTTGTAGTGTACACTTGCACACTTAGCCATTTTTGTGACTTAGGGTTTTTGGTAGCATGTTAACCATTCTTTTGTTGCATGGTTCATTTTAATTCCCCACCCTTTAATCAAACAAAATCCCTTTTAAAATTCCAAAATTTCAATTAAACAATTGAGAGCATGGTGTTAGGTAAAGAGGATTGACTTTTGACCCCATTTCCCCCTCTTCTCTCTCTCTTCTCCTCACTTCAGAATTCTGCAGAATTCCGGCAAGAAAACTTTGCTTTTCTCCATCTTTTCTTCTCCTTTTTCATTTTCCTTTGATCCCTACACAAAAACATACACAAATCAACACATTTTCATCACAAAACCATGGAAAAGTGAGCTTTCTGAGGTGTTTGAAGGCGAATTTGCACACTTGATGTTAGAGCTGGGATTTTTGGTGTTTCGTAGGGTCTTTTGAAGGTATTAACTCATGTTAGCACTCCTTTTCCTTAAACTTGTAGTATTGTTTAGCAAAAATCTCATTTTTGTGCATTTTTAGTGATATTAAAGGATATTTGTGATTCACATGTTAGATTAGGGTTTTGTTAGTTGAGTTAGCTCTATTATGTGTTATTAGAGCTATTTTAGGCCAGGTTTGTTTCAGTTTGCTCAGAAATACCATAAAGTTCCATTTTAGTGCAAAAGTGTGAATTTTAACTTGATTTAAGGCTCTGTAGGATCTGCTACTACTCGAGACGTTCCAGAACAAAACTAGATGTTACAGTAGCATGTATGGGGGGTATAGAGTGCACACACCAAACCTGGGAGCCCACCCCCTACCCAGGCCGTCGGAATATTCATTCTGGCCGCAATTTGCGGCCAGATGGTTGAGTTGGGATTTGGGGTTTGGGCAACTGGAGTCTGCTTCTATGTGGGTTATTTTGGTATATATAGTTTTACAATATCATTTCTGTATCAAAATCTGGAGGTGAATACCTATTTTTCCCGTATTTTAGTCTTCGCGACACGCGTGATACGTGTTTGTGGGTTTTGGTTTTCTGCGTATCGCGACGCGTCGGAGTGGCTTCAGGCGCGTAATCACACGTTTTAGCGTATCGCGCACACGCGCGCTTGGTTCACGACACGAGTTACTAGTTCGGCTTTAATGCCGTGTTTATGTGACTTTGAGCTTATGTGTGATATATTGTGTAATTCTAAGTTCGCAGGCGAGTACGGCAGACGCCGCGCAGAAGGGGAAACAAGTTGTTGGCTATACCTAGCGAGGGACTACGGTGAGTAGAATTAACATCTACGGGGATATCGCCCGCATGGCATTCTACGTCAGGGCTGATAGGACCTTATAGCAACATTTACATACATTGACTGTTCATGGCTACTATTTAGTGCATACTGCATTCCCTGCTATATGGATATAAACTAGAATTGATAGAACACCGCACCATTACTAACGGTTCATGTTGCACGAGCACTATCCTGCATGTTACACACACACCGTTAGTAATTGCCATGACACTCACTCTAGAATTTCCTTCGGATCATTATGTTGTAGCTCATCTTTATGTGACTTGACATGATATTCATACTTGATGCATATATCACATCGGATCAATATGTTGTAGCTCATCTTTATGTGACTTGACATGATATTCATACTTGATGCACATATCATATCGGATCATTGACTTGCATATTGGTTTGGATTATATGTGATTTCTGGATTTGGGAACCGTGGCTATTTCAAATATGTAATCATTTGAAAACCCGGTTCCCTTGATATGATATTTCGGTGCGTCCACCATGTGTTTCCTCGGTGCTAGAGTGATATATGTGAACCCGAATCGAGGAGCTGGTTGAGGCTGATTACGGGTACATGGTGGACCCGGTATGGTACCCCGGGGCGAGAACGGTTTCGCTGTGTAGTAGACGGTGAGCCTGGCAGAGGTACTACTACCTACCGGTGATTGGTTGGACCTGAAAGTTATCCGGAGGATACTGATCAGAGTCGATAGATGGATACGGGGTGATCCGTACTGCCGGGGTCGACGGCCGATACCGCAGACGGAGCCCGGGGGCTGACCCAGACTGACGGGGCCCGATGGATGAGGATTTGCGTGTCGATGCTGGACATGAGTATTTATGATATTTGGGTGCCGATGTTGGGCACTCGTGATTCTCAGAGATTTACAGAGTTAGAGGGCCGATGAGAGTGCCGGCGCCTGAGCTATTTGGGGGATCTGGGTGCATTGATGGACACCGATTATATATTCCACGTTGACATTCCATGTAGATGTTATATTGCCCATGCTCAGCATTTATTACTGTACCTCATCCTGTAGTTATATTACCTGATAGAGCACTTGCATGATTATTGGACATACTGCTTATCACATATTGATATCATCTGTTGGCATATGATAGAATAGCGCAGTACGTGCATGCTCGCGATTACCTTTATGTGTTATCTCTATTCACGAGTTGGCAACTCACCCCCGTTGTGCCACAGTGTTTGCAGGTTGCCCTTCGGAGTAGTCGTGGCAGGCTGCGTTTTGCATCTTTTGACATAGATACCCCCATAGTTGGTGTACTAGCTCTTTTGCTGATAGGTGGGTTTTGTGCGGTATCTGTTTATCTTTCAGTTATGTACATTGTTGTATATAGTATTCTCCATCTACAATGTATGTATTTGGCTTAGAGACAGTGTGAGGACGATGATGTATATTAATTGTATTCTGGTGTCGAGCTCGTTGTGAGCCGACTGTACTTGCAGTTTATTCTATCTGTGATGTTTCCACTTTTGGATCTTGATCTTCGCTACGGCGTCGTATATTGTTATCTTGGTGATTGTTTACTTAGATTTCTTAACATGTTAGTAAGTGCTTTCATTTAAAACTTATAACACTCTATAATTTTACTAGTTTGATTTCTGGGTTTTCGGTTCACTTAGTCGCGTTACGCCTGTAGACGTTACGTGGTTAAGTGCCGGTCATGGGCCAAATTTTGGGTCGTGACAGCACCAAGTGACTCTTCTAGCACGGCAGTGTAGAGAATCAACGGTTTATTTTGAATGGGAGCGGCCAGCACTGGAGGGTGCAACAAGTACTGTTTGATACTTTCAAACCCTGCTTGACATTCGGCATCCCAGATAAAAGGAGCTTCTTTCTTCATGAGCTTTGAGAAGGGCCTACATCTCCCCGATAAATTTGAGATAAACCTCCGTATATAAGCAAGCTTGCCTTGAAAAGATCTTAGCTGCGTCAGACTCTTCGGAGAGGGCATCTCCATGATGGCCTTTATCTTTGATGGGTCAACTTCGATCCCTCGATGCCGGACTATAAAACCCAGGAATTTTCCCGATGACACGCCAAAAGCACATTTCAGAGGATTCATCTTTAGATCGTATTCCCTCAGTCTGGTGAGAACGGTCCTGAGATCTTGGATATGATCGGCCTTGGCTTTAGTCTTGACGTCCAGATCATCAACATAGCATTCAATGACTTTATGGATTAGGTCATCAAAGATATTAGTCATTGCCCTTTGATATGTAGCACCTGCGTTCTTCAGTCCGAATGGCATTACCTTGTAGCAATATATTCCGATCGGGGATCGAAATGCTGTGTGTTTCTCATCCTCAGGCGACATCTTGATCTGATTTTATCCAGACGAGCCATCCATAAAGGTGAACAGCTCGTAATTTGAGGTGTCATCGACCATCGTTTCCATGATCGGTAGCGGAAAGTCGTCTTTAGGACATGCCTTGTTGAAGTCCCTGAAATCGACACAAACTCAGATCTGCCCATTTTTCTTCTTCACTGGGACTATACATGCGATCCAGTCCGCATATTTCTCTTCCCTGATGAAGCCGGCATCGATAAGCTTCTTGGTTTACTTGATGACCTTTTCTTGTAGTTCCCTTCTCTTTCTTCGAGGAGCTTGCTTGACTGGCTTAGCATTAGGAGATATAGCCAGCTTATGCACGGCCACTTTAGGGGAAAGGCCAGGCATTTCTTTGTATGTCCACGCGAAGCAGTCGATGAACTCATGCAGCAGGGCAATTATCTGCGTTTTCATTTCTTCTGACAAGAGTGAGCTGATGTAGGTCGGCCTTGGATTATCGGGCGTTCTTAAGTCAATCTTGGTTAGCTCGTCAAAGGTTGCTTGTCTGCCATCTTCGAGCTCTTGAGGAGCTTCTTCTGGCTCGGCTATCTCGTCATCTTCGTTTGATCTTTCGCTGGCCTCACCAACGTGGATCATGCAGCACACTTTCGAATCAGGTTGAATGTAGCCTATGCCCCGTCTATCTTGAATTTGTCCATCGATGAGTGCTCGGACCTGGGGCGGATACCATAGCCCTTTGTAAAACTTTATTTCAGACTCCGTTTGATATAACCGGCATCCTCACTTCTTAAAGTATTCCCGCATCTCGGGCGCATAGTATCTGGGATTGAGGACGGCTCTTATGCCTCTCTCATAGGGAAGGCACGCGATAGAAAGATCGTCCGGGTGCACAATGTGGGTTGACCCGTAAAACAGGATGCCCTTCTGTCCATTTTTCCTCCCGGGGACGTAGAAATTTTTCAGCTGGTCCACGGTGGAGACTGGCAACGCATCGAGCTCTTTGCACATCTGCTCCGGCACCCTTGTGACGGCTAGGGACCCTTCTACAATTTCGAGGGTCTCTCGTAGTTTCGCTTGCTGCATGGGGGTCCAATCTGCACAGCTATTGCACGGCAGGTCCTCTTCTTCTGACTCTTCAGTGTTACAGCCAAGATGAGGGCGGACTTTGCTGCTAGATGGGCCTTCAGTAACAGATTCGTCTGTATCGCTGCCGAAACGAGGGCGGGTTTTACGGAAGGACGGGCTTCCAGCGTCGGACTCGTCAGTGTCGCTACCGAAATTTGGGCTCACTTGGGCGTTTTTACTTTTGAAAGTGACAACCGGCACAGATTTGCTCTTGAGTCTTGGGGCCCGTCTATCCTCAGTCAGTTGTGGCTTAGCATTTTGGTGGTTCGTAAAGTACCGAGAATCTTCATAGCGGACTTCATGCATACCGAACGGCTGGATGTCTCCGTCAATTCATCTTTCTTCGCCATTTTTAGTATACTTCATGCATTGATGGAGAGTTGACGGAATGATGTCGTAATCGTGGAGCCACGGCCGCCCCAAGAGAATCTTATAAGACGTGTCGGCGTCGATCACGTATATCTTAGCTTCAGTTTGCAGATCCCCGAATTTGATTGGCAGAGCTATGGACCCCAGAGCTTGCTGGCAATTTTGGTTGAAGCCTTGAATGACAATCCTTTCCCTTGACAGGTGTCGGACGTCCATTGACAAACTCATCAGAGTTCGCAAGTTCATGATGTTCACTGAGGACCCCGGATCAATCAATATGCGATTAATTCAATCTCCGTCGCTGTACCCGGTCACGTAAAGCGGCCGATTATGCTCAGCCGTTCCCAGTAGCAAGTCTTCATCCTTAAATATGACTGCGGCGGCATGCAAAGCGTGCTGGGCTTCTTCCATATTAATTTCCACAAAGTGAGGCTGATACTGCTCGGGGTTTTGTAGAGCGTGAATGAGAACATCTCTAAGCTCCTTAGATAGGACCAAGGCGTCGTAGATGCTCAGGAGAGACGGAAGCTTTCGGAGATGTGCCAAGATATTATAGTCCACCGAGGAAGGACTTATGTTTTCATTAGCCGGTTCTCTGCCATCTTCTCCATTAGCGACTTGTTTTTCCTTCCCTTTTGGGACGTTGCCCTGATTTTGCGGTAGAGCCCTGCCGCTTCTGAGCTGGATTTGATTGGCCGTTGTGGAGAGCTCCTCGTCCTTTTTGGGAAAACAGAGCTCCTCTTCTGAGTCGCTGCCAAGATGGATGACGTAGCAGGTCACTACTGAGATCTCTTCATTGGAGTCTTCTTCTAACTCCTCCAGAATTTCAGCCGCTTGTACAGGGAAGAACTCCTTCAATTGAATCAATGTTCTTTCCTTTTGTTCATATTCTTCGAGGGAATCGATATATTTTTGAATGGTCGATCTCCCTGCAGACTCTTTTTCGCGTCGAGCTGCACTTTTCTTCTTCTTGAGCTTCTTGGATTTTGAGCCTGATGGAGCCGCATTGGCAGCTGGACTGATAGGCTTCTTCTGTCCTTCCCATTCCATCCTGGGCTCTTTCTGAAGCAGCTTTAGCATCTTCTTCGTCTTAATAGATATATGCGTACTCCACGGAGGCCGCGATGAGTCAGTTTCGTTTGTCAGGGCAGCGGGTTCAGCTGTTTGCTCCCAGAAGGCTTCAACTTCTGTCTGTATAAAGTTGGCGGTTGCAACTTGATTGTTCACCAACACGCTTTTGGACAGCTCGATCTCTCCAGCCTTGTACTGCTTCTCGACCCAGTCTTTGAAGATATAGCAATCCTCGATCGCATGGCTCACTACTCGGTGGTACGGGCAATACAGAGGATCGTCGGTCATTTTTGCTTCTTGGGGTCTTTTCGACTCCGGCAATTGTAGGCCGTTGTTCAAGGCATCTTTAAATATCTTGCGGACCTTGTCCCTTCTGAAAGAGTAAACTTTGTTCTTTTTCTCCTCAAGAGAAGGCCCATCTCCTCCCAGCAATGGCTTTCGAGACCGGTTAGTTTTGAATTCGGCCGCCCTTCACTTTTCTTCATTGTCGGATGCATTGAAGACATTGGTACTGCTGGAACTCCCGCTTCTACGGTTGTCGTCCCGCTTGCTTTTCCAAGTTTTCTCTCTCTGAGAATCCGGCGGGGACTCTTGCTTCGAGCGTTCCAGCATTTGGACTTTCTTGGTTAGCTCCTGAAATGTCTTGAAGCCCGCCGTTCACAAGAATAGGACCATCCAATTACTGAGGTTCCCAATGAGAAGGCTGACGGACTAGTCCTGCTCCAGCGGCGGTTCGCACTTGATTGTGAGATTACGCCATCGAGCGATAAAGTCGGTGTTGCTTTCATTCTTCCCCTGGCTTGGTCCTCACAAGGTCGGCAATGGAGATTTTATCACTGACATGTAAGTCGATGTACAACACCCCACGACTTGCGGGGAGGCAGAAATATGAAAAACTATCTTGTTCTTTGCTTAAACATCGACTAACCGGATGAATCGAAGCTAAACGATAACTAACATCAAACATAGATGTTCTAAACTACTATGTGAAGTGATTATACCTAAAGAACCGTGTCCTTCGTCTTTACGAACTCCGCCTCCTCCTCGGCCTTCTCCAAGTAGTAGACGATCCACCACAAGAGCTATACTCCAAGCTTTGCCACTAAACTTGAGGCAACTAGGTTTCTTTAAGTGCTAATCAAAGTACCTAGATGATATAGAGTGAGGGTTATGGATTAAGCAGTCTAACTAATCCTTGTACTCAACACATGAGAGGGGAGGATTAGGGTTTGAAGTGAGGAAGCTTGAGGAGAGAGAAGGTGAGAAGAATAATGAAATGAGAAAATGAGTTATCATAATATATATCAAGCATTATTGTTTTTCAAGAAAAGAAAAGAAAATGATTTACAACCATGCTTGATAAATATCTTATGGTGATTCATCTCCATGAGTCATTAAGCAATTATGAAGCATTAATGACATGGATGAATCATCCATATAACTCACTAATCTCATTCAATGTATATGCCACCTAAACCTCCTTAGTCACCATCTTCTAGAAGCTTCTCGCGCAATTACGAGAACGCCCCTCCTATCCGTGAAAACACGAAAAAACTTTACACTGTATAAATCCAATAACCGGATACTAGTAACTAGCTTAAACCAAAGCCGACTAGTAAAAACTGTCCGGATGTCGTACGTGCGTAGACACACGTATGCGTCCGAACCCTTGTCGTAAAACCATACGACCTCTATATCGTTTCGCCTGGAGTAGGGAAACTCTCTGTGTGGGACTCTAGAGACTCGACTACTATGCTGGCAGAGGGTTTAACCACAGACTGCAGGCGGCACTAGCTGTACGTAACGGTCCCCAGGTAGATGTCGATAAGAAGGCCGATGAGGAAACCCATTCGAACTCCTACTGAGTCTGATGTGACAATCTCCGTACAGTCCGGTCTGTTCGTCTAAGACTATCGCATATCGGGCCTAGGGGCGGCAAGCATCAGTCCCCTAATAGCGGTATAAGTCGTGTCGGAGCGAAGCCCATTACACCCTGAGAAACTACTGGAACCTACCAGCAAATCTCGCTTGCCCTGGCCAGGGACTTTGCGTAATGGCTCTCTGACACAGCGCGATATCAACCCCCAATACCGGGAGAGACGAATCCTGTCTAACCGCCACTGCCTCCAAGTGCTCGGGACTGCACCCAACTGCTACCTGTTTGCACGTCTCCTTTGAGCCGTGGTAGGGTAGCAATCTAAGAACAGTGGGACACACTCGAGGCGAAGTAGCAGTGTCAAGTCTGCGGACTATGCTGTACTCATGTCACCTGGGAACTGTTCATTGACGACTGGTATAAAACCAACCAACAGTTTCCTGTGAGTCCTGTCCGGTGTACCCGTAACCTAACGAGCACCTGCATACTATCTCCAGTACGACGTACTGACGCTGTGGGACGGACCATCTCCCCAACTGGGATGAGAAGCGTACACACTAGTCTACTCCGGAGTATCGATGCCCTGTCTCGATAATCCTACGACTAGGGACCTGAATAAGGATGTGCTTGTAGACTACCCAGCCCCCACTAGTGTGACTGCCATCACAACGCTGGTAATCAAGTAAGATCCTAAGAGCTCTATCAATACGTATACTCACATATTAAGATAGAAAAACCAAGTAGCATACTACCATGTTTAGCAAGACTGTTATATACATGTGAATATCCCAAGCTTCCATTAAGTAATATACAAACTAGTACGATACAGTAATGGCCTTCTAGAGCATAAACACTAACAATCTCCCACTTGCACTAGGGCCATGTACTGGCGTATCGAAGACCGATGATCTCGAGTAGCCTCTCGAACTGAATCTGAGGTAGGGCCTTAGTGAATGGATCAGCAATGTTATCCTCTGTATTTACTCTCTTTACCTCGATCTCCCGGCGATCTACGATCTCCCTGATCAGGTGATACCGCCTTAAGATGTGTCTGGACTTCTGATGGGACCTGGGTTCCTTCGCTAAAGCTATAGCGCCGTTGTTGTCGCAATACAGATGTATTGGACCAACACTGGTAGGAACCACCTGAAGTTCTGTGAGGAACTTCTTCATCCAGACAGCTTCTTTTGCGGCATCGCAAGCAGCTATGTACTCTGCTTCCATCATTGAGTCAGCAACGGTGTCCTGCTTGGAATTCTTCCAACAGACCGCCCCTCCATTGAGGGTAAAGATATAACCCGACATGGACTTGGAGTCATCCTTGTCACTCTGGAAGCCGGAATCAGCATAGGCCTCCATCCTGAGGTCTTTTCCGCCGTAAACCAAGAACATCTCCTTAGTCCTTCTCAGGTACTTAAGAATGTTCTTTACTGCTATCCAGTGATTCTCCCCTGGGTTTTCCTGATACCGGCTTACAACGCTCAATGTGTATGCTACATCTGGTCTGGTACATAACATCGCATACATTATAGAGCCTACCGCAGAAGCGTAGGGTATAATCGACATGCGTTCCCTTTCCAAATCAGTCTTGGGAGACATCTATTTGGAGAGGGTGATTCCGTGACAAGCCGGTAGGTTACCGCGCTTAGAATCTTCCATACTGCATCTTTTCAATATGGTGTCTATGTACCTTGACTGTGAAAGTCCCAACATCCTCTTTGATCTATCACGATAGATCTGGATCCCCAGAATGTAGGTGGCATCACCCAGGTCCTTTATAGAGAATTTCTGTGACAAGAATCTTTTGACTGACTGTAGCATAGGAATATCATTTCCTATTAGGAGAATGTCATCCACGTACAAGACGAGAAATACAACAACTCTCCCTACAATCTTACTGTATATGCATGGTTCATCTGGATTTTTGATAAAGTCGAATTCTTTGAAAGTATCATCAAAACAGATGTTCCAACTCCACGATGCCTGCTTTAGTCCATAAATGGACTTAAGCAGCTTGCATACTTTACCGCTGCTCCCACTCTGAATGAATCCCTCTGGCTGATCCATATAGACGCTCTCTTCTAAATTTCCATTTAGAAAGGCCGTCTTTACGTCCATCTGCCAGATCTCATAATCGTGGAAGGCAGCAATAGCAAGAAGGACCCGAATGGATTTCAGCATAGCCACTGGAGAAAAGGTTTCGTCATAGTCCAAACCAGGTTTTTGATGGAAACCCTTTGCAACAAGTCTAGCCTTATAGGTTTCAACCGTCCATCTACACCAATCTTCTTTCTGAAGATCCACTTGCATCCTACGGGTTTTACCCCATCTGGAGTAGTGTCCAAAGTCCATACTTTGTTAGTGTACATGGACTCCATTTCGGTCCGCATTGCATCCAGCCATTTTACCGAGTCGCCGCTCTGAATGGGTTGCTGGAAGCTAGTAGGGTCGTCATTATCAATGACGCAATCTTCTCGATCCCCGCCTATGAGAAAACCGTAGTATCTCTCGGGCGGATGAGACTGCCTACTACTTCTGCGGATAGACGCTGGTATGTCCCTTTCTTCTGAAACTTCTTGTTCTACCAAACTTTCAGTAATAGCTTGTGGTTCTGGAATTTCTTCCAGTTCTACTGCGTTCCCACTCTTCTGATTTTCTAAAAATTCAGTTTCTAAGAAGCGGGCATGACGAGAAACAAAAACCTTTTGTTCCTCTGCGTAGTAGAAGCAATATCCCATGGAATTCTTTGGATATCCCACAAACTTACACTCTACTGAGCATGCCTCGAGCTTGTCCGGATGCTGCTTTTTTACAAAAGCTGGACATCCCCATGTCTTCAGGTACTGAAGATAGGGTTTCTTCCTACTCCACATCTGATATGGCGTGGTAGGCACAGTCTTGGTTGGAACCTTGTTCAAAAGATATGCCGCTGATTCTAGCGCATAACCCCAGAATGATCACGGTAACTCAGCCTTACTCATCATGGAACGAACCATATCCAATAGGGTTCGATTCCTCCTTTCCGATACACCGTTGTGTTGTGGTGTGTATGGAGGAGTAAGCTGAGAGAGAATTCCTTTCTCTTTTAAGTAACCCAGGAACTCGGCACTTAAGTATTCACCACCCCGATCAGATCTCAGTGTCTTAATACTTTTGCCTGTTTGGTTTTCCACTTCATTCTTGTATTCCTGGAATTTCTCAAAGGCCTCGGATTTATGCTTCATCAAGAAGACATGTCCATACCTAAAGAAATCATCCGTAAAAGTAATGAAGTAAGAATAACCACCTCGCGCATGTGTAGACATTGGACCGCACACGTCACTGTGTACGAGTCCTAAAAGCTCGCTCGCTCTTACTCCGTGTCCAGTAAACGGAGTCTTTGTCATCTTTCCCATGAGACAAGATTCACAAGTGGCATAAGATTTATATTCGAACGGATTCAAATATCCTTCTCTATGTAACTTCGTTAATCGTGTTTCATTGATGTGACCTAGTCTACAATGCCATAAGAAAGCCTGATTCATTTCTGGAGACTTTCTTTTAAGTGTGTTCTGGACATTGAAAACCTGAGCTTGATTCAATACGTATATACCGTCATCTAATGTACCGGACCCAATCAGAACTTGATTTAGGTGGATGTGAACTACATCGCTTACGAATGTAAAGTCATATCCCTCTCTTGAAAGTGAGGACACTGATATGATATTACAAGTCAAACTAGGTACATACAGACAGTTACGTAGAATCAATATCTGCCCACTTGTCAAACCTAGGCGATATTCTCCTACGGATTCAGCGTCCACGCTCATTCCGTTTGCAACTCTGAGAGACAAATCACCTATCCTTATAACTTTACGGTTTCTCAAAGCATGTAACGAATTACAGATATGAGATCCTGCTCCGGTATCTAGTACCCAGGAAGTAGAGTTAATTGACAAACAGTTCTCAATTACAAACACACTTGAGGCTGAAGCCACAACATGCTTCGTATCCTGGCTACTGTCTTCCAAAGCCCTGCAATCCTTCTGCCAATGTCCGTTCCTATAACAATAGGAACATCCCTCCTTCCCTACACCAATTCCCGAAACTTTTGCTCTTCCCTTTTCTCCTACTTTACTGACACTGTATATCGGCTTTGTAGAGGTCTTCTTCCTTTTATCCTTTGCTTTCTCCCTGGATGTAGAAGAAGAAGGTCCCCCATTAAGCAGAGTTTGTGTCTCCCTGGTTTCTTTCAGGGTATAAGTAGAGGGTAGGGACTATGGAAATAAGTCAGCATATGACCTGTTTCCCAACGTGGTCTCCAGGTCCTTGAGCTCATCAATATAGCTAGTCATCGTAAGGACGTCGTCCCTTACAGATGACCCGTCAGCCGACCTCGCTTGAATTAATTCGTTCGAGGCCTCATATCTTGCGATATGAGATTGCTCTCCATATAAATCTTTGTTATGGAGAAAGATGGAAACTGAGTCCATCTTCTCGTGCTGCTTTTGGTTTATACGATCAACTGAAGCCAACACGAGGCACTTGGCTTTCACTTTATCCTTTTCCTTTGTCTGACGGATATCCATATCCATGACGGTGGAAACTAGACCTGGGACGGCGGGATCTTGAGTAGTAATAGGGTGGTCCAGCTTGTCATAGGCAATGGTCATCTGGACAGACCTTTGCCAGTCATATAAGTTAGATTCAGTCAACTTGTTATTTAGATATAACTTAGTCATGGTCACAAGGTCGCTGCAATGAGAGAGAGAGAGAAGAAAACACTTTAGCATGATGCTCTTGCAAGTTTAGATTGGTTTTTAATTTATCTAAACTGGATGGCTCCCACTGTTTCTCGAATCCTTCCTCAAACCATAAAAGAAGAATTAGCCAGGACTATTCTCACTGTACAATTCTTGCTTAACCGTTCAGCCAGGCTAGTGTCGATACTTCGAGGGAGGTTTTCCAACGCTTTCGCGAAGTTCCTTAATTAAAGAACCTCTTTTCTCTGGGGGCGTAACCCCGCTGACACCTTTCTTGACACCTACTTGGTTTATAGCATTGATCGTTAAGTGACGAATCTCCTGATAAGTAGCATATACTCACAGTAGGATCGGGATCCAAATATCATCGTATGATAATGTTGAAGGAATCCTACCAACATTCATCAAACTCCAAATGGTATGCATCTCTTTGCAAATTTCAGTTTCTTTAGAAATTCCCGATATAGATTTTTGCCCCATGTTCTTATGACCTTGACGAAAGCCAACAAATCATAAAACACATGTCAAGTTCTGCACATCATTATCTTGTTAATTTGAACCCACCCATATATACCCTTGGCGAAAGCCAACAAGGTTATACGACTGTCCCAAACCAACTCATCTATCTATGCAACAAATGAATACCCCAGCAGCTACCAAACACTATGCCTTGACGAAAGCCAACAAGCATAGCTTGAATACTACTGACCATCCATAAGAAATGACGGAGGGCTACGACTGGTTTTGACGAAACCGTGAATGTAGCGAACTTGATATAATCGAAGGAACCTGATAGCTTTTTAAAAAGAGTGGTTAAAGCTCCGCAATTAAAAATTCTGCTCTTTTAAAATAACCGAGTGGTTTCTTTTAAATTGTTCCAACGATTCAACTTTTGGTTTATTTTCTTTGCATTATAAATAATGCGTCCCATCATTAACCTATCATTGCAGAAAACAACGAAAATACAACGTCCTCTTATGCCATCCGCATTCGCCACGGGGTCCTGTCATCACCCGTTAGGTTACTTAACTAACGACAGAGCAGGGGCTGGGCTAGCGCGGGTGTAAAACATAAGTGACGTCTAAATAGCTATCATATATAGATATTGTACATTCGTCAGACGCAATAATAGGCATTCCAGATCTCATATGAACTTTATTAGATTTACAAGCAATCCGCGTTTGTTTAGAGCCTGCAACAAAAGACGGATTACACAGTTGTGATGAATAGCCATTACCCCACCCAAGACCCCTACGGGTACGGCAAACTACCCGTCCGGCAGTTTGTGCACCCCACCTTGGGTCTGTCCTAGGAGAAAAAACAGTAAAAATGAAATAATACAATGGTGGCTACAACCGCAACCTGGATGCGCCCCGCAAAATAATATTACAACATATTACAATTACATCGAATGAATTAAAATAATAACCCATCACAAACCCCGGCTATACATCACAACAGTCCAACACAGTTCATATACACAAACAGATAAAATCCATTACAGAAATGTGCAACCCCCTGCCAACCGACATACTAGCAGTTAGGGGAGGTTTACGAACACATTATACAAACACAGATATAATCCAACAAGCAAATACCGTATAATTTCGATCGATTAAACATATTTAATTTTTCTCCAATACTTCTCTGTAAATCTGAAACCTGTGCAAAAATTAAAAAATTCCAGAAAATACCAAATATCACAGAGAACCCACACAGGAAAATTGGGCTGATGAATCGGCAACTCGGCGGCGGAATCGCGGCGGATCGGTGGGATCCGCCGCGGTTCCACGGTGCTTTAGCCGATTCATAAGCCCAGTTTTCTTGGGTGTTCTAATACTATCATTTAGGGCATTCTGAAGGTCCCTGAAAAAATTTTGGACCTCATTAAAAAATCGACAGAAACTCATGATATCGGGTTTTCCGGTTTGTTTTTTTTTTCGAAATTCATACAATTTTGTAAGTGAGTTATTTATTGTTTAGCGAGGATCTGATACCACTGTAAGTCGATGTACAACACCCCACGACTTGCGGGGAGGCGGAAATATGAAAAACGATCTTGTTCTTTGCTTAAACATCGACTAACCGCATGAATCGAAGCTAAACAATAACTAACATCAAACATAGATGTTCTAAACTACTATGTAAAGGGATTATACCTAAACAACCGTGTCCTTCGTCTTTACGAACTCCACCTCCTCCTCGGCCTTCTCCAAGTAGTAGACGATCCACCACGAGAGCTATACTCCAAGCTTTGCCTCTAAACTTGAGGCAACTAGGTTTCTTTAAGTGCTAATCAAAGTACCTAGATGATATAGAGTGAGAGTTATGGATTAAATAGTCTAACTAATCCTTGTACTCAACACATGAGAGGGGAGGATTAGGGTTTGAAGTGAGGAAGCTTGAGGAGAGAGAAGGTGAGAAGAATAATGAAATGAGAAAATGAGTTATCATAATATATATCAAGCATTATTGTTTTTCAAGAAAAGAAAAGAAAATGATTTACAACCATGCTTGATAAATATCTTATGGTGATTCATCTCCATGAGTCATTAAGCAATTATGAAGCATTAATGACATGGATGAATCATCCATATGACTCACTAATCTCTTTCAATGTATATGCCACCTAAACCTCCTTAGTCACCATCTTCTAGAAGCTTCTCGCGCAATTACGAGAACGCCCCTCCTATCCGTGAAAACACGAAAAAACTTTAGACTGTATAAATCCAATAACCGGATACTAGTAACTGGCTTAAACTAAAGCCGACTAGTAAAAACTGTCCGGATGTCGTACGTGCGTAGACACACGTATACGTCCGAACCCTTGTCGTAAAACCATACGACCTCTATATCGTTTCACCTGGAGTAGGGAAACTCTCTGTATGGGACTCTAGAGACTCGACTACTACGCTGGCAGAGGGTTTAACCACAGACCGCAAGCGGCACTAGCTGTACGTAACGGTCCCCAGGTAGATGTCGATAAGAAGGCCGATGAGGAAACCCGTACGAACTCCTACCGAGTCTGATGTGACAATCTCCGTACAGTCCGGTCTGTTCGTCTAAGACTATCGCATATCGGGCCTAGGGGCGGCAAGCATCAGTCCCCTAATAGCGGTATAAGTCGTGTCGGAGCGAAGCCCATTACACCCTGAGAAACTACTGGAACCTACCAGCAAATCTCGCTTGCCCTGGCCAGGGACTTTGCGTAATGGCTCTCTGACACAGCGCGATATCAACCCCCAATACCGGGAGAGACGAATCCTGTCTAACCGCCACTGCCTCCAAGTGCTCGGGACTGCACCCAACTGCTACCTGTTTGCACGTCTCCTTTGAGCCGTGGTAGGGTAGCAATCTAAGAACAGTGGGACACACTCGAGGCGAAGTAGCAGTGTCAAGTCTGCGGACTATGCTGTACTCATGTCACCTGGGAACTGTTCACTGACGACTGGTATAAAATCAACCAACAGTTTCCTGTGAGTCCTGTCCGGTGTACCCGTAACCTAACGAGCACCTGCATACTATCTCCAGTACGACGTACTGATGGCTGTGGGACAGACCATCTCCCCAACTGGGATGAGAAGCGTACACACTAGTCTACTCCGGAGTACCGATGCCCTGTCTCGATAATCCTACGACTAGGGACCTGAATAAGGATGTGCTTGTAGACTACCCAGCCCCCACTAGTGTGACTGCCATCACAACGCTGGTAGTCAAGCAAGATCCTAAGAGCTCTATCAATACGTATACTCACATATTAAGATAGAAAAACCAAGTAGCATACTACCATGTTTAGCAAGACTGTTATATACATGTGAATATCCCAAGCTTCCATTAAGTAATATACAAACTAGTACGATACAGTAATGGCCTTCTAGGGCATAAACACTTACAATCTCCCACTTGCACTAGGGCCATGTACTGGCGTATCGAAGACCGATGATCTCGAGTAGCCTCTCGAACTGAATCTGAGGTAGGGCCTTAGTGAATGGATCAGCAATGTTATCCTCTTTATTTACTCTCTTTACCTCGATCTCCCGGCGATCTACGATCTCCTTGATCAGGTGATACCGCCTTAAGATGTGTCTGGACTTCTGATGGGACCTGGGTTCCTTCGCTAAAGCTATAGCGCCGTTGTTGTCGCAATACAGAGGTATTGGACCAACACTGGTAGGAACCACCTGAAGTTCTGTGAGGAACTTCTTCATCCAGACAGCTTCTTTTACGGCATCGCAAGCAGCTATGTACTCTGCTTCCATCGTTGAGTCAGCAACGGTGTCCTGCTCGGAATTCTTCCAACAGACCGCCCCTCCATTGAGGGTAAAGACATAACCCGACATGGACTTGGAGTCATCCTTGTCACTCTGGAAGCCGGAATCAGCATAGGCCTCCATTCTGAGGTCTTTTCCGCCGTAAACCAAGAACATCTCCTTAGTCCTTCTCAGGTACTTGAGAATGTTCTTTATTGCTATCCAGTGATTCTCCCCTGGGTTTTCCTGATACCGGCTTACAACGCTCAATGCGTATGCTACATCTGGTCTGGTACATAACATCGCATATATTATAGAGCCTACCGCAGAAGCGTAGGGTATAATCGACATGCGTTCCCTTTCCAAATCAGTCTTGGGAGATATCTCTTTGGAGAGGGTGATTCCGTGACAAGCCGGTAGGTTACCGCGCTTAGAATCTTCCATACTGAATCTTTTCAATATGGTGTCTATGTACTTGGATTGTGAAAGTCCCAACATCCTCTTTGATCTATCACGATAGATCTGGATCCCCAGAATGTAGATGGCATCACCCAGGTCCTTCATGTAGAATTTCTGTGACAAGAATCTTTTGACTGACTGTAGCATAGGAATATCATTTCCTATTAGGAGAATGTCATCTACGTACAAGACGAGGAATACAACAACTCTCCCTACAATCTTACTGTATATGCATGGTTCATCTGGATTTTTGATAAAGTCGAATTCTTTGACAGTATCATCAAAACAGATGTTCCAACTCCGCGATGCCTGCTTTAGTCCATAAATGGACTTTAGCAGCTTGCATACTTTACCGCTGCTCCCACTCTGAATGAATCCCTCTGGCTGATCCATATAGACGCTCTC
Source organism: Agapanthus africanus (assembly GCA_030015575.1). NCBI lineage: Eukaryota > Viridiplantae > Streptophyta > Magnoliopsida > Asparagales > Amaryllidaceae > Agapanthus > Agapanthus africanus. The sequence goes on from CM057337.1 coordinate 670,799,962, forward strand.
TTCTAAATTTCCATTTAGAAAGGCCGTCTTTACGTCCATCTGCCAGATCTCATAATCGTGGAAGGCAGCAATAGCAAGAAGGACCCGAATGAGCATAGCCACTGGAGAAAAGGTTTTGTCATAGTCCAAAGGATGCGTGGGGCAGCACCTTGGGCGCTGTGCGCCTAGGTGCTGCGCGCTCAGGCGCTAGAGTGCCACGTGTCGGTACGTGGGTGCTCTGCGCTTGAGCGCTGTGCGCTTGAGCGCAAGTGCGCCACGTGTCGGCATAGGGGCGACTTGCGCGTGAGCGCAAGCGCGCCACGTATCGGCACGGGGGCGACTTGCGCTCGAGCGTTTGCGCTGGAGCGCAAGCATGCCACGTGTCGGCACGGAGGTGACTTGCGCTGGAGCGCAAGCGCGCCACGTGTCGGCACCGGGGCGAATTGAGCTCGAGCTCTTGCGCTTGAGCGCAAGTGCGCTACGTGTCGGCACCGGGGCGACTTGCGCTCGAGCACTTGCGGTTGAGCGCAAGCACGCCACGTGTCGGCACGTGGGTGCTTTGCGCTCTAGCGCTGAGCGCTTGAGCGCAAGCGCGCCACGTGTCGGTACACGAGCGCTCTGCGCTTGAGCGCCGGCGAGAAAAAGAGGCTTTTAGCCTAAAAAAATTTCTGGGAAGAGAAATCAGAGAGGAGTTGGACTCCTGAGTGTTTTTTTTGGGTTTAGTGAACGATGTTCTTCTTCTTCCTCTTCTGTTAGTTGGATCTTGAAGATCAAGAGATATGGGATTTCTAAAAATCTCTTCTTTTTGAGATCTAATGGAAGATCTGTGTTCCTCATTATGGGTTTTGTGGTGAAAAATAATTTGTTTTATAAAAAGAAGAGTAAAACTCTTGATTTAATTCAAGAGAAAAAGGAAGGTTTTGGATCCTTGAAGAAGGAGAAAAGATCTCAGATCTGAAAAATTTTGAGAGAGAAAAGTTGTTGGGATTTTTTCATTATCTTTGCCTTTATAGGCTATACACTTTACACATAGCCCCTTGGGCTTCACAAAATGGCATTTTGCCTATCCCATGGCTCATGTGCCATTTCTTTTTACACATAAGCCATGGGTTTTACAAAAATTTGGCTTTATGCCTATTTTTCTTACATTTATCCATAAAATAAAATAAAAGAAATGCAACAAAATTATTTATTACAAATTTTTTATCTTGGCATGGGGGGAGGCCGGCCGCTTCATGTTCGGGCTCGACCCGGGCATGGGCCCACTGGATCTGGGCTTGGGCCCACTTGTCTTGGGGTTGACTTTGATTTTGACTTGGTCAACCGGGGTGTAAATTTTTACCCCGACAGGGTCAGCGGCAGAAGCATCCACCAATCGCATAAGCTGCGGGAAGGTATAGGTGTCATAGAATGCGGGCCTTTGATGCATAGCGAAAGCACCCAAGATGTGCATTTCGATCCAAGACGTAAAGTAGTGAAGCGAAAAGTTTACCACATCTACGTCAGGGGTGGGAGTATTAGCTGCAGCGCCCAACCTGTGATAGAGATGCGCCAATGCCGGGATGCCAACGGCCAGCCGCGTTCCCTCAGCTATACGGTGAGCCGGATAGATGACCGAAACTCTCATAAAGCGGCGATGCATAGGGATGACAAACCAGCTGAGCCAGACACTAATAAACCTAACGAAGAAAGTCTCCTCATCCATGCCGGGAGCTGCAATGGATTCGAAAGACATCGGCGACATTATGGGGATGTAGTACTGCGGTAGATCCGATTCATTGGTCGGCAGCTTCTTTGGACCAAACCCAAAGGGGTCTTTAATATTTGAGAACTTCGGAGCTGTCTTCGACAAGACGCCTTCGTGAAGGAAACAGGCAATGAAGCTCTTAAAAGTAACGCCCTGCTCCTCAGATTCGGTGAACAATCGATCAAAGATACCTAGCACCTTGATCAAGCTGGGACGCTTGTGGCGGACGGCGTTCTCAGTAAACAAGCCGTCAAGCGGTGCGGGCTCGGGTTCAAAGACGTATTCATCAGAAGACAGCAACTCCTCATAAAGTGTCCCTCGAATTGGCAACCCCGAGATCTCATAAAATTCCCCCAAAGAGATCGAAACCTCTCTGTCCCCAAGAAGAAAAGTGTTGGTGGGGATATTCCATTGATTCAAGAACGCCTTAACCCACCAGACATGCGGGGATTGATAATGGAAGAGCGACACATATATTGCCTGGTAAAGCCCGACCTTCTGCAGCCGTGCACGATGGGTGGCAAGGATATAGCGAGCCCAAAGGAGGTAGCCCGTGGGGTGTCGAGGAGTGAGCCCTATCTTATAAATCTGTCCCCATGGGTGGGCCTCACCCTGGCAAATGCGTCGTCCCAGAATATCTATAGTGGGGATCGGATGGTTCGGGATATCGGTTGTTGAAGGCTCGAGCTGTCCCGTTGGAGTCCAATTTGGCATCTCCACAGCGAAAACCGTCCTCGGAGGGTCCATCGGCAAGAACGGGAAAGTGGGCTCTGTCGGCACTTCACAGAGGAAACTCCGGCGACCCCGGATGATATGGCTGTACCAAGTTCCCCATAGAAGTAAGCTAGTGCAGTTCGGGTCATGAGCTCGGATCATCGCCATCGCTTCCTCGTCGGATGGTGATTGAGGAAAAGCGGCCTCCGAGCGAGTGAAGGGAAAGCAAGGAACAGAAGCCATCGCACCTAAAAAAAAGTAATGGAAAACTGTCAACATAAATATATGAAGACGGTTGAAGAAAGTGACAGAGGACTTGTTTGGTAGGACCATTAGTTACAAAACATGTGGGTCCCACGAAATCAAGATGACGGCTGGCTAATGATGAGGCATAGCAATCATAATGAGACAAAGGGAATATTCTAATCAAATAGGCAGTGGGATTCAAGTGACCCCACACACTCCCCTAAAAATAAATCTATTTTGGACTCTGTGACAAATCAAACAGAATTAAGGGAATTAAATTCCCAAGCAAGGACATGGCAAACCTCTTCTTCTCGGATGTGAAAGAGACAACCCTGGCCAAGAAAACCCTAAGGAGCCCCCATGGGAAGAACTTAGTTCTTCGTAGGAATTAAATTTCTTTTGAAAAGGGAAATTAAATTCCCGGAAACATTTTTTGGGATGGAATTAATTCCATGGATTTGAACCGCCACCATCATCTCCCTAAAGATCATATGAACCCTAAGAGATCTACTGTTCGAAGATTAAATGGTTTTCTATTTTTGTTGATGAACTTGAAGAAAAAATGGGTTCATGTTAAAAGGGGTGAAACCCTTGGTGTGGATTTAAAATCCAGAGAGTTTTGAAAAATATATATAAGGGTTCCTCGATCGTTCAAAGATCACTACCTGAAGAGATGAGTTTTCCCTGAACAGAGTTAAACTCTGAAGATTGTGGAGCAGAGAACTAAGCTCTGAAAAAGGAGAATTAAATTCTCAGAAAAAAGTTTGCAAGGAAGAAGATGAAGCAAAGTGGAGGCTCATCTGAAAGGACATAGGCATTTATAGGATGGGATGGAAAACGTTTCATCTACCCTACTCCCAAGGCAGATCCGACGGTCACAAAAGTGACAGCGTTGCACTCACGTGCAGACACGTGAGAACAACGCTGTAGGGGCATTTGTTTCCTGATTAAAAATCAGGAAAAAGCTTCAGAAGAGGCATCACGTGCTCACACATGACCAGTGGTCACGTGATGGTTAAGCAGCAGCCAGAGAATAGAGCGCAGAAGAAAAGAAGCCCATTCCAGGGGTCACGTGCTCACACGTGACCAACGGTCACGTGGCCACACGTGACCGGCTTTAAAAGCCTTATTCTTTAACATAATTAAATTCTGAGGAGAGATCATTCAAATCTTTCCAAAATGGAGAAGATTTATCTGAAACCGTTGGATCAAGAATCTGAAGGTGATTAAATATCACCAATTTATGGAAAAATCTTGGACATGGAAAGATTTCCCCCTAAATCTAACCGAAATAACAAAGAGATATCTTTGGATTTAAAATCCAATGGTGAATAAAATTCACCTAATAATCTAAAGGCCCAGATCAATGACGAAAATAAATCAAATCACTCAATAAACAAATCAAATCTTTCAATGAAAGATTCACTAAACAGATTGATTCTTTTCCTTCTCCTATAAATAGGTGCCAAGGGAGAGAGTTAAAGAGAGAAGGGGGATAGAAAAACAGACAGAGAGAGAGATATATAGAGCCTTGGAATCTTGAAAATTCAGAAGGAAGAATTTGATTCTCTGCAAAAGAAAAACCCAAGGTAAGAAAAGAGAGGCTTTAAAAGAGAATTTAATTCTCAAAAGAGTTTAACTCTTATATAAAGAAAAGAACTTAATTCTTTCTCTGGTGGAGGATCTGCAAAGTGCACATCTCCCCATGAATTGAGAATTTAATTCTCATTGAGTTGAGATCCTGCCATGCAGATCTAAAACATAGAGGAGGAATTGAGTTTTGAGAATTTAATTCTCACAGAGTTATAGGAATTTAATTCCTTTGAGATAAAATTAGGGTTTAACCCTATATTATAGGAATTTAATTCCTTCAGAATGGACAGAACTAGGGTTTAACCCTAATTCAGAACTTAATCCTCTCAAACTCACAGGAATTTAATTCCCTTAAAAAAGAAATTAAGGTTTCACCCTATGCCAAAATTTAATTCTTTACATATATGGGGAATTTAATTCCAACAGAAAAGAAATTAGGGTTTAACCCTATCTAAGAATATAATTCTTCAGAAGAAAATGGGAATTTAATTCCTCTAAAGTTTATTGCTAGGGTACCCTATGAAGAATTTGATTCTTAAAAGATGAACAGATCTTTAAAACATGCAAAGAACCAGAATCACGTGCTACCACGTGACCCCTGTAAAGATCCATTGAAAAGAACTTTGAGGCAACGTCTCACGTGCCCCATGTGACCCCTGAAGGATAAAAAGAAAAAGCAAACAGAAGCTATGGGCACCCTCACGTGCTACCACGTGACCTCTTGGCAAAAGCTTTAACCGTCAAAAACCCACATTCCCATCACGTGACAGCACGTGATGCTCTAAGAGCAATTATAGAAAGTATTCAATACTTTTGGTAGAATAAAATAAAGGGGAATCGGGGCACTCTCACGTGTCCACATGTGACCCCTCTCTCCTTAGTGTTTAACACTAATTTGAAGACTTTGTTCCCAGTGTTTAACACTGATTTTCTTAGTGTTTAACACTAATTTGAAAACTCTATTTGCAGTGTTTAACACTGATTTTCTTAGTGCTTAACAATAATTTGAAAACTCTGTTCCCAGTGCTTAACACTAATTTGCTTTAGTGTTTAACACTAATTTGAAATCTATGTTTCTAGTGTCTAACACTGATTTGCTTTAGTGTTTAACACTAATTTGAAATCTCTGTTTCCAGTGTTTAACACTGATTTACTTTAGTGTTTAACACTAATTTGAAAGCCCTGTTGCTAGTGTTTAACACTGATTATCTTTTAGTGTTTAACACTAACTTGCTAATCTTATTCCCAGTGTTCAACACTGTTGGTCTTTAGTGTTTAACACTAGTTTTAGCCCAATTAGCTAAGTTTCTAGAGGCAAAGCCTCTCCTTCAATGAACCAACAGAGGGCCAATATTCTAAACATGATTGGACTTAGCCCAAACTGGCAATAAGTCCTCAATTCAAACTTAACTGGGCTAATGGGCTCATAATATAATTAATTGGTCTTAGTTCTAAATTGGGCCAAAGATTATTTAATCTACCTTGGTTCAAGGGTACATCTCTTCACTCCTTTGATACTTGGCGTTGTAATTCCTCAACGTCTTCAAAGAGGTGACGGGTCCCGATGACCACACATTGATACGGACTGTGGGGTCTTTAAACTCACGGACTATGATGTCCTTAACCTTGACCGTGATGTCTTAAAACTAATGCCGGACTGTGGAGTACTTAAAATCCATGGACTATGATGTCCTTAACCTTGACCGGGATGTCTTATAACTAACAACAGACTATGACGTCCTTAACCCTGACCGTGATGTCTTAAAACTAACGCCGGACTGTGGAGTCCTTAAATCCACAGACTATGACGTCCTTAACCTTGACCGCAACGTCTTAAAACTAACATTGGACCGCAATGTCCTTAAACTACCTATGGACTACTATTTCCCTAAACTGGAACAATAGAGCCAATTGCTCTCTTGTCGGATCCAAACGATCCCATTAAGTTGATCTTAGTCTGGAGATTAGGCTAACGTATCCTTAACAAACATTTAAGTTGATCTTAGCCTCAAACATGGCTAACGTGTCCTTAAACTAATATCCGTCCCCAAAATGGGAATATTGGACCACTATGTCCCTAAACTGGAACAATAGAGCCCCCAAATGCACTTTAATCGGATCTAAACGATCCAGTTAAGTTGATCTTAGTCTTAAATTGGACTAACGTATCCTTAACAAATGTTTAAGTCGATCTTAGTCTTAAATGAGGCTAACGTATCCTTAAAACCAAACCCCCAAACCCAAATCTAAGATAATACGGATTTGGACTAGTCCACGCCTTACGGGCGATGACATAACTCAGTCTCCGTATACAATCCACGGGCAACCAAACACAAAACAAACACAAACGACACGAAGTGATCATCTAGAGAAGGAGAAAGTTGTTACCGCAATGCGGTACCGTAATTAACTGCAGGGGCTTGCGCCTGCAGGGAAGAGCGTCCCCACAATCAAAAACCCCTCAAGCGAGGGGGAATCTGACGAAGTCTGCTACATCGGACGCATCCGTTTAAATCTTCGATACATGGTTCCATAAATCAACTTGGCATCTTCGGAGAGGTAGACGGATAGCACCAATTAGCATCTGCCCCGAATTTCAGGCAAGACGTCTGTCGTGCCGTCTTTCGGAGGGGAACAGTGCCTGCAGCATAAGGCTTTTGAATCCTATGAGCCATGAAGGACTCAAAAGGGGGAATTCTCCTTACGAGTCATGAAGATCTCGCAAGTGTAATTTCTTCTTAGGAATCATATGGATTCCTAAGCATGTTGCTTCCTTGTGAGTCGTAAGGATCTCACGCAGGTATTTTCTCCTCACAAGGTCGAGAGGACCTTGCAAGTGTACATGAGTCTTCTTTTTACGAGTTTGTGCCCTTTCGGGTTTTCACGAACTCGCCGGTAGCCTTGCTGTTTTTACTCATGGTGCCCTTTTAGGTTTTCATCCGTGCCTCTTTTGCTTGTGGATATACCATTTTTTTAACAACAAGATCGCTTCCTTTCAGGTTTTCACAAGCTCGCCTATAGTCCTGCTGTTTTTATTCACGGTGCCTTTTCGGGTTTTCATCCGTGCCCATTTCGCTTGTGGATGTACCTTTTTTTGGTGTTTAGGGGTGGCTTTGTCGCTGAAGTAGCTGCACAGTCAGTAGAACTTGAGTTGAGACCTTTGCTATCAAGACTTTGATTGCAATATGGATCTCAAGAGACTGTATCGTCATATCTAGGGCGACACACTAGTTTAGGGACGTTCTGGTCCATTGTCACCATTTTTGAGGTGAAGCTTTAGTTTGAAGGGAACATTTACTTTAAGGACATTTCGGTCCATTGTAGTTTAAGGACGTTTCGGTCCGTTGATCACCATTTTTGAGGTGAGGTTTTAGTTTAAGAACGTTACAGTCCGTTGTTAGTTCAGGGGCATCTCGGTCCATTGTCGCCATTTTGGGGTGACGGTTTGATTTGGGCTGTGCACGTCAGTTTGGGCAGTGCACCAAAAAAACAGTTGGTTTTCAGGACCCGCCACCTCTCTGAAGACGTTGAGAAATTACAACGACATGTATCAGAGATATGGAGAGATGTAGCCTTGAACCAATTCCCGTATTTGAGGGAAAAGATCATGGTGGATCATCTAAGAATCATTAGTCATTTTTGAGACTAAGATTAACTTAGGAGATGTGGGATGAACATCATTTTGAATATCATCAGTTGAAGGATCATTAGTCATGTTTTGGGATTAAGATCAATTTAGGGAACGATGAGCGCAAAAGGAGCTCAGTTGATTGGAAGAACATAGTCAATTTGGGCTAGATCTGGGTCTCCATAATTACCTAACAGAGCTAAGTGCTGAGGCATACAATGCTCACGTGCATTTCATGTGAGGCACCTGACTAGTGTTAAACACCAGAGCTCTGCGGCGCTCACGTGGCACACGTGAGGTACCGGATTAGTATTAAACAATAGAGTTCTGTAGCGCTCACGTGACACACGTGAGGCACCGGATTATGGCACTGTCCATTTATTTCCCCTCTTTTATATAAGTGCTGAGCACTTGGTTCTTATGGCGCTCACGTGTGAAACACGTGAGGCGCCCCAAAGTTGGGTTCTGCCTTTTGGGTTTTTATCCCCTCCCCTTTTTAATATAAGTGCTAAGAGCTTGATTGGAGATCGCATGCAAAACATGTGACTGTCCTAAGAGGCACTTCTTGTTCTTCATTTAAACGCTCACGTAGGAAACACGTGAGGTTCTCATTACAGTGTTGAATCAGCAGTCTTTCCTTTTAGGATGTTTAGAGATTTTGATCTCATGTTAATGACACTAGGATTTGGAAGATCTCATGTCTCTTGTTTTGTAAGAATTAAAATCTTTTCTTTTTATAGGGTTAAACCCTAGTTTTTATAGGAATTAAATTCTCATATGTTCTTGTAAGAATTAAATTCTTTGAACTCAATTCTTTCCCCTAGGTTTTGAATCTGCATCACAGAATCTTCCTGATGAGAATTAAATTCTCAACTTGTGGGGAGATCTGCTTTTACAGATCTCAACCAGAGGAAGAACTAAGTTCTTGCATGAAGGGTTAAACTCTTAGAGAGGCAAAAGAGAGACAAGATGGTCTTTGAGTTTTGTTTTCTTTTTACCTAGGGTTTTAATGAAACAAGTCTTCCTTTAAATTCTCTGTTTCTTTTGAAACTTTTCTTTCTTCTTTTCTTAAGCTTTTCTCTTTTTCTAAGCTTCTGAGGGGATTCCTCTGTTTTTCTCTCGATCTCTCTTCACTCTACGTCCTCCTCGAGACTTGAAGTCTCTGGTCCCTTATACAGTGGAGAGAAGTTTATTAATTAGTTGAAGAAATCTCTCATCAAGAGATCCTAATTGATTTTGGGGATTTACCCACCGTTGGATCTTTGATTCAAGGACTTCTGTTTTACAGAAAGTATTTTCTTGTTTTTAACAAGATTAGGGAAATATTTATCCATTCAAAATTTATTCTGTAGATCGGTGAATCTTTAATCACCATTGGATTTTTAATCCAACGGTACTCTGTTTTAAAGAGGGCAGCCTTTCTTGTTTAGAAAGATTTGAGGAATATTTTCTCTAAACGGAATTTAATTCTGTATCCTGATGATTTATCGTCTCCGTTGGATCTTTGATCCAACGGCTCTACTTAACAGAGAGTAGAATTTAATTCTACAAGACGTCGGCGCTCACGTGCTGTGCATGTGACACGCTACTTAAGGTTTTGATTCTTATAATGGGTATTTTATGTGCTTTGCACATTACCGCCTGCATGAGGAGCACGTGCGGCGCCATCTAAGAGTTTTAACTTTTATGAACTCTTATGTGCTTTGCACATTGGCATCCGCGTGAGGAGCATGTGCGGCGCCTCCTAAGAGTTAAACTCTTATTTAATAGATTCCTTTTGTACTTTGCACATTGGCGTCCGCGTGAGGAGTATGTGAGGCGCAATCATAGGATTTAATTCTATCCGAGGCGGTACCTACATGCTTTGCATGTGGAGCTTTCCCTTTATTTTTATTTTATTGTTATTATTTTTATAAGGGAGAAAGTTTTGAGACAAAATTTTGGCGGGAACAGCGTTCACAGCCGCCATGAGCTTCCAAGACAACTCGGATGCAGCTCATTGCAGGGCCTTCCCCATCACCTTCATCCGAGCCAGTCGGGATTGGTTCCAGGGGCTTGTGTCGAGCTCTATCTCGACCTTTGACGAGCTGGCAACCCAATTCCTCGGTCATTTCGTCGGTAATTGGTGACTGAAGAAGACGGTCAACTACCTGTTCACCGTCAAGAGCGGAGACAAGGAATCCAAAGGGTATGTCATCCGCTTCTACAATGCCCTCTTGGAGGTCTCCGAGCACCGTGACGAAACAGTCATCATCGTACTGAGGTCGAGTCTTAGACACAATGAGTGGATCCACTCTTTTGCATTGGCGCAACCTAAGACCATGGCCGAAATGAAAGCATGGACCGAACGAGAAATCCAACCCGAGTCAGAGGTGAACTCCAACCTGCCCAGAGGCGACCAAGCATACTGGAAGAAGAGGGACAGGGAAGAGAAAAAGAAAGTCGATCGTCCGAAACCTTATTACCCGAGGTTCCAGGAGTACACTCCTTTGAAAATTTCCCAGACCGAACTGTTGGAGGAAACTAAGGGCGAGAGGTTCTTTAAGCTTCCTCCAGCTACCCAAAGGACGGGCAAGCATCTCCACGGCCCGTATTGCGCCTATCACAGGTCGCAGGGTTAACCGACTGAAAGTTGCAAACAGCTCCGTGACTATATCGAGGAATTGATCCGCTCCGGTCACCTGGAAAAATATCTACGGGACAAGCGACAGACGGAGCAGGAACAAAAAGACCAAACCCTTCCTGGAGAGTTAACAATTGGGTAAATCATGGTTGTTTCGGCCGTTCCAGCTCTGCGAAGTAGGGGGAACCACCACTTCCTGCCAGTCGAGGGCGTAAGCAATCCACCCCATAAGAAGTACAGGAAGAGTGACCCGATCATCTTCACCAATGAAGACTTTCACGGCACATCACTTCCTCACAATGACCCTCTTGTAATAACGGCTCGAGTTCACCGTTACGAGGTCCAAAGAATATTGGTCAATTCAGGGAGCTCGGCAGATATCCTGTTCTACGACTGTTTCCAGCGTATGGGATTGGGTTCGTCCGACCTTCAGCCGACCTCCCATGTCCTTTCTGGGTTCACCAACCATTCCGTCCTGGCCGAGAGATCGGTCACCCTCCTCCTCAACATTAGGAAAGCGGGCAAAACGCGAACCAAACCGGTGAGCTTCCCTATTGCTAAGGTCCCTTCGTCCTATAACATTCTCCTGGGACTCCCTACCTTAAACGCCCTCCAGGCTCAAATCTTGACTTTTCACCTTGCGCTCAAATTCCTTCTGGATAATGGGGGGATAGGCCGGGCCTATGTGGACCAGTAAACTACCAGGATTTGCCTCGCCTCGGCGACCCCCGCCGGAGAGCAGGGCAATGATTTTAAAGACACGCATGATTTCCAGGGGTCTTTAGATACACACGACGACCAAAAGGAAGTTCGAGGTATCCCGGTGGAAGCATTGACAGAAGTTCCCCTCATAGAGAAAGTCGACGACAGGACAGTCTAGATCGGCTCTCTCTTGACAGGGGACACCCGCGAAGTCCTGATCTGGTTCCTCCAAGATAACTTGGACATATTCGCTTGGACGCCAGCGGACATGCCCGGGATCAACCCTGAAGTGATCTCTCACAAGCTCGGGGTCGACCCGAAGGCCCAGCTGATCCAACAAAAAAAGAGAAGTTTTGCGCTGGTTAAATAGAAGGCGATAGAAAACAAGGTGGATCGATTGATCGCCGCAAACTTCATCAGAAACCTAGACTACTCGGATTGGCTGGCGAATGTGGTCACGGTCAAGAAGGCAAACGGGAAATGGCGCATGTGCATCAATTCACGGACTTGAACAAGGCTTGCCCCAAAGACAACTATCCACTTCCTCAGATATACCAGCTAGTGGACAGCTTGGTCGGCCATGAATTACTGAGTTTCATGGATGCTTTCTCCGGTTACAATCAGATCCGGATGAACCCAGCCGACGAAGAGCTTACCGCCTTCACCACTGATCGGGGAGTCTACTGCTACAAGGTGATGCCCTTCGGACTTAAGAACTCCGGGGTCATGTATCAGCGGCTGGTTAACAAGCTGTTCAAACCATAGATTGGGAGAAACATGGAAGTCTACGTCGACGACATGGTCGTAAAATCCGCCTAGTCAGTCGGGCACACTAAGGACCTCGGTGAAACATTCGATGTCCTGCGCAAGTACAAGATGAAGCAGAATCCAGCTAAATGTGCCTTTAGAGTCACCAGTGGGAAGTTCCTTGGGTTCATGGTTACCCACCGAGAAATCGAAGCAAACCCAGAAAAGATCAACACCATCCTCAACATGGCAACGCCCAAGAGCAATGTTGATATCATGCGACTCACGGGGAGGGTGGCTGCACTGAGTCGCTTTATGTCCAGAGCTAGAGAATAGTTTCTCCCTTTCTTCAGAGCCCTAAGGAAAATCCTTAAGTTCGAATGGTCTGAGGAGTGCCAGAACACTTTCGAACAACTCAAGGCGCACCTGACGACCCCACTACTTCTCACTCGACCGGTCGAGGGCGACGAGCTATTACTATATCTAGCCATCTCTGACTAAGCTGCAGACTCAGTGCTCGTCAGAGAATTTGAAGGCATACAGAGACCGGTCTACTATGTGAGCCATGTTTTCAAGGACGTGGAAACAAGATATCCAGCCATAGAGAAAATAGTCCTAGCGCTTGTCGTCATCTCCAGGAAACTTCGACACAATTTCCAGGCGCACACGATCCTCATCCTCACTGAACGACCTCTAGGGTCTATCCTCGCCTCCCCCGAATCATCAGGTCGTCTGGAAAAATGGAGGTGGGAGTTGTCTCAATTTGACATCAAATACCGCCTCAGACAAGCCATCAAAGCACAGGTCTTAGCCGATTTTGTTGTCGAATGCACCATCCCCGCTAAAGAAAGAACGGCAGCTCGGGATCCCGAATCACGACCCTCGATCGAGGAGGTGCTCGGCCCTATCCCGGACTGGGTACTCTATGTGGATGAATCCTCCACAAAGGAAGGGAGCGAAGCCGGCCTGATCATCCATGGCCCGGATGAGGTAGAAGTGGAGTACTCTCTAAAACTCGGTTTTAAGGTGTCAAATAACGCCACAGAATACGAGGCCTTGTTGGCAGGGCTACGAATCGCCTTCGGGATAGGGCTGAAGACAATCAGGGTATGCAGCGACTCCGCACTAGTCGTCGGCCAAGTGATCGGGCGTTTCAAGGCCTGAGATCAACTTATGATAAAGTACCTGGCCAAGGTAAAAAGGGTTCAGAAAAAATTTGATGAAGTCCAAGTGGAGCAGATTCCCAGGAACTTGAACACCCAGGCCGACGCCCTGAGCAAGCTCGCTGCTTCCTATTCAGCCAATCATAAAAGGAATATCCTCTTTGAAGTCTTAACATGACCTAACGTGGAAGATAGAGAGGCAACACTCCAAATCTACACAACTCAGGAAGAAAACCAAGATTGGAGAAAGCCCCTCGTGGAATTCCTGAAGGACGGTATACTTCCAAAAGACCGGAGAGAGGCTCGCCAACTTCGGGCAAAAGCGCACCATTTCATCTGGAGCAGCGGAAACCTATACAAAAAGTCATACACTCATCCTCTGCTCCGGTGTGTCGACCCCACGAGGCAGAATACATTCTACGAGAGATGCATGAAGGGGTCGGGGGAGCGTATCAAGGGGCCCGTACCCTGGTCCAGAAGACACTGCTCCAGGAGTACTATTGGCCGAGAATACACCAAGATGCCGAGAAGCTGGTTAGAAAACGTAAGAACTGTTAGTGATATGTATGCCCTAGAGGCCATTACTGTACATGCGATGTATATTGTAGTGGATACTTAGACATATATATGGAGGACTTTCTTGCTCGACATGATAGTATGCTATCTGGTTGCTCTTTATCTTAACATGTACTCTTTTAGTCTCTAAGTTACATGTTGATAAAGCCCTTAGGATGAGTACTTGACTGCCAGGACTATGATGTAGATCATACTAGTGGGGACAGTGTAGTCGCTAAGTACATCCTTCAAATGTTCCTAGTCGTAGGTGTATCGAGACAGAGCATCGATATACCAGAGTAGACTAGCGTATGCTTCTTGACCCATGTAGATGGGGGATGGATGATCCTATATCCATTGATGTTTGACATCAGAGATAGTATACGTGTGCTCAGTGGAGACCGGGTACACTGAACGGACTCGCCGAGAACTCCCAGATGGTATTATACCTCACGTCAGATGGCACTGGTGACACTGGTACAGGTTAGTCTGTAGACCCGAGATCGTCATAGAGTCTTGTGTGATTCCCATTGTGCTTTGATTTCCATCATACCACGTCCAAGAGGGCGTCAAAACGGTGGCTTTTGGGTACATTCCCGAATCACATGGAGGCAATGAGCGATAGGAGGGGTTTCGTCTCTCCCGGTATAGGGAGTTGATGTTGCGCTGTGTTCGATTGGCTATAACAGAAAATCCCTAGCCAGGGTTGCTGAGATTTACTGGTAAGTGTTATCAGTAGTTTCTCGAACTGTTATGGACCTCATATCAACACGACTTATCGGTTACTGGGATTTGACGTTTACCACCCCTAGACTGGATATGCGACATATCAGACGAAGAGACCGGACTGTACGGGAGTGTTACTGATTGGATTCACAGGAGAATGTACAGGCTTGCTTGTTGATCTTCTGATTGCTCAATACTGGGGTGGCTGTTACGTTTAGCTGACTGCTTGCAGCTTGTAGGTGTTTTGATATGATCATCACCTACTGCCGGCGTATTGACGATTCTTTAGAGTCCTACACAAAGGTTTCCTGGCTCAGGCAAAACGGAGTAGGAGCACATATATGATATATGCGGGACCGAGAATAATACGATATGAGATACCGTATTATATTCTCGCGATATGAGATATCGACCGGATATATGTGATATAGCCGGGTCATCGGATCAAGTGTTGATTCGATGAATTGGTACATATTATATTAGTCGGTTATATGCAATATAGCCGGATTGTCGGATCAAGATTTGATTCGATAATTTAATGTATAATTATATATGTGATATATTACATTACGTTAACTAATATAAGCTCGCTTTATTGATTCATTTTCTCACTGGATAATGCATTGATGTATATGTGATATATGTTAATTGTATTATTTTCTTTTGTTACAAAATATATTGTATATGTGATATATAATATTGTAACAAGTTAGGGTTACAAATGCAACATGCTTTGTGGAGTTTAAACAAGTTAGGGTTTGGATTTGGGTTAGCTTTTGGGTTAGCTTTTTCATGAAGCTTCATGAAGCTTTATTTTGTCTTTAGCTTAGATATTTTGTGTTGATATTTATTAACCCAACCCAAACTTTAGCCTCTAGTTTATTCTCTACAAGGGTTAACTTTATTATTCTTTAACCCATGGTTGCAATTCTAACCTCACACAACAATTCATTATTCATCACAAATGAAATTCTTCTTCTTCTTCCTCTTGAAAAAAGCTTTCTAGCTTTTTGTGATGTGATGAAATAAAGTGAGAAATTGAAAACAAAAGAGAGCAAAATTCCTACTTCATCATCCTAATCTATTCTAACCACTTAGATTAGGGTGTTTGCTTTTTTAATAGTTGATTAGTGAAGCAAGAGCTTGGATTTGAGATTCTTCAAGGTAGATCATCTTAGTAGTTGAAGATTGGAAGTAAGCTTGCATCTTTCTTTTCATGGAGCCTCTCTTGAGTCCGGGTACTCGATGATCGCAGCGAAGGGACCTCAACACGGAGCTTATGAAGCGAAAGAACGGACTATAAAGGTTGTAATCCCCAACTCTTAGAAGTAAAGTTGTTTACTTGTATTGTTTACCCTAATTCTCTAGTTAAGATCTTGGTTAGGGTTACATAGCACCCCAAATTTTTTATAAAATGGCATGTGTGATGCCTTGCTAAACCTTATTGTCGTGCTATACAACCCTATAAGAACTGCCAACTCTTCGGTAGCATACCCTGTCTCCCCGCCACCGAACTAACACCGCTCAGTTCCCCTTGGCCGTTTGCGCAATTGGGGATGGATATGGTGGGCCAACTACCCACCGGCATGGGCGGACACAGATACATCCTTGTCGCTGTGGACTACTTCACGAAGTAGATAAAGGCCGTGCCCATCAAGAAACCAGACGCCACCTTTACGATAAAATTCCTGCAGAACAATATAATCTCCCGATTTGGAATCCCGAGATGCATAGTTAACGACCATGGGACCAACTTCGAAAATGATAAAGTCAAAAAGAGTTTTGTAGCGACTACCACATATTGATGAAGTTTGCCGTGGTCGCACAACCACAATGCAACAGGCAGGTCTAAGTAGTGAACCGAGGCATCAACAGTGATCTCAGATCTCGCTTGGAGGGAAGGCAAGGCAGCTGGGTCGAGGAACTGCCACAAGTAGTATGGGCGTTGTGGACATCGAAAAAGACACCCACGGGAGAAACCTCATTTAGCCTCTGCTACGGTACCGAGCCGATGGTCCCCGCAGAAATTGAATTGCCCAGTTATAGAGTTGAACACTTTGACAATGAAGCTATCACATTGGCACTGCGAAGCAACTTAGATATCTTGTTAGAAAAACGAGATCGAGTGCAGATCAGAGCGTCCGCCTATCAGCAGCAAACTGTCCACTACTACAACGCCCGAGTTAAGCATCGAACCTTCAAGATGGGAGACCTGATCTTACGGAGGAACGAGTTCGTAGATCAGGGGAGGCTACATAAGTTCTCCCCGAAATGGGACGGGCCATTTATCGTAATAGAAGCATTGCCCGGTGGAGCCTACCGCCTCCAGGACTCCGGGGGCGTACTTTTCTGCGGCCGTTTAACGCTGAAAAACTTAAGTTGTATAGATGAACATGTACTCTCTTTTACAATAATGCAATTCCTCTCCGCATTCAGTGAGTTTTTTTTTAAAAATGGGGTCCTTTCCAAACTCTTCCTTTCCCCGGGGCGATCAGCCCTATTTCCTTTCCTTTCCCCAGGCCCCTAGCTTAGGGTCGAAAAAAAACGACAATGGTAGGGAAAGGAAGAAAGAGACAATACACCATGACCTCAACCAAAGAAATATTTATTTAATTCAAAGGTATGATGGGCTCCCCAGCCTTACAAAAATTACAACAAAGGAGGAAGTGGATTAAGGAATCATTGCTGGTGGTATTCAGAAGAGAGCTCTTCCAGCCGAGCCTAGGCCGCCTCCGCCCGCTCCCTCTGTCGGTACCCGTGGACCTTCGAAGCTACAGATTCTCCGGGGCCCTCCGCCTCCGAGCACAATGCTGCAACTAACCTCAACTGGAAACATTCAAGAAGAATGTCTACCGAGCGATCCCGTATGTTCTTCAAGATCAGCCCAAGCTCGTGGGTCGTGTGCATCTTATCGAACGCCTCGTCCATCGACCGCGGGGAGAGGATATTGTAAAGACCGGGGGAAGACCTCCATATTGCATAAATAAGCACTTTTAGAAGAGGAGATCAACAGGGAAGTATGTTTTAGGAATATGTATGCCATAAAGGCCATTATTGTACATTGATGTATATTATAGTGGATGCATAGACATATATA
Organism: Agapanthus africanus; assembly: GCA_030015575.1. Classification (NCBI taxonomy): domain Eukaryota; kingdom Viridiplantae; phylum Streptophyta; class Magnoliopsida; order Asparagales; family Amaryllidaceae; genus Agapanthus; species Agapanthus africanus. The sequence goes on from CM057337.1 coordinate 670,817,482, forward strand.
TAGAGGACTTTCTTGCTCGACATGATAGTATGCTATCTGGTTATTCCTTAGCTTAATATGTATACTTAGTATTATTATTATACTTTCTCTCTGATACATGTTGATAAAACCCTTAGGATGTTTGCTTGACTACCAGGACTATGATGCAGATCATACCACTGGGACTTGTGTAGTCTACAAGTACATCCGTTAACAGTTCCTAGTCGAGGGAGTATCGAGACAGGGCATAGATATTCCAGAGTAAACTAGTGTGTATGTTTCTTGACCCTATAGAGGGCGATAGTTGATCCCATATCCATTGTGTTTGACATCAAAAATTGTACACAGGTCCTCATTAGAGAATAGGTACACCGAATAGGATTCGCCGAGAACTCCTAGATGGTACTATACTTATCATCAGATAGCAGTTCTCTGGTGACACTGGTACAGGTTAGTCTGTAGACCCGAGATCATCATAGAGTCTTGTGTGGTTCCCACTGTGTTTTGATTTCCTCCCTACCACGGCTCAAAGGAATTGTGCAAACAGGTGGATTTTGGGTACAGTCCCGAGTCACATGGAGGCAATAAGAGATAGGAGGGGTTTCATCTCTCCCGGTATAGGGATTTGAAGTTGTGCTATGCTCGATTGGCTATAACAGGAAGTCCCTGACCAGGGCTGTTGATGAGATTTACCGGTAAGAGTTATCAGCAGGTTCTCGTACCGTTATAGGCCACACATCAGCATGACTTATCAAGTTATTGGGGTATGATGATTCCACCCCCGGACTCGATATGCGACATATCACACGAAGAGACTGGACTATACGGTAAGTGTTACTTATAGGATTCATGGGATTTTGGACAAGCTTGCTTGTTGATCTTCTAATCGCTCAATACCTAGGTAGCCGTTACGTCCAGCTAGTACTGCTGACGGCTTATGGGTAACTGATGTGATCATTACCTACTGCTGGCATATTGACTAGTCTTTAGAGTCCTACACAGAAGTTTCATAATTCAAGCGAAACGAAGTAGGGCACATATGCTGATATGTGCGGGGGCCTGATTAAATACGAGTATATGATACCATATTCTAATCTGGAAATAATCTGATATCGATTAGGTTATATGTGATATGACCGAATTATTGAATCAAGTGTTGATTTGATAAAGTGATATACAGATAAATGATATTAGTAGGTTATATGTGATATAACCAGATTATTGAATCAAGTGTTGATTTAATAATATGATATATATTTATATTTTATATAAGTATATATTAACTAATATTATTGCTCACTAATTATTTGCTTATCTTTTATATATATATATATATATATATATATATATATATATATATATATTATGAAGCATGATTGATTTTCTATTTTGAGAAAATAGAAAATGAGGTGGAAAATGGGGAGACTTTTGTTATGGAGGGGTGAAACATAGCTTTACTTTATATTATAATGGTTTGGATCTACTATTGAAGTATGGTTCAATTTTATATTGAATTGAATTCCATGCTTCAATAATATAGTTGATCTTTGTGAAGCCATCGTACACTTGATACTACACAATGGTTCATTTTTCTTGAGCTCATTTTTAGATGAGTTGCTCTTTAGCTCTCTTTATTTTCCTCCTCACCTCCTCCAAGCTCAATCCCTTACATGAGTCGTAAACCCTTGAGCTTGTGAGCATCCTAAGTGAGCAAACAACACCCCCACTTCACCATCCTACACTAGATTAGCACTTTGGTGTAATGTGTTTCCTTCATTAAAGAGTTTAGTGAAGAGGTAGCTTGGATTAGCGGAGCTTCGAGTGGATCATCTTCGGCATGAAGATCGCAAAGGATGCTCGATCCAACTTCAAGTGGAGCCTAGTGGAGTCATGTGGCATACGGAGCTTGAGAAGAGAAGGACACGGTTTACAAAGATTGTAGCCTCATTCTCTTAGTGTAAAGTTTATGTTATATCATTTTAAACCCTAATCATCTAGTTTAAGATGTTGTTTGGTGTTGATTAGCACCCCGAAATTTTTTAAATTGGCATGCTTGATACTGGTAAAACCCAGTGCTAACAAACACTTTCATGGTATCAGAGCCAAAGCTAGAAGATTAAACGATGTTAGCTAAACTACGAAAACAAAACAACTCCGAAACCGAAATCCAAAATATTAAGTTTCTGTAAATTTTAAAATGATCTGTGAAAATTATTTAAACAACTGCAGAATGTTGTATGAGAAATAACAAGAACACCATAGAAATTCGAGACCAAAATGACAAAATCGACCCGGCGAGATTGCCAATATGGCCGGCCTCGCCGGTCCCCCATAATTATTTTGGCCTCGATTTTGTTTGGTGTTCTGATGTGTTGGGTTAATGGTTTCATGTTTATGTTTGATTGGCCCAGTTTTGCATGTGATGTTGACAATTTTATTGGGGCTATTCGGAGTGTTTCGTAGTCGTAATTTTTACATCATTTCGAGTTTAAGTTTGATATGTGATACAGTAGTTGGAATCCATATTAAATTAGTTTTGTGAAAACTAGTTTTTCTGTAAATCTAGCATGTTAGTCTCTATTGATCGATTTCCACGAAGTTTCGATTCGGATCGAAACTCTGTCGCAATCGCGTATCGTACATGAATACTCGCCAGATAACTTTACTGGGTAGCCACGCCCCATAACCCCGACCAAGTGACTTTAGGAGAACCTCGTTGCCAAAAACATCCACTCGGGTGCTCTTGGCCATGGTGTTCCGCCTATGTGCACTTGGTCGACGGCATCGGGGGTGCGGCCATCTAATAAAGTTCCCGACGAGTATTCGATCAGGTAATCGGAAATCTTGTTGAATTACCCGACTAAATTATTGAAAAGTGTTTTCGATATGAGACTAAAATGCAAGGTTTATAGGGTTAAGCATGAAATTCAGAATATGAGATATTCCGGGTTTATGATGTCTAAGGAAATGCGGATTCTAATTATTATAGTTTTTCATTTCTTTTCTGCGACTGTAAGTGTTTTATGTGGGGTATCCCAAATCTCGTTGCTATCTGTCAACGACATTCGGGATACGCATATTTACTTACATTGATGACATGTGATGTTATGTGTTGCTGTGATATGTTATATTGAATCGTCGTGATTGAATAGCCGGGGGTTTTATGTGAGATGAGAGTTTTTCAATTTTCATTCATGGAAAATTTATATGTAATATTATTTTATCGGGACACTTCCGGGTTGAGAATGATGTCACAATTGATGTATATTATTTACTTTTCCTCATTAGGATAGACCCAAGGCGGGGAGCATAAGTAACCGGGTTCTAGAGTCTAGTGGAAGACCATCTCGAGAGTCGAGACCGGGTCTCCTAACTCTAGAATTGGCAGGATTGCTTGTCGCTCTCATAGGGATCTAGGGATGTGGGTTTGGCCATTCATCACGACCGTGGAATCCGTGTTTTTCATTATTAGTTTAATTTAAAACACGGACATCCTAATATATCCAATATTTCATATGTTGACTTCTGCTGGTTGGTTCTGTGATGTGATCATATAACTGCGTAAGACGGTTGCTATATATATATTTATTTATAATAAACACAGCTTATGTTTTGCCCCCGTGCTAGTCCAGCCCCGGCTCTGTCGTTAGTTAAGTAACTTAACAGTGCATGACGGGCCCCGTGTCGAATGCGGATGGCATAAGCGTACGTTCTATTTTCGTTTCCTTTTCTGTGATGTTTAGGGAAATATAAATGATGGGACTTCATTAATGAGATTAATGGAAAGAAAAGAAACATAAAGATGTTGTAGAATCTAAATTTTAAAAAAAGGTAGCTCTAGTTCTTGCTTTGCATAGTGGTATTCCTTGATGAATATCCAGCACCTCATTCGATGAGGAAAGAGCCGATATCCCTTCACCGGGAGTGACCTCTTTAGCAAAACTAGTAAATGCTACAACCCGCTCGGTTTTGTTTTTATAGCTTCTTTAGTTCTTGCTTTGCATAATGGTATTCCTTGATGAATATCCGGCACCTCATTCGATGAGGAAAGAGCCGAGATCTTTTCACCGGGAGTGACCTCTTTAGCAAAACTAGCAAATACTACAACTCGCTCGGTTTTGTTTTTATAGCTTCTCTAATTCTTGCTTTACATAATGGTATTCCTTGATGAATATCCAGCACCTCATTCGATGAGGAAAGAGCCAAGATCCCTTCACCGGGAGTGACCACTTTAGCGAAACTATCAAAAGCTACAAAGAACACTCCTTTTTCAAATCACTAGATTCTACAACGATATCAAGTTCATTACGTTAAAGGTTTTCTTAAAAAACAGTCATAGCCCTCCGTCATTTCAGATAAGTACTATTTAGTATTCGTGCTGTGTTTGTTGGCCTGCGTCAAAGCGGAGTGTACGGTAGCAGATTAGTGATTATCTGCTGCATTTGAGATTGGGAATTTCAAGTGTTGAAATTTGCAATGAGATTGCATACCTTCTATATGATAGGTAGATCTTGATACCTACTGCGAGTGAGAGTTACTCCTGAGAGAGTTTTCCACTTTACAAATAGATGATCAAGTAGGTGTCTAAGAAAAGTGTTAACGGGGTTATGCCCCTGCGGAAACGAGGTTATTTAATTAGTTCTATACGAAAGCATGGGGAGACTCCCTCGGAGTTCCAATACCTGCATGGCTGAACGATCGGCGAACTTGTAGGGTGTAATTAATCCCGGCCAATCTTACCTTTTATGGTTTGAAGGAAGATTTGATAAAAACAGTGCGAGCCATCCTGATTAGATAAGATAATAACCAATCTAATCTTCCAAAGAGCACACGCTAATGCGTTTCCTTCTCTCTCTCTCCAGGTAGAGACCAATGACACGCCTTAATCAAGATAATAATATGGATGTATTGACTAAACCCGCTTATTATACTGAGCTGGGCAACGTTGGTTCCGCTTTTTCTTATGATTGTCATAAGTCTGAGTAAGGAATAGGAGAATACCTGGATTCCCTCACCACCAGAACGAAAAAGGAGCATGTTGATGCATCTTTTTCGGGTGTGTTCGTAACCGAGAACTGTTTCTCAGTTTACTCTACCTCCTGGGTATTGGATACCGGATCGGGATCTCACGTATATAATTTGTTACATGGGCTAAGGAGAGATAGAGAACTGGGAAAAGGTGATATGTCTCTAAAAGTAGAGAATGGAGCAATTGTTGCAGCCAAAGCAATTGGCGAATATCACCTTGTATTACCAAATGGTAATATAATGATTCTGAACGACTGTTATTACGTACCAAACATGATGTGCAATATTATATCAGTTTCTTTGTTGCATAAAGAAGGATATAACTTTGTATTAGAGGATAATGTTATGAACATTTTTCTAAATTAAGTGTTGATTGGGCTTGGTATGTTATGTAACAGTATATACGTTCTGAATCAAACCACAGTTCTAAACATACAGAACACACACAAGAGGAAAAGTTCAGAAATGAACGAAGCCTTCTTGTGGCACTGTAGACTAGGCCATATAAAATCGATAAGGCTAGGTAAGTTGCATAAAGATGGATATATGAATCCGTTCGAATTTACATCTTATAAAACCTGGGAGTCATGTCTCAAAGGTAAGATGACCAAAACTCCGTTTACTGCACGGAGAAAGAGCTACTGAACTCTTGGGACTGATACATAGTGATGTATGCGGTCCTATGTCTACACATGCCAGGAATGGTTCCTCATACTTCATTACATTAATTGATGATCTCTCAAGATTCGGACATGTGTTCCTGATGAAACACAAATCTGAAGCTTTTGAGAAATTCAAGAAATATAAGTATGAAGTTGAGAACCAGATGGATAAAAGTATTAAAATCCTTCGATCCGGTCGAGGAGGAGAATACTTGAGTACGAAATTCCGTGACTATTGAAAAAAGAATGGGATTCTCTCTCAGCTTACTCCTCCGTATACACCACAACACATCGGAGTATCGGAGCGGAGGAATCACACCGTATTAGATATGGTGCGCTCTATGATGAGTGTTGCTGAGTTACCTATTTCCTTTTGGGGTTATGCACTTGAGACAGCTACATACCTATTGAATATGGTTCCCATCAAATCTGTGCCTACCACTCCATATGAAATATGGAAAGGAAAGAGACCATGCCTTAATTATGTTAAGATATGGGGTTGTCCGGCTTATGTGAAAACACAAAATCCGGACAAGCTTGAGGCAAGGTCGGTTCTATGCAAGTTTGTTGGATATCCTAAACATTCACGAGGGTATATTTTCTACCACATCGAGGAACAAAAGGTGTTTGTTTCTCGGAATGCCACCTTTTTAGAAAAGGAATTTCTCATGAGAGAAATTAGTGGTAATGAGGTAGAACTGGAAGAAGTTCCATCTGCACAAACTAGAACTGATGATTTGGTGGAACCGAAAGATCCAATAGTACCCAACGAACCCCAGCCACTCCGTAAATTTAGTAGGGTTCCTCATCCACCTGAGAGATACTACGGTTTTCTCATAAACAGTGGGAGCGAGGATTGCATCATGAAAGATGATGATCCAACTAGTTTCGAGCAGGCCATCATAAGTGGAGACTCTGTGAAATGGCTGGATGCTATGCGATCTTGTTCCCGCCAAAATATTCGGCCAAGAGATATTTGTTCCTGTTTATGCTGGCTTAAGTTTCGTTTACAGATATGTGTGAAACCAGGCTCATTCATATACGCACATGCACACATCAAAGGAAGAACATGTGTTCAACGACAAAAACAAAGCATTTAATTGAACATTTTATTCCACAGGAAATAGATCACCAAACATGGGATCGAAAGTAAAGGGATTCACAAAACTATGGATAAAATTATCTAACTCCCTCTCTGCCTTCTCCACCATGACAAAGCGGTGATCTTCACGAGGAGTAGCTACCCATCGGTCAGCACCGCACCCATCAGCAAAGGCAGAAATGACGACCCGCTGAGCTCGTATCTGGCCTAGCAGTCGAACAGAGCGATCCCTCGGAGCTGTGGTGATCAGAAGTGCCTCGTGGAAGCACTCGATCTTGTCTTCCGCGGCGTCAAGCATTGCTGGAGTCATCTCTGCCGGAGGAGGGGGAATATCATTGATCATGGACAAGAAAACCATCCGGAGCCAAATGGAGCCGATGGGGAGAGGAGATCCTCTACGAGTCAAGAGCTCGTACAGCACCGTGTCGCATTGGTCATCCGTAAGAGCAGGGTTCACCAAGCGGGCAGCAAAACGAGGAATGATTTCCTAATTTTGCACCTCCCATGGTTGCCGGTGAGCATGTGGACGATTATAAGCCATAGCTCTTCTCTGATAAAACAATTCTCTGAAAGTGAGAGAGAAGAGAAGCTTTACTTCAAATTATAAAGATAGACATTTAAGTCTAGGCATAGAAAATTCTGTGCATGATGGAACTGTTTCCAAGCTCTGTTAAGAGAAGGCATTGGGAAAGAGAAGTCTGAGTCAGGAAAAGTGGAGAAAGAAGATGAAAAGGCACCTTCAGTACTGAGGCAGCGCCTCACGTGCAAAGCATGAGAGCGCTAGTACCAAGAGCGCCAGCGCTAAGAGTCAAAGACTCTGAGGCAGCACTCACGTGCAAAGCACGAGAGAGCTAGCGCTAAATATGCCAAGCGCTAAGAGTCAAAAGGCTCTGATGCAGCGCTCACGTGCAAAACACGAGAGCGCTTACGCTAAGTGCGCTAGCACATCAGTCAAAGACTCTGATGCAGCGCTCACGTGCAAAGTACGAGAGCGCTAGCGCTGGAACTAAATGTTTCCCACCCTTGGATCAAACATCCAACAAAGATGACTAAAAATCATCAGATTAGCTCTGAAAATTAGAGCACTATTGGATTAAAGATCTAATGGTGATTAAAAATCACCAAGATACAGAATAAGTTCTGTATGGAAAAATATTTTCTCAATCTTGTTAAAAACAAGAAGATTGCCTTCTGTAAAACAGAAGTCCTACGATCAAAGATCCAACGGTAGGAAACATCCCCAAATCAATTAGAGAAAAGATCTCTTCGACTTATTCAACAAATCAGCTTCCCCTATATAAAGGACCCAAGACATCAAGTCTTGTAGAGAGAGGAACCCCCCATAAACTTTGAGAAATTTCAAAGAGAAGAGCAAGCTCTCGGAAGAAGAAGAATTTATTCAAGGTAAATAAAATAGAGAGATAAAATCATCTCATAAGAGAAGAAAAACCTATTTCTTTTTCTAGATCATAGATCTATAAGACCGAGGTTTTTCACAAAAGTGATCAGAGCATCTCATCATAAAAGTGAGGGGAAGAACTTAATTCTCTTCAGATCATAGATGTATAAAATAAAGATGAAGTCTTTCAGAAAATAAGAAGAGATTGTAAAATCTTTTATTAAAATAAGAACTTAGTTCTTAGGTCTATGAGATAAAGTCTCCTATGAACGAGAATTTAATTCTCAGAGCGCCGAACTGATCAATGTTGCCTAAGAAGAGCTTTAGCGCTCCAATCGAAAAAAAGCGCCCCAGTACTCCAAGACAGGCGCACAGCGCCACATCGCTCCTAACGCTCCAATTGAAAAGAAGCGCCTCAGCGCTTCAAGACTGGCGTACAGCGCCATAGCGCTCCTAGCGCTCCAATCAAAGAAGCACCTCAGCGCTCCGAGTCTGGCGCCCAGCGCTCCAAGCGCCATTTTAAAAGAAGCGCCCAGCACTCCAAGATTAGCACTCAGCGCCAAGTGCACCACGTGCTCCTCACGTGTGCACTATTTTATAAAGAGCGCTCTGCACTCATTGGCTGGCGCTCAGCGCCAAGTGCGCCACGTGCTCCTCACATGTGCGCTATCTCATAGGAAGCGCCTTAGCGCTCTAAATCTGGTGCTCAGCGCCAAGTGCGCCACGTGCTCCTCACGTGTGCGCTGAGTGAACATAAATTGTTCTTTAAATAAATCCCCAGAGCCATAATGAGTGCTCAGCACTCAATAAAAGACAAAATGTTGTCAGAACCCAAACCAATGCTCGGCATTGTTAAATGAAGAAGAACTGAGCCTAATTAAATGTCCAACATTTTAACTGAATGGGCCGAGCCCAAGTTGGCCACAGATCCCTAATTGAGCTCATATACTCATAAATCTTTGATCTTAGTTCTAAACTTGACTACAGATCTCCCAACCAACATTGGTTTAAGGGTACATCTCTTCATACCTCTGATATATACCGTTGTAATTCCTCAACGTGTTCAGAGAGATGGAGGGTCCCAATAACCATTAACTTTTGGTGCATTCCCAAACGGTTGAACCAAAACCAAACAGACTATGACGTCTTTAAACTAGACTGTAGGGTCCTTAAACTTTACGGACTGTGGGGTCCTTAAACTCATGGACTATGATGTCCTTAAACTTTATGGACTATGGGGTCCTTAAACTCGTAGACTATGATGTCTTTAAATGTTACAGACTATGACGTCTTTAAACTGTCACGGACTATGATATCCTTAAACTTATGGGATCGCAGCGTCCCTAAACTAAAACAATATAGCCCAAATGCTCTTTTGTTGGATCTAAATGATCCTGTTGAGTGAATCTTAGTCTAATATTGGAATAACATATCCTCAACAACGTTTAAGTTGATCTTAGTCTCAAATGAGATTAACGATCCTTAAACCCAATCCAAACCCAAATCTAAGAAAATACGGATTTGGACTAATCCACGCACTACGGGCGACCACATAAATTAGTCTTCATATACAATCCACGGGCAAGCAAAAATAAAATAAACATACATGACATGAAGTGACCATCTGGAGAAGGAGAAAGTGGTTACCGCTATGCGGTAGCGTAATTAACTGCAGGGGCTTGCGCCTGCAGGGAAAAGCGTCCCCACAATCAAAAAACCCTCGTATACGAGGGGGAATTTGACGAAATCTGCTACAACGACCGCATCTGTCTAAACCACCGATACATGGTGCCATAAATCAACTTGGCATTTTCGGAGAGGTGGACGGATAAACCCAAATAGCATCTGCCCCTAAATTCAGGCAAGACGACTTACGCGGTTTTGTCTCCCATTTTCGGCGGCGAACAGATTCTGGCACGCCCGGTGGGACCTTTTCCTCTTTCCACTCCACACTTCGTATGTCATGTTCATGAACGAATCGCGGTTTAATGTGGTTGCTCCTGGATTCAAGGTATTAAGATTTGGTGTCTTGCTCCCGTGCAGAGAAAATGGCTTTCAACTGCACTAACTGCAACAACTGCAATAACTCTCACTCCGTCCTTGCTGTAGGAGTGACCTATGGGTCTCAAGCGGCCTCCCTTTTTACGATGCCAATGGAACAGGTGACGTAAGCCACTACTAGGCTGTTCTTTGGGACCATGCTCCCACCCATAAGCTTCAACTCCCCACTACCATAGCAAGAAGCTCCGAAGAAGTCGGTATTTGATCGACTTACGACTACCGCGGCCCCTCTCAACGGGTCACCCAAATCCAACGCCTCAGTCTTTAACAGACTAGGCCAAAACTCCAGTGGGCCTTGATTGTTGAGATGCTTATGCTTGCGTGCGCTTTTAAAAAGATTAATCAAAGAATATTAACCGCAATCAAGAACGGTGTCGCTTGGTAGCTAACCGGTTGAGTACGGGTCGGTCCACAGGGATTTTGTGTATTTCTATTTGTTCTAACGAGTTAATTCCAATTGTTGTAAGATTGATTATCACTAAAAACTGAAATGAGTTTGATTAGGATTAAAACCTTGCTAGGGTTAGGTTTAGCTTAAGTTTGGAAATTCAATATTTCTCACCGCTTTCTATGCCCTAATTAAGATCTATTTAGGTGTTAAGGTAATAATTAACAAAGTGGATTAGTACCATCAGGAAGAAACTAGGTTTCTTCCTCTAGGTCCTTGTCCGTCCTTTTTTAACTCTTACCCTAACCTCTATGGAAAACATACGCAACCGGTCTTTAACTACGGTATCACCACTACCTCATGGGATAGGGTGCCATAATGAGCGGTGTGTGTATGTATGCATAGAGTCCTATTAAAATGTATGACGGGCAAGAAAGGCGTGAGAGATTTTCATCTCTCAAACCTTTCATATTCCTAACCCTAACAAGTGAGGAACTACTCACTCATTAGGGAATTGATAAAAAGAGACATTTTTTAGTTTGTTTTTAATAACCTAATTATCTAATCTACGGCGGATAAATAAAATTGCTAAACTACGGCAGATAAATAAAATTAAGTAGGGCGGAAAGGAAAATTAACTAAGGCAAGAAAAGAAAGACTTACTTTATTTTTATTTGATGCACTCTTCAAACATTACAGGAATTGAAATTCTGAAATTAATAATTAAAAAGAGGCATATGAAGAGGCATGCTCCAAAAATAGCTTTAGGGTTTCTATTTATGGATTATAGAAACCCTGGGGTTTACATCTGATCCCTATCTGCATTTACAAAACCACCCTAAAAGGCCTAGTCAACGCACCGCCACCCACCGACAACTTCCACCGACACGTGCCTAGCACGGCCGCGGATCCGCGGCCATATGCTCTGTTTGGCCGCGGATCCACGGCCGTATGGTGGGTTCTCTGGCTGGAATCTTCTGGGGTTCTTTCTGTTGCTTTGTACTTGAATTTTCTTCACTTGGTTCTTCAGAATGTCTTCTAGTTTCTTCCATATTTCCACAGTGCAAAATGTCGTGAACTTTTACCGTTTGCTTTGTGTCGAAGTCTTGAACCTTGTGCTGCCTTGTACTTTGTGAAATTGTTCATTGATCTTCATTTGTCCCTCAAACTGCAGGCATGATCAAGATTCTTCTATTTGTTGGTTGTAGTCTCACTTTTGTATCGTCTTTTCATCATTTTCACTGTTTTGTTCCGAGAACCTGTAACCTGCAACTATGTAGCAGACATGGATCAAAAGCACCTGTTTATTTGTAAAATGAATAAGAATAGGGAATATAATAATGCAAAATTATGATATGAACAAATACCCCCAAACTTATCTTTTGCTCGTTCTCGAGCAAAACTAGTTTATTCTCGAAAAAGACCTAACCTCACTTTCGCTGGGAAACGCGATTGCACTGAGCTCGTGCAATAAGTCGTTAAACCTCTAGGTGTCCTTTGTAGGAGGAGTGTTGTCTCCTGAGGATTTTCAGCGGATACTACCCACAAAATCCTATCAATTCGGCCTATTGACTTTTATTCTCCAATTCGGTTTTCTAACAAGAAATTCTATTATTTTCGACTCAGAAATTATCAACCCGTATTTTTGATGCTTCCTTATCATTTAACTTAAGATTGTATATGTTCTGTAAATTTACTTAGCTTTTAGCATCTTTTGAGTTTTCCTTCTAAGGTTCTATCTAAACTTAGGAATTTTTATCATCTCTACTAAAGATATAAGTCCTATTTTTCATTCCTATCTCTCATCTAAACACCAATCATATACCCCTATGTGTGTGTATGTATTACCCCTATACTTGGAAATTCAATTCAAGCTCTCATACTCTTGTCCATCGTCCAAAGTACTTTTAGTTGGTGAACTTTTAAATGAAATTGCTCACGCATACTTCATGCGACCGTTAATACTTCTTGAGGTACTAACGACCGATTACAAAATGTGTTCGCGCATTAAGGCGTAATTCCTAGTTTTATAACACCTAAGGTTTTAGCAGTGACTCCCAAACCAGTTGGTCTAAGGCACTAGGTGATAAAACACCCTCGCTATATTTTCTTTATTTTACGCAGCCTTAAGTAATTACAAAAGTAGTGTTCATTTTTTTATCTCTTTATTCACACTTGTATTTTTATTTTATTTTCCTTCATACTAAGGACTTTAGACAAGAGCATTTCAAGGTCTCCTATACTATTCCAAGTTTCAAGGTTCGTGTTTATGCAATTTGTAGGGTATATATTTTCAGAATTTAGACTTAAACTTAGAGATTATTTTTCAGACTTACACTTTAATAAAAATATCAATACACTTCTCTTATTTTGATTTAGCCCAAGAAGTGAACTCAAAATTTGCCTATTTCTAAGTAAACTACAAAGACATATATTTTCTACCATTAAATTTTTAAAAAGGTTATTTTTAGGCTTTTTAATTTACTAAGTCTAGGATCTAGTTTTTCCTAACTTGTTAACATTCTTGTCAAACTCAAGTCAATTATGGCCAAAATTGAATTTCTTAATTTTTATAATTTTTAAAATTTTTCAGTTTTTATTTGATTTTTCTTTTTATATTTTTTTTATTTTTCATTTTTTTTTATTTTTATGAATTTTTTATAAAGATGCAATGCAGAATTTAAACATGCAAAAGAAAAAGAAAAATATATACAAAAATTTTAAAAAATATGCAATGCAAAATGATAACTATTTACAACCACCACCTCTCCCAAACTTACCAAAACCAGTGCCCTCACTGCTCGGCCCCACACCGCGCCCTTGAGCGTGAACGGGAACGCTCCTCCCTACCTAGCAGGGTTCGGATCCCCTGCTCTATTTCAGTCAATCGCCGATCATGTTCCCTAGCTATCCCCCTCAACTCGTCAATCCCCCTAACAGCTCTTCGCATCAAATTTGCATATTCTAAAGGGGTAGGTTCTCCTTCGCTCGTGGTCGAGCTGGAGCTAGGTGTGCGGGCGGGCACGTGCTCCGCCGGTTCAGTTCTTGACCACATATCCGTCAATCGTGTATAGGACGTAGAAACGCCCTCAATGAGAGGCCTGACAGGTATGCCTCCAAGCATGTAAAATTCGAACTCCTCCACGGCGAGGAAATAGCGACACAATTGTGTCACAAGCATGGGGCAAGGATAGTTTGCGGCTCTTTTGCCCACACCAATTGAGTTCAATAAAACCGTGCACATGTCGAAACGAAGGTTTCTTGTCATGAGTGTGTGCATGATATGCAGTGAGGGTGTAAAAAATGTGGTGTTGTAGGAACTACCAAAAATATTGTTTTGTGCCCACCGGCACACAGTTAAAACATTGGCAAAAAGGGTTCTAGCTTGGATCCCTTTCCGCGGTTCCCTTGAGCAATCATTGCCCAGTAAGGGCATGTAATCCTCAAACTGTAATGGTTGATCATGAGCGGGTATCCTAGGGATTAATGCGACTTCATGTATGAAGTCTCTATCAATAATAATTTCCCTATCACCCCACTGCAATTTTATAAAGCCAAATTGGGCGAGACACCCATCTTCCATGCACTCGTAAAAACGAGTGACTAATTCCGGAAGGGCATAGGCGTTTGGGTGATTATATATCAAAAAGTTCCATCTCCTACGTGCTATCTCATTCGCAAAATAACTTCCATACACCTCATGTGAAAAAATTTGTGAAAAGTCACGCTCTAGTTGCATATTGGGTGCCATCAGATAGCTAGAGATCTAAAAATTTAAAAACAGAGAGGGTTTTCAGAAATCGAACCACCCGTGAAAAATTCAGGAGGTGAAGACACTGGAGTGCGGCGGTTGCGCGGTGGGAATGTGCTTCTGGCGGCGGATCAGCGGCGCTCTGGAGGGATCTTGCTGCAGAACTTGAGGCGGCGGCTAGGGTTTTTTCAGAGATGTGAAAATTAGAGTTAAGAAACAGATAGGGTCGGGGTCTTTTATATAGGGGGAGAGTGATCGATATTTGCAAATAAACCCCTCTCAAAAGAGAAAATTATTTGCAAATAAATATTTTATTTTATTTTAAAATCTGAAAATTACAAAAATACCCAAAAAAATTTTATTTTTATTTTTAAATTTTTATGTTTTTATGTTATTTTTGAAAGCCAAATTATAAACCCCCCCCCCCCACCAACTTGAGTTAAACAAAGTTAAGCTTTTAAAGAGGGGTTTCAAAGTTATTGGTCAATACCAAGCTTTGCAAAGACCAAAAGTCAACACTAACCATTTGAAGAATTTATCAGTGTAACGTATAGGTCGGTGGAGGAACATGTTATAAAGAGCCAAGAAGAAGTGGGGAAGAGATACGTGATGGTAAGGAAAGGGTTTGCGTGAACGTGAATGTGAGGAGATAAGAGGTGATGATAAATAAAAACGAGAATGTGAATGATCAGAAATGAGTGGAATATTGGCATTCTCGTATTTTATTAGAAGAAAAGGTGGTGGTTCAACTTCTATAGATGGAGGTTGATTAACCACAAAATCCTCGAGGTGTTTCTGTGGATCCTTTACTGGCTTGGCATCATCCATCATATGTATATGATGTTCAATTATGAGAGGACTAATCTCCTTGATGTCTGCCATAGTCCAGCCAAAAGCTTGTCGGTTGTTTTGTAAGACCATTAACAGGGCTTTCTCTTGCTCGAGAGCTAGAGATGCCGAGATGATAACAGGAAGGGTCTCATTCTCACCTAAGTAAGAGTGTTTAAAATGAGACGGCAATAGCTTGAGTTCGAGTTTTGGAGGTGAAACAATTGAAGGTAAAATTGGTGAAACTGTCTCGAACTCGAAGGATTCCATCAATGGTTCGAAATGACTGTAAGCAACCGAGTCGGATGGTTCAACTGACTCATCTGAAAATTCAAAGGACTCAAGCTCGGGTAGTGAGTCTTCAAAATTGTCCGAAAAAATGAAACACTCGTAATCGTTATCGGTTGTGCAAACTGTGTCAGATTCAAGGAGGAACGCACTAGTGGCGTCAAAACTGCTGTGATCGAACAGAAATTTTTCGAGCTCACAGTCCTCCTGCGTGATCTCGAGGATCGAGCAAACATCAAGTATACTAGCTTTAGGCACGGAGGGCAGACTTCCTATCTTGTAAATGTTGAACTCACTTGACATCTTCCCGAAAGATAGAGTCATTAAGCCATTGCGACAGTTGATTACAGCATTGGAAGTGGCCAAAAATGGTCGACCGAGGATTACCGGAATTTGGTTCCGTGGGTTAGCCACAGGCTGTGTGTCCATAACAATGAAATCAATGGGGAATATGAAGTCCCCTATTTTGATCAACTCATCCTTTAACTCACTCCTAGGATGGGTGATGGATCGATCAGCCATTTAGAGAGAACGATGAGTGGGTTTCAACTCTCCAACACCTAATTGCTCATAAACGGAATAGGGAAGCAGGTTAACACTGGAACCAAGATCTAAAAGTGCTTGATTGATGTTCTTATTCCCAATTGTTATTGAAATTGTAGGACAGCCAGGGTCCTTTCGTTTTTTGGGCAAAGGTTGAGGTTGGGTAATAACATTGCTCACGGCACTAGCTACGAGCGCTTTCTTGGGTACCTGAGACTTTCTCTTCATGGTGCATAAGCCCTTTAAGATTTTCGCGTAAGAAGGGACTTTTTGGATTGCATCCAAAAGAGGTATGTTAATGCTAACCTGCTTGAATAACTCCACAATCTTCTCCATTTGGGGAGTTGGTTTATTGGATCTCAACCTGTTTGGAAATGGAACATTTTGAAAATTTGTTGAGTCCAATGTTTGTGGAGTAGATTACGGAGTTGGAATGGATCCCAGTGTTGGTGTGTTCATGAAGTGAGATGTGGGTCTGTTAGAAGTAGAAGAAGTAGAGCCTTGTGAAGAATGAAGATTAGGCTCTGAAGAAGATGAAGAAGAAGAAGAAAATAATGAAGAAGAAGCACCGGCAGGGGTGTCAATACTAATACCCATATTATTGTGCAACACTCCTCCAGATCTCAACGTGGTCACAACATTTACATTATGATTTTGTTATTCATAAGCAACATGTGCGTTGTGTGTGTGACCGGGATTTGGCAATGGTTGAGACGGAAGCTTTCCCTTTTCTCGCTCGCTCAATGCAGCATTTAGTTGTGCAATTTGGGCCTCAATTGATTTGATACTTTGATCATGTGAAGCACTGTTTTGCACCAAAGATTGAATGGAAGTCTCCAACCTTGCTGTGGATTGTGTAGATTATTTTAAAAACGCATCTAGATTTCGTTCTAGCGAGGAAACCTTATCGTTATTTGGCTGAACAAAATTGTTTTAAGGATAAGAATTGTTAGGTACAAAATTGTTCATTTGGTTTGGGTAAGGTTGGAGTTAGAAAGATTGTTGGTATTGAGTTTGTTGAGGTGCTTGTTGTTGTGGAGGATGAGGCTTTTGAAAGTTGTTATTGCCTTGGAATTGTTGATTTTGATTCTAAGCAAAATTTGGGTGGCTCCTCCAACCAGGATTATAAGTCGAAGAGTATGGATCATTTCTTTGTCTTTGTTGAAAAGAAGCATTGATTTGATCTTGTCCTTGAACAAGTGGATTATAAGGACACTCTTCGGTTGGATGGGATGGATCCGAACAACAAGTGAAAACAGTGCGTGGGGGTAAAGCAGGGGTAGGAGAAGGTGATGAGAATTTGCTCTCAATTGCTTCTAGCTTTTTCGTAAGTGCGGTCATTTCGGCCTTCATTGCAATCGACATATCTAGTTGATGTATGCCTGCCCTAGACTGACCTGATGAAGAAGATGAGGTGGTCTTAGTGCTTTCCCACTGAAGTGTTTGTTCAACAAGATCGTCGAGAAACTGCTAAGCTTCCTCGCTAGATTTTGTAAGAAAGTGACCTTGACAAATGGTTTCCAACAACTGCTTAGTTGCTGGGTTCAATCCTTCGTATAAAGTTTGGCAAAGTTGCCAATTATCGATACCGTGGTGAGGGCATTGAACAAGTAGGTCTTTAAATCTTTCAAAACACTTCCAAAAAGGTTCGAAAAGAAGCTGGGAAAATTGAATAATTTCATTGCGAATTCTCGCGGTCTTGTGGTGTGGGTAAAACTTTTTTAGAAAAGCCTTAACAAACTCTTCCCAATTTTTTTATTGAGTGTGATGCCGAGCTATATAACCATTTTTCAGCTAGGTCACATAAGGTGAATGGAATGACACGTAGCCTTATAACATCATCAGAAAGTTGTGTAGTCTTCATCATTGCGCAAACATTCTGGAATTTGTTTATGAAGATGTAGGCATCTTCGGATTCTAGCCCGTGAAATTTGGGCAACATGTTGATGAAGTGGGGTTTAATTTCAAAGTTATTCCTATTGGCCGGTGGAAGTGAAAGGCAAGTTGGTAAAGTGGTGCGGATAGGGTAGAAAAGATCCTAGAGTGTGATTCATTGGGGCGCTTCAACAGGTGGGTGTTGTGGGTTATTCACACCTAGTGGAGGTGGAATCAGTCCTGCGGGTAAGGGGTTGTTAGGATTGAATCCCGACATCTCCTTAGAAGACGAAGAATATGAAGGTGAAGGTAAAGAAGTGGATGGAATTTAGACTTCGGAGTAGTCAGTCGATACTAACGAGACACGGACTAAACGGGCATTAGTGTCCTTAGTCCAACTGTACATACACTAAAGAGGTGTAGTGTAGTCAAAAGGTGAAAACAGAAAGTGGGGGTAAGAAAACGTCAATGGAAGGAAGTGTGTGCAATGGATTTCTTAGCAACAAGTGGCAAGTTTTTGTAAAAATATTTTCCGTTTTGTGTTTTTTTTATAAGGAGTTTTTTGCAAAAAGATTTTCAATAAAAAGCTTAGACACACGTTCAATCAATCACAATATGCACAATCAGGCCTAGATCTAGGGTCACCTAGGTCAACTAGACTGCTCCTAACTGTTCCAAAGGGCAAGTTGTGAGGATCTCAAATCGTCTCTTCACCGCCAATTGTGGCCAGGTAAGCACAAGTAGAGAAAGGAGGGATCCGCTCATGAATTACCATGAGACGGGCCTTTTAAAGTTACCTTTCCCCACTTGTCTAGCCTAGGCACCACAAAGTCTGGTTTAGATAAACGATCGATGCCTACAACTATTCCTTTTTCCTATTGAGCACGACAGTCCTTAAGGCTGAGTCTAATCTTTTTTAATTAACTCGATGGTCAATGCAATATGCTTTTTATGATTTTTTGGGGTCCTAGGAAGGGTAATGAAATCCCCACCCAATCTGGATTGGTGTTAAAGCCCCTTAAAGTCAGTTTTAAAGATGCAAAGCAGTAAAACACACAAACACTTGCCAAATTTTTTTTTGTGCGGCGCAAAGAATCCTCCACAAGATCAAGTTATTGGAAAAGGGAGAGAAGTTTCTGCGCAAAGAACCCTGCAGGAAAATTTTTCAGAGGAGTTTATGGTGTTACAGAGAAGAAAAGAAAACTTACAGAGGATTTCCTTGTGCTGACGTCAGCAGCGCGCCGCGGATGCGCGGCCAAAAGGTGCTATCGGCGGCGATTCCGCGGTCAACTAATCGGTTCAGATCCCAAAAATTCTCTGTTTCTCTGTTCTGATTATCCTCTGCTTGTTCAGATCTGCCGTTTGCTGTTTTGCTCTCTGCATTTTTCCAGATCTGAATCTGTTCGTCGATCCTACACAATTCAAACAAAACACCCTTCAAAGAATAACAAGATGATAAATTATTTTTTTTTAATATTTTTCAGTTTTTACGATTTTTCAATTTTTATATTAACCCGAAATTACAAAAAGAAAATAACTACGCCATCCCTGGCAACGGCGCCATTTGATTGTTGAGATGCTTATGCGTGCGTGCGCTTTTAAAAAGATTAATCAAAGAATATTAACCGTAATCAAGAACGGCGTCGCTTGGTAGCTAGCCGGTTGAGTACGGGTAGGTCCACAGGGATTTTGTATATTTTCTATTTGTTCTAACGAGTTAATTCCAATTGTTGTAGGATTGATTATCACTAAAAATTGAAATGAGTTTGATTAGGATTAAAACCTTGCTAGGGTTAGGTTTAGGTTAAGTTTGGAAATTCAATATTTCTCACCGCTTTCTATGCCCTAATTAAGATCTATTTAGGTGTTAAGGTAATAATTAACAAAGTGGATTAGTACCATCGGGAAGAAACTAGGTTTCTTCCTCTAGGTCCTTGTCCGTCCTTTCTTAACTCTTACCCTAACCTCCATAGAAAACATACGCAACCGGTCTTTAACTACGGTATCACCGCTACCTCATGGGATAGGGTACCGTAATGAGCGGTGTGTGTATGTATGCATAGAGTCCTATTAAAATGTATGACGGGCAAGAAAGGGGTGAGAGATTTTCATCTCTCAAACATTTCCTATTCCTAACCCTAACAAGTGAGGAACTACTCACTCATTAGGGAATTAATAAAAAAAGACATTTTTTAGTTTGTTTTTAATAACCTAATTATCTAATCTATGGCGGATAAATAAAATTGCTAAACTACGGCAGATAAATAAAATTAAGTAGGGCAGAAAGGAAAATTAACTAAGGCAAGAAAAGAAAGACTTACTTTATTTTTTATTTGATGCACTCTTCAAACATTATAGTAATTGAAATTCTGAAATTAATAATTCAAAAGAGGCATAGGAAGAGGCATGCTCCAAAAAGAGCTTTAGGGTTTCTATTTATAGATTATAGAAACCCTAGGGTTTACATCTGATCCCTATCTGCATTTACAAAACTACCCTAAAAAGCCTAGTCAACGCACCGCCACCCACCGACAACTTCCACCGACACGTGCCTAGCACGGCCGCAGATCCGCGACCATATGCCCTGTTTGGCCGTGGATCCGCGGCCGTATGGTGGGTTCTCTGGCTGGAATATTCTGGGGTTCTTTCTGTTGCTTTGTACTTTGCTTTTCTTCACATGGTTCTTCAGAATGTCTTCTAGTTTCTTCCAGATTTCCACAGTGCATAATGCCATGGACTTTTACCGTTTGCTTCATGTCGAAGTCTTGAACCTTGCGCTGCCTTTGTAGTTTGTGAAATTGTTCATTGATCTTCATTTGTCCCTCAAACTGTAGGCATGATCAAGATTCTTCTATTTGTTGGTCGTAGTTTCACTTTTGTATCGTCTTTTCATCATTTTCACTGTTTTGTTCCGAGAACCTGTAACCTGCAACTATGTAGCAGACATGGATCAAAAGCACCTGTTTATTTGTAAAATGAATAAGAATGAGGAATATAATAATGCAAAATTATGATATGAATAGGCCTGTGTAGAAACCTACCATACCTGAAGGGGTTATCCCAAAACGAATAACCGTTCCTGCTCTTAAAGTCACTAAAGCAGCTTCTCCTGCTAAGGGGTCGGTCTTCACAAGACTGGCCGCTCCAGCTCCCGCTCTAGGTGAAGTAACCAAGGCTACTACCCCTGCCAAAAAGTCGGTCTTTTCGAGAATGATCATTCCCTCACAGCGGACGTCAGTCTTCGATAGACTGGCACTAATAACAACCTTTCACCAGATCAGGGGGCATGAGGGAGCCACCGCCATAGCTGAATCAATATCGTCTGCAAGGCATACTCGACGTCGTCATTAGCGCTGAGTGAGGAGAGCTGGGGGCAGTTCCCCTTCTGGACTGACTCCGCCATCTCTAACGGTAGAAGTCAATGCTGCTGTTCCAACTGGGAACAGTTTTGAACCACTCAGAAGGGTGCGCAAAAACTCTCCAACTGCTGTATTGAAAAGAGCTCCTCCACCTGTAGAGAATGCTACAAAGACAGACAGAACAGCCCCCTCAGCGGCTGTCCTCTAAAATTCACAAGGTTTGGCAACAAGTCCAAGACTCGGTGATCAACCAAGACTACTCCCGCCGATCGAAGAAGATGAAAGTTCGGCAAAAGAAGGACCACCCTGTTGTACCACAGAAGGTGTCGTCTACTTAGGTCCTCACCGCAACGGCCCCCTCAACTTCGACCGCTCACAAAAGAAGAAGGCCGGAGAAAATCCCCGTGTCTGCGATGAATTTAAAAGGCACTGAACCTAAAAGCCCCAAGTCTGGGGGAATGGTGGTGCACACTATTTATATGGAATCCGGGAAAGAGGATAGCCGTATCTCCAAGGGCCATCGACCGCACACACGATCTGTGACAAAGGCTCAGGAGCAACAATACAATCTCCAGGAGATGCTAACGAAGATGGACGCATTCACTGGGCCAAAAGAAAGCCCAGAGACGTCGTCAAAGCAGCGACAAGAACAGGAAATTGATGCCTAATTCCTCCGAAGAATGCTCGAGAGGAAAGACAAAGAGGCTGCAGAACAAGCGGCCAACATAAAACAAATGGCGCTTTTATTCCAAGACATGGTCGGCATGATGATCCAGCCGGACCCTCCAGTCGAAGAGCCTCCAGTAATAATCGAAGACGACATAGGGGAGACGTCAAACTCTCTTTCGGCCTTTTCAGGAGCAAAGGAGGAAACAATCTCGAAAGCTGCGCTCGATGATTATATAGCTCAACAGATACGAGCTCATCAAGCGAACGAAGTTGCTGGCCAAGTCGTCAGAACGGGGCGACCATATCCCAGCTGGTATGATCAAATTAAGTACCCTCCAGGATACACAATCCCTAAATTTCATATATACAAGGGGACAGTCAACCCCCACCAGCATGTAGCCCAGTTTAGGGCTCTATGCGGCAACACTGGAAGTGACGATAAGCTACTGCTTCGCCAGTTCGTCGGCAGCTTGGCGGAGACGGCGTTCAAATGGTATTCAGAGCTTCCCAACGATTCCGTCAAAACTTTTACGGAGATGGAGTTTCTATTCACCCAGCGTTTCGCAAGCGCTAGCGAACGCACCCCAATCACGGCATTGATCAATGCCAGGGTGAAGCCTGGAGAAACATGGGTTCAATACGCGATACGGTGGCGAAACCTATGGTCGAAGTGCGAACAGCGCATAAAAGAAGCTCCTGCAGTAGACATGTTTGTGGGAACCTTCGATCCGCAGGAGACCATATCCCAATTTATGATGTTCTTCAAGCCGACCACTTTCCAGGCCTTGATCGACAAGCTGGCCCAAATGGACCAGATGGGCCATAGGCCTTCCTCTTCAAAGACGGAGCCTCGGAATGAAAAGGGGAAAGGGAAAGCTATCTTCGTCGCCAACGCTCAATAACAACCGAGTGGCCCGAGACCGGTTGTTCGCCAAAGCAACAAGCGTCAATCCCTCGATGAGAAGTTGAGACGTCCTTACTCGTTTCCCCGGGATAAAACAAGGAAACTGTTTGAACTGGCAGTGCACAACGGGCTCATCACTCTACCGGATTCGAGACACCTACCATGACCGAACGACGTCAACGATCCTAATTACTGCCCCTACCACCGAGTATTGGGCCATCCGATCGAAGACTGCTACGTCTTCAAAAACTGGATTGAAGACCAATACCAATAAGGCAAGTTCGCGCTATCTGAAAACTGGAAGGTGAATCCGCCACAACAGCACACTCCTAAAAGGGTGGACATGCCGGGGGCATCATGCTCATTCATAGAGGAAGCTCCATAGGAAGTAGTTCTTTCGACAAAAACGAAAAGAATGTTGAAGGATCTCCAAACATGCCCGGCGATCAGGTGGAAAAGTCCGTTGGAACCCGAGGTCATTGAGGGAATGCTGAAACCGCGCCCAACGCCAAGAATTGGTAATGATAATCAAAACACCCAGGCACAGTCGTCAAAGTCTTCGAAGAAGAAGAACAAGACCAAAAAGCCCGTGCAGTCTGATGACAAGCGCATGGATCTGCAAAAGCATATTGACGCGCTAGAGGAATACAACCAGAAGGCGCGAACCGCAGTCACGCTTCAAGAGTTTCTCAATCACATCCTTGAAAGTGAAGATAACGACAATGATGAGGGAGACGACTCTTCAGAGGAACCCAAAGATGATGTGGCAAGTTGCCACATGATCTCTCATTCGTCGCTAAGTAACAAAGAAGCTCACTCGGCATTAGTAGATAACGTAGAGGAGCTGGGAGCAAGAGCAGTGCCAAAATACTTGGATTATGTGACAAGGTTTATCAAGGGGAAACCTACTTGTTCATAGAGCATCCGGCGAAACTTTGCATCAAAGTACTATGGACCGTAACGTCCTAAAACTAGCTATGGACCGAAATGTCCTAAAACTAACTTTTGACCGAAACGTCATTAAACTACTACAAACCCGCATCATCCTCGGGCTGACGTGTAAAAAAAAACAGTACGTCCACAAGCAAAATGGGCACGGATGAAAACCTGAAAGGGCTCCGTGAGTAAAAACAGCAGGGCTACCGACGAGTTTGTGAAAACCCAAAAGGGCGCAGACTCGTAAAAAAACAGTACGTCTACAAGCAAGATGGGCACGGATGAAAACCCGAAAGGGCTCCGTGAGTAAAAACAGCAGGGCTACCGGCGAGTTTGTGAAAACCCGAAAGGGCGCAATCTCGTTAAAAGATACTTGCAAGGTCCTCTCGACCTTCTAAGAAGAAAATACCTGTATGAGATCCTTACGACTCACAAAGGAGCAACATACTTAGGGATCCCCACGATTCCTAAGGAGAAATTACACTTACGAGATCCTCACGACTCGTAAGGAGAAGTCTCTTATGAGACCCTCACGGCTCATAAGATTCAAAAGCCTTAAGCTACAGAGATCTGAACCTGTTCTTAAGCCATCACCTTTTCCAGATTGCCCTACAAGCAGTTCAATACTTACCCTTGTATACAATCTATGGGCACAAATAATCATTTCCTTGCCAAGCCCCACCAACGATGAGGAATGCCCTCATTTGATGAACAAACACTTGTAGGTCCTCTCGATTTACAAGGAGAAAACACTCTTGCAAGATCCTTACGAGTTACAAGAGAACATACACTTAGGAATCCTCACGATTCCTAAGAAGAAAAGACACCTACGAGATCCTCACGATTCGTAGGGAGAAAAATCTTTATGAGACCCTTACGGCTCATGAAGTCAAAAGCCTTAGTCGACAGGATCTTAACCCTGTTTGCTAAGCCATCTTTGTTTGAACCGACAAAGGCAGATGATGATTCGCTCTTGGCAACATCCCAGTTGTAGCGATGCTGATGTCTAAATCGGTATCAAATTCCAAGTCCTTTCATAGCAAATGATGAGTCGCTCCTTGCAACATTCCAGTTGCAGCGATGTTGATGCTAAGATTGGTATCAGATCTTGAGTTCCATACTCGAAAAAAAATGAATATGAAATAGCCAAAATGTTTGGGCAACTCGTAATAAAAATCAGTGAGTAAAATATATGCATACAAAAATAGCCGAAATGATTGGGCAACTCGCAATAAAAAGCGGCGCGTAAAAGAAAAATAGCCGAAATGATTGGGCACCGCGAAAAATAGCCGAAATGATTGGGCAATCGCGCCTTTCGCGATATAAAAAGCTAAAATAATAGAGTATCGCGGAAAGAAATAAAAAAAATTATGAAACATTTTGCCCTGCAGGTAAGTTCATACTGACCCCTGTATACAATCCATGGGCATAAACGAAAAGGGAACCACATGTCCCAACAAACTCCATCAAAGGGAGAGTCGGGTCTCAGCGGCAATATCTGCATCTTAGAAGACCAGTAACGGTGTTCCTCCTCATGCCAGCAGGATGCAGACGCGACATCAACAAACGGAGCCATGGCAAAGTCCCATAGTTCCAAACCTCGATGGTTCACAAACAACCCAAAGGCAATCTCGACATTCATCGCAATATTGCAGACATAATGTCAACAAACGAAGCCAAGGAAAATCCCTCGCTTCAGATCTCGACGGCAACATCTACAGCCTAAAGATCAACAACAGCGTTCTTCCTCCAGTAGGATGCAGACGCGACATCAACAAACGGAGCCACGACAAAGTTCCCTAGTTCCAAACCTCGACGGTTCACAGACAACCCAAAAGCAATCTCGACATTCGTCGCAATATTGCAGACACAATATCAACAAATGAAGCCAAGGAAAATCCCTTGCTTCAGATCTCGACGGCAACATCTACAGCCTAAAGATCAACAACAGCGTTCTTCCTCCAGCAGGATGCAGACGCAACATCAACAAACGGAGCCACGGCAAAGTCCCCTAGCTCCAAACCTCGACGGTTCACAGACAACCTCGACATTCGTCGCAATATTGCAGACACAATATCAACAAACGAAGCCAAGGAAAATCCCTTGCTTCAGGGTCTTGACGGCAACTCAAATGAGACCTGAAAAGACTATCGGAGATCATCCCACACCAGCGCGGAGTGGTCATGACTCATCGGGGCTCCCAAACTGAGCCTAACCTCAAGTGAAAAGCGACATGGAATATCCCTAACGCTTGCTCTTTCGACGGTAATACCACCTGGAAGATTGCTTGAAGACGTCTTGTCCAGCCCCCGAAGGGATCAGAGACACGACAGTCACGGGGCTACTCGAACAGCAAGATTGCGTATCGAGGAATACACCAGCCAACGCGACGGTGTGACGGGTAGAAAACCCTTGTACCACAGATCCTAACGGACTTCTATTAGCAGGAGTTAACTGTGACGTTAGGAAACCCTTGCGAGAGCATCTCGATTCACGTCGACCCGCACATCGGTGTTTTTGCAGAAATACCTTGATTCGTCTCGACCTCCAGGGAAATCAGTGTCCTTGGCAAAACCTCGATTCAGGAAAATCAGCGTCCTTGGCGAGAACCTCGATCCGCGTTGACCCGCAAGGAAATCAGCGTCTTTGCAGAAATCTCTCGATTCGTCTCGACCCTAGGGAAACCGGTGTCCTTGACAAAATATCTCGATTCAGGGTAATCAGCGTCCTTGACGAGAAACTCTCGATTCGTGTCGACCCGCAAGGAAATCAGTGTCTTTGCAGGAATCTCTCGATTCGTCTTGACCTTAGTGAAATTAGTGTCCCTGTGCATCGAAATAAAATTCTCTTGTGAGATCCTTACCATTTTCAAGAGAAAACGCACTTAGGAGTCCTCAGGATTCCTAAGGAGAAAATACACCTGCGAGATCCTCTCGACCCGTAGGGAGAAAAGTCTTTATGAGACCCTCACGGCTCATAAAGTTGAAAAGTCTTAGGCAGCAGATCTGAACCTGTTTCCTAAGCCATCGCTACCCCACAAGGAGGATAAGATAGACTGTTATCTACCATCTACGGGCCACATTTGCCAAAGCCACATTCGCCTATGAAACAAAGAAGCTACTTACGAGTCCTCACGATTCGTAAGGAAAAATACCCAAATGAGATTCTCATAACTCACGGAGGCGATGAACACTTAGAAATCCTCATGATCTCTAGAGAGAATTTGCACCTACGAGATCCTCTCGACTCGTAGGGAGAAATGACCTTCTTGAAACCTTTACGGCTCATGAAGATGAAAGAAGTCTTAGGCTACAAGGACCCTAAACTTGTCTCCTAAGCCCTCAATTTTATGGCCATGCATGACTCTGCACTACTTCACCCACGTACATACTTACGTGGGAAAAGTAGTGGGGGGCATTTGTTCCCGCCAAAATCTTCGGCCAAGAGTTATTTGTTCCTGTTTATGTCAGCTTAAGTTTCGTTTACATATATGTGTGAAACCAGGCTCATTCATATACGCACATGCACACATCAAAGGAAGAACATGTGTTCAACGACAAAAACAAAGCATTTAATTGAACATTTTATTCTACAGGAAATAGATTACCAAACATGGGATCGAAAATACAGGGATTCACAAAACTATGGATAAAATTATCTAACTCCCTCTCTGCCTTCTCCACCATGACAAAGCGGCGATCTTCACGAGGAGTAGCTACCCATCGGTCAGCACCGCACCCATCAGCAAAGGTAGAAATGATAACCCGCTAAGCCCGTATCTGGCTTAGCAGTCAAACAGAGCGATCCCTCAGAGCTGTGGTGATCAAAAGTGCCTCGTAGAAGCACTCGATCTTGTCTTCCGCGGCGTCAAGCATTGCTGGAGTCATCTCCGCTGGAGGAGAGGGAATATCATTGATCACGGACAAGAAAACCATCCGGAGCCGATGGGGAGAGGAGATCCTCTACGAGTCAAGAGCTCGTACAACACCATGTCGCATTGGTCATCCGTAAGAGCAGGGTTCACCAAGCGGGCAGCAAAACGAGGAACGATTTCCTCATTTGACACCTCCTATGGTTGCTGGCGAGCATGTGGACGATTACAAGACATATCTCTTCTTTGATAAAACAATTCTCTGAAAGTGAGAGAGAAGAGAAGCTTTACTTCAAATTATAAAGATAGACATTTAAGTCTAGGCACAGAAAATTCTGTGCATGATGGAACTGTTTCCAAGCTCTGTTAAGAGAAGGCATTGGGAAAGAGAAGTCTGACTCAGGAAAAGCGGAGAAAGAAGGTGAAAAGGCACCTTCAGTACTGAGGCAGCGCCTCACGTGCAAAGCACGAGAGCGCTAGCACCAAGAGCGCCAGCGCTAAGAGTCAAAAACTCTAAGGCAGCACTCACGTGCAAAGCACGAGAGCGCTAGCGCTAAATGTGCCAAGCGCTAAGAGTCAAAAGGCTCTGATGCAGCGCTCACATTCAAAGCATGAGAGCGCTAACGCTAAGTGCGCTAGCACCAAAAGTCAAAAACTCTGATGCAGTGCTCACGTGCAAAGCATGAGAGCGCTAGCACTGAAACTAAATGTTCCCCACCCTTGGATCAAATGTCCAATAAAGATGACTAAAAATCATCAGATTACCTCTGAAAAATAGGGTACCATTGGATCAAAGATCCAATGGTGATTAAAAATCACCAAGATACAGAATAAGTTCTGTATGGAAAAAGATTTTCCCAATCTTGTTAAAAACAAAAAGATTGCCTTCTGTAAAACAGAAGCCCTAGGATCAAAGATCCAACGGTGGAAAACATCCCCAAATCAATTAGAGAAAAGATCTTTTCAACTGATTCAACAAATCAGCTTCCTCTATATAAAGGACCCAAGACTTTAAGTCTTGTAGAGAGAGGAACCCCCTATAAATTTTGAGAAATTTCAAAGAGAAGAGCAAGCACTCGGAAGAAGAAGAATTTCTTCAAGGTAAAAAAAAATAGAGAGATAAAATCATCTCATAAGATAAGAAGAACCTATTTCTTTTTCTAGATCATAGATCTATAAGACCGAGGTCTTTCACAAAAGAGATCATAGCATCTCATCATAAAAGTGAGGGGGAAGAACTTAATTCTCTTCAGATCATAGATCTATAAAATAAAGACGAAGTCTTTCACAAAAAAAGAAGAGATTGTAAAATCTTTTATTAAAATAAGAACTTAGTTCTTAGATCTATGAGACAAAGTCTCCTATGAACGAGAATTTAATTCTCAGAGCGCAGAACTAATCAAAGTTGCCTAAGAAGAGCCTTAGCGCTCCAATCGAAAAAAGGCTTCAGCGCTCCAAGACAGGCGCACAGCGCCATAGCGCTCCTAGTGCTCTAATTGAAAAGAAGCGTCTCAGCGCTTCAAAACTGGCGAACAGCGCCATAGCGCTCCTAGCGCTCCAATCAAAGAAGCGCCTCAGTGCTCTAAGTCTGGCGCTCAGCGCCCAGCGCTCCAAGCACTATTTTAAAAGAAGCGCCCAACACTCCAAGGTTGGCGCTCAGCGCCAAGCGCACCACATGCTCCTCACGTGTGCGCTATTTTATAAAGAGCGCTCTGCACTCATTGACTGGCGCTCAGCACCAAGCATGCCACGTGCTCCTCACGTGTGCGCTATCTCACAAGAAGCGTCTTAGCGCTCTAAATCTAGCGCTCAGCGCCAAGCATGCCATGTGCTCCTCACGTATGTGCTGAGCGAACATAAATTGTTCTTTAAATAAAGCCCCTGAGCCATAATGAGTGCTCAGCACTCAATAAAAGACAAAATGTTGTCAAAACCCAAACCAATGCTCAGCATTGTTAAATGAAGAAGAACCGAGCCTAATTAAATGCCCAACATTTTAACTGAATGGGCCGAGCCCAAGTTGACCACAGATCCCTAATTGAGCTCATATACTCATAAATCTTTGATCTTAGTCCTAAACTTGACTACAGATCTCCCAACCAACATTGGTTCAAGGGTACATCTCTTCATACCTCTGATATATGCCGTTGTAATTCCTCAACGTCTTCAGAGAGATGGAGGATCCCAATAACCAATAAATAGTGCATTCCCAAATGGTTGAACCAAAACCACACAGACTATGACGTCTTTAAACTGGACTATGATGTCCTTAAACTTTACGGACTGTGGGGTCCTTAAACTCATGGACTATGATGTCCTTAAATTTTATGGACTGTGGGGCCCTTAAACTCATAAATTATGATGTCTTTAAACTTTACAGACTATGACATCTTTAAACTGTCCGGACTATGATGTCCTTAAAGTTTTGGGCCGCAACGTCCCTAAACTAAAACAATAGAGCCCAAATGCTCTTTTGTTGGATTTAAATAATCCTGTTGAGTGGATCTTAGTCTAATATTGGACTAACGTATCCTCAACAACGTTTAAGTTGATCTTAGTATCAAATGAGATTAACGATCCTTAAACCCAACCCAAACCCAAATCTAAGAAAATACGGATTTGGACTAATCCACGCCCTACGGGCGACCACATAAATTAGTCTCCGTATACAATCCAGGGGCAACCAAAAATAAAATAAACACACATGATACGAAGTGACCATCTGGAGAAGGAGAAAGTGGTTACCGCTATGCGGTAGCGTAATTAACTGCAGGGGCTTGCGCCTGCAGGGAAGAGCGTCCCCACAATCAAAAACCCCCCGTATACGAGGGAGAATCTGACAAAGTCTGCTACAATGGCCGCATCCATCTAAACCTCCGATATATGGTGCTATAAATCAACTTGGCATCTTCGAAGAGGTGGACGGATAAACCCAAATAGCATCTGCCCCCAAATTCAGGCAAGACGACCTATGCGGTTTCGTCTCCCGTTTTCGGCGGCGAACAGATCTGAGATGGAATCCATGTACACCAACAAAGTATGGACTTTGGAAGTTGCTCCTGAAGGAGTAAAACCCATCGGGAGAAAGTGGATCTTTATGAAGAAAATTGGTGCAGATGGAAAAGTTGAGACTTTCAAAGCTAGACTTATAGCAAAAGGTTTTCGTCAATGACCTGGTGTCGATTATGATGAGACCTTTTCTCCTATTGCCATGCTTAATTCCATCAAGATCCTACTTGCTATTGCTGCATACCATGACTATAAAATCTGGTAGATGGATGTCAAGATCGCTTTTCTAAATGGTGATTTAGAAGAGAGCGTGTACATGACACAGCCAATGGGCTTTGTAGACAGTGGAAGCAGTGGAGGCGTATGAAAGCTGCTCAAATCAATTTACGGATTAAAGCAGGCATCGCGGAGCTGGAACATCTGTTTTGATGAAGCTGTCAAAGAGTTTGACTTCATAAAAAACGTAGATGAACCTTATATATATAAGAAGGTTGTAGAGAGTAAGGTTGTGTTCCTCGTATTGTATGTGGATAACATACTCTTGATAGAAAACGATGTTCCTATACTACACTCGGTCAAGCTCTTCTTATCACACAAGTTCTCCATGAAAGATCTAGGTGATGCCTCCTACATCCTGGGGATAAAGATCTATAGAGATAGATCTAAAAGGATGTTGGCATTGTCCCAATCCAGGTACATTGACACCATAGTAAAGAGATTTAGTATGGAAGACTCTAAGCGTGGTAATTTACCCGATTGTTCAGGAATCACTCTCTCCAAGAAGATATCTCCCAAGACTTATTTGGAGAGGGCTCGCATGCAAGGGATACCCTATGCTTTGGCAGTCAGGTCAATCATCTATGCGATGTTGTGTACTAGACCGGATGTAGCTTACTCGCTAGGTGTAGTGAGTAGGTATCAATCAGATCCTGGGGAGAAACACCGGACAGCTGTGAAGAACATTCTTAAGTACTTGAGAAGGACTAAAGAAATGTTCTTGGTGTATGGTAACGGTAAACTCCAGGTGGAGTCCTTTACCGATTCGAGCTTCCAGAGTGATAAGGACGATAGTAAGTCGGTCTCTGGTTTTGTCTTTACCCTCAACGGAAGGGCGGTATGTTGAAAGAGTTCCAAGCAAGATACCGTAGCCGACTCGACGATGGAGGCTGAATACATCGCTGCCAACGATGCTGCCAAAGAGGCTGTCTGGATGAAAAAATTCATAACTGAACTTGGTGTGGTTCCATCCAATTAGCATCCAATACATGTGTATTGTGATAACAATGGGGCTGTGGCTTTAGCCAAGAAACCCCGGTCCAATTAGAGATCCAGACATATTCTTAGGCGGTATCACCTGATCCGGGAGATAGGAAATCGACTGGAGATCGAAGTCAGGAGAGTTGACATGAAGGACAACGTAGCGGGTCCACTCACGAAGGCCCTCCCCCAGACGCAAATTGAGAGACTATTTGGGATGTTGGGTATGAGATGCTACAATAATTGGCCTTAGTGCAAGTGAGAGATTGTTAGGAATATGTATGCCCTAGAGGCCATTATTGTACATTGATGTATATTATAGTGGATGCTTGGACATATATAGAGAGGACTTTCTTACTCGACATGATAGTATGCTATCTGGTTACTCTTTTGTCACGACCCAAAGTTTGGATGTGACCGGCACTTAGATTGTATAATATATAAAGATATCGACACAATCCGAGTAAACCAAAAACCAAGATCAAACCCTTTTTGCGGAATTTTAGAAAAATTTAGTTTTTAAATAAAAATCGCAGTTTTTAAGTATTTAAGATCTTAACAGTAACTTCCTATTGAATTAATAATAAAAGAAGTTATAAAGTGTTTAATTTGGTTGCATCTCTAGTTGGGAGCAACAGTGCCAACAGCGGAAATCAATACAAAATTATAATACGACACTTAAAGAAGAATCTCAGACATAAGTAAAGAAATATCATTTATCATCTCTAACGATCTCATCTGTCGAAATAATATACATACTACCACATATCGTTCTAAGTCACTTATACAGGGTATGATGGAGAAAGTCTAGATTCAATATACAATACCAAAAGAGGAGGTTACTACATAGGTAACCCACCTAGCAGAAAGAGCGGTAAAAGCTGGTAAGTGGATCTGCACTGCTGGTAACCGTCCACTCGACTCCTGCAAGGAACTATGGCACAACGGGGGTGAATTGCCAACTCGGTGAATAAAACCAACATATAACGGCTGATAATGTAAATATGACGAACTATAACTAATAGCAATAAGGATGAGTATAATGCATGATAACATGTGGAAACATGAGTTTGTACTACTAATCACATAAATCAAAACTGAAATCCCATCACTTATTTCCAATTAAAGTCCATCTTTTCCGTGTCCAATATCGACACAAATCTTCTGTTTCCCTCAGACATCATTTCTCGAAAGATCCTGCAATTCGATAACACCGGTCGGTATCATCTAGATATCCGCCGTGTTTCACAACTATCTCAGGTATCGAGTATCCTCGCTAGGCTCCTCACCTCAAATGCGGCTTTCCTGCCCCTCGGTCTCGACCGGGTCCACCATGAATCCAACTGTATAGCCCCCCCCCACTCAGTCTGGATTACGCATAAATCCGCAACGTATAGCCCCCCCCCACCACTCGATTCGGAGAAAAACCAAATCATAAAAACAACATCTCATGGTGGACATCTCACATCAATATGAAGAATCACTGATTTTACGCAATAGTATATGAAAACTTAAAACCACAAATCCTCAAAAATGCAAATACCTCTTATATCAACTTCTAACACTTGAATATGTAACATGATGTCATTTATGCAAAGTACTAATATTATTGATGTTTAAGGTATGATAGGAATCATATTTAACAGGATAAATACCAAGTGTGAAAGTGACATGTTAATATCGACGAGGTATAGTGTAACATGTAGATATGTACATGTGCGGCATAACTCGTCGATAATTGTGCAGTGTTCTAACAATTATTAACATGGCGATGTATATATATCTATATGAATGCATATGATCAATTTAACATACAAAAGCCTATTTTTATTTAAACTTAACTACGGGCGTATCACGCCATCTATACAAGATCCCCCGGTTGATGTTTAGTTTACTCACTGGAATACGTCGTAAACTACTCAGAAATTGCCAATCCCTTCCCTTTCCTTGCGGCCTCCGAAGTTCTCGTACTCGAATCTAACATCGACATAAATTTGAATAAGAAACGGCTAGCTTCGATACGGCGAAATATGAAAATACAAGCGTTATGTATTAACTATACTACGTATGACTATTCTAAACCATCTAACACTTATACTAACTGAATTTAATCTGATCGCTGTTCATAACAGAAAACTGAAACGTGTCACGAAACATACGTATCGTGTTTTAGAATTTTAACTCTTTTTTAGACATTAACCACCAGATTTCATATACTAATAAAATAACTTAAATAAACAATACCAAATATCCTAACACCTATACAGAGACCTACCCTAAAACCCACAACACCTAACTCCATCAAAAATCCGGCGACATCGGATTTTCCCTATGCTTCACCGGCCAAAATCCGAGCAACAAGGTTCGTACTCCTAGGGTTTATTCTATGTCCAATATGTAATATTAAGGCACTGTTTGGTTAAGTTAGTTATTATCTAAGTTATAGCAGATCTTCACAGAGCCTATATTTCCCTAAAATACCAAATTTCCGATATCCGATTTCTGCAAATTTAACATTTACAGAACTAAAATCCTACTGAGTTTAAGGATTATACCTACTGAAGATTGCTAAGAATGCTTCCTCCAAGATGCAAGTCCTTAGCTCCTAACTTGATGGTGAAAATCTTTAGTACTAGTTCTTCTTCTCTTCTCTCTTTTCTTATTTTCTTTTGTGAGTTCTAAGTGTTTTCTTTCTCTTTCTTTTGTCTAATTCTTGTTTTAAATTGTTTAAGTGAACTGAATAATTGATATAGGATAAAGGGAATGAGTGATGGTTATAGGAGGAGGTGTCACCAAAAGAGTTGTGGTGGTTTCATGCAAGGGTGGTGTGGTGTGCATGAGGTGTGCATATAAGAAGGAGGTGTTTGTGCATTATCACTCCTAAGGTGTGTTGTTTTGAGGTAAATTCTGAACTTAACCATTATCTAACACATTTACACATACCCCCTCAACATTTCCAATTTTTCACAATTAGCTAAACTTTACACAAAACCCTTCATTACATATGTTATTATATAACACCATTTTTATTATAATGAAGCTAAATTTCACCCTAAAACCCTTATAATTTACTAATGTTACAAACTAAAATTTCAATTCAATTAGTTTCACACACAATTTATGAAAATGTCCTATTTGGTTTTAATAACTTTTTAAATTAACATTTTATTATTTAATTAATTAAATTTATTTATTTTCTAAAATTTTCAAAATGTTACAATATTCCCCCTTAAGAAAATTCGGTCTCCGAATTTAAAACTTAACTATGCGTACCTTCAAAAAGGTGTAGAAATTTCTTCCGCATCGCATCCTCGGTCTCCCATGTGATCTCCTCGCAATTCGTTCCTCACCAAAGAACTTTTACAGATGGAAGTACCCTTGATCTCAGTTTCTTTGCCTGCCGATCTAGAATAGCTACCGGCTGCACTGTGTAGGATAAATCCGGCTCAAGCTATAAGGTCTGATGCTGGATCGCGTGAGAGGGATCATGAAGATACTTGCGAAGCATAGACATGTGAAACACCGGATGCACATCGGGAAAACTCGGTGGAAGTGCTAAACGATAAGCTACAGCACCCACTCTCTTCAGAATCTCGTAGGGTCCAACATATCTGAGGCTAAGCTTCCCCTTTTTCCCGAAACGCATCACACCCTTCATCGGAGATACACGAAGGAACACATGATCTCCCACATCAAACTCGAGTCTACGACGGCGTCGATCGGCATATGATTTATGTCTGCACTGGGCCACTCTCATTCTGTCCCGTATCAACTGGATCTTTTTCGTAGTCTCTTGTACTATCTGTGGTCCCAAAATGCTACTCTCGCTCAGTTCTGTCCAGCAAACGGGTGATCGACATTTCTTCCCATACAAAGCTTTAAAGGGTGCCATCTGGATCGTTTCCTGAAAACTATTGTTGTAAGAGAATTCTATCAAAGGTAAGTGACGATCTTAACTACCACCGAAGTCAAGACTGCAAGCTCGGAGCATATCCTCAAGAGTCTGTATGGTCCGCTCTGACTGACCATCTGTCTGTGGGTGAAAAGCTGTACTAAAACTTAATCGTGTACCTAGAGCTTCTTGAAGCTTCTGCCATAGCCAACTGGTAAATTATGTACCCCTATCAGACACTATGCACGTCGGAACCCCATGTAATCGTACACTCTCGTCGATATAAATCTGAGCATACTGTGCATATCCAAACGTTGTCTTCACCGGAAGAAAATAAGCTGTCTTTATCAATCTATCTATAATCACCCAGATGGAATCATACCCTCTGCTAGTCCTAGGTAGAACCACAATGAAATCCATGGAAATCTGCTCCCATTTCCAATCCGGAATGGGCAAGGGCTGCAACTCTCCTGCTGGCCTCTGGTGCTCGACCTTTACTTGCTGACAAGTCAAGCATCTCGAAACAAATCCGCAACATCTCTCTTCATTCCTTCCCAGCAATAAACATCTTCAAGTTATGATACATCTTGGTGGAACCAGGATGAATGCTATATGCTGATTGATGGGCCTCCTCTAAGATCTCACATCTCACTCCCTCCGAATCCGGCATACAAAGACGAGTCCCAAAACGTAATACTCCACGGTCATCTATCACGAACTCAGACTCTCTGCCCTGCCTAACCTGATCCATAATCTCCGACATACAACCATCTGCGGGCTGTGTCTCTCGAATATGAGCCAGTAACTGAGAACGGGTGTGAATATGTGCTAACTGTCCTCCTGTCGATGTGAACTCAAACTGTACATGGCTATCACATAGAATCGACCAGTCTGCAGAAGACTATCTCTGCAAGGTGAGCAAATGAGATAAGCTACCTCCAGACCTCCGACTCAAGGCATTTGCTACAACATTCGCTTTGCCCGGATGGTAAAGAATCTCACAATCGTAATCCTTCATGAGTTCCATCCATCAACGTTGCCTTAGATTCAGATCCCGCTGCTGAAAAATATACTTCAAGCTCTTGTAATCTGTGAATATCTGGCACGACTCACCATACAAGTAGTGCCTCCAAATCTTCAGTGCGAAAACCACCGCAGCCATCTCTGAGTCATGAGTGGGGTAGTTCTGTTCGTGCTTCTTCAGCTGTCGAGAAGCATAAGCTACAACCCTGCCGTACTGCATCAACACACAGCCTAAACCCACTCGAGAGGCATCACAATACACAACAAAACCACCTGACCCAGAAGGTTAAGATAAGGCTGGTGCAGTCGTCAAGCGAGTCTTCAACTGCTGGAAACTCTGCTCACATGCATCTGTCCAACGAAATGGAACTTCTTTTCTAGTCAATCCGGTCAACGGTGCAGCGATCCGAGAAAAACTCTGCATAAAGCGTCGGTAATAACCGGCCAGACCCAAGAAACTTCGAACCTCTGTAACTGACACAGGTCTGGGCCAGTGCTGTACTCCTTCGATCTTCTTTGGGTCCACACGTATACCATCTCTCGTAACTACGTGACCCAAGAAATCCACACTATACAGCCAGAAAGCACACTTGGAGAATTTAGCGAACAGCTGATACTCCTTCAAGGTCTACAACATAATGCGCAAATGCTGCCCATGCTCCTCCCAGCTCCGGGAATAAACAAGAATATCATCAATGAATACAATAATAAACTGATCAAGGAATGGCCTGAAAATACGGTTCATCATATCCATGAAAGTTGCTAGGGCGTTGGTGAGTCCGAACGACATCACCAGAAACTCGTGTTGCCCATATCGTGTGCGAAAAGTAGTCTTCGGAATGTCATCCTTCCGAACTCTCAACTGGTGATACCCTGACTGCAAATCAATCTTTGAGAAGTAGCCAGCTCTCTGCAGCTGATCGAACAAGTCATCTATACGAGGTAGTGGATACCTATTTTGCACAGTGTTTAGTTGATAAAACTGCACATTTAATATGACATTTTTCCTACTATTTCTTTATAAAGAAAGGTGTTTATTATAATATATGATACATATGATAGTTTATCTGTAAAAATACTATTTTCATGTGTTTATATATTATAATTAACATTTGGTAGGAAAAAGTAAGCATATAATATCCATGTAACATTTGGCCCATTTAAAATATGCTTACTTTATTAAATACCTTTGACCGAGTCTTAATGGTTAAGTTAATATCTCTACTAATATTATTTGTTGAGTTTGTTGTGCAGAATTTTCAGGGCTGAAATCAAGAAAATCAAAGCTGTTAGAACAAACCTGCCTAATTAAGAAAGTAAACTAAAGAAATCAAGTCTGGCAGTGACGTAGAAAAGATTTTCAGTTTCCAGAGATTAAAAAGATCACCACGTGTCATAAAGATAGAGTTCCAGAAAAGCAAATCCTGTGATCTACCTATAAGGCCGCGGATCCACGACCAAACCCACCTATAAAGCAAATGCTGTCTGGATCATAACTACTGGCTTCCAAATTAGGCAGCCAGGGTTCTGGCTTTAGGGCTATAAATAAGGACCGAGGGCCTCTTGGAAAAATCATCAAGCTGAAAAGATTACGAAGTCCACAACAGGCTCACGCATCCAGGCTGATCATCAACTGTTCATCTACTTCCTTAAAAGAGATCGAGAAGCAAACTAGGTTTTTGTAATCATTTTCTAAGGAAACAAAGTGTACTTGATCTTGTTGATTAATAAAAGTAGTTTTATTCTATTGCATTTTATTTTCTTCATGATTTCTATTTTTTCTTATCCCAACATGCACAAGTAATTCTTTGCTTGTCAGGGTTCATGGGATTAGGGTAGGTTAATGGATGATGAAGATCCTTAAACTCTTTTTAAGTCCTATAAAGTTTATAAACTTTATCAAAAGAATAGTTAACATTCTAATCGGGCGCGCTACCAATTCATTACTAGTCTCGACCACGATTAGAGATTAGATTAACTATTGTTTTGGTAAAGGCTAGATATGAACGGAGTTCCATGTCGAGATAGGGGTTAAGAGTGGGAACCCTTTTCTCTCCAGAAACCCTAATCTACATTCATCACTGTCGTTCTAGTTTTAAATCTATTAAAGGATAAATAGAGTAATATTTAATTAATCATCCATAATTACTAAATCCTAATGAACCTTACAAGCCCCCTTTTAATATAAAACCTACATCCGTACTTAATCTAGATCTATATTTTGCATCCGTGTTTAACGTAGATCTAGATCCTACAACCATTCTTCACCATTCTTTATTCTTCCTCTTTTCCTAATCAACACACCTAAAGTAAGAATAAAATATTCAACGTTTCCCAGAGGACGACCCGTACTCATCTCGGTCTAGCTACACGCGACACCGTTATTGATTGCGGTTACTACATAAATTTAGATCAATCAAATGGCGCCGTTGCCGGGGATACGTGCGTAATTTTTTATTCTTACTATTTGTGTTGAATTCTTATTCGATCTATATCATAATTAAAACAAAACTGCAAATCATATATTTAACGAAGTGTGTGAATTTTTGCAAGGAGATCTGGAGTCACAGACTTGAGGAAACAGAAAGACAGAGACATTCATCGAGATCTAGAGGAGTACTGGAGGCCACGTAGCAAACTTCATCAATTGATCCTTCCTTCTCGCGGCGGATCCGCGGCAAATAAGACACATTAGCGGCGGAAGCGCGGCGGGATTGAGGATCTTGGGTTCCAAACTTCTCTGGTAAGATTCTCAACTCTTTCTCTCTCCTCTGAAATCCAATAAAATATCTTTTCTGCAGGATTCTTTGCAAAATATCGCCGCTCAAAAATCTTTTTGCAAAGTTTTGTGATTGGTTTGTTTTGCATATTTTAATACGAACTTTAAGGGGCAAAGACCAAATCCAGATTAGGTGGGGATTTTATCACCCTTCCTAAGCCCCACAAATCACAAACCGAGCATCCGCATCAACCCTACATTAATTTAAAAAATATTTAGACAAGACTCTAAGGACTGTCGCGCTCAATAAGGACAGAGGAAGGTCGTGGGTAATCTATCACTTATCCGCATTACTTTTGTGGTGTCTAGGCAAGTGTGTATAAGGAAAGTGGTTACTTAATTAGGCCCACTAGTTACATAGTGGATACCTCCCATTTACCTGGCACTTACCTGGCCACAAGAGTAGTAAAGAGGTGATATAGGATTGATCCTGCTGCTTGTCCTTTGGAAGTCTAGGAGCGGTCTAGAGACTTGACCTAGGTGACCTTAGTTCTAGGGTTGTTTGTGCATTTTTGTGTGATTTGTCTTAAGTCCGACACACTTTTCAAAACAGACCAATTTTAAATCACACACACGCTGCCACTTGCGCTAAACCCGCTTAGTGCATGCTTGGCTGGACACGGGATTCTAGTGCCCGTCTTTTCCGCGTTCCTGCTATCGACTCCGAAGTAGGTGCTTCTTCATCTTCTTTTCCCCCACCACCCACCACCCACCACATCGACCGAGATGGACGGTACTCCATCAAATTATAACACTACGCTGCCACCGCCCGTAGGTGAGCAGAATCCACCGCGCATCTCTTTCCAAGAGAGATGCTATCCTATCCGTGGTCCACTTCACACTTGTCTATCTATTCCACCAGCTAACGGGGATAATTTTGAAATTAAACCCCACTACATCAATCTGTTGCCCAAATTTCACGGGCTTGAGTCTGAAGACGCTTACGTTTTCATCACTAAATTCGAAAACGTATGCGCAATGATGGGTACTTCACAACTGACTGTGGATGCTATGCGCTTGCGTCTTCTCCCATTCACTCTGTGTGACTTGGTAGAAAAATGGCTTTATAATACTGTCGCACAGTCTATCACTAACTGGGATGAATTCGTAATTGCATTTCTTAAGAAGTTTTACCCAAACCATAAGACCGCCCATATTAGGAGCGAGATCAACCAGTTCATCCAGCTTCCCAATGAACCATTTTGGAAGTGCTTTAAACGTTTCAAGGATCTGCTTGTCCAATATCCTCATCATGGAATACAAAGATGGGATTTGTGCCGAATTATATATGAGGGCATTAATCCAGCAACAAAGCAGATGCTTGAAACAATGTGTCAATGCAATTTCATGTCTAAAGATGACGGTGAATCTTGGAAATATCTGGAAGACCTTGCTGAAAACACTTTGCAGTGGGAAAGCGTAAGACCACCTTCATCTAGGGGAGGTATTCATCAGCTCGATGTTTCCATCGCAGTAAAAGTCGAAATGGCAGCGATGCAGAAAAAAATCGACGCTATTGAGAACAAATTCTCATCAGTCTCCCTAAATTAGGTAACGCTTCCCAAGACCGTATGTGGTTGCTGTTCAGATCCTTCACACTTGACGGAAGAATGTCCTATGAATATATCGTTTCAAGGTCACGAGCAAACTAATGTTGCTTTTCAGTAGCGACCTAGAAACGATCCTTATTCTTCCACGTACAATCAAGGATGGAGGGATCATCCTAATTTTTCTTGGAATCAAAACCAACCCCAAAATCAAAACCAGTTCCAAAGCAATTATCAAAGACTTCCTCCACAGCAACCACAACCACAAAGT
Organism: Agapanthus africanus; assembly: GCA_030015575.1. Taxonomy (NCBI): domain Eukaryota; kingdom Viridiplantae; phylum Streptophyta; class Magnoliopsida; order Asparagales; family Amaryllidaceae; genus Agapanthus; species Agapanthus africanus. Next base: position 670,858,903 of record CM057337.1, read on the forward strand.
CAGCACCCCTTTCAGTCATAAAATTTTCAAAATCCGACCAACACTTCTGCACCGCAATTGGCCAGTACTGATAACTCTTCACTCGCACAAACTTTGGATTTGTTTATGAAACATACCATTCAAATGTCGACTGATATGAAGTCTTCTATTGATACCATAAAGAAAGACTCCGCCTCCCACGGTGAGAGTATTAAATCAATAGAAAACCAAATTTCACAGTTGAATGTCGCAATGAGTGTGAGAGAGAAAGGGAAACTTCCATCTCAACCTATACCTAACCCTGGTCACTCACAAAGTCATAACGTGAGTGTCGTTACTACATTGAGATCGGGAAGAATGCTGGATAACCAAGTGGGTGAGCAATTTGATGATGTTACTGATACCAATGATACCCCGGCTTCTACTTCTTCCCCTAATTTGTCTAATCTCTCACCTACTTCCGAGCCTATTCTACGCTTCACACAAGGCTCGAACCCTCAGCTCACTTCCACAAATCTATCTAAAACAATCCCTACTCCAATTCTGGGATCATTCCATCCCCACAATCCTCTCCAATTTTGGACCCAAATCTTATTGATAAAGCACCTTATCCAAACAGGTTAAGGGGCAACAGACCAAGTCCACAAATGGAGAAGATTGTGGAAATTTTTAAGCAAGTTAACATAAACATTACTCTCCTAGATGCTATTCAATAAGTTCCGTCTTATGCGAAAATCCTAAAGGACTTGTGCACTAGGAAGAGAAAAGTTCAAGTACCTAAAAAAGTTTTACTTGCAAGTAATGTGAGCACTGCTTTTACACAACAACTACCCAAGAAACGAAAGGATCCCGGAAGTCCTACAATTTCTATTTCTATTGGGGGTAAAAATATCAATCGTGCTCTACTCGATTTAGGTGCTAGTGTTAACTTGCTTTCGTATTCTGTTTATGAGCAATTAGGGATCGGAGAGTTAAAACCGGCGCATTGCACTCTTCAGATGGCCGATCGATCTATCACCCAACCAAGGGTGAGCTAGAGGATACGTTAATCAAAGTCGGGAAATTTATATTTCCTGTGGACTTTATCGTTATAGATACACAACCTGTAGCGAACCCACGAAACCAAATTCCGGTGATTTTAGGTCGACCTTTTCTTGAGACTTCCAACACTGTAATCAATTGCCGTAACGGTTCTATAAACCTATCCTTCGGGAAGATGTCAATTGAGCTTAACATTTACAAGTTGGGAAGTGAATTCTTCGAACCCTATGCTCATGTGTGTTCTGTCGAAACAATAGATTCGACAGCAGCGAAATTGAAGAGCTTCACAATACTGATCTCGACTCCGCTATTACATTGTTGTCCGGGTCAACATCTAACGCGGAATATGAACCTTTTATGGAGTCCGAGTATCATCCTGTTCTTTCCGATGAGATTATTATTCGGGATATCGATGAAAGCTTTGAAGAAATTTTTGCTGCTCGCATTCTTAGAAAATATGGGTGGTGTGATGAATCAATCTCAACATAAAGAAGTTGAACCATCACCACTTCTTCTTATCGATAACAAGAATGCAAGTAATCCATCATCATTGTTTCGTCTCTACAAACCGAGACGTAAACCTTTTCTATTACACATCTTATCTCCTCCCTACTTCTTCACATCAGTAGGCGACATGTTCTTCCACCAACCTTGGTGCTTCATCGATAAAATTTTTGAATAGTTGGTGTTAAATTTTGGTCTTTGCAAGGCTTTACTTTGACCAATTATTTTAACCCCCCAAATAATTTTAAATGCTTAATACGATTTTACTTAAGTTTGGGGGGGGGGGATATTTTGGCTCTTGAAAGAAATTTTTTATAAGATTGTGAGCCAAAAATAAGTTTGGGGAGGATTTCACTTTCATTATTTCTTGTCCCCTTTTTCCTCCCAAGTCTACAGGTTTTTGAGCTTAACAGATGACATCAGTGAGGACACTGCTGCAAACAGGTTTGGGGGAGGTTTGTGCTTATTTACGCGATACTTTGCATTATACTATATATAGGCACAAAAAAATTTTGATAATGAAAGTTTGAAAGTGAAAATTTACATATGAAAGATAGAAAAATTTAAGAAAACAAAGAAAATTAGAAGTTTTCTTAAACGAACTAGTAATAAGTAGTTATGAGCCGTTGTCCCAAGGGTTAGTAAGATGAAGGAAATCACTAATCTATGGATAAAAATAAGTATGAAAAATAGTTCCTATTCCGGAAGCCAAACATTTGAACGTTGACCCTACTATACGCACTTATACACGTCTTGAAACTTGGGATAGTAGAGGATACCTTGAAATGCTCTTGTCTAAAAGCCTAAGTATGAAGGAAGTAAAAAAATAAATAAAAGATAAAATGGTGAAGAAAAATGAACACTGGTTTTGTTATCACCGAGGCAGCAATAAAAAAATATAGCAAGGGTGCTTCATCACCTAGTACCTTAAACCAACTGGTCTGGGAGTCACTGCTAAGCCTTGGGTGGTGCAAGACGAGGAAAATACTAATACACCTAATCAGCAAGCGCATGAGTAATCGGTCGGTTAGTACCTCAAGAAGTATTAACGGTCGCATGAAAAATGTGCGAGCAAATCCATCCAAATATTCATCAAATTAAAAAGTACTGAGGTAGATGGGCAAGAGTATGATAGCTTGAATTGAATTCTCCGAGTGTAGGGATATTCTATACACACACGTAGGGGTATATGATCGATGTTTGGATGAAAGGTAGGAATGAAGAATAAAGATGATGTTTTATTGAGAGATGATGTGATTTCTAATATATTTTCATGACTATTAAGATAGGGCTCATGACAACTAAAAAGCTAGTGTAGTTAGAAACTCTAAGTTTTCAAAGTCTTTCTTTTTCACTTCTTATCTTTATATGTAACTTTCACCATCTCTCTTTTATTATAGGTGTTCCCCTCCGAATGGCGGCGCACAGGACTGCGAGGTCCTGACGCTGAGATTCGGGGCAGATGCTATATGGTTTTATCCGTCCACCTCTCCGAAGATGCCAAGTTGATTTATGGCACCATGTATCGGAGGTTCAGACGGATGCGGCCGATGTAGCAGACTTCGTCAGATTCCCCCTCACTTGAGGGGGTTTTGATTGTGGGGACGCTCTTCCCTGCAGGCGCAAGCCCCTGCAGTTACTTACGCTACCGCATCGCGGTAACAACTTTCTCCTTCTCCAGAATTTTACTTCGTGTCGTGGGTGTTTGTTTTGTTTGTGGTTGCCCGTGGATTGTATATGGAGACTGAGTGTAATGCCGTCGCCCGTAGGACGTGGATTAGTCCAAATCCGTATTTACTTAGATTTGGGTTTGGTGTTTTTAATTTAAGGATACGTTAGCCGTATTGAGGCTAAGATCGACTTAAACATTCGTTAAGGATACGTTAGTCCTGTTTTGAGACTAAGATCAACTTAACGTGGTGATCCATTTAATTATATGGCCATCAGGACTCGTCACCTCTCTGACGTCGTCGAAGAATTACAACGATAGGTGTCAGAGGAGTTCAGAGATGTACCCTTGAACCAAAGTTGATTTGGAGTTTTATAGTCCATTTGAATGTTTAAGGATACGTTAGCCGTATTTAGGGCTAAGATCAACTTAAACGGGACCGTTTAGATCCGGCAAAAGAGCGTTTGGAGGCTCTATCGTTCCAGTTTAGGGACGTAGTGGTCCATTTTCCAGTTTAGGGACATGGTGGTCCGCATTTCAATTCAGGGACGTGATGGTCTATATTCCAGTTTAGGGACGTGGTGGTCCGATATTAGTTTGAGAACGTTTCGGTCCAATATTAGTTTAAGGACGTTTCGGTCCAACATTAGTTTAAGGACGTTTCGGTCCAACATTCCCATTTAGGGACGAATATTAGTTTAAGGACGTCTGTAAGTGCACGGCGGCGCCCCGGCCGTCAATCCGACGGCCAAATGTGGAAGCGGTGATAAACTTTAATTTTGCGAACTTAGCAAACCGACACCACCGCGCACTAAACACCCGGATCGGACCATTAAACTAGTTATAGCTAACTACAAGATGGGGAAGAGATATACCGAGTGATCCGAGTCCTCCGGTCTTCTCGTCGTCGTCCCGATCTCCTGCGGAATGTTCGGTCGTCGCCTCCTCGCCGGAAGGGCACCACATCGCCTGCATCTTTTACGGGCTCCCACCTCAATACCGAGGCAACTCGGGCGCGAAGTTGGCTGGCCGACGCGTCCAAGATTTGCTGTAGAATGTAGTGGGGTTGTGTCTCATTTGGGGTTTTGTTGCCATGGAGGATGGAGGAAGAGGTAAGGAAAATTGGTGCTTTCAATTTTCTAGCAAGAAGAAGATGAGATGAAGAATTCCTCACATAACCAAAATGAACTCTCTCATTTTCTTCTCTCAAGTGTGGCCAACCTCTTCTTGTTAGAATGGTGGAGGAATGAATATGAATCCATAACAAGAAGGGAGGTGAGTGTAGGAAAAGAGAAAGGGTGACCATATCCAAAACCATCATCACAATATCAAATCAAGTCCTAATCCATTATAATCACCAAAAAGCAAAGGAAAAGACTAAGAAAGCATCTCATGATTATGAACCATCATCAAGCCCCACAAATGCAAGAAAACCCCTCCACAAATACCAATTTGCACAATTGCAAATTAGTCCCTCCATCGGAAAAGTCCGGCCGGGAAAGAACAAAGGAAAATCGGCCGGAACGGAATGCAAACTGGCAACTCCAGAAAACTGGTCCCGTAATAAATTACAGGAAAACCCCGATACTGTGCATACACACCCGCATCTGTATTCTGACCGGATACAAATGCAATGAGACAAAATCTACACCGTACTATACTAGGATCCGGCTTAAACCAAAGCCGGCTAGTAAAATCCGTTCAATCCTGATCCGTGCAATACCGCACGTATCTGATCGAACCTTGCCATATATCTATACGGCCTCTAGTACTAACCGTCCGATCCTGATCCGTGCAATACTGCACGTATCTGATCGGACCCTGCCATATCTCCATACGGCCTCTACAGCGTTTCGCCCGAAAGCTTGAGTAACTGAATGTGTGGTGGACTCTAAAGACTCGTCAATACTATGGTTGTGGATTTAACCACTAGCACGTCAGAGGTATTAGCCATACGTGACGGGCCACCAGCTATTGACCAAAAGGGACGTCGATGAGCGAACTCATCCTGACACCCTACTGAGCCTGTCAGTGACAATATCCGTACAGTCCGGTCCGTTCGTCTATGAGCATCGCATGGCGGGCCTAGGGGGTTGGTAAAAGTCAGACCCCCAAAAGCGGTACAAGTCGTGTCGGAGTGTAGCCCAGAACACCCTGAGAAACTAATGGAATACCTACCAGTAAATCTCCTGCCTTGGCCAAGGACTTCGTGTAATGGCTCTCCTAGACACAGCGCGAACTCACCCCCAATACCGGGAGAGACGAACCCCTGAAGATCCGCTCACCGCCTCCATGTGGCTCGGGACTGTACCCAACTAAAACCTGTTTGCACGACTCCTTTGAGCCGTGGTAGGGTAGTAATCAAAGCACAGTGGGAACTCACACGAGACAAATGACGATCCCCAGGTCGATGAACTAACCTATACACATGTCACTTGGGAACTGCTATCTAACGTCAGGTATAAGACCAACTAGCATGTTCCCGGCGAGTCCTGTCCGGTGTACTCATAACCTAATGAGCACCTGTATACATCTTAGGTGAACCAACTGACACCAGTGGCTTGTGAGACCGGCCACCGCCCCTCGTCGGGGTCTCGACTGTATACACTAGTCTACTCTGGAGAATCGATGCCCTGTCTCGAAACTCCTACGACTAGGGACCTTTTAAGGATGTGCTTATAGACTCCAGCTCTCACTTATATGATCGCCCTCATACTGCTGGCAGTCAAGCAAGAATCCTAGGGGCTCTATCAACGTGTAATAGCGACCTGTCAGGTCGCCTAAAGCAGTACACGATGATAAAGGTAAACCAGATAGCATACTATCATCTCGAGTAAGACTGGCCTACCGGGATAGGTCCTCTCTCAATCATCGCAATCACGTGCATGTGATCCAATAATTGACTCTAAGGGCACTATCTCCAACAATCTCTCACTTGCACTCAAGGCTAATTATTGCGATGTCGCATACTCACAGCCCGTGTGATACCGAACACCCAACTCCTCTACTAGTCAGTCTCACAAAACTCGTTTGCGAAACTATTGCATTTGAGGAATAGCCTCAGTGAGTGGATCCGCCTTGATGTTTCTTTCTATGACTCTCTCTATCTCAAGTTCGCGGAGAAAGCCATCTCCCGAAAAGAGCAATACCTGTCTTAGAATGTCTGGATGTCTGATGGGACCTAGCTCATAAATGAACTCCAAATCCAAACTTCTTAAACTGTATCGTCAACTGAACTTAATCAGTATCCTGCGCCATGCCTCCCTCAGTATCTGCCTGGATCACCTGTCCAGAATACTGCCCCTCATCAGAGGGAAAACTATAACTCTGACAATCACCCTGTCGTCCATGTCACCTTGGAAGCCTGGAATGATAACTGTCTCCTTAATGAGGCTGTCGTTATCATTTCCCTAGAACATCTACTTATGTTCTAAAGTTGCTCCCGACTGTTTCTCCAGGATTGGATCAATATCAACTTATTGCATCTAGTGCAAGAACAACATCTGGTGTGGTACTTGACATCTCATGATTGACTCAATTGCCTAAGCAAGTGATCTGCCAATCATGCACATCCCTCTCTACTTTAGTCTATAAGACACCTTTAGAGAGGGTGACTCCATCACCTGCAGGTACACTACCGTGCCAGGAGTCGTCCATTCTAAATACTCTTAGAATGCTGTCAAAGTACCCTGATTGGGAAACCACCCAAATCTAGATCTAAAACCATAGATCTAGTAACCAGTATGTTTGATATAATGTCCAAGTCCCATGTGGAGAAACCACTGTGTGACGACCAAAGTATAGCCGATCGTAGTATAGGAATGTCACTTCCTACTTTGTGTATGTTATCCAAAACCCGGATATCACACCCTACTACCTTCTCAACAGATCCATCCCCTATTCTGATGACGTCAAACCTATGACTGTCACATCAGAAATAGATGATCTATCTCCGCTATATCTGCTTTAGTCTATAAATAGACATAAGCCTGATGTCCACCAATGCTTCCGCTGCTCCCACTGACTACGACAACCCTCTGGCAGAGTCATATAGACGTGCACTTCTAAAGCTAGTTTAGAACGACGCTATACTCATCCTCCCACCGGGTCTCGCAGCCTGGAACAACAGCAATGGCAAGTGTGGGTAAACAAGAACCTCCCTGCCACCGTCCTTGAGGCTACCGGAGTACCTCTCGGGTGCCTGAGGTTACCCACCGTATCGGCGGAGTGGCCAATGGAATGTCAAACCAGATTGAATCTTTAGGTTCCTTATCAAATCTTCAGTAATCGTTTGCGGTTCTGGAATCACTTCCAGTTCTACCATACTCCCACTACTGGTTTTGAAAAAATCCATTTTTATTAAAACTGTGGCGAGTCTAGAACAATATTACTATTGATCTCCCAGATGGTAGAAAGTCAACCCTCGTCATAGCCTGGGTCAACCCACAAACAGCCATTACAGAAACGTGCCTTGAGTTGTCCAGTGTCTGGTTTTAATCATAAGCCGGACAACTCCCCGTACCTTAACATCGTTAAGATATGAACTGTTCTATATCCAATATAGGAACAGAGGCACTGATTTAATTGAACCAGATTCAAATCATGCAGCTGTCTCCAGTGCATGTCAACTAAATGGAGAGAGGCCGATCAGCGTTACTCAACTTAGGAATACTTCCAATTATGAGTAACCTGTAAGAGAAGCAAGTTCTCTTGATCATTACTATCAACTGAATACCATACACAAGTATCTACATCTTCGATCACTTTGAAGAATCCCGATACTTGCTACACCTGGTTCTCTACTCTATTCAAATACCTATAACTCCTCAAAACTTAGACCCTGTGTTTCTACGAAACACATGTCTAAGAATTAGAGAAGTTAAAAGTAAACAGAATATAGTATGAGGACCAACCCCTCTGTCCTAATGGACACTGGACAACATACAATACTCTGTATAAGTCCGCTGAGTCTAACAACTCTTTCACTGTGTGTCGTAGGTTGAAAACTGTACTTATGGTTAAGAAGAATTACACCGCTGTTTAATGCTCCTTACCTAACCATCCACTGATATAGGTAAATGTCATCGACATAATATCAAAAGGTATATCTCACTCTATGAAAATAGACGTACAGATATATCAATTTGAAATTGGTGCACAACAGCGGATATTCAAAACCAAATATTTGCCGACCGACAAACAGCCCAGGTGATCTCCTCAAATATCACCGATTACAACGAATCCCGATATGATGAGGATGATCACCCAATTCCCAATAACTTACTCCCACTCATCATCTGTAAAACCATACAGATGTGAGAATCAAACCTGGTAAATACATACCCTGGAGCAAGTGTCTAATCGGGAAATCAGTTTTCTTTTAACAGTACACAGTTGAACTGAAACATTGAAATGTTTCGATGGGGTATCCTGGTATTCCTAGTAATGCCTCTACCACTATCCAGATTCATAACTATAACCGTATAATTCTTTGCCACCTCTCCAAATCCCTTTATATGTCTTTAGTCATTACCTTCTGCACACCCCTTAGGCCAAATGGTTTTCTTCCTTCCCTACCGTTCGGCACCAGCCTATGGTTTGGAAGAAGACTATCCAATAAGCATAATGGGTGTACTGTCCTAGTCCTAGGAGCACTCGCAATGTGAGAGAAGGTGAAGATAAAAGACAACCGAATAAACCTTATTCCTATTTCTCCTGAACCAGAATCCATCCCCGAACTGGAACAAGTTCCTTTCGAGTTCGTATATAACCATACGATGGAGTATCCAGTAAATTGTGGATCTTCGTAGTGATACGGAGTGTTCTGGAGAAATACAAAGGTGATTTTAGGATTGGCGAAGAAATACTCGGTTTGATCGTGAATAGCAGTCACAATTTACTTTGCCCTCTTACTAATCCCTTGCTTTGTCTTAACTTAATACCTTCTGCACACCATCGTTATGCTAATTGGTTTTCTTCATTCCCTACCGGTCGGCACCAGCCTAAGGTTTGGAAGAAGACTATCCAATTTGCGTAATAGGTGTACTATCTCCTAAACCAAGGAGTACTCGCAACCTGAGAGAAGGTAAAAGGAAAAGACAACTGAATAATCCTATCCGTTTTCTCCAAAACCGGAAACCATCCTCGAATTCCTTCGAGTTCGTATCTAACCATACGATGGTTTTGTCCAATGGAAGTGGACGTTCGTAGTAATACGGGGTGTTCTGGAGAAAAGGGTAAAAGTAGGAGTAGCAATGAGGTTAGCAACTCTGACAATCCAAAAGCCAGTGTTTAAGAAGGTTCGGTCAATTTTGGTCACTGAGTCATAGTCTTAGGGTCAGGTCAATGGTCGCTGCCGAAGAGAGAGAGAAAAGAAACACTCAGCGTGCACTCTAACCTAGATCAGAATGGTTATCCCTTTATCTAACCTGGAAACCTCCCACTGTACCTCAAATTCTCCTCCAAACCTGAAAGAAGAATTAGTCGGGGTGACCCGAGGAGTAAACTAACTCATCAGTAGGAATCGGGATCCAACTCTCATCGCATGATAACGTGACGGAATGCGCTCACGCTATCATACTCCAGAAGGTATGCGCATATCTGGCAAGCTTCAGTTCTTTTGAAACTCCCGATGTGGATTTTTACCCCATGCTCTTATGACCTTGACTTTGGCCAACAAATCATAAGTCACATGTCAAGTTCTGCCCGTCATTCTCCAGGTTAATTTGAGCCCACCCGTACAAGCCCTTGACTTTGGCCAACAAGGCTATACGACTGCCCCAAACCAACGCATCTATCTATGCTGCATATGAATAACCAACAGCTACCAAACACTGTGCCTTGACTTTGGCCAACAAACACAGCTTGAATACTATTGACTACCCATATGAAACGACGGAGGGCTACGAATGGTTTCTGGCGAAAACCTTTAACGTAATGAACTTGATATCGTTGAAGGAACTGATAGCTTTTTAGAAAATATAGTGACGAAAACCTTTACTAAAGAGGTCACTCCCGGTGAAGGGATCTCGGCTCTTTCCCCGTAGAATGGGGTGCAGGATATTCCAAATGAATACCACGATGCAAAGCAAAAGTAATCGGCTATAGTGAAGTTAATGCCCTGACGCAAACTTCTGTCCAAGGGGTCACTCCCGGTGAAGGGATCTCGGCCCTTGCCTCGTCGACTGAGGAGCAGGATATTCCAAATGAATACCACGATGCAAAACAAAAGTGAACGTCCTTGCAATAACAGCTTTTTGAAAAGTGTTCCAACAACATCAGATTAGATTTGTTTTAACTTGCATTGATCCGAATCAACGCAGTCCCATCAATTGATCACACCACAAAGAACGAAAATATACTGATGTACGTATATGCCATCCGCATTCGCCACTGGGTCCCGTCATTACCCGTTAGGTTAGCTAACTAACGACAGAGCGGGGACTGGACTAGCGCGGATGCAAAACATATACAACATCTACTAATATATATACCAATATATTATATTCGCTCAAGGCGTGATAAAATGCAACATCACAGAAATGTACAGCATCACAGAACAATACAGATATCTGGGATCCCCGGGTTTCACAGAGCCACTACTGAAACCCGACGATCCCCTGGTCGTGTGGATAGCCTGTGCAATGAAATCCTAGACCCCTACGGGCGCGGCAAGTTACCCGCCAAAACCTGAAGCGAGGCAGCCCCCTTCAGCACCGTGAATGGACCACCCAGCACTTCACGGAATCCGGTAACTTGGGCACCCCTCCTGGGTCAACCTGTACCCCCTACGAGTGCGGCGAATAGCCCACCAATTCTGGAGTGAAGCCCCCTCCGTCTCAATGCCATGAGATGCGGGCTTGTTGCTCTCTAAAACCCGGCTATCCGTGCACCCCTCCGCGGGGCAATCCTAGTACAGAAAGTAAAATATACATACAACGGGTACATCGACCGCAACCTGGCCGTGCCCCAAAATAATAATACAAACCGGCAGTGACGGCAGTCCACATGTCGGACGCTCGCTCCGCAATATCAAATGTACATAATACAACAGAACTGTACTAGCATTGCATCCAGGCTATCCCCACGACCGATCCGCAACATCACAGCAAAACACAGAACATCAACGTGAAAGTCACGTTCGCAAATCCGTCTAACCGGGCTATAGCAGTTAGACAGGATTTACCGATCGAGTGACATTCACGGTCGCAGATATAATGTAAATACTGTGAAATAATGTGTTTAAAATATCCGATCGATCAAAAAATTAACAAGTGGGCCCCCAAGCAATACTGTAGCACTCACAGAAATTCTGGGCCCAAGTTTAATATTCCAAAACCCCTATTTACAGCCCACAAGCCCACTGGAAAATTTCGACGCATTGATCCCTCAAACCTGCGGCGGAACCGCGGCGCCAAGTGGGGTTTGGCCGCGGTTCCGCGCTCTACCTGAACGATCAATGTCTCGAATTTTCCCAGAACTCTTAGAACTTCTTGTACATCAGTTTTCTACAACCTGAAAAAATTTTAGAGCCAGGAAAAATTCGACAGAAAACTGATGTGAAGAAAACGCGGGTTTTTGGAATTTTGGTCGATCGGAAATGCAAACACATCAAACAAAGCTAGACAAAGTTAATGGCGAGGCTCTGATACAACTGTAAGTGCACGGCGGCGCCCCGGCCGTCAATCCGACGGCCAAATGCGGAAGCGGTGATAAACTTTAATTTTGCGAACTTAGCAAACCGGCACCACCGCGCACTAAACACCCGGATCGGACCATTAAACTAGTTCTAGCTAACTACAAGATGGGGAAGAGATATACCGAGTGATCCGAGTCCTCCGGTCTTCTCGTCATCGTCCCGATCTCCTGCGGAATGTTCGGTCGTCGCCTCCTCGCCGGAAGGGCACCACATCGCCTGCATCTTTTACGGGCTCCCACCTCAATATCGAGGCAACTCGGGCGCGAAGTTGGCTGGCCGACGCGTCCAAGATTTGTTGTAGAATGTAGTGGGGTTGTGTCTCATTTGGGGTTTTGTTGCCATGGAGGATGGAGGAAGAGGTAAGGAAAATTGGTGCTTTCAATTTTCTAGCAAGAAGAAGATGAGATGAAGAATTCCTCACATAACCAAAATGAACTCTCTCATTTTCTTCTCTCAAGTGTGGCTAACCTCTTCTTGTTAGAATGGTGGAGGAATGAATATGAATCCATAACAAGAAGGGAGGTGAGTGTAGGAAAAGAGAAAGGGTGACCATATCCAAAACCATCATCACAATATCAAATCAAGTCCTAATCCATTATAATCACCAAAAAGCAAAGGAAAAGACTAAGAAAGCATCTCATGATTATGAACCATCATCAAGCCCCACAAATGCAAGAAAACCCCTCCACAAATACCAATTTGCACAATTGCAAATTAGTCCCTCCATCGGAAAAGTCCGGCCGAGAAAGAACAAAGGAAAACCGGCCGGAACGGAATGCAAACTGGCAACTCCAGAAAACTGGTCCCGTAATAAATTACAGGAAAACCCCGATACTGTGGATACACACCCGCATCTGTATTCTAACCGGATACAAATGCAATGAGACAAAATCTACACCGTACTATACTAGGATCCGGCTTAAACCAAAGCCGGCTAGTAAAATCCGTTCGATCCTGATCCGTGCAATACCGCACGTATCTGATCGAACCTTGCCATGTATCTATATGGCCTCTAGTACTAACCGTCCGATCCTGATCCATGCAATACCGCACGTATCTGATCGGACCCTGCCATATCTCCATACGGCCTCTACAGCGTTTCGCCCGAAAGCTTGAGTAACTGAATGTGTGGTGGACTCTAAAGACTCGTCAATACTATGGCTTTGGATTTAACCACTAGCACGTCAGAGGTATTAGCCATACGTGACGGGACACCAGCTATTGACCAAAAGGGACGTCGATGAGCGAACTCATCCTGACACCCTACTGAGCCTGTCAGTGACAATATCCGTACAGTCCGGTCCGTTCGTCTATGAGCATCGCATGGCGGGCCTAGGGGGTTGGTAAAAGTCAGACCCCCAAAAGCGGTACAAGTCGTGTCGGAGTGTAGCCCAGAACACCCTGAGATACTACTGGAATACCTACCAGTAAATCTCCTGCCTTGGCCAAGGACTTCGTGTAATGGCTCTCCTAGACACAGCGCGAACTCACCCCCAATACCGGGAGAGACGAACCCCTGAAGATCCGCTCACTGCCTCCATGTGGCTCGGGACTGTACCCAACTAAAACCTGTTTGCACGACTCCTTTGAGCCGTGGTAGGGTAGTAATCAAAGCACAGTGGGAACTCACACGAGACAAATGACGATCCCCAGGTCGATGAACTAACCTGTACACATGTCACTTGGGAACTGCTATCTGACGTCAGGTATAAGACCAACTAGCATGTTCCCGGCGAGTCCTGTCCGGTGTACTCATAACCCAATGAGGACCTGTATACATCTTAGGTGAACCAACTGACACCAGTGGCTTGTGAGACCGGCCACCGCCCCTCGTCGGGGTCTCGACTGTATACACTAGTCTACTCTGGAGAATCGATGCCCTGTCTCGAAACTCCTACGACTAGGGACCTTTTAAGGATGTGCTTATAGACTCCAGCTCTCACTTATATGATCGCCCTCATACTGCTAGCAGTCAAGAAAGAACCTAGGGGCTCTATCAACGTGTAATAGCGACCTGTCAGGTCGCCTAAAGCAGTACACGATGATAAAGGTAAACCAGATAGCATACTATCATCTCGAGTAAGACTGTCCTACCGGGATAGGTCCTCCCTCAATCATCGCAATCACGTGCCTGTGATCCAATAATTGACTCTGAGGGCACTATCTCCAACAACGTTTCGGTCCAATATTAGTTTAAGGACGTTTCGGTCCACGAGTTTAAGGACCCCGCAGTCCATATCCATATGTGGTCGTTGGGACCCGTCGCCTCTCTGACGTCGTTGAAGGATTACAACGAGAAGTGTCAGAGGAGTTCGGAGATGTACCCTCGAACCGGAGGTAAATTGATTTGAGAGAGGATTTGTGCTCAGTTCAATTTAATTTAAGGACTTACGGCCAGAATTGGGCTAAGTCCAGTTGAAAATGTTCAACATTTTATTTGCATTTGGCCTGTTAGGCCTTTACTGGGGCTCTGCTCCTGTTTAATAATGCATGGCATTTTTGTTTGATCTATTAGACCTTTATTTGGGCTCTGCCTTTTTATAAATGATGCACAACATCTGTTTTTATTTGGGCTCTGCCCTTTTTTAAAATAATGCATTGCATTTAATTTGGCCTGTTAGGCCCTTTTTAATTGGGCTTGGCCCTTCTATAAATAATGCAGTGCATTAATTATCTGATAGTGGCTTGTCAGGCGCTTTGCGCCAATTATTGAGCGCAAGCGCATGTGGAGGTGACACGCGTCACGTTCTGGTGAGCGCAAGCGCAGTTAGCGCAGTGCGCTGCCCCAGTGCACTGCGCCGTTGCGTCGCTGACACGTGGCGCGCTCTGGTGAGTTGCGCCAAATTCAAAGAGCAATGCTCTATCTTTAAAGCGCATAGCGCAAGTGGTTATGGGGCTGACACGTGGCGCTCTCTGGTGGCTTGCGCCAATCCAGGAGTGCAATAGTCCAGATCTGCAAGTGCAAGGCACTGTTTTAATTTCTTGATCCAATTTGGATTTAAGAAAAGAATCTTTAAGATTCCGGAACCAATGGTTCATAAAAGTGCAAAGCACTATTTTTTTTATTTTTGTTTTCTCTTGTTTAAAGAACCAGTGGTTCATGAGAAGTGCAAAGCACTGTTCTTTTTTATATGAAGATCATTGATCTGGTTTTTAGATCAATGATCTATTAGAAGAAATTTCTTCTCTTTTGTGAAGGTTTTTACCTTTTTCTTGGAATTTTTCTCAGAGTTCTCTCTGTTTAAAGCTTCTTGATTTTTTCCAAAATGTTGATGCCTTTGAATTGAGGTCTATGGTCCTTTTTATAGTGCCCATAAATTTGTTAAAGAGATCTTTCTCTGAGTGATTTGGGGAATTTCCCCCACCGTTGGATCTTTGATCCAAAGGCTTCTGTTTTACAGAAGAAAATCTTCTTGTTTTAACAAGAACAGAAAGATTTCTTTGAAATCTTAATTCTGTTTGGCGCAGATGCCCCAGCGCGTGACACGTGTTGCGCAGCGCACAGCGCAGCGCAACTGCGCTAGCGCATCTGCGCTGACGCGTGTCGCGCAGCGCAACTGCGCTAGCGCATCTGTACTGACACGTGTCGCGCAGCGCAGTGCTTGCATAACTGAAGCGTTGCTTCTTTTAAATAGAGCTTTGCTCTGATTGGGCACGCCTTCTTGGGTGCTGCGCTGATGCATCTGCGCCGGACACGTGGCGCGTTGCGCCCGAGATTTGAAGCGTTGCTTCAAAATTTTGAATTTTGAATTTCAACAGAGCTTTGCTCTGATTGGGGGAAACAAATGTCCCCCCCACCGTTGCGCTCACATGGCGCACATGTGAGTGCAGCGGTGGCAAACTCCTGATCGTTGGATCAAGGGGTGAGCTGAAGGGGCGCAAGCGCCATATAAATAGGACCTATAGCCCTTTAGAAAACTTCACCATTTTCTAGATTTTGATTCCAGAGCTTTGCTCTTGCTTAGAACTTCAGAACTTTGCTCTCGTTTCCAAAGTTAGAAACTTTAGGTAAAATTAATTCAAATCAAATTAATTAATCTTAACCAGAGAGCTTTACTCTCACAGATCTTTTGATCTAAAGATATCCCCATTGGGGTTTTATAAATAGAGCTTTGCTCTCACAAATCTTTTGATCTAAAGAGATCCCCATTGGGGTTTTATAAACAGAGCTTTGCTCTCATGAATCCATAGATCTGGAGAGATCTTGTTCATGGGTTTTAACCCATGAGCAGAGCTTTGCTCATGGATCCAAAAATAGATCTTTTTGAATCTAAAAATGAAAAACTTCTAAGAGTCTTCAAAATGTTTTAATTTCTTTAGGAGTTTTAAATAAATTTTCTCACCATCACCACAAAGCTCAGCTCTTTTAAGGAATCTTATTCTTTTGAGACCAGAATTTGACAAGTATCATTCTGTGACAGAGCTTTGCTCTAAAAGAAGAGATTTTCTCCTTGTCTCTAGGGATTCCCTACTGATGATAATATTCTCTTGGGGATCTTTTCTTTAACTGACAGTTTCACCCAATGATGAGGCTGTCTTATTAAAAGAGGTGTTTTCATCCAGATTTTGTGGGTCCCCATTGGGTCCCCTACCCGCTGCATTGTTGTGTGGTGCAATTAATTAATTTTAATTTAATTAATTTTTAATTTAATTTATTAATTAAGGCAATTTTTTGTTAAAAAAACGCTAAGCATTGGATTTACAACACTAAAGGCTAAATTGTTCTTTTGCAGCGATCATGTCTCTAGACACTTCATTCCCGTTCGTCCGCTCGGAGGAGGGATTTCCCGAGGCGCCCTTGGACCGTGAAGTCCTGGCTATGATTAAAGAGTACGACCCGGAGTACAAGAGTTTCCACCTTTGGGAGTCATGGTACAATCAGATCATCATGGGCCGACGGAGCTTCACATGCGCGGTGCCGTCAGAACCCATAACGGCGATTCATTATGCTACCCCACCCTCGGTGCAGTATGCCATGGAGATTGTGGATTGGACCGCGAACAGCTTTCTTCATCCCGCTATGGATGCGGTTCCGGTCCAACGTCCTATGGTCTTGGATATCCTAGGACGTCGTATCTATCAGGGCGAGGCGAGACCCTGGGGGAAATCATATAACATTGGTCTGATCCCCCGCCACCCGATTGGCTACCTGCCGTGGGCCCGGTATATCCTGTCGACGAAGAATTCGCAGTTGATAAGATTAGGATTGTACACCGCGGTCTACGTCTCTCTCTTCCAGTATCCCACGCTCCCCACCTGGTGGTTTAAGGCTTTCCTGGAGCAGTGGAACATTCCTACCCACACTTTCCTTGCCATGGATCGAGAAGTGTCCATCTCTTTGGAGGAGTTCACGGAGGTATCCGGTCTACCAGTCATGGGAGAACATTATGAGGAGCTGCTCCTGACAGATGTGTACGTCTTTGGTGCTAGGCCGGTGGTAAAGGGGTCACACTGGAGAATTCTGTTCAACATCAATTCCTAAGCTTGATTAAGGTGTTGAACATCTATGAATCTCTTTTTATCGAACATGGGAGTCGGGGGGTTAACTTTGAGGATTTCATCGCTCGGTTCCTTCGCCCAAGCGTCCTCTCATCAGAGGCTGCCAAGTTTGCCACTCTGGATGACCCTTTCGGTCTAGGTGCGGACAACCTACCGGAGAAGGAGATAGATCAAAAGGGTTTTTTCCTTCCGGACTTCCCTACCATGTCATTTGCAGAAATTGCGGCCCCTGGAATGGATGAGGAGGCCTTTTTCTTAGGATTTCTTGGATTGTGGCTGAGCTGGTTTGCGATCCCAATGCACTCTCATCGTATGCGGACCTCTGTCTTTTACCCAGCCCACCGGATGGCCATCGGGGTAAAGGTGGCTGTTGGGATCGCTGGCTTGGCGCACCTATATCATGGCCTCAGCCGAGCAGCGGATGCTAACGAGCCCGGGGTATTGCACGTGGTCTTCCCGATGCACTACTTTATGTCGTGGCTCGAGCTACATACGGCGGGTGTCTTCGGCATGCACAAAAGGCCCTCGTTCTTCGACAAGTGCGGTTTCCCTCGCATCATACAGCTGATTGGCGCATCAATCGTGACCCCGTCACCACGGAACGCCAGGGGTTTACTCCTTCGCTCTCACACCGTTGGAGCCGGGATAACCTTTATTGACAAGGTGCTAACTATTGGAAAAGCGTCCACCACCGCGGTGCGACCATTACAAGACTCCTTTAAGGATGGAGCATCAATTTTGACGGCCCGGGAGACCCTTCACTTATATTCTATTAGACCGGGCTTCCTAGTCTTCAGGCAGAATGGTGCGGCGATTTTCATGATATATAACCCTCATCGTTTTGCCCAACAACTGGGCTACGATCAAGGGGTCCCCTTGGAAGCTTTCTTACTGGATCCCGCTGCCACTAAAGAAGGGATGGAGAACGCGCTGCATCATTTCATGCGCCTGAATACGGGTTCTCGCTTCTTTATCAGTGCGCCGGCTTACGCTCCACGACTCCTCAACGTATAAAAAGACTGGTATAATCATGCGACAGGAGCCGTTATAAAGGAGGAAAGGCGACTGCTGGTCGACCGTAAGGGTGCGCCTCCAGGCAGTGACCGCAACGCTCCTTTAGTCCCGAGGACTCCAGTAGTTGCCCCTCTAAAAGAGGTCAGAGCCGGACCATCGCGTGCGCAAAGTCCTCCGCACGGATTGCCGCTCCCCGATATTACAGACGCAGCCCCAGCGCCCTGTGCTCCAGTGGAGACAGTGGTCGTGGCCTCGCCGGAGTCCGGTGTAGGTGCAGACATCGGGACCCGCCGTCCCAAGGTGGCTGCTAAATGTAAGTCGATCCCGCGTGCACCTAGGGTTGGAGGGCAGAAGAAAAAGAAGTCGCTCTTCGCCGCGGACGTCGTGTTCGGTCAGGAACCCCATGCTCCCTATGCCGAGGGCCTGATCGAATATGGGACTAACGAGGGATTGGTCATGCCGCCGCCGGACGATACAGATTTGGAGGCCGCTCTCGAAGCTTCAGCGTGGTTGGCAAGGCGCGACGCGTGGCTAGCTAAGCTTGCGCATTCAGGTAACTACTAGTCGCATTTTCTTTATTGCAACATATTTCCTTCATTGCTTTTGATTAACGCTTTTCTTACCTTTCTACCGATAGGCATCACCGATGAAGGAGCCATTGCCGCTTCTCTGAAGACTTTCCAGGAGGGGGAACGTCTTAGAGCGTCCATGGGCCTTAGTAAGTTTCGATTCATCAAGTTTTCATTTCTCTTGTGTTATGGTCGATCTAACCTTTCCCTTTTAATCACAGGAACCTCAATGCCACTCCCGCCAAGTGACGCAGATGTTCTACCAGTTGTCGATGTTCCTGCTTCCTCAGGGTTACTGCAGGAGGTTCGTCTTGAAGAGCCGATGAGAGACGCTTTAAAGGCTCTGGAGGCATCTCTGAACGAGGATGATGACGCCCTGAAGGAAGCGTCACAGAGGTCCATTGCGACAGCCCGGGAGGAACGGAAGCGATCGAGGTGCGAAGCAAAGGCACGTAGGGCTGCCTTGGCTATGGGAGCGGGCCCCAGCACCGTCCCTCGTGATGATACTCCTTCCGACGAGGCCCCTGTCGCCCTCCTATCCACTGCTCGCAGACAAGTGGCACGCGCAGCTCGGAGCGCAAATGATAAATCCACTTCAGGTAATATTTCTCCTAAGATTTTGTTGTAAGAGTTATAATGCCATCGGTTCTTATATATTTTATCTTATAGGGCCAAGTCCGACCGAGAGGGAGGCGGAGACCGTTGAACCTAAGGAAACAGAGGGGGCGGCACCTACCGAACCTGAGCCGACGGTGGGCAACGTCGCTGAGGCTTCGGGGCCTGAGATGGAGGTTGAGGGGTCTGCAGCCTAGAAGGTCATTGATGCCCAGCCTGAAGTGGCGCCAGACGAAATGATCATTACAACTGAGCCCGGGGTGGTGACGGACGAGGCACTTGAGGCTGGCGACCTCGTGGTGACGGTGGACGAAACAACCACGACTACTGAACCTGAAGGAGTAGTGGGTAAGGTGGCCATGATTCCCGAGGATGAGCCAACCGCTCCTTCTCTGGAGTCTGGCAATGCTCCAGTCATAGCCCTCCCCATCTATGGTCTTCCGCCGTCTCCCGGTCTCACGAGCACAACAACGGTTCCCATTGAGTCGGGTGATGAGGCCACAGGCGGCGGCCTCATGTCAACAGAGGAAGGAATCGCTTCCATTTCAGCTGGCAGCTCATCAGGTAAATCCGAAGTTGCTATCTTCTTTATCTTACCATCCTCTCGGACAAGTTCACATTTGTTCGTAACACAGGTGCAACCAGCGCTGATGCCCCGTTGCTCAAGGGAGTGCCCTCGACTACTGCTTTAGCGGTGGTCACCTCTCAGCCTTCTCTCATACCGTCAAAGATGTTGGAAGGTATAGGTTCGCAACTTATTAATCTCACTTTTCAGACGTATAATTTGTGTACTAAAGTCATATTGTTGTGTCTTTTCAGGAGTGCTCTTTGATCATGTATATCAGATATTGCTCCCACACTTCTCCTTTCCATCCGAACTCGCTTCTTCCTCTGGTGGCGCTGGTGAGTATGATTTCCATTGATATCTTTCTTTTTTATTGATGGAATTACTTCTAACTCTTTTTCTCCTCCTGACTGCAGCGCTACAGATTGAAGGAGTGGATACAAGATCGGCTGCGCCACCGGTCCTTCCGGCCTTGCCACCTGTCTCGGCTGGTATGGCGACTATCACATTAATGACTTCTCCCTCTTTTATTTCCTGAACTGTTATCTGATCACATCTTGCTTCTTTTCAGCCGTCGTTCCAGTCTTGGCGCCTTTTGAGTCCCATATTACAATGCCGGCCGGCCCTTCTCAGAGACGTCTGTCCTCAAAAGGTGCGGTGAATAGCCTGCGCATGTTGAGTGACTACATCGAGGAACTCGACGTCGAGACTCCTACGTCTGCTGCGGACTTTGCTATGACGGTTAACCAGATTTTGGTAATATTTGCCAACTTCCATGAAGAAGGCATCGTCGCCTCCTGGGTTAATCACTGTCGGGAGATTGAGGCTCGCCTTCATCAGCTGGAGTCGTTGCGTCCCGCTCCTGAAACCTTGGCTGCCAGCAATCAAAGAGCGGCGTGGATTGAGCGGAGCACTTCTTACTTCCACCATCTCGAACAAGAAGTCATTTCAAGGCGTAAGGAGCACGGCGAGACCTCGAGCAAGTCTACCCAGCTGCGTGTTCGGGTAGAGGCCAATGTTGTACGGCTGAAGGATGCCTTTGAGGGTCTTCTGCAATGTCTTTCTGAAGGGTTATCCTTAAGGCAACAACTTGACGTTGTCGAGCGGGATGCACCCAGCCAAGAAGCAGCCTAGAAGGCGGCCGAGGAGCAACTTTCATCCTTTTTACAGCAGCGGACCCAGGTGGAAGCGGAGGTGGCCGCAGCCGCCGCTCAGGAGGAGGCGCTGAAGGAAGTGCGAGAGCAACTTGTGGATTTACTAAAGACACTTCCTCCTCAGTAGCTATCCTTCTTTGTATCGTTTGTGCTTGTAGATAAAAGAATGTGTATATATATATATTTTATTCTTTAACACAATGTATTCTGTACCTAATCAAATTTATGAATAAAAGATACACATTTTCTGTAATGTCTTGTGTCATTTCTCCGCCTTTTCTTTCTTTTATTATCAGCACGCCACCTGAGTAAACATGGTCAACAGATAATAGAGCACACATCTTGACTTTCTTAAGAAATAGCGATGGCTTAGGCCGCAGGTTCAGATCTGCTGCCTAAGACTTTTCAACTCTATGAGCCGTGAGGGTCTCGTAGAGATTTTTCTCCCTACGGATCGAGAGGATCTCGTAGGTGGGTTTTTCTCCTTAGGAATCGTGAGGATTCCTAAGTGTGATTTTCTCTTATAAGTCGTAAGGATCCTATAAGAGAACTTTTCCCTCTTACGAGTCGAGAGGACTCGTAAGCGGTCGTTTCCCTCCTCGTCGAAACTCGACTTCGAAGAGTGAGACCCATGAATAGTATGCAAGAAACCATCTAGATCGACTTGCAGGGTCCCATTGTTCAGGAAGCAAGTTTTTTAATCCCTGCTGCCTGAGGCTTCATCTTGCAATTTGAGACGAATCGGGATTTTTCCTGCGGAGACACTGGTTTCTCTACAAGCCGACGCGAATCAGGAGGCTCTCGTCAAGGAGTGTTTGTATCCATGAGTCGAGGAATTTGCTAGGGATTATTTGTTTCCCTAGCGCCAAGGATTATTTGTTTCCTTGGAGTTGAAACGGGTCGAGAATTTCCCACGGAGGCACTGGTTGCTCTGCGAGTCGACGCGGATCAGGAGGCTCTCGTCAAGGAGTGTTTGTATCCGTGAGTCGAGGAGTTTGCTAGGGATTATTTGTTTCCCAAGCGCCAAGGATTATTTGTTTCCTTGGGGTTTGAAACGAGTCGAGGATTTCCCACGGAGGCACTGGTGGCTCTGCGAGTCGACGCGGATCAGGAGGCTCTCGTCAAGGAGTGTTTGTATCCGTGAGTTGAGGAATTTGCTGAAGACACTGGTTTCTTCGGAGTTGGACTGAACCGTCAGGATTTGACTTCGTCTTCTGGCGGAGCCTGTTGGGAAAGTATGGTTCCCTCTTTGTTTACGCCCTTGGATAGTATACAGGGATCGATGTGATCTTAACTGTAGGGCCAAAGTTTTATCATCATTTTTTTTGTTTTATCTCCGTTATGCTCTATCATTTCAGCTTTTATATCGCGAAGGTCGCGATTGCCCAATCATTTCGGCTATTTTTCGCGGTGCCCAATCATTTCGGCTATTTATTTTATTTTTACTCGCTGCTTTTTATTGCGAGTTGCCCAATCATTTTGGCTATTTATTTTATTTTTACTCGCTGCTTTTTATTGCGAGTTGCCCAATTATTTCGGCTATTTATTTTATTTTTACTCGCTGCTTTTTATTGCGAGTTGCCCAATCATTTCGGCTATTTTGCATGCATACATTTTTACTTGCTGCTTTTTATTGCAAGTTGCCCAATCATTTCGGCTATTCCGTATGCATGTGCGGCCTACTGGCTTTCCGCCGTAAACCTGGAATTAGACACCGATTTCGGCATCAGCACCGCTACAACTGGGATATTGCCAGGAGCGAATCATCATTTGCCTCCGTCGATGTCGAACAAAGGTGGCTTAGCGAACAGGGTTAAGGCGCTGTCGACTAAGGCTTTTAACTTCATGAGCCATAAGGGTCTCACAAAGGTATTTCTCCCTACAAGTCATGAGGATCTTGTAGGCGTATTTTCTCCTTAGGAATCGTGAGGATTCCTAAGTGCATGTTCCTCTGTAAGTCGTAAGGATCCTACAGGAGGGTTTTCTCCTTGTAAATCGAGGGGATTTACAAGGGTCGTTCACCATACGAACATATCCCCAATCACGGATGAAACTTGGTTAGGGGAATGTTTATTCGCGCCCGTGAGTATTGAACTACTTGTAGGGCAATATTGGAAGTTTGTGGGGGTTTGCTTAAGCACAGGTTTAGGTCTCTGCAACTTAAGATTTTCAAATCTTATGAGCCGTGAGGGTCCCATAAGAGAGTTCTCCTCACGAGTCGTGAGGATCTCGCGAGTGTATTTTCTCTCTAGGAATCGTGAGGATCCCTAAGTGTGTTTCTCCTTTGTGAGTCGTAAGGATCTCACGTGGGTGGTTTCTCCTTACAAGGTCGAGAGGACCCTATAAGTGTTTTTTTTAACGAGGTTGTGCCCTTTCGGGTTTTCACAAACACTCGCCGGTAGCCCTGCTGTTTTTACTCACGGAGCCCTTTCGGGTTTTCATCCGTGCCCATTTTGCTTATGGACATACCGTTTTTTTTATTCTTCTTATTTTTATATATTTTTTTTGTTTTTATATCTCGTCAGCCTAGAAGATGCTGCGGTAGTAGTTTAAAGACGTTTCGGTCTGCTATTAGTTTAAGGACATTTCGGTCCGACTTTGAGAAGGCTGGTTACTGCTGATAGAGTTTGAGTTTAGGAAGATAGCGAGCGGACATAGTCGTCGTCATCTACCATTGACCTAAGCTGTGGCTCATTAAGCATAGTATTTCTTTAGGAATCGACCATTTATTGGTCTGTAAGGCCTTTCACCGTGCATGTCCATGAGTAGATAGGCTCCACCTTGGTAGACCTTGTCTATGATGTACGGGCCTTCATAGTTTGGCTCGAATTTTCCCCGCTTGGCGTGATTGGGGACCATAGGCCTTTTGACCACTAGCATGAGTTCGCCTTGGCGGAATGTCTTCGGTCGGGTTAATCTTTCATATGAGCGCGTCATCTTTGCTTTGTAAGCTTCTAGATTTTATTGCGCTATGAGCCGGGTTTCATCAAGGGCGTCAAGCTCCTCAAGCCGAAGGTGAGCATTTTCTTCGTCCGTCAGCTCGTGGTGGACTGCCACTCGTAGAGAGGGTAACTCTATCTCGAGGGGGAGTACTGCTTCCGTCCCAAATACCAACGCGTACGGCGTTGTGTTTGTGGCCGTTTTAAACGTAGTTCGATACGCCCAGAGAGCTTCTTGCAGCTTCTCGTGCCAGCCTTTCTTATTTCGTGACACCGTTTTCTCAAGGTCTTGTTGAAGGCCTCAGCTAAACCGTTAGCTCGCGGATTATAAACCGAGGAATACCTCCAGTCTATATTGTGCTGTTGCACGAAGCGACTGATCTTGTGGCTTCTTTAGACTTGCCCGTTATCGGAGATGATCCGGCGCGAAGTTCCAAACCGATATATAACGTGCGTCTTGAAGAAATGGAGGATATTCTCCGTCTTCACTTCCCTCAGCGGTACTGCTTCTGCCCATTTGGAGAAGTAGTCAGTCGTCGCCAGGATGAAATGATGTCCCCTAGACGATGCTGGTTCGATAGGGCCGACTATGTCAGTCCCCCACATTTCGAATGGCCAGTTAGCCACTGTTGGATGGAGTGGATTTGGATGTTGGTGGATGAAGTCCCCATGGATTTGGCATGAGTGACATTGCTTCGTGTATTTGAGGCAGTCTTGAATCATCGTGGGCCAGTAGTAGCCCATCCGTTTTATCTTCAACTTCATCTTCGGGCCTGCTTGATGAGAACCGTAGAGTCCGTCGTGAACTTCCTGAACGACTCTTTTCGCCTCATCAGGTCCGAGACATCTAAGCCATAGAGAATCAAACGACCTCTTGTACAGAGTATCGTTGACGAAAGCGAAAGACAGAGCTCGTTTCATGAGCTGATATCTTGTGGATGCTTCTTTAGGCATTCGGTGGGACTTAAAGTAGTCTATGAAGACTTACCTCCAATCCTCAGCCTTTTCCCGGTCTTTTACTTGCAGGGTCGTCTGCTCGCTCGCTCCTTTTTCTTCGGATGATTCCGGAGATATTTCCGCTGGGGCAAGCACCCGACGGCTTTGCACCACGATTCTAACGTCATCGAGGTTCTCGTCAGCCAGTTCTTTAGCAAGTTTGGCCAACGCGTCTGCCTTGCTGTTTTCCGCGTGCGGTATGTTTTCCAAAGTATAGGAGGGAATTTGGGTCAACAGTTGTTGCACTTTTTCGCCGTACTTCACCAGTTCTGGCTTGCACGTTTGGTAGTCGCCGTTTACTTGACTGATGACCAGCTGAGAATCCCCGTATATGAGGAGGTCTCCAATTCCCATATCAATGGCGATCTCAAGGCCTGCTATCAAAGCTTCGTATTCGGCTTCGTTATTTGTCATCGGCTCTGTTAAGGAGAAAGCGAAGCGCATTATCCCTCCTTGTGGAGTCACGAAGATGAGGCCTACCCCCGATTTGATTATAGGGGTACCTTGTTTGCGCCTTTTCATGGAAGATGCTCCATCGAAATAAAGCTCCCATTGGGTATCATTACCGCCGATCGCGTCAAACGCATGTTCGTCTGGAAGATCGCAATTCAGAGGAGAATCGGCGGGTATCGGATGCTCAGCGAGGAAGTCGGCGATGACCTGGCCTTTCACTGCCTTGAGAGGCTGATAGGTTATCGAGAACTCCATCAAGAGCAGTGCCCATTTAGCAAGTCGTCCCGTCAATATGGCCTTTGACATTAAATATTTAAGAGGTTCCACCTTCGAAATGAGACGGACCTCATGCGCCAATGCATAGTGCCTGAGCTTTGTTATCGCGAAGATCAACGCCAGGCAGTGTTTTTCAATGGGAGAGTAGTTGCTTTCTGCCCCCAGAAGAACTCGACTCAAGTAATAGAGAGCTCTTTCTTTCCCTTGGTCATTCTCTTGCGCCCATAATGCGCCTAAGGAACCTTCGAGGGCGGTTGTATAAAGAATGAGAGGTTTTTCCTTAACTGGAGCAGCCAACACTGGCGGGTTCTGCAGGTACCGTTTAATTTCGTCCAGCGCGCCCTGGCATTTTTGATCCCAGACAAATGGAGTTCCCTTCTTCATCAGGTGACTGTAAGGGCGGCACTTGCCTGAAAGGTTGGCTATAAATCGCCATATATACACGAGCTTCCCTTGGAGAGGCCACAGCTGTTTGAGAGTCCTTGGCGGAGGCATTTCCATGATCGCCTTGATCTTTGACGGATCTATTTCGATACCTCGGTGTCGGACGATGAATCCTAGGAGTTTGCCTGAGGAAACTCCGAATGCGCACTTGAGAGGGTTCATTTTCAGGTTGTATTTTCGAAGTCGTCGAAATACAGTCTTTAGATGCTCGAGATGTTCCTCGTATGATTTGCTTTTAACCACGAGGTCATCGATATAACATTCGACGATTTCATGTATAAGGTCATCAAAGATCTTCGTCATGGCCCTTTGGTAGGTGGCGCCGGCATTCTTTAAACCGAAGGGCATCACTTTGTAACAAAATATTCCCAAAGGGGTCCGGAAAGCGTTATGTTTCTGGTCTTCGGGATGCATCTTTATCTGATTATACCCTGATGATCCGTCCATGAAGGAGAAAACCTCTCTATCATCAGTTAAGTGACTGGCACCGGGAAATCATCTTTCGGGCAAGCTTTATTGAGATCCCGAAAGTCCACGCATATGCGCACCATCCCATTTTTCTTCATCACAGGGACAATGTTAGCGATCCATTCAGGATATTGAACTTCCTGGATGAAGCCAGAGTCGATCAGCTTTTTGACTTCAGCATTGATACTTATTTCAAGCTCGAGCCGCATTCTCCTCGGCGCCTGTTTGACTGGCTTGATGTCCGGAGATATTGCCAACCTATGCACAGCAATTTCTGGATCTAATCCCGGCATTTCGGAATAGTTCCACGCGAAGCAATCTTTGTGGTGTACAAGGACGTCTTTTAACGCAGCCACCCTTTCTTCAAATAGTAGCTCACTGACAAATGTCGGTCGTGGATCATTCTCCATCTCCAACTCAATTTTCTTGAGGTTATCTGCAGTGGTATTAATTCCATCCTCCAGTTCTTTTGGAGCTGGCGGAAATTCTGAGATCACCTCATCATTGCTGTTTTCGAAGCACCAGGGAAGGTCATCTATGCCCTCAGGCTCTTCTTTTAATATTGTAATCATGTGACAGGTGCGAATTTGCTTCCAATCCCAATGTGGAACCGGTTCTTCTTTCGTGGCCTTGGGCTCGTGCTTCTGTGGCGGCGCTACCCTCCAGCTGTCAGACAGAGTGAATTTGCCAAGCTGATACTGATCTTCCGCCCAATTCTTGAAAGTGAAGCAATCTTCAAGAGGATGCCCTATTACTCGATGGTAAGAGCAATAGTTTGGGTGTGAGACTTTGCCCGCTTGTTCGGGGTGTTTAGACTCCGGCAGTGTAAGCATTTGATGTTTTAAAGCAAGGTCAAGTATCCTCTTCGTCTTATCCCGAGGAAAAGAGTATGCTCGACTCATTTTCTTCATGAGGGATAGATCAATAACGCTCGACTCCCGTTTGCGTGGCTTCTTAGCCTTGCTTTGTTGCTGTTGAGCGCCTTTTTGGCCTTTCGACTTATTTCTGCTTTTGCGCCGAGCCTTCTTTATAACGGGTTGACAAGGAGCGGCATTTTCATCTTTCACGGCCTATTGAAGGAGGCGTTGCGTTCTGGCTTTCTCGTAGATGGCCATTTCGCGGTTATGGTCGTCCCGGACTTTTTGACCTGCTTCCCTTATAAGCTTGTCCATTTGTCCTTCGAACGACGGACTGGACTCTTTTGGATCTGGAACTTTCACTGTCTCAGGATTAGCGTCCTCCCATTGAGCATCCGCTTCTTCATCGAAGTCATACATGACATAGCAGCTGTTTAGTAGCTCTCGTTTCTTTGACCGGATATATCCAAGTCCTTTTGTCTCCATTCTCCCATTAGGCAGTTTGCGTTGAGTCCCGGGAACGTTCCAGACTTTGTCATAGAACTTGGCTTTTCGAACGGTCTGCTTGAAGGATATCCCCTGGCGTTTCAGCAGCTTTTTTAAACCTTCCGTATAATATCTGGGAAGACGGATAAGCTGAAGCCTGTCAAGCGTAGGATCCACACCGTGCCAGATTTCTTTCTCCACTTTGGTTTCTTCAGAGTGGTAGAATAGAATTGCCTTCTCACTTCCTCGCCTGGGAGGGACATAGAACGTCCGCAGCTCTGCTATACTGTAGGTATCGAGTGCATCCAGTTCTTTATGGTGTCTAGGTAGCACCATGGCGACTTGCAAACTTCGCTCTTCGCTAGCGGATGTTTGTATTGAGGGCCAAGCAGAGAATACCGTGTGGACTTCATCTTCTGAGTCGCTGCCAAAGATCAACGTAGGAGTAGATGGTCCCGGCTTGTTGTGCTGGGGCGGGCCCGAATAAACTATCTCCTCTTCATCCTCGCTATCACTGCCGAAGACAGGGATGGTAGCGTTAGACTTGTTCTCCGGCTTGCGACACCTCTCTGTGTCTTCGAAATCCGGTAAGAAGTATTTGGCATCTTCATATTTGCGGACTTCATTCACGGAAAATGGATTCGGTTCTCCCGTCACAGTATACTCGAGACCATCCTTAAAATATTTCATACACTGATGCTGTGTAGAAGGGATGATGTTGTACTCGTGTACCATGGTCGGCCGAGCAAAGCGTTGTAGCATGTCTTAGCATCTATGACGTGGAATTTAATGTCTGTGACGAGCAGCCCAAAGCGTAGCGTCAGTATCACAGATCCAAGAGTCTTTGACGATTGGGAGTCGAACCCGGAGATAGTGATCTTATCCCGAGCAAGGTGCTGGACGCTCATGCAGATTTCTTTTAACATCCGCACGTTGAGGAGATTAATGGAGGATCCATTGTCAATCAGGATTTTTCCTATCTTAATATCGTGGCAGTATCCTGAGACATAGAGGGGGCGATTGTGTTCGCACGTCCCAAGGAGAAGGTCCTCGTCGCCGAAAGTGACATCGGCCGTGTGCACATCCTCCAATTCATCCTTCATCTTTTCCTCGGCCAGGCATGCTTGGAATTGTTCTGGATCTTGGAGTGCCTTAATCAACGAATCTCTCGCCTCTTTTGATAGCAAAAGGGCGTCAAGAATGCTGAGCTGCGAGGGCAGCTTCCTCAGATGTGCTAAGACGTTGTAATCCACCATATTCTTCTTTGGCGGGTCTTTGGCAGCTAGCTCTTCCACCACTTGGTCATCTAAGACGATATCTTCAGGGGCTTTTTCTTTCCCTTTATCTTTTCTGTTCGAGGGTCCGAGGTTCATTTCGGGCAGCGTGCGATTACGTAGCTGGATATTTTCGCAAACCTTCGGTTCTTCTTCTTTTCTCGAAGCGAACTCTTTAAAGAGAGGGGCAAGTTCTAGCTCTTCATCAGAATCACTCCCGAATGTAGGCACTTGTGATCCACCGGTGTTAACCATGCAACAATCGCCAGCAGTTCTTTTAATCCCTTCGGTCGTATTTCTTTGCTCCCGACGAGTTTTGCGTTTCTCTCGCTTAAAGTGTTGTCGATGAGCAACATACCCTTGCCACCATCTATCGAAAGCTTTGCACTCTTGTGTGGGGTGCGAAATCTTTTGATGATATAAGCAATAGGAGGGGTGCGTTTCCACTTCACCGATGATGTTTCCTTCAGAGGATGGTAGCTTCATGCCCATTGATATGGCCTTAGCAAACTTTTTCCTCGTCTTGAATTGGCTTTTGTCGGCGGCGGAGGTGTTTTGTTCCAGCGGGATCATCTCAGCTCTTTCATCAAGTCGCTGGCGCTTGGCCCTCTCCAATATAACCATCTCGCGTTCTCTATCAGCTTTACTTTTCAATCGAGCTTCGTTGAGGAATGCGTCAATTTCCTCATCTGATGGCCCCAGAATTTTTGGTTCAGGATCTGCCCCCGGCGTTTCAGTACAAGGAGTCTCTTCATCGTCCATGAACGAATGGGAAATTACATGACAGCTCGCCGCGTATTCTTCAGATTCACCAGATGAACTTTCTCCCTCATCTCCCTCTTGAAAGACGTGATCGAGAAACTCTTGGAATGTAATGGGAGTCCGTGCTTTCTGGTTGTATTCCTCTAGCACGTCAATTTGTTTTTGCAAGTCCGTGCGCCTGTTTCCAGGCTTCAAGGGCTTCTTTGACTTCTTCTTCTTCTTTTTCGAAGATTTTGACGACTGGTTGTGATTAGTCGAAAATATTGCATATTTTAGCCGGCAATTTCCTCATCATTTGCATCCATATAGAAGTGTTCGGCATCCATATTTTACATATTAGCAAAACTGTCACAAAATATCAGATTGCATGTATTAGACTATTAAACCGACACTATAAAGGAAATTGACCACATTTCATGGCATCGCATCATCCCTACATTTGCGCAACAATTGTCTTGAGATCTGTGCAGGAAAATCCAGAAGAAAGGCCAAAATTTACAGGGTACAGCTAAAACGTTACGCCAACTCAATGATTTCAGTTCTGGTATCAATACAAAGGGACAAACAAAAATCAACATATCAGATAAAGCCCCAAATGGCAACCCAAGACCACACCAGAAATACCAAGGCCCAAGCTCCACAGACAGCCGCGGATCCGCGGCAGGAGCCTGCTTGCACCGCGGATCCGCGGTGGGTCCAAGGAATTAGCTCCTCATTTTTGGTGCACAACTCCTAGATCAGCTCCTACACTTCATAAAGACACTCCAAGTTCCAGAAGACTCCAGATACTTCTGCCAGATCAGCAAGCTTTGGGATCAACACTAAACTAACCTATCATTCTAGAAACTTCTCCCTAAACCCTAGCTTAAACCCTAAGCAAAGCCTAACAAACTACTTCTAGAAGTCTTTCAACAAACTTTTGGAGGGAACTTAAAGGCTTAGGGTTTGGGTGTTCTATAAATAAGACCCTAGGCTCACTTGTAAATCATCTTGATTCATCTTGGACTTGATCCTTGATTAGTTCATTTTAGAGCCATTCTATCTCTTTCTTCATCTTCTTCTTCCACAAGTCTAGTGAGAGGATTTGTGTGAAACCCTAACCCTAATTCCAACCAAAAGCCAAGATCCCGAGTACCCATTCAAGCAAGAAGCCTTGCAACCTTTTAGGAGCCGAGCCGGTCTTCAACAGAGCAAGTGGTCCAAGCCAATCCGCGACTCACGGAGCCGAGCGAAGCCAAATCGACAATTTAATTCTTCCTCTTGTAGTTCTTGAGCGACTGTAATCAAATTGTTGATATAAATAAAAGGTGATATTCTTTTATCTTGTTTTCTTTAAATTCTTGCATCATGAGTCAATCTAAATTTCTAGTTATAATTCTTGTTGTGATGTTTGAGTAATACTCAGCTCGTCGAGGAGTCGAGACGATCAATAGAATGATGATGTAATATATCTTAAATCGATTCTTGAATCCTACGAGTTTTGTAAACCCTAGCAAGATCAAGAATCGACGACCCAATTCGTTGCGATGCTTTCTTGATTGATATCGCTCGAGATTGGGGAGTTACGATCGTTTCTTGAAATTTCTAGAGGCTAGAATGTGAATGATAATCGACGAAAGAACAAGGGTTAAACGATGAAACCCTAGTTTCATCAAGAAAGCCCTAACTCTCGTCGACCACCATCGATCTAGTATCAATCCTTCGAAGGACAAGAACAAGAAATCTTGAAATTACATCACGTCTATAGATCCGATCGATTCCTACGAGACTCGTTTAGATTCTTGACATTTTAGTTGGAAATATTATCGAAACCCAATTCTTGATTTGTTTATCAGTTTCTTGATTCTTGATTAAACTCGTGACACCTGAATCAATTGATAAATTCTTGAATCATGTTTTCTTTTCTTGTCGATTAACTTTTCAATTCAAACAACTTAAATACAGAAACGAATCGCACAATCCCTGTGGACGATCCGCACTCGCTTACGATCTACAACTGACACCGTAGTTGATTGCGGTCAAATATAATTTTTTGATTGTGAACTTTATTCAATTTTCTAATTACCGACACAAAGAGACTCTTATCGATTTGATTTACTAAGTCTCGCATTTTACGAACAATCAAATGGTGCCGAAATCGGGGACTATTTGAGTTGATACTTTTACATTACACAAACAAGAAATTATTACAATCAAAATGGCGCCGTTGCCGGGGATCGCGCGCTAATTCGTTTCATATTATAGTTTGAATTGAAAGATTTATTTCATTGTGATTTTTGAGATCAAAATTCGTGCAAACCCTAAACAATTTGTTGTGTTTCATTGCAAGGAGATCTGGAGCTTGCTGGAAATTGAGAAAAATTTTTGGAAAATACCAGAGAGCTGAGAGACTCTACAGTAGCTCCCTGAAAAATTTTGGAGGAGTGATCTCATCATCCAACCGCGGAAGCGCGGCATAAGGCAGGATCTGCGGCGGAACCGCGGTGGCCTTGAAGGTTCTCTGTACAATTTTTCTCCTAGGTGATTTCTTACCTTCTCCTCTCTCCTCTTTTTAGCTCCAACTGATAATTTTCTGCAGGATTCTTTGCAAAGAATAGCAGCTCGCAAATTGCAAAATTAAATTTGTGCGTGATTTTGTTTCTTGGTTGTTTTGCATTCTAAATACGGAAATTAAGGGGCACGGCCAAATCCAAATTAGGTGGGGATTTCATTACCCTTCCTAAGCCCCGAAAACCATAAAATTTGCATCCGCATTGACCCACATTAACTAAAAGAAATCTAGAGATGACTCTAAGGACTGTCGCGCTCAATTAGGACAGAAGAAGGCCGTGGGTAATTCATTGCTTATCCGCGTTTTCTTGTGGTGCCTAAGGCGAGTGTGTCTAAGGCTAGTGGTTTTTAATTAGGCCCACTACTTACGTAGTGGAGTACCTTCCCACTTACCTGGCACTTATTCGGCCACAGGGGGACAAAGAGGCAGTGGAGGATTCTATCCTGCGACTTGTTTTTTGGCAGTTAGGAGCGGTCTAGAGCCGGACCTAGGTGACCACTAGATTCTAGGGTTTTTGTGCTGCATTTGTTTTGTCGCATCATTTTTTTCAAAAATCCGTCCCTTTTTCAAAGCAAACACCGCATTCATTTACCCCTAATTATAAGCCAACGCTGCCACTTGTACTAACCCTTTTTAGTACAAGATAGGCTGGACACGGGATTCTAGTGCTCGTTTAGTCCGCGTACCTTTTATCAACTCCGAAGTCGATATTTCTCCATTTACCTTTTCTTTACCCACTACCACACCCACACCGATGGATCCGACTCCATCAAACTTCTTTAACCCTAATCTGCCGCCGTCCGTTGGTGCGCAGAATCCACCCCGCATCTCTCTCCAGGAGAGGTGCTACCCTATTCGAAGTCCTCTTTCGACCTGCTTATCCACACCACCAGCCAATGGGGATAACTTTGAGATTAAGCCCCAGTATATCAATCTTTTACCCAAATTCCACGGACTCGAGACTGAGGACGCTTACGTTTTCATTACCAAATTTGAAAACGTATGCGCAATGATGGGTACGTCACAACTTTCAGTGGATGTGATGCGTCTACGACTTCTTCCATTTACATTGTGCGATATAGCCGAGAAGTGGCTATATAACACTACCGCACACTCTATTACGAATTGGAAAGAATTCGTCACTGCATTCCTTAAGAAATTTTACCCAATCCAAAAGACAGCTCGAATCCGTAGCGAACTGAATCAATTTGCCCAGCTCCCTACCGAACCATTTTCAAAATGCTTTGAACGTTTCAAGGATCTATTGGTTCAGTGTCCTCATCACGGCATCCCGAGATGGGAGCTTTGCCGAATCATTTATGAGGGCATTAACCCAAGCACTAAACAGTGCCTTGAAAATATGTGTCAAGGTACTTTTATGACCAAGGATGATGGGGAAGCTTGGAAGTACTTAGAAGAGTTCACTGAAAAATCACTACAGTGGGAGAGTAGAACCCAACCATTGAATAGGGGTGGCGTACACTAAATAGATGTGTCCATAGGCGTTCGAGCTGAGATGGCAGCAATGCAAAAGAAGCTCGACGCTATGGAACACAAATTTTCTGCAGCCTCCCTAAACCCAATGTCGCTCCCCAAAACTGTTTGTGGGTGCTGTTCTGATCCGTCTCATTTAACGGAAGAATGTCCATTAAACTCTGCGTTTCAAGGTCATGAGCATTCTAATGCCGCATTTCAAAGACCTCGAAACGATCCATATTCTTCCACGTACAATCAGGGTTGGAGGAATCACCCGAATTTCGCTTGGAACCAAAACCAATCTCAAAACACGGTTCCAAACACGAATAATTTTCAAAGGGCTCTTCCTCCACCACAACAGCAACCCCTTCAACTCACTCAGCACCCCTATCAGTCATAAAATTTCCAAAATCAGGTCAACAATCCTGCACAGTCTAATCCTATACAGTCCTGTTCTGATGAATTCTCTCAATTCACTCAAACCATGAAATCACTTTTATCAAATTTCATAGAGGTTTCGACTAAGGTTAGATCTTCCGTCAGTAAGATAAAGAAAAACTCAGCGTCCCAAGCTGAGAGTATCAGATCGATGGAAGCTGAAATCGCACGCCTAAAAGCCGAAATGAGTGCGAGAGAAAAAGGGAAACTTCCCTCTCAACCCCTACAGAATCCTGGGCATTACAATGTAAATGCCGTCACAACGTTGAGATCGGGAAAAGTGCTGAACAATCATGTCGGGGAAGGTATTGATGATACTGAAAATCATATCAACACCCCGGCTGAGACCTTTCCACACACACACACTTCTCTTTCTGATCCTCCTTCTTCTACCACACCACTTTCTCGAGAGCCTATTCTCCATTTCCCATTACGCTCGACACCTTCTCCCAACCCTTATAGTTCTCCACAGACGGTCCCCACACCTCTTTTGGGACCTCGTCTACCCCCTCTTCCTTCTCCTATGATGGACCCGGCGCTTATTGCGAAAGCTCCTTACCCGAACAGGTTAAGGGGTAATAGAACGAGTACTCATATGGAGAAAATCTTAGAAATGTTCAAACAGGTTAACATCAATATCCCTCTCCTAAATGCAATTCAATAAGTCCCCGCTTATGCGAAAATTCTTAAGGACTTGTGCACTAGGAAGAGGAAGACCCAAGTGCCGAAGAAGGTCTTCATGGCTAATAATATCAGCACTGCTTTTATTCCCCAGCTACCAAAGAAACGAAAGGATCCAAGATGTCCTACAATATCGATTTCGATTGGGGGTAAAAACATAAATCGTGCTCTTTTAGACCTTGGCGCAAGTGTTAACCTACTCCCTTATTCTGTCTATGAGCAACTAGGGATTGGAGAGCTGAAACCTTCTCACTGCACTCTCCAGATGGCAGACCGATCTATCACCAAACCAAGAGGTGAATTAGAGGATGTGTTGATAAAGGTCGGGGAATTTGTTTTCCCTGTAGACTTCATTATGCTCGACACACATCCTGTAGCAAACCCCCGGGGCCAAATTCCGGTGATTCTGGGTCGTCCTTTCCTTACCACTTCCAACGCTGTTATAAACTGTAGAAACGGTTCAATGAATTTATCATTTGGAAATATGACCATTGAACTAAATATCTACAAAGTTGGAAGCCAGCCATCAGAACCCTCTGCTCATATTTTAGATGTGTGCTCTGTCTATGAGATCGCTCCCGATAGTTGTGGAGCTGAGGAACTTTGCTTTACTGATCTCGATGACATTACCACATCTCTGTTTGATTTTACACAAGATCTTAGTGAGGACATTTTTTCTACACTTGAGTCCTGCACTTCTGACTTTTCTCCACCCGAGTCTGTATCTTTCACAGGCTCTGAGCTTCTTTGTAAATCCAAAAATCACTCAATGATACCTCCTTCTATCATTTCTCCGCCTGAATTAGATCTCAAAATTTTACCCTCTCATCTGAAATATGCTTATTTAGGTGAGAAGGAGACGTTACCGGTTATAATATCCGCTTCTCTAGCATTAGAGCAAGAGAATGCACTTTTATCGGTATTGAGATCTAACAAAGAGGCATTTGTTTGGAGTATGGCGGACATCAAAGGGATTAGTCCCTTGATAGTTGAACATCATATACATGTGATGGATGATGCCAGACCGACTCGAGAACCACAGAGACGGTTGAATCCCGTCATGAAGGAAGCTGTAATGAAAGAGATCGTCAAATGCTTAGATAATGGTATTATATACCCCATCTCCGATAGCCAATGGGTAAGTCCTATACATGTCGTTCCTAAGAAATCCGGCATCACTGTTATAACCAATGAGGCGAATGAGTTGATTCAGACACGCGCCCAAACTGGGTGGCGTGTATGTATCGATTATAGAAAACTCAACGCTGCCACGAGGAAAGACCACTTTCCTCTACCATTCATTGATCAGATGCTGGAACGCTTAGCGGGACGAGAGTATTATTGTTTTATGGACGGATACTCAGGCTATAATCAGGTCCCCATTGCCAAAAAGGATCAAGATAAAACCACTTTTACTTGTCCTTTTGGTACTTTTGCTTACAGTCGCATGCCCTTCGGGTTATGCAATGCTCCCGCTACCTTTCAGTGGTGTATGATGGGGATATTCTCTGATATGGTAGAGAATTTTCTGGAGATCTTTATGGACGATTTCTCGATTTTTGGAGACTCTTTTTCTGATTGCCTTGCGAATCTTGACGCTGTTCTTACTCATTGAAAAGAGAAGAACTTGACTTTGAACTGGGAAAAATGCCATTTTATGGTCCAAGAAGGAATAGTCCTTGGACATGTCATTTCACAGAAAGGCATTGAGGTTGACAGAGCTAAGATAGATGTCATTCAAAACCTCCCTCATCCCAAAAGCGTCAAAGATATTCGCTCTTTCCTTGGCCACGCGGGCTTTTACAGGAGATTCATTAAGGACTTTAGCAAAATTGCTAGACCTTTAACTCTTCTCCTGGCCAAGGATAAGACCTTCCATTTTGACTCGGACTGCGAGACAGCTTTCGACTCGCTTAAACACTCACTCACTTCAGCCCCCGTGTTATCATCGCCAAACTGGGACTACCCCTTTGAGCTGATGTGTGACGCATCTAATTTTGCAGTAGGTGCAGTCTTAGGACAGCACATCGAAAAGATGCCACACGTAATATACTATGCAAGTAAGACCCTGAATGATGCGCAAATCAATTATACAACCACAGAAAAAGAACTTTTAGCGGTTGTATTCGCATTAGAAAAATTCAGGCCTTACTTAATTGGCTCACCTATAGTTGTGTATACTGACCATTCCACTTTAAAACATCTTCTGGCTAAGAAAGATGCAAAAGGTCGACTAATACGTTGGATCCTTCTGTTACAAGAATTCGATCTTGTTATCAAAGATAAGAAAGGATGTGAAAACGTAGTAGCTGACCATCTTTCACGCATCTCTTCTTCCCCTGTGACCCTGCCGATCAATGACTCGTTTCCTGACGAACAACTCTTGAGCATATCCGCTGAACCTTGGTTCAGGGATATTGTGAACTATCATGCCACGGGACTAATACCAAGCGATTGGTCAAAACAGGACAAATACCGTTTTCTATCCCAAGTAAAACACTTTTACTGGGACGAGCCCTATTTGTTTAAATATTGTCCTGATCAGATCATTAGCCGGTGTGTCCTGAATGAAGAGTTCAAGAGTGTTCTTTCTTTTTGTCATGATCAGACCTGTGGGGGTCACTTTGGTCCTAGAAAGACAGCGGAAAAGGTTTTGCAATGTGGATTTTATTGGCTGACCTTATTCAAGGACGCATTTGAGCATTCCAAAACCTGTACACAATGTCAGTATACGGGTAGAATCTCCCAGAGGAATGAAATGCCTCAGCAACCCATCTTGGTTGTTGAAATATTTGATGTTTGGGGCATAGATTTTATGGGTCCTTTGCCCAACTCCTTTGGGAATTTGTACATATTACTGGCGGTTGATTATGTTTCAAAGTGGGTAGAAGCCATTCCATGTCGCACTAATGACAAGAAAGTTGTCATTAAGTTCTTGAAAGAGAATATCTTTTCGCGATTTGGACACCCACGCGCTATTATTAGCGATAATGGGACACACTTCTGCAACAGATCTTTCGAGACTCTGATGCGGAAATACTCAATCAACCATCGACTTTCTACACCCTATCACCCCCAAACAAGCGGGCAGGCTG
Organism: Agapanthus africanus; assembly: GCA_030015575.1. Classification (NCBI taxonomy): domain Eukaryota; kingdom Viridiplantae; phylum Streptophyta; class Magnoliopsida; order Asparagales; family Amaryllidaceae; genus Agapanthus; species Agapanthus africanus. The sequence continues at coordinate 670,897,406 of CM057337.1, forward strand.
AAATCTCAAACAGACAAATCAAACTTATCCTGGAGAAAACTGTTGCTAAAAATAGAAAAGACTGGTCGTCCAAACTGACGGATGCTCTTTGGGCATTCCGAACTGCATATAAGACCGACCTAGGAATGTCTCCATATAGGATAGTGTTTGGGAAAGCATGTCATTTACCCGTCGAGATAGAACATAAAGCATTGTAGGCTATAAAAGAAATAAATTTTGATTTAAACCTTGCTTGCAACTTTCGGAAGCTGCAACTTAACGAGCTAAGCGAACTCCGCGATGAAGCTTATGATAACGCTGTAATCACAAAGAATAGGACTAAGGTTTTTCACGATAAAAACATTTTGAGGAAAACATTTTCACCTGGTCAACAAGTCATTCTTTATGATTCACGATTACACCTTCACGCGGGTAAGCTCCGATCTCGATGGAAGGGACCTTTTGTTGTGCGGTCTGTATACCCGCACGGGGCAGTAGAGGTAGAAAATGTTAAAAACGGCACCTTTTTCAAAGTGAATGGACATAGACTTAAGCCGTATTTTTCCACTGACCCCACGGAGGAGCTCTTGTTCTTACAAGAGCCATTTTATTTGGATTAAAATTCCTCCGTCTCACCTTCATATCCTGTATATCACTGCATCAATTTTTTGAATGAAGGTGAGTGAAAAAAAATAAGTTTGGGGGAAGTTCTTCACTTATATATTTTGCCCCCACTAATAATTCCCCCCAGGTTTACAGTTTTTGTAGGTATAGCGATTGGCAACAGTGAGGACACTGTTGAAAACAAGTTTGGGGGAGGTTTGTGCTTATTTTTTCATCATTTGCATATCATTTGCATAAGCACAAAACATTTCTTTTAAAAACATTTCTTTAAAAATCTATAAAAATTCAAAATTTTCAAAACCCATAAAAATTTAAAAATTTTCAAGTATAAAAATAATTTTAATATTTACACTTTTTTGTATATAAATAAGATAATGAAAGTTTAGATAGTGAACATTTACATCCATGAGATTAGAAAAATTTAAGAAAACCAAGAAAATTAGAAGTTTTCTTATACGAACTAGTAATAAGTAGTTATGAGCCGTTGTCCCAAGGGTTAGTAAGATGAAGGACGTCACTAATCTGAGGATAAAAATAAGTCTGAAAAATAGTTTCTATTCTGAAAGCCAAACATTTTGAACGTTGCTACCCTGCTATTCGCACTTACACACGTCTTGAAGCCTGGGATAGTAGAGGATACCTTGAAATGCTCGTCTTAAAGCCAAATGTATGAAGGAAATAAAAAGGAATAAAAAGTGAATAAAGAAAATATAAAGTGGTGAGAAAAATGGACACTGGTTTTTTTATCACCGAGGGAAATAAAAAATATATAGCGAGGGTGCCTTTTCACCTAGTGCCCTAAGGCCAACTGGTCTGGGAGTCACTGCTATGCCTAAGGTGGTACAAGACGAGGAAAATACACCAAATAAGCAAGCACAGGAGTAATCGGTCGGTTAGTACCTCAAGAAGTATTAACGGTCGCATGAAAGTGTGTGAGCAATCTCATCTAAATATTCATTAATTAAAAAGTACTGAGGCTGATGGGCAAGAGTATGATAGCTTGAATTGAATTCTCCGGGTATAGGGATGTCCTTTACATACACGCAAGGTTATATGATCGATGTTTGGAAGAAAGATAGGAATGAAGAATAAGACGATGTTTTATTGAGGGAGGACGTGATTTCTGACATCTTTTCATGACCATTAAGATAGGGCTCATGACAACCGAAAAGCTAGCTTAGTTGGAAACCCTAATTTTCAAGGCTTTTCTTTTACAATTCTTGTCTTTAAATGTAATATTCATGATCTTTCTTTTATTATTGGATTTTGTGGGTGCAATCCGCTGAAAACCCTCAGGAGACAACACTCCTCCTACTAGGGACACCTAGAGGTTTAAAGGCTTGTTGCACGTGCTCAGTGCAATCGTGTTGCCTACGAAAGTGTGCTAGTTAGTTTTTTCTCTTTCTATATTTTCTCCGTTTAATAAAACAGTTCGCTCGAGACGATCGAAATTAAGTTTGGGGGAATTTTATTAGTCGAAAATATTGCATATTTTAGCCGGCAATTTCCTCATCATTTGCATCCATATAGAAGTGTTCGGCATTCATATTTTACATATTAGCAAAACTGTCGCAAAATATCAGATTGCATGTATTAGACTATTAAACCGACACTATAAAAGAAATTGACCACATTTCATGGCATCGCATCATCCCTACATTTGTGCAACAATTGTCTTGAGATCTGTGCAGGAAAATCCAGAAGAAAGGCCAAAATTTACAGGGTACAGCTAAAACGTTACACCAACTCAATGATTTCAGTTCTGGTATCAATACAAAGGGACAAACAAAAATCAACATATCAGATAAAGCCCCAAATGGCAACCCAAGACCACACCAGAAATACCAAGGCCCAAGCTCCACAGACAGCCGCGGATCCGCGGCAGGAGCCTGCTTGCACCGCGGATCCGCGGTGGGTCCAAGGAATTAGCTCCTCATTTTTGGTGCACAACTCCTAGATCAGCTCCTACACTTCATAAAGACACTCCAAGTTCCAGAAGACTCCAGATACTTCTGCCAGATCAGCAAGCTTTGGGATCAACACTAAACTAACCTATCATTCTAGAAACTTCTCCCTAAACCCTAGCTTAAACCCTAAGCTAAGCCTAACAAACTACTTCTAGAAGTCTTTCAACAAACTTTTGGAGGGAACTCAAAGGCTTAGGGTTTGGGTGCTCTATAAATAAGACCCTAGGCTCACTTGTAAATCATCTTGATTCATCTTGGACTTGATCCTTGATTAGTTCATTTTAGAGCCATTCTATCTCTATCTTCATCTTCTTCTTCCACAAGTCTAGTGAGAGGATTTGTGTGAAACCCTAACCCTAATTCCAACCAAAAGCCAAGATCCCGAGTACCCATTCAAGCAAGAAGCCTTGCAACCTTTTAGGAGCCGAGCCGGTCTTCAACAGAGCAAGTGGTCCAAGCCGATCCGCGACTCACGGAGCCGAGCGAAGCCAAGTCGACAATTTATTTCTTCCTCTTGTAGTTCTTGAGCGACTGTAATAAAATTGTTGATATAAATAAAAGGTGATATTCTTTTATCTTGTTTTCTTTAAATTCTTGCATCATGAGTCAATCTAAATTTCTATTTATAATTCTTATTGTGATGTTTGAGTAATACTCCGCTCGTCGTGGAGTCGAGACGATCAATAGAATGATGATGTAATATATCTTAAATCGATTCTTGAATCCTATGAGTTTTGTAAACCCTAGCAAGATCAAGAATCGACGACCCAATTCGTTGCGATGCTTTCTTGATTGATATCGCTCGAGATTGGGGAGTTACGATCGTTTCTTGAAATTGCTAGAGGCTAGAATGTGAATGATAATCGACGAAAAAACAAGGGTTAAACGATGAAACCCTAGTTTCATCAAGAAAGCCCTAACTCTCGTCGACCATCATCGATCTAGTATCAATCCTTCGAAGGACAAGAACACGAAATCTTGAAATTACATCACGTCTATAGATCCAATCGATTCCTACGAGCCTCATTTAGATTCTTGACATTTTAGTTGGAAATATTATCGAAACCCAATTCTTGATTTGTTTATCAGTTTCTTGATTCTTGATTAAACTCGTGACACCTGAATCAATTGATAAATTCTTGAATCATGTTTTCTTTTCTTGTCGATTAACTTTTCAATTCAAACAACTTAAATACAGAAACGAATCGCACAATCCCTGTGGACGATCCGCACTCGCTTACGATCTACAACTGACACCGTAGTTGATTGCGGTCAAATATAATTTTTTGATTGTGAATTTTATTCAATTTTCTAATTACCGACACAAAGAGACTCTTATCGATTTGATTTACTAAGTCTCGCATTTTACGAACAATCAAATGGTGCCGAAATCGGGGACTATTTAAGTTGATACTTTTACATTACATAAACAAGAATTTTCATTCAATCAGGTTGCGAGTGCTTGAGCCACCACCGTCGGTCTTTGGAGTTGGACTTGGTTTCAACATCTCCTCAATGACCTACGGTTCCAACGGGTTCTTCCACCTAATCGCTGGGCATGTCTGAAGATCGTTTAGCATCCTCTTTGTCTTGGCTGATAATACAACCTCCCAAGGAGCTTCTTCAACGACGGGGCATGTTGCCCCCGGCGTATTCGTCCCCTTAGAGGTGTGGAGCTGCGGGGGATTCACCTTCCATTTGTCAGATAACACGAATTTACCTTGTCGGTACTGGTTTTCAAGCCAATTTTTGAAAACGTAGCAATCCTCGATCGGATGGCCCAGTACTCGATGATAAGGACAGTAGTTGGGCTCGTTGACATCACTTGGTTGCAATGGACGTTTTGAATCCGGCAGATTTATGAGTCTGTTGCGTAATGCCAGCTCGAATAACCTTCTCGTTTTATCGCGGGGAAACGAGTAGGGGCGCCCTAGTCTCTCTTCAAGGTCTACGTACAGGCGCATATTATTTTGACGCAGAACCGGCTTCGAGTTGCTTGGTTGTTGTTGAACATTAGCGACGACGATCGCTTTTCCCTTCCCTTTGTCATTTCAGGAGTCCGGCTTTAGAAGAGGAGGTTTATGGCCCATCTGATCCATCTGTGCTAGCTTGTCAATCAAGGACTGGAAGGTAGTCGGCTTGAAAAACATCATAAACTGCGAGATGGTTTCTTGTGGATCAAGGGTTCCTACAAACATACCTACCACGGGAGCTTCTTCAATGCAATGCTCGCACTTCGACCATAAGTTCCGCCATCGTATAGCGTACTGAACCCACATCTCGCCCGGCTTTACCCTGGCGTTAATCAGTGCCGTCATCGGGGTACGTTCACTGGCGCTTGCAAAACGCTGAGTAAACAGTAGCTCCATCTCCGTGAAGGTCTTGATAGAGTCGTTCGGGAGCTCAGAGTACCACTCGAACGCCGTATCTGATAAACTTCTAACAAACTGGCGAAGCAACAGCTTGTCGTCACCGCCGGTGTTGCCGCAGAGTGCCCTGAACTGGGCGACATGTTGGTGAGGATTGCCCGTCCTCTTGTAGACATGGAACTTGGGAATTGTGTAGCCGGGCGGGTTCTTAATTTGATCGTACCAACTTGGATACGGCCGCCCCGTTTTTACGACCTGGCCAGCTGCTTCGGTCGCATGATGAACCCGTATTTGTTGGGCGATGTACACATCCAAATCAGCTTTGGAGATTGCATCCTCTTTAGCCGTCGACAGAGCTGGTGGAGGATTTGATGTTTCTCCCCTATCGTCACCAAGGACGATCGGGGGCTCTTCGGCCGGAGGATCTTGTTGTATCATCATCCCTATCATGTCTTGGAAGAGGAGGCCCATACGCTGTATATTGGCTGCTTGTTCAGCAGCCTCTTTGTCCTTCTTCTCCAATATCCGACGAAGGAATTCGGCATCGGTTTCTTCCTCTTGGCGTTCATCCGAGGACGTTTCAGGATTTTCTTTTGGCCCTGTAAGTGCGGCCATAGCGTCCATCATTTCTTGGAGCTTCTGCTGCTGCTCCTGTGCCTTGGTCACTGATCGCGTAAGTGGTCGATGACCCGTAGATATGCGACTGTCCTCTTTACCAGACGCCACATAGACGGTATGCAATACAATGCCCCCTGACTTAGGGCGTTTGGGTTCACCACCTCTGATATTTGCCGTCGGCGCGAGGGTTTTCTCCGGCCTTCTTCTTTTATGGGCCGTTGAAGTGGAGGGGGCCGTTGCAATGGACACCTAGCGATTGTTGTCCTCTGCTGTTTAATAGGACGATTTTTTTCTTCTTGTACCTTCGCCTTTTTCTGTTGACGCGAGCGATCTGGGTCAATTACGGAGTCTTGAACTCTCCGCCAAACTTTATAAATTTTTGAGGACAGCCGTTGAGGGGGCTGTTCTTGCTTCGTTTCTGGAACTCTCTCCGCGGGCGGAGGAGATCTTTTCAATGTAGCGGTTGGAGAGTTCTTACGTACCCTCCTCGGTAGTTCAAAGCTGTTCCTAGTTGGAACGGCAGCGTTGACTTCCACCACTGGAGCCGGTGGAGTTAGCCCTGAGGGGGAGTTGCCCCCTGCTTTCCTCACTCGTCGCCAATGGCGACGTCGAGCACGACGAGCCGTTGGGACTGGCTCGGAAATAGAGATGGCTTCTTTTTGCCCCCTGTCTGAATGAGATGCCGCTGGTGTTAACCTCTTAAAGACTGAATTTGTCTTTTGAGGGGTGATATTCAACCTGTCGAAGACGGATCCTCGAGCAAGGGCAGGAGCAGAAATTGTCAGTCTTGAAAAGACTGACTCTTTGACAGGGGAAGCCGTCTTGATGACTTCTGGAGCAGCAGTTATTGCCTTCCTTGGGACAGCCAATTTAGAGTTCTGATCCATCTTGGCGAAAACAGAGGCTGTTGGTTTGGTAGTGGGCGACCCGTTGACAGGGGCCGTCGTGGCAGTGAGCCGGTCGAAGAACGACTTCTTGTTCACTTCCGGTGCAGGTATTGGCATAGGGAAGCTTGTAGGAGGGATCATGGTCCCGAAAAACAGGCCGGTGGTGGCCTGGGTCACCTGGTCTACCGGCAGAGCGAGGAAGGAAGCCGTTTAGGGCCCATATGCTACACCTCCGGGGGAGGTGGAGCGTCCATTGCAGTGGCACTTCGAGCAGTTGGTGCAGTTAGAGGCCATTGAATCTTGAGTTCTGCGCCAGGCAAAAGACCAAATCTTAGTAACTTGAAATCCAAAGGCAACCATTAACAAACCGTGATTGGTTCGCGAAGACGACACATGAAGTGTGGAGTGGAAAGAGGAAAAGGTCCTACCGGGCGTGCCAGAATCTGTTCCCCTCCGCATGGCGGCGCACAGGACTGCGAGGTCCTGACGCTGAGATTCGAGGCAGATGCTATATGGTTTTATCCGTCCACCTCTCCGAAGATGCCAAGTTGATTTATGGCACCATGTATCGGAGGTTCAGACGGATGCGGCCGATGTAGCAGACTTCGTCAGATTCCCCCTCGCTTGAGGGGTTTTTGATTGTGGGGACGCTCTTCCCTGCAGGCGCAAGCCCCTGCAGTTAATTACGCTACCGCATCGCGGTAACAACTTTCTCCTTCTCCAGAATTTCACTTCGTGTCGTGGGTGTTTGTTTTGTTTGTGGTTGCCCGTGGATTGTATACGGAGACTGAGTAATGCCATCGCCCGTAGGACGTGGATTAGTCCAAATCCGTATTTACTTAGATTTGGGTTTGGTGTTTTTAGTTTAAGACTACGTTAGCCGTATTGAGGCTAAGATCGACTTAAACATTCGATAAAGATACGTTAGTCCTGTTTTGAGACTAAGATCAACTTAACGTGGTGGTCCATTTAATTATATGGCCGTCAGGACTCGTTACCTCTCTGACATCGTCGAAGAATTACAACGATAGGTGTCAGAGGAGTTCAGAGATGTACCCTTGAACCAAAGTTGATTTGGAGTTTTATAGTCCATTTGAATGTTTAAGGATACGTTAGCCGTATTTGGGGCTAAGATCAACTTAAACGGGACCGTTTAGATCCGGCAAAAGAGCGTTTGGAGGCTCTATCGTTCCAGTTTAGGGACGTAGTGGTCCATTTTCCAGTTTAGGGACATGGTGGTCCGCATTTCAGTTTAGGAACGTGATGGTCTATATTCCTGTTTAGGGACGTGGCGGTCCGATATTAGTTTAAGGACGTTTCGGTCCAACATTAGTTTAAGGACGTTTTGGTCCAACATTCCCATTTAGGGACGAATATTAGTTTAAGAACGTTTCGGTCCAATATTAGTTTAAGGACGTTTCGGTCCACGAGTTTAAGGATCCCGCAGTCCATATCCATATGTGGTCGTTGGGACCCGTCGCCTCTCTGACGTCGTTGAAGGATTACAACGAGAAGTGTCAGAGGAGTTCGGAGATGTACCCCCGAACCGGAGGTAAATTGATTTGAGAGAGCATTTGTGCTCAGTTCAATTTAATTTAAGGACTTACGGCCAGAATTGGGCTAAGTCCAGTTGAAAATGTTCAACATTTTATTTGCATTTAGCCTGTTAGGCCTTTACTGGGGCTCTGCTCTGTTTAATAATGCATAGCATTTTTGTTTGGTCTATTAGACCTTTATTTGGGCTCTGCCCTTTTATAAATGATGCACAGCATCTGTTTTTATTTGGGCTCTGCCCTTTTTTAAAATAATGCATTGCATTTAATTTGGCCTGTTAGGCCCTTTTTAATTGGGCTTGGCCCTTCTGTAAATAATGCAGTGCATTAATTATCTGATAGTGGCTTGTCAGGCGCTTTGCGCCAATTATTGAGCGCAAGCGCATGTGGAGGTGACACGCGTCACGTTCTGGTGAGCGCAAGCGCAGTTGGCGCAGTGCGCTGCGCCGTTGCGCCGTTGACACATGGCGCGCTCTGGTGAGTTGCGCCAAATTCAGAGAGCAATGCTCTATCTTTAAAGCGCATAGCGCAAGTGGTTATGGGGCTGACACGTGACGCTCTCTGGTGGCTTGCGCCAATCCAGGAGCGCAATAGTGCAGATCTGCAAGTGCAACGCACTGTTTTAATTTCTTGATCCAATTTGGATTTAAGAAAAGAATCTTTAAGATTCCAGAACCAATGGTTCATAAAAGTACAAAGCACTATTTTTTTATTTTTGTTTTCTCTTGTTTAAAGAACCAGTGGTTCATGAGAAGTGCAAAGCACTGTTCTTTTTTATATGAAGATCATTGATCTGGTTTTTAGATCAATGATCTATTAGAAGAAATTTCTTCTCTTTTGTGAAGGTTTTTACCTTTTTCTTGGAATTTTTCTCAGAGTTCTCTCTGTTTGAAGCTTCTTGATTTTTTCCAAAATGTTGATGCCTTTGAATTGAGGTCCAGGGTCCTTTTTATAGTGCCCATAAATTTGTTAAAGAGATCTTTCTCTGAGTGATTTGGGGAATTTCCCCCACCGTTAGATCTTTGATCCAAAGGTTTCTGTTTTACAGAAGAAAATCTTCTTGTTTTAACAAGAACAGAAAGATTTCTTTGAAATCTTAATTCTTTTTGGCGCAGATGCCCCAGCGCGTGACACGTGTCGCGCAGCGCTAGCGCATCTGCGCTGACGCGTGTCTGCGCTGACGCGTGTCGCGCAGTGCACAGCGCAGCGCACAGCGCAGCGCATCTGCGCTGACGCGTGTCGCGCAGCGCAAAGCGCGGCGCAACTGCGCTAGCGCATCTGCGCTGCGTGTCGCGCAGCGCAGTGCTTGCGCAACTGAAGCGTTGCTTCTTTTAAATAGCGCTTTGCTCTGATTGGGCGCGCCTTCTTGGGCGCTGTGCTGATGCATCTGCGCCGGACACGTGGCGCGTTGCGCCCGAGATTTGAAGCGTTGCTTCAAAATTTTGAATTTTGAATTTCAACAGAGCTTTGCTCTGATTGGGGGAAACAATAGGATTTTGTAGGTGTAATCCGCTGAAAACCCTTAGGAGACAACACTCCTCCTACTAGGGACACCTAGAAATTTAACGGCTTATTGCACGTGCCCGGTGCAATCGTGTTGCCTACGAAAGTGTGCTTAGTTTTCTCCTTTCTTTTTCTCCTTCTCTTGAATAAACTAGTTTGCTTGGGACGATCAAATATAAGTTTGGGGGTATTTGTTCAGTTGATAAAACTGCACATTTAATATGACATTTTTCCTATTATTTCTATATAAAGAAAGGTGTTTATTTTTCATGTGTTTATATATTATAATTAATATTTGGTAGGAAAAAGTAAGCATATAATATCCATGTAACATTTGGCCCATTTAAAATATGCTTACTTTGTTAAATACCTTTGACCGAGTCTTAATGGTTAAGTTAATATCTCTACTAATATTATTTGTTGAGTTTGTTGTGCAGAATTTTCAGGGCTGAAATCAAGGAATTCAAAGCTGTTAGAACAAACCTGCCTAATTAAGAAAGTAAACTAAAGAAATCAAGTCTGGCAGTGACGTAGAAAAGATTTTCAGTTTCCAGAGATTAAAAAGATCACCACGTGTCATAAAGATAGAGTTCCAGAAGAGCAAATCCTGTGATCCACCTATAAGGCCGCGGATCCACGACCAAACCCACCTATTGGCTGCGGATCCGCCGCGTATTGAAAGATTTGGGAGTTAGGATTTTGCTGTTTGGATCATAACTACTGGCTTCCAAATTTGGCAGCTAGGGTTCTGGCTTTGAGACTATAAATAAGGACCGAGAGCCTCTTGGAAAAATCATCAAGCTAAAGAGATCACGAAGTCCGCGACAGGCTCACGCATCCAGGCTGATCATCAACTGTTCATCTACCTCCTTAGAAGAGATCGAGAAGCAAACTAGGTTTTTGTAATCATTTTCTAAAGAAACAAAGTGTACTTGATCTTGTTGATTAATAAAAGTAGTTTTATTCTATTACATTTTATTTTCTTCATGATTTCTATCTTTTCTTATCCCAACATGCACGAGTAATTCTTTGCTTGTTAGGGTTCATGGGATTGGGGTAGGTTAATGGATGATGAAGATCCTTAAACTCTTTTTAAGTCCTATAAAGTTTATAAACTTTATCAAAAGAATAGTTAACATCCTAATCGGGCGCGCTACCAATTCATTGCTAGTCTCGACCACGATTAGAGATTAGATTAACTATTGTTTTGGTAAAGGCTAGATATGAACGGAGTTCCATGTCGAGATAGGGGTTAAGAGTGGGAACCCTTTTCTCTCCAGAAACCCTAATCTACATTCATCACTGTCGTTCTAGTTTTAAATCCATTAATGGATAAAAAGAGTAATATTTAATTAATCATCCATAACTACTAAATCATAATGAACCCTACAAGCCCCCTTTTAATATAAAACCTACATCCGTACTTAATCTAGATCTATATTTTGCATCCGTGATTAACGTAGATTTAGATCCTACAACCATTCTTCACCATTCTTTATTCTTCCTCTTTTCCTAATCAACACCCTTAAAATAAGAATAAAATATTCAACGTTTCCCAGAGGACGACCCGTACTCATCTCGGTCTAGCTACACGCGACACCGTTATTGATTGCGGTTACTACATAAATTTATATCAATCACACAGTAACTCAATTCAGCTGCCTGTAGTCGATGCACAGTCTCATGCTACCGTCCTTCTTCTTAGAAAATAAGACAGGAGCTCTCCACCGCAATACACTTGGACGAACAAGTCCTCTATCTAATAACTCTTACAACTGGCTTTTGAGTTCCTTCAACTCCGTCGGGGCCATCCGATAAGGTGGTATAGAAATAGGCCCCGCACCCAGAATCAAGTCAATGAAAAATTCGATATCGCGATCGGGCTGTAATCCTGGTAATTTAGCAGGAAACACATCCGGAAATTCTCGTGCGATCGGAACCTGGTCCATCGGGACTTCAGCGGCTCCTATGTCCTGAACAAATGCTAAGAATCCACGACAACCCTTCTTCAAGAACCGTCCCGCACACAGAGCAGAAATCATGTTGGCAAGAGTTACATTACAATCTCCTTGCACAACAAAGATCGGTTCACCTGGGGAAAAAATCTGACCGCTTTCCCCCGACAATCTATATAAGCATGACAAGCGGCCAACCAATCAATACCAAGAAGTATATCAAAATCTAACATATCCAGGAGGATCAGATCAACTAATGAATCTCTATCACTAATACGTATTGAACAAGACCTGAATACGTGTCGAGCTACAAAAGAATCCCCCACGGGAGTAATCACAACTAACGGTATCTCTAACAGCAACGACTCTCCCCCCAACGAAAATGCAAAGTGTGCAGATACGTAAGAATGCGTAGAACCGGGATCAAATAAAATACGTGCATCTAAAGAACATACTGAAAGAATACCTGTCACAACTGCATTGGATGCCTGGGCATCCTGTAAAGTCAGCGCAAAAACTCTTGCGTGGCCCCTGCCCGCATCCTGTCGTCCTCTCCCTCGGTCTCCTCGGCCTCTCTGAAAGAGTCCTTCAAAGCCTCGACCTCGTAGTGCAACAGCCTGGCGCATAGTGCCAACTGGGGGAAGAAGTAAGGCCATCGAAGTAGAAGGTGGAGGGGGTAAAGCAGCATGCGGAGCAACTGTCTTTCCATGACGTCTACACTCTCTAGCCAAATGCCCTGGAAGTCCGCAACTATAACATGTAAATGGAAGCCTCTGCTCCACGGGGTATGAACTGAACATCTGACTCTGGCCCCAACCTCGACCAAAACTGCGGTCTGGAAAATGTCTATCTCGTCCTCTACCAAACTGCCTGGTAACAAACTCAATAGGTCTAGTTCTCTTTGGCTCCGGAACAATCACTGCCTCGCTCAGACGCTCTTCCACTCGCATAGCTACATCCATGGCCTGCGCATAAGTATCAAAATGCTGGGAGCCTATAGTAAGAAACAACTGCGTGTCCAGACTCCTTATGAACCTCTTCACCTGAAGCTCTTCCGTAGGAACTAAATATGAAGTATAGCGCGACAACTGGGTGAATCGTAAATCATAATCTGCCACCGACATACTCGCAGATTTCCGCAACACTTCAAAACTGCTAGCTCTGACGTCCTTCACACTTTGTAGAAAAAATCTAGCAAGAAAAACCTCAGAAAACTCGGTCCACAACATCGGAGGAAGACCAGTAGCTCTCCCTCTCTCCATCGACTCACACCACTCTTTTGCAAGACCCTCCAATCGAAAACTAGTCAGCTCAACTGACCTCACATCAGAACATCGCAATGATCTGCCGATCCTCGCCATCCTATCAAGAAAGGATTAAGTATCCTCCGCTACATCTGTCCCTGTAAATACCGGAGGTCTCAACCTCATAAACTCTGGAAGTGATACCTCCATCACCCTCGTGTCTACAAGTGCGACCGTCTGCATGGGCTGTACATCGGGCTCTACCATGGTCGGTGCCTGATCCTGTCTCTGTACTCGGGTGGCCTCGGCCAACTGTCCTACCACCTACTCAATCCTAACATGCCCTCCTCTATCCTAGTCAGTCAATCTGGAGAGAAGGATCGACATGCTCATATATCGCCGAAATGTCCGGTGCGTTAGTCGCCGTCACAGGCAGATTCTCCCTAGCTGCATCCCTGGCTGCGGCTCGCCTAGCTCGCATAGCCATAGCAACTGGAACAAGAAACGAGAGTTGATAAGGTTACGAATAGGAACAGCAATAACAGAGAGTCAAGGGAAGGATAAATCAATATATACGTCCTAAAGTTAGTTAGACTGAGTATTGTAATGTAAATATGCCGCGGAATATACGTACGGTACTGTACTTATCCTAATTCACCTACTCCATCAAACCATAGGTCATCCTACGTAACGAACTCAAGTCGACTTACGTTAACTCACTTCCCGATTCTGTAAGGTTAATCCTAAGCTCTGATACCAACTTTGTCATGACCCAAAGTTTGGATGTGACCGGCACTTAGATTGTATAATATCTAAAAATATCGACACAATACGAGTAAGCCAAAAACCAAGACCAAACCCTTTTGTGGAATTTTAGAAAACTTTAGTTTTTAAGTAAAAATCACAGTTTTTAAGTATTTAAGATCTTAACAGTAACTCCCTATTGAATTAATAATAAAAGCAGTTATAAAGTGTTTAATTTAGTTGCATCCCTAGTTGGGAGCAACAGTGCCAACAGTGGAAATCAATACACAATTATAATACGACACTCAAAGAAGAATCTCAGACATAAGTAAAGAAATATCATTTATCATCTCTGACGATCTCATCTGTCGAAATAATATACATACCACCACATATCATTCTAAGTCACTTATATAGGGTCTGATGGAGAAAGTCTAGATTCAATATACAATACCAAAAGAGGAGGTTACTACATAGGTAACCCACCTAGCAGAAAGAGCGGTAAAAGCTGGTAAGTGGATCTGCACTGCTGCTAACCGTCCACTCGACTCCTGCAAGGAACTGTGGCACAACGGGGGTGAGTTGCCAACTCGGTGAATAAAACCAACATATAACGGCTGATAATGTAAATATGATGAACTATAACTAATAGCATTAAGGATGAGTATAATGCATGATAACATGTGGAAACATGAGTTTGTACTACTAATCACATAAATCAAAACTGAAATCCCATCACTTATTTCCAATTAAAGTCCATCTTTTCCGTGTCCAACATCGACACAAATCTTCTGTTTCCCTCGGGCATCATTCCTCGAATGATCCTGCAATTCGATAACACCGGTCGGTATCATCTAGATATCCGCCGTGTTTCATAACTATCTCCGGTATCGAATATCCTCGCTAGGCTCCCCACCTCAAATGCGGCTTTCCTACCCCTCGGTCTCGACCGAGTCCACCATGAATCCAACTGTATAGTCCTCCCTCCACTCAGTCTGGATTACGCATAAATTCACAACCGTATAGCCCCCCTCCACTCAGTTCGGAGAAAAACCAAATCATAAAAACAATATCTCATGGTGGACATCTCACATCAATATGAAGAATCACTGATTTTACGCAATAGTATATGAAAACTTAAAACCACAAATCCTCAAAAATACAAATGCCTCTTATATCAATTTCTAACACTTGAATATGAAACATGATGTCATTTATGCAAAGTACTAATATTATTGATGTTTAAGGTATGATAAGAATCATATTTAACAGGATAAATACTAAGTGTGAAAGTGACATGTTAATATCGACGAGGTGTAGTGTAACATGTAGATATGTGCATGTGCGGCATAACTCGTCGATAATTGTGCAGTGTTCTAACAATTATTAACATGGCGATGTATATATATCTATATGAATGCATATGATCAATTTAACATACAAAAGCCTATTTTTATTTAAACTTAACTACGGGCGTATCACGCCATCTATACAAGATCCCCCGGTAGATGTTTAGTCTACTCACCGGAATACATCGTAAACTACTCAGAAATCGCCAATCCCTTCCCTTTCCTTGCAGCATCCGAAGTTCTCGTACTCGAATCTAACATCGACATAAATTTGAATAAGAAATGGCTATCTTCGATACGGCGAAATATGAAAATACAAGCGTTATGTATTAACTATACTACGTACGACTATTTTAAACCATCTAACACTTATACTAACTAAATTTAATCTGATCGCTGTTCGTAACAGAAAACTGAAACATGTCACGAAACATATGTATCGTGTTTTAGAATTTTAACTCTTTTTCAGACATTAACCCCCAAATTTCATATACTAATAAAATAACTTAAATAAACAATACCAAATATCCTAACACCTATACAGAGACCTACCCTAAAACCCACAACACCCAACTCCACCAAAAATCCGGCGACATCGGATTTTCCCTATGCTTCGCCGGCCAAAATCCGAGCAACAAGGTTTGTACTCTTAGGGTTTATTCTAAGTCCAATATGTAATATTAAGGCACTATTTGGTTAAGTTAGTTATTATCTAAGTTATAGCAGATCTTCACAGAGCCTATATTTCCCTAAAATACCAAATTTCCGATATCCGATTTCTGCAAATTTAACGTTTAGAGAACTAAAATCCTACTGAGTTTAAGGATTATACCTACTGAAGATTGCTAAGAATGCTTCCTCCAAGATGCCCAAGTCCTTAGCTCCTAGTTTAATGGTGAAAATCCTTAGCACGGGTTCTTCTTCTCTTCTCTCTTTTCTTATTTTCTTTTGTGAGTTCTAAATGTTTTCTTTCTCTTTCTTTTGTCCAATTCTGGTTTTAAATTGTTTAAGTGAATTGAATAATTGATATAGGATAAAGGGAATGAGTGATGGTTGTAGGAGGAGGTGTCACCAAAAGAGTTGTGGTGGTTTCATACAAGGGTGAGGTGGTGTGCATGAGGTGTGCATGCAAGAAGGAGGTGTTTGTGCATTATCACTCCTAAGGTGTGTTGTCTTGAGGTAAATTCTGAACTTAACCATTATCTAACCCTTTTACATATACCCCCTCAACATTTCCAATTTTTCACAATTAGCTGAACTTTACACAAAAACCCTTCATTACATATGTTATTATATAACACCATTTTTATTATAATGAAGCTAAATTTCACTCTAAAACCCTTGTAATTTACTAATGTTACAAACTAAAATTTCAATTTAATTAGTTTCACACACCACTTATGAAAATGTCCTATTTGGTTTTAATAACATTTTAAATTAACATTTTATTATTTAATTAATTAAATTTATTTATTTTCTAAAATTTTCAAAATGTTACATCTTTATCTTAACATGTACACTAAGTATTATTATACTGTCTCTCTGGTACATGTTGATAAAGCCCTCAGGATGTTTGCTTGACTATCAGGACTATGATGCAGATCATACTACTGGGACTTGTGTAGTCTACAAGCACATCCTTTAACAGTTCCTAGTCGAGAGAGTATCGAGACAAGGTATCGATATTCCAGACTAGACTAGTGTGTATGTTTCTTGACCCTATAGGGGGTGATGGTTGATCTCATATCCATTGGTGTTTGACATCAAGATTGTATACAGGTGCTCATTAGAGAATGGGTACACCGAACAGGACTCGCCGAGAACTCCTAGATCGTACTATACCTATCGTCAGATAGCAGTTCTCTGGTGATACTGGTATATGTTAGTCTGTAGACCTAAGATCGTCATAGAGTCTTGTGTGGTTCCCACTGTGCTTTGATTTCCTTCCTACCACGGCTCAAAGGAGTCATGCAAACAGATAGATTTTGGGTACAGTCCCGAGTCACATGGAAGCAATGAGCGATAGGAGGGGTTTCGTCTTTCCCGGTATAGGGAGTTGATGTTGCGTTATACTCGATCGACTATAACAGGAAGTCCCTAGCCAGGGCTGTGTTAGTTGTATGTATGCCCTAGAGGCCATTGTTGTACATGATTGTATATTACAATGGATGCTTGGACATATATAGGGAAGACTTTCTTACTCGACATGATAGTATGCTATCTGGTTGTTCTTTATCTTAACATGTAAACTAGTATTGTGATACTATCTTGGTCTCATATATTGATAAAGCCCTTAGGATGTATATTTGACTACCAGGATTATGATGCAGATCATACTAGTGGGGCCAGGGTAGTCCATAAGTACATCCTTTAATTGTTCCTAATCGAGGGTATATCGAGACGGGGCATCGATATTCCAAAGCATACTAGCGTATATACTTCTTGACCCATATGATGGGCGATGGATGATCCCATATCCATTGGTGTTTGACATCAAAGATGGTATACGGGTGCTCAGAAGAGACTGGGTACACTGAACAGGACTTGCCGAGAACTCCTAGATAGTATTATACCTAACGTCAGATAGCAATTATCTAGTGACACGGGTACAGGTTAGTCTGTAGACCCGAGATCGTCATAGATTCTTGTGTGATTCCCACTGTGCTTTGATTTCCACCTTACCACTTTCAAGAGAGCATGCAAAATGGTGGTTTTTGGGTACAGTCCCGAGTCACATGGAGGCAATGAGCGATAGGAGGGGATTTGTCTCTCCCGGTATTGGGGGTTGATGTTGCGCTGTGCTCGATTGGCTATAACAGGATGTCCCTGGCCAGGGCTGATACAGAGATTTACTGGTAAGTGCTATCAGTAGTTTCTCGACCTGTTATGAGCCTCATATCGGCATGACTTATCAAATTACTGGGGTTTGACGTTTACCACCCCTAAACTAAATATGCGGCATATCAGACGAAGAGACCGGACTGTATGGTAGTGTTGTTGTTGGATTCACAGAAGTATGGACAAACTTGTTTGTTGATCTTCTGATCGCTCAATACCCGGGTAACCGTTATGTCAATCTAGTACCGCTGACGGCTTGTGGATGACTGATATGATCATCACCTACTGCCGGCATATTGACGAGTCATTAGAGTCCTACACAGAGGTTTCCTAGCTCATGCGAAACGAAGTAGGGCACATATGTGATATGTGCGGGACCGAGATTAATACGTGTATATGATACCGTATTCCAATCTTACGATATGGGTTATATGTGATATAACCGGATTGTTTATTCAAGTGTTGATTCAATGATATATTATATGTATATGTGATATGCATATAAATGATATTAGTCGGTTGTATGTGATACAACCGGGTTATTAAATCAAGTGTTGATTTAATAATTTAATGTGTAATTATATATTTGATATATTAATATACATTAACTAATATTAGCTCACTTAAGAAAATGTTTTCTCTTTATACATTTAATATATATGGGATATATGTTAATGTATTTATTTTGTGTCATGCTAGATGATACATTGAACTTGGGTGTATGAGACTCATACCATACTTAAGATAATGTGGGGTTTTAATTATTAAGGGAAAATCAAAATTAGGTGGAAATTCGTCATGGCTTGTGAAGCTTGGAGAAGCTTGTGGAAACCTTGACTTAGTCCACTAATTTTGTTTTATCTTAGATATTTATTAACCTAACAATTATCTTTAGCCTTGGTTAAATCTCTACATGAGTTATATATGATATTTTCTCACCCATGGTTCAAGGGTTAATCACTTGATCATTTTCTTCATCTCTTTCAATTTGCTCTCTAATTTTGGGTGAGAAAAAGAAAAGAGTGAGAGAGAAATAATTCTAAAGTGAGCAAAATTTCTACTTCACCAATCTATACCAAACTAGCCATTTAGTATAGATTGTTTCTTCACTAGTTCATCAATTAGTGAAGAGGTAGCTTGAGTTAAAGATTTTTCGACGTAGATCGTCTTCGGCCTTGAAGATCCTTAAGCAAGCTCATTCCTTTCAGCTAGTGGAGCCAAAGGAGAGTCCGGGACATTATTACTTGGAGCAAACGGACTACTACACAGAGCTTTAGAAGTGAAGGACCGGTCTACAAAGGTTGTATTCCCATTTCACTTAGTGTAAAGTTGTTTACATGTTAGTTAAACCCTAATTATCTAGTTAGATCCTTGGTTTAGGTTTCTTAGCTCTCTAGATTTTTTAAAATTGCATTCTTGATGCCTTAGAAAACCTAGTGAGGGTGTTAAGGAACCCAGTAGGCTGTTGATGAGATTTACTGGTAAGAGTTATCAGTAGTTTCTCATACAGTTATAGGCCACACATCAGCATGACTTATCAAATTATTGGGGTCAGACGTTTCCACCCCCAGACTCGATATGCGACATATCAGACAAAGAGACCGTACTGAACGGTAAGTGTTACCTATAGGCTTCATGGGAGTTTGGACAAGTTTTCTTGTTGATCTTTTAATCGCTCAATACCTGGGTAGCCGTTGCGTCCAGCTAGTACCGCTGACGACTTATGGGTAAATGATGTGATCATTACCTACTGCTGGCGTATTGACGAGTCTTTAGAGTCCCACACAAAAGTTTCCTAGTTCAAGCGAAACGAAGTAGGGCACATATGCTGATATGTGCGGGGGCCTGGTTAAATACGAGTATGTGATACCGTATTCTAATCTGGCAATAATCTGATATCGATTAGGTTATATGTGATATGACCGGATTATTGAATCAAGTGTTGATTTGATAATGCGATATACAGATAAATGATATTAGTACATTATATGTGATATAACCGGATTATTGAATTAAGTGTTGATTTAATAATATGATATATATTTATATTTGATATAAGTATTTATTAACTAATATTATTACTCACTAATTATTTGCTTATCTTTATATATATATATATATATATTAAGAAGCATGGTTGATTTTCTATTTTGAGAAAATAGAAATGAGGTGAAAAATGGGGAGACTTTTGTTATGGAGGGGTGAAGCATGGCTTTATTTTATATTATAATGGTTTGGGTCTACTATTAAAGTATGGTTCAATTTTATATTGAATTGAATTCCATGCTTCAATAATAGAGTTGATCTTTGTGAAGCCATCCTACACTTGATACTACACAATGGTTCATTTTTCTTGAGCTCATTTTTGGATGAGTTGCTCTCTAGCTCTCTTTATTTTCCTCCTCACCTCCTCCAAGCTCAATCCCTCACATGAGTTGTGAGCTCTTGAGCTTGTGAACATCCTAAGTGAGAAAACAACACCCCTACTTCACCATCCTGCACTAGATTAGCACTTTGGTGCAGTATGTTTCCTTCGCTAAAGAGTTTAGTGAAGAGGTAGCTTGGATTAGCAGAGTTTCGGGTGGATCATCTTCGGCACAAAGATTGCAAAGGAAGCTCGATCCAACTTCAAGTGGATCATAGTGGAGTCGCGTGAACTACTACACGGAGCTTAAGAAGAGAAGGACACGGTCTATAAAGGTTTTAGCCTTATTCTCTGAGTGTAAAGTTTATGTTATATCATGTTAAATCCTAATCATCTAGTTTAAGATCTTGTTTAGTGTTGATTAGCACCCCAAATTTTTTTAAATTGGCAAGCTTGATACTAGTAAAACCCAGTGGTGGTGCTAACAAACACTTTCAGTAGGCGCCCGCAGTGGCCCTCTAAGCGGCCAATTACGGCCTCATACGTCTCTTCGGAACGATCGAGATTGTAAAAATACACATCGTCATGGGAAACGATCTCCCTGATGGTGTATGCGCGGCCTGTCATCTGGAAGAAAAAAAGACGGCTGAGGAAAATTCGGAGTAGGCTAACGAACGGTAAGACCATGCCTTCTGGTATTTATAGCCTCAACAAAGATCTTCCAACGGCCGAGATCTTCTCGCGCAACAACCCAAATCACAGAATATCGCACTTTCCTGATAACACACGACCACGTGTCATCCGTGACGGTCACCATTCCGCCACCTTTACGGGTTACGAAAGACTGAACGACGTCCCAAGGAGAAACTATGGAATTCAGAAAGCCCTCGTCCAGAAGCAACCGGGTAGCTTCCTGCTCGGCTCGTCTGTGGAGGGAAGCTTCCTGTCCGGCCAATCCGCGGATCAAAAGCCTTCATCCAGAGCCAACCGGGTAGCTTCCTGCTCGGCTCATCCGTGGAGGGCAGTTTCCTGCCCGGCCAATCCATGGATCGAAAGTCCACATCTAGAGGCAACCGGGTAGCTTCCTGCTCGGCTCGGCCGTGGAGAGCAGCTTCCTTCCCGGCCAATCCACGGATTGAAAGCCCTTGTCCAGAGGCAACCGGGTAGCTTCCTGCTCGAACCATCCGCGGAAGGAAGCTTCTTGCCCGGCCAATCCACGAATCGAAAGCCCTCGTCCAGAGGTAACTGGGTAGCTTCCTGAACGTTCCACGCATAAAAGGGAGGACACTTGGCTATCTCTTGATTCATACTCGATGCACGATCGTCACCTCGACTCTGGGGAAAGGGAGGACACCGGTCTTCCTACACTTGGCTATCGCTCGATTCATACTCAATGCACGATCGTCACCTCAACTCTGGGAAAAGGGAGGACACCAGTCTACTTGTGCTTAGACTTTTTGCTAACTCTTACGTCGCGCCCGCCAAACACTTGCGAGATATAAAGGCTTGCGAGCTAAAAATACTTGGGAGATAAAAAGGCTTGCGAGCTAAAAATACTTGTGAGATATAAAGTCTTGTGAAGCTAAAAATACTTGCGAGATAAAAACACTTGAGCCAAAAAATATATATACTTTATTTACGTTCAAAATATACAAAATTTTGTGGGCTCCTCAGCCTTGCAAAAATGCCCAGAGGCTTACAAAATTCTAAAAAAAAAGAGAAGGAAGGATAGCTCAGACTGCCTTCTCGGCTGTCACCTCTCCTTGCTCTGCGCCTCCGTTGGGAAACACAATGGCGACTTCAGGGCCAGCACTTCCGCCAGCCGCCTCACCTTCCCCGACCTACTCAGCGCTCCCCTTGTAGCACTTCCTCGGGGAAGGGATACCTTGCGCGGAGCTCACGGTCGTCGAACTCGGGCATAGTTTCCTTGACGGCGTCATGGGCATTGTGCCACCCAACGGCCGCTAAGTCAGCGAGGTCAACATAAATTGATCGGACGCCTTGTACACCTCCACGGCCCCTTCCGCCTTGTTCACTGTGAGCTTCGTTGCCTCGTAAGCCGCTCGAACATCCTTTTTGAGGGTGTCCCTCGACCTTTTCATGGTGTCAAAGAGGCCGTTCGCCTCCTCCATGTGGGGTTAGATAGCCCGGTTGGATTCAGTTAGGAGCCGATAGGACTCCTTCAGCTTGGAAACCGTCAGGCCCTCGGCGACCAATCGTGAGTCAAGGAGAGCTGCCTTTTCTTCCGCCTGCTGCAGCTGAAGGAGAAGCTCTTCTTCTCACGAGGAAGATTCGCCCGCCTTCTTTATCGCCTGGGCAACCTCCTCAGACTCCATAGCGGCAAGGAGAGCGCAGTGCTGTAGGACCTGAAGAAAACAGGAACCATTTTAAGAAGCTGAAACCGGGGAAATAACCCTTAAAAAATCTTTTGGGAAAAGCTACCGACCTGAACTGCTAGCTGAGCTATAGCGGCAACTTGGGCCTTCATGGTGCCCCGAGGAATCTTGGCCCCAGCCGCCTTCTCCATATCCGCAACAAGCTGTCGGCCACAGAGAGCCCCGAGGGCATCTCAATGCAGAAGTCACCCTCCTACACTTGAATCCCGGACGGGGGTGGACGAAAAACCACCCGCTTCTGTTTTTTGAGGGGGGGTTCGGCGGAGGACGGCACCTCCGTCCTAGCCCGAGGCGTCGGATCCCGAGCATGCTTCTGTCCTCCCCCACGACGTTCCTCCGGGACGGGGGGTGCTGTAGAAACCTTGGCCGAAGGAGCTTGCCAAGGAGCCGAGCTCGGACTTGGTCGGGATGAGCTTGCACCACCAGTCTTTCGTCCCTGGGCCTTGTCAGCCATGGTGGCCATAAGTTTTGATTGATCCATGGGCTCTGCAAAAAGAAAAAAAAACATAAGAAAATGGTCGGCAACGCAGAAATGGCAATAGAATTTCGACGAAGTCTAAACAGACCGGTAGAAGCCCTAACTTACCCAAAAAACGCGCGAGACCGAGCCCGACCCAGCTCAGTACCTGCTCAGAGAGCAGGACATCAGCCCGCTGGATTGGTTTTCCACATGGACACCACCCTCGCCTCGGAGGCTTTCGACTGCCTCACCCTCAGGCAATCAGCCCTGTGCCACTGGGTGGGCACAGGCCAATCCCCGCCCTCCGGTGGCCCGATGAAAATGAACATCTCCTTCCATTCGTGGATGGAAGAAGGGACGACTACTACCTCGACCTGGACGTCCTACCCTTACATTTTTAAACGAAAGATACACCCAGCTCTGCTCTTCCTTACTGGTATCAGGGTGATTTTTATAGCAAAGAAAAGATAGGAGGAGGCTTAAATCGAAGGGCATCCGATCAATTTTTAACCGGATCAGAAACCCGAGGAGGATCCTTCACAAGTTCGGCGCTAGTTGGCCCGGAGCAAGACGAAAACAATGGAGTACGGCACAAATCTCGAGCGAGAAGGGCAGACGCATCCCAGCCCAGAATGCCTCTAGATATAGAGCAATCTCTTTGCCCTGCACTTGGTCTCCCCGCTCACCCCTCTCTGGACAGACGGAGAGAATAGCCAGAGAGGACATGAAATCGAGCCCGAATGTCGGAAAGCTCATCCAGACGATTCAAGACTGAGAACGCATCGTGGGTATTCCCGATGCGCACCTTGGAAGCCCTTGTCGCCATCTGACGACGAGAGACAAGGGCGATACTGACCCCGCGGGGCGAGCCCGACACAGATACCTCGAAAGAAGACATTTAACCTGATTCAAGGAAAAGGTTTGCCAAGGAAAATTCCGCGGAAGATCCGACCTAAGTGGAAGTGCGCCGAGAAATCTTCAAACGACGAGAGACAACTAAGGCAAAGTGTCGGCCCTGGGATGGCCCCCCCTATTTATACACTCTAAAGAGGACATCCTACGGCCCAAATCGAATCCCGCCAAAACGAAGCGTCGAACCTAACGGCCGTCGAGGCTCTACGTGGCGATTGGCCATTGGGAACTTCCCCTCATGGCAGGATTCAGTGACAACCCCTCATGCTCCGCCAACCAATATCGGACACGTGGCGTGTAGCCTAACCGACGATCAAACGAAATGACGCCCCCTCTTTAAAAGCGCAATCATTTCACCGATCCGCTGATGTCACCAAAGATACGCATGGGAACCAAGGCCTCTCGCAAGCCGCCACATGGGCCTAGTAATCCGAGAGGAGTAGCCATCAAATATCTCACCGTCGTCAGACGACCCGGGAATCCTAGGCTGAACCATTAAAGACCGGGCTTACCACTCTCGATCCTAACCCATAAATAGGTCAGGGCGAGAGTGGGAGGCTAGTGATAAGGCTCATGAACGGGAATTCCCCATATTATGACACGTGGCAGATGGCGTGTCATCCACGAAGGCCTACTAGACTCCTGAGGGCTGCGGAGGTAGAATCTGTATGATGCATTGGCGACTTTCCTCGGCGTCTCGTCTCCGAGGAAAGTTCCCCCTTTTATTGCTCGTCTCCGAGCTGTTGCAAGGGATGAGCTTCCTCGACCTCCCGGCTCGTCTCCGAGCCATCTAACAAGCTGAGCTTCCTCGGTTTCCCGATCAACCGAGAGCGCGGAGTCCAAGCGCCCCCGCAATGGCTCCGTGTATCCCGCCAAAGCGAGATATCCGCCGCCCCACGTTCCGCGTCCTACGCGGGCGCGTTCCCCCATTATTGAGCGGATCCCGTCATCAACGGGGGCGTAACGAGGGGGCGTAACGAGGGGGCGTAACTGACGGCGAGGATCTCGCGCCAGCTCGCTCCATGCGACCACTATATAAGCCCCTCTCTTAGACGACTCAGGTAACTCGAATTCATTCTAATACGCCGCTACTCTGCTTTTATTCTACGGCACTAACTTGATCGTCAAAGGGTCCTACGGTGGTTTTCCACTTCGGGACTTCCCTTGCTGGTAGCTCGGCGCCAACAATATCCTACAATCCATTGAGATCCACACTATAATTCCCATATCCAATCTCAACCGCTAAAAATCGCTCGCAGACTGATCGATGGAGGACAACATCTGAAGGAGATCCCGAGCTCCATCAGATGCTATTTTGAGCACATAGTATCGGTGATATTCATGCTCCAATTGTGGCCTAAAAGGATGGCCCATGGTGTTGTCCCCTTATGGCCATTTAGATACCATCTGAGCATGGCCATAGCACAAGTGGGAAAAGTTCGCTCTTTGGAATAATAATTAACATAGTCAATAACGTCATTAAATCTGAAACGATAAAATGCAAGTTTTTAATACTTGAGACGTTTCCTTTCTTTTTCTTCTTTTTCTTTTTTTGGCAAGACGGTGGGAGAGCGTCGTTCATGGGAATTTTCTCCTCATAATGGGTTGAAAACCCCCATTGCCATTGTAGGTGGAGGTTTCGAACCCAAGACTTTCCACCAACTGGGAAAAAGCACCATTGACACTTGAGCAAAGGCTCTTTGGCGGTTTCCCGATGTTGTCAGCAACAAACAAGCACTTAGAAGTTATGGACAGTATCCAATTCAACCTACTTAATTACACGCAAGCCTTGTTCCAGTTCAGTCCCAAATTGAAGATCCAATTATTGTTGGGTCAATTGGAACAATAAGGCTCAAAATTAGATCCAACTAATATTCAAATTGGGCCCAGTTAAGTCAAGCTCTTTTAGGCCTAGTTTGACAATAAAGTTTCCAAAACCATGACTTCCCTTAATGTTAAATGAAACGGCAATGTGCATGGTTTCATAAAATTGGAGTGCCATAAAGTTATGGGTCTTTTGGCAACAAAGTTCATGGAAACAAGGCTTCGTTTAAGTTAAGATAATAAAGAGAGAAGCCACGAAACTGTCTGGAACCCATTCTTTTTGGAGTTTAGAAAAATGATCTTTTGATCCTTGGAAACTTCTTTGGTTGCCAAACAAGCCATACTTTAAATTTTTAAAGTTTAGCATCAAAACCTCACGAAACCGTAGCCTTGTTGCCAAACTAGGGCTAAGCAGCCAGGTTCTCTTAACATCACACAGTTGTAGCAAAATTTCTCCTGTAAAAGTTGGTAACATTATTCTTCAGAGAAAGAAGGCACAATACATAACCCTTTTGAGATAAAAGTATATTGACATATGAATATAAATTTACATTATGTTCACAAAATTAGCATATTGATGATTGATTTATCATCATAATTTTCTTAACTCAATCCATTCATATAATCAGAATATACAAGACTTAATTATAAATGAAAATAAAATGCTGCAATAACTTTCTCCAAAAGTTCTTTCCGCCAGCAACCAATATTCAATCTTCAGGTGCTTCCTTTACACACTATATATATAAAGTTTTCGCATTGTCAAGAAAGGTTTATGCATTGTTCTAAAATTTAAACATCCGTGTATTCGAGATTTTGGTAAAATTCACAAGAATCTATCTGATTCAACTTTAAAAGGCTTGATCTTACACTGTACCGGGAAATTTCCCACTGAGTTGATTCTCGTCGACTCTTTTGCGCTTTATTGCGCCTTTACAAAATGATCGTCTTCTTTCTTTCATGTGATTCTTGTCGAAAAGTTTGTCTGCCACCACGGCCGAGATCTTAGAGATTTCACGGATTCTTTGATATCTAGAAAGAGATGGACTTTTAAGTTTGAATCAAATGTGTTGGTGGTGCAATTACTCAACCCATTTGTATCATGTGATTCTAGTTGAACAACTTTCTGAATATCAACTTTGACTGCTTTCAGATACTCTTCATTCTGAGCCCCATGGAATCAGTCCCCACATCTTTCTAGTAATAATTTACGCATCGTGTTCTCTTTCCTTTCACTCGGAAAAAAAAGGCAGTGGCCTACTTTCTCAATGATCTTTTTAGTTCAACTTGTACCTCCACTTTTATTACGTCGATGTTATATAGTACAGTATGAAATCGAAACCGATGGATAAAACTACAGTGCAAAAATTTGTCTGCATTGCCTAATGAGATCAATAAATCAATTTGCACCATCACTTTAAACAACTATCCTAACTCCTGCTTCGACATTTTCTTTGTTTTCCCCATATCTTTCTACTTCATCAAAATTTGAATACCGATATGGCTGAAACCTTTTCCTCGTCTCCTCAACGTAGTTCTCGTTATTATGGATAAAAATCTATCCTTATGTATAAAATAGCCTCGAACGGATTATTATTGCCTAATGGCACCAAGAGAACGATGCGATCACTTCTTATAGTCCTCAAACCTTGGAAAGATTTGTATTTTTTTTCAAAGAAATTGGTGTAGCGACATTAAGAAACTGCCGCTTGTTCTGTCTTTTTAACTATGGGCATGTGAAGACTTGTCCCCGTCAATTTCTTCGATTTCTCCTTCTACTTGATGCTATCATGGATAAAAATTTATAATTCAGGACAAAATACCCTAAATATTTGTTTTTATTGCCTAATAGCATCAATAGGACATAGTTACTTCTCGCAATTTTGTAAATATGGAAAGATTTCTTACATTCTTTGCTGACATCAAGAAACTTATATGCGGCACTTCTTGCTGACATCAATACTTTCTTCATTTTTCCTCGTACTACGTAATCAATTGTTGTCATCTAATATGGTCGAAACATTTTTCTCATCTTCTACTACTACGTCTTCATAACCATCACCGCCACCACCATCATCTTCTCCTTCTTCTCCTTCTTCAATATCTTCATCCGGACGCACAAACCGTAACTTTAATCTCCCATCTTCCCTCGAAGCACGCAACAACTCTTGAGACGGAATCTTAATCTCCTTCAGAACAAACCTTCCATCCTCTCTATATGATTTCAAACAAACCGAAGGCTTCCCGCCTTTCCCAATCGAAGATATCGGCGGAGGAAACTCTCTAAAACCCCTCGAATTCCTCTTCACATCCCAACCGCTTTTCGAATACCCGTTGGATCCCTTATACATCAAAGATCTTCTCCCAACCTCTCTATTCGAGCAACTCCTCCAATCATCTCCACTCTCCATCAAATCATCCACATCGTCTGAGCTCTCGGATCCAAGCCCCTCAGTGCACAGCTGCAGGGACTCGGAGTTCTTCTTAGAGAACACACCATTGCTCTTGAGAGCATCGAACTTGTAACGATTCTCCAATGGCGGGGCTTGCGGGCTTTGATCTAATGTTGGTGGTGGTGGTGGTGGTGTTAAGGTAGGAGGGGGAGTTGAGGTCGGTTTTTCTTGGAAGTAGAGTTCCCCGAAAATCTCGGCGATGGACGGGACATCCGTCGATTTCGCGGGCTTGTGGTGGACGTTCCATGAGGTGAGGGACTCGATGAGGGTCTGGTTTTTTTCCGGTAACGGGTTCTCAAACAATGACCTCAAGCTACCACATGTAGCCATGAGAGAGAGGGGGAGAGAGGGAGTTTGTGTTGTTGTAGTGAGAGAGGAAAGGATGATGAGGGTGGGATTATGAAGGAAGGAAAAGATGTGGTGGCAATGCTTTGATTGAGTAATGATGGTAGCTAGGTGCTCCCAAGGATTTCCAGTTAGAGAGGAATATGGATCGGGTGGTGGTGGGTTCTTTACACAAGTGGATTTTATTTGCTTTGGCTTTTGCAAGATTTCCAACACTACTACAAATAAGGGTTGCCCCTACGGATATATGCGTAGGGGCGAAAAAATACCCCGTATGTGCAAAGGCC
Organism: Agapanthus africanus; assembly: GCA_030015575.1. Lineage (NCBI taxonomy): Eukaryota > Viridiplantae > Streptophyta > Magnoliopsida > Asparagales > Amaryllidaceae > Agapanthus > Agapanthus africanus. Next base: position 670,926,078 of record CM057337.1, read on the forward strand.
GCAGGTGCAAGTTGAAGCCCTGAACTTGCCCCTACGGGCAAATTCTTGCCCCTACGGATATATCTGTAGGTCCTGATGCCCCTACGGAGTAATGCGTAGGGTAAAAAAAAGTTATATTATTTATGGTTTTTTTAATATATTAACTGTACCTACGGATATAACCGTAGGGGCATGATATAACGCCTACGGATAAAGGCGTAGGTACCTGTCCGTAGGGACCGTATATCAGGATTTCTGATATTTAGCCCCTACGGATAACACTGTAGGGGCTAGTCTTTTGGCCCTACGGTTTTGTCCGTAGGGGCACTCCCAACCCCTGGTTCTGCGATCAGTGGGAAAATATCAGTTACTGCTGTTATTTGGCTCCTACGGGCTTAGCCGTAGGGGCAAAATGTGTACGGTTTAATCCGTAGGTACATAATATTTGTATTTTTTTTTAAAAATGGGTTGCTTGATTTTTTCCCGCCCTGTGCACAATAATATATACATCAATCAAATATAAAATTAATCATCACACAACATATATCGCAGTATTCATATTCACATCTCACGCATATAATATACAAAAGAAACCAAAAAACTGAATATGATATAAATATAAACCAAAATCAATATCACCCAAAATGTTTCAAAATGTAGTACAATATGTATCATATAAATAAATACATGTTTAAAAAAATAAGAATCAAAATGCTAGCCTAGCTCGGTCCAGCTCCACCTCTGATAAACGCTAGAATCTTGCGCCTACCCCGTCGCGTCTGGACCTAACGTGTGCAATAAGCGTGTAAGAACTCTGTTTTATTCGAATTCTTATCATTATCGAGTTATTTCGAAACCCAATTTGGATATCTAGTTTGGAAAACTGAAGTTTATTTTAATTAGATATGTACATGTATGATTAATAAAACCTAAGTCTACAACCAAATAAGCTCAGGCTACGTACTGATATTGGATATGTTGATATCTATAATATGACATGATATTTTACTATTAAGTAGTATACATACCAGCATCTCCTTCAACTCCTGAACGGTGGCCTTCAAGCTCTCCAGTTCCTGCTGGATACGTCGCTCACTGGAGACGGAGGAAGTAACCACCGGGGTGGAGTCCAACCTCATATGGGCCCTGCTAGAGCCCAGTCCTCGGCCTCTCTCCCAACCTCCGTGGTGCCGTCCGTGTGCGGCGTCCAGGACTGGGGTCAGCAGCCTCGAATGCTGCCTTCCCCCTAGCAACTGTCAGAACATTATATTTAGCACATACTGGTCTATAAAATTGACAAGAAATACCAAAATCAACAAATTCAAAGCCTTACCTACAGAGATAGAAGATGTGCTCCTCTGGTATCTGCATGTATCAAAATTTGAATAATATTAATTAATTTCAGTACATATGTCACGACCCGAAGTTTGGCCCGTGACCGGCACTTAACCACGTAACGTCTACAGGCGTAACGCGACTAAGTGAACCGAAAACCCAGAAATCAAACCAGTGAAAGTATAGAGTGTTAGAAGTTTTAAAGAAAACACTAACTAAAACATGATAAGAAACCTAAGTAAACAATCTCCAAGAAAACAATATACGACGCCGTAGCGAAGATCAAGATCCACAAGTGGGAACATCACAGATAGAATAAACTGCAAGTACAGCCGGCTCACAACGAGCTCGACACCAGAATACAAAATAATACAACATCGTCCTCACACTGTTTCTAAGTCAAATACATACATGGTAGATGGAGAATACTAGATACAACAATGTACATACAGAAAGATAAACAGATACCGCACAAAACCCACCTATCAGCAAAAGAGCTAGTACACCAGCTATGGGGGTATCTGTGTCAAAAGATGCAAAGCAGCCTGCCGCGATTACTCCGAAGGGCAACCTGCAAACACTGTGGCACAACGGGGGTGAGTTGCCAACTCGTGAATAGAGATAACATATAAAGGTAATCGCGAGCATGCACGTACTACGCTACTCTAACAATGCCAGCAGATGATATCAATGCGAGGTAAGCAGTATGCATAATAATAATGCAAGTCCTCTATCAGGTGATATAACTACAGGATGAGATGTGATAATAAATGCTGAGCATGGGAATATAGTATCTACATGAAGTATCAAGGTGGACTACATATGTATGTATGCACCGCAAATTCCAACATCCCAAACGCCGGTACTCCATAGGCCCTCATATCCTGTATATCCCTGAGAATCCCGAGTGCCCAACATCGGCACCCAAATATCATAAATACTCGTGTCTAGCATCGACACGCAAAACATCCTGTATCGGGCATCCGTCAATCCGGGTCAGCCCTCTCTCAAGGTATATATCGGGAATCCGTCATTCCGGGTCATCCCTCTCTCAATACGTCGGGCATCCGTCATTCCGGGTCAGCCCTATATCAATCCATCGGGCATCCGTCATTCCGGGTCAGCCCTATATCAAAGTATATATCGGGAATCCGTCAGTCCGGGTCATCCCTCTCTCAATACATCGGGCATCCGTCATTCCGGGTCAGCCCTATATCAATCCATCGGGCATCCGTCATTCCGGGTCAGCCCTCTCTCAGTACATCCTCTAGCACCGAGAAAACACTAGGCGGCGCCCCAAATATCATATCAAGGGAACCGGGTTTTTAAATGATTACGTATTTGAAAAGGCCACGGTTCCCAAATCCAGAAATCACATGAAATCCCAACCAATAATACAAGTAATTGTGATGTGATATGTGCATCAAGTATGTATATCAAGTCATGTCACATAAAAATGAGCTACAATGCAATGATCCAATGTGATATAGGTTTAAAGTATGAATATCAAGTCATGTCACATATAGATAAGCTACAATGCAATGATCCAATGTGATATGGGTTTCAAGTATGAATATCAAGTCATGTCACATATAGATAAGCTACAATGCAATGATCCAATGTGATATGGGTTTCAAGTATGAATATCAAGTCATGTCACATATAGATAAGCTACAATGCAATGATCCAATGTGATATAGGTTTCAAGTATGAATATCAAGTCATGTCACATATAGATAAGCTACAATGCAATGATCCAATGTGATATAGGTTTCAAGTATGAATATCAAGTCATGTCACATATAGATAAGCTACAATGCAATGATCCAATGTGAGGTGTGTAGTAGGTATGCAATGTACTAGCTAGTAACCATGAACATGCAATATATATATAGGGAACACTATAAGGTCCTATCAGCCCTGACGTAGAACGCCATGCGGACGATATCCCCGTAGATGTGAAATCTACTCACCGTAGCCTCCCACTAGGTATAGCCAACAACCTGTTTCCCCTCCTGCGCGGCGTCCGCTGTACTCGCCTGCGAACCTATAATTACACAATATATCACACGTAAGCTTGAAATCACAGAAACGCGACATTTAAGCCGAACCAGTAACTCGTGTCGCGAACCAAGCGCGCGTGTGTGCGATACGCTAAAACGTGTGGTTACGTGTCTGAAATCACTCCGACGCGTCGCGATACGCAGAAACCCAAAACCCACACACACGTATCACGCGTGTCGCGAAAGTTTGAAAATACGGGAAAATAGGTATTCTACCCCAGATTTTGATACAGGAAAGATATTTCAAAACTATATATACCAAAATAACCCACATACAAGCAGAGACCTACACCCCAAACCCCAACCCATGGCTCCCCAATCTGGCCGCAAATTGCGGCCAGAATGCAATATTTGGCGGCCTCACTTGGGAATTGGGCTCCCAGGTTTGGTGTGTGCACTATATACCCCCCATACATGCTACAGTAACATCTAGATTTACACTGAAAAGTCTCGGGTAACAGCAGATCCTACAGTGCCCAAATTCTAGTTAAAATCCACACTTTTGCACAAAAATCAAACTTTAGGGTATTTTTGTGCAAACTGAAACAAAAATTGGCCTAAGATAGCTCTAATAACACCTAATAGAGCTAACACAACTAACAAAACCCTAATCTAACATGTGAAACACAAATATCCCTTAATATCACTAAAAATGCACAAAAAAAAGAGATTTTTACCAAGGAATACAACAAGTCTAACGAAAAGAAGTGCAAATATGAATTAATACCTTCTAAGAACCTTGTAGAACACCAAAACTTCCAGCTTTCCCCTCTAGTGTGCAGATTTGCCTTAAACACCCTAAAAAGCTCACTTTTCTTAAGGTTTAGTGATGAAAAAGTGTTGTTTTTGTGAAGGAAAAGTGTAGAGATCAAAGAGACATGAAGAGGAGAAGAAAAGATGAAGAAAATGGGAGGGTTTGCTGCTGGAATTCTCCAGAATTCTGGAGTGGGGAAAGAGAAAGAGAGGAGAGGGAAAGAAATGGTCAAAAGTCAAGCTTTTACCTACCCCTCATGCCTCATTGTTTTATTAGGAGTTTGAATTATCAATTGGGGTTAATAATTGAATAAGATGGTGGGGGATTTAAAAGGAACCATGCACAAGGGAAAGGTTAACATGCTAACCAAAATCCTAAGTCTCAAAATGGCTAAGTGTGTAAGGTGCACAAAAACACAAGGAAAAATTCCCAAAAGGCAAACACTACTAAATAACTAATAATCCTATAAACACCTATAATATAACACATACGATCACTAATTACCACCAAACAATCAAACGGAAATTTCAAAGTGTTACAATCTACCCCCCTTAAAGAAATTCGGTCCCCGAATTTAAAAATCTAACTATACGCACCTTCAAAAAGGTGGGGATACCTCTTCATCATCTCGCTTTCGGTCTCCCAAGTGACTTCCTCGCCGCTCTGGCCACGCCAAAGTATCTTGACGGACGATGTCTCTTTCGACCTCAATTTCTTCACTTGTCGATCTAAGATTATCACTGGCTGCTCTGCGTAGGCAAGGTCGCGCTCAAGCTGGGTCGTCGGATGCTAAATCGCATGCGAAGGATCATGAAGATATCTGCGGAACATCGAGACATGGAATACGGGGTGCACATCTGGAAAGCTGGGCGGAAGGGCTAGATGGTAGGCTACTGCACCAACACGCTCGAGGATCTCGAAGAGGCCCACATATCTGGGACTGAGCTTCCCCTTCTTCCCAAACCTCATCACACCTTTCATTGGGGAGACCCTCAAGAAAACATGATCACCAACAGAAAACTTAAGCCTGCGCCGACGACGGTCCGCATAAGATCTCTGCCTACTCTGGCTGCTCTCATCCTATCGCGAATCAACTAGATCTTCGCGGTCGTCTCCTCAACGATCTGTGGCCCTAAGATACTGCCCTCACTGGCTCTGTCCAACAAGTGGGCGACCTGCATCTCCTCCCATAAGAGCCTCAAATGGGGCCATCTGAATGGTCTCCTGGTAGCTGTTATTGTAGGAGAACCCTACCAAGGGCAAATGATGATCCCAGCTACCTCCGAAATCTAGTACACAGGCCCTGAGCATGTCCTCGAGAGTCTGAATGGTCCGCTCTGACTGTCCGTCGGTCTGCGGATGAAATGCCGTGCTGAAACTCAAGCGAGTGCCCAAAGCCTCCTGAAGCCTCTGCCATAATCTACTAGTAAACTGGGTGCCTCTGTCGGACACAATGCACGTCGGAACTCCGTGTAGTCGCACTATCTCGTCAATGTAGATCTGGGCATACTGAGTAAATCCGAAAGTCGTCTTTACTGGTAGGAAGTGAGCTGCTTTCGTCAAACGATCCACGATCACCCAGATGGGGTCATACTCCCGACTAGTCCTGGGTAGACCCACCACGAAATCCATCGAAATCTGTTCCCATTTCCACTCCGGAATGGGTAACGACTGTAGCTCTCCCGCGGCCTCTGGTGCTTAGCCTTGACTTGCTGACAAGTCGGGCATCTCGATACAAAATCTGCAATGTCCCTCTTCATTCCGTCCCACCAGTAAACATCTCTCATCTCATAATACATCTTGGTGGAACCGGGATGGACGCTATTTACCAATCGATGTGCCTCCTCAAGAATCTCGCGCCGCAACCCCTCAGCATCTGGTACGCACAGTCTAGCTCCAAATCGTAGTATCCCCTGATCATCGATCACGAACTCGGAAAATCTGCCATGTCCCATCTGTGTCCTGATCTCTGAACAGCGGTCATCGCTGTGCTGTGCCTCTTGTATACAGTCAAGCAACTGTGGGCGTGCACGAACATGCGCAATCTGTCCTCCGGTCGGCGTAAACTCGAACTGCACCCGGCTGTCGCATAAGATCTGCCAATCTGCCGACGACTGCCTCTGTACTGTGCTCAAACAGGATAGACTACCCCCGGGCCTCCTGCTCAAAGCATCAGCCACAACGTTAGTCCTGCCGGGTGATACAAGATCTCACCATCGTAGTCCTTCACTAACTCCATCCATCGGCGCTGTCTAAGGTTCAGGTCTCGCTACTGAAATCTGTACTTTAAGCTCTTGTGGTCGGTGAATATCTGGCACGACTCTCCATACAAATAATGTCGCCAGATCTTGAGTGCAAAGACCACTGCAGCCATCTCCAGATCATGAGTAGGGTAATTCTGCTCATGTCTCTTTAATTGCCGTGAAGCATACGCAATCCCCCTGCCATGCTGCATCAAAACGCACTCCAACCCTACTCGTGAAGCATCGCAGTAGGCCACAAATCCGTCTGATCCCGAAGGCAATGATAACACTGGTGTCGTAGTCAGTAAAGCCCGTAGCTGCTGGAAACTGTGCTCACGCTCCTCCGTCCAATCGAAGCGAACTCCCTTTCCGGTCAACCCGGTCAAAGGTGTAGCAATGCGAGAGAAGTCCTGTACAAATCGCCGGTAGTAGTCTGCCAGCCCTAGAAAGCTGCGAATCTCCGTCACTGACGTGAGTCTAGGCCAACTCCGAACTGCCTCGATCTTCCTCGGGTCGACACCTATACCATCTCGTGTAATCACGTGCCCCAAGAAGTCTACGCTGTCTAGCCAGAAGGCACACTTGGAGAATTTGGCGAAAAGCTGATGCTCCCTCAAGGTCTGCAGCGTAGTCCGCAGGTGCTGCTCGTGCTCCTCTCTACTCCGAGAATACACCAAGGTATCGTCAAAAACCACCATAATGAACAGATCAAGATACGGCCGGAAATACGGTTCACCAAATCCATAAATGCTGTTGGCGTGTTGGTGAGTCCAAACGACATCACCAAAACTCATAATGGCCGTAGTGTGTACGGAAGGCTATCCGGGGAATGTCCTCCTGTCGAACCCGCAGCTGATGATAGCCCGATCGTAAATCGATCCTCGAAAAGTATCCTGCAACTGACCCTTCAACTCTCTAAGTTCCGCCGGGGCCATCCAATAAAGCGGTACCGAAATAGGTCCCGTGCCAGGAACCAAATCAAAGCAGAAAGAATTATCACGCTCGGGCGGTAGCCCAGGAAGCTCGCCAGGGAACACATCAGGGAACTCGCTACCAACCGGAACCTGATCCAAAAGAACCTCTATAGCCCTAGTATCGCAAACATATGCGAGAAATCCTTGACATCCCTTCCGCAAAAGCTGTCCAGCGCGAACCGAAGAAATCACACTGTGAGGGGTGGCACTACGGTCCCCCTAACACAACAACAACCGACTTGCCGGGAAAACAAAATCGAACTGTCTTCTCGCGGCAGTCAACAGAAGCATAGCACGTGGCTAACCAATCCATGCCCAAAAGAACGTCGAAGTCCAACATCTCATGAAGGATCGAAACGACCGGCAACTCTCTCTCGCCGATACGGACGGTACAGGATCGGAACACGTACCTAACAACAAACGACTCTCCCGCAGGAGTAGTCACAACTAGCGGTTGACCAAGCAAACCGGACTCTCTACTCAAACTCAGCACAAGGGGTGTGGATACATACGGGTACGTGGAAACATATGAGCACAAGGATCCGGATCAAACAATACGTGTGCAACAAAGGACAAACTGAAAGAGTACCTGAAACCGCAGCATCGGACACCCGCGCGTCCCGATGAGTCGAAGCGAAAACTTGTGCCTGCCCTTCATTTGCGACTGACCGAACTCCTCCTCTACTAGCCTGACCCCTCTGTGCAAACCCTCCGCGTCCACGACGCCTCAGAACACGACCCTGACGTGCTGTGAAGAAACACTGCCTGATGAGGTGTTGAAGGCTTCCGCATCGTAAACACCTACGCGCTGAATGCCGTCCTGCCTGGGGATGGAAGCCAAACGGCTGTCCTCGTCCTAAGCCTCTGCTCTGGGCTGGTACACTAGTATAATTCCACAACCGTTCCGGAATTCTCACGGTCTCTGGAAGACGTGTCTCGTACACGGGAGCTGCCTCCACCGGTGCTATGTAGGGGACGGAATACTGCATGATGATCGCCAGGAACAACTGGGTAACAGGGGTGGCAACCATCTGTCGCTGCGCTCGAACGACCTCTACCAATGAGCTCATCGCCTGGCATAGGCCCTGCATCTCTACCACTAGTCTAACGACCTGAGCTGCTGTAGGGGAAACAATCTGTCCTGGTGCAACAGGAGTACTACTCGAATTAGTCCTTGTCTCAGATGAATCAACTTGAACCTCGGCCCTCGCGGCCGCTCTCTGTGCCCTCGTAGTCCTTGGCGGCATATTGGCTATCAGCAACAACAGGATTCGATAAGGATACGGAAATCGAATCGCAAGAATGTATATACTCAAGGAGGAATTTTAAATCAACAAGTCCTAAGGTCGCGTAGGCGGAGTACCGTGTCGTGAGTATGCCGCGGAACATACACACGCTACGCTACCCTGCCGCAGCTACCTACTCCATCATACCAGGGTCGTCCTACACTCCGAAAGATAAAACCTACGCTCTGATACCAACTTTGTCACGACCCGAAGTTTGGCCCGTGACCGGCACTTAACCACGTAACGTCTACAGGCGTAACGCGACTAAGTGAACCGAAAACCCAGAAATGAAACCAGTGAAAGTATAGAGTGTTAGAAGTTTTAAAGAAAGCACTAACTAAAACATGATAAGAAACCTAAGTAAACAATCTCCAAGAAAACAATATACGACGCCGTAGCGAAGATCAAGATCCATAAGTGGGAACATCACAGATAGAATAAACTGCAAGTACAGCCGGCTCACAACGAGCTCGACACCAGAATACAAAATAATACAACATCGTCCTCACACTGTTTCTAAGTCAAATACATACATGGTAGATGGAGAATACTAGATACAACAATGTACATACAGAAAGATAAACAGATACCGCACAAAACCCACCTATCAGCAAAAGAGCTAGTACACCAGCTATGGGGGTATCTGTGTCAAAAGATGCAAAGCAGCCTGCCGCGATTACTCCGAAGGGCAACCTGCAAACACTGTGGCACAACGGGGGTGAGTTGCCAACTCGTGAATAGAGATAACATATAAAGGTAATCGCGAGCATGCACGTACTACGCTAATCTAACAATGCCAGCAGATGATATCAATGCGAGGTAAGCAGTATGCATAATAATAATGCAAGTCCTCTATCAGGTGATATAACTACAGGATGAGATGTGATAATAAATGCTGAGCATGGGAATATAGTATCTACATGAAGTATCAAGGTGGACTACATATGTATGTATGCACCGCAAATTCCAACATCCCAAACGCCGGTACTCCATAGGCCCTCATATCCTGTATATCCCTGAGAATCCCGAGTGCCCAACATCGGCACCCAAATATCATAAATACTCGTGTTTAGCATCGACACGCAAAACATCCTGTATCGGGCATCCGTCAATCCGGGTCAGCCCTCTCTCAAGGTATATATCGGGAATCCGTCATTCCGGGTCATCCCTCTCTCAATACGTCGGGCATCCGTCATTCCGGGTCAGCCCTATATCAATCCATCGGGCATCCGTCATTCCGGGTCAGCCCTATATCAAAGTATATATCGGGAATCCGTCAGTCCGGGTCATCCCTCTCTCAATACATCGGGCATCCGTCATTCCGGGTCAGCCCTATATCAATCCATCGGGCATCCGTCATTCCGGGTCAGCCCTCTCTCAGTACATCCTCTAGCACCGAGAAAACACTGGGCGGCGCCCCAAATATCATATCAAGGGAACCGGGTTTTTAAATGATTACGTATTTGAAAAGGCCACGGTTCCCAAATCCAGAAATCACATGAAATCCCAACCAATAATACAAGTAATTGTGATGTGATATGTGCATCAAGTATGTATATCAAGTCATGTCACATAAAAATGAGCTACAATGCAATGATCCAATGTGATATAGGTTTAAAGTATGAATATCAAGTCATGTCACATATAGATAAGCTACAATGCAATGATCCAATGTGATATGGGTTTCAAGTATGAATATCAAGTCATGTCACATATAGATAAGCTACAATGCAATGATCCAATGTGATATGGGTTTCAAGTATGAATATCAAGTCATGTCACATATAGATAAGCTACAATGCAATGATCCAATGTGATATGGGTTTCAAGTATGAATATCAAGTCATGTCACATATAGATAAGCTACAATGTAATGATCCAATGTGATATAGGTTTCAAGTATGAATATCAAGTCATGTCACATATAGATAAGCTACAATGCAATGATCCAATGTGATATAGGTTTCAAGTATGAATATCAAGTCATGTCACATATAGATAAGCTACAATGAAATGATCCAATGTGAGGTGTGTAGTAGGTATGCAATGTACTAGCTAGTAACCATGAACATGCAATATATATATAGGGAACACTATAAGGTCCTATCAGCCCTGACGTAGAACGACATGCGGGCGATATCCCCGTAGATGTGAAATCTACTCACCGTAGCCTCCCACTAGGTATAGCCAACAACCTGTTTCCCCTCCTGCGCGGCGTCCGCTGTACTCGCCTGCGAACCTATAATTACACAATATATCACACGTAAGCTTGAAATCACAGAAACGCGACATTTAAGCCGAACCAGTAACTCGTGTCGCGAACCAAGCGCGCGTGTGTGCGATACGCTAAAACGTGTGGTTACGTGTCTGAAATCACTCCGACGCGTCGCGATACGCAGAAACCCAAAACCCACACACACGTATCACGCGTGTCGCGAAAGTTTGAAAATACGGGAAAATAGGTATTCTACCCCAGATTTTGATACAGGAAAGATATTTCAAAACTATATATACCAAAATAACCCACATACAAGCAGAGACCTACACCCCAAACCCCAACCCATGGCTCCCCAATCTGGCCGCAAATTGCGGCCAGAATGCAATATTTGGCGGCCTCACTTGGGAATTGGGCTCCCAGGTTTGGTGTGTGCACTATATACCCCCCATACATGCTACAGTAACATCTAGATTTACACTGAAAAGTCTCGGGTAACAGCAGATCCTACAGTGCCCAAATTCTAGTTAAAATCCACACTTTTGCACAAAAATCAAACTTTAGGGTATTTTTGTGCAAACTGAAACAAAACTTGGCCTAAGATAGCTCTAATAACACCTAATAGAGCTAACACAACTAACAAAACCCTAATCTAACATGTGAAACACAAATATCCCTTAATATCACTAAAAATGCACAAAAAAAGAGATTTTTACCAAGGAATACAACAAGTCTAACGAAAAGAAGTGCAAATATGAATTAATACCTTCTAAGAACCTTGTAGAACACCAAAACTTCCAGCTTTCCCCTCTAGTGTGCAGATTTGCCTTAAACACCCTAAAAAGCTCACTTTTCTTAAGGTTTAGTGATGAAAAAGTGTTGTTTTTGTGAAGGAAAAGTGTAGAGATCAAAGAGACATGAAAAGGAGAAGAAAAGATGAAGAAAATGGGAGGGTTTGCTGCTGGAATTCTCCAGAATTCTGGAGTGGGGAAAGAGAGAGAGAGGAGAGGGAAAGAAATGGTCAAAAGTCAAGCTTTTACCTACCCCCCATGCCTCATTGTTTTATTAGGAGTTTGAATTATCAATTGGGGTTAATAATTGAATAAGATGGTGGGGGATTTAAAAGGAACCATGCACAAGGGAAAGGTTAACATGCTAACCAAAATCCTAAGTCTCAAAATGGCTAAGTGTGTAAGGTGCACAAAAACACAAGGAAAAATTCCCAAAAGGCAAACACTACTAAATAACTAATAATCCTATAAACACCTATAATATAACACATACGATCACTAATTACCACCAAACAATCAAACGGAAATTTCAAAGTGTTACAACATACATATTAACAAAGTAAACTCGCATATAGCGCTGCTTATACATAAGACAGGGGGTGAACAAGCTCTTGTAGATCATCAGGCGCAAATCTGATCTCATCAAGCAGCCCATGATAATGAGTTGGACGACTAGACAAGGTCCACGACTTACAATCATTCCCGCATACGAGCATATATAAAAATCATAGTTTCTAGGATGACAAATTTTATTGTCAACTACTGTCACCACCTATAGCTAGACAATAATAAAAATTACTAAGAGCAAAAGGAATGTGTGTATATTTATGATATAGCATTCTAAATCAATATACATGCCCTATATGATATATAAACATACCTGGAGGAACGGGAGTGGCCTCTGTCCCTGATATGGACGCATCACCAACAACTAAACAATCAAACATTGACAATATAAGTAATTTTGACATAAACAGGCATGGATATCTATAATATTATATTCAAAATGGATATTAGAGAGTGCACCTGCAGTGAGAAGTGATAAAAGTATCACCCAACAAGGGTGTAATTTACAGAATCAGTTGAGACTCTTGAAAGTCATAGAAGAACCTGACCTGCACAAATCTGATGTATGCTTTCCATTGGACACTAAGAAGTCTCTAAAGGGATTAACAATGACAAATTATCCATTGTGGCTCACTAGGTTAGCATTTTCTCTTCTATTGACCATCTTACTAATCTGCTTGGTAAATTTATTCGGAACCGGCTGCGAATCATTAAAAGACATGCATAAGAAAGAAAGCTAAAATACAGATATATAGCATACCGTTACATCGAAACTTCAAAGTTGCGATGAAAATCCAGAGATATTTATTTCTACACACGTGGTGCGCGTGCGAATGCGTCAGGCATCATGGACAAATATTTGAGAACATGGAAAGTATTATTAGTATAAAGTAATTAAAGCTTTTAAACGCGTTGGGTAGATATTTTCTTAGTTGATGCAATCATATCATGAGGACTAAATTTAAGCTATTATACATATGCATATGTATTTTTCTAACCTAATATATCACACACACACACAGAGAAAGAGAGAGAACACCAGTTTGGTAGAGAAATCAGGTAGCAGGATCGTGAAGAAATGGAGTCCATAGTATTGCTCATCATCATCATCCATGATCCTTTTGAAAAAATATTATCAAAAGGATCATGGATGATGATGATGAGCAATGCTATGGACTCCATTTCTTCAGGGTCCTGCTATTTGATTTCTCTACCAAACTGGTGTTCTCTCTCTCTCTCTGTGTGTGTGTGTGTGATATATTAGGTTAGAAAAATACATATACATATGTATAATAGCTTAAATTTAGTCCTCATGATATGATTGCATCAACTAAGAAAATATCTACCCAACGTGTTTAAAAGCTTTAATTACTTTATACTAATAATACTTTCCATGTTCTCAAATATTTGTCCATGATGCCTGACGCATTCGCACGCGCACCACGTGTGTAGAAATAAATATCTCTGGATTGTCATCGCAACTTTGAAATTTCGATGTATCGGTATGCTATATATCTGTATTTTAGCTTTCTTTCTTATGCATGTCTTTTAATGATTCGCAGCCGGTTCCGAATAAATTTACCAAGCAGATTAGTAAGATGGTCAATAGAAGAGAAAATGCTAACCTAGTGAGCCACAATGGATAATTTGTCATTGTTAATCCATCTTTCTGAAAACGGTTTATACGGAGGAAGTATATTTCATGGTACTTGAGAAAAATATATGTTGAAGTCAAAAGCTATCAAGATTTAAATGCTCGCTTATAGTCTTCCAAGATATTTTATATTCCAAGGCAAGGTGACAATAATTGCATGCTTGTGCATGATTTGGTATGTAGATTCAAGGTTATGCATGGTTACGACCCTTTCTTATGGTTTCTTATCATAATTTTCTGCACACTTATAGTTTATAAAGGCAGTTAGATCATATCTCTATAATGGAAAACTTAAAATAACAACCTTTATACTAAAAAAATTATGTATGCTATTACTTAGTAGTTTATGGTTTTTAGACGCAAAAGCCATTTGAGAAATACTTTTCCTACCCACTATTAATCCATATTCTCAATATAGTCATTGAATTTGCACGCGCACATAATAAGAAGGAGAAGACAGTAATGTGGCAGAAGAAGAAGGAGAAGACAGTAATGTGGCAGAAGAAGAAGAAAATGGCATTCCCTGTTCTCTGTTTCAGCATCAATCTTCTGATATGAACTAATGATGGCTTTCACATAGGCTTTTCCCTTTAGAGACTTCTTAGTGTCCAATGGAAAGCATACATCAGATTTGTGCAGGTCAGGTTCTTCTATGACTTTCAAGAGTCTCAACTGATTCTGTAAATTATACCCTTGTTGGGTGATACTTTTATCACTTCTCACTGCAGGTGCGCTCTCTAATATCCATTTTGAATATCTTGATATTTTGAATGTAAAGATATTCAAAATGGATATTAGAGAGCGCACCTGCAGTGAGAAGTGATAAAAGTATCACCCAACAAGGGTGTAATTTACAGAATCAGTTGAGACTCTTGAAAGTCATAGAAGAACCTGACCTGCACAAATCTGATGTATGCTTTCCATTGGACACTAAGAAGTCTCTAAAGGAGAAAATCCGTGTATATGCTTTGTGTGTGCGTTTGTCGTTGAAAAGAATAAATTATCGATAATTAAAGTTAGATTTGAGGATACCCATGTATGAGTTGTATTCTATATATGTGTGTTTCGATTTATGATTTCGCTTAAGTGTAAGGTTGTTTTTACTTAAAGAAGTATCACCATCTACTATATATAAAAAAATATAGCAAACTAAGACTAGAACTCATTTAACATTATCAACTAGTGAGATTTCAATGTCGAAAACTCCCTAAAGAGGAAAATTACTAAAAGGAAAAGACTCTTTGAACAAAACGCATCCACTAGCAATAATATGGAACTGAGACTCGATCAAGATTCTCTGGACTAAAAAATTCCAAGGAATTGATATTTGAATTACGTTAATTTGGAACACGATCGTTGTAAGTTGTACTTTTCCCGACTTATGTCATGCCCATGAGCACACAAACTTCTCCCCAATCACAAATCCCAGTCCAGATTGGTATTCAAAATTTATTTAATTAGTTTGTGATCCACATCATTGATTCATTGCTTGAGGCATCAATGTAGGCACAAATATCACTGAAGCAGCCTAAATCACCATATGAACCGGTTATCGGTTTCAATTCCACTAGAATTAGAATTTCATCCGAACAACTTTCACACAGTAATCGGAACTTGGTCAATAAATTTGTCATGCCCGTTGTGGTTTTACTTATGTACAGTACTTCCACAAAATACGTGCTGTCATTTCTAAATGGAAGTTTCTCAGTGCCACCATAGTAGCAGAAGATGGAATTGTTTATCGCAACTAGATTATGCTAAGCCTCGGATAGATTAGGCAAACATGATCTTGAAGAATATAATTAGCAGAGGAAAAATATAATAAAACAAAACAAAGCGTAGCAAATAAGATAAAATAAAATAAAGATATAGAAAATAAAACATTGGGCTTAGGATTTGTAAGCTAGAAGTACAAAATGAAAACAAGTAGTACCTTTCTAACTACGGCATAGTCTACAAGAGACAAGTTAAGCTCCACATCTGACTCAGCCTGATATGAATGTACAACCTACAGAACTGGGCTTGGACATGCTTCAATTCTTGGCCGCTCTGATGCCATTTGTTTATCAAATATAGAGATGTGCAAACATTGTTGGCAAATTACTCGGCAGAACTTAACTTGCATTTATTTCTAATGCCTGCAAAAAGCAGCCTTAGTTTTAGGCTAAACAGAAAAGTGGTTTGTTTGATTACCTCAGCTTCAAGCTGGTCAAGGATTTGTAAGATTCTCTGATGGTAAGTCTGTTCCGATTCAGCCTTAACTGCACAAAGTGCAACAATACAAGTCAAATATGATAACCATACATGCTAATTCAATGCAGGTAACATAACTAGTAAATGGTGAATTAAGTACCATTGCAAGTGGATGCGTTTTATTGAATCAATATGATCCTGAGACTCGATCAAGATTCTCTGGACTAAAAAATTCCAAGGAATTGCTATTTGAATTACGTTAATTTGGAACACGTTTGTATGATTGAAGCTAAGAAACAAATATATTTCCATATTATATCATGCATTGTTTTATCAAAAATAATTTTATCGCATACCTAGCTATGTGCTGAAGTAGGCTATATATCTCAACAGAGAGAGAAATTTATAACCAACATGCCACGAATATTGAGATTGTATATATATATATATATATATATATATATATATAAGTAGACATTTGAATCTAGACAAATAGAAAACAAAACTTTATTGCTCCCTTGTCTCTTATCAAAATCATTAGAAATGTTCATTTTTTCGGGGCTCAAAATTTCCTTCACAAGCTTTAAAAGAAACCTAGAAAAATTCTCACCCCCTGCCGCAACCCCCTGCCCCAACCCTAACCCTAACCCTAACCCCAACCCGAGCCCCAGCCAGTACCCCAACCCCAACCACAGCCCTAGCCGCAGCCCGAGCCCGAGCCCCAATCCCAACCATATATGAAAAACAACCTATGTTCGGTCTTTGAGCATATATGCAAACGAGGCTATGCACAGGAGGCCGCGGTGGGAGACCCACTCGTGCTTAGTTTTTGAGCACGAGTCCTTTAGAACGTTTGCGTTTGGTTTTTATATTTCAAAACGCTCAAATTAATTCTGAACTGGGCATTGATTAATTTTTCAAATTCAATTCTTTTTAATGTCATTTTCACTCCATTCGCTCTTCAATTGCTTCTTCGTCCTCCAATTCCACAAAATTCTGCAGCCATCTCCATCAAAACTGACTAGTATTATCATCAACAGCCCCACCCCAGCAGCATCCTAGCAGCAACCCTAAGGCAAACCCTAACCCCAGCAGCACCCCAGCTAGCTAAACCCCAACACCAACCCTAAGGCAAACCCTAACCCCAGCCCCACCCCAGCAGCAGCCGAACCCCAACCCTAACCCTACCCCGACCCCGACCCCGACCGCGACCACGACCCCTGCTCAACCCCAACTCGAGCGCGCAACCCCAGACCCAACCATGAACCCTAAGCCCAAAATAATCCAAAAATTCTTTAATTTAGCTCGAGATTTCCTCACCTGAACGGCTGCTGCGGGGGCGGTGGTGACGGCCTGAACTGCGGTGGCGACGGCCTGAACTGCGGTGGCGACGAGAACTGCGGTGGCGATGAAACCGGCGGTGGCGACGACCGCGAGGCGATTTAGGGTTTTTTTTCGCGCGCGATCGAGAGAGAGAGAGAAATTGGGCGTAGGCGATCGATCTGGGTTTTTGTTAAATCGATATTTACTTGCCCCTACGGATATACCCGTAGGTCCTTTGTTTGCGTCTCCGTAGGGAAAAACACCAAATTAAGAATTAATATTTTTATTCTTGGACGTCTGTGCCCGTAGGGGCAACCACTTAGCCCTACGGATTAATCCGTAGGTCCAAGTTAAATCTGCCCCTACGGATTCCAATATCCGTAGGGGCAACCCCCTATTTTACTAGTGCAATATTTAACAAACTGTCTCAACAAAAGGAGACTCAGTCATTTGGTTTGTATCCTCTACAGATTGGAGCACAGCTGATATAGTGCAAACTATGTATGTGTTTGGTAAAACAGTAAACAAAATATCAGTAATCAGATAATGTTTCCTCAACCCAAATTAGAACATACTGGCTAAATTGCAGGATAACCTCCTCAATTTCGCCTTATCAGTGAGTCAAAATGGAAAAAAAAGAAAAAAAGAAATGGTAAAAGTCAAGGGTAGTTAAAACAGGCGGGAATCGTAGGTTTTCAAGCTTAGGATGATTTCCTGCTGATCGGGCAAAAGTGAAGGGAGTTTCCTGTAATTTATCCTAAACATTTATCCCAAAAGAATCGAATAGTACTGAGCACTTGCCTGTAAGGATGCCACGTAGGTACCTAATAGATGGTCTCATCCAAAACAAGACGATGAAAGATCTGTTGTACTTAACAACGACGGGATATCGATCAAGAGCCACCTAGGGATTTTTTGTGTGCAAATTGCTGAATCGACAAGTCCAAAATTCTCGTGGCACCGTTCGTGTATCTGTCATGGCAAAAATTATAAGGCAAATAATTTCAGATATGGAAAGAAGGATCAATGTGCACCATGGACTGTAAGAATATGCCTCAAATTGATGCTTGGGTGTTGCTATCAACCACATCAACATGCAATAGCTTTTACATGTACTGGTGTAGATTACAGAGAATGATATGGGACCACTCTTTATTTTAAAGGGTAGATAAATGATATCTGATGTCAGATGTAAGAGAGGTAACAGTTTCGATTTATAGAAGAACTTGCAAAATTCGTAAATTTACTATTTGCAATATCCAGAAAATACGCAGTACCTTAAATCAAAAGTGCATGCCGGTGAGAAAGCAGCAAGCAGAGAAATAATCGAAAGTTTCGCCTTGATGCAGCTCCTTGTTGAAAAGCTCGTGAATTTACATACTGATACCAGCTGAAAGTTGAAATTTAATAAATATAACCTCTGTCCGCTTAAATTAGCAATGCTGTGTGCAGCAATAAAAATCCGTTTAAAAAAAACAAAACAAAAATCTGCCTTTAAATGTTTCTGTTAAAATATTTTGTCTGTCGCATTTACACAGCAGAAACTACTGCAGGAAAGTTGAGGATGCAGCCTAAATTGCACATATCAGAGGATGGATAACTTACCAGAACAAAGATTCTGTTTCAAAACAGAGTAAAAGTAAAATGATATTGAACGGCATAAAACAATTGTTGTCCCTGGACTCCCTAGCTGAACCTTTCGGAAAGTGGAGCCCCATTAAAAAAAAAGATCCCTGTTTTATTAAAGCAGTTCTCACTTCTTGCCTGTTTTTTACCTGACATGAAGGACGATGTTGGATGATCTACAACAATGGTTCGCCCGCCATGTTCTGACATAAGCTTTTGCATAAAGTGATCATAAAAATATGTTAATCATGTTTGTAGGAGAACCTATTGCAAGAATTCACGGACTCATATACTTTTATGTTCTTCTTTGGACGACCATAGTCATCAAGTTGATAACCTAGCCTGAGAAAAACAGCCTACGAATCTATTTCCAAGAATTCGCCAAGCAATTTTGACGGCGCGATTTACCAACTTCATTGTAGTGGTATAATTCATATCCGCCAAAAGAATAGATTAATATTCAACTTATGCATGCAGATTCATGGAAATAGTGAAACGGATCCAGTCTTGTTGGCAATGTAATCATAGAGAAATAGTCTTAAGAGCATGGACTTCCTGGGAGTTCTTGCACTACTTCAGACCAATCACTCTTGGTTATGTAGTTTCTGCAACCTTAAAAGACCCAACTACTGTATGTTGCCTCTAGAACAATTACGTATCAGACACCTCAGCGCACACTGATATGGTTCCAGGAGTGCTGTAAACTAAGAAGCGCCTACACTTCTATTTTCTTTCCTTACCCGTGTTTGGCACATATCGGACACTTGGACATGCCGCTAGACAGACACCGTGGTCGTCACAATTGGGCCATGTCGGCCCGAAATGGTAGCATCTCACACTTCTACATGGCATAGGGGATGAGAATCAAGAATGTGGGAACAGGCAAGTTTAATATCTTCGAGGATACAAGAAAATTAAATATTTCAAATCTCTTTCGGATGGACTAGAGGAAACAGTAAAATCTAAATAATGCAAACAAAGACAGGTTTATGAAAGTCGGATCTAGTTAAAAAGGTTAAGATTTTGTTTGTTTTGACTCTTATGGATTGTATTCTTGTGTATTTGTTTATGCTCAAAAGAACTTACGGTTATGGATGAAAGTCATAAACTAGATTATATTTTTGTTATGCTTGTAAAGTTATACTAGTACATGTTTTTTCTCGTAGTTTCTTATAATTTTGTTTGCCATATATAATTAAATACATAGATATTTAATATATCCATGTCCCAGTGTCCTCACTTTCACAAATATGTTGTGTTTGTAATCATGTCTGTATCCGTGTTTCATAGGTTGTAAAACAAGGTTCAAGAGGCCCGATTAATCAGCACTTTCAAGTTTTCCACTAGCAACCGCATCAACTAGCAATAAATGAGTGGAATAACGAATGGCTGCATATCTGAAATATGCAGGCTAATGACCACTTAAAGGTGGCATTCATAAGGTGCAGATATCCTATTTAATATTCAAGTACTAATTTAAAATTAAAAAACTCGTTATATATTAAATAAAGGCACAACTCTTTCCTCTTTCTCCATATTGACAAATTTTCTTTATATTTACCCAGTTATTTAGGATTTCTACACATATTATATGTTAATCTATGTGTAATACCACATAATCTGACTAAATGGTGTACAATCCATTTATGCATCATGCATTATGCGTTGTGCAACCGATTAGTGAAACAAGTAAAACTCTGAAATTATGATGAGGGTTGAGGAATTTACTTTTATATTCTAACATGCTCCTGTCGTTTGAAGACGCTTTTGCCCAAACTTGAACTTTTACACATCGGTATTTTTAATTTAAATAAATCCGCATTTAATATGCGTCCGGTGAAAGTCGAAATTGGGTTACTCTGATACTATCTGAAATGTCCCTTCAACTGCATCAAAACTCCGAAGTTATGACAAGGATTGAGCTATATATTTTTATATTCTAAAATATTCAACCTCTGGCATTACATGCTCTCCCATAGACTACCACTATATATTTTCATGTGATTTGGCAATAAGTTATGTAAAGGACTTAGTTAGGCACTGTTAGAGTGTCGTTGATATGGAAACCATTCGTGACAAGTAGACACCCAGGAGGTCAACCATCTTTGTACTACTCCACTAGGCTTTTGGGAATAGATCCATCGAATATGTGGGAAAAACGACGGAAAAGAAAAACAATCGCACAAATAAAATGGAGACACATGAATTTTATAGTGGTTCAGCAATTTGCCTAGTCCACTTACCGTACTAGTTTTCTTATTCTTTCTTTATAAGATACAAGATCACAAACTCTTTTCACTCACAGCAAACTTGCAGTACTTTTCTGAGGAACACACACTTCTCTTCTTCTCGATTAGGTGTCTTGATTAATTGGCCAGGAATCAAAACCTTTGTTTAAATAGCCGAGACATAGAATGTATGCAGCATAAATTTTTTTCTTATGCAGTTGCCCATTAATATGTTGGTGGATGTCCCTTTCATATACTATAATTTCCTAAACATGCAGCTCCCAACGGCACCGTGCTTCATTTTCAAAAGAAAAGCCCAAGCATTTCAATTTTCTCGATGAAAGCATTAAATGTCTACTATTTGGCATAGCAAATGCCTTTGGAGGAAAAGGACATGGAAGGAAAAAACAGTATCATTTAAAGCCCCTACTATGCATGCATGTTGTTCATGCATTTATTCTTACGTGACAAACCCACGCGCATGGGTTTTGTCAAACGTTGTCGTCCTCATACGCGGCTGCCTCTTCCCTCATGTCAACCATGTGGTCGTTGTTTGATGCGTCAGTGCTTACGTCATCATATGTAGGACGGGACGAGCTTTCTATATTATATGGGTTGCTCAATAGTTTTAAGTCGTTTTCAATAATCACCACTTTGACTTAATAACTAGTAAATCTCGACAATTCCTTGAAATTTTGTTCACGTTGTTCTGGACTTCAACAATCTATTAGGCAAATAAGTCAAAAAAGTTTTTTACCGTAATCTTGTTTCCTTCTCGTAATTCAAAAAATGCTCCTAATGCGGCGCTAGCTCATTACTAACCGTGGAGGCCAACTGAGGTATTGCACAACCTCAGTTTCTCAATAGTGACAATCTTGGTAAACATATCTGCCGGATTCTTTGAACCAAGAATCTTTTCTAATGACAATGTTTCACCATCTACAAGCCCGTGAATAAAGTGATACCTTAATTGGATGTGCTTTGTTCTTCAATGAAACATTGGATTCTTTGCAAGATGAATAACACTCTGACTGTCATTCAAAAGAGCATTGTTGTCTTGCTCTTTGCCCAATTTCTTCAAAAAAATCTTCAACCAAATCATTTTCTTTGCAGCTTCAGATATAACCATATACTTTACTTCAGTGGTGGATAAAGCAACACTTTTTTGGAGTTTAAATATCTAACTCACAGCCGTACCATCCAAAGTGAATACATAACCTGTTGTACTCTTCCTGCCATAAAAGTCACCACCTAAATCTGCATCGGTGAATCCCTGCAAAATCACACTGCTTTTCTTGAACTGAAGTATCGTACCTGAGATGTCTTTAAGATATTGTCGAAGCCACTTCACAGCTTCCTAATGTATCCTTTCAGGATTCGCCATATATCTGCTTACTACTCCTACAACATATGCCATGTTAGGTCTAGTACAAGCCATATCATACATCAAACTCCCAACCACTGAGGCACATGGAACTTTTTCCATGTGTTTTTGCTCATCTGTCTTGGATGAATGCTTCTTGGTAAGTTTGAATTGACTTCCCAAAGGAGTGCTTCTAGACTTTGCATCATGAAAATTGAACCTTCTCAGCACCTTCTCTATGTACTTCTCTTAAGATAAATCTAGAGTTCCTTCAGCTCTAATATCTCTGGTGATTCTCATCCCAAGTATTTGCTTTGATAGTTCTAAGTCTTTCATCTCAAATTCTTTTGATAATTGTAGTTTTAGATTGTTAATCTGCTTCATGCTAGATCCTGCAACAAGCATGTCATCCATATACAAAAGCAAAATAATATAGAAATCATCAAAATTCTTGAAGTAAACAACAATGGTCCATTTCACTTCTTATGAAACTATTGCCACACATGAAGTAATCAAACTTTTTGTACCACTGCCTGAGAGCTTGTTTCAATCCATACAAACTCTTCTTTAAACTACACAGAAGATTTTCTTTATCAGGAAGTTGAAAACCTTCTGGTTGCACCATATATATGTCCTCATCTAAATCACCATGGAGAAAAGTCGTTTTCACATCTAGTTGCTCTAGATGCAAATTTTCAGCAGCAACAATACTTAGTACCAATTTGACAGTATTTAATTTGACTACAGGAGAAAAAAATTCAGTATAGTCAATACCTTTCTTCTGCTGAAAACCCCTCACTACTAATCTTGTTTTGTATCTCGTGATACCATCATTCTCTTCTTTGATCCAGTAAACACATTTGTTCTGCAAAGCTTTCTTTCCTTCTAACAACTGAATTGGTATCCATATTCTGTTTTTCTCTAGAGAATCCATCTCATCTCTCATGGCTAATTCCCACCTGACAAAAATTTTCACCTGCATTGCCTCATCAAAATATTCGGGTTCACAGACATCAGTCAACAGTAAATATGTAATGATGGAGAATTCTATTGTGTGGATCTAGACACCCTTTCCGATCTCCTTACAACCATTTGAGTAGTGGTTTGTTCCTGTTCTACTTCCTGTTTTGCTGTAGTGTTTTCAGGATTTCCTTGAGATCTCATAGTTATATCACTACCTGTAATCTCTTATAACATAGCCTTTTCACATTCTTCTGTCTGCTTTCATGTATTATCCCATCCTGCTAAAAATCTATCTTTATACGATACATTTTGATTGAAAATTACATATTTGTGTCTTATGATTTTTCTATTTTGATTATCCCAAAATCGATTACCAAAATATTCAGATTCATAACCACTGAAATAACATTTTCTAGCTGTAGAGTGTTTTTCGTCACCCTATTGAGATATGAATATGCATTAGTTGTCAGGCGTATTACAGATTCCCCCTGTCTAGGATATGCCGGGGTTTATTGATTGTGGGGATCCAAATCTCTGACAGCCGTAGACTAAGCTACCATTAATTACCCCTCACTTTTAGAGCGAGAAAACCTCCGATTGACGGGTAAAACTAATTATGCGAACTCAACGTGCAGTGTGCATGTGTTGTGTTTTGGACGTATCGGGGGCCTCGCAGAGTTTATGGGGGTCCCGCTACCCGGATAGCGGACTGGAGGTTAACGGGGCTAGCAGCCCCTTTGCGTGGTGCGGGGCAGCGCACCGTTAGAAATTTTTCTAACGAGGATGTGTTTTGAGTGTGGAGCGTGTGAGAAAAAAAGGGGTAGGGAGCATCCTAAGGATGTGTGAGACAACACGTGGGCGCTGGACGCCAGTGGGTCACGTGCGCGGCCAGCAGGTCGCGACTGCTGGGCGCCAGCGGGTCGCGTGCATGATGCACGGTCGCTGGGGCTAAGCCCTTGAACTTGGAGTTGAAATCCTGAACAGGAATTAAGTGAAGATTTGGAGTTAAACTCCTAAAAGATCTGGATTTGGAGTTAAACTCCTTTGAGAATTTAGACCTTGGAATTGAACTCCTCAAATATCTTCGGAGATGATCAAAGGGAACCTCTTTCTTCTCCTTTGAGCCTTGGATCATCCAAAAGTGGGATTTTTGGAGGTGGGACTTCTTCCTCCTCCTCTCTTTTTGCTCGATCTTAGGGAAGAAGGGAGGTGGGATTAAAAATCTCCCTTTTATGGATTTGATGGGAGATCTGAACTCCCCTTCGAGGGTTTTATGGTGAAACTATATTTAGTTTTGAGAAAAAAGAGCTAAACTCTTGATTTAATTGGAAATGAAGAGGAAAAGAAAAAAACTTGAGAGAGAGAAGGAGGCATAAACCTTAAAATTTTTAAAAGAATGAAAGTTGCTAAGTTTTCATCATGTTTGCCTTTTATAGGCTACACACTTTACATATAGCCTTTTGGGCTTTTCCATATGGCACGGTCGGTGCTGCCATTTTTGCGACTTGGACGGTCTGTGCTGCCATTTTTGCGAATTGGACGGTCGGTGCTGCCATTTTTGCGACTTGGGCAGGTCGGTGCTGCCATTTTTGCGACTTGGACGGTCGATGCTTGATTCGACTTGCTCCGCTTCTTGCGGTGTCAGGGTTTGAATTTGACTAGCTCCGCTTTCTGTGGTGTCGGGCTTGAAGTTGACTTGCTCCGCTTTTGCGGTGTCGAACTTTGATTTGACTTGCTCTACTTCTTGCGGTGTTAATGTTGATTTGTTTTCGAGGTGGAGCTTGATTCCACCGAGAGATCATTTGTGTTATTGAATTGGTTGATTTGATTGGTTTGGGAGTTCTTGTCCGTTCAGCCGGACCTTTTGAGCTTGGAACCACTGCCGGTGGGACTTTGATTTGATTTATTTGATTTCTGTCTCATCTGGCGGGACTTTTGAATTTGAGTGGTGTTAGTGATATATGCCTTAGAGGCCATTATTGTAAAGTACTGGATTATATATTACATTTTGGAAGCTTGGGATATTCACAGATATAATAACAGTCTTGCTCAAAATGGTAGTATGCTACTTGGTTTGATTCTACTTCAATATATGTATATGCTTCTTTTAGCATATCGCTAATACATATTGGTAGAGCCTTTAGGATTTTTGCTTGACTACCGGAGTTGTAATGGCAATCACACTAGTGGGGGCTGAGTAGTCTATAAGCACATCCTTATAAAGGTCTATAGTCGTAGAATTATCGAGACATGGCATCGATACTCAAGAGTAGACTAGTGTATACGCTTCTCATCCCAGCATGGGAGATGGTCTGTCCTACATCCATTGGTAAGTTGTACCGGAGATAGTATATAGGTGCTCATTGGGTTATGAGTTATGTTCCCCTCTGAATGACGGCGCGACGTGGACGTCTTTCCTGAGATTCGGGGCAGATGCTAATTGGTGATATCCGTCCACCTCTCCGAAAATGCTAAGTTGATTTATGGTACCGTGTATCGAAGATTTAAACGGATGCGTCCGATGTAGCAGACTTTGTCAGATTCCCCCTCGCTTGAGGGGTTTTTGATTGTGGGGACGCTCTTCCCTGCAGGCGCAAGCCCCTGCAGTTAATTACGCTACCGCATCGCGGTAACAACTTTCTCCTTCTCTAGATGATCACTTCGTGTCGTGGGTATTTGTTTTGTGTTTGGTTGCCCGTGGATTGTATACGGAGACTGAGGTATGTTGTCTCCCGTAGGGCGTGGACTAATCCAAATCCGTATCTTTCTTAGATTTGGGTTTGGGGGGTTTGTGTTTAAGGATATGTTAGCCTCATTTGAGACTAAGATCAACTTAAACGTTTGTTAAGGATACATTAGTCTGATTTGGACTAAAATCAACTTAACGGGATCGTTTAGATCCAACAAGAGAGCATTTAAGGGAGCCCTGTTATTTAGTTTAATGACGTTGCGGTCGATAGGTAGTTTAAGGACATTGCGGTCCATTGTTAGTTTTAAGACATTGCGGTCAAGGTTAAGGACCTCATAGTCCGTGGATTTGAGGACTCCACAGTCCGACGTTAGTTTTAAGACATCACGGTCAAGCTTAAGGACGTCATAGTCCGTTGTTAGTTTTAAGACATCCCGGTCAAGGTTAAGGACCTCATAGTCCATGAGTTTAAGGACCCCACAGTCCGTATCAATGTGTGGTCATCGGGACCCATCACCTCTTTGAAGACGTTGAGCAATTACAACGCCAAGTATCAAAGGAGTGAAGAGATGTACCCTTAAACTAAGGTAGATTAAACGATCTTTGCCCCAATTTGGAGTCAAGACCAATTAATTATGCTATGAGCCCATTAGCCCAGTTAAGTTTGTATTGAGGACTTATGGCCAGCTTGGGCTAAGTCCAATCATGTTTAGAATATTGGCCCTTTGTTGGCTCATTGAAGGAGAGGCTTTGCCTCTAGAAACTTAGCCAATTGGACTAAAGCTAGTGTTTAAACACTAAAGACCAACAGTGTTGAACACTGGGATTAATATTAGCAAGTTAGTGTTTAACACTAAAAGATAATCAGTGTTAGACACTAGCAAAGGGGCTTTCAAATTAGTGTTAAACACTAAAGCAAATCAGTGTTAAACACTGGAGACAGCGATTCCAAGTTAGTGTTTAACACTAAGGCAAATCAGTGTTAAACACTGGAACTAGAGTTTTCCAAGTTAGTGTCAAACACTAAGAAAATTAGTGTTAAACACTGGGAGCAAATCATCAGTTTGATGTTGAATATTGTCAGGGAAGAGATCACGTGGGAGCACGTGAGGCGTCCAAAAGGAGGGGCCAGATCCCCTTTATCTTGTTCTACAGATAAGTGTTTAACACTTTTAATTCTGAAAGCCATCACGTGTAGGCACGTGATGGGGGCTCACGCTTTGATCTGTTAGAATGTTCATTGGGGGTCACGTGGTGACACGTGAGGGTGCCCCAGAGCTTCTTTTCTTTTGCTTTTTCTTTGTGTGCTTTGGGGTCACGTGGGGCACGTGAGGCGTCGCCTCAAAGCTCTTTTCTGTGGATTGTTATAGGGGTCACGTGGTAACACGTGACTCTGATTCTTTGCATGCATGGAGATCTTTTAAGTCTCTTTATTTTATTTTGAGAATTAAATTCTCTGTAGGATTAAGAATTAAATTCTTGTGTAGGGTAAAACCCTAATTTCTTTTAAAGGAATTGAATTCCCATATATGTAAAAGAATTAAATTCTGGCATAGGGTGAAACCCTAATTTCTTTTCTTAATGGAATTACATTCCTGTGAGTTTGAGATAATTAGGTTCTCAATTAGGGTTAAACCCTAGTTCTGTCCATTTTGAAGGAATTAAATTCCTATAACATAGGGTTGAACCCTAATTTTATCTAAAGGAATTAAATTCCTATAATTCTGTGAGAATTAAATTCTCAAAACTCCATTCCTCCTCTATGCTTTGGATCTGCATGGCAGGATCTCAACCCATTGAGAATTAAATTCTCAATTCGTGGGGAGATGTGCACTTTGCAGATCCTCTACCAGAGAAAGAACTAAGTTCCCTGCTTTTATATAAGAGTTAAACTCTTTTGAGAATTAAATTCCCTCTTGAAGCCTCTCTTTTCTTACTTAGGGTTTTTCTTTTGCAGAGGATCAAATTCTTCCAAAATCCCAAGGCTCTATATCTCTCTTTCTGTATGTCTCTCTCTCTCCTTTTTTTTTAACTCTCTCTTCTGGCTCCTATTTATAGGAGAAGGAAAAGAATCAATCAGCTCTAGTGAATCTTTCATTGAAAGATTTGATTTGTTTATCGAGAGATTTGATTTATATTTATCATTCATCTGGGTCTTTGGATTATTAGGTGAATTTTATTCACCATTGGATTTTAAATCCAAAGATATCTTTTTGTTATTTCGGTTAGATTTAAAGGGAAATCTTTCCAAGTCCAAGATTTTTCCATAAATTGGTGATATTTAATCACCTTTAGATTTTTAATCTAACGGTTCCAGATCATTCTTTTCCATTTTGGAAAGATTTGAAAGATCTTCCCTCGGAATCCAATTCTGTCAAAGAAATCAGGCTTTTAAAGCCGGTCACGTGTGGCCACGTGACCGTTAGTCACGTGTGTGCACGTGACCCCAGGTCACGTGTAAGCACGTGACCCCTTGGATGGGCTTCTCTTCCTTCTGCGCTCTGTTCTTTGCCGCTGCTTAGCCATCACGTGCCAACGCGTGACCATTGGTCACGTGTGAACACGTGATGCTTCTTCTGAAGCTTTTTCTTGATTTAGTAAATGTGGTTTGTGCCGCTGCTTTTAAACGTCACGTGCCAACACGTGACCGCTGGTCACGTGCTAGCACGTGATACTTCCTCTGTAGCTTTTTCCTGATTTTATATCAGGGAACAAGTTACACTGGACGGACTCATTGGGAACTGCTGGTTGGTATTATACCTATCGTCAGGTAGCAGTTCCCGGGTGGCATGAGTACAGATTAGTCCGTTGACTTGACATCACTATTCGTCTCGAGTGTGTTCCCACTGTACTTAGATCACTACCCTACCACGGCTCAAATGAGTCGTGCAAATAGGTAGTGGTTGGGTGCAGTCCCGAAGTACTGGGAGGCAGTAGTGGTTAGATAGGATTCGTCTCTCCCGGTATTGGGGGTTGATATCGCGCTGTGTTCGGAAAGCCATTACACAAATTCCCTGGCCAGGGCAAGCGAGATTTACTGGTAGGTACTTCAGTAGTTTCTCAGGGTGTATTGGGCTCTACACTGGCACGACTTATTGCGCTATTAGGGGTCTGACGTTTACCATCCTCTAGGCCCGATATGCGAGTATCTTAGACGAACAGACTGGACTGTACGGAGATTGTCACAGATAGGTTCAGTAGGAGTTTGGATGAGTTTGCTCATCGGCCTTCTTATCGACAGATACCTGGGTAGCCGTTACGTGCAGCTAATACCGCTGATGGACTTGTGGTAAAACCCACTGCCAGCGTACTGTCGATTCTTTAGAGTCCCACACAGAGGATTTTCCTGCTTCGAGCGAAATGATGTAGAGGCCGTATGGTTTTACGGCAGGGTTCCAATCATATACGTATACTGGCTGCACGGATGTTGTTCGGACGGATAATACTAGTGGGCTTTGGTTTAAGCCAGATTCTAGTACTATATTATTGGATTATTATTATCTCATTGTATTCGTATTTTTCGGAATACGAATATGGGTATGTATATACGGTGAGGGAATTCTTGTAATTTCACAAGAGATACTTCTAGAAGGGGACATCTCATTATTTAGTTTATCTATTTTTGGAAATAGATTAATGAGGTGGAAATTGGAGATACTTGTGGTATGGGGTGAAGCATGGCTCATTACATTTGTTTATTGGTTTGTGTTTACTATTGAAGCATGGTTGCTATTTTCAATTGGAAAACAATCCATGCTTCATGTGAGATAATGAGTGAGCCATCCTTCACTTGCCATGACCTAGTTCATTTGCTCATTTACTTTCTCTCTACATTTTTCTCTCCTTCTTCCTCAAGATCTAAAACCTTCACATGTGTTGTTAGCCATTAGGTCTCTTGAGATAAAATACTCCATTCGATACCCTACATCTTCTAAACTACCTAGCTTAGCGAACGAGTTACCTCGGTTTAGAGGTTGGAGCTTGAAGTGACTCTCGGATGGATCATCTTCGACACGAGGAGGCCGACGATCAAGCGTGATCCGAATCTTCGAGACACTCAAGGAGAGGAGGAGAAGAAGACCCGAAAGATTAGAGTCAAGGAGGTATAAACACTTATCATAGTAGTTAGAACCTCCTAGTAGATATAGCTAGTTAAGGTTTCCCGTAAATATTCTGGAGTTAAAGTCGGTGTTGCCAAGTCAAGAAAATCATTTTTTTGTAAATTTCGCCTCCCCGCAAACCCGCGAGGTGCGCGACATCGACTAACAGTGGTATCAGAGCCTACTAAAGCTTAACTAGTTTGTTAGCAAGTGATTAGAATTTCGATCGACGGAAAAATACTCGAAATTAAATTTCCGAGATATGCTTGCTGTCGATTTTTTTAAATTGTTCAAAAAATTATTTCAGCGAGCTTAAAAATACATGTAGACATTTATAAGACTTAGAAAAAATTTTGAGCACCTAACTCATAATTTTGCGGCGGAACCGCTGCCAAATAGGTCATTTGGCGGTGGATCCGTCGCCGAGTTGTGGCCGAGTTGCTCCCAATTTTTTCTATGGTTTTGGTTCTTGGAATTATGATTTTTGGTATATTTGTTTTTTACCCAGATTGTTTGTGTACTGGTTTGTGCATGGGGTAAACACGGATAAGTATTATCGATCAAAATTCTAAGTTCTTAGCTAATTGGTGTTTCTGTGATTATATATGTGTTGCTGAACGTCTGCTAATCACTATATGTCGATTAGTGGGGGTTGCACATATCTGTATTGTGATGGTTTGTGTATATAAAGTATTGGATCGTCGCGGATGAATAGCCGGGGGATGTGAGAAGAGTGTTTTCTTTTCTTTCATTCATATAAATTTGACTTAATATTATTTTTGCGGGACACATCCGGGTTGAGGTTGTAGCCACCATTGTATTATTTCATTTAATTTTTCTTGCACCTAGGATAGACCCAAGGTGGGGTGCACAAACTACTGGGTTCTTGAAGTGCTGAGTAGCCTACTCATTTTATCGAGGGAGGTTGCTTCACTTCGGGAATTTGGCGGGTAGTTTGCTGCACCCGTAGGGGTCTAGGGTGGGGTTTGACTATTCATCACGACCGTGGAATTCATATTTCGTTATAAGCTAAAACGAAATACGGAAATCCTAGTATATCCAATATATTCATCTATGTTGCTGTGATCTGGAATGCCTATTATTGCGTGAGACGAATGGCTATATATAAATATATATATTATAATAAACGTTGCTTATGTTTTGCACCCGCGCTAGTCCAGCCCTTGCTCTGCCGTTAGTTAAGTAACCTAACGGTGCATGACGGGCCCCGTGGAGAATGCGGATGGCATAAGCGTACGTTCTATTTTCGTTTCTTTTCTGCAATGATAGGATTAAATGATGGGACCGCATTAATATTGCTTAATGCAAGGAAAACAAACCAAAATTTAAATCGTTGGAACAATTTCAAAACCACTCGGTTTTCTTGAAAAACAACTTTTAAATGTAGAGCCTAAACCACTCCTTTTAAAAGCTATCATGGTTCCTTCGACTATATCAAGTTCATTACGTTCACGGTTTCGCCAAAACCATCTGTAGCCCTCTGTCATTTCATATGGGTATTCAGTAATATTCAAGTTATGTATTTTGATCTTCGCCAAGGCATAGTGATTGGTAGCTACTAGGTATTCATATGTAGCATAGATAGATGCGTTGATTTGGGACAATCGTACAGCTATTTTGGCCTTCGTCAAGGGTTTGTACAGATGGGTTTAAATTAACTTGGATAATGACGGGTAGAACTTGACTTGCATCTTATGATATGTTGGCCTTCGTCAAGGTCGTAAGCGCCTAGGGCAAAAATCCACATCGGGAGTTTCAAAGGAAAATGAAACTTGCTAGTGTTTCATACCATTTGGAGTGTGATGATTTTGGTAGGATTCCTTCAAGGTTGTCACACGCTGATATTTGGATCTCGATCCTACTGTGAGTATCTTCTACTCTTAGGGAGATTTTTTCACTAAACAATCAATGCTATAAACCAAGTAGGTGCCTAGAACGGTGTTAGCGGGGCTACGTCTCTAGGGAAAAGAGGTTATGTAATTAAGCAACTTCACGAAAGCGTTGGAAAACCTCTCTCGAAGTACCGACACTAGCCTGGCCGAAAAGTTAAGTAAGAATTGTAGGGTGAGACTAATCCTGACCAATTCTTCTTTTATGGTTTGAAAGAGGATTCGAGGAACAGTGGAAGCCATCCTGTTTAAATAAACTAATAACTAATCTAAACTTGCAAGAGAATCATGCTGAGTGTTTCTTCTCTCTCCTAATTGCAGCGACTAAAATGACCGGACTTAAGTTACTGCTAGATAAAAACAAATTGACTGGACCAAACTATAAAGATTGTCTAAGGAATGTCCAGATGGCCATTACCTATGACAAGCTGGGCCACCTCCTTATTACCAAAGCCCTCGCCATCCCAGGTCCAGATTCCACCATCGCGGATGTTGAAATCCGTAAGACATGGGAAATAGACAGTACGAGAGCCAAGTGCTTCGTGTTGGCCTAAATGGATAATGAACACCAGAGACGGCAAGAGAAGATAGACTTAGTTTCCATCTTCCTCCATACCAAAGATTTATATGGAGAGAAACCTCGTATTGCAAGATATGAGACATCGAAGAAATTGTTTCAGGCAAGGTCGGTTGTCGGGTCATCTGTAGGGGACCACGTCCTTAAGATGATTAGCTATATTGAAGAGCTCGCGGACCTTGGGACCACGTTTGAGAATGAATTATATACTAACTTGATTCTACAGTCCCCCCTTCTACCTACGCCCAGTTTATCTTGAATTTCAACATTCAAGGGAAGAAAGTTTCACTTCCAGAACTGCTCAATATGTTGAGGAGTGCTGAGGACACCCTATAGAAATCCAGGGAGATACCCGCTCTGCTTATTGGGAAATCTTTCTCTTCTAGATCAAAGGTGAAAGCCAAGGGGAAGAAAAAGAAGACTCTCACCAAGCCGAAAGGCGGTGTCAGTAAGGTAGAGGGAAGGGCAAGGCAAAAGTTTCGGGGGCGACAGTAGGGAAGGAGGAATGTTTCTATTGTCATAGGAAATGCCATTGGAAGAAGGACTGCAGGGCTTGGAAAGCTAGAAACCAGGATTCGAAGCACGTTGCGGCTTCGCTTCAGGTGTGTTTATGATTAAAAACTGTCTGTCAATTAACTCTACTTCCTGGGTTTTACATACCGGATCAGGATCTCATATCTGTAATTCATTGCACGCTCTGAGAAACCATAGAGTTATCAAGGCAGGTGATATGACTCTCAGAGTTGCTAACGGAATGAGCGTGGATGCTGTATCCATAGGGGAATATTACCTAGGATTGACAAGTGGGCAGATTTTGATTTTGCATAACTGTTTGTGTGTACCTAGTTTGGCATATAATATCATCTCTGTATCTTTACTATCTAAAGAAGGTTATGATTTCACATTTGTAAGCGATGTCGTCCACATCCATCTTAATCATGCTTTGATTGGGTTAGGTATACCAGATAACGGTATATACGTATTAAATTAAGCTCAGGTTTTCAATGTCCAGAACACACTTAAAATAAAGTCTCTGGAATTAAATCAGGCTTTCTTATGGAATTGTAGACTGGGTCACATTAATGAAACATGGTTGATGATGTTACATAAAGAGAGATATTTGGATCCGTTTGAATATCTGTCTTATGCAACATGTCAATCATGTCTCAAAGGAAAAATGACAAAGACTCCGTTCACTGGACACGGGGTAAGAGCAAGCGAGCTCTTGGGACTCATACTGTATGGTTACTTAGCAAGGCAGCAAGGTTTCAGGTGGCATCGTCCATGCCGTTTTAAAAAGTTTACCGTTCTAAACAACCCTAACCAAGAATCTTAACTAGAGTTTTAAACAAAACAACATGCAAACAACTTTTCAAACTAAGTGAATGCAGAATACAACCTTTGTAGACCGGTCCTTCGCTTCACATACTCCATGTAGAAGTCCCTTCGCTGCGAGTAAGAATCTCCGGAACTCTTGAGAGGCTCCACAAGGTGAAATATGCAAACTTGCTCGAAGTCTTCGAGGCCGAAGATGATCTACGTCGAGGAGACTCAAGCTCATGCTACCTCTTCACTAAATTGGGGTTTAGTGAAGCAAACACCCTAAACTAAATGGCTAATAGTAGAGGATGATGAAGTAGGAAATGAGCTCTCTTTAGTTTTCTTTTTCTCACAATATTTTCTCACCCTTTTCAAAAGCTAGAAAGCTTTTCATGAGGAAGAAGAATCTCAAGTGAAGAATGAAAGAATGAACTCATGAGGTGAGAATATGAACCATGGGTGAGTTAATGTCATGCACTAACTCATGTAGAGACATAACTAGGGTTGAGAATAATGGTTATCTTTATAAATATCTTCAAGGAAAACAAAAGAGTGGACTTGGTCAATGGTTATCCACAAGCTTCTACAAGCTTGTAGCCATGCCAAATATTCACCATTTTTGAATTACCTTGAAAAATAAAAAACCCTACATTATCCTAACTATAGTGTAAGTCTCATACACCCATGTATCATGTATCATCAAGCATGACACAATAAAATGTACATTAATATATATCACATATATACTATATGCACACAAGTGAGAAAAGAAATCATAAGTGAGCTAATATTAGTTAATGTAAATTAATATATCACATATCTAATTATACATTAAATTAACAAATCAACTCTTGATTTAATAATCCGGCTATATTACATACAACCGACTAATATCATATGTAACAACTTATCGAATCAACACTTGATCCGATAACCCGGCTATATCACATATAACCGACCGATGTCACAAATCGCGAGAATGGAATACGGTATCACATACGCGTATTAATCTCGGTCCCGCACATATCACATATGTGCTCCTACTTTGTTTCGCATGAACCAGGAAACCTTTGTGTAGGACTCTAAAGACTCGTCAATACGCGGCAGTAGGTGATGATCATATTAAACACCCACAAGCCGCAAGCGGTCTGCTAAACGTAACGACCACCCGGGTATTGAGCGATCAGAAGATCAACAAGCAAGCTTGCTCGTACTCCTGCGAATCCAATCAGTAACACTACCGTACAGTCCGGTCTCTTCGTCTGATATGTCGCATATCACAGCCTGAGGGTGGTATAACGTCAGACCCTAATAGCCTGATAAGTCATGCCGATGCAAGGTCCATAACGGTTCGAGAAACTACTGATAACACTTACCAGTAGATCTCAGCAGCCCTGGCCAGGGATTTCATGTTATGGCCAATCGAGTATAGCGCAACATCAACTCCCAATACCTGGAGATACGAATCCCCTCCTATCGCTCATTGCCTCCATGTGACTCAGGACTGTACCCAAAATCCACCGTTTTGCACGATCTCTTGACCGTGGTAAGGTGGAAATCAAAGCACAGTGGGAATCACACAAGACTCTATGACGATCTCGGGTCGACAGACTAACCTGTACTAATATCACAAGAGAACTGGTATCCGACAATAGGTATAATACCATCTAGGAGTTCTCGGCGAGTCCGTCTTGTGTACCCAGTCTCCATTAAGCACCCGTATACCTTCTCTGATGTCAAACACCAATGGATATGGGATCATCCATCGCCCATCATATGGGTCGAGAAGCGCATACGCTAGTCTACTCTGGAGTATCGATGCCCTGTCTCGATACTCCTACGACTATGAAAAATTATAGGGTGTACTTGTGGACTACCCTTGGCCCCACTAGTATGATCTCCATCATAGTCCTGGTAGTCAAGTACACATCTGAAGGGCTTTATCAACATGTGAGAGCAAGACAGTATCATAATACAAATCTACATGTTAAGATAAAGAGCAACCAGATAGCATACTATCATGTCGAGTAAGAAAGTCCTCCCTATATATGTCCAAGCATCCACTACAATATACATCACATGTACAGTAATGGCCTCTAGGGTATACATATAACTAATACATACACAGCGACGTGTGTGGTCCAATGTCTACACATGCAAGAAGTGGTTATTCCTATTTCATTACATTTATGGATGATTTCTTAAGGTACGGACATGTATTCTTGATGAAACATAAATCCGAGGCCTTTGAGAAATTCCAGGAATACAAGAATGAAGTGAAAAAACAAACCGGAAAAAGTATCAAGACACTTAGATCTGATCGAGGTGGTGAATACTTAAGTATCGAGTTCCTGAAATAATTAAAAGAGAATGGAATTCTCTCTCAGCTTACTCCTCCATACACACCTCAACACAACGGTGAATCGGAAAGGCAGAACCGAACCTTATTGGATATGGTACATTCCATGATAAGTAATGCTGAGTTACCGCGATCCTTCTGGGGTTATGCATTAGAATCAGCTGCAGATCTTTTGAACAAGGTTTCTACTAAGTCTGTTCCTACCACACCGTATGAAATGTGGAATGGGAAGAAACCCTATCTTAAGTATCTAAAGATATGGGGATGTCCAGCTTTTGTAAAAAAGCAGCATGCAGACAAGCTCGAGGCATGCTCAGTACTGTGTAAGTTTGTGGGATACCCAAAGAACTCCAAGGGGTATCTTTTCTATTGCGTGGAGGAACAAAAGGTCTTTGTTTCTCTACATGCCCATCTTTTTGAAAATCAATTTCTTGAAAAAGAAATAAGTGGGAGCGCAATAGAACTGGAAGAAATTCCAGAACCACAAGCTATTACTGAAAGCATGGTGGAACCAGAAGTTTCGAAAGAACCGGACATCCCCGCGCCACTCCGCAGGACTAGTAAGTAGTCTCATACGCCCGAGAGATACTATGGTTTTCTCATAGACGGGATAGAGAGGATTGCATCATCGACGATGATGAGCCAATTAGTTTCCAGCAAGCCATTAGGAGTAGAGACTCGGTAAAATGGCTGGATGCAATGCGGACCGAAATGGAGTCCACGTACACCAGTCCCTGGTAACTTGATAAGTTATGCTGATGTGAGGCTCATAACGGGTCGAGAAACTACTGATAACACTTACCAGTAAATCTCCATATCAGCCCTAGCCAGGGACTTCCTGTTATAGCCAATCGAGCACAGCGCAACATCAACCCCCAATACCGGGAGAGACGAATCCCCTCCTATCGCTCATTGCCTCCATGTGACTCGAGACTGTACCTAAAAACCACCGTTTTGCACACTCTCTTGAACGTGGTAAGGTGGAAATCAAAGCACGGTGGGAATCACACAAGACTCTATGACGATCTCGGGTCTACAGACTAACATGTACCAGTGTCACCAGAGAACTGCTATCTGACGTTAGGTATAATACCATCTAGGAGTTCTTGGCGAGTCCTGTTCAGTGTACCCAGTCTCTACTGAGCACCCGTATACCATCTTTGATGTCAAACACCAATAGATATGGGATCATCCATCGCCCATCATATGGGTCAAGAAGCATATACGCTAGTCTACTCTGGAATATCGATGCCCCGTCTCGATACACCCTCGACTAGGAACAATTAAAGTATGTACTTGTGGACTACCCTGGCGCCACTAGTATGATCTGCATCATAATCCTGGTAGTCAAGTATACATCCTAAGGGCTTTACCAACATATGAGAGCAAGACTAGTCTACATGTTAAGATAAAGAGCAACCAGATAGTAAACTATCATGTCGAGCAAGAAAGTCTTCCCTATATATGTCCAAGCATCCATTGTAATATACAATCATGTACAATGTTTATCACAGAAAACAGCATTTCAATACCACTCATTCATTATCCGTTTTGTTATTTATCGGTACTATTAACCAGTGTCTGCTCAGTAAATACAGATTACAGGTATCCGTGACACAATATTGGAAACACATTCAAAATCACGGATATAACATTTGTGAGCCGACACTACAACCAAAACTGCAAACCGATCGATATCCAAAGAGTTATTTTGCAATAAATAAAGTGTACACAATTTTGGTCCAACACATAGCAAGTGTGCACACAACTCTTTGACACTTGGGCCTAGGTGGTGGCTGCCATGGCACATGGTGGGCACACAAGAGGGACAAGAATGATAAATGCAAAAGGTGTGATGTGATATAAAGCATAATGATTCCCTCCAAATCCCTGAGTTCAACCCAGGCTCCTACAAAGAAATCAAGCAATACTAGTGGAATTGTGGAGAGCACACAACATCACACAACAAGCATGCGCCCCAATGTCCAAAAAAAACCAGTGACATCCCTCAAATGCCCGATCTCGCCGGCCCCACCATGTCCAAATGTCCTAAATTTTTGTCTAGCCTTCCCTTGCAGACACATAAACTCATTTTTATTACTTATTTAATCTTCTTTTGTGCCTATAGAAGGCAGATCAGTGAGCAAGGGAAGGTCATACTTTGTATAATTTTTGTCCAATACTTCATACTCCTTTTGTTTTCTTTTTGTTCTTGTACATAGCTAGTTCCCCTTGAGTTCTTTGCATTCTCTTGATCTTGCAACCTCTTCATTGAGTTTGCAAGTTTAAGTTTTGGTTATTGAACTCAAGGGTTGTATCATCACCAGGAATCAATAAAGCTTTCATTTTGCCTTCATTTTGCCTTGAGTTCTTAGCCTTCTCTTGATCTTGCAACCTCTTCATTGAGCTTGCATGTTTAAGTTAAGTTATTGAACCCATGGTTTATAATTTCGCTTTTAGTTCTTAGTATCTCTCTCTCTCTACTTACTTGCAATTTAATTCTTGCCATTTACTTACTTGCATTTTATTACCTTACCATTTACTTACTTGCAATGTTGTTTATTATTTTCTTTGTATTATTTCTTTGCTCTTTTTCTTTGTTGTCGTGATGGTTTGTAAATATTGGTGTTGTTAGGAAAAAGAATGGTGTTGTAAATTAAGGTTTCTTTTCTCATTTTCCCTTTGCTCGATATTTTTCTATTTGAACTCCGCCCAAGCCTTACACAAGCGCTCCATTAGGCACCCTACCCTACCAAGGTATCGGTGACCCCTAACCGTGACCGGTTGCGTTCGGTTTGGCCGGAGGCGAAAGACAAGAGACAAGAGCGGACGGACAAGGGTCAATAAGTTGGATTTCACTAATACCGTGTTTAAGCACCCTAATCTACGTTGTTGCCGATTTCCCTAGCTTCAATAGTCATGTTCGGCACAAAAGATTGAGTACGGACTTCACTAACTTACACTATCATATCTAATCCTAACAAACGTATACTTTGCATATATACACTTAGGTTAGAAACAAACCATTCCGCCATGCGCATTAACTCATGATAACAAGAACGTAGAACGCACCGTCTCCCTGCGGACGACCCGTACTCATCGCGGCAAGTTACACTCGACGCTGTCCTGATTGCGGTTAACTTTAGAACTTTAAAACGTGACACGCCAAAAGCGTGCCAATCATACAACAATGACCTTTAGGGCATACATATAATTAACACGATGTGCTCAATTCTTCTGCGACTTGGAGCAATCATGCATAGCATTTCTTGAGATATCAACCATTGATGGGTGGCATGGGCCTTTCTCACTCAGCACTTGTTAGTTGGTAGGATCCTCCGTCGAACACTTTCTCGATAACGTATGGTCCTTCCTAGTTTGGCTCGAATTTTCCCTTGGCATGTCGATTGGGATGATCGGTCTTTTGAGGACCAACACAAATTCGCCTTTCTTAAAAGCACGGAGATGGGTCATTTTATCATAAGCCCGTGACATTTAAGCTCGGTACAGCTCCAGATTTTGTTGTACTGTGAGTCTCTTTTCTTCGAGAGCATCGAGCTCTTTGAGGGCATTTTCCTCCTCCGTCAAACCATGCCGGACAACCATCCTTAGGCTTGGAATTTCAACTTCGAGGGGGAGGATCGCTTCCACTCCAAAGAGTAATAAATATGGAGTGGACTGAGTTGGAGTGCGGTGTGTGGTACGATATGCCCACAACACCTCGTGGAGTTTGATATTTCAGTCTCTTTTGTTGGCTGAAGAATTTTTCCTCAGGAGCTTGCATAAAGTT
This sequence comes from Agapanthus africanus, assembly GCA_030015575.1. Classification (NCBI taxonomy): domain Eukaryota; kingdom Viridiplantae; phylum Streptophyta; class Magnoliopsida; order Asparagales; family Amaryllidaceae; genus Agapanthus; species Agapanthus africanus. Next base: position 670,966,380 of record CM057337.1, read on the forward strand.
TTATTGAAGGCTTCGGCTGGCCCATTGGCTCTTGAATTATAAATAGGGGAATATCTCCAGTCTATTTTGTGTTGTATAGCGAATCTTGAGACTTTGAAGCTCTTAAAAGAAGGCCCGTTGTCAGAAATGATTTTTCTTAGTGTACCGAAGCAGTATAAAATATTATGCCGGAAGAATGTCAGAATATCTTTTGTTTTGATTTCTTTTAGCGAGACAGTTTGTAACATTCAGAAAATTTGGAAACGAATAAAATTAATTAATTAAATAACAAAATGTTAAATTAAAAAGTTATTAAGACCAAATAAGACAATTTCATAAGATATATGTAAAACAAATTAAATTTTAATTTTAGTATGCAACATAAATAAATTATAAGGGTTTTAATGTGAATTTTAGCTTTATTTTAATAAAAAGGGTGTTTTATAATAACATAGGTTGTAAAGGGTATTTATATAAAGTTTAGGACTTTGTGCAAATTGAAAATTGTTAAGGGTGTAAGTAGAAAAGAGATGGGATAAGGTTTAGTTCAGAATTTTATCATAAGATAAATCAAATTGGAAATGAAATTCATTTCCACCACCTCCTCTCATGCACAACACATTCCCCACACCTCCTCCTTGCATGAAACCACCACATCTTGCTTGGTGACACCTCCTTCTACACCCCATCCTTCCCTTCATCCTTTTATCTAAGGTGTTCAGATTATTTTAACAAGTTAAACATTCTGAAAAAAAAAGTTAAAGAAAATGAAGAACAAGAAAAGAAAAAGAAAAGAAAAGAGAAGTGAGAAGGAGAGAATGGCTAAGGAGCTCCAACATTAAGCTAGGACAAGGAGCTTGTGCATCTTGGAGAGTGTTCTTCCAGCAAATTACTAGAAGGTAAAATCCTTAATCACAGTAGGGATTTAATTCTATAACAAGTTCAAGATTTGAAATCAAAGTGTCCATAATATCGTATTTTAAGCAAAAATTGGACCCTGTAGTAATCTGCTGTAGTTTAGATAGATTTTTACTTAACAAAACAGTTCCAAAATGATGTATATTGAACCTAGAACAAACCATAGGAACACGAACCAGAGGGCTCGGACTATGGCGGGCGACCCAAAGGGAAATTCCGGCGTCGCCGGATTTTTGGGAGAGTTGGGTGGTATGGTTTTTATGGTAGCTCTGTGGTTATGAGATAGGAGTTTTGGTATTGTTTAAATAAGTTAGTTTAATTGTATATAAAATCTGGGAGCTAATATCGGAAAAAGGTATCTAAAATATAAAATACGACACGGTTAAAATGTAGCGTGTTCTGTTTTCAGTCGCGATGCAGCGTTGGGTTAAATTCCAGTGAGGTTAAGTGCTGGATAGTTTGAAATAGTCGCATGCAATATAACTAGTACGTAAGAACTTATGTTTTCATATTCGCCGTATCGGAATAGCCGTTTCCTTATACAAGTTATTGCAATGTTTGATTCAAATACGGGAACTTCGGAGGCCGCAAGGAAAGGAAAAGAATTGGCGTTTCCTGAGTAGATACGACGTATTTCTGGTGAGTAGATTTACATCTACTGGGGAATTCGGGTGGATGGCGTATAGCACCCCCGCAACCTTATGACTATTATTATGATATCTACTTAAGTTTAGCTTTTTGTCAAAGCATTGATATGGTATTGCATCTTGTATACCCTTCATTTTTCATAAAGTGTCATATGTAGTTTTTAAATGAGATATATGTGATATTTGATCCGTACGATATGGGTATGATTTGATGAGTTTGTACGAGGGATCATGCCGTACTTAAGATGATATGGATATAGTGATATGATGAACTTCGTATGCCGAATAACGACCAATTTATTCTTTGACTCGTAGAGATAGATTATATTCTGTTTTAGGAGGTAATACTGGTATGAGCTATATTATTTTAAAAACCATGGTTCCTTGCATTTTAAATAAACTACCAGGATGCGTGCCAGTTTCTAAAACAAATATTTTTTTAAATCTAAGGCAGCTTCCTTATTTCAAACTTAACGTTCAGATCATTTCTAAAGATAATGGTATAGCTCATAATAAGTAATTACAATAAGTACGTTTAGATTATATTATCTATAGTATATGTTTCTGCATTATGCGCACTCTGATAGAACACTGCACAAATACCAATGAGTACTATGCTGCACAAGCACGTAAATATATGTTACACTACACCTCATTGGTACTGCCATGTCACGGTAGAATCATTCTGATATATATGTGTTAATATATAGATTGTTATACCGTAGAACACTTGCACAAATACTAATGATTTCCATGTTGCACGAGCACAGACGCATATGCTACACTACACATCATTAGTAGTGCCTTGACACATTAGAATTGAAACCATTATGTTATGTGATATGATTACGTAGTCGTTTCCTATTCATGCTGTAGAACTATAGATAATGTATTTGATTTTCTTGGGATTTCTGAGTATTTTACTCCTGATGATATATATATCTGTGGTATGTGACACTGTTATATATACATATATAGTATATTATCAATACAAACTATGCAATTATTCGTTTTCCTTGATATTTTGAGATGATGAGTAAAACGTCCACCATGAGTTTTGTGTTTCTGATTTTAATATCCGGACCGAGTCTGTGGGTATACGGTTGCGGATTTACAATTTTATCCAGACTGAGTCGGAGGGGGATACAGTTGGGTACATGGTGGACCCGGTCGAGACCGAGGGACAGGATAGTCGCATTTGAGGTGGGGGAGCCTAACGAGGTGACTCGATTCCGGAGATAAAAATTTACACGGCAGATATCCAGGGGATACTGACCATAGATAGAAACGAGCACGGCAGATGTCCAGGGGATACTGACCGGGGTTCGATTAGGTACGGCAGATATCCAGGGGATACTGATCGTAGCTAGGATATCGGGCGGCGATCATCTGTTGAGATGGTGTCGACGGTATCTGTATTTACGTGTCGATGCTGGACACGAGAGATTTCAGATTTCGATGTTGATGCTGGACATCTATATGCATATTGATGTGATCATTATCATGAGGTACACAGTTAGATATGTATTTATTGGATTCCACCAGGACTGATCCGGAGGACAGTACCTGCATATATTTGTACAGACATTCATAAACAAAAAGGGAATTCCAATACGGATAATAGATTCATGATTTTGAATCATATGACATTGAGATATTGCACTTGTGATTGCATGATAGTCAGTATTGCATCTTTGCATATCATATAGTATATCGATACAGATTATGATAGCACTATACTTATGACCTAGGTATCGTCATGCATTTCGATTTCTACCTTTAGATGTACTTTTATTCACTGAGTTGGCAACTCATCCCCGTTGTGCCACAGTTTCTTGCAGGTTTTACCGCTTGGATTATCAGCGGTTTGGGAACACATTCTTTTGGGGATTGATGGGTAAGTGAGTTGTTATTGTATCCTACTCACTCTTGATTATTCATATATTCTTGTATCTAGCGGAAACTCCATCAACTTAGAAATGATATACTATGGACTTAGAAGCGAGACTTATAGTTTATGTGTGGTGATGTCGCGCTCTTTAGAGTCGACATCTGTTATAGATTGTTTGGCTGTTCCGTCTTTTGGACGTGAAAGCTAGCTTCCGTTGGGATGCTATTTTATTATGTTGTATCGGGTTTTTATAAAAATGTAAAAGAGATGATGTCAAGTTTCAAAACGTCATAAAGGTTGTTCAACGTACTTAGTTAAATTTATATGTTATTTAAATTGATTTTATTGAATGATTATTTAAACCTCACCTCCAATATTTTCAAAAAGGTTTAGATTCCGGGTTTCGGCTTACTTGGATTGCGTCGATGTCTTTTGATGTCATGTGATTTAAGTGCCGGTCACGTGCCATTTTTGGGTCGTGACGAAGTTGGTATCAAAGCGTTTGGTTTAATCTTTGTTCGAATCTAGGTTGACTATATGGAGTCTGAGGATACATTTTGTTTCGTGGGCTTGACTTTATAGGACTTAGACTTGACTTTGGGGGTCTTATACCCGAACTTTCGTTATATAGGATGACCTTTGTTGATGGAGTAGGTACTAAGTAGAGTGACGTACCGTACATATGTTCCGCGGCATATTTACGATATGATACTCCACCTAAGTTACCTTAGGATGTATATCTTGAGATCTTCCTCCTATTCCTTCCGTTGATCTATCTTCGTCAGTGTATAATTGGTTGTTCGATTACTATGTTATGAGGTCCGAGAGGGCTACAGTTAGAGATACGGTCAGAGCAGACTTGTCTGGGACAAGGACTGACTGGGGTGAATTTTCGATGATATAGAGACACGTCGTTTATTCATATATGATCGAGTTCAATTAGTGGAGCAAGTTTCTTCGGGACTTGCACTGGATGGTAGAGTCATTGTTAGAGATCAGACAGATTTGAGATGTGGTGTTTTTCTCCTCTCTGAAAATTGTAGTATCACGTACTGTTTAGACAATGGTAACAATCATTGCTGAGGTTATCGAGATGTTGCTTCCCGAATCCATGAAGTTAAATGGCTGACGACGTTACCAGTATAGATTGATCGGCAGGATTCATAGCAGTTCAGAGGTGAGATGGTTATGGTTTTAATCCATTGTGGCGCTTCGATACGAGATCGGTGAAATTGATGTACTTCTTCCGATGGAGTTTGTTCAGACCAGGTGCAAGTCGTTCAAGGAGGAGATTGTGTAGTAAGCTTTCCTCTGACCAGTTGGGACGAGTATTCGAAGGTGAGATTAGCCAGACTTCTCTACAGGGTATCAGAAGTAACGGATTCGCTAAATTCTCCAAGTGTGCTTTCTGGCTGGATAGTGTAGATTTCTTGGGTCACGTAGTTGCAAGAGATGGGATACATGTGGACCCAAAGAAGATAGAAGCGGTACGGCACTGGCCCAGACCTATGTCGGTTACAGAGGTCCAAAGTTTCTTGGGTCTGGCCGGTTATTACAGACGTCACCGTTGACCGGATTGACTAGGAAGGAAATTCCATTTCTTGGGACAGATGCATGTGAATAGAATTTCCAGCAGTTAGAGGCTCGATTGACAACTGCACCTGTCTTATCATTACCTTCCGGGTCAGGTGGGTTCGTGGTATGTTGTGATGCCTCTCGAGTGGGTTTAGGCTGTGTACTGATGCAGCACCGCTGGGTTATAGCTTATGCTTCTCGACAGTTGAAGAGGCACGAGCAGAACTACCCCACTCATGATTTGGAGATGGTTGCAGTAGTATTCGCACTGAAGATTTGGAGGCATTACTTGTATGGAGAGCCGTGCCAGATTTTCACGGATCATAAGAGCTTAAAGTATAGTTTTAGCAGAGGGATATGAATCTAAGGCAGCGTAGATGGAGGGAACTCGTGAAGGATTACGATTTTGAGATCTTGTATCATCCAGGCAAAGCAAATGTTGTAGCAAATGCTTTGAGTTGGAGGCCTGGAAGTAGCTTATCTCATCGGCGTACCTTACAGAGGCAGTCTTCTATAGACTGGCAGATTTTATGTGATGGTCATGTACAGTTCGAGTTCACATCGACAGGAGGACAGTTAGCACATGTTCGCACCATCCTCAGTTATTGGATCGTATTCTGGAGATACAGCCGCAAAGGCTCGTATGTCAGAGATTATGGATCAGACTAGGCAAGGCAGAGAGTCGGAGTTTGTGATAGATGACCGTGGAGTATTACGTTTTGGGACTCGTTTTTTTGTGCCATATTCGGATGGACTGAGACGTGAGATCTTAGGGGAGGCCCTTAGATCAGCATACAGTATTCATCCTGGGTCCACCAAGATGTAGCATGACTTGAGGGATGTTTATTGGTGGGAAGGAATTAAAGAGGGATGTTGTGGAGTTTGTTTAAAGATGCTTGATTTATCAGCAAGTCAAGGTAGAGCACCAGAGGCCGGCTGGAAAATTGCAGCCCTTAACCATTCCGGAGTGGAAATGGGAACAGATTTCCATGGATTTCGTTGTGGGTCTACCCAGGACTAGAAGAGGGTATGATTCCATTTGGGTGATTGTAGATAGATTGATAAAGGCAGCTCACTTTCTTCCGGTGAAAACGACGTATGGGTTACACAGTATGCTCAGATTTATATCAACGAGATGGTATGATTGCATGGAGTTCCAACGAGCATAGTGTCAGATAGGGGTACCCAGTTTACTAACAGGCTATGGCAGAAACTTCAAGAAGCTCTTGGTACACGATGGAATTTTTGTACAGCTTTTCACCCACAGACAGATGGTCGGTCAGAGCGGACCATTCAGACTTTAGAGGATATGCTTCGAGCTTGCAGTCTTGATTTCGGTGGTAGTTAGGATCGTCACTTACCTTTGATAGAATTCTCGTACAACAATTGTTTTAAGGAGACGATCCAGATGGCAACCTTTGAAGCTTTGTATGGAAGGAAATGTCGATCGTTTGTTTGCTGGACGGAACTAAGCAAGAGTGGCATTTTAGGACCGCAGGTAGTACAGGAGACTACGGAAAAGATTCAACTGATACGAGACAGAATGAGAGCGGCCCAGTGCAGACAGAAGTCATATGCAGATCGACGACGTAGTAAACTCAAGTTTGATGTGGGAGACCATGTGTTCCTCGTGTGTCTCCGATGAACGTGAGAATGCGATGCGAAAGATTTTTCCACATCTTTTTGATGGTATGTCTAGTTAATTTTTAAATTCGGGGACCGGATTTTCTTAAGGGGGGAATATTGTAACATTCAGAAAATTTGGAAACGAATAAAATTAATTAATTAAATAACAAAATGTTAAATTAAAAAGTTATTAAGACCAAATAAGACAATTTCATAAGATATATGTAAAACAAATTAAATTTTAATTTTAGTATGCAACATAAATAAATTATAAGGGTTTTAATGTGAATTTTAGCTTCATTTTAATAAAAAGGATGTTTTATAATAAAATAGGCTGTGAAGGGTATTTATATAAAGTTTAGGACTTTGTGCAAATTGAAAATTGTTAAGGGTGTAAGTAGAAAAGAGATGGGATAAGGTTTAGTTTAGAATTTTATCATAAGATAAATCAAATTGGAAAAGAAATTCATTTCCACCACCTCCTCTCATGCACAACACATTCCCCACATCTCCTCCTTGCATGAAACCACCACATCTTACTTGGTGACACCTCCTTCTACACCTCACCCTTCCCTTCATCCTTTTATCTAAGGTGTTCAGAACATTTTAACAAGTTAAACATTCTGAAAAAAAAAGTTAAAGAAAATGAAGAACAAGAAAAGAAAAATAAAAGAAAAGAGAAGTGAGAAGGAGAGAATGGCTAAGGAGCTCCAACATCAAGCTAAGACAAGGAGCTTGTGCATCTTGGAGGGTGTTCTTCCAGCAAATTACTAGAAGGTAAAATCCTTAATCACAGTAGGGATTTAATTCTGTAACTAGTTCAAGATTTGAAATCAAAGTGTCCATAATATCGTATTTTAAGCAAAAATTGGACCCTGTAGTAATCTGCTGTAGTTTAGATAAATTTTTACTTAACAAAACAGTTCCAAAATGATGTATATTGAACCTAGAACAAACCATAGGAACACGGACCAGAGGGCTCGGACTATGGCCGGCGACCCAAAGGGAAATTCCGGCGTCGCCGGATTTTTAGGAGAGTTGGGTGGTATGGTTTTTATGGTAGCTCTGTGGTTGTGAGATAGGAGTTTTGGTATTGTTTAAATAAGTTAGTTTTATTGTATATAAAATCTGGGAGCTAATATCGGAAAAAGGTATCTAAAATATAAAATACGACACGGTTAAAACGTAGCGCGTTCTGTTTTCAGTCGCGATGCAGCGTTGGGTTAAATTCCAGTGAGGTTAAGTGCTGGATAGTTTGAAATAGTCGTATGCAATATAACTAGTACGTAAGAACTTATGTTTTCATATTCGCCGTATCGGAATAGCCGTTTCCTTATACAAGTTATTGCAATGTTTGATTCAAATACGGGAATTTCGGAGGCCGCAAGGAAAGGAAAAGGATTGGCGTTTCCTGAGTAGATACGACGTATTTCTGGTGAGTAGATTTACATCTACTGGGGAATTCGGGTGGATGGCGTATAGCACCCCCGCAACCTTATGACTATTATTATGATATCTACTTAAGTTTAGCTTTTTGTCAAAGCATTGATATGGTATTGCATCTTGTATACCCTTCATTTTTCATAAAGTGTCATATGTAGTTTTTAAATGAGATATACGTGATATTTGATCCGTACGATATGGGTATGATTTGATGAGTTTGTACGAGGGATCATGCCGTACTTAAGATGATATGGATATAGTGATATAATGAATTTCGTATGCCGAATAACGGCAAATTTATTCTTTGACTCGTAGAGATAGATTATATTCTGTTTTAGGAGGTAATACTGGTATGAGCTATATTATTTTAAAAACCACGGTTCCTTGCATTTTAAATAAACTACCAGGATGCGTGCAGTTTCTAAAACAAATATTTTTTTAAATCTAAGGCAGCTTCCTTATTTCAAACTTAACGTTCCGATCATTTCTAAAGATAATGGTATAGCTCATAACAAGTAATTACAATAAGTACGTTTAGATTATATTATCTATAGTATATGTTTCTGCATTATGCGCACTCTGATAGAACACTGCACAAATACCAATGAGTACTATGCTGCACAAGCACGTAAATATATGTTACACTACACCTCATTGGTACTGCCATGTCACGGTAGAATCGTTCTGATATATATGTGTTAATATATAGATTGTTACACCGTAGAACACTTGCACAAATACTAATGATTTCCATGTTGCACGAGCACAGACGCATATGCTACACTACACATCATTAGTAGTGCCATGACACATTAGAATTGAAACCATTGTGTTATGTGATATGATTACGTAGTCGTTTCCTATTCATGCTGTAGTACTATAGATAATGTATTTGATTTTCTTGGGATTTCTGAGTATTTTACTCCTGGTGATATATATATCTGTGGTATGAGACACTGTTATATATATATACACATATATAGTATATCATCAATACAAACTATGCAATTATTCGTTTTCCTTACTTGATATTTTGAGATGATGAGTAAAACGTCCACCATGAGTTTTGTGTTTCTGATTTTAATATCCGGACCAAGTCTGTGGGTATACGATTACGGATTTACAATTTTATCCAGACTGAGTCGGAGGGGGATACAGTTGGGTATATGGTGGATCCGGTCGAGACCGAGGGACAGGATAGCCGCATTTGAAGCGGGGGAGCCTAACGAAGTGACTCGATTCCGGAGATAAAAATTTATACGGCAGATATCCAGGGGATACTGACCGTAGATAAAAACGAGCACGACAGATGTCCAAGGGATACTGACCGGGGTTCGATTAGGTACGGCAGATATCCAGGGGATACTGATTGTAGCCAGGATATCGGGTGGCGATCATCTGTTGAGATGGTGTCGACGGTATCTGTATTTACGTGTCGATGCTGGACACGAGAGATTTCAGATTTCGATGTCGATGCTGGACATCTATATGCATATTGATGTGATCATTATCATGAGGTACACAGTTAAATATGTATTTATTGGATTCCACCAGGACTGATTCGGAGGATAGTACCTGCATATATTTGTACAGACATTCATAAACAAAAAGGGAATTCCAATACGGATAATAGATTCATGATTTTGAATCATATGACATTGAGATATTGCACTTGTGATTGCATGATAGTCAGTATTCCACCTTTGCATATCATATAGTATATCGATACAGATTATGATAGCACTATACTTATGACCTAGGTATCGTCATGCATTTCGATTTCTACCTTTAGATGTACTTGTATTCACTGAGTTGGCAACTCATCTCCGTTGTGCCACAGTTTCTTGCAGGTTTTACCGCTTGGATTATCAGCGGTTTGAGAACACATTCTTTTGGGGATTGATGGGTAAGTGAGTTGTTATTGTATCCTACTCACTCTTGATTATTCATATATTCTTGTATCTAGCGGAAACTCCATCAACTTAGAAATGATATACTATGGACTTAGAAGCGAGACTTATAGTTTATGTGTGGTGATGTCGCACTCTTTAGAGTCGACATCTGTTATAGATTGTTTGGCTGTTCCGTCTTTTGGACGTGAAAGCTAGCTTCCATTGGGATGCTATTTTATTATGTTGTATCGGGTTTTTATAAAAATGTAAAGGAGGTGATGTCAAGTTTCAAAACGTCATAAAGGTTTTTCAACGTACTTAGTTAAATTTATATGTTATTTAAATTGATTTTATTGAATGATTATTTAAACCTCACCTCCAATATTTTCAAAAGGGTTTAGATTCCGGGTTTCGGCTTACTTGGATTGCGTCGATGTCTTTTGATGTCATGTGATTTAAGTGCCGGTCACGTGCCATTTTTGGGTCGTGACACAGTTTCAGCCCATCTGGAGAAGTAGTCAGTTGCGGTCAATATGATCCGGTGGCCTTTGGATAACGAAGGATCAATCAGGCCAATTATGTCAGTGCCCCAAACTTCGAAGGGTCATGACGCAACCGTAGGATGTAACGGATTGGGGGTGCTTATGAATGAAGTCACTGTGAATTTGGCAGAGGTGACATTTCATTGCTTGCTCTTCGCAATTCCATATCATGGTAGACCAGTAATATCCAAGCCGTTTGATTTGAAGCCATATCTTGGGGCCAGATTGGTGAGCTCCGCAAACGCCCGAGTGAACTTCTTTCATGACTTTTTGGGCTTCGGCTGAAGACAGCCACCTGAGCCAGAGTTGGTCATATGATCTATGGTATAGCGTATTATTTACAAACACATATCGGAGGGCTATCTTCTTCAACTGAACTCTCGCATATTTTTCTTCAGGCAGCTTGTCGTATCAAAGGTTCTCTATGAAGGGCACTCTCCAATCGGGCTCGTCTTGAATGATCAGAGTTTCATCGGCAGGATTGTTCTCTTATTCTACATTTTCTTCTTCACGCAAAGAGACTAAAAGCAGAATTTGTCGGCTTCTGACTGTGATCAGAATTTCATCCATGTCCGGATCAGCCAGCTCTTTGGCTAGACGAACGAGTACGTCGGCTTTTCCGTTCAACGTTCTAAGGACTCTCATTAGTTCAATATGAGTGAACTTTTTCATGAGTTCCACCACCCGACTTCTGTATCGAGCTAACTCCGGTTTGTATATCTTATAGTCGCCGCTTACTTAGTTGATGACAAACTGGGAATCACTGTAGACCCGTAGCCGAAGGATTTCCATTTCTATGGCAAGCTCCAGACCAGCTATCAGAGCTTCGTACTCAGCCTCGTTGTTTGTGCGAGGCTTGGTGAGAACGAAAGAACATCGTAGGGTTCCCATCAATGGCGTGATAAACACCAATCATATCCCTGCTTTTATCTGCGGGGTGCTTGATTTGCTGGAGCTCCTTATTAATGAGGCTCCATCAAAGTAGAGCTCCCAGCATGGCTCGTTATCTTCGAGATGCAGCACCTGTTCGTCGGGTAACACGCAATTGAGCGACGACCCTACAAGTATGGGATGGGTGATTTGTCTAAAATATTGCACATTTGAATGAATATTTTTCTCACTGTTGTTAAGTTCTAAAAGGTGTTTATTGTAATTATAGAACATATGAGAGTTTATGTGTAAAAAGTTTATTATCAGATATTTCTACATTATAATTAACATAATGAGGGAAAATACATGCATATAATATTTATATAAAATATTAGTAATTAAAATATGCATATCATATCAAATATTTCTAATCAATATTCTTAACATATAATATCATATAAAATGGTTAGGATAATATCTCAAAAATACCAAATATTACTAACACCATGACTTGAGATATTATGCAGATACTAGATCAGGACTGGAATCCAAGAGATCCGAGATGTCGGAATCAAATCTGCCGAAATATGGAAGCAAATCGTAAGATTTAGCAATGGCAGAGACTCAGTGCATTATTTTCAGAATTCAGACACCGAAGAGATCTCCAAATGTCAACAGAAGAGAGTAGAACAATCCCAGCTGATGATCCCACCAAAGAGCCGCGGTTAGGCGGCCAAAAGCATGTATTTGCGGCGGATCCGCGGCATATCCAGGGCCTTAGGATATGATATTTTGTGGTTTTGATCGTATCAGAATATAATAATAGATGGTATCTAGGGTTTCTAGTTTCTGTGACTATATATATAGGACCGAGAGCTTCACATCTAAAATCATCAAACCAAATAGATCAAGAGGTCCAAAGCGATCCATGCATCTAGGTGATCATTAGCTAGTCATCTACCTCCAACAAGAGAGAGAGCGAGAGCAAAACTAGGGTTCTTTGTAATCTACTTTCAAAAAGGAGAGTTGTATGAAATAGTTGATTAATAAAGCTAGATCATAGTTTATTTCTTTTCGCACTTACTTTCTGCACTTACTTTCTGCATCTTAATCATGTTTTCATTCTTCAATCATTCTTCTAAATCTCAAACTATGAGCGAGTAATTCCTAGCTTGTTAGGGTTCGTAGGCTAGGGTAGATCAATGGATGATAAAATCATTTAACCTCTTTTATACATTTTAAAGTCTATAAACTTTAGCAAAATAAATGTTAACATCCTTATCGGGCGCGATACTAATCTATTGCTGGTCACGACCACGATTCGAGATCTGTTCAACACTTATTTTGTTAAGGTCTAGACATGAATAGAGATCAATGCAAGGACAAGGGTTAAGAGTGGGGAAACTTTAGTTTTTTCCAAAAGAACCCTAATCTACATTCATCACTATCGATCTAGTTTTAAACTATTAAAAGATAAAAGGAGTCATTTTTAATTATTCATCCATTACTACTAAGTCCTATGAACCCTACAAGCCTCTTCTTCATAAATCTTACATCCGTATTATATCCGTAACTACAACCAATCATCCTTCTTCCATCAACTCGTCTAAAGAAAGAAAAAGGTTCACGTTTCCTTGTGGACGACCCATACTCATCGCAGCTAGCTACTAGCGACACCTTCTTGATTGCGGTTATTTTACAAAAAACATCGTTTAAAAGATCAATCAATGAGCAGTGAGGATGTAGGCGAGGGCTTACCTTTTTATTGCTTTCTGGGGAGTATAGACTATGTCGAACTCAAGCAGCATGACAACCCATGTTGGCATTCTGCCAGCTAGGCTTGCCTTGGTCATTAAATATTTATGCGGGTCGACCTTGAAGATCAGCATAACCTGATGAGCGAGCAGATAGTACATCAGCTTCTTCACAGCGAATATCAGAGCCAAACATTGCTTTTCGATCGGGGAATAGTTGTGTTTTGCCCCAACTAAAGTTCAACTGAGGTAGTAAAGGGCATTTTCTTTTCCCTCCTTGTTGTTCTGGACAAGGAGCGCACCGAGTGACTCATCTAGCACGACAGTGTAGAGAATCAACGGTTTATTTGGAATGGGAGCAGCAAGCACTAGAGGGTGCAACAAGAACTGTTTGATGCTTTTGAACGCTTCTTGATATTCGACATCCCAGACAAAGGGAACTCCCTTCTTCATGAGCTTTGAGAAAGGCCGACATCTCCCCGATAGGTTTGAGATGAACCTTCATATGTAAGCGGGCTTGTCTTGAAAGGATCTTAGCCGCGTCAGATTCTTTGGAGGAGGCATCTCTATGATGACCTTTATCTTTGATGGGTTAACATCGATCCCCCGATGTCGGACTATGAAGACCAAGAATTTTCCCGACGACACGCCAAAAGCGCACTTCAGAGGATTCATCTTTAGATCGCATTCTCTCATTCTGGTGAAAACGGTCCTGAGGTCTTGGATGTGATCGGTCTTGGTTTTAGTCTTGACGACCAAATTATCAACATAACATTCGACGACTTTATGAATTAAGCCGTCAAAGATCTTGGTCATTGCCCTTTGATATATGGCACTTGTGTTCTGTAGTCCAAACGGCATCACTTTATAACAGTATATGCCGATTGAGGATCGAAATGTTGTATGCTTCTCATCCTCAGGCGACATTTTTATCTGATTGTACGCAGATGAACCATTCATGAAAATGAACAGCTTATAATTTGAGGTGTCATCGACCATCATTTCCATGACCGGAAGCGGGAAATCATCTTTAGGGCATTCCTTGTTAAGCTCTCTAAAATCGACACAGACTCGGATCTGCCCATTCTTCTTTTTCTTTGAGACGATGCATGCTATCCAATCCGTATTTTTCTCTTCTCTGATGAAGCTGGCATCGATAAGTTTCTTGGTTTCCTCGATGACCTTTTCCTTCAGCTCCCTTCTCATTCTTCAAGGAGTTTGTTTGACTGGCTTGGCATCAGGAGATATAGCCAGCTTATGCACGGACACTTCAGGAGAGAGGCCAGGCATTTCTTTGTACGTCCATGCGAAGCAGTCAACGAACTCATGCAGCAGGGCAATTATCTGTTCTTTAATTTCCTCTGACAAGAATGAGTTGATGTAGGTTGAACTTGGATTATCGGGCGTTCCCTAATCAACCTCAGTTAGCTCATCGAAGGTTGCTTGTCCGCCATCTTTGAGCTCTCGAGAGGCTTCTTCTGGTTCAGCTAGCTCGTCGTCATCATTTGACTTTCTACTAGCTTCACCAACACGGATCATGTAGCATGCCTTGACGTGTTGAATGAAACCTATGCCCCATCTATCTAGGATTCGTCCATCGATGAGTGCTCGGGCCTGAGACGGATGCTATAGCCCCTCATAAAACTTCGCCTCGGAGTCTGTTTGATATAATTGACAACCGTACTTTTTAAAATATTCCCGCATCTCGGGCATGTAATATCTGGGATTGAGGATGGCTCTTATGCTTCTCTCATAAAGAAGGCACGTGATAGACAAATCATCCCGGTGCGTGACAGGATTTGACTCATAAAACAGGATTCCTTTCTGTCCACTTTTCCTTCCGGGAATATAGAAGGTTTTCAGTTGGTCCACGGTGGAGACTGACAATGCATCAAACTCTTTGTACATCTACTCTGGCACCCTTGTGACGGTTAGGGACCCTTCTATAACTTCGAAGGTCTCTCTTAGTTTCACTTTTTGCACAAGAGCCCAATTTGCACAGCTGTTGCAAGACGAGTCCTCTTCTTCTGATTCTTCAGTGTCGTTGCCTAAACGAGGGCGAATTTTGCTGCCGGATGGGCCTTCAATATCAGACTCGTTTGTATTGCTATCGAAATGAGGGCAAGTTTTACGGAAGGACGGACTTCCAGCGTCGGACTTATCAGTGTCACTGCTGAAATGCGGACACACTTGGGGGTTTTTGCTTTTGAAAGTGACAGCCGGCTCAGATCGGTTTTTGAGTTTCGGAGACGTTCTGCTCTCGGTTAGCTATGGCTCAACACTTCTGGGGTTCACAAAGTACCAAAAATCTTCATATCAGACTTCATGCACACCGAATGGCTGAATGTCTCCGTCAATGCGTCTTTCTTCGCCATTTTTTGTATACTTCATGCACTGATGGAGAGTTGATGGAATGATACCATAATCATAGAGCCACGACCGTCCCAGAAGAATCTTATAAGATGTGTCGGCGTCTATCACGTATATTTTAGCTTCAGTTTGTAGAACCCTAAATTTAATTGGCAATGTTATGGACCCCAAAACTTGCTGGCAGTTTTGATTGAAGCCTTGGATGACTATCCTTTCCCTTGACAGGTGTCAGACGTCGAATGAAAAACTCTTCAGAGTCCGCAAATTCATGATGTTCACTGGGGACCCCGGATCAATCAATATGTGATTAATCCGGTCTCTGTCACTGTACCCTGTCATGTAAAGCGGCCGGTTATGCTCAGCCATTCCCAGTAGCAGGTCTTCATCTTTAAATGTGACTGCGGCTGTATGCAGAGTGTATTGGGCCTCTTTCATATTAATTTCCGTGAAACGAGCCTGATGCCGCTTGGGGTTTTGCAGGGCATGAATGAGAACATCTCTGAGTTTCTTGGACAGGACCAGAGCATCATAGATGCTTAAGAGAGACAGAAGCTTGCAGAGGTGAGCCAAGACATTGTAATCTACCGGAGAACTCAAATCTTCATGAGTCGGCTCTATTTTGTTTTCTTCATTAGCGACCTGTTTTTCCTTTCCTTTTGGGGCATTGCCTTGATTTGGTGGTAGAGCCTTGCCGCTTCTGAGCTGGATTTGGTTGGCCTTCATGGTGAGCTCTTTGTCCTCTTCAGGAAAACAACGCTCTTCCTCAGAGTCGTAATCAAAGTGGATGACGTAGCAGGTCACGACAGGGACCTCATCATTTGAGTCTTCTTCCAGCTCTTCCAGAATCTCAGCTGCTTACATGGGGAAGAACACCTTCAACTGAATTAGAGTTCTTTCCTTTTACTCATAGTTTTCGAGAGATTGATATGCCTTTGAATGGTCAATTTCCCCGCCGACTCCCTTTTGCTTCGAGCCGCACCTTTCCTTTTCTTCTTCTTCTTCTTCTTCTTCAGTTTTTTGGATTTTGAGCCCGATTGAGCCGAATTGGTAGCAGGAACGGTGGGCTCCTTTTGCCCCTTCCATTCTGTTCTGGGCTCTTTCTGAAGTAGCTTTAGTATCTTTTTTTTGTCTTATTAGATATGTGCATACTCCACGGAGGCTGAGGCGAGTCGGATTCATTTCTCGGGGCAGCGGATCCAACTGTCTGCTCCCAGAAGACTTCGGCTTATGTCTGTATAAAGTTGGTAGTTGTAGCTTGATTGTTCACCAACACATTCTTGGATAGCTCGATCTCTCCGATCTTGTATTGCTTTTCAACCCAGTCTTTAAAAATGTAGCAATTCTCGATCTCATGGCTCACTACTCTATGGTACGAGCAATACAAGGGATTGTCGGTCGTTTTTCCTTCATGAGGTCTTTTCGACTCCGGCAATTGTAGACCGTTGTTCAGGGCATCCTTAAATATCTTGCAGACCTTGTCCCACCTGAAAGAGTAAATCTTGTTCTTCTTCTCCTTTAGGGAAGACCCTTCTCCTCCTAGCACTGGCTTTCGGGACCAGTCCGTTTTTTATCTGCCCGCCTTTCGCTTGTCTTCATTGTCAAATGCATTGAAAGCGTTGGTATTATTTGAATTCATGTTTTTACGGTTGTCATCCTTTCATCTTTTCCCAGGCTTGTTATCCTGAGAGTCCGGGATAGACTCTTGCTTCGAGCACTCTAACATTTGTACTCTCTTAGTAAGCTCCTGAAACATTTTGAGGCCTGCAATACCTAGAAATGGGACCATCCAATTGCTGAGGTTCCCAATGAGAAGGCTGACTGTAACGACTCTGAAATCTCTATACGGAAATTCTTCTGCTAATATACAAAAAAGAGTTTGACAGCATGCGTATGAGTTATAAATCACTTTTGTTAAATAAAAGCAAGAAGCCACTTGTAACTCACTGGTAAAGCCTTTGCACTGCTGTGACGTAGCATGTGTGTTCGATTCCCATCAGACACAATTATTTTTTCTGATTTTTTTTTAACTTTTTGGAAGCCCAAAAGGTTGCACGTGCAATACACGGGGAACTGAAAAGTTCAGAAAAATCAAACATGTAGAAAATAGTGTAAATATTGAATTAATCTGATGGCACGAATCTCGAGGCCAGAGCTCCATGATCGACCGATGGAATTGATGATATAGCCGGCAGGGACGGTTCAGATGGGCCAATTTGATCCGTGCTTTGCACACTCGTCTCTTCAACTCCCCTCAACTCCTCTGCACTGTTTGATTTTCTTGCAATCAAATAGAGACCCTTCAATTCACCAATTAGCACAATTTTAATGCTTTTTAATCCACATTTTTAATTTCCAAACCCTAATTCTCCACTATAAATACCACTATTAGTTATATGTATGCCCTAGAGGCCATTATTATACATACGATGTATATTGTAGTGGATGCTTGGACATATATAAGGAGGACTTTCTTGCTCGACATGATAGTATGCTATCTGGTTGCTCTTTATCTTAACATGTACACTGATTGTCTCTATATTACATGTTGATAAAGCCCTTAGGATGACTACTTGACTACCAGGATTATGATGCATATCATACTAGTGGGGACAGTATAGTCGCTAAGTACATCCTTCAAATGTTCCTAGTCGAGAGTGTATCGAGACAGGGTATCGATATACCAGAGTAGACTAGCGTATAGCTTCTCGACCCATGTAGATGGGCGATGGATGATCCCATATCCATTGGTGTTTGAAATCAGAGACAGTATACGGGTGCTCAGTGGAGACTGGGTACACTGAACGGGCTCGCCGAGAACTCCCAGATTGTATTATACCTAACGTCAGATGGCAGTTCTCTGGTGACACTGGTACAGGTTAGTCTGTAGACCCGAGATCGTCATAGAGTCTTGTGTGATTCCCACCGTGCTTTGATTTCCACCTTACCACGTTCAAGAGAACGTGCAAAACGGTGGCTTTTGGGTACAGTCCCGAGTCACATGGAGGCAATGAGCGATATGAGGGGTTTCGTCTCTCTCGGTATTGGGAGCTGATGTTGCGCTGTGCTCGATTGGCTATAACAGGAAGTCCTTGGCCAAGGCTGCTTCAGAGATATACTGGTAAATGTTATCAGTAGTTTCTTGACCCGTTATGAGCCTCATATCGACATGACTTATCGAGTTACTGGGGTCTGACGTTTACCACCCCTAGACGAGATATGCGACATATCAGACGAAGAGACCGGACTGTACGGTAGTGTTACTGATTGGATTCGCAAGAGTGTGAGCAGGCTTGCTTGTTGATCTTCTGATCACTCAATACCCGGGTGGCCGTTACGTTTAGCAGACCTCTTGCGGCTTGTGGGTGTTTGATATGATGATCACCTACTGCCGGCGTATTGACGAGTCTTTAGAGTCCTACACATGGGTTTCCTGGCTCAAGCGAAATGAAGTAGGAGCACATATGTGATATGTGCGGGACCGAGATTGATACGATATGAGATACCGTATTCTATTCTTGCGATATGAGATATCGGTCGGTTATATATGATATAGCTGGGTTATCGGATCAAGTGTTGATTCGATAAGTTGATTCATATGATATTAATCGGTTATAGGTGATATAGCCGGATTATTAAATCAAGAGTTGATTTGATAATCTAATGTATAATTATATATTTGATATATTACATTACATTAACTAGTATTAGCTCACTTATGATTTCTTTTCTCACTTTGGATACATTGATATATATGTGATATATGTTCAATGTATCATGCTAGGTTACAAATGCAACTAGGGTTAATGAGGGTTAAACCATGCTATGGTTAAGATTAGGGTTTATAATTTATCATTAAGTAATTCAAAGATTATGGATATTTGTCATGGATGATATTTTGTTGAAAGCTTGTAGAAGCTTCAAGGCATCTTTGACTTTGTCCATTCTCTTTGTCTAGCTTAAGATATTTTTGACCTAACCTTTAACCATAGCTTATGGTTAACTCTCTACAAGGGTTAAGCATGACATGCTTAACCCTTGGTTACATTTCTAACCTCACTAATAATTGATTCTCACTTGATGAGTTGCTTCTTCTTCTTCTTCCTCAAAAATCTTTCTAGCTTCAATGGAGGTATGAGAAAAAGTGTGAGAAAATCAAATCTAAAGTAAGCCCACTTCCTACTTCATCATCCTCTACTACTTGCCATTTAGTATATGGTGTTTGCTTCACTAATTCCATGGTTAGTAAAGAGATAGCTTGGGTTAGTGTCTCCCCGACGTAGATCATCTTTGGCCTCGAAGCAAGCATGTCTGTTTCTTCATCGAAGCCTCTCTAGAGTCCGGAGTTCACGATCGCAGCGAAAGGGACTACTACACGGAGCTATAGAAGTGAAGGACCGGTCTACAAAGGTTGTATTCCTTGCTCACTACACTTGCAAAGTGTTTGCATTTATATTTCCGTCGATTTCTAGTTAACGATTCGATGTTAGGGTTAGCTAGAACGGGAAAGCTTTGAATATGGCATGGACGATGCCTCCCGAAACCTTGTTGCCATGCTAGGTAACCCTGCAACCACCCCATGCCCTAGCTCGTCACCATTCTGAAAATTCTAGCAAAAACTCTCTCAAAAGTTCCTAAGTGCAAGTGGAGTAAAGTGGAGTTGGCGAGCAAGTTTCTTCCGTCGAAGATCGAAACCGGTTCCGAAGCTCCCGCGACGTCACGAAGCCTCCCTCCTCTTCCTTAACCTTTTCTTAAGTTCTTCAAACCGTAAGTCCCTCCCAAACTCTCTTTCTCTTCATTGAAATTCAACTTTAAAACTTATATCGGTAAGTGGAGTTATTACCGATATCCTTTTTCTAAACCCTAGAAACTCCCTTTTTATTTATATATTGTTCAACCAAATTTTTACACATTACTTGTAACCTTAAATACCAATGTTTAGAATCAAGTTTAACCAAGAATCTTATGTGCAACAACCATAATTAAATTTTTTCATTAAAATACCTTGAACTTTATTATCACTTCTTTTCGTCTTTGTTAAAACTATACCTTTAGGGAAAAACTTCACGGGGTAATGACCTACCCCACACGTACACTTTGGTTTCATAGCACGATAAATATTTGTATGTATTTTTGTTTCAAAGAATATTCTTTACAATAAAATACCACATACTTTAAAACCGAGTTTCTTTTAAACGGTATTTCGTATTTCTTTTGCAATTATGCATCTACAACCCTTGTTAGGGGACTCGCTAATGGATGGTGTGGATTATCGCACATCCTGAGGATAGTAGAGCGAGATGTAGCACTCCTCACGGAGTATTCGATCTCGAAAGGATATAGATACGGTTTTTAAGAAAAACGAATTTTCTAAATAAAACTAATTTTTAAAAAATTAAAATTATATAAAATTATAAATCCATATTTTCGCTCTATTATGAAACTATATTTTTTTATGAAAGATTAAAAAATGTCAATAAAATACCATCAAGTTACTAAAAGAAGAACTAGTTTTCAATAAAATACCATAAACTTTGAAAAGCTAGGTATTCATTATTAAAATACCTCAATACTTAAAACACATTCATGAAAACCTTAAGTAATATAAAAACCCCTCGAGGTTTTACTTGTAATCTATATTAATATATTTTTCATAAAACCCCCTCGAGATATACAAAACAATATTTTAAGGACTTTAGTAAATATAGGTTTAAGCGGGATCAATTCTCTTGAGCCCCAGGGAGCCGGAGAAAGTGAGTGCTTGCCTATTCAGGTTAGAAAACTTAACAGGAGTTATCAATGGCAATTGTTTTGGAAAAAGACACAAATCCTGCCTTCTATGTACAGCAGTTGCCGATAACTCCCGAACCTAAGAATTCAAGAGTTAAATCAGGTTACAAGTGTCTGACTCAGTCTGAGTCCAACCTCAAACCTGAATCCAAAATAAAACACGAATACTTGATCATGAATATGAATACTCGAATTCAAACATGTATACTTGACCTAACTTGACTGAACCATGGTTATAATTTGACATGAACTTAACATGAATACCATAACACAATGGTTACTATTGAAACTGACTTGACTCAAACCATGAATACAACTTAACATGAATACATGGACACTTGACACGAATACTTGATATTGACATGAATTCAATCTTGAAACTTGATGTATTCATGGATTCGAGCAAGACTTGTAATTTTAGTTGTAACGTAGAATACACGGGGTGTTGTGGTAGTTCATATGTGAATCTAATGAAATCTCAGGAGCCCCCCTAGATCATGAATCCATGTATACTAACACAAGCAAGTTATCATGAGGGCCCGTGTTTCTTTACTTCTGGATTATATCCAGTTGAGCTTGAAATACTTCAACACTATGTTGAAGTCCCGTTATTAACACTTGATTCGGGCCCGTGGTTCCTTACCCCTAGATTACAGTCTGTTGGGTTCGAGAACACTCTTGAGATTGGTTGACATTCATCCTTGAACTTACATTACATTAGTTGACCCATGTAAAGACCTTTTAGGACACTTACTTCATACTCACTATACCTACACCATACGGCCATGCTATACTATGCTCATATTATTTTGCCATGATAAATATATAGAACTACATGTTAAATAGAATTGTCATGCTTACATTAAATGACATGTTTAAACAATATATCTCCTAGTCCATTACTTCATGATATACATTTTCATTATCATTATACTTCACACATATATTCTTGGGGACTTACCGAGCGACAGTTCACTGACGAGCATTCAACCCATCTTTGTTTTTTGGAATGTTCGTCAGATACTTGTTCCCCTCCGAACGGCGGCCAAGAGATGGACGTCTTGCCTGTGATTCGGGACAAATGCTAATTGGTTTTATCCGTCTACCTCTCCGAAGATGCCAAGTTGATTTATGGCACCGTGTATCGGAGGTTTAGACGGATGCGGCCGATGTAGCAGACTTCGTTAGATTCCCCCTCACTTGAGGGGGTTTTGATTCTGGGGACGCTCTTCCCTACAGGCGCAAGCCCCTGCAGTTAATTACGCTACCGCATCGCGGTAACAACTTTCTCCTCCTTCAGAATTTCACTTCATGTCGTGGGTGTTTGTTTTGTTTGTGGTTTCCCGTGGATTGTATACGGAGACTAATTTATGTCGTCGCCCGTAGGACGTGGATTAGTCCAAATCCGTATTTTCTTAGATTTGGGTTTGAGGTTTTGGTTTAAGGATACGTTAGCCATATTTGAGGCTAAGATCAACTTAAACGTTTGTTAAGGACACGTTAGTCCAATTTGAGACTAAGATCAACTTAACGGGATCGTTTGGATCCGACAAAAGAGCATTTGGGCTATATTGTTCCAGTTTAGGGACATAGTGGTCCAACATTCCCATTTAGGGACGGATGTTAGTTTAGGGATGCATTAGTCCATGAGTTTAAGGACGCGTCAGTCCATGAGTTTAAGGACCCCATAGTCCATATTGATGTGTGGTTGTCGGGACCCGTCACCTCTCTGACGACGTTGAAGGATTACAACGACAAATATCAGAGGAGTTCGGAGATGTACCCTTGAACCGGGTGTAAATTGATTTAAGAGAGCAGTCGTGCTCAGTCAATTTAATTTGAGGACTTACGGCCAGAATTGGGTTAAGTCCAGTTGAAAATGTTCAACATTTTATTTGCATTTGGCCTGTTAGGCCTATACTAGGGCTCTACCCCTGTTTAATAATGCAGTGCATTTATTCTGGCCTGTTAGGCCCTTTTAATTGGGCTCTGTCCCCTTTTTTATAATGCAGAGCATTTGTTTTAGTCTGACAGACCTTTATTTGGGCTCTGTCCCTTTTTAAAATAATGCATTGCATTTTATTAGGCCTGTTAGGCCCTTTTAATTGGGCTTTGCCCTTCTTTTTAATAATGCACTACATTAATTAGTCTGACAGAGTGCCACGTGGCTAGTCAGGCGCTTTGCGCTAGCACAAGGCGCAAGCGCATGTGGAGGTGACACGTGTCACGCTCTCGTGAGCGCAAGCGCAGTGCGCTACGACAGTGCGCTGCGCTGTTGCGCTGCTGACACGTGGCGCGCTCTGTCGACTTGCGCCAATTTTAAGGGAGCAGTGCTCTGTTTTAAAGCGCAAGGCGCAGTTTGTTCTGGGGCTGACACGTGGCGCTCTCTGGTGGCTTGCGCCAACCCGAGAGCGCAACAGTGCAAATTTTACAAGTGCAGGGCACTGTTTAATTTCTTGATCAAATTTAGATCAAAGAAAATAAGTTTTTTCTTGTTTTCAAGAACCAGTGGTTCATCAAAAAGGATATGCCTTTATACAGAAGTAAATTACTTCTTCTTTACTTTTATTATTATTTATATTTTTTTATCCAAGACCTTGATCTTGTTCTTAGATCATTGATCTCTTTTAGAATAAATTTCTTCTTTTATTCGAAGGTTTTTACCTTTTCTTTCTCTAAGCTCTTCTCAAAATTTTTTAGAGGAGTTCTCAATATCTCTCTGTGTTAATCGCTTTTAGATTTGGAGTCTAGGGGCCTTTTTATAGTGCCATTTGATTTGTTAAATCAGTTAAAGAGACCTTTCTTTGAGTGATTTAGGGATTTTTCCCCACCGTTGGATCTTTGATCCAAGGGCTTCTGTTTTACAGAAGAGAATCTTATTGTTTTAATAAGATCAGAAAGATCTTTCTGGAATTTTAATTCTGTTTTAGTGCTGGCACAGCTAGCGCAAGCGCACCTGCGCTTGACACGTGTCGCGCAGCGCAGAGCGCAGCGCAACTGCGCTGCCACGTGTAGCGCAGCGCAGAGCGCAGTGCAACTGAAGCGTTGCTTCCTTTATTATTATTTGAATTTTATTTGAAAACAGAGCCTTGCTCTGATTGGGGAAACAGAAGCGTTGCTTCACTTCCCGCCTTGGAATTTGAACAGAGCTTTGCTCTTATTGGGGGAAACAAATGCCCCCCCACCGTTGCGCTTACGTGGCCCCAGACGTGAGCACAGCGGTGGCAGAAGTTCAACCGTTGTGCCACCTTTTGGAAGTTGAAACGGCTCTGAACGCCTATAAATAGGACCTTTGGTCTCTTAGATGATTTCCATCTCTTCGTAAGCATTTTTATTCAGAGCCTTGCTATTTTGTTCAAGCACTTTTAAGAGTTGAAACTCTGAAAAAAAATTTAGGTAAAAATCAAATTAGATTAAATTAAATCAATTTTAAGAGCCTTGCTCTAAATAGATCCCTGATCTAAAGAAAACCCCTTTAGGGCACTAGCAGAGCTTTGCTCTACAGGTCTAAAGGGATCTAAAGGGGACTAAAGAGAATCCTTTTAGGGTTCTATGAATGGAGGTTTGCTCTTTAAAGGATTTTCTCTTATGTTTTCTTAATTCATTAATGGAGCTTTGCTCCTTCCAAATCCTATAGAAGAACTCTTAAGAGTTTTTCATGGATCTTTGAGGTTAAAGATGGCGTTTTACTTTTTAATGAATTATATCATCTTGCTTGATCAGTCCGTTTGCTAACTTTGTGGATTCCCTTTCACAGGAGCAATGAACGCCTACCTGTACGACCTTGATGAGATCATCTCTTATGGAGACATTCGCCGACTCGGCCGTTCTCAGAACTGGGAACTCACAAACGCCGATTGTGCCGAAATTATGAGTCGCTTCGACGCTTATAACGGCCAACTACTTCCTCGACGCTCTCCTCTCCTGAAGCTCATTGTGGGAGCAATTTGGGAAGCGCTTCCCCTATTCTTTATCGGAGTACCGCTCAGGGCGTTAGACGCTGCCGAGGATAAGGTGCACTCGGTGTATCTGATGAACCTAATCTCGAAGAGACGGCGAGACAATCTTGTCGATCTCCTGCAACAGGCCTTTCAACAGTCCGCCATACTTGCCGCTTATCGGAGGGTCGAGGACATCAGTGGAGATCCCGACGCTCGTGCTCGCGAGAGAAAGCACACTAGGATGATTCGCCAGGCTTGGAAAGTCCTGGACAAGGTCACTCTCGAGTTCCTCAATCCATGTCCTAGATTTGAGGTTTTGCCATTGTAATAGCATCTTGATAATGTTTTTGTTTAATGCTTCCATAATTGTAAGAACTTTTTTCGCAGCATGAATGGCAAATTTCTCATTTCAGCTTGTCTTATTTTATGTACCAAGTTTTTTGCACATGCATGAATGAATATGCCTCGGACGCAAATCAGATATTCTTTCTGTCGCTTTCTATTCCTTGTTGTGTTCTTTTCCATGTGATTTTAGCAAGTGCGGTCTGTAGGTAGCGTATAGTCGTCAGTCTTGGGCTCTTTGTAGAGTGGTGATGGCTTAGGAGACAGGGTTAAAGTCTGCCACCTAAAACTCTTCAACTTTGTGAGCCGTGAGGGTCTCACAAAGATTTTTCTCCCTACGGATCGAGAGGATCTCGTAGGTGTATTTTCTCCTTAGGAATCGTGAGGATTCCTAAGTGCGTTTTCTCTTATAAGTCGTAAGGATCTTATAAGAGAATTTTCCCTCTTATGAGTCGAGAGGACCCGTAAGCGGTTGTTTCCCTCCTTGTCGAGATTCGACTTTGGAGAGTGTGACCCGTGGATAGTATGCAAGAGACCGTTTTGGGCCGACTTGCAGGGTCCCAGTGCTTAGGAAACAGGTTTTTTAATCCCTACTGCCTAAGGCTTTATCTCACGAGTCGAGACGAATCAAGAAGTTCTCGCAAAGACATCAATTTCCTCACGAGTCGAGACGAATCGAGCAGTTCTCGCAAGCATATCCTAACGTCACAGTTAACCTCTGCTCTTTACGATAGAGGTATGTTAGGGTCTGTGGTACTAGGGTTTTGCCCGTCGTACCGTCGCATTGGCTGATGTATCCCTCGATAGGCAATCGTGCTGTTCGAGCAGCCTTGCGACTGCCGAGTCTCTGATCCCTTCGGGGGCTGGACAAGACGTCATCAAGCAATCCTCCTTGGCAGTTTGACCGTCAGAAGAGCAAGTGTTAGGAATTTTTCCATGCCGCTTTTTACTTGAGGTTAGGCTCATTTTGGAGAGCCCCGATGAGTCATAACCACTCCGCGCTGGTGTGGGATGATCTCCGATAGTCTTTCAGGCTTTATATAACTTGCCGTTAAGACCCTGAAGCTAGGAATTTGGCCTTCGCTTCATTTGCTGGCATTGCGTCTGCTGTATCGAGACGAACGTCGAGGTGGTGATTACTCTGCGCTTGTGCGAGATGATCTCCAATTGTCTTTCAGGCTTTATATGACTTGCCGTTAAGACCCTGAAGCTAGGAATTTGGCCTTTGCTTCGTTTGCTGGCATTGCGTCTGCTGTATCGAGACGAACGTCGAGGTGGTGATTACTCCGCGCTTGTGCGAGATGATCTCCAATTGTCTTTCAGGCTTTATATGACTTGCCGTTAAGACCCTGAAGTTAGGAATTTGGCCTTTGCTTCGTTTGCTGGCATTGCGTCTGCTGTATCAAGACGAATGTCGTGGTTGTCTCTAGGTTGTTGGTGAACCGTTGAGGTTTGGAACTAGAGATTTTTCCATGGATCCTTTTGGTGATGTTGCGTCTGCTGTATCGAGACGAAAGTCGAGGTGGTGACCACTCCGCACTTGTGCGAGATGATCTCCGATTGTCTTTCAGGCTTTACATGACTTGCCGTTAAGACCCTGAAGCTAGGAATTTGGCCTTTGCTTCATTTGCTGGCATTGCGTCTGCTGTATTGAGACGAATGTCGCGGTTGTCTCTAGGTTGCTGGTGAACCGTCGAGGTTTGGAACTAGGGATTTTTCCGTGGCTTCTTTTGGTGATGTTGCGTCTGCTGTATCGAGACGAACGTCGAGGTGGTGAACACTCCGCGCTTGTGCGAGGTGATCTCCGATTGTCTTTCAGGTTTTATATGACTTGCCGTTAAGACCCTGAAGCTAGGAATTTGGCCTTTGCTTCGTTTGCTGGCATTGCGTCTGCAATATTGCGACAAATGCCGCGATTGTCTCTGGGTTGTTGATGAACCGTCAAAGTTTGGAACTAGGGATTTTGCCGTGGCTCCTTTTGGTGATGTTGCGTCTGCTGTATCGAGACGAACGTCGAGGTGGTGGCCACTCCGCGCTTGTGCGAGGTGATCTCCGATTGTCTTTCAGGCCTTATATGACTTGCCGTTAAGACCCTGAAGCTAGGAATTTGGCCTTCGCTTCGTTTGCTTTGTCACGTCCGAATCCTGTTGGAGGAAGAACGCTGGGGCGACATCTCGTCTGCTGTATCGAGACGAACATCGAGGTGGTGACTGTTAGTTATATGTATGCCCTAGAGGCCATTACTACACATGTGATGTATATTGTAGTGGATGCTTGGACATATATAGGGAGGACTTTCTTGCTCGACATGATAGTATGCTATCTGGTTACCCTTTACCTTAATGTGTATACTGATTGTCTCTCTGTTACATGTTGGTAAAGCCCTTAGGATGTGTACTTGACTACCTGGACTATGATGCGGATCATACTAGTGGGGACATGGTAGTCTATAAGTACATCCTTCAAGGTCCCTAGTCG
Source organism: Agapanthus africanus (assembly GCA_030015575.1). Lineage (NCBI taxonomy): Eukaryota > Viridiplantae > Streptophyta > Magnoliopsida > Asparagales > Amaryllidaceae > Agapanthus > Agapanthus africanus. The sequence continues at coordinate 670,994,435 of CM057337.1, forward strand.
TGGGTATATGGAGACGGGGCATCGATATACCAGAGTAGACTGGCGTATACGCTTCTCGACCCATGAGATGGGCGATGGATGATCCCATATCCATTGGTGTTTGACATCAGAGATGGTATACGGGTGCTCAGTGGAGACTGGGTACACTGGACGGACTCGCCGAGAACTCCTAGATGGTATTATACCTCACGTCAGATGGCAGTTCTCAGGTGACACTTGTGCAGGTTAGTCTGTAGACCCGAGATCGTCATAGAGTCTTGTGTGATTCCCACTGTGCTTTGATCTCCACCTTACCACGTCCATGAGGGTGTGCAAAACGGTGGATTTTGGGTACAGTCCCGAGTCACATGGAGGCAATGAGCGATATGAGGGGTTTCGTCTCTCCCGGTATTGGGGGTTGATGTTGCGCTGTGCTCGATTGGCCATAACAGGGAAGTCCCTGGCCAGGGCTGGTTTAGAGATATACTGGTAAGTGTTACCAGTAGTTTCTCGATCCGTTATGCACCTCATATCGGCATGACTTATCGGTTATTGGGGTCTGACGTTTACCACCCCTAGAACTGATATGCGACATATCAGACGAGGAGACCGGACTGTACGGTAGTGTCACTGTCAGGCTTTTACAGGAGTTGGAGCGGGCTTGCTTGCTGATCTTTTGATCGTTCAATACCCGGGTAGCCGTTACGTCCAGCTAGTACCGCTGACGGCTTGTGGGTGTTTGATATGATCATCACCTACTGCCGGCGTATTGACGAGTCTTTAGAGTCCTACATAGAGGTTGTACTGGCTCAGGCAAAACGAGATAGGGGCGCATATGTGATATGTGCGGGACCGGGAATAATGCGTGTATGTGATACCGTATTCTATTCTCGCGATGATTGTATCGATCGGTTGTATGCGATATAACCTAGTTATCGATTCAAGGGTTGATTCGATAAGTCGATACATTTGATATTAGTCGGTTGTATGCGATATGACCGGATCGTTAAATCAAGTGTTGATTTAATGATTTAATGTATAATTATATATTTGATATATTACTTTACATTAACTAGTATTACTTCACTTAAGATTGATTTTCTCACTTGATGTGCACAAGTTGTATATGTGATATATTTTATGCACAAGATTTTATCATGTTTGATGATATATGCAAACTTGGGTGTGTGTATGACTTACACCATGTTTAAGATAATGGATTAGGTTTTTATTTATTAAGTAATTCAAAATGGTAGCTTTCTTTATTTGGGCTTGAAGCTTCATGAAGCTTTTAAGCATCTTTGACAAAGTCTAACCATTTTGTTTTGCTTGAGATTTTGCTTAACCTAACCCATTAACTTAAACTAGGGTTTAGTCTCTACAAAGGTTAACTCACCCATGGTTGCATTATGATAGACTTCACTTGATAATTCATTTCATCATTTTCATTATTATTCTTTTTCTTCTTCTTCTTCTTCTTGAAGAAAAGGAAAAAGGTTGCTAGAAATTTTCAAGTGAAGATTAAGAAATCAAAATCTAAAGAGAACCCACTTCCTATCTCACCATCCTCTACTAGACTAGCACTTTAGTTTAGGGTGTTTGCTTCACTAATTCATTGGTTAGTGAAGTAGAACCTTGAGTTCGTATTCTCTCGAAGTAGATCATCTTCGGCCTCGAAGACTTCATGCGATCCCGTTGCAATTTCTCAAGGAGCCGTCCGAGAGTCCGGGAGTTGGATGATCGCAGCGAAGGGACGTCGTCACGGAGCTTTGGAAGTGGAGGACTGGATCTACAAAGGCTGTAGTCCCTTTCCTTTAGAGTAAAGTTGTTTTCTTGCTATTTGATTCGCCTAATATTTAGTTAACGATCTTGCTTAGGGTTGTTCGGCACCTAAAATTTTTAATCCGGCATGGTCGATGCGTTGTAGAGCCTTGTTAGTGTGCTTAGTAACCCTACAGTGGTATCAGAGCCTAGCTAGAGCATTAGGCGATGTGTTAACGAAGTTAAAACTCCGAACGAACCCGAATACAACATTTCAAACCCCTCTCTGTACATTTTCTGAAAACTGTGATTTTTCAGTATTAAAAATACCTAAAAATTCAGCAGGGTTTTCTAAGAATTACCATGAAAAATGAGCCCCCAATTCCTCAACTTGGCCGCGGAACCGCGGCAACAAGCCACCTTTGGCGGTGGTCCACGGCAAGGTAAGGGTATTAGGGACGGATTTTTGCACAGTAATACTTACCTCTGTTTTTACTATTTTCTGTGTATTTTTAAACTGACTCAAGTGTTGAGTATTCTGGGGTTTATTTTGTATTCGTTGATTCGATCGGAATATTTAATTTGGTCGGGTTTTCCGGATATTTAGAAACTGTTAAAAAGTTCGATCCGATATCAATAACTCACTTTTTCCCGACCCGGAAAATTTCCAAGTGTTGGATTTTTCCGTTTGTTTAAGAACGTCTAAATCGTGCAAGTTGCGCAATGGACCCTCTAGAAGACAACAAACCTTAACTCGATTATGTGACCGTCTTGAACTGCCTTTTGAACCTTAGGGTTTGGGGCAGTACGGCGTGCCACATGTGAGGCGTTGGCTTGACCGTTCTACGGATGGACCGTTGGTACTGTGGCATGTAATGGATGTTTTTAGACTCCCCTCAAGTGTTGAGAACCAATTCGGAAAACTTGGGTGTTTTGATTATTCGATCGGAAAGTTTAACACTGTCCATTTATCTGGAATGTGATAAAATATTTGGAATCCACAAGTAATTATGAGATAACTAATTTGATTGTTATAAACATAGCAGTTTAGTCTCATTTGATCGGTTGCCACAGAATTTTGATGCGATCAAAAGTCCGTCGCAATCACGTAGCGTACGCGGATACTCGCCGGATAAACTTAATAAACAGCCATGCCCCATAGCCCCGACCAAGTGACTGTAGGAGAACCCCGTCGCCGAAAGCATCCGTTCGGGTGCTCGCGGCAGCGGTGTTCCGCCTTAGTGCACTCCGTCGACGGCGTCCGGGGGTGCGGCCGTCTACTAAAGTTTGCGACGAGCATTCGATCAGGATGTCGGGAATCTTGTTGAATTGCCCGACTTGATATTGAAAAGAGTTTTCGATATGGAGACTAAAATGCGGGGTTTATAATTATCAGGCATGCGATGTCTAAGGAGGTTGCGGATTCCAACTGTTATAGTTTTACACTTTCTTTTCTGCGACCGTAAGTGTAATATGTGATATCGCCGGTTTCGTTGCTATATTTCAACGACAATTGGGATGCGCATATTTACTTACGTTGATGACATGTGATGTTATGTGTTGCTGGATATGTTATATTGGATCGTCGCGTTTTGAATAGCCGGGGGTTTTATGTGAGATGAGAGTTTTTATTTTCATTCATATAAATTTAAATGTATGTAATATTCTTTTATTGGGGCACTTCCGGGTTGAGGTTGATGTCACCATTTGTATATCATTTACTTTTCCGCACTAGGATAGACCCAAGGAGGAGAGCACAAGTAACCGGGTTCTGGAGTCCAGTGGGAGACCAACTCGAGGAGTCGAGTCCGGGTCTCCTAACTCTAGAATTGGTAGGGTTGCTTGCCGCTCTCGTAGGGATCTAGGGGTGTGGGTTTGGCTATTCATCACGACCGTGGAATCTGTGTTTTATAGAGTCTCAAAATAAAACACGGACGTCCTAGTATATCCAATGTTTCATATGTTTCTTCTGCTGCGATATCTGTGATGTGATCATGTGATGTGCTGTGATAGATACTATATATAGTATATATGATATATTATATAGACGTTACTTATGTTTTACACCCGCTCTAGCCCTGCCCCGCTCTGCCGTTAGTCACCTAACCTAACGGTGCACGAGGGGACATCGAGGCGAATGCGGATGGCATAAGTGTACGTCGTATTTATCTGTGATATATAGGTGATTTAAATGACGGGACTTCATTAATGTGATTAATGAAAGAAAAAGAAACCTAAAAGATGTTGTGGAATCGAATTTTCAAAAACAGGTAGCTACAGTTCTTGCTTTGCATCGCGGTGTTCCTTATAGAACATCATGCACCTTATTCGATGAGGAAAGGGCCGAGATCCCTTCACCGGGAGTGACCCCTTTAGCAATAACTGGCAGATGCTACAACACTCGGTTTGTCTTTTGATTGCTTCTATAGTTCTTTCTTTGCATAGTGGTATATATGATATATCCTGCACCTCATTCGACGAGGAAAGGGCCGACGATCCCTTCACCGGGAGTGACCCCTTTAGCAAAACTAGAAAAGCCTCAAAAACACTCCATTTTAAAATCATTTGATTCTACAACGATATCAAGTTCATTACGCAATAGGTTTTCAGAAAAACCTGTCGTAGCCCTCCGTCATTTCAGATAAGTCCTGCTTAGTATTCGTGCCGCGTTTGTTGACCTTGTCAAGGCGCAGTGTGCGGTAGCTGACCAGTATTTATCTGTTTATGCATATGATACAGATTGGGTTAGGGTAGTCGTACGGCCTTGTTGAACTTGTCAAGGGTCGTGCGGGTGGGTTTAATTCAATCAAGAAATGACGGGTTGAACTTGACTTACGGTCTATGGTTTGTTGACCTTGTCAAGGTCATAGATCGTTTGGGGCAAAATTATCGGGAATTTCAAGTGTTGAAATTTGCAATGAGATTGCATACCTTCTATGAGATAGTTGGATCCCGATACCCACTGCGAGTAATTGTTACTCCTGGGAGAGTTTTACGCATTACAATTAGCCGATCAAGTAGGTGTCTAGAAAGGTGTCAATGGGGTTACGCCTATGGGAAAACGAGGTTTACTTTAATTAGGTCCGTGCGAAAGCACGGGGAACCTCCCTCAAAGTACCGACACTGGCCTGGCTGAAAGATTGGCGAAGTTGTAGGGTGTAATTAATCCCGGCTAGTTTTTCCTTTTAGGGTTTGAAGGAAGATTTGATAAAAACAGTGGGAGCCATCCTGATTAAATAAAATAATAACCAATCTGATCTTGCAAGAGCATACGCTGAGTGTTTTCTTCTCTCTCTCTCCAGGTAGCGACCATATCACGCCTTAATCAAGATAATAATACGGATGTATTGACCGAACCCGCTTGTTATACTGAGCTAGGGAACGTTGGTCCCGCTCAAACTTATAATCGTTATAAGACAGAGCATGACATAGGGGATTACCAAAATTCCCATGCCGCCCAAACGAAGAAAGTGCATGATGATGCATCTTCTTCGGGTGTGTTCATTACAAAGAACTGTTTCTCAGTATCCTTTACGTCCTGGGTATGTAATACCGGATCAGGATCCTACATATGTAATTTGTTACATGGGCTACAGATAGGTAAAGAACTGAGAACGGGTGATAAGTTTCATGAGATAGAAAACGGTGCAAGTGTTGCAGCCAAGTCTGTTGGTCACTATCACCCTGTATTACCAGAATACATTGATTCTGAACGAATGTTATTAAGATACCGAACCTGATATACAAAATCATATCGGTCTCTTTATCAGTAAAGAAAGGATATAATTTTGTATTGTTGGATAATGTTTTGAACATTTCCTATATCAAAAGTTGATCGGTTCAGGCACGTTATCTAAAAGCATTGACGTTCTAAATCAAACTACAGTTCTTAGTATACAGAACACACACAAGTGGAATAGTTCAGAAATGAACGAATCCTTCTTGAGGTATTGTAGACTAGGTCATATCAATACGACCCGACTAGCTGAAGTTACATGTAGATGCATATTTAAATTAGTTTGAATTTACATCTTGTGAAACTTGCTGGTCATGTCATAGAGATAAGATGACCATAGCTCTGTTTTTGGAAACAAAGAAAGAGTTAGTGAACTTTTGGGATTGATACATGCTGATGTATAAAGGTCCCCTGTCTACACATGCCAAGACCGGTTCTTTTTACTTCATTACATTCTCTGATGATCTCTCAAGATTCAGACATATGTTCCTGTTGAAACACAAGTCCGAACCTTTTGAGATATTCACAGAATATAAGTTAGAAGTAGAGAACCAAAATAAGGGTATAAGTATTATGTCCTTTGATGCGATCAAGGAGGAGAATACTTGAGCACGGAATTCCTGGATTATTCTAAAGGAGAATGAGATTCTCTCTCAGCATTACTCCTCCGTATACACCATAGCACGATGGTATATCGGGGCGGAGCAATAGCACCCTATATGATATGGTGTGCTCTATGATGAGTACTACTGAGTTTCCTATTTCCTTATGGGAGTTATGCACTTGTGAAGTTGCATACCTATTGAATATGGTTCAAATCAAATCAGTTGCCTACCACTCCATATGAGATATGGTAAGGGAAGAGCCCATCTCTTAAGTCAGTTAATATTTGGGGTTGTCCAGCCTATGTCTGAAAGCAAAATCCGGACAAACTCGAGGCAAAGTCTGATCTGTGCAAGTTTGTTGGATATCCTAAGCATTAGCAAAGGAATATCTTCTACCAAACCGAGGAACAAAAATATTTTGTTTCTCAACATGCCACCTTTGTGAAAGGGAATTTCTTGAGAAGAAATTATTGATCATGAGGTAGAACTGGAAAGAGTTCCAGCTATATAAACTGCAGCTGATGATTTGGTAGAACCAAAGGATTCAATAGTAACCAACGAACCTCAGCCTCTCCGCCGATCTAGTAGGGTTCCTCACCCACCTGAGAGATACTTTGGTTTCTCTATGACAGTGGGAGCGAGGATTGCATCATGAGATGATCACCCAACTAGTTTCGAGCTGGCCATCAGGAGTAAGACTCTGTAAGAATGGCTGGATGCTTAGCGATCTGAGATGGAATCTTTATACACCAACAAAGTATGGACTTTGGTTGCTTAATCTGAAGGGTTAAATCCCCATTAGGAGCAAGTATATCTTGAGAAGATTACTTGGTGTACATGGAAAAGTTGAGACTTTCAAAGCAAGACTTGTTAAAGGTTTGCATCATTGGCCAGGTATGGATTATGTTGAAACCTTTTCTAAGTAGCTATGCTTAAGTCCATCCAGATCCTACTTGCCACGGCTACATACCATGACTACGATATCTGGTGGTTGGGTGTCATGACTACTTTTCTAAATGATATTTTAGAAGAGAGAGTCTGTAAGTACACAGTCAGAAGGCTTCGTAGACAGTGGGAGCAGCAGAAACATGTGCAAGATGTTTTATGTGATAAAGCAGGCATCGCGGAGTTGGAACGTCTGTTTTGATGTGTTAGTTAAAGAGTTTGACATCATCAAAATGGTAGATGAACCTTGTATATACAAAAAGGTAGTAGAGAGTATGGTGGTGATCCTCGTAGAGTACGTGGATGACATACTCTTGATAGGGAAGGAGTTTCCTATGCTACGCTCGGTCAATCTCCGCTTATCACAATGATTCTCCATATAGGATCAAAGTGATACCTACTAAATCTTAGGTTTTAGATCTATGAGATAGATCTAATTGGATGTTAGGATACTCAATAGATGTAGTGAGATGGTATCAATCGATCCTGGGGAGAATCACTGGAAAGGTTCCAGGGTGATAAGGAAGACTGAAAGTCAGTCACAGGCATTGTCTTTACCCTCAGTAAAGGGACGGTATGTTGGAAGAGTTCCAAGCTAGATACTGTGACATACTAGACGATTAAAGGCAAGATACATCGTTACCAAAGATGCTACCAAAGAGGAAGTCTGGGTGTATATAAGTTCATGAGATGAACTTCGTTCCTCCCATTGTATGACAATAGAGTTGTGGCTTATGCCAAGGAACGCCCGTCCCATCAGTGATCCAGATATATTCTAAGGCAGTATCACCTGATCATGGAGATGGTTGATCTCCAAGGGATCGAGGTTAGGAGAGTAGACTCAGAGGACAACACGGTGGATCCACTCACAAAGGCCTTTTCCCAGAGAGAGACTATTATGGGATGGTTGAGTATGAGATACTACAACCACTGTTATCAGATGGCCCTAGTGCAAGTGGGAGATTGTTAGTTATATGTATGCCCTAGAGGCCATTACTACACATGTGATGTATATTGTAGTGGATGCTTGGACATATATAGGGAGGACTTTCTTGCTCGACATGATAGTATGCTATTTGGTTACCCTTTACATTAATGTGTATACTGATTGTCTCTCGGTTACATGTTGGTAAAGCCCTTAGGATGTGTACTTGACTACCTGGACTATGATGCGGATCATACTAGTGGGGACATGGTAGTCCATAAGTACATCCTTCAAGGTCCCTAGTCATGGGTATATTGAGACGGAGCATCGATATACCAGAGTAGACTAGCGTATGCCTTCTCGACTCATACAGATGGGCGATGGATGATCCCATATCCATTGGTGTTTGACATCAGAGATGATATACGGGTGCTCGGTGGAGACTGGGTACACTGGACGGACTCGCCGAGAACTCCCAGATGGTATTATACCTTACGTCAGATGGTAGTTCTCTGGTGACACTGGTACAGGTTAGTCTGTAGACCCGAGATCGTCATAGAGTCTTGTGTGATTCCCACTGTGCTTTGATTTCCACCTTACCACGTCCAAGAGGGCGTGCAAAACGGTGGTTTTTGGGTACAGTCCCAAGTCACATGGAGGCAATGAGTGATAGGAGGGGTTTCGTCTCTCCCGGTATTGGGGGTTAATGTTGCGCTGTGCTCGATTGGCCATAACAGGGAAGTCCCTGGCCAGGGCTGGTTTAGAGATATACTGGTAAGTGTTACCAGTAGTTTCTCGACCCGTTATGCGCCTCATATCGGCATGACTTATCGGTTATTGGGGTCTGACGTTTACCACCCCTAGAACTGATATGCGACATATCCGACGAGGAGACCGGACTGTACGGTAGTGTTACTGTCAGGCTTTTACAGGAGTTGGAGCGGGCTTGCTTGCTGATCTTCTGATCGCTCAATACCCGGGTAGCCGTTATGTCCAGCTAGTACCGCTGACAACTTGTGGGTGTTTGATATGATCATCACCTACTGCCGGCGTATTGACGAGTCTTTAGAGTCCTACATAGAGGTTGTACTGGCTCCGGCAAATTGAGATAGAGGCGCATATGTGATATGTGCGGGACCAAGAATAATGCATGTATGTGATACCGTATTCTATTCTCGCGATGATTGTATCGATCGGTTGTATGCGATATAACCTAGTTATCGATTCAAGGGTTGATTCGATAAGTCGATACATTTGATATTAGTCAGTTGTATGCGATATGACCGGATCGTTAAATCAAGTGTTGATTTAATGATTTAATGTATAATTATATATTTGATATATTACTTTACATTAACTAGTATTACTTCACTTAAGATTGATTTTCTCACTTGTTGTGCACAAGTTGTATATGTGATATATTTTGTGCACAAGATTTTATCATGTTTGATGATACATGCAAACTTGGGTGTGTGTATGACTTACACCATGTTTAAGATAATGGATTAGGTTTTTATTTATTAAGTAATTCAAAATGGTGGCTTTCTTTATTTGGGCTTGAAGCTTCATGAAGCTTTTAAGCATCTTTGACAAAGTCTAACCATTTTGTTTTGCTTGAGATTTTGCTTAACCTAACCCATTAACTTAAACTAGGGTTTAGTCTCTACAAAGGTTAACTCACCCATGGTTGCATTATGATAGACTTCACTTGATAATTCATTTCATCATTTTCATTATTATTCTTTTTCTTCTTCTTCTTCTTCTTGAAGAAAAGGAAAAAGGTTGCTAGAAATTTTCAAGTGAAGATTAAGAGTGAGAAATCAAAATCTAAAGAGAACCCACTTATTATCTCACCATCCTCTACTAGACTAGCACTTTAGTTTAGGGTGTTTGCTTCACTAATTCATTGGTTAGTGAAGTAGAAGCTTGAGTTCGTATTCCCTCGACGTAGATCATCTTCGGCCTCGAAGACTTCAAGCGATCCTGTTGCAATTTCTCAAGGAGCCGTCCGAGAGTCCGGGAGTTGGATGATCGCAGCGAAGGGACGTCGTCACGGAGCTTTGGAAGTGGAGGACCGGATATACAAAGGTTGTAGTCCCTTTCCTTTAGAGTAAAGTTGTTTTCTTGCTATTTGATTCGCCTAATATTTAGTTAACGATCTTGCTTAGGGTTGTTCGGCACCTAAAAATTTTAATCCGGCATGGTCGATGCCTTGTAGAGCCTTGTTAGTGTGCCTAGTAACCCTACAGTGACCACTCCGCACTGGTGCAAGATGATCTCCGATTGTCTTTCAGGCTTTATATGACTTGCCGTTAAGACCCTGAAGCTAGGAATTTAGCCTTCGCTTCGTTTGCTGGCATTGCGTCTGCTGTATCGAGACGAATGCCGCGTTTGTCTCTAGGTTGCTGGTGAACCGTCGAGGTTTGGAACTAGGGATTTTGTCGTAGCTCCTTTTGGTGATGTTGCGTCTGTTGTATCGAGACGAACGTCGAGGTGGTGACCACTCCGCGCTTGTGCGAGATGATCTCCGATTGTCTTTCAGGCTTTATATGACTTGCCGTTAAGACCCTGAAGCTAGGAATTTGGCCTTCGCTTCGTTTGCTTTGTCACGTCCGAATCCTGTTGGAGGAAGAACGCTGAGGCGACATCTCGTCTGCTGTATCAAGACGAACGTCGAGGTGGTGACCACTCCGCACTGGTGCAAGATGATCTCCGATTGTCTTTCAGGCTTTATATGACTTGCCGTTAAGACCCTGAAGCTAGGAATTTGGCCTTCGCTTCGTTTGCTTTGGTGTGTCCGAATCCTGTTGGGAAAGGACGCTGTTGTGATATCTCGTCTATTGTATCGAGACGAACATCGAGGTGGTGACCACTTCGCACTGGTGCAAGATGAACCCCTAGATTGTATACAGGGATCGATGTGATCTCACCTGTAGGGCATAAAGTTTCATTCTTTCATCATTTCTTTTATTCTTTCCGCGATACTCTATCATTTCAGCTTTTATATCGCGAAGGTCGCGATTGCCCAATCATTTCGGCTATTTTTCGCGGTGCCCAATCATTTCGGCTATTTATTTTATTTTTACTCGCTGCTTTTTATTGCGAGTTGCCCCATCATTTCGGCTATTTTTTTTTATTTTTTACTCACTGCTTTTTACTACGAGTTGCCCCATCATTTCGGCTATTTTTTTATTTTTTATTTTTACTCGCCGCTTTTTATTGCGAGTTGCCCCATCATTTCGGCTATTTCATATGCATTTTTGGCTCGTTGACTTTTTGCCACGAGTATGGAACTTAGAATCTGACGCCAATCTCAGCATCAGCATCGCTACAACTGGAATATTGCCAGAAGCGAATCATCATTTGCCATGAAAGGACTTGGAATTTGATACCGATTTAGGCATTAGCATCGCTACAACTGGGATATTGCCAGGAGCGAATCATCACTTGCCTCTGTTGATGTTGAACAAAGGTGGCTTAGCGAACAGGGTTAGGATCCCGTCGACTAAGACTTTTGACTTCATGAGCCGTAAGGGTCTCACAAAGGTATTTCTCCCTACAAGTCGTGAGGATCTCGTAGGTGTGTTTTCTCCTTAGGAATCGTGAGGATTCCTAAGTGCATGTTCCCCTGTAAGTCGTAAGGATCTTACAAGAGGGTTTTCTCCTTTTAAGTCGAGAGGACTTACAAGGGTTGTTCACCATATGGACATATCCCCAGTCATGGATGGGACTTGGTTAGGGAAATGTTTATTCACGCCCGTGGATTGTATACAAGGGTCAGTATTGAGCCGCCTGTAGGGCATGAATGGAGATTGTGGGGGTTGCTTAAGAACAGGTTAAGGTTTCTGTAACTTAAGACTTTCAAATCTTATGAGCCATGAGGGTCCCATAAGAGAATTCTCCTTACGAGTCGTGAAGATCTCGCAAGTGTAATTTCTCCTTAGGAATCGTGAGGATCCCTAAGTGTGTTGCTTCCCTGTGAGTCGTAAGGATCTCACGTGGGTGGTTTCTCCTTACAAGGTCGAAAGGACCTTATAAGTGTCTTTTAACGAGGTTGCGCACTTTCGGGTTTTCACAAACACTCGCCAGTAGTCCTGCTATTTTTACTCACGGAGCCCTTTCGGGTTTTCATCCGTGCCCATTTTGCTTATGTACATACCGTTTTCTCTTCTTCTTTTTTAACGAGGTTGCGTCCCTTTGGGTTTTCACAAACACTGGCCGGTAGCCCTGCTGTTTTTACTCACGGAGCCCTTTCGGGTTTTCATCCGTGCCCATTTTGCTTATGGACATACCGTTTTTTTTATTCTCTCTTTTTTATCCTTTTTATATAACGAGGTCGCGCCCTTTCGGGTTTTCACAAACACTCGCCGGTAGCCCTGCTGTTTTTACTCACGGAGCCCTTTCGGATTTTCATCCGTGCCCATTTTGCTTATGGACATACCGTTTTTATTTCTCTTTTTTTTTACCACGTCAGCCTGAGGATGCCGCGGGTTGGTAGTAGTTTAACGACGTTTCGGTCATTTGCAAGTTTTAGGACATTGCGGTCCACCGCTGCCGTATTTAAGGCGAATTTCTAGTTTATGGACTTTTCGGTCCATGGGGCTTTCTCGATGACTGAGCATGATGCCCCCGGCATGTCCACCCTTTTAGGAGCATGAGGCTGTGGCGGGCTCACCTTCCAGTCTTCAGACAGCGCGAAATTGCCCTGCTGGTGTTGGTCTTCAACCCAGTTTTTGAAGACGTAGCAGTTTTCGATCGGATGGCCCAATACTTGGTGGTAAGGGCAGTAATTAGGATCGTTGACATCATTCAGTTGTAGCTGGTGTTTCGGTCTCGGTAGAGTGATAAGTCTGTTGCGCACTGCTAGTTCGAACAGCCTCCTTATTTCATCCTGGGGAAATGAGTAAGGACGTTTCAACTTTTCATATAGGAGTTGCCGCTTGTTGTTTCGGCAAACGACCGGTCTAGGGTCACTCGATTGCTGTTGAGTGTTGGCGACGAAGGCCGTTTTTTCCTTCCCTTTATCCTTTTTGTCCGGTCCCTTGTTTGCGGGTCCGAGATTCTTTCCGGATAGCATGTGATTGCGCGGATGAATGCTCTCGCAACTCCCTAATTCTTTCGTTTTAGAAATGGATTCCTTGAAGAGAGGGTTTAGGGCGACTTCTTCGTCAGAGTCGCTTCCAAAGGTGATAACTTGTGATCCCTTGGTGTCGGCTGTGTGACAGTTGTCGGCGGCTCTTTTGTGCTCATTTGTCGTGCTTTTCTGTTTTCGACGAGCCTTGCGCTTCACTTGTTGAACGTGTCGTCGATGGGCATCATATCCCTGCCACCAGTTGTTAGTTGTATGTATGCCCTAGAGGCCAGTATTGTACAGATGATGTATATTATATTGGATGCTTGGACATATATAGAGATAACTTTCTTGCTCGATATGATAGTATGCTATCTGGTTGCTCTTTATCTTAACATGTATACTAGTCTCTTTATACTGTCTTATAGTTACATGTTGGTATAGCCCTTAGGATGTGTACTTGACTACCTGGACTATGATGCAGATCATACTAGTGGGGACATGGTAGTCCATAAGTACATCCTTCAAGGTCCCTAGTCGTAGGTGTATCGAGACGGGGCATCGATATACCAGTGTAGACTGGCGTATACGCTTCTCGACCCATGAGATGGGCGATGGATGATCCCATATCCATTGGTGTTTGACATCAGAGATGGTATACGGGTGCTCAGTGGAGACTGGGTACACTGGACGGACTCGCCGAGAACTCCCAGATGGTATTATACCTCACGTCAGATGGCAGTTCTCAGGTGACACTTGTGCAGGTTAGTCTGTAGACCCGAGATCGTCATAGAGTCTTGTGTGATTCCCACTGTGCTTTGATCTCCACCTTACCACGTCCATGAGGGCGTGCAAAACGGTGGTTTTTCGGTACAGTCCCGAGTCATATGGAGGCAATGAGCGATAGGAGGGGTTTCGTCTCTCCCGGTATTGGGGGTTGATGTTGCGCTGTACTCGATTGGCCGTAACAGGGAAGTCCCTGGCCAGGGATGATTCAGAGATTGGCTGGTAAGTGTTACCAGTAGTTTCTCGACCCGTTATGAGCTTCACATCGGCACGACTTATCGGTTATTGGGGTCTGACGTTTACCACCCCTAGACTTGATATGCGACATATCAGACGAGGAGACCGGACTGTACGGGAAGTGTTGCCGATTGGCTCGACGGGAGTTGTAGCAGGTTCGCTTGTTCTCTTCTGATCGCTCAATACCCGGGTGGCCGTTACGTTTAGCTGACCGCTTGCGGCTTGAGGGTGCTTGATATGATCATCACCCACTGCCGGCGTATTGACGAGTCTTAGAGTCCCACAATAGAGTTACCTAGTCCAGGCGAAATGTTGTGGTGCGCGTATGCGATATGCGCATGGACCCGATTAAAATACGCGTATAGGATACCGTATATTGATCGGGCGGCTTGCTTTTGGTTAGGGTCGTATGTGATATGGCCGGATTGATAAATCAAGTGTTGATTTATCATTTAACCATTACATTCTCACTAGAAATCTTTTCTTGTATCTTTGGATGTATGCATGCATGCATGCATTTCTTATTGTTTCATGCGCATATGGATGTGCATGCACACATACATACATACATCAACTATCATGGTTGATTATACATAGAAAATGGTGGATATATAAGACTCACACCATGGTTTATATTATGGATATTTATTTCTATTTTTCTAAATCAAAAGAAAAGAGAAAAAGGTGAATGATTGGTTATCTTCTACACTCTTCTCTTGACCTAACCATTTTCACCTACCATTTAACCATGATTTATCTTCCTCTTCTCTTTTAACTAAGATGAAATAAATATCCATATCAATTAACCATGGTTTGAGATGAGAAAGGAAAATATATATACTTATGTTTTTCTTTTTCTCTTGTGAGTTATTCTTCCTCTTCTCTTTTAACTAAGATGAAATAAATATCCATATCAATTAACCATGGTTTGAGATGAGAAAGGAAAATATATATACTTATGTTTTTCTTTTTCTCTTGTGAGTTATTCTTCTCTTCTTCATAATATCCATCATCTTCTTCAACCTTGAGCTTATGCTCTCTTGAATTTTCAAGTGAGCAAAATATTCATCAAAATAGGATTTTGAAGTGAGAAAGAGAACCACAACACCATTCTACACAAGTCTAGCCCACTTGTTTAGAGTGTTAGCTTCGATTTTCATTCTTGATCTTGCGAAGTTGCTAGCTTGGACAAAGCGGACTCCGGGTGGATCATCGATGACCTCGAGGAGTTCAAGCGGAGCCTTTTCAAACCCCAAGTAGCCGAGGAGTCTAGCGTAGGGAGCTACAAAGGTTGTACTCTCTAAACCCTAGCTTTTCTTTCATATAATGATGTGATAAATTTAGAAACCCTAATTTTCTAGGAACGATCCGATGTTTGTTAATTTAGCACCCTTAAGACTCCACCTTTGGTTCATGTGATGCTTCCAAACGCTTCATGAGGTGCTAGGCTAACCCAACATTGGTATCAGAGCCGACCTAGAACATTAGGCGACACTTTAACGAAGTTAAAATTCCGATCGAACCGGAAAATGCGGATTTTGAGTGCCCTCTGGACATTTTTTAAAATCTGGTTATTTTCAGAATTAAAAATATGTAAAAAAATTAAGCCGGTAAATATAAGAATTACGGTATAAAAATTATTCGATGAACAGTCATTATTGCCGCGGAAACGCGGCCTAAGCTTGCTTGGGCCGCGGTTCCGCGGCCATATACCTCAATCACTGTATCATTTTTATACTTTAATGCTTACTTCTGCTTGTATATTTTTTAGGGTATTTTTAATCTGTATTTAGTGCTGAAAAATTCTGGAGATGGTTTTGGACTCGCCGATTCGATCGGAATTTTGATTTCGTGACTTTTCCGGGTAAATTAAAAAGTATTGAAGTGTTTGAATGAGTATCATTTGCTCACTTTTCACGAGGTTTAAATCCTTCGGAGGTTCGTGCAAGTTTTGTGGTGGTCCCTCTAGAAGACAATAAACCTTAACTCGATTATGTGACCATCTTGAACTGCCCTTTAAACCTTAGGGTTTGGGGCAGTACGGCGTGCCACATGTGAGGCGTTGGCTTGACCCTTATACGGCTGGACCGCTACTACTGTGTCACACTCCAAGTTTTTGAACTTCGCTCAAGTGTTGAGCTTTAGTGAATCTTGGGTATTTGATCGTTCGTTCGAAAACTTTAATACTGTCTAATTATCTGGAATGTGATGCAATGTGTGGAATTCACATTATAAGACATGAAATACGAGGTATGTGATACTTCGCATTTACGATGTCTAAAGAGAATGTGGATTCCAGATATTGCAGTTTTACACTTTCTTTTCTGTGACTGTAAGTGTAGTATGTAGTGGTATTGCCGATTGTCGTTTCTATACGTCGACGACAATCGGTGTATGCATACTTACTTACGTTGATGATATGAGATATTATGTGTTGCTGAGATATGATGTGCAGGATTGTCGCGATTGAATAGCCGGGGTTTTTTTTATGTGAGATGAGAGTTTTATATTTTCATTCATGTAAATTCAAATGTAATGTAATATTCTTTTATTTGGGGCTCTTCCGGGTTGAGGTCGATGCACCTGTGTTGTATATTATTTACTTTTCCGCATTAGGATGGACCCAAGGAGGGGAGTACGGGTAACCGGGTTCTGGGGTTCAGTGGGAGGCCATCTCGAAGAGTCGAGACCGAGTCTCCTAAACTCCAGAATTGGTAGGGTCGCTTGCCGCTCTCGTAGGGGTCCAGGGTGTGGGCTTGGCTATTCATCGCGACTGTGGAATCCGTATTTTCTATTTTGCTAAATACTAAATACGGACGTCCTAGTATATCCCACATTATATATATGTTTCTGCTGCAATATCTGTGATGTGATCATTTGATATGTTCTGATGGATACAGTATATAGTATATATGATATATTATATAGACGTTACTTATGTTTTACACCCGCACTAGCCCTGCCCTGCTCTGTCGTTAGTTACCTAACCTAACGGTGCACGAGGGGACATCGAGGTGAATGCGGATGGCATAAGTGTACGTCGTATTTATCTGTGATGTTTAGGTGACTTAAATGATGGGACTTCATTAATGTGATTAATGAAAGAAAAAGAAACCTAATAGATGTTGTAGAATCAAATTTTTGAATAAAAAGGGGTAGCTACAGTTTTGCTTTGCATAGCGGTATATATGATATACCCTGCACCTTATTCGATGAGGAAAGGGCCGAGATCCCTTCACCGGGAGTGACCCCT
Source organism: Agapanthus africanus (assembly GCA_030015575.1). Classification (NCBI taxonomy): domain Eukaryota; kingdom Viridiplantae; phylum Streptophyta; class Magnoliopsida; order Asparagales; family Amaryllidaceae; genus Agapanthus; species Agapanthus africanus. The sequence continues at coordinate 671,011,733 of CM057337.1, forward strand.
TTAGCAATAACTGGCAGATGCTACACACTCGGTTTGTCTTTTGATTGCTTCTATAGTTTCTGCTTTGCACAGTGATATATATGATATATCCCGCACCTCATTCGACGAGGAAAGGGCCGACGATCCCTTCACTGGGAGTGACCCCTTTAGCAAAACTAGAAAAGCCTCAAAATCACTCCATTTCAAAACTTCACTTGATTCTACAACGATATCAAGTTCATTACGCAATAGGTTTTCAGATAAACTTGACGTTGCCCTCCGTCATTTCAGATAAATTCTACTTAGTATTCGTGCTACGTTTGTTGACCTCCGTCAAGGCGTAGTGTGCGGTAGCTAACTAGTATTTATCTGCTTATGCATGTGATGCAGATTGGATTAGGGTAGTCGTACGACCTTGTTGACCTCCGTCAAGGGTCGTGCGGGTGGGTTTGATTCAATCAAGAAATGACGGGTTGAACTTGACTTGCACCCTGTGGTTTGTTGACCTCCGTCAAGGTCATAGGATGCTTGGGGCAAAATATTATCGGGAATTTCAAGTGTTGAAATTTGCAATGAGATTGCATACCTTCTATGAGATAGTTGGATCTCGATACCCACTGCGAGTAATTGTTACTCCTGGGAGAGTTTTACACAGGATAATTAGCTGATCAAGTAAGTGTCTAGGAAGGTGTCAACGGGGTTACGCCTCTGGGAAAATGAGGTTTACTTTAATTAGGTACGTACGAAAGCACGGGGAACCTCCCTCAAAGTACCGACACTGGCCTGACTGAAAGATCGACGAAGTTGTAAGGTGTAATTAATCCCGGCTAGTCTTTCCTTTTAGGGTTTGAAGGAAGATTTGATAAAAACCAGTGGGAGCCATCCTGATTAGATAAGATAATAACCAATCTGATCTTGCAAGAGCATACGCTAAAGTGTTTTCTTCTCTCTCTCTCCAGGTAGCGACCATGTCATGCCCTAATCAAGATAATAATATGGATGTATTGACCGAACCTGCATGTTATACTGTGCTGGGGAACGTTGGTTCCGTTTTTTCTTATAAGAGTTATAGGACTGAACAGGACATAGGGGAATACCAGGATTCCCATGCCACCCGAATGAAGAAAGTACATGTTGATGCATTTTCTTCGGGTGTGTTCGTTACAGAGAACTGTTTCTCCATTTGCCCTACGTCCTGGGTATTAGATACCGGGTCAGGATCCCATATATGTAATCAGTTACATGGGCTCAGGAAAGGTAGAGAACTTGGAGAAGGTGATAAAGACATTAGAGTTGGAAATGGTGCAATTGTTGCAGCTAAGACTGTCGGGGAATATCACCTTGCATTACCAACTGGTAATACATTGGTTCTGAACGAATGCTATTACATGCCGAACCTGATATGCAACATTATATCGGTTTCTTTGTTGAGTAAAGAGGGATATAATTTTGTATTACAGGATAATGTTATGAACATTTTCCGTAACCAAAAGTTGGTTGGATCAGGCACGTTGTGCAATGGCATTTATGTTCTAAATCAATCAACAGTTCTAAGTATAACAAACACACACAAGAGGAAGAGTTCTGAACTAAATGAATCCTTCTTGTGGCATTGTAGACTGGGTCACATCAATGCGACACGACTAGCTAAGTTGCATAAGGATGGATATTTGAATCCGTTTGAATTTTCATCTTATGACACTTGCCAGTCATGTCTCAAAGGCAAGATGACCAAAACTCCATTTACGGGACACGGAGAAAGAGTTACGGAACTCTTGGGACTAGTGCATAGTGATGTATGCGGTCCAATGTCTACACATGCCAGGGATGGTTCTTCGTACTTCATTACATTCACTGACGATCTCTCTAGATTCGGATATGTGTTCCTGATAAAACACAAATCAAAAGCTTTTGAGAAATTTAGAGAATATAAACAAGAAGTTGAGAACCAAACCGGAAAAAGTATTAAAATCCTACGATCTGATCGAGGAGGTGAATACTTGAGCATTGAATTCCTGGACTTCCTAAAAGAGAATGAGATTCTCTCTCAGCTAACTCCTCCATATACACCACAGCACAACGGTGTATCAGAACGGAAGAACCGCACCCTATTAGATATGGTGCGCTCTATGATGAGTGTAGCTGAGTTACCTATTTCCTTCTGGGGATATGCACTGGAAACAGCAGCATACCTACTGAATAGGGTTCCTACCAAATCTGTGCCTACTACCCCATATGAGATATAGGAGGGGAAGAGACCATATCTTAATTTTATAAAGATATGGGGTTGCCCGGCCTATGTCAAAAGACAAAAACCGGACAAACTCGAGGCAAGGTCTGTTTTGTGTAAATTTGTTGGATATCCTAAGCATTCGCGAGGGTATATCTTCTACCACAATGAGGAACAAAGAGTATTTGTTGCTCAACATGCCACCATTTTAGAAAAGGAATTTCTTGCAAAAGAGATTAGTGGCTCTGAGGTAGAACTAGAAGAGGTTCCAGCTGAACAAAATACAACAGAAGATTTAGTGGAACCAGAGGATTCAGTAGCTCCCAACGAACCTCAGCCTCTCCGCCGATCTAGTAGGGTTCCTCGCCAACCTGAGAGATACTACGGTTTTCTCATGGATGGTGGGAGCGAGGATTGCATCATGGAGGATGATGACCCAACTAGCTTCGAGCAGGCCATCACGAGTGGGGACTCAGTGAAATGGCTGGATGCTATGCGGTCCGAGATGGAATCCATATACACCAACAAAGTATGGACTTTGGAAGATGCTCCTGAAGGGGTAAAACCCATTGGGAGCAAGTGGATCTTCAAGAAAAAACTTGGTGTAGATGGGAAAGTGGAGACTTTCAAAGCTAGACTTGTTGCAAAGGGTTTTCGTCAAAGACCAGGTGTGGACTATGATGAAACCTTTTCTCCAGTGGCTATGCTTAAATCCATCCAGATCATGCTTGCCATCGCTGCATATCATGACTACGAAATCTGGCAAATAGATGTTAAGACCGCCTTTCTAAACGGTGATTTAGAAGAGTGCGTGTATATGACTCAGCCAGAGGGCTTCGTAGATAGTGGGAGCAGCGGGAAGGTGTGCAAGCTGCTTAAATCCATTTATGGATTGAAGCAAGCATCGCGGAGTTGGAACATCTGCTTTGACGTCGTTATCAAAGAGTTTAATTTCGTCAAAAACATAGATGAACCTTGTATCTACAAGAAGGTGGCAGAGAGTAAGGTTGTCTTCCTCGTATTGTACGTGGACGACATACTCTTGATAAGAAATGACATTCCTATGTTGCAATCGGTCAAGCTCTTCTTATCACAAAGATTCTCAATGAAAGATCTTGGTGATGCCTCCTGCATATTGGGAATCAGGATCTATAGAGATAGATCCAAACAGATATTGGGATTGTCCTAATCCAGGTACATTGACACCATACTAAAGATGTTTAGTATGGAAGAATCCAAGCGTGGGAACTTACCCACGATCTCTGGAGTCACTCTCTCCAAAGAGATGTCTCCCAAGACTGATTTGGAGAGAGCTCGCATGCAAGGGATACCCTATGCTTTGGCTGTAGGCTCTATCATGTACGCGATGCTATGTACCAGACCCAATGTAGCATACTCACTAAGTGTAGTGAGCAGGTATCAAGCTGATCCTGGAAAGAGTCACTGGACAGCTGTGAAGAGCATTCTCAAGTACTTACGAAGGACTAAAGAGATGCTCTTGGTGTATGGTAATGGAGAACACCAAGTGGAGTCCTTTACCGATTCGAGCTTCCAGAGTGATAAGGACGACTCTAAGTCGCAGTCGGGATTTGTCTTTACCCTTTACGGAGGGGCGGTCAGCTGGAAGAGTTCAAAGCAGGAAACCGTGGCAGACTCGACGATGGAGGCTGAATACATCGCTGCCAACGATGCTGCCAAAGAGGCTGTCTGGATCAAGAAGTTCATTACTGAACTTGGAGTGGTTCCATCCATTGAGCATCCAATACCTTTTTATTGCGATAACAATGGAGCGGTGGCTTTGGCCAAGGAACCTAGGTCCCATCAGCGATCCAGGCATATTCTGAGGCGGTATCACCTGATCCGGGAGATAGTTGATCGCCGGGAGATCGAGGTCAGAAGGGTTGACACGAAGAATAACACAGCGGATCCACTACCGAAGGCCATTCCCCAGATACAGTTTGAGAGACTCTTCGGGATGTTCGGTATGCGATACTACAGCAGCTGGCCCTAGTGCAAGTGGGAGATTGTTAGTTGTATGTATGCCCTAGAGGCCAGTATTGTACAGATGATGTATATTATATTGGATGCTTGGACATATATAGAGATGACTTTCTTGGTCGATATGATAGTATGCTATCTGGTTGCTCTTTATCTTAACATGTATACTTGTCTCTTTATACTGTCTTATAGTTACATGTTGGTATAGCCCTTAGGATGTGTACTTGACTACCTGGACTATGATGCAGATCATACTAGTGGGGACATGGTAGTCCATAAGTACATCCTTCAAGGTCCCTAGTCGTAGGTGTATCGAGACGGGGCATCGATATACCAGTGTAGACTGGCGTATACGCTTCTCGACCCATGAGATGGGCGATGGATGATCCCATATCCATTGGTGTTTGACATCAGAGATGGTATACGGGTGCTCAGTGGAGACTGGGTACACTGGACGGACTCGCCGAGAACTCCCAGATGGTATTATACCTCACGTCAGATGGCAGTTCTCAGGTGACACTTGTGCAGGTTAGTCTGTAGACCCGAGATCGTCATAGAGTCTTGTGTGATTCCCACTGTGCTTTGATCTCCACCTTACCACGTCCATGAGGGCGTGCAAAACGATGGTTTTTGGGTACAGTCCCGAGTCATATGGAGGCAATGAGCGATAGGAGGGGTTTCGTCTCTCCCGGTATTGGGGGTTGATGTTGCGCTGTACTCGATTGGCCGTAACAGGGAAGTCCCTGGCCAGGGATGATTCAGAGATTGGCTGGTAAGTGTTACCAGTAGTTTCTCGACCCGTTATGAGCTTCACATCGGCACGACTTATCGGTTATTGGGGTCTGACGTTTACCACCCCTAGACTTGATATGCGACATATCAGACGAGGAGACCGGACTGTACGGGAAGTGTTGCCGATTGGCTCGACGGGAGTTGTAGCAGGTTCGCTTGTTCTCTTCTGATCGCTCAATACCCGGGTGGCCGTTACGTTTAGCTGACCGCTTGCGGCTTGAGGGTGCTTGATATGATCATCACCCACTGCCGGCGTATTGACGAGTCTTAGAGTCCCACAATGGAGTTACCTAGTCCAGGCGAAATGTTGTGGTGCGCGTATGCGATATGCGCATGGACCCGATTAAAATACGCGTATAGGATACCGTATATTGATCGGGCGGCTTGCTTTTGGTTAGGGTCGTATGTGATATGGCCGGATTGATAAATCAAGTGTTGATTTATCATTTAACCATTACATTCTCACTAGAAATCTTTTCTTGTATCTTTGGATGTATGCATGCATGCATGCATTTCTTATTGTTTCATGCGCATATGGATGTGCATGCACACATACATACATACATCAACTATCATGGTTGATTATACATAGAAAATGGTGGATATATAAGACTCACACCATGGTTTATATTATGGATATTTATTTCTATTTTTCTAAATCAAAAGAAAAGAGAAAAAGGTGAATGATTGGTTATCTTCTACACTCTTCTCTTGACCTAACCATTTTCACCTACTATTTAACCATGATTTATCTTCCTCTTCTCTTTTAACTAAGATGAAATAAATATCCATATCAATTAACCATGGTTTGAGATGAGAAAGGAAAATATATATACTTATGTTTTTCTTTTTCTCTTGTGAGTTATTCTTCCTCTTCTCTTTTAACTAAGCTGAAATAAATATCCATATCAATTAACCATGGTTTGAGATGAGAAAGGAAAATATATATACTTATGTTTTTCTTTTTCTCTTGTGAGTTATTCTTCTCTTCTTCATAATATCCATCATCTTCTTCAACCTTGAGCTTATGCTCTCTTGAATTTTCAAGTGAGCAAAATATTCATCAAAATAGGATTTTGAAGTGAGAAAGAGAACCACAACACCATTCTACACAAGTCTAGCCCACTTGTTTAGAGTGTTAGCTTCGATTTTCATTCTTGATCTTGCGAAGTTGCTAGCTTGGACAAAGCGGACTCCGGGTGGATCATCGGTGACCTCGAGGAGTTCAAGCGGAGCCTTTTCAAACCCCAAGTAGCCGAGGAGTCTAGCGTAGGGAGCTACAAAGGTTGTACTCTCTAAACCCTAACTTTTCTTTCATATGATGATGTGATAAATTTAGAAACCCTAATTTTCTAGGAACGATCCGATGTTTGTTAACTTAGCACCCTTAAGACTCCACCTTTGGTTCATGTGATGCTTCCAAACCCTTCATGAGGTGCTAGGCTAACCCAACATTAGTTATTAAAGGCTGTACATTCCTCGGTAGGGTGTGCAATCCTCTGATGGTATAAGCAGAAATTAGGATGTATGTCCGCTTCATCAAGACGTATATTGCCAGGGGAATTTCCCTTGAGAGAGGGCAACTTCATTCGTACTACTAGGGCCCTAGCGAATTGATTCCTTATTTTAAGTTTGCTTTTGCTGGCAATAGGGACGCTTTGCTCCAATCGGGATGTCTCGACTCTTTCCTCCAGACATTGGCGTCTGGCCTTTTCAAATATAGCCAGTTCGCACTCCCGATTGGCTTTGCTCTCCTGACGAGCTTCGTTTAGGAATGCATCAATCATTTCGTCTGATGGTCCCAGAGGTTCTGGTTCGGGACTTGCCCCCGGTTTCTCTGTGCACGGAGCTTCTTTATCGTCTATCGAGTGAGAGATCACACGGCAGCTTGCCATATAATCCTCAAGTTCATCCGACGAGTCTTTGTTATCATCTTCGTCCTCAGGGACGTGGTTGAGGAATTCTCGGAGTGTGACCGGGGTCGGCACCTTCTGTAGAAGCCAAAGCCGGCTAGCAAAAACCGTCCGATCACGATCCGTGCAATATCGCACGTATCTGATCGAACCCTGCCATATCTCCATACGGCCTCTACAGCGTTTCGCCCGAAACTTGAGTAACTGAATGTGGGGGACTCTAAAGACTCGTCAACACCTTGGTTGTGGATTTAACCACTAGCACGTCAGAGGTATAAGCCAATACGTAACGGGCCACCAGCTATTGACCAAAAGGGACGTCGATGAGCGAACTCATCCTGACACCCTACTGAGCCTGTCAGTGACAATATCCGTACAGTCCGGTCCGTTCGTCTATGAGTATCGCATGGCGGGCCTAGGGGGTTGGTAAAAGTCAGACCCCCAATAGCGGTACAAGTCGTGTCGGAGTGTAGCCCAGAACACCCTGAGATACTACTGGAATACCTACCAGTAAATCTCCTGCCTTGGCCAAGGACTTCGTGTAATGGCTCTCCTAGACACAGCGCGACCTCACCCCCAATACCGGGAGAGACGAACCCCTGAAGATCCGCTCACTGCCTCCATGTGGCTCGGGACTATACCCAACTAAAACCTGTTTGCACGTCTCCTTTGAGCGTGGTAGGGTAGTAATCAAAGTACAGTGGGAACTCACACGAGACAAATGACGATCCTCAGGTCGATGAAATAACCTGTACACATGTCACCAGGGAACTGCTATCTGACGTCAGGTATAAGACCAACTAGCATGTTCCCGGCGAGTCCTGTCTGGTGTACTCATAACCCAATGAGCACCTGTATACATCTTAGGTGAACCAACTGACACCAGTGGCTTATGAGACCGGCCACCGCCCCTCGTCGGGGTCTCGACTGTATACACTAGTCTACTCTGGAGAATCGATGCCCTGTCTCGAAACTCCCACGACTAGGGACCTTTTAAGGATGTGCTTATAGACTACCAGCTCCCACGTATATGATCGCCCTCATACTGCTGGCAGTCAAGCAAGAATCCTAGGGGCTCTATCAACGTGTAATAGCGACCTGTAAGGTCACCTGAAGCAGTACACGATGATAAAGGTAAACCAGATAGCATACTATCATCTTGAGTAAGACTGTCCTACTGGGACAGGTCCTTCCTCAATCATTGCAATCACGTGCCTGTGATCCAATAATTGACTCTGAGGGCACTATCTCCAACACTAGTATGATCTCCATCATAGTCCTGGTAGTTAAGTACACAACCTAAGGGTTTTATCAACATGTGAGAGCAAGACAGCATCACATATACAAGTCAACATGTTAAGATAAAGAGCAACCAGATAGCATATCGAGCAAGAAAGTCCTCTCTATATATATCCAAGCATCCACTATAATATACATCATATGTACAATAATGGCATCTAGAGCATACATATAACTAACAATTTCCCACTTGTAGTAAGGCCAGTTGTTGTAGTATCTCATACCCAACATCCCGAAGAGTCTCTCAAATTGTATCTGGGGAATGGCCTTGGTGAGTGGATCCGCCGTGTTGTCCTTCATGTCAACTCTCCTGACCTCGATCTCCCGGCAATCAACTATCTCCCGGATCAGGTGATACCGCCTCAGAATATGCCTGGATAGCTGGTGGGACCTGGGTTCCTTGTCCAAGGCCACTGCTCCATTGTTATCGCAATACAAAGGTATCGGACGCTCAATGGATGGAACCACACCAAGTTCAGTTATGAACTTTTTCATCCAGACAATATCATTGGCAGCGATGTATTCAGCCTCCATCGTCGAGTCTGCCACGGTTTCCTGTTTGGAACTCTTCCAACAAACTGCCCCTCCATTGAGGGTAAAGATAAATTTCGAGACCGACTTAGAGTCGTTCTTATCACTCTGGAAGCTCGAATCGGTAAAGGACTCCACTTGGAGTTCTCCGTTACCATACACCAAGAATATCTTTTTAGTCCTTCTCAAGTACTTGAGAATGTTCTTCACAGCTGTCCAGTGACTCTCTCCTGGATCTGCTTGATACCTACTCACTACACTTAGTGAGTATACTACATCGGGTCTTGTACATAATATCGTGTACATGATAGAGCCTACTGCCGAAGCATAGGATATCCCTTGCATGCGAGCTCTCTCCAAATCAGTCTTGGAGACATCTCTTTGGAGAGAGTGAGTCCAGAGATCGTGGGTAAATTCCCATGTTTGGATTCTTCCATACTAAACCTCTTTAGTATGGTGTCAATGTACCTGGATTGGGACAATCCCAGTATCCGTTTAGATCTATCTCTATAGATCTTAATCCCCAAGATGCAGGAGGCATCACCTAGATCTTTCATTGAGAATCTTTGTGATAAGAAGAGCTTGACCGATTGCAACATAGGAATATCATTTCCTATCAAGAGTATGTCATCCACGGACAATACAAGGAAGACGACCTTACTATCTGTCACCTTCTTGTATATACAAGGTTCATCTACGTTTTTGATGAAGTCAAAATCTTTGACTACCATATTAAAACAGATGTTCCAACTCCGCGATGCTTGGTTTAACCCGTAGATGGATTTAAGCAGCTTGCACACCTTTCTGCTTCTCCCACTGTCCACGAAGCCCTCTGGCTGAGTCATGTATACGCACTCTTCTAAATCACCATTTAGAAAGGCGGTCTTAACATCCATTTGCCAGGTTTCGTAGTCATGGTATGTAGCGATGGCAAGCAGGATCCGGATGGACTTAAGCATAGCCACTGGAGAAAAGGTTTCATCATAGTCCACACCTGGTCGTTGACGAAAACCTTTTGCAACAAGTCTAGCTTTGAAAGTCTCAACTTTTCCATCTACACCAAGTTTCTTCATAAAGATCCATTTGCTCCCGATAGGTTTTACCCCTTCAGGAGAAACTTCCAAAGTCCATACTTTGTTGGTGTACATGGATTCCATCTCAAATTGCATTGAATCCAGCCATTTCACAGAGTCCCCACTCGTGATGGCCTGCTCGAAACTAGTCGGGTCATCATCTACCATGATGCAATCCTCGCTCCCACCGTCTACGAGAAAACCGTAGTATCTCTCAGGTGGATGAGGAACCCTACTAGATAGGCGGAGAGGCTGAGGTTCATTGGGAACTATCGAATCCTCTAGTTCTACTAAATCTTCGGTTGCAGTTTGTGCTGCTGGAACTTTTTCCAGCTCTACCTCTTCGCCACTAATTTCTTTTGCAAGAAATTCCTTTTCTAAAAAGGTGGCATATTGAGAAACAAACACCTTTTGTTTCTCAGCGTGGTAGAATATATATCCTTGTGAATTCTTTGGATATCCCACAAACTTGTAAAGAACTGATCGTGCCTCGAGTTTGTCCGGATTTTGCCTTTTGACATAGGCCGGACAACCCCATATCTTAACTCGTTTAAAATATGGTCTCTTCCCACTCCATATCTCATATGGCGTGGTAGGTACAGATTTAGATGTAACTTGATTCAATAGGCATGAAGCTATCCCCAGTGCATAACTCCAAAAGGAAATAGGTAACTCGGCATAACTCATCATAGAGCGCACCATATCTAATAGGGTATGATTCCTCCGCTCCGATACACCGTTATGCTGTGGTATATACGGAGAAGTAAGCTGAGAGAGAATCTCATTCTCTTTTAGATAGTCACGGAATTCCATGCTCAAATATTCTCCTCCTCGATCTGATCGTAGGATTTTAATATTTTTGCCCGTTTGGTTCTCTATTTCGTGCTTATATTCTTTGAAATTCTTAAAAGCTTCAGACTTGTGTTTCATCAGGAACACATGTCCGTATCTTGAGAGATCGTCAATGAATGTAATGAAGTATGAGCAACCATTCCTGGCATGTGTAGACATGGGACCGCATACATCACTATGTATCAGTCCCAAGAGTTCCGTAACTCTTTCTCCATGTCTAATAAACGGAGTTTTGGTCATCTTGCCTTTGAGACATGACTGGCAAGTGTCATAAGATGAAAATTCGAACGGATTCAAATATCTATCCTTATGTAACTTAGCTAGTCGTGTCGCATTGATATGATCCAGTCTACAATGCCACAAGAAGGATTCGTTCATTTCTGAACTCTTCCTCTTGTGTGTGTTTTGTACGTTAAGAACTGTGGTTTGATTTAGAATGTATATGCCATTATTTAACGAGCCTGATCCAATCAACTTTTGATTCAGGAAGATATTCATAACATTATCCTATACTACAAAATTATATCATTCTTTACTTAATAAAGAAACTGATATAAGATTGCATATCAGGGTCGGTATGTAATAGCATTCGTTCAGAATCAATATATTACCATTTGGTAATACAAGGTGATATTCGCCAACTGATTTGGCTGCAACATTTGCACCATTCCCTACTCTTACGGAATGATCACCCTCTCCCAGTTCTCTACCTTTCCTTAGCCCATGCAACATATTACATATGTGGGATCCCGATCCGGTATCTAATACCCAGGACGTAGAGTGAACCGAGAAACAGTTCTCGATAACTAACACACCCGAAGAAGATGCATCAACATGCTCATTCTTCGTTTGGGTGGCGTGGAAATCCGGATATTTTCCTACTCCCTGCTCGGACTTATAACAATTATAAGTTGGAGTGGAACCAACGTTCCCCTGCTCAGCATAAAAAGCGGGTTCGGTCAATACATCCATATTATTATCTTGATTAAGGCCTGACATGGTCCCTACCTAGAGAGAGAGAAGAAAACACTTAGCGTATGCTCTTGCAAAGATCAGATTGATTATTTATCTTATCTAATCGATGTCTCCCACTGCTATTCTCAAATTTTCCTTCAAACCTTTAAAAAGAAAATTCAGCCAGGATTAATTGCATTCTACGCTAACCGTTCAGCCAGGCCAGTGCCGGTACTTCTGAGGGAGGTTTCCCGTGCTTTCGCACGGACCTAATTAAAATAAACCTCATTTTCCCAGAGGCGTAGCCCCGTTGACACCTTTTTAGACACCTAATGAATTAGCTAATTGTAAAGTCCAAAACTCTCCCGAGAGCAACTTTTGCTCACAGTAGGGTCAGGATCCTACTATCACATAGAAGGTATGCAATCTCATTGCAAATTTCAACACTTGAAATTCCCGATATCACTTTTGCCCCCAGCGTCCTCTGACCTTGACGCAGGCCAACAAACCATAGTCCGCTAGTCAAGTTCAGCCCGTACATTTCTTAATTGAATTAAACCCACTCGCACGACCCTTGACGTAGGCCAACAAAGTCGCACGACTACCCTAAATCCAATCTCATCTCATGTCGCAGATAAGCACTAGTTAGCTACCGTACACTACGCCTTGACGCAGGCCAACAAACGTAGCACGAATACTAAGTAGTACTTATCTGAAATGATGGAGGGCTATGCAGGTTTTTAAGAAAACCATGAGCGTAATGAACTTGATATGTTGTAGAAAAAAGTGATTTTTGAAAAGGAGTGTTTTTTAGGCTTTTTACTAGTCTTGCTAAAGAGGCCACTCCCGGTGAAGGGATCTCGGCTCTTTCCTTATCGAATAAGGTGCGGGATATTTCATAAATACCGCTATGCAAAGTAAGAACTAAAAGAAGCAATCAAAAGACAAAACCGAGTGGGTTGTAGCATCTGCTAGCTTTTACTAAAGAAGTCACTCCCGGTGAAGGGATCTCGACTCTTTCCTCATCGAATGAGGTACTGGATATTCAACAAGGAATACCGCTATGCAAAGCAAGAACTAAAACTACCCTTTTTGAAAATATGATTCTACAACATCTTTTAGGTTTGTTTCTTTTTTATTAATCTCATTAATGAAATCCCATCATTTATACTTCCTAAGCATCACAGAAGAAACGAAAATACAACGTACGCTTATGCCATCCGCATTCGCCACAGTGTCCCGTTATGCACCGTTAGGTTACTTAACTAACGGAATACCGGGACGGGACTAGCGCGGGTGCAAAACATAAGCAACGTTTATTATATATAATATATATAATAATAAAGCAATCGTCTCAAGCATATAAAGTGATCACATCACAGAATATCAGCAGCAGAAGATAACATATGAAATATTGGATATAATAGGAATTCCGTGTTTTATTTTAAACCAGTATAAAACATGGATTCGATGGTCACGATGAATAGCCAAACCCACATCTCTAGACCCCTACGAGAGCGGCAAGCAACCCTACCAATTCTAGAGTTAGGAGACCCGGTCTCGACTCCTCGAGATGGTCTCCTACTGGACTCTAGAACCTGGTTACTTGTGCTCTCCTCCTTGGTTCTATCCTAATGTGGAAAAGTAAATAATATACATCAATGGTGACATCATCCTCAACCCGGAAGTGCCCCAATAAAAGAATATTATATACAATGAATTTTACATGAATGAAAATAAAAACTCTCATCTCACATAAAACCCCGGCTATTCAAAACACGACGATCCAATATAACATATCCCAGCAACAAATAACATCACATGTCATCAACATAAGTAAATATGCTTATCCCAATTGTCGTTGACATATAGTAACGAAACCGGCGATACACCACATATTACACTTACGGTCGCAGAAAAGAAAATGAAAAACTAGAACAATTGGAATCCGCAACAACCTTAGACATCATAAACCCAATGTATCACATACTTTGGATTTCATTCCCAACTATTATAAACCCCGCAATTTTAGTCTCGACATTGAAAACACTTTCCAATTACAAGTCGGGCAATTCAACAAGATTTCCGACATCCATATCGAATGCTCGTCGGAAACTTTAGTAGACGGCCGCACCCCCGATGTCGTCGACAAAGTGCACTTAGGCGGAACACCGCGGCCGCGAGCACCCGAATGGATCCTTTAGGCAACGGGGTTCTCCTACAGTCACTTGGTCGGAGCTATGGGGTGTAGCTATCTAGTAACGTTACCCGGCGAGTATCCGCGTGCACTACGTGATTGCGATGGACTTTTGATCCACATCAAAATTCAATGGCAACCGATGAATTGAGACTAAATTGCTAGATTTATAAAATTCAAACTAGTTATCATATAACTAATTATTGTGGATTCCAAATATTGTATCACAATCACAGATAACTAGACGATATTAAACGTTTCGATCGAATCAACGAATTCCCAAAATTTCCCAGAGAGCTCAATAGTTGAGCAGTGTTAAAAGTACCCAGAATCATACCACAGTGCCCATGGACCAACAGCTGAGGGCCCGTCCCAAGCCTCTCAAGTGGCGTCGCGAAACCGCCGCCAAAACTAAGTTTTGGCCGCGGTTCCGCAGTCACTTAGACGAGTTAGGGACTCGTTCTTCAGGTGGGTCTATAGAATTACCTGCATGATTTTTAGAGTATTTTTAACATGAAAAATTCCAACTTTTTGAAAATTTTCCAGAGAGGGGTCCAAAATTGGGTTTTCGGGGTTCGATCGGACTTCTAATTTCGTCTAGACATCGCCTAAAGCTCTATCTAGGCTCTGATACCACTGTAGGATTGTTCGGTATGACAGCAAGGTTTCGGGAGGTATCGTCCATGCCATTTTGAAAATTTTGCCATGCTAAGCAATCCTAACCCAAGAATCTTTACTAGAGATTTAGACAATACAATGTGTAAACTACTTTACAACTAAGTGATTAGGGATTACAACCTTTGTAGTCAGGTCCTTCACTCTTTAGCTCCTTGTAGTAGTCCCTTCGCTCCAAGTTGTGAACTTGCGGACTCTCGAACGGCTCCACAAAAAGAAAGATGCATGCTTGCTTGAAGTTTTCAAAGCCGAAGATGATCTACGTCAAGGAGTCGCAAACCCAAGCTACCCTCTTCACTAATATGGGATTGGTGAAGCTAACACCCTATACTAAAGTGCTAATCTAGTAGAGGATGATGAAGTAGGATTTTTGCTCACTTTAGAATTAATTTTCTCACTATTTTATCATCTCTCATGAAAACCTAGAGAGCTCTCTTGAGCTTTGAGGAAGAAGAAGCAAATAATATATGAGAGAATGAATGGCAACCATGGGTGAGAAAATATCTAATATATCTCATGTAGATACTTAACCATGAGTTTAGATAAAGGTTGGGTTAAGAAATATCTAGTATAAGACAAAACTGGTGGACTAAGTCAATGGGTCTCCAAACTTCATGAAACTTCATTCCATGTGACAAATTTCCAACTAATAATTGTTTTATTCTAAATAAATAAACCGTTCATTATCATTATCATGGTGTAGGTCTCATACACCCATATTGCATGTATCATCAACTATGACACATAAATAAAACACAATTAATATATATCACATATATATCAAGTGTGCATAGGTGAGAAAAAGAAATGCTTAAGTGAGCTAATATTAGTTAATGCAAATTCATATATCATATATATAATTATACATTAAATTATTAGATCAACACTTGATTTAATAATCCGATTATATCTCATATGACCGACTAATATAATTTGTATCAATTTATCGAATCAGCACTTGATTCGATAACCTGGCTATATCTCATATAACCGACTGATACTGTATCGACTTATCGAATCAACACTAGATTCGATAACCCGGCTATATCTCATATAACCTATCGATACTTTATATCGCGAGAATAGAATACGGTATCATATACTCGTATTAATCTCGGTCCTGCACATATCATATATGTGTTCTTATTTCGTTTTTCCTGAGCCAGTGAAACCTCTGTGTAGGACTCTAAAGACTCATCAAAACGCCGGCAGTAGGTGATGTCACATCAAGCACCCACAAGCCGTCAGTGGTACTAGCTGGACGTAACGGCTACCCGGGTATTGAACGATCAGAAGATCAGCAAGCTAGCCCGCTCTAACTCCTGCAAAAGCCTGTCAGTAACACTGCCGTACAGTCTGATCTCTTCATCTGATATGTCGCATATCTAATCTAGGGATGGTAAACGTCAGACCCCAATAACCGATAAGTTGTGCCGATATGAGGCTTATAACAGGTCGAGAAACTACTGATAACACTTATCAGTAAATCTCCATAGCAGCCCTGGCCAGAGACTTGTCGTTATGGCCAATCGAGCACAGTGCAACATCAACCCCCAATACCGGAAGAGACGAATCCCCTCCTATCGCTTATTGCCTCCATATGATTTGGGACTGTACCCAAAAGCCACCGTTTTGCACGTTCTATTGAACGTGGTAAGGTGGAAATCAAAGAACAGTGGGAATCACACAAGACTCTATGACGATCTCGGGTCTACAGTCTAATCTGTACTGGTGTCACCGGAGAACTGCTATCTGACGATAGGTATAATACCAATTAGGAGTTCTCGGCAAGTCCGTTCAGTGTACCCAGTCTCCACTGAGCACCCGTTTACTATCTTTGATGTCAAACACCAATAGGTGTAGGATCATCCATCGCCCATCATCTGGGTCAAGATGCGTATACGCTAGTCTACTCCGGAATATCGATGCCCTGTCTCGATACAACCTCGACTAGGAACTATTTTAGGATGTACTTGTGGACTACCCTTGGCCCCACTAGTATGATCTCCATCATAGTTCTGGTAGTCAAGTACACAACCTAAGGGCTTTATCAACATGTGAGAGAAAGACAACATCACATATACAGGCACTACTAGAATAGGGGTTGCCCCTACGGATATTGAAATCCATAGGGGCATATTTATTTTGGCCCTACGGACTAATCCGTAGGGCCATAAAGTTGTCCCTACGGTCCAAGACGCACCAACGTAAAAATATTAAATCTTAATTTGTTATTTGCCCCTACGGTGCCGCAAACCAAGGACCTACGGACAAATCCGTAGGGGCATCTAAATATGGATTTAATTGAAAAGAAACATAATTTCCCTACGCGCTGATTATCCTCCTCCTCGATCGAGCGGGCGAAACCTCGCAAATCGCCTTTTCTCATCGCCGCGTCACCGACCTCGCCAATCTCGTCACCGACCTCGCCGATCTCATCGATCTCGTCGCCGTTCTCTCTCTGTCGTTCCCGATCTCGATGCCGTTCTTCCTCGTCGCCGATCCACCGAACAGGTAAGTAATTAAATCTTCAATTAAAGAGATTTTTGATTATTTTAGGGGTTGGGGTTGCGGTTGCGGTTGGGGTTCGGCTAGGGTTGGGGTTGGGGTTGGGGTTGGGGTTAGGGTTAGGGTTGGGGCTGGTGCTGGTGCTGGGGATGCGGTTGGGTTGGGGTTGGGGTTAAGGTTAGGGTTGGGGTTCGGCTGGGGGGCGCATTGTTAGTTATATGTATGCCCTAGAGGCCATTACTGTACATTGGATGTATATTGTAGTGGATGCTAGGACATATATAGGAAGGACTTTCTTGCTCGACATGATAGTACGCTATCTGGTTGCACTTTATCTTAACATGTATACTTTCTGTCTCTCTGATTACATGTTGATAAAGCCCTTAGGATATGTACTCGACTTCCAGGACTATGATGTAGATCATACTAGTGGGGCCTGGGTAGTCCATGAGTACATCCTTGAAATGTTCCTAGTCGAGGGAATATCGAGACGGGGCATCGATATTCCAGAGTAGACTAGCGCATATCTTCTCGACCCATGCGATGGGCGATGGATGATCCCATATCCATTGGTGTTTGACATCGAAGATGGTATGCGGGTGCTCAGTGGAGACTGGGTACACTGAACGGACTCGCCGAGAACTCCCAGATGGTATTATACCTCACGTCAGATGGCAGTTCTCTGGTGACACTGGTACAGCTTAGTCTGTTGACCCGAGATCGTCATAGAGTCTTGTGTGTCTCCCACTGTGCTTTGATTTCCACCCTACCACGGCTCTACTGAGTCGTGCAAACAGGTGGTTTTTGGGTACAGTCCCGATTCACATGGAGGCAATGAGCGATAGGAGGGGATTCGTCTCTCCCGGTATTGGGGGTTGATGTTGTGCTATGCTCGACTGGCCATAACAGGAAATCCCTGGCCAGGGTTGCTGTGATATACTGGTAAGAGTTATCAGTAGTTTCACGAATGTTATGGACCTCAAGTCGGCATAACTTATCGAGCTATTGGGGTCTGACGTTTACCACCCCTAGGCGAGATATGCGACATATCAGACGAACAGACCGGACCGTACGGTAAGTGTTACTGGTTGGATTCGCAGGAGTGTGAGCGGGCTTGCTCGTTGATCTTCTGATCGCTCAATACCCGGGTGGCCGTTACGTTTAGCAGACCGCTTGCGGCTTGTGGATGTTTGATATGATCATCATCTGCTACCGGCGTATTGACGAGTCTTTAGAGTCCTACACAGAGGTTTCCTAGCTCAAGCGAAACGAAATAGGAGCGCATATGAGATATGTGCGGGACCGAGAATAATGCGTGTATATGATACCGTATTCTATTCTCGCGATCAATGTATCGAATGGTTATATGCGATATAACCTAGTTATCGAATCAAGGATTGATTCGATAAGCCGACACATTGGATACTAGCCGGTTATATGCGATATGACCGGATCGTTAAATCAAGTGTTGATTTAATGATTTAATACATAATTATATATTTGATATATTGCTTTGCATTAACTAGTATCGGTTCACTTTAAATGGATTTTCTCGCGCGGATGTGCACATTGTATATTCGATATAGTTTTGTGCACATGATTGTATCATGTTTGATGATACATTCTAGCTTGGTTTTGTGTAAAGTGTTAAACCATGGTTAATTAGTGATTAGGGTTTCTTTTTCATTTACTTAATCATTTATTTATTCCTTTTGTTTATTTTGGAAAAAGAAAAGATAAAGAGATAAGAATGGTTGCTAGTTTTTGTTTTTATTTGAAAGCTTCTTGAAGCTTTGGACTTAGTCCACCATTCTTGTCTTTTATCTAACCCTAACCACTCTCTAACCTTAGTTAAAACTCTACACTAAACCATGGTCAAAGAGATGATAAGTATTCATTTATTTTATTTTTCTTTTTAAGATATAACTTATCATATCTTCTTCTTCTTCATCTTCTTCTTCCATGGATGTAGCTTGCTACTCCAATGGCAAGTAATGAAAAAGTGTGAGAAATCCAAATCTAAAGTCTACCCACTTCCTATTTCTTCATCCTCTACATCTTGCCAAGTAGTATAGGGTGTTTCCTTCATAAGTTTTCACGACTTCGTGAAGGTGGAGCTTGATTTAGCGATGCCTCGACGTAGATCATCTTCGGCATGGACATCGACGACCTAGCTCGCCCATTCTCCGACGAAGCCGACGCTAGAGCCCAGGAACTCACATGGACAGCAAAGGGACTTCGTTGCGGAGCTTTGGAGGTGGAGAAACGGATCTACAAAGGTTGTAGCTCCTTTCCTTCTAGATAAAGTTGTTTATTTGCATCGTTTCGCCTAAATATCTAGTTAACGATCCGTTCTAGGTTTTCTCGGCACCGTAATTTTTAGAAATTAGCGTGTTTGATCACTTGTGAGACTTCACTAGAGTGCCTAGGAACCCTACAGTGGTATCAGAGCCTAGCTAGAGCCTTAGGCGAAGTCCCGACGGAATTTGAAGTCCGAACGACCCAAAACCCGACTAGAAAATTGCTCTCTGGACTTTTCTGTAAAATGTGGTTTTTTCGAGATTAAAAATATTCAGAAAAATCAGCAGGAAGATCTAAGACATACTGTAAAATTCGTGATCCTAATTCCACATAGGCGGCGCGGATCCGCGGCCTTAAAGAAGGAACATGCGGCGGATCCGCGGCGACTTTGTCGTTTTATGCATCGATTTCTGCACAGTAATTCTTATTTTTATGTGCTGATTTTCCTGGGAATTTTTAATAATTTTTCCAGAGTTTTATTTTCTGGCTTGTATTGGGAACTCTGTATATTCGATCGGACTGTCTAATTTTGTCGGTGTGGCTTTCCGGGTAATTTTAGAATATGTTAAAAAGTTCGACCGGATATAAATACCCATTTTTTCCCCTGCCGGGAAATTTCCAATTGTTGGATTTTTCCGTAGTTTAACGACGTTCTAAGTAGTGCAAGTAACGCGATGGACCCTCTAGAAGACAACAAACCTTAACTCGATTATGTGACCGTCTTGAACTGCCCTTTGAACCTTCGGGTTTGGGGCAGTACGGCGTGCCACATGTGAGGCATTGGCTTGACCCTTCTACGGCTGGACCGTTGCTACTGAGGCACGAACTGAATGCTGTTAGACTTATTTCATGTGTTGAGCTGTATCGGGAAAACTTGGGTGTTCGATTGTTCGATCGTTCGATCGAAAAGTTTAGCATTTTCTATTTATCCGGAATGTGATACAATAATTGGAATTCACAAATAGTTATGAGATAACGGAATGAATATTATAAACATAGCACTTTAGTCTCACTTGATCGGTTGCCACGGAATTTTGATATGATCAAAAGTCCGTCGCAATCACGTAGCGTACGCGGATACTCGCCGGGTAAACTTAATAGACAGCCTCACTCCATGGCCCCGACCAAGTGACTGTAGGAGAACCCCGTCGCCGAAAGCATCCGTCCGGGTGCTCGCGGCAGCGGTGTTCCGCCTTGGTGCACTTCGTCGACGGCATCGGGGGGGTGCGGCCGCCTACTAAAGTTTACGACGAGCATTCGATCAGTTTTTCGGGAATCCTGTTGAATTTCCCGACTTGGTATTGAAAAGAGTTTTCGATAATGAGACTAAAATGCGGGGTTTATAATTGTTAGGCATGTGATGTCTAAAGAATTCATTGTGTCAGGCATGCGATGTCTGAGGTGGTTGCGGATTCCAACTGTTGTAGTTTTACACTTTCTTTTCTGTGACCGTAAGTGTAATATGTGATATCGCCGGTTTCGTTGCTATATGTCAACGACAATTAGGATGCGCATATTTACTTACGTTGATGACATGAGATGTTATGTGTTGCTGGATATGTTATATTGGATCGTCGTGTTTGAATAGCCGGGGTTTTTTATGTGAGATGAGTGTTTTTCATTTTCATTCATGTAAAAACTTGTATGTAATATTCTTTTATTGGGGCGCTTCCAGGTTGCGGAAGTTGTCACCGTTGTATATTATTTACTTTTCTGCACTAGGATAGACCCAAGGAGGGGAGCACAAGTAACCGGGTTCGAGGGTCCAGTGGGAGACCAACTCGAGGAGTCGAGTCCGGGTCTCCTAACCATAGAATTGGTAGGGTTGCTTGCCGCTCTCGTAGGGGTCTAGGGGTGTGGGATTGGCTATTCATCACGACCGTGAAATCCGTGTTTTATACTGGCTCGTATTGAAAACACGGACGTCCTAGTATATCCAATATTTCATATGTTTCTTCTGCTGTGATTTATCTGTGATCATGTGATGTTCTGCGACAGGTATTATATATAGTATATATGATATATTATATAGACGTTGCTTATGTTTTACACCCGCGCTAGCCCTGCCTCGCTCTGGCGTTAGTTACCTAACCTAACGGTGCAGACGGGACATCGAGGCGAATGCGGATGGCATAAGCGTACGTTATATTTATCTGTGATGGTTAGGTGGACTTAAATTATGGGATATTCATTAATGAGATTAATGAAAGAAAATAAACCTAATTGATGTTGTGGAATCGAATTTCAAAATAAAAACAGGTAGCTACAGTTCTTGCTTTGCATCGCGGTATTCATTATAGAACATCCTGCACCTTATTCGATGAGGAAAGGACCGAGATCCCTTTACCGGGAGTGACTCCTTTAGCAATAACTAGCAGATGCTACACACTCGGTTTGTCTTTGATCGCTTCTATAGTTTTCGCTTTGCACAGTGATATATATGATATATCCCGCACCTCATTCAACGAGGAAAGGGCCGACGATCCCTTCACCGGGAGTGACCCCTTTAGCAAAACTAGAAAAGCCTCAAAAACATTCCATTTAAAAACCATTTGATTCCGCAACGAGATCAAGTTCAAAGCGTTAAAGGTTTTCACAAAAACCAGTCGCAACCCTCCGTCATTTTAGGAAGTAGAGTACTTAGTATTCGTGCTGTGTTTGTTGACCATAGTCAAGGCACAGTGTACGGTAGCTAAGTGATGTCTTCCTACACCGCATATGATGCGATTAGTTAGGACAGTCATGTGGCTTTGTTGACCTTAGCCAAGGGTCATGTGGGTGGGTCTAATTAATCATGAAATGACGGGTAGAACTTGACTAGTACCTATGATTTGTTGACCTTAGCCAAGGTCATAGGTGCTAGGGGTAAAAACCTTTATCGGGAGTTTCAAGTGTTGAAATTTGCAATGAGATTGCATACCTTCTATATGATAGTTGGATCCCGATACCCACTGCGAGTAATTGTTACTCCTGGGAGAGTTTTGCACTTTGCAATTAGCCGATCAAGTAGGTGTCTAGAAAGGTGTCAACGGGGTTACGCCTCTGGGAAAACGAGGTTTACAGTAATTAGGTCCGTGCGAAAGCACGGGGAACCTTCCTCAAAGTACCGACACTGGCCTGGCTGAAAGATTGGCGAACTTGTAGAGTGTAATTAATCCCGGCTAGTCTTTCCTTTTAAGGTTTGAAGAAAGATTTGATAAAAACAGTGGGAGCCATCCTGATTAGATAAAATATATAACCAATCTGATCTTGCAAGAGCGCACGCAGAGTGTTTTCTTCTCTCTCTCTCCTGGTAGCGACCATATCACGCCTTAATCAAAGATAATTATACGGATGTGTTGACCGAACCCGCTTGTTATACTGAGCTGGGGAACGTTGGTCCCGCTCCAACTTATAATTGTTATAAGACAAAGCAGGAAATAGGGGAATACCAGAATTCCTATGCCGCCCAAACGAAGAAAGTGCATATGATGCATCTCCTTCGGGTGTGTTCATTACAAAGAACTGTTTCTCAGTATCCTCTGCATCCTGGGTATATGATACCGGATCAGGATCCCAGATATGTAATCTGTTACATAGGGCTACAAAAAGGTAGAAAAGCTGAGAACGGGTGATAAGTTTCATGAGACAGAAAACGGGGCAAGTGTTGCAGCCAAGTCTGTTGGTCACTGTCACCCTGTATTACGAATACATTGATTCTGAACAAATGCTATTAGATACCGAACCTGATATACAAAATCATATCAGTCTCTTTATTAGTAAAGAAAGGATATAATTTTGTATTGATGGATAATGTTTTGAACATTTCCTATATCAAAAGTTGATCGGTTCAGGCACGTTATCTAAAAGTATTGACGTTCTAAATCAAACTACAGTTCCTCATATACAGAACACACACAAGAGGAAGAGTTCAGAAATGAACGAATTCTTCTTGAGGTATTGTAGACTAGGTCATATCAATGCGACCCGACTAGCTGAAGTTACATTTAGATGCATATTTAAATCAGTTTGAATTTACATCTTGTGAAACTTGCCAGTCATGTCACAAAGATATAATGACACCAGCTCTGTTTACTGGAAACAGAGAAAGAGTTAGTAAACTCTTGGGACTGATACATGATGATGTATGGAAGGTCTCCTGTCTACACATGCCAGGACTGGTTTTTTTTTTACTTCATTATATTCTCTGATAATCTCTCAAGATTCAGTCATATGTTCCTGTTGAAACATAAGTCCGAACCTTTTGAGGTATTCACAGAATATAAGTTAGAAGTAGAGAACCAATAACCGGGTATAAGTATTATGTCCTATGATGAGATCAGGGAGGAGAATACTTGTGCATGGAATCCTTGGACTATTCTAAAGGAAAATGAGATTCTCTCTCAGTATTACTCCTCTGACTACACCACAGCACAACGGTGTATCAGGGCGGAGCAATCACACAATATTAGATATCGTGTGCTCTATGATGAGTATTACTGAGTTACCTATTTCCTTTTGGGGTTATGCACTTGAGAAGCTGCATACCTATTGAATTAGGTTTGAATCAAATCACTGCCTACCACTCCATATGAAATATGGTATGGGAAGAACCCATCTCTTAAGCGAGTTAAGATTTGGGGTTGTCCGGCCTATGTCTAAAAGCAAAAACCGGACAAGCTCGAGGCAAGGGCTGTAATGTAGAACTGGAAAGGTTCCAACTATACAAAACAACAGTTGATGATTTGACAGAACCATAAGATTCTATAGTTCCCGACGAACCTCAGCCTCTCCGCCGATCTAGTAGGGTTCCTCATCCGCCTGAGAGATACCTCGGTTTCTCGATGACAATGGGAGCAAGGATTGCATCATGAGATGATGACCCAACTAGTTTCGTGCAGGCCATCGAGAGTAGGGACTCTGTAAGAATGGCTGGATGCTTAGCGATCTAAGATGGAATCCATGTACACCAGCAAAGTATGGACTTTAGCTGCTATATCTGAAGGGT
This sequence comes from Agapanthus africanus, assembly GCA_030015575.1. Lineage (NCBI taxonomy): Eukaryota > Viridiplantae > Streptophyta > Magnoliopsida > Asparagales > Amaryllidaceae > Agapanthus > Agapanthus africanus. The sequence goes on from CM057337.1 coordinate 671,036,022, forward strand.
TAAATCCCCATCAGGAGCAAGTATATCTTGAGAAGATTACTTGGTTTAGATGGAAAAGTTGAGACTTTCAAAGCTAGACTTGTTAAAGGTTTTCGTCATCGACCAGGCGTGGATAATGATGAAACCTCTTTCCAGTAGCTATGCTTAAGTCTGTCCAGATCCTACTTACCACGGCTACATACCATGACTACGATATCTGGCGGTTGGATGCCATGACTGCTTTTCTAAATACTGATTTAGAAGAGAACGTCTATAAGAACACAGCCAGAGGTCTTCGTAAACAGTGGGAGCAGCGGAAACGTGTGCAAGTTGCTTTACATAATGAAGCAGGCATCGCGGAGTTGGAATGTCTGTTTTGATGTGATAGTCAAAGTGTTTGACTTCATCAAAATGATAGACGAACCTTGTATATACAAAAGGGTAGTAGAGAGTAAGGTGGTCATCTTCGTATTGTACGAAGACAACATACTCTTGATAGGAAAAGAGTTTCCTATACTACGATCGATCAATCTCCTATTATCACAAGGATTCTCCAAATAGGATAAAGATCATACCTCCTAAATCCTGAGATTTGGACCTATGAGATAGATCTAAAGGGATATTAGGGTTCTCACTAGGTATAGTGAGATTGTATCAATCGATCCTAGGGAGAATCACTGGAAGAGTTCCAGGGTGATAAAGACGACTGAATGTCAGTCACGGGCATTGTCTTTACCCTCAGTAGAGGGACGGTATGTTGGAAGAGTTCCAAGCTAGATACCGTGGCAAACTAGACGATAAAGGCTGGTAACATCGCTATTAAAGATACTACCAAAGAGGAAGTTTGGGTATATATTGGTTCATAAGATGAACTAGGTTCCTGCCATTGTATGACAATGGAAGTGTGGCTTTGGCCCTGGAACCCTGGTCCCATCAGTGACCCAGACAAATTCTGAGGAAGCATCACCTGATCATGGAGATAGTTGATCTCCAGGGTGATCGAGGTTAGGAGAGTAGACTCAGAGGACAACACGACGGATCCACACACGAAGGCCTTTTCCCAAAGAGTGACTTTTAGGGGATGGTTGAGTATGTGATACTGCAACCACTGCTACAGATGGCCCTAGTGCAAGTGGGAGATTGTTAGTTATATGTATGCCCTAGAGGCCATTACTGTACATTGGATGTATATTGTAGTGGATGCTAGGACATATATAGGAAGGACTTTCTTGCTCGACATGATAGTACGCTATCTGGTTGCACTTTATCTTAACATGTATACTTTCTGTCTCTCTGATTACATGTTGATAAAGCCCTTAGGATATGTACTCGACTTCCAGGACTATGATGTAGATCATACTAGTGGGGCCTGGGTAGTCCATGAGTACATCCTTGAAATGTTCCTAGTCGAGGGAATATCGAGACGGGGCATCAATATTCCAGAGTAGACTAGCGCATATCTTCTCGACCCATGCGATGGGCGATGGATTATCCCATATCCATTGGTGTTTGACATCGAAGATGGTACGCGGGTGCTCAGTGGAGACTGGGTACACTGAACGGACTCGCCGAGAACTCCCAAATGGTATTATACCTCACGTCAGATGGCAGTTCTCTGGTGACACTGGTACAGCTTAGTCTGTTGACCCGAGATCGTCATAGAGTCTTGTGTGTCTCCCACTGTGCTTTGATTTCCACCCTACCACGGCTCTACTGAGTCGTGCAAACAGGTGGTTTTTGGGTACAGTCCCGATTCACATGGAGGCAATGAGCGATAGGAGGGGATTCGTCTCTCCCGGTATTGGGGGTTGATGTTGTGCTATGCTCGACTGGCCATAACAGGAAATCCCTGGCCTGGGTTGCTGTGATATACTGGTAAGAGTTATCAGTAGTTTCACGAATGTTATGGACCTCAAGTCGGCATGACTTATCGAGCTATTGGGGTCTGACGTTTACCACCCCTAGGCGAGATATGCGACATATCAGACGAACAGACCGGACCGTACGGTAAGTGTTACTGGTTGGATTCGCAGGAGTGTGAGCGGGCTTGCTCGTCGATCTTCTGATCGCTCAATACCCGGGTGGCCGTTACGTTTAGCAGACCGCTTGCGGCTTGCGGATGTTTGATATGATCATCATCTGCTACCGGCGTATTGACGAGTCTTTAGAGTCCTACACAGAGGTTTCCTAGCTCAAGCGAAACGAAATAGGAGCGCATATGAGATATGTGCGGGACCGAGAATAATGCGTGTATATGATACCGTATTCTATTCTCGCGATCAATGTATCGAATGGTTATGTCACGCCCCGCTTCCCAATGTACGGCGAAGTGGTCGTGACGAGGCCCGCTACGTATGTACTCAGAAGTACATACGCTAAGCGTAACTAAGCAATATAAAATAATCACAAGAGACAAATGAGATTGAGATAACAGCAACTTTTATTAATAACATTCTTTATACAATGCATGAAATGAAAATACAACTGGAATGAAAAAAAGAAAGCAATGCCTAAACAGTGGCATAATAATAAAAGGAAATACTGGAAAGAACAAGTACAAAGTCTAGAGCTCTGGATCTTCTTGGAACTGCTCCAAATCTTCAGTTGTTGGCTCGGTCTCAACTTGGTCCAACGCACCTGACGACATTCAAAGAAGAAAGAAATAGAATGTCGTCAGCGAACAGGTCGCTCGGTAAGTCCCAAAGAAAAGTGGAGTGAGAATGGCAGAGTAACAGTATTTTCTAGAGTATTATGTTGTAGAATATTATGGAATATTGTTTAACGCAGTTGTTTGTAGCTTGGTACAGAAGAATGCCAGTGTATACGAGGGGGATCTCTATATGCTAGAGATCAGTGCAAACGGAGAGTACAAGGAACCGTTATGCCACGGTACAACAGCAACAGTATTCATGTTAGGTGTCTTAATCTGACCACCTCATTCCACTTTTAACATCTTCCGTACCAATCTACCCCTTTAAACCCCGTAATGTTTTAACAGTGTTGTAGTAATGGAATATGTAAATTGAGTGACTGACCAAAACCATGATATCAGTAAACATGTTGCAACTGTATAATCAGGTAAATGGAATATCAGGATAATGGAATGAATATCCATGGTTTGATTCAGTCAAAAATGAATATATTGTTAACTGTATTCAGGGATTCATGATTTCAAGTTGTGTTGGAATATGATTGAAATATAGATTGACTTGAATTATATTCAAGTCAGAATTAGTCAGACTCTAACCCGAGTCAGACTAAAAGAAAGATAATTTGAAGTTCAATATTAGCTAGGGGCCTTATTGTAATTTGTGAAACTTGAGGGGGTTTTATGTAAAAAGTACTTTTGTATAGTTTTCAAAATATACCTCAAGTATTTAATAATCGTCTTTATTATTGTAATGGATGTGAATTTTATTTGTGTTATTCTAGTGAATATATCATAATAAAAGTATTAATTGTTTATTTGAAATTCGTGGTATTTTAATGTAACTTTTAATCTATGATTTTTAGGAAAAAGTGGAAACTTGATATTATAACAAAATAAGTGTTTAAATGATAATTATATATAATAAAACACTTAAATGATTTTTAAATGAATATTTTATTTACAAAAAAATATTACTTTCCTTAAATATTGTATTTAAACCTTTCGAGACCGAATGCTCCTTACGGAGGTCTGAATCTCGCACTACTAGCCTGCGGGTGCACGATGAACCGTGCTATCCCTAACAGGTTCCCCAAAGATGGGTTGTAATGGCACTTTGCTCAGGTTTTTATAAATACTTTTAATTTAGGGAAAAGGTTTTCTAAATATAGGGTATTTATTTGTAAAAGTATATAGTTCTCCATATTTTAGTTGTTAGGGTTTCCTAGACCATCTAACCTATATTCTATGGTCTAAACGATGAGTCATTAGAAGCCTCAAATCGCCTCTTCACCGTCGAATGCAGCCAGGTAAGTGCCAGGTAAGTGGGAAGGAACCACAGTCGTGGGCCTAATTAAAAACCACTAGCCTTAGACACACTTGCCTAGACCCACAAGACAGATTAGATAACGATCGATATCCATGACCAATCGTGTTTTCATTTTGTATAAGTTTTATTTAAAAAGAATTTACAATTTAAAGATTAAACTAAAAGTTATAAAGATTATGGTATTTTAGTGAAAAAGTCCTATAATATCGTATTCTGTATTTTGTTATTCAGCAATTAGGGTTATAATGAGTGTGTGTAAGGGTAGGTCATTACCCCGTGACTTATATTAAGTTTTGGTGAAGTTTCAAGGTGAAATGAGTTATGTTAAAGTTAAGGGTATTAAAGTGCAAGGATACGGTTTCCATAAACGTTATCATTTCATGTGTGAAATTTCATCCAAATTGAATGAAACAAGTTTTGTTATCAAAATAAACATGATTAGGAGTGGGGTATCTAAATAGAACATTAAAATTTAACTTGATGGTATTTTTATGCAAGAAATACGGTTTTCTAAAGAACTTGTCATTTCATGTGGAAAAGTACAATTAAATTTGATTTAAGGGTGATTAATAGTCAACATGCAAGAGGGTTGATAATATGTATTAGGTGACAAGTGGAATTTTTAAGAAAAACCAAATCGGAAATCGGTTTGTCCGATTTCCGTCGGGTTTCAAAAAGTCGTATTTTGCAAATATAGAAAAGAGAGGTAGAAGGTTGGGACTTACGGGTTTGGACAAGCTAAGCGTTCTAAAAGGTGTGGTGGTTGCCGATTCGTTGGAAACGTCACGTCGGTCTTGATCCGGTCGCCGGAATCCGTCGTCGGTTTCGGCAGCGCTTCGCTTCTCGCTCTTTGCACCAAGTTCTCAAGAGTTTTAGAGAGTATGCTTAGAGTTGTGAGGGGAAAAGGTAGAGGGTAGGGGCCTTTATATAGGGCTAGGCTAGGGTTAGGGTTAGGGTAGATGAAAAGTTAAAAAATAAAAATGTGATAAAATGTAATAAAAATGTATTAAAAGTGGAGTAATTGGGGGTTTTAAAGATCTCTGGAAGTGTTATTGGGCTGAAACTTTGCAGGTGAGTAGGGAATACCAAAAGACACAACTTTCATGTTGTGACCCTTGCCGGAATCGGCCTAAAAGGGGGTGACTCGGCCGTGACTCGGTCGGATCACTGAGTCGGCCGAGTCAAGGCCGAGTTGGCCGATTCCCGACCGAGTCCGGTGACCTGGATCTCCCCCGGCGGTTCATCTACCCTCTGCAAGTGTTACATCTTTGGGTGTAGTGGGGTTTTTGTGAGATATGCACGTGTAAACTCTTGGTATTCTAAAGGTTTTTTTTAAAAATCAATATTAAAAATAATGTGGGGTATGGGATTCGAACTCTGGTGGCTTAGTTCAGCAGTGCAAGGTATTACCAATGAGCTACAAGCTCCTTCTTGTAATTATTGTAAAGAGATAGATACTTAAAGTGTTATCAGCAACATTAATACTCCAAGTATACTTCAATTTTAAATCAAATTTTGGTATACAAAAATTGGAGTTGTTACAGGTTATATGCGATATAACCTAGTTATCGAATCAAGGATTGATTCGATAAGCCGACACATTGGATACTAGCCGGTTATATGCGATATGACCGGATCGTTAAATCAAGTGTTGATTTAATGATTTAATACATAATTATATATTTGATATATTGCTTTGCATTAACTAGTATCGGTTCACTTTAAATGGATTTTCTCGCGCGGATGTGCACATTGTATATTCGATATAGTTTTGTGCACATGATTGTATCATGTTTGATGATACATTCTAGCTTGGTTTTGTGTAAAGTGTTAAACCATGGTTAATTAGTGATTAGGGTTTCTTTTTCATTTACTTAATCATTTATTTATTCCTTTTGTTTATTTTGGAAAAAGAAAAGATAAAGAGATAAGAATGGTTGCTAGTTTTTGTTTTTATTTGAAAGCTTCTTGAAGCTTTGGACTTAGTCCACCATTCTTGTCTTTTATCTAACCCTAACCACTCTCTAACCTTAGTTAAAACTCTACACTAAACCATGGTCAAAGAGATGATAAGTATTCATTTATTTTATTTTTCTTTTTAAGATATAACTTATCATATCTTCTTCTTCTTCATCTTCTTCTTCCATGGATGTAGCTTGCTACTCCAATGGCAAGTAATGAAAAAGTGTGAGAAATCCAAATCTAAAGTCTACCCACTTCCTATTTCTTCATCCTCTACATCTTGCCAAGTAGTATAGGGTGTTTCCTTCATAAGTTTTCACGACTTCGTGAAGGTGGAGCTTGATTTAGCGATGCCTCGACGTAGATCATCTTCGGCATGGACATCGACGACCTAGCTCGCCCATTCTCCGACGAAGCCGACGCTAGAGCCCAGGAACTCACATGGACAGCAAAGGGACTTCGTTGCGGAGCTTTGGAGGTGGAGAAACGGATCTACAAAGGTTGTAGCTCCTTTCCTTCTAGATAAAGTTGTTTATTTGCATCATTTCGCCTAAATATCTAGTTAACGATCCGTTCTAGGTTTTCTCGGCACCGTAATTTTTAGAAATTAGCGTGTTTGATCACTTGTGAGACTTCACTAGAGTGCCTAGGAACCCTACACGCATAACTGTTGGGGTTGTAGTTTGGGTGGGGTTGGGTTGGGATTGGGGTTAGGGTTAGGGTTAGGGTTAGGGTTGGGGCTGGGGCTGGTGCTGCGGTTGCGGTTGGGTTGGGGTTGGGGTTAGGGTTAGGGTTGGGGTTCGGCTGGGGGGGACGTATAACTGTTGTCTTGCATGGTAAACTATAAAGGGGGGTTGTGCAATAAACCCTGATTATTGCGCTGCGCTTGCAATGAGTACTTATCCATGTTATGCATGTTGATTCCCACTTTTGTTCGCTTGCTTGCATATATTGTAGATATGAGCTTATTTGTTTGTTGGGTTTGTTTGTTTCTTATTCCATTGATGGGCACATCCAAGCAGTATGAAATTGCATCTTCCTTTTGCTACCAACGATTAGCTAAGTTAGATTACGCAGTTGTGCCTTTCTTTTTAGATTTTGGATAGATTTTCCACTTTACATTTCTATCCATAATTGATTGGATAATTTATCGACCAAAGCTCTCTACTTGAGAAACCGAGCGGCATTAGTGTGACAATGTCATCATGTGAAACTTCCGTTGACCGCCTAAATTCATAAATTTCTTTTTCTATCTGTTAGTTTAGGGGCATGCATAATTTGTTTTTAGCCGTAAATGGCTCTAGTTATATATTTCTCCGTCATGTTTGAATTGTGTATCACAAAATTTGCCTAAATGGTTCATTATATGTTCCCTCATTCATGCATGTATAACACACACACATATTAGCTTTTATGCCAGATACTTTTGGAAATCAAACTTTCAACACTAATTTTGATCTGAGACCCATGTCATGTAGCATTAATTATGAATTTATATTATATTCATCTTGTTTATTGATTTCTTTTCTATGTTAAAGGTATGCATCTCAATCCCAAGTCTAATGCATCTTAGTTCTTTAATACTCAATTCTTCATATATCTTATTCTCAAGTTGCAATTTGCAAGTAACTAAGCAAGTATTATTTCATAAGTTTAAAATCATGTTACATGTACATACAACACGAATGCACAACAAACGCATCATTAGAGAGTGATTCAAGATGTTCAAGTTAAAACCAATATATGATACTCGATGATAATATGAAACCTTCATATTCTCATCGATACTCATATATGAAACTAAAAGCGCCACTTAGTCCCCGTCTATCGGTTAACATACGTGTGATATTCGTCGTGACATAGAACTATACGAAGGTTGTTAAATATCGGACGGTATAGCTCGATACTAACAACCGTCGTATAGTCTACGCGACGAGAAAATTCAGTCGTATAGTAACCGATAGATTTGTCCCGTGTGGACAAGTTAAGAATGTATAAAGCAAACACCTTCATTCACTTGTGTTTTCATCCGTTTCGAGATATTTCGTCGGTACCTTTCCGCTGGTTCTCCCTGTACAAAGATAGATTAGATGTTCATTTCAACATTGTTTCACAGCTTTGAAATGATTATCTATTCTATTACAGTGTACTCGGAGAACAGCGGGGAGGTGCTGCCGAAATTTACTCGAAACGGTTGAAAGCACAAGTGATGGGTGTTCGCTCTATACATTCTTAATGGGATAGAAGCCTACCCCCGACAGCTGGAACACACACATACAACAAGAATACACAACAAACGCATAATTAGAGAGTGATTCGAGATGTTCAAGTTAAAACCAATATATGATACTCGATGATAATATGAAACCTTCATATTCTCATCGATACTCATATATGAAACTAAAAGCGCCACTTAGTCCCCGTCTATTGGTTAACATACGTGCGATGTTCGTCGTGACATAGAACTATACGAAGGTTGTTAAATATCGGACGGTATAGCTCGATACTAACAACCGTCCTATAGTCTACGCGACGAGAAAATTCAATCGTATGGTAACCCATAGATTTGTCCCGTGTGGACAAGTTAAGAATGTATAAATCAAACGCCTTCATTCACTTGTGTTTTCACCCGTTTCGAGATATTTCGTCGGTACCTTTCCGCTGGTTCTCCGTGTACAAAGATAGATTAGATGTTCATTTTAACGTTGTTTCACAGCTTTGAAATGATTATCTATTCTATTACAGTGTACTCGGAGAACAGCGGGGAGGTGCTGCCAAAATTTACTCGAAACGGTTGAAAGCACAAGTGATGGGTGTTCGCTCTATACATTCTTAATGGGATAGAAGCCTACCCCCGACAGCCGGAACACACACATACAACTAGAATACACAACAAACGCATAATTAGAGAGTGATTCGAGATGTTCAAGTTAAAACCAATATATGATTCTCGATGATAATATGAAACCTTCATATTCTCATCGATACTCATATATGAAACTAAAAGCGCCACTTAGTCCCCGTCTATCGGTTAACATACGTGCGATAATTTATTTTTTTTAACGACAAACGCACACACAAAGCATATACACGGATTTTCGCCTTTGTCAGTAACTATCCCGTTCTTATATTTCTCAATATAGTCAGCATAACCTACAATTTATATGTTATACAGTCTAACATGGCCCATGAGTACGTCAGAGTTAAGGACTGGATGTATGTGGATTGGCAATAACGTATGCAACCTAAGTTTGTCGCAGGAGTTGCTGCTTTCCTTGAATTTGCACGCGCACATAATAAGATCATAATAGAGAAGATTCTCTGTCCGTGCGATAGATGTGGCAATAAGTACTGGCAGAAGGTAGAATTGGCAGAGCTTCATATCGTTAAACATGGTTTCACTAGACTTTATACAACTTGGAAATATCACGGGGAAGGAGAAGAATGCAGTACTGCGGCAGAAGAAGAAGGAGAACACGATAATGCGGCAGGAGAAGAAGAAGAATTCGGTAATGCGGCAGAAAGAGAAGACGGTAATTTATTTCCATCAGAAGAAATGGAGGATATGGTAGAGGCTGCCCTAGGTGAATCTATTCGTACCGAAGATGACATTCCTTCCGGTCAAGGACCGCGTGCGGATAAATATGAAAATTTCATGAATGATGCTAGGAAACCAATTTATGAGAATGCGAAGTATTCCACCCTCTCATGGTTCGTCCAACTTTTCCAGATTAAGTGCCTAAATGGATGGAGCAACAAGTCATTCACAATACTTCTTTCGTTCTTGAAAGATTCTATACCTCCGGGAAATAACGTGCCCGACAGCTGGTACGGAGCCCAGAAGATGATGTCTGATTTGGGTCTAAAGTGCGAGAAGATTCAAGCATGTCTTAAAAATTGCGTGTTGTACCGGAAAGAGAATTCAGATTTGAAAGAGTGTCCAACATGCGGAGAGACCAGGTATAAGCCGAAAGATTCTGATAAGAAGCCCGATATACCTGTCAAGATAGCACGATACTTTCCCATAACACAGAGGCTACAGAGGCTATTCAGGTGCAAGAAAACAGCCGAGGCAATGATTTGGCATCACCGTGCTCCTCCAAGTGAAGATGGAAAAATGAGCCATCCAAGAGATTCACCGGCATGGAAGGATTTCGATAGGAGGCACGCAATATTCAGTAGCGATCCTCGCAATGTCCAGCTCGGACTGGCTACTGATAGCTTCTGCCCATTCAACTATATGGCTGGAAGTCACAGCACATGGCCCGTTGTAATGATAATTTATAATATGTCTCCTTGGTTGGCTATGGACCAATCATACTTTATGATGCCTCTTCTTATCGACGGACCAAACTCACCGGGGAACAATATTGATGTCTATCTCCGACCTCTGATCGAGGAGTTGAAATCTTTGTTCATTGATGGTGTAGAGACATATGATGCAAACACAAATACAACCTTCATACTGCGTGCGGCTCTAATGTGGACAATTAATGATTTTCCTGCGTATGGAATGCTATCAGGTTGGTCCGTACATGGTCACAAAGCATGTCCTCATTGCCATGAACACACAACATCGAAATTCTTGAATTTTAGCAGGAATGTTTGTTATTGCGGCCATCGACGTTTCCTGCCTCCAGACCACCCCTATAGGTTAGACACGGTTCACTTTGATGGTCATCAAGAGCTTCTTGGACCTCCATCCCCATTGTCCGGAGAGGACGTGACTACTAAATGGGATGGTTACAATAATATGACCTTCGGGATGGATCCGACGAAATAGGTCAAACCACCATTTTGGAACAAGTTAAGCATTTTCTTCGAGCTTCCGTACTGGTCTACAAATTCAGTGCGTCATTGTCTGGACGTCATGCATATAGAGAAGGGAGTATCAGAGCACATACTTAACATGCTTCTTTGTAAAGACGGGAAATCGAAAGACAACCTGAATGCTCGGATGGATCTACAAGAGTGGGGAATAAGAAATGAATTGCACCCTAGACCGGTAGCAGGTAAACCGGGCAAGTTTGTACTTCCCAATGCCGCTTATTATATGTCACAACCGGAGAAGAAAAGATTCCTGCAGGTGTTGAATGATTTGAAAGTTCCCACAGGTTTCTCAGGATCATTCAGCAAGAAAATAAAAATTGTGAAGGGCAAGATCGATGAGCTGAAAAGTCATGATCACCATGTTATCATGGAGCACCTTCTTCCATTAGCCCTCAGGACTTCTCTCCCCGAATCGGTTGGTCTAGTAATCAACGACCTATGTTGTTTTTTCAGGGAGTTGTGTGCTAAAACACTGGAGGTTGTGACGCTGGATAAACTAGAAAATTCTATTGCGTTGATACTTTGCAAGTTTGAGCGTATTTTCCCACCGTCATTCTTCGATATCATAATACACTTGACGGTTCATCTTGCAACTGAGGCGAAGTTAGCCGGACCGGTACAATATCGATGGATGTATCCCGTCGAGAGGTACGTGTAATTTTTCGTTTCGCGCAATTTATAAATTTATTGTTGTCCTGTATGCCCGTATTTATTTATTCAACATATTTTCATTAGGTACCTCTACACTCTTAAGAAGTATATACGCAATAAAAATCGACCAGAGGGTTCAATCATGCAAGGTTATCTTCTTGATGAAGCAACCACATTTTGTTCCCGCTATCTGGACGAGAACATTGAGACAAGACTTAACCGGCCACGAAGAATTCAAGACGGGCCATATGGTAAAGCCGAGTATAAGAGGGTAGACACTATGTTTATCAACAAGATATACCGGTTTATCTTGCTTAATTGCGTATGTCTTGAACAAATTAGAGAGTAAGTTTTTTTGGATTAATTGTTATATCTGTGTTTGTGTGTGTATGAAATGATATAATATTAATGTCACCATTATTTGTCGAAAACAGAATTCATTTTAACGAGGTACGTGAGGGGCATCCTGATTGGAACGAAGAACGATTGGAAAAATATCATCAGGATAATTTTTGTGATTGGGTCACAAATCATGTAAGTTATTCGAATAACATTTTATTGCTATCAGTTTTAATCTAAACTTGTATCGTTATGTATTTGTCGTAAAATTTGTTTTGTTAGATCCACGATCCGAACTTGTCTGCATCATTTGAGAGTGATTCAAGATGTTTAGCTCAATTTTCTAGTATGGAGGTTGCATATTACAAAGGATTTGGTGTCCTTGGATACAAATTCGAAGTTAAGGACATAGAAACATCTAGAACCACTCAGAATAGTGGGATTGCGACGGTAGGATCGGACGGTGTGATTTATTATGGGTACTTAATTGTATACTCGGCATCCACTATCCCGGACGATTAGAACCCTTTTATATATTCCAGTGTACTTGGTACGATACGCGAACCGATACGGACAGGTGGAGAAGCAATCTTGGGACTTGAAAAGATGAATATGGATTGACCAGTGTGAACACACTTCGATTTTACGGTCAGGAAGATCCGTTTATCTTTCCGAACCAAGCATTCCAAGTATACTACTCACAGTGTTTGAAGCATCCGGGATGGAGTGTTGTATGCCGATGGAAACCCAGAGATGTCTACGATGTCCCAGAATTCGAGGACAGCGATGAGGACGAAGAAGAGAGAAGGCTTAAAGTGCTCCGACCGTCTGTTTCGAAGGACGGATTGTCTTCGACCGATCATGAAGTTACGTGGGTTAGAAATGACATCGACGATGAAATCCAAGTAGATATGTATAATGCGCCCACGAAACGAAAAAGGTTATCAGTAATGTTATATTATTACTTCACATTTTACGCTCTATACATATATAGTCAATACTTTTAATGATTGTCTAATGCGTCCATAAACCGTTTATCTAGATTTGATGACGATGTCGGGAGCAGCGAGGGGCGGCAGGAGCTCCAGCCGCGGCAGAGACAGAGGCAGAGGTAGAGCGGTTCTGCCGCCCGGAGAGTTGCGTAGGGAGCTTCAGAGGGCCGGTCTTGCACCCAGATCGGAGACCCCTTCGGATGCCTCCTTCCGTGTGGATTTTGCCACACCTCCAGGTATACTGCACGCATATCCATTTTGAATGTAATATTACAGATATTCATGCATGTTTATGTCAAAATTACTTATATTGTCAATATTTGATTGTCTAGTTGTTGGTGATGCGTCCACATCTGGGACAGAGGCCACTCCCGCTCCTCCAGGTATGTTTATATATCATATAGTGCATGTATATTGATTTAGAATGCTATATCATAAATATACACACATTCCTTTTGCTCTTACTTAGCAATTTTTATTATTGTCTAGCTGTAGGTGGTGACACCACCGCACCAGCGGGTATGTTTATATATCCTATAGTGCATGCATATTGATTTAGAACTTTATATTATTGATCTACACATTCTTTTTGCAATTACTTATATAATCTATTTTTAATTGTCTAATTATAGGTGGTGCGTCCACATCTTCCGCAGGGGCCACTCCTGCCGCTTCCATACCCTCCGCATCGTCTGCAGGTTAGTATGAATAAATATAAAATATTTATTCATTTTACATATACTCTATAGAATAAATATGAACTTCATAGAAATTTAGCGTCAATGTTTATTTTCTAGTTGGAGGGGATGCGTCCGCATCCGGGACCCCGGTTGTTCCTCACCGGAGGAATTATCGTCCCGCTCGTGCTGCTGCCCGGGCCCAGGCTCGTGCGATAGTCACCGGAGGTATATATCACACTTCAATTTTCGTTTAAGCTTGATTTCTTAATACAACTTTGTCTTAATATTGATTGTCTTGATATTTCGTGCAGACGCAGGGCCTCCCCATCCCCAGAGGGGGACTCGAGGCCCGAATCAGTCCCATAGGCTGAGGCCTGACAGAGCTAGGGGGAGGCAGCATTCCCCCTCTTTTTTACCCTTGACTATCGCTATACCGGTCCTCATGCCGAGAGGTTCGGCCGGTATATGGGGGACGAGAGCCGGCTCATGAAGAACTATCCACTTCACGTTGAGTGGGGCGAGCAGCACCGGCGCTCATTCGCCCTCTTCTTTGATCAGGCTCGGGTACGTATTAATATATATTTTCATTTGATTTATCCAATATATTTATTATTAACACTTGCAATCTAATAACAATGTTTTTTTTGTATTTTCAGTCGGATTACGATTTTTAGCCTGTACCCGACCCTGATCACCCTGGGAGGGTGCTCGACCTTCATGCTCTGTACAATGGCCTGATGAAGAACATGCAGACCAAGGTCCGATACAACAGGAATGAGCTGAAGGCCGACTGCTACTCCCTGTGGATGGCGACCCCCGAGGCAGAGAGAGCGGCCCTCCTATCTACTCCGGCGTTTGCGACAGTCGACGTAGAGACATGGCCTCTATTGTGCGAATATTTCGACTCCCAACGCAAACAGGTATGTATTTTAAATGTAATTCATTGTTTAGGATATAATTTATTTTTTTGTGTTCCTTAATTAGAAAACTAAATGTTAATGCGTTGTGCAGAAACAGGCCGCTCAGAATACAGAGAACAGGAAGTCGGCGAAGAGGGGTCGCCCCACTTACACAGGTGGCTCGAGGAATATTACTCGAGCCATAGAGTTATCGGTAAATTACAATAGACCGACCTTTGTGATATTCTGCAATATTAAGAGTTATTTTCTAATATTTCTAATATTAAGAGTTATTTTCTAATATTGCAGACAGCTCAGACCGTGGCGCAAGGTAGTATACCGAGCGTGCTGTCCGCATATCTTGCCGTCCACGGCACCTCGACAGATCCCGCCACGGGCCAGCTTCGATATCCCGACGTCGCTATCCAGGAGTATTACGTAAGTGTTAATATTTATTCTACCCATATTTGAAATTTTAGTTTTGGAAGGTTCAAGTTTAAATTTTATACTTATACTTTACTGCTTAATGTGGGTGTAGGAGCGGGTGGTTGAGCAGGCCGAGGCCTCGGGGATCGATTTTACCGGACAGAGCGATCCGAGGCTGCTGACCCCAGTTCTGGACGCCGCACACGGAGGGCACCACGGAGGTTGGGAGAGAGGCCGGGGACTGGGCCCTAGCAGGGCCCATATGAGGTTGGACTCCACCCCGGCGGTTACTTCCTCCGTCTCCAATGAGCGACGTGTCCAGTAGGAACTGGAGAGCTTGAGGGCCACCGTTCAGGAGTTGAAGGAGATGCTGGTATGTATACTACTTTATAGTAAAATATCATGTCATATTATAGATATCAACATATCCATAATTAGTACGTAGCTTGAGCTTATTTGGTTTTAGACTTAGGTTTGATTAATCATACATACATATGTAATTAAAATAAACAACGGTTTTCCAAACTAGATATCCAAATGGGGTTTCGAAATAACTTGATAATGATACAAATTCGAATAATACACAGTTCTTACACGCTTCTTACACACGTTAGGTCCAGACGCGACAGGGTACATCGGCCGAGCTTCCACATTCATCTCCTTCGGCTGCGGCTCCGCAAGCCACTACATCGGCTGCAGTTCCGCAGACAGCTCCTATAGCTCCACCGCCCGCTTAGACTCCCGCAGCCGCGGCTCCGCAAGCTACTACCTCGACGGCGGCTGCGCAGACCACATCACCATCTCCACAGGCCGCTCAGACTCCCGCACGCGCCGAATTGCATGGTTTATTGACCGAGGAGCAGGCGCGCTTGATTCTATCGTTTATCAGAGGTGGAGCTAGACCGAGCTAGGGTATCTTTTTGATTCTTATTTTTTGAAACATGTATTTATTTATATCATACATATTGTACTACATTTTGAAACGATATTGATATTGATATTGGTTTATATTTATATCATATTCAGTTTTTGGGTTTCTTTTGTATATTATATGCGTGAGATGTGATTATGAATACTGCGATATATGTTGTGTGATGATTAATTTTATATTTTATTGATATATATATTATTGTGCACAGGGCAGGAAAAAATCAGGCAGCCCTTTTTTTAAAAAAAAACAGATAATGTGTACCTACGGATTAATCTGTAGGTACACATGTTGCCCCTACGGTTTAAACCGTAGGGGCAAAATATCAGCATCAACTGATATTTCCCCCCTGATCTCAGTATCAGGGGGTTGGGCTTGCCCCTACGAATATATCCGTAGGGGCAAACAAACGCCCCTACGGAGTTATCCATAGGGGCAAAATATCAGGATTTCTGATATTTTGCCCCTACGGATAAGTACCTACGCATATATCCATAGGGGATAGTAATTGGCCCTACGGATACCTCCGTAGGTACAGTTAATATATTTTTAAAAACCGTAAATAAAATAACTTTTTTTCCCCTACGGCCTACTCCATAGGTGACACTCGACCTACACAGAATTCCGTAGGGGCAAGTTCAGGACTTCAACTTGCACCTACGGCGTTTGCACCTACAGGTCAGTGGTTTGCCCCTACGGATAAATCCGTAGGGGCAACCCTTATTTGTAATAGTGAGGTGAACATGTTAAGATAAAGAGCAACCAGATAGCATACTATCATGTCGAGTAAGAAAGTCATCTCTATATATATCCAAGTATCCACTATAATATACATCACATGTACAATAATGGCATCTAGGGTATACATATAACTAACATGCATTGTGTCTTTGCATTATGCAGTCATATACAAGGTTCCCAATTTAATGCCTCTTGCTATGACTATAGCACCTTTGGAGATCTTCCAAGCACCACCTCTAAAAATTATTGTATATCCAATGCTGTCTAGCAGACTCATGGAGATGAGATTTCTCTTCAGGCCAAGGACATATTTGACATCCTGCAACTTCCAATGAGTTCCATTTGCAGTCTTTATGTGAACATCAACTTTCTTGGTGATCTCTAAAGATTCATCATCAACCAAATAAACCTTTTCAAACTTCTCTGCAGTGAAGTTGTGCAATAAGTCTTTGCACGGAGTTGATTAGAACGAAGCACCAGAGTCCAGAATTCATGACTCAATAGGACTGTCAACGCTACAGATAAAAGTATCATGGATCTTTTCGGTAGCAACATTTACAGAAGAAGACGCTTCTTCTTGATGATCTTTCTTCTGGTACTTTTGAAATTTCTTGTTCTTCTTTGGTTTAGTGCAATCATTGAAGAAGTGGTCCTGAATACCGTAATTCCAGCAGGTGATATCTTTGCAATATTTTGATTTACTCCTCCATTTGGACTTAGATCTGTCATTGCTTGGCCTATATTCTCTTTGAAAACTCCTTCCTCTGCTTTGGGTACTCAAAGCAGACCTCGAAAATTTCCTTGACTCTCTTCAGAGAACATCCTCGCTGAGAATCAAATCTCGGACTTCATCGAGTTTCAACTTCTTACTCCCTGAAGAAGTGCTCACCGCGGGCACAGTTGCGACCCAACTTTCAGGTAAAGAGAACAACAGGATCAAAGGATCAAAGGTTTGATCTCGTCATCAAAGTTTATTTCCACAAAACTCAATTGAGCTGCAATCACATTAAAATCATTAATGTGATTTGCAATGGATACACCTTCTCTCATTTTCAGATTAAATAGACGATGTATCAAATGTATTTTATTAGAGGCAGATAGTTTTTCGTACATATTTGATAGTGCCTTCATCAGGTCTAATGTAGTCTTCCCGTTGATGATGTTGAACGCAACATTCTTTGCCAACGTCGGACGGATCACACCTAAGGCCTAACGATCTAATAGATCCCAATTTTCTTTTTTTGTATCTGCTGGTTTCGTACCTAACAAGGGTGCGTGAAGCTTTTTCCGATACAAGTAATCTTAAATCTATATCTTCCAGAACCCAAAATTCTTTCCATCAAATTTATCGATCTTTACTTTTCCTTCATCCGACGCCATCTTTCATCTACAGTCGTAGCAAACTCAACTTCTTCTTCAGATTTGAACCAACACCTTCAAAACTACAATCTAAGAAGATGGAGAAAAGTGCACAAGCGTCGTTAACTACCGTTAACCTAAATCGTAGAATTGAAAGACCCTTTGGTTTTCTAACCACGCTCTAATACCAATTGTTGGGAATAGATCCGCCGAATATGTGGGAGAAAACGATGGGAAAAAAAACAATCGCACAAATAAAATGGAGACAGGGGATTTTTATAGTGGTTCAGTAATTTGCCTAGTCCACTTGCCGTACTGGTTTTCTTATTCTTTTTTTATAAGATGCGAAATTACAAACGCTTTTCACTCATTGCAAACTTACAGTACTTTTATGAGGAACATACACTTCTCCTCTTCTCGATTGGATGTCTTGATTAATTGGCCAGGAATCAATACCTTTGTTTAAATAGCCGAGACATAGAATGTATGCAACACGATTTTTTTCTTTTGCAGTTGCCCATTAATACATAGGCACTATAATTTCCTAAACATGTAGCTCCTAACAGTACCGTGCTTCATTTTCAAAAGAAAAGCCCACGCAATTCAATTTTCTCAATGAAAGCATTAAATGTCTACTATTTGGCATAGCGACTGTTTATGAAGGTAAAGGACATGGAGAAAAAAACGGTATCATTTAAAGCCCCTACTATGCATCCATGTTGTTCATGCATTTATTCTTATGTGACAAACCCACACGCATGGGTTTTGTCAAACGTTGCCGTCCTCATGGGCGGCTGCTTCATCCCTCATGTCGACCATGTGGTCATTGTCTGATACGTCAGCGCTTACGTCATCATATTTTCTATATCATATGGGCTACTCAATAGTTTTAAGTCATTTTCAATATAGGCATCGTGTTTGCACCAAAATTTGGCAAAAGCTACCAGTCATGAGCAAGCATCTAAATGATAGAACTGTCGACCAGAAGTAACAAGAAGTTGTCGGAGGAAGGCCGTGATATTTACAAAAGGCGCAGTCGAACCTGGACAAGAACTCGTGAGACAACATGAGCACCGGTGTGAGTTAGTTGGTAAACGTTGCCACGAAACAAACGAAGAACATGGTGACTTGTTGATGATCATTGTAGAGTAGCGTCCATAGACATGACCAGCTGATAGGGGCAGCCCTTTTCAACGCAAGCAAAGCAACATCCATTATAGTACTGACCAAATCGTGTAATCATTGCCCTTGAAATAAGATTTCCGCTCCTCAGAAGAAGAATGTCAGTATAAATATGACGATGACCAGATTTCAGGGTACTGCAATTCCTTCGTCATATATGTACACTCACATACGACGTATACAAAAACTTGATTTGCCTTATGTATTCATGGGTTTACCAAAGAAGAAACAGGAAATAAATAGAGAGATGAGTGAGCTGAGGAAGAGACTAATTAGAGAAGAGGTTTTTCTATGTATTTGATTAAGCAAGAAAGGCTCTGAATATACGGAGTTCTAGAGATGACATCTACCCGAAATATTAATAAATGCCATATGAATCAAATCAGAAATAATATGGAATCCCTTGATTGTTGTTACAAAAGGAGTATCACATGTGTTGATATCGGAGCCAAACAAATTCAAATATATGTTATATAAGTAAACATGTGGAATTTGATTCATCAAAGAAATATGAATTAATATTAGAAAAATTTTCTAACAAGGCTTTGCCCTGCACTTGGCAAATGGGCCATTGGCCACCTTGACCCCGCCAAGTTCACTGTCCGAACAGCGGTCCCCCTAATAATTATTCGAAGCGGAACAGATATTCGACTTGGAACAAATGAAGTTTTGAAATAATTGCAAGATATACAACAATCCCAATTTCAAAAACTAGGTGATAATCATGACAGCCACGAAGTGATAAACAAGAGTACACCAGGAAACATGAAATACATCAACCTTGGTGTCTTTTCGACTATGAACCAAAGTCTTGGATGGACAAGGAATGATCTATAAGAATTTGGTGAAGCGAACTTCTATGAACCAAAATACTCCTTAGCAAAACATTAGGACAAGTTGCCCGCATATATAAATCACAACCAATGTCGAAAATAGCATGTTACATAGTGAAAATAACGCGCTGCGTAGCTTAGCATGGTCATTTTACTATGTAGCACGCCAACATAGTGCGTTACAAATAAATAGCGTACGCTACACAGCATGCTCTGTAGCTCAAATTATTTAAGCTATATTGTAAAAGGGTTTTTAATGGGTAGTTTACTAAAAAAACCGATCTGGATCCAAAAAGCCCTTGTTTCCAAAACCGAGGGCTAACAACACGCCTCTTCTCTCTTCTCGATTTCCCAATCTGCCTCAGCCCCGTCCAACATAGTGCGTTACAAATAAATTACACAGCATGCTATGTAGCTCAAATTATTTAAGCTATATTGTAAAAGGGTTTTTAATGGGTAGTTTACTAAAAAACCGATCTGGATCCAAAAAGCCCTTGTTTCCAAAACCGAGGGCCTCTTCTCTCTTCTCGATTTCCCAATCTGCCTCAGCATGGTCATTTTACTATGTAGCACGCCAACATAGTGCGTTACAAATAAATAGCGTACGCTACACAGCATGCTATGTAGCTCAAATTATTTAAGCTATATTGTAAAAGGGTTTTTAATGGGTAGTTTACTAAAAAAACCGATCTGGATCCAAAAAGCCCTTGTTTCCAAAACCGAGGGCTAACAACACGCCTCTTCTCTCTTCTCGATTTCCCAATCTGCCTCAGCCCCGTCCAACATAGTGCCTTACAAATAAATTGCACAGCATGCTATGTAGCTCAAATTATTTAAGCTATATTGTAAAAGGGGTTTTAATGGGTAGTTTACTTAAAAAACCTATCTGGGATCCAAAAAATCTGCCTCAACCCCGTCCCTCTCCAGCCATCCCTAGAGTGTCCTTTGGATATTCTATCAAGCATTTTTTGTCATTTTGGTTAATTTGAATGTCCATTTATATTCTACACATTTATGACAGATACACAATTGTCTTGTGAACTATTGACAGTGGGAATTTTATAGATACACATGGGCTTTTGATATAAATAGGTTACAACAATAAGACTCAAGTCTTGTTGAAATTTGACCCATCTTATATCTTATATCCATGTGTTTCTTTTGTTGTTTCCAATGTGGGACTATCTTTAAAATCCCATCATTTGGTTTTTTACTTTCAACAAAAACTGTCTCTGGGATTGGCAATTGGATTGACTCGGTAATTGTATTCTGGACACAGGTGGTGACCGAGAGGCCAGAGCGAGGCGAGATGATGAGATGTAAATGGATGTGTTGTGCTGGGACTTGATTTTGGGTGACTCATTCTTACGGGTATACTTGTCCTAGCACAGCTTTATGTTATTGGTTCTACTTGGTGGCTTGGTACGGATCTTGCGTTTTGGGCTTCGTTTTGTATGGGGTTTGTTCCTCAGATTTTGGCTTTGGTTTGTAAGGGGTTTGTTCCCCTCTCGGATGTGATTTTCTTTCTTTGTCATGTTTTTTTTTCTTCTTATTTCATTAAAACTCTTTTAATGAAACAGGGGGGGCCTTTAGGCTTTCGTTTTAAGTCAAAAAATTTATTAGTGCAGCGCTTGTGAACAAATAATTTGTTGTTATCTGCATGAAACTACTTCCTGGAATCTCCATTCATGTAGATTGGGTGTTTATCATTATTAACCTCTATAGAGAGTCTTAGCCTCATCCCCTTCTATGTTTCAGACACTAGTTTTCTTACTAGCTGTTTGGTCAAATAGTCCTTCAATTTCATCTCTAACCTCATAAAGTCTAAGAATAGTATCCCTTCATCTAGCAACTGCATCGCTAGTTCACCAAATGACTTGTTATTACCTGTATTATATCTTCATCTTGAAGATCCATTTACATCCAGTTGGTTTTGAACGTGTTCAAATAGGAAGCAAAACTCACAAGTGTGATTTGTCATAATGGATTCCAGTACACTATTAACGACCTCTTTTCAAAAAATGGCACCAGGAGAAGACATGACTTTCTTAGTAATCAATGGGTCGTTATATTCTAAATATGTGATGTAATCATCATCAAAAGTAAGAGACGTTCTGATGCTCTTGCATCAGGTTTCTTCAAGGTTCAACTACAGTGTCATCGATATAGTAATGTCAACATGTATAGTAGCAGATTTGATGTGTCCAAAGATTTCAGCGTTCTTTGTCTCAATAACGGTGTTGGTTTTTAGGACATTACTTCTAATTACAAAATATCTATAGGCCACACTATGTTCTGAAGTTCCTATAAACATGCTATAAGATGTCTTAGATTATATCTTCCTTTGGATGAATTAGCATGATGACCGATGAGAATCGGTTTACGAAGACACGATGCTCAGCACGATCCCCTTTAAATTGTGTATAATCTTCTGCCGAATCTTTCCAAATCTTCAATCATATCTCCCGCAAATCCTAACGGGTCTCGGTCAATGACTTTGGTCAATCACCCCCTCCTACACTTAAAGGACATAGATTTGGGGTATAACCTCAAGAAAGTACATACGGAAGCCTTTTTTTTCTATGTTCTATTCTTCCTTTCAGCTATTTCCTCGGATTCAGGAAAACAGGAACGAGAGGTTTCATAAATTAACCATGTTTCTCACAATATGAGTTAAAGGGGCTTTTAAATATTAATCCAAATCCTTTTGATGAATAAAATTCTACACATTCTGATTTCTTATATGGCATATTACTTATATAATTTAGACTGATAATTTGTTATATTTCTCATTCAACAATGTGAAGGAATTAAAAGTAATTCCAAGCATTACCAAGCAGTTCTCATTCATCCATTTCACATAGCAAGTTACCAAACAAAATTATTTATAAAAAAACAAATTAACCCATTCCCATAATTTATTTGATATTTCAGAAGCAAACCGTCATAATGACTGCACAATGGACAGTGACATAGTTCATAATTAAAAAAAAAAACAAGAGTAACTGAATGATAAGACTCCTCATCAAATACCTCATCTTTCATCAACACTAAGAAATAGGAACCAATAAATCGGCAAGTCACATCTAAGAACATCACATTCAAATCTCAATAGGTAACTTCTGGAACTAATTAAACAAGCCGTACAATATATATCCCAACACCGACAAGAGCAAGCCATTCACCAGCAAACGGAGAAAGACCCGGATCATTACTAAAAGTAGGTGGTGCAGGTTCAGGAGGATAATAAGCATCGCCATAACCATAAGCATAGGCTGGAGCGGGAGTTGGTCCAACATTTCCTAAATAAGTCGCTCCAAATAACAGCACCGCAACCATTAAAGTCATTACAGCATAGATGGTGAATGAGGTCAGGTTGAGAAATTTTATTTCATTTGATATGATTTGATGTGATGTAAGAAAAAAGGAGAGCGCATTCGGGCGATATATAAAGAGGGATTAAGGATGCGATCAATGGCTATCATTGTGGTTATTAGTATGTATAAAATTCTAATCAGTATATATCTAGAACGTTTATAATTGAAAATGTAGAAGGAATCATTGCAGGAGATTTGACGAAATATTTAATTTGATCGTGAATATGTGGGAAAAATTTGTTGCTAATTTAGCTCTAAAGGAAAAATTGGGGGCTACTTTTTACTATTAATAAAAGCATTAGCGGGGCTTGGTAACATCCCTGTTTTTCATATTTAGCACTCTAGATTTATTATTCCTTATCATTTCGCCCAAAAATTTAACATACTTATTTTTATTTTGCTTTCTTTATTTAGGTGCTCATTCCTTTTTATTCTTCAATAGTTCAATTGTTCTTTTGGATTTACAAATAATATTGCCCGAAGCCTTGTATCATAAACTCATTAGACCATTAACATAACAAATTTATTAGAAAATAAGAATTTTAGAAAGAGTGTTAGAAATCGTGAGGGAAGAGAAAACATTCGCATAAATTGGTTAAACTTAGTAGTACCTTGCTTCACTTCAATAGTATATTAATTATAAAGCAGTCTATTTACATTAGCAATTAACTAAGTTGGAAAAAAAATTAGTAAGTATGCTTGAAAATACAGCTTTCGGACGGGGTCGGATATATATGAGCTGAATTTGGATACAATAATTTTGATATGGCATATATATTCCTTCCATTTGAATCTAGCTAGGCCGGAAAATTATTCTATGGCTGAAAACTATAGATTTTGCAACCATATTTTGCAAGAATTTGCATCACATGGCAATTTGTGCATCCATTTTTTCGCAATGAAGATCGAGATTTAAAGAGTGATCAATAGGTAATTTCTTAAGAGATGTTAGTTAAGTTTGGCCAAAGTTGGCCACAGACCTCTTGAAATTCTTAATGTTTGCATACACTCAATTGTTCTAATTTAGATGGCCAAAAGGGGCTGCAGTGTCCCTGCAGGCCCGTGCTGCGATACCCCCTCACATTGGGGGAAGAGTATTTTGCAGAAAAGCATCTGGATCGTGGGGGCTGCTGCCCCGCAGTTTCAATTTAGATATTTCCGAATTTCCTGATTCTAATGGACCAATGTATATATAGGAATATTAGCCGATTTAAAGTTAGATGATATATGTTAATATGCAATTTTAACATAATTAGTATCTTTTTCGATTACCCAAACTCATTGCCTTACTCCTCAATCTTTTTTCTTTCTTTTTTGAATAAACGATGACAAGAAGCTTGCCCCCGCGTTTCATTAAAAGATAAATTAACGAAAGATAAAAAGAAAAGCTAATACATCCCAAACACTCCCATCCCTCAAGCATAAAGAGAAATGTCATCCACAATCGAAAAAACAGCAAGAAGATGTCTATCCCCATGACTAGTCATGACACGCGGCATCCGCGGGAGCAGCCGGGATATGTAGCCGTCCTACCGGGACCGTGATCAGTCGTGTGTCCTCCTGTAGGGAACATGTTCCTTCAACCCATCCTCCCAAATTTCACCATAAAAATCACAAAAAAGAAATGTTTTTTTTATATATGGAACAACACAATGAATTTTAATTGGTATATACAAACTACGAATGCTTTATTATATTATGCATAGACAAAAAGTAAATTGGAAAAGTGTATCAAAAACCTTTTTTCCGAATACTTTGCGTTCCGCCTTCTTGCACTGACTTCACCAATGCAAAAATACTAATTATGCTGACATTTTGAGCAATATGTATTTACAAACGATCTAAGAATATCTAACAAAACAGTCAAACTAATTGGATATGTCGCAATGAAATTATCTTTTTGTTGCATTAAATTTGGCCAAATTATTTTATATATTTTAAAAAAATCATTTCCTAGGCACGATTATCGTTGTTGCCTATGATCATCATTATCATTTAAATATTTAACTAATACCAGGTAGGGTCATGACTCATGGAAAAAGAATTTTTTGCCTAGGATGGCATCTTTTGCCAAAACATTGTTTTTGGCAAATATTTCCCAAAATACCCTTATAGATTTGAATGTAACAATATTCCTTGGCACTGGATGGGTAAAGGTATTTTTGGAAAACCAAATCCTTGATAAGACATATTTCCTAAATTGTTCCGATAAAGGATTTGCAAAATCCTTAATAAAGCCATAAAGGATTTTTGCTTAGAAATGGTTTACTTGGAAAAAAATTTAATAATTCTCATGATGTTCATGTAAAGGATTTGCAAAATCCTTGGAAAAAACCTACTCATTGTCTAACACGGCATTTCTTCTTTTGGGTATAATTTATGAGTCTCATCTCTATACTATGAGTGCAATGGAGTTTTTTTTATAATTATCCTTGAGTTTTATAGTTCATAATATTTGATAATAATTTACAAAAATTTTAAAAAAAGAAAAATAATAATATTTGTATTGAAATGGTCATAAAAAATATCCTATATATTTTCTTTAAAATATGGTGAAACAATAATGTTTCAAATAAAAATAGTTATTTTACATTTATTTATAGAAATTATAATTGCTTTAAATCTTATGTTAAAATTTTATGACGAAAATAACTATCGCTATTTAAAAATTTACTAGGTAATGAATTTATTTAAAAATAATTTTTTAAGCTAAAATATTAACATAATTTATTATTTATATTGGTTTATAGCCATATTACATAACATAAAACGTTCGTATTTGTAAATTGTAAATTGAAAACACCAAAACATGGTATTTATTTAGATATGATGATTATTCTTGGTATCTACTCACTGGTCACAAAGTGTATGGTATTTATATTAAAAAAAACCACCAAAGGGTTTTGGTATTTAAATGAAATTTAGCCTTTATACAGTCTTGAGATATTAAAGCAAGATCTAAGTTGTCATATGATATTTCTTATAGAAAAAAAAATCAAATACTATCTTGATAATCAAATAAAGAGACAGACTATTTAGAAAATCATTAAAAGTATATTCAATAATTAGATTATTTATCATGCATAATATAAAATATATAATTATCTTTATAATAAATTATATTCAATAATTATAGTTCCATTACAAATGAATGTATTACGTGCTTATAAATCATACAAAATTAAAAATAAATGCTAACTCTATTTATTTTTGTAAGAACCATATTGTTTATGAAGAAATATCACAATCTATAAAGAATCCGATTAATGACAATTATTTTGAAGTAGCAGAAAATGTCTATGTACTTTCTTTTATCATGTGTTGTTTACATCTCAAATTATAATAATTTTTGTGTACCGTATGAATTTATCTATGAATATATTGAATTTTCTTTGATCCCATGCGTTACGTGTGGGTCAAAATCTAGTACTACTATAAAGTTGGGTCACTCAAGGGAATCTTTTGTAAAAAGTGAATTTTTTTCCCAAAACACTATTTTCCCCTTACCCGTTTTGCTCGTCTTTTCATTTTATTTTTTTTCCTACCCATTTCCAAATGGTCCATGTGAGGCCCAAAAAAATTATGTGTGTGCTCCTAATTATTTGGTTTTCAATTTTTTTTTGTTCAATTTTATTTCCTTAGTTTATACTTGGATTCTACGGCAAGCAATGACTTGGTATTGATTTAAAAAGAAAATTCCGGTAATTTTATTTTTGAAAAGAACCAAAATGATTTTTTTTTATCTTCATACAATTTTTTAAATAAAAAATCAAGTATAATAGAATAAAATATATTTACTGGACAAAACATTCTTTACATTTGTTTATAAAGATTGTAGTTGCTTTAAAGTTTTTTTTCTAAAGACGAGGGCAAAAGACTAAATTTTATATATTAAAAAAACTTTAACAAAAAATATCAAACACAAACAACAAATTAAGGCTATTACAAGTCAATATCTCAAGATCTAATCATATCCTTTAAAAAGGAAGGTAAAACACTCCAATTGTGAGCAATTGGTCCACAATTAAGGCTCGTTACATTAAAGAACTTAGTCATCCTAATAGAACAATCGGAGATAACATCTGGAAAAACAATATCTTTATACCTATAATGAGATCTAAAAATTCTATAGTTGCGTTCTTTTCAAATATACCAAACAATATTTGCAATCACGATACGAAGAAGTGATCCAATTGGCTTCTTGCTAGAAATCTTTGATTCGATGAATCTTCCATGTTACATATATTGGAGGGTAGACTAAAAACACCACAACGTACTAATGATGTCCGGACCACCCAATTAGAGAAATGACACTAAAATAGAGATGTTTATGGTTTTCGGGTTGTGGTTTGCAAAGAATGCATTGTCCCCCTTCACCAATACCTCTTGCTTGAAATAGATCGAGAGTTTTCAATTTTTCAAGAGTGGATTGCCATAGACTAAAAGAGTTTTTAGGAATTGATTTGTGGAACCAAACAAACTTAGCATAAGGATGTATCAAGCTAGGTTGTGGTGTAAGCGATATTTTTGTCGATTTTGAAGTGATGAATTTGCCGGAATGAGAAGGCTTCCAAAATAAGGTGTCACCGATGATGGATCTATCAATATTTATCGATCGAATTAATTTGCATGCTTCCAAACTTTGTTGTGAAGTAATTTGAAGTAGCAACCATTTTCCATCATGTCACACCCCGCTTCCCGGTATACGGGCAGAGGGCGCGACTGGCCGCTACGTATTTACTCAGAAGTAAATACGCTAAGCGTAACTAAGTAATATAAAAGAAATATACACAAGAAACAAATGTAATGAACATCAACTTTATTTATTAACATTCTTTTGTACAATGCATGGAAAGTAAATACATCTGAATGAAAGCAATGCCTAAACAATGGCATAACAGAAATGGAAAGTACTGAAATGAAATGTGTACAAGTGTAACTACAACTCGGGATCTTCAATAAACTGGTCCAAGTCTTCAGTGCTAGGCTCGATCTCTGGAAGGTCCGGAACACCTAACGACATTCAAAGAAGAAGAAAGAGAATGTCGTCAGCGAACAAATCGCTCGGTAAGTCCCAAAGATAAGGGAGAAGTAGAAATTGACAGAGAAAGAGAGAGTGTAGCTTTTAAAGTTGTATTATTTTGTTATACTGTTGTATTTAGTGTTAATGTTGTTGTTAACGTAAGTTCAAGGGTGAATGTCAACCAATCTCAAGAGTGTTCTCAAACCCAACATGCTGTAATCCAGGGATAGGGAACCACGGGCCCGAATCAATTATTAGTAACGGGACTTCAACCTAGTGTTGAAGTATTCTAAACTCAACAGGCTGTAATCCAGGAGTATGGAAACACGAGCCCTCATGATAGCTTGCTTGTGTTAGTAGACATGGATTCATGATCTAGGGGGACTCTTGAGATTCTGTTTGATTCACGAATGAACTACCCCAATACCCCTTGTATTTATTATATTGATAGTAATAATTGTACTGATGGTATTGAATTGTCTTGTCTTGTCTTGTAAATTGAATTTTATAGATGACTTGCCGAAACCATGATATCAATAAATGGATGTAACTGGAGAATCATGGATGTAACTGGAGAATCATGTAAATGGAAGTATATCCATGATTCGGTTCGGTCAATATAGATTGAATATATTGAATATATGTATTCATGGATTCATATTGAATTGTAGTATTGTAAATTGTACTTGAATCATATTCAAATCAGATTATTTAATGAGACTCAGTCTGAGTCAGAACAAATAGAAAAGAAATTGAATCCTGAATTAGGTTTTGATGTTATCGGTAACCGCTTCACATGGACGGTTGGATTTGTGTATTTTTCAAAGACGGTTACCGTGTTGATAACACCATTTGTTAAGTTGTCTACTTTAAGTAGGCAAGCACCCATATCTCCGACTCTCTGAGGCTCAAGAGACTGGTCCCGCTTAAACCTATATTTACTAGGGTCCCTATTGTAATTTATAAAACTTGAGAGGGTTTTATGTAAAAATAATTTTGTATAATTTACAAAATACACCTCAAGTATTTAATTATCGTCTTTAGGATTTTCATAGATGTAGATTTTATATATGTGACATTTCTAGTGAGATAAACCTATTTTTCATAATACATGGTATTTAGTTGTAAAATATTGAACTTGTATGGAATTTCATGGTATTTTCATGTAAAGTGATTCTTTTGATTCGAAAAAGTTAGAATATTTATATTATATCAAAAATAGCTAATACATATATATATATATATGTTTATATAAAATAAATTTTAATTTATTATTTTTCTAGAAATCTCATTTTCTTAAGATATTTGTATTTTTAAATCCTTCGAGACCGAATACTCCTTACGGAGGTCTGAATCTCGCACTACGAAGCCAAGGGATGTGCGATAATCCGCACCATCCCAGTTGGGTTCCCCAAAAATGGGTTGTAGCGGCGCTTTGCAAAGATTTGTAAAAATACGTAATCTTGTGAAAATGGTTTTTATAAGTTTAAGGTAGTTTTATGTAAAACGGTATTTCCCGAATCTATATTTCCCAAAAGGTATTGTGCTATGTTGCATATGAGTGTTGTGAGGAGGTAAGTCATTACCTCGTGATTTACCTAAAGGTATAGCAAGAATTATGATGTTTTAAAGTCGAAACAAAACTACATGGTATTTTTCTGAAAAGGAACGGTAAAAGTTACAAAATGAAATATTTTGCTATAAAACTTGCTTAACTTGTTTTGTTAATGATTAATAGTCAAGATGTAAGAGTTTGGAATGATTGTGTTTAATGAAAATTGTACTTTTTAAAGAAAACTGAATCGGAAGTCGGATTAACTCCGCTTCCGTCGGGTTTTAGAAATATAAGTTTTAAGAATAGAGAATAGAATAAGGAGGAGGGACTTACGGGATTAAAGTCAAGAGAAGAGGGAGAGGAGGACGTAGGAGTTGTCGGTGTTTCATTTCGTCGCCGGGAGCTCCTAGAGTCGTCGTCGGAAGTTCGCCGGAGTTTCGCCCTTCGCTAACTCCACTTGTACACAAAATTTCAATAGAGTTTTCTTGAGAGTTTGGACAAAATTGTGAGTGGGAGGGTGTTTAGGGGTGGTATTTATAGGGTAAAACTAGGGTTAGGGTTGGTGAAAGGAAAAATGTATTAAATTATATTAAAATTTGGATTTATTGAGATTTTAAAAGGCTCTGTAATTGTGCAGGTATTTTAAAGTACACAGGGGAGTTAAGAAGGCCAAAATACACAGAATCCAAGAAGACATCTCGGTGATCCAAGCCGAATCGGCCGGCGGCGGCGGCCGAGTCGGCCGATTCGCCCGCCGAGTCGGCCCCGAGCTCGACGCCACGTGTCCGTCGTCGGTTGGTGATTCTCCTGGGTCAGTTTGTTTTACATGTGACTTTTGAGTTTTACGAGTCATACACGTGTAGACCCTTGGACTTCTAAAAATTTAAAAAGAAATCAATATTAAAAATAATGTAGGTGATGGGATTTGAACTCTGGTGTTTCGGTTCAGCAGTGCAAGGTCTTACCAATGAGCTACAAGCTCCTTCTTGCTATTAAAAAGCAAATCAAACTTATAATTTAGGCTCAGGCAAAAGTACATCTTTCTGTTTTTTGAAAAAAATTTGTACAGAAAGTTGTACAGAAAGTTTAGGATTGTTACATTCTACCCTCCTTATAAAAATTTCGTCCTTGAAATTTGTAAAAGGAAAGTGTAACTGATTCAAGGAAAGTTTGGTGATAGTAGTACTAGATAGTGTATGAATAATTACAAAATGATGTAACAGTTTGAAAAGGTTAAAAAGGATTACCAGGACTACCCTGGCCAACCGTCTCAACTTCTACGGCCGCCAAAGTGTAAGCCTGGCGTCTCGGCACATTTCTTCGTGCATGCTGGTACATCACTGGTTGTCGAGATAAAGGTGGTCCACGTGGAGGTGGTGCAGAAAGAGCTAACCGAGTAGGTGGAGCTTGGATAGCTGGTCTAGCTGCGGAATTAGGATTAGTTCGGTTGTGTGGGCAAGTTCTTATGATATGTGAGGATGATCCACATATCAGGCAAAGACCGTTTGCTCTTACGCAATCTTCCATCAGGTGTCCAGCTCTTTTGTAGTAGGTACAAAAGGCTGGGCTAGGCCTGTT
Source organism: Agapanthus africanus (assembly GCA_030015575.1). Taxonomy (NCBI): domain Eukaryota; kingdom Viridiplantae; phylum Streptophyta; class Magnoliopsida; order Asparagales; family Amaryllidaceae; genus Agapanthus; species Agapanthus africanus. Next base: position 671,067,333 of record CM057337.1, read on the forward strand.
GATTGGTACTCCCATTCTCCTTGGTATAAATGGTGGTCCTGATGAGGCTTCTCCTGCCATCTGGTTGGCAGGGCGCTTCTCCTCGGCAGATTGAGGTCTGCCCTTCTTCTTCACCACTGCCTCATATCTTCGGGCAGCTTTCAAAGACATATCATAGGTTGGGAAATCCCCTGTAGCTAATGCAGCTTGGATTTCCGAGTCCAACCCTTGCTGAAATCTTCTAGCTCTAATCTCAGCAGTCGGTATGAGATGGGCTGCAAATCTGTTATGGTCTTATGTTAGCTATGTAGTATGTGATATAAAATCGAACAATGAGACACATATTACCGACTGAGCATGGTGAACTCAGCGTCATATTCATCTACAGACTTGGTCCACATTGAACCTTGTTGCAAACGGATGAACTGATGTTCCATGTCGAACCTGGCAGTCTCAGGGAAGTACTTAGTGTCGAACATGTCGCGGAAAGTCTTACATTCGATGGATTGATCAAGACGGCTTTCATCCGCCTTCCACCAGACCCGTGCATTGTCCGTGAGCTGCAGTTTTTCAATACGGACACAAGCTATCTCTGGCACTTGTGCTGCTGCCAGATCGTCTTCAATACTCTGAGCCCATTCCTCAGCTTCTAAAGGGCTCTCTTTTCCTGAAAAGTTCTTAGGGTGCAGTGCCCGGAACTGCTTCACTCCAGGTGCTTCCGCTTCTGGACGGTTCAAGAGAATAGCAGTCTGCTGCTGCTGTCCTTCTAGGAGGCTGCAGATCGCCTCAAGTAGAACCGTCTGCTCGTTGCTCGGAGCAGGGACGGCAGGTGAGATTGGTAGTGGTGGTGGAGTGTTGTTGAAGTTGGTGCTGGTGTTGATCGGGGAATCTATAACCTTGAATGGAAAATTTGGGTTAGGACAGATTCAAAGTATATGATTCAAAGAATATGAAATTGTAAAATTCAAGAAATATGAATTGTAAAAAATGTTTTAGTTGCTGGTTCTTGTGTTATATTGCTTAGGTTGTTTACGCAGAACAGAACTGCATGGTAGTGTTCCACACAGCTCTGACCTGCATGGGCCACCAACAAAACCTGTCACGCCCCGCTTCCCGGTGTACGGGCAGAGGGCGCGACTGGCCGCTACGTATTTACTCAGAAGTAAATACGCTAAGAGTAACTAAGCAATATAAAAGAAATATACATAAGAGACAAATGTAATGAACATCAACTTTATTTATTAATATTCTTTTGTACAATGCATGGAAAGTAAATACATCTGAATGAAAGCAATGCCTAAACAGTGGCATAACAGAAATGGAAAGTACTGAAATAAAATGTGTACAAGTGTAACTACAGCTCGGGATTTTCAATAAACTGGTCTAAGTCTTCAATGCTAGGCTCGATCTCTGGAAGGTCTGGAACACCCGACGACATTCAAAGAAGAAGAAAGAGAATATCGTCAGCGAACAAATCGCTCGGTAAGTCCCAAAGATAAGGGAGAAATAGAAATAGACAGAGAAAGAGAGAGTGTAGCTTTTAAAGTTGTATTATTTTGTTATACTGTTGTATTTAGTGTTAATGCTGTTGTTAACGTAAGTTCAAGAGTGAATGTCAACCAATCTCAAGAGTGTTCTCGAACCCAACATGCTGTAATCCAGGGGTAGGGAACCACGAGCCCGAATCAATTGTTAGTAACGGGACTTCAACCTAGTGTTGAAGTATTCTAAACTCAACAGGCTATAATCCAGGAGCATGGAAACACGTGTTAGTTATATGTATGCCCTAGAGGCCATTACTGTACATACGATGTATATTGTAATGGATGCTTGGACATATATAGGGAGGACTTTCTTGCTCGACATGATAGTATACTATCTGGTTGTACTTTATCTTAACATATACTCTGATTGTCTCTATATTACATGTTGATAAAGCCCTTAGGATATGTACTCGACTACTGGGACTATGATGAGATCATACTAGTGGGGCCACGGTAGTCGACGAGTACATCCTATAACTGTTCCTAGTCGAGGGTGTATTGAGACAGGGCATCGATACACCAGAGTAGACTAGCGTATACGCATCTTGACCCATTTGATGGGTGATGGATGATCCCATATCCATCGGTGTTTGACATCAAGGATGATGTACGGGTGCTCAGTAAAGACTGGGTACACTGGACGGACTCACCGAGAACTCCCAGATGGTATTATACCTCACGTCAGATGGCAGTTCTCTGGTGACACCGGTACAGAGTAGTCTGTTGACCCGAGATCGTCATAGAGTCTTGTGTGATTCCCACTGTGCTTTGATTTCCATCATACCACATCCAAGAGGGCGTGCAAAAAGGTGGCTTTTGGGTACAGTCCCGAATCACATGGAGGCAATGAGCGATAGGAGGGGATTCGTCTCTCCCGGTATAGGGAGTTGATGTTACGCTGTGTTCGATTGGCTATAACTGGAAATCCCTGGCCAGGGTTGCTGAGATTTACTGGTAAGTGTTATCAGTAGTTTCTCGAACTGTTATAGACCTCATATCGATACGACTTATCAAGCTACTGGGGTCTGACGTCTACCACCCCTAGGCGAGATATGCGATATATCAGACGAAGAGACCGGACTGTACGGGAGTGTTACTGACTGGATTCGCAGGAGAATGTACAGGCTTGCTTGTTGATCTTCTGAGCGCTCAATACCTGGGTGGCTGTTACGTTTAGCTGACCGCTTGCAGCTTGTGGGTGTTTGATATGATCAGCACCTACTGCCGGCGTATTGACGATTCTTTAGAGTCCTACACAGAGGTTTCTTGGCTCAGGCAAAACGGAGTAGGAGCACATATGTGATATGTGCGGGACCGAGAACAATACGTGTATATGATACCGTATTATATTCTCGCTATATGAGATATCGGCCGGGTATATGTGATATAGCCGGGTCATCGGATCAAGTGTTGATTCGATGAACTGATACAGATTATATTAGTCGGTTATTTGTGAAATAGCCGGATTATCGGATCAAGTGTTGATTCGATAATTTAATGTATAATTATATATTTGATATATTAAATTACATTAACTGATATAAGCTCACTAAAAGATTCTTTTTCTCACTCGGGTAATACATTGATATATATGCGATATATGTTAATTGTATTATTTTATTTTGTTACAATAAATATTGTATTTGTGATATATAATATTGTAACATATTGTGGTTATAAATGCAACATGTTTTGTGGAGTTTAATTATGGTTAGGGTTTGGATTAGGGTTAAACATTCATGAAGCTTTCAAGAAGCTTCTTGAAGCTTTCAAGAAGCTTCTTGAAGCTTTCAAGAAGCTTCTTGAAGCTTTGATTTTGACTTGGATATTTTGTGATATTTTGTGATATTTGTTTAACCCAACCCAACCCTTTAACCCTAGTTATGTCTCTACAATGGTTAGCCTTCTCATAATCTACCATGGTTGCATTTCTAACCACACATATTGGTTTTCATTATTCATCACAAAAGAAAATGATCTTCTTCTTCCTTCTTCTTCTTTCATGGAAAAGCTTTCTAGCTTTGTCAAAGGTGATGAAAATGAGTGAGAAATAGAAAACAAATGAGAGCATAAATCCTATTTCATCATCCTAATCTATCCTAGCCATTTAGATTATGGCGTTCACTTCATTTAGTACGTGAGAGCTTGTGTTAATGAAACTTCAAGGTAGATCATCTTTGTTATCGAAGATCGGAAGCAAGCTTGCATCTTTCTCTTCGTGGAGCCTCTCGAGAGTCCGGAACTTGATGATCGCAGCGAAGGGACCACAACACGGAGCTTATGAAGTGAAGGACCGGACTACAAAGGTTGTAATCCCAAACTCTTAGATGTTAAAGTGTTTAACATGCTTTATTTCGCCTAATCTCTAGTTTAAAGATCTTGGTTAGGGTTGTTCGGCACGTCTAAATTTTAAATCGGGCATGGTTGATGCCTTATAGACCCTTCTGAGAGTGCCTAGCATCCCTACAGTGGTATCAGAGCCAAGCTAGAGCTTTAGGCGAAGTCTAGGCAAAGTTTAAAGTCCGATCGAACCCCGAAACCCCAAAACTTACCCTTCTCTGGAAATTTTGTAAAAATGTTGATTTTTTAATATTAAAAATACTCAAAAAAATCAACAGGGTATTTTAGGAATTACTGTGAAAAACGGGAATTTAATACCATTAAACAGCCGCGGAACCGCGGCAATGACATGGCTTGCGCGGCGGTTCCGCGGCCGTACTGGGTTTATTATTTTATTTTTGCACAGTTAAATCCGTATCTACTTCCTGATATTTCTGGGAATTTTTATTTTTATTCAAGTGTTGAGTTTTCTGGGTTGTATTGGGAGCTCGTTGATTCGATCGGAAAGTATAAGTTCGTTTAGTTTGTCCGGGTAATTTTAGAACCTGTTAAAAAGTTCGAACGGATATCAATAACTCACTTTTTCCCCTGTCGGAAAATTTTTCAAAAGTTGGATTTTTTCTTGAGTTTGAAACTTCCGGAAAACCATGCAAGTAACGCGGTGGACCCTCTAGAAGAACACAAACCTTAACTCGATTATGTGATCGTCTGAACCATCTCTGAACCTTAGGGTTTGGGGCAGTACGGCGTTGCCACATGTGAGGCGTTGGCTTGACCCTTCTACGGCTGGACCACTGGTACTGTGGCATGTGATGGATACTTTTTGAACTCCGCTCAAGTGTTGAGCTATTTGGGAAATCTTGGGTGTTTGTTTATTCAATCGGAAAGTTTAACACTGTCTATTTATCTGGAATGTGATACAATATTTGGAATCCACAAGTAGTTATGAGATAACTAATTTGAATGTTATAAATCTAGCAGTTTAGTCTCAGATGATCGGTTGCCACAGGATTTTGATGTGATCAAAAGTCCGTCGCAATCACGTAGCGTACGCGGATACTCGCCGGGTAAACTTAATAGATAGCCACACCCCATAGCCCCGACCAAGTGACTGTAGGAGAACCCTGTCGCCAAAAGCATCCGTTCAGGTGCTCGCGGCAGCGGTGTTCCACCTTAGTGCACTTCGTCGACGGCATTCGGAGGTGCGGCCGTCTACTAAAGTTTGCGACGAGCATTCGATCAGGATGTCGAGAATCTTGTTGAATTGCCCGACTTGATATTGAAAAGTGTTTTCGATAAAAGAGACTAAAATGCGGGGTTTATAAATGTTAGGCATGAGATGTCTAAGGAATTCATTTGGTTAGGCATGCGATGTCTAAGGAGGTTGCGGATTCCAACTGTTGTAGTTTTACACTTTCTTTTTTGTGACCGTAAGCATAGTATGTGGTGTATCGCCGGCTTCGTTGCTATATATCAACGACAATCGGGATACGCATACTTGCTTACGTTGATGATATGAGATATTATGTGTTGCTGTGATATGTTATATTGGATCGTCGTGTTGTGAATAGCCGGGGGTTTTATGTGAGATGAGAGTTTTTCTTTTTCATTCATGTAAAATTCATTTGTATGTAATATTCTTTTATTGGGGCACTTCCGGGCAGAGGATGATGTCACCATTGTATATTATTTACTTTTTCCGCATTAGGTAGACCCAAGGCGGGGAGCACAAGTAACCGGATTCCAGGGTCCAGTGGTAGACCATCTGAGGAGTCGAGAGCGGGTGTCCTAACCCTAGAATTAGCAGTGTTGCTTGCCGCTCTTGTAGGGGTCTAGAGTTGTGGGTTTGGCCATTCATCGCGACCGTGGAATCCGTGTTTTATACAGGCTCGTACTAAAACACGGACGTCCTAGTATATCCAATATTTCATATATGTTCTTCAGCTGCAATGTTCTGTGACGAGATCATATTACTGTCTGAGACGAATGTTTATATTATATATATGAGATATATGTTATATTGCAGATTTCGTTTCAAATGTGATGCTTGTGAAGCATAATAAAATGGGACTTCATTAATGAGATTAATGAAACTAAAAGAAACCTAAAGATGTTGTAGAAACTTGTTTAAAAACTGGTAGCTCTAGTTCTTGGTTTGCATAGCGGTGTTCCTTGAAGAACATCCAGCACCTTATTCGATAAGGAAAGAGCCGAGATCCCTTTACCGGGAGTGACCTCTTTAGTGAAACTAGCAGATGCTACAAACTCGGTTTGTCTTTTGATTGTTTTTATAGTTTTTGCTTTGCATAGTGATATTTGTGAAATATCTGTTAGTGTATATGCCCTAGAGGCCATTACTGTATCATACTAGTTTGTATATTACTTAATGGAAGCTTGGGATATTCACCTTGTATAAACAATCTTGCTCAATATAGTAGTATGCTACTTGGTTTGTTTCTACTTCAATGTGTACATGTGTTTGTTTTAGTATATCACATATACACATTACTGGAGCCCTTAGGATCTTTGCTTGATTACCAGCGTTGTGATGGCAGTCACACTAGTGGGGGCTGGGTAATCTATAAGCACATCCTTATGCAGGTCCCTAGTCGCAGGACTATCGAGACAGGGCATCGATACTCCAGAGTAGACTAGCGTATGCGCTTCTCATCCCAGTATGGGAGATGGTCTGTCCCACAGCCATCAGTACGTCGTACTGGAGATAGTATGCGGGTGCTCGTTGGGTTACGAGTACACTGGACAGGACTCGTCGGGAACTGTTGGTTGGTACTATACCTATCGTCAGTTATCAATTCCCAGGTGACATGAGTACAGCTTAGTCCGCTGACTTGACACTGTCACTTCGCCTCGAGTGTGTTCCCACTGTACTTTGATTACTACCCTACCACGGCTCAAAGGAGTCGTGCAAACAGGTAGTAGTTGGGTGCAGTCCCGAAGCACTTGGAGGCAGTGACGGTTAGACAGAATTCGTCTCTCCCGGTATTGGGGGTTGACATCGCGCTGTGTCAAGGAGAGCCATTACACGAGTAGTCCCTGGCCAGGGCAAGCGAGATATACTGGTAGGTTTCCAGTGTTATCTCAGGGTGTTCTGGGCTTCACTCCGACACGACTTGTACCGCTATTAGGGGACTGACGTTTACCGCCCCATAGGCCCGCCATGCGATGTATCAGACGAACAGACCGGACTGTATGGAGACTGTCACATTCAGGCTCAGTAGGAGTTCAGATGGGTTTCACCTCGTCAGTCTTCTTTTCGGCATCTACCTGGGGGCCGTTACGCACAGCTAGTGCCGCTTGCGGTCTGTGGTTAAACCCACTGCCAGCGTAGTGTCGAGTCTTTAGAGTCCCACACAGAGAGCTATTCGCCTTTAGGCAAAAGAGTAGAGGTCGCATGGTTTTGCGACAGGGTTTGGTCACATCCGTGCACTTGCGCACGTTTAGTGTCCGGACAGTTAACACTAGCGGGCTTTGATTTAAGCCAGATCCTAGTGTACGTTTTGGGATTGGTTTTATCTCGTATGTATTCATGTTCCTCGGAACGCGGATGCGGGTGTGTATGCACAGTTGACGAAGAGACAGAGGCAGAGGATTCTCATTAGGGTTGTTGACTGTTGACTGTTGACTTTTTGCTCAACCCTAATGAGAATATGATATATGATTAACATTAATATTAATTAAGTATTATAGTGACATGGTTGTTGAGGGGTTGAGTTTGTTGACTTGTTGACTTTGTTGACCGGTTGACTAGGTTGGACTAGTTGACCATCATCATGATAATAGCTATCATTTCATGGTAAAGACTTTTGCTTGCTTGTTTCTCTTGTGCAAAATGAGTGCATGAAATGATATGGCTATTTTGACTTAAACCATCACATAATACTCGATTGCTATTATTTGTTATGATGGCTTTGGATTATGAGAGCCAAGAGGGAAAAAGTCTTGCTCATTCTCTCATTTCCTTTCTCTCTCTTGTTTGAGCTCTCACCCTCTTCTTCTTGCTCTCCCTCTCTCTAGTCTATGGTTCACTTGTCTCATGTGTTGAGAAGAAAGAACCATAAAGAAAAATCCCAACACACTCTCCTCTACTCACTCTAGTTCACAAGGTTTAGCAAACCGAGTGAACTAGTTTCTTCGAAGTTCGAAGAAGAAGTCAAAGGTAGAAGCTTTCGGGTGGATCGATCTTCGGCGCAAGGAGACGACGGGGTGAAACCGATCCGTACACCATCGAGAGTTGAAGACGAAGGAGTTCAAGAAAGAAAGGTATAACCCCCTAACCGAGTAGTTAACAACTCCTAGTTAGGTTGTTAGGTAGATAGTTTAACAAAGATCCGTTTTGAGTCCATGTTACCTCCTCTAGAAAAATCGTTTTTCGTCATTTCCGCAAGCCCGTAAGTACCGGGAGCGGTAGCATGGACATACAGTGGTATCAGAGCCTAGTTAAACACTACCTAACATGTTAGCATAGTAACTAGAAATTCGATCGGAGAAAAAGTCGCGAAATATACCCCGAAATCAAACTTGCTGTCAATTTTTAAAGTGCTGTAAAAATAATAAATCATACTTTAAAAATCGACTCAGGGTTTTTATAGTCTACTGTAGAAAAACGGTCCAGAGAACCCATCAAACCGCCGCAGAACCGCGGCAACAGCTTGCTATTGCGGCGGTTCCGCGGCCGATTTAACTCGGCTGTGGATCGTCTTCTCAGCAGAACACTCAGTGGGGTATTTTGGGATTTTTGGTATATGTTGTTTCAGCCCAGATTTTCCAGAAAGAAAAATTTGTTTTTGGGGCTTTAAAAACCGTATTTTGATCGAGTTTCTAAAGAATTAAGCTGATGGGTATTTATCTGTGATGTGATATTTGTATTGAACGTCTGCTAATCGCTATATGTCGATTAGTGGGGGTTATACAAATCTGTGATCTGTAATGTTGATGGTATGTGTATATGAATTCATTGGATTGTCGCGGGTGAATAGCCGGGGGTTGTGAGATGAGAGTTTTCTTTTCTTTCAATTCATGTAAATTTGTAAATTGATGTAATATTATTTATATGGCCGCACAACCGGGTCGGGGTTGTAGCCGTCATTGTATAATTTCTTTTTACTGTTTTTGCTCCTAGGATAGACCCATGGAGGGGGTGCACAAACTACCGGGTATCCCGAAGTGCCGAGTGGCCTACTCACGGAGTTGAGGGAGGTTGCTTCGCTTTGGGTACTTGGCGGGTAGTTTGTCGCACCCGTAGGGGTCTAGGGTGGGGTATTGGCTATTCACCGCGACCGTGTAATCTGCTTTTCGTTACAGGCTCGTACGAATTGCGGGTTCCTAGTATATCCAATGTGTTCATCTATGATCTGAAATGGCTATCATTGCAATATATCTATATATGATATTATTTAGGCGTTGCTTATGTTTTACAGCCGTGCTAGCCCAGCCCCCGCTCTGTCGTTAGTTAAGTAACCTAACGGGTAATGACGGGGCCCGTGGCGAATGCGAATGGCATAAGCGTACGTCATATTTTGGTTGTTTTCTGCAATAGTAGGATTAAATGATGGGACGCATTAAAAGAACTAATGCAAGAAATATACGCATTAAAAGAACTAATGCAAAGAAAAATAAACCAAGTAAAAGTCGTTGGAACACTTTCAAAAACCACTCGGTTTCTTTTCAAAATAATTTTTAAACGCGGAGCTTAAGCCACTCCTTTTAAAAGCTATCTCGTTCCATCGATTATATCAAGTTCACTACGTTCACGGTTTCGCCAAAACCATTCGTAGCCCTCCGTCGTTTCACATGGATGGTCAATAGTATTTAAGCTATGTTTGTTGGCCAAAGTCAAGGCATAGTGATTGGTAGCTATTGGGTATTCATGTGCAGCATAGATAGATGTGTTGGTTTGGGGCAGTCGTTCTACCTTGTTGGCCAAAGTCAAGGGTATGTGTGGGTAGGCTCAAATTAACCTGGAGAATGACGGGTAGAACTTGACATGTGACTTATGATTTGTTGGCCAAAGTCAAGGTCATAAGAGCATGGGGCAAAAATCCACATCGGGGGTTTCAAAAGAACTGAAACTTGCTAGTGTTGCATACCATTTGGAGTGTGATGATTCTGGTAGGATTCCTTTAGTTTCGTCACGCAATGATATTTGGATCCCGATCCTACTGTGAGCATATGCTACTCCTCGGGAAATTTCTCACTTAACGATCAATGCTATAAACCAAGTAGGTGTCTAGAAAGGTGTTAGCGGGGCTACGCCCCCAGGGAAAAGAGGTTCTTAAATTAAGGAACTTCGTGAAAGCGTTGGAAAACCTCCCTCGAAGTACCGACACCAGCCTGGCCGAACGGTTAAGCAAGAATTGTACGGTGAGATTGATCCTGACTAATTCTTCCTTTTTGGTTTGAGGAGGGATTCGAAAGACAGTGGGAGCCATCCTGTTTAGACAAACTAAAAACCACTCTAAACTTGCAAGAGCATCATGCTGAGTGTTTCTTCTCTCTCTCCTAATTGCAGCGACCAATCGACATGACTGGACTTAAGTTACTTCTAGATAAAAACATACTAACAGGGCCAAACTACAAAGATTGGCTCAGAAATGTCAAAATGGCAATCACTTACGACAAGTTGGGGTATCTCCTTACCACCAAAGCTCCCCCTTTCCCAGGTCCCACCTCCAGCGTCACGGATAAGAAAATCCGTAAGACTTGGGAGATCGATTGCGCGAAGGCCAGGTGCCTCGTGCTTGCCTCTATGGACAACGAAAATCAGAGGAGGCACGAGAATATGGACCTCGAATCCATATTTCTCCATACAAAAGAACTGTATGGAGAGCAATCTCGTATCGCAAGATACGAAGTGTCAAAGAAGTTATTTTCGGCAAGGTTGGCCATCGGATCATCGGTAGCGGAACACGTGCTTAAGATGATTGGCTTCATTGAGGAGCTCGCGGAACTTGGGACCACGTTAGAGAACGAGCTCTATACGGACTTGATTCTCCAGTCCCTTCCTTCCACTTACGTCCAGTTTATCCTGAACTTCAACTTACAAGAAAAGGAAGTTGAACTTTCAGAACTCCTCAACATGCTGAGGAGCGCAGAGGGCACCCTACAGAAAGGTAGGGAAATATCCACTTTGTTTGTAGGAGGATCTTCTTCTTCTAGGTCCAAGGCGAAAGCCAAGGGAAAGAAGAAGAAAGCCCCCGCCAAACCAAGGGCGGTGTTAGTAAAGTGGATACGAAGGGAAAAGCAAAAGCAAAAAAGGTAGCGGGAAGGCTTGTGGATAAGGAAGAGTGCTTTTTCTGTCATAAGAGTGGTCACTGGAAGAAAGATTGCAGGGCTTGGAAAGCCAGAACACAGGAACTAAAGCAAGTTGCGGCTTCAGCTTCAGGTGTGTATGTTATTGAAAACTGTCTATCAATAAATTCTACTTCCTGGGTATTGGATACCGGATCAGGATCTCATATCTGTAATTCTTTGCAGGCGTTGAGAAACCGTAGGGTTTTGAAGACAGGTGACATGACCCTCAAAGTTGCAAACGGAGCTAGCATGGATGCTAAGGCCGTGGGGGACTATCACCTGGGAATGTCAGATGGACATGTTTTGGTTTTACGTAATTGCTTTTTTGTACCCAACGCAACTTGTAATATCATTTCTGTATCTTTGATTTCTAAAGAAGGTTAAGAATTTGCGTTTGTAAGTAATGTTGTAAACATTCACCTTAATCAAGTTCTGATTGGGTCAGGTACATTAAGCAATGGTATATACGTACTAAACCAACTACAGATTTTCAATGTCCAGAATACACACAAAAGAAAGTCTCCGGAAATAAATCAGACTTTCTTATGGCATTGTAGACTGGGTCACATCAATGAGAGAAGGTTGACGAAGTTACATACAGAAGGATATTTGAATCCGTTCGAATATCAATCGTATGCCACTTGTCAATCCCGTCTCAAAGGAAAGATGACAAAGACTCCGTTCAATGGACACGGAGTAAGAGCGAGCGAGCTCTTGGGACTCGTACACAGTGACGTGTGCGGTCCAATGTCTACACATGCGTGAAGCGGTTATTCTTACTTCATTACTTTTACGGATGACTTTTCAAGGTACGGTTATGTCTTCTTAATGAAACATAAGTCCGAATCCTTAGGAAAATTCCAGGAATATAAGAATGAAGTAGAAAAACAAACCGGCAAAAGTATCAAGATTCTAAGATCGGATCGAGGTGGTGAATACTTGAGTGCCGAGTTCCTGGACTATTTAAAAGAGAACGGAATTCTCTCTCAGCGTACTCCTCCATACACTCCACAACATAACGGTGTATCGGAGAGACGGAACCGAACCCTATTGGATATGGTACAGTCTATGATGAGTAACGCTGAGTTACCACGATCATTCTGGGGATATGCACTAGAATCAGCTGCATACCTTTTGAACCGAGTTCCAACTAAGACTGTGCCTACTACACCATATGAGATGTGGTGTGGGAAGAGACCCTATCTTAATCACATTAAGACATGGGGATGTCCAGCTTTTGTCAAAAAGTAGCATGCGGACAAGCTCGAGGCACGCTCAGTACAGTGCAAGTTTGTGGGATATCCAAAGAACTCCAAGGGATATTTCTTCTATTGCGAAGAGGAACAAAAGATTTATGTTTCTCGTCATGCCCACTTCTTGGAAACTGAATTTTTGGAAAATCAGATAAGTGGAAACGCAATAGAACTGGAAGAAATTCCAGAACCACGAGCTATTACTGAAAGCTTAGTAGAACCAGAGGGTTCGAAAGATCAGGACATTCCTACGCCGCTCCGCAGAAGTAGTAGGCAGTCTCATCCGCCCGAGAGATACTACGGTTTTCTCATAGACGGGGATAGAGAGGATTGCATCATAGATTATGATGAGCCGACTAGCTTCCAGCAGGCCATTCAGAGCGTTGACTCGGTAAAATGGCTGGATGCAATGCGGACCGAAATGGAGTCCATGTACACCAACAAAGTATGGACGTTGGACGTTGCTCCAGATGGGGTAAAACCCGTAGGATGCAAGTGGATCTTCAAAAGGAAGATTGGTGTAGATGGATAGGTTGAGACCTATAAAGCTAGACTGGTTGCAAAGGGTTTTCGTCAAAGACCTGGTTTGGACTATGACGAGACCTTTTCTCCAGTAGCTATGCTGAAATCCATTCGGATCCTTCTTGCCATTGCTGCCTTCCACGATTATGAGATTTGGCAGATGGACGTAAAGACCGCTTTTCTAAATGGAAATTTAGAGGAGTGTGTTTATATGGACCAGCCAGAGGGTTTCATTATGAGTGGGAGAAGCGGAAAGGTGTGCAAGATGCTTAAGTCCATCTATGGACTAAAGCAGGCATCGCGGAGTTGGAACATCTGTTTTGATGAGACGGTCAAGGAATTTGGCTTTATCAAAAATCCAGATGAGCCATGCATCTATAGTAGATTTGTAGCGAGAACTATAGTATTCCTCGTTTTATACGTGGATGACATTCTCTTAATAGGAAATGACGTTCCTATGCTACAATCTGTCAAGGGGTTCTTGTCACACAGGTTCTCCATGAAAGACCTGGGTGATGCCTCATACATTCTGGGGATCCGGATCTATCGTGACAGATCCAAGAGGATACTGGGACTCTCACAGTCCAGGTACATCGACACCATACTGAAAAGATTCAGTATGGAAGATTCCAATCGCGGTAATCTACCGGCTTGTCACGGGATCATCCTCTCCAAAGATATGTCTCCCATGACTGATTTGGAAAGGGATCGCATGTCTATTATACCCTACGCCTCTACGGTAGGCTCTATAATGTATGCGATGTTGTGTACCAGACCAGATGTAGCTTATGCACTGAGTGTGGTAAGCCGGTATCAGTCAAACCCTGGGGAGAAACATTGGATAGCAGTAAAGAACATTCTCAAGTACCTGAGAAGGACTAAGGAGATGTTCTTGGTGTATGGCGGAAAAGACCTCCAGATCGAGGCCTATATTGACTCCAGCTTCCAAAGTGACAAGGATGATTCCAAGTCCATGTCGGGTTATGTCTTTATCCTCAATGGAGGGGCGGTGTGTTGGAAGAGTTCCAAACAGGAAACCGTTGCTAACTCGACGATGGAAGCGGAATATATCGCTGCTGCAGATGCCGCAAAAGAAGCTGTCTGGGTAAGGAAGTTCTTAACTGAACTTCAGGTGGTTCCGTCCATTGTTGATCCAATACCTCTGTATTGCGACAACAACGGGGCTATAGCTTTAGCAAAGGAACCAAGGTCCCATCAGAAGTCCAGACACATCTTGAGGCGGTATCACCTGATCAGGATGATCGTGGGTCGCCAGGAGATCGAGGTTCGGAGAGTTTCTACGGAAGATAACACTGCTGATCCACTCACAAAGGCCTTACCCCAGACTCAGTTCGAGCGGCTGATCGAGATGATAGGTCTTCGATACGCCAGTACATGGCCTTAGTGCAAGTGGGAGATTGTTAGTGTATATGCCCTAGAGGCCATTGTTGTATCATACTAGTTTGTATATTACTTAATGGAAGCTTGGGATATTCACCTTGTATAAACAATCTTGCTCAATATAGTAGTATGTTACTTGGTTTGTTTCTACTTCAATGTGTACATGTGTTTATTTTAGTATATCTCTTATACACATTAGTGGAGCCCTTAGGATCTTTGCTTGATTACCAGCGTTGTGATGGAAGTCATACTAGTGGGGGCTGGGTAATCTATAAGCACATTCTTATGCAGGTCCCTAGTCGCAGGACTATCGAGACAGGGCATCGATACTCCGGAGTAGACTAGCGTATGCGCTTCTCATCCCAGTGTGGGAGATGGTCTGTCCCACAGCCATCAGTACGTCGTACTGGAGATAGTATGCGGGTGCTCGTTGGGTTATGAGTACACTGGACAGGACTCGTCCGGAACTGTTGGTTGGTAATATATCTATCGTCAGTTATCAGTTCCCAGGTGACATGAGTACAGCTTAGTCCGCTGACTTGACACTGTCACTTCGCCTCGAGTGTGTTCCCACTGTACTTAGATTACTACCCTACCATGGCTCAAAGGAGTCGTGCAAACAGGTAGTAGTTGGGTGCAGTCCCGAAGCACTTGGAGGCAGTGACGGTTAGACAGGATTCGTTTTTCCCGGTATTGGGGGTTGACATCGCGCTATGTCAAGGAGAGCCATTACACGAGTAGTCCCTGGCCAGGGCAAGCGAGATATACTGGTAGGTTTCCAGTGTTATCTCAGGGTGTTCTGGGCTTCACTCCGACATGACTTGTACCGCTATTAGGGGACTGACGTTTACCGCCCCCTAGGCCCGCCATGCGATGTATCAGAAGAACGGACCAGACTGTATGGAGACTGTCACATTCAGGCTCAGTAGGAGTTCAGATGGGTTTCACCTCGTCAGTCTTATTTTCGGCATCTACCTGGGGGCCGTTACGCACAGCTAGTGCCGCTTGCGGTCTGTGGTTAAACCCACTGCCAGCGTAGTGTCGAGTCTTTAGAGTCCCACACAGAGAGCTATTCGCCTTTAGGCAAAAGAGTAGAGGTCGCATGGTTTTGCGACAGGGTTCGGTCACATCCGTGCACTTGCGCACGTTTAGTGTCCGGACAGTTAACACTAGCGGGCTTTGGTTTAAGCCAGATCCTAGTGTACGTTTTGGGATTGGTTTTATCTCGTATGTATTCGTGTTCCTCGGAACGCGGATGCGGGTGTGTATGCACAGTTGACGGAGAGACAGAGGCAGAGGATTCTCATTAGGGTTGTTGACTGTTGACTGTTGATTGTTGACTTTTTGCTCAACCCTAATGAGAATATGATATATGATTAACATTAATATTAATTAAGTATTATAGTGACATGGTTGTTGAGGGGTTGAGTTTGTTGACTTGTTGACTTTGTTGACCGGTTGACTAGGTTGGACTAGTTGACCATCATCATGACAATAGCTATCATTTCATGGCAAAGACTTTTGCTTGCTTGTTTCTCTTGTGCAAAATGAGTGCATGAAATGATATGGCTATTTTGACTTAAACCATCACATAATACTTGATTGCTATTATTTGTTATGATGGTTTTGGATTATGAGAGCCAAGATGGAAAAAGTCTTGCTCATTCTCTCATTTCCTTTCTCTCTCTTGTTTGAGCTCTCACCCTCTTCCTCTTGCTCTCCCTCTCTCTAGTCTATGGTTCACTTGTCTCATGTGTTGAGAAGCAAGAACCATAGAGAAAAATCCCAACACACTCTCCTCTACTCACTCTAGTTCACAAGGTTTAGCAAACCGAGTGAACTAGTTTCTTCAAAGTTCGAAGAAGAAGCCAAAGGTAGAAGCTTTCGGGTGGATCGATCTTCGGCGCAAGGAGACGACGGGGTGAAGCCGATCCGTACACCATCGAGAGTTGAAGACGAAGGAGTTCAAGAAAGAAAGGTATAACCCCCTAACCGAGTAGTTAACAACTCCTAGTTAGGTTGTTAGGTAGATAGTTTAACAAAGATCCGTTTTGAGTCCATGTTACCTCCTCTAGAAAAATCATTTTTCGTCATTTCCGCAAGCCCGTAAGTACCAGGAGCGGTAGCATGGACTTACAATATCCTGCACCTTATTCGATGAGGAAAGAGCCGACGATCTCTTCACCGGGAATGACCTCTTTAGCAAAACTAGAGAAGGCCTCAAAAACATTCCATTTAAAATCGCTCGATTCTACAACGATATCAAGTTCATTACACAAAGGGTTTTCTTAAAAACCTGTCGTAGCCTTCCGTTATTTCAGATAAGTACTACTTAGTATTCATGCTGCGGTAGTTTGGCCTCTATCAAGGCGTGGTGTACGGTAGCTAACTGGTGCTTATTTGCTAGCATACGATGCAATTGGATTAGGGTATTCGTACGGCGTAGTTTGACCTCCGTCAAGGGTCGTGCGGGTGGGTTTAATTCAATCAGGAAATGACGGGTTGAACTTGACTAGCGGACTATGGGTAGTCTGGCCTCCGTCAAGATCATAGGACGCTAGGGGTAAAATATTATTGGGAATTTCAAGTGTTGAAATTTGCAATGAGATTGCATACCTTCTATGAGATAGTTGGATCCCGATACCCGCTGCGAGTAAGAGTTACTCCTGGGAGAGTTTTATGTAAGTCGATGTGCAACACCCCACGAGTTGCGGGGAGGCAGAAATATGAAAAACGATCTTATTTTGAAGTATACATCGACTAACCGAAGATCTTTTCTAAACGATAATTAACAACAACCATAGAGTTCTTAGCTACTATGTAAAGAGATTATACCTAATGATTCTAGTCCTTCGTCTTTGTGATCTCTACGTCCTCCTCGGCCTCCTTTCCGTAATAGAAGATCCACCCGAGTACACTAATCCAAGCTACACCTCAAGACTTGAGGTAACTTTGTTTCTCTAGTTGCTAACCAAAGTAACTAAGATGATGTAGAGTTAGGTTATGGAGTGTTTAGTCTATCCTAATCCTTGGTCTCAACTCATGAGTGGTAGGATTAGGGTTTGAAGAAGGAGTGAACTTGAGGAGAGAGAAGGTGGAGATGATAATGAGAATAAAAAAGCTTCTCACTTGAATATATGAAACATAATGAATTATCAAGTAAATGAATTTAAATGATTATTCACCATGCTTCATTTATTCAACAAGAGTGATTCACCATATGAGTCATTAAGTAATAAATGATGCATTAATGACATAGTGAATCACACTAATGAGTCACAATTTGCATTAAATGAAAATGCCACCTTAACCTCCTTAGTCACCCTCCTTCTAGAAGCTTCTCGGAAAATTACGAGAACGCCCCTCGCATCCGTGAAAACACGGAAAAACTGTAGACTGTATAAATCCAATAACCCGATACTAGAATCTGGCTTAAACCAAAGCCGGCTAGTAAAAACTGTCCGAATGTCTTATGTGCGTTTAAACACGTATGCGTCCGAACCATTTGTCGTAAAACCGTACGACCTCTATATCATTTCGCCTGGAGTTGGGAAAACTCTGTGTGGGACTCTAAAGACTCGACTACTACGCTGGCAGTGGGTTTAACCACAGACCGCAAGCGGCACTAGCTGTACGTAACGGTCCCCAGGTAGATGTCGATAAGAAGGCCGATGAGGATAACCATCCGAACTCCTACTGAGCCCGTGCGTGACAATATCCATGCAGTCCGGTCTGTTCGTCTAAGAGTATCGCATGTATGGTCTAGGGAGGTGGTAAACGCTAATAACCGTACAAGTCGTGTCGGTATGGCTCTATCACCATCCGAGAATCTACTGATCAATCTATCAGTAATTCTCAATCAGCCCTGGCCAGGGACTTATGGTAATGACCAACCGATCACTGTGCGATATCAACTCCCTATACCGGAAGAGACGAATCCCTAACAGTCACTCACTGCCTCCACGTGGCTCGGGACTGTGCCCAACTAAAACCTGTTTGCACGACTCCTTTGAACCGTGGTAGGGTAGTAATCAAAGCACAGTGGGAACTCACACGAGACAAATGAAGACTTTAAGTCAATGGACTATCTGCACACATGTCACCTGAGAACTGCTATCTGACGTTAGGTATAAATACCATCCAGTCAGTTCTCGGCGAGTCCTGTCCGGTGTACTCACATCCAGTGAGCATCTGTATACAATCTTAGGTGCACTCCACCAATGGCTGCGGGACCAATCCATCGCCCCTCCTCAGGGTCTAGATATGTATACACCAGTCTACTCTGGAGTATCGATACCCAGTTTCGATACTCCTGCGACCAGGGACATCTAAGGATGTGCCTATTGACTATCCAGCTCCCACTAGTATGACTGCCATCACAACGCCGGTAGTCAGGCAAACATCCTAAGGGCTTTATCAACATGTGTATATATATGAATACTACCCAAAATATATCAAATGTTAAGATAAAGACAAACCAAATAGCGTACTATCATATTAAGCAAGACTGTTATGTACATGCATATCCCCGGTATCCTATACAATGAAGGCCTCCAGGGCATATATATCCAACAATCTCCCACTTGCACTAGGGCCTATAATTGGCGCAATAAGTACCCACTGTCTTCACTATATCCAGTTGCTGGAGTACCGCATGCCCAACATCTCAAATAGCCTCTCGAACTGAACTTGAGGAATGGCCTTTGTGAATGGATCTGCCGTGTTGTCTTTTGTATCCACTCTCCGTACCTCGATCTCCCGATGATCAACGATCTCCTTGATCAGGTGAAAACTCCTTAAGATATGCATGGATTTCTGATGGGACCTGGGTTCCTTTGCCAATGCTACGGCCCCATTGTTATTATAATACAAAGGTATTGGATTAGCAATGGACGGAACCACCTGAAGTTCAGAGATGAACTTCCTCATCCAGACAGCCTCTTTTGCGGCTTCACTAGCAGCTATATACTTAGCCTCCATAGTTGAGTCTGCGACGGTATCCTGTTTGGAACTCTTCCAACATACCGCCCCTCCATTGAGGGTAAACACAAAACCCGAAATGGATTTAGAATCATCTTTGTCACTTTGGAAGCCGGAGTCAGTAAAAGTCTTTACGTGGAGGTCCCCATTACCGTAAATCAAGAACATCTCTTTAGTCCTTCTCAGGTACTTGAGAATGTTCTTTACCGCTATCCAATGCTTCTCACCTGGGTCAGACTGATACCTGCTTACCACACCAAGTGCATAAGCTACATCCGGTCTTGTACATAATATCGCATACATTATAGATCCTACCGCCGAAGCGTAGGGTAAAATGCTCATGCGATCCCTCTCTTCATCAGTCTTTGGAGACATCTCTTTGGAGAGGGTGATCCCGTGACAAGCGGGCATGTTACCGCGCTTGGAATCTTCCATACTAAATCTCTTTAGTATAGTGTCAATATACCTGGACTGTGAAAGTCCCAACATTCTATTAGATCTATCACGATAGATCTTAATGCCCAAAATGTAGGTTGCATCACCCAAGTCTTTCATGGAGAATTTCTGTGACAAGAAGAGATTTACTGATTGTAGCATAGGGACATCATTCCCTATCAGTAGTATATCGTCGACGTACAAAACGAGGAAGACTACTGCTCCTTCTACAATCTTCCTATAAATACATGGTTCATCTACATTTTTGATAAAGTCAAACTCTTTGACTGTCCCATCAAAGCAGATGTTCCAACTTCGCGATGCTTGCTTTAATCCATAGATGGATTTAAGCAACTTGCACACTCTTCCGCTGCTCCTACTGTCTAAGAAATCTTCTGGTTGATCCATGTAAACACTCTCTTCTAAATGTCCATTTAGAAAAGGTGTTTTTACATCCATCTGCCAGATTTCATAGTCATGGAAGGCAGCAATGGCAAGCAGGATCCGAATGGATTTAAACATAGCTACAGGTGAAAAGGTTTCATCGTAGTCCAGTCCTGGCCTTTAACGAAAACCTTTCGCAATGAGTCTAGCTTTGTAGGTTTCCACTTGACCAAGTGCACCAATCTTCTTTTTGAAGATCCATTTGCATCTAACTGGTTTCACCCCATGAGGAGAAACTTCTAAAGTCCATACTTTATTGGTGTACATGGATTCCATTTCGGATCTCATAGCATCCAGCTACTTCATCGAGTCAATACTCATGATAGCCTGCTGAAAACTAGTAGGCTCATCATCATCGATGATGCAATCCTCTCGATCCCCATCTAGAAGAAAACCATAGTATCTCTCTGGAGGATGAGAAAGCCTGCTAGATTTACGGAGTGGCATTGGTTCGTCATGTTCTATTGAAATCTGAGGTTCTTCTAAGTCCTCGGTAGCAATTTGAGGTTCTGGAATTTCTTCCAGCTCTACCGCGCTCTCACTAATTTCTTTTGCAAGAAATTCGCTCTCTAAGAAGACAATGTGGCGAGCGACAAACACTTTTTGTTCTTCAGTGTGGTATACCATGTACCCCCTTGAATGTTTGGGGTAACCTACAAACTTGCACAAAACCGATCGTGACTCGAGCTTGTCCGGTTTATGCTTTTTAACATATGCCGGGCACCCCCATATCTTGATATACTTGAGATATGGTCTCTTCCCGCTCCACATTTCATATAGAGTGGTAGGTACAGACTTAGTTAGAACTCTATTCAATAAGTATGCTGCTGATTCTAGAGCAAATCCCCAGAAGGAAAGTGGCAACTCAGCACTACTCATCATTGATCGCACCATATCTAATAGCGTGCGATTCCTCCTTTCTGATACACCATTATGCTGAGGTGTATAAGGCGGAGTAAGCTGAGAGAGAATTCCATTCTCTTTTAAGCATTCAAGGAAACTGGTACTTAAGTATTCTCCACCTCGATCAGATCGAAGTGTCTTGATGCTTTTACCAGTTTGTTTCTCTACTTTATTTTTATACTCCTTAAACTTCTCAAAAGCCTCGGATTTATGTTTCATTAAGAACACATGTCCATACCTAGAGAAGTCATCAGTAAAAGTGATGAAGTAGGAGTGACCGCTTCTTGTATGCGTAGACATTGGACCACATACATCACTGTGTATTAGTCCCAAGAGTTCTGTTGCTCTTGCTCCGTATCCTGTGAACGGAAATTTGGTCATTTTTCCTTTAATACATGATTGACAAGCTGCATATGATGAATATTCAAACGGATCTAGATATCCATCTTTATGTAACTTAGTCAACCTTATTTCGTTTATATGACCAAGTCTACAATGCCATAGGAAGGCTTGATTTGAATCTGGAGCCTTTCTTTTAAGTGTGTTTTGAATATTGAAAATTCGAGGTCGATTAAGTATGTATATGCCGTTTTCCAGTGTGTCATACCCAACCAGTTCTTGATTTAGGAGAATGTTCATGACATTACTTTCAAGCGTAAAATTATATCCCTTATTAGACAACAAAGATACTGATATAATATTACACAGCATATTGGGAATACAAAAACAGCTGTACAACACCAAAACGTGTCCACTGGTCAACCCTAGGTGACACTCCCCTATTGCAACAGCATCTACATGCATTCCATTGCCCATCCGGAGAGTCATATCACCTGCCCCCAGTACTCTACTATTTCTTAGATCCTGCAATGAATTACAGATGTGAGAACCAGAACCGGTATCAAATACCCATGATGTAGAGTTTACTGAAAGACAATTTTCGATTACGAACATACCTGAAGCAGAAGCAACCGCTTGCTTCGTGTCCTTTGCCTTGAAGGCCATACAGTCCTTCTTCCAGTGCCCTTGCTTGTGACAATAATGGCATTCGTTTATATCCGCTTTCACCCTTCCTGCCTTGTTCTTTCCCTGCACCTTCTTGACCCCACCTTTCGGTTTGATGGCTTTCATCTTCTTCTTCCCTTTAGCTTTCGCTTTAGATTTAGAAAAGGATGATTGGCCAGCATACAGAACGAGGGCCTTCTCCTTTTTCAAGGAGGTCTCTGCTACCCTCAACATATTGAGGAGCTTTGGAAGATCAGCTTCCATTTTGTGCATGTTGAAGCTAAGCATGAACTGAGAGAAGGTGTGGGAAAGGGACTGCAAAATCAAGTCGATATACAAATCATTCTCTAGCACGCATCCCAGGTTTGCGAGTTCCTCAATGAGGCTGATCATTTTTAGGACGTGCTCTCCTACAGGCGATCTTGGAGCTAACCTCATATGGAATAGTTTCCTTGAGGTCTCGTACCTTGCGATACGGGAGTGCTCTCCATATAATTCCTTAACATGGAGAAAGATGGATACAATATCCATACTCCCGTGCTGTTTCTGGAGTTCATTATTCATGGACGCCAGCACGATACACTTAGCTCGCTTACAATCCAGATCCCAAGTTTTGCGAACTTCCTTGTCCACAACTGAGGAATCTGGTCCAGGGATAAGGGGAAGAACAGCGGTAGTAACATATGCTACTTTGTCATAAGTCAGTGCAATGTTGACGTTCCTTAGCCAATCTTTATAGTTCTGTCCGGTTAGTATATTTTTTTCAAGTAATAGTTTTAGTCCTGTCATGGTAACTGCTAGAGAGAGAGAAAAGAAAACACTCAGCATATGCTTCTTGCAAGTTTAGATTGGTTATTAGTTTATCTAAACATGATGGTTCCCACTGTTTCCTCAAATCCTTCTTCAAAACCTAAAAGAAGAACTAGTCAGGATTTAATCACACGTCACAATACTTGCTTAACCTTTCAGCCAGGCTGGTGTTGGTTCTTCGAGGGAGGTTTTCCAAAGCTTTCGCGAAGTTCCTTAATTAAATAACCTCTTTTCCCTGGAGGCGTAGCCCCTCTAACACTTTTCTGGACACCTACTTGGTTTATAGCATTGATTGTTAAGTGAGAATGTTTCCCGAGAGTAATCCTACTCATCAGTGGGATTGGGATCCAACTATCATTGCATGATGCCCTAGATGGAAGCCACTCTAGTCACCACACTTCAGAAGGTATGCTAAATCTGCAAGTTTCCTTTATGTTTGAAACTCCCGATGTGATTTTTATACCCCAAGCTCTTATAGACCTTGACGTAGGCCAACAAGTCATAAGACGCAAGTCAAGTTCTACCCGTCGTTGTCCTGATTAATTTAGGTACATCGTACATGCCCTTGACGTAGGCCAACAAGGCTGTACGTCTGTCCTATATTAATGCATCTATCTATACAACAAATAAGCAAGCCACACTGCTACCATCCACTATGCCTTGACGTAGGCCAACAAGCATAGTATGAATACGATGTGCTGTCTATTTGAAACGACGGAGGGTTACGGCTGGTTTTTGGCAAAAAACCGTTAACGTAGTGAACTTGATTTGATCGAAGGAACTAAGATAGCTTTTATAAAAAGGAGTGGTTTAAGCTCCGCATTTAAAATTTGCTTTTTCAAGAAAACCGAGTGGCTTTAGAAATTGTTCCAACGATTCAGTTTAGGTTTTATTTTTCTTTGCATTAAAAATAATGCGTCCCATCTTTAACCTATCATTACAGATAACAACGAAAATACAACGTCCTCTTATGCCATCCGCATTTGCCACGGGGTCCCGTCATCACCCGTTAGGTTACTTAACTAACGGCAGAGCGGGGGCTGGGCTAGCGCGGGTGCAAAACATAAGTGACGTCTAAATAGCTATCATATATAGATATTGTACATTCGTCAGACTCAATAATAGGCATTCCAGATCACAGATAAACTTTATTGGATATGCAAGCAATCCGCATTTCTTTTGAGCCTGTAAGAAAAGACGGATTACACAGTTGTGATGAATAGCCATTACCCCATCCTAGACCCCTACGGGTACGGCCAACTACCCGCCAAGTACCCGAAGTGAAGCGGTCTCCCTCAACGACGTGAGTAGGCCACTAAACACTTCGAAATACCAGGTAGTTTGTGCACCCTACCTTGGATCTATCCTAGGAGCAAAAACAGTAAAAAGAAATAATACAACGGTGGCTACAACCGCAACCTGGATGTGCCCCGCAAAATAATATTACAACTTATTACAATTACATCGAATGAATTAATACAATAACCCATCACATAACCCGGCTAATCATCACAACAGTCCAATACAGTTCAAATCCACAAACAGTTAAAAAACATTACAGATATGTGCAACCCCCTGCCAACCGACATACTAGCAGTTAGGGGAGGTTTACGAACACATAATACAGTTCACAGATATAATCAAACAAGCAAACATCGTATAATTTCGATCGATTAAACACATTAAATTCTACTCCAAATCTTCTCTGTAAATTTGAAACCTGAGCAGAAAATAAATAATACCAGAAAATACTAAATATCACAAAAGATGCACAGAAGAAAACTGGGCTGAATAGGCCCAAACTCGGCCGCGGATCCGCGGCGGATCGGTGGGATCGGCCGCGGTTCCGCGACTCAGTGGCCGATTCAGGAGCCCATTTTTCTTCCGTGTTCTTATATTTTCATGTTGGTCATTCTGCAGTCACCTGAAAAAATTTTGGACCTCATTTTAAAATCGACAGAAAGTATGTGATATCGGGGTATTTTCCGGTTCGTTTTGCGTTCGAAATTCATACGACTTTGCAAGTGAGTTAATTATTGTTTAGTGAGGCTCTGATACCACTGTAAGTCGATGTGCAACACCCCACGAGTTGCGGGGAGGCAGAAATATGAAAAACGATCTTGTTTTGTAGCATACATCGACTAACCGAAGATCTTTTCTAAACGATAATTAACAACAGCCATAGAGTTCTTCGCTACTATGTAAAGAGATTATACCTAATGATTCTAGTCCTTCGTCTTTGTGATCTCTACGTCCTCCTCGGCCTCCTTTCCGTAATAGAAGATCTACCCGAGTACCCTAATCCAAGCTACACCTCAAGACTTGAGGTAACTTTGTTTCTCTAGTTGCTAACCAAAGTAACTAAGATGATGTAGAGTTAGGTTATGGAGTGTTTAGTCTATCCTAATCCTTGGTCTCAACTCATGAGTGGTAGGATTAGGGTTTGAAGAAGGAGTGAACTTGAGGAGAGAGAAGGTAGAGATGATAATGGGAATAAAAAAGCTTCTCACTTGAATATATGAAACATAATGAATTATCAAGTAAATGAATTTAAATGATTATTCACCATGCTTCATTTATTCAACAAGAGTGATTCACCATATGAGTCATTGAGTAATAAATGATGCATTAATGACATAGTGAATCACACTAATGAGTCACAATTTGCATTAAATGAAAATGCCACCTTAACCTCCTTAGTCACCCTCCTTCTAGAAGCTTCTCGGAAAATTACGAGAACGCCCCTCACATCCGTGAAAACACGGAAAAACTGTAGACTGTATAAATCCAATAACCCGATACTAGAATTTGGCTTAAACCAAAGCCGGCTAGTAAAAACTGTCCGAATGTCGTATGTGCGTTTAAACACGTATGCGTCCGAACCCTTTGTCGTAAAACCGTACGACCTCTATACCATTTCGCCTGGAGTTGGGAAAACTATGTGTGGGACTCTAAAGACTCGACTACTACGCTGGCAGTGGGTTTAACCACAGACTGCAAGCGGCACTAGCCGTACGTAACGGTCCCCAGGTAGATGTCGATAAGAAGGCCGATGAGGATACCCATCCGAACTCCTACTGAGCCTGTGCGTGACAATATCCGTGCAGTCTGGTCTATTCGTCTAAGAGTATCGCATGTATGGTCTAAGGAGGTGGTAAACGTCAGACCCTTAATAACCGTACAAGTCGTGTTGGTATGGCTCTATCACCATCCGAGAATCTACTGATCAATCTATCAGTAATTCTCAATCAGCCCTGGCCAGGGACTTATGGTAATGACCAACCGATCACTGTGCGATATCAACTCCTTATACCGGGAGAGGCGAATCCCTAACAGTCACTCACTGCCTCCACGTGGCTCGGGACTGTGCCCAACTAAAACCTGTTTGCACGACTCCTTTGAACCGTGGTAGGATAGTAATCAAAGCACAGTGGGAACTCACACGAGACAAATGACGACTTTAAGTCAACGGACTATCTGCACACATGTCACCTGAGAACTGCTATCTGACGTTAGGTATAAATACCATCCAGTCAGTTCTCGGCGAGTCCTGTCCGGTGTACTCACACCCAGTGAGCATCTGTATACAATCTTAGGTGCACTCCACCAATGGCTGCGGGACCAATCCATCGCCCCTCCTTAGGGTCTAGATATGTATACACCAGTCTACTCCGGAGTATCGATGCCCAGTCTCGATACTCCTGCGACCAGGAACATCTAAGGATGTGCCTATTGACTATCCAGCTCCCACTAGTATGACTGCCATCACAACGCCGGTAGTCAGGCAAACATCCTAAGGGCTTTATTAACATGTATATATATATATGAATACTACCCAAAATATATCAAATGTTAAGATAAAGACAAACCAAATAGCGTACTATCATATTAAGCAAGACTGTTATGTACATACATATCCCCAGTATCCTATACAATGAAGGCCTCTAGGGCATATATATCCAACATTTTACACATTACAATTAGCCGATCAAGTAGGTGTCTAGAAAGGTGTTAACGGGGTTACGCCCCTGGGAAGACGAGGTTTATTTTAATTAGGTCCGTACGAAAGCACGGGGAACCTCTCTCAAAGTACCGGCACTGGCCTGGCTGAAAGATTGGCGAACTTGTAGGGTGTAATTAATCCCGGCTAGTCTTTCCTTTTAGGGTTTGAAGGAAGATTTGACTAAAAACAGTGGGAGACATCCTGATTAGATAAATTGATAACCAATCTAATCTTGTAAAAGCGCACGCTGAGTGTTTTCTTCTCTCTCTCTCCTGGTTGCGACTATGTCACGCCTTAATCAAGATGATAATACGGATGTTTTGACCGAACCCGCTTGTTATACTGCGCTAGGGAACGTTGGTCCCGCTCCAACTTATAATTGTTATAAGACAGAGCAGGAAATAAGGGATTACCAGAATTCCCGTGCCGCCCAAATGAAGAAAGTACATGTTGATGCATCTTCCTCGAGTGTGTTCATTACACAGAACTGTTTCTCAATATCCTTTACGTCCTGTGTATTTGATACCGGATCAGGATCCCACATATGTAATTTGTTATATGGGCTACAGATAGGTAGAGAACTGAGAACGGGTGATAAATTTCATGAGATAGAAACGGTGCAAGTGTTGCAGCCAAGTCTGTTGGTAGTTATCACCCTGTATTACCAAAATACATTAATTCTGAATGAATGTTATTAGATACCGAACCTGATATACAACATCATATCAATCTCTTTATTAGTAAAGAAAGATATAATTTTGTATTGTTGGATAATGTTTTGAACATTTCCTATATCAAGAGTTGATCGGTTCAGGCACGTTATCTAAAAGCATAGACGTTCTAAATCAAACCACAGTTCTTAATGTACAGAATACACACAAGAAGAAGAATTCAGAAATGAACGAATCCTTCTTGAGGTATTGTAGACTAGGTCATATCAATGCGACCCGACTAGCTAAAGTTACATATAGATGCATATTTAAATTAGTTTAAATTTACATCTTGTGAAACTTGCCGGTCATGTCACAGAGATAAAATGACCACAGCTCCGTTTATTGGAAACAGAGAAAGAGTTAGTGAACTCTTGGGATTGATACATGCTGATGTATGAAGGTCCCCTGTCTATAGATGCCAAAACCGGTTCTTTGTACTTCATTACATTCACTGATGATCTCTCAAGATTCAGACATATGTTCCTGTTGAAACATAAGTCCGAAACTTTTGAGATAAT
Source organism: Agapanthus africanus (assembly GCA_030015575.1). Taxonomy (NCBI): domain Eukaryota; kingdom Viridiplantae; phylum Streptophyta; class Magnoliopsida; order Asparagales; family Amaryllidaceae; genus Agapanthus; species Agapanthus africanus. The sequence goes on from CM057337.1 coordinate 671,095,494, forward strand.
CACAGAATATAAGTTAGAAGTAGAGAACCAAAAACGGGTATAAGTATTATGTCCTTTGATGTGATCAGGGAGGAGAATACTTGAGCACGGGATTCCTGGACTATTCTAAAGGAGAATGAGATTCTCTCTCAGCATTACTCCTCCGTATACACTACAGCACGTCGGTGTATCGGGGCGGAGCAATCACACCCTATTAGATAGGTGCGCTCTATGATGAGTACTACTGAGTTTCCTATTTCCTTTTGGGAGTTATGTACTTGAGAAGCTGCATACCTATTGAATAGGGTTCAAATCAAATCAGTTACCTACCACTTCATATGTGATATGGAATGGGAAGAGCCCATATCTTAAGTATGTTAAGATTTGGGGTTGTCCAGCCTATGTCTAAAAGCATAATCCGGACAAGCTCGAGGCAAAGTCAGTTCTGTAGAAGGTTGTTGGATATCCCAAGCATTCGCAAGGGAATATCTTCTACCTAACCGAGAAACAAAAGATGTTTTGTTCCTCAACATGCCACCTTTGTGAAAGGGAATTTCTTGTGAAGAAATTAGTGGTCATGAAGTAGAACTGGAAAGAGTTCCATCTATACAAAACTGCAGCTGATGATTTGGTAGAATCATAGCATTCAATAGTAACCAACGAACCTCAGGGTCTCCGCCGATCTAGTAGGGTTCCTCATCCACCTGAGAGATACTTCGGTTTCTCTGTGACAGTGGGAGCGAGGATTGCATCATGAGATGGTGACCCAACTAGTTTCGAGCTGGCCATCAGGAGTGGGACTCTGTAAGAATGGCTGGATGCTTAGCGATCTGAGATGGAATCCTTATACACCAACAAAGTATGGACTTTGGTTGCTTTATCTGAAGGGTTAAATCCCCATCAGGAGCAAGTATATCTTGAGAAGATTACTTGGTGTATATGGAAAAGTTGAGACTTTCAAAGCTATGCTTAAGTCCATCCAGATCCTACTTGCCACGGCTACATACCATGACTACGATATCTGGCGGTTGGGTGTCATGACTGCTTTTCTAAATGATAATTTGGAAGAGAGCGTCTATAAGTACACAGCCAGAAGGATTCGTAGACAGTGGGAGCAGCGGAAACGTGTGCAAGATATTTTATGTGATAAATCAGGCATCGCGGAGTTGGAATATCTATTTTGATGTGATAGTCAAAGAGTTTGACTTCATCAAAATGGTAGATGAACCTTGTATATACAAAAAGGTAGTAGGAAGTATGGTGGTGATCCTCATAGAGTACGTGGATGACATACTCTTGATAGGAAAGGAGTTTCCTATGCTATGCTCGGTCAATCTCCGCTTATCACAAGAATTCTCCATATAGGATCAAAGTGATACCACCTAAAATCCTGGGTGATACCACCTAAAATCCTGGGTTTTGGATCTATGAGATAGATCTAATTGGATGTTAGGATACTCACTAGTTGTAGTGAGATGGTATTAATCGATCCTGGGGAGAATCACTAGAAAGGTTCCAGGGTGATAAGGACGACTGAATGTCAGTCGCAGGCATTGTCTTTACCCTCAGTGGAGGGACGGTATGTTGGAAGAGTTCCAAGCTAGATACCGTAACTTACTAGACGATTAAAGGCAAAATACATCGTTACCAAGGATGCTACCAAAGAGGCAGTCTGGATATAAATAATTGTTCATGAGATGAACTCGGTTCCTGCCATTGTGTGACAATGGAGTTGTGGCTTTAGCTAAGGAACCCCCGTCCCATCAGAAATCCAGATATAATTCTTAGGCAGTATCACCTGATCATGGAGATGGTTGAACTCCAGGAAGATCGAGGTTAGGAGAGTAGACACAGAGGACAACAGCGCGGATCCACTCACAAAGGCATATTTCCCAGTAGAGACTTTTATGGGATGGTTGAGTATGAGATACTTCAACCACAGCTAATTGTTGGGTATGTGATACCACAACAGATGGCCCTAGTGCAAGTGGGAGATTGTTAGTTATATGTATGCCCTAGAGGCCATTACTGTACATACGATGTATATTGTAATGGAGGCTTGGACATATATAGGGAGGACTTTCTTGCTCGACATGATAGTATGCTATCTGGTTATACTTTATCTTAACATATACTCTGATTGTCTCTATGTTACATGTTGATAAAGCCCTTAGGATATGTACTCGCCTACTGGGACTATGATGAGATCATACTAGTGAGGCCACGGTAGTCGACGAGTACATCCTATAACTGTTCCTAGTCGAGGGTGTATTGAGACAGGGCATCGATACACCATAGTAGACTAGCGTATACGCATCTTGACCCATTTGATGGGCGATGGATGATCCCATATCCATCGGTGTTTGACATCAAGGATGGTGTACGGGTGCTCAGTAAAGGCTGGGTACACTGGACGGACTCGCCGAGAACTCCTAGATGGTATTATACCTCACGTCAGATGGCAGTTCTCTGGTGACACCGGTACAGAGTAGTCTGTTGACCCGAGATCGTCATAGAGTCTTATGTGATTCCCACTGTGGTTTGATTTCCATCATACCATGTCCAAGAGGGCGTGCAAAAAGGTGGCTTTTGGGTACAGTCCCAAATCACATGGAGGCAATGAGCGATAGGAGGGGATTCGTCTCTCCCGGTATAGGGAGTTGATGTTGCGCTGTGTTCGATTGGCTATAACTGGAAATCCCTGGCCAGGGTTGTTGAGATTTACTGGTAAGTGTTATCAGTAGTTTCTTGAACTGTTGTAGACCTCATATCGATACGACTTATCAAGCTACTGGGGTCTGACGTCTACCACCCCTAGGCGAGATATGCGACATATCAGACGAAGAGACCGGACTGTACGGGAGTGTTACTGACTGGATTCGCAGGAGAATGTACAGGCTTGCTTGTTGATCTTCTGAGCGCTCAATACCTGGGTGGCTGTTACGTTTAGCTGACCGCTTGCAGCTTGTGGGTGTTTGATATGATCATCACCTACTGCCGGCGTATTGACAATTCTTTAGAGTCCTACACAGAGGTTTCTTGGCTCAGGCAAAACGGAGTAGGAGCACATATGTGATATGTGCGGGACCGAGAACAATACGTGTATGTGATACCGTATTAGATTCTCGCGATATGAGATATCGGCCGGGTATATGTGATATAGCCGGGTCATCGGATCAAGTGTTGATTCGGTGAACTGATACAGATTATATTAGTCGGTTATTTGTGAAATAGCCGGATTATCGGATCAAGTGTTGATTCGATAATTTAATGTATAATTATATATTTGATATATTAAATTACATTAACTGATATAAGCTCACTAAAAGATTCTTTTTCTCACTCGGGTAATACATTGATATATATGCGATATATGTTAATTGTATTATTTTATTTTGTTACAATAAATATTATATATGTGATATATAATATTGTAACATATTGTGGTTATAAATGCAACATGTTTTGTGGAGTTTAATTATGGTTAGGGTTTGGATTAGGGTTAAACATTCATGAAGCTTTCAAGAAGCTTCTTGAAGCCTTGATTTTGACTTGGATATTTTGTGATATTTTGTGATATTTGTTTAACCCAACCCAACCCTTTAACCCTAGTTATATCTCTACAATGGTTAGCCTTCTCATAATCTACCATGGTTGCATTTCTAACCACACACTATGGTTTTCATTATTCATCACAAAAGAAAATGATCTTCTTCTTCCTTCTTCTTCTTTCATGGAAAAGCTTTCTAGCTTTTTCAAAGGTGATGAAAATGAGTGAGAAATAGAAAACAAACGAGAGTATAAATCCTATTTCATCATCCTAATCTATCCTAGCCATTTAGATTAGGGTGTTCACTTCATTTAGTGAGTGAGAGCTTGTGTTAATGAAACTTCAAGGTAGATCATCTTTGTTATCGAAGATCGGAAGCAAGCTTGCATCTTTCTCTTCGTGGAGCCTCTCGAGAGTCCGGAACTTGATGATCGCAGCGAAGGGACCACAACACGGAGCTTATGAAGTGAATTACCGGACTACAAAGGTTGTAATCCCAAACTCTTAGATGTTAAAGTGTTTAACATGCTTTGTTTCGCCTAATCTCTAGTTTAAAGATCTTGGTTAAGGTTGTTCGGTACGTCTAAATTCTAAATCGGGCATGGTTGATGCCTTATAGACCCTTGTGAGAGTGCCTAGCATCCCTACAACACGGGCCCTTATGATAGCTTGTTTGTGTTAGTAGACATGGATTCATGATCTAGGGGGACTCTTGAGATTCTGTTTGATTCACGAATGAACTACCCCAATACCTCTTGTATTTATTGTATTGATAGTAATAATTGTACTGATGGTATTGAATTGTATTGTCTTGTCTTGTAAATTGAATTATATAGATGACTTGCCGAAACCATGATATCAATAAATGGATGTAACTGGAGAATCATGGATGTAACTGGAGAATCATGTAAATGGAAGTATATCCATGGTTCGGTTCGGTCAATATAGATTGAATATATTGAATATATGTATTCATGGATTCATATTGAATTGTAGTATTATAGATTGTACTTGAATCATATTCAAGTCAGATTATTTAATGAGACTCAGTCTGAGTCAGAACAAATAGAAAAGAAATTGAATCCTGAATTAAGTTTTGATGTTATCGGTAACCGCTGCACATGGACGGCAGGATTTGTGTCTTTTTCAAAGACGATTACCGTGTTGATAACACCATTTGTTAAGTTGTCTACCTTAAATAGGCAAGCACCCATATCTCCGGCTCCCTGGGGCTCAAGAGACCGGTCCCGCTTAAACCTATATTTACTAGGGTCCTTATTGTAATTTATAAAACTTGAGGGGGTTTTATGTAAAAATAATTTTGTATAATTCATCTCCACCAAATCCGCACCAAATCCAATGGCGAAGACCTCCAGAGGGATCCATCTCCACCAAATCCAATGGTGGACACCCCAAAGGTCCCCACATCCCTTCTAAATTCAATAGCGGAGACCCTAGAGGTCCTCGTCCCCACCAAAACTCAATGGCGGTGACCCCTAGAGGTCTCCGTCCCTACCAAATCCAACATCGGGTACCCTCCAGAGGTCCCCGCACTTACCATCAAACCCATTTTGACTCATCCATACATATATATCTAACTCCAAACCTATTGCCCTATGGCTAGTCTAAAATCGGCTTCCATATACAATCCACGGGTGTACATCATGACACAGAAATCAACAAGTATATCTACCAAATCCCAAAACCGCCCTATAGCTAGTCTAAAATCGGCTTCCATATATAATTCACGAGCGTATATCGTGACACAAAAGTCAACAAGTATATCTACTAAATCCCAAAACCACCCTATGGCTAGTCAAAAATCAGCTTCCATATACAATCCACGGGCATATATCCTGACACAGAAGTCGACAAATATATCTACAAAATCCCAAACTGCCCTATGGAAAGTTTAAAATCGACTTCCATAAACAATTTACGGGCGTATATCGTGACACAGAATTCAACAAGTATATCTACCAAATCCTAAAATTGCCCTATGGCTAGTCTAAAATCGGCTTTCATATACAATCCACGGGCGTATATCATGACACAGAAATCAATAAGTATGTCTACCAAATCCCAAAAATGCCATATGGCTAGTTTAAAATTGTCTTCCATATACAATCTACGGGAGTATATCGTGACACAGAAGTTAACAAGTATGTCTACCAAATCCTAAAACCGCCATATGGCTAGTCTAAAATCGGCTTCCATATACAATCTATGGGCGCATATCGTGACATAGAAGTCAACAAGTATATATACCAAATCCCAAAACTGCCCTATGGCTAGTATAAAATCGGATTCCATATACAATACACGGGCGTACATCGTGACACATAAGTCAACAAGTATATCTACCAAATCCCAAAACTGCCATATGGTAAGTCTAAAATCGGCTTCCATATACAATCTACGGGCGTACATCGTGACACAGAAGTCAACAAGTATATCTACTAAATCCCAAAACTGCCCTATGGCTCGTCTAAAATCGGCTTCCATATGCAATCCACAGGTGTATATCGTGACATAGAAGTCAACAAATGTATTACAACCAAAACCTAACCCGCCCTACAATAGGCTACATTATATCAACCTACTATATACAATCCACGGGCAACCATCGTAGCATAGAAGCCAATTGTCGTGACATAGAAGTCAATAAATATATTATAACCAAAACCTAACCTGCCCTACAGTGGGCTACATTATATCAACTTGCTGTATACAATCCACGGGCAACCATCATGACATAAAAGCTAACTATCGTAACACAGAAGTCAATAAATCCATATACTAAACCAAAAATTGCCCTATGGCAGGTTGACATAATATAAACCTACCATATACTATTCACGGGCTACCGTCGTGGCATAAAAGACAACCTTTTGGGCCCGAGATAACCTTAAACTAATACCAATGTCCGAGATGACGTTAAAATAATGTATTGGTCTGAGATGACCTTAAACTAATATCTACGTCCGAGATGACTTTAAACTAATACCCATGTCCGAGATGACTTTAAACTAATACATATATCTAAAAGCTGGCCTATAGCAAGCAAAAACAGCTTGTCATATACAATCTATAGGCAACCATCCATGACATAGAAATCAAATGTCCCACCGAGCGTGTTAAACTGTCCCGTGGCAAGCAAAAACAGCATGTCATATACAAATCCATGAGCATTTGTCATGACATAGAAGTCATCAATATACCTCCTCCGCGACAACGTCGTATCTATCATATATGAACACTAAACTGCCCTATGGCAAGTAAAATAACTTGTCGTATATAATCTACGGGCGTCCATTGTAGCAAGGAATCTAGCGAGTTAAAGCATTGAGCTCATTCGCGCGCGCGCGCACACACACCTACCCAAATTGGCCCTATGGCTAGCTTAAAAAAAGAATCAAGCTTCCATACACAATTCATGGGTGTGAACAGTGGTGTGGACATATATTCTCTCGACAACAGAGACGTATGTGACGGGAGATGTATTTTTGTTATGTACATGATATGAAATGTATGATGCGGCAAAGTAAATGTAAATTGAGATGTATTACATTATAAATGATAATATGAAATACATGACATGATTGTTGCCTTTATATATATTTGTGTTGTTCTTGCCATTTAATGCTTTATAGAAATAAACCACTCGTAAAAAGTTCTCTCTATTTAATACGAAGGGATAATTAACTAAAGGGGCTTGCGCATGTAGGAAATCTAGTCCTCACAATCAGAAAAACCCTTTCCAAAAGGTGAATCTGAGAAGTCACGTTACATCGATCATATCAGTTTGAACCCCCGGCCATATTTGCGTCATAGCAACACGTCGCGTTGAGGAGCCATGCGGATCTGCATCGATCTGACCCCGTAAACATCCTCCAAGAGTCTTAAGATTTTCCGGGATTCCTTTTCGGAGGCAAACAGATACCCTTTTCAAATCCAAGCAGCACATCTATTGCATTATTATTTTAAAAATAGGAAACGAATCGTTATTTAGAAATAAATATAACCTTTGTATTTTCGTAATCTCCCAATTGGGATAAATCGTAAGACTCAGCGAGTTAATAATAAAATGTTGTATTCGGCTAACCATCACCACCTCATCCAGTACGGAATCTTGATTGTTGTGAAAAATTGATTCTTTTATTGTTTCTTAATGCCACAATCAAAAACGGTGTTGCAAATAGCTAGCTGATAATGAGTACGGGTCGTCCACATGGAGATGGTGTTCCCCTCCGAAAACACGGAGACGCGATAAACGTCTTGCCTGAATTTCGGGACAGATGCTAATTGGTGCTATCCTTCCACCTCTCCGAAGATGCCAAGTTGATTTATGGCACCATGTATCGAAGGTTTAAACGGATGCGGCCTATATAGTAGACTTCGTCAGATTCCCCTTCGTTTGAGGGGTTTTTGATTGTGGGGACGCTCTTCCCTGCAGGCGCAAGCCCCTACAGTTAATTACGCTACCGCATCGCGGTAACAACTTTCTCCTTCTCCATATGGTCACTTCGTGTCGTGGGTGTTTGTTTTGTGTTTAGTTGCCCGTGGATTGTATACGGAGACTAATTTATGTTGTCGCCCGTAGGGCGTGGACTGGTCCAAATCCGTATCTTTCTTAGATTTGGGTTTGGGGGTTGGGTTTAAGGATACATTAGCCTCATTTGAGACTAAGATCAACTTAAACGTTTGTTAAGGATACGTTAGTCTCATTTTAGACTAAGATCAACTTAACAGGATCGTTTAGATCCAACAAGAGAGTAATTGGGCTCTATTGTTTAGTTTAGTGACATTGCGGTCGATTAGTTTAAGGACATTACGGTCCAATGTTAGTTTAAGGACATCTCGGTCCATTGTTATTTTAAAGATATCGCGGTCGAGGTTAAGGACTTCATAGTCCATGAGTTTAAAGACCCCACAGTCAAATGTTAGTTTAAAGACATCACGGTCGAGGTTAAGGACATCATAGTCCATGAGTTTAAGGACCCCACAGTCCAATGTTAGTTTAAAGACATCACGGTCGAGGTTAAGGACATCATAGTCCGTGAGTTTAAAGACCTCACAGTCAAGGTTAAGGACATCATAGTCCATGAGTTTAAGGACCCCACAGTCCGTAGTTTAGAGACGTCATAGTCTGTGAAATGTGTGGTTGTCGGGACCCGTCACCTTTTTGAAGACGTAGAGGTATTACAACGACAAATACCAAAGGAGTGAAGAGATGTACCCTTGAACCAAGGTTGATTGGGGATCTGTAGTCCAATTTGGAGCTAAGATCAATTAATTAGATTATGAGCTCATTGGCTCAGTTAAATCTGAATTGAGGACTTATGGCCAATTTGGGCTAAGTCCAATTAGATTAGAAATATTGGCTCTTTGTTGGACCATCACACACTTGTCTGGGTTCAAACCCACATTATTTAGCAATGTTAAACCAGAGTTTGAAGGCTCTGATAACATTTTTGTCTTTGACTGGGCATTAAACATTGTGTCTACGTGTTTTACTCAACTTTGAGATTTAGTCAAAGGGGAGGTTTTTGCCTCTAGAAACTTAGCCAATTTGGCTTTAAAAAATAGTGTTAAACACTAAAGGACAATCGGTGTTAAACACTGGAAATAAAATGCTCAAAGTAGTGTTGAACACTAGAAGACAACAGTGTTAAACACTAGAAATGAAACGTTCAAATTAGTGTTAAACACCAGAGAGGAAGGAGTCACGTGGGGACACGTGAGGGCACCCAAAGGTGAGGCCAGATCTCTTTTACTTTGTTCTCAGAACGACAAATAAGTGTTAAACACTTTCAATTTTCATAGCCATCACGTGTGGACACGTGATGGGTACATATGCCCTGATTTATTAGAACGCTTATTAAGGGTCACGTGGGGACACGTGAGAGCGCCCAAAGCCAGCGTTGCCTTTGCTTTTATTCTCTTTGTTTTGGATGTCACGTGGGAGCACATGAGGCATTGCCTCAGGGTTAATTCCTTCCTATTTTGGAGGATCTTTTCAGGGGTCACGTGGGGACACGTGACCTTAGTTCTTTACATACATGGAGATCTTTCAAGTCTCTTTATTTTTTAAGAATTAAATTCTCTGTAGGGTTAAACTCTAATTATGTTTTAGAGGAATTAAATTCCCATGTATGTGAAAGAATTAAATTCTTATATAGGGTTAAACCCTAGTTCTGTCTTGGAGGAATTAAATTCCTATAACTTTGGGAGAATTAAATTCTCATATAGGGTTAAACCCTAATTTTATCTTGAAGGAATTAAATTCCTGTGAGTTTGGGAGAATTGAATTCTCATATAGGGTTAAACCCTAGTTTTATCTTGGAGGAATTAAATTCCTGTGAATTTGGGAGAATTAAATTCTCTAAACTCAATTCTCCCTCTAAGTTTTGGATCTGCATGGCAGAATCTCCCCGATGAGAATTAAATTCTCAACCTGTGGGGAGATTTGCTTCTGCAGATCTTCAACCATAGGAAGAACTAAGTTCTTTTGCAGAAGAGTTAAACTCTTAGATTGAGAATTAAATTCTCTTTTTTTTGTTTTATGAAGCTTTGATCCCCTTCTCTTTTCTCACCTAGGGTTTTCTTTCTTGAGAATTAAATTCACCTTTCTTTTCTCTCTGCTATTTGCCCTTTTGAAAATTTCAAGATCCCAAAATTCTATATCTTTCTTCTCCTCTTGGCTCCTATTTATAGGAGAAGGAAAAGAATCAATTTGTTTAATAAATCTTTCATTGAAAGATTTTGTTTGTTTTTCGTAACTAATATGATCTTTTAGATCACTCAGTGAATTTTATTCACCATTGGATTTTTTAATCCAAAAGATATTCTGTTTGTTATTTTTGGTGAAATTTAGGGAAATCTTTCTTTGTCTAAAATTTTTCCATAAATTGGTGATTTTTAATCACCCTTGGATTTTTAATCCGACGGTCCCCCATAATCCTTTTTTGTTTGGAAAGATTTAGAAATACTTTCCCAGTTAGGGTCTTTGATTTCTCTTAATTAGAATCAAGTTATAAGGCTTTCAAAGCCTATCACGTGTTGGCACGTGACCCTCCCTCATTCAGAATTTAATTCTGTCTTTTAACTGGGCTGAAGAACCATCACGTGTCAGCACGTGATCCTCGGTCACGTGTGAGCACGTGACGCCCCATTAGGGTTTTTCTTTAGCCGTTTGTTTACACTTGTGTTTGATTTTAGAGTTTAATTTTATAAAGTGGAGGTCATAAGAAATTATCACGTGTCAACACGTGACCCTTGGTCACGTGTGAGCACGTGATACCTCATTGAGGTAATTCCTGATTTTTAATCAGGGACAAATGCCCCCACAGCGTTGCTCTCACGTGTCTGCACGTGAGTGCAACGCTGTCACCTTTGTGACCATTGGATCTGTCTAGGGAATAGGGGAGATGAAACGTTTCCCATCACATCCTATAAATGCAGGGGTCTCTTCAGAAGCGCCTCCACTTTGCTCATCTTCTTCCTTGCCTATTTTTTTCCTTTAAGAATTTGATTCTCTTTTCTCAGAGCTTAGTTCTCTGTTTTGAAAATTTCCAGAGTTTAACTCTGTCAAAAGATTTCCTTTTCTTAGGTAATGATCTTGAACGGTTGAAGAACTTTGCAGAAATCTTCGTTGGATTTTAAATCCACATCAAGGGTTTTCCCTTTAACAAGAACCCATTTTTTTTAAGTTCTTTAAAAAAAGAAAACCATTTAATCCTTAAACAATAGACCTCGCTAGGGTTTCTCTGGTCTTCAGGGGTCAATGGTGGTGTTTGTCTTTTCCATGGAATTTAATTCCATCTCAAAGAGCTTTGGCTCTGAAAAAAAAGTTTCTGGAAATTTAATTCCCCTTTTTCAAAAGGAATTTAATTCCAATGAAGAACTTAGTTCTTCCCCGAGAACTTCTTGGGGTTTTCTTGCCTTGAGTTGTTTCCTTGCGACCAAGAAGAGATTTGCAGTGGTGTTTTCTGGGAATTTAATTCCCTAGCTTCTGCTTGATTTGTTGCAGAGTCCAAGATGGATTTCTTTTTGGGGAATACGTAGGGTTATTTGAAATCCACTGTTCATTTATTGAGAATCTTCTTTTTGTCTCATTGTAATTGCTTTGCCTCATCATTAGCAAGCCGCCATCTTGATTTTTTAGGACCCATGTGTTTTGTAACCAATGGTCCCATAAAATGAGTCCCCCGTCGCTTTCTTCCACTGTCTTTTTATATATATACATTTATAAACATATATATATATACACTGTTGGCTTCGTTTTAACAGTTTCCCCTTCTTTTATTTCAGGCACAATGACTTCTGTTCCATACTTCCTCTTCACTCGCTCGGAAGCTGCTTTTCCTCAGTCACCGTCTGACGAGGAAGTAATGGCTATGATCAGGGTTCATGACCCGAATCGCACCAACTTGCTTCTGTGGGGGACCCGGTACGGTCACATCATCCGTGGCCTCCGCAGTTTTCTGTAAGTCTATGCTACCGCTCCCGGTACTTACGGGCTTGCGGAAATGAATAAAAACGATTTTTCTAAAGGAGGTAACATGGACTCAAAACGGATCTTTGTTAAACTATCTACCTAACAACCTAACTAGGAGTTGTTAACTACTCGGTTAGGGGGTTATACCTTTCTTTCTTGAACTCCTTCGTCTTCAACTCTCGATGGTGTACGGATCGGCTTCACCCCGTCGTCTCCTTGCGCCGAAGATCGATCCACCCGAAAGCTTCTACCTTTGGCTTCTTCTTCGAACTTTGAAGAAACTAGTTCACTCAGTTTGCTAAACCTTGTGAACTAGAGTGAGTAGAGGAGAGTGTGTTGGGATTTTTCTCTATGGTTCTTGCTTCTCAACACATGAGACAAGTGAACCATAGACTAGAGAGAGGGAGAGCAAGAGGAAGAAGGTGAGAGCTCAAAACAAGAGAGAGAAAGGAAATGAGAGAATGAGCAAGACTTTTCTCTCTTTGGCTCTCATAATCCAAAGTCATCATAACAAAAATACCAATCAAGTATTATGTGATGGTTTAAGTCAAAATAGCCATATCATTTCATGCACTCATTTTGCACAAGATAAACAAGCAAGCAAAAGTCTTTGCCATGAAATGATAGCTATTGTCATGATGATGGTCAACTAGTCCAACCTAGTCAACCGGTCAACAAAGTCAACAAAGTCAACCCCTCAACAACCATGTCACTATAATACTTAATTAATATTATTGTTAATTATGTTTCATATTCTCATTAGGGTTTAGCAAAAAGTCAATAGTCAACAGTCAACAGTCAACAACCCTAATGAGAATCCTCTGCCTCTGTCTCTCCGTCAACTGTGCATACACACCCGCATCCGCGTTCCGAGGAACACGAATACATACTAGATAAAACCAATCCCAAAACGTACACTAGGATCTGGTTTAAACCAAAGCCCGCTAGTGTTAACTGTCCGGACACTGTACGTGCATAAGTGCACGGATGTGACCGAACCCTGTCGCAAAACCATGCGACCTCTACTCTTTTACCTAAAAGCGAATAGCTTTCTGTGTGGGACTCTAAAGACTCGACACTACGCTGGCAGTGGGTTTAACCAAAGACCGCAAGCGGCACTAGCTGTGCGTAACGGTCCCCAGGTAGATGCCGACAAGAAGACTGACGAGGTGAAACCCATCTGAACTCCTACTGAGTCTGAATGTGACAGTCTCCATACAGTCCGGTCTGTTCGTCTGATACATCACATGGCGGGCCTAGGGGGTGGTAAACGTCAGTCCCCTAATAGCGGTATAAGTCGTGTCGGAGTGAAGCCCAGAACACCCTGAGATAACACTGGAAACCTACCAGTATATCTCGCTTGCCCTGGCCAGGGACTACTCGTGTAATGGCTCTCCTAGACACAGCGCGATGTCAACCCCCAATACCGGGAGAGACGAATCCTGTCTAACCGTCACTGCCTCCAAGTGCTTCGGGACTGCACCCAAAAACTACCTGTTTGCACGACTCCTTTGAGCCGTGGTAGGGTAGTAATCAAAGTACAGTGGGAACACACTCGAGGCGAAGTGACAGTGTCAAGTCAGCGAACTATGCTGTACTCATGTCACCTGGGAACTGATAACTGACGATAGGTATAATACCAACCAATCAGTTCCCGACGAGTCCTGTCCAGTGTACTCGTAACCCAACGAGCACCTGTTCAGTTGATAAAACTGTACATTTGTATTACATTTTTCCTACCATTTTTATATTAAAAAAGGACTTTAATATAATATATTATACATATGAGGGTTTATATGTGAAAACACCATTTTCCATGTGTTAATATATTTTAATTAGTATTTGGTAGGAAAATGTATGCAAATAAATCTATTGACTAAATCCTAGTAGAACTAAGGCTACTAAATATTATTTGAGATTATTGTGCAGAATTTTCCAAGTTGTTGTGCAGAATTTATCAAACAAATCAATTTATTGAAGAAAACTTGCCAAATTAAGAATCAAAACTTGGAGACCAAGTCTGGAAGCAACCGTGAGAAGATTTCTGAATTATGAAGGTGCCTAGGATTGACACTTGTCACAAGAAGAAAGCACAAGAATTTTGATTAAGAGATCTCACCCGTTGGCCGCGGATCCGCGGCCTTAGCACCCATTTGCCGCGGATCCGCCGCAATATTATGGAGTTGGAAGGAAAGATTTTGGGGCATGATTCTCTGCTATATTTTACCAACTTTTGAAGCAAAAGATTCTGGCTTTGCACTATAAAAAGAGCACCGAGAGCCTCTTGGAAAAGTTATCAAGCCGACGAGATCACGAAGTCCAAGACGGCTCACGCATCCTGGCTGATCATCAACGGTTCATCTACCTCCTTGGAAGAGATCGAGAAGCAGCTAGTTTTGTAATCATTTTCTACGGAATAAAGTGTAGATTGTTCAAGTTGATTAATAAAGGTAGTTATTTTATATAATTCTTTTGCATTTTACATTATGTTTACCCTCTCTATCTTTTCATCTTCTTCTCCCAACATGCGCGAGTAATTCTCCGCTTGTTAGGGTTCGTAGGATTAGGGTAGGCTAATGGATGATGAACATCCTTAAACCCTTTTTAAGTCCTATAAAGTTTATGAACTTTATCAAAAGAATCATTAACATCCTAATCGGGCGCGCTAGCAATTCTTTGCTAGTTCCGACCGCGGTTAGAGATTAGATTAATGATTGTTTTGGTAAAGGCTAGATTTGAACGGAGTTCCGTGTCGAGATAAGGGTTAAGAGTGGGATTCCTTTTCCCTCCAGAAACCCTAATCTACACGCATCACCGTCGTTCTAGTTTTAAATCTATTAAAGGATAAAAATGGTAACTTTTAATTAATCGTCCATAACTACTAAATCCGAACGAACCCTACAAGCCCTCTTATTATATTATCTACATTCCTAAAATAATCTAGATCTATATTTTTGCATTCTTGCTTAACGTAGATCTAGAAACCATTCTTCAAAATTCTTTATCCCTCCTCTCTTTCTCAACACATCTAAAGTAAGAATAAAAGGTTCAACGTTTTCCTAAGGACGACCCGTACTCACCTCGGTCTAGCTACGCGCGACACCGTTCTGATTGCGGTTATTCTACAAAACACAATTTTCGTACCAATCAAATGGCGCCGTTGCCGGGGAAACGTGCGTAATTTTTTATTTTTACTATTTGTGTTGAATTCTTAGACGAGTCATATCATTATTAAAACAAAACTGCAAATTGTATATTTAACGATTATTGTGTGAATTTTTGTGAGGAAATCTGAAGTCACGGACTTGAGGAAACAGGAGATCTAGGGTTCACACTTCTCTGGTAAGATTCTAACTCCCTTCTCTCTCCTCTAAAATCCAATAAAATCTATTTTCTGCAGGATTCTTTGCAAAATATCGCCGCTCAAAAATCTTTTTGCAAAGTTTTGTTTTTCGGTTTGTTTTTGCATATTTTAATACGGATCTTTAAGGGGCAAGGACCAAATCAAGATTAGGTGGGGATTTCATCACCCTTCCTAAGCCCCACAAATCACAAACCAAGCATATAGATCAACCCTTCATTAATTTAAAAAATATCTAGACCAGACTCTAAGGACTGTCGCGCTCAATAAGGACAGAGGAAGGTCGTGGGTAATCTATCGTTTATCCGCATTATTTTTGTAGTACCTAGGCAAGTGTGTCGAAGGCTAGTGGTTTTTAATTAGGCCCACGACGTGGTTCCTTCCCACTTACCTGGCACTTACCTGGCTACAAGGGTAGTACGGAGGCGGTAGAGGATTTATCCTGCGGCTTGTCCTTTGGAAGTCTAGGAGTGGTCTAGAGACTGGACCTAGGTAACCATAGTTCTAAGGTTGTGCATTTTTGTGATTTGTCTAAATCCATCCTTTTTTTTAAAAAAACCAATTACTTTCTCTCCTTTTTACCCCTTCCCCCTTCTTCTCTTCTTATAATGGGTGACCTAAACAGAAGAACACTTGCCGAGCTTTGCTGTCCACAACCAGATATCTCTTGTTTTCGAAATCCCTTCGGTATACCGTCCGGCTCTTCCATGTCCTTAAGAGATCATATAGAACAAGCAGGAAGAAACAGTTGGCCACCTCAGTCTAGGTCTTATCAACCGTATCCTAATCCTACACCTGTTTCAGTTCATACCCAGAGTGAGGAAGCCCCTAGACGAATGTCCATTGCTGAGCACATAGCTAGGTCTAGAGGCCAAAGTTTCAACCCGGACCAATATCAACCATCACCACCACTGTCCGGAGAAGAGTTTGATATGCGGTTTGTATATAGCCAACCAATCAACCCATATCAATATTCTTCTTATCATAATATTGATCCTACTCCTACCCAAGTTTAGCAACCATTCTGTTCCTATCAATCCAATCCGACTTTTCCACCTACTCTAGACAGTTCTTCTAATCAGTCATTTGGGAGTTTTAATTATCCACAGGAATTTCAATCTTATACTGAAACCCCTTATCAACCCAAGACTAGTCTGGAGCAGACATTAGAAAAATATATGGAACTGACGAATCAAATTATGAAGGATTTGCTTAGTAAGACAGAACTGTACACCCTTCCTAATCAAACCTCCCCTTTCCAAACTGAAATCCACAACTCCAGTTTTATAGATTCATCAAGTACACCAAATAGAATGACTGATAAGTTGTGTGACTTTGTAGTGTTTGATTTACCCGACTGTGAAGGGTCCATTTCAACTGAAACCATACTCAACCCTTCTGATCTCTACACCTCCACTCTTGAACCAAAACTGATTGAAAACCATACTTTTGATGAGGAGTTTGAGAATTTTAACCTTCACTTGAATGAGGTGATTGACATTGGGGATATATTGATTGATGAACCCAAAATTTTGGATGATTTTGTCCCACCAATTCATCAAATCCTTTCACTTCCTTGTGGTCATCATCTTGAGCCTTTAATTCTTCCCGAACCCTAAATATGTCTTGAAGTTGATGATAAAGGTATACCCGAAGAAATACAGCCTCCATCTTCCACATTTGGTTCTGCAACACTCGACACACCAATTTGTTTACCCATTTCACCTTCTACTTTCTCTGGTTCTTCTTCTGTTCCTATAGTTTCAGTGAGTTTTGATAAATCACAATCCGTTAATTCAAATTCAATAATACCGGAAATTCAACTTGATTTGGATATTTTTGAAAATGAGGTAGATGAATTTTTCGAGTCCTCTATCTCAATGATTTTTTATGAATCAAGTAGAATAAATTCTGGCACAAAACTCTTTGACATCAAAATATTCAATCACACCATTGATAAAAGTTTTGAAGAACTTTTTGCTGATGAACTTGAATTTTTAAACAATACGGATTTTGTGATTGATCAATCTCCACTTATAGAGGTTGAACCGTCACCATTCCTTCTTCCTAATCATTCACATTCATCCTCATTCTTTCTTTTCTCTAATTTCAAACCCTTTCCAGACCACCTCTTATCCCTTCCCCATTATTTCTTGACTCGATACAACACATTCTTCCACCAACCTATACGCTATACTAATAAAATCTTTGAATGGTTGGTATTAACTTTTGGTCTTTGTAAAGTCTTACTTTGACAAAATGACTCACCCCCTCTTAAAATGCTTCGTATTGTCTAACTCATGTTTGAGGGGGGGTATATTTTTGGCTCTTGAACATAACTTTTATCCTCAAATTTGTGAGCCAAAAATAAGTTTAGGGGAGAATTTTCACTTTCATATATTTTTGCCCCCATTAATAATTTCCCCCCAAGCTTACAGGTTTTTGTGATCCAGCAGATAGCAACAGTGAGGACACTGTTGAAAACAGGTTTGGGGGAGGTTTATGCTTATTTACACATCAATTTGCATCATACTTTGCATAAGCACAACATTTTTAAAATTTTTAAAAAAAAATTCTTTTATAATAAAAGAATAGAAAGTGAAAAATTACATCCAAAAGATAGGAATAGTTTAAGAAAACCAAGAAAATCAGAAGTTTTCTTAAACGAACTAGTAATAAGTAGTTATGAGCTGTTGTTCCAAGGGTTAGTAAAGATGAAGGAAGTCACTAATCTGAGGATAAAAATAAGTCTGAAAAATAGTTTCTATTCTGGAAGCCAAACATTTGAATGTTGATACCCTACTATATGCACATACACACGTCTTGAAACTCGGGATAGTAGAGGATACCTTGAAATGCTCTTGTCTAAAAGCCAAAGTATGAAGGAAGTAAAAAAATGAAGAAAATATAAAAATGGTGAAAAGAAAAAAATGAACACTGGTTTTGTATCGCCAAGGCAGCAATAAAAAAATATAGCGAGGGTGCCTCTTCACCTAGTGCCCTAAGACCAACTGGTCTGGGAGTCACTGCTAAGCCTTAGGTGGTGCAAGACGAGGAAAATATTATCACCTAATCAGCAAGCACATAAGTAATCGGTCTGTTAGTACCTCAAGAAGTATTAACGGTCGCATGAAAATGTGTGAGCAAATCTTAATATTCATCAAATTAAAAAGTACTAAGGTAGATGGACAAGAGTATGATAGCTTGAATTGAATTCTCCGAGTGTAGGGATGTTCTTTACACACACGTAGGGTTATATGATCAATTTTTGGATGAAAGGTAGGAATGAAGAATAAAGACGATGTTTTATTGAGGGATGATGTGATTTCTAACATTTTTTCATGACTATTAAGATAGGGCTCATGACAACTGAAAAGCTAGTATAGTTGGAAACTCTTCTTTTCAAGGCTTTTCTTTTATGGTTCTTATCTTTATATGTAAAGTTCACCATCTTTCTTTTGTTATTGGATTTTATGGGTGTAATCGCTGAAAACCCTCAGGAGACAACACTCCTCCTACTAGGGACATCTAGAGGTTTAACGGCTTGTTGCACGTGCTCAGTGCAATCGTGTCTGCCTACGAAAGTGTGCTTAGTTTTCTCCTTTTCTTTTTCTCCTCTTGAATAAACTAGTTTGCTCGGGACGATCAAAGATAAGTTTGGGGGTATTTGTTCAGTTGATAAAACTGTACATTTGTATTACATTTTTCCTACCATTTTTATATTAAAAAAGGACTTTAATATAATATATTATACATATGAGGGTTATATGTGAAAACACCATTTTCCATGTGTTAATATATTTTAATTAGTATTTGGTAGGAAAATGTATGCAAATAAATCTATTGACTAAATCCTAGTAGAACTAAGGCTACTAAATATTATTTGAGATTATTGTGCAGAATTTTCCAAGTTGTTGTGCAGAATTTATCAAACAAATCAATTTGTTGAAGAAAACTTGCCAAATTAAGAATCAAAACTTGGAGACCAAGTCTGGAAGCAACCGTGAGAAGATTTCTGAATTATGAAGGTGCCTAGGATTGACACTTGTCACAAGAAGAAAGCACAAGAATTTTGATTAAGAGATCTCACCCGTGTTAGTTATATGTATGCCCTAGAGGCCATTACTGTACATACGATGTATATTGTAGTGGATGCTAAGACATATATAAGGAGGACTTTCTTGCTCGACATGATAGTATGCTATCTGGTTGTACTTTATCTTAACATGTACTCTGATTGTCTCTATATTACATGTTGATAAAGCCCTTAGGATATGTACTCGACTACTGGGACTATGATGAGATCATACTAGTGGGGCCACGGTAGTCGACGAGTACATCCTATAACTGTTCCTAGTCCAGGGTGTATCGAGACAGGGCATCGATGCACCAGAGTAGACTAGCGTATACGCATCTTGACCCATATGATGGGCGATGGATGATCCCATATCCATCGGTGTTTGACATCAAGGATGGTGTACGGGTGCTCAGTGGAGACTGGGTACACTGGACGGACTTGCCGAGAACTCCCAGATGGTATTATACCATACGTCAGATGGCAGTTCTCCGGTGACACTGGTACAGAGTAGTCTGTTGACCCGAGATCGTCATAGAGTCTTGTGTGATTCCCACTGTGCTTTGATTTCCATCATACCACGTCCAAGAGGGCGTGCAAAAAGGTGGCTTTTGGGTACAGTCCCGAATCACATGGAGGCAATGAGCGATAGGAGGGGATTCGTCTCTCCCGGTATAGGGAGTTGATGTTGTGCTGTGTTCGATTGGCTATAACCGGAAATCCCTGGCCAGGGTTGCTGAGATTTACCGGTAAGTGTTATCAGTAGTTTCTCGAACTGTTATAGACCTCATATCGACACGACTTATCAAGCTACTGGGGTCTGACGTTTACCACCCCTAGGCGAGATATGCGACATATCAGACGACGAGACCGGACTGTACGGGAGTGTTACTGTTTGGATTCACAGGAGAATGTACAGGCTTGCTTGTTGATCTTCTGAGCGCTCAATACCTGGGTAGCTGTTACGTTTAGCTGACCGCTTGCAGCTTGTGGGTGTTTGATATGATCATCACCTACTGCCGGCGTATTGACGATTCTTTAGAGTCCTACATAGAGGTTTCTTGACTCAGGCAAAACGGAGTAGGAGCACATATGTGATATGTGCGGGACCGAGGATAATACGATATGAGATACCGTATTCTATTCTCGCGATATTTGATATCAACCGGGTCATCGGATCAAGTGTTGATTCGATGAATCGGTACGGATAAATATTAGTCGGTTATATGCGATATAGCCGGATTGTCGGATCAAGTGTTGATTCGATAATTTAATGTATAATAATATATATGATATATTAAATGACATTAACTAATATTAGCTCACTAAAAGATTCTTTTTCTCACTCGGATAATACATTGATATATATGCGATATATGTTAATTGTATTATTTTATTTGGTTACAATAAATATTAAATATGTGATATATAATATTGTAACATGATATGATAAATAATGCAACATGTTTAGTAGAGATTAAACAAGATTAGGGTTTGATTTGGGTTAATGCTTTCTAGATGATTCTAGAAGGTTTTGTTTTGTTTTGTGAAAGATATTTTGTTATGACTCATCCTTAACCTAACCCAAACCCTACACCCTTGGTTAAATCTCTACAATGGTTTGGTTAACCATGGTTGCATAATTCATCATTATCTTCTTTGCATTATTCATCACAAAAGAGAATTCTATTATTATTCATCTTCTTCTTCCTTCATTCTTTCATGAAAAAGCTTTCTAGATTTTCTTCAAGTGATGAATAAATGTGAGAAAAAGATAAATAAAGAGAGCAAAAATCCTACTTCATCATCCTCATCTTCCCTTGCCATTTAGATGAGGGTGTTCACATCATTTCATGAGTGTTAGCTTGTGTTAACGGAACTTCAAGGTAGATCATCTTAGTATCGAAGATCGGAAGCAAAGGTTGCATCTTTCTCTTCGTGGAACCTCTCGAGAGTCCAGAACCCGATGATCGCAGCGAAGGGACCACAACACGGAGCATATGAAGTGAAGGACCGGATCTACAAAGGTTATAATCCCTCTCACTTAGTGTTAAAGTTGTTAACATGCTTGTTTTCGCCTAATCTCTAGTTTAAAGATCCGTATTCGGGTTGTTCGGCACGGCTAAATTTTTAATCGGGCATGGTTGATGCCTCGTAGACCCTTGTGCGCGTGCATAGCAACCCTACAACCCGTTGGCCGCGGATCCGCGGCCTTAGCACCCATTTACCGCGGATCCGCCGCAAGATTATGGAGTTGGAAGGAAAGATTTTGGGGCATGATTCTCTGCTATATTTTACCAACTTTTGAAGCAAAAGATTCTGGCTTTGCACTATAAAAAGAGCACCGAGAGACTCTTGGAAAAGTTATCAAGCCGACGAGATCACGAAGTCCAAGACGGCTCACGCATCCAGGCTGATCATCAACGGTTCATCTACCTCCTTGGAAGAGATCGAGAAGCAGCTAGTTTTGTAATCATTTTCTACGGAATAAAGTGTAGATTGTTCAAGTTGATTAATAAAGGTAGTTATTTTATTTAATTCTTTTGCTTTTTACATTATGTTTACCCTCTATGTCTTTTCATCTTCTTCTCCCAACATGCGCAAGTAATTCTCCGCTTGTTAGGGTTCGTAGGATTAGGGTAGGCTAATGGATGATGAACATCCTTAAACCCTTTTTAAGTCCTATAAAGTTTATGAACTTTATCAAAAGAATCATTAACATCCTAATCGGGCGCTATAGCAATTCTTTACTAGTTCCGACCGCGATTAGAGATTAGATTAATGATTGTTTTGGTAAAGGCTAGATTTGAACGGAGTTCCGTGTCGAGATAAGGGTTAAGAGTGGGATTCCTTTTCCCTCCAGAAACCCTAATCTACACGCATCACCGTCGTTCTAGTTTTAAATCTATTAAAGGATAAAAATGGTAACTTTTAATTAATCGTCCATAACTACTAAATCCGAACGAACACTACAAGCCCTCTTATTATCTTATCTACATTCCTAAAATAATCTAGATCTATATTTTTGCATTCTTGCTTAACGTAGATCTAGAAACCATTCTTCAAAATTCTTTATCCCTCCTCTCTTTCTCAACACATCTAAAGTAAGAATAAAAGGTTCAACGTTTTCCTGAGGATGACCCGTACGCACCTCGGTCTAGCTACGCGCGACACCGTTCTGATTACGGTTATTCTATAAAACACAATCTCTCCTAGACACAGCGCGATGTCAACCCCCAATACCGGGAGAGACGAATCCTGTCTAACCGTCACTGCCTCCAAGTGCTTCGGGACTGCACCCAAAAACTACCTGTTTGCACGACTCCTTTGAGCCGTGGTAGGGTAGTAATCAAAGTACAGTGGGAACACACTCGAGGCGAAGTGACAGTGTCAAGTCAGCGGACTAAGCTGTACTCATGTCACCTGGGAACTGATAACTGACGATAGGTATAATACCAACCAATCAGTTCCCGACGAGTCCTGTCCAGTGTACTCGTAACCCAACGAGCACCCGCATACTATCTCCAGTACGACGTACTGATGGATGTGGGACAGACCATCTCCCACACTGGGATGAGAAGCGCATACGCTAGTCTACTCCGGAGTATCGATGCCCTGTCTCGATAGTCCTGCGACTAGGGACCTGCATAAGGATGTGCTTATAGATTACCCAGCCCCCACTAGTGTGACTGCCATCACAACGCTGGTAATCAAGCAAAGATCCTAAGGGCTCCACTAATGTGTATAGGTGATATACTAAAATAAACACATGTACACATTGAAATAGAAACAAACTAAGTAGCATACTACTATATTGAGCAAGATTGTTTATACAAGGTGAATATCCAAACCTTCCATTAAGTAATATACAAACTAGTATGATACAGTAATGGCCTCTAGGGCATATACACTAACAATCTCCCACTTGCACTAAGGCCGTGTACTGGCGTATCGAAGACCTATCATCTCGATCAGCCACTCGAACTGAGTCTGGGGTAAGGCCTTTGTGAGTGGATCAGCAGTGTTATCTTCCGTAGAAACTCTCCGAACCTCGATCTCCTGGCGAACCCACGATCTCCCTGATCAGGTGATACCGCCTTAAGATGTGTCTGGACTTCTGATGGGACCTTGGTTCCTTTGCTAAAGCTATAACCCCATTGTTGTCCCAATACAGAGGTATTGGATCAACAATGGACGGAACCACCTGAAGTTCAGTTAAGAACTTCCTTACCCAGACAGCTTCTTTTGCGGCATCTGCAGCAGCGATATATTCCGCTTCCATCGTCGAGTCATCAACGGTTTCCTATTTAGAACTCTTCCAACACACCGCCCCTCCATTGAGGGTAAAGACATAACCCGACATGGACTTGGAATCATCCTTGTCACTTTGGAAGCTGGAGTCAGCAAAGGCCTCGATCTGGAGGTCTTTTCCGCCATACACCAAGAACATCTCCTTAGTCCTTCTTAGGTACTTGAGAATGTTCTTTACTGCAATCCAATGTTTCTCCCCAGAGTTTGACTGATACCGGCTTACCACACTCAGTGCATAAGCTACATCTGGTCTGGTACACAACATCGCATATATTATAGAGCCTACCGCAGAAGCGTAGGGTATAATAGACATGCGATCCCTTTCCAAATCAGTCTTGGGAGACATCTCTTTGGAAAGGGTGATCCCGTGACAAGCCGGTAGATTGCCGCGCTTGGAATCTTCCATACTGAATCTTTTCAGTATGGTGTCGATGTACCTGGACTGTGAGAGTCCCAGTATCCTCTTGGATCTGTCACGATAGATCCGGATCCCCAGAATGTATGAGGCATCACCCATGTCTTTCATGGAGAACCTGTGTGACAAGAACCCCTTGACAGATTGTAGCATAGGAATGTCATTTCCTATTAAGAGAATGTCATCCACGTATAAAACGAGGAATACTACAGTTCTCGCTACAAATCTACTATAGATGCATGGTTCATCTGGATTTTTGATAAAGCCAAATTCCTTGACCGTCTCATCAAAACAGATGTTCCAACTCCGCGATGCCTGCTTTAGTCCATAGATGGACTTAAGCAACTTGCACACTTTTCCGCTGCTCCCACTCTGAATGAAACCCTCTGGCTGATCCATATAAACACACTCCTCTAAATTTCCATTTAGAAAAGCGGTCTTTACGTCCATCTGCCAAATCTCATAATAGTGGAAGGCAGCAATGGCAAAAAGGATCCGAATGGATTTCAGCATAGCTACTGGAGAAAAGGTCTCGTCATAGTCCAAACCAGGTCTTTGACGAAAACCCTTTGCAACCAGTCTAGCTTTATAGGTCTCAACCTGTCCATCTACACCAATCTTCCTTTTGAAGATCCACTTGCATCCTACGGGTTTTACCCCATCTGGAGCAACGTCCAACGTCCATACTTTGTTGGTGTACATGGACTCCATTTCGGTCCGCATTGCATCCAGCCATTTTACCGAGTCAACGCTCTGAATGGTCTGCTGGAAGCTAGTCGGCTCATCATAATCTATGATGCAATCCTCTCTATCCCCGTCTATAAGAAAACCGAAGTATCTCTCGGGCGGATGAGACTGCCTACTACTTCTGCGGAGCGGCGTAGGAATGTCATTTTCTTTTGAACCCTCTGGTTCCACTAAGCTTTCAGTAATAGTCTGTGGTTCTGGAATTTCTTCCAGTTCTATTTCGCTCCCACTTGTTTCTTTTTCTAAGAACTGGTGTTCTAGAAAATGGGCATTACGAGAAACAATGATCTTTTGTTCCTCTGCGTAATAGAAGAGATATCCCTTGGAGTTCTTTGGATATCCCACAAACTTGCACTGTACTGAGCGTGCCTCGAGCTTGTCCGCATGCTGCTTTTTGACAAAAGCTGGACTTCCCCATGTCTTAATGTGATTAAGATAGGGTCTCTTCCCATACCACATCTCATATGGTGTAGTAGGCACAGTCTTAGTTGGAACTCGGTTCAAAAGGTATGCAGCTGATTCTAGTGCATATCCCCAGAATGATCACGGTAACTCAGCGTTACTCATCATGGACCGTACCATATCCAATAGGGTTCGGTTCCGTCTCTCCGATACACCGTTATGTTGCGGAGTGTATGGAGGAGTAAGCTGAGAGAAAATTCTGTTCTCTTTTAAATAGTCCAGGAACTCGGCACTCAAGTATTCACCACCTCGATCCGATCTTAGAATCTTGATACTTTTGCCGGTTTGTTTTTCTACTTCATTCTTATATTCCTGGAATTTTCCAAAGGCTTCGGACATATGTTTCAATAAGAAAACATAACCGTACCTTGAAAAGTCATCCGTAAAAGTAATGAAGTAAGAATAACCGCTTCACGCATGTGTAGACATTGGACCGCACACGTCGCTGTATACGAGTCCCAAGAGCTCGCTCGCTCTTACTCCGTGTCCAGTGAACGGAGTCTTTGTCATCTTTCCTTTGAGACAGGATTAACAAGTGGCATACGATTGATATTCGAACGGATTCAAATATCCTTCTGTATGTAACTTCGTCAACCTTCTCTCATTGATGTGACCCAGTCTACAATGCCATAAGAAAGTCTGATTTATTTCCGGAGACTTTCTTTTGTGTGTATTCTGGACATTGAAAATATGTGGTTGGTTTAGTACGTATATACCATTGCTTAATGTACCTGACCCAATCAGAACTTGATTAAGGTGAATGTTTACAACATTACTTACAAACGCAAATTCATAACCTTCTTTAGAAATCAAAGATACAGAAATGATATTACAAGTTGCGTTGGGTACAAAAAAGCAATTACGTAAAACCAAAACATATCCATATGACATTCCCAGGTGATAGTCCCCCACGGCCTTAGCATCCATGCTAGCTCCGTTTGCAACTTTGAGGGTCATGTCACCTGCCTTCAAAACCCTACGGTTTCTCAACGCCTGCAAAGAATTACAGATATGAGATCCTGATCCGGTATCCAATACCCAGAAAGTAGAGTTTACTGATAGACAGTTTTCAATAACATACACACCTGAAGCTGAAGCCGCAACTTGCTTCAGTTCCTGTGTTCTGGCTTTCCAAGCCCTGCAATCATTCTTCCAGTGTCCACTTTTATGACAGTAGAAGCATTCTTCCTTATCCATAAGCTTCCCTACTTTCTTTGTTGCCATTGCATTTCCCTTCGTATCCACTTTACTAACACCGCCCCTTGGTTTGGCGGGGGCTTTCTTCTTCTTTCCCTTGGCATTCGCCTTGGACCTAGAAGAAGAAGATCCTCCTACAAACAAAGTGGATGTTTCCCTACCTTTCTGTAGGGTGCCCTCTGCGCTCCTCAGCATGTTGAGGAGTTCTGAAAGTTCAACTTCCTTTTCTTGCAAGTTGAAGTTCAGGATAAACTGGGCGTAAGTGGAAGGAAGGGACTGGAGAATCAAGTCCGTATAGAGCTCGTTCTCTAACGTGGTCCCAAGTTCCGCGAGCTCCTCAATGAAGCCAATCATCTTAAGCACGTGTTCCGCTACCGATGATCCGATGGCCAACCTTGCCGAAAATAACTTCTTCAACACTTCGTATCTTGCGATACGAGATTGCTCTCCATACAGTTCTTTTGTATGGAGAAATATGGATTCGAGGTCCATATTCTCGTGCCTCCTTTGATGTTCGTTGTCCATAGAGGCAAGCACGAGGCACCTGGCCTTCGCGCAATCGATCTCCCAAGTCTTACGGATTTCCTTATCCGCGACGCTGGAGGTGGGACTTGGGACAGGGGGAGCTTTGGTGGTAAAGAGATACCCCAACTTGTCATAAGTGATTGCCATTTTGACATTCCTGAGCCAATCTTTGTAGTTTGGCCCTATCAGTATGTTTTTATCTAGAAGTAACTTAAGTCCATTCATGTCGATTGGTCGCTGCAATTAGAAGAGAGAAAAGAAACACTCAGCATGACGCTCTTGCAAGTTTAGAGTGGTTTTTGGTTTGTCTAAACAGGATGGCTCCCACTGTCTCTCGAATCCCTCCTCAAACCAAAAAGAAAGAATTAGTAAGGATCAATCTCACCGTACAATTCTTGCTTAACCGTTCGGCTAGGCTGGTGTCGGTACTTCGAGGGAGGTTTTCCAACGCTTTCGCGAAGTTCCTTAATTTAAGAACCTCTTTTCCCTGGGGGCGTAGCCCCGTTAACACCTTTCTAGACACCTACTTGGTTTATAGCATTGATCGTTAAGTGAGAAATTTCCCGAGGAGTAGCATATACTCACAGTAGGATCGGGATCCAAATACCATCGCGTGACGAAACTGAAGGAATCCTACCAGAATCATCACACTCCAAATGGTATGCAACACTGGCAAGTTTCAGTTCTTTTGAAACTCCCGATGTGGATTTTTTCCCCATGCTCTTATGACCTTGACTTTGGCCAAAATATCATAAGTCACATGTCAAGTTCTACCCGTCATTCTCCAGGTTAATTTGAGCCCATCCGCATATACCCTTGACTTTGGCCAAAATGGTAGAACGACTGCCCCAAACCAATACATCTATCTATGCTGCACATGAATACCCAATAGCTACCAATCACTATGCCTTGACTTTGGCCAACATACATAGCTTGAATACTATTGACCATCCATGTGAAACGACGGAGGGCTACGAATGGTTTTGGCGAAACCGTGAACGTAGTGAACTTGATATAATCGATGGAACGAGATAGCTTTTAAAAGGAGTGGCTTAAGCTCCGCGTTTAAAAGTTATTTTGAAAGGAAACCGAGTGGTTTTTGAAAGTGTTCCAACGACTTTTACTTGGTTTATTTTCTTGCATTAGTTCTTTTAATGCGTGATATTCTTGCATTAGTTCTTTTAATGCGTCCCATCATTTAATCCTACCATTGCAGAAAACAACCAAAATATGACGTACGCTTATGCCATTCGCATTCGCCACGGGGCCCCGTCATTACCCGTTAGGTTACTTAACTAACGACAGAGCGGGGGCTGGGCTAGCGTGGCTGCAAAACATAAGTAATGCCTAAATAATATCATATATAGATATATTGCAATGATAGCCATTTCAGATCACAGATGAAAAACATTGGATATACTAGGAATCCGCAATTCGTACGAGCCTGTAACGAAAAGCGGATTACACGGTCGCGATGAATAGCCAATACTCCACCCTAGACCCCTACGGGTGCGGCAAACTACCCGCCAAATATCCGAAGTGGGGCAACCTCCCTCAACGACGTGAGTAGGCCACTCGGCACTTCGAGATACCCGGTAGTTTGTGCACCCCACCTTGGGTCTATCCTAGGAGCAAAAACAGTAAAAAGAAATTATACAATAACGGCTACAACCCCGACCCGGTTGTGCGGCCAAAAATAATATTACATCAATTTACAAATTTACATGAATTGAAAGAAAAGAAAACTCTCATCTCACAACCCCCGGCTATTCACCCGCGACAATCCAATGAATTCATATACACATACCAACATCATCACAGATCACAGATTTGTATAACCCCCACTAATCGACATATAGCGATTAGCAGACGTTCAATACAAATATCACATCACAGATATAAACCCGTTAGCCTTAGTCTTTAGAAACTCGATCAAAATACGGTTTTTAAAGCCCCCAAAACAAAATTTTCTTTCTGGAAAATCTGGGCTGAAAAAACATATACCAAAAATCCTAAAATACCCCATAGAACAACCTGCAGTGAAGACGATCCAGAGAGGAGCTAAATCGGCCGCGGAACCGCCGCGTTTCCGCGGCGGTTTGATGGGTTCTCTGGACCGTTTTTCTACAGTAGACTATAAAAACCCTGAGTCGATGTTTAAAGTATGATTTATTATTTTTACAGCACTTTAAAAATTGACAGCAAGTTTGATATCGGGGTGTATTTCGCGACTTTTTCTCCGATCGAATTTCTAGTTACTATGCCAACATGTTAGGTAGTGTTTAACCTGGCTCTGATACCACTGTAAGTCCATGCTACCGCTCCCGGTACTTACGGGCTTGCGGAAATGACGAAAAACGATTTTTCTAGAGGAGGTAACATGGACTCAAAACGGATCTTTGTTAAACTATCTACCTAACAACCTAATTAGGAGTTGTTAACAACTCGGTTAGGGGGTTATACCTTTCTTTCTTGAACTCCTTCGTCTTCAACTCTCGATGGTGTACGGATCGGCTGCACCCCGTCGTCTCCTTGCGCCGAAGATCGATCCCCCCGAAAGCTTCTACCTTTGGCTTCTTCTTCGAACTTTGAAGAAACTAGTTCACTCGGATTGCTAAACCTTGTGAACTAGAGTGAGTAGAGGAGAGTGTGTTGGGATTTTTCTCTATGGTTCTTGCTTCTCAACACATGAGACAAGTGAACCATAGACTAGAGAGAGGGAGAGCAAGAGGAAGAGGGTGAGAGCTCAAAACAAGAGAGAGAAAGGAAATGAGAGAATGAGCAAGACTTTTCTCTCTTTGGCCCTCATAATCCAAAGTCATCATAACAAAAATACCAATCAAGTATTATGTGATGGTTTAAGTCAAAATAGCCATATCATTTCATGCACTAATTTTGCACAAGATAAACAAGCAAGCAAAAGTCTTTGCCATGAAATGATAGCTATTGTCATGATGATGGTCAACTAGTCCAACCTAGTCAACCGGTCAACAAAGTCAACAAGTCAACAAAGTTAACCCCTCAACAACCATGTCACTATAATACTTAATTAATATTATTGTTAATTATGTTTCATATTCTCATTAGGGTTTAGCAAAAAGTCAATAGTCAACAGTCAACAGTCAACAACCCTAATGAGAATTCTCTGCATCTGTCTCTCCGTCAACTGTGCATACACACCCGCATCCGCGTTCTGAGGAACACGAATACATACTAGATAAAACCAATCCCAAAACGTACACTAGAATCTGGCTTAAACCAAAGCCCGCTAGTGTTAACTGTTCGGACACTGTACGTGCACAAGTGCACGGATGTGACCGAACCCTGTCGCAAAACCATGCGACCTGTCGCAAAACCATGCGACCTCTACTCTTTCGCCTAAAGGCGAATAGCTTTCTGTGTGGGACTCTAAAGACTCGACACTACGCTGGCAGTGGGTTTAACCACAGACCGCAAGCGGCACTAGCTGTGCGTAACGGTCCCCAGGTAGATGCCGACAAGAAGACTGACGAGGTGAAACCCATCTGAACTCCTACTGAGTCTGAATGTGACAGTCTCCATACAGTCCGGTCTGTTCGTCTGATACATCGCATGGCGGGCCTAGGGGGCGGTAAACGTCGGTCCCCTAATAGCGGTACAAGTCGTGTCGGAGTGAAGCCCAGAACACCCTGAGATAACACTGGAAACCTACCAGTATATCTCGCTTACCCTGGCCAGGGACTACTCGTGTAATGGCTCTCCTAGACACAGCGCGATGTCAACCCCCAATACCGGGAGAGACGAATCCTGTCTAACCGTCACTGCCTCCAAGTGCTTCGGGACTGCACCCAAAAACTACCTGTTTGCACGACTCCTTTGAGCCGTGGTAGGGTAGTAATCAAAGTACAGTGGGAACACACTCGAGGCGAAGTGACAGTGTCAAGTCAGCGGACTAAGCTGTACTCATGTCACCTGGGAACTGATAACTGACAATAGGTATAATACCAACCAATCAGTTCCCGACGAGTCCTGTCCAGTGTACTCGTAACCCAACGAGCACCCGCATACTATCTCCAGTACGACGTACTGATGGCTGTGGGACAGACCATCTCCCACACTGGGATGAGAAGCGCATACGCTAGTCTACTCCGGAGTATCGATGCCCTGTCTCGATAGTCCTGGGACTAGGGACCTGCATAAGGATGTGCTTATAGATTACCCAGCCCCCACTAGTGTGACTGCCATCACAACGCTGGTAATCAAGCAAAGATCCTAAGGGCTCCACTAATGTGTATAGGTGATATACTAAAATAAACACATGTACACATTGAAGTAGAAACAAACCAAGTAGCATACTACTATATTGAGCAAGATTGTTTATACAAGGTAAATATCCCAAGCTTCCATTAAGTAATATACAAACTAGTATGATACAGTAATGGCCTCTAGGGCATATACACTAACAATTTCTTTGTGAGATACCGACGGAGCCTACCTATCCATTCCTGCCGATGGATCCTCCACGGACTGTCTTTGCTGTGGAGATGCCGAATTGGACCCCTATGGGACGGCTTCAGCCTTCAACAACTGGTATTCCGAACCATCCGGTACCGGCTATAGATATTTTGGGGCGCCGCATTTGCCAGGGCGAAGCCCAGCCATGGGGGAAGATTTACAAGATAGGGCTTACCCCTCGACACCCTACGGGCTACCTTCTTTGGGCTCGTTACATCTTGTCCGCCCATCGCGCGTAGCTGCAGAGGGTTGGGCTTTATCAGGCGATATATGCGTCCCTCTTCCACTACCAATCTCCTCATGTCTGGTGGGTTAAGGCTTTCTTGAACCAATGGAATCTTCCCACCAACACCTTTCTTCTAGGGGACCGCGAAGTTTCGATTTCCTTAGAAGAATTTCGCGAGATCTCGGGGCTGTCGATCAGGGGGACACTTTATGAAGAATTGCTGCCCCCCGATGAGTATGTCTTTGAAACCGAGCATGCAATGCTTGACGGCCTGTCTACCGAGAACGCCGTCCGCCACAAGCGCCCGAGTTTGATCAAGACCTTGGGCATTTTTGACAAACTGTTCACAGAGTCAGAGGAGCAGGGCGTCACTTTTAAAAGTTTTATGGCTTGCTTCCTTCGTGAGGGTGTCCTATCGAAGACGGCTCCGAAGTTCGCGAACATTAATGACCCCTTTGGGTTTGGTTTAAACAGGCGGCCGACTAAGGAGGAGGACTTGCCGCAGTATTATATTCCTATCATGTCGGCGGTATCTTTCGAATCGATTGCAGCTCCTGGCATGGATGATGAGACTTTCTTTGTGGGCTTCATCAGCGTTTGGCTTAGCTAGTTCGTCATTCCCATGCATCGCCGTTTTATGAGAGCCTCGGTTATCTACCCTGCTCATCGCATTACTGAGGGAACACGGCTAGCCGTGGGCATGCCAGCGCTAGCACATCTTTATCATGGGTTAGGCGCCGCGGCTAATACCTCAACTCCAGGTGTTGATGTGGTAAATTTCTCTCTTCATTACTTCACATCTTGGATTGAGATGCACATGCTGGGGGCCTTTGCTGCGCACCAGAGACCCAAATTTTATGACGCCTACACTTTTTCGCGACTCATGCGGCTGGTGGACGCTTCTGCTCCTGACCCGACTCAGTCTGGGGCTATTCGCGTGTTGATCGCTCCCTATGCTAATACGGGCGGAATGGTATTCATTGATCGGGCCCTATCTGCTCCTTCAGGTCTGATTCAACAACTCTGTGACTTGTCGAAAGAGGAGGTACCTTCTCTGAAGCCCAGGGAAAGCATGCACCTGTACGCGATCAGACCAGGTTATCTGGTATTTCGTCAGAACAGTGCGGCCCTTTTTATCCGGTATAACCCACACCGCTTTGCCCGGCAACTTAGATATGATCAGGGCGTCCCTTTCGAGGCATTTACAGTTGCACCCAGCCCATCACCTGAAGTTGTTCGTAATGCTGCTCATCATTTTGTGAGGCTGAACACTAGTTCTCGCTTCATGATTCTTGAAGCTGACCATATTCCCCGATGTGTGGGGTCCTTCACAGGCTGGTACCTTCATCGGGTCAGTCCAATTATTGCTGAGGAGAAGAGGGTGCTTCTTGGATACAGCGCTCTCATTCCAGTTCAAGCCACAGGAGTTCCGCTGCGACCGCGTGCACCGGTTCGCTTTCCCCTGAGGGACATCAGCGTCGCGCTTATTCCGGAGGCGGCGGAAGTGGACTTCACTCCCACAGCTGGTATGCCACTGGGTACTCGGGCTCAATCGAGGGCTAATAGGGCGCCGGTAGTGTTGGATATGTATGCCCTAGAGGCCATTATTGTATAGTACTAGTATGTATAATACATTTTGGAAGCTTAGGATATATACACGGGTTTACGACAGTCTTGCTCGATAGTATGCTACTTGGTTTGTATCTATCTTAATATGTGTATATGTTTCTTTTAACATATCGCTAAAAACATATTGAAAGAGCCCTTAGGATCTTTGCTTGACTACCGGCGTTGTGATGGCGATCATACTAGTGGGGGCTGGGTAGTCTATAAGCACATCCTAATTTTGGTCCCTGGTCGTAGGATTATCGAGACAGGGCATCGATACTCCAGAGTAGACTGGTGCATACGCTTCTCATCCCAGCAGGGGAGATGGTCTGTCCCACAGCCATCAGTACGTCGTACTGGAGATAGTATGCAGGTGCTCGTTAGGTTATGAGTACACTGGACATGACTCGTCGAGAACTGTAGGTTGGTATTATACCTATCGTCGGTTAACAGATCCCAGGTGACATGAGTACAGATGTAGTCCATTAACTTGACACTGTCACTTCGCCTCAAGTGTGTTCCCACTGTTCTTAGATTACTACCCTACCACGGCTCTATTGAGTCGTGCAAACAGGTAGTAGTTGGGTGCAGTCCCGAAGCACTTGGAGGTGGTGACGGTTAGACAGGATTCGTCTCTCCCAGTATTGGGAGTTGATATCGCGCTATGTCAAGGAGAGCCATTACACATAGTCGTCCCTGGCCAGGGCAAGCGAGATTTGCTGGTAGTGTTACCAGTAGTTTCTCAGGGTGTTCTGGGCTACACTCCGACACGACTTGTACCGCTATTAGGGGTCTGACGTTTACCGCCCCCTAGGCCCGCCATGCGATACTCTTAGACGAACAGACCGGACTGTACGAAGATTGTCACATTCAGGCTCAGTAGGAGTTCGGATGGGTTCACCTCATCAGTTTTCTTATCGGCATCTACCTGGGGACTGTTACGTACAGCTAGTACTGCTTGCGGCCTGTGGTTAAACCCACTGCCAGCGTAGTGTCGAGCCTTTAGAGTCCCACACAGAGGGTTACTCGCCTTTGGGCCAAACAGAGTAGAGGTCGCATGGTTTTGCGACGGGGTTCGTTCACATCCGCGCACTTGTGCACGTTTGGTGTCCGGGCAGTTATTACTAGCGGGCTTTGGTTTAAACCAGATCCTAGTATTTGTTTTGGGATTGGTTTTGTCTCAGTGTATTCGTGTTCCTCGGAACACGGATGCGGTTGTGTATGCACAGTTGACAGAAGCAGAGGCAGAGGATTCTCTTTAGGGTTGTTGACCATTTGACTTTGGTTGACTTGTTGACAGTTGACTTTTTCCAAACCCTAATGAGAATGAGGAATATGGTTAATAATATTAATTAAGGATAATTGTGCTATGGTTAGGTTTGTTGATAATTTGACTTTTGTTGACTTGTTGACCGGTTGACCTTTGTGGTCTTGTTGACCATCATCATTTCATTTCAATGATGCTTCTTGTTCTTTGCAAAATGCATTAAATGAAGGTAATGATAGTGGTCATTCACAAACTAACCATCATAATTCTTAATCATTATTATTATTATCATTATTCTAAAATATGTGAGCATGGTTGCAAGAGAGAGCTCATTCTATCATATTCTTTCTCTCTCTTGAAAGAAAGCTCTCCCTCTTCCTCTCTCAAAGTTCAAGTGTTCCATGAGTTGGAAATCATGAACTTTTGAGACAAAACCACCATAACTCTTCTCTACCCATTCTAAGGTTCTAGGTTTAGCAAACCAAGCACCTTAGTTATCTCTAGGTTGAGATAGGAGCTCAAGTTTGAGGCCCTCGGGTGGATCCATCTACGGCAAAGAGGAGACGACGAGGAGGGCCGTTCAAGCCACTACAAGGAGCAAGCAAGGAGGGGAACCACAAAAAGAAGAGAAGGAGTTCAAGACCTAGGTATAACCATTCTGCATAGTAGCTAAAACTTGTAGTCTTTGTTAGTTTTTGTTTAGCAAAGATCCTTCATGGATGGTCCATGTTACCTATTGAGGAAAATTTTGATTTTTACCTATTCCGCCTCCTCGAAAGAACTGGGGTGGGTGATGTGGACCTAACAGGTAGCAGTATCATCGTCCGCAGCGTCGATAATAGCCGTGTCGTCCTCGGTAGCACCGCCAAGCGAGGGCGTCGAAGGTGAAGTGGGTCAGCGTTGTGCCAAAGTTCCACGGGGGAGGAAACGATCATCTTCGGCGGTTGGTTCTGAGTCCAAGAGGCGGAGGAAGACGGCTACCAATCTGCTCGACTCTTTAATAGAGTTTGAGCCTATTCTTTAGGATGAACCGTTGGCTGTGCAAGAATCGGATGGTGGCCTACTCTTCCTGAGTTCATCTGCCGAGGAAGCCGCACAATTGGCTGAGGCTATACGACGTTCGCAAGATGAATCGAAGAACGTAAGGATTCCGAAGAAGCCCTACCTTGCCGTCATCTTTTACGAAGACCCTCTGTGGATACGGCGACGATTCATAGGCCCTTTGAAAGAATGGGGCGAAAGGGCCCTTAAACAGGTTGTTTCGGCCGACGCCGAGGACGCGCTTCACTGTGGACCGATGGCCATGAGTCCACCTTCGGACCTCGGCGAGCACATATCCTCAGGAAGGAGCATCGGCTTGAACAAGCCATATTGGAGGCTCCCTTGCGCATCGGTATGTTCATATATCTCTTTTGTAATACTTTGTATTGCTTGCATACATATATATGTATCCTTATCCTTGTACCAACTTTGCAGGGACTTCGGCGGCGGCGGAGGCTCTGAGTCGCGCTTTGACCGTGGATTCTGCTGATATCCCTAGCGAAACACAAATCAGTGTGGAGGGGGTCGATGCAACTATTGCTCTTGCGATGGAGTCTCCTTCGGTGGTTCCCGCTCCCAAAGCACTTGCTCCCTCGGGGGAGGCACCTTTGTCGGTCGCTGCTCCAATGGATCTTCCTAAGGGCGACTCGGAGACTAGGGCACAGGTAGTCGAGGCTACCATCCTTTCGTTGGAGTCTACAGTGGCAGCCGTTGCTCTTTGCTCAGAAGCCGCTACACTAGTCCGCGTCCCCGATGATGTGCCCGAGGCCACGGAGGAGGCCGTTGAAGTTGCTATCCCTCCGGCTCAGAACTGGAGGAGCGTCGAAGGTAGCTTTCTATATTTTAAATTAGTAATCTTTCCATTATCTGAACCCTTCTGCCTTTTCAGAATTGCGCGGATTGGCGGCCTCTATTGCTGATCTGTCTCCCAGGCAGTCTTTTCAGCGCCTGTTGGAGATGGCTGCTCCGCAAGCGATATCTCCTCAGCGCATCGTCCTCTCTTCCGGGCAAGGTTAGTGTTGTTTACCCTCTTTTCATAGCATTGTTACTATTTCATAAAATGACATTGATGTCTTTTACAGTTCTGGAGGCCGATGACGAGGTTGAGATTCTTGAAGGTCCTGGGGAGCCTTCAGATCCCTCTTGCATGACTGTAGGTAAGTAAAGTCCCAACGTCATTCCATTTGTTCTTTGCTTACAAGTTTTGCTGACTGTTTATAAATCTAAACAGCTCTGCCAGTTCTCACCACGCTGGAGTCTCGCATCACCATGCCACCCGGCCCCTATGCTCTGCGTGCCTCGGAACGGATGGCCAAGTTAAGCCTCGACTCCCTGTCATCCTTAATTGAGGAACTTCACGCTGGCAGTCTAATCACGGCCGAAGCGTTTGCTACTGAAGCTAACGGCTCTCTTCCCTTTCTTGCCACCTATCATAGTGAAACAGTGGTGCAAGTCTGGGTTGAGTTTTGTCGGCAGGTGGAGGCTTGCTTGCATGTGCTTGAATGTACATGCCTTTCTTCGGAGGTTGTGGCTGCAAAGGCGAGCCTACGGGGTCTAATTGAGCGGTGTGCAGCGAATATGATATCATGTGAGAAGAGGCTCGGCCGCAAGTTTTCAGAGAGGGAGCCGGCTTCTAAAGCGTTGAGGGAGCTTCAAGTCAACCTTACGGCCAAGGCCAATAAAGCGTATGAACTTTGGCGAGTGCTTCAAGAGGCTATCAAGGAGGTGGTAGCCATTGATAAGGCCTCTGTATTCACTCGTGAAATGGTTGAGGCTCATAGGGCTACTGAGAAAGAGCTTGAAGGCCGGCTTGCCTCATACCAGGCCAAGCAAGCTCAGGCGGAGGCCCGTCTTTTAACGATACTGAATCATGAAGGCGAGGCTCTGCGAAAAAGGGATGAACTGGCAAATCTGCTAAATCGCCCGCCGACTTGAAGAATTGTATATATATTTTTTCATTCTTCCTTTGTACATACTCCTGAATGAGAGTATATTTTTTTTGTTCTTTCACGAA
This sequence comes from Agapanthus africanus, assembly GCA_030015575.1. Lineage (NCBI taxonomy): Eukaryota > Viridiplantae > Streptophyta > Magnoliopsida > Asparagales > Amaryllidaceae > Agapanthus > Agapanthus africanus. The sequence continues at coordinate 671,133,266 of CM057337.1, forward strand.
TTGTACTTTGTATCCATTTTGATTCATGAATAAAAGACATATTTTTCTTCACGGTGGTGTGTCCCTTTTATTAAATGTATTCTGTGGATAGTCTATCTCGATTTCTTTGTAGGAAAACGATGGCTTAGGATTCAGGGTTAAGATCTGTCTCCTGAGACTTTTTAACTTTATGAGCCGTGAGGGTCTCATAAAGAATTTTCTCCCTACAGGTCGAGAGGATCCCGTAGGTGTAATTTCTCCTTAAGAATCGTGAGGATTCCTAAGTGTGTTTTCTCTTGAGAGTCGTAAGGATCTGACAAGAGAGTTTGCTCCTTTACGAGTAATGAGGACCCGTAAGTGATGGGTGAGGTTACCATTATCCGCATTTCGCGGAGTTAGGGGTTGCTCTGGATACTTCCCATGGGGTCATAGACGTCTTCTGCGAGGACCAGGATCTGCTCTGGACATTTCCCACAGGGTCAGGATTGACATAAGCCGCGTTCCACGTGACCAGGAATTTGCTCTGGATGCTTCCCACGGGTTCATTGCCGTGTTCTGCGAGGACCGGGCTCCGCTCTGGATGCTTCACACGGGGTCATTGCCGTGCTCTGCAAGGACCAGGATCCGCTCTGGACGTTTCCCACGGGGTCAGGATTAACATAAGCCGCATTCCACGTAACCAGGAATTTGCTCTGGATGCTTCCCATGGGGTCATTGCCGTGTTCTGCGAGGACCAGGCTCTGCTCTAGATGCTTCACACGGAGTCATTGCCGTGCTCTGCGAGGACCAGGATCCGCTCTGGACGTTTCCCATGGGGTTAGGATTGACATAAGACGCGTTCCACGAGACCAGGAATTTGCTCTGGATGCTTCCCACGGGTTCATTGCCATGTTCTGCGAGGACCAGGCTCCGCTCTGGATGCTTCGAACGGGGTCATTGCCGTGCTCTGCGAGGACCAGGATCCGCTCTGGACGTTTCCCACGGGGTCAGGATTGATATAAGTCGCGTTCCACGCAACCAGGAATTTGCTCTGGATGCTTCCCACGGGGTCATTGCCGTGTTCTGCGAGGACCAGGCTCCACTCTGGATGCTTCACACAGGGTCATTGTCGTGCTCTGCGAGGACCAGGATCCGCTCTGGACGTTTCCCACGGGGTCAGGATTGACATAAGCCGCGTTCCACGTAACCAGGAATTTGCTCTGGATGCTTCCCACGGGTTCACTGCCGTGTTCTGCGAAGACCAGGCTCCGCTCTGGATGTTTCCCACGAGGTCAGGATTGACATAAGCCGCGTTCCACGTAACCAGGAATTTTCTCTGGATGCTTCCCACGAGTTCACTGCCGTGTTCTGCGAGGACCAGGCTCCACTCTGGATGCTTCACACGGGGTCATTGCCGTGCTCTGTGAGGACCAGGATCCGCTCTGGACGTTTCCCACAGGGTCAGGATTGACATAAGCCGCGTTCCACGTAACCAGGAATTTTTGACTTTATCCGCATTTCACGGAGTCGGGGTTTGACTCTCGGTCACCTATGCACCGCCGAGTGATGGAACTGGGAGTTGCCGCTGTTCCGCTTTGCTTTATGTTGTGTCTGTTGTAATGAGATGAATGTTGAGATGATCTCCAGGCTATCTGTGAACCGTTGGGATTTGGCTTCTTCTTCTGATGAGGCCTGGGGAGGAAAGGTGTGATTCCCTCTTTGTTTGCGCCCCTGGATTGTATGCAGGGATTGCTGTGATATCACCTGTAGGGCAAAAATTTCATTCATATTATTATTTTTTTATTTTATTCTGCGATGTTCTATCATTTCAGCTTTTAAATCGCGAAGGTCGCGATTGCCCAATCATTTCGGCTATTTTTTTTATTTTTACTCGCTGCTTTTTATTGCGAGCTGCCCAATCATTTCGGCTATTTTGTATGCATACATTTTTTACTTGCTGATTTTGTTTGCAAGTTGCCCCATTGTTTCGGCTATTTTGTATGTATGTGTGGTTTGCAAGCTTTTTTTCGCTGCAAGCTTGGAATTAGACACTGATTTCGGCATCAGCACCGCTACAACTGGGATATTTCCAGGAGCGAATCATCATTTACCTCTGTCGATGACGAACAAAGGTGGCTTAGTAAACAGGGTTAGGATCCTGCTGACTAAGGCTTTTGACTTCACTAGCCGTAAGGGTCTCGTAAAGGTATTTCTCCCTACAAGTCGTGAGGATCTCGTAGGTGTAATTTGTTAGTGTATATGCCCTAGAGGCCATTACTGTATCATACTAGTTTGTATATTACTTGATGGAAGCTTGGGATATTCACCTTGTATAAACAATCTTGCTCAATATAGTAGTATGCTACTTGGTTTATTTCTACTTCAATGTGTACTTGTGTTTATTTCAGTATATCACTTATACGCATTAGTGGAGCCCTTAGGATCTTTTGCTTGATTACCAACGTTGTGATGGCAGTCACACTAGTGGGGGCTGGGTAATCTATAGGCACATCCTTATACAGGTCCCTAGTCGTAGGACTATCGAGACAGGGCATCGATACTCCGGAGTAGACTAGCGTATGCGCTTCTCATCCCAGTGTGGGAGATGGTCTGTCCCACAGCCATCAGTACGTCGTACTGGAGATAGTATACGGGTGCTCGTTGGGTTACGAGTACACTGGACAGGACTCGTCGGGAACTGACAGGTTGGTATTATACCTATCGTCAGTTATCAGTTCCCAGGTGACATGAGTACAGCTTAGTCCGCTGACTTGACACTGACACTTCGCCTCGAGTGTGTTCCCACTGCACTTTGATCACTACCCTACCACGGCTCAAAGGAGTCGTGCAAACAGGTGGTGGTTGGGTGCAGTCCCGAAGCACTTGGAGGCAGTGACGGTTAGACAGGATTCGTCTCTCCCGGTATTGGGGGTTGACATCGCGCTGTGTCTAGGAGAGCCATTACACGAGTAGTCCCTGGCCAGGGCAAGCGAGATATACTGGTAGGTTTCCAGTGTTATCTCAGGGTGTTTTGGGCTTCACTCCGACACGACTTGTACCGCTATTGGGGGACTGACGTTTTACCGCCCCCTAGGCCCGCCATGCGATGTATCAGACGAACAGACCGGACTGTACGGAGAATGTCACATTCAGACTCAGTAGGAGTTCAGATGGGGTTTCACCTCGTCAGCCTTCTTGTCGGCATCTACCTGGGGACCGTTACGCACAGCTAGTGCCGCTTGCGGTCTGTGGTTAAACCCACTGCCAGCGTAGTGTCGAGTCTTTAGAGTCCCACACAGAGGGTATTCGCCTCTGGGCAAAACAGAGTAGAGGTCGCATGGTTTTGCGACAGGGTTCGTTCTCATCCGCGCACTTGTGCACGTTTGGAGTCCGGACGGATCATACTGGCAGGCTCTGGTTTGAGCCAGATACTGGTATATGTTTTAGGGTTGCTTTTATCTCCGTATTCATGTTCCTCGGAATAAGGATGCAGGTGTGTATGCACGGTTATTTGAGGAAGAGGAAGATGACTTTCATTAGGGTTTCGGAACGGGTGCGTATGCACAGTTGACAGTCGTCTTTTTCCAAACCCTAATGGATTTGTATAATATCAATTAATAATATATAATAAAATGAAATTGTGTCATGGTTAGTTTTTGTTGACTTGTTGACCATGGTTGACTTGTTGACCATGGTTGAACTTTTGACCATCATCATCACAAAAGAAAGATGCTCTTTGATTCTAGCAAATTCATTTAATGTTTGTAATGATAATGGTCATTCTAAAACTTTCCATCAACCTTTTCATTTTCATTATTATTATTATTGATAATTCTTTTTCTTTTGCATTATGGTTGCAAGAAAGAAAAAGAATAGCTCATTCTATCATAACCTCTCTCTCTCCTCATTTCATCTTCTTCTTCCTCTAGCAAAGAGAAACCCTCTCATGTGTTGAGAATCCTTCTCTTTAAAAGGAAAAGCAAACCCTAATCACTCTCTACTCATTCTAGGATGAAGGTTTAGCAAGCCGGAAACCCTAGTTCACTCAAAGATCGAGGAAAAGCCCAAAGGTCGAACCTTCGAGGTGGATCCATCTTCGACGGAAGAAGGCGACGAAAAGAGAACCATCAACCTCTACAAGGTTTGAAGAAGAAGGAATTCAAGTTTAGGTATAACCATCTTCCATAGTAGCTAACTCTCTTTAGCAAGTATACTAGTTTTAGTTTAGACAACGATCCCGACCTAGTTTAGTCCATGTTGCCTCTTGCGATAAAAAATTCATTTTTTATACCGTTTCCGCCTCCCCGTAAGCACCGGGGGTCGCAATATGGACTTACAGTGGTATCAGAGCCTAACTAAACTTTAACTAGCTTGGTAGTGAAGTGTAACGAAGTTCGGAAACGAAAAATCACAAAACCGGAAATATTACAAAACCTGAGTTTCTGTTGAAATTTTTTTTTGGCTCAAAATGAAAAACTTTATACTTGTAAAATCGTCTCAGGGTTTTGTGAGTGCACCCATGAAAAACGATGACCTAATTCCCTCAAACCGCCGCCCTTCCACCGCACGAGGTAGGCATGTGCGGCGGAAGCGCCGCGGTTTGTCTTTTTCTGTCCATCGATTTTCGTGCAGAGTGTTTGTGTGTTGGTTTTGGGATTTTTAAAATATATTATATGTGCCCAGATTTTCCAGAACAGAAATTCACTTTTGGGGTCCTATAATTCCGTATTTTTTTCCGAACTTCACTGCATTTTGGCTATGTTGGTTATATCTGTGTTGTTTGCATGTATTGAACGTCGGCTAATCGCTATAAGTCGATTAGTCGGGGTTATACATGATCTGTAATGTGCTGGAATGTGTATATGAATCTGTTGGACTGTCGCGGGTGAATAGCCGGGGTGGATGTGAGATGAGCTTTTGTTTTTCTTTCATTCATTGTAAATGTAAATTGATGTAATAATATTATTTGTTTGGCCGCACAACCGGGTCGGGGTTGTAGCCGTCATTGTATAATTCTTTTTACTGTTTTTGCTCCTAGGATAGACCCATGGAGGGGTGCACAAACTACCGAGTACTTGGCGGGTAGTTTGCCGCACCCGTAGGGGTCTTGGGTGGGGTATTTGGCTATTCACCGCGACCGTGTTATCCGCTTTTCGTTTCAGGCTCGAAAGGATTGTGGATTGCTAGTATATCCAATGTATTCATCTGTGATCTGTAATGTCTATCATTGCTTTCTATTTAGGCGTTGCTTATGTTTTACAGCCGCGCTAGCCCAGCCCCCGCTCTGTCGTTAGTTAAGTAACCTAACGAGTGATGACGGGACCCCGTGGCGAATGCGAATGGCATAAGCGTACGTCATATTTTAGTTGTTTTCTGCAATGGTAGGATTAAATGATGGGACGCATTAAAAGAACTAATGCAAGAATATCACGCATTAAAAGAACTAATGCAAGATAATAAACCAAGTTTAAGTCGATGGAACACTTTCGAAAAACCACTCGGTTCTTTTCAAAACTAACTTTTAAATGCGGAGCTTGAGCCACTCCTTCTAAAAGCTATCTCGTGCCATCGATTATATCAAGTTCACTACGTTCACGGTTTCGCCAAAACCATTCGTAGCCCTCCATCATTTCAGTTAAATATACGGTAGTATTCAAGCTATGTATTTTGACCTCACGCCAAGGCATAGTGATTGGTAGCTACCGGATATTTATCTGTTGCATAGATAGAATGCGTTGTTTTGAGACAGTCGTACCACCATTTTGGCCTACGTCAAGGGTAGGTACGGATGGATTCAAATCAACCGGGATAATGATGGGAAGAACTTGACATGTGACTTATGACATTTTGACCTCACGCCAAGGTCATAAGAGCATGGGGCAAAAATCCACATCGGGAGTTTCATAAGTACTGAAACTTGCTAGATTTGCATACCATTTGGAGTGTGATGATTATGGTAGGATTCCTTCATTTTTTGTCACGCGATGATATTTGGATCCCGATCCTACTGTGAGTATATGCTACTCCTCGGGAAATTTCTCACTAAACGATCAATGCTATAAACCTAGTAGGTGCCTAGAAAGGTGTTAGCGGGGCTACGCCCCCAGGGAAAAGAGGTTCTTAAATTAAGGAACTTCGCGAAAGCGTTGGAAAACCTCCCTCGAAGTACCGACACTGGCCTGGCTGAACGGTTAAGCAAGTATTGTACGGTGGGATTGATCCCGGCTAATTCTTCCTTTGTGGTTTGAGGAGGGATTCGAGAGACAGTGGGAGCCATCCTGTTTAGACAAATTAAAAACCATTCTAAACTTGCAAGAGCATCGTGCTAAGTGTTTCTTCTCTCCCCCTGCAGCGACCAAATCGAAATGACTGGACTTAAGTTACTTCTAGATAAAAACATATTGACAGGGCCAAACTACAAAGATTGGCTCAGGAATGTCAAATTGGCAATCTCTTACGACAAGCTGGGGTATCTTCTTACCACCAAAGCTCCCCCCGTCCCAGGTCCCACCTCCAGCGTCGCGGATAAGGAAATCCGTAAGACTTGGGAGATTGACAGCGCGAAGGCCAGATGCCTCGTACTTGCCTCGATGGACAACGACCATCAGAGGAGGCACGAGAATATGGATTTGGAATCCATATTTCTTCATACAAAAGAACTGTATGGAGAGCAATCTCGTATCGCAAGATACGAAGTGTCGAAGAAGTTATTTTCGACTAAGTTGGCCGTCGGATCATCGGTAGCGGACCACGTGCTTAAGATGATTGGCTACACTGAGGAGCTCGCGGAACTTGGGACCACGTTGGACAGTGAACTTTATACGGATATAATTCTCCAGTCCCTTCCATCCACTTACGCCCAGTTCATACTGAATTTCAACTTGCAAGAAAAGGAAGTTGAACTTTCAGAACTCCTCAACCTGCTGAGGAGCGCAGAGGGCACCCTACAGAAGGGTAGGGATACATCCACTTTGTTTGTAGGAGGATCTTCTTCTTCTAGGTCCAAGGCGAAAGCCAAGGGAAAGAAGAGGAAAGCCCCCGCCAAACCAAGGGGCGGTGTTAGTAAAGTGGGTACGAAAGGAAAGGAAAAGGCAACAAAGATAGCGGGGAAGCTTGTTGGTAAAGAGGAATGCTTCTATTGTCACAAGAGTGGACACTGGAAGAAAGATTGCAGGGCTTGGAAAGCCAGGACACAGGAACTGAAGCAGGTTGCGGCTTCAGCTTCAGGTGTGTATGTTATTGAAAACTGTCTTTCTATAAACTCTACTTCCTGGGTATTGGATACCGGATCAGGATCTCATATCTGTAATTCTTTGCAGGCGTTGAGAAACCGTAGGGTTTTGAAGGCAGGTGACATGACCCTCAGAGTTGCGAACGGAGCTAGCATGGATGCTAAAGCCGTGGGGGACTATCACCTGGGAATGTCAGATGGGCATGTTTTGGTTTTGCGTAATTGCTTTTTTGTACCCAACGCAACTTGTAATATCATTTCTGTATCTTTGGTTTCTAAAGAAGGTTATGAATTTGCGTTTGTAAGTAATGTTGTAAACATTCACCTTAATCAAGTTCTGATTGGGTCAGGTACACTGAGCAATGGTATATACGTATTAAACCAACCACAGATTTTTAATGTCCAGAATACACACAAAAGAAAGTCTCCAGATATCAATCAGGCTTTCTTATGGCATTGTAGACTGGGTCACATCAATGAGAGAAGGTTGACTAAGTTACATACAGAAGGATATTTGGATCCGTTCGAATATCAATCGTATGCCACTTGTCAATCCTGTCTCAAAGGAAAGATGACAAAGACTCCGTTCACTGGACACGGAGTAAGAGCGAGCGAGCTCTTGGGACTCGTACACAGCGACGTGTGCGGTCCAATGTCTACACATGCGCGAAGCGGTTATTCTTACTTCATTACTTTTACGGATGATTTTTCAAGATACGGTTATGTCTTCTTAATGAAACATAAGTCAGAATCTTTTGAAAAATTCCAGGAATTTAAGAATGAAGTAGAGAAACAAACCGGCAAAAGTATCAAGATTCTAAGATCGGATCGAGGTGGAGAATACTTAAGTGCCGAGTTCCTGAATTACTTAAAAGAGAATGGGATTCTCTCTCAGCTTACTCCTCCATACACCCCGCAACATAACGGTGTATCGGAGAGACGGAATCGGACCCTATTGGATATGGTACGGTCCATGATGAGTAACGCTGAGTTACCGCGATCATTCTGGGGGTATGCGCTAGAAACAGCTGCATACCTATTGAACCGAGTTCCTACTAAGACTGTGCCTACCACACCATATGAGTTATGGAGTGGGAAGAAACCCTATCTTCAGTACCTGAAGATTTGGGGATGTCCAGCTTATGTCAAAAAGCAGCATACGGACAAGCTCGAGGCGCGCTCAGTACTGTGCAAGTTTGTGGGATACCCAAAGAACTCCAGGGGGTATCTTTTCTATTACGCAGAGGAGCAAAAAGTCCTTGTTTCTCGTAATGCCCATTTTCTGGAACATCAGTTCTTAGAAAAAGAAGTAAGTGGGAGCGCAATAGAACTGGAAGAAATTCCAGAACCACAGACTATTACTGAAAGCTTAATGGAACCAGAGGGTTCAAATGAACAGGACATTCCTATGCCGCTCCGCAGAAGTAGTAGGCAGTCTCATCCGCCCGAGAGATACTACGGTTTTCTCATAGACGGGGATAGAGAGGATTGCATCATAGACTATGATGAGCCTACAAGCTTCCAGCAGGCCGTTCAGAGCATTGACTCGGTAAAATGGCTGGATGCAATGCGGACCGAAATGGAGTCCATGTACACCAACAAAGTATGGACGTTGGACATTGCTCCAGACGGGGTAAAACCCGTAGGATGCAAGTGGATCTTCAAAAGGAAGATTGGTGTAGATGGACAGGTTGAGACCTATAAAGCTAGACTTGTAGCAAAGGGTTTCCGTCAAAGACCTGGCTTGGACTATGACGAAACCTTTTCTCCAGTGGCTATGCTGAAATCCATTCGGATCCTTCTTGCCATTGCTGCCTTCCACGATTATGAGATTTGGCAGATGGACGTAAAAACCGCTTTTCTAAATGGAAGTTTAGAGGAGTGTGTCTATATGGATCAGCCAGAGGGTTTCATTCAGAGTGGGAGCAGCGGAAAGGTGTGCAAGTTGCTTAAGTCCATCTATGGACTGAAGCAGGCGTCGCGGAGTTGGAACATCTGTTTTGATGAGACGGTCAAGGAATTTGACTTTATCAAAAATCCAGATGAACCATGCATCTATAGTAGATTTGTAGCGAGAACTGTAGTATTCCTTGTTTTATACGTGGATGACATTCTCTTAATAGGAAATGACATTCCTATGCTACAATCTGTCAAGGGTTTCTTGTCACACAGGTTCTCCATGAAAGACCTGGGTGATGCCTCTTACATCCTGGGGATCCGGATCCATCGTGATAGATCCAAGAGGGTATTAGGACTTTCACAGTCCAGGTACATCGACACCGTACTGAAAAGATTCAGTATGGAAGATTCCAAGCGCGGTAACCTACCGGCTTGTCACGGGATCACCCTCTCTAAAGAGATGTCTCCCAAGACTGATTTGGAGAGGGATCGCATGTCTATTATACCCTACGCTTCTGCGGTAGGCTCTATAATGTATGCGATGTTGTGTACCAGACCGGATGTAGCTTATGCACTGAGTGTAGTAAGCCGGTATCAGTCAAACCCTGGGGAGAAACATTGGATAGCGGTAAAGAACATTCTCAAGTACCTGAGGAGGACTAAGGAGATGTTCTTGGTGTATGGCGGAAAAGACCTCCAGATTGAGGCCTTTGCTGACTCCAGCTTCCAGAGTGACAAGGATGATTCCAAGTCCATGTCGGGTTTTGTCTTTACCCTCAATGGAGGGGCGGTGTGTTGGAAGAGTTCCAAACAGGAAACCGTTGCAGACTCGACTATGGAAGCGGAATACATCGCTGCATCTGATGCCGCAAAAGAAGCTGTCTGGATAAGGAAGTTCTTAAAAGAACTTCAGGTGGTTCCGTCCATTGTTGACCCAGTACCTCTGTATTGCGACAACAACGGGGCTATAGCTTTAGCAAAGGAACCCAGGTCCCATCAGAGATCCAGGCACATCTTGAGGCGGTATCACCTGATCAGGGAGATCGTGGATCGCAAGGAGATCGAGGTTCGGAGGGTTGCTTCAGAAGAGAACACTGCAGATCCATTCACCAAGGCCCTACCCCAGACTCAGTTCGAGCGGCTGATCGAGATGATAGGTCTTCGATACGCCAGTACATGGCCTTAGTGCAAGTGGGAGATTGTTAGTGTATATGCCCTAGAGGCCATTACTGTATCATACTAGTTTGTATATTACTTGATGGAAGCTTGGGATATTCACCTTGTATAAACAATCTTGCTCAATATAGTAGTATGCTACTTGGTTTATTTCTACTTCAATGTGTACTTGTGTTTATTTCAGTATATCACTTATACGCATTAGTGGAGCCCTTAGGATCTTTTGCTTGATTACCAGCGTTGTGATGGCAGTCACACTAGTGGGGGCTGGGTAATCTATAGGCACATCCTTATACAGGTCCCTAGTCGTAGGACTATCGAGACAGGGCATCGATACTCCGGAGTAGACTAGCGTATGCGCTTCTCATCCCAGTGTGGGAGATGGTCTGTCCCACAGCCATCAGTACGTCGTACTGGAGATAGTATACGGGTGCTCGTTGGGTTACGAGTACACTGGACAGGACTCGTCGGGAACTGACAGGTTGGTATTATACCTATCGTCAGTTATCAGTTCCCAGGTGACATGAGTACAGCTTAGTCCGCTGACTTGACACTGACACTTCGCCTCGAGTGTGTTCCCACTGCACTTTGATCACTACCCTACCACGGCTCAAAGGAGTCGTGCAAACAGGTGGTGGTTGGGTGCAGTCCCGAAGCACTTGGAGGCAGTGACGGTTAGACAGGATTCGTCTCTCCCGGTATTGGGGGTTGACATCGCGCTGTGTCTAGGAGAGCCATTACACGAGTAGTCCCTGGCCAGGGCAAGCGAGATATACTGGTAGGTTTCCAGTGTTATCTCAGGGTGTTTTGGGCTTCACTCCGACACGACTTGTACCGCTATTGGGGGACTGACGTTTTACCGCCCCCTAGGCCCGCCATGCGATGTATCAGACGAACAGACCGGACTGTACGGAGAATGTCACATTCAGACTCAGTAGGAGTTCAGATGGGGTTTCACCTCGTCAGCCTTCTTGTCGGCATCTACCTGGGGACCGTTACGCACAGCTAGTGCCGCTTGCGGTCTGTGGTTAAACCCACTGCCAGCGTAGTGTCGAGTCTTTAGAGTCCCACACAGAGGGTATTCGCCTCTGGGCAAAACAGAGTAGAGGTCGCATGGTTTTGCGACAGGGTTCGTTCTCATCCGCGCACTTATGCACGTTTGGAGTCCGGACGGATCATACTGGCAGGCTCTGGTTTGAGCCAGATACTGGTATATGTTTTAGGGTTGCTTTTATCTCCGTATTCATGTTCCTCGGAATAAGGATGCAGGTGTGTATGCACGGTTATTTGAGGAAGAGGAAGATGACTTTCATTAGGGTTTCGGAACGGGTGCGTATGCACAGTTGACAGTCGTCTTTTTCCAAACCCTAATGGATTTGTATAATATCAATTAATAATATATAATAAAATGAAATTGTGTCATGGTTAGTTTTTGTTGACTTGTTGACCATGGTTGACTTGTTGACCATGGTTGAACTTTTGACCATCATCATCACAAAAGAAAGATGCTCTTTGATTCTAGCAAATTCATTTAATGTTTGTAATGATAATGGTCATTCTAAAACTTTCCATCAACCTTTTCATTTTCATTATTATTATTATTGATAATTCTTTTTCTTTTGCATTATGGTTGCAAGAAAGAAAAAGAATAGCTCATTCTATCATAACCTCTCTCTCTCCTCATTTCATCTTCTTCTTCCTCTAGCAAAGAGAAACCCTCTCATGTGTTGAGAATCCTTCTCTTTAAAAGGAAAAACAAACCCTAATCACTCTCTACTCATTCTAGGATGAAGGTTTAGCAAGCCGGAAACCCTAGTTCACTCAAAGATCGAGGAAAAGCCCAAAGGTCGAACCTTCGAGGTGGATCCATCTTCGACGGAAGAAGGCGACGAAAAGAGAACCATCAACCTCTACAAGGTTTGAAGAAGAAGGAGTTCAAGTTTAGGTATAACCATCTTCCATAGTAGCTAACTCTCTTTAGCAAGTATACTAGTTTTAGTTTAGACAACGATCCCGACCTAGTTTAGTCCATGTTGCCTCTTGCGATAAAAAATTCGTTTTTTATACCATTTCCGCCTCCCCGTAAGCACCGGGGGTCGCAATATGGACTTACATAATTTCTCCTTGGGAATCGTGAGGACTCCAAAGTGTATAGTTTCTTATAAGTCGTAAGGATCTTACAAGAGTATTTTCTCCTTCTAAGTCGAGAGGACTTATAAGGGTTGTTCACCGTATAGACATATCCCTAGTCACGGATGGGACTTCGTTAGGGAAATGTTTATTCGCGCACGTGGATTGTATATAAGGGTCAGCATTGAGCCGCTTGTAGGGCAGTATTGGAGGTTGTGGGAGTTGCTTAAAAACAGGTTCAGATCCCTGTAGCTTAAGACTTTTGAATCTTATGAACCGTGAGGGTCTCATAAGAGAGTTCTCCTTACGAGTCGTGAGGATCTCGCAAGTGTAATTTCTCCTTAGGAATCGTGGGGATCCCTAAGTATGTTGCTCCCTTGTGAGTCGTAAGGATCTCACGTAGATGGTTTCTCCTTACAAAGTCGAGAGGACCTTGCAAATGCCTTTTAACGAGATTGCGCCCTTTCATATTTTCACAAAACTCACCGGTAGCCCTGCTGTTTTTACTCACGGAGCCCTTTCGGGTTTTCATCCGTGCCCTTTTGCTTATGGACATACCGTTTTTCTTTCTTTTTCTTTCTTTTTTTATTCTTTTATTCTTCTCTCTTTTTTTTTGTCAGCCTTGGGGTGCTGCAATCCACAGTAGCTTATCGACGTCTCGGTCAACAGCTAGTTTTAGGACATAGTGGTCCATTGTTAGTTTAAGGACGTTTCGGTCCGTTGTTAGTTTAAGGACTTTTCGGTCTGTGGCCGGTTACTACTTATAGAGTTTGGGCTTAGGAAGATAGCGAGCGGACATAGGCGTCGTCATCTATCATTGACCTAGGCCGTGGCTCTTTAAGCGTAGTATTTCTTCAGGAAGCGACCGTTTATTAGCCTGAAAGGTCTTTCACCATGCATGTCCATGAGTAGATAGGCTCTACCCTGGTCGACTTTGTCTATGATATACGGGACTTCGTAATTCGGCTCGAATTTCTCCCGTTTGGCACGATTGGGGATCATAGGTCTTTTGACCACTAGCACGAGTTTGCCTTAGCGGAATGTTCTCGGCCTAGTCAATCTTTCATATGAGCGCGTCATCTTTGTTTTATAAGCCTCTAGATTTTGTTGCGCCATGAGCCGGGTTTCATCAAGGGCATCGAGCTCCTCAAGCCGAAGGTGAGCATTCTCTTCATCTGTTAGCTCGTAATGAACCGCCACTCGTAGAGAGGGCAACTCTATCTCGAGGGGGAGTACTGTTTCTATACCGAATACCAATACGTACGGTGTTGTGTTCGTGGCCGTTTTGAATGTAGTTCGATACGCCCAGAGAGCTTCATGCAGCCTCTCATGCCAGTCCTTCTTATTTCGAGACACCGTCTTTTTCACGATCTTCGTCAAGGTCTTATTGAAAGCCTCAGCTAGACCGTTAGCTCGGGGATTATAGATTGAGGAGTATCTCCAGTCTATGTTATGCTGTTGTGCGAAGCGGCTGATCTTGTGGCTTCTGTAGGCTGGCCCGTTATCGGAGATGATCCGTCTCGGAGTTCCAAACCGATAAATGACGTATGTCTTGAAGAAATGGAGGATATTCTCCGTCTTCACTTCCCTCAGTGGTACTGCTTCTGGCCATTTGGAGAAGTAATCAGTTGTCGCCAAAATGAATCGATGTCCTCTGGACGATGCTGGTTCGATGGGGCCGATTATGTCGGTTCCCCACATTTCGAACGGCCAGCTAGCCACCGTTGGATGCAGCGGATTTGGATGTTGATGGATAAAGTACCCATGAATCTGGCACGAATGGCATTGCTTCGCGTATTCGAGGCAGTCCTGGATTATCGTGGGCCAATAGTAGCCCATCCTTTTGATTTTCAGCTTCATCTTCGGGCCGGCTTGATGAGAACCGCAGAGTCTGTCGTGAGTTTCTTGGATGACTCTTTTTGCTTCTTCAGGTCCCAGGCATCTTAACCACAGAGAATTAAATGACCTCTTGTACAGAGTATCATTGACGAAAGCGAAAGATAGGGCTCGCTTCATGAGCTGATGTTTTGAGGACGCATCTTCAGGCGTTCGACGGGATTTGAAGTAGTTATAAAGACTTCTCTCCAATCCTCAACATTTTCTTGGTTTTTTACTTATAGAGCCATTTGCTCGGTCGCTCCCTTTTCCTCGGATGACTCCGGAGATATTTCTGCCGGTGCAAGAACCCGACGGCTTTGTACCACGATTCTTACGTCATCGAGGTTCTCATCGGCCAATTCTTTAGCGAGCTTGGCTAATGCATCCGCTTTGCTATTTTCCGCACGTGGTATGCTTTCTAGGGTGTAGGAAGGAATTTGAGTCAGCAGTTGTTATACTCTCTCACCGTACTTCACCAACTCTGGCTTGCACGTTTGGTAGTCGCCGTTTATTTGACTAACGACCAGCTGGGAGTCTCCGTATATGAGCAGGTTTTCAATTCTCATGTCGATGGCGATCTCGAGACCTGCTATCAAAGCTTCGTATTTGGCTTCATTGTTTGTCCTCGGCTCTGTTAAGGAGAAAGCGAAGCGCATTATCCCTCCTTGTGGAGTTACGAAGATGAGGCCTACCCCTGATTTGATTATGGGCGTGCTTTGTTTGTGCTTCTTCATGGAAGATGCTCCATCGAAGTAAAGTTCCCACGAGGTATCACCCCCGTCGATCGTGTCAAACGCATGTTCGTCTGGCAATTCGCAGTTCAAAGGAGAATCGGCAGGTCTCGGATGCTTAGCGAGGAAGTCTGCGATGGCCTGGCCTTTCACCGCCTTAAGAGCCTGATAAGTTATCGAGAACTCTATCAAGAGCAAGGCCCATTTAGCGAGCCGCCCCATCAATATGGTCTTTGACATCAAATACTTGAGAGGATCCACCTTTGATATGAGACGGACTTCATGCGCCAACGCATAGTGCCTGAGCTTTGTTATCGCGAAGATCAATGCCAGGCAATGTTTTTCGATGGGAGAATAATTGCTTTCTGCCCCCAGTAGAACTCGACTCAAATAGTGGAGGGCTCTCTCCTTCCCTTGGTCGTTCTCTTATGCCCATAATGCGCCTAAGGAACCTTCAAGGGCGGTTGTATACAGAATGAAAGGTTTTCCTTTAACGGGAGCGGCCAGTACTGGCGGATTCTGCAGGTATTACTTGATTTCGTCCAGCGCGCTTTGGCATTTGCGATCCCAGACGAAAGGGGTTCCCTTCTTCATCAGGTGACTGTAAGGACGACACTTGCCTGAGAGCTTGGCTATAAATCGCCGGATATACGCGAGCTTCCCTTGGAGAGACCGTAATTGCTTGAGAGTCCTTGGCGGGGGCATTTCCATAATCGCCTTGATCTTTGACGGATCTATCTCGATGCCTCGGTGTCGGACGATGAATCCTAGGAACTTGCCCGAGGAAACTCCAAACGCGCATTTGAGAGGGTTCATCATCAAGTTGTATTGCCGAAGGCATTGAAATACGATCTTCAGATGCTCTAGATGTTCCTCGTATGATTTGCTTTTCACCACGAGGTCGTCGATATAACATTCGATGATTTCATGTATGAGGTCGTCGAAAATCTTCGTCATGGCCCTCTGATAGGTGGCATCGGCGTTCTTTAGACCGAAAGGCATCACCTTGTAGCAGAATATACCCAAAGGGGTCCGGAAAGCGGTGTGCTTCTGGTCCTCAGGATGCATCTTTATCTGATTGTATCCTGACGATCCGTCCATGAAGGAGAAGACTTCGTGAGTGGATGTATTATCTATCATCATCTCAATGACTAGTACTGGGAAGTCATCCTTCGGGCAGGCTTTATTGAGATCCCGAAAGTCCACACATATGCGCACCGTTCCATTTTTCTTCATCACCGGGACGATGTTAGTGATCCAGTCAGGATACTGAACCTCTTGGATGAAGCCAGAGTCGATTAGCTTTTTGACCTCGGCATTGATGCTCATCTCAAGCTCGAGCCGCATTCTTCTCGATGCTTATTTGATTGGCTTGGTGTCCGGGGATATTGCCAATTTGTGGATAGCAATCTTTGGATCTAGTCCTGGCATCTCGGAATAGTTCCATGCGAAGCAATCTTTATGCTGTATGAGCACATCTTTTAGCATAGCAACCCTTTCTTCAGATAGCAGTTCGCTGACGAATGTCGGTCGCGGGTCACTTGCCGTCCCTAAATCAATTTTCTTGAGGTTATCTGCAGTAGCATGTATTCCATCTTCCAGCTCTTTCGGCGCCGGTGGAAACTCTGAGATCACCTCGTCATCATTGTTTTCGAAGCACCAGGGGAGGTCATCCATATTCTCGGGCTTTCCTTTTGATTGCGTTATCATATGACAGGTACGAGCTAGCTTCCAAGACCGATGTTGATCTGGTTCTACTCTCGCTGTATGCGTGGCTTTCGGTTCATGCTTCTGTGGTGGAGTTTGTTAGTTATGTATATGCCCTAGAGGCCATTGTTGTACATATGATGTATATTATGATGGATGCTTGGATATATACAGAGAGGACTTTCTTGCTCGTCATGATGGTATGCTATTTGGTTTCACTTTATCTTAACATGTTAACTTGTATTGGTTTACTGTCTTACTCTCACATATTGATAAAGCCCTTAGGATCTGTACTCGACTACTGGGACTATGATGAGATCATACTAGTGGGGCCATAGTAGTCGATGAGTACATCCTATAACTGTTCCTAGTTGAGGGTATATCGAGACAGGGCATCGATACACCAGAGTAGACTAGCGTATACACATCTTGACCCATATGATGGGCGATGGATGATCCCATATCCATCGGTGTTTGACATCAGAGATGGTGTACGGGTGCTCAGTGGAGACTGGGTACACTGGACGGACACGCCGAGAACTCCCATATGGTGATATACCACACGTCAGATGGCAGTTCTCCGGTGACACTGGTACAGGGTAGTCTGTAGACCTAAGATCGTCATAGAGTCTTGTGTGATTCCCACTGTGCTTTGATTTCCACCTTACCACGTCTAAGAGGGCGTGCAAAACGGTGGCTTTTGGGTACAGTCCCGAATCACATGGAGGCAATGAGCGATAGGAGGGGATTCGTCTCTCCCAGTATAGGGAGTTGATGTTGTGCTGTGTTCGATTGGCTATAACTGGAAGTCCCTGGCCAGGGCTGATATAGAGATATACTGATAAGTGTTACCAGTAGTTTCTCGACCTGTTATGAGCCTCATATCGACACGACTTATCAGTTACTGGGGTCTGACGTATACCACCCCTAGACTTGATATGCGACATATCAGACGAACAGACCGGACTGTACGGGAGTGTTACTGATTGGATTCACAGGAGAACGGACAGGCTAGCTTGTTGATCTTCTGATCGCTCAATACCTGGGTGGCTGTTACGTTTAGCTGACCGCTTGCAGCTTGTGGGTGTTTGATATGATCATCACCTGCTACCGGCGTATTGACGATTCTTTAGAGTCCTACACAGAGGTTTCTTGGCTCAGGCAAAACGGAGTAGAGGCACATATGTGATATGTTCAGGACCGAGGATAATACGATATGAGATACTGTATTATATTCTCGCGATATTTATATATGAACCGGCACATCGAATCAAGTGTTGATTCGATGAATCGGTACATGATATATTAGTCGGTTATATTCGATATAGCCGGATCGTCGGATCAAGTATTGATTCGATGATTTAATGTATAATGATATATATGATATATTGTATTACATTATCTAATATTGGCTCGCTTTATTATTTCATTTTCTCACCGGATTAATACATTGATATATATGCGATATATGTTAATTGTATTATTTTCTTTTGTTGCAAATATATAATATATATGTGATATAAATTATTGTTGTTGGATATAGTGCCCTCAGAGTCAATTATTGGATCACAGGCACGTGATTGCATTGATTGAGGGAGGACCTATGCCGGTAGGACAGTCTTACTCAAGATGATAGTATGCTATCTGGTTTATCTTTATCATCGTGTACTGCTTTAGGTGACCTTACGAGTCGCTATTACACGTTGATAAAGCCCCTAGGATTCTTGCTTGACTGCCAGCAGTATGAGGGCGATCATATACGTGAGAGCTGGGGTCTATAAGCAAATCCTTAAAAGGTCCCTAGTCGTGGGAGTTTCGAGACAGGGCATCGATACTCCAGAGTAGACTAGTATATACAGTCGAGACCCCGACGAGGGGCGGTGGCCGGTCTCATAAGCCACTGGTGTCAGTTGGTTCACCTAAGATGTATACAGGTGCTCATTGGGTTATGAGTACACCGAACGGGACTCACCGGGAACCTGCTAGTTGGTATTATACCTGACGTCAGATAGCAGTTCCTTGGTGACATGTGTACAGGTTAGTTCATCGACCTGAGATCGTCATTTGTCTCGTGTGAGTTCCCACTGTGCTTTGATTACTACCCTACCACGCTCAAAGGAGATGATCAGTCGAAAATATTGCATATTTTAACCGGCAATTTCCTTATCATTTGCATCCATATAGAAGTGTACGGTATTCATAATTCACATATTAGCAAATCGGTCACAAAATATCAGATTACATGTATTCGACCTTTAAACCGGCATTTCTAGGGAAATTGACTGCATTTCATCACATGGCATATTTTCTATATCTTGCAACCCGTGTTTCGAAGTCTGTGCAGGAAAAGAAGCTTGCTCGACCATTACACCGCTCGTAAACTCACTAAATTCAAATCTGGTACTAATCCAAAGGAGCAATCACAATTCAGCATATCATATAAAGCTCCAAATAGCAGTAGAAGACCACTCCAGAAAGCACACAGCCCAACCCTCCTACATGGCCGCGGATCCGCGGCATGGGCTTGCTTAGGCCGCGGATGCGCGGCTCATTGGTGACATCATCTCCTGAATTTTGGTGCACAACTCCTACATCAAAGGCTACAGTTCAGAAATGCATGACATTTTCCAGAATACTCCAGAGACTTCTACCAGATCAGCAAACACTTTGAGCTTCACTTAATTAGCCTATTATTCTAGAACTTTCCCTAAACCCTAGCTTAAACCCTAAGCTAGCTCCTAACAAACTCCTTCTAGAAACTCCTCAACAAACTTTTGGAGGGAAAGGGAAATTCAAATCTAAACCTAGGGTTTGGGAGTTCTATAAATAAGACCCTAGGCTCACTCATTATTCATATTGGAAGTTGGGAAATCTTGGAAAATTCAACCCATTTTATAGTTTTAGCCAATCTCTTTCTTCATCCCCTCTTCCTCAAGTTTAGTGAGAGAGCTTGTAGGAAACCCTAACCCTAATTCCAAGCCAACATCAAGAATCCCGAGTACCCATTAAGCAAGAAGCCTTACAACCTTTAGGAGCGGAGCCGATTTCAACGGAGCAAGCGATCCGAAGCCGATCCACGACTCACGAAGCCGACCGACGCCCGATCAACAATCTAGATTCTTCTTCTTGTAGTTCTTGAAGCAAATGTAATCAAAATTGTTGAGATCAATAAAGGTGATATTCTTTTATCTTGTTTTCTTTAAATTCCGCATCATGTTATCTTTACAATTCGTAAATCTTTTCTGTGTGATGATGTGTGAATAAAACTCCGCTCGTCGAGGAGTCGAGACGGATAATAGAATGATGATGTAACATAGCTTTAATCGATTCTTGAGTCCTACGAGTTTTGTAAACCCTAGCAAGTTCAAGAAAGGACGACCCATTTCGTTTCGATGCTTTCTTGATTGACATCGATCGAAATTGGGGAATTACGATCGTTCCTTGAATTTGGTAGAGGCTAGAAAAGGAATGATATCGACGAAAGAACAAGGGTTATAGGATGAAACCCTAGTTTCACGAGAAAGCCCCAACTCTCGTCGATGATCATCGATCTAGTATCAATCCTTCGAAGGACAAGAACACGATATCTTTAGATTACATCACGTCTATTGATCCTATCGATTCCTACGAGCCTCTCTTATATTCTTGATTGTTGATTGGAAATATTATCGAAACACCGATTCTTGATTGTTTATAGTTTCTTGATTCTTGCATAAAGAATAGTGACACTCGAATACAAATCATTCTTGAATCATGTTTTCTTTTATTGTTGCTTAACTTTTCATTTCAAACGTATCAAAATACAAGTGAATCGTGCAATCCCTGTGGACGATCCGCACTCACTACAAACTACATCCGACACCGTAGTTTGATTGCGGTCAAAATATTTTTTGGTTGTGATTTCTTTACAAATTTTATACAAACACAACGGAAAAACGATCAATCAAAATGGCGCCGTTGCCGGGGATCGCGCTAATTCATTTGCAATTTTAGTTTGAAGTGAAAGAATTATTACGTTTTACTTCTTGAAATCAAAATTCGTACAAACTCTTACACGTGTGTTGTGATTTGATTGCAAGGTGATCTGGAGCATTCTGTGCTGTGATAAAATTGTTTGGAGAGTACCAGAGAACAGAGGGAAGCAACAGCAAGAAGCTGTTGAAATCTTGTGCAGTGAACCCATAAGCTAGGCGCGGAAGCGCGGCATTGACATGGTCATTGCGGCGGAACCGCGGTCCCACAGAGGGATCTCTGTACCATCTTTCTTCAGGTGATTTCTTTCTCTCTCCCCTCTCCTCTTTTAGCTCCAACTAACACTTTGCTGCAGGATTCTTTGCAAATAAATCGCAGCGCGCAAAAGCAAAATTAAAATTGTGTGTGATTTTGATTTCTTGGTTGTTTGCATTCTAATACGGAAATTTAAGGGGCACGGCCAAATCCAAATTAGGTAGGGATTTCATTACCCTTCCTAGGCCCCGAAAATCGCAAAACTTGCATCCGCATTACCCTCATTAACTAAAAGAAATCTAGAGAAGACTCTAAGGACTGTCGCGCTCAATAGGACAAGAGAAGGCCGTGGGTAATTCATTGCTTATCCGCGTTTTCTTGTGGTGCCTAAGGCGAGTGTGTTTAAGGCTAGTGGTTATTAATTAGGCCCACTGTAGTGGTGGTTCCTTCCCACTTACCTGGCACTTATCCGGCCACAGGGGGACAAAGAGGCAGTGGAGGATTGATCCTGCGACTTGTCTTTTGGCAGTTAGGAGAGGTCTAGAGCCGGACCTAGGTGACCATTAGATTCTAGGGTTGTGTGCTGCATTTGTTTTGTCGCATCATATTTTCAAAAATCCGTCCCTTTTTCAAAAGCAAGCACCGCATTCATTTTACCCCTAATTATAAGTCAACGCTGCCACTTGTACTAACCCTTTTAGTGCAAGATAGGCTGGACACGGGATTCTAGTGCCCGTTTAGTCCGCGTACCCTTTATCGACTCCGAAGTCGATATTTCTCCATTTACATTTTCTTTACCCACTACCACACCCACACCGATGGATCCGAATCCATCGAACTTCTTTAACCCTAATCTGCCACCGTCCGTTGGTACGCAGAATCCACCCCACATTTCTCTCCAGGAAAGATGCTATCCACATAGAGGTCCTCTTTCGACCTGCTTATCCACACCACCAGCCAATGGGGATAACTTTGAGATTAAGCCCCAGTATATCAATCTTTTACCCAAATACCACGGACTCGAGACCGAGGACGCTTACGTTTTCATTACCAAATTTGAAAACGTATGCGCAATGATGGGTACGTCACAACTTTCAGTGGATGCGATGCGTCTACGACTTCTTCCATTTACATTGTGCGATATAGCCGAGAAGTGGCTATATAACACTACCGCACATTCTATTACGAATTGGGAAGAATTCGTCGCTGCATTCCTTAAGAAATTTTACCCAATCCAAAAGACGGCTCGAATCCGTAGCGAACTGAACCAATTTGCCCAGCTCCCTGCCGAACCATTTTCTAAATACTTTGAACGTTTCAAGGATCTATTGGTTCAATGTCCTCATCACGGCATCCCGAGATGGGAGCTTTGCCGAATCATATATGAGGGCAGTAACCCTAACACTAAACAGAGCCTTGAAAACATGTGTCAAGATACTTTTATGACCAAAGATGATGGGGAAGCTTGGCGATACTTAGAAGAGTTCGCTGAAAAATCACTAATTTGGGAGAGTGGAACCCAACCATTGAATAGGGGTGGCGTACACCAAATAGATGTATCCATAGGTGTTCGAGCTGAAATGGCAGCAATGCAAAAGAAGCTCGACGCTATGGAACACAAATTTGCAGCAGCCTCCCTAAACCCAATGTCGCTCCCCAAAACTGTTTGTGGGTGCTGTTCTGATCCGTCACATTTAACGGAAGAATGTCCATTAAACTCTGCGTTTCAAGGTCACGAGCATTCTAATGCCGCATTTCAAAGACCTCGAAACGATCCATATTCTTCCACGTACAATCAGGGTTGGAGGAACCACCCGAATTTTGCTCGGAACCAA
The DNA here is from genome assembly GCA_030015575.1 of Agapanthus africanus. NCBI lineage: Eukaryota > Viridiplantae > Streptophyta > Magnoliopsida > Asparagales > Amaryllidaceae > Agapanthus > Agapanthus africanus. The sequence continues at coordinate 671,156,038 of CM057337.1, forward strand.
AATCAATCTCAAAACACGGTTCCAAACACTAATCAATTTCAAAGGGCTCTTCCTCCACCACAACAGCAACCCCTTCAAATCACTCAGCATCCCTATCAGTCACAAAATTTCCAAAACCAGGGCAACACTCCTGCACAGTCTAATCCTATGCAGCCCTGTGCTGACGATTTCTCTCAATTCACTCAAACCATGAAATCACTTTTATCAAATTTCATGGATGTTTCGACTGAGGTTAGATCTTCCGTCAGTGAAATAAAGAAAAACTCAGCATCCCAAGCTGAAAGTATTCGCACGATGGAAGCTGAAATCACACGCCTAAAAGCCGAAATGAGTGCGAGAGAAAAAGGGAAACTTCCCTCTCAACCCCTACAGAATCCTGGGCATTACAATGTAAATGCCATCACAACGTTGAGATCGGGAAGAGTGCTGAACAATCATGTCGGGGAAGGTATTGATGATACTGAAAATCATATCAACACCCCGGCTGAGTCTTTTCCATACCCACACACTTCACCTTCTGATCCTTCTTCTTCTACCAAACCACCTTCGCACGAGCCTATTCTCCATTTCCCTTTAGGCTCGACACCTTCACCCAACCCTTATAGTTCTCCACAGACGGTCCCCACACCTCCTTTGGGACCTCGTCTACCCCCCTTTCCTTCTCCTATGATGGACCCCGCGCTTATTGCGAAAGCTCCTTACCCGAACCGGCTAAGGGCTAACAGAACGAGTCCTCATATGGAGAAAATTTTAGAGATGTTCAAACAGGTTAACATCAATATCCCTCTCCTAGATGCGATTCAGCAAGTCCCCGCTTATGCGAAAATTCTTAAGGACTTGTGCACTAGGAAGAGGAAGACTCAAGTGCCGAAGAAGGTCTTTATGTCTAATAATATCAGCACTGCTTTTATACCCCAGCTTCCAAAGAAAAGAAAGGACCCAGGTTGTCCTACAATATCGATTTCGATTGGGGGTAAAAACATAAATCGTGCTCTTTTAGACCTTGGCGCAAGTGTTAACATGCTCCATTATTCTGTCTATGAGCAATTAGGGATTGGAGAGCTGAAACCTGCTCATTGCACTCTCCAGATGGCAGACCGATCTATCACCAAACCAAGGGGTGAATTAGAGGATGTGTTGATAAAGGTCGGGGAATTTGTTTTCCCTGTAGACTTCATTGTGCTCGACACACATCCTGTAGCAAACCCCCGGGGCCAAATTCCGGTGATTCTGGGTCGTCCTTTCCTTGCCACTTCCAACGCTGTTATAAACTGTAGAAATGGTTCAATGAACTTATCATTTGGAAATATGACCATTGAACTAAACATCTACAAAGTTGGAAGTCAGCCATCAGAACCCTCGGCTCATATTTTAGATGTGTGCTATGTCCATGAGATCGCTCCCGATAGTTGTGGAGCTGAGGATCTTTGCTTTACTGATCTCGATGACATTAGCACATCTCTGTTTGACTTTGCACATGATCTTAGTGAGGACACTTTAGCTACACATGAGTCCTGCACTTCTGACTTTTCTCCACCCGAGTCTGTATCTTTCACAGGCTCTAAGCTTCTTTGTAGATCCAAAAATCAATCTATGACCCTTCCTTCTATCATTTCTCCGCCTGAGTTAGATCTCAAAATTTTACCTTCTCACCTGAAATATGCATATCTAGGTGAGAACGAGTCATTACCGGTTATCATTTCCGCTTCTCTTGCATCAGAGCAAGAGAATGCCCTTTTATCGGTATTGAGATCTAACAAAGAGGCGTTTGGTTGGAGTATGGCGGACATCAAAGGGATTAGTCCCTTGATAGTTGAACATCATATACATGTGATGGATGATGCCAGACCGACCCGAGAACCACAGAGACGGTTGAATCCCGTCATGAAGGAAGCTGTCATGAAAGAAATCGTCAAATGCTTAGATAGTGGTATTATATACCCCATCTCCGATAGCCAGTGGGTGAGTCCTATACATGTCGTTCCTAAGAAATCCGGCATCACAGTTATCACAAATGAGGCGAATGAGTTGATTCAGACACGCGCCCAAACTGGGTGGCGTGTATGCATCGATTATAGAAAACTCAACGCTGCTACGAGGAAAGATCATTTTCCTCTACCATTTATTGATCAAATGCTGGAACGCTTAGCGGGACGAGAGTTCTATTGTTTTATGGACGGATACTCAGGCTATAATCAGGTCCCCATCGCCAAAAAGGATCAAGATAAAACCACTTTTACTTGTCCTTTTGGTACCTTTGCTTACAGTCGCATGCCCTTTGGGTTATGCAATGCTCCCGCTACCTTTCAGCGGTGTATGATGGGGATATTCTCTGATATGGTAGAGAATTTTCTGGAGATCTTTATGGACGACTTCTCGATTTTTGGAGACTCTTTTTCTGATTGCCTAGCGAATCTTGACGCTGTTCTTACTCGTTGCAAAGAGAAGAACTTGACTTTGAACTGGGAAAAATGCCATTTTATGGTCCAAGAAGGAATAGTACTTGGACATGTCATTTCACAGAAACGCATTGAGGTTGACAGAGCTAAGATAGATGTCATTCAAAACCTACCTCATCCCAAAAGCGTCAAAGATATTCGATCTTTCCTTGGCCATGCGGGCTTTTATAGGAGATTCATTAAGGACTTTAGCAAAATTGCTAGACCTTTAACTCTTCTCCTGGCCAAGGATACAACCTTCCATTTTGACTCGGACTTCGACACGACTTGTACCGCTTTTACTGGTAGGTATTCCAGTAGTATCTCAGGGTGTTCTGGGCTACACTCCGACACGACTTGTACCGCTTTTGGGGGTCTGACTTTTACCAACCCTCTAGGCCCGCCATGCGATGCTCATAGACGAACGGACCGGACTGTACGGATATTGTCACTGACAGACTCAGTAGGGTGTCAGGATAAGTTCGCTCATCGACGTCCCTTTTGGTCAATAGCTGGTAGCCCGTCACGTATGGCTAATACCTCTGACGTGCTAGTGGTTAAATCCACAGCCATAGTATTGACGAGTCTTTAGAGTCCACCACACACAGTTACTCAAGTTTCGGGCGAAACGCCGTAGAGGCCGTATGGAGATATGGCAGGGTTCGATCAGATACGTGCGGTATTGCACGGATCGTGATCGGACGGATTTTACTAGCCGGCTTTAGCTTAAGCCGGATCCTAGTATTAGACAGTGTAGTTTTGTCTCTTTGCATTTGTGTTCAGTGGGAATACAAATGCGGGTATGTATATACAGTCGCAGGGTTTTCCTGTAATTTATTACGGGATCAGTTTTCTGAAGTTGCCAGTTTGCATTCCGTTCCGACCGGTTTTCCTTTGTTCCTTCACGGCCGGACTTTCTGATGGAGGGGGTTATTTGCAAGTTTGCAAATAACTTATTGTGGAGGGGTTTCTTGCATTTTGTGGCTTCATGATAGTTCTCTCATCATGAGATTCCTTTTGGGTCATTCCTTGTATTTAATGAGAAGGGAAATGAAAAGATTGAGAGTAGAAATTGAAGTGAGCCTTTTTCCCTTTATCATTCCTTTTTTCCCTCCAATTGAGAGGACTTGGTTATTTCTCCTCCACCATTCTTTTAGTGAGGCCGGCCACATCTTGGAGAGGGGGTGAGAGGGGTTCTTTTGGTGTGGGAAAATTATTCATTTCATTCTTGGTTCACACCAAAATACCTAGTTCATTTTCCTTTTGTTCTTCTCTCCTCCATCACCAAAGCAACTTCTATAACCCCTAAGAGACAAGCTACTACACTACACCTACAACACTCTTGGATGCGTCGGCTTGCCAACTTCGCGCCCGAGTTGCCTCGGTCAAGAGGTGGGAGCCCATAAAAGAATTCGGTTACGTGGTGCCCTTTCCGACGAGGAGGTGACGAACGGTGATTCCGCGGGAGATCGGGACGACGACGAGAAGACCGAAGGATACGGATCGCTCGGTATATCTCTCTACCCATCTTTTAGTTTGCTAGTAGCTAGGTTAATGGCCCGATCCAGGATTTTTATGCGCGGTGGTGCCGGTTTACTAGTTTGTAAAGTTTTTCGTTTCCGCGTTTCCGGCGTCGGATCGACGGCCGGGGCGCCGCCGTGCACTTACAATGGTATCAGAAATGTGTGCAGGGTATTTGGAGAACACTGTAGAAAAATGGTCACGTGATGCCACTATATAGCCGCGGAACCGTGGCCTTAACCCCCTTTTGGCCGCGGTTCCGCCGCCGAAAAGTGTCATCATTGCTCCAGATTTCTACAGTAGTTCTCTGACTTGAACATAGGGCTTTTGGAATATTCTTTTTAGGCCCAGATTTTCTGTGAGTGCTACAGTAGTGCTTGGGGCCCACTTCGATAAATTTGTTCGATCGGATATTTTAAACATGCTAGTTCACAGTATTTACATTATATCTGCGACCGTGAATGTCATTTGATCGGTAAATCCTGTCTAACTGCTATAGCCCTTTTAGACGGATTTGCGAACGTGACATTCACGTTGATGTTCTGTGTTGTGCTGTGATGTTGCGGATTGGTCATGGGGGAAAGCCTGGATGCAATGTTAGTACAGTTTTGTTTTATATGTACATTTGATATTGCGGGGCGAGCGTCCGACATGTGGACTGCCGTCACTGCCTGTTTGTATATTATTCTTTTGGGACACGACCAGGTTGAGGTCGATGTACCCGTTGTATGTATATTTTACTTTCTGTACTAGGATTACCCCGCAGAGGGGTGCACAGATAGCCGGGTTCTAGAGGGCAACGAGCCCGCATCTCATGGCGTTGAGACGGAGGGGGCTTTACTCTAGAATTGGCGAGCTATTCGCCGCACTCGTAGGGGGTACAGGTTGACCCAAGGAGGGGTGCCCAAGTTACCAGATTCCGTGAAGTGCTGGGTGGTCCATTCACGTTGATGAAGGGGGCTGCCTCGCTTCGGGTTTGGCGGGTGACTTGCCGCGCCCGTAGGGGTCTAGGATTTCATTGCACAGGCTATCCACACGACCAGGGGAACGTCGGGTTTCAGTAGTGGCTCTGTGAAACCCGGGGATCCTAGATATCTGTATTGTTCTGTGATGCTGTATATTTCTGTGATGTTGCATTTTATCACATCTTGAGCGAAATATTATATATTGATATATATACTAGTAGATGTTGTATATGTTTTGCATCCGCGCTAGTCCCGTCCCCGCTCTGTCGTTAGTTAAGTAACCTAACGGGTGATGACGGGACCCAGTGGCGAATGCGGATGGCATATACGTACATCATTATTTTCGTTCTTTTGTGGTGTGATCAATTGATGGGACTGCGTTGATTCGGATCAATGCAAGCTAAACAAACCTATTCTGATGTTGTTGGAACATTTTTCAAAAAAAAACTGTTATTGCAAGGGCGTTCTCTTTTGTTTTGCACAGTGGTATTCGGTTATGAATATCCAGCTCCTCAGTCGACGAGGCAAGGGCCGAGATCCCTTCACCGGGAGTGACCCCTTGGACAGAAGTTTGCGTCAGGGCAATAACTTCACTATAGCCGATTACTTTTGCTTTGCATCGTGGTATTCAGTTGGAATATCCTGCACCTCATTCTACGGGGAAAGAACCGAGATCCCTTCACCGGGAGTGACCTCTTTAGCAAAGGTTTTCGTCACTATATTTTTCTAAAAAGCTATCCGGTTCCTTCAACGATATCAAGTTCATTACGTTAAAGGTTTTCGCCAGAAACCATTCGTAGCCCTCCGTCGTTTCATATGGATAGTCAATAGTATTCAAGCTGTGTTTGTTGGCCAAAGTCAAGGCACAGTGTTTGGTAGCTGTTGGTTATTCATATGCAGCATAGATAGATGCGTTGGTTTGGGACAGTTGTATAGCCTTGTTAGCCAAAGTCAAGGGCTTGTACGGGTGGGTTCAAATTAACTTGGAGAATGACGGGTAGAATTTAACATGTGACTTATGATTTGTTGGCCAAAGTCAAGATCATAAGAGCATGGGGCAAAAATCACATCGGGAGTTTCTAAGGAAACTGAAACTTGCCAGATATGCGCTTACCTTCTGGAGTGTGATAGCGTGAGCGGATTCCATCACGTTATCATGCAATGATAGTTGGATCCCGATTCCCACTGATGAGTTGGTTTATACCTCGGGTGATCCCAGCTAATTCTTCTTTTAGGTTTGGAGAAGAATTTGACGTTACAGTGGGAGGTTTCCAGATTAGATAAAGTGACAACCATTCTGATCTAGGTTAGAGTGCACGCTGAGTGTTTCTTTTCTCTCTCTCTTTGGCAGCGACCATGACCCGACCCTTGACTATGACTCAGTGACCAAAATTGACCGAACCTTTTTAAACACTGGCTTTTGGATTGTCAGAGTTGCAAACCTCATTGCCACTCCTACTTCTACCCTTTTCTCCAGGACACCCCGTATTACTACGACCGTCCACTTCCATTGGACAAAACCATCGTATGGTTATATACGAACTCGAAGGAATTTATTCGAGGATGGTTTCCGGTTCTGGAGAAAACGAATAGGACTATTCAGTTGTCTTTTCCTTTTACCTTCTCTCAGATTGCGAGTACTCTTTGGTTTAGGAGATAGTACACCTATTACTCAAATTGGATAGTCTTCTTCCAAACCTTAGGCTGGTGCCGAACGGTGGGGAATGAAGAAAACCAATTAGCATAACGATGGTGTGCAGAAGGTATTAAGTTAAGACAAAGAAAGGGATTAGTAAGAGGGCAAAGTAAATTGCGACTGCTATTCACGACCAAACCAAGTATTTCTTCGCCAATCCTAAATCACCTTTGTATTTCTCCAGGACACTCCGTATCTCTACGAAGATCCACAGTTTATTGGATACTCCATCGTATGGTTATATATGAACTCGAAAGGAACTTGTTCCAGTTCGGGGATGGATTCTGGTTCAGGAGAAATAGGAATAAGGTTTATTCGGTTGTCTTTTATCTTCACTTTCTCTCGCATTGCGAGTGCTCCTAGGATTAGGACAGTACACCCATTATGCTTATTGGATAGTCTTCTTCCAAACCATAGGCTGGTGCCGAACGGTAGGGAAGAAAGAAAACCATTTGGCCTAAAGGGGTGTATAGAAGGAAATGACTAAAGACATATAAAGGGATTTGGAGAGATGGCAAAGAATTATACGGTTACAGTTGTGAATCTGGATAATGGAAGAGGCATTACTCGGAATACCGGGATACCCCATCGAAACATTTCAATGTTTCAGTTCCACTGTGTACTGTTAAAAGAAAACTGATTTCCCAATTAGACACTTGCTCCAGGGTATGTATTTACCAGGTTTGATTCTCACATCTGTATGGTTTTACAGATGATGAGTGGGAGTAAGTTATTGGGAATTAGGTGATTATCCTCATTATATCGGAATTCGTTGTAATTGGTGATATTTGAGGAAATCACCTGGATTGTTTGCCGTACGGCAAATATTTGGTTTTGAATATCCGTTGTTATGCACCAATTTCAAATTGATATATCTGTACGTCTATTTTTATAGAGTGAGATATACCTTTTTGAAATTATGTCTATGACATTTACCTATATCAGTGGATGGTTAGGTAAGGAGCATTAAACAGCGGTGTAATTCTTCTTAACCATAAGTACAGTTTTCAACCTACGACACACAGGGAATGAGTTATTAGACTCAAGGGACTTATACAGAGTATTGTATGTTGTCCAGCGTCCATGAGGACAGAGGGGTTGGTTCTCGTACTATATTCTGTTTACTTATGACTTCTCTAGTTTTTAGACAGGTGTTTCGTAGAAACACAGGGTCCAAGTTTTGAGAAGTTATAGGTATGTGGATAAAGTAGAGAACCAGGTGTTACAAGTATCGGGATTCTTCAAGGTGATCAAAGATGTAGATACTTGTGTATGGTATTCAGTTGATAGTAATGATTAAGAGAACTTGCTTCTCTTTCAGGTTACTCATAATTGGAAGCACTCCTAAGTTGAGTAACACTGATCGGCCTCCTTCCATTTAGTTGACATGCACTGGAGACAGCTGCATGATTTGAATCTGGTTCAATTAAATCAGTGCCTCTGTTTCTGTATTGGATATAGAACAGTTCGTATCTTGACATTGTTAAGATACGGGGAGTTGTCCGGCTTATGCTTAAAACCAGACTCCGGATAACTCAAGGCACGTTTCTGTAATGGCTGTTTGTGGGTTGATCCAGGCTATGACGAGGGTTGATATTCTACCATCTGGAAGATCAATAGTGATATTGTTCTTGACTCGCCACAGTTTTAACAAAAATGGATTTTTTCAGAAAACAGTAGTGGGAGTATGGTAGAACTGGAAGTGATTCCAGAACCGCAAACGATTACTGAAGATTTGATAAGAACCTAAAGATTCAATCTGATTTGACATTCCATTGGCCACTCCGCAGATATGGTGGGTAACCTCAGGCACTCGAGAGGTACTTCGATATGCTCAAGGACGGTGGCAGGGAGGTTCTTGTTTACCCAGACTTGCCATTGCTGTTGTTCCAGACTGTGAGACCCGGCAGGAGGATGAGTATAGCTTCGTTCTGAACTAGCTTTAGAAGTGTACGTTTATATGACTCTGCCAGAGGGTTGTCGTAGTCAGTGGGAGCACCGGAAGCATAGTGGACAAGTGGCTTATGTCTATTTATAGACTAAAGCAGATACAGCGGAGATAGATCATCTATTTCTGATGTGACTGTCATAGGTTTGACTTCATCAGAATAGGGGATGGATCTGTTAAGAAGGTAGTAGAGTGTGATGTCCTGGTATTTGAATGACATACACAAAGTAGGAAGTGATATTCCTATACTACGATCGGTTATACTTTGGTTGTCACACAGTGGTTTCTCCACATGGGACTTGGATATAATATCAAGACATTCTGGTTACTAGATCTATAGATCTAGATTTGGGTGGTTTCCCAATCTGGGTACTTAGATAGCATTCTAAGAGTATTTGGAATGGACGACTCCTGGCACGGTAGTGTACCTGCAGGTGATGGAGTCACCCTCTCTAAAGGTGTCTTACAGACTAAAGGGGAGAGGTATGTGCATGATTGGCAGATCACTTGCTTAGGCAATTGAGTCAATCATGAGATGTCAGGTACCACACCAGATGTTGTTTTTGCAGTAGGTGCAATAAGTTGATATTCATCCAATCCTGGAGAAACAATCGGAAGCAGCTTTAGAACATAAGTTAATGTTCTAAGGAAATGATAACGGCAGCCTCCTTTGGGAGACAGTTATCATTCCAGGCTTCCATGGTGACCTGGATGACAGAGTGACTGTCAGAGTTATAGTTTTCCCTCTGACGAGGGGCAGTATTTTGGACAGGTGGTCCAGGTGGATACTGAGGGAAGGCATGGCGCAGGATACTGATTAAGTTCAGTTGACGATACAGTCTAAGAAGTTTGGATTTGGAGTTCATTTATGAGCTAGGTCCCATCAGATATCCAGACATATTCTAAGACAGGTATTGCTCATTTCGGGAGATGGCTTTCTCCGCGAACTTGAGATAAAGAGAGACATAGAAAGAAACATCAGAGCGGATCCACTCACTGAGGCTATTCCTCGAACGCAATAGTTTCGCAAACGAGCTTTGTGAGACTGACTAGTAGAGGAATTGGGTGTTCGGTATCACACGGGCTGTGAGTATGCGACATCGTAATAATTAGCCTTGAGTGCAAATGGGAGATTGTTGGATATAGTGCCCTCAGAGTCAATTATTGGATCACAGGCACGTGATTGCAATAATTGAGGGAAGACCTATGCCGGTAGGACAGTCTTACTCAAGATGATAGTATGCTATCTGGTTTATCTTTATCATCGTGTACTGCTTTAGGTGACCTTACGAGTCGCTATTACACGTTGATAAAGCCCCTAGGATTCTTGCTTGACTGCTAGCAATATGAGGGCAATCATATACGTGAGAGCTGGGGTCTATAAGCAAATCCTTAAAAGGTCCCTAGTCGTGGGAGTTTCGAGACAGGACATCGATACTCCAGAGTAGACTAGTGTATACAGTCGAGACCCCGACGAGGGGCGGTAGCCAGTCTCACAAGCCACTGGTGTCAGTTGGTTCACCTAAGATGTATACAGGTGCTCATTGGGTTATGAGTACACCGGACGGGACTCGCCGGGAACCTGCTAGTTGGTATTATACCTGACGTCAGATAGCAGTTCCCTGGTGACATGTGTACAGGTTAGTTCATCGACCTGAGATCGTCATTTGTCTCGTGTGAGTTCCCACTATGCTTTGATTACTACCCTACCACGCTCAAAGGAGACGTGCAAATAGGATTTAGTTGGGTACAGTCCCGAGCCACATGGAGGCAGTGAGCGGATCTGCAGGGGTTCGTCTCTCCCGGTATTGGGGGTGAGGTCGCGCTGTGTCTAGGAAAGCCAGTACATGAAAGTCCTTGGCCAAGGCAGGAGATTTACTGGTAGGTATTCCAGTAGTATCTCAGGGTGTTCTGGGCTACACTCCGACACGACTTGTACCGCTTTTGGGGGTCTGACTTTTACCAACCCCCTAGGCCCGCCATGCGATGCTCATAGACGAACGGACCGGACTGTACGGATATTGTCACTGACAGACTCAGTAGGGTGTCAGGATAAGTTCGCTCATCGACGTCCCTTTTGGTCAATAGCTGGTAGCCCGTCACGTATGGCTAATACCTCTGACGTGCTAGTGGTTAAATCCACAGCCATAGTATTGACGAGTCTTTAGAGTCCACCACACACAGTTACTCAAGTTTCGGGCGAAACGCTGTAGAGGCCGTATGGAGATATGGCAGGGTTCGATCAGATACGTGCGGTATTGCACGGATCGTGATCGGACGGATTTTACTAGCCGGCTTTGGCTTAAGCCGGATCCTAGTATTAGACAGTGTAGTTTTGTCTCTTTGCATTTGTGTTCAGTGGGAATACAAATGCGGGTATGTATATACAGTCGCAGGGTTTTCCTGTAATTTATTACGGGATCATTTTTCTGAAGTTGCCAGTTTGCATTCCGTTCCGACCGGTTTTCCTTTGTTCCTTCACGGCCGGACTTTCTGATGGAGGGGGTTATTTGCAAGTTTGCAAATAACTTATTGTGGAGGGGTTTCTTGCATTTTGTGGCTTCATGATAGTTCTCTCATCATGAGATTCCTTTTGGGTCATTCCTTGCATTTAATGAGAAGGGAAATGAAAAGATTGAGAGTAGAAATTGATGTGAGCCTTTTTCCCTTTATCATTCCTTTTTTCCCTGCACTTGAGAGGACTTGGTTTTTTCTCCTCCACCATTCTTTTAGTGAGGCCGGCCACATCTTGGAGAAGGGGTGAGAGGGGTTCTTTTGGTGTGGGAAAATTATTCATTTCATTCTTGGTTCACACCAAAATACCTAGTTCATTTTCCTTTTGTTCTTCTCTCCTCCATCACCAAAGCAACTTCTATAACCCCTAAGAGACAAGCTACTACACTACACCTACAGCACTCTTGGACACATCGGCTTGCCAACTTCGCGCCCGAGTTGCCTCGGTCAAGAGGTGGGAGCCCGTAAAAGAATTCGGCTACGTGGTGCCCTTTCCGACGAGGAGGTGACGAACGGTGATTCCGCGGGAGATCGGGACGACGACGAGAAGACCGAAGGATACGGATCGCTCGGTATATCTCTCTACCCATCTTTTAGTTTGCTAGTAGCTAGGTTAATGGCCCGATCCGGGATTTTTGTGCGCGGTGGTGCCGGTTTACTAGTTTGTAAAGTTTTTCGTTTCCGCGTTTCCGGCGTCGGATCGACGGCCGGGGCGCCGCCGTGCACTTACAATTGTGACATGATATGATTTATTATGAAACATGTTTAAGGATGATAAAAAGGGATTAGGGTTTGATTAGGGTTAGCTCTTTCTTGTTCATTCTAGAAGGATTCTCTTTTTTCTTGGTTAAGATATTATGGTTGATACTTATCCTTAACCTAACCAAACCCTAGCTCTAGTTTATTCTCTACAAAGGTTAAGCCTATCATCCTTGACCATGGTTCCATATCAATCATATATTCTTATCTACTATTCATCACAAAAGGAATTATCTCATATTTCTTCATCTTCTTCTCTCTTGAGTTTGAGAGTGAGTTCACTAGAAATTCCTTTTGTGATGATTTCTTGTGAGAAATTGATATAAAAAGAGAGCATAAATACTACTCCATTATCCTCATCTAATCTAGCCCATTAGATTAGGGTGTTCACCTCATTAGAGTGAGAGAGCTTGGGTTATAGCAACTTCGACGTAGATCATCGGAGAAGCGGAACACTTCAAGCGAGCATGGATCGTTCGAGTCGTGGATCCTCTCTTGAGTCCAGGAGATCATGGATCGCGGCGAAGGGACTTCTACTCGGAGCTTGTGAAGTGAAGGAGCGGACTACAAAGATTGTAATCCCTCACACTTAGGTTTAAAGATGTTAAACCCTAATAATCTAGCAAAGATCCCGGCTTTGGGTTGTTCGGCACTTCTAAAATTTTATTCGGGCATGTTTGATGCCTTATGAACCTTCACAAGAGTGCCTAGGAACCCTACAGAGTTACCCTCCAACTGCTGGATAAAGCAAACCTGCTGAGCTGATATTGGTCTTCGACCCAGTTCTTGAAGGTGAAGCAGTCTTCGAGAGGATGTCCTATTGCTCGGTGATAGGAGCAATAATCTGGGTGATTAACTTCGCCTGCTTGATCGGGGTGTTTGGACTCCAGAAGTGTAATCATTTGATGCCTTATAGCGAGATCAAGTATCTTCCGTGTTTTGTTCTGAGGAAAAGAGTATGCTCAACCCATCTTCTTTATAAGAGACGAATCCGGATTGCTCGATTCCCGATCGCGTGGCTTCTTGGTCTCGCTTTGTCGCTCTCGAACGTTTTTCCCGCTCTTTGATTTATTTTTGCTTCTGCGTCGAGCCTTCTGTATGACGGGTTGATAAGGAAGAGCATTGTCATTCTCCACGGCCTGTTGAAGGAGGCGCTGCGTCATGGCTTTCTCAAAAATGGCCATCTCACGGTTATGGTCATCCCGGATCTTTTGACCCGCTTCCCTTACTAGTTTGTCCATTCGTTCTTCAAACGATGGACTCGGCATTTTGATGACAGGACCTTGTTTTGGTTCAGGATCGGCGTCTCTTAACAAAATGTCTCATTCTTCATCGAAGTCATGTATGACGTAGCTGCCATGGACTCGCTCCCATTTTCTGGATTGAACATATCCAAGCCCGATCGTTTCCATTCTCCCGTTGGGCAACTTTCGCTGAGTTCCGGGGAGTCCCAAATCTTATTGTAGAATCGAGCTTGTCGAGTAGTCTGTCTGAAGGGTACACCTTGGCGCATCAATAGCCTTTTCAAGCCTTCCGTGTAATATCTAGGCAGACGGATGAGTTGGAGCCTATCGAGCGTAGAATCGGCGCCATGCCAAATTTCTTTTTCCGTTTTGGTTCCCTCGGATCGGTAGAATAGGATCACATTTTCACCTTTTTGCTTGGGAGGGACGTAGAAAGTCTGCAGTTCTTGCACACTATAAGTTTTAAGTGCATCGAGCTCTTTGTAATGCTTTTGTGGAACCATGGTGATTTGCAAACTCTGATTATCGCCAGCGAAGGCATGTATTGATGGCAGAGCGGAAAATATAGCGTTAACCTCGTCTTCCGAGTCGCTGCCGAATATCAACATGGGGCGGACGGTCCCAGGTTGTTGCGTTGAGGCGGCCCTGAATAATCTATCTCTTCTTCCTCCTCAGTATCATCCCCGAAGACCAGAATAGTGGTGATAGCTTTGTTCTTCGGTTTGTGACATCTCTCCATATCCTCAAAGTCTGGTAAGAAGTATTTTGCATCTTCGTATTTTCGGACTTCGTTCACGGAGAATGGGTTTAACTCTCCCGTCACAGTGTACTCGAGACCATCCTTGAAATACTTCATACACCGGTGTTGTGTAGAAGGGATGATGTTGTACTCATGTAACTAGGCCCGGCCGAGCAAAGCGTTATAGCAGGTCTTAGCATCGATGACGTGAAATTTAATATCCGTGACAAGTAGCCCGAAGCGCAACGTCAGTATCACAGACCCGAGAGTCCGTGATGATTGGGAGTCAAAACCGGAGATGGTGATCTTATCACGAGCGAGGTGCTGAACGCTCATGTAGATTTTCTTCAACACTCGCACGTTGAGGAGGTTAATGGAAGACCCATTATCAACCAAGATTTTGCCTATCTTGATATCATGACAGTATCCGGAGACATAAAGGGGACGGTTGTGCTCGCACGTCCCGAGGAGGAGATCTTCATCGCCAAAGGTGATATCGGCCGTGTGCACTTCTTCCAGCTCGTCCTTCATCTTTTCTTCGGCGAGGAACGCTTGGAATTGCTCTGGCTTTTGTAGCGCCTTGATCAATGAATCTCTCGCCTCTTTGGATAGCATAAGGGTGTCGAGAATGCTGAGCTGTGAGGGTAGCTTCCTCAAGTATGCTAGAATGTTGTAGTCTACCTTGCTCTTCTTTGGCGGGTCCTTGGCGGTCAGCTCTTTGATGAATTGGTCATCTAGGGCGATACCCTTAGGGACTTTTTCTTTTCCCTTATCTTTTTTATTCGTGGGTCCGAAATTCTTTTCGGGCAGCGTACGATTGTGCAGCTGAATATTTTCACAGGTGTTCTGTTCTTCCTCTCTTCCCGATGTAGATTCTTTGAAGAGAGGGCCAAGAGTCATTTCTTCGTCAGAGTCGCTCTCGAAGGTGAGAACCTGCGATCCCCCGGCGTTAACCATGTGACAGTTGCCGGTAGTTCTTCTAAGCTCCTCGGTCTTACTTCTTCGCTCCCGACGAGTTTTGCGTTTCATCCGCTTCAAAATGTTGCCGGTGAGCAACATATCCCTACCACCATCTTTTAAAAGCGTTGCACTCTTCGGTGGGGTGCGTAATCTTTCGATGATATAAGCAGTAGCTAGGATGCATTTCTGCTTCACTAAGGATGTTTCTTTCGGAGGGTGGCAGCTTCATTCCTATTGATATGGCTTTAGCGAACCTTTTCCTCATCATGAACCTGTTTTTATTTGTGATGGATGACCTTTGATCCGGTGGGAGTGCTTCAACCCTTTCGTCGAGTCACCGGTGCTTGGCTTTTTCAAATATGGCCGTCTCACGCTCTCGAGCAGCCTTGCTTTTAAGAAGAGCTTCATGCAGGAATGCATCAATCATTTCGTCTGATGGCTCTAGAAGTTTTGGCTTAGGATCTGCCCCCAGTTTCTCTGTGTAAGGAGCTTCTTCACCGTTTATCAATGAGTGAGAGATCATATAGCAGCTTGCCACGTAATCCTCAGGTTCATCCAACGAGTCTCCTCCATCATCTCCGTCTTCAAGGATGTGACTGAGAAATTCTTAGAGTGTGATTGGAGTCCGCGCCTTCTGGTTATACTCTTCCAGCGCGTCAATCTGCTTTTACAGGTCCGTACGCTTGTCACCTGGCTTCACGGGCTTTTTGGTCTTCTTTTTCTTCTTCGAAGACTTTGACGGCTGGGTGTGAGTGTTCTGAATGTCACTACTAATTTTTGGAGTTGGGCGCGGCTTCAGCATCCCTTCGATGATCTCAGGTTCCAACGGATTCTTCCACCAGATCGCCGGGCATGTCTGGAGATCGTTCAGCATTCTCTTAGTCTTGGCTGAAAGGGCGACCTCCCATGGAGCTTCTTCTACGAAAGAACACGATGCCCCCGGTGTATCCATCTTCTTAGGAGCATGTGGCTGCGGCGGGTTCACCTTCCAATTCTCGGACAGGGCAAATTTGCCCTGTTGGTATTGATCTTCAATCCAGCCTTTAAATACGAAGCAATCTTCAATTGGATGGCTTACCGTTTGGTGGTAAGGGCAATAATTGGGACTATTAGCCTCACCGGGTTGCATTGGTCGCTTAGGATTTGGCAGATTGATGAGCCTGTTGTGCATCGCCAGTTCGAATAGTCTCTTCGTTTTGTCCCAAGGGAACGAATAAGGACGCTTCATTTTCTCATTGTAGTATCGCCGTCTCTCTTCCAGTTGATCCGTTAGTTTTGGAGCACTGGGCTGTTGTTGGGTATTCGCAACGAAGGTCGCCTTCCCTTTACCCTTTTCGTTCCGCGGCTCCGGCTTTGGAGGAGACGGTCTATGACCCATCTGGTCCATCTAGGCTAACTTGTCGATTAAAGCTTGGAATGTGGTCGGTTTGAAGAACATCATGAATTGTGAAATAGTTACATGAGGGTCTAGGGTGCCCACGAACATGCCCACCGCTGGTGCTTCTTCGATGCGCTGTTCGCATTTCGACCACAGATTCTGCCATCGGATTGCATATTGAACCCACGTCTCGCCTGGCTTCACCCTGGCATTGATCAATGCCGTTATTGGGGTGCGTTCACTAGCACTCGTAAATCGCTGGGTGAATAACAACTCCATTTCTGCAAAAGTCTTGACGGAGTCGTTTGGAAGTTCGGAGTACCACTCAAATGCCGTCTCCGACAAGCTGCCGACGAATTGGTGGAGCAAAAGCTTATCATCACCCCCGGTGTTGCCGCAAAGAGCCCTGAACTGAGCGACGTGTTGATGGGGATTGCTTGTCCCCTTGTACACATGGAATTTAGGGATTGTGTATCCCGGTGGGTACTTTATTTGGTCATACCAGGGATACGGCCGCCCAGTTTTAACGACTTGGCCAGCCGCTTCATTTGCCTGGTGAGCTCGTATTTGCTGAGCAATATAGTCATCCAGAGCGGCCTTGGAAATAGTTTCCTCTTTGGCTGCTAAAAGAGCCGGAGGAGGATTCGACGTCTCCCCTCTGTCGTCTTCAATAATGATTGGAGGGTCTTAAGCTGGAGGATCCGGCTGTAACATCATCCCGACCATGTCTTGGAAGAGAAGCGCCATTCGTTTTATGTTGGCAGCTTGTTCTGCAGCTTCTCTGTCCTTCTTTTCGAGGACTCTACGTAGGAAGTCAGCATCGGTTTCTTGTTCGTGACGCTGCTCCGATGACGCCTCCGGGCTTTCTTTTGGTCCGGTAAGTGCGACCATTGCAGTCAGCATCTCCTGAAGCTTCTGCTGTTGTTGTTCCTGAGCCCTTGTTATTGATCGGGTGAGCGGTCGATGGCCCGCCGAAGTGCGGCTTTCTTCTTTTCCGGAAGCCATGTAAACAGTATGTACCATTATGCCCCCAGACTTGGGACATTTGGGCTTAAGGTATTTGCGATCTGCCGTAGTCACAGGGGCTTTCTCTGGCTCTCTTCTCTTTTGAGCAGTTGACGTTGAAGGGGCCGTTGCAGCGGGCCCCCAGGTGGTTGTCGTCTTTCGTGGCTTGCCAGGACGGTTCTCTTCCTGCTGGACCTTCAGCTTCTTCTGTCGACAGGGATAGTCTTGATCAATCACCGACTCTTGGACCCGTCACCAGACTTTGTAAACTTTGGAGGACAGCCGTTTAGGGGGCTGATCTGGGTTTATTTCTGTAACATTCTCCGCCGGTGGGGGAGATCTTTTCAGTACGGCGGTAGGAGAGTTCATGCGCACCCTGTTCAGCAGTTCAAAGCTGTTCTCGGTTGGAACAGCAGCATTGACTTCCACCGTTGGGGCTGGTGGAGTTAACCCAGAGGAGGAGTTGCCCCCAGTCTTCCTTACTCGGCGCCAGTGGCGACGTCGAGCGTGTCGAGCTGTTGGGATTGTTTTGGCTTGAGGGGTGACTTCGTCATGTCCCATGTTCAGGTGAGGCGCTGCTGGTACCGGCCTCTTGAAGACCGACGTTCGATGAGCAGCAGTGTTAATCTATCAAAGACAGGCTTTTGAGCAGGAACAGGGGCCGGAGTTAGAGCCGGAACAGTCAGTCTTGTAAAGACCGACCCTTTAGCAGGAGAAGCCGCCTTGACGACTTCGGAAGCAGGGATGGCCACTCTCTTCGGAATAACCTTTTCTTGAATTGCAGGCTTCATCATGGGCCGACTATGTAAGTGCACGGCGGCGCCCCGGCCGTCAATCCGACGCCGGAATGCGGAAATGATAAACTTTTCAAACTAGAAAACCGGCACCACCGTGCACAAAAATCCCGGATCGGGCCATTAACCTAACTCTAGCAAATAAGAAAAGGAGTAGAGAAGCCATACCAAGCGATCCGTGTCCTTCGATCTTCGCCTCCACTCCGATCTCCTCGCGGAATCTCCGGTTGTCGCCTCCTCGTCGAAACGGGCACCACATCGCCGGGTTCTTTTACGGGCTCCCACCTCTGGACCGAGGCAACTCGGGCATGAAGTTGGTTAGCCGACGCGTCCAAGAAGTGATGTAGGCAAGTGTAGAACATATTGTCTCATGGGGTTGAAGTTGCCTTGATGAAGGTGGAATGAAGTTTGGAGAATGATGGTGTTCTCATTTTTCTAGCAAAGGAAATATGAAATGAGATGAAGAAATCACTACCAAATGAATCCCTCACCCTCTCTCCCTCAAGTGGCCGGCCCCCAATTAATCAAATGGTGGAGGAAATGAATCAAAACCAAGAAGGGAGGTGAGTGTGGGAAATGCAAAAGGTGACCACATCCATAAGTGATGATAACCATCTCATATCAATTTCAAATCCTTTCTAATCTCATTTAATGCAAAGGAAGAGACTAAAAAAGAATATCATCATGAAGCCACATAATGCAAGAAAACCCCTCCACAAAATGTTATTTGCACACTTGCAAATAACCCCCTCCATCGGAAAAGTCCGGCCGGGAAGGAACAAAGGAAAACTGGCCGGAACGGAATGCAAACTGGCAACTTCAGAAAACTGATCCTGTAATAAATTACAGGAAAACCCCGCGACTGCATATACATGCCCGCATTTATATTCCCACTGAACACAAATGCAAAGAGACAAAACTACACTGTCTAATACTAGGATCCGGCTTAAACCAAAGCCGGCTAGTAAAATCCGTCCGATCACGATCCGTGCAATACCGCGCGTATCTGATCGAACCCTGCCATATCTCCATACGGCCTCTACAGCGTTTCGCCCGAAACTTGAGTAACTATGTGTGGTGGACTCTAAAGACTCGTCAATACTATGGCTGTGGATTTAACCACTAGCACATTAGAGGTATTAGCCATACGTGACGGGCCACCAGCTATTGACCAAAAGGGACGTCGATGAGTGAACTCATCCTGACACCCTACTGAGCCTGTCAGTGACAATATCCGTACAGTCTGGTCCGTTCGTCTATGAGCATCGCATGGCGGACCTAGGGGGTTGGTAAAAGTCAGACCCCCAAAAGCGGTACAAGTCGTGTCGGAGATCAGCCCAGAACACCCTGAGATACTACTGGAATACCTACCAGTAAATCTCCTGCCTTGGCCAAGGACTTTTCATGTACTGGCTCTCCTAGACACAGCGCGACCTCACCCCCAATACCGGGAGAGACGAACCCCTGCAGATCCGCTCACTGCCTCCATGTGGCTCGGGACTGTACCCAACTAAAACCTGTTTGCACGTCTTCTTTGAGTGTGGTAGGGTAGTAATCAAAGCACAGTGGGAACTCACACGAGACAAATGACGATCTCAGGTCGATGAACTAACCTGTACACATGTCACCTGGGAACTGCTATCTGACGTCTGGTATAATCCCAACTAGCAGGTTCCCGGCGAGTCCTGTCCGGTGTACTCATAACCCAATGAGCACCTGTATACATCTTAGGTGAACCAACTGACACCAGTGGCTTGTGAGACCGGCCACCGCCCCTCGTCGGGGTCTCGACTGTATACACTAGTCTACTCTGGAGAATCGATGCCCTGTCTCGAAACTCCCACGACTAGGGACCTTTTAAGGATTTGCTTATAGACCCCAGCTCCCACGTATATGATCGCCCTTATACTGCTGGTAGTCAAGCAAGAATCCTAGGGGCTCTATCAACGTGCAATAGTGACCTGTAAGGTCACCTAAAGCAGTACACGATGATAAAGATAAACCAGATAGCATACTATCATCTTGAGTAAGACTGTCCTACCGGTATAGGTCCTCCCTCAATCATTGCAATCACGTGCCTGTGATCCAATAATTGACTCTGAGGGCACTATCTCCAACAATCTCCCACTTGCACTCAAGGCTAATTATTGCAATGTCGCATACTCACAGCCCGTGTGATACCGAACACCCAACTCCTCTACTAGTCAGTCTCACAAAGCTCGTTTGTGAAACTATTGCGTTAGAGAAATAGCCTCAGTGAGTGGATCAGCTCTGATGTTTCTTTCTATGTCTCTCTTTCTCTCATGTTCACGGAGAAAGCCATCTCCCGAAATAAGCAATACCTGTCTTAGAATATGTCTGGATATCTGATGGGACCTAGCTCATACATGAACTCCAAATCCAAACTTCTTAGACTGTATCGTCAACTGAACTTAATCAGTATCCTGCGCCATCCTTCCCTCAGTATCCACCTGGACCACCTGTCCAAATACTGCCCCTCGTCAGAAGGAAAACTATAACTCTGACAGCCACTCTGCCATCCAGGTCACCTTGGAAGCCTGGAATGATAACCGTCTCCTAAAGGAGGCTGCCGTTATCATATCCCTAGAACATTCACTTATGTTCTAAAGCTGCTTCCGAATGTTTCTCCAGGATTGGATTAATATCAACTCATTGCACCTACTGCAAAAACAACATCTGGTGTGGTACTTGACATCTCATGATTGACTCAATTGCCTAAGCAAGTGATCTGCCAATCATGCACATCCCTCTCCCCTTTAGTCTGTAAGACACCTTTAGAGAGGGTGACTCCATTACCTGCAGGTACACCACCATGCCAGGAGTCGTCCATTCTAAATACTCTTAGAATGCTGTCTAAGTACCCTGATTGGGAAACCACCCAAATCTAGATCTAAAACCATAGATCTAGTAACCAGAATGCACGATATAAGATCCAATTCCTATGTGGAGAAACTACTGTATGACAACCAAAGTATAACCGATCGTAGTATAGGAATATCACTTCCTACTCTGTGCATGTCATCAAATACCAGGACATCACACCCTACTACCTTCTTAACAGATCCATCCCCTGTTCTGATGAAGTCAAACCTATGACTGTCACATCAGAAATAGATGATCTATCTCCGCTGTATCTGCTTTAGTCTATAAATAGACATAAGCCAACTGTCCACCAATGCTTCCGCTGCTCCCACTAACTACGACAACCCTCTGGCAGAGTCATATAGACGTACACTTCTAAAGCTAGTTTAGAACGACGCTATACTCATCATCCTGCCGGGTCTCATACTCTGGAACAACAGCAATGGCAAGTCTGGGTAAACAAGAACCTCCCTGCCACCGTCCTTAAGCATACCGAAGTACCTCTCGGGTGCCTGAGGTTACCCACCATATCTGCGGAGTGGCCAATGGAATGTCAAACCAGATTGAATCTTCAGGTTCTTATCAAATCTTCAGTAATCGTTTGCAGTTCTGGAATCACTTCCAGTTCTACCATACTCCCACTACTGTTTTCTGAAAAAAATCCATTTTTATTAAAACTGTGGCGAGTCAAGAACAATATCACTATTGATCTTCCAGATGGTAGAATATCAACCCTCGTCATAGCCCGGGTCAACCCACAAACAGCCGTTACAGAAACGTGCCTTGAGTTGTCCAGTGTCTAGTTTTAAGCATAAGCCGGACAACTCCCCGTATCTTAACAATGTCAAGATATGAACTGTTCTATATCCAATACAGAAACAGAGGCACTGATTTAATTGAACCAGATTCAAATCATACAGCTGTCTCCAGTGCATGTCAACTAAATGGAAAGAGGTCGATCAGCATTACTCAACTTAGGAATGCTTCCAATTATGAATAACCTGAAAGAGAAGCAAGTTCTCTTAATCATTACTATCAACTGAATACCATACACAAGTATCTACATCTTCGATCACCTTGAAGAATCCCGATACTTGCAACACCTGGTTCTCTACTTTATCCACATACCTATAACTTCTCAAAACTCGGACCCAATGTTTCTACGAAACACGTGTCTAAGAACTAGAGAAGTCATAAGTAAACAGAATATAATACGAGTACCAACCCCTCTGTCCTAATGGACACTGGACAATATACAATACTTTGTACAAGTCCCTTGAGTCTAATAACTCATTCACTGTGTGTCGTAGGTTGAAAACTCTACTTATGGTTAAGAAGAATTACACCGCTGTTCAATGCTCTTTACCTAACCATCCACTGATATAGGTAAATGTCATAGACATAATTTCAAAAAGGTATATCTCACTCTATAAAAATAGACGTACAGATATATCAATTTGAAATTGGTGCATAACAACGGATATTCAAAACCAAATATTTGCCGTCCGGCAAACAACCCAGGTGACTTCCTCAAATATCACAAATTACAACGAATCCCGATATAATGAGGATGATCACCTAATTCCCAATAACTCACTCTCACTCATTATCTGTAAAACCATATAGATGTGAGAATCAAACCTTTACCCTGGAGCAAGTGTCTAATTGGGAAATCAGTTTTCTTTTAACAGTACACAGTGAAACTGAAACATCAAAATGTTTCGATGGGGTATCCCGGTATTCCTAGTAATGCCTCTTCCATTATCCAGATTCACAACTATAACCGTATAATTCTTTGTCATCTCTCCAAATCTCTTTATATGTCTTTAGTCATTACCTTCTGCACACCCCTTTAGGCCAAATGGTTTACTTCCTTCCCTACTGTTCGGCACCAGCCTAAAGTTTGGAAGAAGACTATCCAATAAGCATAATGGGTGTACTGTCCTAATCCTAGGAGCACTCGCAATGCGAGAGAAGGTGAAGATAAAAGACAACCGAATAAACCTTATTCCTATTTCTCCTGAACCAGAATCCATCCCCGAACTGGAACAAGTTCCTTTCGAGTTCGTATATAACCATACGATGGAGTATCCAATAAACTGTGGATCTTCGTAGTGATACGGAGTGTCCTGGAGAAATACAAAGGTGATTTAGGATTGGCGAAGAAATACTTGGTTTGGTCGTGAATAGTAGTCGCAATTTACTTTGCCCTCTTACTAATCCCTTTCTTTGTCTTAACTTAATACCTTCTGCACACCATCGTTATGCTAATTGGTTTTCTTCATTCCCCACCGTTCGGCACTAGCCTAAGGTTTGGAAGAAGACTATCCAATTTGCGTAATAGGTGTACTACTCCTAAACCAAGGAGTACTCGCAACTTGAGAGAAGGTAAAAGGAAAAGACAACTGAATAGTTCTATTCATTTTCTCCAGAACCAGAAACTATCCTCGAATTCCTTCGAGTTCGTATATAACCATACGATGGTTTTGTCTAATGGTAGTGGACGTTTGTAGTAATACGGGGTGTCCTGGAGAAAAGGGTAAAAGTAGAAGTGGCAATGAAGTTTGCAACTCTGACAATCCAAAAGCCAGTGTTAAAGAAGGTTCGGTTAATCTTGGTCACTGAGTCATAGTCTAGGGTCGGGTCATGGTCGCTGCCAAAGAGAGAGAGAAAAGAAACACTCAGCATGCACTCTAACCTAGATCAGAATGGTTGTCACTTTATCTAATCAGGAAACCTCCCACTGTAACGTCAAATTCTCCCCCAAACCTGAAAGAAGAATTAGTCGGGATCACCCGAGGAGTAAACCAACTCATCAGTGGGAATCGGGATCCAACTATCATCGCATGATAACGTGACGGAATCCGCTCACGTTATCACACTCCAGAAGGTATGCACATATCTGGCAAGTTTCAGTTTCTTTAGAAACTCCCGATGTGATTTTTGCCCCATGCTCTTATGACCTTGACGAAGGTCAACAAATCATAAGTCACATGTCAGGTTCTACCCATCATTGTCCAGGTTAATTTGAACCCACCCGTACAAGCCCTTGACGAAGGTCAACAAGGCCATACGACTGTCCCAAACCAACGCATCTATCTATACAGCAGCAAGGTAACAAGCAGCTACCATACACTATGCCTTGACGAAGGCCAACAAACATAGCATGAATACTACGTGCTACCCGTCTGAAACGACGGAGGGCTACGAATGGTTTCTGACGAAAACCTTTAACGTAATGAACTTGATATCGTTGAAGGAACTGGATAGCTTTATAAAAATATAGTGACGAAAACCTTTGCTAAAGAGGTCACTCCCGGTGAAGAGATCCCAGCTCTTTCCCCATAGAATGAGGTGCAGGATATTCCAACTGAATACCACAATGCAAAGCAAAAGTAATCGGCTATAGTGAAGTTATTGCCCTGACGCAAACTTTTGTCCAAGGGGTCACTCCCGGTGAAGGGATCTCGGCCCTTGCCTCGTCGACTGAGGAGCTGGATATTCACAACCGAATACCACTGTACAAAACAAAAGAGAACGTCCTTGCAATAACAGATTTTTGAAAAATGTTCCAACAACATCAGAATAGGTTTGTTTAGCTTGCATTGATCCGAATCAACGCAGTCCCATCAATTGATCACACCACAAAAGAACGAAAATAATGATGTACGTATATGCCATCCACATTCGCCACTGGGTCCCGTCATCACCCGTTAGGTTACTTAACTAACGACAGAGCGGGGACTGGACTAGCGCGGATGCAAAACATATACAACATCTACTAGTATATATATCAATATATAATATTTCGCTCAAGGCATGATAAAATGCAACATCACAGAAATGTAATCAGCATCACAGAACAATACAGATATCTGGGATCCCCGGGTTTCATAGAGCCGCTGCTGAAACCCGACGTTCCCCTGGTCGTGTGGATAGCCTGTGCAATGAAAACATAGACCCCTACGGGCGCGGCAAGTTACCCGCCAAAACCTGAAGCGAGGCAGCCCCCTTCAGCAACGTGAATGGACCACCCGGCACTTCATGGATTCCGGTAACTTGGGCACCCCTCCTGGGTCAACCTGTACCCCCTACGAGTGCGGCGAATAGCCCGGCAATTCTAGAGTAAAGCCCCCTCCGTCTCAATGCCATGAGATGCGGGCTCGTTACCCTCTAGAACCCGGCTACCCATGCACCCCTCCTGGGGTAATCCTAGTACAGAAAGTAAAATATACATACAACGGGTACATCGACCTCGACCTGGTCGTGCCCCAAAAGAATAATATACAAACAGGCAGTGACGGCAGTCCACATGTCGGACGCTCGCCCCGCAATATCAAATGTACATATAAAACAAAACTGTACTAACATTACATCCAGGCTATCCCCACCGACCAATCCGCAACATCACAGCACAACATAGAACATCAACGTGAATGTCACGTTCGCAAATCCGTCTAAAAGGGCTATAGCAGATAGACTAGATTTACCGATAGAATGACATTCACGGTCGCAGATATAAAGTAAATACTGTGAACCAACATGTTTAAAATTTTCGATCGATTAAATTTACCGAAGTGGGCCCCAAGCACAACTGTAGCACTCAAAAACATCTAGGCCAAAAAAGAATATACCAGAAACCATATTTTCATGTCAATAAACCACTGTAGAAATTTGGTACGGTTTGGCCACAACACGGCGGCGGTTACGCGGCCAAAACGTGGTTTTGGCCGCTAAACCGCCGCGCTACAGTAACATCAGCGTACCAAATTTTCACAGAATTCATAAAAAACCCTGCACGTAATTTTCCAATGTACCAAATAATTTTTAGAGCAAGGAAAAATTCGACAGAAAGTGCGACATGGAAATGTGGTTTTTGGAAAATCCGATCGATCGAACTTGTAAACACGTTAGAGCAAGCTAGACTAGATTAATGGCGTGGCTCTGATACCAGTGTAAGTGCACGGCGGCGCCCCGGCCGTCAATCCGACGCCAGAATGCGGAAACGATAAACTTTTCAAACTAGAAAACCGGCACAACCGCGCACAAAAATCCCAGATCGGGCCATTAACCTAACTCTAGCAAATAAGAAAAGGAGTAAAGAAGCCATACCAAGCGATCCGTGTCCTTCGGTCTTCGCCTCCACTCCGATCTCCTCGCGGAATCTCCGGTTGTCGCCTCCTCGTCGAAACGGGCACCACATCGCCGGGTTCTTTTACGGGCTCCCACCTCTGGACCGAGGCAACTCGGGCGTGAAGTTGGCTAGCCGACGCGTCCAAGAAGTGATGTAGGAAAGTGTAGAACATATTGTCTCATGGGGTTGAAGTTGCCTTGATGAAGGTGGAATGAAGTTTGGAGAATGATGGTGTTCTCATTTTTCTAGCAAAGGAAATATGAAATGAGATGAAGAAATCACTACCAAATGAATCCCTCACCCTCTCTCCCTCAAGTGGCCGGCCCCCAATTAATCAAATGGTGGAGGGAATGAATCAAAACCAAGAAGGGAGGTGAGTGTAGGAAAAGCAAAAGGTGACCACATCCATAAGTGATGATAACCATCTCATATCAATTTCAAATCCTTTCTAATCTTATTTAATGCAAAGGAAGAGACTAAAAAAGAATATCATCATGAAGCCACATAATGCAAGAAAACCCCTCCACAAAATGTTATTTGCACACTTGCAAATAACCCCCTCCATCGGAAAAGTCCGGCCGGGAAGGAACAAAGGAAAACTGGCCGGAACGGAATGCAAACTGGCAACTTCAGAAAACTGATCCTGTAATAAATTACAGGAAAACCCCGCGACTGCATATACATGCCCGCATTTGTATTCCCACTGAATACAAATGCAAATAGACAAAACTACACTGTCTAATACTAGGATCCGGCTTAAACCAAAGCCGGCTAGTAAAATCCGTCCGATCACGATCCGTGCAATACCGTGCGTATCTGATCGAACCCTGCCATATCTCCATACGGCCTCTACAGCGTTTCGCTCGAAACTTGAGTAACTGTGTGTGGTGGACTCTAAAGACTCGTCAATACTATGGCTGTGGATTTAACCACTAGTACGTCAGAGGTATTAGTCATACGTGACGGGCCACCAGCTATTGACCAAAAGGGACGTCGATGAGTAAACTCATCCTGACACCCTACTGAGCCTGTCAGTGACAATATCCGTACAGTCCGGTCCGTTCGTCTATGAGCATCGCATGGCGGGCCTAGGGGGTTGGTAAAAGTCAGACCCCCAAAAGCGGTACAAGTCGTGTCGGAGATCAGCCCAGAACACCCTGAGATACTACTGGAATACCTACCAGTAAATCTCCTGCCTTGGCCATGGACTTTTCATATACTGGCTCTCCTAGACACAGCGCGACCTCACCTCCAATACCGGGAGAGACGAACCCCTGCAGATCCGCTCCATGTGGCTCGGGACTGTACCCAACTAAAACCTGTTTGCACGTCTCCTTTGAGTGTGGTAGGGTAGTAATCAAAGCACAGTGGGAACTCACATGAGACAAATTACGATCTCATGTCGATGAACTAACCTGTACACATGTCATCTGGGAACTGCTATCTGACGTCTGGTATAATCCCAACTAGCAGGTTCCCGGCGAGTCCTGTCCGGTGTACTCATAACCCAATGAGCACCTGTATACATCTTAGGTGAACCAACTGACACCAGTGGCTTGTGAGACCGGCCACCGCCCCTCGTCGGGGTCTCGACTGTATACACTAGTCTACTCTGGAGAATCGATGCCCTGTCTCGAAACTCCCACGACTAGGGACCTTTTAAGGATTTGCTTATAGACCCCAGCTCCTACGTATATGATCGCCCTCATACTGCTGGTAGTCAAGCAAGAATCCTAGGGGCTCTATCAACGTGCAATAGTGACCTGTAAGGTCACCTAAAGCAGTACACGATGATAAAGATAAACCAGATAGCATAATATCATCTTGAGTAAGACTGTCCTACCGGTATAGGTCCTCCCTCAATCATTGCAATCACGTGCCTGTGATCCAATAATTGACTCTGAGAGCACTATCTCCAACACATTGGAACTTTGGCCCAATCTGGCGAAGACCGAGGCGCTGGAGCTGGATGAACCATTGAGAGGGGCCGCCGTAGTTGTAAGCCGATCAAAGACCGACTTCTTGGGAGCTTCTTGTGTTGGTATAGGAGCGCTGAAGCTCGTTGGTGGGAGCATGGTCCCGAAAAACAATCCAGTGGTGGCCTGAGTGACCTGTTCCACCGGCATCGTGAACAAGGAAGCCGCTTGGGGCCCGTAAGCTATGCCTCCAGATGAGGCGGAACGTGAGTTGCAGTTGCAGCTGGAACACTTCGCGCAAGTGGATGTCATTGATCCTTCGCTTTCTGCACCGAGCAAAACGTCAAGTCTTAGTACCTCGAACCCAAGGGCAACTATTAGCAAACCGCGATTCGTTCACGAACATGACACACGAAGTGTGGAGTGGAAAGAGAAAAGGTCCCACCGGGCGTGCCAGAATCTGTTCCCCTCTGAAAACACGGAGATGCGATAAACGTCTTTCCTGAATTTCGGGGCAGATGCTAATTGGTGCTATCCGTCCACCTCTCCGAAGAATCCAAGTTGATTTATGGCACCATGTATCGAAGGTTTAAACGGATTCGGCCGATATAGCAGACTTCGTCAGATTCCCCCTCGTTTGAGGGGTTTTTGATTGTGGGGACGCTCTTCCCTGCAGGCGCAAGCCCCTGCAGTTAATTACGCTACCACATCGCGGTAACAACTTTCTCCTTCTCTATATGGTCACTTCGTGTCGTGGGTGTTTGTTTTGTGTTTGGTTGCCCGTGGATTGTATACGGAGACTAATTTATGTTGTCACCAGTAGGGCGTGGACTAGTCCAAATCCGTATCTTTCCTAGATCTGGGTTTGGGGGGTTGGGTTTAAGGATATGTTAGCCTCATTTGAGACTAAGATCAACTTAAATGTTTGTTAAGGATACGTTAGTCTCATTTTAGACTAAGATCAACTTAACGGGATCGTTTAGATCCAACAAGAGAGTAATTGGGCTCTATTGTTTAGTTTAGTGACATTGCGGTCGATTAGTTTAAGGACATTACGGTCCAATGTTAGTTTAAGGACATCTCGGTCCATTGTTAGTTTAAAGACATCGCGTTCGAGGTTAAGGACATCATAGTACGTGAGTTTAAAGACCCCACAGTCAAATATTAGTTTAAAGACATCATGGTCGAGGTTAAGGACATCATAGTCCATGAGTTTAAGGACCCCACAGTCCAATGTTAGTTTAAAGACATCACGGTCGAGGTTAAGGACATCATAGTCCATGAGTTTAAAGACCTCACAGTCAAGGTTAAAGATATCATAGTCCTGAGTTTAAGGACCCCACAGTCCGTAGTTTAGAGACGTCATAGTCTGTGAAATGTGTGGTTGTCGGGACCCGTCACCTTTTTGAAGACGTTGAGGGATTACAACGACAAATATCAAAGGAGTGAAGAGATGTACCCTTGAACCAAGGTTGATTGGGGATCTGTAGTCCAATTTGGAGCTAAGATCAATTAATTAGATTATGATCTCATTGGCTCAGTTAAATCTGAATTGAGGACTTATGGCCAATTTGGGCTAAGTCCAATTAGATTAAAAATATTGGCTCTTTGTTGGACCATCACACACTTGTCTGGGTTCAAACCCACATTATTTAGCAATGCTAAACCAGAATTTGAAGGCTCTGATAACATTTTTGTCTTTGACTGAGCATTAAACATTGTGGCTATGAGTTTTACTCAACTTTGAGATTTGGTCAAAGGGGAGGATTTTGCCTCTAGAAACTTAGCAAATTTGGCTAAAAAAAATAGTGTTAAACACTAAAGGACAATCAGTGTTAAACACTGGAAATGAAATGCTCAAAGTAGTGTTGAACACTAGAAAACAACAGTGTTAAACACTGGAAATGAAACGTTCAAATTAGTGTTAAACACTAGAGAGGAAGGAGTCACGTCGGGACACGTGAGGGCACCCAAAGGTGGGGCCAGATTTCTTTTACTTTGTTCTCAGAACGGCAAATAAGTGTTAAACACTTTCAATTTTCATAGCCATCACGTGTGGACACGTGATGGGTACTTATGCCCTGATTTATTAGAACGCTTATTAAGGGTCACGTGGGGACACGCGAGAGCGCCCAAAGCCAGCGTTGCCTTTGCTTTTATTCTCTTTGTTTTGGATGTCACGTGGGAGCACGTGAGGCATTGCCTCAGGGTTAATTCCTTCCTATTTTGGAGGATCTTTTCAGGGGTCACGTGGGGACATGTGACTTTAGTTCTTTACATGCATGGAGATCTTTCAAGTCTCTTTATTTTTTAAGAATTAAATTCTCTGTAGGGTTAAACCCTAATTATGTTTTAGAGGAATTAAATTCCTATGCATGTGAAAGAATTAAATTCTTATATAAGGTTAAACCCTAGTTCTGTCTTGGAGGAATTAAATTCCTATAACTTTGGGAGAATTAAATTCTCATATAGGGTTAAACCCTAGTTTTATCTTGAAGGAATTAAATTCCTGTGAGTTTGGGAGAATTGAATTCTCATATAGGGTTAAACCCTAGTTTTATCTTGGAGGAATTAAATTCCTGTGAATTTGGGAGAATTAAATTCTCTAAACTCAATTCTCCCTCTAAGTTTTGGATCTGCATGGCAGAATCTCCCCGATGAGAATTAAATTCTCAACCTGTAGGGAGATTTGCTTCTGCAGATCTTCAACCAGAGGAAGAACTAAGTTCTTTTGCAGAAGATTAAACTCTTAGATTGAGAATTAAATTCTCTTTTTTTTGTTTTATGAAGCTTTGATCCCCTTCCCTTTTCTCACCTAGGGTTTTCTTTCTTGATAATTAAATTCTCCTTTCTTTTCTCTCTGCTATTTGCCCTTTTGAAAATTTCAGGATCCCAAAATTCTATATCTTTCTTCTCCTCTTGGTTTCTATTTATAGGAGAAGGAAAAGAATCAATTTGTTTAATAAATCTTTCATTGAAAGATTTTGTTTGTTTTTCGTAACTAATATGATCTTTTAGATCACTCAGTGAATTTTATTCACCATTGGATTTTTTAATCCAAAAGATATTCTGTTTGTTATTTTTGGTGAAATTTAGGGAAATCTTTCCTTGTCTAAAATTTTTCCATAAATTGGTGATTTTTAATCACCCTTGGATTTTTAATCCGACGGTCCCCCATAATCTTTTTTGTTTGGAAAGATTTAGAAATACTTTCCCAGTTAGGGTCTTTGATTTCCCTTAATTAGAATCAAGTTATAAGGCTTTCAAAGCCTATCACGTGTTGGCACGTGACCCTCCCTCATTCAGAATTTAATTCTGTCTTTTAACTGGGCTGAAGAACCATCACGTGTGAGCATGTGACCCTCGGTCACGTGTGAGCACGTGACGCCCTATTGGGGTCTTTCTTTAGCCATTTGTTTACACTTGTGTTTGATTTTAGAGTTTAATTCTATAAAGTGGAGGTCATAAGAAATTATCACATGTCAACACGTGACCCTTGGTCATGTGTGAGCACGTGATACCTCATTGATGTAATTCCTGATTTTTAATCAGGGAACAGATGGTAAATAACTTTTCTTGTTTTAGACGAGTTAATGGAAAAAATGTTGGATTTTTATCGTTTTATACTAAAGAGATTTGAAAACTTTATAAGAGAAGGGATAGTAGGGTTTTTCGGATTGGGTAGAGATGGGTTTTTTATAAATATATTCTTTTTATCTTTTTAATTAATTAATGTTAGAGGCATAACGATGAATGTGGATTAGGATGCTAAGATAGGTACTAGGCATTCTCTCTATTTACCATTATCACTCCATTGATCGTTATTACACTAAAACCTTCAATCAAACCAATTTTAACTAAACTCAAATCGAGATCGCAACTTTCATGAATTGAGGGTGTGCCCAAATAAGAGAGTTAAGGTTCTCTTTGACTAAACTTTGTAAAGAATTAAAAATAATAAAGAGAATTGAAGATAAATTTCCATCAAATAAACTACCCACTCCTCAAAACCGTAACAAGCGAAGAAATTACACACTCATTAGGTTAGAAACAAAACGAGAAGAAAGAGGAGAAAATATGAAGAAGAACATGTATACTAACTGCTACGGCTCTCACGAAAGCAAGAAGCAATCTTCGAGTATTATCGCATATAAATCAAGGAAAAGGAAGAAGAAAGAAGAAAATCACAAGAAAACCATTATCTAACTAGTTAAAATTAAAAGCAAAAAAAGTAATCGTGAAGAATTAAAATTGCAGAAAGTAAGCGCGAAAAACTAAGAGGCAAAAATTAAAGAACTAATCTACCTTTTATTAAAAAGAACTTGAATTACAAAATTTAAATGGCTAAAAGAAAAACTACACATTAAAACCCTAAATGATCTCTGTTGAGTGTTCTCGCTGCTATTTATAGACTCTGAAAGACAAAACCCTAAAGCTCATATTGACGCATGTGAAAAGTCGATCATGCCCAAAAAAACCTAGATCAAACGGCCCATATTCGACCGCTGATCCGCCCCCAGTTGCACAATTCGGCCGCTGATCCGCCGCCTTTTGGTGGAATTATTTCTCCAAATTTTTTATGCCTTTTTCTCATGATTTTAGGAGATTTTTCTGATGATTATATTTTGAAAATATTTCTTTCTCTCTGCAGTTGCGAGAATCTTCAATATTGTCTCAAACTTGGCAGCTTTGATTGTTGAATTTGATTTGATTTGATATCTTAAATCCTATTTACGGTCTTGAACTGATTTGCTGCCTTTAAACCTGTAAAATATCTCAAATCAAATCATTAGCAGCATTTCGGTTAAAGGTACAGGAAGATATTCACATTCAATGGAAGGGACAAATAGGTCGGGGAATCCAACTCATCCAACATAGCGAGTTCATCTTCAAAAATATTCTCAACGCTGCTCTCACTAGCACCTTTAGTCAAATCAACGAATAGTTCTTTAAAAATTCATCAATTATATTATTCTCAATCGATTGATCACTAGGTTCACTTGATGGGATTGAAAGACTGGACATGTCAAGATTAGTCGGATAAGGATAAGTTTGATTTAGAATGGTGTAAGGCTCTCTTTCACACTCACGATTAGGAAAGTCAAACATGTTATATTTGGGCACCTCATCAATTAGATTATTAAGCAGTTAATCATCAAATACATTCGGTTGGGGTTCAGGATGAAATGTGTTAAGATCAAAAGAATTGGTTCTGGTTTGACTTGGAGGGATCTCTTGTTCTTTCTCACTACGCAATTCCAACTCTACTTCAAGACTAGACATGGTTTGTGAAGAAGTTTCAATGAAGAATTCTTTTTGAACTGTGGAACTTCCTAATTGATGTTCAGAAGAACTTTCTAGATAAGGTGTTGTTCCCCTCCGAATGGCGGCGACGACGTGAGGACGTCTTTCCTGAGATTCGGGGCAGATGCTATATGGTTTTATCCGTCTACCTCTCCGAAGATGCCAAGTTGATTTATGGCACCGTGTATCGGAGGTTTAGACGGATGCGGCCGATGTAGCAGACTTCGTCAGATTCCCCATCGCTAGAGGGGTTTTTGATTGTGGGGACACTCTTCCCTGCAGGCGCAAGCCCCTGCAGTTAATTACGCTACCGTATTGCGGTAACCACTTTCTCCTTCTCCAGAATTTCACTTCGTGTCGTGTGTGTTTGTTTTGTTTGTGGTTGCCCGTGGATTGTATACGGAGACTATTTATTTCGTCGCCCGTAGGACGTGGATTAGTCCAAATCCGTATTTTCTTATATTTGGGTTTTGGATTTTGGTTTAAGGATACGTTAGCCATTTTTTAGGCTAAGATCAACTTAAACGTTTGTTAAGGATACGTTAGTCTAATTTCCAGACTAAGATCAACTTAACGGGATCGTGAAGATCCATTTCCAGTTTAGGGACATGGTGGTCCATTGCATGTATGGCCGTCGGGACCCATCACCTCTCTGACGACGTTGAAGGATTACAACGACAGATGTCAGAGGAGTTCAGAGATGTACCCTTGAACCAAAGTTGATTGGGGGATCTATAGTCCAATTTGGGAGTAAAGTCTGTTTGAAGGTTTAAGGATACGTTAGCCATATTTGAGGATAAGATCAACTTAAACGGGATCGTTTAGATCCGACAAAAGAGCATTTGGAGGCTCTATTGTTCCAGTTTAGGGACGTAGTGGTCCATAGGTAGTTTAAGGACATGGCGGTCCATTGCCAGTTTAGGGACATGGGGGTCCATATTCCAGTTTAGGAACATGGTGGTCCATTGGTAGTTTAAGGACATTGCGGTCCATTGCCAGTTTAGGGACATGGTGGTCCATATTCCAGTTTAGGGACATGGTGGTCCATATTCCAGTTTAGGGACACCATAGGTAGTTTAAGGACGCTTAAGTTTGTGGGTTTAAGGACCCCACAGTCCGTGTTTTAGTTTAAGGACGCATAAGTCCGCGGGTTTAAGGACCCCACAGTCCGTGTTTTAGTTTAAGGACGCATGAGTTCATGAGTTTAAGGACCCCACAGTCCGTGTTGATGTATGGTTGTCGGGACCCGTCGCCTCTCTGACGTCGTTGAAGGATTACAACGATAGGTGTCAAAGGAGTTCGGAGATGTACCCTCAAATCGGATGTAAATTGATTTAAGAGAGTAGCTGTGCTCAGTCAATTTAATTTGAGGACTTACGGCCATGATTGGGCTAAGTCCAGTTAAACAAATATTCAACGGTTTTATTTGTTTTTGGCCTATTAGGCCTATGCTAGGGCTTTGCCCATGTTTAAGTAATGCATTGCATTACTTTTTATATTGTTTGGGCTCTGCACATTTATAAAGGATGCAGAGCATCAATTCTGTTTGGGCTCTGCCCTTTCATTGCATTTTTTTTTTTGGGCTCTGCTCATTTATAAATGATGCAGAGCATCAATTTTACTTGGGCTCTGCCCATTTATAAATGATGCAGCGCATCAATTTTACTTGGGCTCTGCCCTTTTGTTGCATTGCAATTTATTTTGGCCTACTAGGTCTTTTTGATTTGGGTCTGGCCCTTTAACACACAATGCATTGCATTTGTCAGGCGCTTTGCGCCAATCAATGAGCGCAAGCGCCTGTGGTGATGACACGTGTCACGCAAGCGCAGTGCGTTGCGCCAGTGCGCTGCGCTTGCGCTGCTGACACGTGGTTCGCTCTGGTGAGTTGCGCCAATTTCATAGAGCAAGGCTCTTTCTTAAAAGCGCATAGGGCAAGTGGTTCAGATGCTGACACGTGGCGCTCTTTGGTAGCTTGCGCCAACCCAGGAGCGCAACAGTGCAATTTTGCAAGTGCAAGGCACTATTAATCTTGAGAATCTTTTAGATTCCAGAACCAATGGTTCATAAAAAAGTGCAAAGCACTGTTTGAGTTCTTGATCCAATTTAGATCAAAGAAAACAAGTTTTTCTTGTTTTTCTTGTTTTCAGAGAACCAGAGGTTCATAAAAGAGTGCAAAGCACTTATCATTATATGAAGATCATTGATCTTGTTCTTAGATCAATGATCTATTAGAAGAAATTCTTCTATTTTATGAAAGTTTTTACCTTTTTCTTCAAATTTCTTCAGAGTTCTCTCTGTTTTTGAGGTTCTTAATCTCTCCCAATATTGATGCCTTTGATTTAGGGTCTAGGGGCCTTTACATAGTGCCCAGAAATTTGTTAAATTTGTTACAGAGATCTTTCTTTGGGGAATTTTCCCCACGTTTGGATCTTTGATCCAAGGGCTTCTGTTTTACAGAAGGCAATCTTCTTGTTTTAACAAGAACAGAAAAATCTTGCTAGAATTTAATTCTGTTTGGCGTAAACGCCCCAGTGCATGACACGTGTCAAGCAGCGCAGAGCGCAGCGCAACTGCGCTGACACGTGTCGCGCAGCGCACAGCGCAGCGCAACTGCGCTTGCGTAACTGCGCTGACACGTGTCGCGCAGCGCACAGCGCAGCGCATCTGCGCTTGCGCATCTGCGCTGACACGTGTCACGCACGGCGCAACGCAACTGCGCTAACACGTGTCGCGCAGCGCACGGCGCAGCGCACGGCGCAGCACATCTGCGCTTGCGCATCTGCGCTGACATGTGGCGCGCAGCGCAGAGCACAGGTCAGCTGAAGCGTTGCTTCTTTTATTTTAATTTTAATTTTCAAAATAGAGCTTTGCTCTGATTAGGGAAAACAGAAGCGTTGCTTCGTTTCCCGCCTTGGAATTTGAACAGAGCTTTGCTCTGATTGGGGTAAACAAATTGCCCCCCCACCGTTGTGCTTACGTGGCCCCCAAACGTAATGCGCAGCGGTGGCAGAATTCCAACCGTCGCGGCAACTTTTGGAAGCTGAAAGTGCATTTGATGCCTATAAATAGGACCTTTGGTCCCTTAGATGATTTTCATCTTCAAAATTTTACTTCCAGAACTCAGAGCCCTACTCTTTATTTTCAAGAATTTCAAGAGTTAAACTCTTAAAACTTTTAGGTGAAAATTTTAATTTGAATTAAATTAAATCAAATTAATTTTCATTGACAGAGCCTTGCTCTCAATAGATCCCTGATCTAAAAGAAACCCATTTAGGGTTTCACTTAGCAGAGCTTTGCTCTATAAGTCTAAAGGGATCTAAAGAGAACTAAAGGGGACCCTATTAGGGTTCCATTAATAGAGCTCTGCTCTTTGAAAGATTTTCCTTGGATTTTCTTAATTCATTAATGGAGCTTTGCTCCTTCTAAATCATATAGAAGAACTCTTAAGAGTTTTTCATTGCCCTTGGAAGTTAAAGATGGAATTTTATTTTTTCATAAATTATGTCATCTTTTTATAGCAAAGCTCTCAATGTTTTTAAGGGATTTTCTTCAAATTCTCCTCATAACTGATTTTGGCAAGTGTCACTCCTGTCTGTAGAGCATTGCTTTCAAGGAGTTTAACTCCCTGTCTTTTTCTCATTCCTAATCCTCCAATGATATTTCCTTTCAGGCATTATGGCTGTTCATCTATACAGTCTGCACGAATTCATTACCTACGAGGATATCCGTATACAGGGCTGTCAACAGGACCAGGAGTTTACCGATGCCCAGTGTGCGGAGGTTATGGGTCGTCTGAATGCACGCATTGGTTGGCTGCTCCCCCGCCGCTCTGCTCTCTTGAAAGTCGTGCTGGGAGCAATTTGGAGGGCACTCCCGGGGTTCCACGAGGCCCTACCGCTCAATGCGCTGGATGATGCCGAAGATAAGGTGCATTCAGTATACCTGTCGGGACTGATCTCGAAGAAACGGCGGGATAGCCTCATCG
The DNA here is from genome assembly GCA_030015575.1 of Agapanthus africanus. NCBI lineage: Eukaryota > Viridiplantae > Streptophyta > Magnoliopsida > Asparagales > Amaryllidaceae > Agapanthus > Agapanthus africanus. Next base: position 671,193,221 of record CM057337.1, read on the forward strand.
ACATCCTGCATTAAATTTTCCAGCAGACGACGATAGTCGCTGCTTATCGAAGGCTGGAGGGCCTCGCCGAGGATCTTGACACACAGGAACGCGAGAGGTTGCGCACGAGAATAATCAGAAAGGCCAGAAGAACTCTGAATGGCCTTACTTTTGAATTCCTCGATCCGTGCCCTGGATCTGAGGTTATTCCATTGTAATAATGTTTCTCGTTTATTGCTTTTATGATTGTAAGAACTTTTGGCAATATTAATGGAAAATTTTTATCCCAGCTTGTCTTTATTTTTCATTCTGAGTCTTTTGCTTATGCATGAATGAGTGTGTCTCGAACGCTTGATCAAATGTAAATCAGATGCTCTTTCTGTCGCTTTCTTCTTTCTTTTATTCTCAGCATGCTGTCTTAATAAACAGGGTCGACAGATAATAAAGTAAGCATCTAGATTTCTCCAAGAGATAGCGATGGCTTAGGCCGCAGGTTTAAATCTGCTGCCTAAGACTTTTCAACTCTATGAGTCGTGAGGGTCTCATAGAGACTTTTCTCCCTACGGATCGAGAGGATCTCATAGGTAGGTTTTCTCCTTAGGAATCGTGAGGATTCCTAAGTGTGTTTTCTCTTATAAGTCGTAAGGATCCTATAAGAGAATTTTCCCTCTTACGAGTCAAGAGGACCCGTAAGTAGTTGTTTCCCTCCTTGTCGAGATTCGACTTTGGAGAGTGAGACCCGTGGATAGTATGCAAGAAACCGTTTTGGGCCAACTTGCAGGGTCCCAGTGCTTAGGAAACAGGCTTCTTTTATGCCCACTGCCTAAGGCTTTATCTCACGAGTCGAGCCGCATCGAGAATTTCTCGCAAAGACATCAATTTCTTCACAAGTCGAGACGAATCGAGCGTTTCTCGCAAGAACATCCTAACGTCGCAGTTAACCTCTGCTCTTTACGACAGAAGTCCGTTAGGGTCTGTGGTACTTAGGGTTTTGGCCGTCGTACCGTCGCATAAGCTGATATATTCCTCGATAGGCAATCGTGTTGTTCGAGTAGCCCTGCGACTGCCGTGTCTCTGATCCCTTCGGGGGCTGGACAAGACGTCTTCAAGCAATCTTAAGCAGTTTGACCGTCGGAAGAGCAAGCGTTAGGAATTTGCCATGCCGCTTTTTACTTGAGGTTAGGCTCACTTTGGAGAGCCCCGATGAGTCATAACCACTCCGCGCTGGTGTGGGATGATCTCCGATAGTCTTTCAGATTTTATGTGAGTTGCCGTCAAGACCCTGAAGCTAGGAATTTGGCCTTTGCTTCGTTTGCTGGCATCGCGTCTGCTGTATCGAGACGAATGTCGCGGTGGGAACTAGGGATTTTGCCGTGGCTCCGTTTGTTTGATTGTCGCGTCTGAACCCTGCTGGAGGAAGAACACTGGGGTGACATCTCGTCTGCTGTATCGAGACGGACGTCGAAGTGGTCTCTAGGTTGCTGGTGAACCGTCGAGGTTTGGAACTAGGGATTTTGCCGTGGCTCTATTTGTTTGATGATGTTGCATCTGCTGTGTCGAGACGAACGTCGAAGTGGTGACCGTTCCACACTGGTGTGAGACGATCTCCAGTTGTCTTTTAAGCTTTATATGACTCGCCGTTAAGACCTTAAAGCTAGAAATTTGGCCTTCGTTTCGTTTACTTTGGCGCGTCCGAACCCTGTTGGAGGAAGGGCGCTGTAGTGACATCTCGTCTGCTGTATCGAGACGAACGTCGCGGTTGTCTCTAAGTTGCCGGTGAACCGTCGAGATTTGGAACTAGGAATTTTGCCGTGTCTCCATTTGTTTGATTGTGTTGCGTCTGCTGTGTTGAGACGAACGTCGAAGTGGTGACCATTTCGCGCTGGTGTGGGATGATCTCCAGTTGTCTTTTAGGCTTTATATGACTCGCCGTTAAGACCTTGAAGCTAGGAGTTTGGCCTTCGCTTCGTTCGCTTTGGCGCGTCCGAACCCTGTTGGAGGAAGGGCGCTGTAGTGACATCTCGTCTGCTGTATCGAGACGAACGTCGCGGTTGTCTCTAGGTTGCTGGTGAACCGTCGAGATTTGGAACTAGGGATTTTGCCGTGGCTCCATTAGTTTGATTGTCGCGTCTGAACCCTGCTGGAGGAAGAACGCTAGGGTGACAACTCGTCTGCTGTATCGAGACGAACGTCGCGGTTGTCTCTAGGTTGCTGGTGAACCGTCGAGATTTGGAACTAGGGATTTTGCCGTGGCTCCATTTGTTTGATTGTGTTGCGTCTGCTGTGTTGAGACGAATGCCGAGGTGGAGCTGGGATTTTGCCGTTACTCTACTTGTTTGACCATGGGGTCTTTCGTTGGCGTTGTATCTGCATCTTGATGGACTGCGAAGGAACGCCGTTGTTGATTCTTAGGCTGTAGATATTGCCGTTAAGATTTGGAACTAGGGACTATGTCGTGGCTCCGTTTCGTTGCAACTTTGAGGTCGGTTGTTGACGTCATGTCTGCACCTGGTTGGAGTGAGGAGAAACGCCGTTGGTGATCTCTAAGTTGCCAATATCGACATCAAGACCCTGAAGCTAGGGATCTTCTTTTTGCTCCGTTTGTTGACATTGTGTCTGCAAAATTGCGACAAATGTCGAGATTGTCTCTAGGTTGTCTATGAACCGTCGAGATTTGGCTTCGCTTTCTGATGGAGCCTGTTGGGAAGGTATGGTTCCCTCTTTGTTTGTGCCCCTGGATTGTATACAGGGATCGATGTGATCTCACCTGTAGGGCATGAATTTTGTTATATATATTTTTCATTTTATTTCCTTCCACGATGCTCTATTATTTCAGCTTTTATACCGCGAAGGTCGCGATTGCCCAATCATTTCGGCTATTTTTCGCGGTGCCCAATCATTTCGGCTATTTATTTTATTTTTACTCGCTGCTTTTTATTACGAGTTGCCTAATCATTTCGGCTGTTTTGTATGCATACGTTTTTACTTGCTGCTTTTTATTGCAAGTTGCCCAATCATTTCGGCTATTTCGTATGCATGTGCGGCCTACCGGCTTTTCACCGTAAACCTGAAATTAGACACCGATTTCGGCATCAGCACCGCTACAACTGGGATGTTGCCAGGAGCGAATCATCATTTGCCTCTGTCGATGTCGAACAAAGGTGGCTTAGCGAACAGGGTTAAGGTCCTGTCGACTAAGGCTTTTAACTTCATGAGCCGTAAGGGTCTCACAAAGGTATTTCTCCCTACAAGTCGTGAGGATCTCGTAGGTGTATTTTCTCCTTAAGAATCAAGAGGATTCCTAAGTGTATGTTCCTCTGTAAGTCGTAAGGATCCTACAGGAGGGTTTTCTCCTTATAAATCGAGAAGACCTACAAGGGTTGTTCATCATGCGTACATATCCCCAGTCATGGATGAGACTTGGTTAAGGAAATGTTTATTCACGCCCGTGGATTGTATACAAGGGTCAGCATTGAGCCGCTTGTAGGGCAATATCGAAGATTGTGGGGGTTGCTTAAGCACAGGTTTAGGTCTCTGTAACTTAAGACTTTCAAATCTTATGAGCCGTGAGGGTCCCATAAGAGAGTTCTCCTTACGAGTCGTGAGGATCTCGCAAGTGTAATTTCTCCTTGGGGATCGTGAGGATCCCTAAGTGTGTTGCTCCCTTGTGAGTCGTAAGGATCTCACGCAGGTGTTTTCTCCTTATAAGATCGAGAGGATCCTGCCAGTTTCCTTTAACAAGGTTGCGCCCTTTCGGGTTTTCACAAACACTCGCCGGCAGTCCTGCTGTTTTTACTCACGGAGCCCTTTCGGGTTTTCATCCGTGCCCCTTTTGCTTATGGACATACCTTTTTTTTATTCTTTTTATTTATATATATATATATATATATATATATATTTTACGAGGTCGCGCCATTTCGGGTTTTCACGAACACTCGCCGGTAGCCCTGCTATTTTTACTCACGGAGCCCTTTCGGGTTTTCATCCGTGCTCATTCTGCTTATGGACGTACCGTTTTTTTTTTCATTTTCTTATTCTTTATTTTTTTTATCTCGTCCGCCTGAGGATGCTGCGGTAGTAGTTTAAAGACGTTTCGGTCGTTTGCAAGTTTTAGGACATTGCGGTCCATCATTAGTTTAAGGACGTTTCGGTCCGCCGTCGCCGTGTTTGAGGCGAATCTTTAGTTTACTGACTTTTCGGTCTATGGGGCTTTCTCTATGACTGAGCATGATGCCCTGGCGTATCCATCTTTCTCAAAGCGTGCGGTTGTGGCGGGCTCACCTTCCAGTTTTCGGAGATGACGAACTTGCCCTGTTGGTATTGGTCTTCAACCCATTTTTTGAAGACGTAGCAATTCTCGATCAGGTGACCTACCGTTTGGTAGTAAGGGCAATAATCGAGATCGTTAACATCGCCTGGCCGCAACGGACGTTTTGGACTCGGCAGATTGATGAGTCTGTCGCGCACTGCCAGCTCGAACAGTCTCCTTGTTTTATCTTGAGGAAACGAGTAAGGACGTTTCAACTTTTCCTGGAGGGGTTGCTGCTTGTTATTTCAGCAAACGGCCACTCAATTGCTGTTGAGTATTGGCTACGAGGGCTGTTTTTCCCTTCTCTTTATCCTTTTTGCTCGATCCTTTGTTTGTGAGGCCGAGATTTTTTCCGAGTATCGTACGATTGCACGGCTGAACGTTCTCGCAACTCCTCAATTCTTTCATTTTTGAAATGGATTCCTTGAGGAGAGGGTTGAGGGCAGCTTCTTCGTCAGAGTCGCTTCCGAAGGTGACAATGTGCGATCCCTTGGAGTCGGCTGTGTGACAGTCGTCGGCGGCTCTTTTGCGCTCCTCTATCGCATTTTTCTGATGTCTACGAGCTTTACGCTTTGTCCTGTTGAAGTGTTGCTTTTGAGCGACATACCCTTGCCACCAACACTTAAAGGAGTTGCAGTCTTCAGTAGGATGTATGATCCTCTGATGATACAAGCAGTAGTTAGAATGTATCTCTACTCCGTCGAGAGTGTTTCCTTCAGAGGGTGGTAGCTTCATTCCCATTGATATGGCCTTAGCAAACCTTTTCCTCGTCTTGAATTTTTTTTTATCCGCAACAGATGACTTTTGATTTGACGGGAGTGCTTCGACTCTTTGGTCCAGTCGTCGGTGTTTGGCTCCTTCCAGTATGGCCGTCTCACGCTCTTGATTGGCTTTAACTTTCAGACGAATCTCATTCAGGAAAGCATCGATCAACTCGTCTGACGGCCGCGGAATTTCTGGTTCAGGATCCGCCCTTGGTTTCTCGGCGCAAGGAGCCTCTTCATCATCCGTCAATGAGTGAGAGATCACATGACAACTCGCTACGTAGTCTTCGGATTCGTCTGATGAGTGTTCTCCATCGTTTTCGCCCTCAACAAAAGAACAAGCTGCCCCCATCGTGTCCGTCTTCTTTGGAGTGTGCGGCTGTGGTGGGTTTACCTTCCAGTTTTCAGACAGCGCAAACTTGCCTTGTAGGTACTGATCCTCAATCCATCCTTTAAAGACGAAACAATCCTCGATCGGGTGACTTACCGTTTGGTGGTAAGGGCAATAATCGGGACTATTGAGATCGCCTGGCTGCAACGGACGTTTTGGATTCGGCGGATTGATGAGTCTGTTGCGTACTGCCAGCTCAAACAGTCTTCTCGTTTTATTCTGAAGAAACGAGTAAGAACATCCTGGTCTCTCCTCGAGGGATGGGCGTGGATGCACGTTATTTTGGCGAACGACCGGCTTTGAGTTGCTCAACTGTTGTTGAGCATTGGCAACGACGATCGCTTTCCCTTTTCCTTTCTCATTTCGAGAATCTGGTTTTGGAGGAGACGGTCCATGGCCCATTTGGTCCATTTGGGCTAATTTGTCGATCAGGGCCTGGAAGGTGGTCGGCCTGAAGAACATCATGAATTGCGAGATGGTCTCTTGCGGATCAAGAGTGCCCACGAACATGCCTACCGCAGGTGCCTCTTCTATGCGTTGTTCGCATTTTGACCATAGGTTCCATCATCGTGTTGCTTATTGGACCCACGTTTCGCCAGGCCTTATCCTGGCATTTATCAGTGCTGTTATCGGGGTGCGTTCACTAGCACTCGCGAATCTTTGTGTAAATAGTAGCTCCATCTCCGCAAACGTTTTGGCAGTCATTAGGTAGCTCTGAATACCATTCAAAGGCTGTTTCTGCTAAGCTGCCGACGAATTGGCGAAGCAACAATTTGTCATCGCTTCCAGTATTGCCGCATAAGGCCCTGAATTGAGCGACATGCTGATGCGGATTCCCTGTCCCTTTATATACGTGGAACTTAGGGATCGTATATCCCGGCGGGTAACTGATTTGGTCATACCAGCTTGGATAGGGTCGTCCGGTTCTAACAATTTGCGCAGCCGCTTCATTCACTTGATGAACCCGTATTTGATGAGCTATATAGTCATCCAGCGCGGCCTTGGAAATGGTCTCATCTTTGGCTGCTGAAAGAGCCAGTGGAGGATTAAATGTCTCTCTTCTATCGTCTTCAACAATGATTGGAGGGTCATCAGCTGGAGGGTCCGGCTGTAACATCATCCCTACCATATCTTGGAAGAGGAGCGCCATCTGTTTTATATTAGCTGCTTGCTCTTTGGCTTCTTTATCCTTCTTTTCGAGGACTCTACGTAGGAAGTCAGCGTCAGTTTCTTGTTCGTGACGCTGTTCTGATGATGCCTCCGAGCTCTCTTTCGGCCTTGTAAGCGCAGCCATTGTAATCATCATTTCCTGAAGCTTCTGTTGCTGCTCCTGGGCTTTTGTCACGGATCGAGTGAGCGGTCGGTGACCCGTCAAAGCATGGCTTTCCTCTTTTCCGGAAGCCATATAAACAGTGTGCACCACCATGCCCCCAGACCTGGGGCGTTTGTGTTCAGCGCTTTTACGCTTCGCCATGTTCACAGGGGCTCTTTGCGGCCTCCTTTTCCTTTGAGGGATTGGAGATGAGGGGGCCGTTGCAGTGGGCACCCAAGTAGCTGTTGCTTTTTGTGGCTTGACGGAGTAATCCTTCTCCTGCCGCACCTTCATCTTTTTCTGTCGGCGGAGATAGTTTTCATCAATCACCGACTCTTGGACCTGACGCCAGACTTTGTAAATTTTAGAGGACAGCCGTTGAGGGGGCTGCTCTAGCTTCTTCTCTGGAGTATTCTCCACAGGTGAAGGAGTTCATTTCAACATTGTAGTAGGAGAGTTTCTGTGCACCGTGTTCAGCGGTTCAAAGCTGTTCTCAGTTAGAACAGCAACCTCGATCTCCACTGTTGGAGCTGGTGGAGTAAATCCAGAGGGGGAGTTGCCCCCAGCCTTCCTCACTCGGCGCCAGTGGCGACGTCGAGCATGTCGTGCGGATGAGATCACCTCCGTTGTTGTATAAGCTTCTTCATGCCCCCGGCTTTGAGGGGAGACTGTTATTGGTGCTAGCCTATCGAAGACTGACACCCATTGAGAAGCGATGTCTAATCTGTCAAAGACAGACCTGTGAGCAGGGGAAGCAGCTTTGAGGACCTCGCTTGGGGCAGCAACCGGAATGGCCAGCCTTGTAAAAACTGACTTCTTGAAAGGAGAAGCCTTTCCAATGATTTCGTCCGCTTGAGCCGGGATAGCTATCCGCTTTGGGATGGCAGCTTCGAGTATCGCGGGTTTGCAGACGTTCTTCCCCAGTCTGTTGAAAACTGAGGTAATGAAGCTGGGCGACCCGTTGAGAGGGGTCGCGGCAGTGGTAAGCCGATCAAAGACCGACTTCTTTGGGGCTTCTTGCAACGTCATTGTGGTATTGAAGCTCAACGGTGGGAGCATGGTCCCGAAGAATAATCCAGTGGTGGCTTGAGTTACGTGCTCCACTGGAATTTTGAAAAGAGAGGCCGCTTGGGGCCCGTAAGTCACTCCTCTAGCAGGGACGGAGCGAGAGTTGCAGTTGCAAGTAGTGCAGTTTGAAGCCATTGATCTTTTGTTTTCTGCACGGAGCAAGACACCAAATCTTAGTACCTCGAATCCACAGGCAACCACAGCAAACCGCGATTCACTCGTGAACACGACACACGAAATGTGGAGTGGAAAGAGGAAAAGGGCCCACCGGGCGTGCCAGAATCTGTTCCCCTCCGAATGGCGGCGACGACGTGAGGACATCTTGCCTAAGATTCGGGGCAGATGCTATATGGTTTTATCCGTCTACCTCTCCGAAGATGCCAAGTTGATTTATGGCACCGTGTATCGGAGGTTTAGACTAATGCGGCCGATGTAGCAGACTTCGTCAGATTCCCCCTCGCTATAGGGGTTTTTGATTGTGGGGACGCTCTTCCCTACAGGCGCAAGCCCCTGCAGTTAATTACGCTACCGCATTGCGGTAACCACTTTCTCCTTTTCCAGAATTGCACTTCGTGTCGTGTGTGTTTGTTTTGTTTGTGGTTGCCCGTGAATTATATACGGAGACTATTTATTTCGTCTCCCGTAGGAAGTGGATTAGTCCAAATCCGTATTTTCTTAGATTTGGGTTTTGGGTTTTGGTTTAAGGATACGTTAGCCATTTTTGAGGCTAAGATCAACTTAAACGTTTGTTAAGGATACGTTAGTCTAATTTCCAGACTAAGATCAACTTAACGGGATCGTCTAGATCCATTTCCAGTTTAGGGACATGGTGGTCCATTGCATGTATGGCCGTCGGGACCCATCACCTCTCTAACGACGTTGAAGGATTACAACGACAGATGTCAGAAGAGTTCAGAGATGTACCCTTGAACCAAAGTTGATTGGGGGATCTATAGTCCAATTTGGGACTAAAATCTGTTTGAAGGTTTAAGGATACGTTAGCCATATTTGAGGCTAAGATCAACTTAAACATGATCGTTTAAATCCGACAAAAGAGCATTTGGAGGCTCTATTGTTCCAGTTTAGGGACGTAGTAGTCCATAGGTAGTTTAAGGACATGGCGGTTCATTGCCAGTTTAGGGACATGGGGGTCCATATTCCAGTTTAGGGACATGGTGGTCCATTGGTAGTTTAAGGACATTGCAGTCCATTGCCAGTTTAAGGACATGGTGGTCCATATTCCAGTTTAGGGACATGGTAGTCCATATTCCAGTTTAGGGACATAGTGGTCCATAGGTAGTTTAAGGACGCTTAAGTCCGTGGGTTTAAGGACCCCACAGTCCGTATTTTAGTTTAAGGACGCATAAGTCCGCGGGTTTAAGGACCCCACAGTCCTTGTTTTAGTTTAAGGACGCATGAGTCTATGAGTTTAAAGACCCCACAGTCCGTGTTGATGTATGGTTGTCGGGACCCGTCGCCTCTCTGACGTCGTTGAAGGATTACAATGATAGGTGTCAAAGGAGTTCGGAGATGTACCCTCGAACCGGATGTAAATTGATTTAAGAGAGCAGCTGTGCTCAGTCAATTTAATTTGAGGACTTACGGCCATGATTGGGCTAAGTCCAGTTAAACAAATATTCAACGCTTTTATTTGTTTTTGGCCTATTAGGCCTATGTTAGGGCTTTGCCCATGTTTAAGTAATGCATTGCATTACTTTTTATTTTATTTGGGCTCTGCCCTTTATAAAGGATGCAGAGCATCAATTCTGTTTGGGCTCTGCCCTTTCATTGCATTTTATTTTTTGTTTGGGCTCTGCTCATTTATAAATGATGCAAAGCATCAATTTTACTTGGGCTCTGCCCATTTATAAATGATGCAGAGCATCAATTTTACTTGGGTTCTGCCCTTTTGTTGCATTGCAATTTATTTTGGCCTATTAGGTCTTTTTGATTTGGGCCTGGCCCTTTAACACACAATGCATTGCATTTGTCAGGCGCTTTGCGCCAATCAATGAGCGCAAGCGCCTGTGGTGATGACACGTGTCACGCAAGCGCAGTGCGTTGCGCCAGTGCACTGCGCTTGCGCTGATGACACGTGGCGCGCTTTGGTGAGTTGCGCCAATTTCAGAGAGCAAGGCTCTTTCTTAAAAGCGCATAGCGTAAGTGGTTCAGATGCTGACACGTGGCGCTCTCTGGTAGCTTGCGCCAACCCAGGAGCGCAACAGTGCAATTTTGCAAGTGCAAGGCACTATTAATCTTGAGAATCTTTTAGATTCCAGAACCAATGGTTCATAAAAAAGTGCAAAGCACTGTTTGAGTTCTTGATCCAATTTAGATCAAAGAAAACAAGTTTTTCTTGTTTTTCTTATTTTCAGAGAACCAGAGGTTCATAAAAGAGTGCAAAGCACTTATCATTATATGAAGATCATTGATCTTGTTCTTAGATCAATGATCTATTAGAAGAAATTCTTCTATTTTATGAAGGTTTTTACCTTTTTCGTCAAATTTCTTCAGAGTTCTCTCTGTTTTTGAGGTTCTTAATCTCTCCCAATGTTGATGCCTTTGATTTGGGGTCTAGGGGCCTTTATATAGTGTCCAGAAATTTGTTAAATTTGTTACAGAGATCTTTCTTTGGGGAATTTTCCCCACCGTTGGATCTTTGATCCAAGGGCTTCTGTTTTACAGAAGTCAATCTTCTTATTTTAACAAGAACAGAAAAATCTTGCTAGAATTTAATTCTATTTGCCGCAAACACCCCAGTGCATGACACGTGTCAAGCAGCACAGAGCGCAGAGCGCAGTGCAACTGCGCTGACATGTGTCGCGCAGCGCACAGCGCAACTGCGCTGACACGTGTCGCGCAGCGCACAGCGCAGCGCATCTGCGCTGACACGTGTCGTGCACGGCGCAGCGCAACTGCGCTGACACGTGTCACGCAGCGCACGGCGCAGCGCATCTGCGCTGACACGTGGCGCGCAGCGCAGAGCGCAGGTCAGCTGAAGCGTTGCTTCTTTTATTTTAATTTTAATTTTCAAAACAGAGTTTTGCTCTGATTGGGGGAAACAGAAGCGTTGCTTTGTTTCCCGCCTTAGAATTTGAACAGAGCTTTGCTCTGATTGGGGTAAACAGGTGCAAAAACTGAGTATGGTTGAAATGTGTTTAATTGTTGGTTACGGATGAGTTCAATGTGTTCCGCAATAGGAATGGGTTTACGAATTGCCACATTAGCCTCAAAAGAAGTATCAACATGAGAGGGTGTGAAAGTTTGGTACTGTTGATATGAGTTGGATGGTTGTATCCAATTGTCATAAATAGGATTAGGATCAACACTATCATATGAAGAAAATTGAGATTGGTTGAATTGTTGGCGACTAGCTTTTGCAATTTGCTCAGCAATGGTCATGGGTTTAAAAGTTATCATATTCGCCTCAAAAGGAATATCAACATTTTCATATGGAAATGATTGTAATTTTTGTCCTAAGGGTTTTGGAGTAGTGAAAAGTATGAAACTTTGGTTACGGGCTTTCGCAATATGCTTAGCAATGAACATGAGTTTAAAAGTTGGCTCACGAGCCTTAAAAGAAGTATCAACATAAGAAGGTGTTGAATTTTGACACGGTTGATAGGAATTTGAGTGTCGTGTTCAACTGTTATTTCTAGAGCCCTCTATCCTATCCCTTAAAGAAATGGTGGGATCGGAAGTTCTACCAAAACAATAACGATATAAAAAATATCTGGTTGTGTGAAGCAAAGCTCGCCAAGAGTTGGTCGGTTTGGATTACCCATCATAAGAGAAGAGAAAAGAATTTGAGATGAAAAGAAAAGAGTGTGAAATGGAAAGTTTTTTTTCAAAGTTTTTTGTGTGGATTTTTAGGATTTTTTTGCTTGGAAAGAGGGACTCGACTCAACCAATCACAAACGTGCATAAATAGCACCTAGAATTAGGGTCACCTAAGTAAAATCACTAGCAAGAAAACGGATTATATGCAAGGCTTGACTGCTCCTAGACTTCCAAAAAATAAGACGTAGGATAAATTCTCTATCACCTCTTTATCAATCTTGAAGCCAGGTAAGTGTCAGACAAGTGGGAGGTATCCGCTATACGAATCACCGAAATAGCGGGCATAATTAAATAAAAAACTTGCCTTAGACACTACAAGAAAGATGCGGATAAATAACAGATTATCCACGACCTTCCTATGTCCTAATTGAACACGATTGTCCTTAGAGGCTTGGTATAGATGTTTTTTATTAACGTAAGGTGATGCGTATGCTCGTTTGTGATTTTTTTTGGGCTTAGGAAGGGTAATGAACTCCCCACCTAGCAGTCCTAAGTACCACGTGTCGGCACGTGGGCGCTTTGCGCTCGGGCGCAGTGCGCGTGAGCGCAAACGCGCTACGTGTCGGCACGTGGGCGCTTTGCGCTCGGGCGCAGTGCGCTGGAGCACAAGCGCGCGCGCCACGTGTCGGCACGTGGGCGCTTTGCGCTCGCGCGCAGTGCGCTGGAGCGTAAACGCGCCACGTGTCGGCACGTAGGTGCTTTGCGCTCGAGCGCTAGCGCGCCGGCGAGGAAAAGAGGGCTTTTAGCCCCAGAAACTCCCGGAAGAGAAATTAGTGGAGTTAAACTCCTTGCCTTAGACACACTTGCCTTAGACACTACAAGAAAGATGCGGATAAATAACAGATTATCCACGACCCTCCTCTGTCCTAATTGAACACGACTGTCTTTAGAGGCTTGGTCTAAATATTTTTTATTAACCTAGGGTGATTCATATGCTCGTTTGTGATTTTTTTGGGGCTTAAGAAGAGTAATGAACTCTCCACCTAATTTGAATTTGGGTTTCGTTCCCCTTAATATTCGTTTAAATGATGCAAAGCAAAAACACACCAAAAACACGCACAAAGATATATTTTTATTTGCACCGCTGTTTGCAAAGAATCCTGCAGGTAGAAACAGTGTATTGGAGTTTCAGAGGAGGTGAAAGGAAGAGGGAAAGTTACCAGAAAAATTTGGAGAGGGGATACCACTAAGGCGCCACGGATCAGTTGCCAAATACCCTCTTCGGCCATGGTTCCGTCGCCGTTCTTCGTCTTGAATGCTCCAGTTTTTGGTACTGAACTCCACTACCCCTCTGCTTCTATTTGACAGCCTCTGAATTTCTGTTGGTTCGCTTCAAGTGCTCCAGATTTCATGCAAAACTCGCACAAGAATCGTTAAAAATAATAAGTTGCGTTTTTTATTTTATTAATTTTTTTTATGAAATCAACCCGAATAACAAGAAAAATAATACTACCGTCTTCCCGGCAATGGCGTCATTTGATTGTTGTGAAAAATCGAGTCTTTTATTGTTTTCTAATACCGCAATCAATAACGCTGTCACAAATAATCAGCCGATAGTGAGTACGGGCCGTCCATAGGAAAATGATGAATTACTTATCTTGTTTTAGACGAGTTAATGGAAGAACGGTTGGATTTTTATTGTTTTATACTAAAAAGATTTGAAAACTTTATAAGAGAAGCGCTTGTAGAGTTTTTCGGATTGGGTAGTTTAAAAGATGGGATTTTTTATAAATATATTCTTTTTATCTTTTTAATTAATTAATATTAGAGGCATAACGATGAATGTGGATTAGGGTGCTAAGATGGGTACTAGAGATTCCCTCTATTTACTCTTGTCCCTCCATCGATCGTTATTACACTAAAGCCTTCAATCAAAGCAATCTTAACTAAACTCAAATTGAGGTCGCAACTTTCATGCATTGAAGGTGCGCCCAAATAAGAGAGTTAAAATTCCTTTTAACTAAAGTTTAAAAAGAATTAAAAATTATAAAGAGAATTGAAGGTAAATTTCCATCAAATAAACTACCCACTCCTCAAAACCTTAACAAGTGAGGAAATTACTCGCTCATTAGGTTAGAAACAAAACGAGAAGAAAGAAGAGAAATTATGAAGAAGAACATGTATGCTAACTGCTAGGGCTCTCACGAAAGCAAGAAGCAACTTTCAAGTATCATCGCATATAAATTAAGGAAAAGGAAGAAGAAAGAAGAAAATCATAAGAAAACCATCATCTAACTAGTTAAAATTAAAAGCGAAAAAGTAATTGCGAAGAATTAAAATTGCAGAAAGTAAGTGCGAAAAAGTAAGAGGCAAAAATTAAAGAACTAATCTACCTTTTATTAAAAAGAACTTGAATTACAAAATTTAAATGGCTAAAAGAAAACCTAAACATTAAAACCCTAAATGATCTCTGTTGAGTGCTCTCGCTGCTATTTATAGACTCTGAAAGACAAAACCCTAAAGCTCGGATTAACACATGTGAAAAGACGATCGTGCCTAAAAAAACCTAAATCGAATGGCTCATATTCGACCGCTGATCCGCCACCAATTGCACCATTTAGCCGCTGATTCGCCACCTTTTGGTGGAATTATTTCTCCAAATTTTTTGTGCATTCTTCTCATGATTCTAGGAGATTTTTCTGATGATTATATTTTGAAAATATTTCTTTCTCTCTGCAGTTGCGAGAATCTTCAATCTGGTCCCAAACTTGGCAGTTTTAATTGTTGAATTCGATTTGATTTGATCTCTTAAATCCTATTTGCAATCTTGAACTGATTTGTTACCTTTAAACCTGCACAATATCTCAAATCAAATCATTAGCATCGTTTATTTTATAAAATAAGATATTCAACCAATTTGCTCACAACTAAATTATTTAATGGTTAAGAAATTTAAGGATATTTGATATGATATGATATGCACATTTTATCAATAATGATTAAGAAGCACATGTATATTTTATTTAAATATGATATGTATATATTATATCCAATTATATCAATTATAAGTTAAGAAAAATATGACAAAATCTTTTCCACATAAACCCACATATGTTCTTGAATTACAAATAACACCATTTAGAAATTAATAAAAATAAGAAAAATGACTGTAAAAATGTGCAATAAATACGACTGATCAAATTTCACTTCATACAATGACATCAAAATATTCCATCGAATCAAAATCATAAATTCATTTACTTTGAAAATAATTTAATATGCTTAATAATAGTTAGTACAGATATCTAGTCTACGTACGCAACACACAGTTTAAATAGTACGGACCGTTAGTCTACGTACGCATATAGCAATTAGTATGGACATCTAGTCTACGTACGCAAACACATGTTGACTATAGTGCCCTCAAGTCAAATATTGTAATCGCAGGCACGCGATTAGATGATTGAAGGAGGACCTATACAGGTAGAAGAGTCTTACTCAAAATGATAGTATGCTATCTGGTTTATCTTTATCATCATGTGGCATTACAGCTCACTATTACATATTGATAGAGCCCATAGGATTCCTGTTTGACTGCCAGCATTATGATGGCGATCATATACGTGGGAGCTGGGTGGTCTATAGGCACATCCTTAAATGTCCCTAGTCATGAGAGTATAGAGATCGGGCATCGATACTCCAGAGTAGACTAGTGTATACTGATCGAGACCCCGACGAAGGGCGGTGGCCGGTCTCACAAGCCATTGGTGTTAGTTTGTTCACCTAAGATAGTATGCAGGCGCTTATTGGGTTATGAGTACACTGGATGGACTCGCCGGGAACATACTAGTTGGTATTATACCTATTGTCAGATAGCAGTTCCCAGGTGGCATGTGTACAGATTAGTCTGTTGACCTGAGATTGTCATTTATCTCGTATGAGTTCCCACTGTGCTTTGATTACTACCCTACCACGGGTCAAAGGAGCCGTGCAAACAGGTTTTAGTTAGGTACAGTCCCGAACCACATGAAGGCAGTGAGCAGATCGTCGGAGATTCGTCTCTCCCGGTATTGAAGGTTGATGTCGTGTTGTGCACGGGTGACCATCACTAAAAATCCTTGATCAAGGTAGTCGAAAATTACTGATCTAGGATCAGTAGTTTCTCAGTTTGTGATGCGCTTCATACTGACACTAAATGTCGTGTTATTAAGGGTCTGATTTTATCCACCCATCTAGACTCGATATGCGATACTCTTAGACAAAAGGACTGTACTGTATGGATATTGTCACCGGACAGGCTCAGTAGGAGTCAGGATGAGTTTGCTCGTCGGCATTCCTTTCGCTCAATACCTGAGTAGCCGTTACGTACAGCTAGTGCCGCTGACGTGCTTGTGGTTAAACTCACTGTCAGTGTATTGACGAGTCTTTAGAGTCCTACACAAAGGGTTTCCTTGCTTCGGGCGAAACGACGTAGAAGCCGTATGGTTTTACGGCAGGGTTCGATCATATACGTGCACTTGTGCACATATCATGATTCGGACAGATAATACTAGCGGGCTTTGATTTAAGCCGGATCTTAGTATTATATTGTTGGATTATTTTCGTCTCATAGTATTCGTATTTTTCAGAATATGGATGCGGGTATGTATATACGGATGAGGGGCATTCTTGTAATTTATTACAAGATTGTTTCTAGAAGTAGCCACCTCATTTTGTTTATTAACCATTTTAGTTTAAATGGTTAACTGAGGTAAGAGATGAGTGTGCTTAGCTTTATTCAAGAATGACTCATGTTGTGACTCATGGGTGTGACTGATGAAACACTATTGAATCATGCTTGATGTTTTTGTTTGTGGTGTGAGATATTTTGTTAACTTGAGATATTTTTTCTTGAGTTGATTTATTCTACTCTCACTCTCACAACACTTAGACTTTTTCTTGAGTTGCTCTAGCTTCACACTCTCATCTCCCATGGAATCTTCTTCTTCCTCCACCCTAACCCTTTCATGTGTTGAGAAACCTAGGGTGTTTAAAGACAAATTAATCCTCCATTAGACTCTACATCTTCTAAGCTATCAAGTTTAGAAAACTAGATACCCTAGTTACTTCGGTTATGAAGTAGGAGCTCGATTCATAGACTCTCGGGTGGATCATCTTCGATGGAAGGAGACTGACGACCAAACTTGATCGTGGTGGCCACTAAGAGCTTGGGAAGAGGTTAAAGACCGAAGGACACGGATCATTCGGTATAACATTCTCATCTCTTTATTTTGTTTGCTAGGTTTAGGGTTTATGGTCGATCCGTATTCGGGGTTGTGGTAGCGCCAGTTTGATAAATTGTTGTTCCGCGTTCGGCCACGGTTTGATGGCTAAGGCACTGCTATAACCCAACAACACATACTTCAAATAGTACTGACATCTAATCACCTACACACACAGCGACTGGTATGGACATCTCGTCGACGCACTCGTTCAACGATCGGTATAGACATCTAGTCGCGTACACATACAACGACTGGTATGGATCTCTAGTCGCGTACTCGCTCAACAATCAGTATGGAATCTATTCGCATACACAAACATAACATTGATCATACTGTAACATGTAAAGCATGACAAGTTCTACACGTGGTATGGCAATTACTAGTAATGTGTATGTGTTAGCATGCGAGTTTGTGATTGTACCACATGGCAATTACTAGTAAACGTATAAGTGTTCTAGTGTATACGTGTTATGGCAGTTACTAATGATGTGTATGTGTAGCATATGAGTTTGTGTTGGTGCCGCATGGTAATCATTAGTAATTGTGCAAGTGTCTTAGCAATTGTGTTCGCGAAAGTATAGTAAAGGAAAAGAAATATAGTATTGGTAAACCGAGCATATTCACGATAAGTGTACTAAAGCGAAACTCATGAAATTTACTAATTACCGGACAAGTTTCAATAAACACGGCATGAATCGTAAGTATATCAATTACATAAAGTATCAATTTAAATATGTTTCACGGGGGTGTTATATGCCATTCACCCGATTTCCCATTCATAGATATGAATATCTACTCATCGATTGTGGCACTGGCTATTCGAATCTCATGACTGCCGCGCTTCCCCTCATCGCCTCGGGATCTCCTGCACTCAATCCTATAACTGATAATAATCATAAACATGCAAAGAAACCCCATCAATATCGATATAAACCCAAGCAAACTGAATATGGCAAAAAACTCAAGTTAATTAGGCAAAATAGAGCATCAGAAATATGAAGCTTAAGGCTCAGATGTTTGAAGAAGACGTCTCATGGAGACAGAGAAGCAGTAGACGTCTGAAGCTCAAGCTTAGACGTCTGGAAAACAATACGAGACCATCTAGAGAAAACACAGACGTCGGAAGCTCAAAGCTCAGATATCTGTAAAACAATTATGAAGAAAAATAGAGAAGTCGTAGACGTCTGAAGCTCATGGCTCAGACGTCTGACTCAGTAAACGGCTGAGCTCGAATTCTGAAATTTCGCAAAACTTTAAAATCAAAACTTTTGCTTCAAACCATCCTCAATAATCCAAAACAAGTTATAATCAGCAAGAAAACTTCACTAACACGCTACAACTACAACTAACCATTCAAAACTCCATTTGTGCAAGATTTAAACCACAAAAACATGATTTTTAAATAGAAGATATAGTTTTTATGACAAACGAAACTCTAAAACTTATTAAAATGATGGATTTTTATCTCTTGAAATGGAATGAAGAGGAGATCCAAACTTGAATGAGGCTACTTGAAGACTTGAAGGCTTCTATTTGGATAGAACTTATTTGGTGTTGAGAAGATAAAGAAGTGGAGGGTTTGGTTGAGTTGGGTTTCAGGGAAAGTGGATGAGAACTTGAGAGAGTGTGAGAGAGAGCTAGAAGGAAGAAAAGAGAATGCATGGTGCAACGGGCGTAGTGAGCTCATGCCTCTCCCAATATTCTATGTAGCCATGTCTCTTTTAATTATCAACTATTAATTTATTTAGCCATAGTGAATAAATTCCAAATTTTCATTTAGGCAAAATAATGCAAATATTAATATTACTCTTTGCTTGCCATGCATAATAAAGATTAAGTAGAAAAGAAGGTATTAGTTTTATCATAACAAATTTTATAGACATCTATATATACCAAATTATGATAACTCAATTCAATAATTATTATCATTTTAATAAAACTCATTATATGTTTATTTAAATTCTAAAATAAACATGATAAAACTAAGAAATGTTACAGAAGCATCAAGAGGCACCGAAAAAAATGAAGAATCAAAAGTGATGAGGAATAAACACAAATGCTAAGTGGGTATTGAAAAAAATAGTCATAGACAAAGACATGTGATGAGGGATTTTAACAAACACAATGTGGGCGAGAAAACAAAATAGAATAACAAAGAGATAAAGATGAGATATAAAGGAGAAGGTGAGGGTCTAAAGATGAAAAATATATGGAGCAGATAAGAGTAAATTAAAGCTTAAGAAATGGGTATTAACTTCTTCTTGAGAAAATGAAATGTATGTTGATTATGGATTTGCTTTTTCATTTTTTTAAAAAATATCTTGAATAATTTTGATCTCACGCGTTACGTGTGGGGTAGATTTCTAATATCATTCATAAAACATACAAAATAGAAATTTGGATAGAAATCATATAATATGAAAATTATGATATATGTCAGGGAATTATATGCAGAAACCTATATAAACGGGGGTGCTCTCTGTAAATAATCGGCCAAATTACTCATTTTGAGTAGCGGATTCGCAATGTTGGCTGCTCTCTTTTGGCGGCAAATTTTAGGGTTCCTTACTTCTTCGAAGAGATTCAATCGAATGCAGTTCTCTCCATCTCTCCAGTGGCTGATACAGCTTCGGTAAATTTTCATTAGTTTCAATTCGTCGAATTTTGGAAAAGATTTAATTGAATTCATTTCAATTGTTTTTGCATAAATGCTGTGTTAATTTTTCTTATTTTTGTTTCTCATTTTCGTAGGCACATGTGATGTTAGAAATTTGATTTTGATAGGGTTGTATTATTCATTGGTCAATTTTAAATAAAGATGGCACATTGAGGACGATTTTGATGCCCTAAATGAACATTGTGCCATTTTTACTTGGCACAGTTGGAACCAATTTGAGAGGCTGCAAGTTAGATCGCTGAAGCGGGTCGGTTTCAAAAAACATGGAGATTTCCTTTTTAAAAAATCTCTAATGAAAAAGGTGCTTCTTTCAGTTGGGCATCCCAGTGCTTTGTGAATGCAGAGGATTAATTTGGTTAATTAGCCAATGGTTTATTCATTAACTGAGTTGGGTAACTTGTGAAATTTCGATTATCAGTTGTTAAATTAATATTGTAGATTTTTATTTACTATAGATGTACTTAGTTTTCATACTACTATGCAGGCCATGTAGTTTGTATAGCTATTTTGCAATCAACCACAATTTAGATCGGAGATATTATCAAGTGAATTTTGTATACATATTTGTATAAAATGAACCCAGAAGTGGACTGCAACCTAAAATTGTGTTATCACGCTCTTCGTAATTGACCATACGCCAGTTATGCAAGCTGGTGTGAACATAAACATATACAAACCAAAGTTGATCCTTTTTTTTTTTAACTCACTTCCTTCGGTGGTTATTACCCTGCGTTGCATGCTTACTTTGTAGAGGAAACATACAACTATCGATGCATTTTGAATACTCGGATACTTAGTGGATAAATGTGGGATCTCCCTTTTAACACTTCCCAGAAAGTACATGCTAGACATGTCAAACTCGAATTAGTTCTCAAGACGCTGATAAATAATATGCATCGATAATGGGCTTCACAATGTAATTTAATCCACGCCTGAATTAATAGAATTTTGGTGCCCTTCAAATCATTGTTTCAAATCTTGATTGATGTACCAGTAATGTTCTTTTAGGCTTGCTACTATGATATCGATCAAAACATTGTTCATATTATGTATTGAGTATGTATCAGGCAATATTTTAGATATAAGGCTCTATGCAATTCAGAATATCTGATAGGACTTAATTATTTTTCCAATGTATTGTATTTGCACTTTATGCTAAATTCATATTGATTTATTTTGTCGGTTTATTTTCCTAAAAAAATTGCATCCTGCAAACTAACTTGTTTAAAGTAAGTTATAAATGACATTGTGGTTAAATGAATAATAATTTGGGGATTTCTGACCTTGTTGTGAGTTGTGACAGTGTATAATGATGGGAATGGACAGCTTCCTTGGTAATTGATACTCTCAATCATGCTAAATGACTGTATTGAATTAGTTGTTAGTAACTAAATACTCTTAGATGCTTGAGAGAAAATTTCATGAAACAAGCAAGTACAACTTATCTTGCTATATCACTGCATCACAATTACCAAGTTTGGGATGGATGCTCATATTGTTCTTCTCTTGGTCATCTGTGTTTGGTTGCAGAAATTGGGTTGAAGCTTCTGGTAGAAACTTTTTAAATCAAGATTCAGCAGAGACAACTTCTATTGTTAGCACAAAGTACAGAAATGCATATCATTTCCAACCTCTTTGACACTGGATCAATGGTTTGTTCATGCCTTTTGTTGTCTAAATTTCTGGAATTAGAAGTTAGTCCATTGAAGTCTAGCTCTATAACATAGAAATAATTTTTTCGTTTGTTTGTTTGTGTTTATATCTCATGAATCTTCACATCTGTTGTGAGTACAGCTGAAGCAAGCTAAGTTACCAACCAATATTTGAAATAAATAAGCCATATCAATATCCAAATCGGTATGCACACACAAGTAAGAAAAAGAAAAAAAAAGGACAATATATGGGTTGATTTTTTTCACAAGAGAAAAGAGGAAATTATCATTCATTGATTTTAACAGTCAACTATCAGCTATTAGAATGTGTTCAGAAGAGTGTATTGCCATGTGCATGCTAATTATAGGCGATACCAGCAAATGAACATTATTTCTAATTTTCTTTTGCTATTTGCATGAATCACAAAAGACCCGAATGGAACAGTCTACTATAATGGCATCTACCACTTAATCTACCAATACAACCCAAATGCTGCGGTTTGGGGCAACATTTCATGGGGCCACTCAGTCTCAACTGACCTCATTCACTGGACTGGGATCGGACTTGCTCTCTCCCCAACCGACCCGTTCGACACTAACGGGTGCTGGACCGGGTCCGCCACAATCTTACCAGGCAACAAACCCGTTATCATCTACACAGGCAGTGACACAACAAAGAGACAGGTCCAAAACATTGCGTTCCCTAAAAACTTATCCGACCCATTCCTTCGTGAATGGGTCAAACCCGATTACAACCCGATAATGGAACCCGTTAATGGGCTCAATGCAAGCCAATTTCGTGATCCGACAACTGGTTGGCGTGGGCCTGATGGGCTCTGGAGAATAGCGGTTGGGGCCGAGATTGGGCTAAAGAGGCCGAGCCTTGTTATATAAGAGCAAAGATTTTGTGCATTGGGTTCAGGCCAAGGACCCGTTGCATGCTACTAACGGGTCACGTATGTGGGAATGCCCTGATTTCTTTTATTTTAATAATGAAAAGGACAGGAAATATGTCTTGAAGATGAGTTTGGGAGAGACTCAGTCTGATCATTACATGTTTGGGAGATATGACGAAGAGAGAGACGTGTTTTTGCCAGATGATGAGATATTGGATGATTATCGATTTTGGAAAAGGTACGATTATGGAAATTTTTATGCATCGAAGACGTTCTTTGATAAGGAGAAGCAGAGAAGGGTTTTGTGGGGGTGGTCGAATGAATCTTATAGCATAGTGGACGATGTCGCAAAAGGGTGGTAGGGTATTCAGGTATGAACTTGTATATGCAACAGAATTTATTCAAAAACAATTTTATATGCTGGTGCCTTTACATTCATTCTTTAATGATTTTAATTGAATAAACTTCTACCTATCTAATATGAGAGAAATTCCTCTCAACTATGTTGGTAGCCTTTCTTGAACACACTCTTCCTATATTGCAAGTTTTTCTTTATTAGAGGGTGTTTGGTTTACTGCAATGGAAAATGCAACAATTGCTTATATTTTTATTTAGATGCGACCCTTGCATGAATCAAACCCAGGACCTTCTACTTTGGAGAAGAAAATTTTATTGTAGAATTGCAATAATTGTATCAGGAAATGAACTCCAAATTCGTTGTTTGGGTGCTTCCAACTTTTGTATGGTTAAAATTGGAGCTACAATAATATTTTTATAATATGGCATTGCGGGGAAGCCTGGCATTGCCTCAATTACTTTCTAACGTTGCAGAGTTGATTGCAGCATTTTCTTTATCGCATACTTCAGCTCCATTTTCAAATTCTAGTTGATGTATAATGTATTGCTAATTATAGATGGAAACTGGGATTATTTTGCAAGAAATGTTGCATGCATTTTCTATCAACTAACAACTGACATGCCTAAATGCTGATTAGCTATGGGCTCTAATGCCTAAAGCATCATCTAGAAGTTGAGTGCATATAAAAGTAAACTCATCATACCACAAGCTTACCATATATCTTATCAGAATGCTTAATAATCTTCATGTTCTCTTTTACAATATGTTTTTCTCTTTTCGTAATTCAGACTTTTCCAAGGGTTGTAACTTTAGATACCAATGGAAAAAAACTGATCCAGTGGCCCGTCAAGGAGCTTGAATCACTCAGAAGAAAACAAACACAAGTACACAACTGCGAACTAAAAGCTGGAAACCTTGTAGAAATTAAAGGGCTCAAAGTTTTTGAGGCCGATGTTGAAGTAGAATTCGAATTGCCTAGCTTGAAGAGAGCTGAGACATTCGATTCGGATTACCTTTTAGACCCTGCGATGCTTTGTCGAGAAAAGGGTGCTTCTGTTAATGGTGGGATTGTGGATTGGTCCATTTGGGTTGTTAGTGTTGGCTTCACACAACTTGGAAGAACGCACTGCCATCTTCTTCAAGGTTTTCAAATCTGGGGAGGGTTATATGGTTCTTATGTGTTCTGATCAAAGAAGGTTTGTAATACAATTTTTTTGTTTTCATTTTATGAAAATTGTTATGCAATGCTCAAGTTTACATCTTCTTGTTTATTTGCGGAAAATGAAAATAAAAATAACAGGTCTTCCTTAAGAGCAGAGTGTACAACCCTGCATACAGAGCTTTTGTGGATATGGACATAAAGAAAGAGGGGAAGATATCTTTAAGAACCCTGGTAGGTTAAGTGATAATTTGCCTTCTTATCGAATAATACATTTTTATCATAACTCCTAAGTTCTTTCAATTATATATATGCTCTCTGAATTATTTATGTTTTTATTTGCCCTCTTGAAACATTTAGAATATTTATAAATTAACTTCCTTTTGCTGATCTTTGTTCATGTAATAAGAGTAGTAATCATAAGCTTTTATTGACTATACAGTACAGAAAGAAAAATGAACATCATTTTTTAATTTGTTGAATTTTTCGTCATTTGCTAAATAAACCCTAATTTGTTGAATTTTTCGTCATTTGTCATCTTTTTTCATCATTTTCACTCGGCATTCTTTCTTTTGCTAATTAGACTCAAAATATGATATTTTAAAGGTTATAAAATGGAACACAAGATTTAAAAAAAAGGAAATTATAATATGGACTTGTTAAATTTAATTTTAAACACGATAAGCTAATATCCGCTATGTGCATATCCATTCTCACGAATAAATGGGTGTTTGAAACACGATAAAAAGATTTTGGTGGGGCAATGCATATACCAATACGGATAATTTAAAGGTGTAAAGTATAACTATGTACGTATATGAAAGATTTCAGCCGTGTACACAAAGCCCATTTTATGACCATGTTATATGATTGCATGATTTTCTTTGAATTTTAATGTTGATTATTGAAACAGATAGATCATTCAGTCATAGAGAGCTTTGGCGGCGGAGGAAGAACATGCATCACTTCAAGAGTTTTTCCTGCACTGCTCCTCAGAGGCAACACTCATTTATATGCATTCAACAATGGAACAGAGATTGTGAAGATTTTCGGAGCTCAAAGCCTGGAGCATGGCTAAATCTAGGATAAGCTAAAAATTAATGAGGTAATGGACATCGAGGATGGAGCAAAACAGTAGAGAAAACGAGTTTAGTTTGGAAGGAGAAATGATGGCTTGATCTTTTTATTTAGACTTATTTATGTTTGACATTCATTAAAGTGTTAGAAATTTTGATGGCTATTTAACATACTAAAATAGAAATGACATTATAGATGCAACAAAATTATATCATTTAAATCGAGTCTCATATTTTGTTTTACTTTCTTTATTTTTTGGTGCGAAGTATTTGTGCATTTATGTATAATTCTGATAATAATAATAAAAAAGTGGGATAACCATGTAGGATATGCTCATCAGGTTAGATGTTTAAATTTTTTGCAAGAATATATACCAATTATTAGTATAAAGTCGGTGATATGTTTGGACTCTATGAGAAATGAAAATAGTTTATGCATGGAAGCATTAGATGAGAGTTTAATGATTGTGAGATATCAAATGGTGATAAAATTATGATCAATGGATTAATTAATTAGCTATATTATATGTGACTTTGCTTAGCATATACATTTCTTGTGATTACTTTGGTATCATGCTATTATTTTGTCCACGATGAAATGCTATCCATCGTTATCAGTTATCAGATCCAATTGATGAGTGAGAGGGTAAAATAGGAGGGAGTATAGGCTGGGTTTTTTTTAATCTGAAGTGAGGCTATGATTTGATAATAGCATGATATAATGGTAGTATATCCCAATCCATAAAAGTTTCTAGCAAGGGGTCCCGTGCAACGGGTATGTGAAAAATGTTACGAAAATTCTGTTTGATATTTTTTCATGATCTACGATGGAAAAAAAATGTTGCAGAATATTAAAAGTTTATGACAATTAAATACACAATAATTTATGACAATTTAAGAAAGACATGCTGCAATCTATTTTGGAACTGTGCCCTATATATTTATAGTAGTAACTTTGCCCTATATATTTATAGTAGTAACTTACTTGTGGGGCTGACTTTTAGCAAACAAAATCGTAAAGTATGCTGATTCTATCACGTTCGTTTTAATTCGAAAACCATACAAAATGTAGGCGGGGTTGGTTCTAAGATCGACTGCAGCTTCATGATTGTAGTCACATGATACAGCTTCATGATTGTAATGACATGATGTAACTTCATAAATGTGCAACACTTTAATAACCATAAAGGCATATTGTTTGTAAATCCCTGTTTCCTTTAATAAAATCTTCCTATAATTTCCTAGTTCTCCGAGTGTTATCCTATTTTTCTCGCATTACTTTGTGTGAAGATTAGTTGCTTAAGTATTTAATTTTTCCAAAACCTTTAAACCAATCAAAGACCAAACCTAAATTAAAATCAATCCAAAACCATAACAAAATTAATCAAACCCCAGCCCATATACATTTTTCCCATTTAAACCAGCCCAAAACAAACCAAATTTTATTAAATAAAAACATTTAAACCCACTGCCCCAGCCCAGCAGTTTATTAATTAAACTAATATCCTTGATGCCGGCCCAGCCCAGCTGCCCGCGCCCACAACCCAACAAACCCGACCCAACCCGCTTCATTTCACTCCTTCTTCCCCCAACGAATCGTTTCCCGCTCGTTTTCTTCCTCCACTCCCACGTCGCGCGCCCACGCCGCCTCGCCGCCCCACGTCTCCGTGCTCGTCGCCCACACCGCGCACCCTCTCGAGCTCCTCAACCTCTCCTCGTCTCAATCCCCTTTCTCCTCTTTCCCTCACACACTCTCTCAAACTCCTCCTCTCCTCTCTCCAAGAAAACCCACTGCACCCGCCGCCGCCACCGACGACGACGAGGAAGACCACGACAATCACCCTATCCTTCTTCTCCATCAACTGAGCTCCCTCTCCTCACCATTTCTAACCTCCGCAGAACCCCCCTGCACGCCCAACTCACTCGCCACCGAGCTCGACCACCACCTGCACCCTCACGCCGGCGAGCTCCCCACCACATCGTCGATGCCCCTGCACCCTCCGCGTCATCAGCATCATCACCATCACTACAAACCCGAGCCCCCACTACCTCTCTCTCTCTCTCAAACCCAAACCACCAAGCTCCATCGCCGGAGCGACCACTGCCGACCATCACCAACCTCAGCGCACTCACAGGAACTTCCCAGCACCACACTCCGCCTCCAGCGATCGCGAACCATCACCGGACAACTCCGACGACGAGCCTGAACGCGAGCCGAGGCCGCGAACCCTAGCCGTGCCGTTCGTAGTGCGATCGTGCTGTTGCTGCTGTCGTGCGTCGCCAAAGCATCTCCAGGCAAGTTACCTACTTGCTTCATGCTATTTGTTTTACTAAAACTTGAAATACCGTCATAATCCACATGAACATTTAGTGCGACTTAAAATAGTGTATACGTTCGATGCAAAACTCGAACAAAAACCTTCCTTTAAACTGACGGAAATTGATCGTATAATCTGGCCCATGTGATAATGAACATTGTGTAGAAATTTGACCGAAAAATATGATTGTTACTGGCTTAAACGATCACCCCCAATTACACCCGTAAAAACTGAGAATTTTCCGTACATGAAACTTGTTAAAATCATAATTAATTGTGTACACATTGAAATGATGCGTTCGAGGGCTCAAATCGAAGCCGACTCGACGACCTGGAACCATATATAAGTTTTTAATTGTTTCTGTACTGAAAATCTGGCGAGAACTGGTTTGGAGAGCGGCTCTGGACTGCAGTCCAGAGCAGCTCTGGTTGTTGTTTTCTGTCTCGTAATGCTTACTCCTTTGCTGCCTGAACTTGTATGTTGCGGAACCCTATAAATTATTAAATATAAAACTGTTGGATAAATAACGCAAGTGATTGCACCCTTTTTTGTCGTCGTTTACAATTTAAACTGCAATTTAAAAGAACATGACGTATAGCAGTCCCAAACAGAATCAGAACTGATACCATAGTGTTGAACAGTGCATAACTTCTGACGTAGAGACGCGATTGAGAATCCGTCTAGTGCGTTGGAAACCCTATTGAAAACCCTAAATTTCATTCAACTGTAGCGTCGCTAAATTCTGATCCCAACTGGGTGAAAATCGTGTCGCGAAACGGACGTTCAGTTCAGAAACTGAATTTCCTGCAGCGAATACTTAAACTGAAATGGCTGTAACTTGAATACCAGAAATCCGATTGTACTGAAACAAATTTTAATGAACTTCCGACAGAGTATACTTATTACCGTATTTGTATCGTTTCACTGAATTCTGAACATATGAATTACTGCAATTTTTGTAAGCTTATAAAGTGCAAGATAGTTCATATTACACAACACTTGTTAACTGCATAAGTGTACATAACTTACCCAAATGTCATAGACCTAGTGATAGTGTGCGTTATTATTCAGTGGACATTGCATTATCGTGCGTGAATGATATTTGGTTTAGGAGTGTCAAGTACGCCAATGGAAAAGTGAATGATTCGTGACGGTGATTAATACAGCGAACAGTGACAAAACCGTGTTATTGGTGCATACTTGTACACGACTAAATCATAATCATCAATAGTGTAAACCTGGGGGAAAATGAGAAATCGAAGTGGAAAGAGCATCGTATTTAGCGAGGACCGTGTTTTAGAGGATGATCATTCGAACAGCGATTCTTATATATATTAGGTAGGATTTAGCGATCCGGCTGACATGGTTATGTCCCGGGCGTGTGGGTCGTTGTCTCGGGTATGTACGAGACTCCCGTTAAACATGATCCTCCTTTGCACAACTCGATTTCAAATATGACTTAGAGACTGATAGGGACACAGATCATACTTTGCATCATCTAGTGACATAGTGATTATCCGCATTTTACTTTCACTGTTATTACCTTATTTGCCTGTTTCATGCCATTATTATATTATTGCTATTACGTCGCTCTGACGACCTGAGTATGCATGCTCAGATCTCGAGGAAGAACCAGCGCAGAAGTCGGATTTACCCTTCGAGCTTGCAGAGATCTGGTCTGGAGTATCTTTTTCTTCTTTCCCTAAAGAGATCTTGTACTCGAACTTGGTTAGTAATTCTTTTCTTGTTTATTTGTAAATTGTGAACAATGAACTTTGATGTAATATTTCAGTGGTGTATTTCCTTTACTTCTGTGCTTTGTTTACTGATTATCATGTAATGCTAGAAGCCGAAGTGTGACTACGGCGGGATTATTTCTTGACCGTAGAAGCATGGCTGGCCTAGTCATCCCCCGTCTTCCGTATTTTGGGAAGCGGGACATGACATGGTTTATCTGTCTTTTTTTTTTTGAGACGCAGCGGATTGCATCGAGTTTACTAATATTGACCGCTACTTCATATAACAACAAAAAATATATCAGTTTAGATAATACATCTAAACTCAATCAATTTCAAGTATAAAGAAGAAATATTAGAAACCAAATCAAATGAAAATTTCAAACAAAAAGAAAAAGAAGGGGTAAAATCTAATTTTTCATTCTTTTTTGCAATATGTAGATAAACATAAAAGGAGTACATCTAAATTGCTTTAAAAGGGACTAAATGCAAATTTTATTAAAACATAGGGATGGAGCTAAATTTTTTCAATCACCATTCATTAAATGTAAGGAGCTCAATGTCAATATCCTAAAAAGTAAGGGGCAGAGGATAATTTTCTGGAGAAAAGGACAAAAATTGGCTTGATTCGCCAACATGAACATGATAGGACAAAAATAGGAAAAATAGAAAATGGCTAGGATAGAATTTATATATATATATAATTGGCGAAAATAGAAATATCTTTATTTTCTCACTTTAAGGTTATAAAACTATAAAATTCTAAAAACCAAGACATGTTTAGATGCGTTTGATATGAGATAATTTTGATGGTAATTCTACATTACTATGAAATATTACCATATTTGTTTAGATTTAAAAGATATTCCGGGGATAAAGGATTACCATGGTAATCAAATGACTCAATTTCATAGTAATTCTATTCCACCAAAAACATGCATCTATCCTATATCACCACGAAATATTCCCGTCTAACATGAATGAATAACCATCCGCCGCTGGCCTCCCTACCACCCGTCGGCCGGTCTATCTCGCCACCCGCAGGCCGACCGGCAGTAGTTGGTCATCGGCCGCCCTCGCCGGTCGTCTGCCGATTGGCCGTTCGTCGCCGGTCTCGCCGTAATCCACCGGCCCTCCTCCTGCCACCGCCAGTTAACGGTTGCACATACAAATTTTACCGGGAAAGATTACAGTATATTAAACACATTAATGCAACATTCCTTGGAATTTAGATGCCTTGTTTTCCCATTTCCGGAAATGCAAGAATTCCCGATAATCAACCATTCCATATACCTTGAGCAACATTATGGTAATATTTGCACAAATATTATAACTCCATATAACAGAGGATATATAGTAGCATGGTCATAAAGGGAAAGCTTTGTGATATTTAAAAGTGGGTGAATTGTTTAATAATAGCATAACTTTTCACCCATGTTGCAACTAAATATCATAAGTTTAAAATTGAGCGACTAAATACCACAAAGTTTTTTTTTGCACTTTGCTACACCTGACGCCATTAACGGCAGAGTCAGAATGACCAAACGGCCCCTAAATTATATTTGGATTAAGAAAAACCCTAATCCTAATTAACATAGCACTAACCCTAATCTTAATTAGCTAACCCTAACCAAAAATCATAGCCACCACCCCTCCTATCGAACGCAGCCGCATCCCCACCTCCGCCTCCATCGCCACGGCATCACCACCTCTGCCTCCCCCCATAGCCACCACCAACCTCCATCTCCTCTATGGCCACAACCGCTCAGCCCATGGCCACCATCAACCTCCACCTAGCCTCCATCGCCATCACCTCCTCCCCCTCCGCCCCATTCTCCATCACCTCCTTCCCATCACTTTCATGGCCACCACCTCAGCCCCCGTCGCCACCACCGCTCCGACCAATGATCACCATGGCCACCACCTCCTCCCCATCGCTCCCATGGCCACCACCTTCTTCACCTCCGCCCCCATCGCCCCCACCTCCTCTCCATCGCCCCAATCACCACCACCTCCGCCACCACATAAACCCTCCGCACCCGTCTCCGTATTCTCCGGCGCCGGAAACTAGCACTCCGAGAATCTAAAAAAGTCGAAGATGGGTTAGGGTTAGGTCACGTTTACGGGTTTTTCTTTCTTTCTTTTAATTTAAAAGAACCAATGGCAAAGTTGTCCAAAATTGCCCACGTGTAATTCGCATGAGCAACTTTTCCAATGACCAGCTAACAGATGATATCATATTGCTAACGGTGCAAAACATTATGGTATTTAAGTGCTTGAAAAAAACCATTTGGTATTACTCTGCAAAAAGTGTGCAATTTACCCTTTAAAAGTCAAATAATGAAAACAACGATAAGATGATAAGATATTAAATGTTAAGGTAGTGGGCTTTTAGACTATTCTCTCCATTGGTTGTGCAAGATTTATCAAACAAAATGTCCATGGAGAAAATGGTGTAAACAGATACAAATAATCTAAATGGGCTCTATCTATATTCCATGTTTATGAAATACAATAGTAATTTTTATTCCCAATGACCGTCTATATCCATATGCGATATGGTCAACATCCACCAAATATGCATATGGTCACACTTATATCCGTTCACTATCCATATCCAATATGAACAATAGTAATATTTAATAATATCCGGTTTATTTTTTCTGATCTTCATTTCATATTCGTATCCGTATCTGTATCCAAATTTTACCAACTAGCTATTCGTATCATATACAAATCCGTTTCAACTGAGGATACGGATATTCCAGGTCACACCTATAATTACTCTGCCTCTAATCTATTAACATCCCAGCCATGGAGCCCAATTTTGGCTCTTGGGTAATACAAGCGGTAAATAGCTTATTAGCCTGACCCTAAAGCTTCAAATTAATAATAAACTATTACTTTGCATTTGGGCAATGCACATGTTTATTAAGAAGATTTGATAAAGTTTGAAGATTTATTATCTTAACTAAAAGTCTTTATGAATCTTTTCAAATATTTTAGTTGTGATGCAAACATATCGCCACGTATATTATATGTGCAATAGATTGATAATGTGGAACATATTAGAATAAAGATTTTTTCTTGTTTTTCTGATTATTATATTCGACAAAACATGACAACGACATACCCCTTCATTCCTTCCATTTTGCATTATAATATTTGAGATATACGAATAGTTAAATAACATGGTTTTTTATTTAAGGTAAAGACCAAAGAAGAAAAATATTCTTTGAGTCGCCTCTTTAGAATTACGTCCCAATCTCCACATCAAGACCTTATCACATTCTCACTCCTTTTCAGGTCACACATAAAATTTGACAAACTTATATATAAATAAATAAATGGATAACTACTTCAATACGTGTAGTGATAGAATATCTCATATTCTCATTGTTAGCCTAATTTAAAACCCAAAATTGGCAAGCTATTCAAACTTACTTACCTCCAATAGCTAATTTCTTAAATATAGTTATATTCTGCCCACATAAATTGCCTCTTACACGACTTAATTGTAAGTCTACGGTAGCGTCCCGGCCGTCAATCTGACGCCAAATGCGGAAGAAAAACTTTTATAACTGGCGCTATCGCATACTATAACCCGGATCTGCCATTAACGCTAAACTAACAAACTGTAAAAAGCGTAGAAAGGTTATACCGAACGATCCGAGTTCTTTATTCTTTAACCATCATCCCACGCTCCTGTTGCGGCTGTTCCGATCTCGTCGATCTCCGATCTCCTCGTCCAGGTGGCACCACGTCAACGGATCTTTAAACGGGCTCCCGTCTCTGACCCGAGGCAACTCGGTCATCAAGTTTGCTAAAAGAGAAGACCAAAATTGATGTAGAGAATGAGTAGAACACTTTGTCTCACTTCGTCCAAAACCATGGACGAACGGTTAATGAAATTGCCTTTTGGAATGATATGAAATGAGAAATGTGCTATGAAATTTCCATACACCAAATCACATAAACTTTTTTAATCAACAACCATCTCTCTCTCCAAGAATGGGCCGGCCACATATATAGAAGGAGGGAGGTGAGTGTAAGAGCAAGTGGTGACCATTACAAAAGCTTCTCACAAAAGATCAAGAAGAAATATCTTAGCAAGAACAAGAAATATTAATGCAAAAGAATGAGTCACATAATACACCTCATCAACTCATTAAATCAAACAATGAGTCACTAACCTAGTCACCTCTTCTAGAACCTTCCTCACTCATGACTCACCTTATGACTCACCCAAAGATGAAAAGATAAATCCTTATTAAACCGAATGTTTAATACGGGTGATAGAAAACTGGAAACTGGCAACTTCCAAAAGCGACCCCGAAACGAATTTCAGGATAACCCCGTAACTGTATAAATATACCCGTATTTGTATTACGACCGAATACAAATGCAACTGAGACAAAAATATTATATCTACTAAGTATAATATATGGATCCGGCTTAAACCAAAGCCCACCAGTATTATCTGCCCGAAATATGACATGTACGTAAACGCACGTGCATTTTCCGAACCCTGCCATAAAACCATACGGCCTCTACAACGTTTCGTCCGAACTTGGGAAACTATCTGTGGGGGACTCTAATGACTTGTCAGTACCCTGACAGTGGGTTTAACCACAAGCCGTCAGCGGCACTAGCTGTGCGTAACGGCTGCCCATGTACTGACCTCAAGGGAGGCCGATGAGCGAACTCATCCGGAAACCCTACTGAGCCTAACAGTGACAATGTATATACAGTTCGGTCCGTTCGTCTATGAGTATCGCATATCCGGCCTAGGGGCGGGTAACGTCAGACCCCCAATAGCGGTATAAGTCGTGTCGGAGACAAGCCCTGAACACCCTGAGAAACTACCGGAGTACCTACCAGTAATTCTTATCTGCCTTGGCCAAGGACTTGGTGTAATGGCTTTCCTAGACACAGCGCGATCTCCACCCCCAATACCGGAAGAGACGAATCCCCTGCCGATCCGCTCACGTGCTTCCATGTGGCTCGGGACTGTACCCAAAAACTAGCTGTTTGCACGACTCCTTTGAGCCGTGGTAGGATAGAAATCAAAGCACAGTGGAACTCACACGAGACAAATGACGACCTCAGGTCGATGAACTAACCTGTATACATGTCACCAGGGAACTGCTATCTGACGATATGTATAATACCAACTAGCAGGTTCCTGGCGAGTCCTGTCCGGTGTACTCATAACCCAATGAGCACCTGTATACATCTTAGGTGATCCAACTGACATCAGTGGCTTGTGAGACCGGCCACCGCCCCTCGTCGGGGTCTCGACTGTATACAGTAGTCTACTCCGGAGTATCGATGCCCTGTCTCGAAACTCCCACGACTAGGGATAACTATTAAGGATGTGCTTATGGACTACCCAACTCTCACGTATATGATCGCCCTCATACTGTTGGTAGTCAAGCAAGATCCTAAGGGCTCTATCAACGTGTAACATGTAATCAGTCACCTGAACATGTACACGACCGATAAAGGCAAACCAGATAGCATACTATCATCTCGAGTAAGACTGTCCTACCGGTATAGGTCCTCCTCAATCATTGAAATCACGTACATGCGATCCAATAATTGACTTTGAGGGCACTATATCCAACAATCTCCCACTTGCACTTAAGGCTAATTATTGCGATGTCGCATACTCACAGCCCGTGTGATACCGAACATCCAACTCCTCTACTAATCAGTTTCACAAAGCCCGTTTGTAAAACTCTTGTGTTCGAGAAATAGCCTCAATGAGTGGATCCGCCCTGATGTTTCTTTCTATATCTCTCTTAATCTCAAGTTCGCGGAGAAAGCCATATCCCGAATTGAGTAATACCTGTCTTAGAATATGTCTGGATATCTGATGGGACCTAGTTCATAAATGAACTCCAAATCCAAACTTCTTAGACTGTATCGTCAACTGAACCTAATCAGTATCCTGCACCATGCCTCCCACAGTATCCTCTTGGACCACCTGTCCATAATACCGTCCCTCTTCGTCAGAGGGAAAACTATAACTCTGACAATCACTCTGTCGTCCATGTCACCTTTGAAGCCTGGAATGATAATCGTCTCCCGAAGGAGGCTGCTGTCATCAAATCCGTAGAACATCCACTTATGTTCTAAAAACTGCTTCCTTATGTTTCTCCAGGATTGGATTAATATAAACTTATCGTATCTAGTGCAAAAACAATATCTGGTGTGGTACTTGATATCTCACGATTGACTCAATTGCCTAAGCTAGTGATCTGCCAATCATGCACATCCCTCTCCCCTTTAGTCTGTAAGACACCTTTAGAGAGGGTGACTCCATCACCTGCAGGTACACCACCATGCCAGGAGTCATCTATTCTAAAATACTATTAGAATACTGTCAAAGTACCCATATTGGGAAATTACCCAAACCTAGATCTAAAACCATAGATCTAGTAACCAGAATGTCTGATATTATATCCATATCCTGTCTGGAGAAACAACTGTGTGACGACCACAGTACAACTGATCGTAGTTTAGGAATTTTACTTCCTACTCTGTGTATGTCATCCAAATACCAGGACATCACACACCCTACTACCTTCTCAACAGATCCATCCCCTATTCTGATGAAGTCAAATCCATGACTGTGACATCAAAATTAGATGATCTATCTCCGCTATAACTGCTCAAGTCTATAAATAGACATAAGCTACTTGCCCACTATGCTTCCGCTGCTCCCACTGACCACAACAAATCTCTGACAGAATAATATATACGTGCACTTCTAAACCTAGTTTAGAACGACGCTATACTTATCCTCCTGCCGGGTCTCATAGCCTGGAACAACCGTAGTGTCAAGTCTGGGTAAACAAAAACCTCCCTGTCACCGTCCTTGAGGCTACCGGAGTATCTCTCGGGTGTCTGAGGTTACCCACCATATTTACGGAGTGACTAATGGAATGTTAAACCTGATTGAATCTTTAGGTCCTATTAAATTTTTCGTAATCGTTTGCGGTTCTGGAATCACTTCCAGTTCTACCATACTCCCACTACTGTTTTCTGAAAATATCCATTTTTACTAAAACTGTGGCGAGTCAAGAACAATATCACTATTGATCTTCCAGATGGTAGAAAGTCAACCCTCGACATAGCCCGGGCCAACCCACAAACTGCCATTACAGAAACGTGTCTCGAGTTATCCAGAGTCTGGTTTTAAGTATAAGCTGGACAACTCCCCGTACCTTAACATCGTTAAGATATTAACCATTCTATATCCAATATAGAAACTTTGGCACTTATTTAATTGGAACCAGATTCTAATCATGCAGCTGTCTCCAGTGCATATCAACTTAATGGAGAGAGGCTAATCAGCATTACTCAACTTAGGAATGCATCCAATTATGAGTAACCTGAAAGAGAAACAAGTTTCTCAAAACTTTTACTATCAACTGAATACCAATCACAAGAACCTACATCTTCAATCTCTTTGAAGAATCCCGATACTTACGACATCTGATTCTCTACTTTCTTCTTATACCCATAACTTCTCAAAACTTAGACATTGTTTTTCTACGAAACACTTGTCTAAAAACTAGAGAAGTCATAAGTAAATAGAACATAGTACGAGGACCAACCCCTTTGTCCTGATGGACACTGGGCAACATACAATACTCTGTATAAGTCCGCTGAGTTCAATAACTCAAAACCTGTGCATCGTAGGTTGAAAACTGTACTTATGGTTAAGAACTAGTCCGTTGTTCAATGCTCCTTACCCAATCGTCAACTGATGTAGGTAAATGTCACCGACATAATATTAAAAAGTTATATCTCACTTTATAGAAATAAACGTACAGATATATCATTTTGAAATTGGTACACAACAACGGGTACTCAAAACCAAATACATGCCTGCCGGCAATAACCAAAGCGACTTCCTTAAATATCACCAATTACAACGAATTCCGATATAATGAGGATGATCACCTAATTCCCAATAACTCACTCCCACTCATCATCTGTAAAACCATACAGATGTGAGAATCGTACCGGGTAAATACATACTCTGGAGTAAGTATCTAATCGGGAAAACAGTTTTCCTTTAACAATGCACTGAAATATGAAAATGTTTCGTAGGGGTATCCTGGTATTCCTAGTAATGCCTCTTCCATAATCCAATTCATGACTATAACCGTATATTTAATTGCCTTCTCTCCAAATCCCTTTATTTGTCTTTAGTCGTTACCTTCTGTACACCATCGTTAGGCTAAATGGTTTTCTTCCTTCCCTACCGTTCGGCACTAGCCTATGGTTTGGAAGAAGACTATCCAGTAAACATAATAGGTGTACTCTCCTAATGCCAGGGGTACTCGCAACTTGAGAGAAGGTGATGATAAAAGACAACTGAATAATACCTTATTCTATTTCTCCCGAACTGGGGAAAAAGGCAAAGGTGAAATAGGAGTGGCGATGAAATACGCGGTTTGGTCGTGAATGATAACAGTCGCAATTTACTTTGCCCTCTTTCTAATCCCTTTATTTTGTCTTTACATATTACCTTCTGTACACCCTACTTAGGCTAATTGGTTTCCTTCATTCCCTACCTTTCGACACCTGCCTATGGTTTGGAAGAAGACTATCCAATAAGCGTAATAGGTGTACTCTCCTAAACCAAGGAGCCCTAGCAACCTGAGAGAATGTGATAATAAAAGACAACTGAATAAACCAATTCAATTTCTCCTGAACCTGGATCCATCCTCGAAGAAGTCCCTTCGAGTTCGTATATAACCATACGATGGATCTATCCAATGGAAGTGGATGTCCGTAGTAATACGGAGTGTTCTGAGAAATGCAAAGGGCAAAAGAAGGAGCGGCAATGACTTATGCAACTCAGACAATCCAAAAGCCAGTATTTTAAGAAGGTTCGGTCAACTTGGTCACTGAGTCATAGTCTAGGGTCGGTCAAAGGTCACTGCCAAAGAGAGAGAGAAAAGAAACACTTTGCGTGCACTCTAACCTAGATCAGAATGGTTATCACTTTATCTAATTAGGAAACCTCCCACTGTACTGTCAAATTCTCCTCCAAACCTGAAAGAAGAATCAATCGGGATCACCCGAAGAGTAAACCAACTCATCAGTGGGAATCGGGATCCAACTCTCATCGCATGATAACGTGACGGAATCCACTTACGTTATCACACTCCAGAAGGTATGCGCATGCCTGGCAAGTTTCAGTTTCTTTAGAAACTCCCGATATGATTTTTACCCCCCATGTTCTTATGACCTTGACGAAGGCCAACAAATCATAAGTCACATGTCAAGTTCTGGCCGTCATTATCTTGTTAATTCGAACCCATCCGTACATACCCTTGACGAAGGCCAACAAGGTAATACGACTGTCTCAAACCAACTCATCTATCTATGCAACAAATGAATATCCCAGCAGCTGCCAAACACTATGCCTGGACGAAGGCCAACAAACATAGCTTGAATACCACTGACCATCCATAAGAAATGACGGAGGGCTACGGCTGGTTTTTGGCGAAAAACCTTTAACGTAATGAACTTGATCTCGTTGAAGGAACCTGATAGCTTTTTATAAAAATATAGTGGCGAAAACCTTTGCTAAAGAGGTCACTCCCGGTGAAGGGATCTCGGCTCTTTCCTCGTGGAATGAGGTGCAGGATATTCCAACTGAATACCGCGATGCAAAGCAACTTGTAATCGACTATAGTGAAGTTATTACCCTGACGCAAACTTCTGCCCAAGGGGTCACTCCCGGTGAAGGGATATCGGCCCTTGCTTCGTCGAATGAGGTGCAGGATATTCCAACCGAATACCACTATGCAAAACAAAAGGAAACATCTTTGTAATAACACTTTTTAAATTTGTTCCAACAACATCCAAACAGGTTTGTTTTCCTTTGCATTGATCAGAATCAATGCAGTCCCATCAACTAATCACACCAGAAAAGAACGAAAATAAAATGTACGTATATGCCATCCGCATTCATCACTGGGTCCCGTTATCACCCGTTAGATTACTTAACTAACGACAGAGCGGGGACTGAACTAGCGCGGGTGTAAAACATATACAACATCTAATAGTATATATACCAATATACAATAATTGCTCCAGGCGTGATAATATGCAACATTACAGAAAAGTAATAAGCATCACAGAACAATACAAATAATCTGGGATCCCCGGGTTTCACAGAGCCGCTGCTGAAAGCCGACGTTCCCCTGGTCGTGTGGATAGTCTGTGCAATGAAATCTAGACCCCTACGGGTGCGGCAAGTTACCCGCCAAAACCTGAAGCGAGGCATCCCCCTACAGCAAAGTGAATGGACCACCCTGCACTTCACGGAATCCGGTAACTTGAGCACCCCTCCTTGGGTCAACCTGAACCCCCTACGAGTGCGGCGAATAGTCTGCCAATTCTAGAGTGAGGCCCCTCTGCCTCTCAAAGTCATGAGATGCGGACCCGTTGCCCTCCAGAACCCGGCTATCCGTGCACTCCGTCGCGGGGCAAACCTAGTACAGAAATGAAAAATATGTACAACGGGTACATCGGCCTCAACCCAGTCGTGCCCCAAAAGAATATTATACAAACAGGTAATGACGGCAGTCCATATGTTGGACGCTCGTCTCGCAATATCAAATGTACAAATAAATCCAAGCTGCACTACCATTGCACACTGCTATCCACCACGACAAATCCGCAACATCACAGCACAACACAGAACATCAACGCGAATGTCACGTTCGCAAACCCGTCTAAAAGAACTATAGCAATCAGACGCGGTTTACCGCTCGAATGATATTCACGGTCGGAGATATAATATAAGTACTGTAAACTGACACGTTTAAATTTCGATCGACTAAATTACCCGAAGTGGACCCCACATACATCTGCTGTACAGTAACAAAAACTGGGCCCAAATGAAATATACCAAAAACCACAATTTACCAAGTCAAGCATACTGAAGCAATTTGGACCACTGATCCTATATACTGGCCGCGGATGCGCGGTCAAACCCTAGGTTTGACCGCGGATCCGCGGGGGTATAGTAAGATCACGTGACCGGATTTTTACAGTGTGGTTAAAAAACCCTGCTCAATTTTCTGGGATCATCAAAATAATTTTTAAACCAGATTTAAAATCGACAGAAACATTGAACAGAAAAATTGTAGTTTTTGAAATTCGGTCCGATCGATGTTTTAAACGTGTTAGCACAAATTAGTAAAGCTTAATGACGAGGCTTTGATACCATGTAAGTCTACGGTAGCGTCCCGGCCGTCAATCTGACGCCAAATGTGGAACAAAAACTTTTATAACTGGCGTTATCGCATACTATAACCCGGATCTGCCATTAACGCTAAACTAATAAACTGTAAAGATGGCAGAAAGGTTATACCGAACGATCCGAGTCCTTCGTTCTTTAACCATCATCCCACGCTCCTGTTGCGGCTGCTCCGATCTCGTCGATCTCCGATCTCCTCGCTCAGGTGGCACCACGTCAACGGATCTTTAAACGGGCTCCCGCCTCTGACCCGAGGCAACTCGGTCATCAAGTTTGCTAAAAGAGAAGACCAAGATTGATGTAGAGAATGAGTAGAACACTTTGTCTCACTTTGTCCAAAGCCATAGACGAACGGTTAATGAAGTTGCCTTTTGGAATGATATGAAATGAGAAATGAGCTATGAAATTTCCATACACCAAATCACATAAACTTTTTTAATCAACAACCATCTCTCTCTCCAAGAATGGGTCGGCCACATATATAGAAGGAGGGAGGTGAGTGTAAGAGCAAGTGGTGACCATTATAAAAGCTTCTCACAAAAGATCAAGAAGAAATATCTTAGCAAGAACAAGAAACATTAATGCAAAAGAATGAGTCACATAATACACCTCATCAACTCATTAAAGCAAACAATGAGTCACTAACCTAGTCACCTCTTCTAGAACCTTCCACACTCATGACTCACCTCATGACTCACCCAATGATGAAAAGATAAATCCTTATTAAACCGAATGTTTAATGCGGGTGATAGAAAACTGGAAACTGCCAAAAGCGATCCCGAAACAAATTTCAGGATAACCCCGTAACTGTATAAATATAGCCGCATTTGTATTACGACCGAATACAAATGCAACTGAGACAAAAATATTATATCTACTAAGTATAATACATGGATCCGGCTTAAACCAAAGCCCACCAGTATTATCTGCCCGAAATATGACACGTACGTAAACGCACGTGCATTTTCCGAACCCTGCCATAAAACCATACGGCCTCTACAACGTTTCGTCCGAACTTGGGAAACTATCTGTG
Source organism: Agapanthus africanus (assembly GCA_030015575.1). NCBI lineage: Eukaryota > Viridiplantae > Streptophyta > Magnoliopsida > Asparagales > Amaryllidaceae > Agapanthus > Agapanthus africanus. The sequence goes on from CM057337.1 coordinate 671,234,286, forward strand.
GGGGACTCTAATGACTCGTCAGTACCCTGGCAGTGGGTTTAACCACAAGCCGTCAGCGGCACTGGCTGTGCGTAACGGCTGCTCATGTACCGATCTCATGGGAGGCCGATGAGCGAACTCATCCGGAAACCCTACTGAGCCTAACAGCGACAATGTATATACAGTCCGGTCCGTTCATCTATGAGTATCACATATCCGGCCTAGGGGGCTGGTAACGTCAGACCCCCAATAGCGGTATAAGTTGTGTCGGAGACAAGCCCTGAACACCCTAAGAAACTACCGGAGTACCTACCAGTAATTCTCATCTGCCTTGGCCAAGGACTTGGTGTAATGGCTTTCCTAGACATAGCGCGATCTCCACCCCTAATACCGGGAGAGACGAATCCCCTGCCGATCCGCTCACGTGCCTCCATGTGGCTCGGGACTGTACCCAAAAACTACCTGTTTGCACGACTCCTTTGAGCCGTGGTAGGGTAGAAATCAAAGCACAGTGGGAACTCATACGAGACAAATGACGACCTCAGGTCGATGAACTAACCTGTACACATGTCACCAGGGAACTGCTATCTGACGATATGTATAATACCAATTAGCAGGTTCCCGGCGAGTCCTGTCCGGTGTACTCATAACTCAATGAGCACCTGTATACATCTTAGGTGATCCAACTGATACCAGTGGCTTGTGAGACCGGCCACCGCCCCTCGTCGGGGTCTCGACTGTATACACTAGTCTACTCCGGAGTATCGATGCCCTGTCTCGAAACTCCCACGACTAGGGACAACTATTAAGGATGTGCTTATGGACTACCCAACCCTCACGTATATGATCGCCCTCATACTGTTGGTAGCCAAGCAAGATCCTAAGGGCTCTATCAACGTGTAACATGTAATCAGTCACCTGAACATGTACACGACTGATAAAGGCAAACCAGATAGCATACTATCATCTCGAGTAAGACTGTCCTACCGGTATAGGTCCTTCTCAATCAGTGAAATCACGTACCTGCGATCCAATAATTGACTTTGAGGGCACTATATCCAACATTAATAAGCTCATAAAATCGTTTTGATGTCTAGTCAATACAAACTTCACATGTATAAGATTATTAAATTATTTATAAATCTGATGTCATGATGAAGCTTTCCCTTTCATTATCATTGAATTTTATTGGTTCATTATCTTTTCTATCATAACCACACAAATATGCTTCAAAACTCATATGTCATACCGTGTACAATTTGTATTTGCATGAGGATTCATACCTTCTATCACGGTCAATATATGTATTTTCGCATTTTATTAATTCGTTTTCTGTTGATTCTACATTTTCACTTATTCTTTTAATTTTTCCATACCTAAATCTTGTTCGTAGCGGAAAGAATGAGCACAACTTTTTTCCTCTTAAAAAATAATTTTTAAGACTAAAGTTAGAGGGGAATACCATGTGAAAGTGATCAGAAGAAAAAGCAATCATAATGAGACAAAATTTAAAATTCCTAAATAGATCCAATAGGGATGATGAGACACCTATTCTCTCGAGTCATTCAGAAGGTATATATATAAAAAATTATTTATATAGAATTAAGTAGTAGATAAACAAAATATTAAACAAAATTTTCCAGATGTAAAGATGTGGCAAAAGGAATAAGATTATCTCCAGTCCCTCACCATGGATTTGCTTTCCAAGTCCACAAATTATTGATTGAATGAAACAAAAAACTTAAAGGTTGTTTTCATTCCTATTATAGCACATGGCCACATCACGATTTTATCCATTTAAAATTTTAAATTAGCTTTTTTAATTTCAAATATCCTACTCCCATCCACTCTTTCCAGTGCACAACAAAAATAAATATTAATTTTCTCATTGCATATAAAAAAAAACCAGTGTACATTTATGCTAACCTAATTTTTATTTTTTATATTTTTTATGTAAGCCTAATAAATACTTAATTGTGAGAATTCAACCAAGATGCCCTACATCTTCCTTAAAACAACTTTGGGAAAGAGCATGTTGTTATCCATGTCATAGAGAGAGTTTCTCTTCCATATTGATTAAAAAGTCAACTTTTCACAACTTTTATTGATAACTAACAAGGGTCCCATACCATGCACAAGTAAAAAAAAATTGCCATAGAATTAAAAAAATATGTTATTGCAGAAATGACCAGCATTTCAACTAAATTTTATCGTCTCGCAAATCTTTGAAACTTAATCCAAATTTTCTCAAAGATCCCGAAAAATTTCTTCATTTTCTTTGAAAATAATTTCCTAAAAGTCTATTTGAATTTACGTCTTTATCTATTTTCTACATGTATTCAATGGACGTTAAATTATAATTGAGAATTTTCAGGTCATTCGACGTGTCGAAGATGGAGATGTCAAATCTTTTCATATCAAGAAAAGGAAAAAGAAATTAAACATTATTATTTTTTAAATCGATTTTCAGACATCATTATATTTTTTGGAGAAAAAACTTAAACCAAATAGCATTCATAAATTCCTATACAATACTATGAGATTTTATCAGAAATGAAAAAAGTTACACATATGAATTAGTTTTTTGAACAACCATATCGACGCGAAATTCATAAAAAGAAATATGATATGCATTAGTTCTTCAACAGTGTTATGCCCCGTGAGATTCCATCAAATATATATCCATCCCATTCATTAATGAAGATATAGATAGATTAAGACAAATTCATAATAAAAGTTATGAGATTTCATCAAATATATTTTGTATCTTATCATTAATGGAAAACAATTAGGATGAACCCATAATGAAAGCAAAATGACCAAATAGAAATTTAAAGCCCAAAAGAGGGCTGAATAAAATTGCATAAAATTGCGGCAAACTCATAATGAAAGCTGAGAGACAAGATGCAAAACCAAAGCCCAAGGAGGAGCTGATGACAATTGTGAGGATGATTTGAAGGAGAGGACAAAAATGATATTGAACCAAGCATGAAGAGCAAAATTGGAAAGGACAAAAGCTTGAATCAAGCATAAAATATATACTCGAAAGAACCCATACGCAAGTGCAGTGTCCCTGTAGTTTTCATCCGTATATTTGAAAGTAAAATGAACAGTGCGCTAAGCGACGATTTTCCAATATAGTTGCAGTACGATGGTTGTTGAAAATTAAAAAAATTTCCATGACGAAATTAAAGTGTATTATTGGAGTTTATTTACGAAATTTTGCAACCATGACTAAATTTTAAAAATAAGGGTCTTCCATTTAATTTTTCGCCAGATGCCAAAAAAGAGCATGAAAAACCGAAGTTTCTGTATATCTGGAAGCAAAATGAATAGCGTTAAGCGACGATTTTCTAATAAAGCTACAGGAAGATTGATGTCGTAAATTAAAAATTTTCCATGACAAACTTAAAATGTATTATTGAAGTTTATTTACGATCGCAAACATCACAAAATCTTGAAAATGAGGGTCTTCCAAACAGTTTTCCGCTTGATTCCAAAAAAGAGTATGAAATACCGAAGTTTCCATTTGTATATTCGTAAGTGGGAATTCTCCAGATCGCGACACGTAGCGGATGACGTGTCAATCGTTTAAGCCCACTAGATTCCTGGGGGTTACAAAACTGGAATAGGTACGATGCACTGGTGTCACGCCCCGCTTCCCAGAGTACGCAAGATTTGGGCACGTGACATAGCCAACCATGCTACCTGTGGGTAGGAAGTATCCATCCACAGTCACATTACGGTTGTAAAGATATCAAGAACAAGATAAAACTAAACTAATACATGTCCAAATCCATAATAACAAGAATCAATAAACAATAAGTGCGGAAGCTAATGATCCAATACAATGAATAAACAGTATGTCCCATAATGCGGGCTCAAATCTGGAAATGAAATGACATAAATAAACTAAACTCTAAAGAACTCACAGTTCAGCCTGCTGGCTGAAGTACTCCTGCTCGGTCGACGTCAAGGGCACGGAATCTGGGCCATGCAAAACCCAGACGTCAGCGCGTCATGATATCAAGTATATAGCATAAACATGGTAATAAACAATGCAAGCATGAACATGAATAAAGCAGCAACAAGAAGTAATAAACAGGGTAACGTGCAGTAGTGACTAAACTGTCCTATCAGGTTTTCTACTCTATAGTCTTTGAAACCAATTGATGAATCGTCGATGTAACTCAATAGTATCCCGTACATACCCGGGATCACGGCCACAATATTCTCGGCTGAAACCGAGACATACCGTAAGGCACAGAAAGGAAAGTATCAGTATCCCGTACATACCCGGGACCACGGCCACAATATTCTCGGCTGAAACCGAGACATGCCGTAAGGCACAGAAAGGAAAGTGTACACTCGGTATTACCCCGTACATACCCGGGATCACGGCCACAATATTCTCGGCGGCAGCCGAGACATGCCGTAAGGCACAGAAAGGAATGTGTACGCTCGAACGGTAGTGAACTGTCGAGTTACAAGTCAGGTTCATCTTTGATTTCCCCATACCCCCAAGCTATGTATGTCAGGTCAGGTATTCAGTAGTCAAGGGCTATGCCAACACAAGTCAAGTAAAGGTAGGTCTGTCTGGATCGACAGCAGTAAAGATCAGGGTTATCGGCATTAGGCATGAGATCAGGTAACAGGTCAGGTTACCTTCAACAGGTAGAGTCGATATGTACATGGTGTCGTATCCGGTGTATCAGTACATGTGTCAGGTGTATCAAGATCGGTCAATATGTAATGCAATCAGGTATGTGCTCGCAACAGGTATGCAATCAACAATGAACAGTAGCAGGAAACAGTAAATAACAATATTAATCTAGGTAAACACAGTGATGTTTCGTATTCTCTTATTAATCCGGTTCACGCACCTTTGAGGTGCAAAAGCCACAAGGCGAAACAATATCGATAATATACGTAATGGAGTTACATGAATTTGAACTAAGCATAATAATTGTCTCATGAGTGATTTTAACAAATGAATTAGGAATGATCTACTTGGTTTGATTAGTTAAGTATGAATTAATAGCAGACCGGTTAAAGCGAGCAATGATTTCATTGATTTAAGGTTACGGATAATCGTGGCTAGCAATTCTAAGTTATAAAAGGTATCGATGTTATATTAGTTGTGTGGTTATAGTATGATGATTAAGTTGTAGCATGTTAAGCAAGTATTCGGATACTTGCCTCGGCGGTTCCGCAAACCGAAACACGGATGCGATGTCGGTAGAAACCACGATACGGAAGCACGGGCCACGGATCGAGTCCCAACAGAGGTCAACGGGATCACACGGACCAGGGGACTTCGCTGGAGCGTCGGGTTCGTCAGACGGCACGGTCGGATCCGGCAGCAAACAGAACAACAAAGTTAGCAAACAAAACTACGCATTCACGATACGGACCAGCGGGGGTGTTGTACCAAAAGGAAGGAGAAGGAAACTTACAGGGAAGGAACAGGGTGCAAACACGATGGCTCGACGGCACTGGATCGCCGGCGAAACGACGGCGGCGGCTGCAGTAAGGGGAAAGGCCTCGGGTGTGCAGGGTAGTGTGCTGCGGCGAGTTGGAGAGGAGTGTGGTCGGCCCTGGTGGTCGTGGGAGAGAGGGAGGTGGTCGGAAGTGGCGTCGACGAGGTCGCCGGCACGTTCCTCCGGCGAACAGCGGGGTAGGCGATGGGTTAGGGCTCGGGTTTACTGTTCCGGCGAGGGGAGGAAGGAAACGACGACGAGGTCTCGACGAGTAGGGTGAAAGGGGGTCGTGGGAGGCTTCAACGGTCGGAGGCGACGTCGACGGCGAGGTCGCGAGGGGATGGAGGCGTCGGGGAGATGGGTTGCAGGCGCGGGAAGGAGCGGGCGAACGGGAGGAAGAGGGTAGGTGGGTGCGGTGGAGGTCGTGGTGGTGAGGGCGGCGACGGCGAGGTCTCGAGGAGGCCGGCGGTGAGACTGCGGGAGGCTAGGGTTAGGGTTGAGGGGTTTCTCTCGTGGTGGGTTAAAGGGAGGAGGCGGCTGCATGCTATAGATATATAGAGGAAGAGAGAGAGAGAGGGATTAGAGAGAGAAATAGAAAGATTGAGTGAAGAGAGAGAGAGAGAGAGGCGGAGAGAGATAGAGTGGAACGGGGGGGGGGGGGGGGCCCACGAGGGGAAAGGTGGCTCGTGATTGGCCAGGGAAAAATATGAGAAGGATTTTGAGGGATTAAACTGTTGAGGAAAAGATTAGAAGGTATATATATATATATTCGATATAAAATTCAAATGGGCCCTTTTTGGCGCGAAATGAAACATCTCCAAATCGCGCCCGGGTTGCGCCCAAATGATCCAAATTCAAATTATAAGATTTTAAGCGGGTTCCAAATTTTGAAAAGAGGCGTTTAATGATTAAAATGCATGCCCCCAAGTCGGACACTTGCACGCGCGCGTAGTCGCCCAAAATGGCCCGTTTAGCCAAACGGAACGGGATCTCGACACGCGGACGCTACCACGCGACTAGTGGCGATGAGTAGGCTAACATGGACATCTTAAATTTCACTTTCGGAGTTAAAATTTGTTATGTGCCAAAATGACTTAACCGGGTAAAATTTAGCAATAAACACCAGAAAATCAGGAAAATTGGAAAGAGCAATAAATAACCCTCAACTAGTAATATTCATAGTATTATTGGGCTCGGGTGTTACATCATACCCAACTACAAAAGAATTTCGTCCTCGAAATTCCAAGAATACAAGATAGCTAACTACTGGAAAGGATGAGGGAATTTCTGCCGGATCTCGTCTTCTCGCTCCCAAGTGGATTCCCCATGCGATCAATTACCCCAAGAAACTAGCACAAGAGGGATAACCTTGTTCTTGAGAACTTTTTCTCTTCGATCCTTGATCTCGACTGGTCGCTCCTCAAAAGTCAGGTCCCCCCGAACGGTCAACTCCGAGTGATCCAAAACATGAGTCTCATCACGAACATACCTCCGTAGTTGAGACACATGAAATACATCATGAACTCCTGCTAATGACGATGGTAACGCCAACCGGTACGATACCTCTCCGACACGCTCCAATATCTCGAAGGGTCCAACGAATCGGGGACTAAGCTTTCCCCGACTTCCAAAGCGAATCACCCCTCTAGTCGGTGATATCTTCAGGAATACCAAATCGCCCACGGCGAACTCTAGAGGTCTTCTTGACGTGTCGGCCCAACTCTTCTGTCTGTCTTGAGCTGCCTTCATATGCTTTCTGATTGTATTCACCTTCTCGACTGTCTGCACCACCAAATCTGGTCCTAGTAACCTTCGTTCACCAACATCACCCCAACAAACAGGTGAACGGCACTTACGACCATACAGTGCTTCAAACGGGGCCATCTGAATTGTCGCTTGAAAGCTGTTGTTGTACGGAAACTCCACCAGGTGTAGATGATCTTCCCAAGAACCTTTGAAGTCTAACATGCAAGCCCTCAACATATCTTCAAGGGTCTGGATCGTTCTCTCTGATTGTCCATCAGTCTGGGGATGATAAGCTGTGTTGAACTTCAATCGAGTCCCCAAACTTTCTTGTAAACTCCTCCAAAAGTGTGACAAGAACCGAGTGTCCCGGTCGGACACGATGCTTACCGGTACTCCATGCAATCTGACAATCTCCTGCATGTATCGCTCTGCCAAGGTCTCTGTCGATTGACCAACCCGAAAAGGAATAAAGTGAGCTGCCTTGGTCAACCGATCGACAATCACCCATACTGCATTGTTGCCCTTTGGACTCCGCGGTAAAGCCGTCACGAAATCCATGGTTATATGTTCCCACTTCCATTGAGGAATCGGAAGTGGTTGCAACAAACCGGCAACCCTTTGGTGTTCAGCTTTGACTTGTTGACACACCAAGCACCTAGCCACGAAGCGAGCAATTTCCCGTTTCATACCTTCCCACCAGAAGTGCTGTGGAATATCTCGGTACATCTTTGTCCCTCCTGGATGTACAGAGTAAGCTGAACTGTGTGCCTCCTTCATAAGCTCTTCACGCACATCTCCTTTTGGCGCACACACACGGCTACCATATCTCAACGAACCATCTTCATGGATCAGTAAATCGGTTCGCAGTCCGGCTTCAACCTGCTCTCGAAACTTTTGCAGTCTGGGATCCTGCGATTGTGTCGCTTTAATCTTCTCAACTAAGGACGATTGTACTTGCAACTGCATCAACTGTCCTGTAGCATGTGGTAGCACAACCTCCAAGTCAAATCTCCGAAACTCCTCAATGATCTCTCTCTGTGCAGTCAATAATTGAATTGCTGGTAACCGACTTAGCGCATCTGGCACGACGTTAACTTTTCCCGGATGGTACTTAAGATCAAGGTCGTAGTCGGCCATCAGCTCCAACCATCTGCGTTGCCTCATGTTCAACTCCTTCTGAGTGAACACATATTTCAAACTCTTGTGATCCGTAAAGACTTCAACTCTCTCGCCCAAAAGGTAGTGTCTCCAAATCTTCAGGGCGAAGATCACGGCTGCAAGCTCCAAGTCATGAGTCGGATAGTTCTGCTCATGAGTCTTCAGCTGTCTCGATGCGTAAGCGACGACTTTCCCATTCTGCATCAAAACACATCCCAATCCTTTTCCAGATGCGTCGCTGTGAATCCTCAGTCCTTCGGAATTGTCCGGTACGGTTAGGATAGGGGCGGTTCTCAACTCCTGCTTCAACGTCTCGAAGGCCAATGCACATCCATCTGTCCACACAAACGGTACCTCCTTACGCGTAAGCTTGGTTAACGGCTCAGCTAAACGAGCGAAGTTCTCCGCAATCTTCTGTAGTAACCGGCGAGTCCAAGAAAACTTCTTATCTCTGCAACATTCATCGGAACAGGCCAATCTCGAACTGCTGCAATCTTCTCGGGATCAACGGCGATTCCATCGCCCGACACGACATGCCCCAGAAACTTCACTTCTTCCAACCAGAATTCGCACTTACTCATCTTCGCGAATAATTCCTCCTGTCTCAGCGTTGGCAGTGCGATCCTTCTTCTTCACTAAAAGAACTGGAGCTTCCCACGGTGAGTTGCTGCTTCGAATTCATCCCTTCTCGAGTAATTCACCCACTTGTTTCTTAACTTCCCCCAATTCCACCGGTGCCATCGGATAAGACTTTGATACTGGCACTGCACCAGGAATAAGGTCAATCGCAAACTCTACTTCTCGCTTCGGCGGTAAGCCCGAAATGTCTTCAAACACATCCATAAGGTCGCGGACAACTGCCAGCTCTTCATCACTTTCCACTACCATAGCCGTAAGAACACTGTTCGTCGGCCTAGCCCTAGACTCGACTGGCCCGACAGAATTTCTTTCTCCAATGAAAGTAAACTTAGGATGTCCGGGAATCTGGAAATTACCTTCCTTGCCCTACAGCCAATGTGGGCGTGGAAAGTGCCAAGAAAATCCATCCCCAAGACAACCTCAAAACCGCCCGTATCTATCACCAAGAAATCTGCAAAAAGCTCCGTCCACAAACAACAACTGTACAATCTCTACATTCCTTACTAGCTATGATTTTCCCATTCCCAGTGTGTATGTCCCAAAAACTAGACAGGGTCGTGTAGGTGATCGAGTGTGTAGTTATAAATTGGATGACATAATCAATGGGATGCTCCAAAATTAAGTAATGCCAAAGCGGGAAAAACCATGAACGAGTAAATTACCTGAAACCAATTCTCCCGATGCCTTAGCTTCTTCAGCTGTCAACGTGAACGCTCGAGCCTGCTGTGGTCCTTGAGTAAGCGGTTCCTGTCCTTGGAACGGTCCCTGCGGAGGCTTCTGTGTATCATCCTTTGTGCGAGGCTTCGACGGACAAACATCAACGGTGTGATCTGCCGCTCCACATCTAAAACAGAGTCCCAGCCTCATACGACACTCCCTTAGCACATGTCCGGGTTTATGACAGTATCTACAGATCACACTCCCCTTTCGATCACCCACAATCATTTTCTTCATCGGTGCTACGCTGCGCCTGTTCACTGGAATACTTCTACGTACGGACGTGGGGTCCAGTGCAAATGCTGGTTCCAGCTCGAGTTGTTCCTTTAGTTTCTCCAACAATCCCCTTATCACTCTTCGCCTGGCGGCTAAGACCGCATGTCCTGGGTCCATCTCCAAATTCTGATCGATCATATCCCTGGAAATCAAAGTACCCAACGTTAGCATGATGATAGTTTTTGAGTATAGATCAAGGCTAGAACTCCAAGATACTTAAATAGAGTACTGCATTGTAGCTATGTCGCGGTATCATAGCCGCAATTACTTAACTCCACCCAAGTCGCCTAAGTCCTAGAGATAACAAGAAGTTAGGTTTTCAAGTTTGACAATGCAAAGTAAGTTTGCATGCCGACATGATCCGGAAGAATGATTCAAGGATGGTAAAACGGTCAAGGTGGCAGGACATGTTTCCTAATCACGGGTATTCTGATTCGTGTATCGGGTGCGATACCCAACTACAAGGAATCAACCCAATTAACCTATGGCTCTGATACCATAAAACCATGTCACGCCCCGCTTCCCAGAGTACGCAAGATTTGGGCACGTGACATAGCCAACCATGCTACCTGTGGGTAGGAAGTATCCATCCACAGTCACATTACGGTTGTAAAGATATCAAGAACAAGATAAAACTAAACTAATACATGTCCAAATCCATAATAACAAGAATCAATAAACAATAAGTGCGGAAGCTAATGATCCAATACAATGAATAAACAGTATGTCCCATAATGCGGGCTCAAATCTGGAAATGAAATGACATAAATAAACTAAACTCTAAAGAACTCACAGTTCAGCCTGCTGGCTGAAGTACTCCTGCTCGGTCGACGTCAAGGGCACGGAATCTGGGCCATGCAAAACCCAGACGTCAGCGCGTCATGATATCAAGTATATAGCATAAACATGGTAATAAACAATGCAAGCATGAACATGAATAAAGCAGCAACAAGAAGTAATAAACAGGGTAACGTGCAGTAGTGACTAAACTTTCCTATCAGGTTTTCTACTCTATAGTCTTTGAAACCAATTGATGAATCGTCGATGTAACTCAATAGTATCCCGTACATACCCGGGATCACGGCCACAATATTCTCGGCTGAAACCGAGACATGCCGTAAGGCATAGAAAGGAAAGTATCAGTATCCCGTACATACCCGGGACCACGGCCACAATATTCTCGGCTGAAACCGAGACATGCCGTAAGGCACAGAAAGGAAAGTGTACACTCGGTATTACCCCGTACATACCCGGGATCACGGCCACAATATTCTCGGCGGCAGCCGAGACATGCCGTAAGGCACAGAAAGGAATGTGTACGCTCGAACGGTAGTGAACTGTCGAGTTACAAGTCAGGTTCATCTTTGATTTCCCCATACCCCCAAGCTATGTATGTCAGGTCAGGTATTCAGTAGTCAAGGGCTATGCCAACACAAGTCAAGTAAAGGTAGGTCTGTCTGGATCGACAGCAGTAAAGATCAGGGTTATCGGCATTAGGCATGAGATCAGGTAACAGGTCAGGTTACCTTCAACAGGTAGAGTCGATATGTACATGGTGTCGTGTCCGGTGTATCAGTACATGTGTCAGGTGTATCAAGATCGGTCAATATGTAATGCAATCAGGTATGTGCTCGCAACAGGTATGCAATCAACAATGAACAGTAGCAGGAAACAGTAAATAACAATATTAATCTAGGTAAACACAGTGATGTTTCGTATTCTCTTACTAATCCGGTTCACGCACCTTTGAGGTGCAAAAGCCACAAGGCGAAACAATATCGATAATATACGTAATGGAGTTACATGAATTTGAACTAAGCATAATAATTGTCTCATGAGTGATTTTAACAAATGAATTAGGAATGATCTACTTGGTTTGATTAGTTAAGTATGAATTAATAGCAGACCGGTTAAAGCGAGCAATGATTTCATTGATTTAAGGTTACGGATAATCGTGGCTAGCAATTCTAAGTTATAAAAGGTATCGATGTTATATTAGTTGTGTGGTTATAGTATGATGATTAAGTTGTAGCATGTTAAGCAAGTATTCGGATACTTGCCTCGGCGGTTCCGCAAACCGAAACACGGATGCGATGTCGGTAGAAACCACGATACGGAAGCACGGGCCACGGATCGAGTCCCAACAGAGGTCAACGGGATCACACGGACCAGGGGACTTCGCTGGAGCGTCGGGTTCGTCAGACGGCACGGTCGGATCCGGCAGCAAACAGAACAACAAAGTTAGCAAACAAAACTACGCATTCACGATACGGACCAGCGGGGGTGTTGTACCAAAAGGAAGGAGAAGGAAACTTACAGGGAAGGAACAGGGTGCAAACACGATGGCTCGACGGCACTGGATCGCCGGCGAAACGACGGCGGCGGCTGCAGTAAGGGGAAAGGCCTCGGGTGTGCAGGGTAGTGTGCTGCGGCGAGTTGGAGAGGAGTGTGGTCGGCCCTGGTGGTCGTGGGAGAGAGGGAGGTGGTCGGAAGTGGCGTCGACGAGGTCGCCGGCACGTTCCTCCGGCGAACAGCGGGGTAGGCGATGGGTTAGGGCTCGGGTTTACTGTTCCGGCGAGGGGAGGAAGGAAACGACGACGAGGTCTCGACGAGTAGGGTGAAAGGGGGTCGTGGGAGGCTTCAACGGTCGGAGGCGACGTCGACGGCGAGGTCGCGAGGGGATGGAGGCGTCGGGGAGATGGGTTGCAGGCGCGGGAAGGAGCGGGCGAACGGGAGGAAGAGGGTAGGTGGGTGCGGTGGAGGTCGTGGTGGTGAGGGCGGCGACGGCGAGGTCTCGAGGAGGCCGGCGGTGAGACTGCGGGAGGCTAGGGTTAGGGTTGAGGGGTTTCTCTCATGGTGGGTTAAAGGGAGGAGGCGGCTGCATGCTATAGATATATAGAGGAAGAGAGAGAGAGAGGGATTAGAGAGAGAAATAGAAAGATTGAGTGAAGAGAGAGAGAGAGAGGCGGAGAGAGATAGAGTGGAACGGGGGGGGGGGGGCCCACGAGGGGAAAGGTGGCTCGTGATTGGCCAGGGAAAAATATGAGAAGGATTTTGAGGGATTAAACTGTTGAGGAAAAGATTAGAAGGTATATATATATATATTCGATATAAAATTCAAATGGGCCCTTTTTGGCGCGAAATGAAACATCTCCAAATCGCGCCCGGGTTGCGCCCAAATGATCCAAATTCAAATTATAAGATTTTAAGCGGGTTCCAAATTTTGAAAAGAGGCGTTTAATGATTAAAATGCATGCCCCCAAGTCGGACACTTGCACGCGCGCGTAGTCGCCCAAAATGGCCCGTTTAGCCAAACGGAACGGGATCTCGACACGCGGACGCTACCACGCGACTAGTGGCGACGAGTAGGCTAACATGGACATCTTAAATTTCACTTTCGGAGTTAAAATTTGTTATGTGCCAAAATGACTTAACCGGGTAAAATTTAGCAATAAACACCAGAAAATCAGGAAAATTGGAAAGAGCAATAAATAACCCTCAACTAGTAATATTCATAGTATTATTGGGCTCGGGTGTTACAACTGGTGACATTGCTCGGCATCTCGTCTCTAAGCTTGCATCCGACCTTTTGGAGACCTCCCAGAGTACCTTCCCTATTTGCCTTGCAACCTGCTAACAGCTCGCCTCCGAGCAATCTTACAGCCGAGTTTCCATAGCCTCCTTACTCTCGTCTCCGAGCTGTTATAGAACTGAGCTTTCTCGGCCTCCTTGCTCTTCTCCGAGCTATCCACCGAGCTGAACTTTCTCGGCTTCACTGTGCAACCGAGTCCATGGAGCCCAAGCGTCCTCATAACGGCTCTATGAATCTCGCTAAAATCCGCTTCACGTCCTGCATCCCACGCTGGCACCTCTCTCCATTAATAAATGTATTCCATCATTAATGGACATATCCCGCCATCAACGTGAATATGAGGCGGGGGCGTAACGGACTACGAGAGTCTCCCGCCAGTTCGCTTCATGCGACCGCTATATAAACTCTCTCTTCCAGACGACTCATGTAGGTCGAACCCATTCCAATACACAGCTATCTTGCCATTATTATTCCGTGGTACTTACTTGATTGTCAGAGGGTCCTACGGTGGTTTTCCATCCCGGGACTTCGCTTACAGATAGCTTGGTGTCAACGACAACAAACAACCTATTGAGATTCACACGTTCAACTCTCATCTCAAATCTCAACCGTTCAAGCTCGCTGACAATAAGATCGACGGAGGACAACATTTGAGAGAGATTCCAACCTCAATTAAAGGTGCTTGAAGTTTGGTGATCATAGAGGAGTGCTACGAAGTTGTGGGTTGTGGCAGAGTTGGCGATGACTCAACAGCCTTGTTGACCGATGATTTCGTGAATTTTGATGGCAATTTGCTTGAAGATCTTCGCGATATCGGCTGTGGGGCATCATCAGGGTATAACCATCTAAATTTTGAAGGTTTGATGGAGCATGCTGAAGAGTATCAATCTTGGGAGGATGCTCCTTTTTATTTTTCTTGATTGGTGAGAAAATATCATACCTGTTTGATCGTTTTGGATTCTTCGAATTTTATGCTTTGAGAATTTGAAATTATTGAATTAAAGTTTCTGCCTATTATTGTTAATTAGAAAGACCCTGCGCAAGCTCATGAGCAACGAAGTTTCCATCCGTATACTGAAAACAAAATGAATAGTATATTAAGCGACGATTTCACAATATAGCTGCAGTAAGACGGTTGTAGCAAACTAAAAAATTTCCATAAGGAAGTTAAAGTGTATTATTAAAATTTGTTTACGAAATTCTGCAACCGTGACGGTATTTTGAAAATGATGGTCTTCTATATAATTTTTTGCTAGATGTTAAAAAAGAGCACAGAATCTGTATATTTGAAAGTAAAATGAACACTGCATTAAGCAACGATTTCCCAATATAGCAACAGTAAGATGGTGTTGGAGTTAAAATCTTAACTCTCAAATATAAAAAAATACTCATATAACTAATTTTATAAAAAAAAATACACCTCAGTGATCAAAATCACTGATCAAAAAATTGGTTAAGAATAAACTAAACGCTTGTTCATCACTGGTGGGCCTCTCTACCTAAGACATTCCTCTTGAAACAACTCAAAATTGAGTTGATTTGGGGCATCCCTAACCCGATACCGGGAGGCCCCTAAATAGGGTGTCCTTGTACGTTTGTCTTCTAAGACACCACCGGGACCCCATCATTCGAATATATTTGATCTATTCTTCAGGAGATAGTGGAGGTGTCACGCTCCGCTTTCCAGTGGACGGAAACAGGTACGTGACGATGCCCATGACGTATTTATTTCGAGAAGGTCATTTCTCGGAATAAATATGCTTAGCGTAACATAAGCAATATAAAATTATAAGATAATAAATATGAGATTAAAACTTCAACAACTTTATTTACATTCAACTTGAATCATTTACAATACATGATTTTTAACTGAAAGAAAATACAAGGATTGAAACGCTTAAACATGTGGCGTACATAAACAGAGAAATGGTAACTGGTCTAGGCCTGAGTCTCGGTCTAATGGTGCTCTTCCTTTGAGATGTCTATCTCTTCAGTCTCCACAGTATCTAACGAATATTCCAAAAAAACAGAGAAGGGTGGAATGCCCGTCAGTGAACTTTCGCTCGGTAAGTCCTAAGAAAATGAAGTGAAGTATAAAGTAAAGTGATAAGGTAAAAGTATATTATGAAATATTGAGTATGAGGTATGTTGTGTCAGCATGTCGTTTAATGTCAACTTGGCAACTTGCAGTTTTATTGTAATACAGGTGTACAAGTATGGTAATGTATGGAGAGTAGATAAGCATGATAGCATGAGCATGGCAATATAAAAGTAACATGGCCGTGTAGTGTAAGTATGGTGAACATGCAGTGAAGGTAAGTGTCTTAACATGTCTCTATTTAGGTATACTAATTTAACGTAAATTCAAGGGTGAATATCAACCAATCTTAAAAGTGTTCTCGAACCTAACAGGCTGTAATCCAGGGGTGGGGAACCACATGCCCTAATCAAGTGTTAGTAACGGGACTTCAACCTAGTGTTGAAGTATTCCAAACTCAACAGGCTATAATCCAAGAGCAAGAAAACACGGGCCCTCATGATAGCTTGCTTGTGTTAGTAGACATGGATTCATGATCTAGTGAGACTCCTGAGATTTCGTTGGATTCACGCATGAACTACCCCAGAACCCTGTATTTGTTAAGTTACAAGTATTATTTACAAGCCTTGCTCGAATCCATGAATAAATCAAGTGTCCAGATAGAGTTCATGTCGATATCGAGTATTCATGTCAAGTATTCTTGTATTCATGTCAAGTTGTATTCATGGTTCTAGTCAAGTCGAGTCATATTTGCATGGTGATATTGTTCTGGTATTCATGTTCAAGTTTTAGTATATATGGATTCATGTTGTATTGGAGTTATATTTGAAATGTATTCATGTATTGAAATGTATACAGATTGACCGAGACTTAGATTGAGTCAGACAGTTAAACAGAATTGAATTCCTGAGTTAGGTTTTGGAGTTATCGGTAACTGCTGCACATGAACGGCAGAATTTATGTTTTTTTCCAAGATAATTACAATATCGATAACACCGTTTTTAGTTTTTTTTACCTTAAATAAGCAAGCACTCTCATTCTCCGGCTCGTCGAGGCTCAAGAGAACGGATTTCGCTTAAACATATATTTACTAGGGTCTTTATTGTAAATTAATATAACTTGAGGGGTTTTATGAAAAATAGTTTTGATAAACTTTTAAAATAAATCTCAAACAATTATTTATTTTATTTATGGTTTTCATGGGTGTGAATTTTAAAAGTGAGGTATTCTAGTGAATAAATACCTAGTTTGAATAATACATGGTATTTTAGTGTAAATTGGAACTGTATGGATTGTGATGGTATTTTCATGAAATTTGGGATTTCTTTGTTTAGAAAACATGGAATTTTTATATGTATTTAAAATAGATGGTTTGATAATATTATATATAATTATTAAAAAATAACTTTATTTATTAAATAGAAATCACGTTTTCTTAAAAATTGTAATAAAAATTCCATCGAGATCGTATGCTCCGTGAGGAGGTCTGCATCTCGCCCTACTAGTCCGATGGATGTGCGATAATCTGCACCAACCAAATCGGATTCCCTAAGAGTGGGTTGTAAGGACATAATCTTAAGGAATTTGATTAAAACAATTTAAAGAATACGATTTTTAATTGGTTTGGGTATTTTAATGTAAAATTGTAGTAGTCACAAAATATGGTTTTCAAGCAATCGTGCTATGTCATAATGAGTGTTGTGATGAGATAGGTCATTACCTCGTGAGATTTCTAAAGGTAATATGAGCAAATATGATGAAATGATGCCGTAACTAAATTTTGTGGTATTTAATCGTAAAATCGAAATAAAAGCTGTATAATATTGTATTTTGAATTGAAACTTGTCCTAAATGTTTGTTTTAAGATCACTAAACAAGATGTAACATTATGGATGTTTGGTTATTAAGCAAAGTTGAGTTAACAAAATTAGAATCGGAAATCAGAATAACTCCACTTCCGATGAGTTTTGAAAAGAGAACTTTTTTAGTCAATAAGAGAGAAGAGGAGAGGGGACTTACAAGCTTAGAGAAGAGTGGGGAGATTTAGAAAAAGGTTGGTGGCTTCGTGGAGTCGCGGGGTCGCCAGAAACGTCTCGGATTCTCGCCGGAACTTGATCTAGTGCTAACTCCAATTGTACTCTTCTTTGATTGGAAAATTTTGAGGGTTTTTGATAATAGATTTTAGAATGGAGAGGGTTAGGGTATGATGTGGTATTTATAGGAGAAATTAGGGTTTTGAGAATTGAAAAGAGAAATTAAAATGCATTAAAATAGGATTAAAGAGGTGAATTAACATTCTCTGGATAAATGCAAAGAAATCAAACATAATAGGAGTTAAGAGGGTAGGCCAAGGGTCAGGTGTGCAAAGTTTGGGGCTAGTACCTACGGAGGGGACCGGCCAAAATGCTTATCTCGCCGGCCATTGTGGTGAGTTGGGTGCTGAGATTTGTGCCATGCGTTCATGTCAGTATATATAATATTTGGCACATGTTTGATTTTCTGTGATTTTTCATTTTACGTGTATTGCACGTGTAAACTTTTGGGCTTCCAAAAACTTTAAAAGAAAAATCAGTAAAAAATATATGTGGCTGATGGGATTCGAACACAGGAGCTACGTCACAACAATGCAAGGCTTTACCAATGAGCTACAAGTTGTTTTTTGCTCTTCTTAAATAAATTAAATTTATAACTTGTGCTCAGCCTAAGGTACTCCTTTCTGTACATTGAAAAGAAAAAATTTTGTACAGAAAATTAGGGTTGTTACATTCTACCCTCCTTATAAAAATTTCGTCCTCGAAATTTATAGAAGGAATTTGTAACAGGTTCCAGAAAAATTTGATGACAGCAGTGGTGAAAGAATTACTGAAAGTGCATGAAAATGTTTGAAAGAACGAAATGATGTGAGAGTTTGAAACGGCTGAAAAGATGGAAAAGGATTTACCAGTGTTACCTTGACCATCTACGACCGCCAAAGTGTAAGCATGGCGTCTCGGCACATTTCTCTGTGCATGCTGGTATATCGATGGTTGTCGAGGTAAAGGTGGTCCATGTGGAGGCGGTGCAGGAAGAGGTAATCGAGTAGGAGGAGCTTAGATAGCTGGTCTAGCTGCGGAAATATGGCCAGTTCGGTCGTGTGGGCAAGTTTCTATGGTATATGAGGATGATCCACATATCAGACAAAGACCGTTTGCTCGACGGCAATCCTTGACTTGGTGTCCGGTCCTCTTACAATAGTTGCAGAAGTTTGGTTCAGTCTCAGAAAATGATCCTCCTGCCCACATAGCCGGCGATGGGAGAGTTATCCTAGAAGAGGCTCCTCCAATAATCTGGTTGGCTGAATGTTTCATACCGACCAACTGTGGCCTTCCTTCTTCTTAATAACAGCTTCGTAGCGACGGGCTGACTTCAAAGCTACTTCATGTGTCAGGTATTCCCCTGTTGCTAGGGCGGCTTGAATCTCAGGGTCCAATCCTTGATGGAAACACCTGGCTCTGATTTCTGCAGTAGGGATTAGATGGGCGGTGAATCTGCTGACATGGTGAATTCAGTATCGTACTTATCCATTGACTTATCCCATATGGATCCTTGTTGCAGGTGGATGAATTTTTGTTCCATCTCGAAATGCGCGGTTTCTGGAAAATACTTGGCATCAAATAGATCACGAAAAGTCTTCCACTCGATTGGCTGCTCAAGATGTCTCTCCTCAACCTTCCACCAGACTCTAGCATTGTCGGTGAGCTGTAGTTTGGCTAGTCTGACCCAAGCCATTTCTGGAATTTAAGCTGCGGCTAGGTTGTCTTCAATGCTCTGTGCCCATTCCTCGGCCTCAAGTGATTTCTTTTTTCCCGAGAAGTTATTTAGGTGTAAATCCCGAAATTGTTTCACTCCCGGTGCTTCTGCTTCAGAGCGGATGAAACTCTGTTGAAAAAGAGCAGTCTGCTCCTGCAAAATCGTGCCTTGAGCCTGCTGACATTCAAGTAAGCTTTTGATAGCCTCCAGAAGTATCGTCTGCTCTGTGAGTGGAGCAGTTATGGTAGGTGGAGGTGGTTAGATGGTAAGGGTACGTGGCGGTGGTATACTTCCATCGTTGCTGGTAGGGTTGTTGGGAGAATCCATTACCTTAGATTGAGAAGACGGATTATGATAGATTCAACGGAACTTGAATTGCAAGGAATGTAAAGTTGTTGAATCTCATATTTCTTGTTATATATTGCATATGACTTCATGCAGAACTAGGGACCTGCATGGGCCGCCAACAAAACCTGTCACGCCCCGCTTCCCAGTAGACGGAAACAGGTGCGTGACGAGGCCCACGACGTATTTATTTCGAGAAGGTCGTTTCCCGGAATAAATACGCTAAGCGTAACATAAGCAATATAAAATCACAAGATAATAAAGATTAAAACTTTAACAACTTTATTTACATTCAACTTGAACCATTTACAATACATGATTTTTAACTGAAAGAAAATACAAGGATTGAAACGTTTAAACAGGTGGCGTACATAAACAGAGAAAAGGTAACTGGTCTAGGCTGGGTCTCGGTCTAATGGTGCTTTTCCTATGAGATGTCTACTTTTTCAGTCTCCACAGTATCTGATGAACATTCCAAGAAAACAAAGAAGGGTGAAATGCCCGTCAGCGAACTTTCGCTCGGTAAGTCCCAAGGAAATGAAGTGAAGTGATAAGGTAAAAGTATATTATGAAATATTGAGTATGAGGTATGTTGTGTCAGCATATCGTTTAATGTCAACTTGGCAACTTGCAGTTTTATTGTAATACAGGTGTACAAGTATGGTAATGTATGATTAGTAAATAAGCATGATGGCATGAGCATGGCAATATAAAAGTAACATGACCGTGTAGTGTAAATATAGTGAACATGCAGTGAAGGTAAGTGTTTTAACATGTCTCTACTTGGGTATACTAATTTAACGTAAGTTCAAGGGTGAATGTCAACCAATCTCAAGAGTGTTCTCGAACCCAACAGGCTGTAATACATGGGTGGGGAACCACGGGCTCGAATCATGTGTTAGTAACGGGTCTTCAACCTAGTATTGAAGTATTCCAAACTCAACAGGCTGTAATCCAGGAGCAAGGAAACACGGGCCCTCATGATAGCTTGCTTGTGTTAGTAGACATGGATTTATGATCTAGTGGGACTCCTGAGATTTCTTTGGATTCATGCATGAACCACCCCAGCACCCCGTATATGTTAAGTTACAAGTATTATTTACAGGCCTTGCTCGAATCCATGAATATATCAAGTGTCCAGATAGAGTTCATGTCGATATCGTGTATTCATGTCAAGTATTCTTGTATTCATGTCAAGTTGTATTCATGGTTCGAGTTAAGTTGAGTCATGTTTGCATGGTGATATTGTTCTGGTATTCATGTTCAAGTTCCCGTATATATGGATTCATATTGTATTGGAGTTATATTTGAAATATATTCATGTATTGAAATGTATACAGATTGACTGAGACTTAGATTGAGTCAGACACTTAAACAGAATTGAATTCCTGAGTTAGGTTTTGGAGTTATCGGTAACTGCTGCACATGGACGGCAGGATTTGTGTCTTTTTTCAAGACAATTACCATATTGATAACACCGTTTTTAGTTTGTATACCTTAAATAAGCAAGCACTCTCATTCTCCGGCTTCCTGAGGCTCAAGAGAACGGATTCCGCTTAAACCTATATTTACTAGGGTCCTTATTCTAAATTAATATAACTTGAGAGGGTTTTATGAAAAATATTTTTGATAAACTTTCGAAATAAATCTCAAGCAATTATTTATCGTATTTATGGTTTTCATGGGTGTGAATTTTAAAAGTGAGGTATTCTAATGAATAAATACCTAATTTGAATAATACACGGTGTTTTAGTGTAAGTTGAAATTGTATGGATTGTGATGGTATTTTCATGAAATTTGGGATTCTTTTGTTTAGAAAACATGGAATTTTTATATGTATTTAAAATAGATAGTTTGATAATATTATATATAATTATTAGAAAATAGCTTTATTTATTAAATAGAAATCACGTTTTCTTAAAAACTGTAATAAAAATTCCATCGAGATCGTATGCTCCGTGAGGTAGTCTGCATCTCGTCCTACTAGTCCGATGGATGTGCGATAATCCGCACCAACCAAATTGGATTCCCCAAGAGTGGGTTATAAGGACATAATCGTAATGAATTTGATTAAAACAATTTAAAGAATACGGTTTTTAATAGGTTAGGGTATTTTAATGTAAAATTGTATTAGCCACAAAAATATGGTTTTCAAGCAATCGTGCTATATCATGATGAGTGTTGTGATGAGGTAGGTCATTACCACGTGAGATTTTAAAGGTAATATAAGCAAATATGATGAAATGATGCCGTAAGAAAATTTTGTTGTATTTAACCGTAAAATCGAAATAAAAGTTATATAACATTATATTTTGAATTGAAACTTGTCTTAAATTTTTGTTTTAAGATTGCTAAACAAGATGTAACAATATGGATGTTTGGTTATTAAGCAAAGTTGTGTTTTTAACAAAATTAGAATCGAAAATCGGAATAACTCCACTTCCGACGAGTTTTGAAAAGAGAACTTTTTAAGTCAATAAGAGAGAAAAGGAGAGGGGACTTGCAAGCTTAGAGAAGAGAGGGGAGGTTAAGGAAAAGGTTGGTGACTTCGTGGAGTTGCGAGGTCGCCGGAAACGTCTCGGATCCTCGCCAGAACTTGACCTAGTGCTAACTCCACTTGTACTCTTCTTTGGCTTGGAAAATTTTGAGGGTTTTTGACAATAGATTTCAGAATGGAGAGAGGTAGTGTATGATATGGTATTTATAGGAGAAATTAGGGTTTTGAGATTTGAAAAAAGGAATTAAAATGCATTAAAATAGGATTAAAGAGATGAATTAACATTTTCTGGATAAATGCAGAGAAATCAAACTTACTAGGAGTTAAGGGGGTAGGCCAAGGGTCAGGTGTGCAAAGTTTGGGGCTAGTACCTACGGAGGGACCGGCGTCGCCGACCAAAATGCTCATCTCGCCGGCCATTGTGGTGAGTTGGGTGCTGGGATTTGTTCCACGTGTTCATGTTAGTATATATAACATTTTGCACATGTTTGATTTTCTGACTTTTCATTTTACGTGTATTGCACGTGTAAACTTTTGGGTTTTCAAAAAATTTAAAAGAAAAATCAGTAAAAAATATATGTGGCTGATGAGATTCGAACACAGGGGCTACGTCATAGCAGTGCAAGGGTTTACCAATGAGCTACAAGTTGTTTTTTGCTATTCTTAAACAAATTAAATTTATAACTTATGCTCAGGATAAGGTACTCCTTTCTGTACATTGAAAAGAAAAATTTTGTATGGAAAATTAGGGTTGTTACAATCTACCCTCCTTATAAAAATTTTGTCCTCGAAACTTATAGAAGAATTGTAACAGGTTTCAGAAAAATTTGATGACAGCGGTGGTGAAAGAACTACTGAAATGCATGAAAATGTTTGAAAGAACGAAAGGATGTGGAAGTTTGAAACGGCTGAAAAGATGGAAAAGGATTTACCAGTGTCACCTTAACCTTCTACGGCCGCCAAAGTGTTAGCCTGGCGTCTTGGCACATTTCTCTGTGCATGCTGGTACATCGATGGCTGTCGAGGTAAAGGTGGTCCAAGTGGAGGTGATGCAGGAAGAGCTAACCGAGTAGGTGGAGCTTGGATAGCTGGTCTAGCTGCGGAAATAGGGCCAGTTCGGTTATGTAGGAAAGTTCCTATGGTATGTGAGGATGATCCACATACCAGAAAAAGACCGTTTGCTCGACGACAATTCTTGACTTGGTGTCCGGTCCTCTTACAATAGTTGCAGAAGTTTGGTTTAGTCTCAGAAAATGATCCTCCTGCCCGCATAGCCGGCGGTGGGAGAGTTGGCTTAGAAGAGGCTCCTCCAGTAATCTGGTTGGCTGAACGTTTCATACCGACCAACTGTGGCCTTTCCTTCTTCTTAATAACAGCTTCGTAGTGATGGGCCGACTTCAAAGTTGTGTTTTAGCAAAGTTGTAAGCAAAGTTGTGTTTTAAACAAAATTAGAATCGAAAATCGGAATAACTCCACTTCTGACGAGTTTTGAAAAATGAACTTTTTAAGTCAATAAGAGGGAAGAGGAGAGGGGACTTAAAAGCTTAAAGAAGATAGGGGAGGTTTAGGAAAAGGTTGGTGATTTCGTGGAGTCGTGGAGTCGCTGGAAACATTTCGGATTCTCACCGGAACTTGACCTAGTGCCAACTCCACTTATACTCTTCTTTGGCTTGGAAAATTTTGAGAGTTTTTGACAATAGTTTTCATAATGGAAGGGGTAGGGTATGATGTGGTATTTATAGGAGAAATTAGAGTTTTGAGAATTGAAAAGAGGAATTAAAATGCATTAAAATAGGATTAAAGAGGTGAATTAACATTCTCTGGATAAATGCAGAGAAATCAAACATAATAGAAGTTAAGGGGGTAGGCCAAGGGTCAGGTGTGTAAAGTTTGGGGCTAGTACCTACGTCGGTGTCGCCGGCCAAAATGCTCATCTCGCAGGCCATTGTGGTGAGTTGGGTGCCGGGATTTGTGCCACGTGTTCATGTCAGTATATATAACATTTTGCACATATTTGATTTTCTGTGACTTTTCATTTTACGTGTATTGCATGTGTAAACTTTTGGGCTTCCAAAAAGTTGAAAAGAAAAATTAATGAAAAATATATGTGGCTGATGGGATTCGAACACAGGGGCTATATCACAGTAGTGGAAGACTTTACTAATGAGCTACAAGTTGTTTCTTGTTATTCTTAAACAAATTAAATTTATAACTTGTGCTCAGGCTAAGATACTTCTTTCCGTACATTGAAAAGTAAAAAATTTGTACAGAAAATTAGGGTTGTTACAGGAGGATTTCCACCCTCCAATTTTCTTGATACCGATCGAGTGGTTACCACTATTCACCATTCACAGAGGGGTATACCCCCCGTGAACAACTGAAGGAGAGGAGAATTTTTTGGTTTCGAATCTCTAAACTTTTACTAAAGTTCTCAAAAGAAGAAAGATGCAGAAGAAGAAGAAGGAAATAAGAAGATGAGCATACAGGAATGGATACCCCATTCCTTCACTCTTCTAATCCCTCCCTTTCTTTCTCTCTCTCCATTTTTTTTTAACTAGAGAGAGAACCATGAAAACTTATAAAAGTTTCAACCTCAATAAAGGACCTCGGGAGCTATGGTCATAACTTACTCCATGGTGAAGGAGATTTAGAACACAAAAGTGTTCTTGACTAATATAATCTGAACCAAGAATATGGGCTATCTTATATTCTGCATATTTGAGAAACATGCCACCCTGTTTCCTAATACATAAGTAGAAATAGACGAGCTATTTCTTGAAGAATATAGCTCAAAACCCTATGTTATTTCTTTTAAACAAAAATGGTGAATAGAAAATTCTATTCATTTTGAGATATACATTGGTGTCTCGAAATCATATGAATGGAAATTCCATTCATTCCTTAAGACATAAAAATATGTTTTTAGGATACCTTTGAATAGGAAAATTCTATTCATGAGACATGAAAATTATGTCTCCTGATATGTGAATAGAAAAACTCTATTCATCTTTAGACATAAACATATCTGTGTGTGATTCTATGTCTATAACAGACATATACGAATGGACTCCATTCATGTTCTGAGTCATGAAAATCATGGCTTCATGATCTTCATGAATAGGAAAACCTAATTCTTAACCCTTTTATGAGTAGGAATATCCTATTAATTTATCAGACCAGCGGAGCATGTCAGTTTCAGTGAATGCAGTGCATTCATCATATGAATATGGCTCCCCCAAAGCCATGTTCTTACCTTTTGAACATAAACCCATATTTTCATTTTGCACAAACTATTGAGAATGATATCACACATTCCCAAATGGTGCTTGAAACTCGAAATAAATGAGTTTCATGTCAGAAAACTCCATAAATGAGTTTTATGATTTGGCTTGAAATAGCCTTCAGGAGGCCCCAAAAATGTCCTTTTGGCTGCTTCGGAACCCCTCATGGTCCCTCGGAAGGCCCTAAATAGGACTCCATAAATAGAAACATCTCAATTTTCTTAACATATGTGGACCCCATCTAGGGGTCCCATCTGCACTTTGAATGAACTGTTCTATACTTCAAACAAAGTAGTGTGGACCCTACCCATGATATCTCACTCATGCATGACTGGCGTGATATTTCAAATGAAATACCACCTATATTTCAAATGAAGCAATATCCTTACTTTAAGGGAGGTAGCGTAGATCCTACCTAAGGTGTCTCACTTACACACCAGCAGAAATGATGTGGCTCTCATAGGGCAGTGCCCATCAACTTTCACCAAGTTGACTTTAAAATATTTTCAAGTATTTCCATTCAACTCTCAAATGAGAGCTCGATGTATTTTACATTCTTTTTCCAAACATCAATATATTTACATTCAAATTGTATACAAACTTGAACAAAATGAATAAAATATACATTTTTTTGTTTGACCTATATTTGGTACTTACTTTACTAATATATACACGAATCCCCACACCATAATGATGCGATTTGAAATGAGCTAGTACGGGATTCCGTCCAGGTGTGTCCTGTAACAATAGGATATAATTAACGGTATGCGCTTGCGCTGCCGGAAGTCTTGAACCCAGAACCTTCTGCTTAACTCTTAAAAAACACTAAATAACTTATTTTGTTTAATCTCATAGTTGTTTCAACGTTCAATCGCTGGAGGTCCCCAAATAAGGTAAACTGATTGTTGTCGCAAATTAAAAAATTTCTATGACGAAAAAGAATTGTAATTTTCCATGACGAAATTAAAATTATTATTGGAGTTTATTTATGAAATTTTGAAACCATGACTAAATTTGAAAATGAGGGTCTTTCATATAATTATCCGCCAGATGACAAAATGCATCGAAGTTTCCATCTGTATACTGAAAACAAAATGAACAGTGTATTAAGCAATAATTTTCCAATAGAGCAGCAGTAAAACGGTTGTCGCAAGTTAAAACTTTTTCATGAGAAAGTTAAAGTGTATTATTGGGTTTTGTTTACGAAGTTTTGCAACCGTGATGGTATTTTGCAAATTAGGGTCTTTCATATGATTATCCGCCAGATACCAAAAAGAGCATGAAAAACCGAAATTTCCATATGTACATTTGAAGGTAAAATGAACACTGCATTAAGCGACAATTTTTTAATATAGCTGCAGTAAGATGGTTGCCGCAGATCAAACATTTTCCATGATAAAGTTAAAATGTAATTTTCTATGACGAAATCAAAGTGTATTATTGGAGTTTGTTTAAGAAACTTTGCAACTATGACAAAATTTTGAAAACGAGGGTCTTCCAATAATTATCCGCTAGATGCCTAAAAAAGCATGAAAAACCGAGTTTCTATTTGTGCATTTGAAACCAAAATGAACAGCGTATTAAGTGATGATTTCACAATATAACCGCAGTAAAATGGTTGCCACAAGTTAAAAATTTTGCATGACGAAATCAAAGTATGTTACTGGAAATTATTTACGAAATTTTACAACTGTAACAAAATTGTGGAAATGAGGGTCCTCATAATTTTCTGTTAGATGCCAAAAGAGTGAGGGGCTTTCGTACATTATTTTGCATAAAGACAAAACCGAGCTTGAAAATTCCAAGCAACGCGCACGCGCGCGCACACACACATATATATATATAGAGAGAGAGAGCGCTAGAGCCGAAGGACTAAAAAAGCTTGAAATTCTAGCTAGAGTCCCCTACATTTTTTCTGCATAAAGACAAAATTGAGTTTGAAAATTCCAATATATATATATATATATATATATATATATATATATATAGAGAGAGAGAGAGAGAGAGAGAGAGAGAGAGAGGGGGGGGGGGGGAGAGGGGGAGGGAGGGAGGACAAAAGAAAGCTTGAAATTCCAGCTAAAGGACAAAAAAGTGCTTCAGCTTGCCACGTACCTTTTTCTACACACTAACACACTAACACACTAGATTTTGACCCCACGTGTAACGTGTGGGATCAAAGATGATTGAATATATTTATAAAGGAATATTATTTTTTGCTATATTTAATAAAAATATACAAAAATTATTTTTATATATATGTTTTCAATATGTTTGAAAAAAGATAAATGATGTTATTAGTTATTTTTTGTTATTTCGATACAACTATTAAAATCTTTGACAAATAACTTAATCATGGACATTTTTTTAAGGAAATCATGAACATTTTTCTTTGCAAAAAACTTAATATATGTTGTTCCAAGGATAAATCTTTGCAAAAATTCAATCATGAACATTTTTCAAAAATTAAAATAAAAAAATAAGGAAAATTTTACTTAATTATTTTTAGTTATGATAAATTCTCGAGAAATAACATTTTTGGCCAAATGAATTACAATAACATACATATCAAATTATTAAAAAAGAAATAGCCCACAAATTAATTTTTCTTTGTTCTTGGGTCTCATATTAATGGGCCTTTTGAAAATGAAAAATGGAAAATGATATGTAAATAAATATAGATAAAGAGAAGAGAAAAAGGGGGAAAACTAAAATTAGTGTTCTGAATTGCAAAAGATTCCTTGACCAATCAAACTTTGTATTAGAGTAACTAAACTTTGATACCACACATAACGCGTGAGATAAAAAATAATCAAATATATTTATGGATGAATATTATTTTTTTCTATATTTAAAAGAAGATACAAATATTATTTTGTACTATTAATTGTTTTCATTATGTTTGAAAAAGAGATACGGTGTTAGTTATTTGTTATTAGACACAAATATTATTTTTTATAGTAGAATCTGTAAATTACATACAGTTGTAACATGTAAACACCACAGAATAAAAAGAAATACATAATTATATTGTTTATAAAAAATATCTTCTGATAACTTAGATCTTAATTTGATTTTTCACGATTACACAAAAGTGTTTGGTATTGTTTTTAATATACATACTATATACTATATGACCTGTAAATAGATACCAAGAACAATCATGATAACTATATATATAACATGTTTTGGTGTTTTTCGATTTAAAATTCACAAATACAAACGTTAAGCTTGTATTATGCACTATGGTTACGAACCAATGTAAATAACAAACTATATCAATATTTTAAGTGCAAAAATTCTTGGTCCATGAATCCATTACCTAATAAGTTTTTAAGTAACGATAATTATTTGAACCGTGAAATTTTAGCATCAATTTTAAAGAAAGTATAGTTTGTATAAGCCATTGTAAAACAATTATTGTTATTCAAAATATAATTGTTTTCATCATATTTGAAAAAATGATATATAATACTGTTAGTTATTTTTGTTAAATATTGAAAAAGGACAAAAACCAAGGTCAATGGATTAATAATTGAAAACAAAATAATTTAAAAACCCATCATTAAAAATTAGAAAAATGAGCCAATTGGATTTTCCATAAAGCCAACCTAACAAAATAACTTTAAAAAAATTACTAAAATTCTATATAGCATTGAAATCGTCTTAACGATAGATCTTTGTAAGAAACTCAATCATGATCATTTTTCAAGGATTGGAATAAAGAAAGAAGAAAAAAAATCTACTTGAATCTCTTTAATTATGGGAAATTGTTGGGAAATAAGTTTTTACCCAAATGAAATAAAATAATAAAATAATAAAAAATTAGCCACAAATAAATATTTGAATGTCTTTGGGCTTTATATTAGTGAGCTTCTTGGAAATGAATAAGGGAAAAGGATAGGATATTGAAATAAATAAAGATAAAGAGAAGGGAAAAAGAGAAAATGACAAAAATAGTGTTTTGACTTGCGAAAGATATCCTGACCAATCCAACTTTATATTAGAGCAATAGATAGACGGATAGATATATAGATAACAAATATAACAATAACAATTGGTACCATTTGATTTTCATAGTCTAAACACATGTACACAATTTCTATGTGATTTTGATACTCTTTGAATGTTGATTTGGTTATGGAAAATGTTCTATTATCGATAAACTATTAAATTTATGTGTTTTCGATGCGGATGCAAGAAGTATCAAAATTACATAATTTTATGTATATGGATATGTTGATCAAGATGAGCGGTATTGATCAACATATAAGTTGATCGATTGTTAACTTCTTGTCGAACTAGAAGAGAAACTCTCTTTGGTGACAGGGATACCCACGATTCTCATTTTCAACCATCACATCAAAAGCTCTAGCTTTAAGGGGGAGTTAGTCTCGAGTCATTTGAAAATGCAATTCCGGAATTTGAAAATTTATTTTAGTCCCTAATTATTTAAAATTAGAATTTGCTTAACAGTATTAGTTCGAAACTAATATTTTATTATGCGAGAATTTGGATTTTAGAATTCATGATTCAACTTATAGTACAAAAATAAGAAATCCAATCAATTTTCAAATTATCATGTACTCCTATGTTTTCTAAAATGTCATAGTATACATAAAAGATTAAAATTTAAATAAACCGTCATATCGGGTATCGCCATCACCGACTGTTGTCACCATTAGCCGGCCAGCGACCGCTGCCATTACCTTCACCGTCGCCGGCGTCGGTCGACCGTCCCCACCACCGTCGTGGCCGACCACTGTCGCCGACGGTTGCTGCTGCCGGCTGACCATCCCAGTCGCCAACCATCCCCCGTCTCTGCTATCGGCCGGCCGCCGGCCGCCGTGTTCGCTATCACTGACTCGTCGATCGCCGCCCGCCACCGACCGTCTCCGATCGCCGCCATCGATAGACCATCCTTGTCGCTGGCCAACGGCCGTCTTCGCCTCCACCAGTCATCCTCTGCCATTGATCGGCGTCTGTCGAACCTCCGTCAGTTGAATACCTGTTAACGTCCACTGTTAAATTATTTGGACTAAGTGATTGCACCTTAACTTGATATAAAGATGATTAACGAACCTTTAATTTGTTTGGTTCATGATCTTCAATTGCCCTCTTGCGATATATGACAAAATCATCAACAAAATTAATTTACAGCTCTTATTGAGATGAACAAAATAATAAAACCTCAAACCAAATTGTTTAGAAAGGAAAAAAAATTTCCAATATTATTAGAAAACTCGTAGTCAAATGAACAAGCTTGCACTTTTCTTAAAAGATGACAACGAGCAAGAAAGTCAAATCAGAAACCGAGAGTAAACATATGGCTTTAATTCCATTGATTTTCCACTAGTCGTTTGATTCCCATAGTTTCGTCCCGCTTAAAGTCTTTCTCCATTAAATACCATTAACTGTAACTAGTAATTGATGATTAAAAGCTCCTGAAGTTACATGATATATTCCTATTCCTATACGAAACCATGATAGCTAGTCATATATGTATGGCGATACAAGTGATCGGTTTGCACTGAAGACCTGTCCACACCGAACCCTGTTTTATCGGTACTTGAATATATTATCTAAAAGTTCAATGGGTTTTCTTGGAAATGAAAACCCGTCGAAACCAACTCATGCATTTGCTTTGAAATTATTCTTAGGGGGATTGGATGAATAGGAATAAACTACCGATATGTCCAAAATAAAAATTATAAACACTTGCTAATACACAATCATAATTGAATAACTTAGCAAACGATATACCAATAAGATAAGAGACTAAGCAAGTCTATAATCGTGAACAATGAACATATAACAAGATATCAAGATATATCAAGTATGGACGATAAGCATATAGACAAGGGAACACAAGCAAGAAATTTTATCAATGAAAGTAAATAAGCTAGCTATACTAAGAGATAGAAATGCAAACGCAAACACAAGCGATCTTATAGTGTTTCAGGAGATCCTCTAATCTACTTTTTTTTAGGTGTACAAGCTCATTCCATTAAACACGTCTCCATTAAGACAACACGTTACGCGCCCGCAACCAAACACGTCTCCATCGTGATAACACGTTGTTCGACACATGAGCAACTCTTTACTTTACAAGCTCTCTTCTCTTACAAAGGCACTCTTGCAATCAAAGATCCTCACAAAATAAAGGAAAAACTTATCTCACTTTTCTCTCTTACAAAGTCACCTTTGCACTCAAGAATTCTCACACAAAGACAAGAAGATGGTTATAATAAGCATAACTACTCTCAATAGAATTTTACAATTGAAGCACTAATACTCAAGATGAATGGAATATCAAATGAAAGCTCTTGAGTGTGTTTGTAAGAAAGATTTGAATAAGCAAATGAAACCACAATCAAATTCTCATAAGATTTGGGATTTTTCTTTTCAAATATCACTTTAGAATAATAACAATTGATATATTAGGGCCAAAAAGACCAAAACAAACTATATATATA
Source organism: Agapanthus africanus (assembly GCA_030015575.1). NCBI lineage: Eukaryota > Viridiplantae > Streptophyta > Magnoliopsida > Asparagales > Amaryllidaceae > Agapanthus > Agapanthus africanus. Next base: position 671,266,296 of record CM057337.1, read on the forward strand.
GCCCTCAATAAAAACTAGCCGTTACAACTCAAATCAGCATTTTTCAGTAAGAACAAACGTCTGAAGAACAATCGGACAGACGTCTGAAATTTTAATAAAATAAATCCTAATGGCTATATTTTCAAAAACTTTCTTTTCCAGATGTCTGCCCCGTATAGCTACAAAAGTCTATAGATCATTTTAAAGAAAGCAATTTAAAATACAGATCGAAATCAGTCGTCTGAAGCATAATTGGTCAGTAGTATGAAGAACAAAAAATGCTTCATCAGACGTCTGTCCAAATGAAAATCAGACATTTGTCTCTCATAAAAAATAGGCCACATGAAAATACAAAGAATAGACAGACGTCTGAATAAGTAAGGGACATACGTCTGAAGCACAAATAGCATGAAAACCGATATTTCTGACATTTGTTTTGTTTTTAAAAACACAGAAAATCAACAGACGTCTGAAGCACAAATAGCATGAAAACCGATATTTCTGACATTTGTTTTGTTTTTAAAAACACAGAAAATCAACAGACGTCTGAAGCACATGGGGATAGACGTCTGAAATGTAAAAACTTAGAAACTTGTATTTTATGGTGAAAATCAATTTTAAATCAAAAACCTCGATGTTCATGAAATATAAAACGTTTGTGTAAGCGTGTGTTAGTGTTCAAGAACTCTAGCCGATATAAACCATATTTTATAGAGTACTTATAAGGATTCATATGTCGGTTTCGTAAATTTTCGAATTCTTGAATTCTTGTCATCTCCAGCTCTTGAACTTTAGTGATCCACTTCACTTTAACTTTAGAACTTACCAAACCACTCAATAGCATCTTGAAGTCGACATCCCGAACTTCAAATCTTGGTCTTGACTTCGACGTTTCTTCTTGTATTTTGGCTTCTAGGTTCTCGAAGCTATTCGAAACTTGAATTCTTGAACTCTTATTTCTCGGCTAGATAGCTTGAACACACGAAGCTTGATATGGAATTTGAGAAGCTCTCGACCCTATCCTCTAATCTCCTATTAGATATGATGTTTAAGTTCAATATCCTCCGTCCTCCATTATAGAGCTTTGTCTCGTGATATCCTGAAATGCAATCTTATAGACCAAGCTCATCATATACAGTGTTATGAAATAAACAAGATAATAAATACTATATATGAACATTCATTGTTTTGATATCACAACTATGAATGGTATATCAATATCAAGATATAAATCAAAAGCAAAGTATGAGATATTGATATAACATATATTTATACATGTTATATAAAAACCAAGATATAAAACACGTGTATATACATATTCATATTGCGAATCATCAAAAAAATGAATGTGAGTAATATATCGATATAAAAAATATAACAGAAGTAAAGCATATCGATATTGATATATTACCCGATATACATAAGATATAGGATATGCAAGCTAAATATCAAGTGTATACTGTTGGCTATAGTGCCCTCAAGGCAATTATTGTAAATGCAGGCAGGCGATTATGATAATTAAGGGATGACCTATACGTGTAGAACAGTCTTACTCAAGATGATGGTATGCTATATGGTTTGTCTTTATCATCATGTATCTGTATTATGTGGTATTGCGTATCACTATTATATGTTGATAGAGCCCATAGGATAGTTGCTTCACTACCAGGGTTGTGATGGCGATCATACAAGTGAGGCCTGGGTAGTCAATAAGCACATTCTTAAATGTCCTTAGTCATAGAAGTATTGAGACTGGGCATCGATATTCCAGAGTAAACTAGTGTATACGTTTCTTATGTTGGCTATAGTACTCTCAAGGTAATTATTGTAATCACAGGCAGACGATTATGATGATTGAGGGAGGACCTATACGGGTAGAACAATCTTACTCGAGATGATAGTATACTATCTGGTTTGTCTCTATCATCATGTATATACTTTATATGGTATTATAGATCACTATTACATGTTGATAGGGCCCATAGGATTCTTGCTTGACTACCAGCATTATGATGGCGATCATATACGTGGGAACTGGGTGGTCTATGAGCACATCCTTTAATGTCCCTAGTCGAGAGAGTATCGAGACTGGATATCGATACTCTGGAGTAGACTAGTGTATACTTTTCGAGACCCCGACGAGGGGCGCTGGCCGGTCTCATAAGCCATTGGTGTTAGTTAGTCATATAAGATAGTATACAGGTGCTCATTAGGTTATAAGTTACACTGGACGGACTTGCCGGGAACAAACTAAATGGTATTATACTTATTGTCAGATAGCAGTTCTCAGGTGACATGAGTACAGGTTAGTCTGTCGACCTGAGATCGTCATTTGTCTCGTGTAAGTTCCCATCGTGCTTTGATTACTACCTTACCACGGCTCAAAGGAGTCGTGCAAATAGATTTTAGTTGGGTACAGTCCCAAGCCACATGGAGGCAGTGAGCGGATCGTCGGGGATTCTGTCACGACCCGAAATTTGGATGTGACCGGCACTTAGATTGCATGATATCTAAAGATATCGATACAATCTGAGTAAGCCAAAAACCAAGATCAAAAACCCTTTTTACGGAATTTAAAAATTTTAGTTTGTAAGTGAGAACCACGGATTTTCAGTATTTGAAATTTTGGCAGTATCTCCCATTTTCAATTAATAATAAAAACAGTTATACAGTGTTTAATTAAGTTGCGTCCCTAGTTGGGAGCAAAACAACGCCACACGGCAGAAACCAATACACAAAATAATACGACGCTTAAAGCGAAGAATTTCATGCATAAATAAAGGAATCATAAGTTAACACAACTAAACGATCTCACTCAGTCGAAATTAAACATATACAAACATATTTCCTTCTAAGTCAATATACAGGGTTTGATGGAGAATTTCTAGATCCAATATACATATACCAAAATAG